>JAADKB010000003.1:0-2639664 GCA_009982845.1 Delphinella strobiligena
ACAACTTAGTACAACAATTCTGCAAGCTCAGCTTCTCCGTTGCAAATGCAAGGGTAGAGTCCTTCTCGATGTTGACATTACTTGGCGGCACCCACAGTGCCGGGTTCTTGAGGAAGAAATTCGATGCTCGCAGTAATATGCTCACGGGCTCTGCAGGCATGATTGGGAAGTCTTCCGTCCGGGGGAAGTGTGTGAGTCCGAACTGGAGATAGCAGACAATGTCGGTATTGTCGACTGACTCGTTTCTTGCTGCCCAATCGACTACACTCTCGTTATTGAGGTAACCTGGTTGACCAGTCGATTGTGGAACGTAATCGCCTGCTGGGAATAGTTCATAATCCTTGTACGGTGTAACCCACAGTGTCTTGCGTGCGAAGCCAGCACGCTTCCACACCACACCGCCTTCCTTGGCGAGCAAGTTCGGACTCTCTCGAGTGACAATCTTGTACGAGACCGGCTTTTTCGCTGTCGGGTGGAGAATGTTTGTGTTCGACAGGTTCCACGTCCTGCTCGTCTCATGACAGTAATCTAAACCAGTACTTGCCCGAATAGGAGTCGTCTTGCAGTAGAATCCATTACCGTACAAGTTGTCTTTCGATCCGACCGGGGCCTCGGTGGGAACGGCATCACACTGAACGACTGTATTGTCAGGACCATCGATAGCAGAGTCAATACGAAGTGAGAAGATGTGTTGGTGGTTGTGAGCAGTGACTCGGTTTGCCACCTCGGTACCGTACGGAGCAGCTTCTTCAGTTGAGTGCAGAGGGTACGTGTTGAGCATGCCTGTCAGCTTGACCTCAAGCTGATATGTGCCGTCCAGATGGAAGATGTGGTAGAAGCCATACTCGTAGTTGGCAGCCGTGATGATTTGAGAGATGATAAGCTTGCGGTCACGTGCTGAAATGACTGTGCCGTCACGGAAATCGGTATGTTTGAAAAGGAGGCCATTGTCTTCTTCGTGGATGCATATCGCGTTCTTGATCACAGCAGCTTCACCCTGCGCCATAGACACAACACCGTCCATGTAATGGATCGCACCTTTGCAGTCGCATCCGAGCTTCAGAGAATTTGTCATGAACCCAGTACCATATTCTCCGACGTCAAAAGCATGCTTCTTGTGATGAGGAGGCTCTGGACAGCCATAAGGTACCACCATTTCGACAATGCTGAGTCTGTTGAATAATGATCTCTTTCTCTGCTCGTATGGGTCGTCGATGCAGATATCAGAAAGAACAATGCCTTCGCGGAAGTTGAAGCCGATGTGCATGCTCAACCCGCACCAGCTGATAATGTTGCCATCCATGGTGAAGGAGACTCCTTGAGGTTGTTTCGTCTCAATTGGCTTCAATCTCTGCGGCTTGTAGTCATGACCGATGTGTTGTGACATATAGTTGTGCTGTTCCATTGGAATCGCAGTCCGCTCACCGTTGACACGACGGATATCAACACTGAGGACCGTCTTGTTCTCCGTGTCGACAGTCACGCTAAAGTCAAGCGGATGTGCGTATTGATTGTCATCCTCAGTAACGCGGTAATATGCCAGTCCTTGTTGCAGTCTTGTCTCGAAAGACCATCTCTCGTCATGACCAATGGCCCAAGCATCAAAGTAGACCTTCGACATGTCGGTGATGCCAATTTCTTGACATGCTTGGATAACCCGAGGATCAACACGGGCGACCTCTTCCGTGACATCCAAGTCCTCGAGAGTGAGGATGGGCAAGACTTCGTCCAATTGCTTCCACTCCTCAATCGATGCGTTGGTCAAGTTGACAATGACTTCAGCAACACTACACGTTCCTACTTCCAGGACGATCGCCATCGCTTTCCGATCAGGGCGTGGTCCATGGCCATCGCGGAATGCTGCGTATTCAGACTTCAATGGTTCGCGTAGAGAGATTGAATTGAACTTGAGTTTGATTGGGTCGGCGTGATTCCGTACGAGCTTTGCGACTTGGGGAACTTCGTAGATTGATAGCTGGTCTGATCTTGTGAGTTGAGTTTTATTTGATATGATATCTTGACATACCTAGAGGATGTGATGGTGCTTGAGTGGAGCTGGCCTGAGCAGGCTCACGGTAGATCTCATATCCAGCAATGGACGTGGTGTCTGGACTTGTGGAAGACATTTTGAGGTTGTTGATATGAACATTTCACGCCTGGATATACTCGAAATATATATATAAACATGCTCGCAAGGACATTCTACATTGAGACTGGTCTGGTTTCGCCTGTTCCGATACCCACGTGACGTGCCCTATGATACTGCTCAGCAATTACTCAATCACATAACTTCAATTCAAGTTCGAAACAAGCCCTGGCTGTCATCAACTTCACCCTCGAGAAACGGTCAGCGACCAGCCGCGTGCTATGCTCAATTCGGAAGTCATAGCCGTGACAGGCGGGGCTCGGAACAAATTCAAGCCACACGCTAAGCCTATCCGAGAATGTCTAGGCGCGCCGCGCATAAAAACTATAACAAAGTCAAGATGCACGGATGTGTTCTTAAGCGTAACAGGAAAGGTAGATCTGCGGGGTAGATAGCCGAAGGCTGTTACATGTACTGGATTGTAATGTCTTGATATGTGGGAAAGCGTATGTCCCATCAAATTATCATATACTTTCATGTCGCTGTGTCAAATCAACGGAGCACTCTCTTTTGTTACCCTCCCCCCATTACACCTCCTCGACTATGACTATGCCGAATGACACCGAAAGCGTGTCTTCCAAGCAACACGATCAAGATGAGTTGGATCTGGTCGCTATGGGGCATACTACAGCCCTCTCACGCCCTTTCAATACATGGAGCATGTTAGCACTTGCGTTCAACGTCCTCGGAACATGGTCCACATTCGCGCAAGATGTTGCAAGCGGTCTACAAAATGGTGGTGCAATCACTATACTGTGGGGTTTAGTCCTTGTGACTGCCTGTAATATATGCGTCGCAGTATCTCTGGGCGAATTGTGCAGTGCCCTGCCGACAGCTCTTGGACAAGCCTACTGGGTCCATCGTCTTGCTGGCAATCGTTGGGGTCGTTTCACCTCGTACATGTGCGCCTGGATCAACACATTCGGATGGTGGGCGTTGACTGCGTCACAAATGGCCTTCATGACCAACTTCTTGCTTGGAATCAAGGTCATGTTTGACAACAATTGGAATGGTGCGAGTGAAGGTTGGGTGCAGTTCCTGGTGTATGTCGGCATTGTCTCTGCAAGCACTGTCGTCAATTCAGTCATATGTCGAAAAGAAGAGCTCCTACCGTGGTTTAACAACTTTGTCGGCATACAATACACTACACTCCTCTTGACCTTCTCGTTGGCAATGCTCATTGGTGTTGGCGTACACCATAACCTACATTTTCAACCTCCTTCTTTCGTCTTTGGAGAATGGACCAACCAAACCGGATGGCCAAACGGTGTCGTGTGGTTTACTGGCCTTATTCAAGCAGCATACGGTCTCACCGCCTTCGACTCTGTCATCCACATGGTCGAAGAGCTTCCCTCACCCCGTACAGCAGCCCCACGTATCATCTGGCTCGCTGTCATCATCGGAGCAGTGACTGGCGGTCTTTTCATGGTCGTCTGCCTTGGGTGCATCCAGAACCTGGACCTTGTCTTAAACTCTCCCACCGGTTTGCCGTTTGCACAACTCATGATGGACACCATTGGACTACAAGGAGCTGCAGCATTGCTGGCACTTTTCTGTTTCAACGGTATCGGTCAGGGTATATCTGTCATGACCACAGCATCAAGACTTACATGGGGATTCGCTCGTGACGGAGGACTGCCTTGGAGTAGATTTTTTGCCCATGTCAGCCCAACATGGAAAGCGCCAACCAGAGCTCTTGCGGGCCAAGGGTTCGTCATCGGTGTGATTGGCGTTCTCTACCTCTTCGCATCTACGGTGTTGGAGGCAATCCTGAGTGTCAGCACAATCGCCTTGACGATATCCTACGCCATCCCCATCGTTACCCTCATGATTGTAGGTCGGGATAAACTTCCTCCTGGAAACTTCCGTCTCGGTAGATGGGGTCCCTTCGCAAACTGGGTCAGTGTCATATACTGTGCCATTACGACTGTCTTCTTCTTCTTTCCATCGGATCCAGATCCTGCTCCTGGAGATATGAACTACGCTATTGCTGTGTTTGGTGTAATGCTTGTCATTGCGATGATAACTTGGTTCGTCAAAGGAAGTAAGACATATTTGAAGACGGATGAAGCTATGATGGAGGCAGCCAGGGCCATTCAGCTGGAGAACTACCAGATTGTTGGGGTCGAACCTGTACATAGTGTTGGAGAGGAAGAACTGCGCCAGCGAGCTAAGTTCGATACGATGGGAGAGTAACATTGTATGAATGTACGTTTATGTCGTTCACTGGCGTTTAAAATTCTTTTCATTCGACGGAAGCAAGCGGTAGAACCGTGGCTTCGCGACTTTAGCATTACTTATCTAACGAGTGACGACGGGTTTTACTTTTGATATATCCAACCATGTTCAAGGTCGATGGTGCACCTCCACGCGATCGTGAGTCCGGCAGTACTCTGCTGATAAGCACAAGTCAGCAACACGGCTTTGACAAGGAGCGGAGTAATCATTATTCCCATCAGCCACACATTGTGTATGGTTCCGCTTCAGTATACTTCGGTGTCTACTCAAAAAAGGAAGTCTGGTGCTGCGCGCAAGGATTCTACATATCCCGCAGGGCAGAGCTGAACGGAACGGTGTACGACAGGCCGACCACACGACAATAGAGGCAGGGCTAGCGGATGGAGTCATAGTCTCATCTGCATGTTGCTCGCATCAATACTCCCCTTATGCAAATGCCAGCATTGGTACCCCTACGGGATTCTCAATCTCACAAGCCACGAGACTGTACTGCATGCTTCTGTTGACCCGTGATTATGGTTCATTAGACTGAATCTATACTGATCGGCAACAATACCCAGTTCCCATACTCTATAGCTTGGATTGGTTGATCAGATGCGCGTTGACTGGGGTGAGAGCCTTTCCAGTATTGAAAAAGCTAATGATGTTCTCCATTCCCAACTTTTCGAAGCCAATGTGCGAGTCGATTGAAGCACCGGCAGTATGAGATAATAATTCGACGTTGCGCATTTTTGCGAGCTTCGAATTGACCTTGGGTTCCCCTACATCTATGTTAGCTTGTGTAGGCAGCAAAAGCATATTGGGTACTTACAGTAGTGGACGTCAAGACCGGCGGCGTACAAGTGTCCACTCTCAAGAGCCGCTACAAGCCCATCTTCATCAACAAGCTTTCCTCTTGCGATATTGACCAGTCTTGAGCCCTTCTTCATCTTCTTGAAGTGATCAGCATTGACGACCTTGTCGCCACCGAATGGTGTTGCGACAACTGTCACATCTGCGACAGCTAGCATGTCGTCTAACTTGTCGTAGAATGTGGCACCAATGCTCTCTTCAATCTCGCTAGATTTGCGGATAACGTCGTTATAAACGACCTTCATGCCGAAAGCTGCGGTGGCCTTCTTAGCAATGCGGTAGCCGATTTGGCCCATACCAATTATGCCCAGGGTGTGTCCGCTCGGGTTGGAAGTGATGACAGCAGTGTTCTTGTTAGCATCAACAAATTGAGCTTCGTCTAACGAGCGGGCTGCAACTGAGGACCATGAGAACAGTCTGAAAGTGGAAAGAATAAGCCAGATGGCTGCATCGGCGACCGACTCGGTGCATGCGGAAGCGGCGTTACAGTAGATGATGCCACGCTTCGCCAAAGCCTTTGTGTCTACCCAATCGAAACCTGCGCCGGCAGAGGTATAGATTTTGCAAGAACTTGGAAGTAACGACACCAGCTCCTCGTTCCAGGGACTCATCTCGCCGCCCGTGTTCCAGAAAGGTCGGTAGATTGCGTCAAAGTCTCCATATGCCTTTTTCTTGAGTGCTGTGATGAAGTCTTCCCTTGAAACGGATCCGATGTGCTTGATGTTGAACTGTTTGGAGAACTCGGCATACAAGTCATGATTCCACTTGATCGCGTCGCCGCAGTGGAGGACTAGAGGCTTGGTCATGTTTATAGAGGGGTAGTATAGAAGGACTGTATATCAACGGCCAAGACAAAGCGAGACAACATATGAGGGAGGTCGAGCAGCGCAGAGAGAATCACTTATTTACTATATTGGATCGGCATTTGCTGACATCGGAGAGTCGAGTGGAGCAGAGAGAACCATGTTACTTACTTCTCCGCATCGGCATTTGCTTATATCGGGTGGAGGAGACGCCATTGTAGTTGGCGTGCCGAACAACCAGGTACGATGGACCATTAGGGTACAAGTACGATGCTAGTACAGACTGATGCTACCAACAGAATTGTCGCAACCCAAAGCGGGGAAGGATCTGGCGCCATCGCGGGGTGAGCGGGGGGTGAGCAGTGGAGAAAATCGAAGAGCTGCGGAGAGGTCAACGCATCGGCGTTTGAACGCGGTCATTGAGCGGTCATTGAGTCGGCGAACCGGCGAACTTGCTTTATCTGGAGACGGACCATCTCTTACTCGGCCTGGCTGCAAGCCTGCACCTTAATTGTTCTCAATGGCTAATCAACTTACACTCGACAAGAACTGACCCACGGACTGAGATGGTCAATAAATATCAGGATAGAGCGAGAAACAGAGGATAGTCGCTGACCTTTATGCCGCGGTCAAGTCTACCTCGGACTACGAGTAATCGATTGGATTCTGGGATCACTCGTGTCCCCAGGTGAAGTCGGTGTTCCATGTTGTCTAAACACATGTCGCAATGCGACGCATTCATTGGCTTGAATGAGGGAGCACCGGAGGTATGAAGAAAGAAACCTTTTTTTCGTCCCTGAAGTTAAGACTTAATGACGCCATGCTGCATTGATTATCTATCTCGAGATCGTCTATTTTAATCTTGTGGCGACTGCAGTAAGTCAGATCAAGCTGGGTACCTCAACACTTTCAGCTCTGATTGTGATTTCCGAGACTCATCTCGAGCTGACGGATCACTTATTCTCTCTATAAATCGCTTTTACAACCATCGCATCGATGGACAGAATACCCATCGAGTCCACCCGTCCATCGACGGAAACAGAGCGGCGAGCCCTGCTCTCTCCTACCACCCCGAGCACAGCCTCATTCAAGCAGAGCTCTCCAAGTCACCCAACTGACGGCGATGAGACTCCACGCGCCACATCTCCAGCCCCCTCGTGGAGATCAGCATCAACAGCAACCACTCTTGCCACTCGACGATCCTCAGTAGCCACAACAGCAACCACATCGTACAAGGGCTTTCCCAGTGAGGCGGCCTACCTGAGAGCTCTGGAAGCGTGGGCCGAGGAGAAGAAATATATCCAGCCTAGCGATGAATCGCATACTCTGAGCGGGTGGTATGGGACAAAGACCATGGATGATTATATAGAAGGTCAGGACAAGCCTCCTGAGCTCGGACTGCGCAAGAAGTGGAAAGCACGCAAGGAAGAAAGAGCAAGGAGGAAGAGTACCGCGGCATAGATGAGATATGATATATCTCATCCTTCGGTAAGGGCAATTACATTATCATTCGTTCCTTTTTGGATCGTGCGTTCAACAGTCTCAACCGTGACTATATCTGGAGAGCGGCACAACGACTTTTTGCCTTCATGAATGTGCCTTGGTCCTGCAGCGATGTAAAGCTGACCATGGGATTATTATAGATGCAACTTTTCTAGATAATGCGAAGATAGCCTTTCTTTCTCACTTTCGCAAGCTTCAGATACTGATATTACCCGTGAGCTGAATGTCAAGCACACTCTTTCCAACATAGATTAGGTATGATCCCGACTGAAGGGCCCATCCTTGGCTGGTGTAGGTACTGAGATCCCTTCTTGTGAGGTCAAAGCTGAACTGGACGCTCATGCCCGGCTCAATACTTTGCTTTCCAAATCCGCGGAGAACTCTGCCCGGTCCGCCGGGAATGTCGACGTACAGTTGGGCGACTTCGGCCGCAGTCGCTGATCCGGTGTTGGTCACAGTGACACCAACAGTGGCAACGACATCCCAGAGAGAGGCAAGTCCACCCTCCTCGATGGTTCCGTTGGGAGGGAGGTATGAACGGCTGGCATTGCCTTGGTTGATTGTGAGACCAGAGTAGTTGAAAGTCGTATATGTCAGTCCATAACCAAATTCGAACCTCGGAGTGATGTTCTGGGCAATAAAATGCTTGTAATCAATGTAGAGTCCTTCAGTGTAGTTGTCTGCGTTATGTCAGCCTTGTCCAGTAATATTCAATACGTGAGACGTACCTTGCGTATAATAATCGACGCCTGCAGGATCCACAGGATGGAGGAGAACGCCATAGTCAGACTCGTTCTTTGCAACAGTGTACGGCAGTCTACCAGATGGAGATTGTTTGCCATACATAACCTCGATCAGTGCGCGGCCACTATCCTGGCCGGGAAGGTGAGCGTAGATCACAGCAGTGATGTTAGGGTTGTCGATCCATTGGTCAACGAGTCTAATACCAGCGTTGTGGAGAACCACAATTGTTGAGTTGCATTGTGCGGAAACGTTCTGGACAAGCACATCAGAGTACGAGTCGTAGAGCTCAGGACGATCCCATCCTTCGGACGACTGGGCATTAATGAACACTATACAGTGTTCACTGCCCTCGTTCACAAGAGGAGTTTGGCTTTGGAAATCCCATTGCAAGAAAGTGTTGTCCTCGTAAGCTTGTCTTTGGAAAGCATCGAACGGTGCGTCGATATATGAGGGCGTGGTCGCTCCAGAACCGCCGCCGGTGATCATAGTACCATTGAGGGCGATTGCTGGGCCCTTTTGATTGGAAGGCTGACTCGATAGAAAGATGTATTCAAGTTCGGTGCTGTCGAAGACTGTACCGTTCGGGAAGGTTAACGTGTTCATCAAACCCACACCCCAAGGTTCTATAGTAAGATTGGTGAAGGTGTTGACAGGAGCGGCAACACCATCATAGCCGAATAGAGATAAGAACTTGGGTTTGTCAAGTGGCAGCACGCCTTGGTTCTTCACAAGCACATGGCCCTCTACTGCGTTCTGGAATATCGTCTGCTTCGAGGCCGGGTTACGAGCATCAACTATCTCGTGTGGCTTGTATAGGGTGATGGGCATGCCGAAGCCTGGAGTCTCAAATGCACCGTTTTCGAGCTCCTGGAGCCTGTACCACACGGCTGTGATACGGGTGGCCATGTCGTCGAGGCGACTCTGGGCCAATGATCCGTTTGAGACCGCAAGGCTGAGATTACCATTCTCCCAGTATGAGCTGTCAGGCATTGCCATATCCAGACCGGCCTCGGCAGAAGCGACGCCACTGTGTTGTGCAGACCAATCTGAAACAACCAATCCCTCAAAGCCAAGCTCACCCTTGAGAATTCCGTTCATAGCATGACTATTCTGGCAACTGTGGCTGTTGTTGAACCTGATACCAGTCAGCAAAGAAGTCTTTCGAAACCCCGGGCACTGAATTACTTGTTGTAACTGCACATGACAGCTCCAGCTCCAGCGTGAACAGCATCCTGGAAAGGCCAGACGTAAAGCTCATGAAGAGTCTTATCGTCGATGTTCGACGATATTGATTGGTTGTGAAGCTCCAGGGGAAGTAAAGGTGGGTTCCTGTTGGTCTCCTGTTCATTGCCTATGTAGTGCTTCACACAGGAGATGACGTTCTCCTGAAGACCGCGGACAGTCTCAAAAGTGAGGGCGCCGCTAAGGTAAGGGTCGTTGCTGAAACCTTCCCAATTTCTGCCTCCCTCGGCGATTTTACCGATAGGACCCGCGACGGGCCCCAATGCTATGCTGACACCCTTGGCCTTGAACTCACCACCCATGTATTGAGCACGATTGTATGCCAGATCCCGGTTCCAAGCTGCGCCTACATGAATACCGGAGGCATACCCATTAACCATGTCTGTGCCTCGAACTCCATTGCCAGCATCCTGCAGACAGATACCGGGAAAGCCGAGCCGTGGAACTGATCCACTGACACCCGAACATGCAGTGGTTGTGGAGGTCTGTCCATAGGTGATGTTGTTCTTCTCGTCATTGGTCATGTTTGCAACCAATGCCCTTGCACGGCTGTATGCCACCGTCCATTCTCCCTTTCCAGTGCCTTGCGGCGTTGGGTAGACTGGCTCAGATCTTCCATAGCTCCAGTAGTGTTCAAGGTTTGCGAGCTCAGCAGTAGTGACGTTTCCTGTACTGGTGTTCTGAGCTATGGTCAACTCTGTCATAGCCAGCGCAATGGCCAGCAGATTAGTGGTAGCATGCATGATGATTGGTATGAAAGATGGCAATGAACAGAAGAACGATTTGGTGCGAGCTACCTATGATCTTTTATACTGTCAGGCCAGGGGACTCAACTGCCATTGAGCTTTTTTCCTTCATCAGGGTACGATACATTTCCGATCTGCCGCTGCTAACAGCCATGGTTCGCAGCAGCACAGACTACTATATGGGCGGGGCAGCATTTGCAAGATATATGGGCCAAGAAGTATTGCACGGCAGTTATTGCTTGGACAAATGGTTGAAGCTCCTCGACAAGGATTTCACAAGATGACTTGATAGCCTACCTTGGCAAGCGTCAAACAGTAGAGTATGTCTCTACCCGAGAGGGTGTGGTCTTTTCGGGTCGTGACGCAGTGGCGCGTACCATGCCCTTCTCGGGACGTTTTTGCTATCAAGGCCATTGCTTCTCAGGCCTGTGATGGGCGTGTTTTGGGGCCGGTTTCGGCTGCGAAGTCCTCAGCCTAAATGTAAATGTACCAAAGGTCTTGGCTACTAGGGCAGAGCCACGTGGGTTGCACGCGGGGTTCATCTGTGTGGGGTCTTTTCAAAGGCGGGGCCCCGACCATGACCTGGTGACCAGTATTGGGGTGAGATGGTTCGATACGAGCTTTTGTTAGTTGGGAAAATTCTGTGATCAGTAAATTGCTTGAGACAGAATTAGGGCTGCGGGTAGAGAAAAGCCCTAGGGCACATAAGTTCTGTGATGAGACATCGTCGAGCGGTATCTCTAACCGAAAATCTTAGGAGCAAAGTATCGATCTTTCTGGCACAACTGTCAACTTAGTGTCAAGTCACGCCTCGCCTTTTAGGTCTGGGGAAGTACTCTAAGAAGCCAACACGAGGCTAGCGATCTGCTCTTTCTAAGGACGTCTTCGCTGGGGGTCAACCAAGGGGGAGTATGATATGCTGTGTAAAAAGGTACTCTGTAACCCTTGCCTAGCACCGAGTAGTGCCGCTCGGTGCAGTTGACAATGTCGGCATTCAAAGGCTGTTGCCAGCCATGCGCTTATTTAGCCCAGACGTAGTCGACCACATCGAGCGGTATTAGCCCAAGAAAGTAGTAATAACACGTGAGGGGGTGGACATGGTGATTATTGGCATTTTGGTCCATCTTAGTGGGCAAAGATGGTCAAGTTTCTGGAACGCTGTGTCGATCCCTCTCGGCTTACGCCGATGGCTTTTGTTGTTCAAGGTGTGGTGATGCGAGCAAGGAAGGTCCAGCAGTTACGCCAAGCGACGGCGCCGTCAGCTCGGGAGAGCTCTTTACCGGTGTACCGAGGTTCCGTGCCCTCCAACATCTGAAGTTTCCGCGTCCTTACTCATGCTCGTCAATGTCGCTTAGATTATTCAGGTGAGGTAGCTAACTTCAAGACGACGACGTCAATGGATCTCGCAGTGACGCTCGGAGTCCTGTCTCCGAGTCACGTTCTTCTAGTCACATAGCGCACATCGAGTCTGCCTGAAGGCAAGTACAACAATTCTATCGGGACTTCCAAACATCACTACCGGTTCTTATATGCAATACGGTCTGATCTGTTACTCCACATCCATCAGATTTTCCGGAACATAATGTGACTCTCCCAATATCCGCTTCAAGACTAGCACAAGCTCATCTGCAGCGGACAGAAATCCAAGGTATGAGCTCATGGCAACACAGTATCCTCTGTATGCCTCGTCCTGAAGCAAGTCTTTCTTCAGCGTATCCAACCTTGTTCCATGTCCGAATTCGAGGCAACTGTTCAACAACGGAGTGGGAAGCCTGGAAGGGAGAGGGCTTTCGTTAATCAGCGATTGCTCGATAATAGCCAAGACCACCATGATATCTCCAACGGATCTGTGGTCAAGCAGACCATTTTCTCGGGCCAGTCGTGTCCTCAGATGTGCAGGCAACAGAGAGGCCCGGATGTGTAGAGCTGTGATGTACTGGTTCATAAGCTCAACCAGCTCCTTGATTCTTAAGCAAGCGGCTTGATCGAACGGCGACGAAGAAAACTCATACTTCAAGTTTCCAATGGGGCCATTCAATCCTGCAAGAGTCTCTGCTAGATGGATCGCTGTTCCCCCAATGGCCGGCAAAAGTCGTCTCTCGTCATCGAGGTTTCTCCACTCAGCAAGGAGAAGAGCATAATGATCAGCTTCTGCGTGGATTACCTGGGCCAGTGTGTTGCTGACAAACCGGGAGGTAGAAGTAGGCCACGGGAAGAGAGACACGATGAATCCGACCATGAAACCTATCAAAACCAGTAAGGTCCTGCGCCAAAATACTGTGTATCCAAAGCCGGGGTTGCCATAAGAGGGGTTGTGACTAATTTCTCAGTTAGAAAAAGACCTGTCTGCACAACGAAGACTACTTGCGTATCAATATAGCTGTAACCTATGACCAGCATGATTGTTGCGCCAAAGATGATTGCTGTAGGTAAATGTTGTGGGGGTGCATAAAGGCGACACCACATCATGACAATTGAGAGTACCGCCATGACTGCAGCGAGGCCATATGGGTTGCCTGGCCCGTTGGCCGAGCCAATGTACCATCCAAGCATGCCAACGATGCCTCCAGCGACGGTACCAAAGAGTCGTGCAAGAAATGCAAATGTAAAGTCTGAGAAATGCTGGAACGAGATTTAGCAACATCCCCGCTCAATGTGGTTGCTCAATGGCGCTTACCGGAAGGAGACCTGTCTGCGCCATGATGACCGCCCATAAGCCCTACTTTACGTTAGCAGTGGTCCTTGGAGAAAAACTTTTGGGAGAATAGACACCTTTTCACGGTAGAAGAAGCCAGCTGTCTGCGTTGTCGAGGCTATAACGGCAACTGAAATGGTTGCAATAAGCACTCGGAGTGCAAAGATGCCCTCCTTGTTGGACAACCAATGGGCGAAGCCTAGAACAATTGCCGAAAACTTGTTGCGTTTCTTGACGGGCCTCGATCTACCTTTGAGTTTGTCGTGCATCTCTTTCAAGGCTTCCTTGTCGACTTCGGGGAAAGCCTCAGAGGTGGGAAGATTCAGGACAGGCGAGGAACTGGCCCCAAACACCCAAGAGAAGAGCTTGCGGATTCCAGCTGGAGACCATAGTCTTCTCGTAGTCCTTTCACTCTCCAATAAGATGACATGCTCCAGAGGTCTTTCAAGTGTCTCTGCAAAGCGGACCAGTCTATCTTCAACGGTGAAACCCACAAACAAGCCAGCAAGCTTGGGGGACGAAGATCCTCCGTCTCGAAGATGGCCAGCGTCATCGAAGAGGTAATCGTGTGCGTCAAGAAGTGCATTGTTGGCACTTTTGGGGTAGCGACTAACCTCCTCGTTCAGGTTATCCAGTGCTGCTTGGTGCCGTCTACGCATCTCTTGGAACTGTTCAGGAGAAAGTCTTCCAAACCACCGACGAGAGTTGTTTTGTTGTATGCTGTCAAGTAGCGCTTCAAAAGCTTGTCCGCAAGCTGCAAGGAGGGGCTCACTTGTAGAAGACAAGGCTCGATAGGATTCCACGACCGAATGCTGGACCTCAGGCTGCCGAACGCAGGAAAGTAGATTCAGAGATTGCATGACCTGGTGTTTTCCATAACCCCCTGCTTTCTCAAACGCGACCTCTTGATCCTCTGTAAGAGATATTTGACTAATCTTATCCCTCGATCGGCATTGATTTATTTGAAGGTCGATGAGACTCAACGTTTGAAGCATCAGCTGCCGCAGTGGCTGTGACAAGGCAGTGATGTCCTGCGCATTCCAATTACCGACAGAGAAGTCAAGAGGAAGAAATGCCCTTGTCGAGTGTCAGTGCCAATTGAGATTCAAGAGGTTCGCAACTTACATGGCCGGCTCCAGGCCCGCCCAACTTCCGATAAGGCGTGCCTTCAATGCCTTGAGACTGTCCGCATTTTGGAGGGGGAATTGAGAGATGGATGCAGACGTCAACTTGACTGATCCGGACATGGCAGTGATGAGTTTGTGCATGGTGAAGAGAGTCAGGTGCGATGTAGATTCTGGGAATATGAACATGGCACAGCCCAAAGACACGGCGATTGATGCTGCTGCGGGCTCGATGAGAACTTTTGGCAGCGTTCCATTGAACGTAGGCAAGAGAGGTCCATCCGTCAACCAGATGTCGCTGATGATCCAGGCAAATATAGCAGTGAAGGCGAGCTTTGGCACCCTCAGACGCAGTCGCGCCTGTAAAGCATTAGTCTTTCGGCGTCCCGTCTAGCACGCACCACTTTCTCGACCGACCATTAGATATACGAAGAGCCCAATCATGCAGAAGTATGTAACGGTGACTCTTGTATCCAGCATGAAGCCATTAAAGATCAAGACAGTGGGAGATGTGCCGGTAGCTTGAGCCTGCTGGCCCAGCATTCTCTCTCTTGCCAGTGTCACGGATGCTGGCCTCGTCGCCAAGGCCGCTTTCTGTGTGATGACACCCCATGCCCATCCTAATGCCATACCCAGGATTTCAGTGAAACCAGCGAACAGAAAACCCAGCACTACGCCAGAAGGAGGCAGAAACAGGACCGCAATGGCTGCGAAAAAGGTGGCCTGGCCGAATGTCTGTAAAACTGGATCGATGAATAGAAATAGCGATGCCACCCAGAGTGCGACAGAGCAGCGGAGCAAGATCTTTAGTTCCCGGGCATTAAAATGGTCAAAGAATGGAGGAAGCTTCCTTTTTTTCGATATAGAGGAGTCTGTCCCTTGGTTGTTGGATGATCCATTCGAATCTGAGGAATCCGCCATATCGTTGCTGTTCTTCTCAGCTTGCGATGCGTTTTGAGTCTCGTTCAGCGCCATGTCGATATTGATCTTGGTAAACTGCTGAAGGTGTTGAGCCAGGGATCTGGCTGTAATTCAGCTAGTTCACGACGTCGACGTGTCGCATCGGCCTGAGGAGGGTCTTGTGGGCAAAGGTGATGGAAAACATGAAGTAAGGTATGATTGTTGTGAGCGGTACTGATTTGAGCGGTACTGATTTTCGTTATTGCTTGGCTAACGTCTTGGTGCAGCAATACAAAACTAAGGTATCGTATAAATGACGATACGCCGCTCCTACCCCGGATCGTCCTTCGGATCTGACATGAACCGGGAAGGGGTCCCTGGTTGCATAACTTTTATGCTGTGATGCATAGATCGGCCCTTCTTACAGGTAGGTACTGTGAAAGCAAACAATAATAGAAATCAATTTGTGACATTAGAAATCAATTCATATTGCTGCTTTCAGATTGTACGAAAATGCACGTCACCGTATCCAGGATGTAGCTCGGAGTACCACTCAAAAGCTCCGTCTGACCAGTCGGAGTTCGGAACTTCCGCTCAAATCTTAGCATTACCATTCAAACTTGAAGCTTACCAGTCAAATATTATGATTGTTTGGTAATCATCTAATAATCATCTATCAATAATTACCCGGTAAAAATTACCAGATATTTACTAGACAATTATCATATAGGGATTGGGAAGGTTAGAGGGTTAGTATTAGGGCAGATTAGTCTATATTATATAATTGTTTAATGATTGCTTGGTAATTGTTTAATAATTACTAAGTAGACCTGACCACTCAAATATGAAGCTTACCAGCAGTGTTTTTTAGGACAAATATTAATCCGCGCCGGCTGGTCAGGCCGGGCTTCCGAGTGGGACTCCGAGCTGTAGTCTCCACCGTATCTACATCTTTATTAACTCGGGACCAACAACGCCATATGTCTTGGGCGGCTACCGTATTGTTTGCATAACTTGGCGCCAAGAGCAGTCGTCACCAATGTGACCCGCGAAGTGATGCAGACAAATGTACCAATGATAGCGTACAAGTACAGCTGGAACCGACATCACACATGGTCTGCTGGATCTGATGCACAGTACCAAATGCACGCTCAGTGGAGGATCCGTAGCCGGCGGATCAATCGACGCATGAATCCGTAGATGGGAGGTTTGGAGATCCAGGTCAGATCCTCGGGTGGCCGCTTTCTTGTCTGTCCGCCGAGACAAATCTTATTAAGAGAGAGCCACAGTTGCAATGCTTTTCAAGCACGGATACTTCGAGCATGCATGAGAGATGAGAAAGCTCTGGGCTTTCATGTGCTAGGGCGTGGCGGAGGCTCTCTTCATACGTCCACCTCTTCTTTCTTGCGACTTTTGATGTGTCAATAATGATAGCGATTCCGTCCCAAGAGCGGTGTCCATAGTTGATGTAAAGGAAATGCAGATGATCGCAATCTAGACGATTGACCGGATAGCGTAGGTGTTGGGACGTGACCACAACCGGCTTACAGCCTAGACATGGTGATGTCTTACCAAGGCTGCTTGCATATCTTGACAAAAATCAGTGCAAACCCATGCTACTCTGTTGCCCTCAAGGCAATATGGGTAATATCTGGATGCGTGTTGATTGAGCAGTATACGTTGTCACCTATTGGTCGTACGAGTTTTATTTCAACCTCCCAAAGCATGATCTCTATTTCGCAATCCTGCTCCAAGCCTTGTTCTGTAGCAAGAAGATTGCATTTGTATAACGCTCGACAAAGATTCTACGTGACAATTGCATAGTTGGTGCTGTTTTGGCATGCATTTTTCCATGTAAATGATATGGTCTGAGTGATAGTAGTGGTAGGTAAAGACGAGGACAGGGTCGCCCTATTTGCACGGAGAAGCGGGGCATCAACGAAGGGCGTATTGAGCCGCGACAAAAACAAGGTACTTACCTAATTGACAGGACGAATTACAAATCCTTTCGACAAAATCACAGGTCCATCCATAAGAGTACAAGACGTGTGCGACGGACAGGATTGCAAGGCACATGCATGGAGAATGGGACGATAAGCGATTGGAACGGCGAGTCGTTTCTCGATTCAACTGTCCCGCTGACTAGGGCCTTCCTTTGCACGTGCGGACGACGAAGCCCGACGCGTGATTATCGAGTGGGCAAGTGTCTGGTGCAGACTTCATCCAACTAATAATAATTGCACTCAAAGTCAATAAGATAGATAGTACCTTAACATCATCAGGCGGGGCCGTCACACGCAGCCTGCAGTAGATGACAACTCGCCCAGCGACAGCCGAACATCAACAAAACAAGCGGCCGGGGTCGTGTACCTGCATATCTATCACCGACTTTCCCACTCCCACTCCCCCATTCGTCTCTCAACGAGATCAGATTCCGTGATATAATTCCCAGTCAAATTCTGTTCTTCGACACTGTTCGTATTAGCAACATCATGAGCGCACAATCGACGCGTCGTAGTCCAATGTTGGACTTACCCCTCGAGATCAGACTGCTTATCTATGGATTCGCCATTGTCGAAAGCGATTCGATAACTATTAGCAGCGCACAACTGACGGGCACGTGTCCTGACATAGTCAACCGTCTCTACGGCGGTGGCCGGTCTCCAATGGCCGGACTCCCTGTCCATCATGAACCAGTAATTCAGTCGGGCTATTCGAGCCATCTCCTCTCGGCCGCAGACCCGCCCCGCATCCACGTTTCCCGCGCTCCGGCAGCTGAGGGAGTCCGCTATCTTGACCCGGCATGGCAAACAACCCTCAGCGCTCTCCGTCTGGTCAATCACCAGTTGAATGATGAGCTTTATGCTCACTTCAAAGCCAAGGGCAGTCGTCAGACCAGCCTCTTCGTCAATTATCCACACGGACTGCACGTCCTCCAGACTCGCTGTCCCGAAATGATCCGCCAAGCAAAGAGTGTGCACATGGCAGGGACATACACATCGACATACCGCCGTAGCCATGGCCAAGATGTTGGCGCCACGGACAGAGAATCACAAAAGAAGTCAGAAGGAAAGATGCAGGCCGACAGCGTCGAGCAGCTGGGTAGTCTGATTCGCTCAACCATGGGCCACGATGCGCCATTCCCGCTTGCTAAGCTCGAGTTGAGGATCTACTTTCCAAACCCAAAAACTGGAGAGGACAGTTATTACAGCGTGTGGGGTGATGACAACAGTCCCATCTGCGTCGTCTTGCGCAATCTCTGTGGTGGTTTCATAGACATGGAATGCTGGCGAGGAAGGCATGGTACCGGGGTACATTTGAGCGTCAGACCAAATCCGGATAACAGCAGGGTCATCAGCACCGTGTGGAGAAGACTTCAAGAAGGTGGCAAGAACGAGCCTAAGGTGGGCAGCTTCGTGGTTGATGAGAAGTGGCCCGAGTGGAGCGAGGAATACGTGCCGTCGCCTCAGACTCCTTGAGCGTCGTCTTGTCTGCCAGATGGGCTCGATGAAGTGTTGAGCGACTCGAGCATTCTGGACTTGTGGTTACATGGTCATGGTCATGAAATGTTTACGAATTGGGTCAAGCGAGGGGTCCGGTGTTGTCATTTTCTTGAGGGGTCATTGGGGTATTCAACGGAGTGGGACTTTGCTCTGCGAATGGCGTTTTTGGGAGAGCCTACTCTAGAGAGGTGCAGATCCTTGAACAAGCATTCGAGCATCATTGCAGGCGATGAAGGATTTGTTTTCATCATGTAGAGCAACAATCTAGCACGATAAATTAATATAGTACGTACATAACAGTTAGCGACACTGCTGCGTTCCATTTCCATGATGCTCTTTGCTCTGGATCTAGAGTATTTTCGTCGCGTTACGCGTGTCTCGGACTCTCGGTATCGGTACGAACCTTCCCCAGATTTGCAGTCTTGGCTGTATGCAAGTCTTCGAAGCCGTCATTGAAATTGTTGGAAAAACCGGGAAGATATAAACAAGTTGACGTGATGAAATCGAGCATTCCTGTCGGCAGACGAGTCTTGTTGAGCATACATCATGCTCGCAAATGTCCTCCCCGTCAGGTAGTAAGGTCGATACGCAGGCAGCACACGGAGACTCAGCCTCCTGCACCCGCACCAGCGGCGACCAAAACACGACAACAGAGCAGTCGAGCAAGCACTGCTCTATTTCTGGTAGCTGGCCTCGGTTTCCTCGGATATGGCTTCAAAGACTCGTTCACAAACACTGCATCTTCGACCAACATGCTGAACAATTCGTCATTCACACCATTCAAGGTAATCAATAAAGAAAAGGTGTCGTCGACATGTTCCATTTTCACGCTCGAGCAACCAGACTTGTCCGGCGAATCGATACAAGAGATGTGGAAGAAAGGTGTTTGGAGTATCGAGATCAAACAGCCCCAACTTCAGATCGCCAGATCATACACCCCTCTGCCTCCAATCGATCCATCCGCCCCAAAGAATCAGCTGCGTCTTCTCGTGCGAAGAGAGAACAGGGGAGAGATGTCAAATTACATTCACAACACACCCGAGAACGGCACTTTGGAATTGAGGGGACCTGCAGTCGAACACCACCTGCCACACAAGGTCGACCGAGTCATTTTCCTGGCTGGTGGCACAGGCATCGCTCCTGCCACACAAATTGCCCACTCCCTTCAAGACAGCGCCGATGTGTCAATTCTCTGGGCATGTCGTAAAAGAGAGGACTGTCTGGGAGGCAAGAGCGATAGCACGCCGAACTCTGCCTCGTGGCTTTCTAGACTGGGCAATTGCCTCGCCATGACCTCCGAGGACGCACCGCCAGCAGTCACTCAGTCTCTCTATGCAGGCCACGCCGTCCGTCAACTGGACCAGATGAAGACGGCGCATGATGCACCTCTCAAGGTAGACTACTTTGTCGACGAAGAGGGTACATTCATCCAGCCAAACCATGTCATCAAGACCATCTCGCAACAAGATGACGACGCGGACAATTCGGGCGAGAAGCTCATCTTTGTCTCTGGGCCTGAAGGTTTTCTCAATTACTGGGCTGGCCCCAAGGTGTGGAAGGATGGAAAAGAAGTCCAAGGCCCTCTGGGCGGCGCACTCTCCCAGATCAATCTCAAAGACTGGAAGGTTGTCAAATTATAACAACATGTACAACTTCTCGGATATACTTGCCTTTATCCTTATCGACACGCCTTTACTATCCATCCCCAGCCCAAATCGCAACTAAAGACTAGCGCCATGCACGGAACCCAAGTAAAGACTAGCGCTCTGCACGAAACTGCCGCTTGTCCCACCCGGGAAGTCGTCAACCCTCGCAGCTTGGTCCGGTATGTGGGGAGGGGGTTTGCTTTCGTGCCCTGACCGTTTATCAAGCCGTCTTCTTATCAATCTCGCCCCATGCCCGTGTCTCGACGCAATAATATCCTTGGATGCCGCAATCATGACTTTTACACGAAATCTTTCTGCCTCTTTTAATTTCTTTTGGGGGTGCGCAACCAACTCCTCGTAGCAGCCATCATGGCAGCTAAGCCATCTCCTGCAGAGGTCCTCGGTGAGGTTGATGAGAAGCGTGTGCCACTGGAGAACGTCACCCCATTTGTCGACCCTGAAGCTCGACCTGCATGCTTCAAATCGACGTTTGAGGAGATCATGTTCGTCCTAACGGCCACAATGGCAATTGCCATGGGAAGTCTTCTCGGCGGTTCCATCACCGTCATTACTTCTTTTGTCGGTAGAGATCTGGGAATGACAACGGCTGAAATTACGTGGATCAGCTCAGCATCTTCGTGAGTCTTCTTGTGACATGGAAACGTCTTGGACACCCTTCTGACGATCTCAGTCTATCAGGTGGTGCCTTCCTCCTCTTCTTTGGCAAGATTGCAGATCTTTTCGGCCGCAAGATGCTCCTCGTCGCTTCACTCTTCCTGTTCTCCGTTTTCGCCTTGGTCGCAGGATTCGCAAAGACACCGATAGCACTCGACGTTCTCAACGGTGTCATGGGTCTCCTCACCGCAAGCGCTATACCCGCAGCCCAGGGAACGCTGGGTGTGATATATGAGAAGCCAAGCAAGAGGAAGAACTATGCCTTTGCATGTTTCAGTGCAGGAAATCCTCTGGGCTTTGTGTTTGGCACTATATTCAGCGGCATTGCTTCAAACATATTCAACTGGAGGGCGAGCTTCTTCCTTCTGGCCATTATATACCTCGTCTTTAGCATAATCGCAATCTGGACCGTGCCCAAGGACTTTACAGCCAAGGAGCCATTGACCTGGGAGACTTTGAAGAGGTTCGACATTGTGGGCACCATCCTGACCATTGCTGGAATTGGCATGTTCTGTTCAGCATTGTCGTCTGGAGACTCGGCACCACAAGGCTGGAAGACTGGATATATCCTCGCCCTACTCATCGTTGGAGTCCTGCTTATCGTCGCTTTTGTTGTCTGGGAGAATTATGCCAAGTACCCGCTCATTCCCATGGGTATTTGGAAAGACAAGAACTTTTCTCTCGTCATGGCCACGCTACTTCTGGGCTTCATGGCCTTTCCTGTCGTGTGTTTCTTCATCGCCTTGTTTTTCCAGGATATTTGGCACATGTCTGCATTGATGACTGCTGTCCATCTCCTCCCTATGGCCATAATGGGCATCCTCGTCAACATATTTGCGGCAATGGTCCTCCATCGCATCAGCAGCAAAAAACTCATGATTGTCGGCGCGAGCGCATACACGCTTGCATTTTTGCTAGACGCTCTCAACAGACAGACCAGCAGCTACTGGTCTTTCTACTTTGTCGGCCTGACCATAGCCGTCATCGGCGCCGATCTGGAGTTCAACGTCGCCAACATGTACGTCATGTCCTCACTCCCGCCAGACCAACAGAGCATCGCAGGCTCCATTTTCCAAACCGTCACCAAACTCTGCCAGAGCATAGGTTACGGAATAGGCACCGCCGTCTTCAACGCCGTCTCCCAGAATCCGAATATGGGAGGATACTACAAAGACGTCCCGGCCACACAACCCTACTCGGCCGTCTTTTGGTTCTCAACCGCTTCAGCTGCTCTGAGCGTCGTTTTGTCCTGCTTCTTGACCATTGGCACACAAGGCGGGGCTGAAAAGACGACTGAAGAGTCGGAGATTGATGAGAATGAGAATGAGAATACCATCTAATGGGATACATATATACATACATGTGATTAATTCTAGATGATCCGGATGAACTTTGAAAATGAGCAACACATTTTTCGTCCAAGAGTTACTTCATAATGACCCACCTACTAGCACATTCCGGACTCGACTCAGTCCCGAACCGCTATACTTGTGCATCAACGACTCGTGCAGGCTCCCCACCATTTCTCCACGTTTCACTCTCCATTTGATCGTGGGGATAGTCGATCAACCTGTATCCACATTTATTGAGTCATGCAGTGTTGGGTTCAACTCCGATCAGCAGAATCCCGGTGTGATGGACATATCAAAATTGTCCGACCATGTGTATCACCCTGACAAGTGCATGCAATTTTAGGAAAGGGAAAGTCGACATGGGGGTATTATGATTTACTAATTATATTATGTGTGCTGTATATACATGTACAGTAAGTATATGTGCAGTGTCTATACAAAAGAAACAGACATCAACATCATCATCTACAAGCACACTCCAGTCCAGTCTCGAGTCAAACCTTCAGGGCTTCAAAACCCTCAAGCATTAGCATAAGCCCTCCTCAAACCCCTCACAACCTTCCCCCAAGCGCCCCCAGTCTCGGGATGATCCCTGTGGTAATTCTCCTCCTCGACATTGTGTTTCTGAACGATACTCAAAAACACCTGATCGAGCGTCGCCTGACTGACGGCATAAAACTCCATGCCCAGTCGCGTCTTGCTCTGCTCGAGTTTCTCGAATAGCCCGCTGATGCCGGTGCCGCTGCTGCGGGTGCTGGAGCTACCTGTTGCCGTCACCGTGGCCGTTGCGCTTTTCTTTATGCTGGTCGAGTCTCTGCTGGGCATGCTTTCCAGATCGAGTGTCTCGAGCTTGTCGGCGCGGTTGGGGACGCTGAATCGAATTTGGCCGTGGAAAGAACGGGGTTCGATGGCTGCGGCTGGGAAGGTCTGGCTGATCCACGTCTTGATCGAGGTCATGTCTTCTTGGCTCGTGTTTGGCGCGTCTTTGTGGACCAGGTGGACGTAGTAGGCGTCGCCGTGCTTGCTTCGGAGGGAGTCTGACGTTCCGAGAGCCAGCATGCGTCTTGCCATGATGCCAACTCTGTCGGCTACAGCATCGGCTTCTTCCATTGAGTGTGTTGTCAGGACCAAGCTGCGTCCAGAAGACACTGCGTTGAGTGTGCGCCACATGATGCGCTTGGCCGCGGCATCCATACCGGAACTGCCCTCGTCTACCAGCAATACTGTAGGGTTTCCGATCAAGGCAATACCCAAACTCAGCTTTCGTTTGTTACCGCCAGAAAGCTTGGATGCCATGCGAGTCCTGAATGGCGTCAGACTGACTGCTTCCATGACTCGCTCGACGTTGAGTTTGATGTCCCTCACGCCGCGAGCTCTGGCGTAGAAGTATAGATGCTCTTCGGCAGTCATGAGATCCATGGCATCAAACTGCGGGCATACGCCTTCGTGGATTCGCGCTGCAGCACGGTGTCTGACGATAGAGGTATCTTCAATAAAGACATCACCTCGCCCAGTAGGAGCAGCATCACCTCTGACGAGACCGATTGTGGTCGATTTACCAGCACCGTTTGGACCAAGCAGAGCAAAGATTTCTCCGCGTGGCACACCGAATGATACATCGTCAACAGCACGGTTGTCTCCAAACATCTTGCTAACGTGAGACACCCGCAATTCGTCCTTGCAGTCTTCCACCCTGAGAGCCTCAGCGTGGACATCTTCATCGACGGATTCCGATTCTTCGATCTCCTTGGACTTTGACCTTCGATTCAAGAAGGCCGGCCTCCAACCGCTGTCATAGAGAACAAGGAAGGCGAGCAGAAGGAACGACTGCACGGCAAGATACAGTATCGGTCCACCATAGACGGTGATATCGCCTGGATATGAGACGATGGACCTGTCCCTGCAAAGCAGCGAGAACTCATTGAAAGTGAGTAGCAATGCGCGGAGGAGGCAGCCCGACGGAGTGAAGATCGCGATGACGAAATTGGCAATCTTTACATATGAACCAATGTCCGGTGTTGGAGCGTATACCTGGATGCACACTGAGACATGTCAGTAGTGCGTGGGAGACGTGTGTAGGGAGCCGACTTACTAAAAGCAACGAAATATATCAGAAACATGACACATTGCATTCCTGCAGCAAATGCGAAAGCGGCAAGTTGACTGGTGACAAAGAGCGATACAATATAACTGCAAAGCAATGCAGCTAAGCCATAGAGGAAGGATACCACAAATAGGTATCCAGGGGCGTACAATGCGCTTGAGGTACTAGTAAAGATGATAATAGTTACCGCGCTGACGACCAGCACAAACACGAAATCATATGCTGTGTATGCCAACCACAGCGGAAGAGCTCGAACGCCGTTCGACCAATGCAACGCGCGAATTTTGTTGATTCTTTCGCTCGTTGGGTATAGAGCGAAGAAGCCAGGATAAGCACTCATGGCAAGACCAAAATAGAGAATGAATTGCAACGTCTTGCCGGCACCTGGAGCCCAAGGAACATCAAATTCTTGATAGGATGTGATGATTGGAAGATCTCCGAGAATGCTGTTGTCGAGTAGGTTCTGTGTCAACATAGCATAAGTCAATGCACCGTTTGCACGGTATGCGAAAGTTGACGGGCCGGTGGCGTTGACGAAGAACCCGCCGGGAAAGACGCTGCTGTAATTTGCTTTCACATAATCGTCGAGTCCAGCCAGTGAAGAAACGGGCTCGAATGCATCATCGAGCGTAGGGAACAGACGTCCAAGTAGAGTGGTGGGAACTTGACTTGACGGACCATATGGCACGTTTCCTGGAGCTGCATATGAGGCAAAATATTCTATTGTCGATGTTGAGACTTGCGCCTCTGGAGAGCATGATAATGCGTGAAATCCCTTCAAGAAGAGCGTAACGAGACCACCTGCAATGACTGGAACCAAGACAGCGGCGGCATAGGGGAGCCAGTTACGCCGCAGGATCGTCACTCTCTTTCTGAACAAGACCCATGTTTGAGCAAGTGTTAATAATTTCGTGCCATTGGCGAGCTCCAAACCTTTTTCTCCGGACTGAATGGAAGCAACACCAGTCAGTGCAGCATCATCTGACAGAGCCTTATCGTCCTGGATTTCAGAGGCCAGTTTGAGAAACACATCTTCGATGGTTGGTCCGCTCACGCGATAATCTTGGACGCCTAGCTGTTCAAGACGAGCCACGAACTCGGCTGCTGCGCTGGAGTTTTGCAAGTTGAAGACTACATGATCAGAGTGAACTCGCTTGGGAGTACCAGTCCATTCGGCGGGTTCTTCGAAGTGGTTCGTGGTGTAGATCTTGACTCGATATCCACCTCCAAGTTCGTGCTTCAGCGCAACAGCCGAGCCTTCTGCAACCTTTTTGCCCTTGCTCAAAATTGTGATGTGATCCGACAGAAGATCTGCTTCATCAAGGAAATGAGTGGTGAAAAGCATGGAACGGCGACCTCTCTCAGCAAGAAGAATATCCCAGATTTTCCTACGAGACAGTGGGTCAAGACCAGAGCTGACTTCATCAAGCAAACAAATACCAGAGTCGCCAGTAAGCATCATTGCAAGCTGAAGCTTCCGCTTCTGGCCCCCGGAAAGAGTTTCAGAACGAGCGTCTACTTTGTGCGCCAGATCGCAGGAGGCAAGCAGGTCGTCATGTGCCTGATTCGTGTCTCTCTCTTTCGGATTCAAAGTCTTCAGCTGGTTGAAGATACGCACATGTTCTTCGCAAGTGAGGACATCCCACAGAACGTTCTTTTGAGGGCAGAGACCAACACCGTTTGCATTGATGTCAATGGAGCCACTGGTAGGTGTCTGTAGACCTGCAAGCATATCCATTGTGGTCGACTTGCCGGAACCGTTGGCACCAAGCAGAACGTGAATCTCTCCGTGTCTAATCTTCAAGTTCAAGTCGTCAACAGCAACGACCGTTTCCTTTTTGTTCTTGCTAAATCGTGATCCAATCTTGCGGAACCACCAGCCTGGCGGATATTGCTTTCCCAAGGAATTTATGCTGACAGTCTCGTCTGCATTTGTTGCAGAGAAATGGATGTTCCTAGCTTTCGAGGCTGTCCCGTACAATGCACGCTCGATGAATGCTCCGACCACAGGATAGCCCAAGAATTGAATGGCAGAGAAGATGAAAAAGACGTATCCAGGTAGGTCCCAAGGTGCTCCTAGGGGACCTTGACTCAAGTCTGCTGGAAGATTGTGTTGTTGCCAGTAAGCCATGTATATAATCATGAGGACGAAATTCATGGGTGGGAAGATCAAGCTCAGGATTGCAACTCCACCTGTACCCTCTGGCGTTTGGACTTGCACAATGATGGCCAGCACAATTGATACGATCGTGACAGTGATGCCGGAAAGTTGAGCCTTTCTGAACAGACTTGCAAATGCAATTGACCAACTTGAAAGTGCAAGGCCGGACATGATAAAGTAGCCCACCATTATTCCGGTGTTGGAAAAAGTGTAGTTCAGCCTGGCATCAATCACTCCCATGATGACCCAGCTGGGAAAGTATATGATGTCAAAAGCAAGATGCATCGAGATGATACGTGCTGCTTGTGGTTGCCACCTTGCTGGATTAGGCATCATGGACTCGATCAGCGAGGACATGCCAATCTCTCTTTCGATGGCCATCTGGCCTGTCAGCTGGTAACAGATTCCGATAACGCCAATGGAGTATGCAAGACCGAGGATGGAGATAAGAGTGCCCATGTAGAGTCTTGTGATATTGCGATCTTTTTGTGTCTCTGTCATGCTCGTGAATGGATACTGTACTGGGAGGGGTAGCGTTGTACCATTATTTGATGCAATGGCTGCGTCGACAGCATGTTGAATCGGAAGAACATAGATCTCAGCATCGTTGCTGTTGGAGTCGACAAAGATTTTCACACCAAGTGATCCATCCGCTCTCAGTGTGTAGTTCCAGACACTGCCACCTTGTGTAGGGGAAGACCGAAATTGAACAGCGCCGAAGCACGGAGACACACCACGAACTGAGCTTTTGCATGTATCAAGCAAGCCTGAGTCGTCAGTCAAAGTGACGGCGGTCTTGCCACTGGCTTCGACAGTAGCGGTGAGAGTCGATATGACGTCGCCAATCTGACCACCAGTGAAGCCATTGTTGATGAAGACTACAGTATTGCGACCGCCCGAAGATGCCTTGAGTGCATCCTCCAAGGTTCTGAGAGAGTTGGGAGATCCAATTCCGTAGTCTGATGGAGGTACAAAAAAGTTCTTAGCATAGGATATGAAGAACATGAAGATGACGGGGGCGATGAAGGCTCGGACTGTGGTTGAGAACCAGTGCCGTCCCAGCACAATAAGAATGTTCTTCTTTGTGAGAGTCCATGTTTGGCGTATGAAGGCCATATCAGATGGCTGCCCGCTGGGAGGCAAAGCGATGCTGATAACGACCTCGCTGTTCTTGATTGCTCAGTATGCAGAAATGCTTAGATGCGCAAATGCAGAAGGTGGCGAGTATGATAACAGTGCCGTCCAACCGGTCACAATCTAGCTTGACAGTGATGATACGTGTATTAGATTATGATAGATGAACAAATGTCAGGAACCGATGATCAGCAATTCAAATATAAACGAAAGAGATGCGTGTCAGGACAAGTAAATGCAAATTTACTGTATAGGCAGAAGTGGTGAACGAGAGGTTCAAGCAAATGGACTAATGCCGGCGCCACTCGAATAGCCGAGTGACGACGGCCACTAGTGAAAAGTCATTGATGGATCGAGCCAATCATGTTTGGGAAGATCGGAAGCAATTGAGATGTATGGATCTTAATTTGACTTCATCTAATCATGTCGAGTCTTTCTAAAATTATTTCAATGCCATGCCACCAGATAAATGAAGAAAGAAGTAGTCCTGATAAGATCATGTCGACATGTAATGGAATTTTATTGTACACGACTTTGCAATCATTTGACATTCTCAGATATATGGCAGCTTCAGTTGGACTCAATGTAGCAACAAGGTGAGCAGCGAACAGAGTAGGTCGCTCTTTCCTTGCATTTTGCTAGTGAAACATGGTGTTTCCTTTCAGCCACTTAAGGTGGGTGGTTCAACGTTGTAAAACCACCTAAATGTCAAATTTATCGCTACCAATCCCGTCCGAAGACACGTTGAAGAAGTTTCTCGAGCTCACTCCCTCGGCATCCAATTTCCAAGACGTCAGCCATGGCACTCAAGAGTCGACACAACCTTCTCTCCGCATAGAAGAATTATGGAACCTCACGGCTGGTGCGATAGAGGGATACAACACGTCATGTCTAGACGATGCTGAGAAAGCGATAGCAAATCTACTGGTGCTTGACGATCACTGCAGCCTCTTCGCGCATAGTCAAGGATCAGCAGAAGACAGATCAAAGCAACAAAGTGCATGGATGCGCATGGCGTTTGTCAAGAATGACGACGGCACATACCAAGCCCTCCTTCTCGAACGCGGTCGTTTGGTATGCGAGACCAAGATGTGTGGCACTCCGTACAAAGCAGCGATGGAGATATTCGATTACACATCATATCAAGTCGGACAAGCACTGGCAGGAAGCCGCCAAAGGCTGCGGGACGGAGTGGATAGAGACCAGACGGTCCTTCATGTCAAGAAAGAAGCGAGCATGGAATCGGACCAGACGACGCAGACGTCACAAGAGATGGAGGTTCAATTGAAGCGAAAGCCTTGGGGCAGCCTGACGCGGGGTACGTTCAAGTGCGAGGAGGGGCTCAACCTAAGAATGGCCTAAGACCAACCTGAGGGGTTTCCTCATGCAATAATAATATTGTCACCTGCTGAGAGTTGACGTGTACTCGTAGGAGATGAAAACAAGACTAGGGTGCGGATATACGGAGATGGGGACTTATTAAGTCCGGCGGGCGCGTCGGCCGAGACAGCGTGAATTGCTGACCATGAGGTTTAGTCGTAAACTGAACGATTTCCATTGTTTGAAATGAACGGCGAGACGCAACGTTCGTCGCATCTCAACTGCAACCATGTCATATGTAAGAAGTGCTAGTAGGCGCACTCTAGTGGCACTTGGACAGCGACCGGTTTTAATAGCACAACAACGGCATGCTTCACGAGTAGCAGCGCGAATATCATTCACGCCTCCACCATTCCCCACAATCGACAGTTGTCCGGCACCAACATGCCAATGTCGCGAGATGCCAGAAGGACTGGATATCGAGAGAGAGCAGGCGTTGAACGGATCCATCGCAGCCTATGCCGAACAAGTCCTCATCAGCACTGGAAAGGCCGACTGGACGAGTAAAATCGAAGATGAGAATGACGCCGTCTTCTTACGCCAGATGAAGAAGTTCATGACAAGAAATGGCAAATACTCAGATGTTCGTGAGCCAATCCTGTGCTTTGTTGCATTTGTCGTTCTTGACAATAATTAACTGACTCGAGGGTGCAGCCATTCCATAACGTACTCTTGACGAATTCATCAATGCCACCAACTCCACAATCACCCAACTCGACCCCCGAGCACTCGACACAGGCAGCCACTTCAAAGCCGTCGTCAGTCCCTACTGCAAGACCAGGCAGCGATTCAGACATCGTCCCTCAAGACACGCCCTCGTCAGCCCCCGCAAGCGCCTTCCTTCTCCCAACCTTTGAATACATCCCTGCAATTCCCACCGACGACAGCAGCATCGAAGCCTTCATCAAAGCCTTCATCTTGCCTGCAAAATTGAACTCTTTCCACGACCCCCTGACGCGAGAACAAAAGAACATCCTCCTCCGCGGACCCGAACGACGCCGTCAATTTCCCGGTGCAAGAAAGGTCGATGAGATCCTAGTCCTCATCTGCGGCCACGGTGGACGAGATCAACGCTGTGGCATTCTCGGTCCCATCTTGGGAGCCGAGTTTGAAGAGAAGCTCGAAAGGCAGAACATACAAGTATTAAGAGAAGCCCCGCCAGCGCTTGCCCAGGCAGAAGCAAGAGAGGCAGAGACGAGCACTCGAGAGGATCTACCTGCTGCAAGAGTCGGAATGATAAGTCATATTGGCGGTCACAAATTCGCGGGCAATGTCATCATCTACATCCCGCCCAGCTTCCATCGCAATCCGCTTGCCGGCAAGGGCATTTGGTATGGAAGGGTTGAACCGCAACATGTAGAGGGTATTGTGGCAAAGACTATTCTGGATGGAAAAGTTATAAAGGATCATTTTCGAGGAGGCATTGGTCAGGGTGGCGAGGTCTTGAGGATGTGATGACTGACATTACGAATCCGTAGTACAAAGACAGGAAGTCGCACAGACAGTAGAACAGTAGAGTCAATATTAGAAGCATCAGTGATCGAAACGATAGATCAGGAATCATCTCCATAATCTCTGTGTTCTTCCTCAAAGTCTAGTCTTTCGGTTATTCTACAGCACAATGCGAGGATCCAGCGCTTGGATCTTCGCACTCTTGGCCTTGCCATCAAAGATGAACTCGCTGATCAGCTTGCCGGTACCGGGTCCATTCTGGATGCCCCAGCAAGTGTGTCCAGCAGCCATCAACAAGCCCTTGACACCCGTCTCGCCAATCAAGGGGCCACCGCTGCCAGAAGCATTGACATTGGGTAAATAGCAAGCCTGTCTCGCCGTGACCTCTCCATCCCTCAACTCATCGGAAATGCTGCCGACTTGGTCGACAATGTCTTGACATCTCTTCTCATCCACTTGCACCAGATCCGAGGACTTGGGCAGTGGGACTTCGTGATCGCCCTCACCGCAGGCATAAACTTCGTTCTTCGGCCTTGCGTAGATCTCTGGCGTCACCGTCTCGCCTCGACCCCCGAGGTACTTTGATCTGGCCCTGGACACCTTCTCGTTTCCAAATCCAGGAGGGAGATGAATCTCGGTGAACAGAGCGTAAGCGCTGACTTCTCTCGACGGCCTGATGGTGACGCTGTGTGCTCTCAGAGCAGAAATGGGAGCGTCGGGATAGACTTCCTGCGTCCAGGGTCCGGCAGAAACAAGCACATCCGTGGCCGACAACCTCACCTCCTTTCCGCCATCATTCTTGTCCTCGTAAACAACACCAGTCACACTCTTGCCCTCTTCTGAATACTCGATCCTCTTGACGGCAGCACCGACCCTGATATCCGCGCCTTTCTCAGCCGCCAAGTCGGCCATGGAAGTGGTGAATTGGTACGGATGCACCTGCGCAGTCGTACTCGGATCACCCATCTCATCGTACATACGCAAGCCCTCATGATCCACCCAGTCCAGCTCAGCAGGCACACCAGCAGCCCTGAGTTTACCCAACGCCTTGCCATCTCTCTTCTGCAAACTCACATTCTTCCCACCAACCTGCGTCTCGTTCTCGCCATCCATTTCTCCATCTTTGCCCTCCACACCATCGTTATCCTGTTTACTCCGCAATTGACGGCCCTTGCACTCGACCTGTCCGCAGTGCACGGCTCTGTAACCCCATCGCTCCACGCCTCCGTGTTTATCCGCTAGCTCTTTATGCAGTCTATAAGACAAGGGTACGATAGAGGAAGGATAGGCCCACAGAGCGAGGAGTCCGCCTGCTTTGCCGCTCGCGCCGCCTGCGATTTTGGTGGCTTCGAGAAGGGTGACTTTGTGCGTCGAGGGGTTGTAGGCCGGGTGGTGCGTTAGGAAGTAGGCGCTCGTGCAGCCGATTATGCCACCGCCTATTATCACGATTTCTTTCTTTTGGTCTGACGGCGACATGGTGGGGGTGGTCGTGAAAGCGCGGTGATGAAGTGGGGACGTGAGAGTGATTGAAAGGCTTGCGGTGGTTGTGTATTTGGATGAGGAAGTGACGAGCTGAGACTGGAGTGCTCTGCGAGAGGTTTGGAGAGGAGCCAGGGTGGCAAAGATACTACCTGGAGGATCTACTTGTATCCAGACTTACGAACATGAATGTTGAGATTTCTCTTTGCTGCCCGCCCTCTGCTGTTCGAGTCGAGGACTTATCGCCTTCCATGTTGTGACATCATTCGCCACCAATTTGACCGAGCTAGCGATGCCAAGCTTTCTGATTGCAGATAGATTATCAGAAGTGCTAGACGGCGGATATACCTTACTACCTTACCTTGGAGACACTACTACATCCTGGTCTTGTCTTTCTTATAGGCAGCTACATCACTTATCCACAAAACGTGAATGCTAACTGGCCAGCCGTTCGAAGCAAGACGATGGAATACCATCAGCTGATCGAGACAGATCATGCTAGCCATAAGGTGCCTGTTCAACCCTCTATGAGTATTCAGGAATATCCGGGCGACGACTTTGTTACCTGCTATCTGTATTGTGATTGGCAGTCTCCTGGAGAACAGACCATCGCAGCACTTGCTGGCAGTATTCTGCGCCGGATTCTCGAAGATCTGGAAGAGATACCCGCTACTGTGAAGGTCTCCTTCGAAGCCAGCCAGAAAGGAAGAGTACCGCTGCGTATACCAGACATCGTCGGACTTATCAGAGAGTGTGCAGGCTCATACAAGTATGTCTGTCTTTGCGTTGATGCTTTAGACGAGTTCCACCAGCCCAAGCCCGGTCAAGGTCCATCTAATTTCTGGTCGATCGAGAGGCTGGTCGATTCCTTGATTAAGCCGGGGAGTTGGAATGTGAAAGGCCTCCGTGCTTTCACGACAACACGATACAGTATACCGGCAGACATACAAAGTCATGGGACCTTTCTTACAATTGAGATGGAAACCCCATTGTCGGAAATCTCAGGCTTCGTTCGAGAGCAACTTTCAGACCCAGATACGGGATCTTGGACCAATCCTGAACTTGGGACCGAGATTCAGCATATGGACGCTATGATAGGTCAAGCCTCAGATGCAGTACTCGAAGCCTCAAACCGATCGTATGTATAATCCCGTGTTTATGCGGCTGGACGTTGAAACGAAAAACACCAGCATCTTGACCTAATTAGTGCAACATAGATTTCTCCTGTCCCAATTGCATCTTAATGAGCTCAAAGCACAGTGCAATCTCCGGAAATTCAAGCAAGCAATGGCACATCTCCGCCCAGACCTTGGGGAGTCCATCACTGAAGCTATCAATCGTATCAAACAACAATCTTCGACAACCCGAGAGCTCGGACTACGTACTGTAGGTTGGTCCTGTACTGCACGAAGACCGTTGCGCGATGTAGAGCTTCAACATGCCTTGGCTATCGAGCCAGGTGATACTTCCTTGGATACGGACGGGCTGACGTCTGTTGATCTGCTATTGAGAAGCTGCGCCGGTCTCGTCGTCGTCGAGTCTGCATCGCGTACGATAAGGCCCGTGAACAAGTTCGTGCTAGATTCTCTTCGACAAGCTTCCGACAATCTTTTGGCGAATGCCAAAATCGAAATGGCTCGAACGTGTCTCACCCTTTTGCGGTTTACTGCATTTTGTCATTTCTTCACCTCAGTAGAACCTTGCCTACAGGGTTATCCTTTTCTTGAGTATTGCACAACTTACTGGGCTCAACACATAAACTCGGCCAGCAATGAAGTGCTAGACAGGGCCGTACTGAAGTTATTTGAGGTGGAGACGAGCGCGCCATTCATCTTTCAATGTCGCTATTATACTACCTTTGGAAATGATAAATACTGTACGGGGGAGATCAGGCCCCTTGATCTAGCTGCATTCGAAGGGTTGACACGGGCTTTGCCATTCTTGGTCAACTTGGAGTCAGCATACTCTTGCAATGGAGCTCCGGAGAAGACGCCACTTTTTCTTGCCGCCGCGATGGGTCAAACTGGGGCTGTCAAGATTATACTTGACAACGATGTTCGAGTGAAAAAGGAATCACCAGCAAGTCAACCACCACAAGGTCCACGCGGAAGATTTCACAATTATTGTACTGCTTGCATGGCAACATGGTGGTATCCGCCTTGGGCTCGGTATTGCCATAGTGGTGATCCTCTGCAGGCCGCTTCGGAAATTGGATCAGTCGAGACGGTAGAGATACTGATACATCATGGCGCTGATCCCAATAGATCAGGTGGAATCCACGGCTCTGCCTTATCGGCAGCCGCGTTTTCAGGCTTTCGAGAAACGATAGAGGTGTTGCTACGCCACGGAGCTGCAATTTCCCGAGACGCACTTCATTCATGCGTTTATCTAGGGCATGCTGACTGCCTTGATCTACTTTTGAGCTTTCGAGGCGCAACATCTTCTCGAAATTCCACCGTCGAGTCGTCGTCGGTTTGGAGTCTGGAGGAACTGACCAGGCTATTATATGCTTCCGCCCTGATGGGGCATTCTGAATGTGTCAAGGTCGCTTTATCTCAGGGAGCCGAGGTTGATCTTGACACTGAGTGCTTCAATAGGACTCCACTACAAGTAGCTGCTTCGCGAGGTCACACAGAAATCATGGGTGTCCTTATCGTCCGGGAGCAGATGTTAACAATATGCAGACAAGCGGACTGACCCTACACCGTGCCGGAAGTGCTTTACAGGCCGCCAGCCACAATGGGCAGCTCGATCCTGTAAAGCTGCTCATCTCTGGTGGTGTAGATGTGAATCAGTTCGCTGGATTCTACGGTACAGCATTACAAGCGGGCGCGCTTGGAGGCCATACCGAGATTGTCAAGCTACTAGTCGATTCAGGCGCCACAGTGAACACGACTTCGGGCCACTTCGGCATTCCGCTACAAGCTGCATCATCTAGAGGCCATCTCGACCTTGTTCAATTCTTGCTTTCGGCCGGAGCTGATGTCAATGCTTAGAATGGTAAATATGGTTCCGCCTTGCAAGCTGCAGGAAGATCTGGAGACTTGGAAACTGTCCGACTACTGCTAGAACATGGCGCGAATGTTCAAAGCTCATTGGGAGTGCTTGGATCTGCTCTACAGGCTGCTGCAGGCGGGTTGCCCAGTGATATACTGCAGTCCGCAGTAAAAACAAGGCTAATCACAGCCGAGCCTTTCTATAACCAAGGAGCTCCTCGGAAATATCGCGAAGCCGATGATTCATCACAGCAAATGGTCCAATCGATATATTCAATGCGGATATTGGAAGATAAACAACGACAGTATGCACAGATCAGACACCAAGTTGAACAAGCTATGACCAATCCAGGACCCCAACAATCCGTCTCATACCCACAGGCGTACCTACAACAGCAGGCTCAATACCCAGGAATTCTGGGTCCTGGCATGACAGGTGCCGCTTCCAGTCACTTTCTTCTCCTTCACGACTATGGTCATGACCCAGTCATTGATCAGTTCCTCAAAACAACCGGTTATCCTCACGGTCTTGTGCCCCATCACTCTTCATCAGCTCCAGAGGATGAAGGCTTGCCAGGTATAACTGAGCTGCTATATGAAGTCAAGAAGCCCTACCGCATGGGTCCTGACAACATCGGAGTGATGAAGCTGCTACTCGAGTATGGCGCAGATCCGGACGCAGAAGGCGGCCATTTCGGCACCGCGCTACTCGCTGCCTGCAGCGTCAATCGCGCCGGTGTTGTTAGATGGCTGGTTGAAGAAGCAGGGGCCGACATCAATAAACGAGTTTCTATCTCTGAGGATAAATGCGTGAACGCCCTTTCGATTGCTGCTGAGAAATGGGGACTGAGCAAAGTAACCAAATACCTCATGTCACGAGGTGTAACCCTTCCATCAGGCGTTCCACTGGATCCTCCAGAGATGGAACGTGTGGATGTGCCCGTCTTTTCAGAAGCACTGCCGCCACCAATGAGAGTTGCCAGTACGGAGCCATCAACAAGGACGTCACACTCAGAATGGGAAGATAGATTGGCGAGAAGGTGGCCTCCTTATTCAAGGAAGGCGTCGACGCTTGAGCGGCTGGTCGATCGTCGAGAGCGACCTAGAATGAATCTTCCGTCTGAAGTTGGTCGACCACACATGTAGTCCTCGTGATCATCTGCATCATTCTGGTACCATATATAACTACTGTATCTTGAACACCACAATTTTGTTCCCTTTCAAGCCCATGCAGGAACCATAGCAAGCGTCGGATTTCGTCGTAAGAGTCGACTGTTCCAACCAAAGACCGCAAGAATCATTGACCTTCTCGGATGTGATGATTCTCGATCACTCGCATGGAGAAATACATATATTAAGGATGTGCCTGAACTCTAGTAGCATTGCCAGCGGCTATCCAAGCGCCTCCGCCATTTCACCGATTGGACAAAGTAGGCGCCGGAATCAGCGATCTAGCATCTATGAAACTCTGAGCCCAGCAACACCATCCACTTGCATGTTATCAACATCGGTCATGCTGTCGTCATTTAACACAAGACTGCCTATATTGAGGTATTGTAGAAAGCTCGAAAGGGCTCGTCTCTGTTCGAAATATCGATTAATCTCCATCACCTGTCGAGGTAAAATTCCCGACCTCGTCGCTCAGCCCCATCACTAAACCAAAACAGGCAAAGAAATCACACGCGAAGAACTCTTCAACTACACGAACGGCCGATTCCTAATAAACGAAGACCGCGCACGTGCTCGCCGTCACACCAAGTTCGACATCGATAAGCTATGCGCAATAGCAGCATCCATGGGTTCGACTTCACCAGTAGTTTCGATCGAGAAAATGGAAGGCAGGTTTCAGCAAAGCTTTACTCTTAAGAAAACAAGACGGGAGCGAAATGGTTGCCAAGATTCCGTTCGCGATTGCGGGGCCGTCGAGATATACGACGGCTTCCGAGGTCGCTGTGTTACGTTATGGTGAGTAGTAGCAAGGTGGTATTGTGATTGTTGAAGGGCTGATTGAGTCAGTGCGACAGTATACAGGAGTTCCTGTTCCAGAAGTACTTGATTGGAGCGACGATGCGACGAATCCAGTAGGTGCTGAATACATAATCATGGAGAAAGCGGCAGGGACGCAATTATTCGAAAGATGGGACAAGATGGCCGAGATCGAGCAGTTTAAACTTATACAGTCACTAGCGAAACTGGAAGGTGAGTTAACGAGACTGCGATTTCCCGCATGTGGAAGCTTGTACCTACGGGAGTCATTGCCAAGTGGTATTCCTCTCGATCAGGATATAGATCCGTCCCAGGAATTCTGTATCGGACAGTCCTGCGAGCGGGATTGGTTTCAAGGAAGCGATTCGGCCGAGACTAAATCTTCTCTCGACAGCGGACCATGTAAGCGAATACGAATAACACTAGCACATCTGAACAAGCTGACTGCGTAACAGGGTCGGATCTCTCTTCCTTCGGCATCGCGTTGGCAAACCGGGAGATTGCAAGGATTGAGCGCAAAGCGAAAACAGACAAAAAGTCACTCGGCTCCGTGGATGAGGACATCGCTGTCTTGAACATGGCAAAACAGGCTATCTCCTTGATCGCGCCCTTCTCTTTGTTCGAAAAGGTCTCTCGACCTACATTATGGCATACCGATCTCCACATGGGTAATATGTTCGTCTCGGATACGGATCCGACACAGACCGTATCATTGATAGACTGGCAATCCGTCGTGATAGCACCTTTATTCCTACAAGCCAGATTTCCGGCCTTCCTATCTGTTGGATCCAGCAGCACCTACGAATTTGGCATGGACTTTCCCCAGCTTCCGCATGACTTTGAGACTTCATCTGAAGAAGAGAAGGAGATTGTCGAATTCAAGCATGTCCAAGCAAAGATGGCGAAAGGATATGAAGTAGCTACAGGAGCTTTCAATATTCATGGATACAGGGCTCTTTGCATTCCATTCTTCATGCAGGAGCTTTTCCTGCGATGCGGCGAGGCTTCGGATGAAGGCACAGTCCCGCTGCGAGGAAGCTTAATAAAAATCCTCGAAGAATGGGATGACTTGAGATTCCTTGGTGAAGTCCCTTTCCACTTCAGCGAGGAAACGCTTCAAAAACACCATCAGGATCTCGAAAAATACCGTAACTTTCAGAAAATTCAAGAAATTGCCAAGGAGGCACTGGGTACGGATTCGGAAGGATGGATACCGCCACAGCTGGATTTTGAGGTCAAGCGGCGGGAGAATGGGATGTTGATTGCGTATGCTGTGGCGAGTTGTGCTGAGTTTAACCTGACGGAGGAGGAGATGCGGGATAGTTGGCCATTTCGGGAGATTTGAGGTGCGAGCTGCGGAGGAATCTCTTGCTGCCCGGTTGTCGTTTATACGCTGTCAAACGCTCGACGTAATCATCATCGCGATACCACGGCCGGCGCTTCGGTCTTCATCTTGGATTTGTCTCTGACATCGTGCATGCTGCTGGCACGGAATTCCCTCTATCAAGATACCAGGACGACGTACCTACGACATAGCCTGCTCATAGCGTAATCTGGTGATACAGTCCTTGATTACGAAGACCGACTCTCTCTTTGCAAGGACTACTGTGATCTGTGACGTGTCGGATTCTCATGACAAACGATACGCCGTCGGCGGCATGCGTTGTCACGATCCTAGCGGATACCGGAATATTTTCTCATTGCCGATCTTCAGTGATGCGGTTCGGTGTAGAACAAGTAGAGACTGCTGGCACAAGAAGTGACGAGGCGCATAAGAGTGGGTCCGATGGATGTGCGTGGTAGATAGTGATGTCCCAACCACTCAGGCTGATAAATATATATATATATATATATATATATATATATATGGACGAAATAGGTATCTCTATAACTTTACCTTGTCTAAACTCAACCAATCACACTCTCAGTCTCCCAAACGCCTCCGATACGGATCTGCACGACCTTTCTAGCCCCGACAGGCCAGCTCATGCCCTCTCCACCCTTCAAACTCAATCCGACCCAACACTGTCTCCTCTCCTTGCCGTCTTGACCTCTAGCCATCCCCTCAATCTTGCCAATAGGTTTCCCCACCTCCAGCAGGGGTGTCCCATCGGCCAGATTAGCCAATTCTTTAACCGTGGCATTAGTGAGCGGATGCATTCTCGTCTTCGGCTGTTTGGCCCCCTCGATAGTCGAGGGTTGCGAGCGCGAGAGATGCGAATAGATGATGTAATCGGGCATTTCCTTTACGCTCAGATGAGCGAGGACGGAGGAAGGATGCACGTAGACGAGTTTCTGCAACTCGCGTTCCTCGATGGACAGGTCGACGTGGTTCTGGAAATGCGAAGGGAAGAGAGTGCGGTAGGCGACTTCGATTGCGCGGCGCGGTTTGCGGGTGTAGATGGTTGCGTCGTCTTTGAGGAGGTCGGAGCGGATGGCCACGTTGTCGATGAAGCCGGCTGCGACGAGCTGTTTGAGGATGCTGCGTTGTTTTTCGTCTGGGGGGGAGAGTTTGGCGTTTGCGTTTGCGGCGTCGGTGCCGGTGCGGGATTGGGAGCGCACGATTGCGGATAGTTGTTGGCGGAGCTGCGTGGCTTCTTTCATTGCTTTGTCTCTGACGAAATAGTCTTCGCAGAATTCATCGGGGTTTTTGGACGAGCTGTACACGGCTATCGTGGTGAGCAGTTTCAAGGCGTCGGATTTGTCGTCCCAGCGGGAGAGGGTGGCGTGGGCTTTGCCGTAGGCTTTGCGTTTCTTTTCTGCCGCCGTTGCGGCAATGTTGTCTGCTTCTGTGCGAATTGGACGCTCGACGTCGCTGTCCGAGTCCGAGTCGGAGTCTGCAGTAGGGGCGTCCGTGTTGTATTGATTTTGTGGGATAAACATCTCCGGGACTGCCAGTGCGGCTACTAGAGCTGTGGCGTGCGCTGTGAGGTTGTACCTCTGGCCGAGAAGAAGCATACGAGCAAAGCGAGGACTCAAAGGGTATGCAGCAAGTTCTTTTCCAGTCTCTGTGATCTTGCCTCGTGAGTCAATCGCACCCATGTATGTTAGCAACTTCTCTGCCTTTGCCAAAGACTGCCTGTCTGGGGGTGTCGGGAAAGGGAAGTTGACCACCGTCTGAATATCCATAGCCTTGAGAGAGAGCACGACACCTTCAATAGGTGAGCGCAGGATCTCCGGGATTGCATACTCTTCGAAATCGCGCTCGTAGACGGCCGAAGAGTAAAGTCTGTAGCAGTGGCCTGGCCCAGTACGACCAGCACGTCCAGATCTTTGAGCAGCACTGGCCTTGCTAATCCAGCTAACTTCGAAAGTCTGCACACCTGTAGAAGGCTCATACTTCTTTTCCTTGGACCTTCCACAGTCAAACACATAGCGAACGCCAGGGATGGTCAAGGATGTCTCGGCGACGTTTGTTGCCAGAACGATCAATCTTGATCCCTCTGGAGCATCTTCGAAGACACGCAATTGCTGCTTGGTCGGAAGTTGAGAGTAGAGGGGGAGAACATGAACCTTTAGCGATGTGGCAGCCTCCTCACCGTCGATGTCGAATTCATTGTCATCCTCATCGTCGAGCCCAGTGATTTCGTCATCTGATCCATCATCCTCAAGATCACCCTGAGAAGTGGCGTTGGTCGCATCCACATCTTCGACCTCAAGAGGAGCGTCTTGCGCCGACACATGCATGCGTGGTTGTTGGGTCTGACTGCCAGTATCCGAAGGGAAGGCATTCCGTAAACGCTTGGCCAGAGCAATGATCTCATTCTGACCTGTGAGGAAGCAGAGCATACCACCAGGCGGGAGCTTCTTGTGACCCTTTGCGGTTTTGTGGAACATGTCATCAACGTAGTCGCGTTGAGTACGGCGGGCGAAATGGACAGTCACAGGGAATTGTCTGCCTTCGGCCTTGACAATCGGGGGAGGCCCTTGCCTGAAAAGTCTCTGGTTCTTTGTGAAATCCTCGATGCGAAGAGTTGCGCTCATGATTACCAGCTTCAAGGGGTAATACTTGTCAGGCTCTTCCCTAGCCATCTGTGCTCGAAGATCAACAATTCGACTCATCATACCGATCAAAATGTCAGTATTGACGGAGCGTTCGTGTGCTTCATCAATAACAACAGCAGAGTATCTTGACAGGATGAAGTCATTTGCAATCTCGCGGAGGAGAATACCATCAGTCATGAATTTGATGGCGGTGTTTTTTGAGACGGAAGTGTCGAAACGGATCTGATAGCCGACTCTGTCCTTCATGCTGCATAGCTCGGTGCCCACTCTCTCGGCAACACTGACAGCAGCAACTCGTCGAGGTTGAGTGACACCAATGATACCTCTCGTCCTGTCATTCTTCAGACTGTCTCCAGTTTCGCCAATCTTGCTTCCATAACCGCTTTCAAACATCATTTGAGGGACCTGGGTGGTTTTACCCGAACCAGTAGCACCCCATACGACAATGACGTCCTGATTGTGGATGGCCTCCATGATCTTCTGTTCTTCTTGCACAACTGGGAGATTGAGACGAGCTTCTTGAATCTCAGGAGTTCTGGGAACTACAACACTGACAGCAGGACGGTTGTCGGATGTTGTTGTAGGGACAGAGAGTTCTGGAGGTAGGGTTTCTGGTGAAGGAGCGCGAGGGACGAAGTTTGCAGGTTTTCCGGGGTGAAACTGGGCAGTGTCGATGGCATTTGATGGTATGAAGCCAATTGAATGATTTCGCTGTTGTATGGCCCATGACTTGAAAGCGCTGGATCTGGACTTGTTGGGGGGCTCGTCGTCCTCTTCTTCAGACTCTGATTCGTCGTCGTCTTCATCATCATCATCATCATCATCATCATCATCATCATCATCATCATCATCTTCGTCATCTTCGCCCGAGTCTTCCTCATCATCATCATCATCGTCTTCCTCGTCCGACGCTTGCCCAAGACTCCTCTTAATCTCCTCCCATGCAGCTTTCGTCCCGGCATCGGTCTCCTCGGATTCCATTTTAGCTTTGATAGCATCCCACGCTGAAGACATGGTCTCTTCATCGGCCTCTGATGCGTCGTCGTCCTCTTCATCGTCGTCCTTGTCCATTTCGCCATCTTCATCCTCACCCTCGTCTCCTTCTGAAGAGAAGCCTTCCCACTCTGGCTCTTTCGCAACGACAGGCGTCTTGACAACCTTTCTTCTCTTCCTCTTTTGGATGATGGGCTTTCCAGATTCGTCGACGTCGAGCGGTCGTTTCAAACCACTACCGAAGAGTCCACCGTTGCCAAAGAGACTGCCACTGCCAACTCCATTTTGAGCAGGTGCAGGTGCAAGCGCAGGCGCAGACACAGGTAAAAGTTTAGGTTTCGAAGGTTGTGTCGTTGAAATAGTCGCTTCCTCCATGTCCTCGTCGTCATCTTCAGAATCCTCCTCAGGCTCAATGTAGGCTTTTGGCTTCCTCTCCTCAAAAAGAATAGCATCGTTAGCATCAACATTAACACCAGCCGCCTTCTCCGCAAGCGCCCTCTCCATCCTCTCCCTCGCCGTATCCCCACCTCTCCCCAACTTCTTCGAAGACGCAAACAGCGAAGTGTCGACTTTATGCGCGGCCAACTTCTTGATCAATTCCAGATTCTCCTCTTTCTTCAGCTTGTTGTCGATGTATTTATCCAATCGCTTTCGTTTCTTCGAAGACACTTTCGGCTGTGCTTGCTGCGCCCGCAACTCTTCTCGCATCTTTGAGCGGCGTTCATCTTTTTCCGTGGCTGTTGCTGGGACCAGTTCGATTTCGTTGGCTTCGGGGGAGGGATCATTGTGTTGTTTGGATTTTGCGGCTTCTCGGGCTTTGACTTTGTGTTTTCGTTGCCGTGGTACGAATTTGGGTGGCATTTCTGCTGTCTTGTTTTGAAGAATTTGGAAAAAGTTAAGGTACTTTTATCGCCGATATAAATTTGAACGAGGGACCGATGGACCGACTTGCGGGCGGGCAGCTTTCCCGCCGCTAGTGCTTTGGTTTTTGCGGGGGTTGCTTGATCGGGCTAGCTTGGATTGGACGCCAAGGATACCGTTTGTGTCGGCTTTTGAATTGACCGAGTGTGGGATGACGAGAGCTTTTGCATTTTTGAGAAGCAGTAAGGCACCTTATTTTCCTTCTGGCAGAAGAATAAATGTGTCATCTCGCAGTATCAGTCTAATAATCCTTGTTCACAACTCAAGACATCTTGCAAAAGCCCTTCTTTCCGACACCACACATTACATTTCCATCTCCGCTGGACCTTACAAAAACAAGTCATCTACTCATCACTGCCTCACCCACCTCCCCTCCCACCACAACCATGACAACAACAACAACAGCGCCCCCTCAAACAACAGCAACAGCAACAGCAACAGCAACATCAACCCCCTACCCCCTCCACACCCGCACCTCAACCGCCGACATAAACTCAATCCGCACAACAGCAACCCTCCACCCCTTCGCCGACAAACTCCTCTTCACAATAACCCAATCCACACCCCTAACGCACTGGCTGCACGTCCCACTATCCGGAGACTCGCCTTTGACCGATCCCTCGGTTTACATAACCCCGCAAACCCCCTCCCCCGACGACCCTGATGCTTCACTTCTCCCCTTCCCGCATCTGACGGCTACGACGGTATTGGGGGGGACGAAAAGCGAGGACGAGGTGCTGGGGCAGACGGTGGCGACGACGGTTGCTAGTGCGGTTGTTATGAGGAGGCCGGGGGAGAGGAGGATGGTTGTCTTTGGGTTGGGGTTGCAAGGGGCGGGGATGGGGAGGAGGGAGTTTGAGGGGGTTGTTGGGTTGTGTTTGGATTGTTTGGCTTGAATGAGGAGATGGAAGATGGATGGTTTGGGGGAGATGGATGAAGAGGTGGAGAGATGGATGGATCATGGTGCAGAGATGAGAAGGATCATGGTGCACAGGGAGAGGGAAAACATCATCATGCAGAGAGAGAGAGAGAGAGAGAGAGAGAGAGAGAGAGAGAGAGAGAGAGAGAGAATATCATCATGCAGAGATCGAAACATCATGATGCGAGACTACAATACCACGAGGACATTCTGCTGGCTACCATCTGGCCATGACTGCCGCAGTGCCATGGTACACCTATCACACCGGTCATAACATGTTCGAGCAAAACGGCGACCGCAAACATCACAACCAAATCGCAGGGATTCACCATCTCAAAACATCATCGAGGCGCATCAACCAATCATTCCAGAAGTAAGGTAGAAGAGGTGCCCAATCTAGGCTGTGCGACAAGAGCCCAAGACGATCACAATGAAACAGCGTCTCACACCAAAGGTACCCTTCCCCACTGGAAGCTGGAAAGGATACAAGTACAGTAGAGCATATCTCTCATCTTGGAGAAAATGTATTTCTGATCAGCGACTAAACTTTCGGTCGCTGATCAATGGTATCCGTATAAAGTGCATCTAATCTCTTCAATCCCCGTAATCCGGTCCCGTGTCTGCCTGTTTTTCTAAAATGGAAAAACGCCATGCCATGCCATCCCATGCTCGTAACGTCATATCAAATCTCTTACTGACCTGCAGCCTTTGCAGTGTAGTCCCTCAATGCCTGAATGAGTTGGTCGACAGACTCCATGTCGCTCGCGTCGTACTTGGCGTTGTTGTGAAGGTTGGATGGCAGGTGTTTTATAGTTTCGTCAAGCGCTGCCTGGTAATTCCGGGACATGCTTGAGAGCGTTCTGATTGCCTTTTTGCGCACTCCTGCGTCTGCATCGTCCATGGCGAGTTTTGCGGCTTTGGGAATGGTGCCGGCGGCGAGTGCCTGGAAATGTCTCGTCAGTCGTCTGTCATTCCTTCTATGGTAAAAAGTGGTCATACGCTTTCCTGACACTTGATGTTGTTCTGCACAGCAGTTCCAATACACCACAGCGCCATGGTCCTCTCGTCGGCTTCTTCAGCATCCAGTTTGCCTACCAGCGGCATCCAGAGACCGAGATTCGCAATGTTGTTCGCATTGTCCAAATTCTCCACCAACTGTTCAAAGTTGTCCCATGCGATCATTCTATTCTCGAGGTCCACCTGGTCTGCATAGACAGCAGCCATGGCTTCCTTCATGCGGTCGGCATCACTTGGTCCACCCATCAACTGAGCGAGCAACTCTGGATTTAATTGTGTCCGCGGAGCCTCCTCGGCGCCTTGAGAGGTTGGAGCATCCCGGCTGGCATCCGAATTCTCGATGGACCATTTGAGGAGTTGGTTGAGTCCAGGGTCATTCATTTTGGCGGTCGGGCTGCTGCGTGTCTTCGCTCGGGAAATAAGTGCTTAAAATTGATTATATGTGGTTGCTGCGTTTGCAAGTCACTGGAAAAAAGGAAAAAGGGGGCGGCAATATTCACCGAAGCTGTGCGGTGAGAGAGATATGTGAATGGGACATGTAATGTTTTTGTGACAAGTTTTGTGCAATGTTTGAGGATTGAAATGGCGGGGCCGAGCGTCTTCGCGAAGCTTCTGAAACAGGACAATCACAATGTTCTCGAAAGGATGAACACACTATTACAGGGACCTACACCTACCGCGAGACACTGCTTTTCCACAAGACACCTTCTATAGGCAGTACATGGCAGGCCTTGACACCTCACAAGGCTCATCCCTGACCGGATAAGAGTGCCGAATCACTGGTCGTGCATGTAGAAGAATATGTACCCCACGCTTCGAGACCCCCTCCAGGGCACGTGATGTTATATCAGCGGCGAATGATTCCTCGGGTTGAGGTGGTCAGGACGAGAGCGTTAACGTTGCGTGAATGGTCGCGTTGAGGAGTGCAGAAGACATTACGAGAGGCTGGTGCCTTATCTCTCATGGCAAACGCGTCGACCGTGATATAGTAAGCTCACCACAACGGAACATGGTTGTCAGCTTGACTGTCTGTTGGACGCGCTGTGGGAAAAACGGTCTCGCCGACCTGATCGATTGGGTGCCTCTCCAAGGTAGGCTTGGCACAAATGTCATGGACGAGTGAGCGCCACGCGTACATGTACGAAGCAGACAAGGCTGCCAGATTTCCACGAGGGTATATAGACTGGGATTCAAATAATGTAAGATGGATTTAATCAAGGATCGCATTCATATCAAAGCTCGTAGATGCTCAGTGTCGTGGCGATTTCGCAGATACCGTTCAGTTCAATTACTGGGGCTGGGAGGTCGTTTCCTGATTGGGCATAGAACAAGACGGATTTGTGGGCTGTGCGTTGCCTTCCCTCATCCCTCACCGCACGACGACAGCTGTTCCAACTTCTCCCCATCGACAACCATTACCACTCTCCACATCCAAGCCGTGTGCACCTCTTTCGCCAGCTTTTATATCAGCTGTCTCCCTAATACTACTCTTTAAATTCACGAATCTCACGTCGCAACACCGTCACAATGGAAGGTAAGCTACAACCACACTAATATCACACGCCACGACTGCTCTTGTCATTGGAGCCACAACCGCTCCAACATGGCCTCCTGAATTGAAAGCTGACAGTGTGTGTGTCTACAGAGGAAGTCGCAGCTCTCGTTATTGACAATGGGTAAGAAATGTCCACGTCCGCCCTTCCGGGAGCTCTCAATACGTCACGCATACTCCGTCTTGGGCCGCCATCGAACGCGCATCTTTCGGCACCCCAATTCTCGAAGACGGCAATTCCACATCTCCAGAGAGCTGCCATACTGACAAAATGATTTAGTTCTGGTATGTGCAAGGCCGGTTTCGCCGGTGACGACGCACCCAGAGCTGTTTTCCGTAAGTCAACGGAGCGCATTTCACAAACATGCCATCCATCAACTCTAACGCGTCGCAGCCTCGATTGTCGGAAGACCTCGCCACCATGGGTACGCTTGCCTCGAAATCCACAACATCCAAACTGCAAACAAAACTAACCTCTACTCAGTATCATGATTGGTATGGGCCAGAAGGATTCATACGTCGGAGATGAGGCACAGTCCAAGCGTGGTATCCTCACTCTCAGATACCCCATCGAGCACGGTGTCGTTACCAACTGGGACGACATGGAGAAGATTTGGCACCACACCTTCTACAACGAGCTCCGTGTCGCACCCGAGGAGCACCCCGTCCTCCTTACTGAGGCTCCCATCAACCCCAAGTCCAACCGTGAGAAGATGACACAGATTGTCTTCGAGACGTTCAACGCCCCCGCCTTCTACGTCTCCATCCAGGCCGTCCTTTCCCTGTACGCCTCTGGACGTACCACCGGTATCGTGCTCGACTCTGGTGACGGTGTCACTCACGTTGTCCCCATTTACGAAGGTTTCGCCCTTCCCCACGCCATCTCTCGTGTCGACATGGCTGGTCGTGACTTGACCGACTACCTCATGAAGATTCTTGCCGAGCGTGGTTACACTTTCAGCACCACCGCCGAGCGTGAAATCGTCCGTGACATCAAGGAGAAGCTTTGTTACGTCGCCCTGGACTTCGAGCAGGAGATCCAGACCGCTTCCCAGAGCTCTTCCCTCGAGAAGTCGTACGAGCTTCCTGACGGTCAAGTCATCACCATTGGCAACGAGCGTTTCCGTGCTCCTGAGGCTCTCTTCCAGCCTTCTGTCCTCGGTCTCGAATCTGGCGGTATCCACGTCACCACTTTCAACTCCATCATGAAGTGCGATGTCGACGTCAGGAAGGACCTTTACGGCAACATTGTCATGGTAAGTTTGTGGACTTGATGTTTTTGGTTCATAAATCAGTACTAACAATTCTACCAGTCTGGTGGTACCACCATGTACCCCGGTATCTCCGACCGTATGCAAAAGGAAATCACCGCCCTCGCACCATCCTCCATGAAGGTCAAGATCATCGCTCCCCCAGAGCGCAAGTATTCTGTCTGGATCGGTGGTTCCATTCTCGCTTCCCTTTCCACCTTCCAGCAAATGTGGATCTCAAAGCAAGAGTACGACGAGTCTGGACCTTCCATCGTCCACCGCAAGTGCTTCTAAGCGCTTTGCTGGCCTTCTTTGGCACGCCTGTGTCTCGGTGTTTAAGCGTTGGAGCAAGATCCGCTGCTCCGGCGTGAGCAAGGGCGGGATCGGTGACAAGGTATGGGCGAGACGATGTGTTCAAAATGGAGTTGGCAGGGCATTTCCATGCAAATTGTAGTCTATAGATATCTTGTTATGCCCTCTTTCCCGCCCTGTCTTACCCGCCGAGCCACTTGATTCGATCACTTCTCCTCTGCTCACTGTTGGTCCAGTCACCAGAGAACGGCATGAAGTCTCGTTGCTTTTCCTCCTTTTCCCCCTTCTGTTGTTGCAGCTTCTAGACAGGATTGTTTTCTGGATGCCCTTATGGCGAAATGAAACAAAAAGAAACGCAAGCTGTCCTTTTTTTTTGATTCTTGTCCTTGATGTACCTGAGAACATGCCTGAACTTTGTAAAGCTGTGCCGAGCGATGACTTCTGTCTTATACTGTCAGACGTATAGCACACTGACTCATTGAGTCAGGAGATATCTGTACTACTCGTCATCGTCTCGAGCACACTGTCACATTAATATTGCGTATGAATGTCGATAGAGTCAAAAGGGTGTTGTATTCATTCATATCACTCGTAACTACATCCGGAGAGCCGCCATGAAAAAGGGCCAGCCCTAAATCGAATCGACAACATATCCGATCTATACTTGCTCTGGACGCCAGGGTATATACACATCGACCAAACAGCAAAGAATCGATAAGAAATAAGATGCAGGAGGAAAAGCCATCACTCGAATCGAATCTTCCGATCGCGATCCTGACCAGGCGCACCGACACCAGTCGGACACCCTAACCCTCTCGAATCCTTTTTGTCCGAGGACGAGAAATGGTCTGGTTTCGTTCCGACTTGAATAGCCACGGGTAAGGGCACCATAGGCGCCTTTTTGAAAATTATCATCGTCAAAAGTCCGTGGTGCAGTTTCGCTGCCAGCGAGGCGTGGAGGACGTCTTCGGGGAAGGTGAAGGTGCGGCTGAATGTGCCCGTGTTGCGTTCGCTTGCTAGATGACGGATCGTGGGTGCTGCTGCGGCGGGTTGTGCTTTTTTGGCTGTCCAGGATAGACGTTTCTTGAAGCCTTCGAGACTCGGCCGTCGCGATGTGGGAGGGTTTTGGGAGCTGCTGCTGTTGTTGCTGTTGCGGGTGGTGTTGGAGATGGGCTTTTTGGGGGAGGTGGTGGCGCTGTGGGTGGAGTCGCTGTCGTCGTTTGTGAGGCACCGGTGCAGTTTCAGGTCGTTGTCGCAGTCGTCGACTAGGGAGTCCCTGGCTGGTGCGTCTTTGTCGTCATGGTGCTCGGGCTCGGGCTCGCTGAGCCTGATGTTCCATTCCTTTTCCAGATCGACTTTCGTAAGAGTCGCTTCGATGACCAGGGTGCGTTTGTTGATCCATCTGGGCTTGATGTCTTCTTTTGACCTCACGCCGGGAAACTCGCCGTCAAAGTAAAAGGCTTCGTCTGTCTCGCGCACGTCGAAGACGGGCGTCCTGGCTTTCTGTCTGCCAGGTATGGGCTTGGGCATGTGGAAATTGTTCGTCCAGGGATCTTCGGTCCAGTGGGCAAAGGGACCAGGGGTATGCCATTTCCACTCGAACTCAGGGAAATTCACAGTGGCCAGGTTTAGTGGGGCGTAGAAGGCCATTTTGTAATCGTCTTTCTGGATAGAGGCGGTCGGGGTCTTCCAAAATTTGTTTAGATTGTTCTTGGAGTTGCTTGAGTTGTTCAGGTGCATGATGGGCATGTTCCATGTTGGAGGACATGGTGGCGTTATATATATATGCATTCTTCCTCATATGATACCGAACAATACTACATCGTTGATTGCGCTGCGCGTTTTGCATACGAGTACAGTAAGCATCAGACCTCACGTTGTGAAACGGCCCGGTGTGGAGTGATACTAAAACGTCACATGTTCGTGTACACGCGAGGCTTAGCATCTTAGGTATCCCCGCAAACAGGTGACAGGATAAATCTGCAGATCGGAAAAGCTTGCTCTTTAGGTAGGCACTTGCTTCAACAACAATAACAAGCCTGTCAGATCACTGCTGGATAATCAAGTTCGATCTAGAACTTAAAAAGCTTCATCAGCATCACCAGGCTGAGCGATGGAAAAATTCTCGAAGCGATGAAAATTCCTCGCTCAGACCTCGGCTGTGTTGTCAAAAGACTGCCGTGTCCCTATAGCCCTGGCATTCTAATATCTGCAAAGCCACACATCTACTCGTAGACATGTATCTAGCGTGGTCCAGACTGCTGCCTATATACCAAAGCCTAGGCCGGATCTGCGACAAACCAGCTATTTTCGGTGTGTAACAACATGGTTACATGGCGCGGTCAAACGACCCGTCGACCACCATGACTCGAGAGAGGAGGAACAAAAAATCATGTGACATTGCACCGACGAATCACTTACATCCTGATGAGCTGGATGCACCTCCGACCTCGCCTTTGCTGTCAGCACCAGAAGTTCTCGACCCCGAGTCGGCCACGCTACTTCCTTGGACCTTCCTCACCTCGTCGCGCATATCTGAAAAAATTCATGTTGCTAAAACGATTACGTCTGCTTCGATGGTTGTTCCGTTACTGAGTTCTATACCGACTTTGGTGTATACGACCGGCTCCACCTCTGACTCGACTTTGATCTTGTGAGCGTCGTTGACTGCGTTTCCTGGCATTGATGGGACATTGGATTGACATACCAAACTTTGGGCTGTTTTCGCAGAAGCGTCAACGTCTGTGTAGTGATCACCACCCGTCCTCTCGTATATCTGGTGCAGTATATCCCATACCTTTTCCTCTTGAAACCGGCATCCTCAAAAGAGTCAATGTGCTCAATTTCTTTTCGTGCTGCTGTGTGGAAATGATTCCTCGCTAGAAGTTGCGTCGCAGCAAGAGGCATCCAATTTCCTGCTCGATCGGCGTCTGGTATGGGGATATTATCGTTGTAAGACACTTGTCATGTGTCAGCAAGGTTTTTTCTTGCTACCATACGAAGCTCTCACTCCGTTGAACTTTCTGCCAATATTCGTACGGCAATACAAATGTTCTGATCATTGAGACGTGGGCAGATATTTGATCTGCTAGCTTACATGTCCTCGAGCGTTGCTGTATAATGATCACGGAAGACATCTCGGCGGCGACCATGTCCTCGGTAGGATTGTGAGAAGTGTTGGCGCTGCCTATGATCACACCACGCTCCCTCTCCAAGCTCCAATTCAAGAGAATGCTGGGCAATGCCGTAAATTTATCCTAGCACAAAGTCAGCAATCCTCACGATCGGGAACAACAACTCACTCTGCCAGGTAAGTCGGGCATCTTGGGTTGCTGACCACCATGACGAAAACAAGGTTATCCGCCCTCGGCGTCTTATCGACCCCTTCCCTCTACAATACGATAACCCAAGCTACGCTATCTAATTTAATCCACCTTCCTTGCTTGCATCCCGTCGATGTCCAAACATCAATCTCGAACTTCTCAGCCCATCTTCTATTGCCTCTGTCCAAATAATCTTTCCCAAGAAACTCCTCATACTCGTCTCCAGACGTGCAATCGAATAGTAGATGCGCATATTGCCTAAATGTATGCAGTCTAGCAGACTCATACCACTTCCTCCAATTACCTCCCACACTAGTATCAGCGCTTAAAGACAGTAAGAAAGACCAAGAGCTCTACAACATCCAGCAGTGCCGAGTCCACCTTGGCCTGCTCCAACGATTATGACATCAAAGTCCTGCCCCTCTGACTCGGAATGTTCTTCTATCCGCTACCTCCATTCCACACCGCGACGCGCTATGCGAATTTGGTGAGAGGAGATTGATATCAGGACGACCACTCGGTCCCTCCGGAACAGTCCCGGAACCTAGATATGCCATGCTGCTCCTTCCTTATCATCGGCGATCTCGGCGCGAACACGTCGTACGCAAACTGACTCTTGAGATAACAGTGCGGTTACGGTGTCGCGTGCTTCGTCTCTGTGGATTTTTTCCTGTTTCCTCTCGTTATTTTATGTTGTTCTGTTGGTGGATTGGTTGCGTTATAATTGATATATGTGTATTCTACAGTAGAGCTTTGGGACACTGTTCTTCCTGGCTAGTTCGATTCAATTCGATTCAGTTGAATTTAATTCAATTCATCAGTCCATTTCACTTCGATTTCAGTTCAGTTCAGTCCAGTTCAATTCGATTCGATTTCAATTCAGTTCAGTTCAGTTCAATTCAGTTCAGTTCATATATTACGAACCATATATTACAGAATACGGAATCCCCTTTTCGAATCCCTTTCTCCAATCCTTTTCTCCAATCCTTCTGGCAATACCTGATATGCTGCCTGCGTTCGATCCGACGGTTCGATCTGACAGTTGCGCCTGATTATGCGTCTGATCATGCGATAGATTCTGTTCGTGACAGCTCGGATGGGCCACCAGTCTACTATCTTATATTACCTTACCTTACCTTACCGTATGCGCTTGCCTTTTGTGCTGCACCACTGGTCCATAATATATAAAGTCAAGTCCAGACAAATCCAGTCAAGAACATCTCATCTCGATGGACTGCCCACCCCGACCACGACCACGACTACGACTCCGACCCCGACTAAGATACCTATCCGTCGCTCATCTGCGGGTTTACTGTCTCGTGTGCTGGCTTTACTGTCTCATGCTGACACTGTAGGCATACAACTGCGAACGCTGAAATACAAGTACGAGTACGAGTAGTGGGGTGAATCGAACTGAGGCGGGAGCTCTGAAAGGTAAGATGAGGCGAAAGCTCTGAAAGGTATGGTATGGTGAGACGGGGTAGGCCGGGGGAACTGGAGTGGAGGTTTGGATGTAGTCGGATCGACGGATACCTGTTTGTCTAGAGGTACAGGTACAGTCAGGTACAGGAACGAGACGCTTGTCTTTTCTTGTCTTTTCTTGCCGCTTCTGCATGCTATTGATAATTTGTTCGTGTATATACGCTACTCTATTTTTTCGAAGAATAAGACAATACAGCTGATGCGATGGAACTTGTGGGTATCAGAGCTCCTCGTGTGTGCTCTCTTGGCTTTTTTTTTTGGCTGGGGCAAGGTAAGGTACGAGTAAGGTAAGGTATTCTTATTTGTTCGCGCATACACATGTCATGAGCACACATTCTATTTCGTTTCCTTTTCTGGCTTCCAGCAACACTTTTTGTGCATGTATCCCTTTGGACTTGGCTCTGGTGTGCATTGACACTTTCATCCTCTGCGTGGATCCGATTTCAGAGCCGAGATGTTCTTCGATATTTTGAACAACGCGAGCTAGCCATTTTTCGGGAGATCGGGCTCATGATGTTAGTTATGGTGCTCGTTCTTGCGCACACGGGACTCTTCTCCAGACTTCTACTATGAAGCTGCGGAAGTGATCGAGCGAGCACTAGGAGAATCCAACAGCTAGCGGCGAAAGGAGCGTCCTTGGTGAGGAACTACATGTCAGGCAGGTTGGGTAATTGTTGTAAGAAGAAAGGCTAAGCTTCTTCATTGTTTCCTTGCTCATCGAACCAGGACTCAGGGTTCGGTGGTTGTGAGGCGTGTAGCATTGCGGCAAACTCTGGAAGCGACGAAAATGTTCGCAGCCAGATCAGATGCACCTGGCACCCTTGCATATCTCAATCATAGAAGATTCCGCATCTTCGCATCGACCTTGATTTTGTGTGATTTGTCCTTCATCAGGTAAAGAGTAAAACACGATTGTCCTTGCCGATAATCTGTTCCTTAGTGGCAACGGTATCAGTCGCCTTCTGTGCCGCCCACACCTCAGTCACAATCTTGCGCGCAACATCAAAACTACGAAGTCCACTCTTCTGAGCCGATCTCAGCAACCAAGACGAGATCTCGTCGCGATCCCGTTCAGACATGGCCTCGCAGCCGACGACAAAAGCCGGCCATACGATACTCGTGTTCGGAACCTCGCTGACTGCACTCTTCTCTTCATATTCCTTGAGGCTCTGAATGGTGGATTTGACATAATGTTGTAGAGCGAGCGGGTGGACATTGCGGATCCGACGATAGAAAAGTACCATGAGGGCACTGTGGACGGCCTGGACCAGATGCGCAATTACGCCTCGACTCTCAATATCAGGGGACACATGTTCATCTTGCAATGCGGGCATCTTCCAGTCACAGATATCGTGCTCCAGTGTCCGTATGCTCTCGGCGGATTGTGCTTCGCCTGTGACGTAATATATTTGATTCTCCATCTCCCGCTCCAGGTTTGTCGTGCGTGTAATCAGCCGCAAAAGTGAGGCTGGTATTCCGTAGATCTGCTCAAACACCTCTGGCTCGCTCCATAAGCCGTATGCGTTGGCACTCATATCTAATGAAGTTGATAGAGGGCTGCATTTAGGGAGTGGCGCGCCATAAAGACGTTGATGCATACCGGGGGAACTTTCATACGGCAAATTGATTACCGGATTTTCATCCCCAACCGCGGTAAGATTTGGGCTTGAAACATAAACAGACAAGCTCTCTTCAATGGCACGGAGGTACAGGAAGATGTTGTGAAGTAGAACGACTTTCTTGGACTTTTTGTCACTGGTTATGCCTCGATAGAATATAAGCTTCTCAGCATCCAAGAGGAGATGGCGCGCGCCCTCAAAGTGCCCACTGGTAGCCTGTATCGTCTGTCAGCGCTGGAGTTGGTACGGAGATGTCGAAGTGACATACGCAGATCGTAACCATGCTCAAAATGGCCATCAAGAGTTCTTTGTATCTGACTCGCTCCTGAGTTGACACTTCCACCTTGAGAGCAGCCTTGAGATTTTGTTTCGCAAGACATTGGAATGACTCTGCAATTCCCCACCAGTGAGATTCCCTCTCTCCTGTGCTTGAGCTTTGTCGATCTAAATTAAAAGCGCTGATAGAAAGTACTGCGTAGAAGAGTGCTAGTCTGGTATGGGTCTCTTGGCTTCCGATCATTAATGAACCCATTATCTCCAAAACCTTCGGGAGGTACAAAATCTTCCAGGGTGAAGTTCCATCTTGAAGTGGTGAGTAATGTTTCAACACACGGTTCTTGTAGTGCTCAAGAAGGAACGGAGCCGAATCTGGGAAATGCTTCCCTGTGTTGTTTGTGCGTAGTTGCAGTAACGGCGAAGTTATCGTACTTGAAGACAACATATGCATTAGGTCATTCTGAGCGAGTTCGGCTTGAAAAGGTACAGTGGGGCTAGGTAGCTGAAAGGTGTATCCTGTCGTGAGAAGTTCCATCGAAGAAGAAGGCAGCGAATTATCTTTGCTGAGTTCGTTGAGTCTCAGCCAAAAGTCACTTTCAGTATCTAGCTGTGTGTCGAGCTGTCCCCAATCATCCCAGATAGCTGGAAAGCTGCTCTCATCCGCAGAACGGAATGTTTCCGAAACTAGAGACTCAATCACCTCGTCTTGTGGACAAGCTGTTCGCTGAACATCATGAACCGGCGAGGATGAGGCGACAGTCGCCGGGTCCGATAAGCTAAGAACGCCAAAAGGGCCTATATGTAATTCAGGCGGCGATGAAGAAAGTTCCATTTCCAGATTTTCCAGTAGCTCATCAATTGTATAGTGCGCCAGGCCCCTCGTCATGTTACGGCACATCCGTTTTCGATTCTCATCTGATCAACCATCAGCGGCTATTTCCCTACTGTTTGTACTATAGACACCAATAACCTGTATAAATAGGTTTCCGCCGAATGCCATTGGAGGCCTTCTCATCTGCGAGTAGAAGCGACAGATTGTTAGTGATGGACGAACAATCCGCCCTATCAATAACAGCCAGATTTACAGGCAGCCAGGTAACCTTCTCCGTGGGGCCCTGGTGTGTGCATTTCAGATGGAGACGAGAACAAGCCTGACATATAGGCTCCACCCCATCACATTTGACTTTGCGTTTTCGACAGGTCAGACAAGACGCATTCGTCCGCGACGCTGGGCTCTTGGTAACTTTTGAAGCCTGCTTCGGTCGCCGTGAGCTTCCCATTGTTGCACAGTGGGTAAGCAAGAGCAATTATACAGAGTTCATGTTCGAGAAACAACGACATGGGAAGGCCAACGTTGAAGAAAGACGATGCCATTAAATCAAGGAAGGCGAAAGCGACAGTGTAGCAAAAAGCTGGGGAGTTGGGGGAAGGCGAAAGCGACGGTGGAGCGATAAGAGATAAGGCTTGCCCACTTCTGCTAGACATGCAGGGAGTGACCACTATCTTGAAATCTTCCTCGTTTAACATAAGGTAACCACGATACCATATATATCTGATCAAATACTGTATAAGTCAAAGACAAGGATCCTATATCCAAATCTCGCGAGTAGATATATGTAAGTGCTCAAATATTCATTCCAGCTTCTCCGCATCCATCTATCATCTCGCGTCTTTCATTTTGAAAACCTCTTCTCACAAGTCTTCTTCATATCCTCATAAGTCTCCAATGAATCTTATCACTTTCCTCCATAAGGTAGCATACGCATTTCTGATCCGCCCAACCCAAAACTTCGCCTCCTCATATTGTGAAGGCGTGAGAACAAAAGTGAGCGCAAGGGACAAGATGCTCGCTCATGATTCACCCATCTGAGACAAGCCTAGCTTGCCAAGCAATCCGCATGCGCACCCCTCGAGCCCAAAAACATGGCGAAACCCTGTGTCAGATCTGTACACCATATCCACATGCCTTGAATACCATGTCTAGATGGCAAAAAGTGATGTATGATGGTCAGTACGGGGGTCGAACCCGCGACCTTGGCGTGCCGTATATCGGTAGATATTAGCACCACGCTCTAACCAACTGAGCTAACCGACCGAGTCAATGCCGTGGTGTGAAACTTGAGAGGTTCCGTTCACGTGATGGTGAACGTGGAGACTAGCCTAGAATATGTTTTGTAGCATGTACATGACTAACGGCCATTGATGACTGGCAAACATACCAACGTGATTAGTATGCAAAGGTTGGACAGAGGACCCCGAATACATGCAGTTGAGATACGCTTTCGTACTCTGCTGGACGTACGGATAGTCCAAAGAACAGGCGATGCTGGCGTATCATGTCCATGGTGAAAGACAATTCCTCGATGTGCAAGAGGACAGGCTTCGCAGCAGTTGTTGGTTAACATCTGTACTCGCCATGTTAGCGCTGGCAATGTCTCTCCAACAGTATATGCGCTTCAGGAGCCTTCGTAGGAGTTTAGGACTTCTGTCTGTACAGCATCATCGTGTAGCCCTCGTAGTGACCTTTGAGACCTTGCCAGTCTGGATGCAAGGCAGAAAGATGGCAGGTGAAGTAAAAGCTGGCTCGGAAGGCAGACAATGAAATAGATAGGTGGGGTATCTCGGTTCTTGCAGAATGGAAAGGAAAAGCGCAACATCGGGCCAGCCTATGCTGTCTCTCCATAATCTTCTTCACCACTAGTCATTGCTCCTTCCATATCGCCCACCTCCCGCCTGAGTTGTTCCCTTCTTCTCTGGATATCTCTAAAGTCGAAATTGAGCATGTCTGGTGGCCCATCGTCATCATCGAACAGCTCTTCTCCCGTATCGATGTCTATTCCTCGGTCATATATATCGAATCTCGGTGATATGAATGCCATGATCCGATCTCCAATTCGATCCTTCAATGACTTTGTTCGCTGGGCGAGAGAGCCGGATATGGCGTGTAATGGTAGGTATTGTTCGTAACGTTCTTGGTATCGGCGAACGGCAGGTCTGACAAGATAGGTAATGGACAGGAAAAGCGACAATGATATGAAGGCGGGGATGAAGACAATCTGCCAAGCACAAGGTAAGTATTTCGATATATAAAGGCGCTGAATTGAATCGAGACGATCCTACCTTCACAAACTCTACTGGTGTGGCCATACTGCGCCTCACAGCTGTCCTTCTATTCCTCTGACAGCGCTTTCCAACAACAGTCGCAGCTGTCTCGACAGGGGAGAGTTTCAAACACGAGATGGGGAAATACGAAAAAGGCAAGTCTCGATACGAGATGGATGGGTTAGGGCGGCCGCGGCTATAGATTGAATAGATGAGCTGAGGTCTAATAAAAGATCGGGACCAGACATTAATCACGTTCTCCACGGGGTTGAGAACGCCATTGCCGCATTTGTAGTAGTTATGAACTGAAACATAGATGGCAAGAAAGCAACGGCGGGATTGAGGTGGACAATAATTCCTCCTTCGCCTTGCCTGACTCTCCTTCCTTTCGGCAGTGATTGGGAGCGGCGAGGCTGACGACGATGATGTCGCGTTCGGATGCTCGGCCTCGGGTTTCACTTTTCAGCCGCTGTCCGTGCACAGATACGCTCCGGTCGTAGCCGCGCTATACGAGTAGATTCAAGAGTCACTCATGGATTCCTAAGGCATTGACCAGGTCTTCAACTTGTTATGTATACGTACTATAGCGCGTAGCAATTCCCAAGCTTACTGAATGCCATATCTCTTGCGTGAGCCGAGTCATGTTATCCTTGAGCGGATGCGAGTGTCTAGGAGGGCGACCCTGTTCACTTAGACTGTTGGATGGAGGCAGTCCAGTGAGTCGCCAAAACCCAACAAGACATTCTATCAATGTGATTCTGCATCTTTGTGCTACTTCTCCTCTATGCTCAACCCATATTGCCATTGTGGCATATCTATGTCTAGCGCTGTGGTCATAAGTAGTCTCGTCTAGCCAACTTAGGATCCAGTACAGTGTTACGATGCACAACTCCATCGCACGTATCAATCACGAACGATACGAAGTGTAACATACCCACGAACCTCCGATCCACATCTATAACTCTAGCCCTCAATCGGCTCCCCAATTCCCCCAATGACCACAGGATCAGATTGGTGCGATAAGAAGGTGTTTTCTATGCCCGCGTAGCCAAAATCGAGCACAAGGCGGATTCGCGCGTCATTGTAAGGTAAGGAGCCTTTTGTCCGACGATGCACGACATTCGGAATATTGCACAAACGATTTCAGTAAGTAGGTGACTTGTACAGTGCATATTAACAATATGCCAAAGACTTGATGTTGAAGCGCCAACGACAGACGGGCCGAACTCTTTGTGCAGGCGATCTCTGGAGGAAAGAAGGCTTGTTTAGCATACTTTCAGAAGGCATCTGCATTCCAGACACTAACTTCCCCTGTAGAACTAGCAGATGCCAGGTACATTGATCAAGTAAAGATGTGAACCATGTATCGGAATGATGCCAGATTCAGCAAGTCTTCAGGCACTTATGGACGCGATGTTCAAAGCCCCAAAGATCATTTGTTCGAACTCGGTCAACACGAGGTCATGACTAGTTTATCCATGCTGGCAGACTCCATGCAATAGAAACTCCCTGTGCTAGCCTCCCAAATCCGCGGGTGCGCGGATATCGCATAAAGTCGAGTCTCGAGTATGACAGCATGTCGTCAGCATCCACGACCCAGGGTCACACGTTCACCCATGTGAGAAGGAAAGAGTCTTCGACTCTCGCCAGTAGTAGACGACGTCTGGAAAGCGGATGCTATGGATGAGACATAATCCGCGGTGCAGGCGCAGACTTCGCGTTGGCACGTCCGATCCTGATGCGAGGTGAAATACATCGCACATAGCCTTGTAAGCGAATCATTAGCGAGATGGTGATGTGATCAATAGTCAGAGGTCGAGGGAGAATAGTGATGGTTTGATGTCCGTCCAGCATGAAGGTTTCATCAAATCGTGCAATCAGAGTAGCAGGTACCATTGCATGTGGCAGTGGCTGGACTGACTCGTTGAAGCTTTTGAGCCGCTCAATATGGGGGGACGGTGTTGCCGGCAGATTCGCCTGCATAAGCGGTTGGTGAAGCTCTTTCCCTGATTCGGTATGGCTTGCACCTCACGTCGCCTGTTATAGAACGGAGTTTTCAGCGGCTATAGTTTATCAATTATGAGATGCGCGGGCTTGGCCTGATTTGAGAGAACTGGCGAGAGAATGCGTATTGGGAGAGTTGGGAGAGGATAATTTAATGGATACTTTGATATAGACAAAGAAAGAGAGGATGACACCACACATACTAATGCACGTCAACGTCAATAATATCTGCGGGAAAGACAAAATCGGTGCTCCTGTTTTCTAAATCATAGCATCTCTCATAGGCTAGGTGTTGATGGGCGATTGCGCTCGAGATCAGCGGTGAATGTGTTTCCAATCGAGGCACCAGCTGTGAGGTTTCTCTCCGAGCCCTGGTCACTCGCCGTCTCCGTAGTAATCTCAAAATCAGTCTGCTTGGTGATGCCTCGGCCGAACGGATCCTTGCTTAGTCCAATCTGACTCTCGTCAGAGTTGGTTCTGTGATTGGTGACGTTCGTAGATGTGATTGTAGTCCCGTCTTTCCATCCCCAAGACTCTTTTCGGAGCTTGTCACGAACGCCGCTGCTCTTTGGCTTGCTGTTGACATGGCGATCCCGTAGATTATAGGAGTCTGGCTTGTCTTTGCTGCGAGATTTGGTCTTGTTGAAGCCCGGGATGAGTCGAGCGATCAGAGGTCGGAGGAGAGGTAGACATGCGCATATGATTGCAACGTTCGTCTCGATGAGGCTCCATATGAGGGTAATGGCACCATCATCTACGCTTAGGGTCAGTCAGTCGTATTCATGACGGGCTAACTTTTGACTTACAAGTGGGGTCAGTACCGCGAGCTCCTGTTTTGAAGGTCGTCATTCTGACAATCGTACACACAGTCACACTGAGAGTTTTAGCCAAATGACTATGTATAAAGTGGAAAAACCTACAAGAGTCCCAGCGCAAAGACGAGTATTAGACCAATCTTTTGCCGTCTCGGTATCTGAAGGTCCTTGATGAGAGGCATTGGTAGGCAGAGGATGAAAATGTCGGACATGGTGTTAAATGCTGACTGTGCAAACCTAACGGGGAGGTGATTAGTACGCCGTGAAGAGGATGTGCAATATCAGCATATAGACGTACCACCAGCCAAGGGTGTTGATCTCACACTTTCCCTTCACAGATTTGTCCCAGTATCTTTGCACAGGTACACATGTACATATCGTGACAATCTCGCTAACGAAGAAGAAAGAGATGCCAGTCGACATCAACACTATAAGACTGGTACGCAAGCGGATACCAAATGAAGTGACTTGATGAGTACTGTCGCCAAAGACGCGGTTGTATAGGATGAGAATGGAGATTTTGGCTGGCCAGATTGTTCCTTTGTAGGCGACCTGCGCAAGATAGAACCACTGATTATGATTAGCACAGGAAAGGTCCACAGAGAACTTAGACACGAACGAAGAGAGATCTTGACAACTCATGCGGTGAAAGTGTTCTGACAGGTTTGCCATAACCCCAATGTTCGGCTGTGATATTGTCAGTTATGCTTCATTGTTATGGAAAAAGAATTACCCACACATGCAAGCGACCACTGTCTGCATGGTCGCAAAGCTCTGTATCAAGAATTAGAAGCTGATTGATAATCAAGCACGGAGACCGCTCACCAATGCAACAACTATACAACCATCATCCCAACTTAGGAGCCTCCGCTTGAATCGCAATCCAAGTCTCAAGCATCCAACGAGCATAGATGCGGCGAGAAAGCCACATGCAATACCCACAACTTTTGGTCCTCGGTCTCGAACATCGTGTACTTCGTCTCGGATAGTGAATGCAGGCGACATATCAGCGGCGCTTTGAGGCAACGCACTCCAAACTTGATTGAGCCTCCGAACGGATCAATTCGCTACTTAGGCGTGAGAAAACAGAAGCGGAACAGCATTGGAGGACTGTCAGGGAGTCGCAAGTACCATATTTCAAGTTCAATAATTCCGTCGATACCATCAGCAAGACTGTTTCATTGCAAGGCCTGCTCGTCAATGCTTGTCAATCGCACGGTGTTCCAACAAACGAGCATCTACTCGAGAGCTTCAGTGAACGGAAGGAAAGGAGTCAAAGCGCCATCAAACGCATATTCGGGAGATAAAGAGGAAGGAGAAATGAATACGGCGCAAACGTATCAGCCGGCTGCATGCTGAGTCAGGACACAGTCAGGTATTCACTGTATTCCATTCACGAAGCAAGGGGTTGTTGAGGGCTTTGTGACTCGGGGGCCATGAAATCGAGGCTTTCTGCTGTCCACGATAGGGGTAGAGCAAGGAAATCTGCAGAAGCCATGTCATTGGTATGCAGCCGAACCATTGAGTGGTGCTGGCCATGTGCAAAAGCCCAGCGTCTGTGATCTTAACCTGACCCGACAGATCAATGTGGTTATTGGATGGACAACTAATTGATGCATGCGGATCAACCTGCATGCAGCATGTGTGTTCTGTTTGACATTGTTGTTCGGGTAATTGATCAACTGATCTGGGTCGGACAGGCATTACACTGTGCAGGCTCGTCGCACAGATACCCTGTACCAGGAATTGCTCATCAGCAAGGCTCATGTTTACCGCAGACTTGCATATGTGTGTCGTCCGGTTAAAGCCCAAGCGCTACAAGGGACGAAGAAGCAACCTTGAATGTTGTGTGATCTGTGACCTCGACGGAAATGAAACGGGTCCACGCTAATATGCGGGCATCGGGCGGGGATGGCGGAAGCTCGGTTCTAGTTTCTTGCTTCCAAATCGTTCCAGATCGTCAACTAAAGTCCGTATGAAACAATATTAAATGCTGATATTAGGGAATTGTGGGGTAGACATTGCTTTATCAGGGCGGTTTGCAATCGAATCCATGCGAGAAGTAGCCAATGTACACTTCTCCATCATTTTCGCGGGCTTGAATGGACCACCAAGTATATTGGCACGGGGTTCCATGCCTTGTCTTTCGTAAGAAGCATCCCTGGCGTTGCGCGAGCACTACATGGGCGCTCAGGGTTAATGATCATGTCACACATGCCGAGCATTCCCGCTCAGTCAAGGAAACTACCTGCAAGTGAGGGGATTGGGTGAGTGTGATCCAGTCGATATAAAACACCTGCACGCCGTACATCTGGATGCCTGTGTCGTACAACACAACGCTTCTGCTCCTTTCCATACATTCTTCCGAAGGCCATTTCTGCCCACCTACAGATTTGCGGTGAAGTAACAATGGCGCAGACATCCACTCCTCCTTTCTTCATCGCAGATGAAAAGGCACGGTTCTCCGTCTCGCATGCGAGAGGTTCCAACGCATCGCAGGCTACCATCGAGGACATTGACCCTGAGATTGAAAGGCGTGTGATTCGGAAATGTGATTGGAGAGTGGTGCCTCCCACCATCATCATCTTTGCTCTTTCCTTCGTCGATCGGTGAGTCCTGACAGATGCATGCCGCCTGTTTATAGGTGTTGACATGATGATGTATGCAGGGTGAATATCGGAAATGCCCGAATCGAAGGTCTGGAGAAAGATCTCGACATGCATGGAACGAACTACAATGTAGCCCTACTCATTGTCTTCGTACCATTCATTCTTTGCGAGACTCCCAGCAACTTGATCCTCAAGATCGTTTCGCCGAGAACATGGCTAAGCTTTTTACTCTTCGGCTGTGGTGAGTGTCGTATCTCAGGCCGCTGATAACCGTTAAATCTGACAATGCAGGATTGATGAGCATGTGCCAAGGCCTGGTCCATTCCTATGGAGCACTCGTCGCTTGTCGCTTCATACTCGGCATATTCGAAGGTGGTCTCTCTCCCGGCACAATTCTCCTCATTAGTATGTACTATAGGCGAGAAGAGCTTCCATGGAGGCTTTCTTGGTGGTACATGTCCGGAACAGCGGCAGGAGCATTCGGGGGATTGCTCGCGTACGCCATTGCGAATATGGATGGCATTCAAGGGTATAGTGGATGGAGATGGTCAGTCTCGCGATTCGAGTTTCCGATGTTTAAAGGCTTACGAGTTTCAGGATTTTCATCATCGAAGGTTGTTTCACAATGCTCATTGCCATCGTCAGTTATTTCTGGCTCGTTGACTGGCCAGTGGACTCGAAATTCTTGAACGACGAGGAGCGCAAAGTCTTGCTTACCAGATTAAGCGTCAACAATGAGGGAGAAGCGAGGATGGACCGAGTCAATTGGCGTCGCTGCTTCGGCGATTGGAAAGTGTGGTTGGGGTAAGTCCTGTAGCCAGATTTTTGTCACACCAAGCCACGATCTGACACGATCTTGCAGGGCACTGATGTATGGTGGGATTGTCAACACCAACTACGCGACCAATTATTTCAACCCTACACTTCTCAAAGAGCTGGGCTACACTTCTGCCTCGGCGCAAGTGCACAGTATACCTCTGTATGTGGTTGCAAGCGGGTTTTGTTTGGCGACGTGCTATGCAAGCGGAAAGACCAACAACAGATATGTATTCTTGATATTCGGAGTGATTCTGGGATGCATCGGATACATCATTCTGTTGGTGCAACGAAGTGGCGTCTCGGTGCAGGTCAAATATATGGCGCTTTTCTTCATCACCAGTTCAGGGTACATTGTTCAACCAATGGTAGTATCCTGGGTGATGAATTGCGCAAGCGGGCACTACAAGAGGCAAGCGTGACAAGGATGAGCATCTGGGTGCTTGCATACAAGAGTGCTAACGAGACTGGCGGCAGGGCGTTCACCTCAGGCACAATGATTGGCCTCGGCAATGCTGCAGGGCTGATCGCATCGAATGTTTTCATCACGACGGAGGCACCGTACTATCCGACTGGTGTGTTTTCAAGATGAGACATGAAAGATGACAGGTTAGCTGACATGTTGTGACAGGATATGGAACTTCACTTGGTTTGCTCGTCATGAGTGGCGTTGTTGCGACCATTTATCTTCTTCTTCTCAAGCGCGAGAACAGGAAGAGAGATCTGGGGCTACGAGATGAGCGCATGTTCGTGGCGGACGCCGACAACCTCGGAGACGACCACCCGTCGTTCAGATTCAGCTTCTAATTTTAGTAACGAGAGGATTGATTGATGATGAATGGTAAAGAAAGAGATGGCGTAGAGAGCATACTTAACACTGCAATGCGAGTTGCTGTATCAGTGTATTGTCGATCATGATATGATGTATTTTCATTTATTATAGCGCACGGGCGAATCAAGACTTTGTATAAGAAGGAGCAAGCAACCGTGGAGTCGTGAATGGGGTCGTGAGTCGTGAGTCGTGATCATGATTGAATCGTAAGAATGTATGGGCGCGTGCAGATTATGGTGTGCACGTGCACCCATGGAAGACTTGAACAGGACAAAAAACAGAGTAAGGTAGGTCACATGTGCTGGGTACATGATGCAGCTCTATAGGCCGCGTCATATCTTGGTTGTAATATCGGTTGCGGTGAAGAGATAGAATTAGGGGAATCAAGTAAGGTAGGAGGTATTGTGGTAGCTCATGATCAGGTGGTTGTGGAAGCGGCAAGAAGAAGCTAGGGCGATTTAGCCAAAGTTTGTCTGTGCCAGGCGTGCCAGGGTCCCTCGGGTCTGGAAGTCAGAAGCGCGTGCGAGCTGGTCGACCTCCTTGGCGGAGAGATTCAGAGGTCAGAGCAGGGCAGGTCGGTGTTCGATGGGGCATCCACCAACGATCAAACGGTTACCTTATACCACCTGGCCTAATAATAAGGTAGTTGTAGAATTTGGCAACGGCTCTTGGTTGGACAATCGATTACAACGCGCCTATCCACACGCCCAGCAACATAATTCCCGTCTCCAATAGAGAGTTGACCGAGCCATCAAGTACCGACAGTGAGACAATATTTGACAAACAATCACAGATGCAGGGTTTCCTAATCCGGCATCCGTAATCCATCGACATCTCTCCTTTGTGCCCGATAGACGCGCACGCGACTCGAACCTCGGTCGCTTCACACGCGACAGTCTAGGATGGTCTTGAGGAGCACTCACTGATCGCCGCCGGTCAGAGGTCTCGACAATAAAAGACCGCCAGAACAGAGCGCAAAGCAAAGCGGCCAAATTAATACATTCTTACAAGGCTCAGGCTAAGGCTCAGGCATAGACACAGGCGTCGACACAGGCACAGGCCAAGCTTGAAGGATAATCTTGTCTACCATGTTTTCCAGAGATGAGGCCAAATCGAGACAAACTTCGGGCAGCAAGTCCTTCTTCTCTCGAAGACACAAAGACAAGGGTCAAGGTCATTCTTCACAAGACGGTCAACTGGTACCCGACACGCCCACGACGACGTCAAGCCTGGTCGGATCTCAGTCATCGAGACATTCACATCGCAGCTCCATCAGCACAGTAGACTCTCGATCACAATCACAATATGCCCATCAACAACAACAACAACAACAACAACAACAACAACAATATCATCAAAGCCATGATGCAAATGGACTGGCAATGCAGGCTGGCGTCATCACGTCGATTCCTTATGATGCCACACAAGGCGCGCGAACCCCTGTTCAAGTCAGTTTCTTACCCAAAGACGAACGTCCGTCGAGTCGCGATCCTCTCCCGCATCATCTTAACAAGGGCGGTACCGATTACCATCAATATCCCCCTATCGATGGCTCGATGCTGCCGCCCAAACCCCCGGCCCATGGCATAGGGTCGGTGGGGAGGAGCAACTCGTACGAGCAGTCCCTCAGCGCCTACGATCCCTCCTTCACCACACGCCATTCATCCGATCAAGCCAGCATCCGTTCCGATAATTCAGTCGGTCGTCAGTCCAGTGCCTTCTCCATCCACAGCCATTCGCAACCCGCATTCCCCAACATGTCATTGGACTCGACCAGTCTGATGCCCCAACTCGCTTCCACATCCTCGCGTCAATCTCAACATCATACCATCCTCCCCAGCCTTCACCCTTCTGCCGCCAATTCGACTGCCTCATTCTCGCCAGACGGCTTTGTACTCAATAGACCCGCCGACGATCGAGTCATTGAACAAGAATTCATGGATCTCATGCATAAAAGAGGCTGGAAGAGTTTGCCTGAGCAAGCGAGGCGGCAGATGGAAGCATATCCGGTAGCAAAGAAATGGACTCTGGTTCATCAGGACCGGCTGGCAGAGTGGCAGGCTGAGCAAAAGAAAAGGGTACAAGCCCGCTCCACCCTCGGCAGCAGCGATGGATTCAGCCTGATGGGGAGAGCAGACGAAGAGGGCAGTCCAGAGTGGTATGTGAGGAAGATCTTGGACAATTCAATCACACCCAAATTATTACAAAGTCTGGCTGTCAGTCTGAGAACTCAGCCCATTGGATGGGTCAAGACCTTTGTTGAGGCCCAGGGCCAAGTCGCCTTGGCCAACGTCTTGAACAAGATCAATAGGAGACAGGGCTTTGGTCCTACCCCGGTAGGCGCCACCAGTGACTCGGATCTTGACCGCGAATATGATGTTGTCAAGTGTCTCAAGGCACTCATGAACAACAAATACGGCGCCGATGATGCTCTGGAACATTCCGCTGTCGTCCAGGCCTTGGCTGCCTCGCTCATTTCTCCGCGACTGAATACCAGGAAGCTTGTCAGCGAGGTTCTCACCTTTTTATGCCATTGGGCCGATGGACAAGGTCATCTCAAGGTTCTGCAGGCCCTGGACCAGCTCAAATCTGCCCAGGGCGAAAACGGTCGATTTGACGCTTGGATGCGTATCGTCGAAGTCACGACCGATGGCAGAGGTAAAATGGGCAGTCTGGTTGGCGCCAGCGACGAAGTCCGCAGCGGTGGTATTGGTATGGAGAACCTGCTCATGGAATACGCCGTTGCCTCTCTCTTCCTCGTCAACATGATTGTCGATGCTCCAGACAGGGATTTGCATCTGCGATGCCACATCAGAGCTCAGTTCACCGCATGCGGTATCAAGCGTATTCTTACCAAGATGGAGAGCTTCCAGTACGATATCATTGACAAACAGATTGCGAGATACCGCCAAAATGAAGCCATTGATTACGAGGATCTGCTTGAGCAGGAGAATAGCAGTTTGGTAGACAATGGACAAGAGGAGATGAAAGACTTGAACGACCCCAAGCAGATTGTCGAAGCCATCATGTCCAAACTCGAGGGCAGCCAATCCGGCGACTACTTCATTTCCGCTTTGCAGCATCTCCTCCTCATCAGGGACAACGAGGGAGAAGACAGGCTCCGTATGTTCCAACTCGTCGATGCTATGCTGAGTTATGTTGCCATGGACCGCCGCCTGCCGGACATGGACCTCAAACAGAGTCTTAACTTTACTGTCCAGAGTCTCATGGACAAGCTCTATACCGACTCTGAAGCTCGTCAAGCCGCAGATGAAGCCATTGAAGCTCGTCAGATCGCAGAGTCGGCTCTCGCTGAACGTGATGAAATGCGTGCACTGATCGAACTTGGTGCAGATGGTTTGGTCGCCAAGCTTCAGAAACAAGTCAACGAACAGACTGCAATCATAGATCTACAACAACGCCAACTCGAGGCCTACAAGGCCGAAGTTGCCGAAGTGCAGCGTTTGCGCGCCCTCGAGATGCAGCGAAATGAACTCGAGACCCGGGAACTATATCTCATGCTTCGTGATGCTCAGGACATAGCCGCTTCCCACGCAAAGAGCGCTGGCAAAGATGGAGTTGCCCATGCCACTGCTATGCAGGGCATAATGGATCGCGAGAAACTCATGGATAAACTCCAGATGCAACTCGAGAGGGCAAAGACGCAAGCTAAATTGGAAGGCAAGGTTTGGCAGCAAGTCGGCCCGTCAGACAAGCTGAGAGAATTGCGTGAGCAAATGGAAGGTGGTGCAGGTGCCGAGCAGCAAGACGCATTCGCCGATCGTCTTACTCAAAACGGTTATCTAAGCACTGCTTCAAGGAGCAGAGTTTCTCGGAAGCCTGTTGGTGGGCATGCTCTACCCGCAGATGCTGTCATGCAGGATGCGGATGATGACGATGATGAGGAAGATGCTGTCTTTGAGAAGCCGCGAATCGTCCAGATGAGGCGGCCCAAGGTCACCTCTGCTCAAGCTGGCTATATCAACGACATCGCTACGAAGATTCCACGCATAGATGCCAGCGACGACGAAGGGGATGGCGTTACGACTGGTCCTTCACATCCAAGCCTCAACTCTGACTCACCGAGGACGCCGTCTGATGTTGGAGCGAGGTTCGATGGTTCCAAGGCGGCAGGAGTTCCAGGAGGGGTGTCCGGGGCAGAAGTGTCAGGGTCTGTTAATGGAACCAGTGCACCCCCAGCACCTCCAATGCCCGGATTCTCCGGCCCACCCCCTCCACCTCCGCCACCAGGTCCTCCAGGTTCAAACTTCTCTGGGGCTCCACCCCCACCACCCCCACCACCACCACCACCAATGCCAGGCTTTGCTGGAGGAGCGCCGCCGCCCCCTCCGATGCCAGGGTTCTCTGGTGGAGCCCCACCTCCTCCTATGCCAGGATTTTCGAATGGTGCACCTCCTCCGCCACCAATGCCAGGTTTTGCGGGTGGTGCTCCTCCGCCACCGCCAATGCCAGGTTTCGGCGGCGGTCCACCCCCACCGCCTCCACCTCCTGGAATGGGAGGTCCACCACCACCACCTCCTCCAGGTATGCCTGGCGCCAGGAAGGGTGGCTTCTTGCCAACTGCCGGTATGCCGATGGCTGCATCTTCCGTTGGCCTTGGATTTGCCCGTCCTAAGAAGAAGCTCAAGGCACTGCATTGGGAGAAGGTTGACTCTCCCGAAGTCACCCTATGGGCACAACATGCGCCTACGCCTGGTTCCAAGGAGGAGATTTATGCTGAACTTAGCAAGAAGGGTATTCTGGATGAAATCGAGAGATTATTCATGGCCAAGGAAATCAAGGCAATCGGCAAGGCCAAGAAAGATAAAGCCGCCAAGAAACAAGTTATTGCTGGCAACCTCATGCAGAAGTTCCAAATCTCCATGGCTGCCTTTTCCTCACGAGAGGTCGATGACATTGTGCGGTCGATTGTTCACTGTGACAAGGAAATCCTTGAGAACAACGTCGTTATGGACTTCTTGCAGCACGAGGATATGTGCACCATCTCCGACAACACATCTAAGCTGTTGGCTCCGTATAGCAAAGACTGGACTGGGCCCGACGCTGCCAAGACTTCTCGAGAGCAGGACCCGAACGAGTTGACCAGGGAGGATCAACTCTTCCTCTTCACTGCATTTGAACTTCATCACTACTGGAAAGCCAGAATGCGAGCCTTGACCCTTACGAGGACGTTCGAATCCGAATACGACGAGATTTCCGAGAAACTGAGAATGGTTGTCTCTGTTTCCGAGTCTCTTCGCGATTCCGTCAAGTTGATGCCTGTGTTTGGGCTTATTCTTGATATCGGTAATTACATGAACGACTCAAACAAGCAAGCAATTGGTTTCAAACTCAGCTCCCTTGCTCGTCTTGGCATGGTCAAAGACGACAAGAACGAGTCTACCTTGATGGACTATGTCGAACGTGTGGTAAGAAAACAGTACCCACAATGGGCCGACTTCCCCGAAGATATCGCAGGTGTGGGTGTAGCGCAAAAACTAAATGTCGAGCAATTGACAGTCGACGCGAAGAAGTATATCGGTAACATCAAGAACGTGCAATCGTCGCTCGATGCTGGTAGCCTCAGCGATGCACGCAAGTTCCATCCTGAGGATCGTGTGAATCAGGTCGTGCAGAGATCTATGAAGGAAGCAAGAAGAAAGGCAGAGCAGATGCAAGTCTATCTTGACGAGATGAGTCGGGTTTACGATGACATTCTTACCTTCTTCGGTGATGACAACAAGGACGACAATGCAAGGAGAGATTTCTTTGCTAAGCTTGCCAACTTCGTCAACGAGTACAAGGTGGGTTTGCTTATTACATTTGATTGATCCAACCTTTACTGACTGTATCAGAAATCCCGCGACAAGAACATTGCCGCCGAAGAAACTGCCAAGCGTAACGAAATCTCTATGCGTCGGAAGCAACAACAGACCAGTGCGAGCGCACTTGCCCTCAGTACGGGTGAAGCTGGCCCACCTTCACCTGCGTCTACTGGTGCTATGGACAGCTTGCTTGAGAAATTGCGTGCTGCAGCACCGCAGACTAGGGATACTCGGGACAGGCGGAGACGTGCTCGTCTCAATGACCGCCATCAAAGGCGGGTTGCCTCTGGGCAGCAAGCTCCTGATATTGAAGGCGTACCGAACCCGACCGCGACTGACGATGGACCTATGAGCCCACCACGTCCAGGCACAGCAAGCTCAGCAGGATCGCGTCCCGGCACATCATCGGAGAAGAATTCTGCTCTTGCAGCTGGTGAAACAGACCCTGGCGCAATCTCCGAGGGCGAGCATGTTGCGGACCGCGCTGCCTCACTCATGCAGAGTTTGAGAGGAGATCAAGACGGCGAACCTGCGGGCCGAGAAGGTGATCTGCGAGTCAGACGACGCAGAGACAATGCCGACGAAGAACGCGCCAGACGACGTCAGCGTAGAAGAGCAGGGCAAAGCACCAGTGAAGCTATACCGCCAAATATAACGATTCCTGAAGAGGAACAAGAGAAGAAGGACGGCGAGTCTACGCCTGCCACCGCTATCAATGCAGGAACAGAAACTCCCCTTGCCTCGCCACCGCCACCTTCACCACCAATTACCATCATTAGTCCACCATCGCCTACAACCGAGAAAGGAGAGGGGATTGAGAAGGGAGAAGGGTCTCCCATCCAATCAGATATTCCTACGGATGCTGAGAATAAGACGGAAGCGGAAGAAACATGATCGACCTCTTGTCTTGTCTTGTATTGATTTGCCTTGTCTTGTCTTGCATTGTCACGGATTGGTTGTCTGAAACGAAGCATTGGAGTGGCAACATACCCATCTGTCTGAGGAAGCGACCTCACTCTCATCGCCGCCTGTACTCTACTTGTTCTTGTAATCTTCCGCGTCTTGTGTGATGTTAGCCTCATCCGACCACAGTCTCCCCCTTTTTTTGCTTTTTGCTTTCTCTTTTGGCCTTACAAACATTGCTCGCTTCCTGTATCTTCTTTTTTTTCTTCCCGTCTCGCGTTGGACAACCAGGCTTGCATATAGCATTCGGCGTTCCTTTCTCTCTCTTGTGTCACTCATGTCCGCTACCTTATCTATCCTACCTAGATGAGCACTTTGCTTCTCCAAATCGAACTCCTTATCGTCCTAGATGTCTTCGCTCTCGACTGCTTCGCTCTACTTCACGTGTACTCTTTAATCCATTCTTTGCTCTGGGCGTGTAAGTGCGCGAATGTGCTGTGCTCTAGTTTTCTGTGTCTATTGTCTTATCTCGGCATGTTATTGAGCGAGCCGCTTGTTCACGATTGTTTTGTGCAAGAGCTTTCCGCATAGGTGCCCTGGTCCAATCAACTTTTGTTCTTTCCGAGCGGATTCGAGATCTTCAGCACGTCGTGCCCTGTTGTAGGCAGCGCACGAACGAACGACTGACCGACCATACAGTCCAGTAAGAAGAGCGTGATATACAATCCCCTCCCTTATCACGTCACGCGGCGAACACTCGTTCCCTCTACTGAAGAAAGTAGATTGCAGGTCTGAATACCCAGAGTATAAATATCTTATCTCATCATGCTCTCATTTCGTTGTTAAAAAGACTTGGGTATCTAAAGTAGCAGGAAATATCTCGCCTGTCCATTTCCAGACACGAAAGGATCTTTTTGGCTTTCTCATTCTGTGCTCTTTTTTTTTTTAGACCTCTATGTGCCAAAACACAGCTATGAGTGGAGGTGAGTCTCGTTATCGCTGTCTGTGGAAGTATTGGGTTAGTATCGCTATGCCTACCACTTATCCAACCAGAAACTCACCTATATCATTGGCGATTGCTGTTTGGCAGGCAGGTAGTAGCTTTCGTTCACGACGCGAAACCGATGCAGCGAAATTCGCGACACTGAATTTCTCCACATCCAACAGTAATGGCTGATATGGCTAGTTTTGAGGCAAAGTTCATGATCCTGAGGTCGAGACTGGGTACGCTGTTAGTTGAATGAATGTCTACGCGATCGATAAATTTCCCACCTTAAGGCTTTGTTCGTGCGCAGACGGGGTTTCTCGGGATAAATAGAGAGATGGCATAGCAAGCGGTTCGGACGTAGAAGAAGTTAATGCAGACTCCTCGTTTTCGACGGTCTTAGATACCAGGGTGTGAGGAGGGCGAATTGGAGTCCTATTCCTATGAGGAGGGAGAGGAGTAGAGCCATGATGATTAGAAGAGCGATACCGAGATATGAAAATGGGAGGCGGAAAAGTCTGTTATGCGAGAAGGGTTTGGTTTAGCTAGAGCGGAAGAGATTAAACAAAAGGAGGAAAAGGAGGAGAATGGGGGGCTATATACGGTAAGGTACTATCTTCAAGTCAGTGCATGCAGGCGCCAATTCCGTCTCAAATGGCGAAACGGGGAATACTTTGTTTGGGTGTTTTTATTGGCCGTTACTTTCGCGGGATTCGACTGGTATAGCACGCAATATGTCGTGAGCGAGGAAGGCGTCTCCACAATTTGCGATAAGCGAGATCCAGCGAGCAGCGCTGCCCGAAACACGTGCTTTGTGATGCATGTGCTATGCATGTCATTTAATGCCCGAGTGCTGTGAAACGGTGCCGGATGACGTTTTAACTGCGATGTACAGTTGTAAACAATATTCGTATCCCTGATCGAGAAGTATCGTTATATCGAGGGCTTTAATTGAGCCTAATTGGGTCTATTTAATTTGTCCAAACGAAGCCTACAAATTCCATGCAAAGTGGGGGTATTATCCGCTAAGATATACCAAGGCCACCAGTCTACGCCGATAACCTCTAATCAACGATAATTTACAGGTGGATCGAGCTGTATCGCTATATCGAGGGATGACTGTACATGATTTGGCTGAATCTGCCGCAATAATGTCGTTTTAGATGTTTAATCATTCGATTTTCTAGAAAGTACTCGTAAGTCTAACCATCTGAAAAAGAAAACAATTGGCAACTTTCCGCGATCCGGTGCGGCTTCATAGTAGCTTCCTCGAGCTAATCGGCAATTTCACTGACATTCTGACAGCCTTCATATGCTAGACTTATTCATGCATTGACGCCTTGTCGTGGCGAGAGCTTGACAAAGAGTGGTTTCTTGTCCCACGACACATGGACCGTCTGATCGAGCCAAGTCTTCGATGTGGAATCCCCCAGCTCGACATCAAAGTTCCAGAAAAGATGAGCGATCATCAAACGCATCTCATGATAAGCAAGGCTGAGTGATGAAATGTTAGTGGTGTACTCGTCCTGGCATTCGTCAAATATTAGACACTCACCTCATGCCAAGGCAATTTCTTGGTCCTGTTGAAAAAGGTTGCAAAACGTCCTTTTTGTCATTCAAGAAGCGAGGATCATAACCTTCGGTTCCCTCTGCGAGCCATCGCTCGGGGATGAAGTCATTGCAATCGACAAAATTGTATGGAGAGTGGTAGGCTGCATAATGAGGTACGCTGACACCGACCTGTTCAGAATCAGCTTCGGTACTTATAAATCATGCTTGTAAAGAGTCAACTCACGTTTCCTGGTATCATGTGACCGCAGATTTCTGCGCCAGTCTGAGGGTCTGTCTTCCGTCGTATGCCTTCTCCCACGGACGGGAATGTCCTCAGTCCTTCTTCCAAACATGCGGAGAGATACTGATTCTGTTAGCTTAAGGTAGCTTTTCACATAGTCCTGTCAGTGCTTACAGGGAGTTTTGGCAGTGCGTCGATCGTCATGTCTGCGTCAGTCTGGAACGTGTCTCGGATCTCTTTGACCAATCGTCCCATTGGTACAGGGTTCTTCAACAAATTATATGTCAGCCCAGAGAGCATTGTGGCAGTCGTATCGGTACCCGCAGCCATCAGGAGGTCTGCATTAGAGTGCATCTCGTTGAGCGGCATCTTGCTGCCTTCTTCACTCCTCAATATCAGACCAAAGATGTCGGGCCGATCGCTTCCCATCTTCAATCTCTTGTCCACGCGCTCGGAAGAGTGTTTGGCTGAAGCCTCCGCTGCGTCTTTCAAAGACTTGGGTATGAAACGTTGGGCTACCATCCACACCAATGGGAAATACTGAACAGTGCGGGATATAGAAGCATAGAAGATCTGATCAAATATGCTCTGCACCCACGGGCTATATACTTGCGTTTCTGAAAGGCCTAAAGATTCACCAAAGGTGAGATCGGCCATGATGTCGAAACTGCTTGTTTGTGAGTGCCCACTCACTCGCCTAAAAGAATAAGGCCATTCAGACTTACCTTGTGCAAACATACGCTCTGACTATGTCGAATTCCTCTCCAGCTTGCTGTTTCGAACTCAGCACGCGAACCATAGTCGTGATGTACCTGCTCAGGAGTGAATTTTGTTCACGGAGCGCACGAGCAGAGAAAGCCGGCAGCATTATTTTCCTCATGCGGTGGTGGTTTTCATTGTCTGCCAGAATGATACTGTGCTTAGCACCCGGAGAGAACGGATAGAATGTCGGATCCTTGTTTGTCGTGGCCTTGTGGCCGTATATGTCCGCCCATGCCTGTGCGTCAATAAAGCTGAGCTCATTTGGTGCTATGCGAACAATTGGTCCATAGCGCTCATGCATATCCAGGACCACGAATGGCTCACGGCCTGTGACGTATAGCCATAGACGAGGGAAAGGCGTAGCAATGTACCACCAGGAGCCAGGGTATTTGGAAAGAGGGCTGAAGAAGAGATTTTGTGCAACTGTGCCGATGCAGTAGGCGGCAATGAGGGTGACGAAGTAGCCCAGCAGCTTGTACGGATCTTGGCGTGTTATGTCGAAAGTCATCTTCGAATCGAGAGACAGGAGAGACAACACTTGCTGAGACTTTTAGACTGAGACATACCTTTTTATATAGATCCATACAGAGGTATGCTCCACCTTGGCGACGATCGGTTTCCACTATGGCTCGGTGGTACATGTAGTCATATATATTGATTCGGAAGGATGAGCCCAGTTCCCAGTAGAACCGTGACGCTAGTACTGCTCCGTGTTCATGCAATCGAGGAATTAGCCTGTTCAAGACGTTTTATGACGCTCATAATCCCACATGTGCATGCGGTCATGGAGGACCCTGGTTTCCAGTATGATTTTGATTTGCTCGTATGTTTCATGTTGGCTTGCGATCAGGAATAAACCTGATTTCTCATTCAATTCGTGACGCTTGAAGTCCCCACGTATGCATGCAGTCTCCATGTGATCTGTAAGCTCATTTGCCCATGCTTACATACGATCAACGAGAAATCAGGCTTTGGAAGAACATTCCGAGGTACGACGTACGTATGTTCCGTGACTCATTCATTGAATACAATTGAGGTGAACAGGTCTCCCTTGGGTTGGGAAGTGGACTATTTATAATTCAGTGCTGCAGCAGGCACTTCACTATATCACAAGATTTAGCCGGCAATCTGTTATTCCCGAGCACGGAAGCGGGGCAATGGTTTCAGGTGACTATCACGGCGCTAAATGCTTGCGACTGCGCTGTGTCATGTATGCTTATATTAATTGATCACCACTCCGCAGGACTCGTCCTTGCCCTTGCCCTTGCCCTTGCTCTTATCCTTGCCCTATCTTGCCGGCTACAACGGTTTCGTGTCTAATACGGTCTGGCTCTCCGCCCGACTCACCAAGATGCGACATTTCATTTCTTGCGATGGAATGACAAGCCGAAACGTAGCTGAGTCAAATGGAAATGATCGCCCTCTGACAGGGAAGTGTATGTCCAGAAGGGCGTGCAATAATGTATTGCACATGTTCGGCCATCATTGTGGCACCTTGCAGCGATGTCACTACATCTGTGCAGAGCCGTTTGCCAGGTCATCTCTATTGTCCTTTTTAGTGTTGCTTGCAATTGTCTGAGGACAAGTCTCCCACGATCGGGTGTAACATATGGTTTGGAGCTGGACTTTTGTTTTGTCCGATAAGATTCGAATTGTGTCCCTTATGAAACTCGATTCATTATGATTGACTCAGGATACCGGAAGGTGTGCGTAAGCGGACTCTATATACCATTCAGCATATGGTCGTCCACGATCACAAGATGATTAGTTCTCGATCCTGCCCCGCAAAATCGAAGTCGGCAAAGCCCTTTCCCGCTAATTTAGACTCATCCGTCTCCGCCGCCTTTCGCGGCGCATACAGGTGCGAACGCGAGAGCATCAACTTATAATTGATGGTAACTCACATTTAGTCACGCCTACTCTCCAGTACATGGTGCTGCGCTCGGGTGGTGAAGAAGTTCTGCAGCGTTGAGCGCTTCGATTCAAGGACTGCAAGCCATAGCATGGACACGGCTTATTGTTCCACACCAAGGTCCGGTCCTGCTCCACAACTTGCTTTCGAACATGTTTCCCGACCAGCACAGAGAAACAGACGTGCCTCTATCGTCATCATTGGAAACAGAGGAGTTGGAACATCTAGTCTCTCGCTGATCCTTTCGATCGCACTCGGATACAGGCTGATCAACCTGGATGAGTCTTTTCGAGATCAACACAACGCTGTACACAGTGATGACCACATGTCGAACGGCTCTGTGGAGCGTACAAAAGAAGTAATACATCACCTGAAATCACTCTTGGAAGACCATCCTCGAGACTGCGTCATCGCCTGTGGCCCTGCATGCCTCATCGGAGATGGGCCTAACTTGCTACACGAATATGCCTCGTCACACGTGGTTCTGCACGTTGTGCGGGACAGAAGTTGTATTCAGGATTACTTGAGACCAAGATCCGACACCTCATTCCAGGCATTCTCTCGTCATGTTGACAAGCTTCTTCGCTCTTGCTCTAATTACGAGTATTACAATCTATCGCAAAGAAATCCTGGTACTGAGATGGATGCCATGCGCGAGGAGCGTAACATGCAGGGACAAGCTCCATCACTTCGGCTCAAGCATGTTGCACGGGATTTTTTGAAGTTCGTCTATCGAATCATTGATCAACCAAGCCGCGAGCATGGTTCAAGTCTTGACCTGGCACCCGAAGAACGACATTTCACGTACTCTCTAGCGATCCAACTTCCTTTACTACACAGGCCCAAAGTAGAAATACACACTCTCAAGCCTGGCGCGGATGTTATCGAACTGGTAGTCAGCTTGCCCTCAGACGAACATTGGCTACTCACGACGCCAGAATTGGATGCCATCAGCGAAGCTGTCGCCATCGTGAGAAGGCATAGCGATGCACCTTTGGTCTATCATGTCTTGTTGCCAAGCTCGCCTGCTGACCACCAGTCGGACGGACCGACAGCGAAAATTCAGATGTACCATCAATTACTTGAATTCGGATTTCGTCTAGCCTGCGAATATGTCACAGTGGATTTGCGGCTCACGGACGAGAAGATATCCTACTTTGAATTGGTCAAAGCTGGAAGTAAAATTATTGGCCACTACCATGACCATGACCCAGAACCATCAGCGTGGCTGAGTCTGGCCCGGTTCGGTATTTATGAACGCGCAAAGACTCTCAGATGCGATCTGGTTAGGCTCGTGCAGCCAGCAACGTGCCGGGAGAGCAACATCGAGGTTCAAGAATTCACTCGCCGTGTACAGCAACAACCGAAGCCTCGCCCAGTGCTGATTGCCTACAATACTGGCGCCCTAGGCCGGACGTCATGTATCTTCAACAAAACTTTCACACCTTTGACCCTCCAGGGCGATCAACCCTCTGCTACAGCGCCCTTGACGTTACAAAAAGCCCAACAAGGCCTCTTTGCGGCCTTCGTGCTCGATCCCCTCAACTTTTATGTTTTAGGCTCGGATATCTCGTACAGTGTCAGTCCTGGCATGTTTCGAAGAGCCTTTGAAGCTTGTGGAATCCCACATACCTTTGATCTCGTCAAGTCATCATCACTAGTTGAATTAGGTCAACGAATGAAGGAGAATCAGTATGGAGGTAGCACGTGTGCACGTCCTTTCAAGACCGACATTCTTCCCTTTGTGGATGTCCTCAGTCCATCGGCAGCCATGATCGGCGCTGTGAATACACTTGTGCCACTGAGGAAGTTTCCCACTGCAGGAACCCTGAACTATCTCGAGGCTTGTCACGAACCTAATTGTGCAGGCTCAACCAAAGCGATATTTGGAGATAATACCGACTGGATAGGAATCGAGTCTTGCATACACCGCAGTCTATCGCCTGCAAATGCCGTCAAAGCTGATACCACAGCTTTGGTCATTGGTTCGGGCGCACTTGCAAGAGCTGCTATCTTCGCTTTGATGAAGCTCGGGGTTCCAAATGTGTTCATCTTGAACAGAACGATGCAGAAAGCACAAGACATGGCACGCGATATCGTGGCGTTGAATGAAAGAGGTCAGAGGCCTTCCACAAGATCTCATCAACGGACCGAAAGCGCGCCGTCTTTGCATGTAATCGACTCAAAAGAACAAGAATGGCCTTCAAAACACGCGAGGCCGACGCTAATTATTGTTTGTGTACCAGAATACTCCGCCATCAGCATTCCAGAAAGCTGGACGAAGAATAGAACTGGAGGTGTCTTCGTACATGTGAGTGCAATGTCAATTTGACTATACAGTCATTCACTGATCAAATATGCGAGATAGATGGCATACAAGACCCTCGATGATCCGATGGTACAACACTTCAGGGCCAAAGCTGGAGAGGGTTGGATAGTTCAAGATGGCCTGGATGTCCACCCAGAGCAAGCCTTTGCGCAATTCGAACTCTTTACTGGTCGCCCGGCACCTCGACAGCTTATGAGAGAGACCGCACTCCGAGATTATCGGGATGAGCAGGGAAGGAAGCTTGATGAGGGCGAGATACAACGCCGCCTACAGTTCGTATGAGCAAAGCCGAGTCATTCTCGAAATGCCATGCTCTTCTCAGCCGTACTTGAACAGATCGTTGCGTCATGTCTATCGTCGCTCGACGGCACCACATCTGTAATGATATTGGACGGACGCAAAATCTTTGCCAAATTGCCACAAGCTGTTTCCGTCTTTGGGACTACCCGTATCTCATTCGAAATATCCAAGATTACGCCAAAAGTCTTCGGATGATTCGTTGCTTCATTCCATTGTCAACAGCGCTCCGAGCAATAAACAGATGTGCAAACTCACTTTTGTCTCTCGTATTCAAGCAACATCTCCTGGAACATGCCATCGTTGAGCGTGTCCACCGGTTGAAAAAGATTTGGTGAAGTCTCGCTCAAGATGGGATCAAGGCCAATCTCAGGGCCCCCCAGATCACTCTGTTCACGAGCGCTTCGAGCTCGAGCGGTGATAACAGAGCCTTGATTAGACCATGAAGAGATTTGTATTGGTTGAGCACTAGCTTCAGTACCTTCGACAAATTGCGGTAGAAAAAGTGGCTGCTGTGCAGGTCTCGTAGTAGTATCGATTAGGTTGGAACCGCTACCAATCACCGGAGCTTGATGCGGTCGACGTAAGTCGCTGGCCGCGGGGGATGAGGCTATAGAGGGAAAGACCGGAATGTCTCCAGAACCAACAAAGCCAGCCTCTATCCTTCGAACGGTGGCTGTACTGCTGTTGAAAGCAGAATTTGTCAATGTCTGACCCGAAAGTGATGGTGGGTTTGAATGTTCCGGATTTGAACGACTGTCGAACAAGTCAGCGAATAGTCTGCATGTAGCAGGTACTGCGCATGGTCCGAATCGTTTTTCAAAGTCGTCCAAATTTGAAGATAATTGATTGGCCGCGTGCTCGGAATCTAAAGTCGCACTTGCACCAATATGTCGCGGCTGTAGGAGCATGCTCGTGCAATAGAAGCAAGCCTGAAGATGCATTGCATTGGGGATTTCTGGGCCTTTGTCGCCGGTCTTGTGACCTCCTCTGTCGCGGAAGGCCGGAAACTGTTGGGACCAGCTTTGCAAGCGCACTCTTAAAGAAACATCCACGGAAAATGGTTGCCTCACGGCAGAGGCAATTAGTTTGTCGTTCACGATTGACATGAGCTCACAGAGTCTGTTGAATGTACTTTGTACGCGTGCGGGCTTGCTTTGCATGGTCGGGCCTTGATCACCAGCAGCAGCGAGTCCAGGTACTGGTCTCCAGAAGTCCCATTCTTCCAAACCATTTTCATCAAGTTCACCTAATGTGTCAAAGTCATTTGAACAAAGCTGAGGTGATCTCTGCAAGCAAGCTGAGACCAAGGTGTCCAACACGAAGCAGCCGAGCAGCGTTGATTTTTCCATCTGCGATGTCTGATGATCCACGTGCTCAAGTTTGTTCTTGTGTGACTGCTCTATAGCGATGCGAGCAGCATGACCTACCATCACCCATGCAGTTCCAGCCTGACCCCTTCTGAGCTCAACCATGCTCAAAATCAGAAGCGCTTGCGCTTGATAAAGATCAGATTGATGATCTCTGTAGATCATACCTCGCGCAATCGAATATAGACGACGTTCTTCTGTGCGCCCCTCCTGAGATAAGCTTTCTGGAGCAGCAGGTGCTTTGGTCGCAGTACATTGCGTAGAAGAATGTGCTAACAAGGCCCACAGTACCGCTGCCTGGCTGGATTGTGCTATATTGGGACTCTGATGTGCCAAGCTATACATAGAAAAGAACTGCATAGTTGCTGCTCGATCGATCATGGGAAGCCATGTATGAGTGTATGTAAAGTACACGTCCACGAGATGATTTGCATTTTCTGGAAGTCGTAATGATAAGTCATCCCGCAACTGGGGAACATCGTGTATCTCGAAGGCATCATCGGCCAGCTCGGGATCCTGAGTATAGCGCTGATCATCAGCATGAGAAGCCCGTGGACACGGCACTCCCAAATCACTGGCAGGGTCAGCGTAGACTGGTTGTTCCATATCATACATATTTGAGACCGAGGTACTATGCATTGGCTCTGTGGCTATGCTGGGCTCAATGTCCGCGGATACAGTCCGCGGCATATGGTTGATGCTTGCGCTAGGTTGGAGGGCAGAAATGTCATGTACTACGACATCGTCGGAGCTTCCGCCGAGATTTGGTGCGGTCCATGAGCAGGACTGCGATTGTTCGGTGATCATGCTGCTTTCCTGACCAGCCGAAGAAAATCGACCTGCTACCCTTTCTGGTCGCCGATTCTCAACCTCGCGCTCGTCCAGAAACTCGATCTCTGATAGAGTGCTTAGTATGTTTTCTTGCATATCGTTGGACTTCCAAACTTGTTGGTACTCTGTTCTTGCCCTTGCATCAAGCCGCTGAACGCAGTGGTCCAAGAACATTCTGATGGTGACCTCACCAGACGTGACATCTGATATCACCATGCCTAAAAGAGTTTCTAAGAGCCGCACATACCCAGGTGCAAGTCCTCTACGCTTCGTATTGGGCCGATAGCTGCAGGTACTACCAGAGCGAGTGCAAGATGCACACGACGGGCGCGCGCCATTGCATTTCTTCTTCTCTGTAGAGCACCTGTTACACGCTTGTGCAATGCGCCGACGCTTCAACGGTGGTGAAGCAATTGGTGAACCAGCAGCATTGTCGTCTTCAGTTTGCATTTCAGCTTGGTATCGTGGGACAGACCTGAGAAAATGCCTTTCTCGCCTGTGGTATCTCTTCTCCGACTCCGTCCAAGCCAACCACCTCGACAAAATGAGTAGTGATTAATGGGTCATTGGATCACGTGGCGATATGAATTGCTGTGCCATGGTGTATGCGCAATGCAGTTCAGCGGCGCAGTGCACAAAGCCGTACTGTCCGTCGTTTACCCCACAACGGGTAAGAACTTTGCCGCGTCGGAGTGTTGTGGGGCACATGGAAGTCATGGGCGTATCCAATGCATTACTCACTGACTGGAATACCGTGACTTGAATATCTTCTCTAGCAAATCCGTGTCCTGATAGAACAATCATCTCAACATTCCACCGAAATCATCATGGTCCCGCTTGCAAGCGAGAGCTCGTTCGCTAAACAGTATTATCTTTTGGGCAATCAGATACAGAAATCATTCTCTCCCTTACTCCACAACACTGGATTCAAAGAACTTAGTCTCCCACATACTTATGGGCTATTCGAGGTTCCTGAAGTCGATGCTAGCGTAGAGCGACTACTGGAAGACGAGAATCGGAGGCCTTTCGGTCACTGCACCTCACAAATTGCAGATTCTCCCTCTGCTAGATACCGTTTCAGAAGACTCACGAATCATGGGATCTGTGAACACCGTCATTGTCACACATTCGGAAAGCGGAAGACGTTCTCTCCATGGTGAGAACACGGACTGGCAAGGCATCTCTCGCTGTATCACACGCGGTCTCACGACAAAAAATTCGAATGCAACAGGAGTAGTAGTTGGAGCGGGAGGCGCAGCACGCGCTGCAGTTTTTGCCATGATCAAACTTGAGATTCCGGTCATCTACGTTGTTAACCGTACCCTCGAGCGAGCTCGGGCACTCGCGGCTACCTTCCCTGGGCATGACGTCCGGGTATTTGGCTCCATCAAGGAACTGGTAGAATCTACGAGTGTTCCGCTCAGCGTGATAGTGGGCTGGCTTTGTTCCAGCGGATGCTTTGCAGGAGGACGATATCCCTGCAAGCTTTTTCTCAAGAGCAGACCACGGTGTACTTGTGGAGATGGCCTACCACACTCAGAGCAGTTTGGTAACAGTGGCTCGAAAATCTCCTGGTTGGAATGTTTTTGATGGTATCGATGTTCTTCAGCAACAGGCTTATTCTCAGTTCAAGATGTGGACTGGTTTACCAGCACCTGAGTCTGTCATGAATCGAGCTGTGAATGCCGCTCTTCAGAGGCCGGGAACCCATTATTGCAGTAGCATTCATTTCAAAAGCCTCCCGTAGAATTTGATATGAAAGGAATGAGTGTAATGAAAGAAATATGGAGAAAATATTACGTCTGGACTGCCTTTTTCCGTCCTCTATAATGCATGCCCCAACGCACGCCCGGGTGCACTGTGATATGATCGTACTGATCATCATCTATATTTTTTTGGCAGCAATGTCTTGGAGTACAACAGCATACAACAGCATTTATATAAGCGTTGATCGAGCAATTCTTCGTGTTGACGTCTCATACACACCTAGCAGATGCGTCTCAGATACATATTTAGAATCTCCACTGTAGACAACTAATCAAAAATCAATGTCTTTTCCATCCATCCATTCCTTGATCTGCAAATATAGTGTATCATGCTTCGCGCCGTTTATGGTATCAACATCTCTGCGGTGTCCAGGCAGGTCACGAACGACCTTTACCCCCATGGTCAGCTCTTGGCAATAAGCGAGATAGCGGTAGCCAGTAGGATACTCCTTGAGCTTCTCTGCATCGAGCTCTGGGACTTCCTCGGGATTCACTGGGATAAGCTTGTCCTTTTCGTAGAAATGGCGGACATAATTTGCTCCCCAATTTCCGGTTTTGGTATCCTTGCTGAAGAAGAATACAAAACGGCAGTCTGACTCTGCGTCGGCTTCTACACCGTCCAAATCGAAGCGTTGAGTGATCGTGGCTTTCATCTTTGTCACTGCACGAGTGGCCTCTTTATTGATGTCGGTTGTGATTCCATGAATCTGGAAAGTCGGGTCAGTAAGCTATTAAACGATGTCTGGAGTTCTTGATTCATTCACCCTGTGCCTAATAAAAGGCACCATTGTCCATGCTTTGTTGAGAGCCTTGAATGAAATCGGTATACAAGGTCTTGCCGGTCCATGAAGTGTAGATGTATGCTCCAGGATGGAAGATTGATTTGAAGTTCTCCCACTCGCATGAATCTCTACATATCGTATTAGATCTCAACTTTTGGTAAAACGTCAATTCATCCTTACACACCTGTAGCAGGGCCAACCCTCTGCAAGCTCTCGTAACTTGTAACGTTCAAAAGCAAGGTCATTGGGACCATTGTTGCGAAAAGCATTATCAGGCCGCGAACCCTCTGGAAGTGTGTGCAGGTCAGGCATATTTGGAAGTATAGCTCAATGAATAGTGGCAAGTGATTGGTAGACTAATTGTCTATCGAGTGGTGTACTTCTGCTCGACACATATAGTCCAGATGACTGAGTGACTATGCGGACAGTCGTGTCACGCCGAGGATGGTATTTGTGGGGCAGGATAAGATCTTTCCTGATAGAAAGCTCAGCCCCCGCAGTTAACAGGGTGATCCGGACGGACGAAGACATGCAGTCACCAAACTTGCGACGTTAAAGATCAAAGGTTGCTGGCTAATACTTCATCAATATCTTCACTTATACATCTATATCTAAAGAACGCCACCGAATTTTCCGAACACGTAGATCACAATGGCCTACAAATATGCCATCCCGACAATGTCTCTTGGTCGAGCTTGGCATCACCAGCTTCCTCACAAACTTGACACGATATCACGCGAGCACTTTTCCGGCATCGAGATATTTTATGAAGATCTTGAATATCATGCGAAGGCACTCCCTGGAGGAATTACGGATAGCAATCTCCTTCTTGCGGCAGAAGAAATCCGCAAGCTATGCGACGAGCGTCACCTTGAGATTATCGCTTTACAGCCCTTCATGTTCTACGAAGGCCTGACCGATAGAACCGAGCACGCCAAACGCATCGAGAAACAGGCTCTCTGGTTTCAGATTGTCAAGAAACTTGATACCTATACTATTCAGATTCCATCGAATTTCTTGTCAGAAGGCATAACCGGAGATCATGACCTACTTGTGTCAGACATGCGTGAGCTCGCTGACCTCGGCTCTCAACAAACCCCGGTGGTTCGATTTGTCTATGAAAACCTCTGCTGGGGTAAGTATGTCAGTTACTGGGAGCATGCTTGGGATATCGTGTCAGCAGTCGATAGGCCCAATTTCGGAATCTGTCTAGATACTTTTAATATTGCTGGAGGAGTATGGGCCGATCCTTCCAGACCTGATGGAAAGGTGGTCGACGCTGATGAGAAGCTGCGAGAAAGTTTAAAGAGAATGAAGGAGAGAGTGGATGTGAACAAGGTGTTTTACGTTCAGGTTGTTGATGCTGAGCGTTTGTCAGAACCTATCGCTCCAGGTCATGCCTATTTCATTGAGGATCAAGATTCAAGGATGGGTTGGTCACGAAATGCCAGAGTCCTGCCCTTTGAGGAGCCAGGTTATCTACCATGGAAGGATGTCTTGAAGGCCATCACTGAACCCGATGGCCTGAACTTCAAAGGATGGATATCATTTGAGCTGTTCTCACGCACAATGAGCGAGGCTGATGCTAGTGTTCCTTCACAGCATGCAAAGCGAATGGTTACTTCCAAACAAAAGCTGGTAGAAGCCATGGGTTGGTAGCGGGTCGATGGCCGCAACAAATGATAGAATTGAAGTCAAGGACCACGTTGCTAGTCAATATATCGAAGTACCGAGGTTCTGAAATAATCTTCTCATTCATTCAATTCTACGTTGGCATATGTGTCTTACAATGTTTTTCTATAATTCAGGCTGTTATTCAATTTTCTATCTCGTATTTCAGAGACTCGGTGTCTTGATATTAGTCATGGCGAACAGCAAAATAATAAGGAACTCATGCTTTAGCACAGTAGCTTGCCGACTCAGCCTAGTTTTATATTCTCTGATGGGCGGGAGAAAAATGGAACCCAGCTGTATGAGATGGTCTTTGGGAATGTACTAATGATATTTGTTTTCACAACTGTGTGCAATCTACAATATTAGTTCAGGACCGTACTTTTATCTGCTGCGTCCCTCAAGGCCGCAAGAGCAGTTGCTCCCGGAATCTTGGCCACAGCGTCCTCCCCGGCCCACAATCGCCACTGTTCCTGTATCTGATGGACTATCACCTCGATACCGTCCACTGTCGACCACCATACTGTTGTGCAAGTTTACGATTGCGTGTCCACCTTGGCTTGTAGCACATGTCTTGGATGACCCCCTTCGGTCCGTTCTTTGTCAAGAAACCTTCAAATAATGATCGTGCCAGTTTCTCTTCTTTTGATTGCGGTTCAAAGTCAGGGACCTGGGATTCGATTAGTTATTCGACTGTAAACACAAGCCCAGTGATGGAGTTTTGTACCGTGCCAACGATGTAGTAGACTGGCCCAAGACCAGAGACTTGTTCTGTACTCGTCACATGGACGATGTTGAGAGCTGCATCATCAGCTGTCTGATAGACTTCAGCGTCTTTGCAGAGATCTACTACTTCTTGAGAATCTCGATTGATGACATAAATTGTAGTGCAATCAAGATGCTTGTATAGAGCATATACTGCAGCGCGAGCTGCCCCGCCCGCCCCAACGATCAGTGCTGGCTTGCCACGACCCTCGTCGCTTACGCCAAGTAGGGACCCCTTGATACCACGCCAATCTGTGTTGGTACCCCGGAGCTTTTTCTCTGAGTCGAGGTAGACGTTATTGCACGCCCCCAATTCGATTGCGAGAGTATCAATGCCGTCCAAATGTGACATAACTTCTTTTTTGTACGGCATGGTCACAACTCCTCCAGCAAAATCTGGCTGACGAAAAACATCGATCATGTATTCGACTGTTGGACAGTCCAGAAGTTCAAACTCCCATGGTAAGCCAAGTCCTTTGGCAATGGCATTGTGCATAGGTTTGGCGACCGAATGAGAAACCCCGACTCCCGCGAGGTAGAGTTTCTTTGTTTGTGTTGCCATCCTGGATCGTGAATATGAGAGAATGGATGTGAAAAGCTTTGGTTCTGTATCATTCGTTGCCACTTCACACAAGGCCTCACGTTTATAGAAAGAGTCTTAATGCTAGAGGTAGAAGTCGCATAAATCCATATCCGTACACAAAGCCGATGCGGCCGAATGAACCCTGACGACTTACAGTGCGGGGTCGTAATCGCTACCAAGTCCGCATTGCATTGCCGCTGGAGTGGGGTAGTATTTCCCCACGGCCCCATGTTGACTACGTACTGGCCCAACTCAAAAATATCGCGCAGTGCAAATAAAAGTATTCAGAAGCTTTCTCACGTATCTAATCCTCATCTCGTGAACGCACTACCCTTCGCAGAAACCAGGAAACACCAATCCAGAAATCATTCATCATGCAATCATTTGTATACTCCGCGAACCCCTGCCGGGTTGTGTTTGGACCTGGGAGTCTGCAAAAGCTGCCTGATGAGCTCAAGCGTCTTAACATACAATTCCCCCTTGTGCTGTCGACGCCTCAACAGACTGGGCAGGCCGAAGACCTGCGTAGGCTACTGGCCCCGCACGTCTCACACGTCGCTGTCTATACAAATGCAACAATGCACACCCCCACCCACATCACCGACGAAGCGGTCAAATTTGCCAGCAGCGAGAAAGCTGACGGCGTCGTATCTATCGGCGGTGGCAGCACCACAGGTCTCGGCAAGGCTATCAGTATTCGTTCTGGCTTACCGCACGTCTGCGTGCCAACAACATACGCTGGTAGTGAAATGACGCCTATTCTCGGCGAGACAGCCAATGGACGCAAGACCACACGCAGTGACCCTAAAATATTGCCCACCACTGTGATTTACGACGTAGATTTGACAATGACTCTCCCGGCGTCCATGAGCGCTGTATCTGGCGTCAATGCTATTGCACATGCAGGTAAGGAAAATTACCTAACATGAACAGACGGCATCTAACACTTTATCGACAGTTGAGGCGCTTTATGCAAAAGAGTCAAATCCTATTATTAACTTGATGGCCCTGGAAGGTATCAAGTCGCTTGCTTCGGCGCTCCCAGAAATCTTAGCAGATCCTGCGTCAGTCTCGGCTCGCTCAACAGCTTTGTATGGCGCGTGGTTGTGTGGTATATGCCTCGGCACTGTAGGCATGGCCTTGCATCACAAACTCTGTCATACTTTGGGTGGATCCTTCAATTTGCCTCATGCCGAAACCCACGCTATTATGCTCCCTCATGCTCTCGCGTACAATGCCCCGAACATACCAGAGGTTACGAAGAAGCTCGCGGACGTCCTTCCCGGTAGCGATGGCGACGCTATCAAGGGGTTGAACGTGTTACTTGCTAAGCTCAAGCTGAAGCAGGGCTTGAAAGACTATGGCATGAAGGAAGAAGACATCGACAAAGCCGCGGAGATTGCAGTAAGCAATCCGTACTGGAACCCTAGAGCGATTGAAAAGGGACCACTTAGAGAGACTATCAGGAGATGTTGGGCAGGAGAAGATGCTAAGGCGAACCTATAATTAAGAGCAGAGCATGACTTTGCACTAATAGTCAAGCCACATCACTTAGTCAAGACACACATGTTATCGGAGGATAAACCCATCTAAAACCAATCCAGGCAGTGACAGTGCCAATGGCTGCGCCAGCTAAAACATCGGAACCGTGATTCATGAAATCGAAGTATCTCGTTCCAGCGAGGAAGGTTGCAACGCCGAAAGGAATATATGGCGTAGCTAGCCAGATAACCGGAAGAGGCCTCCTGTTTGGCCTGTGCTCGTGACATCCGCAGGTGGCAATCAGCTGTCTGTCGTATGCAAGACTTGCTGAATCATGGGCACCGATCTTCATGGAAAAGAACAGTGTCAAATACCACAGGCTTGCAAACGCGACTAAAATAGATCAGTGCTTGAACATCACATCGCGATCAGTGGACCTACTCGTCGCGTAGCCACTTGGAAAACTCCTGAATGCATCATTTAAGAGATTTCTGTCCGCTTGCTGACAGATATCACTTGTTACCATGACCCACAGCCTCGACACATCCTGCCCATAGCCTCCAACAGTTGTCGCTTGGATGCGAGTTAGGTCAGGCTGACAAATTGCTAGGAAGTTTGGACGAGGCTTTCCAGTCAAGTTCTTCACGCCTGTGGATATCATCATGGCTGTGGCAAGACTGATTCCTAGACCGAGAAGAGCATTCTGTATTTCCGGAAGCTTGCGCCTGCGTATCTCATGCGGTACGCTAGGTTTTATTGAGCTTGTTGGATCGGTCCAGGACATGTAGGTGACCAATATGATGACTACAGGCGCTACAATGGCGAGAGTCACGAACAGTCCTAGACTGACTTTTGGTGCTCGAATAGGATATGAAATGCTCAAGTCCAGTAGACTGAAAGCGTGATAATCAGGATTCACATTCGAGAGAGCCAGTGCCACAGTGATGGCTGCGCTGAGACTTCGTAAGCTGACTGATGCTAACACTGTGTGGAGCTTGCCTACACCACGACGAGCCAGTCGAAGAGAGAGCTCAAGCTCGCAGAATGGAGTGTCATGGCTCTTCGTGAAGATTGAGGGCTTCTACCGAACTGTACTATCGAGTGTGTTTGATCACCAAGATGTATGGTGAGGACTTGTGCACAGAACTCCTGGAGAACAGTATCGCGGGGTACATTTAGATTTCTGCGGTTCGGAACGTTCCTCGAGCGGGTTCTGGATCGAGCTTCCGCGCCTCGAACCACTCGTAAAGCCTGAATAGAATTAGTTTGTTGCACACCATTCTTTATTTGTTTTTCTTTTGATTTCTCTCGAACAACTGATCAACTGATAGATTGGCTTCTCGCTCGAGCTTTGTTTCTTGTAATCTGAACGAATAGAGACGTTGCAGCGTCAACGACTCCAACCAGATACAATACCCTCCACTATAGCAATAGCTCAAGTCATTGTTGTCTCTGCCGCCATCGTCGCCTTAGGTAGTATTACAGAACTTTCTCTGTTCGACGTGTCTCAGCCCTAGGCATATCAAGCATCTCGTTCACTCCCTTCGGTCCGCTGCATGTTCAGCAGATGCTCGCATATCTTTCCCCAGGCTGGGGCCATTTCGCGCACTGCTTTCGCTTTCTCAGTATACAACGCTATGCCACCAGGACCTCAAAATCGCGCAATAGCTAAGCTTCAGCAGCATTCACAAGTGGTCGTCTGGGCAGCAAGGGCTTCAAAATGGTGGGCGACAAGGTGCGGGGCGTGAGGTTCATGAAGACGTCACTGATGCACGGATCAAAGGTGGTTCAAAATTACCTGGGCACTCTCCTTTAGATTCACCTTTGAGATCCGTTGGCTATCAGTCTTAAGTCATAATTTATACACAGAGCCTGGAGTCTGTGTGGAATTACTATTCTCACTGGACATGCAATCGGTCCGAGCCAGTCATATCTGCACGATCGACAGCGTTCCAGCTCCCATGTCTACGGCTTGTCCAGCGCATTAGACTCACGGGAATTAAGGCCGATGCTAATTTTTCTGGAGATGAGCACAATTCTTGATGCTGCAAGGTAACAATTATGAAGAGTAAAGATTGAAGACAGTCAAGAATCTGAATTATAGGAGCTGTGCTGGTAGCTCCAAGATAGGTACGCTCACCCGAGGACAACCTTGCACATTATGTTACCTACGTCGTCCATATCCCCCTTGACAATAGCAGAATATCCGAATCTAGCCAAGAAATAGCAACTAGAGCAAAGCTTTGGAGCGTTTTCATTCGCGAGGTCAAGGTTGAGGTTTGTGAGGCACACTGGGTCCCCACCTATACAGTGACGTCACCCCACATGAAGTCTCTACCACGTGGTTGAGCAGCCGCGTCTGGTTGCTCTCTTTTCTTTCGTCAAGACGAAGCGCGAATCGCTCTGCCGTCTCCGTGGGGCTGGAATATCTTAAATGTAGAAGTATTAAAGGATGCAAAATCCTCTCTGTCAATGTCTAAGTGGCTATTTTCTTGTCTGATATTGCAATTGGGTCATTTTTGTTCGCCATGGTTCATCTGCATAGTCTAATTGTCCCGACACTCTGGACAACAGCCGCAATTGCTCAAAATCTTCCTTATGGGGCCTCTTCTGAATATGTTGCCCCGGACGGTTTTCCTTCTTCCGTGTTTTCATCCTACTGGGTCAAACCCAATCCGACTGCGGAGCCACAGGTGTGTCTCAATCTGTACATGCATGTGCCACACTAATGAAGTGATAGCCCGCCCTTTTTGATCCAGTCTTGAACATAACGTATGTTGCAGTAATGATCTGGTGTGGCTACAACTGACTGATAAAGCTTCCCACAAAATCTTACGAATCCCTTGACCATACCAAGCAATGTGACAAGCGATCCGTATTACTTTCCCCCGACCATCGCAAACCTGTCTACCGCCGGCAAGGAAGCTGTGATTTCAAGTGTGATATCTCAAATTGGAAATATCATCTCATCAAACGAGTTCCCGACGAACTGCCCTAAATGTGTCGCTGCTCTGAGCGTAGGCAAGACGGCAGCATTGCTTGCTCCAGAAATGGTTCCTGATGCCATGGTAGCCTTATGCAAGAAGTACAAGCTTCACTCCAACAGTACCTGTGAGACTGATTTTGAGGTCAACACCTATGGTTATGTCTGGACTCAGGTATTGGGCCTACACATCTCAGGATCGTTGGACGCACAGTATATCTGCAACTCGTGAGATGCTCTTGTTTCCCCGCACGCTTAGAATTCATGATCTGATCAGACGGAAAGATTCGGCGGCTCTACGTTTTGCCCAGCTCCAAAGACATCTCCGCTGAACACTACCGGACTTTTCCCTAAGCCTAAGCCCGCGAACGCCACAGTCCCTCGAGCAAGTGGAAATCGAACCAAAGTCTTGCACATGAGCGATATCCATCTGGATCCTCGTTATGGTGTCGGTAAGAAGCTAACAGAGCTGCGAAGCTGGAGCAGATGCTAACAGACCTTGCAATATGTAGGCTCTGAAGCTAACTGCTCAAGCTCTCTGTGCTGCAGGTGGAACAAGTATGTGAGTTACCAGAGGCCGTTGAATCAACATTGACTTTATCCTCAGCCCAAATACAAACTCTCCTTCGGGGGAGATATCCTTGGCCTCCCCGCTCTATGGATCGTTCTTATGTGACAGGAAGGTTTCAACAGTGCTGATAAATTGATCAAGACTAACAAGCGGTACAGCCCCTACGACCTTGTACTAGCTGGTATGGAGTCGATCACCACTCTGACAGGAACGGAGAAAGAGCCATTTGGTATGGTGGTTTATACCGGTGATCTTGTCAGTCATGAGGGCCAGAACGAGCTTAGCAGAGCTTACGTTGAGTACGCCGAGGAAAGTCACAAAACTATGTTTCTGCAAGCTACCCATACTAATTAGATACAGGTTTCTCTTTATGGACTCCTTAAGAAGTACTTAGGAAATGCTCCTGTTTATGCTGCACTTGGAAACCATGATACAAATCCTGAAGCCATTGATGCTCCTCACTCATTACCAGGCAACTTGTCTGCTCAGATGTCTTGGAATTTTGTAAGCCCATTTCTCGTTGATCGTATTGTGCATCTGCTAACACTTTCTACAAGGACCATATTGCTGGTCTTTGGCAACGTGAAGGATGGCTCAACGCAACGGGGGCCTCTTACGCTCGCACGCATTACGGTGGTTATTCCGTCAAGACTGATGCCGGGCTCCGTATCATCGCTTTCAACACTGACTTTTGGTACCACTCGAACTATCTGAACTTCATCAACACGACCAACCCGGATGTATCTGGCCAATTCGCCTGGATGATCCAAGAGCTTCAAGCCGCCGAAGATGCCGGAGAGCTTGTCTGGATTATTGGACACGTTCTCTCTGGATGGGACGGAGTATGTAGATCGAAAGTACCATGGTGATGGACCACTGACGCTTCGTGCAGACAAACCCCATGCCGAACCCAACAGACCTCTTCTACCAAATAGTAGACCGATACTCCCCTCACGTGTAAGCACCAGACCTCGGAAGCTCAATCTCACAAACACTAACAAACCTCAAGAATCCGCAACGTCTTTTTCGGCCACACCCACGAAGACTTCCTCTACGTCTGGTACGCCAACAACGGCACCAACATCTCTGCCCAAAACGCCTTGACTACAGCCTGGGTCGGCCCCTCCATAACACCACTGACCAATCTAAACTCTGGCTACAGACTCTATTCCGTCGACACAGGATCCTGGGATGTCTACGATGCCTGGACCTTCAGCGCAGACGTAAGCTCTTTCCCCAACCTGACAACCACGGGACCGACCTTCGAGTTCGAGTACGACACGCGTGAAACCTACGGTCCATCTGTCGACTGGCCTGCCACCGCACCCCTCAATGCGACGTTTTGGCATCTCGTCTCTGAGCAAATCGAGAAGAACACGACGCTGGCTTCGATCTTCAATACTTATCAGGGTAAGAGTAGTGTGTTGAGTCCCAACTGCACGAGTATTGCTTGTGCTGAGGCAAAGGCTTGTTATATGAGGTCTGGATCTGTTGCGTTGGCGCAGAAGAATTGCGTTACCGGGTATGTTGACTTTAGTGCTTGTTTTTGGCAGAACGAAACTGACTGGATGTGATAGATATGGAAGTGTGCAGAGTGCGTTCACTGCTTAGTCGATATACACAGGGTGAGCCGTTACGTTGTGCAAATGGCAGCTCGTGGGCATGCACACTTGCAATGGCCAAGTCCACTCAACGAGCACATTCAAACACCATTACCAACATCAGTCATCCGTTTTAGACATGAAAAGTGACTTAGTCTAGCCAGTAAACAATGCAACAAAATGCAACCAGTCCTCTTCATCATCGACCCATCAATCCCCCCACAGCACCTCCCGCTCCTCAACCGCCCTCCCCCAATCCCTCCCCGACTCCTCAGCATAAAAAGCCCTCACAATAACCCGATACCACCTCCCCTCCGCCCTCCCCTCCCTGCATTTCCCACACCTACTACACTCCCCCTCAAAAACCCCAAACTCCTCAGGCCCCACCGGCCAATTCCCCCTGAACCGTGTGGGCGCTATGACGAGAACGTTATACAGACTCCGTAACGCTTCGGGCATCGAGGAAACCCAATCGCCGTGCAGGAGTTCGAGGATCCCGGATTCGTCGGCGCGGATGCAGGCGAGGTAGAGGGGGTGCGGTGAGGTTAGTGGTGTGGCGCGGGAGACGGGCGAGGGGGTTGCGGCTTCGAGGGTTGTTAGGAGGGGGCGCATGTGGGCTAGGACGCGGGCGAGTTGGGCTGGTGGGGATGTTATCTTGTTTCGATAGCCTCTCGCTTGTTGTGAGGGGATGGGGGAAGGTGGAGGTGGGGGGAAGGGAGGGGGGTTCACCGTGGAAATCTTCTTGTCGGACGAGGAATCTGGGTTCTTGTTGTCGTTCGCGCCGGTGTGAGGTGGGTCGCAGACATATACATGTGGGGGAACTGCCTGGGTAGTCGAGTTGCACGTCCCATGAGTAAGCGTAGAATTTTCGCTGTTGCTGTGGCGGTTCCGCTTCCCCTTCCCCTTCATCCGCTGACGCATCCATTTTCTGTCGTTTATGACTTTGCGAGGATGGGCCCGCCTCTGGTGCCTCTGGTGCCTCTGCCTCCGCCTCTGACGGACCTGCCCCTGCTTCTCCCTCAAATATCCCTGCATCCGGCATATCCTCATCGTCATCATCCTCAGACATCCAATCCTGTTCATACTCCGAACTACTAGCATATTCAGACTCCGACTCCGACCCCGACCCCGACTCCGGCAACGGCGAAGAAGAAGAAGAAGAACTCTCCGTTTCAAAAACAGCTTTCTGTTTACCTTTACCTTTGTCGCGTTTAGTTTCGGTCAGAATATCTTGTTCTTGTTCTTCAATTGGGGCGGCCTGTTGGGATGGCGGGGATGGTGTGGACATTTGGATGTCTTCTTGTGATGCATAGATTACTTCCTTCCCCTTCGAACTGGTTCCTTCCGGTGGTTCTTTTTCTCGACTAGATTCGAGGGCGAGGAGGATGTTTTGTTGCGATGCTGCTTGTTGCGAATCTTGTGCAAGGGTGAGGAGGTCTTCTGATGAATTGCCTGTCTCGGGATAAGGCGCAATCTTTGCTTTGCCTTTGCCTTTGCTCTGCTTTCTTCGTATACCCCGGTTTCTTGCCTTGCCTTTTCTGTTTGGCATGATTGTTGCTGGTCAGACGTACAAATTGTTTGTCGTATCTCGCGTGGGGATATCAGTTAGACAATATTCAGTCGAGCAGCAGATGTCATGAATTGAGAGCCCGCCGGCGGTCTATGGTTTAGCGTTAATGAATGGTGCGAAATGTTTGCTGTCATTGTTTGATATGCTACGTGTCTGTTGAAGACACATGACATGGTCATGTACCACGATGGGCGGTGTAACATGGACTTTTTTGTTGTTGGGCAGACGGCTGGAGGAGCGATTGGGCGTCGGCTGTGTGACACGGGTTTGATTGGTTGTTCAACAACCCCCTCCCTCGATCAGTCATGACCATTCCCTCATGTCGAGATACATGTCCGTAATAGGTTGCGCCTTCTTACATCACATCAACAGACTCTCGTATATGTGAGAGCGAGAGTCAAGTCTAGGACAGTCAGGAAACAATGAAGTTGAGGAAGTGAACGAGCAAGAAGTCGAAGGAGAAATGGGAGAAGAAGATCAACAATAATGGACTTAAAGATCTTTGCTATGTAGTCTTCTACCCATGCAATAGCTTTAAGCCATACATTTTCACAGCCATACACATATGGGATACGCGTTCAGGCTGAGTGCTTGAGCATTTTGCGGTTTGGCGATACCTCTGATCGATTAGTTTCGAACGATATGCGTCGTGGGCATTCAAAAGGACGACAGAATGATCTTGCCACAGTCGATCCCGAGGGAATCAACGGTAGAAGGCATCCGCTTTCAGGAAGTCTTATGTCCTTGATCAAAGAGGATCAAAGACATGGCAAGTCTGTTGTCTAAAGGCCAGTGCAAATCATCGTAGTGTTGCCTACTACTCCTATGGCTGAAAGCTTGTCGCGTGGGATTGCCTGTCTCTGGCGTCTGTTCAACATGTGCTGAAATGCAGACTGTCTAAATGGTCCGGATGGCGTGAAGAAAAAGGTCAAAGGAGAGTAGTATTACTCATCGTGGATACAAAGAACACGGCGGTAATGATGCTTGATATTTAAATCTTCACCGCCGTTGTCGTCCCCATCGATTCCAGAATTTCCAATCAATCTTCTCTCCCCTCTGGCCAGTTTTGCTCCTCATTCTCCAAAAATACAATGGCACACCGGCAACAATGAAAGCAAGGACAAGCAAAGTCTGCAAGGGCTGAGCAAAAACAGCTCTGCTTAGCAAGAACAAGCTCACGCAGCAGAAGATTATTGGCGTCGTGATCCAGCATTTGTAGGGTCTCTCCAAGTCGGGCTCCCTGGCTCTCAGCACAATCAAGCCGAGAACGGTAAAGAAGTAAAAGGTGTATCCAGCTACACCATAGAATGTAGTCAAAGTTGAGAAATCGCCGACAATGACATATATCATTGTCATGGATGCATTGAGAATCATTGCATAGGCTGGGGTGTAGAACAGGCCAGCATCATCGGCTATGAGTCGCATGAATGCAGAGTGTCGTGAAGGGCGCATCGGCAAGCGAACGGCGGTATCCTTGGTGAAGCCGACTCGGCCAAAGAAGGCGGGGATGTAACCTTCCTTGGCAGCAGCGTAGACGAGGCGGCCGGAAGTGAAAGTAGTGGCATTAAGACTGCCAAAGCAGGATGCGCAAACGACCAGTGCGAGGATGAAGGAGCCTACGGGACCAAGGACGGCGCGGCCGAATGCAACGGCGACAGTGTTGGATGAGTTGATGGTGGTCAAGGGAAGGACGAAGAAGTAGGCGAGATTTGCCAGGAGGTAAGAAAGAACGACAAGTGCCAGCGAGGTGTGTATGGTGCGTGGCAAATCCTTTTTCGGGTTGACGAACTCGCCAGTGACATAATTAACCTGAGAAATGTGAGCGCGGTTGAGATTATATGGGCAAAGGGAGGAGGTACATTATCCCATCCATCATATGCCCACAAACCGGCATAAAGTGCAACAGCCCAGCTGCTCGGGTCGGATTTGGTTCCATGATACCAATATCCAGGAGACTTCCACTCGCCTGTAGGGGCGTCATGATAACTCCAACCAGTGATGGCGACGATGACACCAGTGATGGTAACTCCAGCCAATGCAAGAAACTTCAAAACAACAAAAACATCAGTACTCCTAGTGCCTACTTTTGTGGAAAGACAATTAAGAAAGGTGACGAGAACGAGACCGGCAATGGCAACGGCCTTGTTGATCCATACGCTGGCGTCCATGGCATCTGCTCCAATTATGGCGCGGACAAAATACTCGCCGAAAATGATGGCAATAATAGCGGCGGAACCAGGCTTCAGCACGACGACAGCACACCATGTGAACAAGAAGCCAGCCCATTCGCCGTAGATCTTGCTGAGATAGACCTGTGGTCCACCATTCAGAGGGATTGCTCCTCCAAGCTCAGCATAACTGGCAGCGCCAGTCCAGGCAAGCAGTCCAGCGATAAACCAAATGATCAAAGCAGCGCTCGGCGCACCAGCATTGATGTTGACTTGTGCAGGAGAAGAGAATATGCCCGATCCAATTATTAAACCCACTACCAATGAAAGTCCTCCCTTCCACATTGTCAAACTCTTATGCTTCTCCAGACTCCCATCTCCACCATTCAGTCCGGGCGTGCCAGGTGTACCGATTGCTGTATATCCAGCGCCAGATGTTGACAAAGGGAATAGGGCAGGCGCAAAGTCAAATGCCGAAGAGACAGAGTATGATCGGGTGTAGCGATGGTTCGATCGACTGCCTTGACCATTGGCCAATCCGCCCTCGCCATCATCATCTTCGGAACATGATATCTTTCTCGATGAAGGTGCGCCAGATGCTGAAGATTCGAGAGAGGTACGAGGGCTGTGTTGCGACGAGGCAAGGGATGCCAGTTCTAGACTGTCTCGAGGTGGTGCAAGACTGCGGCCGGCCATGATGGCTTATGCCTTCGTATCAAGAGTCGATGTTATTGGTATAAGAATGCCGTCCTCGTCCTCAATTCCATCGTCTGTCCAGGTCTGATGGATACTTGTATGTCAATTTGATCACCACGGGGGAAGATGCCGTGCGTAGATGCTTGTTTCCAGATCCGGCATTTAGGGGTCACCACCGATCCGGATTTAGGCGTCGAGACCGGCTTTTAGTGGGGTTTCCTACTCACCGCCAATAAAAGAAAGGAGTCGTTTTGACCTTTTGCTCAACCTTGTTTTTTGCGCTCCTTTCTGCATGTGGAAATGGTCATTGAGTCTCAATTTGGCAAGCTTCTCCTTGTGACCAGCGCGACTGCTGTCTTCTGTTTTAATGTCATGTTGATAAAGATTGAGAAGCTTGTGTTCAGTGCTTCCCCATTTGGCCTAAATCCATCACGTGAAGCGCGTCTTTCGCGCGACTCGACCATGACGTTATGCACAGAGGTACAGTAATTCATTGCTGCCTCCCGTCATTACCATGTTGCACACCAAGACCGACTCATTATATTCTTTGTGATAATCTTGGTCGCTTGTAGACTCTGTCTTACAATTGGGCTGAGGTGAGGAATTCGTAGAATGAATGTGGTGAAAAGTTGACACGATGCGGTTCCGAGCTGGCATTCAAAACATTCATGTCTTTACCAGTAGCTTTCTCTATCAATCTTGAGCCAGCGAATACTGATCAAGACCAGAGTTGACGGCCACACTCTCGGCCCTAGGTAGTATTGCATGGCTACGCCTCAATGAAAATGACGTCCGCTTCACCATCATACCCGAGCAGGGTACTCAAGTCTGGGCGTATGTTTTTAACTATTCTGGCTCCCATCAGATCAGACTGACAAGAGTATAGTGTCCTCCAAAAAGTGTGTTCATCCATTATCAACATGTAAAGTCATCATCTAAATTCTATCTCACCACAGGACTCCATCTTCGAGACTTACACCATCCAATCTGCCGCTGAAGAAAACACAATTAACCTAGAAGTCCCTCTCGGACCACTCCACAAGGCCTTGAAGTCTGCTCAGAATGCCATCGCTGCTTCTATCCGCCTTACCAAGAAGAATGGGGTACCTCTGCTCTCGCTCACCATCGCCACTTCACTCGTGTCCAGCTCACAGGCGCTCTCTGCTGCTCCTCGTTCATCTCGGACAGATGGCGATGCTGCTAATCATGGATTTACTTCTTCTCGGCCAGAAGGCGATTTTGTCAACGATGAAGATCACGACCTCCATGAAGAAGACCTGAACGCGGACTTTCGCCCAGACAGGGAAACCATGATCACACAAGACATTCCCATCCGCGTCTTGGCACCTCAACACGTTGAAGGCCTCCATGAACCACGGTGTAGAGACCACGAGGTCCAAATCTACCTTCCACCTCTGCTGCAGCTGAAAAGCGTATGTGATCGATTTACTAAGCTCGCCCTGTCCACTTCGAAAGCTGCTGCTCAAAGCTCCGGCTTTCGGGGTAGTGCAGCAGCAGTTCCCAAGCTGGAGCTAGCAGCAAACATGCATGGCTGCTTGAGGTTGAGCCTCAGAACTGATGCCATGAACATCACTTCCACCTGGACGGGCCTCACGAATCCTGAGCTTGATCCTGGACAGGTCGATATTGCCATGCACCCAAGCACAAAGATGAGAGAACTTGGCGATCCCGAGGGTCGTGGCGAGGAAGGGTGGGCTACCGTCAGAGTAGATGGCAGGGATTGGGGAAAAGTGCTTGGTGTTGGCAGAATGGGAGGACGCGTTATTGCTTGTAAGTTGTACCACGAGACTGCTACTGACATCAAAATGATTGTTTGCTGATGGTACTAGGCTTGTCCCACGAACATGCTCTGGTCATGTATGTATGGCTACCGAATGACCAGACCGGCGACGATGAGTCGGTCTTGACGGTAAGTGGTTACTCCTTGGCCGGACCAAAACGAACGGCCTCTGACAGACAATAGTTCTACGTCAGCTCATACAGTGCATGAGCATGTTAAGTCAAGATTCTGATGTTTTGTTGCACCTCATGACATCAAGCAATCATCGTTTGTGATACCCAAAGAGCAACCATTCCTGAATATCGTCCTCAATACATGCATAAAAGCGTCCACCAGCGCCCTAACAAATCTTGAGCCTGACCACAACCTGGTTGCTGTGGCCTTCTCCGATCCCACGTATCGTTATCACAGGGTTTCATGCTTTCTGCGACCATACTGTGCCTCATCAAACAGTCCACAGGTCGCAAGCCCCCGCACCATTATATATGATATTCCGAGTCTAATCTCTGTTCCTGCTATCATATTCCTATAGCAGCCAGCCGAGCACTTGCTTGGTCGAGTATCTCCAATACAGAGTTATAATGGGCTGCTGCTATTCAACACATGAAAAAGGGTAGGTCTTGACTATGTGAGCCGCTTTGACAGATTCTATGGAGCATCTAAGATTGGTACGCATTTTCAGTCCTAGAACAAAGGAGCGCGACATCGGAAGGCGTCCGCGCAGCAGTGCTCACCTGCGACAAGCGAACCGCGGCGATATGACGTATGAAATTAGACACGCAAAACAAGCGAGACTAGCCAGACATCGGGACACACCGAACTCGTATGGCAGTGCACACAGAAACAATGGTCCAAGAAGAAATGACAAGATGCCGAGGAGAACAAGTCGGACAGCATACTCAGGAAGCTATAGCACCGACAGTGAAGGAGAAAGACATCGACGGCTTCGCCCTCCAGGTGTCCCAGACTCTCCTCGTCGGCAGCAAGAAAGTGGCGATTCTGGAAGTAGTACAGATAGCCCGGACCCTCCTCGCTCGCAGCAGAAAGGCGGCGGTTCTGGAAAAGACGACAAGCCTAAGCCAGAAGTCGCAGGGAAGTGAGAGCTCCCCGAGTCATGCAAGCGGATCAACATGGGGTTCGTGAGTGCAGCTGCTCTGATCTTTTGAACACAATGCAACAAGATTGAACACCATAAATGTAAAAACTCGATTATCTGAGAATAAATAGACATGAAGATACTGAAACTTGATCCCATAGAAATGCTCGGGCGATAAGTTGACAGTATGACATGTCGGTTGTCGTTCCTTATTGCGTGAATGTTCATGGCAAGATGGTAATTGTAACACCAAGAGGTAGCCTTTGATATGCAAACACAGAATCTTGATCCACATATCTCGCTCTATCGCAGCTCTTGTGAAGGCGCTAATAAACCATACTTACCATCAGAGCTGCTATACATCAGTATAATGCCAAGGGGGTGAAAATAGATTGCTCATGCATGGAAGGCGTGTGGGGAGCTGCAGCTAGACCACGGTATGCATATCCCTCCTGCATCTTGCTTAGGATCAAGTCTAGCGTCCAGGACTCGTACACAGTAAATTAGCTTAGGCTGAAAGTGATACGACTTCGGCGCCCACGGTGCATGCAGCTGTCAGCGATCTTCGACCCCACATGGCAGATATAAAGCCATCCATAGCCGAATGGCCCAGCTGTTCCAACACGTACTGTCTTGAAGCTTCCTCTCCAATCCTGAGACGTTGTGAATTCATACTTTCTTTCACCGAAACGACTTGAGAATCCTTGACTTTACGGCACGTTTGATCGCGCTAGACGACTTTTGCAGTCATGGACGCGCGGAAAATCTTTGTCATCATTGGGATCACCGGCAACCAAGGCGGCTCAGTAGCCCGAACATTTCTGAATGATCCTGAAATGTTATCTGTCTATCGCCTACGGGGCATATCTCGCGATTTTCATTCCAGCCAATCACAAAAGCTGGCTGCTCAGGGCGTGGAAATGGTCAACGCCGACCTTCACGACCCTTCTTCCCTGCTCAAAGCATTTTGCGGGGCTCATGTCATATTCTCCGTCACCGACTTCTGGACGCCGTATCTCGACAAGTCGAATCAAGCCCGAGCTTTAGAGGAAGGAAAACACATCGGGCGACTTTCCTACGAGCTTGAATACGATCAGGGGCGTAACATCGCTGATGCGGCATCAAAAGCCCCAGAGCTGGAGCGGCTCGTGGTCTCCATGCTATGCAGTACCAGAAGACGCAGTCACGGACTCTACGATAAAATCTGGCATTTCGACAGCAAAGCCGATATGATCACCTACATCAAAACCACATATCCAGACCTTGCGAGGAAAATGAGTGAGTTGAACATGGGCGTCTTTTTCCAGGCCTGGAGGTTCGTACCCCAGGTCGTCGCTCCTCACAAGACAGATGGTGATGAGTACGTCTTGTACATGCCATCCAACCCGGATACACCGGTACCCTTTGTCGATCCTACCAATGACACGGGTCCGTTTGTACGAGCTTTGCTGGCGCTATCGCCTGGGATTCAGTTGTATGGCGAGACAGCCCTGATCAGTTGGACCACTTGGCTTTCGCTATGGGGCAAGATCTTGGGTAAGAAGACCCGTTTCGAGCAGGTGAGCGTGGAGTTCTCCGAGAAAGAATTGTCCAGGACTTTCCCCCAGGGCTTTGGAACAGAGATTGCAGAGATGTTTGAGTTCAGTGGCATATATGGATATGATGGTGGGGATTCGTCCTGCAAGCGAAAGGAAGAGGTAAGGCTAATGATCAACCTGTTTGTATTGATAATTCTGACGTGTGCATCTAGCTTGGTATTGAGATTCAGGGATTGAGCAGTATCGAGGACTTCATCCAGAGTGAAGATGGGTCGATGTTGGGTATTTGATCCTCCATCCTCAGATGTTATATGATGGTGCAACTTGACTCTTACTGAGAGGTTCGACGTGAAAACGGTGTCGAAGGACATTGTGCAGCTCTACCATTCTTTGCAAATATTCCCTCCTAGTGCATTAATTCAGTTGTAAGTCCAGTCAGGCGTGAAATCGCTTGTACCACAAACCTCATCTTCGCTCGCCATTGCTGGCCTTCAAGGGGCCACTTCCACGATTGCTTCGCAGCCTCGAATCATTATCGCCCATCCCTGTAAGATGCCGGCGACTGACCAAGTCAAAATCGGGTAGTTGCAAATAGCGATCCAGTGAGTGCTTCCAAATCAGTACGAGCGCACAATGAACCGTCTCTGCGAAGTGTAGTGACTGCAAAGCATTCGACTTCCTGTAGCGAGCTCTTGCTTCAAAACAACAAAAGACGAAGATGCTGAGACATCAAACAGCCAATAACCAGATCCCTAGATAGACTAATCGAATATCCCCCATCTAGTGCATGTAAGCCGATCAATTCATTTCAAAAAAAAAAAACCAGCAAAAACCCAGTGTCGATCAGATACGAATGCCTCATAGTTTCATCAGCGTGACCCAAAGGTGACGCCTAATCAGCAGACTCTGTCTGGGGAAATGTCTCCGTCGTAAAGATATGTCACTGGATGGACCAGGTGAGAATTGAACCCATAACCTTTGGGGAAGTCGGAAGTTTTTCATTATTACAGAAAAGTGGCGCAATCGTCCCCATTGCACCACTCACGTATTATGACTGTGAGAGATTGTGATAGATATAGGTTAGGGTGGGGGATTTGGTGGTGTTGATGGTGTTGGGGGTGTTGGGGGCCGTTCAGGGGTACTGGTTTGGGAGTTGAAGAGTAAGATAGCTTGATGGAAAGGGCACGCTGCTGAGGATGGCAATAAGTTCGTCTGCATCCTTCTGCTCAACACCTTACCCGCTTGGTCAACACACTTTCAGTCTATTGCTCAAGACTTCTCCAGTATGACCATGTCGCAGACGATGACCTGGCACAGACTAGTACTAGGCTAGATGACAGTAACAGAGGTTTTGCGCGACGAGAACCACGGCTTTCCTCGCTCAGCAAGCCCTCCCGTACCAGTGATTGCAAGCTCGCGGAAGGACAGCAGTGTGGAGCAAGAAGAGCCAGTTAACACTCACCAGTCCAGCTACACCAGCTCGTGCGCATCACACCCTGTCAAGGTGTCAACATCACGTCCGACACTTGACAGCTCCCTCCGGTACCCAATAGATTCCCCCTTCATCCAGCCTCGGTCTGATCAGCAAACTATACATTTTGATACCTCCCAAATGCGTTCCGCTATCGTTACACACGTCCAGTGCCATGGAAAACATATCCAATCGGTGGTAGGACTTGTGACATGACAAATGTTTTCCAGCAAACAGCTGAAGAATATATTTTCAGTGCCGAACATTCCTATGGAGAGGCTCCGGTCAACCTACCTGCGATTTCGTGCGTACACGAGCTGGCTTCCGACTAGATAAAAACGAACATACGAGCATACATTCATCTCGAATACATCGATTCCAGCTTGCAATGAATCCAGACACACCTGCCACTTCGCCCCGACGAAGACGCCGTCGCAGAGACTCACAAGAATCACCCGACGCATCGCCTCGACAGAGATACCGTCGTAGGCGCTCTGAAGAGTGGGCTCCCCATGCATATATATCGTTTCATGCCATTGCCACCAAGATTTCTCGTTCCTTACAAAGCAAGAAATACGACTGACGTCAAACCAACAATATAGCTACGACTCTGTCCCCAACCCCAACTGCCGCCGATACGAATACGAGGTTCGCGAGCACCTCGAGGTTCGTCGTCCGAGCACAAACACGGTGGAAGTCCGTGACCACACGTATCGCAGCAATTATCACCGTCCTAGCCATGACTGTGATGATCTTGGACCTTACGAGCGTCAAGCACTCGCGGGTCGTGTCAGACGTACTTCGGTGCCTCCGTCGACTAGTCGTGACGGTACGGCGAGGAATTCATCTGCGCCACCGCGAAGAAGGATTTCGCAGCAGCAAGACCAGTCTTCGAGCGTTACGGGTAGCTCTTCTTCGTATCTCGCCCGGGATCCGTCGACGAGAAGCAGTGTGTCTGGCTCTTCTTCTCGTAATACGAATTCGTTGTCGGATACCCATGGCTCGTCTGGCTATGACTCATCTGGCTATGGCCCATCGACCTACGACTCATCTGCTTATGGCTCATCTAGCTATGAACGGTCTAGCTATGGCCCGTCTAGCTATGGCCCGTCTAGCTATGGCTCATCAAGAAGCACCACCAGCACTACCTCCTCACGTCGAAGCGATTCAACCGTGCGAGGTCCAACGTCCATGAGAAGGTCTGATTCATACGCGCCGGAAAGGGAGAGACAACCATCGACAAGAGCGCCGAATCCAGCAGGCAGTGTCCAACCAACGAATGCTCTAGTTCGCAGATCTGCTCCTTCGTCTACCACGGAGTCGAGCACATCCAGAGCTAGATCCTCGGTCGATTCATATGATGGGTTCGATCCGGCCAATTTCCACAGATGAGGATTTGAGGAGTGTTCGGTGCCAACGACGTGTATGCCTGTTATTGTGGCCAGAGGAAAGGGTACAACTCTGCCGCTTCAGGTTGTCAGGGTGTCAGAAGGCCAAATACCTAGGGTAATTGCTCAGTGTGGCACGTAGATAATGGTACTCATATAGTATCGGTATCTCCAAACAACAGTATCAGTGGATGATGAAAGCTCCCAATAGGGGTTCTTGTGGCGAAGAGGTGTCTAGCTTGGACTTCATGTCTGTGGTGGCTGGCAAGTTCGAGCTTGACTTTCGATTGCGAGGAGATTTGTACATACAATGTTGGCATAGTAGTGGCTAGATGTCATTTACTCAGAGCCTCATAGACATTGGATCCGGTGTAAGGTTTCCAGGATGTCGTCCACAATGATCCTATACAGATATACGGGGGCAACATCAAGGATATTGTCGAATGCCTCGGTTATCATTCCGCTAATTCTGCTCAAGCGATTTCTTCCAACTTCGGTACCAATCGTACACGCTGTTCTTCCCTGCAGGCGAGCAGCCAAGGAACTGTTTGATGAGCGATGCGAAGGTGGAACAAGGACCAAGCGTCACCTTGCCGTGATTCTCATGAATTGCACAAGACTTGACTCATTTCGTCTTGACAGTCTCTTCTTCGCCATTCACGAAACGTCTGATAGCTGCAGCATTGTCCTCATCCGTTTGAGGACGGTTTTGCTTTTCCTTGAAACCATCTTGGCGAACAAGGTAGACGAGACCAAGAATAACGGAGACTATGACGCCAGCACTTCCAGCTATTATAAAGGCGAGTATAAGGATGACCAGGAAAAGCTTGACAATGATGATGAACCAAGGCGAAAGCTCATAGCCATCAAACAATGAGTCGACAGAGGATAGCATGCTTGCTAGTGGCTCTTCAATGAAAAGTGACCTCAAATACTGTCTGTGCCGCGGCTTTGAAAGATACTATACGTGCTATTTCCCTCTCTTGACTCGCGACATCTGCCCAGCACGTCAGCATGACTCGCAAGGCGGTCACGCAAGCGAAATACTAGCGCGTTATTCTGCCACTTGGATGGTATATCAACCATCCTCACCTCTGCCAAAACACAAACTTTTTTTTTTCAGTCTCTTTGCCTTTTGGCTAAGATCAACTGTAGTATCTGTTCTTGTGATTTTGCCCTCTCCGACAATACATATGATCTAAGCCATAGCTAACTTCAACACAGTTCAGTTTAATCTCTGAAACACTCCCACGGGAGTTTTTATTGATTACACTTGTTTTTGGAAACTGGTGGGAGGCGCTCTGTGCTTGCACATCCCTCTGACCACAGTGTCGCTCGTATTGCACTACCTCGAGCTGACGCGAATCACTTTTTTTTTTTTTTTTCATTGGCATCTCAGCTTCATCGCTGGGATCTGAAGAAGAAATGGCACATGGATTGACTTTACTTGCCAGGAAGGTCTAGTTGTGATAGTGATCCCTGAAAGATTCTTTAGCGGGTACTTTATTTAGTACACCACTTTTTGGAACACCTTCGAGCACAGTGTTGTCAGTATTCCACCACTTCGACTGACGCGAAGTAACCTTCTTTTGTTCTCATTGGTTGTTTGGCTTTACTGCTGAACTCTGAAGAAGAATTTAATCATGACTTTGAGACATGTCATAGTCTATCAATTCGAGCCTCTTCGGAAGATACAGAGCTCATAACTTCCGAGAAAGACTGGGTATCCAATGCTAGACCAAGACTGTGGATACAGATGTTGCAAGCCTTTCTGCAATCGGTATTTGTTCCACCAACCTTAATCTTCACTACCGTGATTGCATAAATTAAAATAGATACAATAGTCGCGAAGTGGGGTGACGATAAGGTATCTTGGCGATAATGTTCCCCGCAGACGTCATTGACAGCTCAGCCTCAGCGCGCATGGACCAGGCTGGACCAGGCAGGCGCATTCCACTGCGTGTGACTCTGGTTTGCCTCCCATCAGAGGCCAAAAGACGCATTTTGATCTGTGTCTGATGTTTAAAATTCCAAGAATCGCATAGCTTATGTTTCTTATCCACAGGTAGTAGTGCAACATTGGAAAGGCAGCATCATCTCTAACAGCACGTCTACACCCTGGTCCGCAAGTCCGACGTTCAGTTGCATGTGACAGGCCATGTCCGGCAGCGGCAGCATCAGCAAGAAGACAAGCCCTCCATCACCATCGGCCTCATTCTACGATATGAGTGACGACGAGGAGGGCGAGTACAACACAATCCGTCACTCCAAGAGTGGCAAGGGCGTCAAATTGCTGCACTCTAAGAGCAAGGTGAGGCGTCTGAGGCTGTGATGTGTGCAAGGCAGCAATACTGATTCCGAGCAACAGGTATATGTGCATCCAACTCCAGCAGCAAAAGACAATATATCAGGCTTCATCGGTCTCGTTCAGCAAAAGTCGACCACTTCGGCACCTCCAACGTCATCGGTGCCATCATCCTCAAAAGATCATGTCAGCTCGTCGTCGTTATTACTAGCATGGGTACCAGAGACGTCGCTCGGCAAGGATGAATACGATACATACGTCAAAGTCGACCTCTCGGATGGCGACTCTCCTCCAAAGCAATCATATCTCGTCCCCCCACCGCCAATCACAACACACGGCAGTGCGGCAGGAGCATATGCTTTTGCAATTCCCGTCAGTGAGATATACTCGATCCTCGTCCGACCGCCAAGTATAGGATGGTGGTTTGGCAGCGTCGTCGTCAACACGCGCGCAGGCGACAGCTTTCCCGCCCTCTTCTTCCATGACAGCGAATGCCAATCGACCATACTTCAGCGGAAGCGCTTGGCCCGAGAGACGTTTGATCCATTCGGCGACAAAGGTGGCATGTTCTGGGGTGGTGACGAGGTCCTTCGATGGCTGAAGCGTTACGTCGCAGTCGAGAGCACAGCCGAGCCAAATACCTATCTTATCGAACCCACGCATGATGACAAGAAGAGTTTTGGAGGGAAGCCCACACCAGAGAAGGTTGCAAAAGCATTGGACGGAAGTCAGAATGCAAAAATACAAGGCGATAATCCACAGAAGCGGGATGGTGGAATGGATCCCCTGACGAAGGCTCTCAAGGAGGCGAGATGGAACTTGCTTGAGAAGCTCAGCCAAGTCACTACCTTCACTCGTAGGACTGCTCAAGCTGCTGCTGATCATCGTAACATCCCTCCACAGCTTAGACGCCTGTTACAGAATCCGGATGTTCAGACGGTGCAAGAAGAGTTTGACAGCGCAAGACTGTACTTGGCCAGATGGGCCATGGGCATTGCTGAACAGAGCGAACGTGACAACAATCAACGCATATGGACCGCCAAGGACATGCTCGAGTCTGAGGATAGCGAGGTCGGCGAATTTGAGATTCTTGACATGACCAACGATCTCACCCTTGCTGAAAAGAGGAAGCCCGTGACCAAGAAAGAATGGGACGGCTGGTTCGATTCTCGCTTTGGTCGACTCACAATTACACCTGATGAAGCCAAGGATCGCATCTTTCATGGCGGTCTCGACTCCGAAGATGGCGTGCGGAAGGAGGCCTGGCTTTTCCTGCTTGAAGTCTATCCATGGGACAGCACAAAGGACGAGCGGAAAGCCAAGATGAACAGCCTACAAGACGAGTACATCCGACTCAAGGGCTCGTGGTGGGATCGTATGATGGACGAAGATGGCACCCTTGAAGAACGAGAGTGGTGGAAGGAGCAAAAGATGCGAATAGGTAAGCCATGATTCGCTCCATTTTTCGCTCCCACAGAAGAAAGATGACTGACTTCTCCCCATTTCGTGGGGTCTCTGCTGTAGAAAAAGATGTGCACCGAACAGATCGAAATATCCCGCTCTTTGCAGGCGAGGATATTCCACATCCAGATCCAACCTCACCTTTCGCCGAGATTGGCACCAATGTTCATCTTGAGCAGATGAAGGACATGCTACTGACCTACAACGAATACAATCGCGCCTTGGGCTATGTTCAAGGCATGAGCGATCTACTTGCTCCTATTTATGCTGTCATGCAGGATGATGCTGTCGCTTTTTGGGGTTTTGTCGGCTTCATGGATCGCATGGTATGTCATGCTCTATGATGACATCGAGACTTAGACTGACATTTCCACAGGAACGCAACTTCCTCCGCGATCAGTCTGGCATGCGTCTGCAACTCTTGACCCTTGATCACATCGTCCAGCTCCTCGATCCTACACTTTATCTCCATCTTCAAAAGGTCGACAGCACAAACTTCTTCTTTTTCTTCCGCATGCTGTTGGTCTGGTATAAACGCGAATTCGAGTGGCTTGACGTTCTTCGCCTATGGGAAGGTCTCTGGACAGACTTTCTCAGCAGCAACTTCCACCTCTTCATTGCCGTGGCCATTTTGGAGAAGCACAGAAACGTCATCATGGAGCACCTGAAAGGTTTCGACGAGGTTCTCAAATACGGTATGTACTGGGTTTGTCATGACTTCGGCATCAGTTAATCTGATACATACACAGTAAACGAGCTCTCCGGTACAATTGACTTGCAATCCACACTCACTCGTGCCGAGGCTCTTTTCCGTAGGTTTCAACGCACTGTAGAAGCAGTGGATCGAAAGGACAATTTTCCTACTCCGAGCAATGTCCGCCAACGTAAACCACAACTACCAGTTCCCGGTCCCAGCAACGCAGGAGCATCGACGGGCAATAATGCGCGTGCCCAAGCACCTGCGGCTTCTCCTACTGCGGAGAGGGAGAAGGTCATCAGTCCTGAACTAAGGCAGCTACTCAGTCGCAAAGTGGAGAAGCTGGACAAGAGTGAAGTCAAAGAACATGGAGGCGGCGTTGCCAGTTGAGGTTGTTCTCTATTTGATATTATGATTAATGAGATTAATGTTTCCATTCGCGCCGTCGAGATGCATGGAATGCATGTGCATGATAAGATTTCAATACTGATTGCCTACGAAACAAATATATGTCGTGTTCAATTCTAGTACCAGCGCAAGCACCACAGATCGATCATGCCTCTCGAATCATGATAAATATCAGACAACCAAAGAGGTCCACTTGCATTCTTGGACGCATACGTAAAGACGATTTGAACGCTGTGAATGGCTCCATCTTGGGAATGAAAACCAAAGCTAAATGGCATCGGAAGAGTCATAAATCATCATACCAACTTCTTACTCATCCCCCATAAATCTTCGAGCTCGATAGCCATGTTCAAGAAAGCAAGACATTGTCTCAGATCCCACAGAAATCGAGCACGATCTTGACGTTCTAGGCCAGGCCATCTTATATAGCTCACGGAGAATTATAAGGTATATCACGTGTAGTCGGTATATGTGATGTTTCCTCACGTATATAGTGTGAGATAGACGCTCGAAGTATTCATATCGTGATTGGGATTGAGATTGAGATTGGGATTGAGATTGAGATTGAGATTGAGATTGAGAATGAGACTGATAGGTGTTAAGCCTGACCTTGTGCACGTTGCTGCTGTGATGCGGTCTTGCCTTGGCGTAGGTGGGGTAGATAAGCACAAGGATATCGCAACAAGAACCTGAACGAGGACTGGGGGATGACTGCGTAGGAGATTAGCATACATATGCATATGCGTAATACCGAATAGTTGACAGTTCGGCAATAGGCTGCTAGACTGCATGACGACTCTCAAAGCCGAGGTAAGGAAGGGGGTGAAGAATGGATTCAGGGATGATACGACAGGGTCGCCCTACTTTAAATGCAGCAGTGACATTTTAATCGTTAATAGACCAATGTTTCTTATTGGTACTTGTAGTTTCGTTATGTGTTCTTACAGATTGGAGGTTGATAGATGCATATATGCAAGTAACTAGGTAGTGATCTTGTTCAAGATCGGGGATATGATGCACTGCTAGCCAGGGCAGACTTGCAAATCGGTATTTACTGCTTTGTGATGGACTGTAAATACTGCTCGATGTCATTCTTACTTCAGAACATCACAAGCATAGTCCAGGATACTCTGATAAAAGATAGAGAAAGTACCTTGATGCTTGTTGGCTTCGCGTTTGTAAGTCCTGGAGACCACACCATTCAACTTCGCATACCTGCTACGCTACTAGCACTGCTAAACCTGTTCACGAACTCCACCACAATCGCCTACAGCAATCGCCTACAGCAATCGCCTGTAGCAATCGCAACGCCATTACCGCAAAGACACAGACACGCCTCTCAGCCAAAGCAACTCAGCCAAGGCAATTCAGCCGCATACATGCACGCACCCCTCTCTCCCTCCTCAAATCCCTCCCTCCTCAAACGTCCCTCTTCAAACCCCATCCCTCCTCAAACCCCATATCTGCCCGCCTAGAGCCCACCCGCCTAGAGCCCACCCACGAAGATCGAGCCAACACCACCCGTTCCCATACCCGTACCTGTCCCCGTCCCCGATCGGCATTTGAATCGGTACCATCAACACGCAACACCCGACGCAACACGCGATACGGGTACATGCACGGCAAACCGCCCCGAGCCCCCACCGATAAATCTCCGCAGTCTGTCCCCGGGAAAATTAAATTGAGCATCTAGTGCCTGCCCTCCCCTCCTTTCTCTGCCGTTTAGACAACGGAAGAGCTCCTCAGCTCAGCTCACGTGTCCTTCATATTGAATTATAATTATTCAGCACGATATTTATTTGCGACAACAAACACAGCAATAGCTGATTGTGGCTATTGAACACGAGAGTCACGGGAAGGCTGGCAATATATATAGATTTTAACATTTTTTATATTGTAAAGGTATATGTCCTATTCACATCCACTTCCCGTTTCAACTATGATTACGGAAGCGGTAATATTTTGGCACCATCAAAGCGGATTTTTCCCGTCCAGCGAGGATTTAAAAACCGCTTAAGACTGTGCGCCAACCTTGCGCTGACCGTAAGCCTTGGTGGCGTAGTCACCCTTGTAGACAATAAGGTCCTCAGGCCTGTAGTCGTGACGGCCAGAGAAGTAAGAGTCAAGGATAGCCTTGGTACCGGCAGCGTATCTAGCCTGGGCATCGATCGAGGTACCAGACATGTGAGGAACGGTGGCGTTACCGCCGCCCCAGGTGGTGTAAGAGGCGGTACGGAGAGGGTGGTCCTTGGGAGCGGGCTGGACGTCCCAGACGTCACCACCGTAACCACGGAGCTGACCAGACTTGAGAGCCTCAGCAACGTCCTCCTTGACGACAATGGCACCACGAGCGGTGTTGACGAGCCATGAACCTATGGATTGTTAGTGGATTCTGCTGTGATATAATTTGATTGTGAAATACATACCCTTCTTCATCTTGGAGATGAGCTCCTTGTTGAAGAGACCCTTGGTCTTCTCGTGGAGGGGGCAGTTGATGGTGACAACATCGCATTGGGCGAGCATCTCCTCAAGAGAATCGACACGACGGCAGCCGATCTCCTTCTCCTTCTCAGGAGAAAGGGCCTGGTAATCGAAGTAGAGGAGCTCCTTGCAATCGAAAGCCTTGAGTCTGCGGAGGACACGCTCACCGATACGGCCAACAGCGACGGTACCGACGACCTTGTTCTCGAGGTCGTACTCGTTCTTGGCGACCTCGGCAACGTTCCAGTCACCACGGGCAATCATCTCGTGGGCGGGGGTGTAGTTACGGACAAGGGCGAGGATGGTCATGACGACGTGCTCGGCAACCGAGACGACGTTAGAGCCAGTGACCTCGGCAACGGTGATACCACCGTTGGTCTTGTTGGCGGCATTGAGGTCGACGTGGTCGGAACCGATACCAGCAGTGACGGCAATCTTGAGGTTCTTGGCCTTGGCGAGGCGCTCAGCGGTGAGGTAACCAGGGTGGAAAGGAGTGGTGATGATGACTTCGGCATCGACAAGGTGCTTGTCGAACTCGGAGCCCTCACGGTCCTTGTCAGAGGTGGTAACAAGAGTGTGACCTTGGTCCTCAATCCACTTGCGGATACCGAGCTCGTTCTCGGTGGTACCGAGGAGCTTAGGCTCCTGCTCGGCGGACTTGCCACCGTCGTAGAGAACAAGAAGGACCTTCCCCTGTTGACGAGAAGTTGCTGTCAGCGTTCTGATGGCACCGCCTTGACGAGCAGCATTGAAGCGGAGGGCAATTGGGGAAGCACGCAGGCTTGCTGCGGCTGGGCGGACAAAGCGAGAGGCAGAGCGGGAGAATACCATTGTGATTAAAGATGAATGTGTTTGGAAAGAATAGGATCGAAAGAGGCGGGCAGCTGCAACTTATATCCGCAGCGGGCAGGGCTTCAAGCTTTCATCATTCGGAGTTAGCTTCTGGGGATACGGAACAGGGAAGGTAGGAAGCTCTGGAACGCTTTGACGTTGCACCAATCAATCGAACCGATGGTGCAGATCGAGCCGCTTCCAGGGCTTGGAGTAAAGGGGGGTATAGGATTTACCTTGTGATATGATGTCGAAAGTGTTTGATATGAAAATGATGATGAGAATGGTTTGAGCAGAGACCTCACTTTTATACCTGCTAATCTTTAGCCCGCACAGGCACAGCAACTCGGAACTCTCGAGAGCGGTGGGTACATAATAGCGCGGCGTAAAACAATCCCTCGTTTCTCAAGCATTGTGGAGGGCCTCTGACATCTCTGTGCTGTTGCGGGCACGGTTGACGCCGCTTCCCTCCACTAGAGTATTGCACTTGCAGCTTCGCGCTGACGTCGAAACCCCACTTTTTCTTTCCCAGTATTGCGCGCCTACTATGATACTGACCGAGTCTCGCACGAGGTAGTGGTCCTGGAGCTTACCAAGCCGAGTCCAAGTTGTCAATGCTAGCAGCATTGTCAATTCAACCGACAGGAATCTTATTCTAGCTGTCCAATTAGCAACAATCTGAGTCTGGTTGTCTTGCTGTGTGAATAAGCTCCCCCGGATACTAGCATGATACTTCCTGGTGGCTGGTCATAGCTTCAAGCTTTCCCCACAATCGCCATCCCATAGCCCCGAGACTGCCGAAAGATGTCCGTCGGACCGTGTTCCTGATATTGAAACTGGCCTCAGACTGGACATGATTCGGAAGGGGTGACAATTTTGGCTTCGAGTGGCTGAGATCGAGAGCCGCGTGACCCCGAAAGGAGTCCGAGAGATGCTCAAACACACCAAATGCCGACCAGCTGCGTGAGGGGTAAACGGGCAGAAGTCGGGCTTCTCGGGTCCGAGTTGTATTGCTTTCTTCGGTCGAAACGTGTCCTCCGTTCCATCCTCCTGTTTTGAGTCAAATGATGCGGCGTGTCCACCTCACGGTTTGAGGCTTTTCAGCCGGCTGACGGCCAGACCAGCCTCATGATTCATGACGCGGGGTCTTGTAGCACACACTGACTGACCGCATCATGCCATTCTGTGGCACCACTCCTTCAAATTCCATAAATCGCCGCAGTCGTCGTCGTCTCAATAGACGATATCGGAGTCTTTTGACCCTCGGGCAGCTTCTATAATGAAGACATGCCCGCACGTGTATCCACGACAACGCGAGTCGACTTTGTCCTTTGATAAATACACGCGTACGACTGTTCGCTGCCAACAATCGCCTTCTACTCATGATTCAATCAGAGACATGGCTTGCAGAAACACTCCATGAAAGGGTCATTGTTCCAAACGAGGAATATTGAGAAGAGAAATGTGCAAAATTGCCGTCCAGAATACATGTTGGACCATCGGTGGTATTGGTAGCATGCCTCCAGCTCCCAGTAATAATGTGTTGGCAGTCTCTCTATGAACGGTAGTGTAGCAAGACAGCAGAACACATCCTATGCAAGATAAGTGAATGTGCCGGAGAATTCAAAAATTCCTACAAGCTGAATACCCTCGGTATTGAAACATCAGTCTTATCGGTCCTATAGATATTCTCGGTCGAAAGGATGAGGACCTCCAGCCCTATGACTCGACGAGCAAGCACTACTACACATCTTGACGACTCTGCGAAGTATCGTTGTTGGCAGCCATAATGACCACCAGCCAGGGCGGAAGTGCGTTGCCGCGAGACTTGATTACCTAACTTCTTTTGCTCCACGCACATGACAACTTGTAACATAGTACGAGGAGTGCTCTTGGTGATTAATAATGACGACTGGACGCTGAGTATAATACTTCGAAGTTCTCATATTGTGCCTAGGCATGCCCTGCCTCACGTCTCCGTAAAGCATACTCCATGGCGAGACCTGCTCACGATCAATGTAAGCATGTATTAGGCTCTGATTATCTACTGAATTGGATCAACTAGGCATTTAAAGCACATAATTGCCCCTGACTAAGCTGTGTATAGTGTCAGTCGACAATGCCACGAAGGAAATCAGTACTTTTAGACCTGCACATTGGGAGACTGCTTGTGACTTGCTCCTGATCCCAGGTGGAGGTCCATGTCATGACTGCCGCGCAAAACTGCGGTAACACGATGAACTGCCAATTCGTTGCCTCGCTTGTCGCTTCTGGTGATCCAGGCGGTTAATGTGGCAATCACTCTAGGTAATCATGAGTTGACACCAACACTTTGTTAACATGCATGTGACTCGCACCTTTGTCAGGAAGCCAATGCAAAGAGTCGCTGCTTCCCAGATAAGAACCACCTCAGCTTTCCTGCTTCTGCATCTCTACCACGGTATGTTTCAATATCCTTCTCAACAGTAGCCAGACTCAACATGACCACCATGCCCGGCGCTCCTTATCCAGGCTCGCCTCTCTGTACTAATCTGACGCAACTCCAGAGCACCACACGCAAGCTCCCCAGTCACATACGCGATTCCTTTCACAAAAGATCTCGCCATGTTCTCGCCACCACCAAGCGGACAGACTGCTTACGACTATACTTTCTCTCACATTCTCCTGATGATATAATATTGCTCTGCATGATTTTCGACAGCCTCCGCAACGCGCCTGCTCCGGATAAAAAACGGTACATGGGCATCATCGTCATTATACAGAATTGGACGCAGGAAAGTGTGAAAGCTGTGATCCGTAGCCTGGAACAACACGCTGCATGCCATATCAGAGAGACGTCCAGATATCCGCAAACCTGGATCATCAAGAGCGCCAACAACTCACGTTTGGTGCTCACAGTCGGAGACCCGGCGATAGATGCATACTCGAGCGATATCTCGGCCTACTGGAAAGCCATCAAAAAGGCTGAAATCCGAATCACCGATATCATCGGCCGTGTAGCACATGATACGCAAAGGAAAGATTTTCTCGTTTACAATACTTGCTCGCCGATAATGCTCTTTACGATGCCAGATTGGTTCTGGAATTGCGTACGCGCTGTCGTTATGATCGGAGGTCTGCACATATCGAGACACCACACTGCAACAACAGCCTCCACAGAAGCCACCTTTACTCTTTCCGAAAATCTGCGGTATGGCAAGTCTTTCTTCGATTGTATCAACAAGCAAGCCCAGAATAAATTTCCTATCCTTCACGTCGCTATGGCGTATTCGAGCAGTGATTCGATCAGGTCTTTGCAGCATCTTCCACAGTTTACCAGTCTTTGGCCTGCTCTTCTCCACGCGGATGTCTACACGCCCATGTTGAAACGAGGTATGGATGTCCTTTATACGGCCATCATCCGTCTAGCAGCCTCAAGACGGGAATACAGCGGCAAAGTTTTCGCAGAAAAGGCAAAGTCGTTGTTGGAGAAACACGGTGAAGGAAAACCTTGGTTGGACTTAGCGGGTAAAGAAGAGAGCTATACGCGCGATACCTGCAGCCAAGAATGGGCAACCAAGAGCGCAGGGAATGTGGTCGCTGCAGCTGGGTGTGCAATCGATGGGGTACCAGATGCTCTCGCTGCATTGATACCCGAACTCGTACCCGAGAGCGAGGGCGAATTCGTAGCCGCGAGGATTGTGTGGAGAGATAGCACCACTACGGCAGGGGGAACCGGTATCAAGGTAGCATTGTCTGGGGACAGCCCTCAATACATGCTACTTTGCCTTGACGCCAAGGCTGGAAGACGTGTTGATAGGAGAGTAAAGAACGCCTTTGAGACGTTTGCTCAAGGTGTCAAGATGAGGGCGGGCAGTGTGAGAGTCAACGAGGATGTGGCCAAGTCTTGGAAGAGCTTTTGTAGAGGTACCAGAGGCCTTGTCAACATGTTGGTAGCAGATGATGAGAAGAGAAGTACAGGCGGACACGGGCAGATGCTGAAGCTCAAGGAAAGCTTTCGAGATGGGACCATGACGGCTATCTGTAAACGGAGTTTGGCGTGATTCTGTTGCAAATGAGGATTTGTCAGCGGTAGTGAATATATTGAGTTTGACACGTTCTTTGTGGTGTGGTAGGTTGAGACTTTGCCCGGGTTGCCCAGAGAAGCGGCGGCTTACGCCAAGATATCAAAGCTCGTCATGCGTTCGATGAAGGACTTCGAAGACGAGATGTAAGAGAGGTTGAGATGTACCTTCACATGGCAGACCATTCATAATAAAGAGTTGGTCAACAAGCGAGGCTTTCTGTACTCTTGATATGGTCATTGTGCCTGATGCGGCTCAATAGTTACTCCTAAGGATCTATCAAGCCTGGTCTCATGTTAGACATGTAGGTGAATCGAGGAGTGCACTGAGACACGACTGAGCAAGCAGGCCTGTATCATGGCTCTGTCCGAGAGTCCTGGATGGAATGTAATGGTGGATAATGCTGGTTATCACTCCGAGTCTTCGGCCGATTCTCCATGACTACCATCAGCGTCATCTTGAGCATCTCCGGTCTTAGACGCAGCCTTCTTAGCCTTATCCTTAGCCCTCTTCTTCAACTTCTTCTCCCTATTCCTCCTAGCATTCTTCTCCCTAACCGCCCGCTCCTTCTCCTCCTTCCCCTTCTCGAGCATCTCCTTTTTCGCCCTGGCCTTCTCGGCCTTGACTCGGATCTTTATCCTCGCCTTCTTGCCCTTGCGTTTTCTTTTGCGCTCTCTTTCTTCGTCGGGGAGGAATTTCTCTTCTGCGACTGTCGCGTCGAGGGCGAGGGTTTTCTTGGCGGCTGAGGCAGGGATGGAGATGGTTTTCCAGGCATATGCGCAGCCCGGACAGGGTAGTTTGGACCATGCGGCCACTGTGGCGCCTGTCACTGCTACCGCGTCATATTCTGCCTTTTTCGCAGCGGTGACGGGTCCGGTGAAGAAGTAGCTTTTATCTCGTTGCGCTACGACGAAACCCGCATCCTGAGCTTCCGGGGGTGTCGGAGAGCGTAGGCGGATTGTTTGTGGTGCGGCGGGAGTGGCGTTTTCTGATGATGTGGATTTTGTGGTTGGTGCGAATAGATTGAAGGCTAGTTCTTCGTCTGGGTCTTTGTCTTCTTCTGCTCCTGCCACGGTATTGTTTTGGATTGGCTGTACGGTCGTCTCAATGAGATCGAATTGCGTGCTGGCTCGTAGCTTTTCGAGAAGATCTATGTCTGGCGATGATGCGCGCGAGGATGAAGGTGAATCGAGTTCATTTCGCCGTACTCTTGATTCGTTAGCTTTGCACAAATATCGAACATGCTGCACATCAATCTTGTACCTCTTGGAATTTGGAAGGTCGAACATGCTTGCTGCAAATCAAGCTCAACGATGCTGTTATTTACGTCAATATTATTTTATACATATCGCACCGAAAGATGGATTGCAAGTCGACAAGAACTCTGGAGTTCCTTATCGCAGCCAAGCCTTAGCTTATCTTAGCGCCATATCAGGACATAATAAACTCTAAGCGTCTCGGCCAGTCCAATGTCTGCTTCTCCTCTGTCCTGAGTTCCTGATCCACTGCTCGTATGAGAGCCTCACTCCATCCAGTCAGCCACCAAACACTCTTTGGATATCGACGAATCACCATGGCATAATGTGCCAGGATAACGAGCGAGATGGGTTCGTGTATCCTCAATCGTGCTGAGAAGTTTTCCGAAACTCGCGCTGGCCATCGTGGTGCCACAACCACTTCTTCTGGTATTGCAATCACCGATTGCAGGCAGTGTTTCAGCAGATCAATAGCCGAAGTATACACTGCGTCTGCTTCAGGCGACAGGTCTTTCAGCTCATCCAGTCCCTTGTCGAGCCTTTCCTCCAGTGCTTGATACGGCTCAGCCCTACGCTCTCCGCCCAGTAGTTGTGCCATGGGACCCGTCTCGATTGCCGTCATCTCCATGTCCCAGACAGCCCTGGTCCCTCTGACGAAATTGAACAGATCCAGTATGGCATCAATGCCAGGTAACGTTTGCGTCAAACAGGGTGATGCAAACGTGAGAACCCCTAGTATTAGCGAAAATGCAAAAAGGTTGTGAGCGTTGCCCTTGTCTATGCTGTTGAGGATGGATCGATAGATGTGCGAGCCTTGTGTCTGGTGGTAGAGACCGCGGATCCGGTACTTGGTTCTGTCCGTTGTCTCTGGCATGACACATGCAAGATGAACCGCTGCAAAGGCCAGGATACCATGCATCAGCATCGGTTGAGTCTCGGCTTCCTGTGGTATAAGTTCCTGCCATATGTGCTGCTGATAGGCAGGGAATGACTCTACTGCCGTGACCCTAGTCCAGTGGTTCATCAGACCAAGGTCTAGTAGGTCGAAGCTGAGCGTGTCACTTTGCGTCGGCGTTCTTGCAGGAGACGCTTGCGCAGGGCTACCATCGCTTCGGCCGGCTGTAGTAGTATTGTTGTATATGCAAGCCACTTGAGACCGTTGGCAGTTCCTGCACGTAGGATGGCTTTCATCACACTGCCATGTTATTAGATACCTTACAGAAAATGACGAGCTGACTGTTCAATGACCCACCTTGACCCTGCGCCGCTTACATTGAGCACACCCGGTCCGCGATTTCTGATGATATCTCCGAGATGTCATGCCGGTGATAAATAAATCAGGCGGCTGTATGCGCAGTGAGGAGCGAGGAGCGAGGAACGAGGACCGAGCGGCGGCGTCGAGCGTCGACGATCGACGACGAGTCGCGGAGAAGTATCTCGCCAATCTCGAGGGTCAATGCGCGATAGATTATCACATTCACCCGCTGACCGCCTACCGCAAACGGACTACCGTATTCGCCGTATATCTGAATCTCTGACGGGTCGCGTTGAGACGCTGGTCCGCTTGCGATCCCGCCAATGTCTGTTCAGGGAAGGCCACCGGCTGCCCGCCACTCATTCCATAGCGGCTGAAAACAGCTGTGCAGGTCGGATGGGAAATTGCCGAGCAAGACATTACGTCTACAAGAGGATCGCTTAAGCATATCTGCAACGTTAACTTTAATTAGTGCATTGCTCACACCCCAGCGAAGGATGGTCTAGTGGCAACGTTCCTTAGATACAACATGGCCATGAGGCCCCAACAATGTGATTGATTTCTCTCTTTGCGTTGCACCAAACACTCGGAGCAAAATGTCGTATCATCTTTGCACACAGGTGTCGCCTGAGTGTCCAGTTTCGGAGACAACATACGGATATGCGCCTAATCTCGCCGGGAATATCATCTTCTGTGTGGTGTTTGGCCTGTGCACGCTCGCGCAACTCTTCCTTGGATTGAAATACAAAGTCCGGGCCTTCACATTCGCAGTCACGCTAGGCTGTGCAGGAGAGTGTATCGGCTATGGCGGACGCCTTATCATGCATTATAATGCCTGTTCGTCGATCGAGTCGTTGTATTGATTCGGGTTCAGGTCACTAAAACCAGACAGGGTCGCAAACGGGCTTCAAGATACAGATCGTGTGTTTGATTCTTTGTCCTTCATTTCTGGCTGCCGGCGTCTATCTCACAGTGAAACATCTCGTCATCCACTATGGACCGGAACACTCGAAACTCAAGCCTCATCTCTACACTTGGATTTTCATCTCGGCCGATATCGTGAGCATTCTGACACAGGCTGCCGGTGGAGGTATCGCTGCGTCGGAAACGACAAATCTCGTGGATATTGGCACAGACATCATGGTGGCAGGCATCTGTATCCAGGTTGTGACAATGGCCGTTTGTGGTATTCTGGCGGCCGACTTTGGATTGAGAGTGTTGAGGAACAGAGGGAACAGAGAGAACAGGGGAAGCGGGTCCGAGTCTGATGGCGAACCAAAGAGACCGCCAATGCTCGAGACCGAGAACCAATTCAGATTCTTCCTGGGTGTGATGTCGCTTTCTTTCCTGACCATCTTCATTCGATCCGTCTATCGTATCCCTGAGATGGTGGGAGGATGGGGCAACCCGTTGATGCAGGATGAGACTGAGTTTTTGATATTGGACGGAATGTGAGTGCAAATAGCAATGCTCGACTTTCGCGCATAACACTAACAAGTTCCTAGGATGGTCGCAATAGCAGCAATCGCTATGACAGCGGCATACCCCGGCAAGTACTTCCCCGAGATATCGAGCCGGTATGCAAAGCGCGTCGCTTTCCAGAACCGTGTGGAAGAGGAAATTCATGAGAGTGGGCACAAAGAGGGCCACACACAAGCGTAAATGGCATATCATGGAGAAACGGCCGAATCTGATGCATAATTAATTATAATTTCATGGGCATAGAACAAGAGGCGGCGAAGATACGAGTAGAATCAGATGTATTACGTGGATTATGAATAGTTACAATGGGTATCGTGTAATGTGTGAGGGCCTGCCTCTGCCAATGTGGTGCTGTTGTGTCTCAGTCTCATCGCGGTCCTGCGGGGCTGAACCTGTCTCTCGGAGTATATTGCTGTTGCGAATGCAAGGATGTCTGACTTAGATTGGTCGAGCTGCCACCCCTTCCCCATAGCCTGGCCTTTAACCTTTCTTGTGCTGTGCCTCCTGCTCCGCCACCACCACTGGCGCTACCACTGCTCGGCGGTGGAGAGGGTTCGCTGTATTGATGTTGACTCTGATAGCTGCCGACGCGCTGACTGGGCAGCGGTCTTGCTTGCGGCTGCAATGTGTCACCCCCTCCTCGCCCCTGATGAGTATTACCTCTTTCGACAGCCTGACGTCGCAGACTCATGGGCTGTTGTGGGGCGGCTTGTTGACTCGGTTGATCCCATAGATCGCTCAAACTATTCTTGCTTCCTTGGCTGTTCATGGGAACGTGGTTGCTACTTGGGGAGCGCAGACTGGATGTGAAGGATTGAGTGACGGATTGTGTCGACATGGAGCGTCTGGGATCTTGCGGCAGCCATTGTGGAAATTGTCGTCCTTTCTCAGTGTAGTAGGCTCGTAGCACACGCGAGATGTGGCTGTCGTCTTCCGTGTCGCCATCCGCTTCGGATGATGTGAGGTTCTGTCGGAGCGTGTTGTATTTGGACGTTGTATTTGTGAGGATATTCGAGAGGTACGACGACATGATGGCGGGGTCGAGGTCGGGTGGATATTGAGTGGATACTCGAGATCGTGTTAGGTCTTCATTGGAGGAGAGGGGTGGTATGCGGTGTACCTGACGCCAAGTCGTCGAGTGATTGTCAGGGAAACTTGGCCGAAGCTTCCCGCCGTCATAGCATCGCTGATTCTGGAAACTTTGCCGACTTTGCTTACCTTAACCAGTAACCCGTAGCGCTTCTGTCGTTCCTTCAGCCTCCCAAGTTCTTCGGCATAAAGTCCTCCGTCTATATTTCGTCTATTCTTCGTCATCAAAACCCTCCCAAGTGACAGGATCCCGTTGTTGTTCGGGCGCTCCACAATCTCCGCATTACCAAGAGCTCTCACTGTGTCTTTCTACTCCTAAGTATCTTGTTTCCTGTTGCATTCCCATTCCTCGCCACTTCAAGTCTTCATTCTCAAGAAATTGTGCCCATCATGCTAGTCACACAACATCCTCACGATGTCTCTCTTCCACTTTCCAGACCATAAATCCAATTCCATCCATATCGAAGAGCATCACGACAATCCCAGAGCCATTGCACAAGACTGGCTTGATCGTTTCACCAATTTCTTAGCCAGCGGTGATTTCTCGAAGCTTGGTACTGTCTTTCACGAAGATGGCTGGTGGAGAGACCACCTTGCCCTCGGCTGGGACCTACACACGATCCATGGACTGCCTAACATCATCTCCTTCTTAGCATCTCGCACCTCGCTCTACCAATTGACTTCACTGAAGTTGGTGACCGACAACGAGAGCTTTCCACCCTCGACTGTCTCTCCCATCGAGGGCTTGGAGTGGGTCCAGTCAATGTTCTTCTTCCACACTTCTATCGGCCGCGGCAGAGGCTTCTTACGTCTTGCTCAGGATGCCGATGGCCTTTACAAGGCGCACATGCTCTACACTGCTCTGGATGAACTTGACGGTTACGAGGATAGCGTTGGACCTAGAAGACCACTTGGTGGGAAGAACTCACTGGAGGGTGGCATCGTCAAGGGCAATTGGTTTGAGCAGAGGCAGAGGAAGCTCGAATTCATTGATGAAGAACCTCAAGTCTTGATTATCGGAGCTGGTAAGTACATAAGGCAACGAAATAAGTCTAGTATAATAACATCTCTTCCAGGTCAAGCAGGTCTCAATCTTGCAGCTCGCTTACAAGCCATGGACGTCTCATGTCTGATCGTTGACAGGCAGAAACGAGTCGGTGACAACTGGCGTATGCGCTATCGTACTCTTGTAACTCATGATCCCGTCACCTACGGTCATATGGCTTACTTGCCATTTCCTGCAAATTGGCCTTTGTTCACTCCAAAGGACAAACTTGGAGACTGGTTCGAAGCATATGCCAGCTTGATGGAACTCAATGTCTGGCTTTCAAGCAGTATAACCTCTGCATCATACTCGGAAAGCAACAGGAATTGGACCGTCAAGGTCAAGCGCGGTGACGGTACTAAATGCACCCTCAAGCCCAATCATGTCGTACTGTGCACTGGTCATTCTGGAGAACCACGTATCCCAACCTTTCCTGGCCAAGACGACTTCAAAGGTACAATTTACCACGGCAGCCAGCACAAAGATGCTTCTGAGCATGACGTTAGTGGGAAGCGCGTCATCGTCGTAGGTACAGGCAACAGCGGACACGACATTGCCCAAAACTTCTACGAAAACGGCGCCAAGTCTGTGACAATGCTTCAACGAAGCGGTACCTATGTCCTCAATGCAGAGATTGGAGGACATATGCTGCATGAAGGCCTCTATGATGAAATGGGACCGCCGACTGAAGATGCCGATATCTTTAGTCAGAGCTTACCTCTGCCCGTACAATTCGCACTTGGTGTTGGACTAACTAATAGGATCAAGGAGAAGGAAAAAGACTTGCTTGATGGTCTAGCCAAGGCCGGATTCGATGTTGATTTTGGCCACGATGGAAGTGGGCTCTTCAGAAAATATATGACGAGAGGAGGAGGTTACTATCTAGATGTCGGCGCCAGCCAGCTCATTTGCCAGGGTAAGATCAAGATTGTGCAATGCAAGGAGGGTATCAAGGGCTTTGAGAAGGAGACGATGGTGTTGAAAGACGGAAGAAAACTTGAAGCCGATATCGTTGTACTCGCGACAGGCTATGATAACATGCGGACCAGCGCAAGAAAGATTCTCGGAGACGAAGTCGCAGACAGAGCCAAGGATGTTTGGGATTTAGACGACGAGGGCGAACTAAATGCGGTAAGTGATATGATACTTGATGGAAAAGACATCATACACGATGCTGATACGTCACAGATGTGGCGACCAAGTGGCCACCCTCGCTTCTGGTATAATGGCGGCAACCTCGCTCTTACCAGAATCTATGGTAAATTCCTCGCCTTGCAAATAAAGGCGGTCAAGGTGGGGCTGAACAAAGACATGTAAGAGACAACGCGTCGTAAAACAGTTTTACATATCTTCCAAACCGAAGCAATTCTTTGTTCCAGAATCCGAGTCAGCTGTCTCAAAACGGCAAAATCGCTACATTCTCGAATTATTTCTCGGCCTTGATAAGTTTTCGCGTTTTATTCACTTATGTGTAACACTATCCAATTCGATTCGAATAACACCAGAACAGTAGTGAAACGCTATCCTTCCAACGCGACTTTTCCCTTATTTTCACCCTTAAACCCATTTGACTTTTGCCCGGCGTCTGATTCTTCTACGATACCGCATCATCCACTCTTTGAGAATCAACAATCCATGCGCACAAGCATTCGAATCAATCCTTGACTTGAATCAGCAATGGCACCTAGCACTGCAAAACAACCCAGCAGCAAAACTACACGCGCCATTATATTGAGACTCAGACATACGGCAGCACCCCCCAGCATCTCCAAACCTTGGCAACAAACCCCGAAGCGAGCGCAATCGAGTACCAAGGCTATCCATGTTGAGAAGCCCTCTTCAATCGATGATGCATCGAAGACGACAACCACACGAGTCTCAAACAGCGACAAAAAAGCCGGAGCGGCCACAATGGGCTCAGAAGCAGAGACGGCAGCATCGGAAGAGATAAAATTGAAAAAGGCTCCACGCAAATCCAGCAAACCCCCAAAACCATCGCAAGCAGCACCATTCCCAACAAAACCGCCACCAAAGCAAATCAAAACCAAAAACCCCAAACCCACACCCATCACCAAACTCAGCACAACCACCACCACTCCCCCTCGCAACCCAATCACCAGCAGCAAACCAATGAGAACCAGACTCCGCTCAACCCCCCCTCGCACCTCGAATCAAGGCAGCATTATAAAAACATCTCGACCCGCGGCCAACGACGTCTTTTTGAATGGCAAGAGGTTGAATTTGGTGCATGTGGATGGGTTTCTGCAGATGAGGGATTTTTGGGAGGATTTTGGGGGGGTTGTTGATTTCTGGGGGGAGTTTTTGTGAGGGTGTTGTGCGCGTGCCTGGTTGGTTTTGGGATGGGTTCTGGCTCTTGGTTGCGTGGATTGGCGGTTTTCGGGTTTCGGTGTAGAGGAGACTTGGATTCTCGAGAGAGGGCGGAGTTGAGGTATGGTTTTTGCTGGTGAGGTGCGAGATGTGCACGCCTTTTCTTTTCTTTTCTTTTCTTTTGGTGGTAGCGGTTTGGTGGAGGTATTGAGGTTGAAGTTAGATTGAGGCCTATGAGTTTCACTATGAGGTTGATTAACCTCTCGCCTTTATTGTAGCTACGGTAAAGTTAAGACTATTATGATTGAGACTATATAAAACAGCAGAGTCAAACAGTCATAGAGAGCAGCGTTGCTTTTGCAAAAAAGGTTGCATGTAAAGAAAGGTGTGACATATTGTGTCTGGAACGGATAAGTACTTGCTTAGACACGACGAGCTGGAACCAGGGAACGCGAGCCGACAAAGACATGGACGAGATCTTGACATGCGTGGTCAGTATCGGAAGGATGCGTTGGTCTGACGATGACTCTTGGAATCAAAGAAGAAAGCATAGTATTTGATATCATGGGCCATGCGATCTTGTCCCCTTGGTACTTTTTCTGCGGGCCTTCGCACTGATGAATCGCTGAATGTCTACTACACGCAGCCGTGGTGAATCTCTTTTTTCTGCCAAACACCAACTGTACCGCTGAGCAGATAAAAGCATCGATCGAATCGGTAAGTCAAGCTTAGCCTCCCAAACACTACAACCATCAAAACCCTAAGCGACCCCTTGAGCAATTAATCCCTCAGCGCAAAACCAACAACAAAATCTCAACATCAACACCTCCCAGACCGAAAAGGCCCTCTGTAAAGAAAAGCCGCAAAAATGCAGATCCTTGTTAGGCCCGTCTTCTGCGTCCAGCATACGCTCGAAACGATCCTAGAACTCCTCATAATCACCATCCTCTTGTTCATCCCCACAATCTTTCTCCTTACCTGGTTGAGAAAATACCAAATCACCAACACCTCCATCACCCAGCCTCACGATCCCTCCGGTCCAACAACCCTCAATCGTATTCTAAACCCACAAACACTAAATCGTGTTCTTGATGCTCTGACGACTGTTCAGCGCGTTCTAGATCATATCTTCTCGGCGCTCGAGGAGCTGCTGTGTTGCTTTATCTGGCTTCTAGAACGAACGCAAATGGGTTTGAGAACTGCACGTATCAAGGCAGAGACGGTTCAGGGCAGCGAAGGCGGGTCTGAGATAGATTTGCAGCGAGTGGGACGGGCAATTTCGGATTTGGTTGTCACCAGCCATCTGGTCTTGATGGGCGGGGTTGTTGTTTTTGGTCCGCTGCTTCTGGGCGGATTGGTTGGATATTGGACGCGTGATGAGACCTGCATTTGCAACCATGAGGTGGATTTCACTTTCCAGGGAATTGGAGATTTGATGTGGGAATGAGATGGGCTATCCTTTGCTATCGAGAATCGGTTCGATATGATTGGATGGTGTGGCAGGCTGATGTTGCGCATTGATCTCGATGCCCACTTCGCCCGGGCTTCCCGATTCTAAGATCAAGGCACCTTATAGACTGGTTGCCTGAATCTGAGCTATCCTTTTCACAGGAAATGCGGTCTAATGCAGGAGGCAGGTCGAGGACGGCCAGACCAATAGGATGGCTGCATATGCGGAGGAAGAGGGGAAACTTGACCGGTCCAACGTAGTCAGTCATTCCATTGGTAAGAGCGATTTTAATTGTCAAAGCCCAATTTAGGCAGCTATGCTTATTGTTCATGTCTCACTTCGCAACTTCTCGCATGACTGCTTTCTGTTTCCTCATGCTCCAATTTGCAACCATTTACACTAGCTATTGCCACTGACATCCCAGACGTCGGGTTATACTTGTGAATCTCGACTAGCCGCGTGGACCAGAGTTTCGGCATGGCTCTTTCCTTCGCGAGTGGCAGCAGCCAGCTGGTCAATTGGGGATTCTCCGTCGGAGATGTGGCAGTAATGGCTGGCGCTGGACGCAAGGTTGGTACCTGGCTTATGGTCCACCTACAAGACCGCACCCTCTTCGAATGGATGAAGGTCGACGTTGATGCCGTCTTTACTAGGAAAGGCCTGTTGAATGTTGAAGAATTGCAGCACCGATGGGACCGGAAACTGACCCTACTGAAAAATGGTCGACCTACAACCTTTACTACCTCCCGTGCAGGCTATTCACTGCATCGAATGGACCGCTGGACATGGGTCATGACGCTTTTCACTGCAGCTATGGACGTGGCTGTCAACTTGACAGATATGAAAAAGGTGCTGACCAAAGTGCTCCTTACGACGTTCGAAGAAAGTGAGTCGGGCAGAGACTTCATCGAACGAGAAGCTCCAGGTCACATTGAAGGTTGGCGCTCGGCCAGCTGCGTGCGAGGCATCTCAGCCAGAGCCAGAGATATCTGGGCAGAATTGGCAAGCAATAGGAAACACCCTCCCGGAAACATCCCCAGCTCAGAGGCAGGGCATATTGTGCAATTCTTCATGTGGCTGATCAACGGCAATGGGAATAAGGAGAGCAAGAGGTTTTTCACTTCGTCTACAGATATCTTCTCCTTAGCAGTTGTCCTCGAGAGAATCGGCCTTCTCATTACGACGACCGAGTGTCCACACGACCACTTTGACGAAAGCACCACTGTTGTCTGCTGGACAAGCCATATGCCTTTTCCGATGGCGGTTGCAGTTGCTAGCAAGGTGCGCCGGTTCGGGATGCGTGTTCCACTGGCACATATGGAAGAGGTTGGTTCCTTATTCCCCTCGGACAGGAATGAGATGCGAGAGATATTCAGTGCAGCAATCAATGCTGTAAAAGAGGATCAAATCTCTCTAGTTCCTTCGTCGTATGTGAAAGGATCGCCATCCAAAGAGAATGAACAAGATCTTGTTTATACATTTGTCCACAGCACCCGTTCCGTGATTCCACGCTTGGAAGGGGACAACAACCGGTTTGTGTCCTGGCTGTTCCTACAACTGACTCCAGCGGTCGCCAAAGCCTTTCTCAAAGCGATTCACCCTCCACAATTTTCCCAAGACGAAGAACATAATCTACAAATGATTGCTCTGTCTTTGGACAATCAGCAGCAGGATAACGATCGCTTCCACGATCTCCGAACATCTTATGACTACGGTGATGCCCTAAACCACATCCAAATGTTTGTCCTCGGATATTGGTACGCTCTACTCCGGCCACTAGTTGATGCATCGAAATTGCCTTTACAAGTACAAGAAGCATATGGCGCGTGGGGATGGTCCGACATGTACTGCCTTGATTTCATCCGACAGTGCGTCGAATCAAAAATTCAACTTCAGCGGCTGAAGACTGCAAAGACATTCTCCCTTCCTCGGTACGAGATACTGAAACTGGTCAGCTACCTTTTCGGTGGTGCTGAGTCCACCCAAACCAAAGCGGCCGCGTTCGGCGCTTTAGGAATACTCGGAAAATTGCCTGTTGTGTATTCGAGCATGCTGGGCGGTAGCCCAGACAAATTCGGGATGTTCTCCCTACTAGATATTGACTCAAGCTGTATTCCCAGCTCCCTTTCCGGCATCGTGCTTCCTGGGCACCCTGGGATGCCCTTGCGGAATGACCCGCGGTCGACGGAGATTGGCATGGTGAAGGACTTCAAGATGCAATCACTCCTACCCACTACAGATGCGGATCTCACAGTACACATTGAGCCGGACTGGGGCTATGACGCGCAGACGTGTGTAGTAGTCTATCGCTTTCATGGGCGTGCGGTTCATCGCCTGGATCCACGACAGGTGGACATCGTACTAGCATGTCAAAGATTGACAAACGCGCAAGCCGTACCGACTGTTCGCGATCCCTCACCCGACGCTACTGCCGGAGCTGATCCGCCATACCATATTTCTGATCAGTACTGCATGGTGCCTTTCAGCGAGTTCTTCGGCGGAGCCGTGGTGTATCCTGTTGAGAGGCTTGCTGACACGGCTCAAGAGCCTCCAGGCTATGTCTTCACGCCGCTGATGCTTAACTCGATCGGATTGCCGCATGCATTAGTGTGTCTGCTGTGTATGTATCACGGATGGAAAAGCGAATACGGTGTGGAGATCAAAATGGCGAAGAATCAGCAGGAGTTCGAAGATGCGGTTCAGACATCAGCCAAAGTCATTATCTTGTGTTAGTGAAGGACCATCTAGACCTTTCTCGACGTTAGAAATGGTCTTGACTTCGTGTTGCCATAAGCAAACCATGACAAGATATGCTCGCCATCCCTCTGTGGCAGATGAATGGATTGGGATAGGGTATGCTCACTGCTCACTATTATCGAGAGTCATGAACTTTTCACGAATGCATAGCGAATTGGGAAAGCTGAGATATTCAGGGCTATTTGTGTGCCGCAAAGCAACATCGCAGTCATTCTGCTTGTATGTGCACGAGGCATTTCAGCAGTCACAATTTGACCAAGCCTATAGCGTTCATTCTTAATCGACTCTTCTACCTCCGCTTCGTTTCGCATCACGAAAAAGGCATCACGCACTCTCATACAAAACAATCCACAAACAGCACAACCCACCACCAAAACAAGAAGAAAAGCACAAGAAGAAAAATGTTCCACCGACCCCCAGCCACCAAAATCCTCCTCGGAATCATCGTCGCCTGCATTCTCCTCGCTGGAAGAAACGCCCTCGCCATCACCCATGACTTTCTCACGACCATCTTGTCTTAGGGTTTAGGGTTAGGGTTTTAGGGTTAGTTGAGTTTATCTTTTCGTCGCGCATTGTGGACGTTGTCAGACTCGTTATCGGGGTTGCCTTTTATGGTCTTGTTCTCTTTGGTGTTGTCCTCGTTGTCGCTCTCGTCTTGGGTATGCTTGTCATCATGACTATTTTGATAGTGGACAAGCTGGTACAGAGATTTGCGCGTGTGACTGCTAGCGTTGCTAGTGAAGTCTACTTATTGCTCGCTATAATGATTTTCGGTTTCTGTTGGAGGATCAACTGGCTGGTACATGTCTATGAAGGTGTAACGGCCAGAATCGCCGGCCATGGACCGCGATAACGTCTTTGAAGGCAGATGAATGGACAGGAATAAGGTGTGTTTTCTCCTCGCGATCCCTTTCTCGATGATGGCGATGCTGATCCGAATATAGCTTACCTGCACGTTTATGACTTCGGCGCTAGCCTCCCTTGCCGGGCTCAAGATGAGAGATGAGATGAGAGGCTCATTGATAGGAAAGGGAGTCGAGTGGGAGTTCTGCTAGGCTTTGTGATTCTTTGTCGTTACCATCTGCGTGCAATCCCAAATCTCAACCAAAGCGTTCCTTACCAAAACCAGACCTACCCCTCGTAGTCCAAGTCCAGAAAAGAAACACCATCCACTACGATTCCAGTCCTCCAATAATAACCGAGCCAAACCACCACAGCCAAACACAATGTCCAACCTCAGATCCATCTACATCCTCAGCGCCATCCTCACAACCAGCATCCTCCTCTCCAGTCTCCTAGAACAATCCCGAGACCCAACCCAACCAAAACCAATGTCCAATCTTCTCAACGCAATCTACGTCCTCAGCACTGCCCTCGTTACCCACATCCTCGACGTAATCGCCACCCTCCTCAAAGCCATTCTCGCCGATGAACAATCCGCCATAGACGGCATTCACACGTGGCTGGCGCACACAGTGGCGGGTCAGAAACAGTTCATCTTGGACGTTCTCGCCTCGCGCGTTGTTGAGATCGTGGGGCTTGTGGCTATGGTTTATGTTAATTTGGTTTTTATTGTGGTTATTGTTACTGCTGTTCAGTCGGCGTCGTTGCTGTTTTGTGGTATCTTTTTTGATTTGTGGCATTGGGCGTTCAGAGATGAGGACTGCTGCTTATGCGGCTGCTAGTGCTCCTGCTAATTCGTAGGGGCGCGTGTTTATATGATATGTGCAGGGGGGACTGCGGGTACATGGGAGTTGAGATACGGTACATGGAGCGTGTGAACCATGAAAATAGAGGGTTCGAGGCGAGGTATTCTAGAACCATACCTCATGTTGATATTCTAAACTGATACTTTCAACGTCATGTCATCGATTGAGGCATTAGGTGCCCTCTAGGCCATTAGGCTTAGGCACACATATAGAGCATCAGGTTTATAATCGTGTAGGACTTCGTGTATTCTAATGTCAGCCCTGCTGTCTAGTGGCGTGGTTGAAGTAGTAACGATATCTGTAACAGCAAACTATAAGGAGAAAGGTGCATAAGACTTCATAATTTCTATAATATATCCTCGCCACTTTCTACTCTGGTACACCCTGCGGTGATATCTGCTTCATCGTCCCACTAACCTGGTACACGACATTCGCAACGACCTTTGAACCCGCCGTCCACGACGCCCCATCAAACACAGTGCACCCACAAGTCGGTCGAGAAAAGGGATACCGAGCCGTAACCACCGACGAAAGAAGAACAAACACAACCCACACCAAACCGAGCACAACCAATAACCTGCACAGAAAATGCACTTCGAGGCCACGTGATAGGCAAAAAGCCAGAAGTTCTAGCCCAACACAACCGCCATCCCGCCGGCCTGTCGGTCATAGGTTTATAATGCAAGATTTCGCGAAACTCGTCCCCCGGGTATTCCTGCCCATATACTCTAGTCGAATGCGGACCACTAGGCCAAGAAGGATTATCACCACTCCCTACATCCCTCTGCAGCTGATTCAGCGAATACCGCAAGCGATCAGCGCAATAAGCGAGATAACTAGGCGTAGTCCTCGGTCTATTGGCTCCACTCAGCAACCCGTCGCAGATATCCGGATTCGCGGCGAGGACGTCCTGGATGTCGTCGTCGATGCTTTGGATTGTCGATTCTAGAGACGTTATTTGCACTGGTTCGCCGAGGCAGTTTCGTTCGTCTCGGAGCATTCTGGTCACCAGGTCTCTTAGGCTCGAGACGTAGAGGGGCCATCCGAGACGCCATTGCTGTCGTTGGTGTTGGAGGTGTTGGATCCCTTTGTCTGCGGGTAGAAGGGGGGCTAGACCTTGGAGGAGGGGGGGGGGGGGCGGAGGTGGCCTTCTAGGAACTCCCATGGGAACTGGGGACCGCGGGCGGGAGGATCGGGAGCGGGAAGGTCGGGAGCAGGAGGAGCGGGAAAAAAGGGAGGAGGGGGAGCAGGAGGAGGGGGAGTAGGAGGACCGGCAGCAGGAGGATCGGCAGCAGGAGGATCGGGGAACAAAGGATGTTCACCGTGCACGGTAGATATGTTGGTAATGGGAAAAAGTGGGATAGAAGAGACAAATGGCAATGCTATTCCTCTTTTTATATCATTCTCATGTCTGAACGTGGCCGCATGCGGCGAAGCTGTTTGTCTCTTGTGAATTATTTAGAATCTCGGGTCGGACGGACAATGAAATTTGAACTTCCACCACTCAGTTGCTCTTGCCGATACTGATCTGATCAGGAAGGTTCAGTCAATGTTCTCTGAACCGAAGTGTATGGGTCTGTGAGAGACACGGGCATTCTGTTGTGGTCGCTCACGATACAATACTCAGCCAGGACGATGAAAATAAGTTTCATTCTCAATCTCTTTCAGGTATAGCGTCTTCAATGTCTACCGGCAACAATGAATCGGTCTGGTCTGCATTCCTCGATTAAGTAAAGCGACGGGCTTTGTTCTTGTCAGAGACAACTCCGAATCTAGTACTCTACACCTGGTTGAAAGAGTACGACAAAGGGAAGCTATCAAGACAATGCGGCCTTTGAGGACTCACAAAGACGTTGGAATAGATCGGAGGACAATGGAGTAACACAATGCCTTTGTGTCTTCAGTTATTCTTCACTATAATTGAGCACCCTTGATCTGACGAGCAATCGTCCTCTTTCGACACTACAACTTTGTCGCCCATGATCAGCTGTGGAACTCATCACTTGCGCCAAACACGGTTGGGATAATCATCCTTTTCCTTTCCTCAAGCCATATCCAAAGTCGGCCTGGAATTAGCCAAGATCCTAACGAACCAGATTTCCTAATGTCTCTTCCCTGGCACAATGAGCTTCCGGAGCAGTGGGATCCGGAATGGATCATTCGACACGACCACGATCTTCGCACACGAGAGGGCATCCCGCCCTTACTTTACCGCGGCTGGAGCAAGGGATCCCGCGGCCAGGTTCAGAGAGCAGGCAACAACCCCACGCGGTTGATTCCGCCTGGATTTCAGACCTCAACGTACCGAGAGGTAGACTTCCTCACACATTCCTCACCCCGAAGGAGTTCATGATAATGGTCGTCGAACATTGGTACGCGCACAGGAACATTCGTGAGCTCACAGGATACGAGACGCTTTTCAAGTCCTACACCCAGTCTCCAACTTTCGCATATGAGTATGCTCGAACTCTAGCGACAGTCAAACAACCTTTCCGGACGCCCGAGGACGCAAAGGATGCTCATGTAAGTATGATTGACACAACCCGGCTCGGACCCGGCACGATAGTCTATCATCTTCCAGCCCTTGCACAACTGTGCTACACCATGACGAGAGGGAAAGATCTTGAGCGACACTTTGCAATGTTGGAAACTTGCGAAGTTGAGTGGCTGGTTTTCGGAGTCGTCGACGCGTACGCCTGACCTGGTTCCCTAAGTAGCTTGCTGGTCTCTCGTATGGCCCGAGTAGATATGGCCCGCTTAGACGGTATCCCGGCTCAACAACGTCAAGTGGAACCGGTGACCTATAATACACTACCATCAATGAGGCTTTTGATAAGCTTTAGTGAATTGCCACTTACTCAAGATCTCTTTCCCATCCTAATTTCTCTGGTAGGTCCAATGCCCCGACTAGGCGTTTTATCGGCATGTTGGATGCTGACCTTGCTATGCATGGCTAGGAGGTCCGAAAACTTACTAATGGAGGTCGATGGTAGTTGTGTGTCTACGGAGCTACTAATAAATATCGCTTCTGAGTTCCAGCTAAACTCACATGATCTAGATGAGTTAGTTGATGGCTATGAAAGAATTGATTTCGCTGTAGAAGATAACGATGACTGTATGCAGCTTCATCGTTTGGCGAGTAAGCTTAGAGATATGCTTAGACGTCAAGAGCAAATGCCCTCTTTGCCTTCACCTTTCTATATTTAGTTGTAGGTCGAGGATAAGTATAGAACCCTGTTATACACGTTTGCCTTCTTCTTTCTATGTTTAGTTGTATTTATACATATTTTTGGCGAAAGAAAGTCTCTTTGGCGATGTGATTGAACGTATTTCTCGAAGATGGACGAGCAGATGAGACGAAGAAGAAAACTTTGCTACTCTTGTACTTACATGACACTTTCCATTCTATGTTACACTCAACCTTTTCACTGCAATGTAATGCAATGCTTCCTATTTGCCTACACAAAACTTCTCAAACACAACGCCAAGCACTTCTTCAGTATCACTCGCTTCGCCTCTACCAGTGATCCGAGCAAGACAGTTGGCGGCGGCTCTCAAGCTCTCTGCAGCAAGCACGATATCTACGTCCCCATCTTGCATCTCATCTTGAGTATCGGCAGCCTGTGCCTCTGTCAAGAACTGCTCGAGGTGGAGCTGACACTCGTCTAGCAAGAGTCTGTGCCGCTCAGTCGCGCCGAGGGATTCTTGCCAGATCGAGGGGTCAGCATCGACGGCTGAGTCTGCACCGAGTGGGGAAGTCATGGACTGGAACTTGGCAATAAGACCAGAGAGGAAGATAGGGATGTTGCCGGCCTTTAAATCTTTAGAAGTCTCTGCATCACGGCAGGATATTGAATAGATGTGCTCAGGTCGTATTTGCGGGAGAGCAGCGCAGATCTGTTGCTCGGCCTTTTCATGAGAAAAGGAAGCGTCCAAGTAGTCGATCTTGTTGAGTACGACAAGGACATTGCCTCGCTCCTGAGACAACCTGTCGGCGGTGCTGACGACTTCAGGGTCCAGTTTCAGGACTACCTTGTTGTTTTCATTTTCGAGAGAGAAGACAACAATGACTACATCGCTTTCGGCAGCTCTCTCCTTGGCTCTTCTCACGCCCTCTTTTTCAATCAAGCCAATCTTTTCCTGCATGTGCTCTCCCTGTGATTTGATGGGATCGAGTGAACTTCTCAGGCCCGCGGTATCACCCAATCGGCAGAGATAGCCGGCCAAGTCAATACCGACTTCAACAACATCGCGTGTAGTTCCAGCTTCTTGACTGACGATTGCGGCCTCTCGACCGACAATGCTGTTCAAAAGACTACTCTTTCCTGCATTAGGAGCACCGAGTAGAGAAATGGTGATGCCGTTCCGCAACAGCTCTCCTCTTACAGCATTTCTGCTGTGGGACCTCAACAGTACTTGCAGATTCCGCACTTGGCCAGCGACCGAAGCAGTGAGCAATGCAGGAGATTCGTCAAAATGTTGGTCCTCGGAAAAGTCAATCAAGGCTTCCAATTCACCTCTGGCATAGAGTAGCTGCTGCCTCCAGCTCTCATAGCGCTGTGCCAACTGATTAGTCGTGCCTCGGACAGAAAGACGTCGCTGCTGCTCTGTAGATGCAGACAGGGTATCACCCAGTGCTTCGACTTGAGTGAGATCCAGACGGTCATTCATGAAGGCGCGGCGGGTGAACTCGCCGGGTTCTGCATAACGGATGCTGCCTATCACAGAGGAGCAGTTCGGGATTGCGGCGAGGACTGCCTTGACCACTGCTGTACCACCATGTACGTGCAGCTCCAACACGTCCTCTCCGGTGACAGTTTTCGGCGAGGGAAAATATAGAAGCAGAGCGCTCGAATCAAGCAATGACTCAGGGCAGGGAGGGACGCCTGGCTCATACAATCTTCTGACAGCTGCATATCGGGCTCTCAATGGCTTTGCGCCGGGACATAGAGCTCGGTAGATGGTGTTACACGCGGGGCCAGAGATCCTGATGATAGCAATAGCAGCCCTACCCGGCGCCGTGGATAAGGCATAGATGGTGGGTTCGGCTGAAGCCAACACTGCGTCGTTGCATGTTACATTGGCGTAATGCCTGCGTGTCACCAACACTCGACCATCTTGTCCAGTGGCAGCCTTCTTATGACTGGGATTGGATGTTGGTGATACAAGACTTGATGCAACAACCGGGTTGTAGGATGCTACTCCATTAAGGCTGGGAGTGAAAGGCCTGGCCAGACCTGCAGGACGCCTAACAGCGACCAAACATGGCCTCCAAACACGTCTCATGAACCCAATCCGCAGCAAAATAGGCGTGGGATATCTTGGACAATATCGAATGGCTGGAGGCTGAGTGCGTGCTGACCAACAGCCATCCCCGGTGTCGATTGTTTGAGGTTTGGCGCTAACAGCGGGCCGACCCGTAGATGCCAAGATTTTGCAAAGTTCGGTGGGTCCTGAGCTGAACTTTCCTCAGAAAAGTTGCCGCTGAGGCTGCATCAACTTTTTGAACCCGCTTCTTTTGCATATCATTGTTTATACCCATTTTTCTACAAGCCTGTGGCGCGTTCGCATCCTCTAGAATTCCATCACGTCGAGACTGTAATTTCTTCTCGCGTTTGCAGCGCATATAACTGCCGAAATGGCGTCTGATGAAATTGTCTGGGACATTATCAACAAGCAGTTTTGCTCTTTCAAACTCAAGTATGTCATCGTCCTGAAAATGTAGAGAAATCAGTATTAACACTTTACTAGGCTTCCCACCAAGACATCCAACTTTTGTACGGAAAACCTTACTTAACCTCGCAATTACAAGTAAACTAACACTCCAACCCAGGCAGAAATGAACACAACGTGACTGGCCTCTGCAACAGACAATCCTGCCCCCTGGCAAACTCACGCTATGCCACTATCCGTGCCGATCCAGCAACCGGCCGTCTCTATCTCTACATAAAAACCGTCGAACGCTCACACATGCCCTCAAAATGGTGGGAAAAGATTCGCCTATCCTCAAACTACACAAAAGCCCTCGACCAGATCGATGAACGTCTCAAATACTGGCCAAAATTCTTGTTGCACAAGAACAAGCAGAGACTCACGCGCTTGACTCAGGTGCGCGTGCGCATGCAGAGGTTGGCCAAGGAGGAAGAGCGCTTGGGCGAGACCGTCGTGCCTAGACTGGCGCCCAAGGTCAGGAGGAGGGAGCAGAACCGTGAGAGGAAGGCCGAGAGCGCTGCTAAGATTGAAAGAGCTATTGAGCGGGAGTTGATTGAGAGATTAAGGAGCGGTGCTTACGGAGACAAGCCGCTCAATGTGGATGAGAAGGTTTGGCAAAAGGTCATGAGGGGACTGGAGAGAGGTGGCGAGCTGGAGCTCGATGAGGACTTGGACGAGGGCGAGATGATGTCCGATGATGAAGAGTATGAGAGAGAATACGAGCGCGAGGGCGACGAGGAGCTCTCTGACGGCGTCGAGTATGTCAGTGGCTCTGATATCGACGAGAGCGAGGACGAGGGGATGGACGACCTTGAGGATTGGCTCGGCTCCGAAGAAGAAGCCAAGGCAACCGACGACGAGGATGAGGATGATGACGAAGGCGACGACGAAGGCGACGACGACGAGTCTGCCGCCCTCAAGAAGAAACTCGCCGACCTCAAGCGAAAGAGACCAGCCGCCTCCGCAAAGCCGAGAAAGAAGGGAGGCAAGAAGCCCATCGAGATCGAATACGAGAGGGAGCCTGCACCCAGAGAGATGCTTCTTGCCAAATGAGCATCTCCTCTTACTTCATATCTTCAGGCTGGGTAGTCAATGTGGGAGTCTGGCGTTGCAGCAGCGGTATATCCAGCGTTATCATATCTTCGCTAGTCTGGTCGTGGCGTTCAAAAGGGTTTGGTTCTGCTGTAGAGGGCTCTTTATACTCCAGCATCATTGAATCGTATTTTACAAACTTTACTTCATCTTTTGACGTGTTGACGAGATGTCATAAACACTGTTGATAAAACTGTGATTAGAGATATGCTAAGAGGTGGAGAATGACGGAGCCAGTCATAGGAAGAGATAGTGTGGGGGAAAAGAAATCATAAGGGACTGAGCAAGCACATATCAAGAACATGAAAGAGACAAGGAGAGCAGTGCAGGTAAATGATGGTTTGTTTTCTGTCATGGTCTAACGGGGAGCCGGTCCCCTCTGAAATCTCATCTATTGTCAGAACCAGTCTGTTATCGCAGTAAAATCAAAACTGTAAATCAGAAAAGCAACGCGAGACGAGGGAACCAAAACTGATGCAATGCTAAACTCCGTGAAATGCTGCAACAAAAGAGAGAGATAGAGTGAAAGAGGAAAAGCAAATGCAAAAGTAGCTGAAAAACATAAGACTCCATCGCTATGTTCTCATCAACATTATCTTCGTCAACATCGTCCGTGCCGCTATGCTTAGAAGGCAAGAAAAAACTCCGTGTCATGCTTGAAACCCATATGCTTTGAAAGGAGAGATGCCGGATTGGCAGTGTGTGATTGGAAGTCGAATATGATGATTATAATGTCAAGTGGAGTGCGAGTAGTGGTGAGGGCAACGCCTGTAAATGCTCGAAGAAATGGAATGGCGAAAACGCCGGAAATGCCAGAGGGAAACACCGAACATGCTGGGTATGCTGAGTGACGATACGAAATGCTGAAAATGCTGAGCCGCTTAAAATGCAGAAATTGCGCTAGATGATGCTGGCCATGTAGACAATGCTAAGCATGGTAGTGATGCCTGAGTCAATGTATCAGAGACGCAGGTTTGTCCAGTCGAAGTATGCTCAGACTGAACATCCAATTGAGCATCGGCTTTAGTTGTAGCCACCACGACCGTCATCGTCGCTTCTTGAAGAGCGAATGGCCATGGTCGATGGACTTGAGGGTCGGCTGATCCCGCTTGACTTGACATCTGAGGTCGATTGGAATCGGTTGTAACCACCGCGACCAGCAGAGGCGGACTTGTTGTAACCACCACGGCCCATGATTGCTTGTGCGTACATTGTTGATACGATATTATGGGGTAATATAAGCTTGTTGGTGAAGTGATCGAGGAGAGGTGTCAATTTGATGTTTTGCTTGTGCTTGAGATAGTTTGTTGATAGGAAAGACTATGAGTTTTGCTGAAGAGAGAAAAGAGAACAGGAATCAATATAAGGATATTATTACTGCTTTGAAAGACTCAATGAAATGATAGTTGAGATGTGAGCGTGTTGATGGGAAAAGAGAGGTCTTGCCTAGGCAGTGACGAGGGTCTATATAGCAACAGTCTCATACACCCACCCCTCCCAATCCGAAGTCATCCGCCAGGCATCTCCTACCTTAGCTTTCGCTTCGCTTGTAGTGTTCAGGATGACTGTGCACAAGAATTGCAAAGCCTCCGATGGAATGGCACTTTGCAATGCCACAACCGTATCGTACCTGCATAAAGAGCTTACTCGAGAACAATCCTTCAGCCCTGCTACAGGGGAACGAGGTATCTTAGGGTATGACTGAATGTGAAGGTTCGAATAATGGAAGATCGCAAGGTGTCAAATTTGGCGGGTGTGGTGTGCAAGCTGACTGGCCCAAAAAGCGGGTTAAAATCCAAATATAGCGTTCGGACAACTTTATTAACGGCCGATTCTCGAAGGCTTACCCAATCTGGAAACAAGTCCGACCGACTCTTCCTTCTCTCGATAATTTCATGTCTGAGCCACGTCGCTGTCAGCAATTATACGGAGATGTTCAACCATTCACCTTGCTGGGATGGAGGTCTCTCATGCACAGCAATATATCTTAGAACTATTTGTGGCCAGTTCAGCATCGTTCACGCATCTGGATACCATCGGACAGCTATGCATGCTCGTTCGGCAGCTGCCTTGTGCATGCAGATCCCGCGAACGACGTACAGTAGTGCCTGCCAGGTGACTCTTTCACGATTTGCATTTCTCAGCGGTAGGAACCTAAGAGTCCATTACAAGGCATACGTCAAAGATCCCTCTAGCTTTCCATCTAGATGGTCGCTGCCTGCTCAGGAACACTAATCATGCACTCGATAGTGTTCAAAGTTCGAGTCACCCTGCGGTGTCTTAGTTGATCAAGAACTTCAGCTCTGATGCTACCATGTAACTCTGATGAGGGGGCTCAGCGATGAGACCTCAGAGTTTGAGAATATGCACGACATCAAACTCACTATTGACTTGTCGCCGTTTATTGCTAAATCCATATGCCAAGTATATCGCCCATTGATTGCCATGGAGTCGCTCATGGCGGGTCCCGCTAAGGGTCATCCATAATTTTTGAGAACGCTGGGATGATATGGATCGTGCCGCGTCAGAGTTTCGGACTATTGGGATACAACTACCAACACTGCGCCTTGTGCATATCGGATTGGCCTGGACATTCTGACCAATGGAGTTCACACTTCTCTCATCTGGACCTACCAACATCAGACCCACTATACTCCCAATGTATAGGGCGTGGCCTCGCCATGTCCGAGTCGGCCAAGACGCAGCTCCTTCAATTCAGGATATTATTATCGATGCGTCGTCGTACAGGTCCGCCTCGGGATTCCTTATGGGGGATCAAGAATGCAACCACTCGGCGGTACATCTTGGCAAGAGAAAAGACTGCATAACGGGGTCCGATGTCATACAACGTCGTTGTTGCCTTGAAGGTACTGTAATTCCATTGAGCCTTTTTCTTTGAACGACGTTCACCATTATCTTGTTCCGGTAAATGATTACCAATGGCTTTATTGGGAGTCAGAGACCAGCTGTGTACAAGTCAATCTATACAGACATGATTGTTCGTCAAAATCTTTCAGGCAGCACTCCTGGTCTCGAGAGGCTCCAACGTCTGAGGAAAGCGCACGATCTTTCAGCAGCAACAATCTCGCAGGCTCCTGGCGGCTGTGTGAACGTCGAATATTGGATTGGCCAGCTCGCATGACAATAACGCGATTGCATAAGACACTGCTCCTGGATATGCTTCTTTGAGATCAATCTCTCCTCGCCTCGTCTGCTTTGCTACAGGAAACCTCCGGACCTTATGCCTTGGATTGAGGGGTGATATTTTTGTCTTACGAGGCATGAGAAGTGCAGGGTCCTGGTATCACATTCGCTGTATCTCCTTCCGATAGGAAGAGCCAGAAGCACGGCTGATGTTCTGCGACACGGAAACTGGTATACAGCCGGTCGTGCGATTCAGTTTGTGATGTTTAGTCTCCATGTTGCCGACGTTGATGGATCATGTAGCGCGTTGAAGTGCTTTTTATTGCAGCCACCAGGTATGGAAGACATTCGAGAATGCGCATCGTAGTTAGTTAGTCTCGTATCATCTCGTATGATCTTTACCCCGAAGCCAGCCACAAAATCGGCCTCTAAAGCTTCCCCGCGCCAGTGGAGGAGCTCCAATCAATCTCCATTAATCTCTATGGCGTCTCCACATTCTCCTCCTTGGCCTCGTTGTATACTACCCCGGCCACAGCAAGGTACCTACTGACTGTAGTCATTGTTAAGATAAGTATGTGCGACATCTTGTCCGGGGTCTGGGTGTTTCTCCAGTTTATTGACTTTCCTTCTCATCCTGTTCACAGTCGTACTCAATGGGTTGGCTTAGCTCAGATGGTAACATGAGGGAGAGGATGTTGCATTGGGCCATTACGGCAGCGTCTTGTCAAGCCTTTCTCCTACTAGGTAAAGAACCTATGTTTATGATTCAAGACATCTATTAATTCTTGTTATTAGGTTACGACCAAGGTGTCATGTCTGGTCTTGTAGGAGACAATACGAATCAGTTCGCCTCGACAATGAACATGCCAGATGCCAATGCACAAGGCCTCCTCACTTCTATCTACGATATTGGCTGTGCTGTTGGCTGTGTCCTTTCGTTCTTCGTTGGAGAGCATTTTGGCCGTAAGAAAATGATCATCGTAAGGCTGTATCCTGACGGCGGTGGGAACTGTGCTGAATCTACTCAGGCTGGTGGCACTATCATGATCATTGGGACAGTACTTCTGAGCACTTCATACGGACGTGCTCAATTCTACGTTGGTAGAATCGTCACAGGCCTCGGAAATGGTACCGAACTAGACTCCTACCAAACACACAGTGCTAACAATGTTCTTTCCAGGTATCAATTCTTCAAATGTGCCTGCATACCAGTCCGAGCTCGCAAGGCCGAAACACAGAGGCGCTCTGCTATGTGCTCAGGGAACAATCACCATCTTCGGCTTGTGCATTGCCTACTGGCTGGACTACGGTTTGAGTTTCACAGACAGTCCAGCACAATGGCGATTTCCTATTGCCTTCCAAGGCTTCTTCGCAATCGCACTCGTCCTACAAATGCTTCCTCTTCCGGAGTCGCCTCGATGGCTCCTCGAACATGGAAAGACTACCAGAGCTAGCTCAATCCTAGCTCGTCTGCAATATGAGCCTGCCACAGTGGATTCGGAGGAGGTGGTCATGATGCGCCGCCAAATCGAGTCTGCTCTGGAACTTGAACATGCTGGGGGCCCATTCTCCTACAAGGAACTCTTCACCATGGGACGTGTACAAAATCTTCGTCGGATGGTGAGTAAATCAATGCTTGGTTTGATGTCTCTATCGCTAATCTTCGACAAAGTTGCTTTGTGCTGTCATAAATATCCAACAACAATTTACGTAAGTCTCGATATATATCACAATTTCCCTAGCTAACAAAAGTGGCAGTGGTGCTAATTTTATAAATTACTATGCAAGTTAAGCACACTACGCATTGTTATATCTCGACTAACATCTCTCAGGGACCAAAAGTCTATCAAGAGACAGTCGGCCTATCTCGAAATCTGTCACTTATCCTTGGTGGCTGCACAAGCTTGACATACTTCGCTGGAAGTTTCATCCCTCTATGGACGTGCGATCGCTTTGGACGGCGCGCACTGCTCATGTTTTCAGCTGCAGGACTGTGCTTCTGCTTTGCCGTGGTTTCGATCCTTCTGTCCAGGAACACAGTAGACTGCGCCTACGGAGCCATTGCTTTCATCTTTCTCTTCCAGGTTTTTCTCGGTATCGGATATCTGCCCATTCCATGGTTCTATCCTTCTGAAGTCACTACGACAAGGATCAGATCGAAAGGCCAGGCTTTCGGTGGGTTCATCAACTGGATGTGCGTTTTCTGTGTCGTCCAGATCACGCCGATCGCTATTGAGAATATCAACTGGCACATCTTCATCATTTTCGCTTGTTTCTGCGCTATGTGGATACCGATTGTCTATTTCTTTTTTCCGGGTAAGCTTGTTATACCACACAGGACTTTGCGAGACTTACTGACGTATTGTAGAAACTGCCGGGTTGGGACTAGAAGACATCGACCACCTCTTCGAGAAGGGAGGTATCACCGGAGGCGTTTTCCATGCAAAAGGTGGCAGGACAGTCTTGCCCGGCTATCATAATACACACCCTAACACAGAAGGGTATGAAAAGGAAGGCTTCGAGGCTATGGGTATTGAGCATAAGTTTGATCAAACGACGACTGAGATGGAATTGGAGGCGGGTAGAGTGATGCCCGCATAACGCCAAAGATGTATGATATGATAGCTTCATACCTGTTCTGTATCACAGTTACTTCTGCTTCCGACTCAGTTGTGTGAATAAGACAGCTCAGATCCACTTCTATGACTCGATGAGACCGAGGAACATTTCGAACAAGCCAATGCTTAGCCGCGGGGCCAATCCCGCAGACCAAGGATGTAAGCTTATACAACGGCGCCACGAGGACATGTTCCTGCACTAGCTCGACTATAGATCTAGGTCGTGATATCTAGTATCGGTTGAGCAGTCTGTTTCGTAGAATTTCGAACTGGGCTTTGATAATGAGTGTCCCTTGAGATTCGCGTAGCCTTGACTCACTTTGACTAAATCAATGGACGAGAGAGTGCTCGGATCGTGAGCTGCCGCTGTTTCAGGCAAGAAGTAAAGGAATGCAATTGTGGCCATAAACCATTTCCATTGGCGATATACCCGTATACTGTTGCTAGACAAACGGCTGCCTTACTTCTACAATGAGCATATCGGTGTGAGTTCTTGTGTACCATGATTTCGAGCCGATCGCTACGACACGACAAAGCCTTTCTTGCCCTAGCAGAGCTCATGCCGAGTTTAACGGTCTTCACAGTAGATCGTGGACTCAACTTCCTAAGTGTTGCGTCGCTGAGAGTGCACAAATCGTGTCATTGGTACCTTAGGTTGTCATGGCTCCACAAAGCCAAGCAGCCAACGGAAACGTTCTGCCGAATCTATGAAGATTCTTTCTCAGCGCAACACACGACCATGTTCCGGAATAATATAGTGGACTTCGTCGCAGGATGGCTTGTGTTAGACGAGAAGAAAAGGGATGACTGTTTCCAGCTCCGCACCGACATGCAAAAGTTTCTTGGTCTCCTGATGAGGTGGCCAATAGAATCGACGCTCGATACAACATCGCGATCCTGATGCGCGACATTAGATCGACAAGTGATGTGTTCTTTACGAGCTGTGGTCTGCGAGGATTCGGTCCGTTTTTCACTCTGCCCGCAATTCCCCATAGCGATATGGCGGGATGAAGCTCCACGCGGGGATCGTGACATTTTCGCATGCGTAGGTGCTTGTCGCCCCCGGAGCCTGACAAACTTCGACAACGATGCCTATTCATGAAGAGCGAAGTACGGCCGCAGGTACAAGGCACCGATGGCTGATCAAAATGGAAAGACCACGCTTCTTGCCTTGGCTGACGGTGGGAGCGGCCGCATTAGGAAATAATGCGGAGTAGCAAACAAAAGCCCTACAGACCTCTAGTGGGCCTCCGCTTTTTCTGTGCTGATCTCTTGTTTCTCCACCACAAGTTCGCATGAACATCCCCGAAATGAGTCAAGAAGACCTAGGTTCATGGCGGAGTCTGAGTCGAGAAATACCCACACAACTTTCGACTTCATGACGTGAGCTGACTCTTCAACCTCGCTGTGGACTCACCAGAATAAGGTTCTTTTGATATGGATGGATGATCCGAGTCGTTTTATAACAAGAGGTAGAACTAACGAGTCCGCTTTCAAGCATAGCCCTAGACTACATGCACGTGGTCCAAACACAACCCGGTAGCACTCGTGAACGCTAGTATGTGAAAGCCCATACTTCCTTGGCGGATCCTACTTCCGGGTTTTATTTCGTTCGAGCCGGCCTGCGGTGGCTTGGCCGGTCCGTAAACCTTTGGCCAAGGTCGACTTTGTACTTGATTTTGGTCGCGATCAATGCAAGTCGAGGTTACGTTGGAGTTTCATAGTGAGAGCATTCTAGTTTTTGTTCCAATCAGTCTAATGGCAAGAAACCATTATCGCATGACCTAGGTAGATTGCGAATCCAGCAGTATCCGAAAGGTAAGCTTGCCAAGTCCATAGGCGGTGTCTGCCAATTTCTGTGGAGACGGCAGTCTCGGGAGCACTTCAGACGTCATTGTCTTAATGGCTCATTGTGCTGTGGACAATGCATATCACCAGGTTGCAGCTCTGACTTCCGATCTTGATGTGGGTGAATAAATACATACGGTTCGCGCTCTCCAAAGCTGGACTCAGCTTCATCTGACACTTTACGTATCCGCAATATGCGTTCTGTCGCTTCTCTGTTAGTCGCTTCAGCGACTTTACCCTTTGTCGCCTGTCAACATCCTACCGTACATACAAGGTCTTCCGATCCTCGTGCGTTTCACTTGTATTGACTGTCTTAGGGTAATTTTGGTTCTCCATTTCCGGACACCACTTATCCGGAACATGTGAGCGATGATCCGGTTGTTGTAGCAGGATCGCGTTACAATCAAACCAGTCCGCCTAGCTATCCATCGCCATGGGGAGAAGGATTAGGAGACTGGGCCTCAGCGTACGAAAAAGCCAAGGCCTTCGTCAGCCAGCTCACCTTGGAGGAAAAAGTTAACTTGACTACTGGAAGTGGCTGGGAGCAAGAAAGAGTACAGTTCGACGACTCAGCATTCTGAAATTATGATACTAATGTTATTTGTGTAGTGTGTTGGACAAACAGGCTCTGTGCCACGCCTTGGTTTCCGAAGTTTTTGCTTGCAAGATGGCCCCCTGGGTGTCAGAGATACTGATTCCAACAGTGTAAGGCCATTTCACGCATCACGTAGAGGGTATTTGTATTGACACATTCAAGGCATTCCCGGCAGGAGTCAATGTTGCCGCGACCTGGGACTGTGGCTTAGCATACGCTCGCGGTCAGGCCATGGGAGCCGAGCATCGCGGGAAAGGCGCCGACATGCAGCTCGGTCCGGTCGCCGGCCCCCTTGGTCGCACACCAGAGGGAGCTCGCAATTGGGAAGGCTTCTCTCCTGATCCATATCTTACAGGAGTTCTCTTTGCCGAGAGTATTCAAGGCATCCAGTCCAATGGCATCATGGCGAATCTAAAGCACTATTTGGCTTACGAACAAGATCACTTCCGCCTAAAAGAAGACTCGAACGGTTACGGCTGGAATATCACGGAACCAATGAGCAGCAACCTTGATGATGTTACCCTCCACGAGCTTTATCTTTGGCCGTTTGCAGATGGTGTCCGTGCTGGAGGGGCTTCGATTATGTGCAGCTACAACCAGGCAAGCAGGATCGAATCAATCATGAAAGAAAACATACTAACGTACAGATAGGTCAACAACTCTCAGGCGTGTCAAAACTCTTACCTTATCAACCATATCTTGAAGGGAGAGCTTGGCTTCCAAGGTCCTGTAATTTCTGACTGGATCGGTGAGTCATCGCTTGCCCCAGTAATGGCCTGAAGGCGTTGTTGACGATATCAGGTACACACTCTGGCGTCTCCAGTATCCTGGCAGGTCTTGACATGACCATGCCAGGTGATGTTGAGTACAATTCAGGCACCTCTTACTACGGGGTCAATCTCACTGTTGCTGTCCTCAACGGCACGGTCCCGCAATGGAGGCTCGATGATGCTGTAATGCGTATCATGGCTGCTTACTACTATGTGGGAAGAGACGAAACGCGCGAAATCGCTGACGTCAACTTCTCTGCCTGGACGCTTGATACATTCGGAAACCAGCACTACTATGTCGACTCGCCAATCACTCAAGTCAATGAACACGTAAACGTGAGAGGCGATCACATTCAGCTTATCCGCGAGATCGGTGCAAAGTCTACTGTTCTGCTCAAGAACGTCAACAACACCTTGCCTCTTACTGGTCGCGAGAAACTGACTGCTGTCATTGGCGAGGATGGTAAGCCTTGTGTCCCGCAAAATCGATCAGAAAGGAAGACTTAGATTGTGCTAATTCATGACAGCTGGATCAAACAGCCTCGGCCCGAATGGCTGTTCTGACCGTGGTTGCGACAATGGCACCTTAGGACAAGGATGGGGCTCTGGAGCAGTAAACTATCCAGTACTGATCACGCCAGACTCAGCATTGCAATACGAGGTCGCCAGCTCTGGCGGTGCCTACGAGTCAATCACCAACAACTGGGCACACGATGAAATTAGTGCCTTAGCACGCCGCAGCAATGTCACTATCGCCTTTGCCAACAGCAATGCTGGCGAGTGGTACATTGAGGTAGATGGAAACTATGGTGATCGTAACAATCTCACTTTCTGGCAAGGTATGTCCACGCGGATATCCTGCTTCGTCCCTTGGCAAGAGATGATGCTCCGTAAGACATTGCAGCTAATTTTTCACAGGAGCCGACGAGATGCTTGACACCGTAATAAGTCAGTGTAACAACGTGGTCCTTGTTGTTCACTCTGTTGGTCCAGTCATCCTGGAAAAGTATCAGAATCATCCCAATGTGACTGCTATAGTTTGGGCTGGACTACCAGGAGAAGCAAGCGGATTGTCGATCGCCGATGTTCTTTACGGCCGTGTCAACCCTGGCGCCAAGCTTCCTTTCACTATTGGAAAGGACCGCAAAGACTACGGTACTGACATACTGTACTCCGTGAACCAGGATGTACCCCAAGTCAACTTCCAGGAGGGAGTCTTCACCGACTACAGGGCTTTCGATAAGCTCAACACCTCAGTGACATACCCCTTCGGCTTTGGTTTGTCATACACTACGTTTAATTACAGCAATCTTCAGGTCCGTAAGGTCTCCGCAGGCAATTACACTGATTCCACCGGATACACCTCTGCTGCACCAACTTATGGTACCATCGACAACAACACCGCCTCGCATCTCTTCCCCGCCAACTTCACCAAGACATCTCTCTACCTATACCCCTGGCTTAATACCACAAATCTTTCTGCAGCGGTCAGTGCACCTCATTACGGGAACAATGACTTTATCCCTGAGGGTGCTTTGGACGGCTCACCTCAGAAGGTCAATCCCGCCGGAGGTGCACCAGGCGGAAACCCAGAGCTGTATGACATACTCTACGAGGTTACTGCGACCATCACCAACACAGGCTCAGTCGCTGGCGAGGAAGTCCCTCAGCTCTATGTCTCCCTCGGTGGAAGCAGCGAGCGCAATCCTCCTCGTGTTCTTCGCGGCTTCGAGCGTTTGTCGATCCAGCCAAACTCGAGCACAACTTTCACCGCCTCTTTGACCCGTAGAGATCTTAGCAACTGGGATACCGTGAAACAAAACTGGGTCATTTCCGCAACAAACAAGACCGTGTGGGTGGGTTCTTCGTCAAGGACTCTGCCACTTTCGGCACCACTTAACTAGGATGTCAAGTGTTTGATCCTGATGGGTTGATACGAATATACAACATAATGACCTGTATAGATATGAAACAGTGAGGGTTAGATCTGGAAGCTGTATGTTAGTCTCCGATCACTTAATGCGGATGGGTGGTGTAGTTTATGGTCAACTCAAAATGTAGCATGAAATTCACATGATTCACACTTCCAACAATCTCTTGCCTGTATTTGCTCGATCACACCTCTAAGGGCCACATTTGATTGTTCGAACACGATGGGAGGTGTTTGGTCTCTATAATATGCAATACTGTACTTTGAGTGGTTCCGAGCTCTCCGGAGTATGACTAAGCAATATTAACCGAGTTCCCACTTCAACCTCACCCCTTGTCAGCTGCTTTCCTCCTTGTCCATACCATGCCCGTGGGCCACTTTCGCAGCTCAGATCGACAAAATCTACGTGTTGAACTGTCTCATCGTCATGGACGCCTTGTATATTGTGGGCAGACAAGTGCATGGGCTGTTTGGCTTTGTTCCTCAGTCCTTGTCGTTGGGCAAGAGCACGATGGCAACGAATGTCGAAAGGTACAAGTATCTCACAAAAAGTTGTGATATCTCATGACTTCCTGCATTTCCATGAGATACTACAGGAGGTCATGAGCCGCTCATTTGGATGGGCGGCAAAAGGAGATGTCTTAGGTGCACAACAGGACAGCTCTACATTGTAGCTATCCCAAGTAGCTTCAAGCAGGAAAAGTCATATGCATGAAGGCATGAACTAGCATATAAAACGCCGTGTTCGCGCGAAGTGCTTGTGCAGATCCGAAATAAAAACTCAATTGAAGGGTGAAGTGAGAGTGAAGTGAAGGGAGTTGTGCGTTTCAAACCAAATCTTGGCAGCACCAGCCATCCAATTTGAGGTTGTGTACAAACCGCATAAACATAACTTTGACCCATCTCACTTCTTTCCTTCTTCCTCTAGAAACATCCACATCAACAACTCTACATCCTCAAATTTGCACCAATACCACTACATCAACTTCTTCTGAATAATCGTTCAATCAACGCAAGACAGCTCAGAACTTTCGCAGGTCGAAGTTCGTGTCGTCCGACAAGTAAGTTGTACATTCTCGCGCCCTTGTTCACACAAGACACTGATCAATTCTTCGCAGATGGCTCCAACCATGTCCAAGCAGTGTGCCTTCAGACCTGCGCTTGCGGCAAAGGCCGCTGGCCAAAACAAGCCCCAGGACCTCCGCGTCCCTACAGTCACTCAACTTCAGCGTGACCCAGGATCCGTCTCTGAGGATAGTCGACTCATCATTCTTGCCAATCCAGCCCCTGGACACAAGATTTGGGAGAACACTCTGGGCAGCTACGAAGAATCAGGATCTCTGCACTTTGAGTCCTTCGATGCAGCTGACCTCTGCATCCCACCCAGCCACCTTCCAGGCCTGCGCGTCACTGCTTCTCGTGGTCCTCACAACACTCAGTCCACTGTCGAGACCACTGTCTCCATCCAAGGCCGCAAGCTCAATCCGACCATCCGCGCTGTGACGTCCATCTACCGTGGCCATGGCAACTCGAGACGCGCTATTTACACCACTCAGGTCGACTGGCCATTTGCGCCAATCAAGTGGCGTGGAAACCCCAACAAGAAGTGCGGCGTTACCGACTTGACTGCTCGTATCGACGCGTCCAACGAGTTTCTTGAGCTCAGCTTCGTGCCTGAGTGCGCTATCTCTGTCAATCTTCTCCCTGTCACCTTCAACTCTTCTCTGCTTGAGAAGACTGACGATGAGGCTCTGACTCCCGCCGAATTCTCTTTTCTGCTGGACTTCGCAGAGATGGTTGAGCATCCTCAAGGCCGCCGCCTGAGTGTGCGCTTCAACATCGGTCCTCAAGAACGTGACCTTCTTGCCGCTGGCGATACCGACACAGCCCACAGCAAGCTTCTCGATGCTCTGCCGACCAAGAATGACATCGGCGGTGACTTCCGTGTGCCGCGTTGGAACCAGTACCGCAAGGAGGACGGACTATCCTCTGACGCGTCTTCCAGCTCGCACGGCGACATGAGCGATAGTCTGAGCGATCCTTTGGCCAACTCAGGCAGATCATCGCCCTCTCCTCCACCACTGTCTATGTCTGGCATCGACTTCAGTATCTCTGAGCCACTTCCAAGCCCACCCCTTCAGGTCAGCTTCAACACCATGAAGTCGCGTCACGAGGTCCTCTCCAGACCTCACCCCGGTACTCCAATGCCGGCTGTCAAGGTGTTCCAAGACCAAGACGATGCTCTCGTCAGTCTCGCCTACGGCGCTCATCTCGAGTGCGAGGAACAGAGCGCAACATTTGCTGCCATGAAGCGCGACCTCCACCGCGTCCGCATTTGCGCTGTTGACACCAGAGTCCTTGCTCTCGTTGAATTCAGTACTCCACCAAGCACCGGTCTCCCTCAGGACCGTTTCCGCCTTGACGACTCAACAAAGGTTGACCTCACCATCCGAGGAGACGCAAGCGGCAACAACGCCATCATCGGCTCTGGCATGACCGTGGCCAACGTCTTCGGTCTGCCTCGTAGCGATCTCCTCATTCTGGTCGAAAACAAGTGGTCCGGCGCATTCCGCCATTGCTCTCAACCAATTGAGCACTTCCAGAGAGAAGGAGGAGCCAGGGCACCATACCTGAGTGTTCGTGTCTCGCCACAAATGAACAACCACTCATTCAAGACTGAAGTCGAGGCGGTCATGCGCGCTTATGGACCAGGCTGTCCCACCGATCGTCTCCCATTCCTGCTCGGCGATGGCTCATTCCTCGGCTACAGCAATCCGATCGCCAACGTCAGCCACATCGCAAAGGCAGCCTTGCAAGAGCTCAAGGAAGCAAAGCCTTGGAACGAAGAGCAGATGCAGGTCATTGACGCCATTCCCTCTGCTCCTGCAGGGGTCATGATGGTTCTGGGTCCTGGCGGAACAGGCAAGACTGCACTCATCACTCACATTACCAAGTTGGCGGCCCGCTGTGGCCACTATGCCTTGGTTTCCGGCACTCGTAATGACACCCTTGACGACATGACACTGAAGATCAACGAGGTCGACCCAGCATTGAGACCTGTCAGGTACTACTCACCTAGTCAGGAGAAGCTGGGCTCTCTGTACGAGGGTAACAAGGGCTCTGTCATGCCTGGATCCTCCAACAGCTTGCTTGTGTCCACCTTCGACACTATTGAAGGCGACACCAAGAAGGCTCGTCGCTCTCTTCCAGAGTTCTCTGTGCTTGGTTGGGTCTTGAAGAACCTCGACCGTCAGAAGCCTCTGATGAGGTCTTTCCGCCCTAAGGACCGCAGCGCCGGAAAGCGCCCTCAGGAAGATGTTCGTGCTTACTTCAGAGACCGTCTGCACCTTCTTCGCAGCAACCTCCATGGTTGGAACCTTCCATGGGTCAATGGAGACGAAGAAAAGGACTTCCTTGATCAGGCATATGGCTTCCTTCGCGACGAAGTCTTTCGCGAAGCACGTGTCTTGCTATGCACCAACCACATGGCCGACAAGGCTGAAATTCAGCTCTACTTCGCTTTCCCAGACAAGCCGGGCAAGATTTGGCTCTTCCAAGACGAAGCCCAGTCCATGACCGAAGCCGCCTCTCTGGTTCCATTCTGCCTCCACAGTGTCTCCAACACTGGCCAGGAAACAAGAATCATCGTCATGCACTTCATCTGTGGTGATCTGAAGCAGCTGCCACCTTTCGCCATGTCACGTACTGGTTGCTTCAACACAGTCAACGAGTTCGCTGCTCAGAGAGCCGTCAGTCTGATGGAGCGCAAGCTGGCCTCCAACTTCCCTGCCATTACCTTGGTGGAGCAGCGCCGTGCTGCATCCGTCTTGATGCGTGGAGCAAACATGTTTCACTATGGTGGAAAGCTGCGCACTCCCGACTACCCATCCCTTGATGCTGAGTACATGGACTTGATTCCTGACCTTGCTGGCTTCAAGATGCGTCCCTACCACCACGAGGACAAGCGCAGACTGGCATGGATCGAGGTCGACAGCGAAGCCTACGAGAGTGAAGCCACCGGCTCCCGTGCGAACCCAAAGAACGCCCTTATCGTTCGTGACATCCTTGTCAAGGTCCAAGCCAAGTTTGGCAAGCGCACCAGCAAGAAGTGCAAGCTGTGCACACCCTACAAGCGCCAGAAGGAGCTCTTCATGAGCATCTGTTGCGAACTCAAGGCAAACTTCGGCTGGACTGACGCCGACCTTCCTTCCATCCATACCTGCGACTCTCTCATCGGTCGCGAGAGCTCTCTCGTGATCCTCGATCTGGTCAACAACGGCACCGAAGGATTCCTCCGCGATTGTCGCCGCGCATGCGTCACTTTCACCCGCTCTAAGGACATGTTCTTGGTCATTGGTGGTAAGTTCACCCTGCCTGACTACACCAAGCAGGTCAACCCAAAGGTGCTCATTGATCCCATCACCGGCCACCGCATCAACGCCGACATGTCCAGGCCACTGGCCTTCTACCACGCCTTCTTCAAGGCCAATGGCTTCATGTACCCCGCTGACATGAGTGCCATTTCTGAGCCAATCATTCCTTCCGATCTTCGTCCTCTTGGACATGACATGGAAGATGAGGAAGCTGCTAAGCTCTACGCCGAGAAAATCCTTCTCTTGGGTGAAGAAGACATTGGTGACTGGGAGCTTGTCGACGCCTAGAGTCAGACCTCAAAAACTGGGAGCTTGTCAACGCCTAGAGTCAGACCTCAAAACTTGGGACGCCCGGCGACGTGTTCAGTGAATGGTGACAGGGAATTGATCAGGGGAGGATTCACAAAGGGTATTCAATGAAATGTTTTAGCCACCGTTGATGGCTTGGTCGGACTTCTTTCAATGCAGAACAAGGTTGCACAGAGGTGTCTCTGATTCCATTACACTATTGAGCTGCCCACCCATAGGTTAGCTAGTTTGTGATAGTCAATTCGTAGTTACGCAATTGAAGTGGATCCACATGAAACACTTCCATGAGTGCAAGGGACCAAGTTGTGCAAGTGTATGATGTTTGCCTGCCGAGGCTATGTTGACGTCAATCTACGGACTTCGGAAAAACCAGGTCCGACAGACAACTCTCACACTTCAAAGGCAGGCACTCGTACATTGTCTTGTAAATCTAAACACTATACGAACAGATCTCCACATGATAACAAGTCAAGCGATTGCTTCGGTGGCGCCATGCCTGGCTTTTATAGCAATCTTTACGAAGATAACAACTCTGCACCTGGCGTTCTTGACCACATGACCTCGTAGTGCTCGACTGACTCTTTTCCTTGTATATTTACACTAGCATGTCACTCTACTCTTCGACTGGCTTGATTGGGCTAATTGTTGTCCGGTAGGTAGGTGACTTATCTGGGGGCTGTGCATACAACGACGAATAGGGACATAAAGCTCCTCCCGAGCTATCTCCCGACCTATATCCCGAACGAATGGGATGTTGACTGGCTGCAGCTGCGGTGGTGGCTGAACAAGGCTGAGTTCGTGCATGAGCTGGTGAGCTGGCATTATGAGCTTTGCTTACGCCTAGGTGAGCTTCAGACTCTTCATCACTTCCTGACACATTCAAATTTGGCTCCTCTTTCGAGCTTCAATTCCATATAATATCTACCACGCTTTTTGACAGAATCAGCGTAGTTCTGAGATACGCTCGAGAATTTCGCTCACCAGTGCACAGCTTAATGAGATGGCTGAGGTTGTGCTGGGCACAGTAGCATCCGCCGCAGGATTGTCGGGGCTGACTATACAATTGCTCGAGAGTGGGAGAAAGATCGAATCTTTCTACGACGATGTCAAAGACCCGCCTGAGGACCTGAAACATCTTCAAGGACGTTTAAATACACTTGCCGTGCTTCTTCAGACAATCCGAAGCAGCGAAAATATGATGCAGCTTCTTACCCGCAGCCCACAGTTCGAGCAATGCATGACTTCATGCCAGGCAGCTTCAGAGGAAGTCAAGCTATTTGCCAACAGACTGGAGAGCGGTATGATAAAAAATAAGAGATGGGGCGCGATCAAGTGTGTCCTGAAGAAGGATGATTTGGTAAAACTGGACAAGCGTTTGGAAAGGGCCATCAGCTTGCTCCATTTGTGTTGCTCGTTGCATGGGATGTGAGTGATATCGATCCATCACATGGTCAAGAAGATCTGCTGAGAACGCACAGCGAACTATTTCAGACCATCCTCCAGGCAGTGCAAAGCTTGCAAGTACTGGTCCAGCTACCTCAGGCTGCAACCCTGGCAGTTTCGACACCTACTCCCGGCCGTATCAGCTCTACATTGGTATCTATGAGCTCGTCTAGTTGGCAGGATGAGAACGACGTTGAAGAGATACCACGAACATTTGAAGACAACCGTTTTCGCACGGCATCAGTCATACGCAAGAAGAAGCCACGACTTCATTTACCTTTCTTCTTCTACAATAAGATCTGGGAGTTTCAGTATCGCCATTCAATCAGTGGGTGGGACGTGAAGCTCACGAGTCGAAGAATTGTTCCTTCTGGTTCTGATATCTTGACGCGAGCTGCGAAAGCGGACCTGGAAGGCGTGAAAGCCCTGCTCATGACTAATCAGGCCTCAATCTTCGACGAGGACGAATATGGCCGCAATACAATTAGCGTATGACTTCACTAATGCAGATCAAGCTAATCTTTTCGGTAGGCATTTTTATTTGGGTACGATGCACAGCGGATGTTCGAATTTTTGCAATTTTTCGTCAGCCAAGGACTTGAATGTGACAGCATTGACTTCGATTGGTCCTTACACGGGCTCGCTGATCCGGATCACCCTGTCTTGCACGATCTTTACCGGCTGATTCTCCAGTACCACTCGGAACCAACTATCCTGCATTGGCTCCATTGTCCCGGGCACCCATACTTCATTCGTGACATTGCAGCACGGCTTGATCCTCCACTGCACACTTACACACTCAATCATCGATTAGGTCTCATCCTCGATAGCTATGGAATCTATCAAATCAGGACCCGCCACATGACATGTGCCTTCCTGACGAGACTAGGATGCCAAATTACCGATGACAATTTCTTACGTATAATCTTTTCAGATGACCCCTCGTTCCTCTGTAGGATCGTCTCTATCTTTGGAACGGCGTTTGCCCTCGGGGATCAAAAGGCAAGGGAGAGATTGATCGATCTATTCAGAGCCGCCACTGAAGCCAGACTGACACACTGTATGTATCACACGAGGTTTCGTGGCGTGTTGATGCATCGGTTTGTCAAGGGTCATTGTGAGACAGGGGCTTATGATCAGCGACGAGCGCAATCTCCTGAAACAGTGCCAACAAACAGTTCGCGAACATGGGAAAATTCGATTTTGTGGAGAAATATGGTCCGCTTCGAAAGACATATAACCAGTTCTATGCAGTCATGGCTGGACTGTTTGTCCTTGGCTGGTGTGAGGCTGTCCGAATGATCCTGACCCTCTACCGAGTCATGCGACTGATAATTGGGAAACTTTTGACACGAAGTGGTTGGAGCTACATAACTATACGTTATCAACTTCATGGAGTGCTCTGCTTCATCCTTTCGGCCATTGCAAGATCATAGATCTCCACGGTGGCTCTCGTTTGAAAGACTGGACGGCAGAGTTCTCGTGGAGGCTCTCGAATGCTGCTATCTGGGAGAGTGTTGCGGGAGAATTCTGGAAGATGCTTGATCAAACTCAACAACCATGGCCCAAGATACCCGGGGCTTGGCAATCTGAATGGGACACTTACGACGAGGATGACTATATTGAGTGGCCGTCTGACTACACCTCGCGGCGGAGACTTTGTCGTGTGGGTGATCCAAGCAGAGGATGGAGAAAAGCAACTGCTAGGCGACTTGCCAACGAGGATTGTACGAGAGATATCTTGATGTCACAAAAACAGTCGATCCACAGGCACCAGAGACGCTTACAACGTGGTGCAATCCGTGCGGCCATTGAGATAGGCTGGTGGGAAGATGGCGAAGCTGAAGCCGCAACATACTTCCGAGCAGACGAGATCGAGGCATACATAGAAGCGGCAGGATGGTGAAGATCATGCTGCGGGATACTTCAGAGCAAATGAGACCGAAGCATACAGTGAAGCGGCATTGCGACGGCGACCAGTCTTGCTGAAATGCATTTCAAGCAAGCTAAAGGCTTTATGTGTGCCATCTCGTTGGTCCAGTACTTCGACTACAGGAACATTCTCTCCTTTCATACTCAGTATCGCCAGACCTCCACTGCAATCATCAGAGTCCGGGCGGGTGTAGGCGGGGCAGAAGGAGGTTTCTATCTGTTGTACTAGCAGGTACAGCGGAGTAGGACATGATGGTGGTGGCGGCGTTTGATTGTTTGCCGCTTCAGCCTTAAATTTGACCTAGATTCCTTGCGGTGAAGAGGATTAATCATCGTCTTCTTAACAAGGATGCTTCTTTCACTACCGCATCTTTTTCTAATGAAAGCAGCAATGATCTATTCGCTGCATGTGAAAGGGCCATCGCCTGCAGCGACCAATAATCAGCATTTATAAAGGCCGTTCGCGCTCAATGATTGATGCTCCAACTCCTCGCTTCCCTTCCTCCCGAAACAGAAACACGATCTGCTCTCCATTTCGACTTTCCAGCACTACAAACAATCTCTATATACCATGAATCACATCCCCACCTGCATCAAAACAATCCTAGGCCTCGAACCACCAAGCCAAGATCCCAAACTAGCGCGCCTGCACTCCCACATAACCCAACTCGAACGCGAAAAACACGCAGCAACCACAAGCCTAGCCATGGTACATCTCAATCACTCCATCCATTCCACCCATCACTAACCCAAAAGATGCAAGCGAAAACCACAGACTACCAAACCCACAACTTCGCATGCCTCTCCCGCATCCACAATCTAGAAACAGATATCCGCATCCACCAACGCGCGCTCGCGGACTCCGATCAACTCGTCTATGCGCTCGCGCAGGAACGACAGCATCTCTACGCCCGCCAGCAGCAGAACGATCAATTGCTCGGCGGGTTTCGCGCGAGGTATATGATGGTCAAGGAGCGCTTTGATGAGCAAGACGAGGCGATCAAAGGTCTGAGAGCTGATTTGCGGAGGGCGCAGGAGGAGAATGGTGCGCTTCAGGGGGAGTTGGTGCGGCGCGCGGATGGGTGTGCGAGGTTAGCTGAGGAGGTTGGTGTCGCGAGGGGGAGAGGGTGGGGTCGCTTAGGGCGATGGAGGGGGAGAGGTGTGAGTGCAGGGATAAGCGAAGGGAGTTGGAGGTCGAGAATGAGAGGTTGAGGGGTGAGATTGAGGAGCTTAGGGGTCAGAAAAGGGGCTGAGGCTGGTGGATGAGAGGTCGTCTATACACGTAGCGGTAGAAAGCGCTTGCGGAGGCCTGGTAAGAAGATTTCTGCTGTCACCGATCGGCGTAATGCTCGTATCGCGTCCTTATCGTCAGACGGGTCAGAGTCCGCCAAAGTCGTAATTAAGCTAAGAGGTCAAAATTAAGGAGAGTCCCAGAACTCGCAAAGCAAGCATTATTCGCCAAAGAAACAGCAAAAGAAGCACCACCCCATCCAGATTCATCCGAGCCCCCCCCCCCCCTTTCACCAAAGAAAGTCCAATCGGCATGTGTACAACTCCCGTGAGGATGGTCTAATGGGTCATCTCGCTAGATGGAGTGCCCATTAGATCCTTACTGCCTGGGTTCGAATCCCGGGGTGGTCAGCAAGACAAATTGATTTCAGTTCAGTGATACTGCGCATGGGGTAGTTCTGCTGAGATCTTGGCGGCATAGGACTAAGGTCTCATCACGACCCGTTGCTGGGCGGAGAGAAGATTCATCTGCCTTTTTTTTGTTTTTTTTTGGCTCTGAATTTACTCTTGTACTCACTCTTGTATTCACTTCTTGATTTTTGTGCTTCTCGCGGGGAGGGGGGGGTTGGATGGATTCGTTCGGATGGAGTGGTACTTTTGTTCTGCTTAGTCTGCGTCGGATAAGGAATGCTCTGATTGCAGACAGAATATTGGCTGACTTCTTCCTGATTTTGATCTTTTAGCATTGGTTATGAGCTTGGAGAGATCTGACACGCAGGACTTGGGCGAGAGCTTGATCTCGTTTTACCATGCCTTTCGCATCAGTCAAGACTTGGGAGCAACAATCCTGCGTTGGCTGAACGGTAGTCCGATTATACATACGTCTCGATCGGTCACTGGCTTCGGTGGTAAGGCAGTCAATGCGGAGTCACGTAACGCAAGACAAGACGCCGCTTCTGGAAGAGCGGGAAGGAGAAGGAGGAACTCCATGATGCTTGCTGCCTCTGTCACACATCAGACAAGTCGGAACGACACTCACGACCACAAGCTTCGAGACATTGGTAGTTCTCGCACCCTATCACAAATGTCGTCTGGAGACTGGAATCGTCCAGGAAGGGAAGGTCCCGGGTGCTCTATCTGCAGGAATATCGGTGTTCGGCCGCGAGTCACCACGTCCTCTATTGGCTATCAAAACCCACCACAGATATAGTAACGGAAGTGGTCATTCAATCGGAACAGGAGTGTATGATGGAAGGAGATGGATGTAACAACACAAGGAACGAATGTTGGCGCATACTCTGGGATGAGAAGTGAGAGGGGAGATGATAAAGAGCAGAACCCAGAACGAGGTCATGGATAGCACGGTCGACGTCCAGAAAAAGAACGAGAGTCATACCAGTGCATGAGAACAATATTAACAAATTGAGGTGGAAAACAGGAGGTAAGACTCTTGGACCGCGGTGTGGTTTCTCCACAAGGGGAAGTAGTTTCAATCGTGCTTGGGATTACGGTTTTTTTTCATCCTGGTAAGAGACCATTGTGAGTCATGTGTGCTCTGCATCAACTCTCGCTTTATCATATATCTCCAACTTGTACTCCGCGACTGAACGAAAGGCGCGAAAATACCACCAGGACTTGAGACAAGGCAGTCTGCGTCTGTCCCTGAATCCAAACTCCAAGGCTGGAAAGGGGGCACGAAAATGGGCGACCCTGTCCAAGTTGGCCTTTTTCCTTGGTTCGGAAACATGGTATTCTGAGGCGTGATGGTTCTTTTTGGGCTGGTTGAGGGACTTGTGAGTACCTTTGTGGGTATTATAGAAAGGATTCGCGCTTTAGAAGCGATAGGGTCGTGAGATATAGCCATCAATGACATCCAATGACATCCAATGGAAAGTAATATGGTGCTTCAATGTAAAGATTCAGCAGAAATTTGCGAAGGGGTTAAATGCATCACCATCGCGGGTATTGGAAGATACTTGATTTGCAGGAAAACAAGTACACTCTTCAAAACTAGCAAATCTATCAAGACTTGAGCACGGAATATACAATAACTACTCGATTTCCGCTGCAAAAGGCCTGGCCTGGTTAAAAAATCGGAGATTCGGTCTTCCGGCAGAACTTCAGCCTGTCCATTAGCTACTCAAGATGAATCATTGATCAGCGATGTTTACTGATGAGATACCTTCCAGAAATTGAGTCGAAGCCAGAGTCCACACTGCAATTGCTGTCACGCCGACTGTACGGGTCGAGTTGATAACGAAGGTTTGACAGCAGGACGTGATGTACGGGGGAAGACATCGGAGATAATTTGTCCGGGCCACTTTGCGAGTCATGTGTTGACGCGCGCCTTCAAACGCGTCTCCCGAAGATGCGACAAAACGTGCATGATTAATTGATTGACACATCTATCTTTACAGATATGGAGGCTTGGAAAGGCAGTCTTATTCTTAGCGATGGTCATTCAATATCAGGTAAATCAGTACCAAGAGGCCATGAAGGTATCAGTGACTGATTAAAGGGCAGATATCCACATTGGCGCAGCAAGTGCGAAAACATGTACAGCTATCCTTACATCGACGGCGCGATTACGCTTTCTGGCCTTTGTGGACACTTCTAGGATACCGATACATCTTATCCATGGGCCACGGCTAGATGTATGGACTGACACGGAAGAAACGGAAAGCTGGTTCAGTAAGACGCTGCTGAATATTGATTCGGATGAAGATGAGGCGGAATGGTGGCATACTGCTCGCCCGGAATCACCACTTGGCGTGTTAGCAGCAGTGGATACATTCGGTGTTCAGGAAGCATCAAGAGGAGGACCGCGCATCACAGAAGTCTTGTTCCTTGCATCACGGAGTAGCAATAATCCACCATGTCCACCAACACCACCCCATTCTTCCCAGGGCACTATCTATCTGGCTGCTGCTGCTGCTTCGGAACCACTTCTCAACCTGCACGCTTTTACTCTCTCTTCAGACTTGATCCAAAATGGCCTTGACGACATCTCACCCCCCGCATCGCCGACCACCACAGAAACCGACACAATATCAGCGACTCTCCTCCCCGACCCCTTCGCCACCCAACAGCTGAACCCTGCCCCACCAAAGCCAATCACCACAACCCTCAAACGAAAAAACGTACACGATACCTTTACCGAAGCAGAATCTCTTCGCAAACGAGTCCGTCAAAGACCAGGTGAAAGTGTCCAAGCCGCTTCCGCCCACCCACCCTCAATGCCCTCATTGAAACAAATGACCTCAAACTCCTTCCACTCCCAGAATCCCTCTTCCACTCGTCCAGCATCAGCATCTGGAAATGTACCCATACAAACAAGACCTCTGTCAAGATCACCGAGTATAACCAGCGCCAAAGCCGCCTCAACAAAAGCCACCACCGCCGCACCAAAGCGATCCAATCTAGCCCGAGTACAAAGCGCCCTCACAACCCCAACCACAGACTTCCCCAAAGACGCGGAACTAGAAGCGAAAAACAAAGACCTCCTCTCCCGTCTAGTAATGGCAGGAATGCGCCTCCACGGGCTCTCCCAATCAAAATCCAAAACCATAAAACCACAACCCCTCCAGCACCCGCAAATCCAACCACGACGTTCCTCCCCCGCTCATTCCATTCTAGCAAAACAAGAACCAGACCCCACGGTGGGCATCACCGACGCATATAAAAACGAGGAGTTCAGACTCATCTACCACCAAACCTTCCGCGGCGCGACTTTCGCTTTCCGCGACCATATCTCGAGTGCGTCGCTACATCCGCATACCGAGATCTTGAGGGAAGTGGTTGATAAGTTGCTGGTTTTGTTTTGTGGTGATCCGCTTGCGAGGGGGTTGGCTGATGGAGCGATACCGGGGAGTGAGCGGATCACGCCTGGGGGGAGGAAGGTTTTTGAGACGCCTGGGGAGGTCGAGGGGAGTCCTTTTGGTTTGGCTGGTGGTGGGGGTGGAGGGGGGGAAGGAGATGGGGAGCAGGCTATCACGCCTAGTTTTAGGAAGAGAGGAAAGGCAAGAGAAGTTGCGTAGTTGAGGACGAAAGTATTGGCTTTACTCACGTCAATGTAGTATTTGCGTAAATAATGATTACGAATCATGAAACTGCTTGCGCGTACTTGATATCCAAGCATGAGATCACGAGCCACGGTTGTGATCCTCTTGTATCGAGTCATGCGTATATACGCAGAGGGGCAAAGACTATTCATCCATCAGCCAAATCACACGCCAAACTTCCACTGAACGTGATCATACTTCTCGACACCTATCACTCTACTCTATCCCCAACAACTTGTTGTACTCCCATCCATCTGTACCATCTTTCTGGACTTGGTGGACTGTCAATACGCGATAGGGCTCGGACCGAGTTTTCGTTTTTGCCGTTCCGAAGCCCCGTGGACTTTCATGTTCTATTGTCCCTGTGCTCCTTCGTGAAAATGCTAGAGAGGAACTACGATGTCTTCTCCTGGCCCTTCTACTCGCTTGCGTTATGATTCACTGTCGCCGCCGACATATCTACGAAGACTGCCAAGATAGAGCTGGAATGGGCACGATGTCAGAGACAAAGGGCATGAAGAGTTGTTGTGAGATGAGATTCTGACAGCCTGCTGGAGTCGGCTGAAGAATTCTGCGGCTGCGCAGCCTGCATACGGTATACCTGTGAGAGCGTAAAAGCCTCGCCAGTCTGGCACCAATCACCGCGAAATGAGGTACCCCGCCTACTTGGCACAAAGATCGGGATAGGGTCCTGATATGTTGGAGTCGGCTTCGCGACAGAGCGTGCTTTGAACATATAGGACGCGAAGTCGGCACTGGTCAGGCAAGCCCTCTCGAACCACTCAACTTCTGAGATATCGTGTGCGTATCGGATGCGAGAGTCGTCAGACGACTGACAGAAGACAGTAGAAGTCAACATTAAGCTACTTTTTTGTGACCTATACAACAAACAGAACATAAGTGCAAGAAAGAAAACAACCATACTCATGTCATGCCAACATTCGGTAAATGCTGTTCCACAACCATCATTGAACGTTTAAATGACAAGTGCCTCGCCAACCTTGTCCTCCATACCCTCACCTCTGTACCTCTCGACGGCCTTCATGACCTCGCCGTTGGGACCACAGTACTTCTCGACCTGTTGTGGTGCGCGACCGACAAAAGTCTTGGCGTCAAGGAGAGAGTCAAGTTCTGCGTAGATAGGCTCGAAGAACTTGGTGACCTTGATGCGCTCGATCAGGTCGTTGGGCTTACCCTCCATCTTGACAGCGGCGGAAGCCTGGTGAGACAGGACACGGATCTCTTCGTGAGCATCTTGACGAGAGACACCCTTCTTGACGAGAGCCATGATGATGTTCTCGGTAGCCATGAAGGGAAGCTCTTCTTGCAGGCGAGACCCGATACGCTTGGGGTAGACGACGAGACCGCTGAAGATGTTGTTCATGAGAATGAGAAGGGCATCGGCGCAGAGGAACATCTCGGGGATATCAATACGACGGATGGCAGAGTCATCGAGGGTACGCTCCATCCATTGCGATGAGTAGGTTGAAATAAAATCAGCGTGGAGGTTTGCAAGGCGGCTGAATATAAGTTAGCTCAGAAGTACGATGAAGATATATGACAAAATGATACTCACCGACCAAGAGAAGTCAGACGCTCGGAGCGCATGGGGTTTCTCTTGTAAGCCATAGCGGAAGACCCAATCTGGTCCTTCTCAAATGGCTCCTCAATCTCCTTCCAGGAGGCCAGGTGACGGATATCAGTGGAGATGCGTTGGCATGTGGCACCAAACGAGCAAACAGCGCTGGCAACCTCGAGGTCGACCTTACGGGAGTAAGTCTGTGTGGCGATGGGGTAAGCGGCGGGGAAGCCGGCCTTCTTGGTAACAAGCTCATCGAGCTGCTCGACCTTGTCGTGGTCACCGTCAAAGATGGCCAGGAAAGAGGCCTGAGTACCAGTGGTACCCTTGACACCACGGAACAGAAGATCATCTCTGACTCTCTGAATGGCCTTCAAGTCCATGACCAGGTCCTGGATCCAGACACAGGCACGCTTGCCGACAGTGGTGAGCTGAGCGGGTTGCAGGTGAGTGTAGCCCAAGCAAGGAAGGTCCTTCCACTGCAGGGCAAACGAGTTGAGCTTGTCAATAGCATTGGCCATCTTCTTGGTTATCATATCGAGACCATCGCGCATAAGAATGAGGTCTGCGTTATCAGTCACGTAACACGAGGTTGTTCCCCAATGAATCTGGCCAGCTGCGGCGGGAGCACAAAGACCGTAAGTATGAACCCAGGCCATGACATCATGTCTGTTGATGTGTTAGATGCTGCATTTGAAGATAATTCTTAGGATCGTGCAAGGTAGTCATCGCAACCAACAGACTGGTGGACGCAGCAGTTGCTGGCGTGACTTGAGATATTGCCAAGCCGGGTGGCGGATCATACGGCGAGAGTGAAGATGAGAGGGACAGAAACACACCTCCTTCGTGCCTCCTCCTTGGCGGCGATAGCGAACTCCTCATCCTTGACGACCTGGTTGACCTTCATCTGATTGAGAGCCTCATCGGTAATGGGAAGGCCCAATTCCTTCTGAGACTCCATGAGCCAGACCCAAAGTTGACGCCATGTGCTCACGCGCATACGCGGAGAGAAAAGATGCTTCATATCCTGGCCTGGAGGGCATCGCGATCAGTAATCGGACGTGGTAATGAGTTTCGACTGGCACGTTATGCGATCTGCATGCCGTTTCCATTTTTTTTTCTGCGCCTTTGTCGGGAGTTATGGAAGCAATTGAAAGGTGACTCACTGGCATAACGCAGCTCCAAAGGATGCCTGAAGGTGTCAAAGGGAGAGGCAGGATCGGCGCTCATCTTGTATTGTGCGGCTGTTGTCGGTATAGAAAATGTAGACATGACGGAGGGAGTGTTGTAGTCGATGACCTTTACGAAGTCGAGATTGGCGGGGCGGCGCACAATCGATAAGAAAAATCCTATTAAGCTGTCCACACCGAAACACCGAAATACAACCAACGAGAGAAGTACAACAACGAGCAATAGAGCACTTTTTACAAGTTTCAAGCGGACGCACAGTCGGGGAAAATAAATATTGATTCTGCCCTATATCGGCGGAGAAATCAGTGTTCACGTGAGGATCAGCGTTCTGATCGGTTTTCTCGAAAGGGAAAGAAGGAGGTTATGGTGTGGGGCTCCATATGATTTCTCCGGGTTTACGACGGCTTGGAATCGGAAGATTCGGGCCTTTGTGGAGAGTAGGCATTGAGAAAGGCTTGATTTGTTGTAGTGGTATGGACATGTCTTTTATATGATCTGAGCTATGCCGGCTTCTTGGCTGCAATTTCGGCCCTCCTACGTTTTCTGTTCTGCCATCTCTCCCAGCCTGCGTCGACAAGGTCTTCATTTACGACCAGATCTCTTATACGAAAGTATCGGACGATTGAAAGATCCAACACACAGTCTAGCCAGCCGGCGTGGCGCAGCCAAGTGGTGACAATAAACCAGCCAATTGCGATGACAGTACCGGCGATGCAGCCAACAAGGACCTGCTTCGAAGTGTGGTAGTTGAGATATATGCGACTCCCAGCAACAGCAACGGCACCAGCGATGACAAGGAGAGACAGGGTGACACGCTCTAAGAGAGAGGTAGGTATGTGGGTGGAGGAAGCACCGGGTGCGTGTGGCTTGTGTCGCACCAAGAGGAAAAGAGTTATGGATACAGCGAAAAAGGCGACGAATTGGGCGTGAGAAGAAGGCATGCCATAGCCCTTGCCATGGACCCCTAGGATTGAGAATCAGTATTGCGACATCATCGAGTAGACAAGTATAGACTCCCGACTCACGATGAGGCCTTTCTTCCTTGATCAACCTCTTCAAAACCCAATTGCAGGCCTCACAGCCCATCTGACCAGCAAACATGAGCAGCACCTCGACCTCTCTTGTGCTCCATATTAAAGTGGCATAAGTGATACACAGAGCTTGTGGGACAAGGGCCAGCCATGCCGAGGCGTGCGAGATTGGATCATTTGGGTTCTTTTCGGAGTCATCAGCACGTGGAATCTTTCTTCATCCCATCTGACTCACATAATGGACGTGTGTCAGAGACAGGGAAGCCAAAGGGGGTTCGTCCATGGTGCTGCGGTGTTGACACGGAATATACTCTTGACCTTTTTGGGGGCTGCGGAGAAGACAATCGGAGGTCGGTCTTCCGCCAAAGGGCAAGCATCCTTGTACCAGGGAATATTTCCGATTGGGGACATGGCTTGGCAGGGTCCCGTACCCAAAGTAGAAAGCGGTGAGAGTGGGCTTTTCGGGCAGTTCGGGCATGATGATCAGCCCTACTCGTACTTTCTATGCCCGACGACTCGATCATGTTCCATCAGATTATTATTATCAATTCCCGCCACATTCGAAATATCCTGTTTACTTCGCTTTGTGTTCATGTTTGCTACTGTATCGGAGGTATCTATCACATATGCCATGATCACCTTATAGCGCCTACCAAACCTGACTTCCCGTCGCAACCCTTGTTTAATATACTTGCCACACTGCCACGGAGATAAGGTGGACTGCTGTGCTTCATGGCCGATTATGACGAGCGTGAGGAGGAACTCTCTTCTATCGCAGCAATCTTTCCAGAACTTGTCATAGACTCAAATGATACATTTGCAGCTTCCATCGACCTCCCAGTCGCTCCTTCGGCGCCACTTACAGTTCGCTTTCCAGCAGCATCTCTGCCTTCGCCGCCCAACTCGGATGATGGGAATCAAAAGCAGACGTATGCAGCAGCGGTACAAGCCTTGAAAGATGAGCACAAGCTACACCATCTCCCGCCACTTCATCTCGACGTAGTGCTACCCGAGGGATACCCTGCAAGTGCCGCTCCAAAAGTCACACTTTCCACACAGCCGGAATGGTTGCCTGCCGACAGATTGCGCCAACTCACTCAAGACGCCGAGTCATTGTGGGAAGAGTTTGGAAAATGTCAGATCCTGTTTTCATACATCGATCATCTCCAGCAATCCGCCGACCGCGCTTTTCAATGTGAAGACGGACTCGACCTCCCTCCCGCATTGAAGCCAGAACTGCTGGACTACGATGCCAAAACCAAGATAGAGGTGTTTGATGCCCAGACTTTTGATTGTGGCGTGTGTCTCGAACCGAAAAAGGGAAGTGAATGCTACCGTCTCCAACGCTGCCGTCACGTCTTTTGTCGCGATTGTCTGCAGGAGACATGTAACACATACATCAAGGAGGGCGACGTTGTCCACGTGCGCTGTCTTGATCCGACCTGCGGGAAAGAGGACACCACTCCACAAGCTCTTCTTCAGAGGAAAGGGAAGGCAGACCGGACACTTCACCCAAGGGAGTTGCTGGATATCGGTATCGAAGAGCCCATTGTACGCCGTTATGTTGAGATGAAGCGCAAAAAGAAGCTAGAGGCCGATAAAAGCACCGTCTACTGTCCAAGGTCCTGGTGTCAAGCCCCAGCCCGCTCGGCCAAATATCCTCCTCTGCCAGCCGACCTCCGTGATTACCCTGATTCTGACAGCGACGACGACACAGAAGACGGAAAGGCGGAGCAACAACCCAATGCGCCAGAAAAGACACTCTCGACGGCAGCCGACCGCCTATGTATATGCAGCAACAGTAACTGCACCCTCGCCTTTTGCCGCATCTGCTACTCAGGCTGGCACGGTGAGTTCGCTCGTTGCTGGCCACGTAACCCCCTCGAGCTTTCCGACGAAGACAAGGCTTCTTACGATTATATTCGCATGCACACCTCTCCTTGCCCCACCTGCTCCTCTCCGGTGCAAAAGACCATGGGTTGCAATCACATGACTTGCTTTCAATGCCAGACTCATTTCTGCTACTTATGTGGAGCCTGGCTTGATGGCTCAAACCCGTATATGCATTTTAATCGTGGTGGATCCGATTGTTATCAGAGACTTTGGGAGCTAGAAGAGGGCGATGAAGATCAAGGGAACGGCTTTGGTGGTGCGAGGATGTGGGAGCAGGAAGCTAGACGTGTGGCGGAAGAGGCCGACAGGCAAGAAGCTGAACGCTTGCAAGATCAAGAGAATGAGCGGGCGGTGTTGATGGATGCTGAGGGCGAAGAGGCAGCTGACGACTTCCCCTTGCGACTGAACGGTGGCCAGATGATGCCCGAGGCCCCTGCTCCGCCCGCCGCTGGACATATTGATCCGGCGCTTGCCGCCCAATTTGCGAGGCTCCAGGTGCAAATGCCGGTGGAGCAACGAGTTGCCCAGAACCAACAGCAGCAGCCTAATCCTCGACGACATCAAAACCAGAATCAAGCAGAAGTCTTCAGAGGCCGTGGACGAGGTCGCGGTAACCCCTTTCGAGGAGGCGGCCTCCTTCGTGATAATGGTGGCGAAGGCAGAGGCAGAGGGCGCGGCGCGCCAGGCGCCAACAACCAAAACCACAATGCCCGCGGAGGTGCAAGAGGAGGCGCCCACCAACACGCAAATGCCAACCCACCCCGAGCGAACGCACAACCTCGAGCCCAGCCTCAACCTCAACAGCAACCACAAGCTCTAGACGAAGATGTAGCCGCAGCAGCCTTTCGCCGCTTCGTGGAACTAGCAGCCAGAGACCAAGAAGAAGAATGGGACTCTGACGAACTCGATGATGAAGACGACGCCAGATGGCAAATCCGACCCCGTGTCGAGAGGGGAGAGAGGAGACGATGACTTGTGGTGCGATGCGTCGCACTTTGATCTTACTTTGGGCATTGGAATTTTACGATTCATGCATGCTGAGAGTCGCTGGGCTTGGAACGTCAGGGGGATGGGTAAAGAGTCGTTAATTTAGCTCAATGGATCACGATACCAATGTTTCTTCTTTTCGCGTTCTTACTCGGGACCCATGTGGCTGCTTTGGACGATTGATGCAGTTTCACTGGGAGCTTTTACGGCCACCGAGGCAGAGACTTCTTGCTCCGGCACCAGGATAGTCTGGACGTGTTGCAACTCCGCAATGGCTTCATCACTCGGGGAACCTGGTCTTCGCTTTCCTCTTCAATTGCCAGAAAACTATCACTGCTTAGACGAGTCAGATTTTATGGACATTTAGAGAGCCGGGAGCAATTTGGGAACTTAGCCCAAGTTGCATACAACTGCAGCCATTGCGCCAGACATTGTAGCCCCGAAGCCTGGAGTTGGAAGCCCGCCTGGAGGAGTATCTGATAGAAAGGGTGGGTGGCTTTACGTGCTCAGTCAGACATATTGACTTTGGAGAGCTGATGGAAATAACATCTAACCAACACAGAAACTTTGATGAGACAAGTGATCAATGGGACAGGGTTATGCATGTACGATCGCATATGCACGATTGTGTTTTCTGAGGGAGAATGGGTCGCATTTTCATCGCTGTTGGACCATCAACGTATTGTCAAAAAAATGGCGGTTTGTGGGTCGTAAACAATGCTAAAGACCATGATATGCATGTATTTTAAATTCGGTAGCTCTATGTAGTTGCCATGTGCATGTGTTGTGCTCGACAAATGCTCGGACCACTTTCCCAATCCCTTCAGCGCCGGCCACCTTTTATCATGTCTGCTTCCTTGTCTTCACGTCAACAACAAACACAATTATTTCGTATTTGAAAGCAGAAAATGTCTTGACACCCGCGCAAGAATGATCAGGATGCACTCGATCTGGGTGGCACAACGAATACCTCTTCGTGATGTCTACCGCAAAGCTACTGCTATGCCGTTCAGGCACATTCTTGCTGTGATTCGACCCTACGCGCTCGTTTCCCGACCCTTCATCAAATCCAAGGATTTTCGTGTAAAATCAACTGTTCTGCCAGAAGCCCGCTCTCCACAACAGGGTCGGTGCTACGTGACCACTTCGGAAAACAAAGTCGAGCACACCCCAGTTGTCGTGCAGAAACCCAATCAAAAAGCACAAGTGTCGGTGGATGAACTAGTCCCGAAGATCGTCCCAGCACTCTTCATTGACGCTCTGAAAAACGGGACCACCAGTTGGGACATAGTCATCTCTCGAAGCCTGATGATTGTTCTTTATAACGTGCTGCATCCGCGTAGGCAGAAGATACCAGAGGTATTCCCAGCCTCTCTCGCCAACCTTCGATTTCGAGACGTGGCACTCAGTTTAGTTCAAGTAGATGGGCATCATCGACTGTTCGCAACAGTCAACTATCACTACAGATGGTCAGTGGCCAGTTTTGTTTCCTATTCTCACACAGGTCATTATAGGCAATCCCGGCAATTGTAATGATCACAAAGCTAGATACATGCCACTAGAGCTATACATTGAGTCCGACCAACCCATATTGCTACCAGGGTTTGGCAGTGGAGGACACCATTTTCACATGCGGTCATGGATCTATCATCTAGGCTGATATGTTGTTTCTAACATGCATGCAGGAAGTCTACATCTGTCAAGATAATGGAACGTACTGGACCGGAGCAGAATGCCATCGATCCTCTCAAACTGCTTCTCATATATGCCCTCCGTGTCGGCATTGTCAAATCAACATCAGTATATGAATGTTACTCTGAAGCAAAGTCCAGACATGACAAGTCCATCGTATGGGAGCACCCAGATTGGCCAGTTTTGCCCGCTTGGAATAGAACAAGCACGGCTATCTTAGCGGACACAAGCTTCAAGAACCAAAGAAGACTCGGCACGTCTTTTGCTTTAGCAATGCGGTCTGCAGGGCTTGTGAACCTGTGGCCTGACGCCTTTCTCAATCATCGAGTCTCAAGGACAAGGCACCCGGACTTGCCCTATAGTCCTGATGCCAACTCTACGTACTCGAACAGTCCAGATCTAATGCTAGAGGGCGAGGCGTTCGTGCAAAGGTTCGCCTCTATCAACGTAGTACGTGCCCAAGGTGACAATCATACAATGGTACGTGGTGGTAGCCGGGAAATGCCTACGCCTTTCATGTTTTGTTGTACAAACGCCCAGTTTGGATGCGAGTATACGTCAAGGACGTTACATCGAACCGTCGAACACAGTCGCCTTTGCAAGATTACCGACGAAGAAGCCAAAGCAATGCCTTACTGCTGCTCAGTTTGCAACACCAGATTTCATACGAAGGAATCGCTGTACACACATCGTTGGCGCAAACACAACAAAGTATGGGTTCCGAGGAGGTGCGACAATTGTGACAGTCCAAGGATTTTCGCGACAGACGGTGCATATTATAATCACATGGTCAACTATCATGATTCATGGAAACCTACCCAGTGCCCAGTCAACAATTGCGACAGACGGACCTACTACAAGCGTCCAAAAAGCCTTTTCATGCATTTGAAAAGATGCCATTGGAGATTGCCAGTTGGGGAAAGTGCAGAAATCCTCAAAAGACTTCGTGCCAAACAGCGAATGATCCCTGAGGACGGATGCTTGTCTAGGGAGGAATCGGGGCTTGACATAGATACTTACACGCAACCTTCGTATAGGAGAAAAGAAGACAGAGAAGCAATCTGAAAGCCGCAGAATCCTCATCACGGGGTTCTTGAGCGGTCACACGATACGATACGTCAGCACTAGTCTCCTGCACACTGACTGGTTTGGGGTTAGGCTCGAGGGGGAGCCATCAAGGAGGTCTTTCTTCCTTGTCGTCTGGACGCGGCTGTAATCCTGTAATAAATAAAACCAGCCAGTATTGTTTAATGCGCAATCCCACGATTTGACAAGCCTTGGAGATCTACACGCAACATCCATGTTCACTCCCGCCGTGCTTCGATAACCCATAGCCTCTGTAATCTTCCGGGCGAAACGAATCCCGATCTGCATACCGCGCCTTTAGCATCTTGCGAACTGGAATGTGGATCAGATAATATCCTCATCCATCAAATATCTCTCCAGTGCCTAGGTTGTCCTGTCCGAAGCAACGTCCTGTCTGAAACAACGTACGAGTACGAGTTTCCACGTCTCCAAGTTTCCGAGATGCCAAAAAAAGATTCGAAATCCACAGGATCTACCTTATGTATCTACACAAGCACATGGATCTCGAACCACAACTATAAGGTAGAAAAAGGTCTTGCACTTCACTACTAGTAATCTTCATTTTGCCGAATGTATGCGTAGGATAGCAAGACCGAGGACAGCGGGGAACCACGCCCGCGCGTTTGACGGCTATCTTGATCTTGGATAATGTAGTTTCCTAGGGTGCTAGTCGATGTACTAGGTATCGCTGATTGCAGTGACATAGTATAGACGCTTTCAGCCTAGATCTGCTATCAGGACGCAAGGAGTCGGTGAGCGACGCTGTCGTCGATATCAGTATCAGTATTGGGAGCACTTATTGCTCATAACTCTTATTGCAAGGGGGGTATTTGTTGTTATATAACTTTACTGCGATTTAAGTGTTGATATCTGGGGAGTGGTTGGTATAAAGTTGTATTCTTCCTTGTACGCAGTACTGAGTAGAAATGTCTCTGCAATTATTAGATCTGGTACACCTGAACCATCGACTCGAGAACAGAGTTTGAGTAGTAGACACTGATCCTTCTTGACATCTGCAAAGTAGGACGCTTTCGGGGGTTCTTGGTAGCTATCTCAACTCAAACTATTGGTTCCGTTGTTGTTAGAGTGGAAGAGTGTGTGTTAAAGTTTCTGGACCCGCGTATTACGTAAAGATGGAATTGAAGATGTGAGCACTGCTATCGGACCTGTTTTGTAGGGCCGTACAGGCTGATTATGATTATTGCTTTTGGACCCCGAGTGCAATTGTTACTCCCAAGTCCAATTGCGACTGTTACTTGTGAATAGGGTCGCAACTGTTACTCTCGAATCCGATTGAGACTGCTACTCTTAGACGACAGAACAGTCATGTAACACGGCCGAGGAACTGAACGAAAAACAGTAGTATTGGTGGTAGCAGGCGACCTACTGCTGTGGTTTACAGGTCGCGTTGTGGAGAAGGCTACCTATTGCCGTAGTCTACAAGTCACTTTCTGGCGCAGGGGATGCCTCAAGAGATGCCGCGGGAGATGCCGTAAGAGATGCCCTGGAAGATGCCTTAGGAGATACCCAGAGAGACTTCTATAACAGGCGTCGAAGGCACCGGAAGCGCTTTATGGCAACAAGACGGGGTATATATTCACCCGCCAGCCCATTGATTGAGCATCAGGAGGGCTGTGTTATCCTTACGGTACTTATACGGTAAAGTGAAAAGTGAGTATGGAACAGTTCCGCCCAAGGCAAGGCGAATCATTCGAAAGACTCCACGACATTACCACTGCTTGCGCAAGCCTCAAGAAACAGTTGAAGAGGAGATACGAGCGATGTCCAAGTCTTGGTACGCTAGTCGTTTGGGAGAATTGTATTTAAAGATCGTGACAGCTAGCTGTGGAGCGAGCTGATTCGTATATTGAACCTTGTCATTCGACTGATCGTTGTCATCAACCATGCAAGCCATAGGCCAAGGTGTAGTTATGGCGTTCAACCATGCAAGGCACAAACGAGCGGATAAAACATCAGCCCTATGCATTGCAAAGATGTTTCAACAATCGATGCAAGGCACATTCGAGCGGATAAAATATCAGCCCCATGGACGGGCCGTTGGTGGGTTGCATCGTGACTGGATCTCGTAAGGCCAGGCTTGTAGGTTTTTGACGGGATTGAGGTTGAGATGCAGGGAAGAAGGTGGCTTGAAACGGGCTCGAGTCAAGTACTGAGGTGTGGTCGGCGGCTAGAAGCGCCAAGGGTCGGCGAGGAGTCGGAAAAAACTTACCGGTCTTGGCATAACCACTCGGGTGTTTTAGTAGATATCTTAGGACCTCTTACATATGTGTGTGAGAGGCAACAAGGTGAGCGGATCGAATCATGGTGTGAGGAGCCCGCCAACACATATAGCATGCTTACTGGCTGTTGGGCTCGATGCCGACATGATGACGTCCATGCGACGCAAGCTTGTGATCCTCGTGATGTCGTAGAGATGAGCTTACCTTACCATAACGAGCTGAGTACTTAGGATCTAGAACGACTGCTACCACACAAACACTCCTGCAACCACATCTCCAGTCTCATATTTTCAAGTGAAGAAATCGTAAACATGTCTGGATCCGCACCACTCTCTGATGAACACAAAAAGGCAGAGGCCTACGTTCAGGAGCCTAGCAGTACGTTCTTTAGTGGCATGATACTGATGGAGAGGCTGATATGAAAAATTCGCAGGTGAAGGCGGCTACGCATCTCAACAACGCGAGACTCGGTCGCAGGCTCGCCTCGACCAGATGGAGAATGACCTTGAACTCAAGAAGAGCAACAAGGTCTCCACCAACAAGGTCGACGAAGTTGCTGGACGCAAGGGCAAGGGAATGCTCGGTGCAGATAAGCTCGCTTAGTCTAGGACCGATTGGTCGTTGTTTCTGTTATCAGTAAAGATGTATGCTGGATCCTCATGAAGTTATGATCAGTATGATCTACAGGGTATCTCAACTACCTCGTAAGGCACATAAAACACTCGTCCTCTTAACGCCTTTCAAATGCCGCTGTCACGATGAGACTTATGTCGTGATTGGTATCATTGCCTCCAGTACTTCTGCGCTTCTGCTGCTGCTCCTCTTTCGTATACCGGGTCATTCCCCGTTGGTGCAATATTCTTGTCGCTATTGTAGGCGTGATTGGGCGGTAGTAGTAATGGTTGTGAAATGCCGTGCTCGAGGAGGTTGTCCACCTTGAGCATCAGCGGTTGATTGAAGAATAGCTGAGCGTACGGATGGAAGCGGGTGTTGGGTACTCTTGGTAAGATAGGTTGGGATTCAGTCTATATAGGCCTTTGAACGTGAGCAGCTGGTGCCCCCCATGATCCATTAAATGCATAGGCATCGGCCAAGAGAGATGGATCCGTAGGTAGTGGTTGGGGGAAGGCGTGTGCTCCAGTTGGATGATATCCATATTTAGGTGTAGAATTTGCAGAGGCAATGTTCGCGGCGTACTCATTATCCATTCCTGGGCCCGAGGCAGGAGAAGATTCCGAGCTCAGCGACCATTGGCGATACTCATTGGGAGGAGCAGTGGGAGTTAGAGGTACTTCGAGGTGAGCAGGAGCGGCCTCATCGATATCGCGCAATGCACGTAAAACTTGAGCACTTCTAAGCCCTTTCGGGCCTTTTTTCTTTGGAGGCTGCAGGTACGCGCATCTGATTGTGGCCTTTCGACAAGGGTCACACGGACTTTCACCATCGCATTTCACCTTGCGCTTCCTGCAACAGTCGCATGCCCTTCTAACAGAATTGGCCTGTCTGTTCGTCGACTCTCCCGGGCTTTCAGTCTCTGGAGACATGCGGAGGGATGTAGCTCCCAGCATGCCACACCGTACTATGTTGTGACGAATTGGATTAGTTGGACAAGTGTCTGGCAATTTGAAACAAGGCGAGTCAGATAGGGTCCAGCTATTATAAGTGTAGGCGATCGTTGGTGATCGATCATGAAAAGCTATGCCGGAAATACGTTGGCGATCGTGACGTGCGGAAAGGATCCCATGGTTCCATCCGATGTTGAATCTATTTCCTCACTCCACAGGGCCCACACAGATCTGAAGCTGGACGCGGGGAAAGGTTATGCGGATGCGCTCAAGCGCAGAGTGCAAAAGCCTGGTAGCGGGAAAGAACCGGGCCGGCTCTCAACCAATTGAAGCCGGTCGACAAAACTCTAAGCCCTGGAGGTGTTGGCGGTGGCTGAAAATCCCCTGTGATGTGCATGACAGAGAATAATAAAATTTATTACCATTCTCATGCAGGCGTTTGTCTTCAATGTATCATGGTCGCACATTAGTGCCTTGGAGTTCGGGAAAACAGAGAGGGCCTAGATGGGTCGCACGATTATGCCTCTGAGGGTCGAATAGGTCCGATAGGCGTCTGTCGGACCCGAGAGTGTGGTTGTTGAACAGGACTTGTACCTGTGGCACTGCGTAGCGTTCCGATATAATAGTAACAACTCAAGTGGTGGGGCGATGAGTGCCCCATCAAAGTAGAGCAGAGCGGCTCGTGTGGATCCTGACCGGCGGACTCAGGGCTGCTGAGCACGTTGCAATTGCTGTTGGGCTTGGTGATAACCTCCCTGTTGATACACTGGATCTGTCTCCTTTAGAATATCAACAGCTATGCTGCTTTCGACGAAATCCTCGAGCTCTTCGCTGACCGTCTTTAGTTTTTCTTTGACGCTCGAAGTGCCTTCGAAGCCTACAATGTGCCTGGCGGGGGGGTTGTCATGTCCACCTATGGCAGCAACTGCGTGCACTGTCTCGGCGACTAGCTGTTCTCTCAATGCTTTGTAGAGTGGCGCATATACACTGTTCACAGTTTCTGCCTGGAGCTGATCACCCATTGTCGGTTCGTCTGAGCCCTCAAGCTTGTCCAGCAAACTGGCTAAGATTTCCCGGAAGAGAGGTGCAGGATTGCTGTCAGGAGCATAAGCAGGCAAGGGAGGCGCCGAGGTGATCTTGTTGGTCAGGACGGCAATCTCGATGTTTGGCTGGATGATGGTCATCTTGATGTTAAATGGCGCGACCTCATACGCCAGACTGTCGCAATAGCCCTCGATGGCCCACTGGCTCGAGCAGTACAGGCCTAGTCCAGGTGTTCCCAAATGTCCAGACAGAGCAGATAGCATCAGAATATGACCGTTCCGTTTTGTCCGAAGGCTAGGAAGAACAGCTTTGATAATATTGACCGGGCCGAAAAAGTTGGTCTCGAATTGATCTCGCACGAGAGAAAGTGTCCTTGGGCTTTGTGCCAGCTCTTCAACTGTCCCAACGATAGTCTCTGAATCACAACAGAAGAGAATGTCGATGCGCCCGAAGCATTGTAGAGCATCGGCAATAGCACTCTGACAATGCCCCATATTTCGCACATCCAATCCAACTACCCTTAGGCGTCCTCGCCATTTCTCTTGCGCTTTGACTTCTTCAAGCAAGTCCTTGAAGTCCCGTGATCTTTCTTCGTCTTTTTCAAATTCGACGGGTTGTATGCCTGCGACTATGTAGTCTCCATGGGCCAGGAGGTAGCGAGAAAGCGATATAGCTATAGGAGAATTACCACTGGTGAGGAACCACACTCTCGGCGCATTATGAGCTGGAAATTTCGGCAGCCTTGGAGGCTTGGGATCGTTGGCAGGGGTCGTCATTGCACTCTCATGCCAAGTACGTGGACGACTGTACGAGTAGTGCTAAAGATCATTTGCGTGCGCGCGCACTGTATTGTTCTGAACCCACGTTTCGGCGATAATTCCAATGCGATTTCTCGGACTAAAGGCGTTCTCGCAGATCGCAGAAGTCTTGGCGACTATGACCCTTTGAAGCACCTGACAACTGACATTACGGTATCTTATCCATACCTTACTTAAAAACACTCGATACTGTGAGTACATCTTGCGAAAGCAAAGGATAGAGCTGCATCCTATAGAAGAAGAGTAGAAGAGCCGTCTCTATGTTTGCCTGCCAAACATATCATTGTTCCAACTAACTGACCACCCAACAGATAGCGTGTCAAATGTCAAGAAGAGTAAGTCACTCTTATCTGATACAAGGCGCAGCATTTCTGAAGTCTTTGTAATGATGGCCTTAGCAATCATCTATGGTCTAGAATAATTGGGTGCATCACTTCAGTGAAGCAATCTCCAAAAACAAAGCTCTTATCGCAAAATCAGGGGTATCTTTCATAAAACGTCGTTCCCGACCACACCTCGTCCACTCTCTACAAGGCCGGGGTGGCTGGTGTCGCAGGAGTCATGGGGGACGTCGGAGAGGTGGCGGTTCTACTCTTCCTCTTCTTCTTCTCACCAGTCTTGGTTCTCTTGATCAGTGGCTTTACATCGAGGTTTGCTGAATCTGCCTTGGCCCTCTCTACAGTCGTGGACCCAGCAAATGGTGTTGCTTTTGCAGCGGTGCGTGACTCCTCCATTTTCCTTGCACGCTCGGCTTCCTTGATCTTGGCGGCTTCAGCCTCAGCTTGCTTGGCCCGAATTCTTTCCTTTGTAGCAGAGAATGTGAAATTTCCAGGCTCTCCTCTGAGAGGGTTCTCGTCCATGTACTCATCGCCGTATCGCATCATCATCTGAAGACTTTCGAAGAGAGCCAAAGATTCGCGCGGGTCTGGTGCTTGTGCTCCGGTGGAAGTGACAGATGGAGCCTGCGAACCTCCTTCAAGTGCCGCAGCAGTATTGGTTTGTGACGCAGTGTGGCTAGTAGGAGCGACACTACTTTCTCTACTTGACTGCGTGCCCAATGTTTGTTGACCAACGACTGCCTTGCTCGTAGTTGGAGGATAGTACGTGTAGCCAATAGCGGGCGTAAAAATGGGCAATTGCTTTGCCAGGTCTACGACCTTGATCATGGAAGTGGTGGCGGACAGCTGCGCGAGTCAGTGATTGTGATATTGGCATGCTTAACATTGCATACCGTGTGATTTGCAACAATATCGAAGACCGGCGGCGCTTGATACATGTTCTCTCCAACGATGTAGTATGTTCCAAGTATGGTGACTTCATCCTCTCTAGGTGCTCTCTTCTTTCGATCTTGCTTCCTTATGACCCAGACGCCCGTATCCACTATAGCAGAATCATCCACCTGTTGTGGCTCACCAACGATGACATACTCGACACCGTTCAGAGACTTCAGTCTGCTCTCAAAAGCTTCTCTATTGCTACACATATCCCATGTTCGTTGGTCGCTTTGCGCCTGATGCCAGAGAAGACCATTTTTGCTGGTGTGATCGAAGAAGGGTGACTCGCGGATGATTGGATGGACTGAAGAGGTCATGAGTGGAAGTCTTGATTAAAATTGGACGACTTACTTGTGTCAGCTTTGATGCCTCCCCACCACTGAATCACTTCTGGCCTGCGAAACTGAATTTCATCCAGAGGTGTGTTTTGGAACGTCCTTGCCATATTGTAGAAATAGCTTGCGCAAACCTCTCGATTATTTTCTTCTTATGTTGCTTTATTGTCCAACAAAAGCGCAAGACGCGACCGACGAACTATTTCTGGCTGGAAGACGTGACGTGACGTTACGATGCAGGGCTGATATTAGAGTGTCGGAGGCCGGCCGATCACCACTAGCGTCTTCCAGGGCTGGGGCAGGGTCCAAAGCCCGGTCTAGTCATTTTTATTTCAGGACAAATGAAAGAATATTTGGATTGGCTCACTACCCTTATTACCATTTCCAGATCTTCGAGCATAGAATAATATCTACAATAACAACATGTTTTCCTGAGCCTCAGCTGATCATGATATCCTGCCAGCGGTTTCTCATGTCTTATTTTCTCTGTTCGGAAATATCAGAAGAACAATACCTTTTTCTTCTTCCCGACTGAGGCTTTTTTTCACTCCCACATATCACCAGGCAACACAATCCAATGCACCATCCTCGACTACTCTTTCTGGACGCCTACGATTCGTTCAGCAACAACATCATAGTCCTCCTCCAGGAGCAGCTTAATGCTACTGTTGAGGTCATCCACATCGACGACAAGCGATTCGCCACTGGTGATGCTACACTCTTTCACGACTTCCTAGCACGCTATGATGGTGTTGTTGCTGGTCCTGGTCCTGGCGATCCGAGAAATCCGGACGACTTAGGATTGATGAGCTACCTTTGGGACGTACCGGATCACCAGTGCTTGCCAGTCTTGGGCATCTGTCTTGGCTTCCAGAGTTTGGCCCTTGCTTTCGGTGCATCTGCTGAGAAGCTTTCTGAACCTCGCCATGGACAGATCACCCAAGTTTCTCATCGAGGCCGCTCAATCTTCAAAGATGTAGGCGTGGTGAAAGCCACTCAGTATCATTCTTTACATGTTCGACTCGGTGAGCAGAAAAGCACAACAAATTCTGAGCGCCTATGGTTTCCAACGCAGAACTGCCCTCTACTGGAGCCACTTGCATGGGATCTGTCAGACTCTGAAAGAAATGGATCAGTCCTTATGGCGGTGCAGCATTGCAAGAAGCCATTTTGGGGTGTACAGTATCATCCAGAGTCTATATGCACAAACGGCGCTGGAGCGAGCATTGTCAAGAAGTGGTGGTCAGAGGCTCTTGACTGGTCACTACATCAAGCAGCAACACCAGACATTGACCCTGAGCCATCGATAAGCGCTAGTTATGCGTTTGACCTTGACTTCAGTGACTTCAGCAATATTGAGAGCGGCCAGTCTAGTGGAAGATCTTCAATAGACTGTTGCGATGGTTTAGCTACGGGTCACACACTACCAACTGCCCAGAGCACTCCGGCAGAGACAAGAAGCTCTTCCCGAACATGTCAGCCAGAAGTTTCACGACAAGTATCATGGAAAAGCATCGACTTGCCTACGAGCGCATTGTCGGTTACCTCGCTGGTCGAAGCCTTACAAGATGTTCATGGTAACACCGTGATGCTCGAATCTGGCACAAAAGACGGCAAGCCTGTACGGTCAGAGACCGGCCGATTCAGTATCATTGCTTGCCTTGATGGAACGCTACGTTCATTACGCTACTCAACACGCCGACAAACCGTCGAAAGTAACTTGACCAACTCCATGCAGCGGTTCTCGGCAACGATGCAGGATGTGTGGTCAAGCATCGACGGCTTTATGACTGAGAACCAGGCTACCAACGGCTCAGAAATCGTGCCTTTTTGGGGCGGCTTGGTTGGCTTCATATCCTACGAAGCTGGACTAGAAACGATAGACGTGCAGCCGGCACCGGTCAAAGACACTCATCCAGATGCTTGGTTTGTCTTTGTCGAGCGAAGCGTGGTGATTGATCATGTTGACAACAAGCTATACATACAAAGCCTTCACAATGACGACAGAAAGTGGATGCGACAAACAGAAGACATTATCGAAGAAGCCTATAAAATGGCCGCAAAGATGGAGTCAGGTCATGGTAGTATAGAAGGCAAACAGACGGACGTGGACAAACGAGTGACTTATGAGGAAGCAAATATGCCGCGAACACCGACCATCACTGCGCCTGACTCAATCAAATACGCCGATAAAGTTCGTCTCTGCCAGTCGTCCATTCGCGCTGGCGATTCGTACGAGCTTTGCCTGACCGACCAAAGCTTGGTGTCATACCCAGCAGAGCACCGGCCTTCTGCATGGGATTTGTATTCGCGGCTTCGCACAGCCAATCCAGCCCCTTTTAGTGCATATCTGCACTTCAAAGGCCAGTCCAGAAATGGTGAAGATTTCGCTGACGATGATGTGGCAATTCTGTCAAGCAGTCCCGAGCGCTTCTTGTCATGGTCTCGCGGTGGCAAGTGCCAGTTCCGACCCATAAAAGGCACAGTACTGAAGAACGATGACATGACCAAGGAGAAGGCCGAGGCAACACTGAACAGCGACAAGGAGCAAGCAGAGAATCTGATGATTGTGGATCTGATCCGGCACGATCTGTATGGAGTGGTTGGCCCAAGAAACGTGGAGGTAGAGAAGCTGATGCAGGTCGAAGAGTACGAGACTGTCTTCCAGCTCGTTTCCATCATCGAGGGCCAGCTTCCCTATTCAGAGGATAAAAAGGGAGTCGACGTCCTTGCAGCTTCTCTGCCGCCGGGTTCGATGACTGGTGCACCAAAGAAGAGATCGTGTGAACTTCTGCGTGAAATCGAAGCCGGTCCTAGGGGCATATACAGCGGAGTCCTCGGTTATCTTGACGTCGGTGGAGGCGGCGACTTTTCTGTAATAATCAGAACGGCGTTTCAATGGTCGGACGAGGGATACTGGCGTCTAGGAGCTGGAGGTGCAGTCACTGTGCTGAGTACTGCTGAGGGAGAGTTTGATGAGATGATGGCGAAACGAGCCAGTTCGCTCAGAGCATTTCAGCAATCTGTTTGATACCCTTTAGACTCTTTACTACAGTCAATCTATCTTCACTACTCATTTGCTCTCTGTTTGCAAGAAGCGCGGCTTCAAAGGTAGGGCAGGAACGGAGAGATGTGGAGAAATACACGGTTTTTCTGGGTATCAGCATTCTATGCTCTGTTAATCCAAATCTGTATCCACGAAAGCCCAAAATCAATCATAGCATCTCACTCGCCTTATAATAATACTGTGACTCGTATAACAGTACTCATAATTGAGCTACTAATGGAATTATACTACACCACTTGTACCAGAAGCTGCGATAACTGAGTGAGCGCGCACGCACATCCCCTGAACAAAATGTGATTTCTCGTACATAGACATAAACACTCGATTCTCAAGTGAGCAGGCAAACATGCACGCAAGCATATCACCAGGCGCCCAGGCAACCATCTTCGCATCACAAACCACAACCGTCTCTCAAATAAAAACGCCAAAACCCCCAAATAATTACACTATCAATCGCGCAACACGCAACACGCAACACGCAACAAGCAACAAGCAACAAGCAACAAGCAACAAGCAACAAGCAACAAGCAACAAGCAACAAGCAACAAGCAACAAGCAACAAGCAACAAGCAACAAGCAACACAAACACAAACATGGGATCCTGCATCTCCTCCCCCGCTTCCGCACCCCCTTTCAAATGCCCCTACATCGACACCAGCAGACCCAGCATCAACAGCACAGGCAGCACGACCACCAATCTCTCGCTCACGGAGCAGACCTCGAGTACGGTGAGTTTATCGCTGTTCTCAGGTTCACAGATGTGGATGTGACCTAACGAAGAACAGGGAGAGAATGATGGACAGAGAGAACAGGACGAGGAGATCGAGAAGAAGAGGGTTGAGATGGAGAGGGAGAAGGCGATGAGGTTGTTGGATGGAGTTGACTGACTTAGGGCGGGGCACGCTGCCTGGGGCCCTGGTTGGCGGATGGGTGTGCTTGGGTTGCTATACTCTTCGACTTCTTCCTGGCAGGGATTGGTGGTGGCCTCGGCTGCTTTGTGGCGAGGGATGGTCACGAGAGCGAGAGACTCAGTATGCTCGTTTAAGCGGAACACGAGTCAAGGTTACTGGAGCCAGAACTCGACTTATTGGCTTGCGCCTTTCTCCTGGTCCGATGGCTGATGCAGGTGTGTCTGCCTTATCATAGTACCCATAAAACAACACCTAAAGTTCTGAGATGTCCTGCACTTGTTGAGACCCTTGTAATCCACAAGCTAGGGTATCGTTTGGTGATAGGTAGAGATATCGGTCTTCTAGGAACAGTACAAGAGTCCGGGCCATGTAGTGGCACTTTCGTGGGGGACGGGCATGTATTCCATGAACTTTTATACTTTCCAGCATTGTAGCCGCTCTGAAACGGAATACTGCTCTGTCCTGAATAACAGCATATCCTTGAGGTGATACGCATCAGATCAAACGCTCATCTTGATCCTGTAACGAGAGACATGATAACCACACCCTCGACCGGCTTGTATGCACAGCTAGTATATGAAAGAGGTCCTGTGGTAGTCAAGCTTCCAAAAGTGACTGTGATTGAGCGAGAAGAACAGCTCGCATACTGAGATGAGAGAGGAGATACTCCAATAAGCATCATTCCTTCTCCATGGCTGAACAATGCCTCCATAGCTGAACAATGCAGCCGTCTCGCCAGACCATCCATGTGCAACCCAGGCATGAAGTAATAGACGCCTCATCCACACCTCGAAAGTCAAGGCGTCAGCCACGCCCGCGTCTGCTCTCACCACAAAAGCACAGTGTTCGATCCGCCCCACAGCCACCCAATCTTTAGCACCTCCCACCCCAACGCATCGAATACCTTTCCTTTGCATGGCATTGCATGGCAAAAAAATCAGCACCAATAGTATCAGCAGCGAGAGAAACAGCAAAAGGACCGAAGTCCCCCAACTATACCGTGGTAAGCGGCGTTGTGTGGTCCACTTGTTGTCTTTTCATTTTTTTTGTGTTTTTTCCCGGAAAGCGGGGGTCTATTCAGACACTGGCGAGCTACCGACTGCGCCACGCTTCACTGGGAGGATCCCCCCTCGGCGAAAGGGGTGTTGTCATTGCTGTATATATGGGTTACGTGCAGTAGACTGGAGTTGCATGTGATGGGAATGAGGATTGGGTTTATCGTTCGCCATTTGTTCGATGCCTTGTTTCTCTTCTTCCATTTGAGCGTGACATTTGCTCTACGTCTGAGCTGGGTTGGTTACATGAGAACTGTTGACTGCGACCGCGACTGAATCCTCACGAGCAAGTGACCATATGGCAGAGAGCTGGCCGTCACATCGACTGTTTATACACTCTAAGTCTTTGCGAAGAAAGCGCAGCAACACTCCAATGGCTTTCACTCAAGTATAGTGGTTACGTGGACAGAGGTATAGCAATCGACGCCCATCATGTCATGTATCCCATGATGAGTCGTGGTATCTGTCCAATGTAAAAAGTTGCTGCCACAATAGTTCCAGGCGGCGGTATCTGCGTGGACATGACGCACTGGCTCTCCTGCGGATCGCTTCGGTCACTCCCATCATAGTCGACTGTTCGGCATCGAGTGGTGATCTTGGGTCGCGGCTAAGGTACTGTGCCTGCACCCTGCCTTCTTGCCAAAACCACACCCATCAAGACATCGACTAGGAAACGAAGTTACGGGCACAAAGCATACTGGGCGACGTTATTTTGGTGGTCTGTGAACCTGGATTAGAATCAAAGTCCCGTTGAAGTGGCTTCTCTCGCATTCCTGGCTGGTGACAATGCGTGGCATGAGGCAGTGTAGACAGAGACCCTGCTCGGGTCATCTGAGTATCGTCTTCCAGCATGAAGAGTCGTGTTTCCGAGCTTCTACGAGCATTGTAGCCAGAAAGGGATCTCATCATTTCGCTTGACACTCACATAATTACAGCTAGTCGCTTGGAGCGTGACTCTGGGACTGAGGTGTGGACGAGTATGATAGGGACCGCCCTGCTGCCGCTAGATAACCACTCACGCCACACCTGAGAAAACGGTATAGACTTCCGCCTTACGCGGCGCCGAGCGGTGTAGCACGCGAATTATTCTGCCGGCCAGGAGGGTATAATGCGCCACCCTGCCTCCACACCACCATCTCTCTCTCCTCATACAAAGTTTCGCTAACCCTTTACGTGTTAACAGACTCTGCCCCTGTTGGGAGGTGGTATGGTGGCGGCCATACTCAATTCTTGGAACTGCAGGAAGAGGACTTCACCTCTCTATCTTTTTTCATTGGTTCTTCTGTCTTTGTTGACGGGAAGCTGAAGAAGAATGTCTGCTGTGCTCGTGCTTGTGCTTGTGCTTGTACTTGTGCTTGTACTTGTGCTTGTGACCTTGTAATATGATGTGATGTGATGATGCTTGACTGGATCTGCCATGCCTTGCCAGCCTCGATGTGAGTAATGATGGATGAGGCACACCATGTCGACAGTGAGGGAGCACATGGCGGTTCATCATGTCATGCCAAGCCTTGAAGCCACCAGACAGTTACATAGCTTTTCTGAGCATACGATGATTCCATTGCCAGACTTGTTCATGCATTTGCTTCAACAATCTGGATGAGACGATTGCTGCCGTAGGACGAGCACGCGGGCTGTTTTCTCAGGTGCCGTTTTCCCCACGACAAAGAGGACGACCATAGTCGCCACCTTCCACATCATCACTTGGACACTGCGTCTTCTTCCTTCGAGATCGCAGAGGCGCAGACAAGCCATGGAAGTGGCGATGGCAGCTTTCTCCTCTACCGTCACGATGCTTCCTCGATGCTCGTCCTGATTCAAAGCTTCCTTGTCTAACATCCACGACCATGACCACTCAGACCGAGTTCCAGCTTTCGTCGTTCGGACCTTTGGCGAAGAGAGCGCGCAGAGCTTGCTCATGGGTCCAATTGCTGATACCCAATGCCAAAATCGCCTGGCAACTGTCAGGTCTTCCTACAGCTCAGCACAGGGCATTGGATAAGCCATCACATGTCGTCTTCGCTGCATGCGGATGACAGAACAGCAGTACTATTGTGCTATCACGACGATCATCCAAGGAGTGACAACGCGCATCTCAGAGTCCTTATCGCATTCCCGACTTGTCGCTCTGCCTGCGCGTGGAGCTTGTGACTGGTCTGCGCCTACCAAGAGAATGCATGCGATGTTGGAGACGACGAGTACTCATCGTTTGCCAGGAAAAGCAGTCATTGTCGTCTCGGACAACAACTATGCTCGACAGCGTGATCGCTACGGAAAGAACCCCGAAGCTTACCGAGCTCAAGCAGAGCCCCGATAAAGGAAGGGTTAGTGACGACCAACAATAGTGTCGCACTGATCGACCGTTGTCATCATCGCCAGCGCTTGAATTTCGACAAATGGATGCGACGGACTGCATTCATTGAGCCATGGCTAGCGGCAGTGCTGCCTCCATGAAACCTGCTGTGCCAATGGTGCATCATCGCTAGTAGAGACAAGGATCCTTCGAGTACTTGTGTGTCATGGAGTCGATCTACCTGGCGTCAAGACAGCAAATTCCCGTACCTTTGATTCATTGTTGTGTGGGCATCCATGTCTTCTGCTATGCACACCAAAGACCCGCCAGCAATAGAGATCAGATGAGATATCTGCCCGCACCGGATTGATAGACTTGTCCGGCCAAGATTAGAAGAGCGACCATTGTGAGGCCTGCAGGCCCTCGAATAGTCTACCAGGGTAGTTGTCAACCTCATTGTTACGATTGATCTATGGCGACCTGATCACCCCCTTGGCTTGCTATAAGAATTTTTCGTCCATTCCGCAGCACCGGTCGCCTTAGACCTGATTCAGTTCCCAGGAGGCTTGGAATCGTCCTACATCCCGGAACGGTATTTTGTTAGCCAGAAAAGGCGGTTGTGGAGATACACTCTTTGTTTGAGGGTCAACTCGACCATGTTGATCGATGCCATGAATCTGCTCCGAAGCTACCGTCCCACTGACTGGCCAGATGTGAGGCGATTCATTTGACAAACATCGAATCTGGCTCTCTGACCCGTTTCAGCCGAAGCGGGGCCTTATAACGAGCATATTGGAAGTCCATGGTCGGCCATCTCTGGGTACCCAATCTGGTCATACTCTGGTACTTCGGTGAGAAGCAAGTGCCAACGATGGTTGAATGACCGAGAATAGGACTGCCGCTCTTCCAGCGTTTGATCCTTCGGTCCTCAGGTCGCACTACCTTTCTGAGAAGTGAGGCTTTGCCGATGCAAAGACTAATTGGACTAGTTCTTATCTCATAGTCAAGTCAGAATATCATCAGAAGGACAAGAAAACCAGCCAGTCTCAGCTGAAGTCTCCGCGGAGAACTGTGTATGGGATCTGAGAGGCCATATACTTTTCTCAGGACATCAGCGTCCCATGATCTCGAGGTACGACAAGAATACAGTGAAGACAAGCTCCTTCGACGTCCCACAGCAACGCCCATGGTGATCAAGAGTGATGTGTCCGATCGTCAGGTGTCTTCGAGGGAAATGGTGGAGCTAGCGCGCGGTTGCAATACATCAGGAAATCCTGCGGATGTGCAAGATATCGAACATGACAAGCGCTTCTCTCGCTTTTGACAAGCTGTATTCGCTTCAACAGGGAGCTGGTGTGATTGCATTCGGCCTCATACCCCTATTTCGATATCAAGAGGGCAAACTAGCAGGATGGCGGTCATGGTCCCCTCGGAGCGGAAGAGCGAGATCTCTCAGAGCCAATCGAATGTCGCCACCCACGGAAATGACTTCACTACTTTTCGGCATGCCACTGCAGACTATTCGGCGGCGGCGCTGTACTCCACGAGAACGCCATGACAGATGCCACGTCGAGGTTGCTGGAGACGATTGGCAATGGGAAAGAGATGTCGAAAACGCGAATTAGCGGGACTGGCGACGATACGAATTTGCTACGACCCAGCTCAAACTGCTTGTTCGTCCCGTTCGCGTGATGCCTCCACGCCGAATAAAGTTCACTCTGCAAAGTTTCCTCGAAGAACCATTTGAGGAGGCATGAAGATCGCCATTAATCACGAAGCTGAGGGCCGTTGACAATTCCTTGTGCCTACCCGGTCCGATGAGCTCTCGGAACCTTAACCGGCATTGCCAGCTGCAGTGAGAGGAATGAAGGAGAAGAATCCTCGAATTGAATTCGACATTGAAATTGATCGTCGAGCTCATGGTGGCTCAGATGATAGATTGTCAGCTTCTTCAGACGATTGGCTGCTGACGCAATATTGACCTTCCTGAGTCAATCGGATCAACGAGAGTGAAGTACTGTTATCCTTAGCCTTTGAGCCCGGAGAAGCAAAGGAGATAATCTCTACAGTCGACAACTTCGCCGCGGAGTACCCTCTCGATAATTGTTGGATCTCCGTGGGCCCTTGATTCTCTTGATGGGCGACATATCGGCAGCAGAACCCATGTCCAGGACCAAGGTGCTCCGACCACCACGTTGCAAGAGGATGTGGCAATGAGAAACATATGCGAAGATCCCCGATACGCCTGTATGGTGGGAAAGAACAATCTGGTGTCGTATAAGACTTTGAGATGGCCAACTCGTGAGTGGGAGAAGAGGCTTTCTTGCACGATAGTGAAGTACCATATTCGCACCATCCAGTAAGGACTCCAACCACCGCGAGAAGCTTCAGCTTTCTTGTAAGGCCGTTTCTTTGCTGCCCGGAGCGTACGGCCTCATGGCGACTCTGCAGAAGAAGCTTGGTGATTGGCCGTGGCTTCACTTCCGGCGACAGATCCACGTCTCTTTGGCAGCGATATCTGTATGCCCACACTGTAACGCACTGGATTGCCATGTCCTGGTTGCAGCTTGATCTACTCCATCAAGAGCGTCAAGACTTGTGTTGTGGCGGCATAGATCGGGCCATGGCATATTGCCGATGAAATCATCGATGCTGTTGCCGCAGCAAGTACGGGACATGGGTGGTGTATGATATGGCGTCAAGTGTTGACTCTGGTTCTTTGTTGCGTAGCAGACTCGCCGACAATCCGCAGAGGTGATTGCCGAGACACGAGGGGTTGCTCTCGCACGACATCGACGACATCGACGCCATGGTTGTGGTGCGGCGGATAGCGAGCATTGAGAGTGATAGACATGGATCGCTCAGCCCCACTTGAAAGATACGCCCCAGTATACCAGCGTCCTTCTACTGCTGCAATTGCGAACAGACGACTAGGGAGTATGATCAACGTGGCATAGCGTTCTTTATCGGAGCCCGAGCGGTTTCGTGATTCAAGATCGAGGTCCAGTCGATTTGCTGATGGCTCCAAGTTCTTGTCTTCGACGGCAAGTCGTGTTGGAAACAAGGTCTGGGCTCTTTGCTACCGTCTCTCCACGTCGAAGAAATGCATCAGATCCGTCATACTCGCGCAACATCGTGCCTGATGGTGTGAGCATGATGATTGCGACTGTCATCATTTGTCGTGGATGGAAGATGATGTATCGTCATGCCGACGAAGCAGTTGCTACTATCCCGCGCTGAGGTCACCCGACCACTCTCACAATGAAGAAGATTGACCGATTCGCAAGCGTGGCATTTGACAATTGGTTTTCCAAAGCAGAATTGTCAGACAGTCAGACCGAGTCAGTGCGACTGTCACTAAGTGAGGAAGGAAACGCAGTCGAAGTTTGCATTCGGCGTAGCTGGGCTTACGGCTCTCCGCCGGCCAGAAAGCACTACCTCTACATATGGCAAGTCACAATCAATTCATGAAGGGGCCAAAACACAGCGAGATTGATCTCATTGGCGCACGGTAATTAAAGGTGCCATATCCATCAGGCCCTACTCTTCTGCTCGCGTGTGCGATGCGCTATATTACACTTGCAAAGGGGTATCAGAATGATGCCGACCAGGCCGCTGAAGGCTGACCCACAAACGCCGTCATATGCTATCCTGCCCATTATAATGCCAGTATTCCATTATATTCCATGCTCCTGGTGATGCCAGTCCAGCTCTTTGGTTGGTGAAGTGAAGCAAGCTCTGTGATACGAGCAAGCTTTGCGATGAATTGAAGGGTATTTTGGCAAAGCAAGCCTCTACCAGAAGCGCCAGATGAAGAAGATGAGGATGACAAGTCCAAGACCAGCAAATGGTCCGTACTGTTTGAGGAATCAGCTTGAGTCCTCGACTCCAAGATATGCTATCCAGCCTTACCTGCTTGAGAAGAAGCTCCCAGTTGATGCGCACAGCAGCTCGCTTGTACTTTTTGCTCGACTCCCTCAGATCTGAGCTCATCTGGCCCATCTTGTCTAGACTGTCACCGCGGTAGAGAAGGTCCTCGAGGTTCTTCGACATGATCTGAGTCGTCTCTTTGAGTTGTTGATCGAGCTTTGTGAGATTATCAGAGGCGCGAGGATTCTCATATGACTTCTTTGTCCGCTGGATGAAGGTATCGAAGTCGTTGAAGGCGTATGGACGGAGGTTCGGAGCGCGATAGTCCTTGTGCGTGTTGATGAATTCTGCGGATATGTCGTCAAGGTAGATCTGTGCCAGATGCTTGGGAAAGGCTCGCTCGGTGATGGCGAAGAATACAAGATCTTCGTGGCGGAGGTAGCTACTCGCATGTCAAAACTCTTTCTTTTGCGAAGACCGAGGCCTCAGACGTACTGCAAGAGGTAGTTGCCCGAGTCGATGGCAGCGCGAGGAGAAGCGTTGTTGGTCATGCCGCGCACAATCGACCTCTGCTGCGTCTTCAGGTTGCCGATATTTGCCTCCTCCTTTGAGTATTCGGTTAGTGTTGCTTGCGATACGCCGCAGAAATTATCTTACGGGAGAGCTCTCGACTGATGCCGCCAGCATCAGTCCATCGAGACGCACCACTTGGGTGCTGTGGATCGGCATTGTTCGGAGATGGTGCTCCAAACGGAAAGTTGCGAGATTCTGTCCAGATCTCAGCGACGGTAATGGCTTGAGTAGCCCGTAGGCTGCATCATTAAATGGCACGGAGGCGTATTCCTCCGGAGTGAGGTCATCTTCGTACTCCATCTTGTGGGCTACGAATGGTGAATGTGGAAGGACTTACGTGGAAATGCGACTCTGTTGACAGAGAGAGTGGTCACGTCAGCGGCCATATACGCGCCAGTGATGTGTGGGCACCATCGTTCACATGCGGGGTATCCTGGGTTTCACAAACTCACTTCAAGTTCTATCAAGACCTTCACAGCAATATTATTGGTATGGCGATTTCCAAGGTATTACGAAGACAACTTGTAATCAGGAGAAAGCTCAGGCTTCGAGGATGAGATACCCCAGAAAGCGGAATATTAGCGCCGATTGATCAGGGGTGGAGCCCCTCCAGCCTCGGTACACCACTCCGCCCTTGGCTTTATGTCTTCCAAAGAAGCTCCAACCTCTTCTCATTCAAACCTCCTGCACTATACTACATCCGGCCTGCGATCCAACTCTCCATATACAAGCTTGACATATACCACACAGCTAGCCGTGTAGCCTTGGAGGCAACGCTTGAAGTCTGTAAAATGAGGATGTCCCCTGCTGTCATATGTGCAGGTCTAGTAGATTCCAATCCGTCAATGATTGAGCTATGTGATGGCCGTCCTGAAGTTTGATACTGAGGTCGTTGTGGCCAGCTTGTCAGCTGTCATAAGGGAAGATGTTTGCTCTTGCAACACTCTCCTCACAAGCCAAGACAAAGCTGAACACTTCAGTGTTCAAGTATCCATATTCTTCCTTCCACCATGGGAAAAATTTGTACCCTGTAGTGGCCCCATCGTAGCCAGGTCCCAGGTCTCCTGAACAAGCATCTCTTTCTGCATCTTTTCCAAAGACTCTTTTTCAAGGATGTGTATACCAGGCCTACTCTTCAACGCGCTTCCTTGGCAGACACTCTTCTCGGCGGGACCGCTGCCTGTCCAGCAGCACTGCCTTTTTGTGGAGGATGTCCATATCGAGTTGAGGGCTCTTTGTATTCTCCCAAAACTCTTGACGATGGACACAAGAGTGTGCTCATGCTAGGCGGCGGCTGCGGCGTTCGGCCCAGAGTGCGAGATGGTAGCGATCATGGCGAGGAAAGAGGGTTTCCAATGATTGCACTGCGCACATGCTCCCACGATGCACCACTACAGGCGCTCTTGGAGCCCGGGTTTCGGGTAAGAGCATCATTTTCCCGCTTAAATGTGCCTTGACGCATGTACAATGCACATTGAACCACCATTCCAAGCACTCAAAGCCATGAAGTCATGAATACGCGAATGTTATCAAGCCACCGTGGTCACCTTGCCGACCGTGGGATGATCCTCCAAGGCGTTGTAAGGGCTAGGCGAAGATACCATAGAGAGGCAATGAGACACGGCCTGTGATCTCGTCTCTGCGCCCACGGACGAAGGTTCCGGTCGTCCAGAAGCCATTGGTGGACTAGGACTGAAGCCTTGGTACTCCTGCTCCTCATTCAGCGCACGAGGAGTGCCTCTGTCGAACTGACTGTGGTTGACAAAGCTCAATGTCCATTGCGCATGCTTTTATGCTTTTGCGAGGACTCGCTCAACGGCAAAAACCCCATGCGACGTACGAGTCTGGTCATCTGCTATCATTGTATGATGTCTGCAGCAAGAGTCGCGTGACCGGCACCACCTTCGACCATGTCGTTTCAGCAGTTTGATGCTATGCGAACAGGGGCGCTTGTCTGCTTTCACAGTATATGCGGTGCTTCTTTCAACGGGGCGACCTCTGCAGTCCTCGGGAGGTTGAAGGCAGGCGACTTGTACATTGTGCTCGCGGAGCTGTGGTCAAAGTCGCCTTGCTGCCAGATGTCATAGTTTCTTGCTCTTGCTGGTGGATGTTCACTGATGGACGCGTTACTGTCATGCATGCTCTGTAGAACAAGGCAGCCATGGCATTGTGAATGCTCCCTGTGGCTCACCTTATGTGCTTGTGACTTTGTCACAGAGCAAGTGCCTCGTGCTGGAGGGTAAAAGGGCCTGCGTATGACCTCTCGTTCAAGAGAACTAGCTGTGAACGCTGAAGTGGGTGTTTCGACGAGCTAGTTATCTTTCTTGTATGTCGTCTAGGTGCGTCCTCGAAATGGGTGCTGCAGAGTATGTCTGCTTTGCACGTTGACGCAGAAGCGTTGCACTGTTATCGAGCCCATCGAACGAAAGAGCCTATCGATGTAGTTGAGATTCTCATAGTCTTGATAAGCCAATGACTCGTCTGAGGAAGACTTTGGTATTGCTGGCGCTGGATCGAGAAACTGGTTGGTAAAAGAGAAGTTGATGGATGTGGTATGTCCACCGTCAAAACTTCCAACACAGTCAAGCCTACCCCCAGCGCGTGTCATAGTGCATACACAGCATCATCATCATCATCATCATCATCATCATCATCGCCCTTCGGTATCGAAACGAACGCATCAAGCGACGCTGAAATCGAAGCAAGACTACCTTAAGGGGTACATGCTTTCCAGGATCTTACGATGAGGAACCACTGGGAGTATAATACAAGGAAGAGACTCCACGATACCAAACATTCATATATCGCCTAGCCAGGTCTCATTGTTACAGCGTATGGCTGTATTGGAGGAATATGGCTTAGCGGTAAGGTGAGTTCAACTTTCATTCTCCCAGGGCACAGTGACAGTGGTAACGACAACTGCAGCAACAACCAAGAAGGTGCGTGTTCAAATCCCACTCCTACCAATCCAAGTCTTTACGCCTCGACTCAAGTCCACTTGCGTCCACTCTAGACTATGAGGCATTATCTTTTGCAATCTTTTGTCCGGTCATTGTTACTGGATCCTGGTGCTTCTTTTGGCCTAGATACTTGCTCATATATGATGTGCTTGTTTCAGAGGCGAACGGCCACCGTGGGGGCGGCAGTCTGGTGTGGCTGAGCGTGAGCAGGGCTGCGGCAGTGCTGGCAATTCGCGAGCACCTTCCACAGCTTTGTTCGAGGTTGAGCCCGACGTCAGTGTGCTCTTTGCACCTGCTGTGCTATCAATCATATCGGCCAGAGCAGGAGCTCGAAAAGTCTGGCTCGATTGCGGACAGGGTACACCTGCTTATGCCAAAAGACAGCAAGTACTCATCCTCGGGGAAGATGCCACCACTATGTGAATTCATGGATCAAGCACAAGGCAGAAACTTGCATATTTACATCCCTTGAGCATTTGAATCCTACCTCCTTGTGATATGCAAGAGTTGCAGAATAGCATGGCTCGCTGCCCGATATGATTTCGTTTCGAGGCTACGACTACTGCATTATGCTCTATCATGGCTAACTCATCTTGGTGGCCGTCTGGTACCCATCATTGCACCGAGAACGATCGCAGTCACAGGCACACTCTCTCACTGGTGCGCCAGCTACACGTTGTCTTAGACCATACTCGATTGATCTATCTACCTGGACTGATGATCTCCCTCTTCTCCTTCCTTTGCCAACTCGGATCTGTCCGATGTTCCTGTGTCCATCTCTTCGCTGCTCTATCGGCCTCTCCTATCAATTCATGAAACTCCTCTATGAGACTCACACCTGCGAAAAAGGAAGTCAGCAATGCTTCACAAAGCGTTGAAGAATGGTGAATATGTGAAACAGCAGATATCAGGAATGATTTGGCGCCTGTTTAAGCAGGCTTCGTCAATGCCACTCGTGGCTACGACCGTCGTGAGATTGTTTGTGGGTTCATCATTGGAGCATATACACAAGAAAGGAAAGCAGTTTTGCACTTACCGTTCAGGGCAGGTGAGTCGCTGCCATGCATGATGCTGTGATATAATATTGCGACTGTGTCTCGGGACGAGCCTGAGCAGTGGCAGAGACGATCCGAAGCCGATCGGGCGCATGGGGCGTCTGATGTTAGCGAAGGGGCCCTCAGGCTCCGAATCCGTGTTCAGGAAGGAAGGAGATTGGTGGTGAACCTCCTCTCGGGCTGAAAGGTGTCACGGGCGAGTGGGACAAACCATATCGCCGCTGTCGAGTCGATGTTGAGGAACAGAAGTCGCTGTTGGAGCCCTCACTCTTCTGTGTGTCAGCAACTGAAAAGTTGAGATGGGAAGTGAGTGAGTATACTGACAGAACAGGACGCCACTTCTTGATGAAGCTCTCTTGTGCTTCGCGGGTGCCTTGGCTCAAGCTGAGATAGTTGTGTACTGGCACTCGCGGGCGATGTGTCCGGCCTTACCGCACTCGTAGCATTCTTTGCCGCAGCCGCCGGGAACTCACCAGTTCGCTCAGACTGGTGGGGCCTCGTAGACTGGGGGCGTCTCGTAGGCCGGCGGAGGGTCATCTACGAGTGAATCACCAAGCTCTGTCATCCCACCGTCCCCCGGGTGGTCAAGAGGATGGAGAGGAGGCGACGGCGAGTGAACACGCACAAACACTCTGTGGGATGTCAGTAATGTCTCTCGAAGACACTCTCGGTGAACATAGAATGGATGCAGAGGTAATACCTCTCGGTTTCATGAGGGTCAGGCCCCAGTGCGCCGCGATTGATGACGGCAACAATGGTTGCCACGACGATCATGATCTGAGGTGAGGAAATTCAGCGATACAGGTGTACTAACCAGTACTTGTGTACACATACAGTGATCGCGAGATCAAGGTAGGCCATGATGACCGTGGTGGCTGTTATGTAATGGAACAACAATGGTGTTGTTGTGTTGAGTGAAGTGAGAGCAAACGCAACCGAGACGAACGGTATAGACTAAGGGGATGCCACCACGAGCACAGGCCGCGAGCCACTGAAATCAGATGCGATGACATCGTTAGGCTCCCAGATGGCAGTGGGAATCGTGAACCTCACGGACTAAGCAGGATCAAGTACAAAAGCAAAAGCAGGGAACGAAGAAGGACATCTGGCTAAGATCAAACCAGAACGAGAGATATCAGCGAGTTGAAGAAGCTTTGCAGTCGAGCCGTGGCTCCGTCGTTGCCGTACTTGTTAGTGTTCATTGAGACCACATCTGCGCGCAGCAGTTCCTCACATCCTTACATGGCAGCAACTGTCACCCGAAGAAGCTGACCTTATCACTGAGCCTTCCAGCTTTCCGGGAATGTCTCTGAATCTTGCTTGCACGTCGATCAAGACTCTACGCTTTTCTAGAGGGGGGCACCAATACCTGGCTGGCACAGCTTCATCTAAATGACCATTGAGGATGGCTTGGACGAGGCATACGAAAGAACCATATCTCGGTCCATGCCTCTACTATGCGTAACAGTAATGAAGGCGAAACCTTCCGGGATTGGAGGGAGGATGTATGCAGAGCTACTAGACATCTGGTTGTCTTACACACCTATAGTCATATGCGCGCCTGATGAGTCTTCGGTCAATACATCGACAACACCGAAGACGAAGTCAATACGTTGGCCAGTCACACAAGGGCGGATGGTCATGTCGCGGCAACTGCGGTTTTATTGCTAAAGTCTGTAAGGAGAAGAGCAAGAGATGATACAGAAGGTGGCGTGGGCAAAGAAGAGGGCATTCAAGGTGCTATTGAAGAAACGAGGATGAGAAGGATGAAACTCTGATACGTCGGCCTGGTCAGTGCATAAATAGAAGAACAATAGAAGATATGCGCCAATTTCACTCCTACGTACTACAGCTCACTCTTACCTAAATTAGAGCATGATGCCTTGGCACATGCTCTACAGAGACGAAAGTCGAGCTCTGCCGGCTGAATACTATCAATGAACTGAAGAAGGAGATATTTTGATGGGATGGTAAGCGTGTGGCTCATTGAGAAATATGACAGTTGCAACCCTAGTAATATTTCATGCCATGATATATAATCCTCTCAACCAGCCTCTGCGTGTAGATCGAGTATTTCGTGTTCAGCGTGGGCAAGGTCCGATGACTGGCCATCGTGATACAGTGTTGGATCAGATATCCCTTGCTATTACAAAAGTGAATATGTATATACGTGGAAAAGCATTAATTCTCATATTTTCCATCGTGATTCGAGGTCGATCCCCACATTCTCCCCACACCACACCTCGACTTGCCGCATCCTCCACCCACCATACTATCTTCAATATCACACAATACTATCAAATTTGCGCAAAATCAAAGGCACTCTACTCCTGAAGAAAACCGCTAGTTCCGACACCAAAAGCCACACTCGTAATCTGAGAAAGGAGAAAAGAAAAAGGCCGAGGAAGAAATTTGTTAAAAATAGACCTAGCCAACCATGGCTCCGATGAACATGCAACATCGAAGAACACACAATCTGCTGCTCATCTCCAAGCTCTTAAATCAAAAGGAATCCGCATCGCCCTTTACTCTCATAATAGACAGCCTCGAGCAGTCAGGAAAACCATTGATACGCGAGTATATCAAGCGCGCAACCGTGAGAACGCCAAGACATTGTTGAAATGTACGCAGTTCACTAACAGCAAAATCAGGCGGCAAGGAGCCAGGTCATCTTTATATCGTATGAGACTCTGCGGAAGCCGCGCAATGTCGATATCTTCATACCAGCATGGAAAGAGGGTTTCGCCACAGTGCAAAAGCAGATCGTTTCGCACCTCAGCGCATCACCCACACAGCGTATGTCTATGAACGAGGAAAGCGGTGGGAAATTTCTGTGTCTATGTCTGACCAAACACAGGTAAAACGATAATCTTCGATAGTCTGAACAGTCTCTGCTCAGATGCTTCGATCTCACAGAATCTGCCAGGCGTCCTTTCATCTTTCATAACGCCTGCAGTGTCCTTGATTGCTCTCCATCACGCTGACATCCCCAACTCAACGGCGATCACTCAGTCGGCACCTTACTCACCTCAACCTCTCACGGTGCTACGATATCTCGCCACCACGATCATGACTACACAATCGCTTCATCACGTTCTAGCGCGCAAAGCGGCTCGCGAGCGAAGCGTGGCAGAACCAGTCTTCGGCCTCGAAGAAGACGTCGAGGGCGTACTAGTAGGACTCGGAGGTAATGGACCCGAGGGCCTTGTCCTTGAGATGGAGTATCGACGCAAATCCGGTCGAGGAGTGCGAGAGTCGTATTTCCTCGCTCACCCATCGAACAAGACAACTCCAGCAGTCACAGATAGTAGTGGGATCAACAGGTTCAGAGAGACAGTGATTTTGCTGGAAGATCACCCGTTGTATAGAAGTCCAGAAGAAGACAATGCTGGCAAGGGTGGTGCTGAGGAAGAGGGCATGGATGTCACATTTGAGTTGGGACTGACGGAGAAGCAGAGAAGAGACCGTGAGGGAGTGGTATTGCCTTACTTTGATGCACAGAAAGGTGGTGGAGAGGGAGGAAGGATTCTTTATGATATGGGAGTTGAGGATGACTTTGACGAGGAAGAAGATGAGATATAATGGGGATGCAATCAAGGATGTATACGGCTTGCATATCAGCAACTGACTTCACTATCTGGTACATCTCTCCCACGACTAGGGGTCGACAAGATAGAAAGACATTACCTTGGAATGGTGACAACCAAGTAAGAGCCGAAGTTTTACCGGCGTTAGCCAATTTACAGCTTACTGTCGAAGATGCGACCGCAAGCTTGTGCAAGTTGCGACATATTTTATAATCACCAAACAAACAACTTCTCACGAGGAAAGAGATACTAGATTCAATAATTAACCGTCCTGGATATTCTGATCACCAAGAGACGTTCATGAACTAGTGTCTCGGCGGACCCTGATTCCAGCAAGGCAAAGCGCACGCAATTCGACAGCTACCTTATATCAATTATCAAGCTCGCTCCTCCCTATATAACAACACCCGCAACAAATAGAGTTAGTCGCATAGGGAAACAGCATAGCAGAAAATCAGCGCGAGTCCATCCGACTAGACTAGCACAAGATGGCTTCTCCCGGCCCCAGAGACAGAGAAAGCACACCCAGCGTCGACAGAAGAGGTGGACGCAATGATCGAAAGCGCGACACTCGACGTGACTACACCCGAGATTCCCGAGGAGGCAACCGCGACTACAACCGTGGCGGCAGTGGAAGCGGCAGAGGAGGAAGAAGAGGTACATCACAACATCTGCGCTCAAACCACATCACGTACGCCGACTAACCCGCGCGAATAGACGACCACAGAGACAGAGACAGCGCACGCTCCAGATCACCAGCCAGAGGTAGCGGTAGAGACCACTCCCGCCAGCGCTCACCCTCACGCGGCCCACGCTCCGCCCTACGCGACCACATACGCGACCCCCGCAGCAACGACGACCGCAGACCCGAGGACCGCAGAATCCAGCCCTCTCGCGCACCTACTCCACGCACCACCACCGCCAACACAAAACCACCCACCAACACCGACTCAATGCAAGTAGACTCAGACGTTTCCGCCTCGGAAGCAACAATGAAGAAGATCATGGGATTCGCAAGTTTCAGAAGCACGAAAAACACAAAGGTGCCCGGCAACGATAAATTGTATGCTGTGCGCAAGGATAAGCAGACGCAGTACAGACAGTATATGAACCGTACTGGTGGGTTCAATAGACCTTTGTCGCCTAGTCGGATGTGAGGAGGGACAGGCTGGGCATGGGAAGATGAGGGTTTCAGAGGGTGGAAGTTAGGGGGGGGGGGGGGGGGGCGTGTATGTGGATGCATTTTCGGAGCGGGAAACGGGAAATAGCGAGGTGTTCGGTGTGCATTAGGTTGGGATATGGGCGTTATTGTCTCCGAGAGACTGCGTTGAGAGCATTTCGCCTTTCTTTCTTCACCGATACGGCTGTGACTGGTTTGATGCAGGAAACCGGTCGGCTTTACCATTACGAATACCAAACAAGAGAACTTCTTTCTTCTGACCTTGTTTTCATCGACATACATGCCGGTGAGCTCTGGGTTCGGCTGTGATTAGCGACAGTCATGTGTGCTTGTCGTGCAAAGGAGTAGTATATCAGGGCATGAGATGTTTATAATGTCGATCAAGGGTTAAGGTAGGCATGCGTGACGTTGAGGTCAAGGTTAGAGCTTCTTTCCTTTCATTGACACACCTCAATTTCTCATCTCTCACCGTCCATCCCTAACTAAAATTCTAGACTTACAACCACGGGACGGTATTCGCAAGTCTGAAGCATCTCCGACCGTTTCTCACTTTCATGTATTCGGTGGTCGGGATATACTGCTTCCATCTACGTCCCTTCCGTTTGAACTCTTTGATGAAGCGGCATTTTCTAAGGGAATTCGCGAGGGAATGGACGGGTACGACAGGCAGTTTGAGGCATACACATGCTAGGCGATATTGCAAGTTGTGACTTCAGAAATGGAAAAGTAAGGTAAGTCTATTTTATGGTGGTATCTCTTTCATGCAATGCCTCTATGACCCATGCGTTGATGCTTTTTCAGTTCAGAAATATAGCCAGCTACGATTTACTGCTTCCGAGCAAATTCGTCGAGGTAAGAGACGAGCTTTTCTACTTGCTGGACGCTGACAGCGTTGTCTGCGGAGTATGTTAGCCGTGTTGTTTAGTGCAAGGTATAGATGAATGACTCACAATTGCTGATTCTGCAACCACCGACGCTGCGGTGACCCTTGCATCCGAGCAATAACCTCTCGGTGGCACCGGCGAGGAAAGCCTTTTCCTTTGCGTCTCTCTCGTCGGCAGCACCGATTCTGAAGCAGATGTTCATTCTGCTTCGGACGCTCTTGTCGGGAACGACGTGATAGAGGGTGCTGTGCTTGTCTAAGACGCCATAGATGGCAGCGGCCTTTTTCTCAGACTCCTCCTGCTGTGTCTGCATCTTTATCTCTGCATTTGTCGATCTGTCCAGAAGAGCCTGCATGACTTGTCCGGCGATCCAGACGTCGAAAATGGGAAGAGTGTTGTAAAGAGAGTTGTTCTTGACAATAGTCGGCCAGTCCAGTACAATAGGTCCAACAGGCAGTCCCAGTTTCCTTAACAATTCAGGCTTGGCGAGTTCTGCTTTAGGAGGAAGCAGGGTGTTCTTTATGATTGCGATTGTGATGCCAGCAGTGCCTACATTCTTTTGCGCACCTCCGAAGATGGCAGAGTATTTGCTGACGTCGACTTTGCGGGACAGGAAGTTGGAGGACATGTCTGCCACGACTTCGTAGCCGCTGGATTCGAGAGTAGAGGGGAAAGCAGGGAATTCGACGCCGTCGACAGTCTCGTTGTCACAGAAATAGACCATGGCCGAGTCGTCCTTGTTCTTTGTCAAGTTCCACTCGTTTTCGCCGGCGATGACGCCGAACTTGCCGTCGCGGAGGGTGCGTGAGTCGGTGGCTACGTTTACGTGTTGGGGGCCAATGAGGCGCGCAGCTTCTTGAGATGCCTTTAGTGACCAGGAACCAGTAACCAGGTAATCCAAACGCATCTTCTTGACCTCGTCCCTCAGCTTTTCCACAATCTTTTCCTCGTCATCGGTACCAAGGTCCTTTGCGATCTGAGCACGTCGGCGACCGACCCAGAGAGCCGTCATGTGGTATACGGAAGCCGAAAACTCGCCGCTGCCACCACCCTGCAAGAAAATGATTTCGTAGTCATCGGGAATCGCGTACAGGCATCTGAGGGAGTCCTTGCAGTGTTCGAGGATGGCGGTCGCTTCTGCGCTACGGTGAGAGATTTCGGTGATTCCTGTGCCGCCGTTGTTGTAGTTTAGGAGGACTTCTGACGCCTTTTCGAGCACTGACGTGGGGAGTGGGGCGGGTCCGGCACCGAAGTAAGCGGTTTCTTGTCTCGAGGGCATTGTTGCGTGTGTTTATATGAGAGAGATGTGGTGGTATGAGGGAAGAATGGAATTGAGAAGAGGGAGAAGAAGGAAGAATAATGTGGTGGTGACTAAATAGAATGTCTATGACTATTACCACGCATGGATCTTCCCACTCGACATCAAAAAAGTGTGGAGGAGGGGTCCAGCTCCATTTATGCACTCTCCGACATCGGACCATGTCAGCATAAGTCTTACATTAAAAGTCTGGGGAAGCTCGGTGCAAATTGGATTTAGGTGATTCGCGATTGGTCCATTGAATATTACCCGCACGCATCTCCTCTACTTTTTTATACAGTCACGATACCCTCTCGCCCGCCCGCCGCAGTCTGTCGCGTGGAGGTTGAATTGATGCAGGGAGTTTTGTTTGCATTCTTTTGACGACTCGAGTTTTCTTGATACCCCATATAGTACCCTCCCTACCTTATACATATATTTGTCCAGCAGTACGGACATCGGCAATGGCCATTCTTAGACTGACTGCGGCCACTGGCTCGAGGCTACGTCTGGTACGTGTGAATGATGATCTGTCTTCCCGTCAGCTCATTCTAACTTCATTTCAGGCATCCACCAGACTCGCTGCCTCTCGTCGTCCCATCCTCCAAGCATCGGTGGCATCATCACAAATCCACCGACCGCGATATTATTCCGTCATTCCCGCTCTTCGTCAGGCCACTCCCCAAGATGTCTTTCCGTCTCAACTCGAGGATCCTCTGACCAAGAACTTCCTCTCAAGACCTCCAATCAAGGCTCCCACCCCTCAGACTCTGACGGAAAAGATTGTTCAACGATACAGCACCGGGCTGGCCGAGGACAAGTTTGTCAAGTCTGGCGACTATGTCACCCTCTCTCCACACCACTGCATGACACACGACAACTCATGGCCCGTCGCTACCAAATTCATGTCCATTGGCGCCACAAAGATCCACGACAAGAGACAAATCGTCATGACGCTGGACCACGACGTGCAGAACAAGACGGAGACAAACCTGAAGAAGTACAGACAGATTGAGGAATTCGCCAAGCTACAGGGTGTTGATTTCTACCCTGCCGGTAGGGGTATTGGACATCAAATTATGGTCGAAGAGGGTTATGCATGGCCAGGCACTCTTGCCGTTGCCAGTGACAGTCACACCAACATGTACGGTGGTATCGGATGTCTGGGAACTCCTGTTGTGCGAACAGACGCCGCTTCCATCTGGGCTACTGGACGCACCTGGTGGCAGATTCCTCCAATTGCGAAAGTCAGATTCACCGGTGTCCTTCCAAAGGGTGTCGCCGGTAAGGACGTCATTGTCGCTCTGTCCGGTCTCTTCAACAACGACGAGGTCCTCAATCACGCCATTGAGTTTACCGGATCCGAAGAGACCATGTTCTCTCTCCCAGTTGACGACCGTCTTGCCATTGCCAACATGACTACGGAATGGGGTGCTCTTTCCGGTCTCTTCCCCATCGATTCTGTCCTCCAGGGCTGGCTCCGCGCAAAGGCTACCGAGGCTGCCTTGTACGACTCCTCGTCCCTCACCTCATCCGAGACCAAGACTCGCTTCAACCACGAACGTCTGGACGCTCTCCTCGAGAACCCTCTCACCGCCGATGTCGTAGCAACGTACGCAAAGGAGCTCTACCTCGATCTCAGCACTCTCTGCCCCTACGTCTCCGGTCCCAACTCTGTCAAGGTCGCCACTCCCCTCAACGAGCTCGAGGCCCAATCAATCAAGGTTAACCGTGCCTACCTCGTCTCCTGCACCAACTCTCGCCGCTCCGACATTGCTGCCGCCGCAAAGGTTTTCAAGGATGCTGCCGAAGCCAACAACGGTGTCATCCCCAGGATTCCCGACCACGTGAACTTTTACATTGCCGCTGCCTCTATCCCCGAACAACGTGCTGCAGAGGAGCAAGGTGACTGGGGTGTCCTTCTCGAAGCCGGTGCTCAGCCTCTTCCCTCGGGATGCGGACCATGCATCGGGCTCGGCACAGGTCTGCTTGAGCCAGGTGAGGTTGGTATTTCCGCCTCCAACCGTAATTTCAAGGGTCGTATGGGTTCCACTGACGCAAAGGCCTACCTTGCCTCTCCGGAGGTTGTCGCTGCATCAGCACTCACCGGTAAGATTGCTGGGCCCGGCTCTTACGTCAAGCCAGAGGGTTGGTCCGGTGTCGTTCGTGGTGAGGGAGATGGTCTGGCACCTGAGGAGCGCGTCAACTACGCTCCCAAGGCCATCGAAGACGCTCTAGACGCCCTCATCAGGCAAGCTGAGGAAGTCATTGCCAAGGGTGAGGAAGCTCTTGGTGGCCCAAAGCCTGAGGAAGCTGCACCTGCACCTGCTGCTGAAGAAGCTTCGGGTGAGGAAAAGCTGACTGAAATCCTTCCCGCTTTCCCTGAAAAGGTGACTGGTGAGATTGTCTGGTGCAACGGCGACAATATCAACACCGACGGCATCTACCCTGGAAAATATACCTATGACGACGCCTTTTCCTCTTCTCCCGAGCGCATGGCAACGGTAGTCATGGAGAACTATGACACGGAATTCGCCTCCATCGCCAAGCCCGGCGACATCCTCGTCGCAGGTTTCAACTTTGGCTGTGGTTCCTCCCGCGAGCAAGCCGCCACCGCCATCCTGGCCAAGAAGATCCCCTTGGTCGTAGCCGGCAGTTTCGGAAACATCTTCGGCCGAAACTCAATCAACAACGCCCTCATGGGTGTCGAGGTTCCCAAACTCATCGAGCGTCTACGAGAGACCTTCGACAACATCGCTCCCCAATCCTCGGATGAAACCATCACCGAACCTGCCCAGAACAAACAATCCCTCGATTCTCCCCCTCCCGCACCCACCGCCAAGCCCACCGGCGAAAAGGTCCTCACCAGACGCACCGGATGGACATTCACATGGGACGTGAGAAGAAGCACAGTCGTTGTCAAGGAAGGCGAGAACGGCAAGGAATGGACGCAAAAGGTCGGCGAGCTGCCACCCAATGTGCAAGAAGTCGTTGCCGTCGGTGGACTCGAGAAATGGGTCGGCAAGGAAATTGCCGCCAGTGCGAATTAGATATGACTTGCAGAATGGTATGGGAAAGAAAAGAATGTACTTGTATGTAGATGAGAATGTCTGAGGATGTTGAATGTCGGGATGTGGAAATAAAATAAGGATCATGGCGTTTTTGTGTCTTGCTTTCAAGCAATGCTAGCATACCTTAGCATACCGGTACGCCTTGGTATGAAAACGATAGACACTTTTCACGAACTTCCTCCTCTTCCACCTACAGGCTCTTCCCCCTTTCCCCTCTCATCTCAATCCCACCCAATCCTATGCCCTGACTTGAGCCAGCAAAGCCATTCACATAAGATGACTTCCACTCTCCCCAGCAGAACCCCAGCAGAATCTCCGGATCCAAAAAGTAAAAGGGATGGGAATGGCATGAGGAACGCACTATACCCGTCGCTCAGCAGGCCTCAAAGAAATCCCCTACCTGTTCCAGTCCGACATTGCCTGAGCGTTATCTGAGCAGCAGATTTTCATCATGGTTCACTGCGCTCCATGCGACGGATCCGGCATACTGCTTGCCTCGTTCATTGGCCGCAGCTGATTGACAAGTCGACCCCATGAAAGCTCCGATGCGGAGCCGATGTTCCGGCGTATTGCGTGGGTAGCATGCAGAATTCGTCCGCGACGGTATGGAAAAGCCTCGTACGATACCGTCATGGAATGGCAGTGATGATGATTGATCCACAGTTCGCGACGCATCGAGCAGTCTGAGAGCGTTGCGCCGACAGGGCTCGCTTCCACGCGTCAAGTTTCCATGTTCCGGTGCAGGCTCGCCGAGTCGTGACTAATCGAAGCGTTTATTCGCGAATTATTCGAAGCTCCTAGCGCTTGCTGTTGATCATGGGCTTCGAATGTTGTATACATGGAGTGCAAAGAGAGTGTGAAGTCTCTGGAATTCTCTTCAATGGCATATCGACGTACTAATCCCGAGCATATCATCACTCCAAAAAAAAAAATCATGACTTCTGAAAGAACCATTTCTCGAGTTATATGCTGAGATACGAATAGTCCACTCCATTTCCTCATCTTGACAACATCTTATATCGGTATCTTGTCGTTCTGTACACTACCGACATACCCTCATCCAATCCCATCCATCCCATCACACAATCAACAAAACCCAAACTCCAGTCCCTCCCCTCATTCCGGTTCGCGAACCCCAACAACCCTCTTCCCCGGTGGTCGGAGGGGAAATAAAGCCCATTCAGTCGGCAAGGTCGGCAATAAAATCTCCCTTTCCTTTTGCCTCTCCTCTCTGGCCCTCTGTCCTCCACCCCCTTGTCCTCCACAGTCCCTCTTCAATGAGCAAGGGGCGGTGGAAGACGGGTTTGCGAGTGTTTGGAAGGGTGAAGGCGTGGGAGAAGATTGTGAATCAGGAGCAGGGACGGCGGGGCGGGGTTTGCGGGTATTGTAGAGTAGGGTTGCCATTACTGGGAGGGCTATGAGGTAGAAGGAGAGCATATTTAGACGGGTGTTGGTATATTGGCCGATGGACACCAAATTCTTGTAGAAGAAAATGAAACAGAAAGGAGAAGGAGACAGGTAGTATGAGATGATTATTACCATTTCATCAAGGAATGGTGCTTGGCGTGAGGGGTGATGGCAAGGTTCATGCCATAACGCCTTATTTACCAACGTCTGAGGGGCAGCGAAGCTTCTCTATCGATTAACGAACGGGCAAGCTTGCTGTTGTGGAGTTACTGAGATATGGAGTGAGTTTTGCGAGACGAGTAGAGGCGGGTGCTTCTACCCAAGCAGTCGAGAAATGATGACAATTCCTGTACCTGTCAATCTCTGTTCGATAACTCACTCACGGTTCCCTTCTTGTGTCTCGATCACGTCACCGAAAGATGGGAAGTGGATGATCGCTGAACCGCATCGCTGAAACACTGGACCAATGTCCCTGCTACCTACTTGCGCTTATCTCCCATGCTCCGAGTACCGCAGCGACCAATGGAAAGAAGGCTCTAATCAAGTTCAACTTCCCCCACTGTCGCACCAATTCGTGAACCTCAGTTGTCCCAGCCACATCAGACTCGACTCCCTTGCTTTCTGTTTCTTCCGTTGCAAACTTCTCAGCCAGAGTCGTCAAACGCCCATTGACGCCCGGCATCAACACTGCCGTATAAGGCATTGCGAAGATTGCAGCTAAAGAAGCTCCGCCAAGCAGCTTCGCGGCCGGATTGCTCCAGCCGAGCAGCCCTCTCGAAGCATCGTAAGCCAGATATGCGAAAGCAGCAGACGAGGCGACACAGGCAGGCACAACAACAACGATCCCGTTATCGAAAAGGGCTTTCCATTGACGAGCGAGAAGTGGTGAAGGAGATTGTAAAAGAGATGGAATCGAGACTGCGGAGCTCGACAGGAAAAAGCCTGAGCTCGAATCAGTTTCTGGGATAGACTTGATTCTGAGTAGAGCAGTCCAATCATATTTTGTGATTCAGGAGGGAAGACAGTATTGATGCGGAGCATATATCATACTTACCCGCTGCAAGGCCAGCGCTGGATATAGCAAAAGATTGGACGACGCGAATGCGAAGAGGGATTGACGAGGCGTCCATCTTAGTATTTTTGAAGTATTATATTTTGCTCGGTGATGAGATTGTTGAGACTGAAACAGACAGATTTATAGCAGAGGAAGCTTAATAAGCTTGGATCTTGAAAGGGGACTATCTATTTTATAGCTGCATTTTCACAACAAGGAATCGGCAGCCTTATCTGAGAAGGATTGTCAGCCACACGGACGAATAGCCAGCCCGAAGAAGTGCTTTGCAACGGCCGTAAATTGCATAGCATGAGCTTGTTCAGATACATCGCATTCAACAGTCATACGTTCTGGAAGTAGTCAAGGTATCACAAACACAGAACTCTCAAGCTGTCTGTCCACGTCCCCTTGCGAGTACCTTGCTGATCGCAAAAAGTGATTGAGAAGTGATCATGATTGGTAGGTCGAAGCAGACAAGCTTGTCAAGCTTTGAGCCACGCGGGACGATTGCCAAGTTTCCCCACGAAGATGACGTCTTGGCTATGTGGATCCGTGGCCTGGATGTTGTACATGATGAAAGAGTCCGGGGGCCACTGGAGCCACGTTATTATGGCCATTGACACGAATCAATGGAACGTTCCTATGAGCCCTGAAAGTATGGTATATCTCTTTCAATCTCCTTATCTTCTCACCTTTCTCACATACTTTTTCCTCTCTCTAGCTGCATACTAGTATTACAGCATCTCCAAGACCAAACACACGAGACACACCAAGCAAATGACAAGCAACATGGCGGAAAACATGAATGATGAGCACCTCGATGCCACAGCCGAAGCTCTCAACAGCATCACTGAGCAGGCCGCCAACCACAGTGCCGACCCCAAGACCACCCTCCACGCACCTGCCGACCATGAAAACTCCCATGCATGGTTTAGAAGCATCTTCCCCTATCAGTCCGTTCAGCAAATGGAGTCCGCTTTCCACATGGGCAATTACGTCTTGGACCGCAAGACCCACGTCAAGACGTTTGAACCCATGAGTATCTACGTGCGTCTAGGCATGCATGCTCTATACTACGGCACCGAGCAAGAAAAGGCATTGCATTGGAAGAAGACGGTGGCTCTGCTTGAAGCACAGAGTAAGAAGATGGGTAGACAATATGACGATCCCAAGAGTGTGGACCACATTGTGCCTTTTATCGAGAGTTTCGACCTGCAAGAGAGTATGAGCGACATGATAGAGCCGGATCCAAGTAAATACAAGAACTTCAACGACTTCTTTGCTAGAGAGATCAAGCCTGAGGCGAGACCTATCGCTGAGCCTGAGAACGTGAGCTTGCTTGCAGAAGATTCGAGTGGTCAAGATCTGGTGCTGACTTATTTCAGGATCTTGTCGTATCAAGTCCAGCAGATTGCAGGTTGACAACTTTCCCGACCATAGACCTCGCGACCAAATATTGGATCAAGGGCTTCGGTTTCACTGTAGCCAAGCTCTTGCACTCGGAATCTCTAGCCAGTGACTTCGACGGTGGTGCCATTGTCATAGCAAGACTTGCTCCCCAGGATTACCACAGGTGGCACTCTCCCGTATCCGGAACCGTGGAGAGTATTGTTGAGATACCCGGCGCGTACTATACCGTCAACCCACAAGCCATTACCCAGCAGGGTAGCTTGGATGTCTTTTGCGAGAACAGGAGGAGTGTCGTGATTGTTCGCCGAACAGCCACTGGCAAGAAAGTTGCTATCATTGCTGTCGGTGCAATGCTTGGTATGTCATGTTGTTACCATTTGTCAACTACAAGAAAGCTGCTGACCCACGATTGCGTAGTTGGCAGTATCAGATACAACCCGGGCGTAGAAGTGGGTGCGGAAATCCACAGAGGTCAATGCCTGGGTGCCTTCAGATACGGTGGCAGCACAGTCATCAACTTGTATGAGCCGGCGGACGTGGTATTGGACCTCGATCTTGTCAACAACTCAACCAAGGATGTTTGCGAGACATTGGTCAGAGTGGGTGAGCGCGTGGGTGCCAGTCCTGAGATGAGGTCTTATGCCCAGTAAAGTCATTGATTGTATGATGTTGTACGAGAAAAGCACACTTGTAGGGTACATGATCTGTATGGTAGATCAATGCACTAAGAATCAACCAAATACGCAATCACCAAGGTGCATATATATCCTCCACAGCACATGACTTAGGAAATCGCAATCAGGCAAAGTCAGAAGATCCTATTTCTATTGTTGGAAAAAACCTAGAGATCAGAGCCTCGTCTCGCAAGATCCTCGCTCACAGCCTACCGGACCACCTCACCTTATGATTATCGTCGACGCCAAGGATAAATGTAGATCTTCAAGCTTCAGCCAAGGTATGCGCAGCGTTATACGGCTGTGCAGAGTTGACCGAATCCACACCTTGACGTCAGTGATCAAGACTTTAGCGTTGGTCTAGCTTTCTACATGCTCAGTGAACTCTTATAGCCCGACATAGCCACAAAGGAAGCTTCCCAGCCCGAACTCTCTTAGACCCCGTTTCAGATCCTCCGCACATCATGGCTATGACGGGGATAAGTGATCTTGGGCCAAGAACTATGCGGGAGCAATAGAGATAAAGACTCGGTGATATTCTGTTGTGGATTGTACTTCATCTCCATCGACTGTTCACATTGTCGTTGAGTTACCAAAAGACATATAAACTCGAAGTTCGCGACCAAAAGCAGTCTCGCTTGATTCGGATAATACTTGTATCACACTATACTTTTGCCTTTAGAACCAGCAAATCCATCCATCCATCTACCACACTCCACAAACACCAATAACCCCCTCGCAAACGACGACTCAAACAGAGAGAAAATGTCGACATTCACCTTCACATCAGCTCCACTAGGCGTGCTCCCCTCATCCGTCCGCGCTCGCGAAGTCTTCAAGCCAGAAGATTTCAAAAACTCAAATCCGGGACGGGAAGAAGAAGCCGCTGCTTATTACAACAAGACGCTCTACAGAGGTGCCAAGAAGAACGAGACCAAGAGTGTCAATAGTCCGTGGGCTAAGATGAAGGAGGCTGTGCGTGGGAGAGGGAGTCATGAGGGTGCTGGGGGGAGTGATGGGGAGGTGGAGGGGGAGGGGATGGAGATGCGGGAGGAGCGATTCCAGAAAAAGGATGATGGGGTTGTGAGGTAGAGGGTTGGGTGTGGATGGCTGAGCTGAGATATCGGCTGGGCAGGATTTTATATCAATCCGTATTATGATTAACGACTTCTTTGCTCTCGTCTTTCTCAATTGTTCGCTAGAACCATGCTCAACTCCTGTTGACCTGAATCACTAATTTGCGGGGCGGGGAGCTGCATTTCCGAATCCTGGACATTTATCTCAAGGTTCATAGTCGACTCATGGAGCGATCGGATCTCAGTCCTTGGGTTGTGCTGTAGATAAAGCCAGTCTTGCTAGACTGTTCTCAAATCTAAGTTCGTTGATACGTATCATCGTCGCCTGTCTCTGTCGCGTCTTTCACCAGGAGACCTAGTCCTTGGTCTCCTCCTCTCTAGTGATCTTGGTCTCTCCCTTCTGTCATCCTTCCGCTCATCCCTGTTCGGCCTATAGTTGTCGTCGCGTCGAGGTCTGTGGTCACGGTCGCGGTCTCGGTTGCGATTGTCATCATGATAAGCCCTCTTCGGCTCGTCCCGTCTAGAATGGTGATGGTCTCTCGATCGCGATCTGTGTCTTCTGTGCTCCCTCTCCCTGTCCCTCGACCTCCACCTTCTATGTCTGTCCTCGTCATGCCCTCTCCTTCTGTGGTCTCGACTCCGACTCCTGCTTCTTCTTCTCTTGTCTGTGCCAGCGGGTAACTGTGGACCCTCCTTGCCCCTCAAGACCTCCTTCTCATCACCAGCTCTACCTTCGAATCCTCCAAAACCCAAGCCCTTCCCTCTAACCTCTTCTTCTTCGTCGTCTGGCCGTGTAGTCTCTCTGATAACCTTCTGCAATTCCTTGTCATCTCTCCCAGCACCAAGCGGCATCAAATTGGCATTTCCATCCCCCCTCTCAATCGGTTCCAGTCCAAGCGCCTTCCTCATCTCATCCTCCTCTCTTTCCTTGATCTTTCGAATTTCATCTTTCTTTCTTTGAGCGTCTACCTCTCTCTTTTGCTCCTCGGTCAACTCCTCGCCATCATTTCCTTTGGCATACCAGTTCAAATCACGACCCTTTTGCCAGCGGCCCACCGGTGCCATAAGCGAGTGACCGAGGTAATTCTCGCGATGCGCCGAGCCCTGGACTTCGGACCATGAGAACTCGGAGCGGCCGCCACGAGAGCCTTCTTTGCGGACCGTTTGAAGGAGATCCATTAGTTATGTGTTCTGTTTGCGCTATTGGTGTGGTATGAAGTGGTTGTGCGAGCGGCTTGAATTCATGCGAGTCTTGGATTGGCGGAGAAGTGTAATTTGCTGATGATACAAGACGCGTAAGTCAGATTGATGAGCAATGAGTGGAATGTCGAGTGCATATGCAGGAAAGTAATGAAATCGATGCCTCCCGTGATGCACTGCAGCAAGGTACGTGACCGAATGTGGAAGGTGCGGCGAGCGGAGCAGTTTCAGTCTTGGCATCAAGCCGCATATAAAATCTCTATTTGTTTTGCCAGCAGCCTTTACATCTTTGATACTTGGACATCAGTCAAATGACTAGATTTTGTTGCGACTGGAGTCGTCTCCATAGATAATGGATGACCATCGCTCCATCGACTGCATAGTAGTCACCACTCAACGTACGTTCTTTCCACATTGCTATATCGCACTGCCTTCGCCCACCATATTACATGATGAGAAATTTTTATCATTCAGTTATCCCTGTCTGAAGACTATTGTTGAGAATTTATTCACACTCTGACACACACCAATACAACATCTATCCAATATGCCGTTACTTCTTGAGAACCACCGAAAGCTGACTCGCATTTACAGATTCCTCCTCCCAAGACCATTTCATAGTTTTGTGCCTACGCACTTTAATTTTAAGTTCGATAATCGATAATGTTTTTCTCATTCGCTTGTTCCGTTTCTCATGTCGTGCAAATGACGAACATGGTCCTTTCTGCTTGACAAGACGACAGTGTATCCTCGGTGAATCGTAAGCACATCATGTTTGTTAAACCCTCTCTTTCACCATCTGAACAACACAAAGAAGTTGATCGTGTCGCGATGGTCTCTTCCCCTCGCCTATTTACCTCCATCTTCCTCAAAACATCACCGCTTAGGGCTCCTGTACACCTCGCCACTTTTCATGCCAACTGCTCCTTCCTACTTATCTAAGGAAGTCTAACAACACTTGCTCTCGCCTCAAAAGCATGCGGACACTTTTCAACCATCTCACACTCTTATCAACCAATACCGCAAGCGCTTTATGCAGCGTAAGATGATATGCTCCACCGAACAAAACGACCACAGTGCCAGGAACTTGATTGTGAACTAGAACCGCTCTGGTCAAATACCACGGATGCGTTGTGGTCCTGAGAGTCTTCGCTTTGACGACTATGCGGATGTGAAAGCTGGAGGCAGGAGGATTGGTTTTACACCCATTGCGGTTCACAGTCGGGGTAGGGAAGTAGGTCTTGGGATTATCGAAGACTGTTGCGGCATTGTCTGTGTGTTGTGTGTTAGTGGGTGCTCTGGCTGTTTGAAAGAAGAGGTGAGATCGGTCCGTCTTGTCATAGGAAAGGGCGGAAGGAGGACTTACCCAAGATCTGTGCGCGGAGGCCCGAGAGGTCGACGACTGGCTGCTGTGTATTGCTTGCAGATTGGAATTTGTCTTCGCTGTTCATGTTGATCTTGTTGTGTGTAACACCTTTCTTTAAGATGGAGTGGAGGACCATGATAGATAGGAAGAAGAACTGAAAGAGGAGATGGAGGGAGAATGAGATGAATAGCCACAATTCGTGAATGGTGAGGTGAAGACTGATGGTGATGGGATGTTTTCACTTACCATTACTCACTTTAGCAACGACCTTACCTTTTTCGCAGACAATTGTCTGTTCTGAGGAACATTGTTCTCAATGAAGAAGCCTGTTAACTTCATTCTCTATACAAGTAAGACCTTTAATGAGCCTCGAGACTGGAATTTCATGGCCATATTAGGAGCATCCGGTACTTCTTACACCATATTCAAGACAGGATATGCTGTGGTGAAACTACTACGAGACAGGGGAGCGGATCCCAACTTTGACGAAGTCACTCGAAGAGCAGACCAAACACGACCGCCTCTCTCATTGGCGGCAGAGTCAATCGAGATAGCCAAGCTAATAGTCCAAAGAGGATCCGTGACAAATAACCACAACAGTAACAGCGACACGCGTTTGCACAATCCTTACATTACTCCTGAAAGCCTTAGATAACTCGCCGCAAGCCCTGCGAACGTTGACGGCCGTACTATTCGAGGCCGGGCGCCATTGCATACTGCCGGCGAGCTTCAAGTAGATGTATCCTCGTTCTTCTTAAAGAACCACGCCGACTTCGATGCTCAGGACAATGACGAGTAGACTCCTCTCATGATGCTGACTGTGTACGATGCTGATAGACCATCCGGTACTGTTATACCTAAGATCCAACGTCTGCTGCAGGCAAATGCCAATGTTGCCACGTGCACATGAGACCGATTTTCGAAAAGCTCCAAGGCAGGTTCAAAAGACGCATGAGATAAAGATGGCCGAGAAGTAGGTAATTGTCAAAAAGGGAAACATATTGAGTTACAGGATAGATTGATTGACAACCCTCAATCTCCAGATCCAAGCAACAAGGCAAAGGATAGAGCGTCTCAGGAACACCCGTAAACCCCTACCCGTCTCCCATCTGCTCTCATACTTCCCTTCCCAATCTCTGCAGTCTGTCCCGCGCAACGATACCTCACATCCCTTCCCCTCTCATCACTCCCTACTTCTTACCCACCCCCACCCCCTTGCCCTTCTGCGCCCTAATAACAACCTCATTCAACCTAAACGCCGTCTCCCTCAACAAACTCGCATACGCCTCTGCAACATCACTACATGGATTCCCGGAAACCAGCACGTCAGCCGGATCGGAAGAGCCCAGCAAATGCGCGGTGAGGAGAGTGCGGCCCGTGATTATGATTGATTTGTTCGGACGGGTTTTGTAGAGGATATCTGAGTTATCTTGGAGGTTGTTAGGTGTGCGGGAGAAAAGGAGGAAGAGGAATGGGGAGGATTGACTTAAGATTTGCGCGCGTAGAGCGGTGAGGTCGTGGATTCCTGTTGTTGCTGGGGTGGGCATGTTTGCTGGGAAGAAAGAAGTGTAAAGGTGTATGAGCGGCCAGAAAGAGAATATGGGTGGCCTGGTTCTTGAGGGGGGACAAAGAGCAAGAAACAGATGAAGTTCTTTGGACGAGGGGCTTGGAGTTCAACGAAATGCATGATGGAGTTTGTACTACTGTACACTTGCCTGCACGCATCCGTGATTTATTTAAGTTGGTGTAACGTGCCATCGAAATGGATCTGTGCAGTAGTGCTGTGCATATTGCAGGTACAACATGAGAGGATGACGAAACAGAGGCACAGATGCGGTCATCACGGCATGAGATCATGAGAAACAGGAACCGTAGATATCGACGCTATGCTGCATTGCCATGACAGGTGGCCAGCTTTATTCTGTGATTATTACAGAAAACCATTTGAGCTTGCCACCCTGTATGAGTGAAAGAGCCGGTATAGGTCTCTGACACTTCGTTGTCCCGCTCCGGCAGTTCGATTTCTGCCTGTAAGTTCGCCCAAGAATTTCCCGTCGCAGAACGTCATGTGGCCCATTCCTCAGTTCAAAGAATCGACCTCAGCGATCGACTCATCTGTGATTGTCGTCCGCATAACCCCAGCAGCTTCAATACTTTTCCGTAAAAGGATTCTCCACGAAAGAGAAATCCGTCTCGCTCTTCCGGATCAACCTCACAGCGGTTTGGTCAAGCAGACCTCTGAGCGCACCTTCCACGGTCAACTGCTGTGTTGGGCCTTGGAGGACGACTATATGAGTCGGTGGGTGGCAGCTGGGACTCGGACGGACGATCTGAGCAGTGTATTCACTCGGACCACCAAGGACAATGACGTAGGTAGTGTGAGGGTAAAGGCCGTGGAGCACTTGGGAGTTGGCTGCGTTGCTGTTAGCTTTGTTCCCGAGCTCGTGGGTAACAGGGTAAGTGTCGCTTTACCGATTATCTGTTCGCGGATACCGGAGATTTCTGACATTTTGCGTTGACTTGACTGTTTTTTCCAAGGATGATCGTTCCGGAACGATTGGTCTTTTTTGCTCGATTTGGATTGCTTTGATGTGGTGGTGATGTCAATGGAGACCTTGAAGTGATCAAGTATGAATGATTCGAACTCGTGATTATGCAAACGAAAGCAAAGAGAGATTCACAAAGCTCACTTGCCAGCATCGTACACATGAAGTGAATACTGTCGGTCGTTCTTGCCGTAGAATTTCGAATATTGACATGGATGTTTCGCCGATTGACTTCCTTTTCTTCTTTCAATGCAACTCTTGAACTATCACTGTAGCCATCATCACATGCATACAGCTTCCATAAAGCTAATTAACATATATACCAAGCTGTTCAAGCAACACATCCGCTTTTTAATCATACGACGTCCGTTATCTTACCCATTGATCCATTGATCCATTGATCCATTGATCCATTGATCCATTGATCCATTGATCCATTGATCCATTGATCCATTGATCCATTGATCCATTGATCCCATCGATAATGCCTACGAATACTCCCACTACTAGTGTCGCTTACTCACTCGACGTTGAAGCGCAAATCATAAGTCAGTGCTGTTGACAATGCCCTTTCTTCCTGTATTGATCAACACGTCTCCTAGACAATATGTCCTACGTCTATCAAGACAAGCGCGATACCCTGAGGGTCGTTGTTACTCATGAACTTGGGAACAGCTCCAGGGCTGTTACGGCTGTGGTCAGCGGGAAACCGCCTCTATATCGAGTCCACGTAACAAGTCCATCCTGCAAAGAACCTCGCGTGGCAATGTATATTTTGCTATTGGAAACTTGCAGAATGACGACAGCACGCTGCGAGTGGGCCAAGGATATGAGGGTCAACGAGAACGAGGGCAGGGAGCAGAAAGTTCGGCTTGAATAGCCATACCACTTCCCCGGGACACTCCCACCAGGATATCACCCAGTGAGGGGGGAAGTATTGGAGCCGCAGTGAGTTTGCCCAAAGAGACTCGAAGCATTTTCGCCCCTACAACTACGTCTGATGGTGTGGTGAGTCAGCCCGGGATGCAGACTCCCACCAATTCACTGTACCTTTCACCAATTCCAGCATACATCAGCCGATCCGACTTGCATACCATTTGCAGTTTGTACGGTTCGGTTGTTACGATATTGATGGATGGGAAATGCGCCTGGATCTGATTTCAGGATGTGAGGAGCGCCACGTTTGCGCAGACGTCACTACATCGGGTGTGTCTCTTTCCAGGGTTTGGTCGTCTGAGTGCCGATTTCATTTAGATGGGAAGCGCCTTCACTGCTGCAGCAACAGGTTGTCAGCACACTCAGAGAGCATGGAGTAGGTGCTTTGTGCAAGTTACAAGGAAATAGTGAGGAATGATCAATAAGTTTTCATTGATTACGCTTCTAATTCATGGATGCACAATGCCTTGTAGTGTGCTCGTGTCCGTCATCATTCATTAATCTAGTGTCTTGGGAGATCCTTCTTGCCTGGCTCCTTGCCCTCACGCTCGAGTTCCTTGTCTGCCCTTGCCTGGAGGAAGTTTGAAATCTCCTTGGCGGTTGCGGAAAGAAGGTTGAAGAGTGCCTCGTGGATGTGGATGCCTTGGAAACCGGCGAGAAGGACCTTGTGGGTCTCGCCCTCAAGAAGGATAGCCTCGAAGTAGTCCTTGCCCTCGCTCTTCTTTTCGCGGAGGACGATGCGGAAGGAGGTGGGGTAAAGCACCGCGGCATTGGCTGCATTTTCGTTAGCATTATGCGAAGCTTGACCTGGGGGTTTGATATCTTACAAAGGATCTGGTCACGGTAGAAGGTTTCTTGAGCGGCCATTTTGGAGATTGTTTAAGTCAAGTCTGCCCCTCCAATGTCAGCTCAGAACGGCGCGAGTATGGCCCAATGGCGGTGCGTACCTTGTTTGAATGGTAGAAAAAGGGCTTCGAGAGTTCGATATTGTGTTTTGAAGCTCGTTGTGAGTCTTAAGGTTGTTGAGTTGAAGATGAAGGTTGTCGTTGGCAGGAACAAGCCACCGTTTTGACTTGTTAGCGACTCGCTATGACGCACCCCTCGCTGACATCATTGCACAGTCCTGGATGCCCTCACCCACAAACTTGGCGTCAAATATTGGCGGGGTGAAGATCCCGTCCCTTAAGGATCACCATTGATTTCCTTGGTACTGTGGCTTTACTATACTGTTTCTTCATCCTTCATCAGCCTTTCTGTTGACACTTACAGTGGCCCGACAATTCAAGAACACACAAATCCTGTGCCCCCAAGAGTCCAGTATCAATCGTATTCAAGCTCCGGGCTACGAGGACAATGGAAAGCACAAACGTGCGTCATCGCCGCATTACCCGGCATAGATTGTGGCTTGCGCTTTGCACACGCCCATGGCGTCTACCTCGCCATCCTGCTTGTACCTCCTGTGCTCCAAGACATTGATCATCGCCATACAGATCTATGCTTTTAGAGGCAGTGCTGGTCTGTCACTTGAGTATACACCAGGCAATATCTTGTTTCCTCTGATATGAGATCATGACATGTTTGGGACTTTAATTGTTATAGCCCCACATACTTTCAACGCCCCTACTCCGACCTTTCCGTACGAGTACCGTTCAGTCAAAACCCAGCAACCTTATCACGGAGTCGAACGAGCGCGCCTTCGACATTTCCTGCCAGATCGCCATAGTACTCGCTGAATCCTCGACTGGCTCTTCGGTTGTCCTTGCGTATCAGGATTGCTCGTATGAGTGATGGATCTCCATTGCCGTCCATATGGCCCGGGCTGATTCTCACTGATATGTGTTTGGGTTTGTCGTTTGGGAATTTCGAGTATGCCTTTTCTGGTCCCAGTCAGCACCTGCTCGATCAAAGTTTTTCGGAACCATTTACCGAGCACTTCAACCTCATGTTCCTTGCCTTCGTCGGGGACAGGGTAGCTTGGCATCTTCTGAAAACTGCAATTATGCGGCTTCATTCTCAACAACTGGCGTAGTCCCATGATGAAGACTGTTCTTCACGAACACGGCTGTACTGACAACAGGTATTCGTACGCCAAGACTGTGAATGAAGATGTCTTCACGTCCAACGTCAAGCATCACTGACCCTCTTGAGATTCTGATACCCACATGAACTGATATCTTGGCGCGGTATTACACAGATGACATGGCAACATGTCACAAGAACAATTCTGATCCTGGACATATGTTGTGCGAGGTACCACCGGCATAGCAATAGACCGATGGTCACAGGCCTGGTCTTCAGAACCTCCTGAATCATGCGAATCATCATTCCGTTGGATCATCACCGTCAGTTTCTATTTCGATATGCGGATAATGACCGACGTAATCTGACCAACGAATGCACGGCTCGAACGCTGTGCCCCTCTGAGCGGGACCTGCGCACGAGCCCTGCACATGAACTTCATCACCTCAGTGCGAATCGAGATACAAATCGGGCGAGTGTAGACCAAAGACTCCATAGACAGTCTCTGTGCAGACTCTGCATCAAGTATCACAGTTCGAGCGTGATCGGGCCCACGAGTTCTCTCATTACACATATTCGGTGAGCCGCCAAGAGCTGACTTGATTAGATGTTCGTTTGACGGATCAAAATAGGATCATTCGTACATACTTGGAGGAGCTGGCACCAGTTCTCTCAAAATAGCATAGTATCATCCCAAGTGTGTGGGATTGTCTAAAGATGGCTAGTCCGGCTTGCCTATTCGAATCATGCATACAGGAAGCTCACCGAACATCATCTCAAACGGTCAGACACAGCGCGCCTCGACAACGAATGTCCACTTGTTGTCATTACCGCTCATTATGAGAAGGATGTCACTTTCTTCCTGCCCGTGCCATCTCGTCGACCTTTAACCGCAAGTTTGCCAAAGACGACCGCACACTATGTCCAGCCTGACCTTGTATTTCACCTTTCATGTCCGCGCCACTGAGCTTTCCCAACCATACCACCTTGGCCAATATGCTTGGATCTGAGTCTCGGGCTTTAATATCCTCGATTTCGATGTGATATCTCTTGCCCTGGGGAATGGCATGGGGAACCTCTTCTGCCAAGCTGGTCAGTTTAGATGCAGCGTGTTAGATACTGCTCTCCTCACTCAGGATCTCCTTTTCGAGCTCTCGACAGAGGCTCTTTTCTCGCTTCAAATACTTTGAAACTTCCATTTTGTTTACGTTTTGTTGCAAGGTGTGTCGTTGATTTCACGTGCTTTCCTGGTACGAACCAATACCACTATCAAAGTCGATGAGTGTTTTTGGATGAGTGTTTTTGACCCATTCCTGGGCTGGCACAGGAGATAAGTCTCTAGCATGTTTGCTCGAGAATCAAGGCCCTGATCACATGTGTACGACGACATCAATGCAGCTGCGACTATCTCGTAATTGCAGCTATCCGTGTGCAACATTCAACAGGCAGCATCGAGCCAAAAAGAAGTATGTATGACGTTGTCATCACCTGCACACCACGCGACAGCACAGAGACCCTCCCGGAGCATCAGCGTCCCTGCATTGGTGCCATGTACTAAGCCATATGGTTCCACACAATGTACCGAACTTCTGCTGTTGTCGTATCTACGTTCGATGGTCGGCTGTTACATGAGGGCTGGCCATCCTCTGTGTTACATTCGATAGATGTCACATACCTCACCGCGATGGTGGCGCATCGTACATCCCTGTCCCAGGAACAACAAGAGAGCCCACAAACTCAAAGCTTCGTTCCACGACCCAGTCTTTTCACGCATCACTGCAGTGAACACAATGCACCGCAGCTCTGGCGTGCAGAACTGAGAATGTTTCTAGGACAGTCACACAAGAGCTCGTTGTACGCAATCTCTGCTGATTTGTCATTTGCGATGGAGGGTTGCCTAGCAGTGCTACATTCAGTGCTCATGTCGTGTCGAAAAGCATGTATTGATAATGGCGATCTGAAAACGAGTATGTTACAATATATGCGGATATATCTAGATTCTATGTTATTTTGTATACGGCACCATATTCAATTGCTTTCCCCAAATGACCTACGTGCACGCTAGTCGTTCAACCCGACTTCGTAAGCCCAGTGATAAACAACAGGTGTATACAATATACGGCCATCTCCCGCTCTTTCGGCTCCACCGCCAGTCTCAATACCTTTCGTACTCAACACTTTCCAAGGCCATGAACTCTGACTCTCGCGACAGGGGAGATGCAGAAAATCTCTAAACCTGGAAACAGAATAGCCGAGAACATACCATCGACACTTGTTCTTTCGCTGAATCTGTCCTCGCTGGCTAGGAAGAAGCACAGTCGACAGCATCACCCTGTCCACCCCATCCTTCCCTCGTCGAAGATCCAGAAATTCCGCCAGCGCCGCATCGAAACCCTCTCTGCATGAACCACCTGCGCCATCGCGCAGTACCCAGCGCCGTAGATGGACGATCACGAGCAGATCCTTGCACACGACATCCGCGGATCCTCTGACTCGCACGCAATAACTGTATACCTCTCTGGCTCTCGTACCTCTGGAACATGTGCATGCCTACCTTTGCCCTACTCGCCGAAGTTTCCGCATACCCCTCGAGCTCTGGCAGTCTCGATCGCACGCGCGCGAAATCTGGTTTACGATTCCGCGGATCCCAGCCGCGATGGAGGTACTGGTTTAGTAGTGATAGAGACACTGGTTCCTACGCCTATATGTAGGATACGAGGGCCATAGTGCTTTGCCTTTGTTCTTTTTCTCCCGAGGATTGGTCTCCTGAGGATTGCAATTGCTCTGCCTGCTCTTGCGGATACGATTCCGCTGTCCGGTCTGGGTGCTGTGGAAGAGACGCAGCGGGATTCAAACCTCTTGTGTCCGTCAGCACATCTAAGAACCCCAATAATGGGACAAGAAGTGCGCAGACGCCATCTTTAACTAGTCGAATTGTTGGGCTGTGCGAGAACCGGTGATGCTAGTATGAGGGGTTGGATAGTCTGGTGCTTGCGATGCGCTTGAGGGCATGGGGATTTGTCTTTCATCTGAGGAGAATGGAGGGGGTTGGTGTTTAGCATCGGAGGAGAATTGGGGGGTTTTGTTTTCGGGGACTGGGGTAGGAGGGGATGTCGTATGTAGGGTAAAGAAATACCTTGATGGCATGTGGCGGGGGAAAAAGTTTGATGGTGTTAAGAATGAGGGAGGGATCTGATAAGGTGGATGGTCGGTTTAGGTTGAGCTGCTAGTCTGCTTTGTACGACATGCGTCTGATATCAATACATGTACTCGAGGATTACACGGCATGTGATGATCGATCGAGTTGCACAGATTGAGGGATGTCATCGAGGTCGCATGACTTCGACGTCCAGGGTAAAAAAAATTGTTCCGAAACCACACGATATGAGGTATAAGTAGGCAAGTGAAACTCGTCGAGAAATGAATGTGATTTTTAATTATGTTCAGGATCTGTGCCGCATACCCTGACAATGGCTAGTCGGTGGGGAACAGACTGCCAGCTGAAAAGTGTTGAAAGAAGCAAATATCACCGCCGCCATTACCACCCCGCGGGGGATTAAAAAGTATTATCAATGCAAAACAAAGCAACATCTCCGCTGTCGCTCGCTAAAACAAGAAGCATCCTGGATAAGCCGCAATTCCAAAAAAACAGTGGACATTCGGACATGTTTCATACATGTCATGACACCCAGCATCCAGCATCAGCCCCAACATTCTTCTCAGAGACCCTTCTTCTCCAGCTCTTCCCGGATCATCTCGTACAGGTCTCGGTAGGCCTCACCCTCGGACGGCTTCTCGGCCCCGTTCATCAAGGCGTCATTGGTCTTGTGTACTTGGATGACTGCTGTGAAGGCCGTTTCAGCGGGATCGCAGACGACACGGACGCGGATGTCCTTTCCCGGGTAGAGGGGTCGTGCCATATCTGTTCGCCTTATGGTTAGAATGTGAACAACTAGTTCTCAGAAAGGACACAGGCACGCACTGCAGATAATGATCCTTTCTGAAAGATATGCCTCATCATCATCGTCATCAGAAGGGCAATCGTCTTCCCCGTCCTCGTCGTCATCGTCCACGTCTTCGGGTTCGCGGTCTTGCTCATCATTTTCGTCATAACGGATGCGGGTTGGGAGGCTTCGCATCTCTGGATCGTTCAAGACGAGCATTTTTGGCGTGTTGATTATGTGGCCTCAAAGAGTATCTGTGCCGGAAAAATCAAGATTTCGAAGTAAATATGTCAGAGATGGTAGAACTTCGAACGCTTTGGCTGGGTGTGATTCTGAGTGAAAGATGGAAGAAAGGAGCAGATCGAGGATAGTGGATGGTTAAGGTTCGAAGAGCGAGAGACCCAGGTCCCTTTATATGTGGTTTCAAAGCTTGCTACCAGCTCGGAGTCAAGCCGAAGTCTCACTTGCGGGTGCACAACAAGACACGAAATTGTGTCAGGCGGATTCTTGTACACATAGATGCAATGTGTCACCTTGAACTGACCAACGTTAGCTTCTGGAGGATAGTTATTTTTGTGGTATTGTGGGACGAGATATGTAAGACTCTCTCAGTCGTAAACCAGTCCGCGTCGACGTGGTTGAGTTGACCGTTTCATGGCAATTATTCTTTGGTTGGGTTCGTGTGGTCGTACAGTTGATGAATCACACGTGCTTGCGGAACACAGCTCTGATACTTATGGACTGGAGAATCTTCCCTTACCTATTACATCCCCTGGTCTTGGTGGATGACTGCTTTGCTGTACCATCATCGCTTCGTATTGCACGTAGCATTGAGAACCTCGATTCGACATTCGTCTTCCTTCCTCTTGCATTAATCTTACACATATGATGTCAGTTGCGCTCACTGGTCGGACAGACTGTCCTTGCAAGTGCACTGGCCGCGCGGCACTGCTGTGGGACGCCATGGATAGGCAGTGAAGCTCCTGCTTTCGTGATACATGTGTTGTGGTGTCAAAGAAAAAGTGGAACGTGCTGTTCTTCACGATCAAAAGATCACAGGATGGCCTGATCCTAGGTGTCGTCCTTATATTCTCATTTCTCGGTATATGTGGTCTTCGATCACTTCGAATGGATATACTCTCTTCGCGCTGTGGCGATGTTGACGAGGACGCTCGGATCAGTCAGTCGCACAGCTGTGCTGGAGAAGACACCTCAAAAACGTCATCCGTTCTCGAGTCTATTGATTGCTGTCCGGAGAATGCTGTGAGCTTCCCAAGGTATGTCTTTCGAATTGTTCTTGTGGTCTTTGCTTGGTTACTCGCTGATCATCGTCGTGTTGGATACCAAAAGGACGTGGAAGGATTGCGTTATTGATGCGGCTAGACGTTTGAGGACTTTGCGGAGATTCAGCGTAATACCTGCCTGAGCTTCGATGAGTCAATCCATCGACCAATCGGAGTAAGTGCAGCGTAGTGCCATTTCCTACTTCACGTTTCGCAGCCTTCTTGCCTCGTATCCAGGATTCGCAGCACAAGCTTTGGGGTTGCGATTGGAGCTGTCGACCCTGATTTGTACTTCATTCTGGATGTGAGTGGCGACCATGGTGACCATCGCGGCTCTGAGATCATTGTTGTGCTCCTTCAGAGTAAGTGGTTTGCCACGGCCCTGTCGCATCTGGAAAAAGGTCGTAGGTCTGAAATGCATGCCATGTCTCTGTCGGTGTATTGCGGCATTAAGGGGACAGAGCTAGATAACAAAGTATGGGTGTTCGTGCTCTTAAGTACCCAAACACAACACCCGAAGTGGGACGCTCCGACTTCGCTCTTGTCCGCAGCGGTCACATGAAAATCATCGGCGCATGTCTAGTCGTGCTACCCGAAGAGCTCACCTTGATTGACCTAGGAAGGTCGAGCGTCATGGTCAAGGTCGGGCATCGTTCCTGGAAGGTCGAGTGTCATAATAAATTACCTGTGATAATGCACATCAGGACGGTCATGAAAAGTGGCTAGACACGATCGGAAGGAAAACATTGATGATTTTATCTAAGCAACCTCTATAACAACTCCGAAGCCACCATTTCCCAGCTACAAGGCATGCTCGTGTCTACAAACAATGGTATCATCGCAAAAATGACATCTAAAAGTTCCATTGCTTCAGCCAATTAGTAATCAAGCCTTGGTTGATCGGACTAGTCTCCGCCAGGGTCTTGCTGGATTCGGCAGTATGTTCGGTGGCCATCCTTTGCAAGCCTCCGTTCGCGTTGAGACCCTCATAAAAGTCAAGAAGCTTCAGACCAGTTATCTGGGCTGCGCTCTCTTTGGTAACTGGGATGGACTTCAAGTGTGCGATCCAATCGCCAAACTCAACCACCTCGAGCTGGACACCTTGAGCAGCGTAAAACTCCACCACGGCAGGCACAAGCTCGGCCCAGGTACTGATCTCAGGATTGACGAGATGGAAGACGTCGAGCTTCTTCTCCTTTTGCGTGCCAAGGCGTGTCTGCATAAGTTCAACAAGGACGTGAGCAGCAGAGTCGGTGGGCAGCCAGTCAACAGAATCAGAACCTCCAAGGGTACGAGGGACCTTTCCAACAGCCTTCGAGGAGGAGACAATGCTTGGAAGCCATTCATGTCTGTTCCAGAATCCCTTCTCACTCTTGGGTCCTGCAAGCTGGCCTGTGCGAATAAGGGTGACGGGAATAGCCGACCTCTCAGCTGCGAGAGCAAGAATACGACATGCGGTGTGCTTGGACTCGCCGTAACCTTGAGGAAGAGGCAGATTGTCATCAGCAATCCATTCCTCAGGAACGAAACCAGAGTAGCCAACGTTGGCCCAATTGCCGGTACCGGCAACGGAAGAGATGAAGACGATGTGAGGGTGGTAACGAGCAGAGGCGCTAAAGTCGACAACGCGGCGAGTACCAGCAATGTGAGTAGGCTCGAAAGATTTCAAGTCCAAGTTGAAGTCGACGGCCCACGCGTTGTGATAGAAGATGTCAACATTTTCTTGGAGCTCTGCGTATACCTCGGGAGCAAGGCCAAATAGATCCTTGTCGAAAGAAGTCTGCAGGAAAGTGACCTTAGAGAAGTCAGGATTGGCTCCCCTCTCCTCGAATGTCTTCTTCTGGCGTGCTTCGGCATCGGAACGGTTGAGGGCGTAGATCTTGGCGACATTGGGAGCAGCGATAAGGTACTCCAAAAGGTAGTTTCCTAGACTTCCTGTGGTACCTGTGACGACGACAGCGTGCTTCTCTTGGCGTGGGTTATATTCCACGGGTGCAGGAAGATCGGCAGTGTACTTTTCGACAATGTGGGCAATCTTCTCTTGGGCTGAAACCCCAGACGCACCATCTGCACCGTGTAACAGATCGGCAACAGCAAGGGTCAAAGACTTGATGCTAGGGTTGCCATAGACGATGCGGGACTTGACTGCCTTGGAAGAGGCGTGACTGAGAGCGGAGGCGAGTCCGAGGACTTGTAGAGAATCAACACCGTATTCGAAGATATCCGCTTCCTCAGTGACGTCGGCAGGAACTTTCGGCATGGTCAGATGGATGGCTTTCTTGACGAATTCGGTGATGGCGGCTTCGTCGGCCTGCTCGTTCAACTTTCCGAGCTGATCGGCGAAGCCCTCATTCGAGTAAAGAGCGTTGATCTCAGCGCTGAAGGCATCGTTCGTCCTGCGGCGAATAACATTTCCCTTAGGTGCTCTGATAAACCCCTTTCCTGGCTTTGCGAATGCAATCTTCGACTTCCAAACTCTTCCGTGTGAAGCAGCGGCCTCGTTGGCCTTCTCAACGATAGGCCATATCGCCTCAAGCGCAACATCTGGGTCTTGCTCGGGGTTGTTTAGCTCAACAAGAAGACCAGCTTGGAAACGTGCCTGACCGACAACGAGCGCACCCTTGACGTCGCGGTGGCCTTCGATGGTCTTCTCGGATTCGATAGGGTTGAACTTCTCACCGTTGCTCAGGACGATCACGTCATCGTTACGACCACGATACTGCCAAAGACCGGGCCTGGTGGGGTGTGATGCATACAAGTCCTTGGTACGCCACTCAGAAATCTCGGGGAAGCTGTAAAAGGCACCCTGAACGTTGTTCTCCTTGTAGACCACAGCTTCGTGCAGATCTCCTGCGGGCTCCATGTTGACACCAGACCAAGGGCACCACTCAAAGTAGTTCCAGTCCTTTGGATCTTCGTTGATGTAAGTGGCGAGCAGTCCGGCTTCAGTCGATCCAATGACAGTCTGGATCCTTGTAACTTTGCAAATTCTATCACCAGCCTCGGGTGCAAGGGGCGCACCTCCGTAGATGATGAAGTTCATGGTTTGGAGTGCTTCGATACCACCAGGAAGCTCTACCATGTCTTCCAGAATTGATGGTGGGAAGATACCAGTGGTCGGCTTGGCCGCTCTGATGACCTCTGCGTACAACTCGGCGTTGAAGGCTCTACCTGGAGGAGGGAGAATAATAGGTCCCCGGCACAGGATAGATTTGTATAGGGAGAAGACACCCATGGCGTGGAAGAAAGGCATGATGCAAAGGGACGAGGTCTGGCCGAAGAACACTTGAATGAGGTTCGGACGTCCATTGGGTGCCTGGAGTTGTGGAGTGAGGTATGTGGTCGCAATGTATCCATTACGGATCTCAATAGGCTTGGGAAGACCAGTGGATCCAGATGTGTGAAGGATCATTGCAATTTCCATAGGGTCGGTGCTACTGAGGGAAGGGTAGTGCTCGGCGTCACCTTGTAGCAGGTCCTCTAGGGAGGGGACCTCGAGACTTCTGAACTGTGTCTCCTCATCGCGGAGACCTTCGACGTCTGCCTTCGACTCTGCACCGTGCAAGAAATTGTTGCAGCCGGTAGCGTGAATCAGATGTTGTTGGCCATCGACACTGTTGCGGGTAGAGGGGAGTATGACCTTGTATCCAGTCTTGTTTGCAGCGAGAATAGTGATCATGTAACGAACATCGTTCGATCGATCCATGTATGCGATCGTCTCCCGTGATTTGCTGATTCCAACTTCGCTTTCTATCCAGCGGGCCATCTTGTTTGCGGCGTAAGATAGGTCCTTGAAGGTGATGGCCTTGTAGCCTTCCTGAAGGTTGTTGTTGTTGCGGGGCACATAGGCCCAGGGGGTGTTAGGCTCATTCCTTGCAATCTCATCAACGCAATCAGGCAAGGTCCTGATGGTTTCTTTGTTATTCCAGACAGACATGATGTTAGAGAAAAGGTCAAAGGTGTTGGATTGATGTGAAGAGAGTGGAGATTGAGTTAGATGTGCCTTTGAGCTGGAGGGGGAATGCTCTGGTTACTTATATGCTCACAGAGAGCTGCGCGGCAGACTCCATCCGATGATATCTGCGCTTCGATGCACAAGCTATGCATATCAAAGCTTTGAACATGCTGTTGCAGATTTACAGTAGAGGTTTAGGCCAGGTTGAGGTTGCATGGGGTCGCCTTAGCGCAATTTCTATTGATCGGAGCTTGCAAGTTTAATGGATGTTCTACACCGATTACGATATGAAATGCCGCAGGTCGTTGCGTGCAGGACGCGAGGCTATCGTTATGCTTGATGACGAACCGCCGCAGATCGGCTACACAGTGGAGCCCGTCAAAATCCCGAAACAGCGAATATGAAAGTGCCTGGACAATCGCCATTGGCAACAGATCCCCACGTCATCGCCCAAGAGCGCCCACGAGCTGCTGTAAAGTGCATACTTCCAGAATCATTGTAGAAGCCATTGGTGTTTCCCCAGACCAGTAGCTTTAACTATCCTTTGTGGCGTTCACACGATATGCTCTGTACCACAAGCTATACAAGCTACACGGCCCCTGGCGGTTCGGGCCATCCCTAGTGCGGCAATTATGCGTACCGGTACGGTTCGGAAGTGAGGCTATTCGGATGCTTGTGTCTTTGTATTGCCAGGTGTGTTGCTTCAACGTCCGAGTGCGGCGGAGGTTCGACGGTCGTGGCTGTAGCAGACGAGGTTGGACCGAGATAGCGTGCTTTTCCCGCAATGTCCGCAATTCCCGCTGTTATTGCCGCAATAACAGCCTTGTTGGGACTGCTTGCTTTGTAGACGCATTGTTGCATTGGTCACACACAATCGTAATTGGACGCATATGAAAAGAACAAGAAACAACCATCACGCACACTTCTCGAAGAACATCGACATTGATCGTCATTCATCTAAATCGAGGCAAAAGTTCAGGTTGTCAATGAAGAGGTGAGGTGAAGTCGGATGAAGTTCGCTTCAAAAGTCCTGGGATTCGAGAGCCCACTCGAGCTCGAGCTGATTGACATGGTCGTCATGCACGCCCCTTTCGACGCATCTGCCACACCTTACGAATGCCGAGGGTGTCACCTCGTCTCTTTCAACATGCGAGGAAATATCATCCGCTGCTGCCATTGCTCCTTCGTGCTACGCGCAGTTTAGCATCAGCAAGAAACGAACTACGCTGGCTAAAGGAATATGCACTTGCGCAGGCAGAGCAGTGGCGTGGTCCTGGTTTGCCAGGATGGCGATATGCTCTGCGGAAACTATGCAATGAAAGGGCACGAGGCAAGCCGCTACAGTATCTGCTTGGATCAGAATACTTTGGAGACCTGGAAATTGTTTGTCGGCCTGGAGTGCTCATTCCAAGGCAAGTAAGGTTTGCGAATTCAATGAGCTGTCGTCTGATAATTAGATCAGACAGGAAACAGCTGCTTCCGTGATGCATCTTGTGAAAAGTCTTGCATATCCATCTAGCAATTTGAAGGTGTTGGACTTGTGTACTGGCACTGGATGCATTCCTTTGCTGTTTCATCACGAGTTTTTGCAGCGACATCCTGACTTTCGAGGATTAGAATCGCTGGGCGTCGATATTTCGCCCAAGGCAGTCCGGCTAGCTCGTGTTAACCTTGAACGCCAGAGAAGTGAAATACGAGGCGCACTTAGGATGGACTTTATCGTGGCAGATGTTCTCGCAGATAAAGAAAGTACCGCTGATAGCCACATACAACCTCTGGCAAGTATTCTGCGAACATACGGCAATAAGCCATCGCAGTCTTGGGACATCCTCATTTCCAATCCGCCATACATCTCTCCCAAGGAATTCAAACACACCACATCCCGGTCCGTCAGGAACTTCGAACCTCGACTGGCATTGGTGCCGGAAGAGCGAAACCAATTGCATGGAATCGATCCAGGAGACGTTTTCTATCCCCGCCTGCTGGAAATTGCTCTAGATCAAAATGCCAAGATCATTCTGTTCGAAGTTGCAGACATGGGGCAAGCGCAACGAGTGGCATCGATGATCAAGTCTCGATCTTGCTGGAATGGAGTCGAAATATGGCGGGACGATCCTGCATGTATGGATGATGTCTCTGTCAGTGAGCAAAGCACAGCCCCTGATACTTCGGGAAGCGTTCGCATCGTGGGGAGCGGCAATGGTCGCTCTGTTTTTGCATGGCGAGACGAAGCATGTAAATGGCTTGGCCGATGACGGCATCTATTACACTATGTAGACACAGTAGACGTCTGGGAAGGCAAGCCATAAGAACGACGCTCCAATGGACACATGGTCTAGAGACGCTTTACAACACGACAGAAGGACGAGTGGAGTCCGAGTACTCAACGCGGATACAGCTAGTGTTTAACCGGTACAATCGTCATCACACTAACATGCACAAAAAGCGATACACACCGTGAAGATGCGTAACTGCGGATTAGCAAAGCCATCATACAGTCAAAAGCACAGAAAAGGCCAACAAAAGAACGAAACTGTCTCACCATGTCGATTCAGACAAGCTTCAACAGCCATGTACTTCGCTATAAAGTCTGGCCGCACGAAACTTGGCCCGGAATTCCCAGAGTTCTTCGTCGCTCACTTGACGTCAAAAACAGTAGAACGGATGCATCGATCGATATCAAGCGGTATGGTCACAGTGGCATCAGACGCCGTCCGGAAAGATGCTCATACCACAAGTAAACGTGAAGATGGTCGATTTGCCCTCAAGTGTGCATCGATAAAATCATGTTTCCACCAAAGGTTTTCCATCAAGTCTTTTCACCAGTCATCAACGCGACCTCCTTTCCAGTAGCGAACTGCATTTTCATGTTGTGGAACAAAGCAACAACGCCGACCTACAGAGGCGGCTGCTTATTTCTGAATTTTTCCGAAACCTGCAAGCTCAGAGACCTCGACAGTAGGACTCTATACTGTATCAACCGAACAACCCCATTTCCGATTCCTGGAGAGAAATACTCGGGCTATCTCTATGTGACATGTAATTCTCATCTGGCCTTGACGAGCATGCATTCCTGCTCAACCACGCCACCTAAGTCGATTTACACAATACACCAAGTGAAAAATCAAAGCTTCCACATCCCTCAAATTCACTTCCGAAGGCTGTCTCAAGCAAAGCAAAGCAAAGCAAAGGTAAGAATTACTATCATAACACCGAACAAGTCCGTCGGCATGTCGAAAAGCACCTCAGTCATACGATACCAACGACACTCCCCCGAGACTGAGAATAGCAAGTGTGCCATTCTTTCACGTCGCATCCCCTTCATCCCCTTCATCCCTAAGGTAGAAATCCGAATCAAGTCCCGATTCAAGACCTCTAACCTCTCTCCTACTGAAGGGACACCTCCGCAACGACCGCTCTCTGTATCCAAGCAGTACGGAAAGAAACTGCAAGACAAGAAGACCGCAACAAAAAGAACCGGAGATTGTGAGAACGTATGGATGTACATGAGGAAGGCATATGGCGACCCTGTTCCGTCCACAATCATCACGGCCTCTTGGTGTGCGATTGGATGTGATGCTTTTATTCCTGATTACTGTGGTTATGGAGAGGTAAATGGGGGTGAGAACGAGAACGAGAACAAGAACAATGCTAATCAGTGCCAGATACAGGTAGATATCCAAAGGCTCCACCATGTGAGTATGTCTTCACGCTGTCTAAATAGCACATATGCGTTTAATCCATGTGCCTTAGGATCGGACATTACGTGGATGATCTCGTAGATCTTTGACCCTTGCATGGCTGCCTACTTGGTCCTCGTGTCTTTTACTACATGTGGTGGATATGGACCACTGAATTACGAGGTGAATTATGTGTCGATCAGCACACCACGTGAGCCTCAGATCCCCAGGTGGTCAGAGATCGCCGTCTGCACGTCGTGATCATGATCATGAGAATAAACTCGGGATTTCGTCTTCTATAGAACTAGGAGTGAAGGGGTATATCCACATTTGCAGGCAACACCAAAACGCCAGCGCCAGCACCGGCGCGCCTGCCGACTCGTATCCCAGCCAGTTGCTGCATCCCTCTGCCCATATTTGCATGGTGCCCGCTTTTTCTTCTATGTTTAAAACGCCTGTCGCTATGATGCATGCGCACTTCAAAAGGATGCTCAGAAATGTATCCGCCCTCGTGGTATCCACAGCTTATCTTCCGACCTGCTCGCGATCGTTCCGACTCGCAAAGTCGGGTCGAGGTTCAGAATTCACAGGCAAGGTACGCAATGTCGTGATTCTTGCAGCGTCACCCCAGTCTCAACTATTGATCGAGTCAACACTTATTCGTACGTCAATTGCATGCGCTGATCGACAAACCTTTGTTGTGACGCCTCCCGTTGATAGACTCCACACTTTGCTTGAACCTTGGTGAAGAACTCGCCAACGAAACTCTCGGTATAATAGCCATGCGCAGAGTTGTGATTTTTCTCGATATTGTGCGCCAGCTCATGCGCAATAGTGACGAACCAGTACACGAGCGCCTCGCATCTCTTGTCCACCTGATCGAACTGCCAAGCCAGTTGGTGGAGCTGTAAGAAGTAGCGAAGGTTTGCGAAGATGGCACCGCCCTTGTTGAAGGCGATCGACGAGCCTGCGTTATTGTAGTAGATATGCAGGGCTTGAGGAGGAAGGTTGTAGATGTTGCCAACGTCGAGAAGGAGATAAGCGAAATTGTTGATGGCTGCAATTTCTTCGGTAGCAACTTTTAGTTGCATATCTTCAGGGATGGCATTGTCGAAGAAGATCTTCAGACCAGAACTAGTGTGGCCGTAGAAGGAAAGGTTGGTCGCGGGCGTGCTGTCGCAATAGGTTGCAGATTCGGTGATCTCCTGGGTCGTGGGCCGGTCAAAGACCTGATTGCTGTCGTAAGATCGACTTGCTTGAATGGCGTTGGTCAAGTTTTGTTGCGTGACAGGCGCTGGTGTCACCTGTTCCACTTGGCCCGGTGGCGGCGGTGGTCGAGTCGCACTGACCATTTGGGTGCTAGGTCCGCCGTTGCCCTCCTGAGGAGACCAAGCGGGTGGGGGTCCGCCTGCTGCTTGGGTGGCTTTTTGGTTATCCTCAATGAACTGCTCTTTGGCTTTGTAGTAGTCATTTTTCTTACGATGAAGATCCTTGATGTGCTTTTCAGCATCGTTCATGGCCGTGTTCAACCCCATTGCTGCATTGAGACCCAGGCCCGCCTTGATAGAACTGAAGAGCCCGCTCTTCTTCCTCTCCGGTGGCACAAGCGTTTCAGGTGATTGTTCAAATGCTCCAGGAATGGCTCTTGTACGATCAGGGGTGCTTGTATGATCGGGCGTGACGGTGCCTTGCTTGCCTTCCTTGGCCAATCCAGAAAGCCTGGACTGTTCAGCCTGCGTGGCACGCGCTTCGTCAGCAATCTGCTTTTGCTGTTGCTCAATTCGCTTCTGGCGTTCAGTCTCGGCGACACGAGACTCGGCAGCCTTTTGACGAAGGATACGGTCGACGTTATATCCCTTGGCCTTCAGTCTACGAAGATCACTCTCCATAATCATCTCCAGAGCGAGGAGATCTTGCTGCTTGGGACGCTTGAGAAGTAAGCTCATGATTGCGCGGGAGACTTCGTAAAGGTCTGGTTCCCGAGTGATGTACAACGTCGCATCCTTTTTAGTGCTACGATGTAAGGCGGCAGTCCTCTTCTCGCTGTGAACAAGACCAAGCGGCTTGAGTGTCTTTCTGAGAGAGAGAGAGCCAGTGACCTGGACAATCAATGTCTTTTCGATCCACTTGGAATCGTGGCGGATGCTTTCCTCAGGGTGATCATGGAGGAACAGGCGGCAGCGTTCATTGATAAGGATTTGCAGTGATTTGGCAGCCGACTGATCTTGCAAGATGTTGCCCATGCGTTGATCGTCTTCCACCAGCTGACTCAGCCAAGAAGCGCCGAGGCTGCCGTAGAACTTCTCCAAGGTTTCCTCCTGTGGAGCATAGGTCAGCTTATCTCTGAAAACGCGGAAACTGCTATAGTCGTCGACGATAACGATTTCGCCAGATTTCTTCAGGTGCCATTCTCTGGTGGAGGCCTCATCGTCGTAGTCATCGACATCTTCCTCGACCTCGGCTCCCTTGACTTTGCCAGGAGCACGAACTTCCTGAAGCGCGAGAAGGCAGGATGATCTCTGGAGGCTGGCCCACAGTCTCTTGTCAGTCTTGAGGCCAGCAACGTTGTCAGCGATGCGACGAAGTAAGCTCAGATATTTGTCAGCACCAAGAGTGTCGAGTAAGCGGCTCGGTTCACGGACGAGCATCCCTGCGAGCTCGGGTGCACTTGGCTCATGCTTGGAACCAACCTTGAGCAGGAAAGTGTTTGCCTCACTGCCAAAGTCCACAAAATCGAAGATGTCTCCATAAGTCTGGCCATCGCCCAAAAAGCACGATCGTGGAGCGACGAGGCGGACTTTATCGCTTTTTTCGTTGGTAACGCCAGGCTTGGCGACTGGAACGATCGGTGCTTCACCCATTTTCTCGGCGAGGTTGCCTGAAGCGCCAATCTCGCTCAATCGGCCTGCGAAGTAACCAAAGACATCGTTGGCATCCTTTCTGGTCTTGGGAGGATTGCGCACAAGGCGATCGGCACATACGACGATGGGAGGGTCTTGCTCGACACCAAAAAGCTGGGCATGGTCACGAAGATCATCGCGTAGAATGTCGAAACCCATGATGGCAGCAGCCTTGTTGGAGAAACACTCCATGGGCAGAGCAAGTTTGGTAAGCGGCTGACCCTGGACCGGCAAGAAAGGCGTGGCAATTGTCTCCATTGGGAAGCGGCGATAACCATTGGTGAAGTGGTTGGCGATATAATAATTAATAGCAATGTCGTACATTTTGGTGTCGCCATTGACAGCGGCTTTGGCCATGATGGCGACCATTTCATTGACATCGGGGTACGTCTTGAGTCCGAGAGTGCCGAGGAATTTGGCCTCTGGGCTGCCTTTGCGCAATGGCTCAGGCCAGTGCAGAAGTGGCAGCTGCAATTCACGCATGTTTTGATTTGGCTCATAGAGCTCGTCCACCCTGAACAGACGTCCACTGTTGGGCTTACCAATTTCACCAGGCTTCTCCGAAGGGCTGATTGGCGTCTTCCGCAACTTTTTGATGTCTTCAGTCGGGATATCGTCCTGGACCGAGACGAGGTATTTGATCAGGTCGACATGACTCCATTTGCTCACAGTCACTCCCTTCTCGTCGGTTGACTTGGCCATAAGTCTGTCAAAGACAACTGCAAGCTCGACGGCCTTGCGCACGCCGATTGCACCCAAGAACTTTTCCTTAACGCCTTGCAGACCTTGAACGGTTGGCAAGTCATCAAAGAGCTTGACGGAAGAAAAGTAAGCCTGGTTAGGCTTGCGCATGCCTAGCTTGGTAGGAACCACAGTGCGCGTACTGAGCAGCTCAGTAATGGTCGTCTTGGACGATGCGCTTAGAGCTTCCCAACCCTTAGAAAGAACAGGCAAGACCTGGATTGCAAATGCTTGTGATTTGGTCAAGCTTTTTTCAGGTGAGAGGGTGGAGCCATCCTTCTCAAGCAGATAGCGTAGCCAAGGAACGATTTGCAACTCACCCCAGCCAAATGCCTCGAGCTGATTCTTCGGAATGCCCTTGATGAAGCGGAATGGGATTGTGGTGGGAGGAATGGGGAGTTCGGAAGGGACTTTTGACACGTTTGGAAATGACTCGATACTGCCCAGAAGCAAGACAGGGCCAGGATAGGTGCTGGCATATTCCTCATCAAGTGTCCCCACAGTCCCGTCGAACAAAGAGTTGATGGCAGAGATGTCGAGTTGATCGTTGGTGAGCTTACGGGCGGCCCATTTCAAGAGCTCGGAGACTTGATTCTCATCCAGCGCTCTCGCCTCTAGCTCCTTCTTGATGTCTTGAGTGGTGATCTCTGTAAGTAAGCCGAATCCTTGCAGTTTGTTGAGGAAGGCGGAATTCTTTTCCACAATCTCGTCAGGGATGACAGGAATGCCGTCGACAAAACTGAGATCTTCGCCACTGGTGAGACGGACTTCCATGCTGGATAGCACACCGCGAGTGGAAAGGATGCTGATGGAAGCCTTCTGATTGCAAGTCCAGAAAGCCTCTTCGATGATCTGACCAACTTGCAGTGCAGGAGTCGACTCTTGATAGGTGTATTGCTTAAAGGCATGAACGGCGGCGGGCATGATTGTAGCCAGATCTTCCTTGGAGACTTTCTTGTTTCCCGATGCGGACATTTGTCGTTGAAGGCTGGCCTTGAGTTCGTTCATTTCTCCATTGTAAGCGACACGGCATGCTATACCAGCGACGCGGAGCATCTCAAGATTCCAATCCCGGACCCAGCGTGCGTTTAGGTCAATGCTCTCACGCTCGACAGTTGGAATGACAGAGGGAGCAGAAATGTGTGCCAAGAGACCGGTAGTCTGGGCGGTTGGGAAACCGATAAATATACGGCCGTTTTTGGTGGGAAGAACGGAAGAAAATATTTCGGCAGCCTTGGAAGAGCCAGTACCCGAAAAGGTGGTTTGGGACTTCTCATCGTAGGACGAAGTCAGGATGGCGATCCTGGTGTGCTTCGGAGGAGGCTTTTTGGTGGCACGCTCGAGCTCTGCCGCTAGATTCTTACCACAGTGTGTTTGGACGTTAACGGTGCTGATGCGGAGGAAGACGGTAGCCTGGCTGGTGCCAACGAGGTCTTCAGCAATGGCTCGCTGAACAGCCTGCTCGGCTTGGGCGGCCTTTTTCGCAGCAGCATTGCCGGCCGAGACGGCTCCAGTAAAGCGACTGAAGAAGCCTCTAAGTGACACGGCGGGCGTGGCCTGATCAATTGACTGATCGGCAGAAGATTGGGGGGCATCAACCTTTCTCTCCCAGCCAACAACGTTCATCCACTTTGCCTCGATCTGAGCATTCTGATACTCGACGCCAACAATCTTCATCAGCCCACCCCTGGTCTTGAGGTTGATCTCGGGAGGAATAGTAACGTCAGCTGAAGGAGCCATCTTCTTGTTCAGGGTAACGAGATTCCACTGATCCAGCCATAGCTCAATCTTTTCTAATCCAACAAAGGTAATAGAGGTGCTCAGGAATTGACAGATGGACATCAGATTTGGCACGGGCGAGGTTGTGTTTCGATAATCCAGCACGAAGGCGGTCTCGGAGACGGTGTTGTTCTCGTTGGGTACGCGCCCTCTCCTGGTGAAGAGGCTGTTTCCCTTCCAGTAGAAGGCCATGGTCTGGTCACCGGAGCTGACAAAAGGGTTCTCGCAGTCCGCAAAGACAGAGTAGAAACCAACACCAAAAGCACCAATTTTTGTCTCATCAGGATTTCCCTCTGCTATCCTCTTTAATCGTGACCAGTCGTTCTCTCCAAAAGCATCGCCATCGTTGGAGACGACCAGTCTTGACAGAGTGTGGTGCAAGCAGACGTGCTTTAGTCGGTCTGACTCGTCTCCAGTCGAAGGAACAGGTACGCTGGGTGAAGGCAGAGTCTCGAACCTGATGACGACCTTTTTTGCTGAAGCATCGGCGGCATTCTGGATGAGCTCACGAAGGGTCGTCCATTCTCCGGAGTATCTGGCGAGCACCTTGTCGATGAGAGCGCGGGTGTTGACCGTGACTGCTTCTTCGTCGAGACCTGAACCCATAGTCTGGTCGCGCAGACGAGCATAGTCGATAGGGGCGGCCATTGTGGTGACGATGGTGGAAGTGAGGAAGGTAGTGAAAATAAGAAAGGTCGACTAGGGATATTATGTGATTTATTCTGGGCAAAGTGAAACAAGTACTGCCTGAATCAATACTGCTATAAACAGTCCAGCTGTTAGTAGTGGCAAACAGGTCACGGGAACCAGAGAGGCAATGTTCAGTCCAAGTGGTCAATATGCAAGATGGTCCTCAGATGCTGCCAAAAGTCACTTCGCGTGCAAGTGGCGGTCCAGTGCCGGGTCGAAGTCCAGTCCCACGCGACGACGCGGTCAAGAGGATTAACTGGATTCCGGATCCTGGCGCTTGTCAGATAGCCTAGTGATTACGCAGACGTCCAGGAGCCTTGGGACGATGCTGCACGAGTGAGGCGGCTTCTCAAGTACCTTAGGCTTGTTGATATTGTTTGCGCTCTCTCGAAACATGTACCACAGTACGTACCTTATTCCAGGATCCTTCGGGCTTAACATTCTAGCGTGCTTTTAATTCCGCTCCCGAAAGATTAAATCGTGCCAAGACATGTGTTTTGGACGCAGCGACGCCTCCAGAACCTAAGCTGCGCAGTCAAGACGCTCGAGCTCGACATTGTTTAAAGGCAATTCACTTTTTTTTTGCCCGATCCTTCTCGTCTCATCCGCTTGTCTTCCATCCTTTCTGTTTCATTGTCTTCATTCCTTCCTTGGCTCACAATCAAAAAGACGTCATCATGTCTGCAGATTTGGCTGCTATTGCGCAACTGCTTAATGCCACTCTCGATCCACGACAGAGCAAACAGGGTATGTCTTTGTGCCCCTCTTTCAAAACACATTTGACTGACACCATGTCACAGCTGAACAGACGATAAGACAAGAAGAGGGCAAGCCTGGCTTCTCTCTCGCCCTCCTCCAAATTGTCGCCGCAGATTCCTATCCCAAAGACACTCGTCTAGCCAGCGCTCTCTTCTTCAAGAACTTCGTAAAGCGCAACTGGATCGACGAAGATGGCAACTACAAGCTGCCTAACAATGAGGTCGTCGCCATCAAGAGTGAGCTCATCGGCCTCATGATCTCTGTACCGCCTGCCATGCAGACTCAGCTCGGAGAGGCCATCAGCGCCATCGCCGACAGTGACTTTTGGGAGAGATGGGACACACTGGTTGATGATCTCGCTTCTAGGCTCACCGCAGACAACGCACAAGTCAACAACGGTGTGCTCCAAGTCGCTCACTCCATCTTCAGAAGATGGCGCCCTCTTTTCCGATCAGACGGCCTCTTTACAGAGATCAACCACGTGCTGTCAAAGTTCAGCACTCCCTTCCTCCAACTTCTTCAAAACACAGACCAAGTCATTACACAAAACCAGACAAACAAGGAAGTCTTGCAGGCACACTTCTCCACCCTCAACCTTGCCATCAAGCTCTTCTACGATCTCTCTTGTCAAGACTTGCCTCCTGTCTTCGAGGAGAACCTTGGCAGCATCAGCGGTCTCTTGCTCAAGTACCTCACATACGACAACGTCCTACTTCACACCGATGACGAGTCGGAATCAGGTCCTTTGGAATATGTAAAAGCTGGAATTTTCGAGACATTGATTTTGTACGTTCAGAAGTACGAGGACGCTTTCGGTCCCCACCTTGGACAATTCGTCGAGAGCTCTTGGACTCTGCTCACCACCATCGGCACCGACACCAAGTACGATGTGCTTGTCAGCAAGGCCCTGCAGTTCCTGACCTCGGTCACAAAGATCAACCAGTACGCTCAGAGCTTCAACAGCCCTGACGTTCTTGGCAAGGTTGTTGAGCAGGTCATTCTGCCCAATCTCTCCATGCGCGAGTCGGATGTTGAGTTGTTCGAGGACGAGCCTATTGAGTTTATCAGAAGAGATTTGGAAGGTTCAGACAGTGACACTAGAAGGAGAGCGGCCACCGACTTCTTGCGCCAGCTCATGGAGCAGTTTGAGAAGCTCGTCACCGATGTCGTCTCCCAATACATCCAGCACTACCTGGCCGACTACCGAAAGAGCAAGTCGGACAACTGGAAGTCCAAGGATACCGCAGTCTACCTCTTCTCCGCCATTGCTGCCAAGGGCACACCGACTGCCGCCCGTGGTGTGCAAAGCACAAACTCTTACGTCGATGTCATTGACTTTTTCCAAAAGAATATTGCAGCCGATCTCACTGACAATGACGCCGAGGCCATCCTCAAGGTCGGCGCCATCAAGTACCTCTACACCTTCCGCAGCCAACTCACACAGCAGCAATGGCAAGCCGCCTTCCCTCTGCTTGTTCAATGTCTCGGCAACTCAAACTACGTCGTCCACTCCTACGCCGCCATCGCTGTCGAGAGAGTGCTCTACCTCACCGACGACAACAAGCAGCTGTTCATTCCCAGGGAGAATGTTCAGCCGCTCGCAAAGGACCTCTTGAGCCACCTCTTCCTTCTGATGACCAAGGACACCAAGCCAGAGAAAATCCAAGAGAACGAGTTCTTGATGAAGTGTGTCATGCGTGTCCTCATTGTCATTAAAGACGGTGTCCTCCCCATATTCGACCTGGTGCTCACCAGCCTCGTCAACATCACAAAGGTCATCCGCCACAACCCCTCAAACCCACGCTTCTACTACTACCACTTTGAGTCGCTCGGTGCCGTTGTCAGGTTTGGTGCCCCCACTCAGGCACAGAAGTTGGAAGCGTCCATCTACGAGACCTTTGCCGAGATCCTCTCCAATGACGTACAGGAGTTCCAGCCTTACGTCTTCCAGATCTTCGCTGCTCTGCTCGAGGCGAACCCCACTGGCACACTGCCCGAGTACTATCAGTCACTTCTCGCAGCTACTCTCGTGCTTGACCTATATAGCTCACGAGGCAACGTTCCTGCCCTCACTCGCCTTCTAACAGCCATGATTCCTCGCGCCGCTGCTCAGATCACGGCGAACAACCAGATTGAGCCAATCTTGGTTATTTTCCAGAAGCTCATTTCCTCCAAGGCCAACGAGTCTTACGGTTTCGAGCTCCTCGAGACCATCATTGGCACTTTCCCCGTCGAAGTGCTAAACAACTACTTCGTCACCATCCTCTCTCTCCTCTTCACACGCCTTAACACTTCCAAGACCGAGAACTTCTCTGTCCGTTTCGTGCGTTTCTACCACTTCTTCTCCGCTAGGGATGACAAGGGCCTCGGTGCTGATCTTTTCGTCTCCTTGTGTGACAAGATCCAGCAAGAGTAAGTCTTTCTACAAGTTCTTGCATACATCTGTATAGCTAACACTATCGCAGCGTCTTCAAGCCAATTTACCTCACCATCATTCTCCCGGAAACACAGAAGCTCTCTCGCACATACGACCGCAAGACCGCCGTCGTTTCCCTCACTCACACTCTCGCCAACTCCGAGGCCTTTGTTGTCCGCTTCAACAAGGGTGGCTGGAACCTCACCTGCGAGGCTCTTCTCAAGCTTCTCGTGAACCCTCCTCTTCCCCTTCGCGCTGACGCTGATTTCATCGAGGACCGAGACGTCGAAGACGTCGGCTTTGGTGTTGGTTACACACCGCTCAACACCTGCAAGCCTTTGCCCCGGGATCCCTTCCCCGAAGTTCAGGACGTCAAGGCTTGGGTCGGTTCATACCTTACGGAAGCAGACGGAAGAACTGGTGGTCGCGTTGGACAATTCATCAACGAGAAGCTCAGCCCGGAAGCCAAGTCTGCCCTGGGCCAGGTCATGCAAGGATAATTGGTAGGAAAAATAAAACGTAGAGAACGAGTTAGAAAAAGAACCCGAGGGGAGAAGGGGAATAGGGGTTGAAATAATGATACCACAAACAGAGATGCATCAAGTTGAGAAGAAAATAGGAGGCTTTAATTGCAGTGAACTCTATGAAGAAGAAGAAAGAATTTCCCATACACAACAAGCAATGTCGAAATTCCTCCATATCATGTGGGTGCCATTCTGTCGAATCAAATTACCATGCATCGCAGGAAATGTCGTATCACTTAAATAACGAACATGAAGAGGCGGTAACATGTTGCAACAACAAAACTATCGCGAGACAGCTTCCCGTGCCAAGGTTTCGAAAACTCCTGTCATCTCATGCATGATTGCTATGTAGCAAACATGTTCATATGCGGCAGACATGGATCGACCGGGATTTGGTCCTGGTACGCTAGAGTAGACTTGGCTATTCCTGGTATCCCAGAGGTGACTCATAGGATATGCCCATTGAATACCTGAGCTTTGTCGTTTCTCTACCAATTTCGTCCATGTGCTTACATGTCTAGGTAACCGCGTTACAAATTTGCTATTGACTGCAGAAACGACGTTTCAAGTCTGCTGTAGGCTCAACATTGCACGCTGGACACTACGGGCTTCATATCGATAATTCATCGAAGCGAAGCATAGCTATGGGAATAACCGGTAATGGTTTGATCATCTCCGAGAGCGATAATAGAAAGAAGTCACGTTCCTCGTGTATAAGTCACAACATTCTCTTCTCTCTTTCATCCTCAACAATTCCCCTCACTCGCGACCATACCTGCCTACTCAATTATTACACTCACTTTCTAGCAGCACCGAAAAAAAATGGACGAATTTAGCCCCATCTTTCAAAAACTCGAGACAATCCAGCGTTTTCGAGACGTGTTCATTGATCGGCGAGTCGATGTACTCGAGATTACGGACCATGACCGAACGCTCTCTCTTTTCATGGTCAAAGACAAAGCCCTCCTTGCTCAGGCCCTGGCTCTACCCGTTACCAATATTAGGGAGAAGCATACGAAAGTCGTAAAGATAGAGTCCTCCAGTTTTACCATTGGTCGTAGCTCCCAGTCACCTTCACCTCTTCCTTCGACCGCTACAACTACGGGAAGCACCACCACAGACCTGAGCTTCAAGCCTTCTTCAGACAGTTCGACATACGACTCCAAATGGGAAGAGGAATATATGGACAGCACGCTGAGTTCATGTGGGCACGCAGTTGATCTCACAATCCAGAAAGGAGATGGGGAAACCCATGGCAATGGCTCAGATACCGATATCGAGATGACTGAGAGTGTTTCTACTGCTCCCATAGTACCAAACAAAACTCTAAAGGTGCAACCGCAGCGTCGGGTAACGAAGAAACAGGAAGAAGTAAAAAGTGGGCAAAACGACCAGGACTGGATATGGCTGAACCAAAAGCTTCCCAGCGCGAACTATGAGATAAAGGACAGGATGTGGCCTATCGCCAAGACCATGATCAACACACGAGACGACCTCAACCTCCAGACGTTCAAAGAACCTCTGGAAGCTCATGCTCGCCTCCAGGATCAGCGCGAGCCTGAGAACGACCCCGGCCGTTTTGACGTCAAAGCCGCCTTTGTCCGGTGTTGGAGAGTCACTTCCAGGCTCTGTGATGAGGGCTTCTTCAATGATGTCCGCTACCGCGTCGCTGTTGCGGATCTACATGTTAAACTTGTAGAAGCGAGTAAGAAAATAGGATTAAGGGAGGGACTGGGTCCCAAATCCGCAATATCATGTGTGCGGCGAAGATACTTCGAGACTACGCATGAGTATGGTCTGAGTCTCAAGACCGACCCCGGAACAGACTACAGACCCGTCGTAAGGAGTGTATGGAGCAGATTTATCAATCAGCTCACGCGCAGCAAGCGATGGGACAGGATCAGGGAAGGACTTGGTCATGGCGTGCTCGCTTTGATGCCCGTTGAATGCCACTTTATCATACATCAAAAATTGAAGAAGGATGATGTGCCGATATTCATCGATCTAGTAGAGCGGGTCAACCCAGGCGCGATAGCTCTAGGAATAGAGGAGGAACTCAAGCAGGGATTGGCTGACCTGAGGATTTAGTGTCGGATTTTCAACATTTGGAGGTCCGGCATACACCGAAATAAAATCTTGCTCCATAAGTGGTTGTCCGCAGGTCAGAACCAGCATCTCTTCCGACTATCTATCTTTATTGTTACGCTCGTTTGATTGACTTCTTCTTTACATCTTTTCACGTCTCTTTACATCATTGTTACCTAAATATCCTTTCGTCTTAATACATCGTACTTGATAGATTACCATTGCTCGATCTAAGCGTTTAATCAAACTAATTCCCTGCTCACTTGTGGAAAGACTCTTCAAAGGCGAGTCTTCAAATTTTCCTGTTCCTTAATCGTAGATAGATATCCATATGTACATACTTTTTAAAATTATCAATGTGTATCACATATGTAACATGTCAAAGATTTTTGACAAGTCAGATTAGCGCTCGTCAGCCAACCTGCATCCTGGACTATCGAAATTATTATATAATCCAGGTACCTTACTGTTCGAACTAACAATATGTATCATGTGCTTTATGTATTATCATTGCCCTATATGAACATACGACTTGATTCGTAGCCACAACCAATTCCCTCCCCGAGGATTGTTAACTGATATACGACAGCGCAGAACGCTCTACCTCTAACGCAAAATCCCGACATTTTGGTGCTTTGCCATCTGAGATGTCTTGCTAACAGAAATTGCTTGAAGGGCATAGCTCACGGTAGTGGAGAGTTAGTAGCGCTTTCTCTTTCTAAGGCTTAAGAGGAAGGGAGATAACTGGCACTGATTGGATACTGCCCTTCTAAAGTCCCGATTCGACAATAGAGTGCACAAGCCTTGCTGTTCAGAACCTCAGGTTTGACCTCTCTCGAGCTATACTGAAAACGCTAGACACCCGCGAGTTCCAGATTTGCTTGAAGAGTCTGAAAAGTTACGGGATATCTACCGAGACTCTTCGACAAATGCTGCCAACTTCGAACGAATGAGCTCTTTTTTCACCATCTCGTTGCCGATCTGCTGCATCCTCCACCATTCCGCGCACTGTTTCTCTGTGCCGCCTGAGTGCTCTCGAGACTGACTCGTTCTTTCTTTTCGACGGCTTTTCCCACTGTGACTTCTGCATCACGTTTCGTTTGCTTTCCTTCTTTTCGTTTTTTCCCAACAGCTTTTCCTCCGGCGGCGGTGACGTCTGAGTCACGTTTTGTTCTTCTCTTTCGTCGCGAATTTTTCATCCGCGTGTCGCTCCTTGGTCATCATTGTATTAAGACAATGCTGTGCAACCGGCATATAAGATTCATATTCCGGGTTCCGGGTTTTTGCTTTGAAGCTTGTTAAACTTGATCACACGCCTGTATCTTCGCTGCTTGTGTCCTTCCGGTGTTGTCTCTGCAAGTGACGACTGATTGTGAAATTGTCAGAGGACTGAGCCTTTCGGCTGGGGTGACTTCAGTGATACGTGGAGGAGCCTTCACCTCATCGCCCCGTCTTGTTTCCGTGTCCGCGGATCCTGGCTGCTTGGAATTTCCATCGGGTGGATGGGTGGGCCTTCCTGAGGCAGTGTCAGTGGCCGTAGGAGGCGGACCTGGACGTGGAGCTAGAGGCGTCGATGGCATTTTGCCTCTCCTGACGCTCATGCAGCATCTTAAGCAGAGCAGCCACCACTTGCGAGATCGAAACGGTCAAGTTTTCAGTCGTCTCATTCCTCCTCAATGTCTTCACCAGATCTTGAACGTCTCTTCCAGGGATTCAACTTCGAAAGCCATTTAAAAGGCGACAAAGCTGTCAAGCGTGCTGCAGTCTCGTTTTCATCACTTATCTCGATACCCAACTTCTTGGTTCCTTGCTTGAGAAGGCGAAAGCACTAAACAATGCCCAAATTCTTGAAGACCACCTCGGCAGGGAAGCGACTGGAAAGGCCTCTATTAACATTCATAATCTTATCCATATCCTCATCGTAGCCAGCGAGGACAATTACAAGCTTATTCTTGGATTCTGGCTTGGTGAGGGAATCGACTGGCTCGTTGACAGCTTCGGTAGCAAAGTGGCCTTGTCCGAGACGAACACTTCGTCGATGAAGAGCACTTTGCTAAGAGCTTTTTGGAGCACAGCCCGCATCTTTGATCCTGTTTGATCAACATATTGGCCGATAAGATCGGTCGCGGAGCATTCTTCGACTTGAGCTGTTGCGAGAAATCCCATGTCGTAGAAGATTTTGCCCATTTTGGCGGCAGTCATTGTCTTTCCAGTCTCTGGTGGGCCTTCAAGATGAAGTTGAACGGTATGTGGTCTCCAGCCTTCAAACCGCGTTTTCCCGTGATGGCCGCGGTCTTCTGGTATCCTTCAGACTGCTTGATGACATCGTCACAATCTTCCACGTCTTGAGAAAGGTTGTTTGACGTTGGCTTCTGCCCGATAGCCGCGATCGTAGTCAGGATCAAAGGCTTGCGGCTCGGATACAATTTCAAAACTGCCCTCATCTACAGGCTTGCAAAACTCACGAGCTTGCTGGGCATTCTTTGCAGTACTGATGAGATTCTCGACAGCACTACCATTGCCAAAGTTTGCCCGCCGTCTTGCCAGATCAAGGACCTCTTGGCAGTATCCTTAGCTGCACTTGTCGCGTCCACGTCTTGTTGCTTCACCTTGAGATCCAGTATCTTTCTCAGCTGATCGTTATCGAAGTCTTTAAAATCAAAAGCATCGTCCATCGCGAATCTTCGAGCAAGGCCTGGGTTTGTGTTCTGGAACATCTCTTCCATCTGATAGTCGTAATTTCGCAATAGCACGCATCGGCCTTCGCCTGGTGCGCTCTGCGTCTCGGCTACGATTGTATCCACGATTGTAGCCTTGTACGGGTCGACCTCTACCACCAGATCCCATCATATATGCTTCATCAATCATGCACCTCACCTTTGGAGGCAGCCAGGATTGCCTTTGTAGCTGCTTCCGATTGTCCGAGATGAGCTCCGACGAAGTCTGCAGGATTCTTGACGATAACTTCACCGCTCGAAAGTATGCCTAGGCCCAACGAGTACTTGACCGTAAAGCTTTCTCACGGAGAGTTCTCCGGTATTGGGCGAGCCCAAATACCTTATTCAAACTCACATGTATCGGTTCCTTTTTATGTAGTTCTCGGAGATAGCTTACTTTGATGCGACCGATCATGTTTCCATGAAGAGCACGTTTCCGAAATTGCTCAAAACATAGCGACCTTGACTCAGACCCGAGAAGCTTCGAAGCCTCGAAGCAAACATGAACAGTCACGTAAGAACCCTGCACGAACCCCACGACGCCTCGGACAAGAAACTCGAGGAGATTTCCCTGGAACAGCAGTCTCTCAGGCGCTATGAGAAGATCTTGTTTCCGCAAAAGTTGACTATGCTAACACGTTTAGCTATCTATCTCACCGTATAGAGTCTCGGCCCAAGTGTCCCCAAAGGAGCTGTAGGAGGCTCTGGACCCCGAGTCTCAGACTCTGAAAGGAGGAGAAGAGGGTTTGTGAGGGGATTTCGGGGTTTCCGGGGATAGGACTTGCGAATCATGCCGTGCCGTAGGCATGATGCTGGCCCGTCTGAAGTCAAGAAAGTCATTGTCATGACGACCACCTGGACCAAAATCCTTTGAGATAAGTTGTCTTCGGCTCGTGGCAATGGTCGTGACGCTGTCGATGACTTGGAGTATATGCTTGATCTTGTGACCCCAGTCGCGAGTCTCTAGGTTTGTGGAGTCTGCCAGAGATTGCTGTATACCGCCATCTCTGGCAAGTTGAAGGTGGGAGCGTTTGGCCACAGTTGGTAGAGCAATGAGATTTCACAGAAGCCAGGCGAAGCATTCAGACGCACCATTATTTATGGAAGAACGTTTATGGCCATCCACTAATGCATTCCAAAAGGTTGGTAGGATGACGAGACATTCCACCACACGTTGCAAATAAAAGCCGTCCCGCACGCTCTTTAGACTGAGAGCCTGCAGGTATTGTAGAAGAGGGACCATTGAGGCGTTCATAAATGTCGGCGTTACGTCCATTTCGAGAGCGGACTGCAGAGCCGTGAGCCCATCAAAGCTCCCAATGATCTCTTGCACGCAAATGACGGGATCAGACCTGTCTATAACAGCTTCAAGAAATCGTTTCGCTGATCGGGAGTTATAAATCATGTACTTGCCATGAGCGACTTTTTTGAAGATCCCCTGCAGCTCTTTGCTGCGGTCAATAAAGCCACTGTCAGCACCATCATGTCGGATGGCCATGCCAGCGTGGGTGCGGCCAGTAGATATGTTAAGTAATTGAACGAGTTGATAAGATGGTAAGGCGGTATTTTGGTCTCGTAGGGTTACAGGGTCACAAACAGGCTATATCAGTCCTCTTATACCTTTATAAGCCGAATGAAAGATGAGGCAGGACGATGAGCATCGACATGTAAGGAGCGACTATGCAGCTACTACACGCCTTCGAAACATGTCGCTACCTCTCACCACTGCAGTACACGCTCTCTGGCGAGCGAGGTCTGCTTATATTCGTGTGCACGAGTTGGGTATTAATACCCCAGACAATGCCTTCTCCATCGCAGGACTTTCGACATGTTCCAAGCAAATGGAGATCCTTTATAGTGCGTGCCGGGTTTGAATATGAAAGTCATGACCTGAGACAGGGCTCAGCCCTCCAGAAGGAAATGAAAACATTATGCAGATCCCCAAGACAATATGCGACAAGGTCTCAGACTGCGTATGATGATAAGTGTATATAATCAGACATTGATTTTCGACGATTTTCGGTGGTCAGAGGTTACATCGCGCGTTCTTCGGATTGGGCTTGGATGTCGCCGCTTTCGGTCGGATTGGACAAGATACCTAGGTTTCAGTCTTCCACGCAAGGAAGTTCTAACCGAGTGTAGCTTCGCTTCGAATTCTCGGCTTTGGGCGACCCTGTTTATTGTTGGATAGAATTTGTACATGGTGGTAAATATCTGCATGTCAACACTTTTACATAGTGATATATGTTTTCGTGGCTATCTCCGATCATGAGTGTTCGTTCTCTTATATATGTATACCGATGTTCGCTTTGCAGCATTCAAGTAACCATCCTGACGCGTTTTCTTATGATCTCCGAATTTCACCTTGTTAAGAAGTAGCATATGGACAAGCAGGTAAACTTGTAGTGGGCTTTGGGACCCGAACGAAGGTTCCGTTGCAAGCAAGATCACATGCATAATATCCACCCTTTTGCTGCTGACACCTTGGTTCAACGTACCTAGCTAAGAAGCCGCAATTGCCGTTGCTGATGGTGAGGGTATCTGCAACAAGTAAATATCAATGCGAACAATCCAGCGAGTGATGGACTTACTAGCATTATCATCATCGTGGAGCCATAGAGCATAATTGGACGCTACATCGCAAGTGTCGTAAAAAGCGAAAGCGCACTGGGCAAACTGATACACTTCTTGGCCGATAGTTGTGTTGTAGTGGGCGTCATAAGCCGTAGGGCTCTCGTAGAACCAGCTGAATACACAAGATGATTCTTCGATGCAGCCAGCGCAACAGTCGTAAGCAGTGGTTATGTCGGGTTGGTATGTTGCGTTTAATTCGAAGAGGTGGTTTGCGGAAAGAGGTGCATCCTGTAGATCGCTAATCTTCGCGCCGGTGATGGGATCGCTAGACAGAAGATTGGATGTACCACAGGCGGCGTAGAATGGCACAGTGGTGTGTTCAGTCGTAAGACTTGTCAATGTGGGCCGTGCAAGCGTCGAAGTGATTGCGTCTGAGAGGATCTGAACTTGCGTGGTGAAGATTGTCTCGTAATTGGTACATGTCATTGGTGTAGAAGATGGCCCGGGTGTAGTCGTTACTGTGATGTTGGAAGCATCATCTGCATAGACGGTAGAGAAAGTGTCGATAACAGGGAGGAAACCTGAGGATGTTGGCACCACAGAGGTAGATGTCACAGTGGTAGTCGCGAATACCTCAACTGGATTAGGTGTAACATAGATAACAGAGGTTGACGTGTTCTGGGCCAGCGCGTGGATGGTACTGGTCGTGTAACAGGTTGTGGCTGCGGAACTAATGCCTGAGGGACAGACCACTGTCGTGTCTGTAGAGAAGAGGGTGGTGAAACTGGCCGCAAGGGCTGATGCTGGTACTGCGGTCATGGAGGCGAACAGGAGGAACAGCATCATTATTCGACAAAGAAGATTGACTTGCATCTTTGGTGGGCAACGCTGCCACTTATACCACATTGTCTGATCATGACTCGTGAAGATCACCCCTGCAGGATGAAAAGGACTAATATTAGAGAAACTAGCTGATGGCCGAAAAGACAGTTTCGAAAAGTCAATCGAGCTGATCAACCGCATTGATGTTTAGATATTACCCTGAGAGGCATATATCTCCACTCAACTGTTAACATATCCCGCGTGCTCTAGTCGTACCTTGCTATAGACAGAATTTCTCCGAAGTTTCTGTGCAGAGGCGGAGAGACCGTCGAGACCGAGTTGGGTAATAGATACGAACACGAGCTGCGCGAGAACCTAAGAATGACTGCTAGTGGTGGCATTGGCTCAATAGGCGGACAATGCTCAGAAAAAACAGCTCATCAAGGCCACCCATCATAGGCATCCACTTCAATTATGCATGAAGTCACCTTACCGTGGTGGATGTTGATTTTCAGTAAACAGATGGAAACAGTAACAGAAAACGGTGACTTTCGGTCGTGAGAGCTGGGCAAAAGTACTGTAGCTTGACGTAGGCCAAGACCCACTCTATTTATGGTAAGGTACCTGCATCTTTCTCCATGATCACACCGTGCGAGGAATAGATCTTCGTGCAAGCCTGCACAGCTACCTCATGATGATCAGTAGGATTGAGAGCTAGAGCCGTAGATTTTAGTCTTTGACGATTCCAGATATAGCCCTGAGTGTCAACGTCTGGAAGATGCAGGAAATAGGTTCCAGTCACGGATCAAGTGGAATGCAAAAGCCGTCTATACTTTCGAGCAGCGGTTCGCACTGCAGCAGATTGCACTATGTGTCTATGCTGAAAGCTAAAGATTTCGCCCAGCATCTTGTGTGGTGTCCTCATCAGGATTCCAACGTCCTGAAGCATGACTCTTTTGTGGTCTGCATGTTCATATTGCCATATGTGACACAGCAAAGAGAAGAGAGTGTTTCCGTGGCGCACTGACGATACGATCAAACCTTAGTCTTCTCTCACAACGACCAGACCATATACATAAGTACACTCGACCAGGAGAACACCTTCGTGCTCTAGAGCGCTAGACCGAGTTAAATTATTATACAAAAGCATTTACATCTGCCTGACACGCATTCTGAAGAAGAACTAATAGATACTATGGTGTAGAGCCCGGACGGTCGAGGGAAACGGCGGTAGTCTGGGCGCATACGCGGCTCACACGTCTGTTGCGTCCTCATTTTTCTGCTTCTACAAGAACGATTAGGTAAATCCTGCGGTGGACCGCTTTCAACGGAGTGACATTGCATGGAGTATCGTCAACCTTGTCTTGCAATGGCTGGCCTACGGCAGGCAACTTGGTTCGGGTCACGAGAAGCTGTCGGTATGAGGGGTCACACCCAGCCTCCCCGAAGCACCGAGAAGCGTCAAACGTCTGTACAGTCCTTCAGGTACCGGCACAGGTTTATAGAGAATAGAGAAGTATGGAAAGGTGATGACTATGCTGAGCCAGTGGTTCAAGGATATTTGGCAGGACAATAACAAGAGCTCAAGATCATGTTTACCATGTTTAGCAAGATGAAGTCGACATTGGCTTGAGACATGCACGTCACATTACGCCCAGCCGCGCCGTTTCGTGACCGTGCTTCTAACCAGATCTGGTTAATGAGGTAGCTGTTGATTGGTTCATCCCGGGTTGAGAAAAAGTCCGGTTTACGGCCAGCCACAGATTTCGCAGCATGCTTTGACTAAGGTAAGGTATCCAACATCCCCGGCGGGCATGGACGACAGATAGATTAACAGTCTTCTTGACGTTAGATATCGTTGCTGTGGCATCATTTTCGCGATCTTGCTAATCACATTACTCTCCACGCAGATTAGTCCGTCATTGAAATCCTTCACTTCTCACTTTTTATTCGATCACCCGAGAACCTGGTGAAATTAGCACTCGCTAATAAGCTGCAAGCCCGCAAGCATAGTAGGAGCCAAGGAGGTCCGTGTCATCAGAACAGGGTTGATTAGCGTCGTCCCGGTCGTCTCCAGCCTGTTTGGCATCTCGCAGGTCAGGGCGCTGGCATTATCTCCTCAGACCTCGCCTGTTGGGATCTGGCGGGCATTTCTCGACTCAAACGCGACAAATAGCAATTCTGGCGTCGCTGTCGTTCATTTCTATAAAACCATCGTTCACTCTGCATCAACGGTGTCTGAAGTAGCATCTACGGCCCAAAGTCAACACGGCGGCTAAGGATAGCTAATTCGGTGATCACCATGCCTTCTACTGCATATGGCAACTTCCACGTAAGAATGAGGTCTTCCTGTAGCAACGCGCATGGCATTGGACCCGTATCTAATTGGCTTTATTAGGACTTTTGTCGAGATTCGGGTAGCTTGCGCGCAACTATCCCAGTCTGCAATGTACGTTAGGCATTGAAGCGCCTCGAAATTCGACTCACCTGCAAGAATGCCAACTAACATGTCGCGCTCCAGCTTTTCTACGAATCGGCGACACGAAGAGCCACTGGCTTTGGAGGATGCAACCTCAATGGAATATCATTGAGTGGAGGAAGACACCTTGCCAATCTGGGTCAGTCAAGAACGAAAGAGAGAGTGCAATGGACAAGGGCTCACGTTTCACAGGCTCAATATTGCTAGACGGTCTTGCCATTCTTGTCGCACTCTATCTACTATGGCGGTCAAATAAGAAGAGGGCAGCGGTTGGGAGAAGGTAACACATTCATCCTATCTCGACTGACACCGGTCAGGACTGACAGCACCCAGGGAGATGCAGCTTTTCCTCATTGGCTTCATCATCATATCTATATGCGAGATCTTCACCATTGGTGGCTTCCCTCTTAACAGCGCAACCCGACGAGTGAGTCACAACAACGATGGAAACTTTCAGAATTAGGACTGACATGGATAGGCCTTCTCCGCCGTACACATCGCCTCTGTGACGGCAACCACTTGGATTCTCATGATGAATGGTGCTGTAGGCTACCAAGTTCTCGATGATGGCACTTTTCTTTCTCTCGGATTGATCTTTGGCTCTGCCGCAGCACTCTTCATCGGTACTGGCTACATCGCACTCGACACTGGCTTCAGCTGGACGGGCTACTGGGACTCGACGCTAGTCGCACCAAATCGGTCATACTCGCTCTACACTCTGTACCAACTCGTTCCGCTCGTCTTTCTCGTCATCTATTTCCTCCTACAAACCTACCTCGTTCTACGGGTACTCGGCGAGAGGAGACCAATGCGTACGTTTCGTGAATGGACATGAACTAGGCTGCGATGCTAACATTTCCCCCCCAGTCTACCTTTTGGCAGCCACACTCCTCTTCGCCATCAGTCAGATATTCCAATATGTGATCAGCGTCCATCTCTGTAATGCATCGAACGGCGCAATCAATGGAGGTTTATTCGAAACTCTTTTCGTCTTGCTGGCAGTCATAATGATCTGGGTCTACTGGTCCAGCATCACAGAAGACGACTGGCCCTTGCCCGTGGCTCCGGGAGTTGCCGCTTCATACGACTAGTTGATGCCAGTCAAAAAAGAGAAGCTGGCTTCACCGACGACCAGTCTTTGGAATCACCATGCCACACATTAGGCATATGCAATCTAAACGTCCTCTCGCGCTGTTGTAAGAGTTGGGTCATTCAAAAGCGACGGCGTTTAATGGAATTGGGCCCAGAGGGTCTACTAATGGTTTATGTTTTTTTCCCTTCTCTTTTCTTTCAAAATACCCCAGGAGCGTGCCGCTCGAGTTATGCTGCAATCAAAGTCATTGATGACTAACGGAGGCATTTGCGGGAGCGAATTCCTTATTTCTTTGATGATTGCGCGATTGATGGTTTAATGGGAGATGACGCCTTACGGGATCACTCATCGATCGCTTATCATAAATAATTGTGGTGCATATACAGCACCTGTAATAATACCCTTATTTCTTATTATTTGTCGAGCATTTATTCGAATTTGTTGATGTATTGCCTGATCGGTTGAGATTGACATTGAGCTTGGTACACGCACGTGACTCGGTGATCTGGGGAAATGCAACTGAAAGTGACGTTCTCATCTTGACTTGATGCAGTTGCTGCCAAAATGAGGTGAATTTAGCTTATGGGACCAGCATATTGCTTGCTGAGTCTTGGATCGATTACGGCGCCACGAGCAACAACCTCGCTGCTTTTCTGACACAATCCATCATCACCCATCCGCATAGCGCCTTTCCATTTCGAATTGCATCTTCACCCCGCTAAGAGTGAATGACACGCCCGCATCATGGCTTCCTCCGACTACGAGATGGGGCTTAGCGACGATGAACATCGAGCGTCGACCAGGAATCATGGCCCTGGCAAGTCAAAAGCGGTTGCGACAAAGCCAAAGGAGAAGAGAGCTGCGTGGGAGGCCATCGGGCTAAAGAACTGGGATCTACACGAGGGCGACGATGGCAACCTGCAGGGTGTGCTTGGAGGATTAGAAGAGGCTAGCAAGCGTGCGAGGTGAGTGGCTTCCTGGAACCATGGACTATGTTGGAGATGAGCGAGGATAAAGGGCTGACGTGCGGCCAGATTAAAAAAGGATACGACGCCATTACAGCGAGGTATCATTCGACATACCTTGCTAGTCATCGATTTGTCAACGGCCATGCTAGAAAAGGACCTCCGACCCTCGCGCTTTCTGCTCACCCTCACCTACTCAATAGCATTTGTACGCGAGTATTTCGAGCAGAATCCCATCTCTCAGCTTGGCGTACTAGGCATGAGAGACGGTCTGGCCATACGTGTGAGCGACATGTCAGGCAACCCCAACGATCATATCAATGCCATCAAGGGTCTGAAGGGGCAGGAACCAAGGGGCAACCCAAGTCTGCAGAACGCTCTCGAGATGGCTCGAGCAGCACTATACCACACACCCTCACACGGCACACGCGAGGTTGTCATAATACTAGGTGCACTGCTAAGCTCCGACCCTGGAGACATTCATGACACGATCAAGTCTTGCATCAAAGACAAGATCAGAGTGACCATCATTGGTCTGGCTGCGCAATTGCACATCTGCGCCGAGATCTGCTCAAAGACAAATGCTGGTGACACGGGTGCCTACAATGTCGCCTTGGACGAAGTTGACTATCGTGAATTGCTTATGGCTATCACTACACCGCCAGTCATGCGAACAGCAGAAAGCACATCAGCAGCCGCTCAGCAAGCACACCACAACGCTAGCGCAGCCCTTCTCATGATGGGCTTTCCTTCGCGCATGACCGAGAAAACGCCCACACTCTGCGCTTGCCACGGTAATTTGACCCGGGGTGGCTATTTATGTTCCCGTTGCAGCGCAAAGGTCTGCTCACTACCCGCCACTTGTCCCACTTGTGATCTGACATTGATTCTATCCACTCATCTGGCGCGCTCGTATCACCACTTGTTCCCCTTGAATAATTGGGTAGAGGTACCATGGACCCGTGCACGCCAAAAAGGAAGCAAGCAATGTTTCGGCTGCCTGGCGTCTTTCCCTGACGTTCCCCGCCATGTGAACGGCAGAGAAGGGGATAGGACCAAGTCAAGAAGGGCCGAGGGCGCTAGTGAGAGCAGCAGGTATGAATGCGAGACCTGCGAGAGGCACTTTTGCATCGATTGTGATGTCTTCTGTCATGAGGTCGTACACAATTGCCCAGGCTGCCAAAGTAGCGCGCACTTGCCTGGTGCGGAAATGGCAGGGCTTGAAGGGAGGACCGAGCATGTCTCAAACAATGGTGTCGCTGCCTGAATACCGCTAAGCATGCTCGAGGAAAGCGGTGACTGGCTAGACCGTCTCGTACAACGTGTAGGGGGCAAAAGCTTGACGTGACATGCACTTGGCTCGTCCCACTGGTACCAGTACAAGAATTAGGGATGGAGACACAGCCTTCGCGGTCTTGTGGCCTGTGACTATCAATGGAGTTGGTAGGAAAAAGCACAGCACTGCTCGGACGCGGAGGCACGAGGATAGATAGCTCGCTATACGGCATTGAACCGAGACAGGAGAATACGAATATTACGTTAAGCCTCAGTCACCAAAGTGGCAATCAGTACTACCCTACTAGGTCAGCCATCGCCTAGGACAGGGTAACACACGGAGCCTAAGCCCGCGGAAGTGGCTCCGCATCATCGACCTTGATCTGCAAACCGATTGTTCCTGCCCTTTTCAATGTGCCTGGTTCTTGGGAGTGGTAAGTCATCCAAATTGTTAGCCTCGCGTCATCGCTTGTACATACCTTACTGTTAAACGGCAAATGTACAAGAGACTCCGATATGGTTTTCTACAATGGCGAAGCTAATTACACAGTATGACTTCCTTTGGCGCAAAGCGTACGTCCTGTGCTGCAGGGTGATACGGGATCGGTGCCCACACGAAGATAAAATACTTTCTTCTTTTCAGGCCGAACGGTCTGAGGCCCTGGCAGGCTTTCACAAGAAAAAAAGAAAGTAGGGATGTCATTCAGTTTAGCCCCGACAAGCTAATGGCAAAGGTCTGAGAATCGCTACTCTTATGACGGCTAACAAATTGCGCAGCCTGTCAGCCTGGCTGATATTGCACTGAACACTTGAAGCGGAGCTTTTTCTCTAGGCCAATTGACGATTAGACTTTACGAAGCTGAGCAGAATGGAGATTGAACCAACCTTGCTGCTATTGCGACGAGGGCAGTGACTGAGCCGCACTGCACCAATCTTGAGCTGCAGGATATATGCAATCGATTTAGCCATGCCATCATCCACGGGCGTGTCAGCCACCCGAGTTGCACCATGCTATTGGGCAATTCTGCTGGAATCTGTCACAAGGGTTGATGATGTTCTCGATCTTCGAGCCATGTGCAACACTTTGAGAAACACAGGACTCATTGGGTGCGCTATTACCTTGTAGCCACAGTTGTCTAGCAACAAAGCCTGTGATTTGCGCCGATCACACGTATAGGCGCAGGACCCTCGGAGAACCAGGCTTATAAGATTTCAAGGCAGTTTTGACCTTCCTCGGTGGCGCTTTTTTTTTTTTTACTATTTCTCTTACCCACTGCCTGAGCAACCCCAACAATGCCGTTTAACGACACTGACTCTGAGCCTGAACTCGACCTTGACAATGACTTTGAGACGGAAACCTCTGAAGGAGTCATGGATCTCGCCGAGGCCGAGCCCTTCCATTTCCTCACTGTTGTGAATGACAAGGACGCCTGCCGCTTGGAGATTGAGATCAATTCAGTTGCCCTGATAACAATGCTGAAGGATACATGCACGAAATATCCTGGGATGGAGTACAAATCACTGTTTCGTAGCCGAGTCATACTTCGAGAGCCATTCATGATGCTCTTTTACAATCTTGACAAGATCAGAGAACTCGCACTCGAGACACGAGGACTGAAGAAATCCACTCTTGGCCAGTTACTGGACTTTATGAGGCTGCAAGAGTCCTGGATCCCTCAACACAGGTTGGAAACAGTTGTGTGTCGCACCATCGCATTTCGAGATATATGGTTGTTGTACCGACCAGGCACTACGGTGTACCAACGTCCATCGAACGAGATCAGATCTTGGAGAGCTTTCAGGATTGGAGATACCTCGTTTTGCCAGCATTCCGAGGATTATGAGAGCGACGACCTGCAAGTCCGATACTACAGTCTTGTCCTTGACAGGACTGGCTCCACGCTCGTCCCGAGGCTTCATACAATGCTGCTGAGGCCTTTCGTAGGAGAACGCTTCATAGCTGATTTAGAGCTAGTACCAGAGAGTCTCATGTCAGACTATCAAGTACAACCACTACGGAAGTGCTTAGTGAAACAGGGTAGGAAGTACTGGTCCTTCCATGGAAAGCCAGTATGTCAGAACTACCAAGGCAATGCATGGCGCATATCCTCGGAACCGGTCAGAAACAGTTCACTTCTGTCGGACAGATGATGGCAATTGACAAGCAAATAGGAAAGCTTCAAAGTTGTGATTGACTACGCGACTACCAGTAAAGCCGTACAATCGTACCATCTACAAGACGATGAATGTTTCTCACCAGCGAGCGGATGCTTTTGTGCTGCGTGTCTCCATAAATACGCCGCGCTTCCGTCCTACCCACTGGAGATCTCACAGGATGCGAGGAGCTGTCCAAGAGACCTCTATCCCATGCTCGAGCCTCCATTTGATCAAGGCGGGCATCTTCCAACCCCTTTCCTCTTCTGTCCAACACATGTCGATGCATTTTCATTACAGTACAGATCGTGGAGATCAGTCGAGATCAAAGCTCTGACAGATTCGGAGAAATCTCTCGAACTCATGGACAGCCTTGTGATGGACGAAAAGAGTAAAATTCTACTGGACGCAAGGATAGAAGAATCTTTGAGTGCACATGGGGCAGGAATGAGCATGCCTGGACTGACCATCTTACTTCAAGGCCATTCAGGGACAGGCAAGACCTCAACGGCGAGTAAGCATCTCACGGCTTGAAAGATCGCTGTTGTCATGCTGACAGCCAACAGATGCAATAGCAGAAGCCAAGGGCAAGCCCATATACACGCATTCATGGCCCGATCTGTCGAGCAGACGCCTCGAAGACTTCAATCAACACATCGATATCATTCTCGGAGAGGCCGAAGGTTGGGGCGCCATCCTCGCCATCGATGACGCCGAGACGTTACTGCAACCACTAGAAAAACCGAATTCCAAGCTCGAGATGTACTCATCGATTCTCGTCAGCAAGTTGGACCGTTTCGACGGTGTGCTGATTCTGATGGCACGCCCCCCCTCTGACAATCAGATGAACGAGGCGCTCACATCCCGGATCCATCTCAGATTCCAACTTCCATCGCTCACCGCCGACGCCAGAGCCAAAGTCTGGACGAACATCATCAAAGTCACAGTCCCCAAAACCGAGGACCGCCAATCTCTACTCAACCTCACCACCTTCGTCTGCAACTACAACCTGAACGGCCACCAACTCCGCAACTGCATCCGCACAGCGCTAGCACACTCCAACCGCAGCAACGACAGCCCGATCCAGAAAAAACACCTTGAACAAGCCCTTGCTCACGACGTCGAATTCCTGCACACCGGCCAACCCCTGCGCCGCACATCGACGGCCCAGACCCACGCCCGCGTCAACAGCGCCGCCTCCATGGCCCCTAAACAGCTTCCTCCGCCTTCGCTGCGCTCGGCTTCCACGCTCCGCCAGTCCACCTACCTTCGCCATGTCGACTCGGCGAGCACGTTGAGCACTCATCCCGAGGCGGGCGATTACTTCTCCTCGCGCGCACCCATGACGCCTGCACTCAGCACTTCCACAACCCTAAGCAGCGCTCCTTCCACCCCAGCGGTTCTCTCGCCCCCAGCAGCCCCATCGCTACCTCTACCGGCCAGCTCTCCCCGTTCGCCTCGGACGCCGCTTCTCTCGGCCCCCAACACAGCCCCACGTTCGCCTCGGGCCCCTCCTGCGGTCAGACCATTACGTGCGAGCAGGCCAAGCATGCTCAGACGGCACACCACACAGTCGAGTCTTGATTCGGGTGGTTTGAACCGGCAGCCGCCCGCGCCGCACAATTGGACGTGGAAGATGCTGCCTGCGCATGTGAGGCGGCCGCAGCTGGAGTTTGAAAAGGGACTGCCTGCTAGTGCGAGCGAGAGCGATACTGATGGGGAGAAGAAGGGGAGGGAGAGGGGGAGGAAGAGGGAAAGAGGCGAAGGCAAGGGAGGGCAGAGGTGAGACGAAACGAAACCGGTAGGCTGAGTCGTGTGGAATTGGAGGTAGATTGTATCGATGGGTTCTGCTTCGTATATCTTGGATGACGGAATGGATGGAAGACGGAGCTGCGTGGATGACATGGCATGGATGGGGCTGGGCTTGCGTATCGACCTTTCTGGATCTTTTTGATATAGATACTCTGTTCAGTTTAGGGCTGATACACGAAATTTCTTGAACCGATAATAGCATCGACTAGTGTCATTATCGCTCATCTTCCCAGCCTTCTCCTTCCGTCTCGTCTTGTCATTCGTCCTACTCTCATCTCGCTGCCTTGTATTGTACTCTTCTGCCTCTCAAGCTCACCGTAAACTCCCACATCTACACAATCGCATCGAAAAGGACCAATAGAAACGAGAGAAACAAGAGAACATCCGTCTACAGAAACGGCTGTATTATATAGTATAACAATATCGTTAGCGCAAGGTAAGCAATTCCAGTGCGTGCATGGGAACCAAAGGCTCACCGAGGGCACGACACAGCACTCTACAAATGCGACCCCTTAAGCAAATCAGACAACTCAGCAGCCCTGACAAGTCTACAGCTCGTCCCCTCGCAAACCTGAACCATTTCCCTCTCAGGATCCACGCTAGCGACGAGCTGGTTTCTGGTTCTCAACCAATCAGCGTCCGCGGCGCCGCCGACGCGAACGATAGTGGAGCCCGGCCGAACCATTCCTCGCAGGGAGGTCAGGGCCTGTTGAACCTCTTTCGAGGAATCGGGGCCGGAAATGAGGATGGGTTTTATGCCCAGTCTAGCGCAGACGACAGCGGACATGAGACCGGTGAAGAGGCCGGGGTGCTGACACATTTCTACTTCGAAGGCGCGGGCGGTTTTGCGGGCTAGATCTTCGTAGGCTTGATCAGATAGCAGCGCGGACAGGCGGAAGAGGTTTGTGGCTGTGGCGGCGTTGGCGGAGGGTTCGGCGTTGTCCATGGCGTCTTTGCTTCTTATTAATACGTCTGGTTGGTGCTCGGGGGTGCCGTAGTAGCCGCCTCGCCTGGCGTCTGCGAAGAGCGTGTTTTGCGTTTTCTGTAGGTCGTCTGCCCAGGAGAGGTAGGCGCTGTTGAAAGTGGCTTCGTAGAGATCGATGAGACCGGATATCAGGAAGGCGTAGTCGTCTGCGAAGCCTTGGGTGGTGCCTGCGCCTTCTCTGTAGACTCGGCGTAGTGTTCTTGACGAGGCATCATAAAGTTCGCGGGAGATGAAGGAGGCGGCTGCTTCTGCGGATGCGAGGTAGTTTTGTGCGGCTTGGGGGTCAGTAGATGCAAGTGCGGCAGCTGTGCGGGCAAGAGCAGAAATGGCGAGGCCGTTCCAGGAGACTACTATCTTGTCATCGAGGTTGGGGCGAGGACGTTCACGGTCGCGCCAGGCTCGCAGTCGCTCCCTCCCTATGTCAATGGCTTTTTGGGCATCGGCTTCGGAAATGTTGAACGAGGTTGCTAGATCTGTTATTGAGCAGGTCACGCATAAGGTGTTTTGGCCTTCGAGTTCGCCTTGGATATCATAGCGAGGGGATACGTTGCCGTGTTCGCGGACATTCCAGTACTTGGCGCAGATGGCGGCGATTCGGTCGTCTTCGATTGCGCGAGCAAAGCAGGTGGCGGTCCAGACATAGAAGGCACCTTCCTTGTGTTCGGAATCGTAGGCTGAGGGGGCAGAGTCGGCGTCTTCAGAAGCGTGGTAACCGCCGTTGGGAGCTTGAATGGGTGCAGTCGTGAGGTAGGCTGCTACGTCATGGACTGTGTCGAGGAAGAGAGGGTTCTTGGTCATAAGCCAAGCGTCGAGGTAGAGGGGAAGGAGTTGAGCGTTGTCGTAGAGCCTGCAAATAGTCAGTTTCTGCGTCATCTGCAAGGATCAATGACAAAATTTCACATCTTCTCAAAGTGCGGCAGACTCCAATCGCGCGTGACTGAATATCTTGCGAAGCCTGTGCCGACCTGATCTTTGATACCGCCCTTTGCCATATTCTCTAGCGTCTTGATAGCCATGAGTTTTGCATTGTCAACCTCTTCCTCACCCACAACATCCTTGACGATACCATCCCACTCACCCAGCCTCAACAAAAAAGCCAGATGACTTGGAGTCGGGAACTTGGGGGCACTGCCAAAGCCACCAAAGGTCCGATCGAACCTGCTCCGGTAATGCTGACATGCCTCTTCGAGCAACTCCAGTTCCAGTCCATCATCTTCTCCCTTGACGTCTTCCTGACTCTTCGCAGGTCCCGACAGAGTCCCTTCTTGAGCAAACTGCCTTAATTGCTCGGTGATCTGTCGAGCGCTCTCTCTACACCTCTGCTCCTGCTCCTTCCACGCACTCGCCACCTTTTCTAGAATGTCCTCGAAGCCTGCGCCCTTGGCAGCCCTCTCGCTCTCCGGACCTGGCCAGTATGTTCCACCGAAAATAGGTTCCAGATCGGGCGTAACGAACACGTTCAATGGCCATCCTCCTCCGCCAGAAGTTGCCTGCACGAAATCCATGTACACTTTGTCAATGTCAGGCCGCTCTTCACGATCAATCTTGATGGGTATGAAGTGCTCGTTCAGCAATTGGGCTATGTGGTCGTGAGCAAACGACTCGTGCGCCATGACGTGGCACCAGTGGCATGCCGAGTATCCAATTGAGACGAAGAGGAGGCGGTTGGTCTGCTTGGCCAGAGCGAGTGTTTCGGGAGTCCAGAGTTGCCATGCTGTTGGATTTGACGCGTGAGACCGTACCTATCATGGCAAGATGGGATAAGTACTCGATCGATTTAGAGTATTACTCAGCGGCTTTCGCCTAGACAGGACACTCACGTATGGTGATTTACTCTCGTTGGAGCGATTCTTCAACGGAAGCAGGCCTGCGCCATTGGATGAGCCGGGAGACGCGATAGTCGTCGCCATGGTATGTACAGATGGACGAGAGTGTCGCAAAGATGATGACAAAGCTTTGGATATGGAAGCACTGAATAATGCGACAGGAAACGACTTTATGAAAAGCGGTAAATCGATAGTGATGGCACGGAAACGCGGCCGGCGGGGCTGAGTGCGACAATTCTTGGATACAGTGCAAGTCGGCCTTGTGTCCGTAGATGCATAGACCTGGATCGATGTTAATATATCCACCCGAGACCTGATGATATGCAAGGATTGTGATGAGACAAATCACCACATCAGTCTACCTTTTCTGTGAAAGACTGCCAGCCAATAATCACCGTGACATGTGATGAGCTCCAATACCTTACTCGTAGCTTCCATTGTGACGAATCCGTTCAATCGAAGCCCCGCAACCCACTATTGCGCTATCGAAGGGAAGGATTTGCCTCATCTAATCTTATCCATCCATCATGTGAAATCATAAGTCTAGACTCTAGACAAGCACTAAACAAGCACTAAATGAGGCTCTGCGGCTTCGGCTGCATCCACCCGCCCGTGAACTCTGGGTCAATGAGACCTCATGCATGTCATTCATGAAGGTCTGGACCTCAACCCCATTTCACAAGCATATCTCATTCCTGCATTCCTCTGCTGCAATGCTTAATCTGGGGCGATCATGCGGGCACACATGAGCTTGATCTTGCCATGTCTGCATCCCGCCACATATCTCGAGCTCATTCGATCTTACCACTTTTGCCGTTCAGGCAATCGACGACCAATTCGGCTGATTGACTTTGCTGCCTCAGGATACAACCAAGTGTCTACACAGTACATCACTCAGGCAGATGCAATGTCAAGTCCCGATGGAAACTCTTCTCTTTATTGGCTTCGGAAATGAAAACGCACTAACTAAAAGAGTAAGCCCCATGCAATCCTCCGCGACAAAATGCAATATCAACAACGAAGGTGAGTAGAAAGTGCAGTGTGCTCCTATCCTAGGACATGCCTGATTTCATCCAGCGAGCAACACCGCCGCATTCGTAGAGTGAGTGCAGAGAATCCAGCTCCACAGTCCCACACTCCCAATCGATGCGATAACCAGAAGCAGAATCATTTACTAAAATCCCTTTTGTGAACTCCGCCCTTTGTACCCGCCAAAGCCCGTCACTTCGTTCCACCTTATCGGTCTTGCAGTAAACGTCCTGACGTCTACAGGTCGTAGTTCCAATCCACCGTGGCGCGGTTGAGAGAGTCTCCGATGTTGTCAGCATACTCGCCAGCGTAGTTGCCTGAAGTCAAAATTAGTCGCATTTATAGATATACATGAAAGAGCAGGCACTGACCAGCTGGGCTGTAGTTGCAGACAGTGAAGTACGGGGAGACGTCGCCACCAGTGTTGGCGAGACCTGAGCTAGAGCAGTCATACGTCGCACAACCGACCGCGGTCGTGTCCTTCCAGACAATCTGGGAGAAGTGACCCCAGTCCTCAAAGTTGGTCATGTCTGGGTCGGCCTCACCGTACAGACCGTCGAAGTAGTTGACCTCTCCATTGTAGAACAAGTCACTGACGACGGCTGAGATGTTGTCGGACGCGACACCAGCGGCAATGTTTTGGCCGTAGCCGCCACCGTTGGCGGTAGTGTTGTGTTCGTAGACGCAAGTAGCGGCGATCGAAGCTGCAGTGGCGGCGAGGTCCGCGTCCCAGCTCAAATCGCTGGCCGAGTGGTTGGCGCGGTGAACGTTGTGGTGAGCGATGACAATGTCCGAATAGCTTGTGGCAGAAGAGCTAGCTGCGGATGAAGTGGCAGAAGTTGATGCGACAGACTCAGAGGTTGAAGACGATCCGAGTCCCAAGCTGACACTGAGGCTAACGATTGGAGTGGCGACAGCTGAGGTTGAGACAGCCGAGGCTGATTCAACTATGGTCGAGGTCCAAGCCGTAGACCATGCGGAAGCGGAGTGGCGGTTCTGGAAAAGACCTTCGAACCAGTTGGCGGAGCTGGTGGGCGTCTCCACAGCGGAGCTTGAAGTCGAGGTGGGCACAACGACTGCGGAGGTGGTAGTCAAAGCGGGCACAGGGACGGCGCTTGCGACAGTGATGGCGATAGGGCTGGCGCCAGCCGTCTGTGTAAGAGTTTCGGTGACATAGTAGACATCGGTGACAGTGTCAATCTCCATGACTACGTCGCGCTTGACCAATGGGGAGGCCAAAGCAAAGCCGGCAAATGCACCGGAAAGGAGGGCGGAGGTACGCATGTTGATAGATTTTGATTTGTTTTTGATGTGTGTGCGGAGTTGAGGAGTCACTCTTCTGGAGGGGATCGCAGATCCTGGACGAGGTTTCTCCTAAGGACTGTGATTTTGTATTATTAGCGTTCCGGCCGCTTGATGTTGTGTTATTTAGTTGAGATATTGAATGGCATCGCAGGTGTAGGGCAGTTTATATGTGAATTCACAAGAACACTAGATAGAATAAAAAGTCGATGGCAGGAAGCTGTTCTATAGAACCGTTTCGATGAGGAAGTGAGAGGCTTGGGAAACTCGTTGTATCGGCCAGAGAACCGTTCGTTCTTGATTGTCGTCAAGCGTTTGTATCGCGAAGCGGAACGGGTGAAGGTGATGATAAATATATTGAAGAAAGCGTTATGGTAGGTTCTTACTCACATGGATCGTACGACCAAAGCGTACTGAAATGAGTGGATGCAGCGAGGCCGCGAGTGCGTGGGTTGGTGAACAAAGGAGCGTGTTGGAGAGATGTTGTCTAGAGGAGGTGGAAGTTGCTGATGTTTTATGAATTAACATGCTTGGGCAGGAGGGTCCGGGGTGCGGCTACGTCGCGCGCTAGCGTTCACTTGGGTCAGGAACCAAAGCCTAAATGGCGCTAGCGTGAAACAGCCCCTCGGCGCACGCTCAATGATTGTCGGCAAGACTGTGAGTTCAGACTCCAGGAGATGGCTCGATTGAATACTTTGCTACTTGGCACGAGAATTTGAGACGCCCAGGTAACAGTCAAGAGCGTGTAGGCTTTCTATAGAAAAAACGCCTGTGACACAATGCAACGGCATGCACAATGCCCTTGCTTCTACAAGTTTAAGGAATGCACGCCACGAGTTCGGCGCTGATACTCCTCGTGACAACCGACATTGGCAGGACGTAAGTCGTTATTAAGTACGGCATTTACCACCACTGGAAGATTGTACGGTGCTGGGGTAATGATTGACAGTGCATCCAATCTGCGACGCGCGCGTCACAATGGTTAATGAAGTTGAGGTGGAGACCGTGAGACCTGGCTCTCGGCGTTTAAGATACAGACGCCGCGGTAGCGATAATTGGCTGCGCTAAGATCTTGGGGAAACGCCACGGCCCGGCAAGACTCACGAGGTACTGTAACGCAACTCCTTTTCTCACACATCTCCTTTCCTTCATACAGACCGTTAGAGTGTCCCCTTACCTGTCGATCCGATCGTTTCCGACCTGGGGTGATGCAAAGCTAGCCGGGAGATGCTTCAACCATTGACAACGATTACGTGTGGCCTCTGCTGTTCGCCTCGTCTAGAACGAAAACATCATCGGTATCTCGGTAAGGTACCTGCAGCAGGAAGGGGCATCATCGAGCCAAGAGCGGGGCCTTCACACAAATCTCTGTGGCTCTAGCATGGGTATTCCTCGTAACAGAATATCCGGGTGGAGCGCTCAGGGCCTTCGGGTCGCATTCACACGTGGGTCGTCGGATACGTGCATACGACCGACGGTCAATGCTGACGACAAGTCACGTCTTTGTGTTCCTTCGAAAAGGTACATTTTTACCCACTACTGTGATACTACAAGCGTGTTCTGAATGTTGCCCTCATGATGAGATTGTCACAGAAGGCGTACCTGTGCCGTACTAATGACCACCCCTTTTACCCCAATGGGAGATTCCTGCATAAAATCGAGCCTCGAAACGCCGTTTGTAGTATCAGCACACCAACACCATACACAAGCCCAAGCTTCAGAAACTGTTTCGGCAGAGCACTTTCTCCAGCAGTCCCTGTCTGCAGCTGGCCCACGCTCCCAGGAGAGGCTTCGCTCAGGGTGGAACCGTTGGAGGCTGGTAAGTCTAACGAGGCAAACGGTCACCTGGACAGCCACAGGACCCTATAGGAAGATTCAAACGCTTTCAATCCGATTCCGAAGTGCTTGCGCCTTGCTCCTGCTCCGTTCGATCAGTCGTCCTAGCGAATGATCCTACACCACTGAGCTCTGCCCATAATTTGAACTGGGCAGTATACGCGTCCGAGACATTCTTGCTTTCATTCCTGCCTTCGATTTCGCCCACATTACTCCACCCATCTATCCATCTAGGCTGACGACAAAGCTAATGGCTGCCGAAGAGGAGGTCACGTTGTAGTACAGAAAATCTGTGTCGTCTTCAGCCATCGCCTGATCTAGATTCACCTCTTTGGACGTTTCAAATATGCCCTGGTATAGATACACCTGCTTCACCAAAACCCGGAGTTGATTGTTTTAACGAATATCGTTGCGGCGCTCTCAGGGCTTGCGCCGTTCTTGTTTCCCTCGCACTGAGACCCATGTGGTCGTTGTACTACAAAACATCAAGGGTTTGACGTGTGAGGCAAGGTGTACGAGCTGGCGGCCGCCAAAGAGGACCGAAAGAACGAGAAAGCTAGTCATGCTAGCTCCGACTAGGGTTAAGATTCTCATGATGCTCTTGCCTTGAAATTCCAGTATGCAACCCTGGAATGGCCGATTTGAGTGCAATGTCAGACCACTGAGGGACCCATTTCCACGTACCAATCCTGCAAATCTTGCTCAAGGCCAGCGCATTCTAAGCTATGACTACCCAGCTCATGCTCACTGTTACATGTGTGGCTGTAGAAATGCCGACAGTTGAGACGATAACCGGCCACACACGTAACAGCTCTCACCTCTATCATATTCAGCGGCAATACCAGCCAGCCTTCCATGACCGCTCGCCACTCTATAACGGCCCGACCACAGTAACCCAGTATAAAGCCGTTGGTACCTGAACTAAGTCGTATAGCTCGGTTGTCAAAGAAACATCTCTCCCAACGGTCGCTGCACATCCACCTATACGAACGACTGTTGAAGAGAGAAACGTCGACCAGCCACGAATTCCCGGATCGTCTACTTATACAGTCTCTGTCGCGTGGCGGGAATAAATGCACTGACTAACTAGCTAATTCGTCATTTAGTGACGCGTAATTTCTTATATATACTATAGGACGATTTACAGGAGCTAATGGGTTCACGAGTCAGTTGCTGATCTTCCACGCAATGCACATCATGACATCGCTTTGGATGTCCCCATCTCTCGGCTTTGATTTCAATATTACTTGCTACAGTATTTTTTTTCTCTTGTGCTGTTTTGGGGTTGTTGGTGACTGTTTGCATGACTTGACCTCGTGATACTAGACGGCCAGTTCGTTCTTTACTGCAGTATACATACAAGGCTCCTCTCAGACTTGTCTGACTCTCACACTGTGAAAGATGTTTACAAGCAGGCGCGCGCTCGCGTCTTCCATAAGCTTTACAAGTGAGATATGCATGACTGATGTCCCGTGTTTATGCTCAAATTCAATTCTCAAGTCTACACTACCGATTTCCTACTCCACTGATCTCAGCAGGAAAAATCCATGTATCTCATTTCGTCTCGACAGCAACCGTCCGCCTTGAGATATAGTCATGATTCCCTCCCCTACTGTCGATATACGACGTGTAATGTGACGTGCAGGCGCGCTTGGAAGGCATGGCCACCAGATCCCCGTCCAATTCATCCTTCACACTTACTTGAAGCATCTTCGTGCTTCATCAGCGAGACTGACGATGCTGCTGCTGATCCTGAACACGCCACGAACGCTCCCTCCAGTTCTCCAACAGCGCCAAATGCTGCTGTGGCAAGGCAGAATTGGCGGCGGGAGTAGACCGATTGAGCGGAGGTGCGGCGACCGGTGGAGACGGACGACCGTGATGGCCAAGTGGGAAGAGACGGAAGGGGTAGCTCTGGTAGATGGGATCGTGGATATTGCTGGGGGGAGGCGGGCGAGCAGGCAGCGGGTGGGTTCGCTGGTTGGTGTGGTACGCTTGGTGGTTCTGTGGGTGGGTCGCTGGAGGATCGGGATGGCTTGGCTTGTATCTCTGGAGCTGGTGCGTGCTTTGCTGGGGCCTCACTGAGTGTGAGTCTGGTGAGTGGGAGTGTCCTTGCGGTATGGAGGATGATACGGGCGCTTGAGATCGCTGTCCGTATACCAGTGGTTGCTCCTGCACCTCGGCACCTCGGCGAGCGTACATGTCTCCTGCTTGCTCCTGAAGAGTGCTCCTTGCTGGCAATCTGACCACGGGGCGAGCAGGAGAGTGGCAGTAATCCTCACGAGAGGTCGCCGAGACACGCGTTCCAGGGACCGAGCCATGCAGGTGATACTCGCGCCCACCACCATGCGGAGGTGACTCGTGCATTTCGTTGCGAGGATGGTGGTACTCCTCCCTGGAGGTCGCGGATACCTGCATCTCTAGGGTAAGGTCACTCAGGTGATGTTCCCGATACCATGTGGGTCTCAAGGCAGTGAGATGGGGATTGTACGAGATGGGAGACGGTACTTGAAAGTAAGCAGGTCGTTCTGGCGATGATTCCGTGGACTGGACAGGTCCTTGATGCCTTGCTGGACGTGTCTGTTGCATTGTTCCTGCAAGTGGAAGAGCGACTCTTCGATCACGGGTAGGTCTGATTTGCGTTTGAGTTGGCCTAGACATAGCGGGAAGGTCTGTCGTCTGTTGCGCAAAGGTGGGAGGGCTACCTCCGCGATGTCGTTGAGCCAGATGTATTGGATGCAAGAGTGCACGTGCTGGATGGAAAGACTGCGAAATATTTGTTTGTGAATGTCCTGGTTGGTGCAAAGGCGCAGCACGCGGAATTGATGCGTAGGGATCGCCTGTATGGGACACGTGCCGCGAAGGTGAATTCGCGATGGTGGTGTTTGGAAAATTCTGCAGTGCAATCCCTGGTGAAAAGCTACTCGACTGCATCGAATAGTATGCGAAATATCCCAATGGTAAGATGGAGAGTCTCCCTTCTTCTGGCGCTCTTTGCGGCGGGAGAGATTGCGGCCCAATCAAAAGCCACCAGCTTGGCTCGCATCAGAAGGTCTAGCACGAAAGTCCAGCCGTGACGGACGTGAAAAGACAGGTTGCAAGACAGAGCCGGGAGTAAGGCTTGGTCTAGAAAGTAATGTCCTTCTCCTTCTGTCTTCCGTCCTTTACACTGCAGGCGCAAACCCAAGATGAAACGACAAGCTTGCGGAAAGGAATCCTTGAATGAACGAGCAGGACTTAGGAGCAGACAGTGACGTCCATATGACAAGAATGAAAGAACTTCCATAGAGTAAGAAGGGCCCTAGATGAAAGGGCAAGGGGCCCATGTTCTTACCGTTCAGGAGCATGTTCATAACCACCTATCTAGTTCTTCTGCGCCGCCACAATCATCAGGTTCCGAGGGCTATACTTATAGTCGAATATTGGGAGAACCCCTACTTCCTCAGCGCCTTGCTCCTTGAGGTAGAACCATCGATCAAGAGCAATGACAGATTCGACGACCCGACAAAGCAATACGCTCAAAGTCCATAGAATAGCAGTTTCCCCAACTCTACTCTTATACTTTTCCTCGTAACGTTTGATATCTTCTCCAGTAATGTCTACGTCCATTTTCAGACCAAGACTATCTACAGCCCGCCTGGTGTAGCTTTTGAAGTCTTTCAGGTCGCCGGTTCTTATGCCCCATACTAGTCTGTTCTCGGGATTCTGCAGACCTTTGTCGTGGAGTAATTTCTCAAGCACCGCTCGATACCAATGTTTCCGTGCGTATGGCGAATCCGGATTATGAATCCAGTTGGTAGGTGCTTGACAGCCTGTTATTAGGGCGGATGTGGAAAGCTTAAGATTGTTCGAGCGCATATAGTGGGAGATTGGGAAGCCATCAGGCTGGGATGAGCTGAGTGGCGTTATGTGGTTATAGCAGCAACCGACAGCAGCTAGCTGGGTGATGACAGGGGTGTTCGTAAAGAGCCGAAGCATGTGCTCTGATAATGAGCCGCAGGCATGGAGGCCAGTGAGGAGACAGGGCTCGTCTTGGGCCCAAGCTTCCAGCTCTGTGCGTAGCTGACCACTTCCATCAACAAAACGGACAAGATGAGTAATCTCATCGCCTTCTTTCAAACCCGCAAGCTGCGCGGCGGCTTTCGAACCTTCGATTTGTTTGGCAGATCCGTCGATTGCTAGAACTTTTAATCCGCACACTGCCGCTAGGACCAGACTCAGATATCCCTGTCCACTACCAATATCTATGACTCGTTTTATGCCATTTACCCTGCAGATATGTGAGATGTACCGCGCGCCTTCTTGAACTTCGGCCAGCTTCTTAGTAATCATGCGGGCGGTTAGGTCCTCTGGCAGATCGACCATGTCAAATTCATCAGGCATGATCATCTGATCGCGGGCCAAGCTAATCTCACGCACTTGTCGAAGCCATTTTGATAGACTCTCCGGCCGGCCAGGCAGATCATTCTTCCTTGCATCGGAATCTTTGTGAAGACTGTTGATCAAATCCTTCTGAGCGTCTTTTGGTTCAGGCAAGGACTCCCACCAAAGACTCCACTCAGTGGGTAAGTGGTGCCAGGCATCATGGACAAAGGCATCATTGACGTGTATTCCTCCTGTGATTTGAACCGAAAGAGGCTCATGGATGAAGGCGAGCAGATCCTGGGCATATACTTCTACATCCGCATAGCCCGAGGGTAAAGTGACCATTAGGCGTGTTCCCGAGTGAAGAGCGAATAGTCACCCCAAGGACTACTAGATCCTATAGTGTCAGAGCCCGTAAGAGGGAAATAAAACTGTGAATATTGTACAATAGAAGAAAAACATTTTGGAAGCTTTCGATAGAACGGGTCGGCAGAATGATTTATCCGAAACGCTCGACTGTCGAAGAGGGCGACCCTGACCACCTTTTGCAACACCAAAGGTATCGACTCGTATTGAGATTGACCACGTTGTTGTTACACGATCAGTGCTTCATTCGGTTACATAAAGCTAAGCATTTACGTGCTCCGAAGGAATTTGTTTAACGCAACCACTCTCTAGTTCGGAGCAAGTCTTACTACTTCTACGCGACGAAGATCGCAATCACAGGTGCTAGGTGATCAGTCGACCATCATAGCTCACACGTGGCTGCTCTGCCCATGACATCAATGAAGCATCGCCATGGACAACGCGCTCAATAGCAGGAGAAACATGCGTGACTGGACCAGAAGTAAATCTGCCGTCGAGAGTTTGTGTCTGTGGCTCACTGCATCTTCCCAGCATATCGAACAGAACCTTGGCAGCGATTTCTTCTTTTCTATCTTTAGCTATTCTAAACGAGAATAACAGTACCAATTCCGCTAAGTATACAACAGCCTTAGGCGTTGCCTTGTCAAAAATTGCAATGGCTCCTGCATATCGACGTCTGTCAATGCGCAAACCGTGTTCTGCGATCGTTCTTTCAGCAATTCAAGTCAGATTAGTAAGGCCGTATTCTGGACGATCTATGATACCAATGCTCTCCTCAAGGACCGGCAGAGTCGACGTTCGGGTGGTTCTAACCTGGAAGCCTCCTTCTAAGCCAAGCAACTCTGGTCCTGAAATCATCTCCGCGTGCATCCATTTTTAGAATACGGAGTGCTCCATGCGTGCGTTCAATGCATCTATGAACAGCAGAGACAATGGCTCACAAAAGCGACTTAGGACAGTTACTCGGTTGTTGCTTCTCAGTGGTGATTATACTAGCATCCTCGGAAGTGAAGATCCATGATTCTGGGAAAGAGTGAGTATGCTCGTTTGATCTATCATGGTTGCTCATTATCATGGTTGCTCATAGGAAGATCAGGGACGACGTGCATGGAGGGGAAGAGTACGATAAGCTAAGATAACGATCGGTGTGAAGAGCTTTCCCCACAAAACCTCAGTATGCCAAGAGAAATGACGACGATCAGGGACCGCAACGTGTTCCAAAATAAGTCCGAGGGGTGTTTGGTCGCGTCTCGAAGCTCCTTGTTCGTACTGAGCAGCAGTCTTTGGGAAGCAATAATTGATTGACAATGGCTCCATGGCTGGCATCAGCAGCTACGGCAGTTCTGCCGCTGCTAGCGTGTGTAGCACAAGCTCAAGATGCCTCTTCTGTATTCAGCAAAGCATCAAATGATACGCTGCTATGGGGACCATACAAGCCAAATCTCTACTTTGGAGTGCGGCCCAGGATCCCCAAAAGTGTTTCGACTGGACTTCTTTGGAGTCAGGTAGATGATTACAAGACAGTCGCTCAAAGTGCGCGCGTAATGAATGTCTATATCTTCAACACAGAAGCTGACTGGTCACAATTGTAGACATGCGTTATACTTGCGAGCAAAACGAGGGCATGGCTGGCTACGGCTGGGATTCGTACGATCCTCGTACTGGAGGTCTGCAAACAATCCATGATAGCGGCAATAACCTCGACATCACCACCGAATTCGTCAAATTTCCCGAACACGGCGAGCACGGTGGCTCCTGGGGCGCCAGGATCCGTGGCACACCTCGCGACGATGGCGAGCCGGATATGCACTCTACCGTCATTTTCAATGTTGGTGTCGAAGGACTCGGAAGCTTGACTGTTGAGGGCATCGAGGATGGAGACAACGAAGAGCGAGGCTTCCCTGGAGATGTCACCATCAGTGGTGAAACTCCTGAACTCGGAGAGTTTACAGTTACTATTACTCGTGGAAAAGGAAAGCACCCTACCCATGGCCACCAGCCAACGTACAATCGAAAGCCCGTGGAGAACACGATTGTGCATAGTATTCAGGCTCCACCAGATGCCATGTGGCAAGCCAAACCTCTCATCTTTGCCTCGATGAAGACCACAATCGATGACTATGTCGAGGAATACACCACCGAGAGGATGCCTCCTCCATTCCAAACATACACTCTCCAGCAGAAGCCCGGTCAAGGAAACATGCATATGATCCAGAAGGTCTTTGAGGGCGCTTGGGAATTCGAAGTCATCTTCTCGTCCGGATCTGGCTCAAAGCCAATCACATCCAAGGATCTCAGGTCCAAGATCGATTCCAACGCAGAACTCTTCACCTCTCAATACGCGCAGGCATTCAAGCCATCTAAGCCTTTTGACAAGCCTCATTATCTCGAATTCTCCAAGTCCCTCTTCTCCAACTTGATAGGCGGGATTGGCTACTTCTATGGTGATGCTGTCGTTGACCGATCTTACGCCCCTGAGTACGAGGAGGAGAACGAAGGTTTCTGGCAAGAAACTGCAGAGGCCAGGGCCAAGAACCAGCAAGCTCTTGAAGGTCCTTACGAATTGTTCAGCAGCATCCCTTCGCGTCCTTTCTTCCCTCGTGGCTTCTTGTGGGACGAAGGTTTCCATCTCCTGCCAATTATTGACTGGGACGTCGATCTCACTCTTCAGATCGTCAAGAGCTGGTTCAACCTCATGGATGAGGACGGATGGATTATGCGTGAGACTATACTTGGCCCCGAGGCCCGCAGCAAGGTGCCAGACGAGTTCCAGACTCAGTACCCGCATTATGCAAACCCGCCTACACTTTTCTTTGTCGTGCGCGCCTTCCTCGACAAGATTGCTGAGCACACTGCTCCCGAGACTGCCCACGGCCAAGAGCCAATTGGCCATGAAGAGGCCAACAAGGTGCTTGGTGACAAGCAGGCAGCAATGGCCTACCTCCACGATCTATACCCGCTGCTGAAACGTCATTTCGAATGGTTCCGTAAGACTCAATGGGGTGACCTCAAGACCTACGACCGTGAAGCATTTTCATCAAAGGAAGGCTATCGCTGGCGTGGAAGCACCGCAACTCACCTTCTCACTTCTGGTCTCGATGATTACCCCAGACCTCAGCCTCCACACCCCGGCGAGTTACACACCGACTTGATCTCCTGGATGGGCATGATGAGCAGGGCCATGAAGCGTATCGCCTCCTTTCTGGGCGAAGAAGATGATGTGACCTCCTTTGGCAAGATCGAAGAGGCTATTATCAAGAATATTGACGACCTTCACTGGGATGAAAAAGCCCAGACTTACTGTGACGCCACCATTGACGATTACGAAGAGAGCGTCCACGTTTGCCACAAGGGTTACATTTCCATCTTCCCGTTTATGACTGGTCTCATGGATGCCAAGCACCCTCACTTGAAGGCCGTGCTTGACTTGATTCAAGACCCGAATGAGCTTTGGAGTCCCCATGGTATCAGATCCCTCAGTCAGAAGGATGAATTCTACGGTACCGCCGAAAACTACTGGCGTAGCCCCATTTGGATGAACATGAACTACTTAATTGTGAAAGAACTTTTCGTGAGTATTTCCCTGCTTTCAAGTCTGACGAAATTGCCTGCTGACGTTATCCTCAGACCATTGCCACGAGCTCTGGCCCGCACCAAAAGCAGGCACAGAAGATGTACAACGAGCTCAGGAAGAACCTCGTCGAGACCGTCTACAAAAGCTGGAAGGAGACCGGCTTCGCCTGGGAGCAGTATAATCCCGAGACCGGCGCCGGTCAGCGCACTCAGCACTTTACCGGCTGGACCAGCTTGATCGTCAAGATTATGGCCATGCCTGAGGTCAAGGAGGGATCCAAGGCCCATGATGAGTTGTAGATTATTAGAATCTTGTATATTGTAAGCTGATTTGTAGAAAAAGTACGATATATGAGAAGGATGATGTTTATGATGAATCAGCATCTGCTCTGCCAAATGTTGACAATGCAGGTGTAAATTGATTGATTCCGCTGTAGTAACGTCAATCCTTGTAAAGAGCAAAACTGCCTGGGGATCGAAACGGGCTAGACATGGGCTTTTATCACTGAAGCAAGTCCTCAAGACATACAACCAATTGACCGCAAGAGAGTCGGATCACCCCACTCCAAGTCAGCTGCAGCAGACTCTTGGCGAGGTCTCTGCAGTCGAGCGCTTCCATTCGCTGGCGTGGCTTATCTGACATGATATCTCAGCCAAACAGTGATGTTTGCGAGTGGTTGCGCGTGAATAAGTTCGCCCGTGCTGCCTCTTCGGCATCCCCTCTCCCTTTCTTTCCTTTTATTTCCTTTCCTGTCCTCTCCTTTTCTCTCCTCTCCTGCCATATCTTGACCTTGAGTTCAGAACCAATCATCCACCATGGAAACCATTGCCATACTCTTTCCGTGCTTCACCACCCGCCACACCTCCCCCTCCCCATTCCCAGTCGAAAAAGCCAGCCCCATGTCTTCCGAGCCAGCAAACCCACAAGAAACCGCCACCCTCATCCTCAACATGCTCGACAATGCCGAAAAGCTCAGTCCACGTCTCGACACCATAGCCCACAGCATAATGCGCAGCCACCGACCGACCAGCGCAAGCTCGTCCTGGTGGGAGACCAAAATCGCCGAAACCGTCCTCAACGGCCTCGTCACACTCGTCCAAGAAGTCGAAACCAAAGGCCACGTACTCAGCGGCGCCATGGCCGAAGCTTTCAGCACCGCCAGCGCTATGGCCGACGTATTCGTTAGAGAACATCCCGTCGCTGCTAAGCTGATTGTGACGGTTATCGCTTTGTTCGTTCTTGCTGTGCTTACGCCTTTGATCTTGGAGGCTTTGGGGTTTACGGCTGAGGGCGTCGCGGAGGGTGAGTCGGTGTTGAGCTAGTGCTGCGCTTTACTGACGACATCAGGCTCGCTTGCTGCGCGCTGGCAGGCTCAGCTGGGGGATGTGGCTTATGGCTCGCTGTTCTCGAGACTGCAGAGTCTGGCTACTAGGTTTTCGCGTCCGATCAAGTAGAAGGGAGGCGTGATGGCTGGTTGAGATTGGTACTGAGTGCAATCGGTATTTCGAATCTGGCTAGGTGGGAGTCAGGTGCATTCGGCGACTTGCTGAGCTCGTTCCATTATCTCGTTTTCGTGATGCTAAGTGGACTTTCGGGTCTTTGGCCGTCTTGTCTACGTGTAATACAAGTCTTCGATGACCACCCCAGCTCGTCGCATCATCAAGATAACATGATATGTCAGCGTCACACAACGGCATAAGAACCTAAATCTAATACGCCCAGTGACAGGTTCTCATTCCTGAGTTCATGCGTTAGTGCTGCGCTTGAAGGTCGACGCAGATCGTCGCGCTGGGCTCAAGACCGTGGTAAGACGATATGATTGACCGCAATCTGGACGGGGTACACTCGATGCAGGCCCTGTAGCTATACCAACCCCACGTCGTCGCACTCCCAGCTTACCCATCCACAGTCACGATAAACGAGCACCCGACCGCTGCGCCCGTGAGAACCATGCCCCACTCGCCGCATTCCCTCATGAAGCATGCAACCTAGCGGCCTGGAAGCATGTGCGGTGCGCATCAGTCGGATTAGTTGCAACCAGAGAATCGAACCAAATGATTCGATTCGCACAAAGAGGTAGACTCGCCTTTCGGACTGATCTCTAAGCTCAAGAACCTTCAGGCCTGAACATATTTGGTTGAGTAACGCGATGCCCGAAGTCGCTTTTGGATATCTTATTCTTCTGAGGGCGTTGACAGGTGTGCGGATCAGAGTAGTGATCTGGGTTAGGAATTTGATTGTGTGGGCTTGGAGGGGGGATTTGAGGTCTTTGTCTTGCATGAGCAGTCTGGGTTTGGTTAAGCAAGTTTGTGTTTTGAAGATGAGGATGAGGGGTGAGAGGGGGGAGAAGGGTATGGGTGGAGATTTGAGCTGTACTCAAAGTCTCAATTCGATTCTAAAACTCTTTTCTGAGATGAAGGATGTAAAGTGCAATTCGTGTGAATGTCGAAACCTTACCAACTTTACTGCCGAAGTGTTCATAGCGAATGACAGGAGGAAGAAATAGTAATGGGTGGCTGATGATAACGACATGGAAGGAGAGGTTTCGAGCGCATGTTACAAGTGCAGTGATCTTTCAAGAAGGGTATTGTGATAGCTAGAGCTTGTAAATAGTATAGCAATCTATCTCGACCTGTCGACCTCTTCTGTGTGTATATAGAAACTAGTTGCAAACCGATTACAAACGATGCCAAGATTTTGGCACAGAAATCTCGACACGAGCTACCTTAGCATAGAGTGGTATCAGCGTTTTTACTTGGAAAGGTTTGTTTATCTTGTATACCCTAGGTAGAGCTTATATGCTAATATACAACATGTTAAAAGGTATTATCACAAGGTCCGGGATATTCCCTAGATTAGCGATCCTTATGCTCCCTGACTGGTTGATAGCGGGTAGGAAAGAAAGAAACAGAAAAAGGAAGAAGTCAAGGCACAGGAATGGCAAGGCACGGGAAAGGCTCAGGCTCAAGGAAATGGGTGTTTGTGCAGGGGTATCGGTGGATCAAGATGTCGAGCGGATATAGATGCTGGTGGCTCATATTGGGTTTTGGATGGTCTGCTTGTCCTTTAGTCAGAGGTTTTGTAGTATAGAGTCCGGATCGAATGAGACGGGTATACTGATTATATAGTATCTTGTACATGACTTTCATCCTACCTTACCTTTGCTATGTTGGTATTTATTCTAGCAGAAGTCAGGATATCTCTGGTATCATGGTTTTTGTTTTCTTCACTTTATTGGTTTAAAAACCTCGATATTTGGGAATGGTGTATTGTTCTTTGTAACTACAAGTCTATGTCTACAAGTCATATCTCAAATCCTGGTCATACTCTGGCGACAGGGGTTCTAACGGAGGGCTGATTGGAGCGGCGGCACTGTCCTCTGCCTTATATAAGCTTCGTCCCTGACCTGACCTGACCTATTTCCAGCCGCGGCATCTAGCCCAGGCCCCGGTAAAGAAAGGTTCAGGAAGGTGTACTACCCTCTTGCGAGCCACGGACTGAATGTCAGAAAGACTGTTCGGGCATGTCTCCGGGCATGTCTTCAGGGATGTGCTGTCTATGCAAAAGCACAACAAGTCCACAGCTTTCGAGAACAGCATCCTGAGCATCGTGCTCGCAACTTCTTCTCACAAGCGCAAGATTCGACAGCGACTTGGTCCTCGTCCGACTCTCAGGCGTTGTGGTTAACTTGTTCGAGATGTCCCACCTGGCGTCGTCTCCGGGGCTCTCACAGTCCCATTCGGGCAGAACGTCCTCTGTACATGGACCTGAGAAGCCCTTTTCTTTCCTACTCTGCTGGATCGATCTTCTCAGCGACGCTTCCACCCAGTGACTGGCATAAGGTCCGAATCTGCGCGCGTGCTCCATCTCGCGCTCGACCGTTTCCCTGATTGCAGCGTCGGCGAAAGTCGTGCGGAGTTGTTGGGATTTGAGAAGTGCTCTGTTGCGAGCCATTTCTTGTCGATCTAGGGCGGTGATGAATGTGAGTGCGTTTTTGAGATTCGTCTTGATGACGTCTGCGCCGACGCGTCCGATGATTTCAATTGTTTTGTCGCTTATGGAATCGAGATTGATAGGGCCATTTGAGAGATGTCTGTCGTTTCCCGTTCGGATCATGTGGACTATTTGTCGGCACTTGGGCGTAGGGCAGGGCTCGACGAGGACGATCAAGGCCCGGAAGATGGGATGGATGTAGTACATGCTGTGAGTGATGGCTTCCTCACGACTCAGCGTTTTCGCCTCTTTTGCCAGTTGCGTATCCATGTAATAGCAAAGCCTGCGATGCTGTTTTATCAGGATCTCGTAATCGACACTATTTCCTTCGGGAATCGAGAATGGTGCCGCGAGATAACGCCCGTCGAGGCCATCAAAGCCAGTGGAATTTCCGTGTTTCTTCCAGTGTGAGTAAATATCATAGACAGTCAGATCTAGCGGGACCAGGTTCGCCAACTTGTCTTGGTGTGGAAATGGGAGCAGGTAGACAGCAACAATCTTGTTGCAGCAATTGTGCAGTCCTGCGAATACCCCTGCGTTCTCTCCAAGTATCGATGTTACCGTTACTGGCTTTTCCCAAGGCTTACTTAAAGGGTCAAATGCCTCGAGCTGGTATTTTCCCCAGACGAAGAGATCGGACCGCAACATTGCCTCCCATTTCTTGTACCACGGAGGTTGGTCGTGCTCTTCGTTGTGCGATTTAGCGGCTTTCTTGCTGTTATTTGTGCTAGGCATGAACCAGTGCCGTACACTCTTCCTCAGGGTCAGATGTATAATGCGGTGAAAAGTGGGGGTCAGACTTTAGAAGTCCGATGTGTTCAAGGGCTCGGATCGTCGTCGATTGATATACTTAGTGTGCTGCAGGCGGTACCTCTCGGCTAACACGATGGTCTTCCTGGGACTCGATTTATTGCGAATGCTGGATTAGTGTTGACTACGCGTTCTTCGTCACGCCGTGATGTGTACAAGTGGTTCGGGTGATACAAACAGTTCGAACGTATGGGATGAAGAAAAGGAAAAGATTTGTGCGCAGGACATGTATTAAGCGATCGGACTGTGGACGATATCGACCAAACCTGGAGATGATGTTGGTCAGCAGCCCCTGTGAAAGTCTCGACAATCATACCTACAGAACTGGAGAAAAGCGTATTGGACGAGCGTCAGCTAGAGAAGCCGGCTCTCAAGCGATGACAGCTGTACTCATCAGGCTAGATTTGACCAAGTGTTGTCCTACAATTAGCTTCGATTCATCTGAATCTCGACCTTCAGCATCTGCCACATTAATGACCTGTTGTGACAGCATCAGCATGAAAACACCGCGGTCCATCATCGAAAGGCCAAGTCCAAGCACAGAACAAGAGCCAGCTCAGAATCCCCCATCATCTTTCCGACAGAAACGTCAAACAATGGGATATCATTAAGTGGGATGAGTAATGCTGAGATTGCAAAAGTGATCGAATCCAGAGTGTCCGAAGGGTAAGCCAAGCAAGATGGCTACCTTAATCGGTCCAGCCTGACTAATCTGGCCTGCGGCTTGGACTTTTCCCTTTTACATCATGTGTTTTCCAAGCGAAAGTCACTTGGCATAATCTGTCATGCAGCGTCTGGCCTGTTTTACGCGGGGTTCAAGTCGTGGGATTTGTTTGGGCGTAGACCGGAAAAAGTCTGCTCTCGGTCGTCGCAGTCTCGGTAGCCACGAAGGCTAAGGTGCGGACTCCAGCAAAAGGGCACATGGTCAAAAAATGAACAATATATACAATTCCGCTTGTACATAGGGAATCAAGAGGGGTAAAAACGCCATGCTACGCCATCTCTGCTTACTTTATACATCCTCTCATGCTTTGTTTCGCAGGCACCGTGGACCGTGATCATTAGTCCGGTCCCACTCCTGCTTTCCTTCTCCCGTCCCATCCTTGAATCGTCAGTCCTCCCCAGAGGCGGCTCTTCTGATCTAGTCTGGCTAGTACACAGGCTTGAGCCACTCCTTCCTCGAATCCGATGTTGATAGCTCGCTCAAAAATCGCTTTATACGCTGTGAGCCTGAGGGCCAGGTCCGTAATTTACCTGGGCATCGGGGTAACCGGGAGCCATGAAGTTGGTGTTTGGATTTTTAGTAGCCTTGGTTGCTGAGCACCTGGCCATGGTAGGCGAAGATCTGGAGATGGCATCGGTGAAGAAGAAGTTCTCAATGGCGGTCTTGAGAGCGCCACCAGTGGTCTTGGCACCCTTGTTCTGGTCGACAAGCTGGACCTTGCTAAGCTGTTGAATCTCCTTGGAGGCAGGCTCGACGATGTCGTAGCACCTGAGGGCTGGGGAGATCTCGGCCATACGGTCGCGGAGCATCTCGATGTCGTCGTATGGAAGAGGGGCGTTGAGTGCCTCGGAAACAGCACGGAGGATCTTCCAGTCTTCGCGAGCGGCACCGTAAACGGAGGTTGCGGCACGGCCCATCTGGACACGGCCCTCAGTGTTGACCCAAGTGGCGGACTTCTCGGTGTAAGTGGCGCCAGGAAGAATGACGTCGGCGAGCTGAGCGCCCTTGTCACCGTGGTGGCCCTGGTAGACGACGAAAGCATCCTTAGGGATGTCCTCGGCGGAGATCTCGTCGGCGCCAAGAAGCCAGAGGAGTTTGGGGGTGGTTTTCGCGGTCTCTGGGTTGGAGACAGTGAAACCGACCTCGTAAGCGGCGGCACGGGAAGCAGCGCGCTGGAGGACGTTGTAACCATTCCACTCGGGGGTGAGGAAGTTGGCCTTGTTCTTCTCCATGAAGGAACCAACAGTCTCGTAGATGGCCTTGGCATCAGCGTGCTCAATAGCGGAAGAGCCGACGATGATCATTGGTCGCTCAGCCCCAGCGAGCTTCTTACCGAACTCGCCAGAAAGAGCAGCCTTGAGAGCGGAAGAGTCCTTGCCGAGGTTCTCATACTCAAAGGTAGACTCGAAGTCCTCACCCACGAGACCGATCTCAAGGTCGCTACGGAGCCATTGCTTGCGGATGCGAGCGTTGAGAACAGCGGCTTCGTGACGGGGGTTGGTGCCAACGAGAAGGATGACATCAGCCTCCTCGACACCGTTAATCTTGCTGTTGAAGGCATAGTTGGAGCGGATATCGATACCGTGGGCAACCGGGGAGCTACCTTGGGGCTGGTCGAGGGCCAGGTTCTCGGAGCCGAGCTTGTTGGCCAGGTCCTTGGCTGCAACGAGAGCCTCGGTGTCGACGAGGTGACCAGCAACGAACTTGATCTCGTCACCCTTTGGCTGCAACTTCTGGAACTTGTCGCTGATCTCGACGAGGACTTGCTCCCAGGTGGCGGGGTGGAATTGGTTGTCGCGGCGAATGAGAGGGTTGGTGAGACGCTGGGTGCTGAGACCGTCACAGGCGAATCGGGATTTGTCGTCAATCCATTCCTCGTTGACATCGTCGTTGAGTCTGGGGACAATACGCATGACCTGGAGGCCACGGGCGTCGACTCTGATGTTTGATCCAAGACCGTTCATAACGTCAATAGTCTCAGTGTGGTAAAGCTCCCAAGGTCTTGCGCGGAAAGCATATGGCTTGGATGTGAGGGCTCCAACGGGGCAGAGGTCGATAACATTGCCTGACAGTTCCGTGTCGAGGGCGGTCTCGAGGTAAGTGCCGATTTGGATGTCGTTGCCACGGCCAGTCGAGCCGAGCTCAGGTGCGCCAGCAATGTCGTTGGCGAAACGAATACACCTGGTGCAGTGGATACATCTGTTCATAGAAGTCTGTTCCCAGTCAGCTCCTGCTCTGTAGTTTCACCAATCGTCTCCCTTGTCCTCGAGACATACCTTGACAAGAGGGCCAATGTTCTTGTCCTCAACAGCACGCTTCCCACTCGTCTCGTGGAAGCGGCCTCGGTCTCCACCGTATCTCATGCTCTGATCTTGCAAGTCACACTCACCACCTTGGTCGCAAATGGGACAGTCGAGGGGGTGGTTGGCGAGAAGGAACTCCATGACACCCTCACGCGCCTTGTGGACAAGAGGAGAGTCGGTCTTGACAACCATGCCAGGCTGCACCGGCCAGGCGCAAGAGGCAACGGGCTTTGGTGCTCGCTCGACTTCGACCAGACACATACGACAGTTTCCGGCAATCATAAGCTTCTCGTGGTAGCAATAGCGAGGAATCGTTTTGCCCGCTTTTTCGCATGCTTGGATAAGGGCGCTGCCGGCTGAGTGTCTGTGTCAGTTGAATTTGATCTGTCGAGACAGTATCTTGTCAAGTGCCTACCCTCTATTGACACCTTTTGGCCATCTGCAGCCCACGTCAGTTATATGCAATGGCTGTTTGTCCTCATCGACACGCACCAATTGTGAGTTCCACCTCGGCCGGGCGGTAGTGTGTGGAGGAGAAAGGGCGCGCCGCATTGACGCTCGACAACTTCTGTGACTGTCGGAGTCCCTTGATTAGCTGTTGCCGCATCATCTTGGGCGCGCAAATGAGAGAGGAGATTGGATGTATAGAGGGGTGAATGGCGTCGGTGGTTGTAGACACAGCTCGGAGTGAGGCAAGATGCAGTTTCAAGTGGCCTATGCTCTTAGATATTACTGTCCTATGATTGGTTGCGGGAATGGTCATCAAAGTCTGGTCAGAAAGCTTCGCATCAAGATGGGGTGACGAAATAGGTCATCTGTGAAATGGACATGTCGTTCATGATCGATAGATGTCCGGGCTCACTCCAGGTGATAGTTTTCCTGTTACACATCCAATATAGGCTGAGGACCATCGTATAATGACCGTTCTGAGGCTACAAACACTCACCCGGTGCTGGAAGCTCAAATGTAAGCAAGACAATGCGACTTGTGGCCACCCCAGCTCTCCGGCCTTCCGCGCCAAGCAACGCCCACAGTATTTATTCACGCCAAATCTCGCCCTCTTCTTTCTCTCCTCACTCATTATTGGTGCTATTATTGTAAGAGGCATGCGTTTTTCCACGTGAGCTTCTCCTATCTGTTACCATAGACAAAGTTGTAGGCACCATAGCTGGATTACCGGAGGGTCTCTTGATCCTATGATGTACTGTCCTTACCAATGGTGCGACATTCAATGATATTGTCAAGCCGTCTTGATGTGATAACTGTGCCTGGATCAAATGAGATTCTGTAACACAGAGCCTCACTACTGTTGCGCTGGTTCAGTGTTCAGGGCTATCTGCAGATGAAATCTTGTGCCAACGATTGATCTTCGTGGCAGAATTCGAAGTCCGGCATGCCTGCTGCATGTGCGGCGTGCTCTCGTTCTGCAAGATTGCATCCTCGGCACAATACTTCATGCACGGGCATTGCTCAGCCTTGATGATCTCGTCTCCAAGTTTTCGCAGTCAACTCCTGGCAGTCAATCGGAAGCAATGGTTTGTAGAATGACAACCTTGGTACTTAGCTCAGATGCAGGCAGATTAGCGTAAGCACGATCATGCGGAGTAAGGATAAAAGTTCATCAATCGCATGTCAATTGAGCAAACTACTCCATAATCAGTACACCAGTGACCATGCATCTAGTCCAGAAACAAACACCGGAGCCATGCCCCAATCCAAAACGCCATCAAGCTATGCTAGTAAACACAGACTTCTCCATCACTGCAACGAAGGACGACACCCCTATCTTGTGAGCCATAAGTGCCATGTGTTACATGATCCGACCCTGTGCCTGTGAGTGTCAATGTTCCAACGCCGCGCTAATGTCCCATGGTGAAAAAGAAAAAAAGAACCCCCAACCCCATAGTGAGAGAACTGAGGCCGTTGAGATACACATACCATCTCCGCCCTCCAATCATACTCTTAGCATTTCTTGTCCTTGTTATTCGTCCTACCCCATCTTCATGTTACCCCTTCTGTCAAACCTGCCAAGGAGCAGATCGCCTGTCGTATGCGGGCGGTCCGAGATTGAGACTGGTCCACGACGAAGAGCGCGATATGCTATTCTATTGCATGTCATCTTCCGCCGCTTTCAGCTCAAAGTCTTTCTGCTCGTAGAACCACTCAGTGTCCTTGTCCCACTTGTACGCCTTGAAGTCGACTCCGTATGGCTTGGGCTCAAGGCAGTAGAGCATTCCGATTGGCACGTCCAGGTCCGCAACAGTCTCTCTACTCAAACCTCTGAAGTAGGCAAGAAGAACGCGTGCGACACTACGGTGTCCGACGAGAAGCACATGGTCGGTCATGCGCTCGAGCTCGACGATTACTGGCCGCAATCGGTTGATGATATCGAGATAGCCTTCTCCACCAGGACCAGGGTAGCGGTAGTGCAACTTGTCCTTCTTGCGGAGCTGGTACTCGGCTGGGTAAGTCTCGGCGATGCTTGCATATGTCAAGCCCTCCATGACGCCGGCATTTAGCTCGTCCAGCATGCGCATCTGTTTGGTGTCGAACTCTTCCTCATCGAAGAACTGGGCCGTCTGAATAGAGCGCTTAAGCATGGACGTCCACACGCAAAAGGCTTTCTGTGGCAGCTCATTGTTGTCATTGGGCTGATAGTGAGGGTTCGGAGGAGTCGTGTCACCAGGTTGAGGCGGGAAGTGCGAATGTTGAAGTTTGTGCAGCTGCTTGTGATCCCACAATGCTCTGGCATGGCCGACAAATTTGGTCAAGGATTTGGCGTATTGCTCTCCCTCATGGCTGAGATCGCTGTCACCACCAATCTTGCCAGAGACATTGTCCGATGAGAGACCGTGCCTGGTTATCCAGATCTGACGCGGGGCGAGATTGAAGTTGAGGAGATAGTAATTTGCTTGGGCAGAAAGAAAGCCTCTGATTTGATGGCTGATGACCTTGCGGCCAACATCGATCATCTGGATATAAGGCATGTTCTCTTTCTCTTCGTGGTCACCAAGCGGGACATAGTTCTTCTCGTAGATGGCAACACGTTTCTTAAAATCTTCCAGAGACTTCTCGGGGTCCTTGTCTTTGTAGTCTGGACCGGAAAGCTTCAGACGCATGTTAGACTCGAGAAGGGTTTCGTCGACGCAGCGACTCTCGAGGAAAAGAACGTTCAGCTCGGGGCCAGCCTTCTCGCGGATTCTCTTCATTATGACCTTTCTCCTCTCTAGAGTGCTGTTGGTTGCGTCCAGAATACCAACAGAACCATTTCCTTCCATGATGTAATATAGGAGTTCGTCTAGAGTATCCATGGCGCATTGCTCGCGGATAAGAGCGGCCTTTTTGTTGGAAGGATCGAAGAAGTTGGCAGACTGTTCCATGAGCTCGTCATCATTCTCGTCGACGGGAGTTGAGATTTTGGTAAGGTCAGGCATATGCTCGTCTGGCTCCTGACCCTCGTCCCCATCCTTGTCGGTACCATTAGTGGCATTGCCTCCGACTGCATCAGGGATGATTGAGGGCCTCCGGTTGTGGGTGGCATTGCCGGCTGGCGTGCCCGGGGCTTCTACGGCGGTATCGTTGTTTAGCACAATTTGAGCCAGGCCCGAAGGGCCAATGTGATCTTTCTGGGAGATGAAGCCAGGCAGGCCCGCGGTGCTCTGTCTATGACCTGATGAGCCTGCTGGTCCAGACATGGACATGGCAGGTTTATGATCCTTGCTCTTTTCCTTCTCCAGAGTATTCGGACCGCCTGCTGCCACACGCCTTCGCTCACCGACGTTGAAGATCTTTGTGTCATGCTGCAGCCAATTCAGGTATCTTGCCAACTTCTTGGTGATGTAGCTTTTGCCTCTTGCCGGCAGGCCAACCATGACGATGACCAGCTTTGCACCAACATCGCGTTTTGCTATCCTTCCGTCGGGAGAGACCTTTGATTTGGTGAGACCGGGAATGTCGAGCGTGGTGGGACGGACACGTGGAGTGCTGGTTCCTGAGTTTTGTCGCACCGGGAGTAGCCTTGGACTGTTAGGCGCGGTCACTGCGGGTGTGTCGTTCAGGGCTTGTGTGCTGTTGGCATCCTGCTGAATAGACGAGATTGTTGATTTGCGGATGGGCAATGGTCGCGGTGGTGCTTGCATGTCGGTTTCATGAGCATCATCGTTACTGCCGGACGTATTGGGTTGATGGGGGTGGTTGGAAAGAGTCCGGTCAAGCGTGTCCTTCAAATCGTCAAAGGCAGAGTGTTCGCCTTTTTGCTCCCTTTCCCGGCTTTGCTGCTGCTCGTGATTAAAGTTGGTATTGCTCATCATCACAAATTTGGCAATGTCAGACTGCTGACTCTGCCGGCGATTAGTTGTTTTGTGAATTGGCGGGGAATTCGAGCTCGAGCTGGGCAAAAAAGCGGGATCGCATATCAGAGGCATCGAGGGAAAATGGGATCTTCTCCCGATGACGGAACTTTGTCGCAAGAGCGCGCCTGTTCCACAATTCGTTAAAGCCGAAGCTCAACCTTTGCGCTAGATTGTCCAAGGGTCGTCGAAATCCGTTGACACCTGCGGGTTCTACTTCGGTGATTCTCCTTGTTGGGGCCTTGGTAAAGGTCCGGATGCTGTCCAGCGAAGAGTAGTACTAGTGAAGAGGAAATATATAAACCGCCAAGGCGTTAAGTCGAGGTCTGATGCTTTTAACAGGAGCTCGTCGCGTGTTTGGCAGAGATTTGATGAGTCCTCCGGCTTGCTGTTGACCGACGTCGGAACGATGACTCAGGGTGTTTTTTCCTAACCTTTCATATTGCGGTTAAACTTTGACGTCGCGTTAAGGTTGTAGCCACAGATGCTGGTACTTTAGGAGGACCGAGGAATCTCTTGTACTTTGTACTGTGCCTGCTGATCTTCGACGCGCGTGGACGAAAGAAGGGAGATGCGTGACGTAGCCGTGCTGCGATGCTGACGGGCGGGTTTCCTTATTAAAACATGAGAAAGCTCGAGGAGGATGAGACTTGGGTCAGATGATGGATGGCCTTTATTGTTTGGGAGTGACCAGGTGGAGCTTACCCGAACAATAATAATACAAAATGCAGGGCAGCACTTGGAAAGGAGTGTCCACGGATTATTAAATTAATCATACCTGCTGATGTCCGTGGTAGCTTGGTATACCAAGCAGGATCCGAATTCAATGCACGACTCTAATTGATTGGTTGAAACCGCTGCACGACTCCAGGTTTCAACATAACATACATTCTAGACGTTGGGAAACCACCTTATCTCTGCTCACAATTTCGTGGTTCGATAGCTATCCAAAGTGGCTTAGTTTAACAGGGTTTCAAAGGAGCACTCCTGTTCATGCCTGTCGCAAGGCAGGCTCTGAATTGAAGATGGAAGACAGTGCAGAATGCTGCGCTGACTCGGGTCTCCACCGCACCTCCACATCGTTCAAGATAGGTTCACCACGATTTTTCCTGACCGCATGTGAACGCATCCGGATCTCGAATGCTGGAGTAGCAAGGATTGTTCCTTTGTGCTGATCATGAATCCGTCAGCGGTGATGGAGAAGCAGGGGTCGGACGCATCCGTCGGACATCAGAACTCCGCGACACAATCCTGAAGTATAATTCGATTGTTATTGACACAATGCACTGGCACTCCGCATACTCCACAGTCCTCCGCAGTAATGCCTGCTTTCCCTTGGGGAAGGTAATGACTCTCAGCTGAACTCTTGAAAAGCCATGCCAGCCTTGTACTCCGAGCTAAGCATTAAATCGCGGCAAAGAGCAAACATAGCGCGGTGACCAACATCAAAATCCGGTCAACTCCTGTCAAATCTTGCAACATTTGTACGACAATGCGGTCGGCTTTACCGTCAAACGCCCCTTGTACGCCTTTCGTATCCCATGTAGCACGTGTGAGTCATCAATCTTTGTTCGTCCATATCTGCTGCCACGGCTGCCATCACCCAAGCCGCAGTGTTAGCACAAGCAAGGAGATGTAAGCTGCGACACTAAGGGCAGTCAGAACGACAACGACATTTCCAGATGTCCTGAATTTCTTCCTATGCAATCCATCCTCACCCACTTCGCTGAAGAACTGCCTATTTCCCTGTGCTCTTCTGAACGCGCTCACACCAAGTACTCCAGCTCCGTACAGCGCAAAGAGTGCTCCGATGCTGTAAAACTCGCTTGTGAAGATCTTGAGAACTACAAGAGCAAAGCTAAATTGGCCCAGCGAGGTGCGAACGTACGCGCCTTCAAAGGTGCGTTGCGCAGCTCGGATCTCAACAAGTTCCTGGTTGCTGAGAACGACGCTGCGGGCCCTATGGGCGCGCAGATGGTATGTGTCGGCCGGATGACGGGCCTGTAAGACAGGTGATTCAGTGTTGGCAATCTTAGCGTAAATAAATGACGGGTCATCATACTTCGAACATGGTTCTATACCTCTATCGCTGTCAACAGCTATGAGGACTTACGCATGGATGTTGTCACCCAGATTGTAGGTCCAGGAGGCTTGGAGTGAGAAGTGGCTGTAAATTTTATGCAAACGAAGAAGCGGATTCAGCTTATCACCGGTCTACCACCGAGCAATTGTCTTCCTACTGAAGACAGAAAAAGGAATGCTATCGATTATCGTGCAATTCCACAAGCTGGATGGAGATGCTCTTCATGGTCTGTGCAGCGATCAGAGGACCGTTAAGCGTTGCGCCGCAGCGGACCCTGATGCAGATACGCATGACGGTGCAATAACGCGCCAAGTGAGCTCATTGAGTCAGGCAGCTCTCGTCATAACAGATCGCTATTGCCATCCCACTAGCTTAGGTTGCTGCTGTTCATGCCCAAACATGCGGCCATTCATACGAGTAAAGCCAGAGACTATAAGAGGTTCGTGATTGGTATATGTGATGAGCAGAATGCCCAAGACTCATCATACACCGCCCAAGTTGTGATTGCCGCCTATGATTGTGTTTCCTGGCAGTGCGCAGATCATCTTGGGGCGTCGTCTCTATACCAACCACCTATTTACGCGCAACGCCATGACCATGTTGAGGTTCATAAAAGACTGAGGCCGTTCCCAGACAACGGCTATCCAGATTTTGCCAGAGTCTAGTAAGACCTTGCATATTGAAGTGCCTATCATCGCGTGGTTTTCGTCCAACTTGAGCAAATCTAACGTCGATCCGAAATATATTCGAGCGCGTGCTAGAGTATACTAACGATGCTTCCACAAAACATGTTTGCATCATTACCCTCCACCCTTCCACTTTTGTTACTACATGTACTTGGCTCATTACCGTCAGCCCAAGCAGGAGGTTCATGGGCGGCGCCAGCTGCGCTATCGCAACAACTTGATAGTACATGTCCCAATTGGGCGTCGGTCAATTGCCAATCCATCTCGCAGCCTAATTAGTACGTTGAAATCCCCCTTTCCTTTCCTTTTATCTGAGAGCAGCGCTATGCGCGAGCCCACTGATCAGGTCTTCGTAAGCTTACCTTGTTAAACCTGACTAACTTCTTTAAACAGCTGCTGCACAGCAGACTACTACTGTGCCTACGGCGGTGAAGACAACCACGTAGGATGCTGCCCCAACAACGAAGTCTGTGATGGCTCAATTCCTTCGGTCACAACTACCGTCTACGCAACAACGGAAACAGTCGCCGCAACCACCTACACCCAGGTTGAAGGCGGTACCACCATCTACGTTGCTGGCGGAACCACGGAATATGTAGGCGCAACTACTACCGAATATGTCTATGGTACTACGCCGACGACAATTTGCTCGACACTCATAGAGCATGGTGTGAAAGATCTACCAACCACAGCTGCAGGACAATGCGGCGTCATTCTTATCGTGAATGGAGCTGGAAGAGGAATTGAAGATTGGGCTCTCACCGCGACCCTTGCTGTGCTGAACGCGTTTGGCGGTGCCTTCTTCTGGTTCGGATGAGGTGATGGCCTAATATGATTTGATGACGACGATTGACGAATTTGTGGATTTATGTGCATAGCGACGTTTCAATGGATCAAATGTATAATAGGGGAAGCCCGGACCCCCGAAAAGACGGCTGGCGTTGGAGCATGGAGACGGAGAAGTACTACGAAAAGAACGATGATGGAAGTTCTGTATATCAAGATTTACTCAGAATTGAGACTAATATGAAAAGCTACGACGCGGCATGCTCTTGACCAATTGCGCCACCTCGCTTTAAACAATCCTCATTGAACAAACACTAGATATCAATCTGGTAGAAGCAGGATAGTCTACAAGCGATCCTCGGACTGGCAACTCGCCTAGCACTACGTGAAAAATGGCGGCAGGGGTCCCGTAGCGAAGCAGGTGGGCGACCCTGTCCATATAATCCCTAACCATGCCTTGAACATCTGACCGTCTTGTAGTAGTCCCCGTCACCAGACCCCACCTTATCCTCAATACGAACCTAACCCATACATAATCAGCCCACTAAACTTGTAGAAGACACAGATTGAATATCAAGAAAGCAGATAAGGCAGCCTAACAAGGTAACACTGAAAGAAATCATCAAGCATCACCAAATAGTTACAAAGACCAGTGGAGACGTCCTGTATGAAAGCAATCATCGACCATTCTGATCCCGAGAATCTTCATTTCCATCTCCAAACTCAACAAACCATCAAAAGCTTCCCTTCCCAAAAATGACTTTGACATCCTCAAGCAGGAAGACGTCCCCCTCCACCACCTCAATCCGAATCCGCCCCCTCTACGATTCAGACTTCACCTTCTTCACCAGCCCCAGATACATCCACGTCCTTGTCCTCAGCCTGACCCTCGAAGAATGCGAAATCATCTACATGACCCTAGACGAAAGTTCTCGAGCCCACGCAAGCGCAAACGCACAGCTACACCGGCAATGTTTTGCTCTGACAACTCTTGGTAAGCAACAGCACTTACTCACAAATTGCAGAGAGTGTGTAAAGGCTTTGGAGGGGTGTGCAGGGTGGTTGAGGGATTTGTCAGATATTGAGACCGATAGGATTGATAAAGTGAGGATGGTTCATTGTGAGTGGCTGTTTTCCTGGTTGACGATAGCACTGTTGGACCGTTATTTTCGTTGGGTATGCAATGCCGAGATGTGCAGTCCAGCTAGACGTGTTGTGGCGAGTGTGACACCCTAGTTGAAGCCAGCAGAGAAGACACCTGGCCTGAGGGCAAGGAAAACACGGTAGTATATCATCTGCGGTCTAGCTTTGTCGATGCCGGATCGTTCAGCTTTCTCCTTGGGAATTGCTACCACTTGAGCCGGATCTTCATATTTAGATGCATCGACCATGTCATTCGGCGTTGCATTGCCGCTGCCATCCAGAACAATGGCAACAGTCTCGCCATTCGTAGTTGGTCTCTTCGAGGAAGAAGAACAGAAAGATGAATCTTGTTGCCAGAAAGATACTCGGCCAGTAAAAAAGCCAGGTAGCCTTGGTCAGTGTTGATAAAGCCACAAATTACTGGAGCAGGATGATTGGACCCGACGAGACCCGAAGCAAATACAGCCATATAAGTGCCTTTTTCGTGAGCGAAGTACACGTCAGCAACCGAGAGCTCTGGCAGAGCTTCGATAGGGGCACTGAAGAAGCCAGAAAGGATACATTAGAATTGTCAGCACTTATCAGACACCATGTCGGAGGCAGTACATATACCATCTAGCGATCCATCGGCTGTTTGGTGCTCCATATCTGTTCTGTGCTCCATATCTGTTCTGAGCTGGCTGAAGACAGTGCTTTACTTGCAAGTATATCATAGCGAGACTCGCAGTCAAGTTCTCTTTAGTTATACCTAACGATATTCATGTCGTCCTGAACTTGGCCGCTACTATTGAAGATAGGTATCAAAGGGCTCAATCATCTTATCTTTCCATTGTCATGCAGTAATTCGAAGTGTGCTGGAGAGGATTTCGATTCGAAGCTGCTCCATTGTGTTGAGTTGGACCCTTACTACGCGCTATCGAAATTACTGGAACTCTACATTCGATTCTGTTCGCAGTCGTTGACAGTCTGTAGCAGTCTGTAGCAGACTGTAGTGTCGCTGGCGGAGATCTGACTTGTACAACTTTGGTCTGAGGACTTATTGGGCGTCGCGCGAGCAAAGTGACTGCATATCACCAGACTTTCCGGTTTTGTTGGATAATCCACTGTGAGGCAGCACGAGACGACAATATAGGATACAATAATTTGAATATCTGTGGCAGTTGCAGTTCCCTCTCCACGACCGGATATCTCGGCTGCGGGGAACATTCCCACGTTGCTCCGTTGCTCAGCCCGATTCCTACATGACAACGTACTACAGTAGTATAACGCTAACGCTTCACCTTTGCTTCCTACTCGTACCGTACAATCGTTGGGCTTTGCTTTGCTTAGCCCAGTACATTGATCTACTTCTCTTTCTCAAGGATCAGAATCCTGCGTAACAGTTTTGTTTCAGATCTAGGCATCCATCACCGCACGATACCTTCGTACGAGGACTTATCCACTTCTGTTCACGGAAACGGACTCCTTCGTTATGATGATCACTATAGGATCGATATGACGCCATTCATGATTTTGGGCTATTACCAGGGACACCAATATTGCATGATTTGCGCGCGTACGCAAGGCTGCACAGTACCGTTACGTAACAACCATGCGGGCTACATGGGCCGTAATTGCTGGCCAAGCAGAGGCTTGTCACAAGAGCAGGCAGAATTGTTGAATCAGGTATGAGGTTGATTTCATGAGATGATTACGACTGGTAAGCTGTGTAACTATATATCTTGGAAAATATCGTAAGGACTAGGCTTGCTCAGGAATCAGTATGCTCAGTACGACTGAGCGACTGAGCAACTAGACTAGTGAGTGACTTGCATTGCTCTGGCCTTCCTCCCGGCAGAAGGATCTACTGATCACAGGTCTTCGCGTGATCGTTTTTGTCCTAGAATAGAACTTCTCCTAGCCTCAAAACAGGGCAAACACCAGACTCTAAGCCTGGAACGTAACAAGTACACGAGTCTCTGCCTGTTAGAGGTGACATACACCTCCCCAGCTACGCCCGCACACGATGATACTCCGACCTGGGCGATTTCGTCGAAGTATACTGGCGCGAGTCCTGCCAAGTGTTCGAACCCTTAGTATCCTTTTGTCACTGCTCTTCGTTTATACTGTTATTGAGACAGCATTGGTGTATTCTGCGTGTGAGAAACAGGACTCAAAACATCAAGAGCTAAGCACAGTGAGAGGGAAGATCTTCATTGCGAGCATCCATTGGAACAACGAAGAAATCCTCAAGGAGCGCTGGATCCCGTCGATTCTTGAATTGGCGAACCATCGCTCGGACAATGTCTTTGTTTCAGTACAAGAGAGCGGTAGCTGGGACCGCTCAAAAGAGGTATTACGGAGCTTGGACATGCAATTGGAGAGCCTAGGCATCCGTCGAAGAATCATACTGGACGGAACGACTCACGAAGACATAACAAGTAAAATGCCAGGAGCCACAGGTTGGATTCGAACGCCCAGAGGTCGCATTGAGTTAAGGAGAATTCCCTACCTCGCATACTTGCGTAACTTAGTTCTGAAGCCGCTTCAAGACCTTGCCGAGGAGGGCATATATTTCGACAAGATACTGTGGATCAACGACGTAGTATTTGATGTAGGAAGTATTATTGTCTTCGAAGCAGCCGTTTGAGTACTTACCCCAGTCCAGCTACGTGACATTGTCAACCTTCTCGCTACACGGGACGGTGACTATGCTGCCGCTTGTACACTGGACTTTGCAAAGCCGCCCAAGTTCTACGACACCTTCGCGCTCCGGGATGCAGATGGCCAGGGCGCAATGATGCAGACTTGGCCATATTTCAGGTCTCAAAAGTCTCGCAACGCCGTCAAGTCTGGTCTACCAGTTCCTGTGACTAGCTGCTGGAATGGCGTTGGTACGTCATTTTCCCTCGAGCTTGTATGGCTCATCACTGATCCCCATAGTGTCAATGGATGCTCAGTCGTTCTATAATACCACTGAGCCACTGCTATTTCGAGGCGTTCCAGATTCGCTCGCTGAATACCACGTCGAAGGTTCGGAGTGCTGTCTCATTCACGCGGACAATCCAGAGTCGCCGCGGAAAGGTGTTTGGCTCAACCCGATGGTACGAGTTGGATACAGCTCTTCCGCTTACCATGCTGTGCATTCGAGTCCATCTGAAGTATCCCTCTCGGTTCGAACCATACTAGAGGGTCTATGGGAGAATCGCTTTCGACGATGGTTCACGAGTCCATGGTTTGAGACCTCCATCGTGAGTAGCAGATTGGCAGCTTGGCACAGCATAGACAATTCGAATGAAGAAAAAGGAACAGCTTGTTTGATAAATGAGATGCAGGTGCTTGTTGAGAATGGCTGGGCGCACGTTTGACGCGGGTATATTTCATTAGCGAGACCGCAAGAGCAGTCCGGTACAACGTGCAATGACTGTAATGTCTTTACTCCGGCAAATGTATTTATATGGCTGCTGTATTGCATTGCTTGCCACGATACTGTAACATATATCTTTGTAGATGGACAAACCCTCGATGGCTGCTGAACTTGAATCTGGATAACAACCTCGTGCTCTGCGTGTGCCAATTCCTAAGGGATAACCTTGAACTTCTCATGAATGTCGGATCTTGGAGTGTTTGGGAGATGCTTCGACAAATGTGCTTTGATCGGCGGTTGATTACTGCCTATTAGCAAACCTTACAATTGATGATACGATTTTCATGTATATGATGGTTGCGGTCTCGACCTCGCCCAATCGTTCCATTATTATTGACCATCATAAGGCCATTGCTAGTGGACGTTGATCAAGTGATTGACAAGTTATGGCTGGCTGGTTGACATGCCCCGTGTTCTCGCGACGCATTCGCCGCGTATGACTTATATCCCCTATCTTCAGTGTCAATCCTGCATGCCTGGGCTCCTCTCCTTGTGTACCAAGATAATGATGAGGATTGGGTTATTGTTCAGACGTCCAGCAGCCAGTAGCCGGCTACCGAGTACGAGGGACGCTAAATCGTTAGTCTCGTAGGTCACTCCACCTTGAAAACGCATAGCCTGATCGTTGTTTTCTGTTCCAAGAACAGCGGTGTAGACGTCTTTCATACGTAAGTTTTTCCTTCAGGTAAGGCTTTTCCTGACTATAGTATGTCATTAAAGATACGTCCTATACTTAAGAAATTCCCCGCTACACTATTCTCAGTCTAGAATTTCCAGGAATGGAATGGGTGAAACATTGGTTTTCGCCTTCATCTCTAGCATGTTACGCGGCCACTCTTTTGCAGAATATATTCATGTCACTGTCGTCACATCGAGGGAGAAATATCGCTGTCTACTAAGCCACCAATCCGCCATTCGATTAGCACTATTTGCTCTGCTCCTTGCAATAGTGTCCATCTATTGCACTATATAAGTATCTCAATCGGCATAAAATTTCACTAATGTATTGAGACGAAGGACGAAGGATGAAGGATGCGAGAAGATCGACTATAAAACAACGCCAACACAGACGTAGATCAATATCCACTCTATTTCAAGAGAGACATCACTTGCCCGAAAAGCAACATCTCAGTGAGGCTTTGCCGCAAATAATGCCTTTGTCGAGAAGTGATGGGTGTAGCTCATAGCTGTACCTCGCACGGCAAACCTCGCGCCACAGAATTGGACAGGAACCCACATCTTCGTAATTGCTATACAATAATAGGCGGGAGACTTGTAACCAGAAACTTCATGTGTCGCCGCATTAGGCGTCTCAGTGTCGCTGCTGTTGCGTACCTAGTGCTGTTCCTTCTAGTAGTGCATCGACATAACAGGCTAAACGATCACTATCATGACCCAGACGGCATACTTGGCCGGATTGATCCCACCTCCACTGATATCTTCTCACCTAACAAGGATTGGAGAGCAATCTGCGGTGAGCATGGATTCTCCCTTTTCGATCGACCGCGCAAAGTATATGACTTGGTGCTATTCTCCACGGAACTTGACTGGCTCGAGATTCGACTCCATACCCATGCCCCCTACGTCGACTACTTCGTCGTTGTCGAATCGCCGACGACTTTCTCGAACAAGCCTAAACCCCTCCATCTCAAGGAGAATTGGGAACGGTACGAGGACTTTCATCACCAAATCATCTATCGGGTTGTAGAAGATCCAATTGTCAGCGCACGCGCCTGGGACCATGAGGATTATCTGCGAAATGCGCTCCTTTACGAAGTTTTCCCAGCTCTGGCAGAGAGCCCACAAGCAGCGCAGCAAAATGACGTGCTCATCGTGAGCGACATGGACGAGCTTATAAAACCAGGCGCGCTGCTGCTATTGAGACATTGTGATTTCCCGAAGCGACTCACGCTGCGAACATACTTCTATTACTACTCCTTCCAATGGCTTCACAGAGGTGAACAATGGGCTCATCCACAAGCCTCCACTTTCGGAGCATCCATCGACAGCACTCTCGCCCCAAATGACCTGCGCATGAATCTTTTAGGCCGAGGATTTCTCCCTTTGGCCGCGTTATCGCGGTGGTGGGATAGTGCTACGTTATGGAACGCGGGTTGGCATTGCTCCAGTTGCTTTTCTACCATCCGGGAGATGCAGACGAAGCTGCATAGTTTCTCTCATCAGGGCTGGAATACAGAAGAAAATCGGGATGCGAGAACCATGGTTGACCGAGTGAGGAATGGACTCGACCTGTTTGCGCGACCGGGTGAGGTTTATGACTTGATTGAGGGTAATCGAGATGTTCCGCAATACATCTTGACTGCGTTCGAGCGTGAGGGAAGGTTCGGGTACCTGATAGATCGAACCGATGATGATGCTGGCTTTGAGGATTGGGTAGCGCCTTCATTATAAGCATTGTGACAGTGATGTCGGGATGGATCAGAAGCGGCAAGTATATAGTGGTTGCGATAGTAAAATCTAGTCACAGCTGAAATTTTAAATTTCCATAGGCCAAGATGGTAACAGTAATCAAATTCACGATGATGGCGATATCATTCTTCCCACACTATCTGTCCAGCGCGTGAGGAACACCGTCCGCCATCTACTTGTCGAGGGAGACTATGACCGCGTGCTATGGGAAACCAGTAGGGCTATCATCTCGGTTTCTTCCAACATAAGGCCCTCATGCTCCATGCCATGTCTCAACCTTGCATTGAGATGTAAGATTATCATAAATACTAGCATGACTGATTTGATTTGATTTGAATTTCTCAATTGGCTATGCGCGACATCCTAGTCGCATGAGCCCTATCGAACTGACGCCAGTCTATATCTGGTAACTAATGAAATCCTAGCTTCATTCTACAGCTCAAAATGATGGTGGTACCTTCCATAGGGTGATATTGTCCTTCGGTGTACTGGTTCTGTCCAGTGGCATATAGGATTACTCCTCTTCTCTTCCTCTTCCTCTTCCTATCCCTCGTCCGTCTCCTCAGATTCCTCTCCATTCGAGGGCTCTAACTCCTCCTCCTCCTCTTCCGCCTCCGTCATTCTCTACCTTTCCATGCTATAGTCGAGTCGACCTGTGTTGAGTGCGTATTGGATAGTTTCCCTAACTGAGCTGATGTCGGGTTTGCGTTTCTGAGTTCTCTCCTGGTCCATTCCTATGTGGCTCGCCAGCAGGGGCGTATATGTCAAGTACTAGCATATGCTAACAACAAGGTCAGTCTAGGGCTGCTTTCAAAAGTCGAAACGGACACAATCGCCCTTTCGAAGCCTGAAGGCCTAGCGCCAAATAATGGTATCTCCGAGCTGACTCGGCCGCTCGATTCTAGTGATCAAAATCCATCCACTGTACCAGCACATCCACCACTTCACTAGGTACCGAGAACAGCACCAAAGTCATGGATACTATGATTCCCCTGATAGCGGCAGCGAGCCTTGTGCATGAATACTGGATTGAGCATCTAGAAGAGCACTGAATTGACTAAACACTGGATCGACCGTCCAGATCAGTAGCGAGTTGAGCAGCGAGCTTAGCGCCGAGTTGAGCACGTAGATGAGCACCAAGATGGATACAAGATCAAGCACCAACCCAAATACAGACCTAATCACCGCATTAAGCACCTTCCCGATTACCCCTCTACCAAGGACCCCCACTGCCGAGCACCGTCATACCCTACTCCACACCACACGCTCCATGTCCCTCGTAAACCCTAAATCAATGCCCGATGTACCCCTCCATCCCACATATAATATAATGACAGTACTGAACTCCAGCACTAACCGCACAACCCACTACAACCTCTAGAGTCTAGCTTGCCAGCATCCTCGCTACGACCTCTAGCTCCAGCATCCGCCAGAAGCACCCGCCCGCCCCGCCTCTGCGAACGAGAAAAGCGCCCCTCAGAAGCATGCTTGTAGCCAGCCAAAAGACCTCATGAAGTGAACAACCCCCAACGCCCAACCCCAACGCCAACGCACAACGCCAACGCACAATGCCCAACACCCAGTCCCCAACACCCAACACCCAACACCCAACACCCAACCCCCCCGCCAATCCCACGCCCAAGGATTCTCAATTACTAGGGCACCTAGGACTGAACTCCTCGATTACCAGGGCTTCTAGGAATTCTATCTGACGAAGTTCCTGGTGTGGTAGTCGCATCGATGCTATGATCATACCTGCTTTTGACAGGTCTTGTTGGGTTTTCGACCTAGAGCGGATGATCGACCCAAGGAACGGGTAGGAGTAAGCGATAGGTAAGGAGTAAGCAGTGCTGTGTACACTCTACCTTGGAATCATATCAAGTATACTGTTTTAGGCGACTATTGGCTGTGTGGGTAGGTACGTTCACAAAAGTTGATGGGGTATCGGATAGGCCTGAGGATTGGATAGACCTGTATTGCCGGTTGCCATGGCTTGATACTGAATCCAGGACAGGAATCTTGTCAACGGCATGTCTGTCAATGTGCAGATTGGTACTGGCAAATTTGGAGGAGAGAAGGTGGTCGTGGTGGCGGAGGTATCGATTTTGAGATTCATGAGCATCGGTCAAGCTCTGAGTGATCGATGGAACAGAAAAATGATTTGTTAATGATGATTCGGTATTAAGCGGCCACGCCTTTATCTATCTTCTAAGTCTATGTTGCGTAGAACGCCGTTCTTCCAATATTTAAATACAATGCGGTTCGTGAATGCAAAGAGGTATCTTAAAACAGGAAAACTTTTTGTTTTCCGGACCCATCAGTCTAAAATCATGAGTGCTCGAGTACCAGTGCTCGTGCACTATAACGACTCCATTATTTTCCTTTCCATCAAGCCTTGCAATCGTCGTCAGGAAAGTAAGCATACTTCGAGTGCGCCCTGATCCTAGCACCGAAAAAGAAAAAGAGGAAAGGAATAGCGCAACAAGCGAGCGCGATAAAAGCAATCAGACTGGAAGCCCACTGATAGCCCAGCCGACTATACATCTGCTCTGTGAAGAGAACAAATCCAGCACCCCAGAAAGAACGCATGAAAGTCTTTGCAGCGAGGGCCGAGGCGGCCTTGTCCTGGTAGGAGTCGACAAGGTAGTTGTTGGCGCTGTTGTAGAGGAAGATGAAGCCGAAGCCGACGGGGAAGCCACCGCCGATGGCCGGGCCGGCCCAGGAGAGGTGCGGGTAGGATGACCAGCCGAAGACGAACAGACCGATGGCGACGAACCAGCAGGAGCACATCATGGGGATGAGTCGGAGTTCTGGAGGTGCTTGGCCGGGAGGGTATTTGGCGGCTCGGCGGAGGTAGTCTTTGTTCACGAGTGGAGCACCGGCCGCTGAACAGAGCACACCGACGGCAAGGGGAATGAACATCAGACCGGTTTTGCCGGGACTGTAGCCCTTACCGCCTTCGTAGATGATTGGGTAGCTGGGACGTGTCAGTACCGTGTGGACCTTTAGATCGGCCTGTGAAAAACTTACGCGACGAAGAACATGTAGAGCAAAGCGTAAAGAACCGACATGTAAATCAAAATCAAGAAGACGATCAGCTCACTGAAGAGAAGTTGGAAAGGACGCAACCTGAAAATCTTCATGCGTTCGGCGAATGGTCGTTGGTCCAAGTCCATCTCGCAGACAAAACTGGCGTCACCGGTCTCTTTCCTCATCTTCTTGGCCCGGACCTTGAGAATCTTGGGAGCGTAGGTTTCGGGAACGGTGATGACGATGAGGAGATAAGCGGTACCGGCGATGATGAGTTGGATCCAGTACAGCCATCTCCAACCCTTGGCATCTGATAGATAACCACCGGCGGGTGGTCCAATAGCAGGGCCTAGGAATGGTGCTGCAGAGAAAGCTGATAGTCTTGGATCAGCGATAGAATGATAGAGACCATGAGATGGAATACTCGCCTGCCATAGGAATACCACGTTCTTCAGGCTTCCACAAGTCTGCAAGACTACCACCAACGATTACCATTGGGGCACTGAATGCAATACCATCAATGAGACGGCAAACGAGCAGGGTACCTAAGAGGGTCTGGTCAGCAGGGACAGGTAAAGGAAGAACGATTTGCGAGTCATACCGATGTTCTTTGCAACAGCGCAAGGGATCAGGAATACGAGGGCGACGAGAAGAGTAGTGGCGTAGATGGGACGACGTCCAAGGTTCTCACTAAGAGGTGCGTAGACCATGGGTCCAACACCAAAACCGACAACAAAGAGCTAGGCCTGTCAGCAGACCTCAAGTAATGTTGTTTGGGAATTACCTACGGAGATAGTCAGAAGGGCGACTTCCTCACTGACTCCAAAGGTCTCCTCTACGCCGGCCAAGTCTGCACTAATGACTGCAGAGTTGAAGGCAACGGCGAAACAAGTAAAGGGAAGGATCATTGTGCAATAACACTTGTATGCTTTGCTCCAATTCTTTGGATTTTCCTTATCGTCGATAGTAAAGGTGACAAGTTTGTGAGTCTCGAACTTCCCCGTGGCCCGTGATCGGGTCGTCTCAAGCATTACACCGTCAGCGGTCTCTGTCGTGAGCTCTGCCATATTGGCATTGCCGTTCAAAGTTTCGTAAGGGAGTTCCAATGGGTCGTCAACCCACACATTGGTGTGCGGCTGAACATCACGAGCTTTCTCCCCATCGTTATCGCTACCTGAAATGGATATTAGGGAACTCGTTGTGCTGTAGTGCCAAGTATAGACCTCGATGCTACGTCTGAGTCAATATGGATGGAACATCCACCGAACAAGATGCACCAGTCATTATATATTCTCATCCAAAATTGAAGGCCAAGGAGACTAAGGGAAAAGCTTTACGCCTCCCGCAGCGTTGTTGCCCTGGAGTGTTCAACTACATCTTCGACCTGCGTACTAATGTGAGTGTAGGCGTACGTCGCGACCATTGTTACCTTTGCACGAGTCACCAAATGACCTGTGCGGGTATCTGACCAAGATATACTTTGGTCCTAGATGTGCTAGGCTTATACTTCCCTGTGAAATCTGTTTCCACGAAGCCGGATATTGCGGGTACCAAGATAGAGCGGTAGGGGAAGTGCTGATGTTGCGGTTGAAGCTCAACGTCGCACCTTTGACCAGTCATGAGAATAGAATCCATACGGTCAGAAGAGACATACAAGCACGACAAGCACATGTGTCGTCCGGGTCGCACTTGAGACAACGTCGGGTTGAGTCAAAAATGATTCTTTCTTTTGTAATGCTTGACTGAAGAAAATCTCGCTTCTTTGCTGCAAGTAGTGGTAAGGTCTCTGATGCTCTTCGCATCATCATTGATTCATCGAGATCACGTCTCTATGTCTCTGACTCTGATCTTGGCTCCGGGCCTCTCATACACTCTGATAGGTATAATCGACCAGCTTGGCTGGTAAACATCGTGACATGATAAGCAGCACCATATTGAGCAGTGACAGCCGAAGCAATCAACGGATCCAGTCATCACCTTCCAAAAGCGCAAAAGGTTGCCTTAGCGTTCACGCCCTCTTGTAAATCAGTGAAGCATGAGGTTGAATGAGAAGAAAGAAAGCAAGTAGTCCAGCCTGAATGAGGTTCGAAGAAGTGGGATGCGCCCTGACCAGCCTACGTATACCATCATGACCAGTGCTTCTCAACAACGAAGATGTCACAGCTCTTTGGCGATCCTCAATTTCGGATGTATCCAACATCAGTTGCGTCGACTCCGACACGTTCCTAAATTGTACCAGGAATTATAGATTTAGACTCTAAATGATTAACCATCACCAATGCACTGTCTCGCCTCCTCTTGTCCTAGTCTTCCGAGAGTGTATTAGAGGGCGCCAGTAGCATAGAATGATCGACGAATGATGGAGCCACCTGCCAGCTCGACGGGTTCATGCATCGTCAGTGGGGATGCAACCATGTATTTCAGTAGCGATCCCAGACGACACATGGCCCCTGGAAACCTTATACAATGCAGCCGTAGAGCTTAGTGATGTACGCTAAAGGAGATCCATGATGATCGGGTTCCTTCTAGATTACGGTGGAGAGACAGCTCGAAATGACGTCTTATATCATCTAGTCTCACTAGTGAGAATGCTGTCGACTCGATCGCTCTACCCTCTGATTCGATATCGAATAAGGAAGAATGATGTCTACGTAGGAATTTATGTTACTGAACTTAAGCCGTCGAGTCCCTAATCAGGGAAACCTCCATATCCTATAGAAGTAGCGGGAAGATTGCGAGATGAATGGTCAAAGAAGCACATCTACCTTACTTATGCTATCCTACACGCTCTCAATGCGTAGAAAGCCTCTCAAGCTCTGCCTCGTTACCCTTGAATCAGGAACACAGACACGTCACTCACGGCACGCTGGAAATGTGAAGTCGAAGAAGCATGAACGACGGGTCAGATTTGATCTTGGTAGGCTTCCCTTCCGGGACCAGCCAAACAGATAACATCCAAGACGCCTCCGTCTGTCATATCCAACAACTTTCTTTTGTCAACAATCATCTTTCTGCATTGATGAGAAAACAGACATGCTTCGCTCGCACAAAAACAAACCTACAGTAAGAACAGCAATCCCTCTCTACACATAATATCGTCACAAATCCATCGGCGACCAAAATAGCATGTTTTGTCCGCCGTGCCCCCTACAATTGAAAAAGTCTAGCCTTTCCATAAATGCATGCCATTTCCTACAACTACTCCTCGTCCTGTCCAACCCGTCTATACTTCCCACTTCCACCAGCTCCATTCTCACCCTTGCCCTTCTTGACGAGATTGCTGATCCAGCCACCCAAGCCCTCACTCCTTTGACTTGCTGCATCGGAATCTCTGTTCTTAGTGTACAATGGCTTTCCGTTCTCTATCTCAACAGTGGGCGGATCAATGTCCAAATCTGGAATGTTGGCATCTTGAGGGGCAGAACCGTCAGCCTCGTCACCGAGCCGCATTGAGGGTACTGGAGAACGTGAGAAGAGAGATTCGGCTTCGGCGAGTGTCTGCGGGGTTGCTGCTGCTGTTGTGGCGTCGCCGAAGATAGAGTTCATGTCTTCGAGACGAACGTTTGCTGTTTCGGGGTAGAGGAAGTAGACTGTTGATCATGTTAGCTTGTTCACGTTTAAGAGGCCGGTATGACTCACCAACGACAAAGGAGACTGCACAGAAGAAGGCGTGCACCAGATACAACCTCCACTTGATGAGATCTTGCAGTATGGGAGTCATTTCGCCCACGAGCCAGTTGAACGCCCAATTAGCTGCGGTTGATAAACTGGCACCCTTGGCACGAATGCTGAGAGGGAGAATCTCTGGTGGGTACAACCAGGGAATTGGTCCCCAGGAGAAGCCGAATGCGGCATTATAGATCATGACGAAGATGACGACCAGGCGAGGAGTCCAGTGTATGTCGATGAAAATAAAGTACGAAATGGCGGAGAGGGAGACAATCATGACAAGTGCACCAGACATCAAGATGAAACGGCGGCCTAACGTGTCCACGACATACCATGGCGGAATGGTCGAGGCCAGATAGGTGATGCCGTTGATACCGGTCATGAGGATAGCGTCCCGGCCAACCCAGCCAGCCTGCTCAAAGACGAGAGGAGCGTAGTAGGAAATGACGTTGATGCCGTTGAGTTGAGCGAGAGCCTGGGCAGACATGGCGATGAAAACACGCTTGTAGTATCGCTTGAACATATCGGCGTAGGAGCGTTCTCCTTCCTGGCGCTGAAGAAGGACGTTCATCTTGATTTCGCGGTACTCATCACGAGCCTTGGGGTTGTGGATGTCGCCCTTTCCGTAGAGGTTGGCAATGACGACAATACCCTCTTCGTCATGGTCGTTATCAAGGAGCCATCTGTAAAGGTCAGTGTTGATAAAGTATTTCAGCAGGACAACATACCTCGGAGATTCGCAGATCAGGAAGCTACCAAAACAGAGCAGAGAGCCCATGAGACACTGCATCAGCAATGGCACACGCCAAGCCCAGTCACCCTCAATAAAAGAGCAAAAGTAATCGACCCAGACACTGGCGGCATAACCGACAATGTTACCAGAGAATTCGATGCAGGCAAGTTTACCACGGTTGTGGGGAGGTGAGATCTCAGATTGGTAGACGGGCACAATTGTTGACAGGGCACCGACACCAAAACCGGCAACGATTCTTCCGAGTAACATCATTGGCATGCCTGTAGCAAAGGTTTGGAAAGCACCACCAATGATGAAGACGATTGAACCATACAGGATGGTGCGTCGGCGGCCAATGATATCACCGATCCTGCCTACACCCAGCGAGGCAATGAAGGCTCCTACTTCCAGAATGGCAACCATGGTTCCAATTTCGGCGCGGGTGGGCTGGTTAAAGTAGTCCTTGAAATAAGGACCGCTGCATTGTCGACGTGTAAGCAAGCCTGCTGCATGTGGGAATTGGCTGTTGCTTGTACATACGTGATGATACCACTCATGACACCTTGATCATAACCGAAGACGAAGACACCTAACGAGACAAAGACACTGGTGAAGTAGCTAGTGGACATCACGTCAGCGGCATCCAATTGGCCATTGAGTGCAAATTCGCCTACATCAACTTCTTCCCGTGCAAGCCGTGAATACGGGAGGGACCATCTCGGGGAGCCATGATTTGTGCAAGTATACGTTCACCTCTACTGATCACTCGAGGTGGTGGACTCGGTATGCGGATATCCTCTTTTCTTCTCGGAGCACCAAGACTGCGAGCTTCCTTATCTCTGCCTGTGTTTGAGGCGTATCGGACTCTTTTCTTCTGCTTAGTCGGACTGCGATGTGTCGGCTCTCGACCTTCCCAGGACTCCCTCAGGCGAGCTCGTAGTGGATCCTCGTCGTCGGCAAGCTGCTCTCCAAGATCACCCGTATCACTCCAGAGACTGAAGTCGGAGTCAGACGCGAACGAAGACCGGCGACTGCGGCCACGTTTTTCGTCCAAGTCGCTTGATCCAGACCCAGACCCAGACGGAGACGCCGAGCGGCGATGGCTATGCCGTGACGAGGACGATAGCGTATGTAAGGGGATGTTTGCTGGCTGGCGTTTGCTGTGTGATGGAATCTTGGCGGTATTGAATGGCACTTCCTGCCTTGACCGGACAGGAAGAAATGTCTACAAGGCGGTAAAGCTAAGGTACTTCAGCCACGTGCCGAGTGGATCAATGTGGTCAGGGAAAGAGTTGCTGGATCTGACTTCTGACTTCATGCGACTACTGTCCGGCTTCTGTCAACCCTCGCGTCCACCCGGGGTACTTTGATTCGTAGCCGTGAAGCGGTGCCTTATCAACAACCTGGCCTGGAAGCTTGGATGGGGTTATACCGGTCTTTCCTCGGGATGACGCAGTCTGGGGTGGACTTGCACAGTTGACTGTCTGCTGAACCCTGATTGGCTTCTGTCGGCCTTTGGGCGACCTGGGCGAACTGGGTCTGCCGAAGAGAAAGTGGCTTCGTAATTGACGAGCTGTCAGTGCTATCACAAAAGAAAATGTGAACGTTCAGAGGGTTGTGAAACGTCAAAAAGGCGGTCGACGTGGCTGCTTCGTCAGGAGAACAGGAGAATGCCGCAGGTGATCGTCGTACCCTGCACGAGGCGTTCCTTCGAGGTCGTTTCTCGCTCAGCCAAGATAAACCGGTAAAGCCGGACGTCAGCTCGTACGCTTAAATCATTTATATCTTACCTTTAATGCTACCTTATTCCTTCACCGCGATTCTGGACACCTTTAGCCGTCACATTTTAGCCGTCACACCACTGTGATGAGGCACAGTTAATCTCTAATCTTTGGACGAACATGATAGACGAAGCATCGTCCCATGTCCCGATGCAAGAGGGTACCAGGTACACGGTAGAACTTGCCCTGCCGACCCTCTACCCGTAAGCTGGTATGGAATAACACTTACCTTCACTACCTAAATTTACAAAGTGTATCTTAGCACGTAGCTGTTGAGACTAGTAGCTCCGGCCACTTTGATGGCATCAAGACCAGTACAAGGTCATGTTGGTATAGGAAAGAGATGGATTGCAGGCTGGATAATCCCCAAGACGCTGCCTCATAAGCCTCCTAAAGTGATCAAGGTTGGTGGCAAAGGCAAATGTGGACCACGACCAGTGTATATCGGAACCGCTCTACCGCTCTGCAATCTTCACTCCCCCATCTTATTCATACTAACCCAGTGGTATTATCGCAGACGTCATCTCACGCCTTGGATGTGTTGCCTTGAAAAGCCATCCTCTGCCATATACATCCCGTAATTTTTCTGGTAGTCGAGTTGTTGCTTCAGTACCCTTTCTTGTCCTCGGCTCTCTCGCCTTTGCTTGCCACTGTATCGTCAAGCCATTTAAGCGATTTGCCTCGCGAATTTCGTGCTACGGACATGAGGCTACCTGCAGACAATGTACGACCTGTGAATCTGCAGCTCCGCCCTTCTTTTTGTTTGGTTGTCTATTGGTAAAGCTTTCCAGGCAGTTCCTGGGCCAAGACGACGCCGCTATCTTGTATTACAGAACCAAAGTTCGCTGTAGTCCGTGTACAACGTGTCAGTCAACAACCCTGCTCTGATATTACTGCTTCCAGGACAAGCTAACACCGGCCCGCCCTGCCTAGTGCGCGTCTCTTCTAGGCATCTCACATCACGGGAAGGCGCTGCAAGTTCGTGTTACAGAAAAGTTTTTCTGGAATCTGCATACCAGTCAATTCCAGTACCGAGTCGTTGCTCACGGGCTAGCTCCATCAACATTCACTAGTGACGGAAGGACAATGCACAAGGTTGGATATGTTCAGTCGCTCAAGCACGAAGAGGGTCAATTCCTGGCTCTGTCTTGCACGAATATACATCAAGACCGCCCTGTATGCCATTCTCAAGTTCATTCAGTCAAGGAGTGCACTCTTACCTATCGTCAAGTCTACCGCTGTCGACTACGACATCCAACAAAACCTCTTCAGATCTGCTCTCCCCTCTCTAGACAGCATCTCCACCCAAAATCATGGAAGATGCAGGCATAATGGGACTGCGCGCCCAAGTCCTAGGTATGAAATATACCATCCTCCTCACAACGATCACCTCGCCTCTAATCACCATTGTACAGAAAATGCAGCTCTCCTCTACCCTAACACAGCAACCTCGATGCGCCTAATCATCGTCAGCAAAACAGGCTGCTTCCAAGCAAAGATTCTGGGTCTTCCTAGCCTGAATCATATCTTGCTTACAGGAGCAGAGGCCACAACCCCCGCGGATGCGCTCAAGGCACTGATGGTGCTCACTTGCGCCATGCTCGGAAATCGGGAGATTGGTGGGTTCAGGATAGGCTAGGTATCACGAAGTACGAGGGATCGAGGACTGCGCGTTGCAATGGAAGTTGGCGTTGGCAGGTATTGGCAAAAGTGTTTAAGCCATGGCTGTAATAACAGTTTCGGGGCTGTAGCAGGGATGAGCGTAGATTTCGGACTACGATGCTTCTTGCATCCCTACTATTGGGAGCGAAGAATAAGTCATCTATAATTACTAATACACATTCTTTGCTGGAGGGCGATCGAACAAAAGCAAATAAAATTGGTGGATTCAATATCAATGGGCAGAACAGGTGGCAATTCATAACCCTATTTTGGTTGCATTATCACTATCTTTCAGTGATTTGACGTGGATGGTCAATTCGCGAATGCGCACGTTATCTAGCAGAGCGAAGTGAAGCTCTCTATCATGCATTAGCTCCCTCCTCTTCGACTATACTGTAGGGGCTCAGAATTCTCGAATCTTGACGCTAAAATACACTAGTCGACCAAAAACGACGGGAGACTCGGGACATATCGCCAAGCGTGCCTTCCATTTACGAGAGGATCTAAGAGGATAATAAAATACCTTACCATCCGAAGGACTCTGTACCGCAACAGATCAGACCATTCGGAGAACAAGGAGATTAGCGAAAGTCATCAAAGCTCCTCGACTCGATGGATAAAGCTCTACGAACTCTATTCTCGGATGCGACTATCCCTCCGAGAACAACGTATTTTGATTTGTCACATGCAGATGTTCGAAATGACAACGATATGGCGCGAACGGAATGATCACGCCATGGCTCTTTTCGAGCGGTGACACGATAACATGACCTCAAAAGCACTTTCTATACTCATGTGCTGACACGTCCCTGCCAGCGAACCGCCAACACATTTGTTAGCAAACTTAACAAGAGATCTGGCATAAAAGGTATTCTTCCTCATGAAGGTTTTCCACATAGCATCATTCTGTGTTGTGAATCGAAACTCTCTCCTACCTACACCACAAACCTCTTCAAAGGCTCCAGCTCGAACAGCATCATACAAGTAGGTCATCGGAAGTGTGAAAGGCAGGTTAGGTATCTGCTAACCATCACAGCCTTGAAGCTACAAACATCTCACATGGGGGCCATGCACAGCTCGGCCATTGCAGGCGTTCGTGCTCAGATCAAGGGTGAGCGAGACAACACATTGTAGAGACATGCTTCTGCCTTCAGCAACACTGACACAGTCACAGAAAATGTTCAGGTCCTCAAGGGTAAAAGAGACTGCAGCCTCATCGTTGTGTACAGTCGTGGCGGCTTCTACCAGGCTCAAATTTGTAGTGGACCGCCAGGATCATCTCCTGCTGAAGCACTCATGGCTTTGCTTGATCAGATATCCACGAAGCTAGAAGTTTTTAAGCAAGAAAATTTCCCGGGAGCTAGGAAGTCAGTGGCGCCCTCGAAGAGTGAAAAGGATTGAAGATGATGGGTTTGGGTTGTGGGTACGGAGGGGAAGTGATGGTGCTTTTGTTTGTTTCGCATATCAGATGCGTGGATGTGATCACAATTTTTCTCCTTCAGAAAGGTGTGGGAAAGAGCCTGTTGGTCTGAGAGCAGAGTACAGCTCTGAAGCGGGAAATTCGGCCTCAAATGTGTTGCATTGGGTGTTCTTTGTCAACGCAGTATCTGCACGTATGTTGTAGAATAATTGTTGTCTCCACGTCTTCCGTGTTTACAGTAGTTCGTCCTCACCTCCACCTTCGCGTTGCATCATGAGCAGACGTGCGATCTCGCACTTGCAACCCACTCCGAAGAGCCAATGTCTCCCTGACTCTCGGACGTGTCACTCCCATACTGCTAGAAAGTGCCCAATACATTCTCCGTCAATCTTTGGAATCAGCCTCCCCAACAAACAAACGTATCAACAAAATCAGCCACTCCTCTGTTCATCATCTCAACATTTCCACGCTCTTCCCAACCAATGGAGGAAGACGAACAAGAAGAAAAAATCATCGGCCTACGCTGCCAAATCCTATGTAAGCCTCATCCGCCCTGACCCCCCTCCCCCCTTCCCAAATCCTGACAAAATAACAGCAAACGCCGAAATCCTCTACACGATCCCCATGGAATCTCGACTGCAAGTCATCGTCCTAAGCATGCGCAAAGACCACTTCCACGCTGAGATCATCGTGATTCACGCTCCGAACACGTTTGCCATGTTGCTTGCTGGGCGCGAGATGGAGAGTCCGGTGGTTACGTTGAGAGTGCTTCTTAAGGAAATCTGTGTTAGGATGGGGAATGCGAGGAAGGCTAGTCACTGTAGGGGAGCTGCTAGCCATGGTAGTGTTTCCCTGTGAGGATTTGGGATACTGCTGTGTGGTCCATGCGAGGGGTGATGGGGTTGGAGAGTGTGGTTGAAAGTGTGGATTATCGTAGCCAACACGGTTTCGTATGTGATGCAGGAGAACTCGAAGAGCGGGGAGATTGAAAGGAATGGCGGTTGGCGAGCTGCTATCGTTCGGCATCGTATTGAGCTTCCGGCGAGCAGTCAATTGATAGTATCAAAGACTGTCAATGAAACTCCCTAGACAGTGAAAAGAGGCAGGAATCTTTTGTGACTGTATTTCATTAACTTTCCACCTTGACTGTTGCTTCCGTGACCATGCAGGGGCTTAGCAAACAGTTCACTACTCGCAAAGGTATGATCATGTGGCCCACAATCATTTGTAGCAGTGAATACGAAGCCTTGCTTCCATAGTATTAAAGGCCAGGTCGATGCAGCTATTTTGACCCTCTTTCAATCACAAAATCACAAAGTCTTCAGCATCATCAGGAGATCAGCAAGTTTCTTACCCTATATAATCACCAGAAGCATCGAAAGACCTATCAATCTCATGGGACGTGGCGGATACGATACAAGTGGAAAACCCAAGCCGCCACCTCCTAAGAAGTAGCGAATCAAAAACCACAACATCTTTTGGTATCGATAGAGATATCAACAATGCAAGAAGAGAAGATTCTGGGTCTGAGAGCCCAGATACAAGGTAAGCATCTATTCAACCCTTGATGAAGCCCTAACTCACACATTTAGCCAACATGGAGATGACCTTCGCAGGTAAGGAGCTATCGACTATCCAACTTCACATAGTGGTCTTTGGATCTCCTGGCCGTTACCGTGCTGAGGTTATCTTTGGAAGCGATCCAAAAAACTTCATCAACAATGGAGAAGACAAGGCGACTCCAGTTGAAGCATTGAGGTCGCTCCTGCAGAGAACATGTCATGCTGTCGAAGGCCAGCTTACGAGGGCACGTTCGTCAGATGGGTTGGAGTCAGGCTCTGAGCCCTTGGTATTTTCTTTAAGGCTGCTCGTGGGCATGTAAACACAAAGGCAAGGCTGCGACATGAGGATTGCATATATGTCATGAATAATGGCTTTTTCCAATGAAATTATTTGATGGCCCGAACATTCTCTCTCGTCCTCTCGGCATAGCAAGGCACTAGCGAGACAATAAAGAACACATGATTGAGACATCAGGAAACGTGTCGGCAAGTTCGTGGTACCAATCAGAGTCCTACATTGTCGTTAAAAGAAAGTCGAGAAGTTTACCTCTTTGGCTGTCAGTATTTGACTCGTACTACCGCCCAAACGTTGATAGAGCATTGACAGGGCAGATAGAAGCACATTAAATTAGTCGTGCCAAACAGGTTGAGACCAAGATGCTTGTGAATGCATCTGAGACGTATGTAAAAGAGGACCGAGGAGCGCTCACTCTGCAATCAGGCTTCTGTGTAATAGAAGCCACTATCAGTATATCAGAGGAAGTCCCTGACATCCAGTGCATTGGCGGGTTTCCGTATCCGATTCGCATGGCAGTAACGACCCGTGTGATCACGCTGCGCTCAAAGCCTGATGAATCTGCTCAAAGTGAGGTTCAGCGCAGGGAAGTGACGATGAATACGTTGCCGCACTGCTGCAGCATATTGAGCCTGGTCAACATTCTCTAGACATTCATCATCAATCTACCAGTCAACGCTCATCACTGCGAGAACCATCAATTACCATCAATTCAGAACAAGACTATTGAAAATGGCTGCGCCCTGTCACCACAGAAATATGCCCAACGACAGGATCGTCTTCGAAGAAGACGGCATGATGACCGCTTTCAGGAGAAGCATAATGGGTAGACCTGTCGAATGGTCCTTTTCACGAATTCCGGAGCTGACGAATGGCAGAGAGATATCAACGATACGTCAACGGCTCGCTCGTCGCCATCAGAATATTAGTCAACCACCCAGAGGATAGGGATCTTCCTCCGTGCTATGTTGCTGAGCTGCACTTTATGCCCAACCAGGAGATTATTGCTTGGGCCACGGGGGAAACCAGAGTCGAGGCACTTCAGAGATTGCTCGTGACGACAATGAGGCTTGAGGTGAGCAGGAAGAACATTCGTTGTAGATATACTGCTTCGCTGACAGTCCCGGCCCGCGACTTGAGTAGACCGGACATACGAAAGAAGAACCAGATGTGAAAGAGGAACGGACTCAACAAAGCGCACATGTGAAAGAAGAACCGACCGCAGGATGAACATGCGACTCACTGTCGAATGAATATAGGACTAATTCAATCATTGTTCCTTGGGGCACGCGGGGGAGCGAGTGGGTGAAATGTGGGGTTGGGTAATTGACACGGACATTCATGATTAGTCAGCTTTGTTGATTCACACGTTGCCTTTCTTGGCGTTTTGGCCAGGCCACATCCATCAATATAAGCAACAATGGCTGCACAAGCTCCTAATCCCAGGGAATTCAAATCCTGGGAAGATGCCTTCCAATATCCAGTGCCCGTTGTTAGACACCTGGAGCAGCAGCTCCGGGGCAACATCAATGAAAATAGTGACAAGCTCCGGACGCTGGTTGGTACTAGCTACAGGGACCTTCTCAGCACTGCTGAACGCATAATTGAGATGGACGAGCAGATGCATAAAGCGGAAGATCTATTGGGGGAAGTAGGACAGAAGTGTAACGCCCGCGCTATTGAGAGGATTGCAAACAACCATGCGCGCAATGTGAAGTCTCAGAGAGACCGGAACAGCCGCCGCAATGCATTGGCATCGACACTATCTCTTCTACAGAACTGCCTGACAATGGGTAGTCGTATTATCAAGCGTGGAGGATCATCACTTCTTGCTGCCAAACTCCTTGTCCTGGCTAGACTGCTTCACAGTAGCGCCTCCAAATCACCAGATCCGCCACCATTGTTAGACACGCTTCGGACACGACTGGTGTCGCTTCGACGCAGAGTCCTTGGCCATGTAGACAAGATCCTTGGAGACTCAAAGGTAGAGAGGAACGACTTGATCGAAACGCTTTCGGCCTCTTCTCTGGCGACTACATCGACCCCAACGGATGTACTTCGACACTTTCTCAATACTCGAGGAGAGGCCTTGAATGACCTTCTGGAAGAGCCTACAGAGGCAGGAATCCATTCAGCCATGACTTTGTTGCTCTCTACTTTAAAGGATGCCCAAACAGTGTTTCCTCGCCGCCTAGCAGATCTCTTAGCTCGGCTGCAGGACGAGCCTTTGCTCCGGGGCGATGCTGTTCGAGGGACCCCAGAGCTGAATCTTGACATCTACGAAAGATGGATCGCGGAAGATGTGCGCAACTTCACGCCTTATCTGCGACACGATCAGCTGCAGGCCTCACAGGCCACGAAGATCATTCAAAGCTGGGCAGCGACCGCTAAGAAGACTCTTTTGCAGGGCTTGGAGAAGCTGCTTGAAAATATGACCGATGCTCCAAAAGTCATGTCCCTGCGAAAGGATGTCATTTTGCGATCGCTCTCAGCGGATAGGAAACTCCCGGGTCTTGATCGACCATCGTTCTTTGAGGACCTGCGCAACTGCTTTGTTGATGGTCTCCGAAAGATTACTATCAAAACAGCGCATGATCTCACAGCAGTGGTTGAGAAGACGTTGGCCCATGACGTTTTCGAAGCGACAACAACAACCTCGCTAGATCTCTGGGACCCGGTGAATGCGGAGATGGATATGAGCAAGGGTGCTGTCGACTTCAGAAGCTTGGTCGTAAACTACAGTCAAGGCAAAGATGGTCGTCTACAATCGCTGGACAAGTCAATGAGCCAATGGTCCGCACACATGGCCGGTCTATCCGCCACCATCAAAGGCATGAAAGAAGACCGATGGGACGATAATCTAGATCTCGACCTAGAAGACGATCTGGGATTAGACTCCCCTCAAGATCTTCTCACAAAAGAAGATCCCACAACCCTGAACAACCTTCTACTCGAGCAAAAGAACACGGGACTCTCAAACGTCTATGCCCAAATCCAATCAAGCATGTCAAAAGAAACCGACAACACCAACCGACCCGCTTTCCTGCTCCGCCTCCTCCGAGCAATACTCCAGCACTCGTCATCGACCTCCGCACCCTCGACAACCCCACCCCAAACCCTGCTCAGCACTCTCTACACCCACCTCGCCGACCGCGTCCTCATCCAATCCTCCGTCTACCACAAATCAGCAAAACACATCCCCTTCTCGCGCCCCCCAGCAACAACCCTCTGGGAAGGCTCCCCCGCACTCCCAGTCCAACCCTCACCAACATGTTTCAGATTTCTACACGACACATGCAAGGCCATGAAAGCAGTCGGGGCCGATCTCTGGTCCGCCAACGCGGTCGATATACTGAAACAGGGACTCGGAGAGCTGGTCGCCGAGTCAATCGAGCACACGGTTCTGAGTCAGGCAAACGGTGACGCGAGTCAGGTCGATCCCGTCAACGGCGATCAAGCCGCCGAGTCGAAACACGAGGGAGAAGCAGAAACAGAAGCGGAAACAGAAACAGCATCTCTGAAACCAATGGACTCAAAACAACAAGCAGCTATCCAGACATTCTTCGATCTCCGCTACCTGCAGAAGATGCTGCACCGCAGTCACGAGGAAAACGTCACGCGTCTGGACACGGTATCCGCTCAGCTGCGCGCGAAGACGGGATTGGAGGAGAATAGCGTGGAAAGGATTGGGAAGGGCGCGAGCGATTATTATAAGCGTACTTTTGTTTTGTTTGGGCTGCTTGCTGATTAGACTTTTTTGGTTGTGTATATTCATTGCGTTTTTACTTTTGTACAAGAGTGTTGATGTGGGATTTTGAAGACCTGTTTTTCGCTTGAGATGTTCCGTATGCTAAGGTAGCTATTGCAAATGCATTCATCGAGACGATATGGTTGCCCATCTACAAAATTTACTCTCGCTTCGATTTTCTTCCATCTTCATGACATGCCCGCGTCCCGATCACTCACTCCTTCACTCCCGCAGCATTGAACGGATGCTCATACATATAAGCGCTAACATCACTCACCAACCTCAAGCGCTCAAGATAATCAACCACTTTCATCAAAACACCCTTCCCACCCTCCACACTCTCCTTCTGACCCACGAATTCCTCAACCGGCAACAGATTACAGGGTTCGGCGATGGCCTTCTCCACACAATCATCAATGAGCACCGTATTGCTCTGCCCATATGGTCCGACGCCATCCTCGCACAGCGCCGTGGGCAGAGCTGCTTTCGCTTGAAGGGACTCGCATCCCCAGATCCACGAGAGCTGTTTGTAGACTTGGATGCGTTCGCGGAAGAGGGCGGGGGGCAGTCTGAGGGTATCGCGGGCCCAGATGGCGATTAAAGACTGCGATTGCTCGGGGGTGAGGAAGCGTTGGCAGATCTTTTGCACGTTTTCGGGCATCCCTGAGGACCAGATCATGACGTGGTGGGTTTTGAAGAGGTAGGTTAGGAAGGGCGTGAGGTCGGTGCGTTCGATGGCTCGGGCTTGCTTTCTGCGGTAGACGAGGACGCCGTTGAGGTCGAGGATTACTAGGAGGGGACGCGGCGTGGGTAGAGGGTGGTGCCCTTGTTTGATGGCTTGCTGGTAGTCTGGACTTGGGGATGGGCGGGGTAGTAGGCTGAGTTTTGGATCTCTGCCTCGCTGCCCCGGGGTGCGTACTGTTGGTGCTGTTTGCGCTCTGGGTACCTTTGGTGCCTTTGGTTTCTTTGGTTTCTTTGGCCTTTTAGAGCTGATGGAGGGTGGTGGAATATCATTTGTTTGAGGTGGTCGAATTAGGGGGTCATCTGTTGCGGGCGGTAGAGCAATCCCATGAGAAGTGGTGTTGTATACGATACCGTATACCGTGACAGGTTCAGTATACGAGGGGACTCGAGGGCCATTCCTGATCCAAGGTGTCTCTATGCGTCCAGTACTGGTGAGTGCAGTGTAAGAGGTGCTTCCGTTCATGTGTTGAGTAGAGCCAGATGCTTGGTCATGACTAATATCCAACTCTTGCGCGGATGAGGTAAAAACTGTCGTGGAGTCACTCTTTGAATTGACCTTTGTACTTCTCAACCGCATAGGATGGAGAGAGGGTGCCACTGGGTTCGGTCGGAAGAAATCACCAGGAGGAAGATCAGGTACTCGAGTCACAACAGACGGTTTCTTGTTTCTTTGGTTTTTGCCAGAAGGAAAGCGGGAGTGCGGATTGATTTGGTCACCAAAGACAGACGAATCTTTTGTCTGTTTCTGGCTGCCATCCGTCGGGTTCGCGTCTTCGGGCGAAGAAGTCATTGTTGAGACGTGACGACGAGAAATGTCAAGAAGAGTAGCCGCCGAGATCGATGAGACGGCCGAGCGATGCCTACCTGTGATTACAGAGTTCGACGATGTATTCTTACCTTTCGTGTCAGTGGTGATGTCTCTCACAAATATGCAATGATAGTAAGAACTACCTTGTAGAACGACGTGTACGCATTGTCAAGAGTAGAGTACGACAGGTGGCGACCAGCCAAGAGATGTGAACAACACTTATAAGGTGCCACCTTGACGGCTAGAATGGGAATCTCGAATTTAAGTTCACCGAGCAGATAGGATATGATATACCTAAGCTGCGTGGGATAATATGTAGTCGAAAGGAGTATGTACCTTAGCGTAGGACGGTAAATATTTCCGCCAAGCCCTATGCAAGATAGAGTTAAGAGTTATCATATCGCGGATCAAGATGTACAAAAGTGCCGGATGAGCAGAGGGTCCAATAGGCTGTGGGCTGATTCAAGTCGATCCATCATCGACTCTTTGACCGGCCAAAAGTAATTCACAAAACACATAAGAAACAGTAAATCGCCGCCATCTCTGCTTGAAATAACTCGGTCATCCAGAAGTAGAGACAATCTTCCACCACAGCGCGATACGAATCGCCATCTTTGACTGACACTTCCGCACCGATCGCCGCATACACTAAATCCATCCACTTCGCATCACTACTGGCAAATCAACTAAACAACGACCAAAATGGGCGGGCCCAATCTCGAAGTCTTCAAGGTACGCATCTGCTCCTCATCTACCGTGGCCCCAAGACACTCCAATCTCAGACTCCCACTAACACGCGCATTCTCCAGTTTGGAATGTACATTTTCTTCCCAATCGGCTGGATGTACTACTTCGGCACAAACCTAGACCGACGATTCGCGGTCCCCGATTTCTGGCCCAAGAAAGAAGAAACGCACACGATCCCCTTTGAGCGCGAAGATATAAGCGCCGAGTTGCAGAGATTGAAGCAAAAGAGATTGGAGAGCAGGGGGAAGAGGAGGGCGTGGGAGAGGGAGAATGCGGTTGTGAATGGGGAGGAGGTGCGGGATGAGGCTGGGTTTGGGGGCGTTTTGGGAGAGCAGGCTAAGAGACCGAGTCCTTATTTGAGGAGTTTGGAGAATTCGGCGAGGGATACGAAAAAGGCTCCGGTTGTTGAGGAGCAGGAGGGGAGTGGGAAGGGGTGGTTCAAGCTGTGGTGATGAATGGGCCAGGGTCGGAGGAGAATGATGTGAAAGAGTAAGAGACGCATTTGCATTGGGAGGGGAAAAAGGAGTCTGGAGTCGTCAAGGCCAATGAGACGTATATGCATCTCTGGCTAATGTTACAAATACTGTACAAAGTATCTATGCTTCTATGATTGTATCAACAACCCACCTTATATTTACAGTATATTCTCAACTCATGGTCCATGGCGTTCATGCAGAAAGTCTCCCCATCAAATCTGACCACGCATCCTCATCCAGCTCCTTCCCAGGCCCCACATTCATGTAGACACCCGTCACACTGCCACCCGCCTTGCCCTCAATCTTGTCCACAAAGTCAAGCAACATGGCGACAGTGTCCTCACTCTCAAGCTCGATCATCGTGTCCTCGTTAGCATCCCAGATAATCTCAGACACGGAGATGTCCAGTCCGAGGTCTTTTGACAATGTCTCCCCAGCGGCCTTGGTATCTCCGATCTCTGTGAAAACAACAACTCTTCCCTCTCCATCCTCGTCGACATCCAACGCGCCAACCTCCAGGGCAGCCTCGAAAACCTCATCAGCACCAACTCCCTCCTTCTTCTCAAATACTATCTTTCCTTTCTTACTAAACAAGTAACCGGCGGCCGTGGCATTGCCTCCGGTTTCCTTGATGGCATGTTTCAGATCGGCGAGTGTGCGCAGACGGGAATCGGTCTCGCATTCTATGACGCAACCAATGTTGGAGGGCAGAATGCATTCAATCGTCAGGGGCTCTAGAGCGGCTCCCGAGGCGGATTTGCCTTGTCCGCGTAGAATGGCATTTTCGATGCTTTGTTTGGCGAAGCCGGTACGTTTCGCTTTTGTTATAAGGTCTGCTAGTTTGGGATTTGCGTTGGGATCTGGGCCGAATACTGGTGGAAACGATCAGTATGATGTTCCTGCCTATGTAGGATGACGATGATTGTAACTAACATTTGGAGCAGGTTGCAATCTCTTGAGCAAAAATGGAACGCTGTTTATTCTTCAGGGCATCATTCTTGCCTTTGTCGTGCTTGATGGTTGACCATCTGCTGTGGCCTGATTGGAGACTGGCGCTACCGTGGAAACATCTCTGAACGCGTCGACTGAGGCAGCGAGGAACTTGGCGGCAAGATATGCTTCGTGTGACTGGCTGAATTGACTGCATCATTATCGACATGCATGAGCGCTGCACGAGACCAAAAGTATAAAAATAACGTATGGGGAGATGAATGCATCAACGCCAAAAAGATGAGTCCGGAGAAAACAAGTTGCCAAAGTCCGCCCGGTCCGGTAGAAGAACCCAAGGGGCCAAGGTAGGTAAGCGTGGTAAGGTGCGGCATGGTTGGACCCCTTGGTCAAGGCGCTCGGGGGTTTCGGGGTAAGCAACTGTACTAGTACTTACGTGGAGACAATGATTGAATTAACGACATGTGCAGCTTCCAGGAACAATAATTCCAAGTGTTCGATTTGCATGATTTGCACATGGGGATAGGGGGTGCATATTGCCTGAATCTGGATGAATGGACGACTGCTGCCACTTCCTTGACACTTGTATATACTTTTCGAAATGGCCGAACCTAATGGCGGACCTCCCCCTGCCACAAACTCGAACACGCCCCTACCCTCACCTTATCAATTAGATGTCAAGAAATTGCATTCCCTACCGTCAGAGCAGCAGGATCTCTACCTGCTGACCTTTGCCTCGGGCCTCTCTCGACATGTCGCAAGCCTGGATGCTGATGGTGCCTCGGCCGACCAAATATGGATCAAGAAAGAGCTTTTGCAGATTGTCAATTTACCCTCCCCCGCGCCTACGCGAGTGATACGAAACAATGTCGGCCGCGCATTTGCTAGTGTCTTCGAGAAGGGAAGCAGGAAGCTGCTGTACGAATCTATAAACGATCTGGTCGCAATTGCGAGCGCAGGCAAGGAGAAGGATCTCAAGGCCAAACATGCCGCTGTACACTGTCTGGGTGCCATATTCGAAGCTGCAGGAGACAGCGCAATCAGTCTTTCGAGTCTGACCTGCACCACCATCCTCCGAGTCCTCAAGGTCGCCTCGGCGCATGCTGGTCTCAGGAGTACCGTCTACAGAGCATTGGGTTGTGCCATCAGGGGTATTGGAGATTCGGTCGATGAACAAGTGGCAAGAGATATCTGGAAGTCTGCCCGCAATGCTGCGCCCGCCGACAAAGCCACCCTCGTCCAGGCCAGCGCCTGCTGGTGTCTTGAGCAAATGGTCAAGCACACCTCCTACTTTGACAACTCCAACGATTACGAGAAGCTGCAAGCTGTCGTCTGGAAGACAATTGAAAGTGCCAGTATCCCTGTCAGACATGCTGCTGCTTCCTGTCTAGCTGCTGTCCTTGTCAAGAGCTATTCCGAACTTCCCAATCGCGAACTTCTGGCCAAGAGCAAGAAATCGAAAAAGTCGAAAAAGCCTGGTCCCAATGACGAGGCCGAAGAGGAGAATGAAAGACCTTCGACACCCGTCTCGCAAAAGCCAATCACTTCCTTGTCTTTCAGTCTGCCTGAACTGCTGAGGCAGCTTTCCGTCCATTACTGTCGTCCCATCACAAGCAACCGTGCACGTGCTGGAATTGCAGTATGTTACAAATACATCCTCACTGATTTGGGAGAGACCGTCGTCGAGCGATACTATCCCGACATTGCTAGGCATTTCTTCAACGACCTTCTCAGTCACCAGTCTCTCATTTACAACAGATATCGCAATCTCATTACCCGAAAGTTCGTCCGCATTCTCATGCACAACGTCGTTCAAAATATGCTTGGCGAGTCTGCCCAGCTAAATGCTGCACGTTTTCTCATAAACGACATTATCAAGGATTACCCTCAAGCCATCAAGGAGCGCCCTGAACCGTCCAAGCAGGCTTTGACTGCCGCATTGGGCGTACTTTCCGCTCTTTTCAAAAAGCTTGACGCCGTCGTCAACGACATCTCCGAACTTTGTCGTGAAGGCCTTCTCCAAGTCGTACAACACCCGAGTTATGCTGTCCAAGTCCACGCCTCGAGATGCATGCGTGCTTTCGTCCTGGCCTGTCCACACCAGTTCTTGCCGACCGTGACTATTTGCACAAATAGTGTGACGAGAGAATTGAGCTTTCTCGGCACACAAAAGCAGGGTCCAAGGCGATGCGTTGGCTATGCAAACGCTCTTGCTGCTGTACTGAGCATTTGCAATCAAGAGCCCCTTTACGGCTCTGTCGACGTCTACTCGAGAGTTCTTACTCAAGCCACGACCCTGCTCAAGTCAAGCAGCAACTCGGACTTGAGAGTCTCAAGTACCCAAGTCCAGGTTGCCTGGATCATGATTGGAGGTCTGATGTCTCTTGGTCCCAATTTTGTCAAGATTCACCTTTCGCAGCTGCTTCTGCTGTGGAAGAATGCTCTGCCACTACCGCTGCCCAACATGAACCAACGCACCACCTTAGAACTGACTTTCCTCGCTCATGTTCGAGAATGCGCCTTGGCCTCCCTCATGGCATTCTTGCAGTATAACACAAAGCTGTTGACCTCGGATGTTTCCAAGAGATTGGCAGCCTTGCTTCAGAATACCGCAACATTTCTTAGTGCTCTACCCGAAAGAAAGCAAAGTGAAGATATGGGACAGCGCCTTTCTCCAGCTCTGCAACTACTCGATTACGATCACATGGTCCGCCGTAGGGTCTTTCAATGCTACACTTCGCTTGTAACCTCTAGTTCTCTTGGGCCTTCAGAGATGGCGCTGCAATCCAATATTCTCCCATTGGCCGTCTCGTCCTTCGCGGATCCTGAGCGCTATGGTGCTTCTTCCCTCAGCGTGTCCATTGCTAGCTCTGCCGGAGCTTTCGAGAGTATATGGACTGTCGGCGACAATTTTGGCTTCGGCGTCAATGGTCTTACGAGAGGTTTGGACTATGAGTATACCAGATTCCTGAGTCGGAAGGGAGAAAAACATTGGACCACCCATAACAATCCAGAGGCCTACATCGACACGACCCTTCTCTCCCCCATCTGCGGCGCTTGGGAGCATGACTCTACCACGTCTTATGTGGACATGGTGGACGATAGCTATGATGTCCAGCCGCAACCACCAACAACCGAAGTCATCAACACAGCCATTGGCATTTTTGCCTTGGTATTCCCCCTCCAGTCACCCAAAATCCAAGAGAGCATCCTCGAGCAGGTTTCGACCTTCTTATCTTCAATGGCCGCACAGAAAGATCCTGCTACAAAGGCCGCTCTAACCGCTAATGTTGCACTCGCAGTGCTGATCGCGTTGAAAGTGACCAATGGCGAAGGAAAGACGCCTGCCTGTACCTTGCAAAGCGCTACCGCTGAAAAGACTTTGCAGCAGATGCTTCATACATTCATCGTCGATCCCGACCAGTCTATACGCACAATTGCAGCTGAAGCGCTTGGGCGTCTCTGTAGTATTGGAGGCAACGATCTGACAACGCGTGAGGTCCAAGAGTTGATCAACCTCATTGTCTCAAATCGGGAACCCCATGCCCGCGCCGGTTGTGCGTCAGCTTTAGCATGCATTCATGCTCAGCTTGGCGGAATGGCTGCTAGTTTCCATCTGAAAAACATTCTGGGCATCCTCATGTCGCTAGCTGCAGACCCTCACCCAATAGTCCATTTCTTTGCGCTGGATAGCTTGTGCAAGGTGATTGACTCCGCAGGTCTGACCTACTCAGGATATGTCTCCAGCACAATCGGCTTGCTAGGCCAGCTGTATGTTTCTGATAGTCACAATGCCGAGGGACCTTCACAAGCTTCGTCGGACCTGGAGATGGACTTGGCTACCACTGCTGTCAATGCGAGATGCATTAACGCGATGATTAACGTCCTGGGTCCTGATTTGCAGGAAATGTCCAAGCCGAGAGACATGATGCTTACCTTGATAAATCAACTACAACTTGAAGACAATTCTCTGGCACTGGTGGAATCGACGAGATGTCTCGGAGATCTATCAGTATATGCACCCGGTCATATGGAGTTCTCCTCCTATGTGAGGCGCCTGCAGAGAGACCTCGATCACCAATCTTCAGCAGTCCGCGACATTGCCTTCCAGGGTCTTGCCAACCTGATGCGCCGTGATACGGAAGAGATCATCCGTACCGCTAATCCAGGCTTGGAAGAGAAGCTTTGGGACCTTCTTGATCAAGACCCTGAGCAACTTATTGTTCGTGGCATCTTCACAAACTGGCTTACGCAAACCGGACTCTCAGATACCGCGGGCTGGATTCAGCGCATCAACTCCGTCCTAACAAAGTCTAAAGCTCGCATTGATGAGAACGCTCCGAAACTTGTCTCCAAAAAGGCTGCTGGGCCAGACCTGCAGGACGAAGAAGCGGCAGGCTTTGCATCTGCTGGCGGAGAAAGGGAACAGGACGAGGCTGCTGCGCCAACCAGTACCATGGAGTTGATGAGGTGGCAAGTCCGACTCTTCGCCATGAACCTGCTGAACGAGCTGCTTGCTACCGTTTCTAAGGACGTTGTAGTCAACGATGAAAGCATCGCGCTGGCATCCCTGCAGCAACGAGTCGCCGATGTGGTTAGAATTGCTTTCTCTGCGAGTACTGCTGGAGTAGTCGGATTACGAGTTCGAGGTATGAGGATCATCGACCAAGTGCTCAAACTTTTCGGAGGTACACCGGATCCGGACTTCTCGGAGGCCATGCTGCTCGAGCAATATCAAGCTCAAATTTCATCGGCGCTGACACCCGCGTTTGCTTCGGATTCCAGCCCTGAACTAGCTGCTGAGGCAGTCAATGTTTGCGCCACTTTCATCTCGACCGGGATCGTCACAGACGTCGACCGTATGGGCCGTATCTTGAAGCTGCTTGTCTCTGCTTTGGAGAACTTCTCAGGTAAGTCATGTGTTTTCTGCCCATTTTGACTGCCCGCGTATTAATGTAGGCAGATCCAAATGCAAGCACAGCTTCAATCGGCGAGCTGAAAGGTCTGAGCTCGAATGCTCAGGTCATGGTACGTATGGCAGTGTACTCAGCCTGGGCTGGCCTGCAGGTTGCCAGTGCTGAACAGAAATACTTGGTCGCCGTTGTGAAGCCTTACGTGGCAAGGCTAACGCCGCTCTGGCTTTCTTCATTACAAGAATATTCTCGATTGCGCTTCGAGCCAGACATTTCAAGCACTCTCGGCACCCCGACATCTGGAGATCTCGAGACTGTGTATGCTGCTCTGAACAGAGAGACTTTACTCAGGTTCTATCAATATTCTTGGCTCAATCTAGTCGACGCCATAGCAAGTCTGATTGACGAAGACAGCGGTTTCGTCTTTGATGCACTCGATGGCAAGCTCAATCCACCATCTCCAGAAGCTCGTGAGAACGGCGAAGATGCAGTAACAGCTCGTCGCAACAGCGCAATAAACTATCGCGAAGAACCTGTAGCGTTCTTTTTCGTCCTGTTCGGTCTCGCATTCGAAGCGTTAGTCCAACGCCCCTCGTCCAATACTGACAGCGCAACCGCCAGTGCTCGGACCCTCGCAATTCTCCTCGCTCTGAAGAAGATCCTCCGTCCATCTGTGTCTGGTAATGCCATCTACCAAGAGGTCGTCTTTGCCGAAACAATGGACCTTCTAGACCGTATGGCCTTGACTGAAAGCGCCGATGTTCAACGTGCAATCGTCGAAATTGCCCGGAACCTTTGTGTCGGACATCCTTCCTCACGTCATGGCAGCGCTGATGGAGAAAACGACAACCTGTCCGATGACATAGATCAATTGTTTGAACTCACGCGAATCATCGTACTTGTTCTCGCCGGGTTGATCCCTGGCCTTGGTGAAGCAAACAGAGCAACTATCACCTCGGCTGGTTTGACGGATGAGAGTGTCAGTCTTGCTGTTCTCAGTCTGGATGCGCTCGTCACTGCGTCTTCTGTCTTCCCCAGCATCATCAAATCCGATCTTCATGCTTGCATCTTTCATATCTTCACTATCATCCTCAGCTCGCCGCTCTGTCAGCCCGCACTGGTTCCTCAAGCTTTGCCCATTTTCCGCCGATTCATCGTCGACATTGCAGGCGAAGGAATGATCAAGGAGGAGAGCAAGAAACAGATCAACGCCACTTTGTCTCGCTTCTTGGTGGTAATCAAGCACGCTCAGAAACGTGAAATCGAGCATGCATTGAGTGCTGAGAAGAATACTCTCTTGGCAGGAACTATGCTCATCACATCCGCGTCTGCCGCGTTCTCCACCCCGCAAAAGATGGATGGCGTTCTCTCTCGATTCTTGCATGAGCTCGCCGAGTGTCTAGATGCAGCAATGACGACTAAAATGGCCGGTGGATGCATTCGCACGCTGCTGCTCATGCAACAGCTGCCCAGTTCTACAGGAGGCTTCATAGCCTCTGCCCTTTTACCAGCTCTCATACGCTTCTTAATAACAACCTCGACTCTAGAACCTACAGTCGAGACTCGCTCGATCCTAGCCTCAACCCTAGCAGCTTACACCCAACTCCCAACCTCCACCACCTCCATCAACTCCAAAGCAGCCCTCTATACCCTCTGTATCACCACACTCCTCTCACGCGCCCGTGCCGAGCCTGATAGTGAGAAAGAGACAGCTGCACTTCTTCTTCAACTCGCGGCGGCTGACGCGGGAGCATTCAAAAGTGTCGTGGCTAGAATGGACGGCGAGATGAAGGCGGCTTTGCAAAAGGTGCTTACGTCTGTGCAGGAAAAGGCTAGGATTGTCGATGAAGACGAAGAGGAAGATAAGCCTAGCATTCAACTTAAGATGGATTTCTAGTTGGCTAGGGGAGGAGATTCTCAGTCTATGAGTGTGGTGGGTTGAGTGTACGAATAGCGCAATGAAAGTGTGAACAATAGGATTTAGCGAAAAGAGCATCAGAGGCTAACAGCCTATTCGCTTGTTGGGCATAGAATAATACACGTATGCGAAACATAATATCATAACAGATCTCATGGTCTCATAATGCCATATTGAGTGTCTTCAGGATACTATGTTGTGTTGCACCTATGGATACCTACCTGTATCATTGTATTGTTGGCGGATCACCCGCGCCAAGCCGTCACGCCGTCTAGGATGCCCCGCAACACATCTCGGCCGAACTCATGTCCGAGTCGGCCGAGCTTTGCTGTTCCATGTGGACCTCATGCACACCAATCTGTGAATCTACCTGGCGATTACGTATACACTCGTGCTGGACACATTTTGGAGTGCTTGTCCTTTAAGGCTTCTAAATTGTTCGACTCTGACCAGTGTTGTTGTATACAGTGAGGCCTGAACGTTAGTGCCTGCGCGTTAGCCTTTGATATATGGGAAGCGTGCCCGCAGCTAGCAAATTGATCAGCGACCAGTCAAGGAAAGAAAGACTTGAGAGCTTTTTCTCTTGAAAAAGCTGCAACTTTGTCAGACCTCGGTCTTTGTTGGAAAAGTCCTAACAGCTGTAGGTATGGAGCCTAGGTCTCTGCTCTCAAAGATCAAAGATGAGTTTGGTATTGTGGCACTGGCGAGCGCACCTTGGGATACATATGTTATGCTCTTGACCCGAGCATTTCGCATGTTTGCATATGGAGCAAGCACACTGATTCTCGCCCTCTATTTCTCCGCTCTGGGCCATTCGGATGTTCAGATCGGCGTGTTCATGACATTGACGCTCGTCGGCGATGTCTTGATAAGTCTAGCCCTGACTTTTGTTGCGGATGCATTGGGACGTCGACGTATCCTACTCCTCGGATCCCTTCTGATGGCCTGTTCTGGAGCAGTGTTTGCAACTACATCCACCTACTGGATCCTACTGTTGGCTGCCGTTGTGGGTGTGATCAGTCCTTCTGGAAATGAGATTGGACCGTTCCGGGCAGTCGAAGAGTCAACTTTGGCTCATCTCACCCCAGACACCGATCGATCAGACATCTTTGCCTGGTATGTGGTTGTTGGCACTTTGGGAACAAGTGGAGGTGCCCTCGCCTCCGGATTCATGGTCCAGCACTTGCAGAAAATTGGCTGGGATGAGGTCGCCGCCTACCGCGCTGTGTTCGCTCTTTACGCCTTGATTGGCTTGATCAAGTCTGGTCTCACACTGCTTTTGAGCGCGCGCTGTGAGGCTGAGCCTGCCGCAAAGCCCGACCAACCACCTGAGGAAGATGACGAGGAGGCGGAATCGTTCCTGCCAGCAGACGCAGGCACGTCTGCCGCGCCCCGACAGAAGCCTCAGCAGTCGAGCAGCAGATGGAAGATTGCTCAGATCTCTCCTCAGTCCAGGAAGACACTTCTGAAGCTTTGTTGTCTGTTCAGTGTCGATTCTCTGGCATCTGGTATGGTGCCCATGTCCTTGGTCTCGTACTACATCTCGAAGAAGTTCAACACACCTCAAGCAAAGCTCGGGGCTATTATTTCGGCTGGTTCTTTCGTGTCTAGTATCGGGAACATTTTTGCATCCTCTCTCAGCAAGCGGATTGGGTTCATTCATACTATGGTCTTTACACATCTTCCATCAGCGGTATTCTTGGCTCTCTTACCAATGCCGAACTCACTTACATTGACAATCATTTTCCTCGTGCTCCGGGCCTCTCTAGCCAGCATGGATCAAGCACCACGAAGCGCCTTTCTTTCCGCTGTCGTACTCCCCAATGAACGTACCGCAGTAATGGGTGTTGTCAATACTCTCAAGACCGTGGCCCAAAGTGGTGGACCGCTTGTAACGGGTATCCTAGCAGGGGAGGGAAGATTCTGGATCGCTTTTCTTGCAGCTGGTGCTCTCAAAGCGAGTTACGATCTGGGCATGCTCGCAATATTTTCTAGTACTAAAGGTCAGAAGACTGCAGACGACCAGAGAGGTAGAGCGAGGGCGGCGGAGAGACTGTCAGAGGATGAGGAGGAATTCGAAATGGAACCCCCGGTCAAAGGAAGGCCTGCTTGATGATGTTACAGTTGCGAGAGTGTGTTGGACCTATGATAGAACCAGAAACGTACCAACACTTGCCAAAAGCCCGTTGGTACATGGCAAGAAACAAATTAGGAAAACGGAGGCATGGTGTTCATTTCATACTACTCACAGATATTGCATGGCCAATGCGGATGACAGAAAAAGTCCAAAGACCGGATCACTCCAGCACAACCCTGTCATCAATAATCCCACTCTTGCGACCACTCAGGCGAATAGATCATCGATAGGACCCCCATTACGCTGCTGCCTGGTCGTTACCACCCTCGCATACCAATTACCACTAAGCCCCACGAAATCCCACTCGCCCTCGAGTCCCCTCACCTAACACTACTCCCAAAAGGCTCACAAGCACAAAACCAATCATGCCACCTCAACTGCTCCCCAACACCCCAAAATCCACCACAATCTCCATTAAAGCACACCCAATCCCTAAGCAGTCTCTCCCTCTCATCCAAATTCTCCATCAATCTCTCTTCAGAACTACTCCCCCAATCCCTCCCCACCAAATCCCCAAATCCACATCCACAACCGTTGTCTTCTCTATGCTTAACCAGCGCTCGGGCCATCATCTCACACCGCATGCGTATCGCGACCCCGTCCCGCTGCGGTCGACACGCCGGTCCAGATCGCAGCTGCATCCGACATGTGAACCAGATTTCCGGCGCGCCTTTGAAGGGCTGCCCGACCCCGTGCTGGTGATGCGTTTCTAGACCCCGATGAATGATTCGGAACCAGTAATTGCTGCTTATGTGAAGCCAGGGAGTGTCGGGTGGAGTGGGGAAGAGTCGTTGGAGCGTCGCGTACGGGTTGATATGGTAGGTCCAGGGGCCGCCATCTGTGGCGAGGGTTTGGTGGCGTAGCAGGCTGTGTTGGAGTTGGGATCTGGTCACGTTGCGGCGACGCATTCTGGGTTGGTGGCGGATTGGGGATGTGGAGGGTGGTGGTGTGGGTTATGGATGGTGGGGGTGATTATGAAGGGATGTTGGAGCTCTATCTATCTATTCATGTCTTTCCCAGCTCATCTCTTTTCCATTCTGTCTCTAGCCTCCTCATCCTCGTCCTCGATGCACACCCACCTCTCTACTTCTGGACATATGAGAGGGATTGCCATCTCTGAACGTTATACTATTTCCAATACAGCTCCGCTTATTGGTGTGTCCATCTCAACGAGCGGGGTGAGTTTGCGGGCAATACTTGGCATTCATAATCGACTTTTTGACGTTTTGATTCGTGGTTGGAGGGTCTGGATTAGTACCCTTAGATGTGTAGGGCCTTGTCTGAATCCGTTGTTGGTATGCTCTTTCGACATGCTCTATTCGAGGTGATGGAGGGAGGACAGGGGTGGATGACGGACGGGGCTAGCTTGGGCTCGAGAATGGGGTGACCCTGTCTAAAGGAAACTCTTGGAATTAAGTGGATTCAGTACGCGCAGTGGAAGACGGATATGCTGGACTATCAGCACGTGAGAGACTCATGGTGTTAGACTGTACTCGAACTTGTTTTGTTCGTGTGCCGAAAATGCATGCCCATAAATGTGTGACGTTGTGTATCCAACGCGCACGCCATTCTCACGCCCTTTGACGCGATAAATCCTTATCCATCAACCCCAAAAAGTAAATATACACCACAAAGCAATCCTCAACAACATACTTTCAGTCTATAAACACTCTTCCAACACGTTTCGATAAATCAATATGACTGTTGATATCGCTATACCACCTCTAAGAGTAGCCATCATCGGAGGTGGGCCAGGCGGGCTCGCGACCGCCATAGCTCTACAGGAAATACCGAATGTCAAGGTCAAAATATACGAACAAGCTAGTTTGCTAAGAGAGGTTGGTGCTGGGATTAGTGTTGGCCAGAATAGCTGGAATGTTTTGGAGCTTCTTGGGGTGGCTGATTCGCTTACTAGTGGATATAGTATGTCGACGGTGTTGAATTTGTAGGTTGAACGTTATGGATATCTGGAGAAGAGAGGATATAGTTGACGCTGATTCTAGCAATGGTCGTACGGGCGAGGAATTGCATCGGAGGGAGTATGTTGAGGGCGACGGGAGACCTTCGATAAGGACGCAAAGGACGATGCTTCAGTCTGCTTTGTTGGGGCGTGTGGAGCCGGATACTATTCAGCTCTCTAAAAAGCTTACAAGGATAGAAAAGAAAGATGAAGGCGGTGTTGAGTTGCGGTTTAAAGATGATAGCGTCGTAGTGGCAGATTTGGTTGTGGGAGCTGATGGCATCCGCTCGGTTCGTATATTTAATCACTCGCAAGTATTCCTACTGATCTTGGACAGGTTGTTCGCGACGCCGCATGGCCAGACTATGAGATCAAGTTCACGGGCACTACCATCTGGCGAGCATTGCTTCCGTGGGGCGGAGTCAAAGATCTGGATCCTCGTTTTGAGACCACGGCATGGTGGCATGGACCGACTAGCCATGTGTATTTGTCCCGTGTGGGCGAGAACTTGGGTGAGATTGCTGCTCGTAGTTGGCAAGATCCGGTCGTCCACAGCGCGGATAAAGTCAGCTGGGGTGTATCGGTCAGCAATGCCTATGTTGAGTCTCAATTTCCGGTACAGATATCATTGCTTCACCGCTGTGACAGCTACTGACAAAGTCACAGGAATACCTCCCACAAATCAAAGAGGTCCTCACTAGGGTAGCAGACGGCGACTGGCGAGAATTCGCTGCCTTTGCCGGCCCAGAGCTATCACAGCTGACAGCATGGGACAACCAGATCGTTCTCGTGGGTGATGCGTCCCATGCTTTATCGGGTGCCTTTGGCTCAGGCGCTGGCTTCGCAATGGAAGACGGATGGATCCTCGCTCGAGCTCTACAGTACTTTCAAAATGACTTGAGCAGAGCTTTGCCCCTGTTCGATGCAATAAGATTACCGTACTACTCACGTATGTACGCACATCTTGCCAGTGAGGGCTTGAAACGGGCAGACACTTTGAAGAACTTGATCGATCCTACTTGCGATGACAAGGTCAAGATCAAGATCATCAAAGATGGCGGGGCTGAAATGGGCTGGATCTATCAGCACAACATCGCAGATACATGGGAGCACGCAGTGGCTGCATTGGAACGAGGATGATTATACCCATCTAGAGCTTCATTTATACGTCAAATCGTTAATTATCGGTCTATGTCGCTGTAACATCTATTGCTGCAAAAGATAAAACACTAGCCAAGGAATGCAGGGAGCTCTCTGATTTCTGGAGACCGAAGCACGATCATCAGTCATTTATTCTCCCGGGCTCTCCGGGTTCTCGGGGTGTTGGACTTACCTCTAGAACGTCTGGGCGTCAGGCTCAATAGGAACAAGATTACCTTTGCCCTTGTAGATCTCGACGAGATTAGCCTGCTCAGAAAGCATAAAGCGAGCCTGCTGGTTTCCAATATCCGCCAGCTTCCTCCATCTCGCAAAGTCCTCCGGGTTCCGCTTGTCACCATGAGCGGCCTCAGCATTCTCCCAATGACCCTGAGAGAAACCCAGAAGCGTCGTGATCTTCCTGAGTTTGATGTCGTAGACGAGAGAGCAAATGGTGCCCGTCTCTTCGAGCCAGTTGCATTGCCAGAGTTCGCCTGGGCGGATGCATTGGTAGCTGCAGGTCTGGTAGTTGATTCTGCCTGCCATTGGACCGCCGTGGATGGCGTAGACTATGCGTTTCTCGCTGAAGAACCACATTTCGTAACGCCACTTCTCGGGCTCGCCTGTCTCGGGGTTTGAGGCATCGTAATCATAGATCAAGTGGGTGTCGCGGATATCTTTGTCGAAAGATGGGTCGAGAGGTGTGTTCGTGAGGTAGGCGGGCAATGAGGGCGACATTTTGAATGATGTGGAGATATGGAGGACGATATAGAAACTTGTTATGCTGATGGACAGAGAGTGGCAATTGAATATCGAAAGGATGATAAGCTTTCTTTTGAAGATTGTCAGTCTAGGTATATATATTCAATCCCCGTTACATACGATATACGAGCGAGTTACGTCCATGACCTTTGCCGGTTAGTGATGGGCTGATGACGATCACGGCCCGCCGTGAGCCGAGGGCCGACAACACACAACATCTCGCAAGGCATTCGCTGTCGTGCAATGCTCCGAGCTGTTCCCTCCGTCAACCCGGTAGGTGGTGACGGTGGTCTATTATAGGTAGCATTTGCCCTGTCGTTAGCGACTCGACTTCTTTCCCATCTCTCAAGCGCGCCAGAAGCCTCTACATATCAGAATTTCACTACCGATAACAGCTTTAGTCCAGCCACTAGAAGAATGGAGCTCATCACAAAGATCCGCAACAAGGTGCTCGCGACTGTTGTTCGTACAGTCGCTAGTCACCAGATCGGCGGAGGCTCCTCCGATGGTACCCACGAGGATGAGATCTTACACATCCCATCTCGCGATGCAGACCGAACAATCAAAGTTCATGTATATCGAAGCAAAGCAACTGCGCCAACGCCAATACTGATAAACTTTCACGGCAGTGGTTTCATCATGCCAATGCATGGGACAGACGATGAATTTGCCCTTAGAGTTGCAAAGGGCACGCCATACACAGTGTACGACGTGCAATACCGACTCGCTCCCGAACACCCTTTCCCAGCTGCCCCACACGATGCAGAAGACGCCGTCAAGTATGTCCTGGGTCGTCCACAGGACTTCGACCTGTCCCACGTGTCAGTGTCAGGTTTCAGTGCTGGTGGTAACCTCGCTCTTGGTCTTAGTGGGGTCATCTTCCCTAAGGGTACTTTTCGACATGTTCTTGGCTTTTACCCACCTACGGATATAGCGAAGAGTGGCTATGACAAGGTCGCTCCTGACACGAGTGGCACACCACTTCCACCATGGATGACTGACGTGTTCACTGACTGCTATATGCCAGCAGGCGTGGATCGCAAGCAGCCCTTGGCTTCGCCATACTATCTTCCCGGCGATGTCTTTGCTGATAATGTGCTCATTGTCACATGTGCATGTGACAATCTGGCTCCAGAAACCGAGGAATTGGCAGATAAGATTGCAAAGGCAGCGCCAGAGAAGCATCTTGTTCGTCGGAGAATGGAGCACTGTAATCATGCATGGGTGAGTACAACCAGGGGCATACTCTGTTGATGAATCCATGCTGACACATGATAGGATAAATCTTATGAGCCTGGCAGTGTGCAGGAAAAAGCGAAGGACGAGGCGTACGATCTGGCTGTCGAAATGCTACTCCGTTGACAGAGGGGTATGTTCAGGAGGCCTTGTTGATCCATGAGAGGCCACAATAGTTTGCGACCAGTGTGCCATGTACTATACGTGTCGACGAGCAGCAAGAGTGTCAATGTCACAACATACAATGCGTCATTGATTGTTCTTTTCGTATTCTCGAATCAAGTCCTCGCGACTCCTCTAGATCATCTACCATCACTCTCATACGCAGAAAATAGCCGAAGTTCTCCAAGTTCCAGTCACATCCACGAGCACGTGCAGTAAACATGAGAGTTTCTCCAATGTTCTCGGCATACATGTTGAAGGCAAAGCCGAAGAAAACCGGGCCGATTTTGAAGCCGGCCTCGAAGCCGATGGGATAACCGGTTTAGCCGAGGTCATCATAACGACGACCTCAAGACTTAGGTTCAGACTTCAGTCATAATTTAGCATTCTCAAGTCAAAGCATAAGGTACCTTAATTGCTAACTTTGATAGCGTCATTAAGTATCTCACAGTCACGTGCAAAGGGTTTGTTACATCTCCTTCTCGTATTCCTTACTTTCAATTGCGAGCATTACACCTATATCGTAGAATCAGCAATCATGTCCACCCCCATCCCATCTCCCGGCAACCTATACTCCCCCAAAGCCCTCCCAATGAACATTCCTTCTCTCGACCACCTCTTCCGCCTATGCGTGGAGATGGCTCCGCCGCAAGCTCATACAATAATTCCATCTCCACATGGAACCTCAAGCACCCGCATTATCATGCCTATCGCCGGTGGCACAATTTCCGGCCCAACCATCAACGGCACAATTGTGCCCAACAGCGGCGCAGACTGGGCTATGCACCTCAGTGGCACAGATGTAAGTCAAACAATGGTTTCGGCGCCCAATACCCCTTTGCTCAGAAATCGCAACACGGGACGCCAGCCGCATGCTTCGGGAAACCGTTCTTCTTCCCTCCGCCTGCTCGACTAAACATACCCCCAGTTCACGAAACTGGATGCAAGATACACGCTGCAAACCTCAGACAACCATCACATCCTAGTCCACTCTTTCGGTATCTTCTCGCACGGCCCCAGAACACCAGCTTCTTCCGATCCCTCGACGCCACCGCCTGAGACAGTCACTCAGGATCACGTCGAATGGTTCACTCATATCGAGCTCGAGGCTCCGGGCGATAGCCCTTATAATTACCTTAATGGCGTTTTGGCTGTTGGTGTTTTGAGTCAGAATGGGGGCAGGCTTTATATTGATGTTTATCGGCTGACTAATTTTCCTGGGGTCGATGCGAGGGATTTTAGGGTTGAAACGCCGGCGGCGAAGTTGTAGGTGGGAAAGTGCTGAGTGGAATCACTGAGGCCTTGGTTGGAGTGGGTTGAGCTTGTGCTGGGAGTACAATCTGCATTTGGGCTTTGGGCTCGTGGCATGCTCCTCGCGATAGGCCTGCTTTTGTACTCTAGATCGAGTACCTCCCTAGTCTCCGGCCTAGAAAGGACGAGGGAGTCAGGTCATTACTCGTCAACTAACTCACCCAGTGGCTTCTCGCGTGGCATTGGCGTTTCACCGTTTCACAGCCATGTCGCGTCTGGGCATGGTGAAGATATCTCTCAGGATGATATAAGAAGAACGTTATCCGCTCAACTTCCCAGTTCGTCGTCCACTGAATATATATATGCTCGTTATCGCTATATAGGTCTGTACTGTACAACAGCAGGATTTCCGTATCGTTTCCTCCACAGATCAAACGGAACTCGACAGTTTTACGGCCTGGCTCGAGATTCATATTTGCGGACCATTGCTCTTTTCTCTATTCAAATGGATTATACACAAAGATTGTCACATAGCTCGACCTCTTCCTCAACGATTATCGTAAGGTTGTTCTATAGATGTAGGCTGTAGTAATCTTACGTAATAGCACTAGTGATCTTTCTTGTGTCAAGATATCTGTTCTTGTTCCCTCTTCATGGAACTCCCAACTTCTCATACACTATCTTTTCACATGTTCCCAGGATCCGCTGTGAACAAGTCATCAGTTTGTCTGTCTTTGGAGCATAGTTCCAATCAATCAGTAATGGAGCAGATAGCGGTCCTCCAACCGGACAGGTTTCCGAGATCTGCTGTCTCGATATCGGGATGCCATTTACCTCGAAACACGGATAGTCTGCTTGGTTGACTTGAGTATACTTCATGAGACTACGAGCTCATCCTCGGGAAGCTTGTTAGCGCATATCTGGGATTTATGCGCTGTCGAGGTTACACTGAGCCACCGATCCGCTAGGCATCACACTTCGTGTAATCCAAGACGGTGAGATACAAGACACATGTCCACCGCTAAAAGACACGCAAAGGTCAGAGTACAGTGTTACCAATTGAGACCAGATATTGAAATTGCAATATACACCCCCTTCCCTCAAGCCCCATCACCGTATTCTCGGGAGTGGGCAGTCGCTTTCCTCCTGCTAAGCTGTCGTTAGCTCGACGCGAAGCTCAGAGCTGCTACGAGTCGAGTCGAATTGACGCCAATAAAACACTTCTGGCCTTGTTCATCCGCAGACGTGTAGCCAAGTTCTTCTAGATTTGGCAAGGGAATTGTGGAAGGAGGTAGAGATATAAAAATGATGTGCAATATCCGTCGCCAACGCGTCCGCTCATACCATTACTGGAGAGAAAGCCAGATCGGGGAAAGCAGTTGATAGCAGAAATCTCAGTATGCGCCTCCTATCGTCCTGGCCTCGGTAAGAGCAGTGAGCACCGATAGTCTGACTTTGGGAATTCGTGGATGAGAGATGCCAGTCTTTCTCCGATGCGCAGGTCAATGAAGGTGAATATCTCCTGAGTTACTTCAGCCTGCAATTTCGCGCGATGAGCTTCTTTTGGTTTTTGGCCTTCTTGAGGCTTGCACTTTCTTGATTGCTGTGTCGCTGAGCGTTTAGCTGTAGTAGCTTTCATCTTCACGAAAGCGGGGCGTGAGTAATGATAAGAGTGGTTCGCTTCTTTTTGGCAGTGGCAGTGGCAGTGGCAGTGGCTCCGACTTGCTCGGGCTTGCGGTCGCGACTTCAGTCACTGCGCTGACTTGTGTGATTGAAATATCGCTGCGCGTCATTGCGGGGCGGGCACTGCGTATATTAGGAAACTCAGGGGTTGAGAGAGTCGGCGCGGGTCTCTCAGTGGGGAATGGTGACTCTGATCGGGGTTCCTGGCTATGTCGTCTCTGTGCCGTGACTGAGATGTCTGTTCTTCAAGAGGTGGAATACCATCACTACTCTTTTGCTCCTGCCCATTCACCTCTCCTCTCGCACGTCTCTATGATTGTCACTCAGAGTTCTACTTCACGATACAAAGTCACAAGCGCACTGCACAATGGGAACGAGAATGGGGGGACAGTGTTCATTCCGTACGCCGCCAACGCCTGCGCTAACACTGATCATGAAACAAAAGAAAAAAACAGCAGAAACGACAGTAAAACCCCTTTCCCCCTGGCCTCGTCAAACCCACGGAAAACCCCAATTGGGAAAAAAGTCTCCGTGGGAAGAGTACCAGTCCCGTATTTGTTTACCCAGTGCCCACCTGCCTTTCAGATGAGCGCTGCCACTCCCCCATCCCCAACCCTCCACAACGCGATCAGACCTCATCACAGAATTCCACCTCCTCTGCGGCAATTCCTCCAGTGGTGACTTCGATGATGTCGTCATCAGAAAGTTCAGCAATATCATCGTCGGTCAGCTCGTCGTCAGTGTCGTCAATCACGTCGTCGTCGGCGGTGAGATCAATAATCTCGTGGTCGGTGACGGTCTATGTTATGTTAGCACATACTGAGACGCGAGAAGGGGTGATTGTCTTACAGATCGTGATTCTACACTGGCCGGTGATGCTGCTTTGACAGTGGAGAGCGACGCTCTTGCTTTATCGCGGCTCTCCTTCGCAGTGCTCTGCTCAGACTTGGCTTTCTTAGTCTGCATTATCACGTCAGCTCTGTTCCTTAAGCGCCCTTTCGCTGGATTTGCAACTTACCTTCGCCTCCGCGATGTCAACTCCCTCTCTGGCTATTGCCAGCTTCGTCCGCAGACTGACAACTCTAGTCTCAAGTGCTTCGACTCGTTTCAAAGCTGTGTTACTGCCGGTTTTCTTCGCGGTAGTTTTCGCCTTGGTGAGAGCGGCGGTGGTAGCAGTGAGCGTCGATCGTACTTCAGTCGCAGTCGCCTTTTTGTTCGTGAAGTTCTCTCTGGCCATTTTGGTGGTAGCTGTGGCTTTTGAGACTTTGTGGTTGGCTCTGGTGAATGTAGCACGTGTCTGGCAATGCGATCATGTCAGTGGAGTTCAGGGGCTCGAAAACGCAAAGCGCAACATAACTTTGCGAGGGCGGTGTTCTTCTTCGGTGCCATTTTGAGAATTTCAATGTTTGAAGTGGAAGGGTGAAATCTCTGATGGAACCTGTGGTGTGGAGGAAAGGAAAGAGAAAAAAGCAGGGGAGGGGGGATATTTATACCCGCTGGAGAGTCAAGAGCAAACATTGGTTGCCGCGTGCAACAGGCAACAGCACGGAATAGAAGGTCACGGAATTCTACAAACAAACGACGCGTCGAGAGAAGGTGACGGAATTCCCTAAGCGCGAATAGAACCATCGCTGCCTGTTTACGTGACGCGGATCTTATAGATGTCAGTAAAGACAAACCGTTAGAGAGGGCAAGGATGAGTAAATACCTTGGTGAGAACAGCGGGGAGCTGTCTTTTGTAGAGCCATCTTGGGATAGTTCTTATGAGGGGTGAAGGAGGGAAGACGCGGAGATAAGTAGAAGGGGTGGGACCCCTTATATAGTCAACAACGCGTGCACGGTGCACAACTTGTTTGTCGCGCTCGTTGCTATGCTGTTGCCTTCTGGCTCCAGGCATTCGCTCGTTAGCGCGTTGTGATGGATAGAAAGCCTCGGAATTCTATGGCCGAAAGACGTGTTGACGGAGAAGGCAATGGAATCCTGCAAGCATGGTAGGAAATATTGCTATCTGTCAGGCAGTGGCATTTGCTGTGGTAGTGGCTTCTCTGGTCCTCTTTGCGGTGGCCGTGGCCTTTGAGACGCATGCACTTGCCGTCCGTCACTACGTCGCGGACCTTGTAACTGTCAGCAAAGATGAGGCTTTTGCTACAAGAGTTGCATCTGGTTGCAGTCAAGCTCTCGTCTCGGTCCCAGTTACCTTTGCTTTTTTGGTTGTGTTTCTGGCATTGGCAGTGGTAGTCTTTGCTTCGGCGACGGATGCGCTAAGTCTTCTCACTCTGGCCCGAGCCTGGAATGGCTCGAGAGGGTGCAGAGGTGTGTAGATATCTCACTGAGCACAGCAGGGACTCCCTTCCATGGAGCCACTCTGTATGCTTTCCATGAGGGAGGAGAGAAGACGTAGAAGGAAGTAGAAGGAAGATAGCCCCGTTATTCAGTTCCCTTGCTTTCTCGTTTCCAGTCTGTATTCCCATACAGTGACCTGCTTGGACTTCCTCCATGTGTATTCCATATCAGCTCCCTGTCTGTCGGGCGTTTCATCCGGTGATTGCCTAACTTACTCTGACCTTTGCTGTCTATAACTCTTCCTTCGCCGTCATGCCTTTTGGCTCGTGGCCATGCGGTCCAACTCCTCGCAAGACTGTATCGCTGCCTGTCGTTGCCGCAGCTTTCAGAGCTTCGTTATCGGGCTTTCCGCTTCACTCTATATACTGTAATCAAATGATTTTATTCAGAAACACAATTCACATGTGCACTGCTCATTGGGGTAGAAATTGAAAAGGTACAGTATTCCGTAAGGGGCCTTGTTAACGCCTTGCACCCTCTCGCCAACGCACGCTAGAATGAACAGCGACCCAGCGAAATCGAAAGCGAAAGCGACAGTAGTCCTAATCCCCCCGGTCTCGTTAAAACCATGGCAAAACCCAATTGGGAAAAAAATGCATGGACAAAAGAGTACCGGTCCTCGTCTGCCTTTCAGACTTCGTCTTCCTCAAGACTTATGCCGTCCTCCTCGACACTTCCTTCATCCTCTGCAACATCAGATTCAAGAATCTCTTCAAGAACATCTGCGAGGTCACCGGCGTCTGCTTGTAGGAGTGGATTTGCGGTAATGTCGGCGATGTCTTTGGCATTGATGAACTAGGTCATGTTAGCATGTAGCCAAAGTGCAAGAGAGTCCTGTTTCTTACGCATTGGGATTTGTTGCCTGGTAGCAGCTCTGGTAGTAGCGAGTTTGCTTCTGGCTTCGGCTTGCTTTGCCTTCGCAGTGGAGCGCTTGCCCTTGGCCTCTGCTTTCTATATCTTCTCGTTAGTTGTCTGTCGTTTGCGCATTTGTGATCGTTGTATGGCTTACCTTCTCCATGGCTGTTTCAAGTTTGTCTTTCACAATAACCAGCTTAGCCTTTTGACTTTCAGACTTCTTTTGCAAAGCTGCAACCCTCTTTATCGCCGTATCGCTGTGTGTCTTCGATGCAATGGTTTTGGCCTTCTTGAGTGCCGTATTTGTAGCTGTGAGCAAGTGCTTGGTCTCCGTCGCGGTGGCTTTTGCTTTGGTGGTTCTTTCGATCGCCTTTTTGGTGACTTGACTGGCTTTTGTGACTGATGCATCTCTGCGCGTCACGACTGCGCGGGCCTTGCAGATGTCAGTAAAGAGGAGGGTCGAGAAAATGCAGGGATCATAATTACCTTGGTCAGAACGATGGGAGTCTTCTTTTTGGGGGCCATTTTGGTATGGTCTTTGATGAAGGAGAATGGAGAGAGAAGAAAAAGCAGAGGGAGGCAGACCTTTATATATTCCACCATGTGGCCAGTGCTCCGTCATTGTGGTATAGTTGCTAGGCGATGTGCGTTTGTTCTCCAGTATCCAGGCAACCACACGTAAACGCGTGCAACAGCACGAGAATTTGGGTAAATAGAAGGGGATGGAATTCTGTGAGGGAATGACGCGTCGATGGAGATAATGATGGAGTTTAAGCGTAAAGACTTGTACTTGTCATGATGATTGTAGCAGGGACTTATCCCTGTAGTGTTGTTCCACGGTCCCAAACCGTGGATGATCGTTTGCAACGCAGAAGGGACAGTAGAGACAAGATGAACAGGGGATAGGGACGGGGGGAAGGCGAGGCCGAAGAATGACAACGCGTGCTTGATCTAAAACTTGGCTGTCGTTGCATTGTAGCCTTTAGTTCCAGGCAGCCACATGTTTCAATGAATAGAAGATACTTAAATTCGACAAGTGAACAATGCGAGGGCGCCGAGATTGCTGGAACTTCCGGCGAATTTGGTAAATTCCGACACAATGATCAAGAAGGGGCGGAATTCCGCAGCTGTAGCTTTCGTGAAGCTGAGGCAGGTTGGGATTGTCAATTTATGTGAGGGAACTTGGAACCTCCTAGTAGTTCTTGGGAGTCTGTGAATATTGGCATCAGTTACAGATGCTTGCGGTACGTCTTGAACTCTCTTCGTGACACTCTCGATAAACTTTCGCAAGCGAGCCGATTTCGACCTTAACGTTTCTGGTAAGCAATAATCCCATGAGTGTACAAAGACCTTCAAGACCGTTCAGAGTGAAATTCCTCGGGTCTTGCATATTCATCAGAATTGCTTTTAATCGACTTTGGAGAAGATCCTTGGTTGGGTTGATTTCTGGTTGCAGTATTCGCGACTTTGTGCTGAACGTACGCTTGATTGTGTATCAGCGCTCTAACCTTGCTCACTGTGGCAGATTAGACCATGCCGAGCTCAAGCTATAGGCACGATGAAGACATCATCGTGGTAAACAGCAATTTCTGGTACGAGGTCATTTCGACAGAGCTTCGCTGGTTCAAAGCAATCATGGCACGAAAGACCCAAACATGGATTTTCACGCTCAATTTTCTAAGCCTCTCCAACTAGTCCGTGAAGGCTTCCTCCAAGAAGCCTTAATAAGACGCTTATGACTCATGGTAGACATTGGCAGCGGCTACTTAAGTATAGATCACACTTCTTTCAAGATAGGCACGGCTAATCGACAAGGAGATCCTATGATTCGTAGCAAGAAAGAACATCTTTCAACTTGAGCAAGCAGTGCAGTTGTAAGACCCATTCAACTACTCTGTCTTTGTCCTTTTTCTACATTCACAACATTGTATATCGTCTACGCCACATCACCGCCCAGCATGACCTTGGCGATTAAGATCTGCATTGATTTACCATCCGCTATCGCTTGTGAAGCACAAAGCTCTCAGAATAGACTCGATATTGTCTCTGAACCAAGGAACTGAACAACTAGAGAACAACGAACTGATACCGAGTGGATTGTAAGATGTTGTAATTACCGTCTCTTGTGTACAAAATTGTGTTTTTCCAAAATTCTGACAAGGCTTTTGCATCAATGACAAGTTTGCTTCGCAATTTGGTCTTACCAGATCATGGACAAGGATGTGGAGACGCGGACTGCAGCTGGATCGAGGGGACCCTTTCTTGACGTGATTTTCTTGGTGCTAATACCTTTCCAAGAGATGTTGAAGAAACCGTTAAGAAAGGATGAGAGCTGTCGCGGTCGAGATGTCCGGTGCTAGTGAGCTCAGGGGGGGCCATCGTCAAGCCTTGGTCCGATGGAGTTTAGGATCTGCGGGCCGAGGCGTCGATCAGCTGATCTTGGTTAGACAGTGGGTCAGAGCGCTGCACAAGACGCAGCAAAACTCACCTAGACTTTGATAATTTGTGACGACACGTGTCTTGGTTGACGAAGGCGCGTATTTCGGGAGTCCTTGCATTACGGGTAGCTTGCGAGACGCAATTAGTGAAGCTCAGCGGACGACGCCTGACTCCTGTGCAGCAATTCAGACCAGCTGTTGTCGAAAGGGGTCAACATCAGCAGCAACAGTTCTCGCATTGCAGCTGCGCTTTTTCTCCTTCTCGTCTTCTTCGGTTGCTTGTTCTTTCCTTCCGGTTTCGACGACAACGACACGTTTCTTAATTAATTCTTCTACCTTCACCCCGCTCTTCTTGCTACCTTAGATACTTGGTGAGGCAGCTGGACCAAGGTACCTAGCTAGCTCTATTGGACAGAGCAAGCCGCAGCTTGGCTTTTAGAATTGACGACAGAAGTACACTCGCGCTTTACGCGCTTCACTCGACTCAACAACAATGGCGTTCTATGCCAGCGGCGCAGATGTGCAGAATGATGAAGTAAAGAGACGGGCAGCTACCCGGGTGCACAATGAGAATGGCAGTGCGAACAAGATGGAGCTGGATGATAAAAAGAAGGCACAGGTAGTACAGGTGAGGAGACCCTTGATGTTGCTGCTCGAACCTCACGGGTCGGTAGCATTGTTGATGATAGGACGGATGACTGACTTGAATTAATCCAGGCCAAGTCATTCTTGGAGGAATGGGAGCCAATGTATGCGCCAATCATCTTCACAGCGTTGGCCTTCTTCACCCGTCTATGGAAGATCGGTCTCTCACCCATCGTCACATGGGATGAAGCTCAGTATGTCATCTCTCTCTCTGCTCATGCCAAGGCAAGGCACAGCTGACGGTCAACTTGTAGCTTTGGCAAATTCGGATCACACTATCTCCAACGCGAGTTCTACTTCGATGTTCACCCTCCCCTTGGCAAGATGCTTGTCGGTCTCTCTGGCTGGCTCGCAGGCTACAACGGCACCTTTGAATTCAAGTCGGGCGAGACTTACCCTCCAGAGCTTAACTACACCTTCATGCGCCAATTCAATTCGGCATTCGGCGCCCTCTGCGTACCTCTGGCATACTACACGGCGAAAGAGCTTGGCTTCAGGAAATTGACCGTCTGGTTCGTCACCATGTGTGTCCTCTTTGAGAACTCGTACACCACCATTAGCAGATTCATCCTGCTCGATTCCATGCTGCTCTTCTTCACCTTTACCACCGTCTTCTGCTGGGCCAGATTCCACAACATGCGCAGGCAGTCCTTCTCGCCAGAGTGGGGCTTCTGGTTGGTCATGACCGGTCTCTCCATCGGATGTGTGTGCAGTGTCAAGTGGGTCGGTATGTTCGGTACCGCACTTGTCGGTCTCTACACGATTGAAGATCTCTGGAACAAGTTTGGCGACCTCAAAATGTCCAAGCCAACGTTGATTGCCCATGTTGGATTCCGCGTCGTTGGTCTTATCGTCATTCCCATGGTTGTCTACCTTTTCTCCTTCTACCTCCACTTCCTCATCCTCGAGAACAGCGGTCCCGGAGACGCTCAGATGAGCTCTCTTTTCCAGGCCAACTTGAAAGGAACCGAGGTTGGCAAGGACAGCCCGCTCGAAGTCGCTTACGGTTCGCGTGCCACATTGAAGAACATGGGATACGGAGGTGGTCTGCTCCATTCGCACGTCCAGGTTTTCCCTGAAGGCTCTGGCCAGCAGCAAATCACCTGCTACCACCACAAGGATGCCAACAACGACTGGTTCTTCTATCCCAACCGTCACCAACCAGAGTTCAATCTTGAAGACCCCATCAAGTATGTCGGCAACGGCGATGTCATTCGTCTCATCCACGCTCAAACTGGCCGCAACTTGCACTCCCACGCCGTTCCTGCTCCCGTGACCAAGGCTGACTGGGAAGTCTCCTGCTACGGCAACGTGACTGTCGGCGACACCAAGGACCACTGGGTCGTCGAAGTGCTCAACGATGCTGCATCAAGAGACTACTCCAAGGTCCGCACTCTGACCACGTCCTTCAGACTCAAGCACGCCGACATTGGCTGTTACCTCCGTGCCGGCAACGTCAACCTGCCACAATGGGGCTTCAAGCAGATCGAAACAACCTGTGTCAAGGAGGACAAGCCCCGCGATGTTTACACGCACTGGAATGTCGAGACGCACGTCAACGACAGACGCAAGTCTTCATCCCGCCTCACACGAATTGAGTAAAGCTGCTAACATGCCTCACAGTCCCCAAGGGCGATCCTGGCGCTTACAAGTCTCCTTTCCTCCGCGACTTCATCCACCTCAACGTCGCAATGATGACGTCCAACAATGCTCTCGTTCCTGACCCCGACAAGCAGGACGATCTGGCTTCTGCACCCTGGCAGTGGCCCCTTCTGAACGTTGGTCTTCGCATGTGCGGTTGGGACGACCACATCGTCAAGTACTTCCTCCTCGGAAACCCCTTCGTCTACTGGGCAAGTACCGCCTCCCTCGCCGTCTTCGGTCTCATGGTTGCGTGGTACGCTATCCGTCGGCAACGCGGCTACGACGACTTGACTCAGGGAGATATTGACCACTTCCACTACTCCGGTATCTACCCCGTCATTGGCTGGTTCTTGCACTATCTGCCTTTCGTCGCCATGGCTCGTGTCACATATGTCCACCACTACTACCCCGCTTTGTATTTCGCCATTCTCGTCCTTGGCTTCTGTGTTGATTGGGCCACCAGGCGTCTGCCCAAGACTCTACAGTTCGGCGTCTACACCGTCCTCTACACCGTCGTCATCGGTCTTTTCTGGCTGTTCCGCGCCATCAGTTTTGGTATGGAAGGACCCAACCAGCAATGGAGCCACCTCAAGTGGTTGAGCACCTGGAGAATGTCCGATGCTTAGACGGTTGAGCGCTTTACGTGAGACGGTGGCACTGTCCTACAAGACGATGGCCGAGTCTCACTGTGTGGGAAATGATCTGGTCGCGTACGAGGTTCTGACAAATCGACTCCAGTAGAGTGAATTGGAGAAGATGCTTTCCTTTCAAAAGACCGGGCGTAAGGCATGCATGGTAAACGGATCAAATGGGGGCTGGCAGGCATGGCTGGGATGAGCTGATCGGCGCAAGGCATACACAAATTCGATCAGGTGTGGGATTAGCTCTCGACTCCTGTTATAGAAGAGGATGATGTGTAACAGAATATCTCGTATGTCCAATCTCTGTTGAAAAGTCTCTGAATTTATCCTTCACGTCTTGCCCAAGGCAATACTGTAGTTCTCGCAATGTTGTCAGATCGACCTCTGGAGCAAGGATCTCGATGGTGCCAATCGAGGGCCTGATCCCCTGCTGATTGCCCAGCATTCTGAAGGATAGGCTTTGCATCAGCTTGGAGGTAACCGTTCAAAAATGTGACGTGGAACATTTCACATCCGTGAAATCTCACCGAAACTGTCCAATCGGAAACACTGGAGCTGTGCACATCAAACATACGCATCCGACTAACAATACACTTAATCCTGAGTACGATAGAGTGATGTGCCGGATCCTGTGCGACGCGAATCCTTCCACCCTGGACTATGGTTGCACCGTACCATACAATGAACAGGAAGCGCAGGAACAACACGAACCCCAGCATATCACACCACGACGCTAAGCTTGTATAGGGATCGCGCAGTAATACACTCCGCCAGGATTATTTTCTGATATAAATGCTCTTAGACTCCCTCATCCATCTGGTGGAGGATCAATTCTCCGCGATCTCAGTGTCCTATAGACATCATGCTGTCAGCACTCACTCTGCTATGGCTGACGGCCACTGCGTCAGCCTACCTTCCAAACAGCTCTTTTGATTATATTATTGTTGGCGGCGGCACCGCAGGAAGCGTACTCGCCAATCGATTATCCGAAGATCCCTCCGTTTCCGTCGCCGTGATAGAAGCAGGAGACTGGGCTCTCGACGACCCGCTGGTCGAGACCATCTACGGAAACTGCGATGCTTGTACCACTCCAGTTGACTGGAATTATACCAGTATACCTCAGACCTACCTCAATCAATCAGTTCAACCGTATCACACAGGCCGCTGCCTCGGCGGAACAAGCGCACTCAATGGTTCGTATGTCCTTCTTCGATCCAACGTCTCTTCTGACGTCCGTAGGCATGATATACTTGAGGCCACACGCCCGCGAATTCGATACGTGGGAGGCGGTTGGCAACCCCGGCTGGTCGTGGGAATCCCTGCTTCCATACTTTCGCAAGAGCGAGCACTTGCAGATTCCTTCAGCGGCCCAGCAAGCGCAAGGCGCCACGTATATCCCCAGCTTTCATGGCTCTGACGGTCCTCTCGACATCGGATGGTCCCTGCAGATGAACGTGAGCACTTACGGAACAGATCTGAATGCGAGTTGGCATGCTCTTGGCCTGGAATGGAATGTCGATCCCAACGCTGGATCTCCCGCTGGCTTGTTCCTCCATCCTTCCGAATTCAATCTTCAACTCGGCGGTGTTCGGGAGGATGCAAGTAGAGCTTATTTGCTACCTGTGGCCAACAGGTCGAATCTGCACATCTTCACCCAGACCACTGCGCAGAAGATCGTCTTTGGTAACTACACAGCAAAGTTCGAGCACACCATAGTCGCGACTGGTGTGGAGGTCGTCACCGCGAATGGTACAAACGAATCTGTCCTCGCGAATCGTGAAGTCATCTTGTCGGCGGGCACATACCGAACTCCTGGATTGTTGGAGGTATCTGGAATAGGCAATCCAAGGTAAGCAAAACCCATGATCACTGAGCCATGTCACCACATGCTAATCATAACTCGCAGGATCTTGGCTAACCTTTCGGTCCCGCTCAAGATTAATCTACCAGGAGTCGGCAGCCGTATGTACGATCAAATAGACAGTGTTTTCGTCTACGATACCACAGGAAACAGCAATGCCACGGACACAATAACCAACACACCCACAATTGGTATCGTCACAGCCGCCGACATCTTCGGGAAAAACCTATCAGCCGTCGCCGCCGACCTTCGAAGCAACATCCCAGCCTACGCCCGAATCCTCGCAGCAGCAAGCAATAACGCATCATCAGTGGCAGCCGAAGAATACCTACTGAAACTACGCGCCGACCTGATTTTCGACCAAAACGTTCCAATCGGAGAGATACTTCTAGAGCCACTCTTCTCCGCATACTGGCTCACCCTCCCTCTCTCATCCGGCTCCGTTCACGCAAGTACCCTACCCAGTTCCAGAGTTCCATCACTAATCCCAGCTCAGGCATCAACAGCAGGTCCCTCGCACCCCCTGATAAACCCCAATATCTTCCAACTAGACTTCGATTTCCAGATCCAAGTCGCTCTCGCCCGCTTCGTCCGCACCCTCTCCTCCACCCCACCACTCAGCTCCTTCTCCCACGTAGAATTAATCCCCGGTCTGACTTCGATCCCCGCAAACGCGACCGATGCCCAATGGCGAGGTTACTTCGCCGCGAGTGCCGCGGTCAATTGGCATGGCGTTGGCTCGGCGCCTATGATGAGTAGAGAGCTCGGCGGCGTGTTGGATAGTTGTTTGGTGGTGTATGGAACGGGGAATTTGAGGGTTGTGGATGCTTCGGCTTTTCCGTTTGAGGTTAATGGACATCCGACTAGTACTATTTATGCGGTTGCTGAGAGGGCGGCGGATCTGATTAAGGGGAGGTGGGAGGGTGGTGGGGGAGTTTGAGCTGTGTCGCACGCGATATTGTTGGGATTTTCGGATCTTGTATGCTGGTTTTTGGGATCCGTTGTAGTATGGAGAGATGTATTATGCCGATTTAGAACGGAGTGATATATGCTGTAGGATTCAGGTAGAGGTAGCTTAGCTTTATGTTGCCCCGCGCGCGCAAGACTTTTTGTCCTCTGTTCTGCTCCAAAGGCTACAATAACCTCGTCCTGTCCTTTTCAGCTGCTGCCTAAAGAGCCCAACCCCCACCCCATCCTCGAGCCAGCCGCAGTCACAACTCGACTGATTCAAGCCGAACAGTGAAGACCATGTCTGACATGTCTTGTTTGATAACCACATTGCTCGTCCATCCCTCATAGTATAGCTACCTCACCTCAAATGTGCATCATGGCAGGAAAACGATCTAATTACCTCAATGAACGCCTCTCGTAGCGCGCCTGCTCGCCTGTGAGACTGATTGTCATTGTACTTTCGAAACACGCACAATCCCAATACGCCCTCATCAAAAGTCCCCGTGCCGAAGCAAAAGTCAAGAAATTGCCCTCCCTGTCCCGCATCAATGAAACCTCTCCCGACAGTCCCTTCAAGAGAAATGCAGGGTAACCCTCAACTCCTCGTCAGGAACACCCGTCGCGCGTCAGGGACACGAAAAGAAGACCAGAGTCCTCCCGATCAAATTTGGGAAGGCGAACTTTTGGCGAAGCCAAAGCAAAAGTCATGAGATGTGTGTGTATGCAGGGCGTCGGAATTGCCCCTGTGCCTGAGAGATCTACACCTAAACAAGCGCGAAGCTGATCCAGGGTTCGTCGGGGTTGCCGTACCCAGTCGGCGGTTGCGGAGGTTGGGGCTAAACGTTTCGGTGCTGGAGGGCGGAATGCGGGAGGTAGAGACGGGGTCGGGTTCCTGCGGGGCGCGATGTTGATCACTGGTTGGATGGTTCGATGTTTTGTATTTGTGTTGGCTAAGGTCACGGCTTCGCCGAGAGATCGCTAGGCAGGGGAGTGTCGAGCATTTAGCCGTCGGTCTCTCAGGGCGTGCATGAGGATGATGCTGGATAATGGGTCGATAATGCTTTGAGGTTCCTGAAGCTACGACGTGGGGAAATGCAACATCATGGGGATCATCTCGGGCGTGGCCGAGTCGGCTACTGACGGGAAAGGGGTAGTTTCACATGCTTGGAAGAAGCAAGTCTCCTCTGTAGTTTTTCATTCTAATCGCATCAGGGACAATCATGAAAGTTGATCGTGATTTGGTCAAGGTTGGGCGGATGGAATGGATATGCTCGTTTCGTTCGCGAGAACTATCGAATTCTATGACCCAGTTCAGAGGGTTCCATCACAGCCTCGCCAATCGAAAACGCTTCGATGTAACGCAATGTCCAGCACAAAGGCCACTCTTGAGAGCTCTTGTCGATAGTCCATCGGAGATCAGTTCTGCTTTGGACCTGGAGATCAGATAACAAGGTGGGCAAGATCTCGTATAGCAAGTACCGGCCTGCTGCGAACTGATCCTAGCTCATCAGATCAGTCTGGAACTTGACCCTGCAGGCGGTTGGGATAGTTTGTAGTCCATCAGCCTCTTGCGGGATGTTGTCATCTCGATGCCAGTGGACGTCGGTACAGGTCGGGTGTTGCACCATTCATACCATTGTCGATCATATTGTCGATCAACTACACTATCGCGTGGACCTTCGAATTCTTGCAGCGTCAACTCGTCGCGGTGGCAGGGGTTGATGGCTAGATGGACATTGGGCTCTATATTTATAAAATGCGGCTCATGATCTTACGCCAAGTCGCAATATGAGACGATCAAGGCTACCTTAAGGTGCTTGCCTACCTTACTTTGAACAGTCCCTTGAAAAGGTCTTGGCAATGATCAGACTTCTGTCCAAACCATGGACATGGTAACATACAGGTCAAGGTCATGTTGACTGCTTTGTTTACCAGCTATATCCATCACATTCAGCGCATGCCGCACTGTCTGGTCAACCTTTGAGTCTTGATGGTGGAACTTGTGTCGAGATCTTGAGAGATCGCTCCATCAATGAGTGCACGGCGGCTTGATCAACAACATGGGTCACACCTGGGACCTCTGCTGACATTCTATCCAACTTCGGGCCGTCTCTGGATGACACCGCGGTCTGTGCATTTACCCTTTGCAGGACACTACTGATCCCGGCACATATACAGTACCCCATCCTCGCCCTTATTTTGACTCCAGCCATTCAAGGAACTAAGGTGCTAGTACGATGTTTCATTGAGCTGACATCTAGATCGATGCCGGTTTCGCGCCATATCTCCAAAAAACTTGGCGACAGTTTCATGGATAATGACTTGGGGACGAGGGGCCGCCCGGGACCGCCGTTTGAAGAACATTGAATCATGCTCCAGACAGCTCACGACCAAGCAGCGACATAAAGTTCTCGGGGCAATAAAACTCTATGCATGTCTGTACATGGGTAGTAGTCATCCTGAAAGTAGTGAACGAGTCTCTACATCCATTCTCTCCTGTTCCATAACATATATATACAGCAATTATGTACTTGATACGGTTGCTCGCTTCTGTCTTCCACACTTCAATTCTCTTGCCCTTCTGTCCAATCTTTCAGGCAGAGCTCATCAACACGCATTAGTGCTCTTTTGTGTATTGTCACTCGCTACATTTCCTTTTTGACACGATCATGGCGGATAACATTGTTGGTCTCGCACTTGGCGTTACCGTGCCATTTGTAGTCGTCTGCGCAGCCTCTTTTGCTCTGCGCATCTATTCTCGAGCCTACATTGTCAAGTCTTTTGGAGCAGATGACTGGGCTATGGTTGGCGCTTTCATTGGCTGGATAGGTCATCGTCCCTCATGATACACGTGATGAGCACTGGGTACTAATGTGATGATAGGTCAGCAAGCCATTACCTATTCTTGGATTCATTATGGCGCTGGAAGGTTAGTGTTGCACCTTTGAGTGATTTGCCTGAACCCACTTACATGAACCTCAGACATCTGTCCGAAGTGTCTGACGAATTCTTGGTCAAGCTCAGGATAGTACGTACTTTCTCTATTGTGGTGGTCTGTCTCAGGGACTGACCATATTCCCAGACGCTATTTGTCGAGGAGTTCTATTATTACTTCGAACAACTTCTGATCAAGATGTGTTTTCTACTTTTCTATCTCCGTTTCCTAGGCAAGACCCCGGCTCGGAAATTCATTTACGCAACTATGGCGCTGGTATATCTGCAAGTGGGAGGCACATGGATATTCTATGGTCAGCTTAGGCATCGAACGTACACATACGGTCACCTGACAGATTTATAGGCCTGCAATGCCGTCCTGTTGATGCATTCCTGCATCCGGAACTCCACCCCAACGCTGTTTGCTTCACCACTGGTCTAGCTATGTATGCACCAACAATCGCAGTCAGTACAGCTTTTTCTCTATCTCATGTTCCCTACTGACGTATGTCGATCAGAATTTGTTGGTTGACATAATCATCCTCACCCTTCCCATCTACCCTGTCTGGCGACACCATACCGATGTTCGAAGACGTCTTGGACTGATCGCTGTCATGACATTGGGAGGATGTACAATCCTCGTCTCAAGCCTACGTATCATCATCATCCACCAATTGGCGAAGCAGTCGGACTACACGTACATCTTTGGACGAATAGTCATCATCACCACAATTGAATTTGTCACAGCAATCGTGACGGCCAATATGCCAGCCATGAGGTCGTTGTATAGATACCACGTCACCAAGGACCTGCAGAGATTGCATGATGATTACGAGATGGGAGAACATGGAACAGGTGACTCATCAAATGCAGGTAGCCGTTCTGGTAGAGGGAGCGGAAAAGACACAACACAGACCAGTGTTCGAAAAGTGTATCCACCAGGATTGCGCTTGTTTGTTCTTACGCAAAGCGAAGAGGAGCTCTTCGGGATCAGGCCTGCACAAGTGGTCGAAACAAGTGAGAGGGAAGTCACATCGGACAGTGCTAACAAGCCCATCACTCTCGCCGATGTGCTGAACCGAAGCACGGAGTAAAGTAGAGGTTTATGGTAGTAGAACCAGTCAATATCTTCCATCAATATTCCGTCTCCAAAAGTTATCTTACCTCCCAATGTATTTCGATTTTCATCAATGTCCAGAAGCACGCTTGCCACGTGGCTGTCTCTCAGAACAAAATATCAAGGTGTAATATTTCTGTTAGATAAGCTTAGATAATCAATTGTATAAGGTAACATCATTGATATTCATTCGTGACAACTTGCTCGATGTTCCTCCTACGTCATGAAAGATCTCAATCGAGATACGCGAGAAGTAGTCCCAGAGGCTTTAACGGCTCAGCCGCTCAACAAGCCTGGGAAACACGCTTAGGCAGATTCAACTCCTCTAACTTCTGATGAGAAAATTGCCTCTCGTTGTGCGAGAAGCAGAAACGCATGAACTCAACCATACCCGCAGCTAGTATCGTATCAGCTAGCAACTCGCAGCTTCTTTTTGAGATACTTACCTGTCAATCTTGGTCCTGCTCTATCGTTTGCGTCTCTGCCATTCAGGCGTGTGTATTCCATGACCTGATCTGTGCGAGGTTTGCGGCAGTGTTCGTATGCTTGTAGACGGAGAGGTATGTCTTCTATCTTGGTTCCCAGGGGTAAGAATGTTGCGAGAGACACGGCATCTTCGATTGCCATGGCTCCACCTTGTCCCATGTCTGCGTAAAGTTTAGCAGTTACAGAATCCCAAACGGAACACGTGGCACTCACATGGTTGGAAGGGATGAGCCGAGTCACCAATTAGTACCGTCCGGCCTTTTACCCAGGTCGGCAGACTTTCCATGTCTAGGAGCTCCCAAGCTTTCAGATCGTCACCTGCCATTTCCATGATATTCTTGACACTGGGCGAAAAGTGAGAAAACGCTTTTAGCAGCGTTTCCTTACTACCGCCCGCGTTGTATTCGTTTGAGCCGTTGTTTGAGCCAGCCTCCTTTGATGGGATAAAGGCGACGAGGTTCATGACTGTGTCGTCCGAGCACGGATAGGCAACAAGTCTCCTGTCTCCACCGTCCCACTCAATGAATACTCCTGGATTGATCGCATATTTTGCGGTGGCAGTGTTCTTAATGAGAGCTGCCTTTGGCACCAGCCAACGAAAACAGCTTTTACCTACACGTTTGGGCTGTGGCAGATCGCCAACCACGGATCGTCTGATGACAGACTGTGTAATGTCAGCATCGAAATGAGCGATTCAGCGTTGAAGCTACTTACATGCACGCCATCTGCACCGAGCAGGATATCTCCCGAGAATTGTTCGCCGTCTTCCAGGACTACCGTCGCCGTGGAGCAGTTGATGTCGACGATTTTACAGCCGGTATGAAGTGTTACTGGCGTCCCAATCCCGGCCTGAGATATAGCTGCTTCCTTCAACTGTTTGTGGAGATCGACACGATGAACCAAGTAGAACTCCTATACGGCATGAATACCTGTTCGCCAACAAAGTTCAACCAGGATTGTACTCACTGCCTGCCATTCTTTGCGAATCTGCGAGAAATCGGTACAATGCTGCAAATCGCCCGAAGAATTGTAACGATGAATCTAAATATCGTGAAACCATCAGCAAAATGAGTGTCTCTACAAGCTCATGTCACGTATGCATGCCTCTCGAAGTAACGTTCCACCAAATTCACCAGGCCGAATATCCAGCCTTTCGAGCAGTGCGGTACAGTTTGGCGGCATGTGGATGGCGGCGCCAGTCTCGGTTGCAAATCGTGAGCGCTCAAGTATCTGAACAGCACGTCATCAAGATGTTAGACAGAGGACACCTGCTAATTCGCTGATTGGAGGGTCATACCACGACATGATGACCTTGCTTGCGTAGAGCAATGCCAGCAGCTAGACCTGCTAGACCAGCGCCTATTATGACAATGTCGAGACTCTCCTTAATCATGCTGGTTTGAGTTTCCATGCTTCGCAATATCGAAATAAGGCTAATTGAAGAGGAAGGGGAACTCAAAGAGCGGAAAAGAAGATAACATACAGCTTATAGTACTTAGCCCTACCGTACAATTAGGCCTCCGTTATCTCGAAGTCCGAGATCGTCGGTTGGATGGAAGAGGAAACATGTCACAAAGTATTGAATTAGGCCAACATAAAGCTGACATTAGCGTAAGAGCCACATTCCTTCGATCAAAGTTTCTGCTTCACCTCCTCATGTCAGGCGAAGAACATTCTCATTGCTTTTGCTAAGGATGAGTCTGTCGATGGTGCTGATGGTCAACATGCAGAGACCATGCGGGAGGTGCTGCCGAGCGGAGATCCGCCCGGCGGCTTTCGTGCCTTCTTGTGGGGTTGTCTGCCCCAATGTCGCCCACCTCAACGCGACTTCAATCGGTCGCTTTTCACGCATAAGTAATCATCATGTCGCTCAGTACCTCATGTCTCGCAAAGATGAGTAAAATCACAAGAACCGGACGCAAGGTCAAGGCTGTTTTGGGATCAGGCTCGCACTGCCGCGGTATTCATGCCGCCTTACAAACTGCATTATTTCGAACGCTTCAACTGATGTGACTTCTCTTTGCAAGATCAAGGAGTTCATTCCGGCCCACGGAGCTTCCACCATAGGCAGTATCCTGAGCTGAAGAATCAAATCATTGACATGTCGCCATCACCAGAAAACCCAGGCACATCAGCATCGTGTCTGGCCAATCAGATCGATTTGTTTATGGACTTTTCCTCGCGAAGTAACGTCGCATGCTGATTGTGCAGAACGCCTTCACTGGTTGACTAGCTACTGGAGAGCTCTGGTACTGTAATCAAGATTATCTGTAGATTTGTTTGCGTGTAAATAAATGGGTTAGATCATCTGCTGACCTACCTGGCACATCTGGTACGCTTGCTACATGCCTACATGCCAGCTTCAGGAGACTCGTGACACCTAGAGTGAAAGAAAAATGATTGCCAGCTGTTTCTCTCATGATTGACCACCGCATCGCGCTGTATGAAAATATCCGCACGTTTCCAAATTCACCTTTCACCTCCATCTTCACCGTCTAACAAACTCATGCCCAAAAAAAGTCGTGAATTCAACCCTTGCCAACTCTCTTACCCACATCTCTGACTGCAACAAAAAGACTTAAGCAGCGACAATCTATCAGAGATCAAAGCCTCCCTTAAAAGTACAATTTAAACACGTAGGCAACGCACATAAAATCGCCCTCCCAGTACCAGACAAGAACCTCAATCATCAGCAATGCCTTGGTTTCACAATCTACCAAGCCCAACGAAGCACAAGTTCTACTCGGATCTGGACCAACTTACCAACGAGCAATCACCAATTTTAATTGGCAGTAAGGAGTCACACTCAGTACTGCATCTCATGAGTCAATTTCCCGACATGAAGCAAGAAGTCATCTCCATGACTCTCGAAAATCGAGGTATCGCGGTCCCCATCGTGGGGAATGTGCAACAGGATGCCCAAAAAATCGACGAATGGCTTTGTGCTATTGGCAATGACACAATTGCTTTTGTGAACCACTTTACCATGCTCCAGCTGTCATCTTCAGACGTCGTCAGCAGTGAGTATGGTATTGACATACGTCTACTCGACTTTTCGTCCAAAAACAGTTACACAGCCAAACTCTGCCTCAAAGAGTTTTCTGCCGATGGCAGTCAGTCAAGACTGTTATATCCTGGCTCCGGAGGATATGCTCACGCCGGCTCCCTCCTCCAACCTAGAGTCACCAGCACAAAAGAGAGCATGCCACTTGATCCGCAGCCTCAATCTCATCTTCTATCCAAGCATCTGGAGCACATTGTATCCACCCTGGCTCAATTCTCTGCAGAGGACAAAGCGCAGGGATCACACTCACCCCACCTCTCACAAACCAGAATTTTCCGACTTCTCTGCGCCTTGCACACCTCTACTGGCAGCTCCAAGAAGAGAGAATCGCAAGAGCACCATCTCTTCGAGGAACATTTGCGAAAACTCTCAGAAGGCGAATACGACTTCCGCGTCCAGCAAATGGGTGAGGGAGTGGCCAAGCCAGTGAAGCCACCCGGGCAGATGAGAAAATTCGATGGCGAGGAGAGCCCGAATCTTGAGGGGACGTACAAACGCTACCCAGGATGGGAGCGAGATCTCTGGACCAGACCATTCAAATCTGAACAACAGAAGGAGGAAGCAAAGACGCCCATGGATGCATCCCGGCGGAAGAGATCGCCAGAGCATAGAAGATCATCCGTGTTAGGGACGACTCTAGATCACGATATTTCGCCGAAAACAAAGCTTTCAACACCAGTGCAGAAGATGTCCGCTCATCCCAGACTTCCATCAGAGCATCAAACTTCGCCAGAGCACGAGCAAATACCGCTGACCAAGACTTCACCCGAGCGTAATATATCGCCCAAAACCAACCCATCAACAAGAAGAAGAAAGTCACCCGAACACGAGCGACCCAAAACAACCCCCGACCACGAAATCTCCCCCACCCACCAGACCTCCTCACACAAGAAAAAAGCAAGCCATTCCTCAACCGCCTCAGACCCCAAAAGCGCCCGCACCCTTGCCTCCACCGCAAGCACAGCTACGAAAACCCTCTCGGTGTCCAGTTGGTCCACTCTGACTAAAGAAGAAGTCGAGGCTTTCTACGCGCAGTCACCTGTTCCTAAGGCGAGCAAGAAAGTAGCGGAGAAAGGGGTGAGAGCTTGTTTGAAAGCGCGGTTTGAGAAGTTTACTAGTCGGTTGGGAAAGAAGACTTAGGTGGTTGGAAGGGGGCGTGAGATAGTGAGACGGGATATGAACCTCGCGAGCAGTTGGGGCGGATAGCGAGGATTGGGGGAGAAGTCGCGTGCTCTTGGACGCGGCGCTGCGATTTTGCATAGCATGGCGAGTGGGTTCGCGGATTGGCGAAGCATGGCATAGCATAGCATATTATAGCATAACCCGATTCATCCGAACCCCGAGAATTGAACTCGTCACTTCACACGCATCAACCCGATTCTCTCCCGCACAAGCCACTTACGGCTTCCGTGAAAAGAGGAGTCATGTATCGTAGATCAACCAAGACCTAGGCCTTACGATTCCTCGAAAAGGCGGATATATCCCCATCCTCATCGTCCCGATCACGTGGTTATGTGGGCATCTAGGGATATGGGACGAGTAGCTGACCCCGACTGTAGAGATACTGTTACCTAAATTTTCTCATAGCAACCCCTATTTCGAGTCCGATATGACCAGCCCGATAGGAGAGAAATAATGAGCATCCGAATTGTCGCGGATGGACAGAGGACGGGAAAGGAAAAACGGAGGTGACTTGTGTGATGAGATTGTGACGGACATGCGTCGCTGGTGCCTTTTCGACTGTAGAAATGGGTCATTTCCATCAAGGGAAACGGAGAAGTCTATATGCGGTGATGATGAAGGATTTGAGGAGGATTCGCACGTCAGCACTCTTGATGGGCCATGTACAGAGACTGGGAATTGGGAAACGGCGTTTTGACTTGCTGGGTCAAGGTTGAACAGGCACTGGGAAGACTAGACTTGACTAGTGTAACGTGTAAGAGGGTAATTCTGAACGGGCTATTATCTGCTTTTCCTGCATTACACTCCATGAACCGCCACTTCCTGGGGAGAGGGGCGGGGGGTCCCTTGTTTCGACTGCTGAGGTCAATCGCCATTCCATCAACAATGAGCCTGCCGCCCATCATCGGAATGGCCTCTTGTTGTGGCGGCCCCACCACTATAGGCTTTGGCCCAGAGCATACTGAACGACTTCACACTCTGGCTCAATATACTTGAGCTCAGTCGCATCTATGGCGATTGTGTAGCGCTCGTCCCGGCCATAGAGATCCTTGCGAAGCCTGGGGAGATATGCAGTCGGTTTGTAATGCACGTAACGTTGCCGATCATCTTCGCTATGAGACCACATATTCGCGTGGTCACAAAGGAGATATCCAAAGGATATGACAGGGCATGCTGAATCCGACGAGCTGTCGAGCTTTCGGATGACCTGGGTCGCGAAGTCGGTGAGCAACGAGGGCAGAAGGATCCCTGCATAAGCATCCTGGTACCTGCCCATGTCAATGTTAAGACCCAGGAATGTCTTAGGGGCGGCAGAGGCCAGCTCAGGATATTCAAAAGGGAGATTTGTGGAAGGTGCGCGAGGCTGCCCTAGTACATGTTAGCCGTGCACGATTTGGGCGTAGATAACCACACACGATTGCCTCTCCGTAGGGACCCCACTCTCCCTCGTCAGCCTCTTCCATATCGATGCGCGGCAGGGCTAGTGCGAGCTGCTGGAGTTGAGGAGCGTCCCGGCACAAAGAAGTCAAGCCAGCGGGAGAGATGCACCAAATGTCACTGTCCTGCTCGCTACTGTCCCACCCAGAAGGTCCAAAATAGAGTCGGCGTACAGATCGTGTATGATGCAAGATACCCTGCAACAGAGTATCTACAGGATCGCCGTTGAAGCTCATGTCGATATATAATGCATGAAGTCCGGCAAAGGATTTCAGGAAATCTCGCACTACGTCGGCCGCAGTCTTAGATGCTTCGACACAGAGATACCGCAGAGCAGGCGGATCCCTGCGGTAAAGTGCGCCCAGCTCCCCAAGGAAATTGTCCAGGCTGCTTATATAGTAAAGGTTGAAGTTAACTAAAAGACTGAAATTCACAATATTTGACATCCAGGCTATAGCTTTAATAGTAGTACAACAAAGGATAAGGTTAGTCAGTTTAGAAAAGATTATAGATTTAAAGCAGCAATTGTCTTTACCTACTTTTACTAACTATTCTAGCTTATGATATTCAATCTCTTAGAGATTGATATAGCTTCAAACTACCTTAATAGCAAAGTCTAAGAGCTCTTTATACTACGCTATTATTTTAAGCTTACGTATATATATTTTTTAAGGAAATGCAAACTATACTTAGAGCGTAGACTTTAAACCCACTACTAGGGATAAGGACGCTAGTTTCCGTTATTGCGTTGTTATAATCTCTAAAAAGTTATAATTTATCTTAGAATAAAAGTCTATAAAGCTGCTTATAATTGTTAATAAGGGCGTGCTATTATACAATTAGGGGGGTCGGACTTAAACTCCATTAGCTAATTAGGAGAGAGCAATCTAAGCAGACTGCCAAAAGGCTTAGTTAACCCTAAGCTAAAATAGCTTAGGATATGTAATACGTAAATACTTTTCACGCTAATATTATATTTGCTAAGACACGCTCGATCTTCTTGACTGTGTACCTATCGAGATTAAGATCAACTTATTAATAGAGAAACTCCGCAGCCACTATTTACGTCTCTTTATAAATTAAGTAAAGAGCTTTGCAATCCGAAGGTCTCAGGATCTATAATAGAATTAGTAAAAAGGATAATATTGCGTAATTAATTTTTCGTAACTAACGTATGAATTGATGATGCGATGCAATTCCAGAGGCAGATCCAGGTAGATGTTGGCGGGTCTCATCGCTGTGGCATCCTTTGTAGGGGGTGCCATCATCTCGGTGTTCGATTGTTGTGCGCAAATAGAGGCAAATTGAGTAGAGAAGGTCGTGTGACCGTAAGAAAGAGGAAGTGATGTTTCTGAAGAGAGGATGAGGTGACGACAAGTGAAAGTGCGCGCGATGTATGCCAAGCCATCCCATTCACCTGTGACCAGTAGTCAGCAAGGACAGAGTTAAAGTGGGACAAGATTCTTGAATCAAGGCCTGAAGGAGGGATATGAAAATGGATAGAGATATCTAGAGACAATCTTGACAGCGTTCAAGATACGTTGTTCTCGGAGGAACAGTCGCATCCGAGAATAGACTTCTTTAGCGTCGAGATTTGAGAATTCTGAGCCCCTACAGCAGTCGAAGAGGAAGGAGCTAATGCATAACAGAGAGCTCCGCTTCGCTCTGCTCAATACCCCGTAATGACAAACGCGGATTGTCCTCTGAAGCATAGCTTGCAAGAAAGGCCAGAAGGATATTCAGACACATTTCCCGTCCCTAGTCCCGAACACAGCGTGACCAACTAGCGGTTACAGGCGGCCGCCCTCTTCTTGTCCTGGTCTCCCGAGACGGTCACGTTTGTTCCCTTTGATACGACTTCCCCACTCCCCGTGTCCTCCTCCAGCGGTGCCACATACACCAGACCATGTTTCGCGATGAGATCCGCGTCGCTCATATCAGACCCAATATCGCGCACCAATTCCTCACCATAAGCATCTCCGGCCTCATATAACCCAGCAGCCAACCTCACAGTCGTAGGTTTCTTGCATGCCCGTGGTGCAGTCGAATTGTCATGCCTTTTGTTCGGCTGCGCGTTATTGGTTATGATGCAGCTCTGACCGTATCCTGACATTGTTTCGAAGTTGGAATTGTCGTAACAAACCGCTGGTGTGGCGGAAGATGTGCACCCGATGCAGCCTCCACCGTTGTCCGTACTGTGGAAGATACCCTGACCTCTGCCGTCCGATGTTGTAGATCTTGGCAAAGGGAAAGGTATGCGGAGCGGGAGGCGCCTTACAGCAGGTGAGAGCTGGCTCGTCGCGACAGCCTAGACCCAAGCTCCTATGCCGGGCACCTGGTGGTAGTACTGAATGCTGGTTGACCAGACGTATGTAGCTGAGATGAATAGTGCTACGGCGTAGATTTAAGCATAGTCGTAATTGGTATCTGTATCATGATGAGTCAGCAAGATTTGACCGGTTGGACTCTATAAATAGATATCTACAAGAGTGTGTATATAATACACTCACAGTATCAATAAAGATGGAGAAGCAAGAGCGTTGCCAGTCAATCACGTTTTCATTCCAACTGGCGAACTACAAAGCAGCGAGTGGAGCATCCAAACAAGACAGATATCTCTTGAGTTGCAACAAAGAAAAAAGGGGATAAGGCAAAATACTGATATATAAAGATCTGGGATTTCTCGAATAGGAAGAAGAATCAAGTAAAATGTACAGCGACCGGTCGAGCACTCCTGGCTGTACAAGAAAGAAAGGAAAAACACAACGCCAAAAGCCAACTGCTTGCTATGCTATGCTTGTGGGCTTCTTCAATCGAGATCAAAAATCGCTATGCATTTGCCAATCGCAACGCATGCCGTGGTTTGTGCTTTAGGTATCCAGTGACTTTTTGTTCCTGCTCTGGAAGCGATAGGGTCATATTTCCTCGTCCTCCCCCAATGAGCCCGAGGTGGCGGTTCTCTTTCCGCTGCCGTTCAGCTTGTTCATCTCATACGACTCGCTCTCCAGTTTGGCGCCAGACATTTCCATGGCTTGGCGTCCTGTGTCAGAGCTTTCAAGGAACTCTCTCAGTTTCTGCTTGAAGATATCCAAGCCTTGTGCGCTTGCTGCATTGGTCATCTGTATTATGGGACCCCAGAGGTTAAGTCGATATGTGATGACAGCTGCGGCGCCGAGAATGGCAAGGAAAAGGAAGTATATCGGGTTGCGGAGGACTGTGACATTTTGTTAGTATGAAGTCTGGGGGAAAAAAAAATGAGCAGATACTTACTGGCAACAATCTCGTTCCAGCCAAGTGCGAGCAGCAATCCGTAGAAATACAGCGGCACTTGCGTGACACCTCCAATCGCACTTCTCTTGGCCTCGACGTAAATTCCATCAGCGGTCTTGCGGAATCTTTGCGTCAAGTCCTCGGCCTTGGTGAAGCTGATCATCTCCATCTCCTTCTCTATGGTCTTTCCATCGTCTTCGTCGATGCCTCCGATGGGCGCCAGATCTTCCTCATCTGCTGCAGTGGCGGCGGCTGGTTGTGAGCCAATCCATGCGAGCAGATCCGGTGAGGTGCCAGTTTCTGAAAGCTTGAATGTTTCGAGTAGGGGTATAAGCTGAAGAGTGGATTCTCTTGCCTTTGTGTAGATGCCCTCAATGTCGTCGGTAGGCCTCCAGATGCGAGGAACGCCATCATCGTCATAACGGAACTTGTCTTCAAAGTTCTCCCTAAGCTTGAGAAGAATGTTGCCTTCCATGACCTCTTCATCAATCTTGGCGCGAAGCACAACCCAGCTCTTCCGCTTCAAGCGCCAGATGCCAACTTCGACCTCTTCGGGGCTAGCATCGAGAGATCTCGCGCGTTGAACAAATTTGGCCTCGGCATCCGAAACGGTTTTGGTGAAGGCGGTCCAGATTCGATCCCAAAGGTCTTGCTCGACATTGCCACGAGTGCCCGTCTCAGGAGCGCCAGAGCCAGCGCGTCCAGAGCCTAGCTTGTTGAACTGCAAACCGACAGATTCCATCAGGTGGCTGCGTACCCAGCGCTCTACACGCGTTGCCAGGCGTCTAAGCTCATCCTTGCGAAGCTTGGAGCTGACCTGATCGAGATCCTTACGGTACAGATTGAGCTCTTGCTCGTACTCTGACCACACAGCACCTTCGATGATGGTTCTCTTGGCTTCTTGCTCAAATCTTGTAATGGCAGCCGTCTTCTCGTGCTGCACGATTGAGCTGAAATCGTAGTTGCTGCCAGTCTTCTGACCGGTCTTGATGGCAGTTGTGACAGCGTCGCTGAAAGTGGCAACACCCTCAATGTGTGCGGCGGTCAGCTGACCCTTGAAGAGCAGCTTGAGCCTGGCGTCGACTTGGGATTCCAACTCGGCAGATTTGCGCTTGTATACGCCCTGGTGGTATCGACTCGCCTCAACCTTGAAGTCCTCGAGCACTGCTTTCCGAGCCTGGTTGATAGTTCTGCCCAACTCGGGAATGACGATGGGCGAGCCCGACTTGGAAGCTGCAGTCTGCCTGGTCTCTAAAGGAGCGACGGCCTCATCAAAGGCGACCAAGGCCTCGCGAGCGATCTCGTCGCATCGGAACTGGGCAAGCAGCTCTTGCTGTGTGGGCAAGTCCAGGTCCTTGTTACTCTCGATCTGCTCCCAAATGCCGTTTGCGTAGTGGCTGAAGCCATCGGCAGGGATTCTACGGTGATACTCGGGCAGCAGTACAGGCTCGCTCTGCTCGTCCAAAAGGAACATATCGCTTCTCCTCTTTTGTCCTTCCTTGAACCTTAATCCTAGCTTGTCGACTGATGCGGTAAAGGCGTCTGGCTGGAGAATCTTGTGGGGCAGTGCGGCGAACGCAAAGTCAAAGTAGTCTTCAATTTTAGAGTCCTCGAGTCCAGTTGGTTTTGTCAGAGTGGACCAGATTCTGCTCAAATCGGCCAGGAGGGTTGCGCGCAAGTTGCTGAGAGGCGTGTTGCCAATGTGGTCTCTGATAACGAAGAAGAGCAAGCTTCGCGGGACGGTACTGCTACTCGTCAGCGTTTGTGCGGACTGCCATTAGGCGAAGGAGAGGAGGCGCAGGTATACATACCCGCTCTTCAGGAAGATGCCCAGGTTGACCTCAAACACAGTCTTCAACAGACCCATGTTTGCGCCTTGGTAGAGACCGACTTGATGCTCCCAGATGTTCACAATGAGCACCTCACTGGTGGCAAGGGCGAACAGCGCGCTCTTCCTCTCAAAGTCTTGGTCTTCACCTCTCTCTCTGCCATCCGTGCCCTCGACATCCATGACGAGGATGTTCTCGGCCATCCTTCGTTGGGAAGTCTCGTCGACATCTCTCTTATTCTTGCTCATCCAGATACCCTTGGTCGTCTGTCTCCTCTCATTCTCCGACATGACGCCAAAGCCGGTGCCAAACAGCGCATTCAGAAGTGTACTCTTTCCTGTCGACTGAGATCCAAACACAGAGATGATGTGGTAGTTGAAACCCTGGCGCAAGATGTCTTCTTGCTGAAAATAGGCTGGGAGGCTCGTGTTGAAGTTCTTGTTCTCGTCGATGACCTGAATGCCATGTTCAAAGCTCTCTGAGCTGGGTTTCTCACCCACCGCTGCAAAGTGTCCGTTCATGGTGCTGACAGGTGGTGCCGTGACCGAGTGCACAGCTGAAGGTCGCTTCGATTGTGGTGCTTGCAGGTTGGATGAAGGCGACAACCCTGAGCTGCCCCCATTGACGGCAGATGTGGGTGCTTCCGCCATGGTGATGGCACGGGTTCAAGGCACCTGCAGGTATTCAACTGATTCGGTTAAACTTGTAAAGCAATTCACGACAGAGATCATGCCCTTCTAAATCACTTGAGACAAAGGGGCCACTCACAACTGGACGATTGTTTGCATGTCTGCCAAAGGGTCATCGCAAGCGACACCACTCTGTGACGTCGTCTTCTTGGCACAACGCTCGGTCCTCGAAATGACCTGATGACCTCCAGCTGATGATCCGCAAGCACCGCATTCCTATTTTGAGCCACTGAACTCCTATCTGCACAATCACCAATCTCACTGCCATCACCCTGATTGAGCATTTAATAAGATATAAACTGCGGTCATTTGTTCCATGTGCTATTGGCAAATTACGTGCAATCGCCGACGATGAGTCCTTGACCTCTCGCCATTCCACCTCCACCATATTACATGTCGCTACGACAATCCCCGATCCATGTATTGACCATCGCAGATTAAAAGAAGAAAGAAGAAAGAAGAACAACAATAATGATCATCCGCCATCGCCCGTGCCACGCCTAACCTGAACGAGTGTGCGCAGAGAGAGTCTGCCGTGCAAGAGGGCTGACCTCCTCTCATAAGTGATGCCATCGGGATCCAAAAGGTTACGATAATGAACGTATGGTCCAAAGCGATCACTTGAAGACCCTGTAGACGATAAAAGCTTTTTGACATGATGCGAAACCGTGTATATGGAATGAGAAGGTATCCATGCTGATGGTAGACAAGTCGTGTCCGACGAGGATGAGAACATGATTTGGTAGTGGTACTGCTTTGGAGACGTATTGATCCTTCAGGTGCCTTTGGTTGCCTGCGCCACCATTATGGATGCATTTTTTGTGAGCGCAGCTTGAAAAGCTGCCAACGTCTTGAGACATGGAGCCTAGGTTGGAGATATCCGATGTGATGTGTACATATCTTTCCGGTCCAGGCAAAGATGGCCAGGCTTTGCCGACTAGCGGTAGCTGCCACCGCTGTAGGCACCGTAGCCACGGTTACCACCATAGGCGCCTTCGCGATATCCGCCGCGATTGCTCATGGGGAGTCCGACGGGTGGACCAGGGCGAGTCGCCACAGCTGGGTTGCAGCAAAGCATGGCGACACGTGAGCCATACTTGGATCCTCGGAGAGAGACCATGTGCTTGCGGATGTGGGCGGCCACAATCTCACGACGCTGAGGGTCGGCGTGAGTGAGAATGTACTGGATGAGGTAGTTGCCAAACTGATCACCCGAGATGTCAATCAGGGGCATGCGAGGACGGTCAGGACGAGCCTCGCAGACACGGTCAAGGTAGCGATCAAGAAAGTCAGTGCTACTAATCTTCAAGCACTTCTCGACCACCTTGGAAGCGAACTGATCCATGCTGTACTCGGTAGCGAAGCGGAGAACGTGGTCAATGGCGCGGGTGCGGTCTGGGGGATTGCCATGCTCGCAGATGTGCTGGATGCACCAATTACCGAATTGACCATGAGCGACGACATCAATGCTAGCAAGGACTTCATTGATGCAAGGGCGCTGTCGAAGCACGTTAGCGGATATCATTCACAGAGGATGACGGCGGCATACCTTGTCCTCCTCGAGGCAGTTCTCAAAGATGTTCTGAACGACGAGACTGCCAGTCTCACCAAGGGCGACCTCGTGCCACATGCCACGAAGAGCTTCGTTGACGTACTTCATGATCTGAGGTGGAGAGTCACTCCAGCGAAGCTCGAACAGCTTCTGCCAGACGTGACAAGCATAGCGGTGGATGACAGTCTCCGGGATGCGACGGAGCAGTTCGTGTACCATGATGGCCTTGTACTCTTCCGGGACACAGTCAAAGGCCTTCTGAACCACATGACAGCCGAAGGCATCCATACTCAGATTGAGCGTGTTGCCGCGAATGGCACGAGCAATGGCAATGACCTGCTCAGGAGTGCCGTGTTCGAAGCAGCGCTGAACGAGAAAGTTGCCGAAGCGATTGACCATCAAGGGGTAAGCCTGGTCGATGATTGCTTGGACAATCTCGTACTTTTGCTCCGTGGTACCGACCTTGAGCTTCTGCTGCAGGAAGATGGATGCCTGCTGATCGTTGCTGTGGACGATCTTGTCGACAATGTACTTCCAGTTGCAGCTCATGTTACGGTCAAGGAGACGACGGTAGTTCATGGGCTCGGCGGTACTCATGTAGCTGGCCGGGGCCTCAACCTCGGACTGAACCTTGTCAGCACGATGGGTATGGTTGGTCTTGACATGATTCACGCGTACCTGGTCCTGCATGTGCCATGGCTGAGGACGACCAAAGGTACCAGGTGGACCGTGGAATTCGGCAGCCATGGGAGAGAGTCTGGTGCCGATGGGTCTCTGTATGTAAGGTTGAACACCTGGCTGGCTCATACTTGGTGGCATGTGCTGTTGGTGCTGCATGGGGTACGAGGGTTGCATGGGCTGCATGGGCTGCATGCCGTCCATCGGACCATGCATGCCCTGGAAGGACAATGGAGTCATTGGAGGAGTGATGCCGGTCTGGTCAGAGGGATTGCCACCGTTGAACGAGTTCCAAGGGTGAAGGTGATTGCCAAAGGCAGATTGTGGACGGCTAGATTGACCACTGCTTCTCATGGAAATGTCAGCAGGAGATGGCTCGTTGAAGTACGGACCAATGCTGGCCGTGTCGAGACGCAGAGGAGCCTGCTGATGACGCATATTAGGAGGCATTGGATAGAAGTTGTTGTTCATGACAGGGGCCATGCGAGTGTCGGGTACGACATTGGGGCCAGGGAGGGACCAGCCATTGCTAGAAGGCATCGGGACTCCTCCGCTGATGCCACCTGGAGCTGGTGGAGCAAAGCCGGCGTTCCAGATGCCACGGGCAGGTGGTGCTTCGTACTTGTTGGAAGGCAAGACGGAAAGGACGGGATCAGTCTGTTGGACCCAATTATCAACACGGTTGACGACAGCTTGAGGGCCGAGATCACGAGTGTGATCGTAGTCTGGATCAAACTGGGAACCCAAGGCCTGCTCCATGGTGTGCTTGGTGATGCGGGACTGAGACAGTTCCTGATCCATATGTGCGATTGTTGTCTGGGCAGTGACAAGTTCTTGCTTGAGACGCAAAACCTCGGCAGGATCCGGAGGGGAGTCGCTGTTGTTGTTGGATGCGGTGCGAGGGGTTGTGGCGTACGGGTCCGTGTTTGGCAAGTCCAAGGTAGAGCATGACGAAAATCCTGAGTGGTAAGAAGTCTTGTTCTGCGCGGTAAGCTCGTCCTTCTGTTTGGCCAGTCTGCCCTGTTGCTCAGACAGTCGTGCCAACAGGGCGTCCATTGGGGAAGGGCCAACCATAGGAACAGGTCCAGATGAGAGTTGTAATGGAACAACGGGGACAACGGGGAGAGGACTAGCCGTGTTGATGCGCACGTCTGGCTTCTGCGGTTGTGGTGAGTTATTTAACCGTTGCATAAGGAGGATGTGATGGTGACGAGAGATGAGGAGTTACCGGAGGAGTTACCTTGAACAGTGTGTGTTGTGTCGAAACAGCAGGTGCCGGCAAGTGGTTGCCAAGACGAGATGTGGTCAGTGGCAACACTTCACCTGCGGCTGAGGTGTTTTCACCCTGTAGAGTCTGCTGTGCACGGCGTGAGCTTGTTTGCGGTACGTAACGACGCCTCCATGGCGGTTTGGCACGTACACTGCCATTCTCATTGCCGTCATTGAACACCAGGAAGCCCGACGACGGTGCGTCTCTCATCTTGCGCGGTGTGGGTGATCCATCAATATGGAGAGTCGTCATGATACGTGGACCTTGTCGCTGAATGATGAGTCGCGTGCCCTGATGATACGAATTCCGCAGCTGGTATCGTCTTAAAAGCTATGCTGCAATAAGTTTACGTCAAAACCGAGCAAGGAGTGTCTAATGCGGACTGTAGCCGCAGATTATGTCGGTTGTGTTTGGGAAGAAGATGACTTTTGAAAGGCGCGAGAAAAGGAGATGTCGTGGATCACGCGTCGTCGCCTTCGGATGTTGACAGAAGGGGCAAGTGGCACCCAGCACCGACGCCAACGATCCAACCCCATGACGATATTGGTATGAGCTAGAGACGAACATCTCAAGATTCAGAGTAGCTTTTGGTCTATTATCGCAAGGCAGGTATCTTTTTCAGTATCATGCGTTTGGTTGAGATCACTGATCAATGCCTTGTTTCTCACCAGATATATGATTTAGCTTCAGAGATTTGACAGAAATCACCAAATAGGCATGATATTCTCTGTATATGCTTCATCAAGGGCGGGTAGCTTTTGATCTATTATTACAAGGTAGGTATCTTTTTGTCTGGAATTACACTTTTAGCCGAGATCAACGCCTCATTCCTAACAACCATTTGCAAGTCAACTCAAAAGGTGTCAGCCCTCCGCCAGACTTGTTCTGCCCTCGATGACCATATTAAAGATAACAGGATACTTCATCCAGAGCTGTATCTTTCCAACCGGGTACGACACTACTTTTTCAACAAGGTATCACAGGAAGATCATTTGTCGACGACGATCAGGATCATCCATCCGGAGACCGAGAGGTTCACTGGCAAGACAGATTGCAGTAAGCAATGCCACGGCAAAGGATTCTAGAATGCGAAGACCTTGGAAAGAAGGAACCTTGCTCCTCTAGAAACCACGAAATGGGCGAGACGAAGAACATTTTGTATACGCGTTTTCGAGGTTCGTTGGTAACTTTTGATTCATTATCGCAAGGCAGATGACCTTCTTCTGGAATGTAATTTTGGTTGAGATAAAGCCTGCGGTTCTTCTCACTGACCATCTGCAATTCGACTCCAGAGATGTTTGGAAACCACGAAACAGGGAAGACGAAGAATACCCCCCCTTATACGCCTATTTCCGAGGTTCATGAGTAATTCTTTGGTCTATCATCATAAGGCAGATGCTTCTCTTCTTGGATAGAAGCCTGCTTAAGATCAGTGCCTTATCCTTGCAGAATATATGCTATTTAGCTCAAACTGTGAAGGTGTCTTCATGCGACGTTATCGCGATGGCCCCGAATCCCCGATGACACAACTCCGGACAATTCTGATGAATTCTCAGATTCTGATGACTTCTACTGAATACATGCAACTTCTTCAAGGAGATTACCAGGAAGGTGGATATCATGACTTCTGGTTCTTTCTCGCTGTATTGCTGCAGGTTGTACCGAATAGACTACCCAGGCGAGAAAGTGGACATGGTTCTGGAAACCACGAGATTGGAGACGAAGGAATATTTCTTTGTAGGTCTGGTTTCCATGGGCAAGTGACGACTCTTTGACACTTTCTGACTTTGTATGATAGCTTCGAGCTTATCCTGTAGTATGGAAGTCTGTATGACTTCTTTAAAAGACTAATATATGTAGGATTTTTCGCACACGACCGCTGGTCTCTCTCATCCTTGAGATAGCCTTCTTATCCGTCAGAGGGACTGTTCCATGCCGGGTCATCAAGATGTCAAGGTAGATGTTTCTAGTCACCATTCAGAGCTCATGTCAGATACGACTCGCTGGTCACTTTCCACAGATAGTCAAAATACCCCATAGCAAGCACCTCTCCAGCACCTCCCCACAACATCTTCCTGTCTGCTACAACAAAGTCCGGCTGCCCAACTCCCGTCAACATAGGGACCAGCCTCGCAGCAATGTCCAGTCCTTCGTCGTCAGCACCCCAAACCACCAACTCCACTTGATCATCGCCAAGCGGTCGCAGAAAGATGGCACCAAGCCCTGCCGGAGAATCGTAGACCCTGGTCAGCCCATCCGCCCCGAGGATAACGATTTCGCCTGGGTCGACAATCCGGATTGGAAAGTCATGGGCGGAGCTAGCTGGCAAGTCAGGCCCGACGGTAATACGGATCATGTTGCTGTATTGAGGCGTGTAGGTGGCGGGCTTGTCAACCACTTCGGTATCGGCGCCAAAGTACTGGCAGAGGTTACGGGAGATCTGCAAAGCTATCTTATCAATGACCGCCGAACGAGAAGATCTAGCGATTTCGAAGCCGTTGCTTGTGCGGAGAACGGCGTCCATAGATCCGAGCTGGCGGCCCTTGCGAAGCGCGGAGGACTGACCCGGAGGGATTATCTGTGATCAAAGTCAGCTTACATCTGGGTTGTCTTAGGTTGCCACACTGCACTAACCTGCCATGAGCCACTCGTAGACAGCCACAGATTTACCCCGTCGCTCGGAGCCGACAATTGCAGTGGTTGCCCATCGACTACCAGGTCATGGGTTCGGGCATAAATTGCGGGTAAACGCAAGCTGAGGACATTCGAGGTCCTTATGAAACACTTTGGCTCGGATGCGGAAAAAGAGACCTCTACCTTGCCAAGTTGGCCGTGTCGCAAGAGCTGAAGCACAGATATGCCATGCTTGGTCCCCATATCAGCAGGGTTGGCAACGACAAATTGGAAATTGCTTGGCAGGTTTACGAGTGATCGAGTGCCATCCAGATACTGCTTATAAAATGATGTAAGAGGTTTAGTTGTCATGATACCGTCAAACCAGTGATTTTCTCCATCGAGCTCAACGTAGTCAGAGCTGGCTTCTGCTTGCTGGATCAACAGACTCATCAGTCGTGAATGGAAAGCTGGCACATTATCATCAACCGATCCATGTTGCTGCAAGATCGGTATATGTCGTGTATTTGGCAACAGTCGTTCGTGGCGGTAGCTGCTAAGAGAAGTTTCCAGCATCGCGCGGATAGATGGATCTAGCGGTCGCCACAAATCGTATGGTACGTAGTTCTGGATGGACGAATATCCGGATACAGGAGCTGCGGCAATGATCTTGTCTGGTCGATGAGTCAAGGTATACCATGTGCCCTGCCCTCCATTGGAGTGACCACTGATCAGCCACCTATTCGTATCTACCCCTGGTCCGTCCCAGTCCACAAGCTCCAGCCAAACTGGTAAAGAGTCTACCGCGGCCTCCACATCGGCAAATCCCCAAGTATGCCAATCATCTCCACTCCACGGGGTCGAGCCTGTGGGGAATAATGCCCATGCACAAAGGTCAGGTACGGGGTCCAGCGCGTGCCTGACTAAGTCGCTGTCTGCTTCAAGACCAGCGCCATGTAGTTGTAGGAGTATCGGAAGTGAATTTGCAATGCCCGTTGAACATTCTGCTTGCAAACTCGGGGGTCGTAGGATGGCATAAGATACCATACCCCCAGGGTGGAGAAATGTTCTTTTATGCGGTTCATATATGGTTCTTTGCGATATGACTTGAGACAGGCTGAGTATGGAATGACCTGAACCAGTTTGTTCATACTCGATATCTAGTTGGATATAAGGAGAACAATGGGACTCGCAAGAGATGACAAAGGCAATGGGTCTTGTTTGGCCTGGTACAACTCGAGTGGCTGATGGGTGCGCAAGCCAAGCAAAATAAGCCGTGTCGTTGATAGAGATGCCTGTCACGTAAGCTTCATCAGGGGCATCGTTACGTACAGTGATAGAGCCAAGAGCACCTGCCAGGCGTCCATTGACCATATCAGGAAGAAGAGCGGGACTGGACGATAATACTAGCTGTTCCGTAGAGAGCTTGGTTGTGAAGCTTACGTCGATGGTAGGCTTGCCGATACCGCCCATAGAACGCACATCGCGGATAAGACGAAGATCTATAGTATGACTACCCGGCGACAAATGTAGCACCAAAGGTACCGTCTTAAATCCATAGTAGTCACCACCGAAATGGTGGACACCATCAACGTAGAACTCCAGCAAACGCTCGTTGTAGAGCACGACTGTCTGTGGAAGGTGTCCGTGTATGTAGAGAGTACCACGTGCCCATGCCTGATACTGCAGGGCGGCCCAACCATAGATGCGCTGCATGAAAGACCAGTCGATGTCTGGAAAGTCAAAATTGAAGATTACTCCGGATGTAGTAGCATGACAAGTGAAAGAGCTCGCTTCGGATGTGGACCAAGTGACAGTGGCATTGGGAGCGAGCGAGCTTGGATATCTGGCATCTACATCATACTGGAGGTGCGGGAAGCCGCCGTAGATCTCGAGAGGATCAGCGCCCCACGTTGCTTCTACAAAAGGCATCAGCAATGATGCGCTACGTCGAGCTCATGTACCAGATCATGCCTCGAGTTCCGATCTGAAAAGGACCAAGTGTCTGCCACTTGTCTGAGAAAGTCACAGTGGCATTCGTATCACGGAGGACTGAGTCAGCTGGGGCGCTGCTGAAGATTGATTGAATATTCAGCAAAGAAATGGCATCGAACAGCTTCATGGCGGGATCATTGGACCACAATCGCGATGAATACGAAAACGACGGCTTTATGGACCATTACAATGTGTTGTATATGTTATGCACAGTAATAATGTGGCTGTGACACGGGTGAGGTCGAGACAAGCTTTGGTCAGCGGAGATCCCCGAAATGGCGTGGGCAACGGGCTTCCTTTGTGATGAAGTAGTTGATGTCGCAAGTTGACGCGAACTGTCTCGCTGCAGATGGTAAATGGTAAGCTGTCGCATATAAGCATCTCGTCGAGCCGGCTGCGTATAGCAATCAGCCATCAGCAATCGTCAAACGAGTTACACGACCTCTGAGCAGGTAGTCCACTACTCAGCTACTCAGGCAGCCAATAAGCTCTCCAGCTTTATCCCCCTGGACTTGTACAACACACATTTAAACCCGGCAAAGGTCGCAAGGGATACGTTAGCCTTTTGGTTCCATGGCTTAACATACCGTCTTCGAGCTTCTTCTTCTTCTTCTTCTTCTTCTTCTTCTTCTTCTTCTTCTTCTTCTCCCCGTATCTCCCCGGTAAAAAAAATGCCAAGCGCAATCTCTACTACGCGTGTAGAGCGACGGTCATCGTCAGCCGTACAGCCATCGCCGACGACATACAAGTTTCCCGACATATCTGAAGAGGTGCTCCAACTACCCAATGACAGCGCAATAGCCGATGGCTCGAGATCGCCAAGTTCAAGTCCAAGCCCGCGACCGCTAGGGATACCACCTCATCTGCACTCGAATGAGCGCTGGCAAGGTCGCCGCAGTCTCGACTATCGCATGAATGGGAACACTTGGGGAAATGGCACTGCACACACAACACCATCGGCTGCATACACAACACCTTCGAGTGGATACACAGCACCATCGGGTGGATCGAATCACGGAAGGCAAAAGAGCTTGAGCGAGGCAATACGTAATGTACGAGGCCGGAAGAACAGCGTCAGCCAGAATGCACATGAGATTGCAGATGCTCTCAAAGCCCCCGTCTCGGGTCGGCTCATAGTACGTAGAAAGATGAAGAATCCAGCCCGTATTCCCGTACAAAACTCAGTGCTGATCTCTATCCAAGCTCCTTTGTACCGTTTGGTACGCCACCTCCATTCTCTCCAATACCTCTTCAAAGTCCATCTTGATCGCTTTCCCGAAACCAGTCACCTTGACTCTGATCCAATTCATGTTTGTCTGCGGTTGGTGCCTTTTTCTATCCTGGCTAGCCCGTGTATATCGTCCTCTGGCCAATGCCTTTCCGTTCCTGCGCAATGGTGTCCGGAGACCGAACCGAGAGATAATCATGGCCACGCTTCCTCTCACCGCATTCCAGATCGGTGGTCACATTCTCAGCTCTGATGCCATGTCCCGTATTCCCGTCTCTCTAGTCCATACAATCAAAGGTCTGAGCCCGCTTCTGACTGTCCTGGCCTATCGCTTCGTCTTCCAGGTCCACTACTCCTGGGCCACTTATGGCAGTCTGGTCCCTCTTACTCTCGGCGTCGTAATGGCCTGTTCCGCCTCCTTCAGAGGAAATTTCCTCGGTCTCGCCTACGCCTTTGGCTCAGCCCTGCTCTTCGTAACACAGAACATTGTATCCAAAAAGCTTTTCAACGAGGCCGCAGAAGCAGACGGCATATCCGCCAAAAACAAAAAACCCGACAAACTAAACCTGCTCTGCTACTCCACCGGTCTGGCCTTCCTCTTCACTCTACCCCTCTGGTTCGTCTCCGAGGGCTGGCACATAATCATGGACTTCCTAGCCGACGCCTCCCTCGAACTCTCCGCTCGCCCCGACGCCCTCGACCACGGCCGCCTAGCCCTCGAATTCATCTTCAACGGCTGCTTCCACTTCGGCCAAAACATCGTCGCCTTTGTCCTCCTCGGTCTCGTCTCCCCAGTCACCTACTCCGTCGCCTCCCTCATCAAACGCGTCTTCGTCATCGTATTCGCTATCATCTGGTTCCGCAACCCCATGACTCGTATCCAGGGCTTCGGCATCGCCCTCACGGCTCTGGGCCTCTACCTCTATGACCGCACTAATGACTCCGCCAGAGCGGATAGGCGCGCTAGAATCCTGCTGCAGGAAAAAGACTCGCTGCTGCCGCTTGTTAATGGCGACGCAAAGAGGTCTGATGGCTTGTTTTCGCAATCTCCTGTTTCGCAGGGGGGTTATGCGTCCCCGGCGTCTTTTGCGGGTGATAAGGGTGCGCATGGGTTGAATAGGCTGAGGGGCGAGAGTGCGGCGTCCCCGCCTTCTTGGTTGCCGCCGGGGACGAGGGCTGAGGACACGTGGACGCCTGAGGAGAGGGGGGCTAGAGGGCTGGGGGTTGGTGTCAGGCAGATGTAGACATACATGTAGAGTTGTGTAATGTCATGATATATTGTCGCATTCAAGTTTCATGAGTTGGATCGAGATGATTTGCGATACCGACATGCGATTTTCTGTGACTTTTGCGAATACATCAAAGCTTCGAGGAATGGCGCGGCTTGCGGGCGGCGCAGTTCGCGCTTGACTGAGGTGACGAATCCTACAGCTTCTAGAGTATTATAGACACGGACCACGGATTACCACGTACCGTCACCTTGCTTCAGTATCAGCGCTTAGATCACAGGACACAAAAATAGGAGCGCATGACATCCCCAATACACTCCCCCAACATTCAAATTTAAACAATAACGTTTACCAAGCCCGGACAGGGTCGCCCAGTCTTCTAACCGACTTTGCTCTGAATCCACGCTGTGCGAAATATACCGAGAAGTAGGTAGCATGTCGATTACTAGCTTTCAATTTCAGTGGTATGGAATTCAGAACGCTTCAGCCATCATCTATGCCTGTAAAATTCCTTCTTTAAGTCTTGTCGGACTCCGCGGCTTGGGTGGGACCAGAATGGGACATGACTCCATCTGAACAACGGGAGTACGGGAGTACTTTCGTGCGGAGTAACGCCAGGGGCTGGGCTGGAGAGAGCACGAATGATGAGGACGGAGGGGAAAGGCGAGGGGACCTGAGATCTAGAACGAAGCCGGTGGTGGAACTGAGGCGATTTCCGCGTGCGAATCGAATCGTCACCTCAGTGGGAACCGATACGCCATAAGACTGGTGTAGGATGGATCCAGTGAAGCGAGATTTGTGGACAGAGCAGACATGAAAATGTTCTTAGCCGAGTGGAGGATATGGTGGTCGTAGTTTTGCTCTTACTGCCTTTACCATTAGTGAATGGCAAGCGAAAGTGTCTGCGTATTACCGGCATCTGCAAGTGTCAGCTATATTAAGTGGTATAGTAAATACACACATTCCCTGAGCGACATCGAACTCATGGAAGAGATCAAAGCGCGAAAGAGGGAGAAACAACGCGCCCATAAAGAGTGATTACAGGGAAAAGTGAAAAAGTAAAAGAATTGGCCCTCCAATTCTTTCGGAGTTCGCATTCTGCCTGCAGGGCAGCTGCTACATCTCCGGAGCGCAGCGGATCTTAGTAGTCTTTCGACAGTTCTTGATAGTTCTTGGTACCTTAGTCTTTCGACAGGTCCTGAGCCTTATGCGTCCTTGGTAGTCATTGTGTCAGCTGGGGTTCGAACCCAGTCCTGGAGCAACAGCTTGTAAACCGCTAGGGCAACTTGCCGTTGGACCACTGACATAAGAATAGCATTATTAAATCGGTCATATGGGTTCACTGTGCCTCAGCGGTCTGTCATTGTGAGTAGTGCAGGCCGAGTGAGGTTGCGTACTTGCTGGTAGAGGTCGCGTGTTTTGACGACGGTTTCCATGCTCTCTTTTGCATTACTTATTTTCGATAATCTTCTCTCTTCTCTCCCTGGCGTCAAGACACGCTTTCACGAACCTCGATACCATCTGGTCTTCATCGCTTGACGCGTACATACTGCAACAGAAGGTGCCACCGATTGACACGACTAAGCCATAGGCCTTTTATATCATTTACGAGAGCTGCGGGCCATATCTCGATCCAACGTCATTGGTTAGCAAGCTCTTTCGTGGTGAGTGGGACCGAATGCTGCCTGAGGCAAATGTTATATATCCTCCGGCTGCCGAGGTGGATTAGGCGGTGAGGACGAGCGATCATGTTTCATATCAATATTGCTTAAGAGCCAGGAAGTCGCTATGCGCTCTTAGCATTCGCATCCTCGTGTTGAGTCCTAAACATAAATAGAGCCACTCACCTCCAACCCCATTCCCAAAACCTTTTCTACATTTGACACCGACTAATCCGACCCTGTCAAAATTCCATCATGCCGCCGACCGAAGGCGATGTGACATCGCCGGCCTCCTCATCTGGGTCCACGATATATATCATGGCAAAGGAGCAGCAGGCACCCAGAACCCCTGAGACACCGCCGAATAAATTTCGGGCTCCGCGCGGGGGCAATCATCCAATCAAACTCCCAACTGGCGTTGTAAATCAAGACGAAGCGGTTGAGCGGAAATCCTTGAGCAATGCTTACCTAAGCACATTACCGGAGGCCAAAAGGGCGTCTGCTCGGTTGCATCATAAAGTGATGGGCACTGCTGACGTCCAATTTGCCAACAATCTCGCATCACCGCAAGGTATGTGCAACCACTTGGGCTCGTCGCAACCACGGAGATTGATGTAGGCTAGAGATCAGCAAAACGATTGCGAGAGCGGAGGGCTCCCGACCGCAGAAGAGCGTGCCGGAGATGAGGAACAGACAAAGGCTTGCGCCAATGGTAATCATTGAAGACGAAACGAGGACATGTATGGCAACATGCAAAGAGTGGGAAAACTTGATAGGAAGATGAGCATCATTCCGTGCAACCGAATTGTATCAAGCTGGGAACCACGATACATCACGATTGGTGACCGACCAGCACAGATCGAGGACAGTTGGGCAGTTGATACCTAGATAATGTCTATTCCGGTATATTCTGCAGATCTTGCCGCGTACCAGGAGATATCTAAAGTGAAGAAGGAAAAGACATTGAAAGACTCACTAGTAGTGGAATCGAATCATGCGCTTAGTGGCACAAGGCGCTTTGAAGCAGGATTCGACGACGGGCTGAGACATCGGTACAGGTGAAAAGAACGTTGTCGATACGGAGAAGCAGAACGACCAAGAAAAGGCTACCAAGATAGAGAAATAGATATATGGCACTGTCATGATAAGCCACTAAGAAGAAAAAATAGAGAGCCACTCAACTGTTGTAAGGCAAAGTTGTGAGGAGCGTGCTAGGTAATGGCAAGGGTGGTACGTATTGAAGATTGAGATAGTATTGTTGAGGAAGGCGAAGAACCTCGAACAAGCATTCAAATCATGAGAGCGGTTTGTTGGGTATTGCCTGTGCCAGTGGACGGTGTGACATATACAAAGGACCGAATGAAGTTCAAATGCATGTATGATTGGAGGCATTGCTGAGTCAGCAGTTTCAAGGATTGCCGACAAGCGCCGAAGCCATCAATTAAAACTCGGCCAAATATAGACAAACCCCCGCGTTCATGGGTTGAGCATTGTCACGTACAAGTACCATGTCACAGAAAAAGAAACAAAGAACCTTCGTAGACGTCAAAGCGTAGCATTTATTCTAGCTAGATGTCTCCAAAACTCGTCTACAAGCTCTTTCGAGTCGTGCTTCGAGGTATCAAGTCGTAAAAGGTGCATCATCCCGTGTTTATGACAGGATCACAACCTGCTCGCACGCGGATCATGGATTTATGCGTTACCGTCCTTCTTGGCAATGTAGACAAGGAGGTCGAGAACACGGCGAGAGTAACCCCACTCGTTGTCATACCAGGAAACGAGCTTGACGAAGTTGTCGTTGAGGGAGATACCGGCCTTAGCATCGAAGACGGAGGACTCGTTGGAGCCGTTAAGGTCAGTGGAGACGACGTCGTCCTCGGTGTAGCCGAGAATGCCTGGAAGCTAGTTAGCGTCAAGTTCAGCTTTGAACAGGACATGAGATATTATTACCCTTGAGGGGACCGTTGGCAGCCTCCTTGATGGTCTGCTTGATCTGGTCGTAAGAAGCACCCTTCTCGATACGGACAGTGAGGTCAACAACGGATACGTTGGAGGTAGGGACACGCATGGACATGCCGGTAAGTTTGCCGTTGAGGGAAGGAATGACCTTGCCGACAGCCTTGGCAGCACCAGTGCTGGAAGGAATGATGTTCTGGGCAGCAGTACGGCCACCGCGCCAGTCCTTGGCGGAAGGACCGTCGACGGTCTTCTGGGTGGCAGTGTAGGAGTGGATGGTGGTCATGAGACCCTCAATGATGGTGTACTTGTCGTGGATGACCTTGGCGAGAGGGGCAAGGCAGTTGGTGGTGCAAGAGGCGTTGGAGATGACGTCGGCCTTGCCGTCGTAGGTCTCCTCGTTCACACCCATAACGTACATGGGAGCGTCGGCAGAAGGAGCAGAGATGACAACCTTCTTCGCACCACCCTTCAAGTGGGCGGAGGCCTTCTCGGTGGTGGTGAAGACACCGGTCGACTCGACGACGTAGTAGGCGCCAGTGTCCTTCCATGGGATGGCAGCGGGATCGCGCTCGGTGTAGAAGGTGACCTTCTTGCCGTTGACGATGAGGTCCTTGCCGGCGACCTCGATGGTGCCCTTGAACTGACCGTGGGTAGAGTCGTACTTGAGCATGTAGGCCTGTATCATGCGTTAGCTCCTGTCATCCCATTGGAGCTTCCCATGCGTCTCGGAAGCTCCACTTCTCTTATACGAGTAGGACTACTCACGGCGTAGTGGGGCTCAATGAAAGGGTCGTTGACAGCAACGATGTCGACATCGTTGTGCTCGACGCTGTGGCGACGAGGTCAGCATGAAGCTCTTGTGAGGGCGTAGCTTGTCAACATACGCGTTTCTGAAGACGATACGTCCAATGCGACCGAAGCCGTTGATTCCGACCTGTTTTCTGTTCAGCTGCTGCTCACGAGAGGCTGTTTGGCTATCCGTGTTTCTGTACCTTGACACCCATTTTGCTTCTGCGGGGTAGCTGTTAGCTCAACAAGCTCAACGATAATGATATAGGAAGCTCTTGTCTGCAGAGGCACTTACAAATTGAAGTGTTATGTGAAGATTGTTTGTGTATGGTAGTGATGAGAAGGAGGAGAAGTGGTGTTGAGAACAGGAGAAAATTTGGTGAGTCGGTGGACTGGTGGGATGCTCAGCGTGACCGGAGGTGGGGGACGAGAGCTCTGACGTTTCCCTTTCACGCTAGCGGCTGCTGTATCGAGGGCAACTTTCTGCTGACTTTTGGCTATTTTCGAACTCCAATACTCCAACGGAAGCACGAGAGCAGGATGAGAATGGATTCTGTGTAGATCTATATCGAGATTCGCCTATACCACTTTCTGGACTAGATGTCACTCTTATAGCGAACCGTGTCCGAGCTGCCCCGCCAAACACCCCTCATTGATGCTCTTTCAGCCCGACTTGCTCCGCAACCCGATTATTCTTCGTGCTGCTGGTAGGCATTGCTTGCGTCCACACCTTAACATCCTTCCGATCTTGGATGCGCCATCTGAGTGACCTTTGTCTTTACCAAGGTTAATTGACGTATCCTCATTGGACTTCATAATGTTATTCAAACCTCCCGATGGAGGTGGATTATTACGGCACTCAAACACAGCCCCTCGGTTAGGGCGTTTCCTTTTCGGTCCGTCTCTACTCTAGGCCGCTGTTCCCCTACACGGCATTGATCAGCCTAGGCCTGGTGAACACAACATCACGCCGTGTGCTGATCGTAACACCTATGGATGGTTATGACTACTGGTATCGTACTGAATCCGAGCCTCCCGACGGCCGTATTGTGGCAATCCGGCCTCACTTTCGTCCATCGTTTCATCAATAATAATGTTGTGAGACGGACTGGCAACCTCACTCCACCACAGCCTGCAGGAAGGTGGCGGATACTACTGGAACTACACTTCTGTCACCGCCCAATCTCAGCTGATGTGCCGATTCAGCATGCCACGCAATTGGACGTGCATGGAGTCTGACTTCAATTTCTTCATCCTCTCTCTCCTTCTGGAGGGCTCGGTCGTGAGATGGCATCGCCTACTGTTCGTACTCTTTATATCTTATCCGCTCATCAGCCCAGTCTAACGGCTTCGAAACTTTGTGCTCAGGTCATCCTCGTCCAAGGTACAAGACGATCGTGTTTCCTATGCCAAAGTATCCCGGGTTTGGAGAAATGAGCAGGTCGCCAGCTGAGTGGAGATAATAGTCCGCTGCGTTCTCGACCAAGCAATAATCTTGTCGAAGTGGTGCGCCTTGAGAAAAGTGGTGGTCCTCGGAAGAAGCTCATGTCATCGTGGCTGAATCAGCCTTCACGGAGGTAGGTCATCGGTTCCCCAAAGACATCAGTGCGCAATGCTGCAACCTCGTGTTTACGCAAGGCACGATTTGCACAAACAATCACAGGTAGGCGGCGCAGATGGTTGGGGTCATACTACCGTGCCGACTAGCACATTTTCAGATATGCTCGAAGGCTGTCAGCCAAGGTTTAAGAGGTCAATGTGTTCCAATCCTGGAGAACATCTCTGCACGACGCTTTGAGACATGTCAGGTAAGCAGACCTTGACTTGCGCATGTGGATGAAATTCATTGTCCAGATCTCGTGATTTTACTGTCTTGGAATTGAGGAACGCAGCGGAGGCTAAGATATCCAAGCTTGGTCCAGACAGAAAGCGAATGAATCAGGGTCATATATTTACAATCTTCCCTTCTGCTCATCTCTTCATTCCGAGCAGTCCGACTCGGTGACTGTGAATTCTGACCTTTCGCGAGCTATCAACGATCCACTTTTAGGCGAGGGGTAAATCCTACCCCAATGCTGACGTATGCAAAAAGAGTGCGGAGAACAAAGCATCACTACTTGGAAACGTATGAGTAAGGTACTTAGCCATGCTGTTGATCAACCAAGCGCCAGTGCGAGTCAGAAAGCTTTGAATCAAAGAGAGCCCAAGCCAATCAATGTCGTGATAGCGACAGATTCGCATCCAGGCTGATCTCGACGTGTATAGGATCTAAATGGCGATAAGTCTTGTTTTCTTGCTGGTCGTGATTGTAGAAGACCCATGTAGATGCACTACTCCAAGTCAGGTGTAGTGGTGTCGAGTGGGGACAATTGATCATGACCATGTATGTATATCTTGTCGAGATATGGGCAATCCAGAGTACGTTGTAGAGTTACGAGCTGGGTTATTGAAAGGTGATGAACCAGATGCTGCAACCAAGGTCAGATTCCATAGTGCTTTCTCTAATGGTATAGTCCACTGTCGTTCCAATGTGCCCCCAGAGCAAGCCAGAAGGTCCCCTCGGTCGTCGATAAAGAACCACGCTAACAACGCCAAGAGGGCGGAGGACACGGACCACAGTGCATACTTCAGGCATGGCGGCGGGCGGCAAGCTCCACAGTGCTTTGCTTGAGAACAGCACCAGCAGGTCCCTGTGGTCGCAACGCTTCATCCGTTCATGACGGCAGAGAGACAATTCATGCGATACAACACCTTCACGAGGGCGATATCGATTCTTCCGAGGAGAGGCTCTATTATCCCTATTAGCCAAAGTGGTGTTGGAGATGCGCCCGGGCAATTGAAGACGCAAGAAAGAGCTGTCGGGTCGTGTTTACTTCGAGGAGGCTGGGAAATACCCAGGGCCCGTCACAAGCCAATAACGGGCGCCGCCAACGACAGAACAACACGGGGAACGACAGCACCGCACGCAACAATAACCGTCAATCCAAACAACCGAGACATCTGGCACTAATCCTAATTCCACGCTCATTTTTTGCATCCGGCGACGACGACATCATTTGAAGCATTGATAGCGAAAGCGAGACGCTTCATTTGACGCCGGGCGGCGTTGGTTGCCATTGGACCAAACTTCATTTGACCTTCACTTGAGCTTTTTGCGGCATTTCCAGCCATGAGGACACGCTCTACAAATGTCAAGCAGCTGGCTGACACAACCAACCAACCTCCATCCGACAACTTTCGCACACCGGAAATGATGTCGCCGCCAGGAACAGGCCCTCCAACGGACAAGGGGACCGGATCCGCCAGGAAGATTGGATCCGCTATGGACACTGGAACTGGATCCGCCATGAATGCTGCTAACATGCCAGATACAGACCCACCGGCCGACGATGACCGTGAATTGAGTGAACCCGTGGACGCTATGGAACTGACAAAGGCCTTGGAAATGGAGCAGGGAGGAGGAAGAGAGAGGGAGCCCACCATTGTGAGCGAGAGCCCAATGCGCAAGAGACAGCGAATCTACGGTGACAGGTGAGGGCGAGGGCGCATTGGCGATGCGATAATCGGAATGCGACATGCTGACAAGTCATGCCAGGTTCATTCCAAACCGTGTCGGTCAAGATCTCCTGTCCAGCTACAACCTGCACCATGAGCGTGGCTCTCCAGCAATGTCAGGACGCGCATTCAAGCAGGGCCCGGTCAGCGGCGAGCTTCACGTGCAGAAGAGTGAGATAATTGTCAACAAGAGAATATTGGACGTACTAACATTGGTGCAGCTGAAGAAGCAAACCGCGTTTACTCCACGCTCCTCCGTGCAGAAATGTTTGACGATGAAATCCCCCAGTCAATCATCCACGACGCAACCGGCTCACGCTCCAAGACGCCGCCACTCAATCTTTCGGGCTATCAGGCCCCCAGACGCACTCCCTCAACACCACACAAGAATCTCTTCTCGTACTCGTCTCCAAATGTCAATCCGACTCCAAATATCACCCCTCACTCCAACTCTCGCCGCGCATCTCGCGGACCGAACGTCAATGCTCGCAGCGACATTTACAGCCTTTCTCCAATCAAGCAGAGTTCCCAGGTCATGCTTCTCTCCCCGCGCAAGACACCAAGAGAGGTCAATAAGGTTCCTTACAAGGTGCTCGATGCGCCAGAGTTGGCTGACGATTTCTACCTCAACTTGGTCGATTGGGGAGCTTCTGGCGTCTTGGCCGTCGGTCTGGGAGAGACCGTCTATCTCTGGAACAGCGAGACTGGCAAGGTCGAGCAGTTGTGCAAGCTTGAGGGCGATACCGTCACCAGTGTGGGCTGGATTCAACGTGTGAGTCATATTCATATATAACTTGGCTGAAGAATCAGAATTACTGACAAAGACCATGCAGGGATCACACCTCGCTGTCGGAACCTCCAAGGGCCACGTTCTCATCTACGACACCCTCGTCCAGCGCCGCCTTCGTACAATGACTGGCCACACCAGCCGTGTTTCATCTATGGCCTGGAACAGCCACATCCTCTCCACCGGCTCTCGCGACCGTACAATCCTCCACCGTGACGTTCGCTCTCCCTCCCAGTATCTGACCAAGCTCCTTGGCCACAAGCAAGAGGTCTGTGGTCTGCGCTGGAACTCGGAGACCGGCCAGCTTGCTTCTGGTGGTAACGACAACAAGGTCTTCATCTGGAATGGTCTCGACGATCGCTGGCTTTACCGTTGGGGTGAAGCCGATGGCGGCCATCGCGCTGCTGTCAAGGCCGTCGCTTGGTCCCCTCATCAGCGCGGTCTCTTGGCTACTGGAGGAGGGACTGCCGACCGCTGTATCAAGTTCTGGAACACCGTCTCTACCGCTCAGCACTCAGCAAACGCTGCCCTGACTGCCAATCGCTCAACCAGAGATTCGCTCGATCTGAGCTCGACCGCTGGGCTTCCACCAATCACTGACGACTTTGAGTTGGAGGGTCTTACCAACCCTCACTTGTTGAAGACCCACGACACCGGCAGTCAGGTGTGTAACCTGCTATTCTCTCACCTCACCTCCGAATTGGTCTCTACCCATGGCTTCTCCCAGCATGCTATCAACATCTGGAAGTACCCTAGTATGCAGCAAGTCGTCAGCCTGACTGGACACACCTACCGTGTGCTCTACCTGGCCATGAGCCCAGACGGCAGGACCATCGTCACCGGCGCGGGTGACGAGACACTGAGATTCTGGAAATGTTTCGGAGGCGTTGGAAAGAAAGGACGCACCACCATCATTGGCCGCCCCCGTATCAAGTCTGCAAGCTTGATCAAGGAATGGGCAAGCATTCGATGAGCAACCACGCATTGGCCAGGTTCACATCAATTACCGGAGTTATGAAGTCACGGGATTCGCTTACTGCTTTGTGTTTCAGTCGCATTTATAGTAGGAGCGCAGCGCAGCGCAGCCGCATCAAGACCTCTGGGAAAAAGCAAGACAGGACGGAGTCTATGAGGTTTATGTTGGCGTTCTTTGCTTCAATCACACGTATAGTGAAGACGCTATATCACATTCAAAGGGAGAGGCATGGCATGGCAAGGCAAGGCAAGGCGTCCAGGGTTTTTCCATCATCATTGGGTTTTTGATTCAAGGGGGCTTGCATCTGCAGAGTCTCCCGGGAGTCCTGCTTCTGGGTCATGTTATATACCCTTCTATCATCACTTTGTGCTCCACAGAAGAGAGCATTTGTTTCAATGTCAAGTTTTTTCAATTGAGAATCGTTCGCTTCATCGGCTACGTGTTTGTAGAGTGCTAGCGAGACTATGAGGAGCTCTAGATGATAATCTGCAGGTGTGAGTTCTTCTTTGGTCCTACCACATCTTCGAGATCTAAGAGAAGAAGGAGCTACAAAAGGAGGGCGCGTCTATCGTCGTCCTAGATGTCGTTCAGTGCCATGACTAGTGTAGTAACACGGATGCCTGCTGAGGGTGTGCGGTGTGTTTCACTATCTTACCTTAGTCAGCTGTAAGCCCCGCTCTCTCCCGTCTTAGTCGTTAGCTCCCACGCTCTCTCCATGGCTCCGCAATTCGACTAATCATTTGATTCCGACATACATTATCATTTGGCTGATCTTGTACAACCGGTATTCCTGCCAGACACAACTCACTCGCCGCAGGTCCAAAGCATTGCGTGCGGGAAATCTACCAACAAAGCTCCGGGCGCGACGGTCGGCCACGCCGAGAGGACACACCACCGCAATCATGGTCTACGATTCGGATTTCGAGGACGGAATGCGGACCAAAATCGAACCGTTCCATGGCAAGTCACGGTCTGAGGGGTCACGTTTTCTCCTTTTACTAGATCTCAATATCGGAGGCAACAAGGAGTTCTTCCCATCAGACCAGAAAATCATCGACTACGCGGTGCCATATCTGAAAGGGGCTGCAGCGACGGTGTGGAGTGCAAGGTACTCTCGATCCGGTACGGGAGAGATCACCTACGAACAGTTCAGAGAATTCGTCTTGAACGTGCCCATGGTTATGAATCCTTATAGATTGGTCGAATTGGCGTGCAAGTTCAACGAGACACGTCAGCAAGAAGGCCAATCCGTACGGGACTTTGCGCTCGACCTCATGACGCTGGAGTGTGAGATGGGAGGTCAGTATACCGACGAGCAACAGGCGTGACACCTACTCGCCAAGCTGAGTGTACAAAGTCGGCACGACGTCATCAAGTATACTCAGGTGCTTCCACATATGTTGTCCCGAAAGATTATCATCGAAACCGCCACGCGTGTAGAGGCGTGGCAGGATGGGTGCAAGGAACGCGAGCTAGAAGAATCCAATGAGTCTCGTCCACCAGGGCCGTCTTCGAAGTCTAAGAGGAGAAGGGGTGGCAAAAGGGGGCCACGTGGGTCTTCTTGACAAAGCCGGAACCGCGATCGGACTTTCCTTCAAGCCTACATGCAGGGACACCTCCAGTGTTTTGAGTGCCGGAATCAAGTTCTGGAAGTTTGGTTGATTCTCGCGCTCCGCAGAGAAAGACCGACGTTCGACAGGCGGTGCCCGTAGTCCTTCATCCAGCAAGCCTTTGCAACAGATCGAGTCCGAGATGGTGAAATCCTTCACGAATTAATTATAGCAGATAGACTCGAATGGGCATACCGACCTCTTCATTCTGGCATTCTCAGAGAGCATCATTTCTCGCCCTCCAGACCGGATCTGTGACTGAAGACCGCCGTATGGGACCGCGATTACCACTGTAACGAAAGCGAGGGCATTAGCTAAAGTCCGGTCGCCGCAGGATTCCGCAAGTCTTGACGTTTCCGGTGAAGGTTCAGTGACCGGGAAGTCGGGATCCTCCACTACGGTCGTCTGGACATTGGAAAGCGCTCTGGATTTCTGGTGACGATGCAGCATCTGAAAGACGTTTGAGGCTGCGTTTGGGTTTGTTGGAAGACGAAATGGATTCGGAATCGCTCGTGGCCTCTTTAGCTGCTGTGTTTGTTATGTCATTGAGCACCAGCTGGAGAGCTTGAAGTTCTAGAGCAGCAGCTATTGCAGCAGAAGTCGGTTGTTAGTCCATGGCGATTACAGGAGCCGCTTCAAGATACATCTACAGATAAGCTGCGAGGTGGAAGATGAGGTTGAGATGGGGCTATGTCCGCATGAACAATCAAGGCAAACCAATGAGAAGGCACGTCAAGCAGAACACGTGAATCTTCTTAGACGCGAGAACAAGCGGAACAGGTAATGTTGTACTCCGAAGGATCGTTTCGTCCAAAGAGAATAGCGCAATGACTGCGTCTTTATTTGTCGATCAGTTTTCGCCGAGTAAACGACAATGCCACGTCTTCCAAGCTGTTATCTCGAGTCATTCAAAGTCATCCTGTCATGCCATTCGTTCGCCTAATCAACAAAAATCTTGCTCTCAAGCTCTCCATAGTGCTCGAAGAAGCTGTCAAATAGGTTGATCGAATACTCCACATCGTAAGCACCGCCAGTTTCGCGAATGCTGTGCATTGAGAGTTGGGCGTTACCCAGATCGAGCGTCCTCACACCCGTGTTCGCTGAGAGCATGGGCCTGGACTTGGATTAGCGGTGATCACATTGTAATGTCATACAACATACCCAATGGTGCTGCCGCAAGGCGAGTCATTCTTAACAACGAAAAGCTGTAGTGGCACACCGGGACCACTCTTCCTGAAATCACCATTGCTCTTCTTTGCGCGCTTCGCAACTTCCTGGATCAGGACAATACCAGGCGAGTTGGTTGCGTAGCGCACGTTTGCATTGATCTTGATGACAGTACCCTTGTTCATCAAAGGCTTATGCTCTGCCTCGTACTTGCCACTGTAATTTGGGTTAACGCTGTGAGCCATGTCTGCACTGACAAGGAAACTGGCAGCAAGGGACTGCTCGTAGGCAGTGCTAACGTCTGAGTCTCTTCTTGTCGGGTGGTCGGCGCGATCGTACGACCTGTCACTCTCGGCCTCGTTGGAAAAGTGAAGTGTAGACAAACGGTGAAGAATCGAGGGCATGATGTTGCTGTCGGCACCTTGGGCGGAGGTGCTTCCAATCTCCTCATGGTCAAAGCAGGCAATCATGCGGACGGTAGTGTCGTCTGTCAAAGGCTTGCCTTCAGACGAGGTAGACTTTATGAGACCTTCGACGGCGCAGTATGTCATTCCCAGGTTATCGAGACGGGCAGAGTAGATCAGCTCGTTGTTGAGACCACCGAGTGTTCCCTTTTGTACGTCGAAAAGAGACAGCTCGAAGTCAAGGACCTCTTCAGGCTGGACACCTGCCTCGTCGGCAACAATCTCGACAACGTATGCATGATGCCTCTCCAGCGGCTTCTTGAGAGGACTGAATTCGGCGTCTTCCTCTTTCGTTTCATCCTTCTTCGCGTCTTCTGAAGTCTTTCCTTGCCTGTTCAACTCTGCCTCTACCAGACCAGCAATGGGGTAAAGGTGGGCCTCCTTGTTGAATTCGAAGGGAACGGAGCCACCGAAATGAACAGCCAGGTTGGGAACACGGCAGATGGGCCTATCAATGTGGACAAGCTTCTGCTCAATGCCACCGTCCGGTCTCTTAACCATGACTCTTCCTGCGATACCAAGGTCACGATCGAACCAGGTGTGCCACATACCACCGCCGTAACATTCAACACCAACCTGGAGGAATCCATCAGACTGTCTCTTCGATACCGGCTTGAGCCTCAGGCAGCATGAGTCTGTGTGAGCGCCAACTACGGCGAAAGGCTTTCCAGGCTTCCATTTCTGGCCAACAGCGAAGGCGACAATAGTCGAGGCATTCCGAGTGATGTAGTACTTGCCACCAGGCACGATTGTTGAGGACCAAGAGTCGCGTTCCTGGATACGGAGTCAGATTCAGTGCAACAAACCCATTAAAGCTGTTCCGCACCTTGATCTGCTTGTAACCGGCCTTGTCAAGACGTTGCTTGGCCTCTGCGACTGCATGGAAAGCTGCCATAGACCATAAGCTTCAGCTTACATCATACTAGGATGCTATACACGTACGAGTGGGGGAGGCATTGACAAAGTCAAGAAAGTCCTGAGCGGGCTTGAGGGCGTTGTTCGCCATGGCTGACAAGCTACGATGTGCTGGAATGCAAAGGAACGATGAGGCTTTGTATGCAAATCTTGCTGTGCTTCGTCCTGAAACTTGACTTATTGGGCTTGTAGCTCGGAAAACGGAGAGGAACATGGGACAACTAGATCAAGGAGCTGCTATCTTTCCACATACGGAAGCTGCAGATGATGTCGCACCCTGCTGCCAGGGCATCATGGCGCCAAGACTCATATCACCGAGGTCTAAACGCCGTCTCTCAAACCCACACTCAAGGAAGGGCCACCACCCTTGGATGCACATTGCTCGAGTCCCAATTGTATCTTCTCTTGTATCAATAACACAAATTCGTAGTTTCAGGCAGCGGGCATCAGTCCTTGTGTCGACCAAGTTGATCCATGCCTTTCTTAGCCATATGCAGCTTATTCGGCGAAACCTGTAGGATCCCGACGCCGGGAGGGTACATTTCTTCGGCATGTCTTGGTGTTCGCCGATGACTCTTCATTCCAAGCAGTTCAAGCATTCACGATTGTAGTCACTGGCATAAGAATTTCTGTAGGCAGAAGAGGTGAACTTGGGCTACTCAGGAGTTATGGGCAATGGCTTCGGGAACGATCGACGACCTTACGCCCATAGTGGCGGATGCCAGTGCGACTCATCCGACACATCAAGATGGTTCACCATCGACTAGGCCACAAAAGAGGAAAACCATTGCGTGAGTGCTTGACTAATCGATTACAATCCTGCATTGTCGCGTCTCATCCGTTCAGGTGTCGCCGGTGTCGCTCGCAAAAAGTCAAATGCAATGGTGGAAAGCCTTGCAAGAACTGCCGCAATTCTAATCATGCAGTCGACTGCGTATTTCCCGTGAGAGACCAAAAAGTGACTGTCAGTGAAAGGCTAGTATCTTATACTCCTCGCGAGGTTCGCTTCGTCTAATTAGGAGTTAGCTATATCAAGCAGTTACTGGCAGAGAACCAGCAACTGAAACACACTCGTGTCGCTGAGCCCAGCAGACCACAGAGCGATGAAGTTCGGACCGATACTGGACCAGAAGATTCTGTTGCTGTCTATGAAAACCCCGACAATCCGCTGCTCGAAGATGAGGCCTGGTTCATCTCTGTTGAAGCGTCGCCATTGTGGGTAGGTGAAGCTGCTTGCACGGCATTCTCGACTCGATTTCGACAACTTCTCCTTAACAACAGGGCAGAGAGTCATGTGCCACGAACGCAATGGATACAAGATTCTCAGCTCATCTCAGCTGCTGATGCTAACGTTCAATGGCCAAGTCGACCGCAAGCCTTCCTTCTGGTTGAGACGACCCTTAGCACCGTCGGAAGGTGTTACCACCTATCTTCATTCTCGACACTCCGTAGTCTGGTCGACCGAGCATACAAAGACGTAAGATCTATAGATTGGCTCTCCACGAGCAAGCTTTTCACAATATTTGCTCTTGGAGAGATCCACTCAAGCAGACCGTCCTCTGGTCAGAACAGTCTTGCCCCAGGGCTCGGATACTTTGCAAAAGCGAGCAAATTGATGCGCGTAACTCCAGAGCGGCCACGCATTGATCACATCGAATTGTTGATATTATTTGTATGTCTGGCATATGATACTCGCCTGACGTGTTTACCACTAACTGGCCAGTCATTATACTCATTAGCTTTGAACAGGCGACACTCTGCTTACAGATACATTGGGTCTGCGATGCGCCTTGGCTTCGCTATTGGTCTTCACCAAAATATTCGGGAATCCCAGCTCCCTGACAAAGCTGCCAGGCAGCATCGCATACGAATGTGGCGGACCATCTACATAGTCGATCGGATACTTGGAGCGAAATCCGGGTACCCAACTTTCCTTAGCGATGATGACATTGAAGTGGACTTGCCCTCAGACAATGATTTGACGAGTACTCAAAAGGATGACTTGATCAGCTCGAAATACTTGATTGCTAGTACTAGACTAGCCAGGATCGCAGGCAACGTCATCAGCAATCTTTACAGTAGGAAGAAATTGGAGGACACCTTCTCCCAGCGAGTGCATAAGATTTTCCGAGATCTTCGGAGCTGGTTCGAGACGCTACCTGAAGACATGCAGATACGAAACAACGATTCGAGTTTGGTTGCTCGTCACATAGTGTCGTTGCATCTGTCTTTCAACCAGGTAGGACAGCTTATCGTACAATGGAGACTTTCACTAACTATTATTAGTGTGTCATACTGGCCACTCGACCAATTTTATTGCATGTGTTCCGTGTCTCATATTCCATCGACCTATCTGGTGGCCACCAAAGCACGCAAGAGATACCACAGGTCACCTCAGCGTTGGCGGACACTTGCGTGAACAGCGCTCGGAACTCGTATCACTTGATCATGCGTAGCTGGATTGATGGCTCCCTTGCAATGCTTGACCATTATTCTGCACAGTATCTCTTTGCTGCCGCAACTATACTAGCCATTTCGAGCCTGTCATTTGACGCAAACAGCCAGGTCGATAAGGATGATTTTGAATCTGCAACTCACCTCTTGAGACAGATGAGAGATCTAGGCAACATCTCGGCTCAAGAATTCTGCCATCAACTCGAACTCCTGATACAAAACATTGGCGCCTTCGAGGCTGTTCGCGCGAACCCGATGGGGCCCCCCACTTTCGAGGCTAGAGGCAATTTAGAGAACTCTGGCACCGGGTATCACATTCGTTCTGACGCAATGACGTCCGATTTGGGAATCTTCGGGCCTCTCGTCCAGGACTTTCTGTCACAAACTGATGCTGAACTTGGCGTCCCTCTGCCCCTTGACGACGTTGTGTTCGATGGTCTAGACTTCTGGTCCAATGTTCCACATCAGGCGCCGGGAATAGGTCTCTAGATCAGGCGACATCATTGGTGTGCGGCCACTTTTATGTCGTAGCATCTGGTATGAATTTTCGTGGCATGGCACGCATAATTTGACCAGGCGAAAAGCATCATTTCTTTTCATCCTCGGACTCAGGATATACCCGGGCATCGACCCAAATCTGCATTGCTCGCCCAGATTTCGAAACGATCAACACAAGTATACCGGCGAGCAATACAAAAATTACTCCTGTACATTGTCAGCGTAGCTCTTAGAAAGCATCAGGGGAGCCGACCTATCGTTGAGGAAATTCCAATTCCAACAGAATCAATCATCGGCACTATGGCGGCATTGCTTGCGGCGCCGAAGAGGTACTGTATAAAATACTTGGATGCAATCACCGCGGTTCTTTGCGCAGGTATCGCTTCTGCATCGATGTTAGCTGTGTTTCATGTGTCATATTCGGCCACTTACCAGCACAGTAGGTGTTCAGACTACTGAATGCCGCCATCAGTCCAAAGCCGGTAAAGAAGGCTGAGATGATTGGCACAGCCAGTCCTCCCACATTATACTCGAGGCACCAGCCATATATCAGACTGGCTGCCGGCATTATGAAGAAGAATGCGAACATTCCACTGTAAAGTCTGTCTTGTGCAACTCTCTCCCCGCCACGCATTCTTGTTCTTTTGATCATGGTGATATCAGACCACTTCCCACCAAGGATGGAACCAAGAAGAAAGCCTCCACCAGGCGCCAGGTAGAATAGACCGGAGACGAGAGAAGAGGTAAGATGGAAGCGCGGATTAATCAGATGTCCAATTGGTGCCAGTAAAGAGTACTGGTTCCAGGCAAGAAGTCCGCAAGCGATATCAGTAAGAAAGATATTTGGGTAGATTAAGAGTGTGAAGACGCGAAGCATGTTGATCTGTGACTTTGCCCAGAGCCTCAGCGATGGTTTTTGGGCGACTTGGTTCGGCGGCAGAATGGAGGGAACAAATAGTAGTGACAGTACTAGACCTAGCCCGACCATACCGGCTTGGACCCAGAAGACAACTCGCCAGCTTGTGAAGCTCACAATGATGCCTCCAACGCATGGTCCTGGCGGGTGTCAGTCTGGGAAGTGAAGCTTCATGATCGTAAGTTTCTCACCTATCGCTGGACCCAGGACTGATCCGGCTTGGAAGAATCCTACAGCGGTACCACGGCGTTTCTGGGATGACGATCAGTCTCCATAGCAGTGAATGGCAAAGAAAGATGTGGTGATTTAAGAATACCCACCGGATCGAATATATCCGCGATGATCGTCTGTCCAGCAACCATGTTATAGGTACCCTCGAATCCAGCCAGTATACGAAACGCGGTAAACATCTTCATACTAGTCGAGCAAGCAGTGCCAATAGAGCAAAGGAAAAGCGCAAGAATAGCAGCATTATAAGCCGATCTTCGGCCCACCGTCTGAAAGCAAAAGCCCCAATATCAGCACACCGTATCTCCAAATCTCCAGAACATCTCGTAGAAACCACAAATGCTTACAGCTGCAATCGGCGCCCATATCAAAGATGACGATCCCATCACGACCAGAACACCCGCATTAACAACATTAATCCGCTCGCTTGTCGTTCCAAATGCTGCTGCTATTTCCGGCTCGGCAGGAAATAGACAGGTACTAGAGAACGTCGCGGCCAGCGTCATCATGCTCACAACAAACAAAATGACACTCTTCCGCCAATTCGGTAGGGCATGGCCCGGTGGAAGTACGACTGTGGTTTGCGCTGCGACAGCGGCATCGTGACCCATATCACCTTTCTGCTAAACCAAGAGATTGGAAGAATATAAAATCAGACAATAAGAAATCCTTTGGGCAGATGAAAGGGTAAATAGGGCGAGAATGGGAAGAGAGGGGCAAGAGATAAGGGAACGACATTATATGCATTGCGTATGAGTATATATATAAATCTATTTCGGTGGTCCCGGCAAGGTTTTTGCCAGACCGAAGTCGTCTTTATGTGGTCCTCACCGGCATTCTTTGGGTTTTCGCCGATGGCGGAGCTGGGCGGCTGGTTATTGCCGTTGATCTGCGTTGGGTTCCTGAATGACCTTCTTATCTCCGTAACTTTGCATACTTCTATCTTTTATCGCGTCGGATATCGAGAGGTTGCAGGTGAGTTTTGATAGTGTTGACTTCAATTGATAAAGCCTATCGTGATTGCTGGGGCTGGCTTGAGAAGTGTCAATATCATAGCGTGTTTACAATGGCGTCCAATTTGCCATGCATACAAAAGATATCGGAAATATTCTTCACTTGTAACTCAGTGCGCATCGTAATACTGAGAGCTCTCTCTTCAGAATATTACATCGCTCGCTTGCACTCGCTCGAATTTCTGAGGGTGCAAAGGTAAGCGCAACGTGCTCTTCAACTCTACTTCAGCCTCCTCCGTACATCTTTGGGGTTCTTCACTTGTAGCTCAGTGCGCATTGTGACACTATGATGTTTCCTCGTCAACGTGGTGCATCGCCTTCATCCAGTCGAGAGTCTGCGCGTACCAAGGTAAGCGCATGCTGCTGCTCACTCCCACTTCAACCTCTTCCGTACATCTTCAAAACAAGACCCCCTCCTCTTTCTTGCTCAAGACCATACACGAACATCCCCTACTTCTTCTCCATCTTCGTGTGAAGTTTGGTGCTTACATAAAGGTATCGTTTCAAGTCTTCGATGCTTTTTCAGACGCTGACTCTCTTCACAGTACACCATCTGCTCCAGGAGGATCGGGTGAAGAGCCATAACAATCATGGCTCCTAATTCGTCCACGCCAGAAGTCTCTTCTGACTCATTGAGGTAAGTCGTCTCTCGTTCGCTAGGTAATTAGTTGGTTGGTCTAATTTGCTTCAGACATCTCCACTCTCCTGTTGTTACCCTGAGGGTGGTCGGACCCGAAAAGCACGAATTCCCTGTCCATCGTGAACTCCTCCGACATCACTCGAAGTACTTCAACAATGCTTTCAAAGACGGCAAGTTCGAAGAGTCGCGCACTGGAGTCAGCACTATTGAAAACGTCGACTCAGACTGATGAAGGTCTTCGTGGGCTGGCTTTACTACGGGAAGCTGACTTATGTCACTGACGACCCAAATGGAGACATGGTGGCTGATTTTGAGGACGACGACAACGATGATGAGGATGAGGACGAAGATGATGATGATGATGATGATGATGATGATGATGATGATGATGATGATGAGAAGGACTTTCAATACTTGCGAACCACATCTCGATCTCTCAACTGCAACATATCTCCATTCACATAACTGCAAGGGCATAAAGCATGACCAAGGAATTGATTGATTGATTGATTGATTGTTTCATACGCTATGCGCTTGCCACTGGAAGCATGAGCGACTACTATCTACATCTTGCTAATTACGAAATTATATGTGGGGTCTGCGTCTCATTCTGCAGCCCAAACTGTTAGGGTGTCTATGCACCTGTTTTGTCTAGGTATTCTGTAGTAAATGCTGCGACTAATGTGTGTATATGTAGGTTTTTTTTTTTTTTTAGCCTTGCTTTTCGGCTCTGTACTATTGTTCCCTGCTTCGCTCCCTAGGTCGTCCCGCTCAGCTTGGTTTTCCAACCTCCTACGCTCCTTTATAAAATCTAATCTCCTAGTATCTATTGCATACTTAATAATTGCCTAGACTATATCTATATCCGCTCTCTATTAGTCTGCTAGTCTGTCTCTATAAGGTTATCCTATTGCTATATAAAGGTTACGTTCCCTTATTATTTAAAAGATATTGCTAAACTTAGAGCTTAATACCTTTATTAATTTTTATTTCTAAGTTTCGTATCTAGAATATAGTAATATAAAATGTTAGACTGTCTCCTTTCTCTATTTGTATTTATATTGATTTAACTTTATAGCTTTAATAACTATTAGGAATTTATTTAGCTATATATATCCTATATAAAGCTATATTAGAATAGATACCTTTTTCTTATTTAATTTATTATAAAGTAGTATAGTATATTTATTTAGAATAGCGCTATCTATTACATAAAGGCTTTTACCTATATTTTATAGTCTTTGTTGTTCCTTAGCTAGGTGTTAAGACTTGAAGGATCAGGACCCTGAATCACTAGCTTAGCAAGTAATTATAAAAGCAAACTACTAAGTGTTTGCTTCTATGCTAGAATAACCTATAGATGCAAATATAGATATGTTTGCACTACTATGCTCACTTGCTTATAAGTGATTTAAGTAATTAATCACTTACTTATTAATAATTCTAATAATTACTTATAAACTTTATAAGTATATAGTTTCCTATATCTCCTAATAGTTAGTCAGTTTGTAGTTAACTTATGTTAGCAATCTTATACCTGCCTGACCTGCTCCTTTTATAATAAGCTTCTGCTTTGCTAACCAATTCTACAACTCCTGTTCCTATTTTGAAATGTAATATTTTAACTATCTATAAGAAGTACTGACTTATATATAAGTAGGAACAATTCCGACATTCCAGAATCACTAGTCTCTAGTCCAGCCTTGTCAATTACTGGACTATCTAACTAATTTAATTATTTTAGACTATCCTTAGAGCTTACTATGTCCTAAATAGGAAGAAATAACAACTAGGCCCTAGCAGCTGCAGCTCTAGCTTAGTTAGCTCCTACACTAGCATTATTCTAGCTTAAAGTTAGCCTTTTTAATACTTTTAATAATAATTAAAGAAAACTATAATTATTCTTAGTTTAACTTAAATTTAATATTCTGTTTAACTTAATAAAACTTAACAAAAAAGGAAAGAAAGTCCTTTACACTACTACGTATCTATGTAATGCAGCTTTTAATTAGTTTAAACTGTATATAATGGACTTTATAAAAAACGCTTTAAAAGATTATAAATAAGAAACAGATAATATTTTTAATAGTTATATTGAGTTTAAAAAAAGAATTAAAGCTATATATAATTTTATTAATAAAAAACAAATAGCTAAGAGAGATATTTAGAAACTCTAATAAACGTCCTTAATAATTAAGTACTTATCTAAGTTTTAGTAACTCTCTTTATAATTAGAATAGGACAACTCTACATTAGCTGCAAAGTTCTATTATAATTTTAAAGAGTCAGTTAAGGATAAGCTCGCTTATATTAAGCAATTAACTGATTTTAAACTATTTATAGATTTAGTAACTAAGATTGACAACTAAGCTTATAAATAACAAATAGAATGCAGATAGCAACGTAAGCCTATCTTCTATACTAATATAGCACAATATTGAATCTAAAAACCTATGCTTAGAAGGGCGTATCCTATTAAGATAAAGCTTAATGCAACCTATAAATAGAAAGGTTTAACCCCTACTTAGAGAAAGGAGCGTATAAAGAAGAACCTCTGCCTCTATTGTAGCAAACCTAGACACTGAATAAAGGAATATAAAGCTAAGCAACAACAGCTTAACGCTTTATAAGGATAAGGAGCCTATAATATAATAGGACTCTTAGAAGCATATTCCTATTATAGAAGCATAAATTACTACAATGCTGATTGCCTGTACTTAGTTTCCCTAAAGCAGGAAGAGGCATAGCTATATTGTCCCTTCTACAACTAAGACAGACATACAGACAATTAATGCTTAAGGAACTAACCCTAGCAACTAGCTATAACCAGCTAGTCAGAGGACTAGGAAGAAGTCCCAGTCACTGAAATAAGATATTTAGATTACCTAACTACTTATTTCAGTATTTATAACTATTAAAGGTATGCTCTACACTAGGAACAAGCAAAAAAAGCCTGCAAGTTCATATAATATAGTGCCTTATTCTAAATAGCTTGCTTTAATAATAAATATGCTACTTATATAAATAATAAGCTAGGATCTAGATAGTTCCTTAAAAAAAAAGCGTAGAATAAGAGGATAAGCAGTATTAATGCTATATTATTCTAACGCTAGTCTTGCTAATAATAAGACTAAGCAGCTAAAAAATAGCAACAGCTTCTATTTAAGGACTAAAGTAGAGAGCTCTAAACGCAAGTAAGCGTTAACTAAGCCTATTAAGCGCTATATGCTGTTTAAGAAGCAATATATAAACAACATCTCTACTTTAAAGCGACTTTAAAAAAGAAGCTTACTAAAGTTATAATTGACTTTAGAGCTACTAGGAACTATATATTCTAATAATACATAGAGAAATAGCATCTTACTTTAAAATAGAAATAGTACCTATACCTCCTAACCTTAGTAAATAGGACACCTATAATATAGAATAACAGATAGATCCGAAATGAAGTTTGCCTAAATTGATTATGTATTAATCAACATTAAGAATGTATTATACTAAATACAGTAAACATTGATTATAACCTAATCCTAGGTATACTATAGCTAGTAAAGCACAATCTAGATATCAATTGGACTTAATGCATCCTAATATTTCTATGCTATAAATGTACAAAAGTACCCTTCTAGATACAACTAGTTAAAGAAACACTAGCAGTTGTAACTATTAGTAATTATCTTTTAGAATATAAATAATTCAATAAACTCTTTAAAAAAGGAGAATCTAAGTAAGCATTACTTTTATATAAACTATAAAACTATAAAATACTATTAGAATAAGGCAAGAAGCCTATTTACAAACTAATTTATTCTCTATTTAAGAAAGAATTGAAATCACTTTAAAAGTACTTTGTAGATAACTTAAAGAAAGGGTTTATTTAACTCTCTATTTTACTTGCAGGCTATCTAATCTTATTTATTCTAAAGAAAAATAAAAGCCTCTGCCTTTGCGTCAATTATTAGTAGTTAAATAATATTACTGTTAAAAATTGGTATACCTTGCTTCTAATCTTAGAGCTATATAACTACATTTATAAAGCAAAATGGTTTACTACGCTTAACCTATAAGAAGCGTATAACCTTATTAAAATGAAAGCTAGCAAAAAATAGAAAACTGCGTTTTATATACAGTATAGATATTTTAAATACTTAGTTATGCTTTTTAGCCTTATTAATACTCTTACTATTTTTTAAGCATTAGTAAATAATATATTTAGAGAATATCTTAATTAGTTTACAATTATATATCTAAATAATATCCTAATCTATTTCAACACTTTAGAAGAATATATTAAGCATATTCGAAAGATACTCTAAAAGCTCAAAGAAGCTCAATTTTTAATAAAAATTAAAAAGTGCGAATTTTATAAATATTATATTAAGTTCTTAAAATTCATTATTTTAAATAAGGGAATCTAAATAAACAAATTAAAAGTAAAAGCAGTACTTAAATAGCTATAGCCTGCTTTAGTTAAAAAGCTGCAATTCTTTTTAGGCTTTGCTAACTTCTATTAATAATTTATAAAAAGCTATTTATAAATTATAGCACTTTTAATAGCTATAATATAAAAAGGAGAAACCTTCGTATAGGGACAAATAGCTGAAAAGGCTTTTTAGGAACTTAAGATAAGATTTACTACTATTCTAATCCTAGCAATTTTCAATTTTAAGAAGCAGATTGTGTTAGAAACTGACGCTTTAGACTATACTATTAGTATATATATAAGTCAATTTAATAAAAACAGCAAATTAAGACTTATAGCGTTTTACTCTTAAAAGATGATATCTGCTAAGCTCAATTATAAAATCTATAACAAAGAACTATTAGCTATAGTTTCTACATTTTAGAAATAGCAAGTATACTTAGAAGAATCTAAGTACCCTATTAAAGTATATATAGATTATAAGAATCTGCTATACTTTACTATTATAAAGCAATTAAATAAGCAATAAGTTCAGTAGTTTAAACTCCTTTTAGCGTATAACTTTAAAATCCTATATAAAAAAGGTAATAACAATGCTAAAGCTAATACGTTTAGCTAAAGACTTAATTACGTAAAAGATGTGAAACTATAAGCAAACACTGTTTTACAAATAGAAAGTGATTTATTAATTTATAATTACTTAGCAACTTTAATAATAACTCTAACTATTTAAAACAACATTTAAGAAAACTAAATACTATTAGCCTATAAAGGTAACAGTATGATCCAGATATAGAAACAACATTTTAAGCAGTATCTATAACTCAGCAAACAAGCTTAAAGATTAGTCTTATATTAAGGGTTAATCTATATACCTAACCCACTCTAAGAGTCAATTTTCTAAGAACACTATAATAATCTAATCTAAGGATATTAAGGGATTAATAAAACACTAAAGCGCATATTAAGAACTTACTACTTCCTTAAAATAAGGAAATCAATAGAGCGCTAAGTAAACAACTACAATATATGCTAATAAACTAAAGCTATACAATATGCATTTTACAGTTTATTATAATTACTAAAACTATTAAATAAAGCTTAGCAATTTATTATACTAGACTTTATTATGAAACTACCTGCTTTGAATGACCCCTTAACTAGGATAACCTTTAATAGTATCCTAGTTATTACTAATAGACTTACAAAGTATGCTTACTTTATTCTATACCTAGAAGCCTTAATAGCTGAACAATTAGCCTACACCTTTATCTAAATGATTCTAGCAAATTACAATATATTTAAAGAAATAATCTCTAATAGAGATAAGCTTTTCATTTTGCATTTCTAGAGATCCTTAATCGACTAGCTTAGTACTAAACATAAGCTGTCTACTTCCTACCATTTATAAATAGATAGCTAAACTAAAAGAATCAACTAAACTTTAAAGCAATACTTATATTGTTATATTAACTATTGTTAAAATAACTAAATAGAGCTTTTACTGCTAGCGCAGTTTGCTTATAATAATAGCAAATTAGCAACTAGTTATTCATTCTTCTTTACTAACTTTAATAAAGAACTTATAATTACTAGAGCATTTTTAAATATTGTTGCTATTGCCTAAAAAGCGGAAATAAATATAGAAAATTTAAAAACACTTTATTACAATTTAGCACGTGACTTTAAGTTTATTAATACCTATTTAGCAATATACTACAATTATAAAAGGTCTAAAGGACTAGCTTTTTAAAAAAGGGACTCTATCTACTTATTATAACGAAATTTGAAAATAAAACGCCTAAGTATAAAATTAGATTATATTAAACTTAGCTTATTTAAAATCTTAAAAGTTATAAGCAAAACAATATACAAATTGAAGCTCCTAGCTTCTATGCAAATCTATTTAGTATTCTATATATCCTTATTAGAATAGGCACTAGATAACGCTATTTTAATAACCCCTAAACTGGAACTAGAAAGCTAGTCACCTAAGTACAATGTCAAAAAAATAATTGATAAAGAACTAATTAATAGTTAGCTTTATTACTTAATTAAATAAAAAGGCTATCTAGAATCAGAAAATACCTAGGAACTAGAAAACAAATTTAGCTTAAAGACATTAGCACAGTATTAATACTAACACTTAAAGAAAAGGAAGCAACTTTAGTAAAGTAAAGACTAACAGAGTTGTTAACAAAATCAAGAATGCTTTATATAGTAAGAGAAAGGCTTATAATAGTATTAATAATAGGATAGTCTTTATTTAGCTTCAATTTATTAAAAGCCTTTATTTTATTTGCTAAATAGACTGCTTTCTTCTTTACGTAAGCTTTTACCTAATGTAAAATCTTCTTATTATGTATTAGATAAGCAAGCAATTAACATAGCTTATTTTTATTATTATCCACTTTCTTTTAATATTCTTTATAAATACAATTTAGCAAATTCTAAATAAGATTTATATATGCCTAACTTAGATAGACATATTTAGAACAACAAAATTGAGAAGCTCCTTCTATTACAATATAGATGTAGCTAGCAAAGAAATAACAATTATAAGGAATTTCAAAAAGGTAACTAGAACATTGAATTTCAGTAGCAAGTTTAAAACAATTCTTAGAAGTAGAAGAAGTCATTTTTAATAAAGTGCCTATAGGGAATTACTTACTTTATAATAGCTACTAGCGTAATACTAATAAAGCTTAATACAAATGTCAACTAATAAAAAGAGAATAGTATTAAGACTTAAAAAATTAGGATTCTAAATTACTAGCTTAATAAATAATTATAAAAGTAAATTATTAAGTATTTGCTTCTATGCTAGAATAACCTATAAATACAAATATAGATATGTTTGCATTATTACGCTCATTTGCTTATAAATGATCTGAGTAATTAATTACTTACTTACTAATAATTCTAGTAATTACTTATGAACTTTATAAGTATATAGTTTCCTATATCTCCTAGTAGTTAGTCAGTTTATAGTTAACTTATGTTAGCAATTTCATACCTGCCTGACCTGCTCCTTTTGTGACAAGCCCCTGCTTTGCCAACCAACCCTACAACTCCTGTTCCTACCTTGAGATGTAACACTAGGATCTTGTTTCTAAAGGTGTTCCATACTTATTTTATATTATTTAAAACTATTTCTCCTTTTACTAGTTTTATAATGTAAAGACTTATAACCTGCTTAGTTAGTCAGTCTGATTCAATATATTTTATAATTGCAGCCTTTTTTAGAATTTATTAGATAGATAGTTGTCCTTTAAGGATTGCGTAGTACTTAACTATATATAGGATGCTTTATACTATAGCTGCTTTATTCTAATACGCTTAGTAATTAATTATATAAATAGCTATTTAGCTATTAGACTATATTAATACTTAGAGGATTAGCCTTTTATAGCTATATAATGTTTCTAATATAACCCTTATAAAGGTTATTGCTTCTTTAATTGCAATTAGTTCTATTATTATGCTATTAATACTGCTTCCCATTTTGACTTTTCAAGAAAGGGTGGATATTAATATAGGCTTTTTAAAGTATACTACTGTTCCAACTTCTATTTAGCTGTTAGCAATAAAGCTATTAATAAAGATATTTAAATACTAATCCTTTATTTTAAAATAGTTCTTATATGCCTTATTAGAATTGTATTAATTAGGTTCGCTATTAATTGCTATTATGTTTTATAATAGAGTAATCTATGCTAGGATAGTTTCTATATTTGTTTTTATTTTTCCTAGCTGTGTTTCTATATTATAAAGGAGGGAAGTGAATAACTTTGCTTTAAGCTTCTTAACTAGTTTTCTAAGCTGTATCTTTAATAGGTTAGTTTTTAATAGTATATAGAGTCCTACTTAGAATTTGCTAATTTTCAGTTTTAGCTAAATATATAAAAAGGGGAGCAAGGCTTTAGCACTAGACGCTTTAACTAAAATTGTATAGAAGCATTTGACAACTGCTTAAGCTTTTATTTTTTATATAGAATTAAGGATTTTAGCTATATTGTTATTAATCTTTCTTTTTAAGAACTTAGAATACTACGCTATAGCTATATAATCTATTTTTAAAGCCATTATAGCTTAATATAGTTATTGCGCTAATTATAAACTAATATAGGAGAAGTGTTTAAGCTAGCTAGCGCTTCTTTATCCTCTTATTTTGACTTTAGCTAGGTGGTTCTTAAATCTTAACTTAGCATTAAAAATCACTTTTAGGATTCTCTCTTTTATAGAAGGTTTAATAATATAATTGCCTATTCTAAATAGGGGGTTAATAATACTAATCTTCTTACAATTTTATATAAAATATATAAAGATTGTCTTATTGCTTTTAAATATAGCGCTACTGTCTTTTACTTATTAAAGGGCCTTTAGAACAATTTTATTATTAAATATTAATATATTTTATTTTACTAATTCTGAAATAGCTTATTAAGTGTAGTTATTTATAAACCCTATATTACCTTATCTTCTATTAATCTTCTCCTTTATTAGGAACGTATTAAAGAAGATATATAGAATCAGAGTAAATGTTAATCTTTATAAAAGGCTAGATTTTATAAAAGTGACTTTGCTTAATTCTATATTGTTAACTAGTATTATAACTAGTTAGTTAGTATAAAAGGAGTTAACCTATATAACTATATAGATTAGAATCCCTTTTGCATATAGCTAACTAGTAAGGACCTATTAAGAAACACTATTGTATGCTCTCTTTATATTAAAGCTAATAAGGGAAAGAACTTTCTTTTATTATTATACTTTAAAGATTTTCTTAATTAGGAGAAGCAGTGCTTAATTATATAAATATTTTAACTTAATATTAAATTGTGTTTTTAAAAGGAGATTAAGAGTCTCAGCCTAATATAATATTCTTTTTGCTAATACAAGTTCTATTAATTTGCTTAGAATAGCTAGAAGGGAGATAGGGCAGTATGCTTTTATTATATAGTAGTTAGGTTTCCCTAGCTTTTATAATAGTAAGATTCGTATTGTTTTCTATATAGTTAATACGTATTTTAATTAATACAATGCGTTAAAGATATTAATGACTTAGTTATTTAGAATAGGCTATAAACATTTCTATATAATATTTAGAATACTATTTATACTTAGCGCTTTATATAAGCTGATTTTAGCTATTACTCTAGTTATTTCTTTAATAGAGATATCCAGATTATTTATGTATTTTGCATTAAGGTTTAGCATATCCTCTTTCCATTTTTTAAGAATTAATAGGAAAAAGTATTAAAGTAGTTTAGTTACTTTAATCTTATTTTCTTTAAGCTCCACTTTTTAGCCTTTAACGCTAGTAATTATAATAAGGATATTGCTAAACGCTGATAGTTATAAATTAAAGTATTAAGCTGCTTTCCAAATATTATTTATCTATGCTAGGAATTTATTCCAATATATTTGTTTTTTGTTGCAGATGCTTTTATAAAACTAGTGTTTACTTTGCCTAGCTTTGTAGTAGCTTTCTTCCCTATCTAGTCCTATAATTCGTAATGTAATGCTTTAATTCAGATATTAAATATATTTATTATATAATTCTGTAAGTTTGTTATCCTATTATACTTTTATATATAGGGATTTCTTAATTATAGAGCTATAATTGCGGATATATTAGCTTATAGTGTTCTAAATCTCTATAACTACTTAGTTAAGCTTAGTAGTATTGTCAATATTAATAACAGACAGTCTTTATCCTTTAAGTACCTTAATAGCTGTGTTCTAGTTCGTTTTTCTAAAATTACGTTTAGCCTCTAGCAAGACAGTTATTTTGACTTTATTAATTTAAAGTGTTATAGCTTTATAGTCTAACCTATATTGAATTAGGTGGATGCTACGCTTTATAACCTAGTCCTTTATTAAGCTAAACACTAATATAAAGTTAATAGTAGTTTTAAATTATCCTTATAGAAATATAACTATATTGCTTAATAGCGCTAAAAATGTATTATATTATTATATTTACTAGAGCACTAGTTCGCTTTCTCTTATATATTGTAACTGTAACATATTGATTCCTTTTTATACTAGGTTATAGCAGTTAAAGTCATTTTTAATTATAATAAAGAGGTTTTCCCTATATTTAGCTTTTACTTTCTAAATTGCTCTATTTAGCGCATTGAGTTTAGTAGTAGCTGTCTCTTCTAAGTCCTGCTTAGAAGGCATATATTAGCTACAGCTTAGAATATAGATTAACGCTATAAAAATGTGTTTTATTAAAGTAGTAATAACCTTTATAATTATATTTAATAACTGTATAGAGATCTGGACAAATAGAATATCTTTATAGATATATAATGCTATCTAAAACGCGTAATGTATTAGTCCTTTTTAATATATAGTTAGTATTATAGTAATCTAGTATTAATGTTAAGAAATATATAGTTTGCTTTTAATATTAGTAATGCTTAGTTTTGTAACTATAATTGCTATAAACTAGCTAATGGACTAGTTATTAATAAGACTGAGTTAGGCTAGGGATTATCTGTTCACATTTGCTAAAAGGAAATAGGTGTTTCCTATTATACGTTGCTTATAGTGATTTCTTATCTAGTATATTAGCTAGTGACAGTTTACTAATCCTCTTCCCTAGTCTTAGTGGACTGGTTAGTAGGTTGGTTTCCGCCTTGGATTCTATTAATCTCCTTTCAGTATGCTACATATCTAGCGTCTATTATAGTATATAGTCCTCTATATACTACATATTTTAGTATTATAGCTATGCAATTGTTAGTTTTATAGCTTTCTACGCATTTTCTATACTTTAAAGGTTAGCTACATTTAGCCTAGTAGTGGCTGTATTTATTATAGTTATAGCATCTCTATAAGCGTTAGATTTTGTAATATACATTAACTTAAGCTATATTGCTATCAATTTTGACTATTTATTTATTAAGCGCCTACTAGGCATTTTCTACTATATTAAGGTAAATTATTATAGATTCTGTAGGCTTCTCTTCCCTAGAGAGCTAGAATGCTTTAGTAGCTCCTATAAACTTGTTTTCAATACTAAATTCAGTTACCAATTCTAGTTTAATTATATAAATGCTAAATATTAAGATTACTGTTCTCTATATATTATCAATTTTGATTAGGAAGAGTTCCTCTTTATAGGTCCTAGCTATCTTAAAGACCTAGTAAACCTATATATTGTTTATTCTCAATTATGCTATATTTTTCCTATTTTAAATAATTATTTTATAGCTTTTGCTTTACTCTAAAATTCTTTAATATTAATATAGCTTATAGACTATTAGGCTGTAACTGCTTTTTAAATCTTTGTTTCATTTGCTTTATAATTTTTAATAGCCTTAAGCTATTTAGCTAATATTTGGCTTAAGTCAATTATAATTCTAGAAAGTTAATATAGTTTTTTAAAAAAGGTAGGTAATATTGTTACTATAGTGTTGCTATATTGTAGCTAAGTAGCTGATAACAATGGGTTAATTGAACCTAACGCTACTAAAATGTAGGAGGTTAATAGGGAGGCTGCTATATTAGGGTTAGCTAGGGATGCTGGGTTCAACTATTTAAAGGTTGAGAAGACTGTTTTTCCTTTATTAATACTAGATCTGATAAACTGGACTTCAGTATCTAAGGCTTTAATATTAGCGTTTATTGTATTAAGCTTCTTTTCGAGCTCCTTATTTTTCTTTATAATAATATTGAGTGTTTTTAACAATATGGCGTTCTCTTAAAGGAGTGCCTTAGTCTGATTCTGGAGAGTCTCATTTTAGGTCTTGAGTTGCTTAAGCAGTTTGTTGAATTTGCTATTCTAAGCGTTCACTACTTCTTTAATAAGATATTTCATTATATTTTTAGTAAAAATAATATTATTATTTAGATTAAAAGAGCGGATAGGCTGAATCAGCCTTTTACTACCCTATCTAGTATTCCTAGCTCTTCTTTAAGCTGCTATAGCAGTAATTAGTCCCTTTAAGAACAATGCTAATATAACTATAATAATAGCATTGCTAGGATAGTTAGGTAGCACCCTTTCCTTTAACTAAAATCAACAGGAGTTGGATAGTCCAACTTGTTGAGTTAGCTTGTAAATAAAACTGTTAATAAAATAATGAATATCAATAAAAAAAATATCAATGTTGTTTTTTGTCTTTATAACTAAGGAACCTCAATTGATTATTTTATATGCTATGCGCTTGCCACTGGAAGCATAAGCAACTACTATCTGTTGCTAACTAATAATAAATCTATATATAGAGTCTACATCTTATTTTGCAGCTTAAACTGTTAAGTTACCTATATACCTATTTTTGTCTAAGTATTCTATAGCAAGTACTGTATTTAATATATGTGTTTATCTCTTTTTTTTTTTTTTTTTTTTTTTTTTTTATCCATTTCCGTCCTCACTTCCTAACTCTCCCTTGCTGTCCCCTGCCTTATCTCCTTAGTTTCCCTGCTTAGCCTCCTCCTCTAACCTCCTATGTTCCTCTGCGAAATCCAATCTTCCTATATCTATTATGTACCTAATAGTTGCCTAGACTATATCTATATCCGCTCTTTATCAATTTATAGATCCATTTCTATAAGGCTGCCCTATTGCTATATAGGGGTTTCGACCCCTAATTATTCTAGAGATATTATTAAACTTAGAGCCTAGCGTTTCTACTAGTTTCTATTTTTAAATTGAATATCTAGGATAGAGTAATACAAAGTGCTAGACTGTCTCCTCTCCTTGCCTACATTTGTATTAGCTTAAGTCTATAATATTAATAACTATTAAGAACTTATTTAGGCAGGCATATTCTATATAAAGCTATAATAGGATAGAGGCCTCCTTCCTATTTAGCTTATTATAAAGTAGCGTAGTATGCTTATTAGGAGTAGCACTATCTATTATATAAAGGCTTTTGCTAGTGTTTTACAATCTTTAACGTTCCTTAATGAGGATCTTATCCTAAAGAGTGTTCTATACTTGCTTTAAGCTGTCTAGGATTGCCTCACTTATAATTAGCTCTATAGTGTTATGTCTCAACAGGGCAGGCAGGTTGATATGCAGTTTGTTAGCAAAGCAGGGGCTTGTTCACAAGAGCAGGGGGTGTTATTTAGATAGGTATAAGATTGTTAATATAAGTTGATTACAAACTATCTAAGAGACTAGTAAGGACTAGGGGGCTATATACTTAGGGAGTTTGTAAGTGATTAATTATTTGAATCACTTATAAGTAAGTGAGTATAGTAGTGTAAATATATCTATATTTGCATTAATTAGTTGTTCTAACATATAAGCAAACATTTGGTAGTTTGCTTTTGTGATCACTTGCTAAGCAAGTGATTCAGAGTCCTGATCCTTCAGGTCTTAATATATAGTGAGAGGGCTTATAGCTTGTTTAGCTAGCCAGTCTGACTCAATGTGTTCTATAATAGCAAATTTCTTTAAAATCTATTAAATAGCCAATTTTCCTTTAAGAATTGCGTAGTAGTTAACTATATATAGGATACTTTGCATTATAGTAGCTCTGCTTTAGCTAACCTGGCAATTAACTATATAAATAGCTATTTGACTATTAGACTATATTAATACTAGGGAAACTGGCCTTTTATAGTTATAAAGTGTTTCTAATAGAATTCCAGCTAGCGTTACAGCTTCTTTAATTGTAACTAGTTCTATTATTATATTATTAATGCTACCTTTTTCTTTAATTTATTAGAAGAAGATGGACAATAGTATAGACTTCTTAAAGTATATAGTTACCCTAACTCCTACTTATCTATTAGTAATAAAGCTATTTGCAAAGATGTTTAAGCATTATTCCTTTATTTTAAAGTAGTTTTTATATGCTTTATTAAAACTATACTAATTAGATTCGCAGTTGATTATTGTTATATTCTATAGTAGGGCTATTTATACTAGAATAATTTCAATATTTGTTTTTATTTTACCTAACTGCGTTTCTATATTATAGAGAGGGGAGGTGAACAACTTCGCTTTAGGCTTCTTAACTAGTTTTCTAAGCTGTGCTTTTAGCAGGTTAGATTCTAATAGCGTATAGAGCCCTATTTAGAATTTGCTAATCTTTAGCTGTAGTTGGATATATAGGAGAGAAAGCAATGCCTTAGTACTAGACGCCTTAATTAAGGTTGTATAGGAGCATTTAACTACTGCTTAAGCTCCTATCTGCTATATAGGGTTAAGAATCCTAGTAGTGCTATTGTCAATCTTCTTATTTAGAAAGCGGGAATACTATATTATAGTAGCATAATCTATTTTTAAAGCTATAATAGCTTAGTAAAGTTGCTACACTGCTTATAAGCTAATATAAGCAAGATATTTAAGTTAACTAGCGCTTCTCTATCCTTTTGTCTTAACTTTAGCTAAGTGGTTCTTAAATTGTAGTTTAGCGTTAAAGATAATTTCTAAGATTCTCTCTTTTACTAAAGGTTTAATAATATAATTGCCTCCTTTTAATAGGAGGTCGCTTTTACTAATCTTCCTCTAATTTTATGTAAAGTATATAAGGATTATTTTATTGCTTTTAAATATAGCGCTACTATCTTTTGCCTATTAGAAGGCCCTTAGGACAACCTTATTATTAAGCACTAATATGTTTCTCTTAACTAATTTTAAAATAGCCTATTATATATGATTATTTATAAACCCTATATTTCCTTATCTCCTATTAATCTTCTTTTTTATTAAGAAGGCATTAAAGAAGATATATAGAATTAGGGCAAGTGTGGATCTTTATAGAAGACTAGACTCTATAAAGGTAACTTAACTTAATTCTGTTTTATTAATAAATACTATAGTAAGTTAATCTATATAAAAGGAATTGATCTATGCTACTATATAAGCTAGTATTCCCTCTGCTTATAACTGACTAGTAAGCATTTATTAGAGGACGCTGTTATACGCTCCTTTTATATTAAAGCTAATAAAAAAGAGGACTTTCTTTTATTACTATATTTTAAAGATTTTCTCAATTAGAAAGAGCAGCGCTTAGTTATATAATCTTCTTAGCCTAGCACTAAATTATGTTTTTAAAAGGAAGTTGAAAGTTTCTATCTAATATAATATTCTTCTTACTAATACTAGTTTTATTAACTTATTTAGCGTAGCTAAGAAAGAGATAGAGCAGTATGCTTTCGCTACTTAGTAATTAGGTTTCCCTGCTTTCTATAATAGTAGGATTCGCGCTGTTTTCTATGCAGCTAGTACGTATCCTAGTTAATACAATGCATTGAAGATATTAGTAACTTGTGTTACAACTGTGCTCTGCACGCAATTAACCATAATCACAGCTTGGCGCCCAGATTAGTGATCACTTATCCTAAGTGATTAGGCTAAGCATACTATAATTACTTGTTCACTGTAATTACAGTGATCCAGTAATTAAAGTGATTAACCCAGTTTCTATAACACTCTCTAAGTATATAGCCTCCTAGTCTTTATTAGTCTTTTAGATAGTTTATAGTCAATTTATGTTATAATCTCATATCTACCTAAATAACACCCCTGCTCTTATGAATAAGCCTCTGCTTTGCTAACAAACTGCATATCAACCTGCCTGCCCTGTTGAGACATAACAACTTGGTTGCTTAAGATAGGCTATAAGCGTTTCTATACTATGTTTGGAATGCTATTTATGCCTAGCGCTTTATATAAGCTGATTTTAGCTATTGCCCTAGTTATCTTTTTAATTAAGATATCCAGATTGTCTATATTTCTTATATTAGGATTTGGCGCATCTTCTTTCTATTATTTTAGAATTAGTGAAAAGAAGCATTAAAGTAGTTTAGTTGCTTTAGCATTGTCGCTTTTAAGCTCCACCTTTTGATTATTAATACTAGTAATTATAATAGGGATGTTGCTAAACGCTAATAATTATAGGTTAAGGTATCTAGCTGCTTTCCAAATATTATTTATCTATATTAAAAAGTTGTTTTAATATAGTTGCTTTTTGTTATAAATGCTTTTATAAAACTGGTGCTTAGCTTATTTAGCTTTATAGCGACTTTCTTCTTTATTAAGCCTTATAAACTGTAATATATTATTCTAATTCTGTTATTAAATGTATTTATTGCAAAGCTTAGTAAGCTTATTATCCTATTACGCTTTTATATATAGGGATTCCTTAATTCCTAGGCTGTAGTCTTGAATATATTGGCTTACTATGTCCTAGATCTTTATAACTACCTAATCCAGCTTAGTAGTATTATTAATATTAACAATTGACAATTCCTATCCCTCTAGTGCTTTAATAGCTTTGTCCTAGTCTGTTTTCCTAAAGTTGTATTTTGCTTCTAATAAAGCAACACTTCTAGCCTTTTCAAATTGAAGTGCTATAGCTTTATAAATCTAACTTATGCTAGGTTAGGTAGATGCTGCATTTTATAATCTGGTTTTTAAGCGCGTTAGATATTAGCATAAAGTTAATAGTAGTTCTGAAGCGTCCTTTAGGGAACATAATAGTGCCCTTTAGTAAAATAGAGAAAATGTTATGTTAATATATCTATTAGAGTACTGGCTTACCTTCTTCTACTTATTAGGATTGTGGCACATTGATTCCTCCTTATACTGGGTTATAGCAATTAAAGTTGCTTCTAATTATAATAAGGAGATTTTCTCTATACTTTGCTTTAGCTATATAAATAGTATTATTTAATATAATGAGCCTAGTAGTGATTGCCTCTTCTAAGTCCTGCTTAGAGGGGGCATACTAACTTTAGCCTAGGATATAGATTAACATAATGAAAATGTGACTTATTAAGGTAGTAATGACTTCTATAATTATATTCAGTAACTATATAGGGAATTAAATAAATGAAACGTCTTTATAAATATATAATAATAACTAGAATGTATAGTATGCTAGTTCTTCTTATTAAATAGATAAAGTTATAGTGTTTTAGCATTAATATTAGGAAATATAGGGTTTGTTACTAATATTAGCAATACTTAGTTTTATAACTATAATTACTGCAAATTGGCTAATAGATTGATTATTGAGGAGGCTAAGTTGGACTAGGGATTGTCTATTTACGTTTGCTAATAGGAAACAGATGTCTCCTATTAGACATTGCTTATAGTAACTTCTTGTCTAGAGCGCTGGCTAGTAACTGTCTGCCATTCCTTATCCCTGCTCTAGATAGGCTGGTTAGTAAGTTAGCTTCTGCCTCAGATCCTAACAACCTTATTGCAGTAGGCTAAGCACTTAGCATCTATTATAATATATAGTCCTCTATATATTACGCATTTTAATGCTAAAGCTTTACATTTATTAGTTTTGTAGTTCTTAGCGTATTTACTATACTTTAGTAGTTAGCTACATCTAGCCTAATAATGGCTATATTTATTGTAATTATAGTATTTTTAAAGGCGCTAGAGTTTCTAATACTTATTAACTATAGCTATAATACTATTAACTTTAACTATACGCTTATTTAGAGCTTTCTAGGCATCCTCTGCTATAGTAACCACTATAGACTTATAGGTTTCTCTTCTTTAGAAAGCCAGAATGCTTTAATAACACTTATAAGTTCGTTTTCAGCGCTAAACGCTGCTATAAATTCTAGTTGGATTTTATAGGTGCTAGGTACCAGAACTACTATCTTATATACATTATTAATTTTAATTAGGAAAAGGTCCTTTTTTTTAAGTTTAAGCTGTTTTAAATATTTAATAAACCTATTTATTATTTAATTGCAGTTAGGTAGCATTTTTCTTATTTTAAATAATAACTTTTATAGCCCTTGCCTTAACTTAGATCTTTTTAATAATGATATTGTATATAGATAGTTAGGCTGTAATAGCTTTTTAGATTCTTTTCTCTATAGCTTTGTTATCTTTAGCTAACTTGCGTTGTTTAGCTATTAGGTAACTAAAGTTAATTGTAGTTCCTAAGAGCTGGCATAGTTTCTTTAGGGAGGTGGGTAGAGTCAATAGCGTTCTAGTACCTAGGCAAGGTTAAGTAGCTAACAACAATAGGTAGATGGATCTTAATGCTGTAGAGGCATACAAGATTAGTAGTGAGGCTGCTATATTAAAGTCAGCTAAGGACAATAGGTTCAACTGTTTGAAAGTCGAAAGGACTGTTTTTCCTTTATTAACGTTAGAGCTAATAGTCCTAATCTCTATATTAAGGACTTTAATATTGCTACTTATTATTTTAAGTTTTTTTTAAGCTTTTTATTTTTCTTTATAATAACATTAAATATTACTAGTAATGCAATGTTCTTTTAATAAAAGGCTTCTATCTAGTCTTAGAGTTGTTTGTTCTAAGTACTGAATAGTTTATTCTAACTCTAGAGTTATTAAAGTAATTTATTAAGTTTGCTATTCTAAGTATTCACTGCTTTTTTAATAAGATATTTCATTATATCTTTTATAAAGATAGTATTGTTGCTAGGCTGGAATGAATAAATAGGTTAGATTAACCCTTTGCTCTATTTAATATTTCTAGCTCTTCTCTATACTGCTATAGCAATATTAAGTCCCTTTAGGGACAATGCTAATATAACTATAGCAATAGCGTTACTAGGATAGTTAGGCAGTATCCTTTTCTTTAACTAAAATTGACAGGAGTTGGATAGTCCAACTTGTTAAGTCAGCTTGTAGATAAAACTGTCAATAAAATGATAAATATCGATAAAAAAAAATATCAATGTTGGTCCTCTATTGTTTTTAGGAACCTCGAGGTTTGATTAATTGATTAATTATTTTATACGCTATGCGCTTACTACTGGAAGTATAAGCAACTACTATATACTGCTAACTAAACTACAATTCTGTATATAGAGTCTATATCTTATTCTACAGCTTTGTCTATTAGGGTGTCTGTGCCCCTATTTTGTCTAGGTGTTCTTTAGCATTTGCCTTATCCTATATATGTATAATTTTTTTTTTATTTAACCTTATCTTTATCCTCTAATTCCTCTTTATTATCTCCTGTTTTGCCCTCCTAATTGTCCCTCTCAGTTTTGTTTTCCTGCCTTCTATATTCCTTTATAAAGTCTAATCTCCTAGTATCTATTATATATTTAATAATTGCTTAGACTGTTTTTATATCCGCTTTTTATTAATCCGCTAATTTATCTCTATATAGCTGCTTTATTACTATATAAGGGTTATGCTCTTTTAGTATTTATAAAATATTGCTAAATTTATACTTTAGTATTTTTACTAATTTGCGTTTTTAAATATTATATTTAGGGTATAGTAGCATAAAATGTTAGTCTGTCTCCTTTTCCTATTTGTACTTATATTAGCTTAAATTTATAATATTGATTACTATTAAGAATTTATTTAAATAGGCATGCTCTATTTAGAGCTATAAAAGGATAAAAGCCTTTTTCTTATTTATTATATTATAAAGTAATATTATATATTTACTTAAAATAGCGCTATTTATTATATAAAAGCTTTTACCTAATTTTCAGAATCTTTATTATTCCTTAGCTAAAATTTTGTTTCAAAGGGTGTTCCAAATTTATATTATATTATCTAGGATTATTTTACCTACGCCTAACTTTGTATAGCAGTTTATTACCTGCTTAGCTAATTAGTTAGCCTCTATATATCTTATAACTGTAAACTTCTTTAGAATCTATTAAATAGCTAAATATTCCTTAAAAATTGCGTATTTTTTTATTATATATAATATGCTCTATACTGTAGCTGCTCTGCTTTAGCTTATTCAATAATTAATTATATAAATGACTTTTTAGCTATTTAACTATATTGCTATTTAGGGGATTGGCTTTCTTTAACTTGTTAATATTTTTAATATAATCCCTACTAGGGTTACTGCTTATTTAATAGCTATTAGCTTTATTGTTATATTATTAATGCTGCCTCCTAATTTGATTTTTCAAAAGTAGGTAGATAATAATATAAACTTTTTAGAATATACTGCTATTCTAACTCCTGCTTAGCTGTTAGTTACTAAGCTATTAGCAAAGATATTTATATACTAATCTTTTATTTTAATATACTCTCTATACGCTTTATCTAAATTATACTAGTTAGATTCGCTATTAATAATAGTTATTTTCTATAATAGAGCTATCTATGCTAAAATGATTTCCATTCCTATCCCTGTCTTTCCTAACTGTATTTTCATATTATAAAGGGAGAAAGTGAATAACTTTATTTTAAGCTTTTTAGCTAGTTTTCTAAGCTGTTTTTTTTAATAAGTCAGTTTCTAATAATATATAGAGTCCTATTTAGAATTTGCTAATTTTCAATTTTAGCTAGATATATAAAAGGTAAAATAAGGCTTTAGCGCTAAATACCTTAACTAAGTTTATATAGAAGTATTTGACAACTGCTTAGGCTCCTATCCTTTATATAGAATTAAGAATCTTTACTATACTGTTATTAATCTTTCCTTTTAAGGACTTGGAATACTACTCTATAGCTATATAGTCTATTTTAGAAGCTATTATAGCTTAATATAGCTATTTTGCTAATTATAGGCTAATATAGAAAAGGCGTTTAAGTTAGCTAGCACTTTTCTACCTTTTTATTATAACTTTAGCTAAGTGATTCTTAAATCTTAGCTTAGCATTAAAGATAACTCTTAGGATCCTTTCTTTTATAGAAGGTTTGATAATATAGTTGCTTATTTTTAATAGAAAGTTAGAATTACTAATTTTTCTACAATTTTATATAAAATATATAAGGATTATTTTATTACTTTTAAATATAGCGTTACTGTCTTTTGCTTATTAGAGGGCCCTTAGGACAATTTTATTATTAAGTATTAATATATTTTTTTCTACTAATTCTGAAATAGCTTATTAAATATAGTTATTTATAAACCTTATATTACCTTATTTCCTATTAATCTTTTCCTTTATTAGAAACGCGTTAAAGAAGATATATAGAATTAGGGCAAACGTTGATTCTTATAAAAAGCCGGATTTTGTAAATATGACTCTGCTTAATTCTATATTATTAATTAATACTATTATTAGTTAATCTATATAGAAGGAGCCAACCTATACTACTATGTAGGTTAGGATCCTCTTTACGTATAGCTGACTAGTAAGCACCTATTAAGGAACGCTGTTATATACTCTCTTTATATTAAAACTAATAAAGGAAAGGATTTTCTTTTACTATTATATTTTAAAGATTTTCTTAATTAAGAGAAGCAGCGCTTAGTTATATAAGCGTCTTAGCTTAGCGCCAAATTGTATTTTTAAAAGGAGATTGAACATCTTAGCCTAATATAATATTCTTTTTACTAATATAAGTTCTATTAATTTGCTTAAAATAGCTAAAAAGAAGATAAAGCAATATGCTTTTACTATATAGTAATCCGGTTTTCCTAGCTTTTATAATAATAAGATTTATGCTATTTTCTATATAATTAATACATATCCTAATTAATACAATACGTAAAGATATTAGTGACTTAGTTATTTAGAATAGACTATAAGCGTTTTTATATAATGTTTAGAATATTGTTTATATTTAGTACTTTATATAAGCTGATTTTAGCTATTGCCCTAGTTACTTCTTTAATAGAGATATCTAGGTCCTCTATGTATCTTGCATTAGAGTTTAGCGCGTCCTCTTTCTATTTTTTAGAAACTAGTAAGAAAAAGCATTGAAGTAGTTTATTTGCTTTAGCCTTATCTCCTTTAAGCTCCACTTCCTAACCTTTAATATTAATAATTATAATAGGGATATTGCTAAATGCTGATAGTTATAGATCAAGGTATTAGGCTGCTTTCTAAATATTATTAATCTATGTTAGGAATTTATTCCAATATAGTCGTTTTTTGTTATAGATGCCTTTATAGAACTAGTGTTTAGCTTGCCTAGCTTTACAGTAGCTTTCTTTGCTATTTAGTCCTATAGTTTGTAATGCAATGCTTTAGTTTAGGTATTAAGTATATTTATTATATAGCTCTATAAGTTTATTATCCTATTATGCTTTTATATATAGGGATTTCTTAACTATAGAGCAATAGTTATAAATGTATTAGCTTATAGTGTTCTAGATTTCTATAACTACCTAATTAAGCTTAGTAGTATTATTAATGTTAATAACTGATAGTCTCTATCCCTTAAGCGCCTTAATAGCTATATCCTAGTTTGTTTTTCTAAAGTTGTATTTAGCTCCTTATAAAGCAGTTATTTTAGCTTTATTAATTCAAAATATTATAGCTTTATAGTCTAACCTATATTAAGTTAAATGGATATTACACTTTATAACCTAGTCTTCTATTAAATTGGATATTAGCATAAAATTAATTATAGTTCTAAATTGTCTTTATAGGAATGTGATTGTGCTGCTTAATAAAGCTAAAAAAGTATTATATTATTATATCTATTAGAGCATTAGTTCACTTTCTTTTTTATATTGTAACTATAGTATATTGATTCCTTTCTATATTAGGTTATAGCAGTTAAAGTCACTTCTAGTCACAATATAGAGGTTCTCTCCATATTTAGCTTTTGCCTCCTAGATTGCTCTGCTTAAGGCGTTAAGCTTAGTAGTGGCTGTCTCTTCTAAATCCTGCTTAGAAGGCCTATAGGATGTAGATTAACACTATGAAAATATATTTTATTAAAGTAGTAATAACTTTTATAGTTATATTAGACAACATTATAGGGATCTGGATAAATGAAATATCTTTATAGATATAAAATGCTAATTAAAATGCGTAATGCGTTAGTTCTTCTTAATATATAGATAGTATTACAGTAATCTAGTACTAATATTACGAAATGTATAGTTTACTCTTAATACTAATAATACTTAATTTTATAACTATAATTACTATAAACTGACTAATGGACTAGTTATTAATAAGGCTGAGCTAGACTAGGGATTGTCTATTCACATTTGCTAAAAGGAAGCAAGTGTCCCTTATTATATGTTGCTTATAGTGACTTCTTATTTAGTACGTTAGCTTATAACTGTCTGCTAGTCCTTTTCCCTTATTTTAATAGGCTAGTTAAAAAGTTGGTTTTCGCCTTGAATTCTATTAATCTCCTTTTAGTATACTATGCATTTAAAGTCTATTATAGTATATAGTCCTCTATACGCTACATATTTTAATATTATAGCTATATAGTTATTAATCTTATAGTTATCTATGCATTTTCCACATTTTAGAGGTTAGCTATATCTAGCCTAGTAGTGGCTATATTTGTTACAGTTATAGTATCTCTAAGGGCGTTGGATTTTATAGTATTAACTAACTATAGTTATACTATTATTAACTTAAATTATATGTTCCTTAAGCGCTTTCTAGGCGTTCTTTGCTATATTAAGATACACTATTATAAATTTTATAAGTTTCTCCCTTTTAGAGAGCTAGAATACTTTAATAGCTCTAGCAAACCTATTTTCAGTATTAAACTTAGCTACCAGTTCTAATTTGATTTTATAAATACCTAGTATTAGGACTATTATTTTATATATATTATTAACCTTAATTAAGAAGAGTTCCTCTTTACAAACTTAGGCTATTTTAAATATTTAATAGACTTATATTTTATTTATCTGTAGTTGTGCTGCGTCTTTTTTATTTTAAATAATAATCTTTATATTCCTTAATTTAAATTGGATTTTTTTAATAATAATATTATTTACAGATTATTAAGCTATAATAGCTTTCTAGATTTTATCCCTAGTTGCTTTATAGTTATTTATCGCTTTGCGCTATTTAGCTATTATTTAGCTTAGGTTTATTATAACGCCTAGGAATTGGTATAGTTTTTTAGGAAAGGTAGGTAGTATTATTGCTATAATGTTACTATATTGAGGCTATATAGCTAACAACAATAGGTTAATTGAGCCTAACGTTGCTAAAGCGTAAGAGATTAATAAGGAGGCTGCTATATTAGGGTCAGCTAGGGATGTCAAGCTTGTTTATTTAAAGGTTAAAAGAACTGTCTTCCCTTTATTAATATTAGATTTAATAAATTAGACTTTAGTGTTTAGAGCTTTAATATTAGTATTAATATTCTTAATATTTGCATTTATGCTATTAAGCTTCTTCTTAAGCTTCTTATTTTCTCTTATAATAACTTTAAGTGTTGCTATTATTGCAATATTCTTTTAGTAAAAGGCTTCTGTCTAGTCCTAGAGTTGTTTATTCTAAGTATTGAATAGTTTATTCTAACCCTAGAGTTGCTTAATCAGTTTATTAAGCTTATTATTTTAAGCGTTCATTGCTCCTTTAATAAGATTCTTTATTATATCTTTTGCAAAAATAGTATTATTGCTAAGCTAGAGTGAGCAAATAGGTTAGATTAACCCTTTGCTCTGTTTAGTATTTCTAGCTCTTTTTTATATTATTATAGCAGTATTAGGTCTCTTTAAAGACAATGCTAATATAACTATTATAACAGCGTTATTAATTAGGTCCAGCAGCACCCTTTCCCTTATTTAAAATTGACAGGAGTTGGATAGTCCGACTTGTCAAGTTGGCTTGTAGATGAAACTGTCATTAAAATGATGAATATCGATAAAAAATATCGATGTCGTTTTTTTCTTAACCTCGAGGTTGCAAGCTACCCATCCCGTGCACCCGTCCATCGAACCCACCATAGTCTCAAATAATAAACATTATAAACCATCTTGAATTCCGATTTTTTATCTCCTGGGACTTTGGTCTAGTGGTATGATTCTTGCTTTGGGTTTCTATCACACATGCAAGAGGTCCTTGGTTCGATTCCGAGAAGTCCCCACTTTTTGCTTGTCATTGAGCCCGGCAGGCATGGTGCTCTATTGGATGATTTTTGATTTCTGAGCGCCTCGAAAGACCAAGCTTTGGTCTCAATATCGTTGTCAGTTCCGTATGAAACGAAGTCTCCATACAAGTCAATTGTCCCTTCTCGAGTCTACTCAACTCTGTCTACCTCAATTTCTCAGTATTGAAAGCTTGGCTCTCAAGGCAAGGGCATCTTTCGCCGGGCCACAACCCCCGGACGCAGCGCGGCAGCGCCTTGCGCATTCTCGAGACATAAAAAAAAATCATGCATGCCACCCGCAGCCAAAACAAAAACAGTCTCTCTTTAATTCCTGTCAACGCGCACACTTGTTATGTGAACCAGGACCAAAATACAAAATATAATTCCGATGCGGGGAATTGAACCCCGGCCTTGCCGGTGCTTCCGTGAATCAACACATGAGAGCGGCAAATCCTAGCCACTAGACCACATCGGATTTGATGTGAGAAGAAATTCTCTTAATCAATATATACTTCCCATCGTCTCGCCTCACCTTTGCACGGAAGCATGCTGAGGTTACCGTCCTGGATCTGAATAATCCTCAAAAACGAGTGTAGTGGCATGGGTTGACTCCTTCTGCACTGATCGACTAGCTACAGTATTGGTTAACAGCACAGAATCAAGCAGAGTCACACTTGCAGAATCCGGCCTTCTATAAGGATCAACACTTGCCCTAATTCTATATATCTTCTTCAACGCGTTCCTAATGAAAGAGAAGATTAATAGGAAATAAGGTAATATAGGGTTTATGAATAACTATACTTAATAAGCTATTTCAGAATTGGTAAAAAGAAATATATTAATACTTAACAACAAAGTTGTTCTAAGGGCCCTCTAATAGGCAAAAGATAATAGCGTTATATTTAAAAGCGATAAGATAATCCTTATATATTTTACATAAAATTATAAGAAGATTAGCAACTCTGATTCTTTATTAAGGGTAAGCAATTACGTTGTTAAACCTTTTATAAAAGAAAGAATCCTAGAAGTTATTTTCAATGCTAAGCTAAGATTTAAAAACCATTTAGCTAAAGTCAAAATAAGAGAATAGAGAAGTGCTAGCTAACTTAAACGCTTCTCCTATATTAGCCTATAATTAGCAAAATAGCTATATTAAGCTATAATAGCTTCTAAAATAAACTATATAGTTATAATATAGTATTCCAAGTCCTTAAAAGAAAAGATTAATAATAGTATAGCAAAGATTCTTAATTTTATATAGAGAATAAAAGCCTAAATAGTTATTAAATACTTCTATATAAACTTAATTAAAGTATTTAATGCTAAAGCCTTGCTTTATCTCTTATATATTTAGCTAAAATTAAAAATTAGTAAATTCTAAATAGGACTCTATATATTATTAGAAACTAATCTATTAAAAAGATAGCTTAGAAAATTAGCTAAAAAGCCTAAAGTAAAGTTGTTCACTTTCTCCCTTTATAATATGAAAACACAATTAGGAAAAACAGGGATAGGAATAGAAATCATTTTAGCGTAAATAGCTCTATTATAAAAAATAACTATTATTAATAGTAAATCTAACTAGTATAATTTAAATAAAGCGTATAAAGAATATATTAAAATAAAAAACTAGTATATAAATATCTTTGCTAATAGCTTAATAACTAATAGCTAAACAGGAGTTAGAATAGCAGTATATTCTAAAAAGTTTATATTATTATCTACCTATTTTTGAAAAATCAAATTAGGAGGCAGCATTAATAATATAATAATAGAGCTAATAGCTATTAAATAAGCAATAACCTTAATAGGGATTATACTAGAAATATTAATAAGTTAGGGGAAGCTAATTCTATAAATAGCAATATAGTTAAATAGCTAAATAGCTATTTATATAATTAACTATTAAATAAGCTAAAGCGGAGCAGCTATAATATAGAGCATTCTATATATAATAAGAAAATACGCAACTTTTAAAGAATATTTAGCTATTTAATGGATTTTAAAAAAGTTTACAGTTATAAAATATATAGAGGTTAATTAAGTAGCTAAGCAGGCAATAAGCTGCTATATAAAGTTAGATATAGATAAAATAATCCTAGATAATATAATACAAATCTGGAATACCCTCTAAAACAAAATTCTAGCTAAAAAGCAATAAAGATTTTGAAAAGCAGGTAGAAGCTTTTATATAATAGACAGCGCTATTTTAAGCAAATATATAATATTACTTTATAATATAATAAATAAGAAAAAGGCTTTTATCCTTTTATAGCTTTAAATAGAGTATACTTATTTAAATAAATTCTTAATAGTAATCAATATTATAAATTTAAGCTAATATAAATACAGATAAGAAGAGAAGATAATTTGATATTTTATGCTACTATACTTTAAATATAATATTTAAAAACGTAAATTAATAAAAGCATTAAAGTATAAGTTTAGTAATATTTTTTATAAATGCTAAAGAAGCATAACCCTTATATAGTAATAAAGTAGCTATATAAGGATAAACTAATAAACTAATAAAAAGCGGATATGAAAATAATCTAGGCAACTATTAGATACTTAATAGATATTAAAAAATTAGACTTTGTAAAAAAACATAGAAAGCAGGAAAACGAAACTAAGAGAGACAACTGGAAGGGCAAAACAGGAGATAATGAAAAGGAGTTAAAGGACAAAAACAACGCTAAAAAATATATATATATATACTATATATATATAGAGCAAGGCAAATGCTAAAGAACACTTAGACAAAACAGGGGGCACAGACACCCTAACAGATAGAGCTGCAGAATAAGATATAGACTTTATACACAGAATTGTAATTTAGTTAGCAGTATATAGTAGTTGCTTATGCTTCTAGTAGTAAGCGCATAGCATATGAAATAATCAATTAATTAATTAATCAATCCTCAAAAACAAGACTAAAAACGATATTGATATTTTTTATCAATATTTATCAGTTTATTAACAGTTTTATCTACAAGTCAACTTAACAAATTGGACTATCCAACTCCTATTAATTTTAGTTAAAGGAAAGGGTGCTGCCTAACTATTCTAGCAATACTATTACTATAATTGTACTAAAATTGTTTCTAAAAGAACTAATTGCTGCTATAATAGCTTAAAGAAGAGCTAGGAATACTAGACAGAGCAGTAGAGAGCTGATTTAGCCTATCTGCTTGCTCAGTCTAAGTAATAATGCTATTTTCGCTAAAGATATAATGAAATGCTTTATTAAAGGAGCAGTAAACGCTTAGAATAGCAAACTCAATAAGGTGCTTAAATAACTCTAACACTAGAATAAGCAATTCCAGAATCAGACTGAGGCTCTCTACTAGGAGAACCTTGCTCTGCTAGTAACATTTAACATTATTGTAAAAAAACTTAACATTATTAAAAAGAAGCTTAATATTACTAAAATAAGACTTAAATACTTATTTATAGGGATTAAGGAGTTAGAAAAGAAACTTGAAGCAGTAAGCGCTGATATTAAAGTCCTTAACACTAAAGTCAGGACTATTAGGTCTAATGTTAATAATAGGAGGACTGTCCTCTCTAGCTTTAAACAATCAAGCCTAGCAGCCTCCCTATTAACCTCCTACATCTTAGCAGCATTAGGGTCAATTAACCTGTTATTGTTAGCCACTTAACTATAACATAGTAACACAATAGCATTGATCCTACTTAGCTCCCCTAAAAAGCTATAATAATTCCTAGGCGTTACAATTGACCTTAGTTAGATAACAGCTAAGTGTTAAGACACAGACCTGGACAGGGTCCACTGACTACCTAGAACTGCCTAGGCAGACTGAGCAGCTAAGCCTAATCAGTCTAAGCAAATCTGACTAAGCATAATCAGATTAAGCAACTTAATTAAGTATAATTAGACTAAGCATACTAATCACTATTAATCACTTATAAACTTTATAAGTATATAGCCTCCTAGTCTTTACTAATCTCTTAGATAATTTATAGTTAACTTATGTTAATAATCTCATACCTACCTAAATAACACCTCCTGCTCTTATAAATAAGCCCCTGCTTTGCTAACTAACTGTATATCAACCTGCCTGCCCTGTTAAGATGTAACACTAAGCAATGCAAGCTAACAAAGAACTATAGAGCTATAGAGAGAAAGATCCAAAAAGCTATTATAGCCTAATTATCAATATGCAATATCAATATTATAAAGATCTAAATGAAGTTAAAAGCTATAAAAGTTATTACCTAAAGTAAAAAAGACGTAATATAACTATAACTAAATAATAAATAGGTTTATTAAGTTTTTAAAATAGCTTATACTTATAAAGAGGAACTCTTCCTAATTAAGGTTAATAATGTATATAAAATATTAATCTTAATACTTAGTATTTATAAAATCTAATTAGAAATTATAGCTAAATTTAATAAGGAAAACAAGTTTAGAAATATCATAAAGGCAGCCTAGCTCTCTAAGAGAGAGAAACCTAGAAGGTCAATAGTAGTCTACCTCATTATAATAAAGGATGTTTAGAGAGCTTTTAATAAATGTAAAGTTAAAGTTAATAGCATTATAGCTATAATTAGTAAATATTAGAAAATCTAACGCTTTTAGAGATATTATAACTGTAATAAATATAGTTACTACTAGGCTAGATGTAGCTAGCTATTAAAGTATAGCAAATGCGTAGAAAATTACAGGATTAATAACTGTAAAGCTATAGCTTATAAATATGTAGTATGCAATGGACTATATACTGCTATAGATAAAGAGTGTTTAGCATACTGTAATAAGGTTAGCAGAATCTAAAAAGAAAGATAATATACTAATTAGTCTATTTACAATAAAGATAAAGAATGGCAGACTATCACTAGTTAATAAACTAGACAGGACGCCACTATAAGCAATATTTAATAGGAGACACCTGTTTCCTCTTAGCGAATGTGAATAGACAATCCCTAGTCTAACTTAGCCTTATTAACAATTTATCTATTAGCCAGTTTATAGGAATTATAGTTATAGAATTAAGTATTGCTAGTATTAATAGCAAACTATATATTTCCTAATATTAGTACTAGATTACTGTAACTCTATCTATTTATTAAAAAGGACTAACGCATTATGCGTTCCAGTTAATACTATATATTTATAAAGATGTTCCATTTGTTTAGTTCCTTATATAGTTATTAAACATAACTATAGAGGATATTATTACCTTAATAGGATATATTTTTATTATGTTAATCTACATTCTAGGCTGTAGCTGATACACCTCTTATAAGCAGGACCTAAAAGAGGCGGCCACTACTAGGCTCAACGCATTAAGCAGCGCCATTTAAAAAGCAAAAGCAAAATATAGAGAAAACCTCCTTATTATAATAAGAAGCAACTTCAATTACTACAACCTAGTATAAAAAGGAATCAATGTGCCACAATTATAATATATAAAAAAAAGGTGAACTAGTGCTTTAGTAAATATAGCAACATAATACATTTTTAATATTACTAAGCAGCATAGTCACGTTTTTATAAAAATAATTTAAAACTATTATTAACTTTATATTAATGTCAAACTTAATAGAAAACTAGGTTACAGAGTGTAGTATCCATCTAACCTAATACAGGTTGGACTATAAAGCTATAATATTTTAAATTGAAAAAGTTAAAATAGTTGCCTTATTAGTAACTAAATACAACTTAAAAAAGATAAACTGAAATAAAGCTATTAAAGCACTTAAAGAATAGAGACTGTTAATTATTAACATTAATAATACTACTAAGCTCAACTAAGCAGTTATAGAGATCTAGAACACAATAAGTCAATACATTTACAACTACAGCCTAATAGTTAAGGAATCCCTATATATAAAATCATAATAGGATAATAAATTTACTAAGCTTTATAATAAATATATTTAATAACTAATAAATTAGAGTAATATACTATAAATTATAAAGCTAAATAGGGAAGAAAGTTGTTATAAAGCTAGGTAAGCTAAGTACCAGTTTTATAAAGGTATCTGTAACAAAAAGCGACTATATTAAAACAATTTCTTAATATAGATAGACAATATCTAGAAAGCAGCTAGGTCCTTTGACTTATAATTATTAGCATTAAAGGCTAAAAGGTGGAGCTTAAAAGTAACAAGGCTAAAGCAACAGAGCTACTTTAATACTTTTCCTTACTAGTTTTTAAAAATTGGAAAAAGGATGCGCTAAACCCTAATGCAAAATATATAGATAATCCAGATATCTCTATTAAAAAGGTAACTAGAGCAATAGCTAAAATCAGCCTATATAAAGCGCTAAGCATAAATAGCATTTTAAACATTATATAAAAACGCTTATAGTCTATTTTAAGTAATTAAGTTATTAATATCTTTAATGCGTTATATTAACTAGGATACGTACTAGCTATATAGAAAACAGTACGCATTTTACTATTATAAAAATTAGGGAAACCTAATTACTAAATAGTAAAAGCATACTAGCCTATCTTCTTTTTAGCTATATTAAGTAAGCTAATAGAACTAGTTCTAATAAAAAGAATATTATACTAAATAGAGACTTTTAATCTCCTTTTAAAAATATAATTTAAAGCTAAGCTATAATAATTATATAATTAAGCGCTGCTTCTCTTTATTAAGAAAATCTTTAAAGCATAATAATAAAAAAAGATCCTTTTTCTTATTAGCTTTAATATGAAAGGAGCATATAACAGTATTCCTAAATAAGTATTTACTAATTAGCTACATGCAGAAGGAATCCTAACCTGTATAGTTATATAGGTTAACTCCTTTATATTGACTAATTAGCTATAGTACTAGTTAATAAAACAAAATCAAATTAAATCACTTTTACTAAATTAGGCTTCTTATAAAGATCTACACTTGCTCTAATTCTATATATTTTCTTTAACGCCTTCTTAATAGAAGAAAAGATTAACAAAAGATAAGGCAATATAGAGTTTATAAATAACTATATTAAATGAGCTATTTCAGAATTAGTAAAATAAAATATATTAATACTTAATAACAAAATAGTTCTAAGGGCCCTCTAGTGGGCAAAGGACAATAGCGCTACGTTTAAAAGCAATAAGACAATCCTTATACATTTTATATAGAATTGTAGGAAGATTAATAATATTAATCCCCTATTAAAAGTAAGCAATTATATTATTAAGCTTTTAATAAAAGAGAGAATCTTAAAAGTTATTTTTAATATTAAGCTGCAATTTAAAAATTATTTAGCTAAAGTTAAAACAAAAGGATAGAAAAGCGTTAATTAACTTAAACACTTTTCTTATATTAAACTGTAATTAGCACATTAACTATATTAAGCTATAATAGCTTTAAAAACTAAATATATAATAGTAATATAGTACTTTCAGTTTCTTAAAGAAAAGATTAATAATAGCATTATTAAGATCCTTAATTTTATATAATAAATAAAAGCCTAAGCAGTAGTTAAATGCTTTTATATAATATTAATTAAAGTATTTAATGCTAAAGCGTTGCTCTCTCTATATATCCAACTTTAGCTAAAGATTAGCAAACTTTAAATAGGATTCTATATATTGCTTAAAATTAACTTACTGAAAGTATAGCTTTAAAAGCTGGCTAAGAAACTTAAAGCAAAGTTGTTTACTTCCCCGCTTTATTATATAAAAATATAGCTAGGTAAGCTGGAAACAAGGATCGAAACTATTCTAGTATAGATAGCTCTATTATAGAATATAATAACAATTAGCTACAAGTTCAATTAGTATAGTCTTAATAAAGCATATAAAAACTACTTTAAAATGAAAAATCAATATATATCTGAATATCTTTGCTAACAGCTCTATTGCTAATAGACAGGTAGGAGTTAGAGTAGCTATGTACTTTAAGAAGCCTATATTACTGTCCATTCTCTTTTTATAAATTAAATTAGGAAATAATATTAATAACATGTTAATAAAGCTAATTATAATTAAAGAAGCTGTAACAATAGCTGGAATCATATTAGAAACATTCTATAACTATAGAAGGCCGCTCTTATAAGTATCAATATAGTCTAATAGTAAAATAGCTATTTAGATAGTTAATTGCTTAATTAGCTAAAATAAAGCTATAATAATATAGAACATCCTTTATATAATTAATTACTATATAAGTCTTAAAGAATAGCTAGCTGTTTAATAGATTCTGAAAAAGTTTATTATTATAGAACACGTTAAGTCAGACTGACTAGCTAAACAAGCCACAAGTTCCCTTATTGTAGCATTAAATAAAAATGAAAAGATTCTAAACAGCATAAAATAAATATAAAATATTATTAAAAATAGAATCCTTATTAAAGAACGTTAAAGACTATAAAACACTAGCAAGAGCCTTTATATAATAAACAATACTATTTTTAGCAAATATATTGTATTATTTTATAATAAGCTAAATAGGAAAAAGGCTACTATCCTATTATAATTTTAAATAGGACACGCCTGCTTAAATAAGTTTTTAGCAATTATTAAAATAATAAATATAGGCTAATACAAATGCAGCTAGAGAGAGGAAACAGTTCAACACTTTATATTGCTCTATTGTTATGTCTTAACAGAGCAGGCAGGTTGATACGCAGTTTGTTAGCAAAGCAGGGGCTTGTGTTACAATCCTATATTAAGCATATCGGCTTTAGGCTGTACAATGCCAATCATTACCCTATTAGGAATCCTGCTCTTAGGATTTTGCTAAGAAGCAATAGATCTATAGAGCAACCTGCTTTGTAAGATCCCTTAATCTCTTTACTCTTTATAAAGCATATAGAGCAATAAAGTATATAAAGCAATATGTATACACTTATTACTTATTAAGTATATAAATAAGCAGGTCTTTATTAGGAAATCCTATATTCAATTTAAATAATTATTCTAATAGTCTTTTTAATATATATTATTATATATATCTATTTCACTTTGTTTAATACTCCTCTTTACAAGTCTAACTCTGTAACCTATTATCTTATTTAAGATAGTTAGCTATAATAACTTTAAACGCCTTTAAAATAAGTTATTTAAACAACATTTTAAAAGGTACACTTATACTTAGCAAGGCTAGTAGAATCTGCATTATTATAACTACTCTATATAATAATAGCAAAGTTGCTAAGCCTAATCTCTACTATAGAGACTGTTAGGGACTTAATAATTGGCTTATCTAAATAGAGATATACTTTCAGTTCACTTTTATAAAAGCTAATAAAAAGACCTTATTTACTATAATCTATTTTTAAGGAAGAGCCTAGCACTAGATGAAACTAATACTTATAAAGTACCTTAATAGAAAAGGAGATACTAATGGAATCCTTAATAGCTTTATTAAATTTAAGAAAGAGATCTACTGTATCTTTAGCATCTCTAATAAAGACAAAATTGCTATACGCTTTATTTAGTATTCTGTTAACACATTTTAGCATCTAACTACATTGCCAAGTTCTAGGAGTATACCTAAATTACTAGATAGGATAACTCTGCCTTTATAACTATATATAGACATAGCTTAAAGGAAAATGTTAAAAATGAACTTATATAAACTAGCAAGAAAATTAAAGATTTTAATAATCTTATCTGTGCCTTAATTAAAATTAATAATAATTTTTACAAATGCGTAATAGAAAAACGCTATAATATTGCCTTTTATAATAAGGCTAGCTACATTCTATACTATATTAGTAACAACTTTAACAAAGGAAACAAATATAATTAGTATTAGGATCCTTATAAACCTATGCTAATAGAACTGGACGCTACTAAAAGTCAACAATTAAATAGAAGGAAGCAGTTTAAAAGGAAAAGCATAATAACTTGCTATAAATGTAGTAAAAAGGGCTATATAGTAAAAAATTATTATTTAAAGAATAAGGTGCCTTAAAGACAATTTAATATAATACAATGCTATTTAATAAGCAAGCTAGAGCGTAAAGAACCTAAGAAACCAAAACTAGAGCTAGAGTTGCTTAAACAAAATTGCTATAAACTACTTAATTAAACTGTATATTATAAAGATAGCTGCTTAACCTATTATAGTTTAAAAATAGGATCCGGATAGTTTCCCTTTAGACTTAAGGGTAGAGGAAAAGGTTACTATAACGTCATTTCTAAAAAAAAAAAAAAAACAACCTTAAGGAAGAAGAGATCAAAGAAGACAATGTCGAAAGCAACCTAGAAGAAGGGAGCAGCAATAAAAAGGAAGAATCTGCTAACAATAACTATTTCTATAATAAAGAGAATATTAAAAGACTATATACTTACGTACTACTCTATTTCATTAAAATATTTAATATTATAATAGAACATAAAAAGAAAGCATTCCTAATAGTTAACAGCTAGAGATTCTTGCATCCTTAGAACTTTAATAATATGCTAGATTAAATCTGTAGCGCATTTTGGAATTACTAACTTATAATAGTTAATTACGACTTTAAGGCTTTTATATAAGAAAAGCCATTACTTAGCAGTATCCTTACGTTTATAGAATATATCATTCCTTTAAGAGAACATATTAATAAAAATATACAAAATAGCATTAACTTGCTAAAATTTTAATATAATTAAGCTTAATAGCAGCAACGCACGCTATATAAATAACACCTCTATAAAGAACATAAACTAGATACCTTATTAAAAGGAAAGAATAAGGTATAATTTAATCTACTAATTAGCAACAATTTGGGAAAAGAGTAAATTCTCTTAGTAAAGGCAGCTAAAGAAAATGCAATACAATCTAAGCCCTAGTATCAACATTATTAATATTGGTATTTAGGACACTGATTACTATATAAAAAAGACAACTGTATGCAATAATAGATTCCAAAGCAAGCGGAAACTTTATATTAACATTAACAGTTACTTAATTTAGGATCGCTACTTAATTAAAAGAATATAGGTACAACCTAGTAGCTATAGACAGCTTAGCACTACCTGGGGTTATAGAGGAAACAGTACCTTTATAGATAGTCATTTAATAACACTATGAAGACATTATTCTAAACGTTATGAAAATGGCTAATTACTATATTATTCTAGGAATGCTTTAATTAAGAAAATATAACCTAATAATTGACTAGAAGTTACAAATATTGAGGTTTAAAAAGTGTAACTATATAGTTAACTTGCAACTTACGTATTAGTAGCGTTTAATAGTAAATAAGAGGAAAGGTCAAACTAGGACTAAGAAAGTATATATTGCTATTACCTTAATAAAGGCATTATTAAAGAAATATAATACTAGCTCTATAGGCACCAATTTTAGAGATTAGACAGGCTATAAAGCAAAAGTTAGTAAAGGAAGTTACGTACTTTCTAATATCCCTAAACAATACAGCAAATGGAAACGCTTATTTTAGAAAGAGGAGAATGCCAATGCGTTACCTAGGTATCAGCTATAGGATTACAAAATCAAACTTGAACTAGGGAAGCAACCTATATTTAGACCTATTTACGCGTTATTTAAAAAAGAGCTAAAAATGCTTTAATAATACCTAGATAAGAATTTAGCATAAGGATTTATCTGCAAATTGGAATCCCTTATAAGTTACCTAATTCTATTTATATTAAAGAAAAACAGCAGTTTTAAACTATACATAGATTATTAGAAGATTAACAATATCACAATTAAGAATTATTATCTATTACTAAATATTAAGGAACTACAGAATCGCTTTTTATAGGCTAAGTGGTTTTCAAAGATTGATTTTAAAGGAGCTTATAACCTTATATAAATAAAGAAAGGAAAAGAATAGAAAACTGCGTTTTGTATATACTATAGCTTCTACAAGTACCTAATTATGCTATTTGGGCTTACCAACGCCCTAGCTACCTATCAGATAATGATTAATAACACGCTAAGAGAATACCTAGATAAGACAGTTGTAGCCTATTTAGATAACATTTTGATTTATACTAATAGAAACCTAGAATAATACATTAAAAATGTACAATAAGTACTAAACAAACTTTAGGAAAGGAGACTTAAAGCAAACCTAACAAAATGTGAATTTCACATAAAGGAAACCGAATTCCTTAGCTTTATTATTAGAGTCAATAGCATCTAGATAGATCCTTCAAAAATCACTTTAATTAAAGAATAGCTTATTTTGAAAAATCTCAAAAATGTACAATTGTTTTTTAGACTTGCTAACTACAATAGGAAGTTTATAGCAAGTTACTCCTAAATAGCGTTACCTTTTATAAAGCTTATAAAGAAAAACACTCTATTTATATAGAAAAAACAGTAATAAAAGGCTTTTAAAGCATTTAAATAAGCATATATTAATAAACCTATATTAAGAATATTTGACTTAGGAAAGTCAGTTTATATTAAGACTAATGCATCTAATTAAGCAATTAGAGCATATCTTACATAAAACTATAAAAGGAAACAACATTCTGTAGCCTACTATTCATATAAAATAACACTAGTAAAATAGAATTACAATACTAAAGAGTTTATGTTAAAGAAGCACTCTTGCTTACTATCTTTATAAACTATAAGAACCTCTTAACTTTTATAATAACTAAAGTTCTTAATTATAAGTAAGTACAATAGTTAGAACTCCTTAGTCAATATAAATTCAAAATCTAATACACTCTAGGTAAAAATAATAACAGAGCGGACGCGCTTAGTAGAAGAATTGATTATATAAAAGGAAAGGAGGCAATTATATATAGCATTCTCTAAACTAACAAAAATAAAACACTTAATATACGGATATATAAGTTCAATGCTGTATTGCGTATTATATAAAATAATAAAAAATAGTTTCCTATTTTATATAATAAATACTAAATACTAGAAAAACATTAAAAGCAATACATTAGAGATCACTATAACAATCCTATATATAGATATCCTAGCATTATTAAAACTATTAAAATTATATAATATAATTTTACTTTTTTATAAATAAAAGTAAAGGTTACAATATATATTTAGAAATGTTGTAGCTATTAGATAAACAAGTCATCTTAGTATATTAAATATAGAGAGATTCAATTTATAAACCTACTATTGCAGCCTTAAAACAAAATTATAATAGATTTCATTACTAGTTTATAAAATTAGAACACTACTAGCTAGAACAAACTTTATAAATAGTATAACTTAATACTTATAATAATTAATAGACTAACAAAATATACGTATTTTATTCCCTATATAAAATCAATTACAATAAAGGAATTAGCACATTTGGTTCTAAATAGACTAATTAGGTATTATAAAATCCCGAAATTGTTTATTACAGATTGTAATAAGCTATTTATATTAAACTACTAGAAAACCTTAATCTTTATAATAGGTATCAAACATAAGCTATTAATAGCTTACTATTTATAAACTAATAGCTAGATAAAAAGAGCGAACTAGACGCTTAAAGCTTATTTATAATACTATATTAGCTACGCTTAAGATAATTAGGTTCTTTATTTACTAATGGCGCAATTAGCATTAAATAATTAAGTCTCTGCTACTATAGGGATTTCATTATTCTATGCTAATTTTGGAAAACACTCTAATCTATTTATAGAGCCTAGATTACAATATCTAAACGCAAATAAAGCAATAACTATTAGCAACGCGCTAAAGGAGTTATATAAGCATTTACAATAAAAGATACTATTATTCTAAAACAGTTTATAAACAAAAAACAGAAATCAAAACTGGATCCTTAGCTAAAGAAGGGAGATAAGATATATTTACTTATAAAAAACTTACAATCTCAATAGATAATAAGAAAACTGGATCATATTAAAGTTAGACCATTTTTGATTTTAGAAGTTAGAGGACTAGTCAATTACAAATTCCAACTTCCTAATAATGCGAAAATCTATTTAGTTTTTTATATATCATTTTTTAAACTAGTAGATTTAAAAACACTATTATAAACGACATTCTATTTCTAAACAGAAAAAGACAACAAATTTGAAATTGAACAAATACTGGAATAACAAAGTCAGCAATACCTTATAAAATAGAAGGGTTACCTATATTTAAATAACACTTAGAAACTAAAATAAAACCTTAAGAACTGTGTAACACTGTTATAATAATTTTAGCATTAGAAAAAGTAATAAATGACTTTAAATAATAAGGAACGTTGTTATTTTATACTATATTAGAAAGACCTTTAAAAATATTTTAAGTAAAAGGTGAAAGCGACAACAAAGGACTCTTAAGAGTTATATTTGCTATATTATCCGCCTGTTCTTACTGTTTTTATAAAAGGATACTCTGCTCTTTAATAGCAATAGCTTTGGCTACGCGTTGATTAGTATTCTCTAGCGCCTACTACAGTTTATGCTCCTTCTATTCGAGAAGAGTCCTTTACTGCTATATAGTAATAAGGCGCTTTTATAAATAAAGCTTCTTTTACTTTATAAATAACTACTCCTTCTCCAAAATACGGATATTGCAGTCCCTATTATTATAATAATAGCACTAATTGCATTTATTAGAATGGATATGTATTTAACATTTAAGCTTATACTAGCAATAGTATTAATAAGCTATAAATATAACGTTACTAAATAAATTAATAAAACTAGCAAAATTAAGACAATAAAAGATATTAAAAGAAAATGCAAACTTAGAAGTAATAGAAAGTCGCTATTTAGGTTATAATACTTTTAGCATTTTAGAAAAAGAAAAAGCTTTAAAATAAAGCTTATAAAAAGGGAGAATAATGTTACAATCCTATATTAAATATATTAGCTTTAGGCTATGCAATGCTGATTATTACTTTATTAGGAATCCTGCTTTTAGAATTTTGCTAAAAAGTAACGGATCTATAAAGCAACCTGCTTTGTAAGATCCCTTAATCTCTTTGCTTTTTATAAAGCATATAGAGCAATAGAGCATATAAAGCAATATATATATACTCACTACCTATTAAGTATATAAATAAGCAAGTCTTTATTAGGAAATTCTACATTTAACTTAAATAGTTATTTTAACAGTCCCTTTAATATACATTACTATATATACCTGCTTTACTTTGTTTAATACTCCTCTTTACAAGTCTAACCCTGTGACCTGTTATCTTACCCAAGATAGTTGGCCATAATAGCTTATTCACAAGAGCAGGAGATATTATTTAGGTAAATATGAGATTATTAATATAAGTTGACTATAAACTATCTAAGAGACTAATAAGGACTAGGAGGCTATATACTTAGAGAGTTTGTAAGTGATTAATAGTAATCAGTGTGCTTAGTCTGATTATGCTTAGTTGAGCTGCTTAGACTGATTATGCTTAGTCAGAATTGCTTAGACTGATTAGGCTTGGCTGCTCAGTCTGCCTAGGCAGTTCTGGGTGGTTGGCAGACCCTGTCTGGGTCTGTGTCTTAATATCTATCCTAGGTACTGAATTCAAAGACAGAAACTGATAGAAACATTAGGCCCTAAGTTTAGCAATATCTTTTAAATAATTAGGGAGCGAAACCTTTATATAGTTATAAGGCAATCCTATAAGGATAACCTAGCAGACTAATAGAAAGCAGATATAGATATAATCTATATAACTATTAAGTACGCAATAAATATAGGAAAACTGGACTTTGCAGAGGAGCGTATAAGGCTAAAGGAGAACGCTAAACAGAAGGACCAAAGGGACAAGATAAAGAACAGCGAGGGAGAGCTAGAGAGCAATAAGGAGAACAAATAGGGAGAAAATATATATATATATAGCAAATACAGCAATTGCTGTAAAAATACCTAAACAGAACAGATGCATAGGCATCCTAACAGCTGAGCTGCAGAATGAGACGCAGACTTTACAAATATTTATGTAATTAGCAAATAAGTACATAGTAGTTGCTCATGCTTCCAGTGGTAAGCGCATAGCGTATGAAACAATCAATCAATCAATCAATCAATCAATCAATCTGGGACTGCATGTCTTCAGATTTCGTGTCAAGTGTGCTGCGAGTTTTTCATCCATATACTTTGACATCTCTCTTTATCTTTCACCCACCATCTAACCAGCCCTTGATCCCAGTCCTCCCATTCCAAAACCCTATAGACCAATAACCAGAACCCAACCTGCCATCCTCAATCCTCAATCTCACCCAGCACACCCATCCCTCCCCACTCCAAAAGAAAAAGAAAAGCAAAACACTACTCCCCTCCCGCACAAAAGGAGGTTCAAGAGACAGAGATATGAGCAAAAGTAATGGTCAGTACGGGGGTCGAACCCGCGACCTTGGCGTGCCTTTTATCAGAAGATATTAGCACCACGCTCTAACCAACTGAGCTAACCGACCAGGAAGGATATCGTGTGACGAGCGATGAATCGGGTATCACGTGATGACTGCTCGCAGCCTGTAGGGAAATATGTTTTGCGAGACGACAGTCTGGGCATGAGGGAGGGAGATGGTGTTTGGGGGCGAGGGGGTTGGATGGATCTTGGGGTTGTCCGATAGATTTTTGGTGAGTGTTGGTGGGAGATAGTGGTCTGGGAGCGAGTGGCGGTGGAGATGCATGTCCCGGGCATGCTGATGTTGAGGAAGTGGAGATTGTCTCTTGTAGACGTGGATTGGTAGCCTTGACCATTGTATGCAGTGATTCTCGAGTATGTCGCTTTCAGCTTGCCATGAAAGAGAGACAAATCTCCCTTCCAGCAGAGTCGCGCAGAAGGTTGAAATAGCGCAGGTATATATCATGGCAAAGTAGAGAATAGCTATACACGCACACATCAAGAGCGAACAAAAGATGGAAAAATCAACAATAGATACATGCTAATTTCTATAAACACACCAAGCACGCACAAGCGTGGAAGCAACAAGTTCTCAGTCAATACAGTGTATCCAGTACATCTTTATGACAGATTCTGAGGTCTCTTTGCAGAAGCAACGAAAGGAAATGTAGGCCGTTTTGAAGTCGTCCTCCCCATGGCTAGGACATAGCACAGTCATCACGCTTAAAAGCGGGCGTGGAGAAGGTCACGAGCGTGGGCACGCTTGGCCTTGGAGCTCTTGGAAGTGCTCTCCTCGCTGAAAAGGTATGAAACCCACTCAAGGAGGTCCTCAAGGGTGGTGCCAGAAGGAAGAGCCTTGGAAGGAACGGTGGCACTGCCAGTGCTGCTGGGGAGAGCAGTGGAAATTGTGCTGGTGAGGGCACCGCTTGGGAGGGCAGAGGTGAGGGAAGCAAGCTCAGAGACGACCGAGGTGGCGGCGGCAGAAGGGGCAGTGCCTGTGACGGTCACGGCGGTGGTGGCGTAGGCAATGTCGGTCTGGGTGGTGGAAACAACCTCGTAGTCACCGGAAACGGAGGAAGCGGCAGAGGTGCTCACAATTGCAGCCTGGGTAGTGACAGCGGAAGAAGAAGAAGCAGCAGCAGAGGTAGAGGTAGCCTCGGCAGAGGAAGAAGCAGGGGTAGAGCTGGCGGCAGTGGCAGAGGAAGCAGCAGCGGTAGAAGCACCGGAAGAGCCGCCAGTGTACAGGGTTGGGCCAGGGATGGTGTAGGAGCTCAGGCTCTGGTAGATGTTGACAAGAATACCAGGGTCAGTGGCGGTGTAAAGAGAGGTACCGAGGACTCCGTCAGGGCTGTCAGTGCCAGAGCTGGTAATCTCAAGGTTGATGCACTGAGGGTAGTTCTGAGCACCACCTGATTCTTCGGCGGAGTGAAGAGCAATGATCTCGTGGCGAGCGACGTAGTTACCAGACTCAATGGTGGAGGGAATGGTGACAGTGTAGCTGTTGTTGTTGGCGATCAGATTGTCAGTGGCCCAGGTTCCAGGGACGCTGGAATCGTCGATGAGACCAGCGGCATCAATCTTGAACCACTTGAGCTCACTCTTGACGGCATCCTCACACTTGGCGCTGCACTTGGCAAGGTAAGTAAGGACAGGGCCATGGTGGGAGGATGGCCAGGTGGTCCACTCGAAAGTGACATTGTCTCCACCAGAGACGGCAGCGTGAGTCTGAGCAGGGGTGGCGCCCAAGTGGCAGTTGATGTCCTCGCTAGTGTAATCGCTGACATATCCGTTGGACAGATCAGATGGGTCGGACCATCCAATCACAGTGGGGGTTGGGTTCTGGTACTGGAAAGATGGGCTGTAGCCGGTGTAGTAGGTATCAGCGGCAACGATACCCTGGACGTAACCGTGAGCGCTGACTGAGGCAGCAAGGGAACCCAACAGGGTAACAGTCTGAAGGAGAGACATGGCTTTTGGTTTCTTGGAGCGTATCACGCGGAAAGTTGCTGACGAAAAGACCTCAAATATGCGCAAAGATGGCTGAATGTGGAAAGTAGAAGAGAATGAACGTATCCCAGCTCCAATCAATGGATGATGATACTTGAGAATGAATGTGGGTGGTACAAAGACCGAGATTTGCACTGCAATGAACTGGAACTGTTGGCTTGGTGAAAGAAAAGCTACTTGACCTGGCAGAGCAAACCTCTTATACTACAAGTAGAGCTCACTTGCGCTCTCCCAGCATCGAAGCGAACAGGCGCCAGTGCGATGTACACCGACCGGGGTTAAAATTAGAGAGGATCTCCTTCGGCAGAGCCCCCTAATCTATTCGGGTGGAGCCTAACCACGCTTCCGCCAGGCACCACAGCCATATCGTTTCAAACCTTGCCGAGCGAAGAGTTCAGCCATGTGGCGGTCCATACCGATCGGACACTAGGCGCCGAGAAGCCTGCATGTCATCCGTTATCCTGTAGCCGATCGGTCAGTGCAGAGAAATCTCAATATAGGCGTTGTATTTGTAACAAATAGATGAAGACGAGATGAACAGGAGCGCTCGGAGTTGGAGTCCGCGCTTCGGAGAATCGTGAAACGCCAAGTCATGCGGCCCACTGGCATGAAACCAAGGACCCCGCTCCGCACCATGAAGGAAGAAACATTTCTTTCAACTCTCGACTAGTAGGTAATTGCCAGAGCAGACATGAGTAATGGCTTCGGTTCTTCTGCTGACTAGACACGGCTCTTGGAGAACCAAGGACGACAAGGAGATCTCTGGCTTAGGTCGTCCTTCTCATGCGATGCGTGCTTAAACCCGTATACAATAATATAGGGCAGGGGCACCATAGTGGCATTAACTAAACGCTTACACACAAGAAAGACACAGACAAATGTCTGTCTACCGGCAATATGCCCGCGGGAATATGAGCAGCTGAGCAGCTGAGCGGCTATGGGCACCGAATTGAGACTGATCAAGATCCCACCGAAATTATTGTAGCGCTTTCAATGTTCTTGACACGTCTCAACTCGAAGCGAACCTTTGCCGCCAATACTTGTTTAACGATAATAAGCAAACTACGCCAAAGTCTCCACAAATGCTCCGGCCCCCGACATCACTGTGACAAGAAGAGCTTAGGCTGTCGTAGCAAGGCGGTTACCAATGTGTGTTGCAGCTCAAGATCCCTTTCTCGGTGATGAGATTGATCTTTGCGCATATCTTTGTGCTACCCACTATAGGTTCCAACTTCTATAGCATTTCTTGTGCTAAACGAGACACATCCGAGGACTTGATCAACACTCACCGCTCTCCTCGACTAGGAATGGCATTGTAGAAGACATTCTGGCATGGGCTCACTCCTTCAAAGGTCGCCTCTCTCAGCGCGACACCTGTATACTTCTGTGCCTTGCGTAGATGCGCTAACACCTGTCTGGAACTCTTGGGGCACCTAAGAGCCCCTGTTGTAGGCGACTATCGTTTGATTTGCTGCCGTCAGACTAGCGAGCATATTTCAGGGCAAGATACACATGCTTGACTAGAGTGGCAACTTCTCCTTCATAATCATTCTCTCGGGCATCGTGCTACAAATGCTAGGTGGACTTGGAACAACCGTACCACTTCGCAGTAGGCTCGCTCATCGTTGCTGCTATTTGAAGAGCCATACATTTCTTATTGCACACTCAAAAATCACAACTGTAAGATCATAGCTGTTCACCTTCTATCGAGTCCTGTGGCTTACTAGATCATCTATAGAGCAAATTAAGGGAAATAGCACGGCACATGCATTTGGAGTCCCGTCACCTTACCCATATCTTATTATGCAGGCTTGTGGCTGGAAACCGGAGGCAAAAGATTTGCGTAGCTCTCATCTCTGTTCAAAGATGATTCGGAACGGTCGGAAGCCTCTGCCTCAATTCGGGCGTGCAAAATATCGCCAAAAATGTGTGAGCGAAGCAGAAGTTCAACTACTTGATGCCTTCTGACGGAGTCGAACCGGCGACCTCGGCATTACTAGTGCCGCGCTCTACCAACTGAGCTAAGAAGGCTTCGATGAAAACGATGCAATTTTTGGAATACATAATATTCTCCATTTCCTGACACGGCTGTACGCTGAAACGCTGAGCCGATGTTGACAGTCCACTCACAACCGAGCTACAAAAACGACATCGATAATTTTTTTTATCGATATTTATCAGTTTATTGACAGTTTCATCTACAAGCCGACTCGACAAGTCGGACTATCCAACTCCCGTCGATTTTAGTCAAGGGAAAGGGTGCTGCCCGACTGACCTAGTGACGCTGTTAACATAATTATACTAGCGTTGTCTCTAAAGGGACAGAGCGCTGCTATAGCAATATAGAGAAGAGCTAGAAACACTAGATAAAGCGGAGGGCTGATTCAGCCTATCTGTTCCCTTAATCTAAGCAATAATACTATTTTTATAAAAGATATGCTAAAGCGTCTTATTAAAAAAGTAGTGAACGCTTAGAACAACAAGCTCAATAAGCTGCTTAAGCAACTTTAAGAATAGAATAAACTATTCTATATATAGAATAGATTATTCCAAACTTAGAATAAGCAACTTTATTAAAAGAATATAGCATTGCTTATAGAATTTAAGCTCTTATATATTAAATATAAAAAGATTGAGAAAAAGCTTAAAGTAGTTAAAAATAATATTAAAGTTCTTAATATTAAAATTAGAACTATTAATATTAATATTAATAATAGTAGAACTGTCCTTTTAAGCTTTAAATATTTAAGCTTATTATTACTAGCTAATTTTAATATAATAGCTTTATTATTAACTTTATACGCTTTTATAGTATTAAGGTCTGTCTACCTATTATTATTAGCTACCTAACCTTAATTAAGTAGCAGTACGCTATCAATTCCACCTATTTTCTTAGAGAAACTACGCTAGCTTTTAGAAACTATAATTGACTTTAGCTACCTAACAGCTAAACAACGCAAGTTGGCTAAAAATAATAAAGCTATAAAGAAAAGAATCTAAAACGCTATTATAACCTAATTATTTATATATAATATTACAATTAAAAGAATCTAAGTTAAAATAAGAGCTATAAAAGTTATTATTTAAAATGAGAAAGACGTTATTTAACTACAGTTAAATAATAAATAAGTTTATTAAATATTTAAAATAGCTTAAATTTAAAAAGAGGACCTCTTTCTAATTAAAGTTAATAATATATATAAAATAGCAGTTTTAGTATTTAGCATTTGCAAAATCTAATTAGAATTTATAATAGTATTTAACGCTAAAAATAAATTTATAAATACTATTAAAGTATTTTGCTTTTTAAAAAAGAGAAACCTATAGAATCCATAATAGTCTACTTTACTATAATAAAGAATACCTAGAGAGCTTTTAATAAGCATATAATTAAAGTTAATAGCATTATAACTATAGTTAGCAAATATTAGAAACTCTAGCGCTTTTAGAAATACTATAATTATAATATATATAGCTATTATTAAGCTAAATATAGCTAATTATTAAAGTATAGTAAATACGCTGAGAATTATAAAACTAATAAATATAAAGCTTTAATACTAAAATGTATAGCATATAGAGGATTATATACTATAATAGATACTAAGTGCCTAGCCTATTGTAATAAGATTAGTAGAATCTGGAGCAGAAGCTAATATACTAACTAGTCTATTTAGAATAGGGATAAGGAATAGTAGACAATTACTAGCTAGCGTTCTAGATAAGAAGTCATTATAAGCAATGTTTAATAGAAAATACCTATTTCCTATTAGCAAACGTAAATAGATAATCCCTAGTCTAATTTAGTCTTTTTAATAATTAATCTATTAGCTAATTTATAGTAATTATAATTATAAAACTAAATATTGCTAATATTAAAAGCAAACCTTACATTTCTTAATATTAATGCTAGAATTTTGTAACTCTATCTATTTGATAAAAAGGATTAGCATATTATATATTCTAGTTATTACTATATATTTATAAAAACATTTCATTTATTTAATTCCCTATATAGTTATTAAATATAATTATAAAAGTTATTACCATTTTAATAAGTCATATTTTTATTATATTATTCTATATTCCTAGCTATAGTTAGCATGCCTTTTCTAAGCAGGATTTAGAAGAGGCAATTACTACTAGGCTCACTATATTAAGTAATACTATTTATAAAGCTAAGGTAAAATATAGAGAAAATCTCTTTATTATAATTAGAAATAACTTCAATTGCTATAATCTAATATAGAAAGAAATCAATGTGCCACAATTCTAATATATAAAAGAAGGCAAACTAGTACTTTAGTAGATACACTAATATAATACCTTCTTAGCTTTATTAAATAGTATTATTATATTTCTTAAAGGACGCTTTAAAACTACTATTAATTTTATATTAATGTCTAATACGCTTAAAAACCAGATTACAAAATGTAATATCTACTTTACTTAGCATAAGTCGGACTATAAAGCTATAATATTCTAATTTGAAAAAGTTAGAAATGCTGCTATAATAGAAGCGAAATACAATTTTAGAAAAACGGACTAGGATAAAGCTATTAAAGCATTTAAAGAATAAGAACTATTAATTATTAATATTAATAGTACTATTAAGCTTAATTAAGTAGTTATAAAGATTTAAAACATAGTAAGCTAATATATTTAAGACTATAGCCTAATTGTTAAGAAATCCCTATATATAAAAGTATAATAGGATAACAAGCTTACTGAGCTTTATAATAAATATACTTAATAACAAAATTGGAACAATATATTATAGATTATAAAGCGGAATAGAGAAGAAAGTCGCTATAAAGCTAAATAAGCTAAACATCAGTTTTATAAAGGCATCTGTAATAAAAAGCGACTACACTGAAACAACTTTCTAATACAAATAGACAACATCTGGAAAGCAGTTAGGTACCTTAATTTACAACTATTAGTATTTAGTAAGATTCCTATTATAATTACTAGTATTAATAACTAAAAGATGGAGCTTAAAGGTAACAATGTTCAAGCAATTAAGCTACTTTAATGCTTCTTTTTATTAATCCTAAAAGGCTAGAAAGAGGATACGCCAAATCCTAATATAAGAAATATAAATAATCTGGATATCTTAGTCAAAGAGATAACTAGAGTAATAGCTAAGATTAGTCTATATAAAGCGCTAAGTATAGACAGCATTCTAAATATTTTATAAAAACGTTTATAGTCCATTTTAAGCAATTAAGTTACTAATATCTTTAATACGTTATATTAACTAGAATATATACTAGCTATATAGAAGATAGCGCGAATCCTACTATTACAGAAACTAAGGAAACCTAATTACTAAATAGCAAAAGCATACTGCCTTATCTCTCTTTTAGCTATGCTAGGCAAATTAATAAAACTAGTACTAATAAAAAGAATATTATATTAAATAGAAACTTTCAATCTCCTTTTAAAAATATAATTTAATGCTAAGCTATAAAAAGTATATAACTAAGCGCTGCTCCTCTTAGTTAAAAAAATCTATAAAGCGTAGCAATAAAAGAAAGTCTTTTCCTTTATTAATTTCAATATAAAAGGAGCGTATAATAACGTCCCTTAATAAATGCTTATTAGTCAGCTATATATAGAAGGAATACTAGCTTAGGTAGTAATATACATTGACTCCTTCTATATAGATTGACTTACTATAATATTTATTAATAGGATAGAATCAAGTTAAGTTACTTTTACAAAGTCTAGTCTTCTATAAGGATTCACACTTTCCTTAATTCTATATATCTTTTTTAATGTTTTCCTAATAAAAAAGGAGATTAACAAAAGATAAAGCAATATAGGGTTTATAAATAACTATATATATTAAGCTATCTTAAAATTAATTAAGAGAAATATATTAATGCTTAATAATAAGGTAGTTCTAAAAGCCCTTTAATAAGCAAAAAATAATAACGCTATATTTAAAAGTAATAAAACAATCCTTATACATTTTATACAAAATTAGAAGAAGATTAGCAAAAATAACTCTTTATTAAAAGTAGGTAATTATATTATTAAGCCCTTAGTGAAAAAGAGAATTTTAGAAGTTATTTTCAATTTTAAACTGTAATTTAAGAACTACTTAGCTAAAGTTAAGGCAAAAGGATAGAGAAGCGCTAACTAGCTTAAATGCCTTGCCTATATTAGCTTATAAGCAGCATAGCAACTGTATTAAGCTATTATAGCCTTAAGAACAGATTACGTAGCAGTAATATAGTACTCCTATTCCCTTAATAGGAAAATTGATAACAACACTGCTAGAATCCTTAATCCTATATAGCGGATAGGAGCTTAAGCAGTAGCTAAGTGTTTTTATATAACCTTAATTAAAGCGTTAAGTATAGAGGCATTGCTTTCTCTTTTATATATCTAATTGCAGCTAAAGATTAGCAAATTCTAAGTAGGACTCTATATATTACTAGAATCTAACTTATTAAAAGCATAATTTAGAAAAATAGTTAAAAAGCCTAAAGCGAAGTTATTCACCTCTCCTCTCTATAATATAGAAACGCAGCTAGGTAAGATAAAAACAAATATTAAAACTATCTTAGCATAGATAGCCCTATTATAAAGCATAATAACAATTAACTGCGAATCCGATTACTATAGTCCTAAGGAAGCATATAATAACTACTTTAAAATAAAGGAACAACATTTAAACATTTTTACTAATAGCTTTATTGCTAATAGATAAATAGGGGTTAGGATAGCAATATACTTCTAAAAGTCTATATTACTATCTATCCTCTCTTAATAGATTAAAAAGGGAGGCAGTATTAATAATACAAAAATAAAACTAGTCGCAATTAAAGAAGCTGTAACTCTAGCTGGAATCTTATTAAAAACACTCTATAATTATAGAAGAGCAGTCCTCCTAATGTTAATATAGTTTAATAGCTAAATAGCTATTTATATAGTCAATTACTAGGTTAGCTAGAGCAGGGCTATTATAATACAAAACATTCTATATATAGTTAACTATTATACAATCCTTAAAGGAAAATTGGCTATTTAATAAATTCTAAAGAAGTTTGCTATTATTAGATACATTAAGTCAAACTGACTAGCTAAACAGGCTATGAGTCCCTTTATAATAGGGCTAATTATAAAAGAGGCGATTCTAAATAGCCTAAAATAAATATAGAACACTTTTTAGAATAAGATCCTTATTAAAAAACGTTAAAAACTATAAAACACTAGTAAGAGTCTTTATATAATAGATAGTACTATTTTAAGTAAATATACTATACTATTCTATAATAAACTAAATAGAAAAAAGGCTTCTATTTTATTATAGCTTTATATAGAATACGCTTACTTAAATAAATTCTTAGCAGTTATTAATGTTATAGACTTAAGCTAATGCAAATGCAGTTAGAAAAAGGAGATAGTTTAACATTTTATATTGCTCTGCTTTAGGTGTTTAATTTAAAAACAGAAGTTAATAAAAACATTAGGCTCTAAGTTTAGTAATATTTCTAAAATAATTAAGGGACAAAACCCTTATATAGCAATAAAGCAGCTTTATAAAAATAAACCTATAGACTAATAGAGAGCAGATATAGATATAGTCTATATAACTATTAAGTACGTAATAGACATAGGAAGACTGGATTTCGCAGAGGAACGTAGGAGGGTGGAGGAGGAGACCGAACAGAGAGACTAAGGAGACAAGGTAGGGGACAGAGAAGGAGAGTCAGGAAGCGAGGATGGAGATGGATATAAAAAAAAATATATATATAAAAAAATAAAAAAACACGCACATCTATTGACTACAGCACTTGCTGTAGAGTACCTAGATAGGACAGATACACGGGCATCCTAACAGTTCGAGCTGCAGAATGAGGCGCAGACCCCAAATATTTGTATAATTAGCAAACAAGTAAATAGTAGTCGCTTATGCTTCCAGTGGCAAGCGCATAGCGTATGAAATAATCAATCAATCAATCAATCAACCGAGCTACTGTATGTATCTATGTAGCTCGACGGATAACAGTGTCGCAAAGATATTTCGCCAATACAAACGAGAAACCACTCCGTCTGTAATCCGGAAGCGGGGCGAATTAAGCAAACAGAGGCACGAGTCTTTACGCCACGAGGGCGACCCTATTTATCTCATGCCTTTGGCCGCATCTGTCTGTCTTCACTTTCCATCTAGTAATCAAACAGATGTTGATATTGAGACTTATACCGGCATCTGAGGATTTGGCGTCTATGCGATCCATATCTTCGAGATGGGACGATTATTTCCTGCTGGCATATTTGCCGAAAGTTGAGGACGATGATCCGTCACTGCTCGTATGGTTGAATGAGCTGGCTCCCATTTTCAAATCCACACTTCGAATCTCTTACAAGACAGGGAGACGACAACGACAGCGAAGAAGGCACCAGTGGCCATCGGTAATGCCCGAGATGAAACGGGCTGGAGATAGCGATGATTAGATGCCGGATGGTAGAGATACCTAGATGTACGTGAGGGCAAAATATTGAAGAGCACCCTTTTGTCACAGCCGCCCACAGTGCTTGATCCGTCATAATGAGAAGTCTAGAAAAAGCATATTATATTGAGGTATCACTAAACATAGGTATAAGAAACCACCGCCTTAAGCGTGGCATAGCAATTTCATGTGTCCATCAACGCCTCTAAGCCTCTCCCATGCCTAGAAAGCACCCATTCCTGAATTAGTATCTGCTCATGATAGCCTCGAGCCCCACAATATGGACAAGTCCTAGCAGTGTGCAATGCACCAGGACATAAGAAAAGAAAGCAAGACATAATTCACATAAATCATGACAGGCGTGCAGTTGCACGATGACTGCCTCTGCCGAACTCCGAGAAGAACATATCCAGAATCATGCGTCGAAGCGGCTCTACTCGTCGACCTCATTGCGCGCAGCAGCAGCGGCGCGGTCCTCATCAGTAGGCTGAACGCCAGCACGTTCGGCACATCTTTTCCAGGCGTCAAGCTCGACGTAAGCCCTGTTGCGCTCGTCCTTGAGCTTGTCGCCTATACTGCTGAGTTCGGAGATGGCTTGCTCAGTGAGTAGCTTCTCGAGTGTCCACTTCTCGATGTTCTGAGACTCATTCTCTTTCAATTGCTGGATGAATTGGACGGCACGTTGTAAGATACTGCCTTTGTTCTTCTCGCAGCCTGGGACAATCTTTGCGATTTCGTTGATGCCTTCGTTGATAGTTTCCCGACGTCGACGTTCAACTGTATCGGTGTCAGCCATGCTCTACATATTCCGAAAGTGCAAGCACCGTACCTTCTTTGTGATTGTCCTTGCGCACCTTATGCCATGCATCGGTACCAACAGCGGGCTTGTTCGGCGTTGGAGTTCCGTGACCCAATGGCGGTGATTGTTCAGGGCCAGTTGGTGTCGGAGTTGGCTGTTGTTGTTGTTGCTGCTGTTGCTGTTGCTGCTGTTGTTGCTGTTGTGATTGTTGTTGTTGCTGCTGTTGTTGTGGACGAAGCTGCTGTTGTGGTTCTGGTTGTTGCGAAGGCTCCTTAAGTTGCTCCATGGGCGAGAAGTCGTAGGGACTCGGGCCTGCCTGATGAGATGATGGCTCCCCAAAGGTCAAGGCGTCACTGGGTTCACGGTGGTGTTGAACCTCGGCGGCAGCAGCAGCTTCTTGGAGAAAGGCTTCATCGCCAGGTTGTTGTACTGTCATCGAGTAATGTAACGCGGCGTTGGCCGTATCCGTTGCGCTTTGTCCATTGCCGGGGTCGCCATGATGGATGTTGTGGTCGCCAGCATTGTGTTGAACAAGTGCATCAGCAAAGTGCGGTGGCATGTCGGTCTCGTGGTGATGTACATATCCAGTGAAGTCGAGATCAGTCCCAGGAGATGCTCGGAAGTCTGGACCTGGCGGAGGCCCAACCGGTCCACCATGATCCATTGACTCGCGCTTGCGCTTTCCTCCCATAGTTGTCATGAGTGTAATTGATGTACGCAACCCTTCTGGGTTGATCAGGATAAGCGTATGAGAGTAGGATAGACTTTCAAGTTCGATACCACAGAACTGGACAGTCGCGGTTCGAACAATGCCTCCAGGATGTACGCGATACTAAGAATCGGATAGTTGGTTGAGACAGCGCGGTAGGCACGTGAACTGACATCTTGTGGTTAGCAAGGTCAATAATGTACAGTGGACGTGTGAAGAAGAGCGCGTCGTGGGCCATGCACATGAAGGCTTGCGCAGCACCGGTCAAGCTGCGACCGCGGAGCCGATTCGTCATCGACTCATCCTATGCAACCATGAGGCAAAAGTGTATCTCTGTCATCGCGCTACTCGCATTTGAGCAGCCGCGTCTGAGCTGCTACAGCTGCCATCATGTTGTGCTCGACGGTCGCAGTACCGAGCGTGGCGGCGACACTGCGCGTGTAGTAACGATGATATCGTCATACGACATGGTGATGAGTTGCTATTCATGCGATGGCATTTCCACGGACGCGTTTGCATTGTGAAGGAAGTTGAACCGACTCACCAAGCTGTCGTCAAAGGGATAGGAGCCGTCTCGTGACAAGTCACGTTTTTTGGTCGAACTCGGACTCTGCCGTACAATCTGTCGCTGATCGTCCAAGTTGCTAGGCAAGAAAAAAACCGAAAGTGGAGGACCAGAGTTGACGTGGCAAGCCCTGATACCTGCAATACGCGTCCAGTTATCTGAAGTCGATCTTGAATAGTTGATGCATTCAAAGATAGAAGGCACGTCAGGTGCTGAGATCACATGAGGAAAGAGGAGGAGCGTTTGGCTTGGCGCAGGCACGATACTGGCTAACGACAGCTGAATATCGCGTCAGCCTGTTCAGGCAGGCGCAACACATGCAGGCAAGCACACCTCTTCCCGCTGGAATTGGACAGGAATCACCGCTAACACATGCAAGAGCTTGAATAAGGTGTGTCCGCCGACCTGTTTTTCGAATCATCAACCACGAGAGTAAGCTGGATGTCCGGGGTTCGATGGAAGAGGCTGTCCAATCCGGAGCCACCTTTGCGAATGCGTCCCTGCCTTGACCGCTTGCCTGGTGCGCGATAAACACGACATGCCACACCATGAATAGTGCACTGTGATTGGCTCCGAGTCAGGACAAGCTACCTTACTCATACAGCTGAATAGACATGCATGACTTGGGAGCTTGACTCTCTTCACCCTCGCTGGTAGTGGGCAGACATTTTGTGCCCTCGACTTGATGTGCCTCCTTTTGACTAGTAGGTGAACCATACTGGTCACATGGTTGGACCTACTGATAAGGTACGTTTCCGCTGCCAGACCGCGATAGCCGCTGAGCGTACGTTGCATGTGAGTGGGCACTATTTTCCGAACAAATAGCAATCGCATGACTCTGTGCATGTTCCTGCCTGTCTGTTGGGCACCTGCTCGTATAGGCGACTTTCTGAAGGCAGCTCATAGTTTCTCAGTCTGGTTCAAGGGTGGTAGACAGAAGTCCTGCATATGCCACAACAAAGCTCATTTTAATTCACTGTTATACGCATCTCCGGGCTACAATGTGTATTCTAGGCTATTATGCGAAGTCGGAAGTGTCAGGCTACAAATAATAATTCTTATAAGATGTCACCCGCTTTTCGTATAAGCGCACCATCTGAATTTGATATTATAAATCTCCAGGTTATCGTATGCCTTAAGCTATTATACAAAGTCAGAAAGTATTAGGCTATGAACAATACCTCTAATGAATCGCTAGCTTTTCGTGTAGGTGCTACAGTATATCTAAGGCTATTATATGTAGTCAGAAAGTGATTAGCCTATCGATAATGCCTACAACAGTGTCGCTTGTCTCGGTGCAGGCAGGTCAATTGTCGCCCGCCCTTGCATCGAAGAGACAGTCGCGGCACTACGTGTCCAAGCTTCCTTCCTTCGTTTGCATTGGACTTCAGGTTGTATAGACAATTTTCTGCCAGTTCCTCCCACCTCTTTCTCAAATGATATTTGAGAAGTAAGGCGTGATGTTGTAGGCAATCCCAAGAGTGACCTCCTTTCCACGCTTGGCCTGCTGTATATAGCGTAATTTCCATCGTTCTGGACTAGAACTTACCAGGAGTAGCTTACTAGTACGAAGCAGGATACTACCATAACCACCACCAAGAAGGGCTGCAAAGACGAACCATTGAACAGAACTTCTGGCCTTCCCTCCGACTGAACATGTTGAGTTGATGCGGTGAAATTCGATTAATGTTCCTCGGCAGGCGCAGAAGAACAGGCAGGCCACGAGAAATGACACTAGACAGACGTCTTGTTCAGGAAACGCCGTGACGACGTGTACCATCCCCTTGTTCAGCGTTCCTCCTACTACTTATCCACGTACGTCAAGAGAACCAAGTCCGCACCGTTGCACGCCCAACCAAAGCCATGCCGTACAGGTAGCCGCTGAATGTTCAACTGAAGCTTCAAAACAGTCTGTCGTACCAAGTCGCCGCAAGCGTGACCACGAGACATTGCGTGGGCAAACAGGTTCCGTCGCCCCTACCGCGACTAGCGGATACGTGCCATTTCTTCGACAGGTCCATGAACGCGTATTCGATTGTTTCTCTAATGTTCCAGACGTATGGCTTTGGCGATCCATCACCTTTCAGGTGCTCACGCATTGCACTGACGGTCCAGTCTCTTCAGAACTTTAGGGTGGCAGAATTTGGTAATCGTCCTGCCGGTATCCGCGCCTCACTCGTTCATATCAGACTCCAACAAAAATTGTCGCTTCGTTGGCACCGCAGCGGTGGCAGGCCGGTGGGGCGCCAACAATTTCGATGCTGACCACTCAGAACCCTCAGGGACGTTGGAGTGTGGCTGATGTGATCCAAGAATAGGGAGTCATATGGAGACAGGGTCCGTGCCTACGCCGCTTCTTGTCCGACCATCCTCTTCTGAAACTGTGAAACATCTTCTGACTATGGCAAAGCCACACCAGGATTGGTTGCATGCAAGGAAATGTATCAAGATTCGGTAATTACCAGTCCTTTTTTTTTTTGATGAAGTCGGTATGATAGTCGAGTTACTATGTAAACCCGAACATTGCTCCAGGAACGTGACTCGAGCAGTGTCGACGACGCACCTATGCGCGCTTGAGTAAGGTAGCCAGTAGGAAAACGACAAACGGCCGTGGACCGTTTCAAACAAAATGCATCCCCTTATACTCCACTCTAGAGTACTCTAGAATACTCTAGAGTGGAGGCTGTAGGCAATTCGAGGCGCTTGAGGCCTCCCTTTCACAAGAATAAGACCATGTCTTACGTCCTTCTTCTCTGACCCGTCTCACTCATTCCTTGAACAGCCCAGCGCTGCCACATTCCTTTCAGCCTGCTCTCTGCGAGAAGCCATTTGACCTTCTCGTCCATTCTTTTTCACGGTCGTTACAGGCTCCGGCTTCACGTCTCAACGGTCATATAACCAAGGTCCTGTGTCACCCAGGTTACAATCTGCAGAATACGGATCGATACACCAAAGCCTCCAACGCCCGATTGTTGGAACGCCTACCGCAGTCTATCCGGACCCTATATCAATACCCAAGAACCCCCACCCTTTTGAAAAGACACAGTCGTTGCAGAAATGTACGGCCTAGTCTCTCTTTCGCTTGCTTCGCTCGCATGTTTGTCCTCTGTTCAAGCTTTGCCTTCCAATCCTTCGCATTTTAAATTTCACGGTCATGGTGACCATGCCCGGAGCCAATCACCATCTTCTCAATCCGCCACTTCGACTTCGACCTTTCCGACACTATCACTGGACAAACGATCTTACGCCACGGGACACGCTAACCCTTCAGGATATTTGACCGGATCTGGATTCCTTCCCTTCCCCACCGCATCTGGATATGCCTGGCCTTCTGGAACTGGAACTGGAACTGGACTTGGATTTGCTTCCCCTACCGGAACTGGATACAACTCTACTCAATGGCCGCAACATGGCCACAGCCCTAACACCACAACATCGAGCAGCACCTCAACCAAGTCAGCCACATCCTCTACACTTCCTTCGGTGCTTCGAGGTCTCAACGTTGGCGGCTGGCTGGTACTAGAGGAATGGATGAACTCGACTTTCTTCGACGGCACCAACGCTACTGATCAGTGGTCATTTGACGAGACCGAGGGAGCAGAGGCAAAGTTGCAGCAACACTGGTCAACCTACTTCACCGAGTCAGATGTCGAGCAGATGGCATCTTGGGGTATCAACGCTGTACGCATTCCCATTGGTTACTGGGCCTATAACAACACTGGTACTCCGTACATCACTGGCGCCGACGCCTACCTCGAGAAAGCCATTGGCTGGTGCCGCAACCACGGCATCAGCGTCCTGGTCGACTGCCACGGCTCTCCAGGCTCTCAGAATGGCTTTGATAACTCGGGTCACTCTGGTCAGGTGTCTTGGCAGTCAGAGGACAACCTGAACCTGTCAATCAGCGTTCTCGAGACCATCGCCACTAAGTACGGTGCTTCTGAATACGCAGACGTTGTTTTCGGAATCGAAATTGTCAACGAGCCTATCTCGTGGGACCAGAACAACTTCGACACGACCAAACAGTGGGCGCAGGATGCTTACTACGCCATCAAGGCTGTTGCCACAAACTCTGAACTCGCCGTCATCATGCACGATGGGTTCATGGGTCCATCGGAATGGGAGGGTATCAGCGATGCCATCAATGGCAACTCGTCGCTTGCCGAGTCTAAGTTCTGGATCGATACTCATCTCTACCAGAACCAAGAGGCATCCGACTCTTTGCTTACCCAGGAGCAACATGTTCAGAAGGCATGCAACTGGTCGAGCACTGAGCTGCTTCCATCATCGTCGAACCTTCCTGTCATCGTCGGCGAGTTCAGCGCAGCCACAAACATCTGTGCCAACCCAGATGGCAGCACTGTCGCTGGCTCAGTCTGCTACATTGACGGATGCCAGTGCTCTGCCAATGTCAACATCGAGGACTGGAACGAGCCACTGATCAAGGCAACGAGGAAGTTTCTTGAGGCCGAGCTCGACACATTCGAGGCGCACGCTCGAGGCTGGTTCATGTGGAGTTACACTGGTCCTGGTGCTTGGGGATATGCCAATGCTGTGGAGTATGGTATCATTGGAAAGGACGTCACTGCCAGGGACTTCCCTGGGCAGTGCAGCAGCTCTTATTAGATATGACTGCATATACATATGGTGTACATATGAGGGCGGATTTGTGGAGGATTGTACTGGATTGGAAAAGGACTGGATCCCTGAGGTCCATGCCGGCGCTGCGCGTCGGGCTTTATATAAATAATAAAAGTATCTGCGATACCCCATTTGTTTTACATAGACCACTCTCCCTAGGTTAGATATGATCATGAAACAAAATTCCTGTCTCAATGAGCACTATTCACGTGCCAACACTTCTCTGATTGGTATAATAGCTTTAAGTATACATTATGATACCGAGATTCACAAAATAATCATCCGCAAGGGATGGTGAAAGTGTTCTCCTCTTGGCATGGTGGATTGTTATAGAAGGTCCGAGAAGGTATAAGCGCGCAAGGGCTCGTCAGGCAAAACTTCGGTTGGCGCGTGCTCCGCATTTACCTTTCGGCATGGATGCTATAGCTTGGGTTGTCACTTGACCATCTGAGCTCAAATCACTGACAGCCGTAAGACACTCAAAAGATCTTTGACACTCTTCTGGAACTGCCGCGTCATCAAAAAGAGCAGAATCTACACTTTTAGTATAGTGGAAGCAGCAGCAACAGCAGCAACGGCAGCAACAAGAACTGCAATCCAAAAAGCACAATGTCCGCAGACGCAATCGCCAATCCTCCACCGACCGAGTCGAAGAGTGCACGAAAGAAGCGCGCAAAGGCTGAGGCTGAGGCTGAGGCTGCTGCAAAGACCGACGTCACACCTGCAGCTTCGACTCCAGCTGAAGAGCAAGGAGAACCATTTGCCAACGGCGAGTCTCAGGGCGAGAGTGCCTTTGTCAAAGAGCTTCAAAAGTAAGTTGTGCAAGCAGGTTAGAATGGCGCATTAGAGCTGACATGTGCACGAATAGGAACATTCGCAATGTCAACAAGAAGCTTGTATGTCAATATTGCGCACCATGAAATTACAATAATGTGAGCACGTGTCACTGACTCGCCGCGACAGAATGCCATGACCAGACTGGACGCCATCCTCGCTGAGAACCAGGGTGTCTCCCTCGATGATCTCGTAGCATCTCGCAAGATCAACAATGATCAGAGAGAGCAGGCTCTGAGGAAGCCTGGTCTTCAGTCCTCGCTCGCACAGCTAGAGGAGCAAATCACACAATACAAGAAGGTCGATGCCGACTACAAGGGCCGTATGGCCAGCCAGCACGAATCCCTCACATCAGCCCACAAGTCCGAGATTGAAGCACTCAAGGTCCAGCTTCAGAAGGAGGCAGAGGAGAAGAGCAAGGCTGAGCTCAGGAAGAAGCTGCTGACATTCAGTCAGTTCCTGAGGGCTGCTGCTGCCAAGCGTGTCATAGAGGAAGAGGCAGATACCGAGGAGAGCAGAGGTTTCGAGGGTGTGCTCTTGCTGGTTTATGGCGGTGACGAAAAGGCGGTCGATGCGGCTGAGAAGCTCATCGAGGGTGCCGACGAGCCTGTGCCATCTGTCGAGGGCACCCTTCTCTCCACTACCTGTGAGTATCCAAGACACTGACGCCCAAACTCCACAATGCTGACACGCTCATCTAGACTCGCACATCAAGACCGCATCTCTCTCACACGCTCCCTTCCCCGACGACACCGAAATCCCAATCGCCGAGTCCACTGCTGAAGGCCAACCCGCTCCCTTCCAGCCTGAGGAGACTGCTCCCTCTTCCGACCCCACTGTCGCCCATGCTGGCTTGACCGAGCTGGGTCTCAACCAGCCCAACGGTGTGCCTGCTGTTGAAGAGTTTGGAGATGGCGCAATCAAAGAGGCTGCAATCGATGATGACCACTCAAACCTTGCTGGTGACAGGTGGGACAACAACACCACCGCTGGTGGTATTAACCCGGAAGAGAATCTCGATGAATCTTTCGAGATGGTCCCTCGTAACCCTTCCGAGACCGAGGCTACTCACGAGAAGGCCCAGCAGGGTTCCACCAACTCTTGGGCCGACGACGCTACCGCTGCAGCAGTCGCCCAAGCTACGCCAGCTGCTCGCACCAACGGCGCAGGAGATGACGGCTTCCACGAGGTCGAGAGACGCGGCGGCAGAGGTGGTCACCGCGCACAGGGCGAAGGTCGTGGTCGCGGAGGACGCGGTCGTGGAGGCTTCAGAGGCGAAGGTAGAGCTGAGGGCAGAGGAGGACGTGGACGCGGTGGCTTCCGTGGTGATGGTCAACGCGGTGGTCGTGGCCGTGGCCCTCGTGGTGCTTCTGGCCAGGCTGCTGCCCCAGCTGCCCCTGCTGCTACCAGCTCCTAAGAAAGTGCATGCATGCATTTTCGCCTTGTCTCTACTAGCAGACCAAAAAGTGATTTGACTCACGCAACACACGACACACGTACTACGACATACTGCATTTCGGGGTTTCGAGGATTATCATCATTGGGAAACCGGTGGGGGCGCTTGCTTTAGCAACAGGGAATCTCAGACATGAAAATTTGGCGTTCTAGCGAGCGATGCACAACACGATCAATCAATCAACCACACGATGCGAAACATGACACACCCCAAGGTATTTCTGCATAGCCTGGAGCTCTCATCAAATTTTCAAAATGGAACCCTGTACCATCACACAAGAAAAACATCTCGTCCTGCTGCTTTTTGCGCCAGTGCTCCCCAACCTGTTATGAATCTGTTTTGAATCATTTCGTATCTACGTGCCTGTTCTTGTTGGACGAATGAATCGGAGCTTGTGTTGGATCGTGTCTTCGTGGAGGAGGAAAGCCGCGGTGAGCATGTCTGGAAGCGGTGAAGGAGTTATCGTGCCCATCTCATCTCATCTCATCTCATATCGCTTACATACAGTACGCACAGATGCCGGAGATAAGATCGAGGAAAACCCCAGGTCCAAAGATTCGAGGTCGGAGCAGGCAGATCGGTCTGAGGCTGACACGCAGGGCCGAGCCTCTCCCTGACGAGCCATGTGGAGTGGAGTCGCGCAATCGCTTAGCTCCCTTGTCCGCCGCAGGTACCATCGATGGCGCAACAACGAACGCTCATCGCTTGCTATAGATCCCGGAGAACACTTACAAGTATCCTTTCTCTTTGCTTGTCCATGTCACATGGCAGCCGTCACTTCTGGAACTATGTTGTTATAGCCAAGCGCCTCCGCCCGGAGGTGAGTAGCTCAAGATCGGACATTGTGGTTGCCTTGCTACAACGTCTCGCATACTTCCATACCACAAAGACATCCCATGGAAGACGTGTGCGATGGATTCTGCCAAAGGGCGGACGAGAATAGAAAACGAGGCTCGCTGGTGATGTTGTGAGACATGCCCAACTACGTGTCCCCAGAGTACGGGTGCATCTCATTTGACCCGCGTCTGTACCTGGATCATCCCAAAGCTTAACCCGAGCTCGTGCGAGCCTCTTCATCCCGGTCTGCATCATGAATATCTTTTTACCGCAACATCTTGACTCTAAGAAATATGTATATGCCATAGTCACCATGGGAGGACGGAAGAGACTGAAAGGGCAAGGAACTCTAGCCGTATTGATAGATAGCTCTCAATGGCACGCCACGTCTTATGCTGGCATACATGTGTATCCGAGAGCAATCTAAAATGCATCGTCTTCAAGATTTAGATCACCTATATGCACGAATGCCGATTTTGCAAGCAAAGGGGTGGACGAGGCCGATGAACGACGTTCTTGGCACGTGCACGGGTCAGAGCACTGACGCAGCTTCCCCATGAAAAAAGCTTGGCGTCACGCCAGATCAGGGACGGAGGCTGCTACCTCTGCAAATCGAACCTCCTGTCATTCGGATCTTAATAATTCCTCAGAGCCACACCATCAACTCAACGATAATTCACCTCCTACGATCTGGAATCTTCACATATGCGCCTAATCAGTCCTTGCTTTTCGTCGTGTGACTGAGCCCTCCGCGCGCGCTGTCGTCGCATTTGCCACTCACTGCTCGACGTCGGCTGTGGTCGCAATTTGCCGACATCGCAGCCGCCGCCGTGCAACGATCAGTCCCACCGAGGACTCGACAACCACGATTGATATAAACAGAAGAGGAAGGAACGACAAGCGACTAGATTCCGCCTGCGCGGACAGCGCAACACATTCCAAGAATGGAAGAGACAGAAACAACACTGCCCGTGATGGACGGCACAGCTACTGATCTTCCCGATGCGTCTAAACTTGCTAATGGTCCTGCGACTGCGCCCGTGAACGCATTGACACCACCCACATCTGAGGATATGGACAACCACAAAATAGACGATGGATCGTCTGATCTCTCGGACTTGGAAGACCTTGATGAAGACGGATACGACATCGAACCAGATCATTATTATGATGGTGGGAAGGTGCCCGTCTTCAAGCCGGTATGTCTTCTTAACCCCGCGTGCATGCTGTACATAAATACAACACAAGCACCCATGCACCATTGATATATGTATAAGGGATTTGACTGATGTTGTGATAGACAATGGATCAATTCCGCGACTTTGAGAAATTCATTGCCAAAATCGACAAGTACGGCATGAAGTCTGGTATTGTTAAGATCGTGCCTCCACCCGAATGGTAAATTCATCCAAGAACATAAATCATTACCATATCACGGCTGACAACTCCACACTATAGGCGCGAGTCACTTCCGGAACTCACCGAACTCGTCAAGACTATCAAGATCAAGAACCCGATCATGCAAGAGTTCATGGGCACTCATGGAACTTATACGCAGGCCAATATTGAGAAGCAGCGAGCATACAATCTGCCTGAGTGGAAGGCTTTGACCGAGGAACCACAGCATCAACCTCCTGCAAAACGAGGAGAGAGACGTCGCAACCAGGAAAAGGTCGTCAGAGGAGGCGGCAATACCAGGAGTCGCACCTCTCAGCCAAAGGCTGCAAAGCCAGAACAGCCCGCTGGAGCAAAACGAGGAAGAGGTCGACCCAGAAAGAACGCAATCGCGACGAGTGAGAAGGGTTCGACGGAAGAGGCAGACAACAATACGCAGGTCCCGCCAACACCCACTTCTCCATCTCGGAAGGCTGTTGATTCGGTGGAAGATGCTACTCCGACCAAGCCCAAGCCAAAGCCCAAGCCAAGGGGTCGTCCGCCAAAGAGTGGTGGCCAGGCAAAGTCTGTCACTTCACGCAGAATGAACAACATTACGGAGAACAGCAACGATTATGACGAGGCCGCTTTTGAGGACTTCGACTACAAGATGGACAAGGAGGAACTCGACGCCTTCACATCCGAACGCTGTGCCGAGTTGGAGACTGCATACTGGAAGAGTGTCACCTTTGCTCAGCCCATGTACGCCGCCGACATGCCCGGCTCGCTTTTTGAAGACGACACGCCCTGCTGGAACGTGGCCAAGCTCCCCAACTTGCTGGATGTTCTCGGTACCAAGGTTCCGGGTGTCAATACCGCTTATCTATATATGGGTATGTGGAAAGCCAGCTTTGCCTGGCATCTCGAGGATGTCGATCTTTACAGTATCAACTACATTCATTTCGGTGCTCCGAAGCAATGGTACTCCATATCCCAGGAGGACGCTCGCAAGTTCGAGGCTGCCATGAGGACCATATGGCCCAACGATTCCAAGAATTGCGACCAATTCTTACGCCACAAGACCTATCTCATTTCTCCCGAACTCCTCCAGAAGCAATTCGGTATCAAGGTCAACAAGCTTGTACATTACGAGGGCGAGTTTGTCATCACCTACCCCTACGGATACCACTCTGGATACAACCTGGGCTACAATTGTGCCGAGTCTGTCAACTTTGCAACCGAAGGATGGCTTGATTATGGCCGCATCGCCAGGAAATGTGACTGCGAAGCTGACAGTGTATGGGTTGATGTCGCTGATATTGAGCGCAAACTGCGAGGCGAGCCGACCCCTGAATACTACGAGGAGACCGATGACGACGACGACGACCTCGAAATGGAGACCGGCGACCTGCCAAGTCCCCCAGCAAGTGTCAACGAGAAACTAAAGGCTGTACCTCGAAAGCGCAAACGAGACCCAAGGGACAAGGATGCTGGCAAGAAGAAGAAGCGCATTCGAATAAGAATCAAGGGTCCCACTCGCGAGCCTTGCATCCTATGTCCGAACGAAGCTCCATACGAGCCGCTCTTACCAACAGATAATGGCCGCATGGCGCATCGTTCGTGCGCTCTCTTCACCCCGGAGACTTGGGTGACGGAAGAGAAGGGCGTCGAAAAGATCTTTGGTGTCACCGGGATCGACCGCGCCCGTCTTGATCTCAAGTGCAACTTCTGCCGTTCCAAGCGTGGCGCATGTTTTCAGTGCGCCGCAAAGAAGTGTACTCGTGCTTTCCACGCAACTTGTGCCCTGGCTGCTGGTGTGCAGATTGACTCCGGCATGGTTCCCACTTTTGGCGAAGATGGCACGGAGTACTTTGAGGAGGGCTTCGACTTGCGATGTCGCTTCCATCGTCCCAAGCGTGCGAAGAACGTCGATATCGATAGCCTGGAGAACAGCAAGCTGGTCAACAACTACGCCAAGAATCAAAAGAAGGGCGACGTTGTGCAGGTGCAGTATCTGCACGGTGATATCTTTGCTGGCTTAGTTGTTGAGAACAGGCCGGACGAGCTGACCTTGGTTGTCGATGTGCTACCTGAAGGGTATGTAGCCAAGATGACGTCCATACAGCACAGACTAACATCAAACAGTGACCGTGTTGAGATTGAATGGAAGTGGCTTGTGGTCCTCAATCCTCTCGACTCGCTCCGTCCCAAGCCGTCTTCCAGCGCGATACCCATGCCCGAAGGCATGAACAAGAAATCAGTCTCCATCGAAAACCGACAAGATGGCATCCCGAACATGGAGGAGCCATTCCACGACAATCCTGCCTTCAAGTGGGCTGAATTCATCAACCTCGAAATACCACCGGCTGGCTACGCACGAGCGACGATTAAGAACAAGGACCAAGTCAAAATTGACATGGATAAGCCTGATCACACCTACTTCTATCTTCCCAACATGTCCACCGAAGCTAAAAGCCGCTGGAGTGAAGACCCCAAGAGCAATGTGGTCACGAGCAAGGCCGACTTCATGGACCGGGTCAAGCCTGCGGTTGCCTACAGGCCGCCTGTGCCAACTTATGGTAATGTGTACAACACGCACACCGCTAACGCTCGTCCGCAGACGAATTTAGAGAGGCCTTATGTGTACAAGCCCAAGATGCCTGCACAGCCGGCACGGCCATGGTCTGTTGATCATAAAGCCCTGGACTCTCAACGTCGGTTCATGGAGGATGCTAACCGCCGGGCATCTTACTCGAACATGCCCGGCAGTGCGCTATACGGCAATCCACCTTCTCTGCGACACCAAGTTAGTGAGCCAGCAAGGCATTTGTCTACTTCGTCAGCTACGTCGCCAGCTCCACCGCGACCATTTCCCAGCGAAGCATATTACTCGTCCAAGATCTTGCCTGCAGCGCTTCCTGGAATGTATTCTAGTTTCTCCGAACAGGTACGCCGAAATTCGGGATTGAGTGAGCGCAGACCGTCACTTGGGATGCAGTCTCACACCAAGCAGCCCTCCGGAACGCCTGTATCCGCAGATAGCGAACCTGGCAAACCATCTGCGCATGCCCCCATAAAAGCTCAACACGCAGACAAGACAATGCCTGGACTATCGTCTCAAGGTCAACAAATCAATGGTGCGTATCAGCATGCTGCCATCTACTACTCCATGGTCTCTCTACGAGGCGGATGGCCTTATTCAGAAGAACAATACCGCTCACTATATTGCACAGATGAGAACAGCCCACAATCCCAGGCGGGCAGTGGCCCTATTGTCAAAGAAGAGATTCCTGTCACAAAGACACTGCCGCAGCTACCACTGCCTGTACCATCACGAACATCGGGTGCGTCACCTGCTGATGCTTTTCGCCAATCCAACATCAACTGGACCCCACCATCCCGCCTGTACTCATCACAATCGGGTCCTACGCTTCCATCATATCTCGATAACCGCTTCAACCCACGACAAAACACTCCATCATATCCCATGCCACGCCCACAAGTGACCTACCAGAGTGCGGAGGACTTCAAGACGCAGATTGGCCAGGAGCGAGAGCGTCCTTCTGTGGCCAATCGTTATGGAACCGTGGAGAGGATGCTGAGAGATATGAGAACCGCACCCGCTGATTCACATGACGTTGAAAACGCGAAGGCACCTTATCAGAGTACTACCGCCCTGGGTGGCGCAAGTGATGGTTTCCAGATTCCGCAGAATGGACGCCGAACGCCGCAGAATGACCAGTATGACCAGCAGCACCGGCCGCAGCACCAAGGTATGCAGCAGCATGGCCAGCAACAGCCGTACAATGGTCAGGCAAGCAATCCTGGACAAAGTCAGCCATTTCAGAGTCCCAAGGCACCTGAATATAGCCCTTTGAGTCAAGCCGAGAGCCCACATACCGTCACGGCCCAGTCCTGGGGTAGACCACCTCATCTGCACCAATTGCCTCTGCCGAAGCCTAGCAATGCTACCCAGGCCATGTCTCAACCCTCCTACCCTCAAAACCACACTGGCATGGATCAAGCGTACATGAGAAGCCAGCAATTACAGAGAGAGATGCAGATACAGGATCAGAGGCGTAGTACGATGCCGCAGCAATATCAGCGAGATCATCATCAGCATCAACATCAACAACAACATCAACAGGCGAATCAACAGACACAGCACTATCAGCAATACCAACCTGAACGCCAACAGCAACAACCTCAGCAGTTTCAGCAGGAAAGCGGACAACAGCAACAATCTTCGCACCACCACATGATGCAACAGCTTCCTCATTCTCAGCAGAGGGAAGCTTGGAACTGAGTACAATGCGGCAATGGCTGGTTTGAATTACGACGATATTAATGATGTGAGCTCGCCGACCGGCACTGGAGTGCCTGCCGGAATGCAAAGTACCCCGATGGGCCTATCACTTTTGCATTTATACGTCAAAGAGAGAAATATAACTGGCGTCAAACAGGAGAGGCGTCTACCGAGTGGAGGTGCTTATGGTATATGGCGTTCTATTATAATGGCATGGAGACGTGGATACGCGGTTTTCACAAGCTCACCACGGGTTCTCTTATTTGATTACTTCTTGCTCGAGGAGGCGAGAGAAGTAAGCAAGCAAGCGAAGTGGTGCTGCAATTTTCCTTTTCAACGTTGTACAATAATACAAGTATGCAGTCTAGGACGAAAAATGAAGGAGGGAAACGAGAGACACTCAGCTCTGTCATGTTCATTCTTTTCATGACCATGTGTCCTTGCCAATGTGCCTTGTTCTCGACGTTAGAATAACGGGGATCCTCGACCTCGGGCTGTGTATTCGTAGCCACCTCAGATTGAAAACTATCTCGTGATATGGTTGGTGGACGCGAAAGCTTATCAATGCTTGCGCGAAGCTTTGATCAAAAGCTTGATTTGTCGTTCCCACTTTATTACCCCTCACCTGTGTCCTGCTTGCCACTACGGGCCAATCAGCCATGGCCAACCAGCCAGCACAGCAGTTCAGCTTGCCGTCCCTCTTGTCCATCGGACCGCCCCGCCCGCGAGAGAACCACTGTTTCATCTCTTTTCCTCGTATTGGATCAGGTTCGTAGCAGAGTATATGACGCAGACAGTTTTTGTCCATGATGAATGGGTCAGGTATGGCGGTATGCTGAAACGGTATATGCGCGTACAGTAAGGCACCGATAAGGTTGATCATGTAGGCTGCGCTGGCGGTGCTGGTCAAGTGGTTGGCTTTAATGGGTGCACGTGGGTTAAGTGGTGGTTTAGTGGATAGACTGGCTAGCTGGCTGGCTGGCTGGCCACGCTGGCTTATTACCTTATCTACCTACTTTAGTCACAGAGTGGTGTGCTGCAGCTATTGCAGGTAAAGTGGCTAGTATGATCGGACCCGGTTTAGTTTGTCTTTCGTCATTGAGGGCAGACACATGCATGAGGTGGACAGAAACAGGAACAGGGAAGGTGGCATGGGTGCGTGCTCGAGCTTTAGCTAGCTCTGGTCATGATGTTGACGTTGCCTGTGTACCTTATATATACATTTGACTTGACTTCCTTACCTTGTTTCCTTCCTCTACGTTTCCAACTCCCGGATCATCTTGACTTGCAATAAGAGTCGGAAAGAACAGTACACGAACTCGAGACAGACGATCTGAATAACGAAAAATCAATCCATCATGGCTTCATCAGCGGAAATCTACTACCTGCCCTCCGGCTGCAACTGCGACAACAAAACCAGCTACACTCAAACTCAGATCGAGCAAGCGTGTCAGGAAGCGCTGACTCTCGCCTCCGAGGGCAAACAGGAGGGTAGAGATGAATGTATGCACTGCCTGTTTCGAGCGCTCTTTTCTCGTCTTGTTTTGTGACAAGTCGGAACGCTTTGCTAAGTCAGAATGCTTTGCTGATTTTTTTCTGCTTTCATTAGATCCTCATGCTTACAACGATTATGAGAAATTCAACTTCTCGCATGCGAAGAAGCCTTATTTGGAGTTTCCGGTTCTGTCTAATGGGGAGTATGAGGGGGGTTCGCCTGGGGCGGATAGAGTTGTTATTGGGAGTATTGCTGAGGATTACAGTGGGTTATGTCCTTTTCTTTCCAAGAAACAGCTGCAGACCTCTTTTGTATCGATGCATCGTGCTTGAGTATACGATTTATATTTGGAAAGTCAGTAGCATCATGGGTTTTTGCTGACGTTGAGCTATCACCACAGGCTCGGCTGTCTACTGCGCAGTCATTACCCATGATGGCAGCGCCAAGAATGGCTTCACTGAGTGTCAGGATGACAGCATGAATGTTAATGGTAAAGGCAAGTATGAGCCTCAAGAGGGCGACAGGGAGAGGAAGAGGGGCCATGGTCATGGTGGTCGCAAGCTCAGGAGCAGGATCGATTTCAAGTAGGCTTTCTGCTTGTTGCTGTCAAAATGGCGGGTCATGGTGGTACGCATCGGCTGTGCTGTTGAATCAAGATATGATTGATGAGATAAGACTATGAGGCATGGTCCCAAAAGCCTTAGGTGGTGCTGAGAGTGGAGACAGCACTTTCAAGGTGGTGCTGAGGAAAGAGATAGCACTTTCAATTGATTATGTGATTGCCATGCAAACAGGAAACCAGATATCGAAATGAAAAGATACAACTTTTAAATGAGATATTATGTAAGAGAACGCTCGATCACGATTGCCCATTCTACCTGTACTTCCCTTAGTCCGCATTGCTCGTCAGTTCATCGAGGCACCTATTACGAACCTTTCTTCCTGGAAGACTCGTTGAGTCGTTGGCCCTTTCAAACAAGTACTTCCCATCGTTTCCGAGTCGATTGACCTGCTGAGGCTGCTTCGTATCTCGTATCTGTTGATCCGACACGAAGCCAAGCGCTCGTATGTTCATCTCTAATGTTAAAATTACTTTTTGACTTACTTTCTGACTCTGCTTGCCTGCGTTGCTCCATTGAGATGCCTGCGCGATTATTGCTCGTGGACTGCCTTACCGCCAAGCCGATGACTGCAAATCAGGATAAGGTACTGTTGAGCGTACCTGTGCTAGTGGTTTCACTGATCCCTGTCGTGACTTGAGGCCGTCAAGACCTTCGATATATATTTGCAATCCCTGCAATTACATGGAGAGCGTTCGATTCTGGGGGGTCGAGTGGTTGATAGAAGAGTTCGGCGGCTATCCCCGCGTCTAGGTAGGGTCACCACGGGTACGTTCAGCTATACACTCACTGCAAATCTTCACAAAGCAATGGTCGGCAGCATTGCGCTACTGGTATACGGGCTTCTGACTCTTAACGCTTTGCTTTGCTTTCAATTATTTGCCGCAATTTCCGTGCTGTTCAGGTACTTAAACTTTAGCGAATAGCGGGTACCTTGCTTGAGCAGCCGTCACACGCATGAACGGACGATTATTGGGTTCGTATTGTACCTACCGAGGAACGATCTTGCTAAGACTGTGGTTCCGTTATTCCCTATCAGTATATTTCTCAGTTTACTTTGCCTTGTAACAATATACTGACTTCGACTCGACATGCCGAAAAAGGCGCTTTTACAAAATGGACACTCCAACCGAGACTGAGTACGGTGGTGCCACGAGACAAGCCATGGTTGTAACTTCATTCCGGATCTTCTGCCACCATAACACCTCGTGGAAGGGGCCTGCTACGCTTGAATCAGAGCCGCATGCTGCATGGCCACTATGACATACGATCAGCAACTATTGTGTGCATCAATCTTAGATTTCGTTTCCATGGCTCTGGCTAAGGCTGAGTGACTGCTACTATACCCGCTTACCAGTATCGCTGAATCATTCTCCATGCTACACTAAAGCGGCTTGGCTTGATAGGAGGAGAGAATATGTCTCCTTTACGACTCCGTTACTCCGTTACTCCGAACAGCCCACAGGCGGTGCGAGATCAACCTGAATTTGTCTTGATCGGAGAGCTTTGCTCGTTATTGTGATGCAACAGGTCAATCCAATAGTCTCAAGATCTACAGAACTCTAGATACCAATGCCACAAAACATTGTAGCTACCGTGGGAACATGCACGTCACAGGACCAGGTACAGGCAAAGTTAGTCTACCACACACCAAAGATGACTGCTAATAGTCTGACATGCAAGCTTCACCCCACTTCATGAATACGGAATCACCGATCTATAAAACTTTAGATAGTGATACTAAATGGGCGACAGGAGCGAGGAGATGACGAGGAATACAGAAGAACAATGCATCGAGAGAGGATATATAAACCCCATCCATCCCCTATGACAATATCCAATCCAGCATCCTCTACACACAATCTTCAAGTCAATCCCACATCCTCTTCACACAGACCAAAATCAACCCAACTACCAAACCAACAGCGACAATGCAACTCCAAACCATCGTCCTCGCTCTTGCCGCTCTCGCTGCTGCTAGCCCAGCTCCCGACCAACGCCGTACCGCAAACCTCATCGGACGCAGCAGCGACCTTTGCGGTCCTCTCGACACCCCAATGTGCTGCGAGACCGACATCCTCGGTGTTGCCGATCTGAACTGCGCTTCTAGTAGGTCCACCTCGCTGTAGTATCTGGTCCCCTCACAGCTCACGAGAAATCACAGTCGATAGCTCAATCAAATCCACTTCCGAGTTCGAATCTACTTGTGCTGATAAAGGCAAGAGTGCTGAGTGCTGTGTTACTTCTCTTGTGAGTTTTCTTGTCGATGGATGGTCGGAAGGTGCTGATTATGCTGTTAGCTCGGCGATACTGGTCTCTTGTGCAGCTCTCCTTAGATGCTGTCTTGATGGCACTTGGGATGGACTGGCTGTGTCGTTGGGGGAAGGACTCCTGTACTACTTTTGAGGTTTCTTTGATTGGAGACCTTGGAACTGGTTTCCTGGCTCTCACGAATGCGTGGGATGGAGTCACTAAGGTTGTGCCAATCTAGTCCTCGAGGCTGACCCATCACCATTGTACGCCCGAACCTCCATCCTTTGACTGAAAGCGTAGTGGTATATATACATCTCCTGCTCTTAATTAAGTACTACAGTATATTTTAGAAAAGCATATAATGTTGAAAGTCAATACTTATAGCTTTGAGATTCTCTTTTCTGATAGCATATACCTATTGCAGCCCTGAATGTACCCCCGTCCGAAGGCACAGCGATGGCAACTATCGTCAGGACGTCGGACCGTGGCATACGTGCCAGCGGCACAGAGACAGCATCCGATATTGAAAGGGTTGCGCATCGCAGACCAGTGGCCCCCGTTACAAAAAGGATTCGTGAGGGGAAATAAGTAGACAGGAGTGAAACGAGGTGGAAGTACTCGTACCAGGATTGTTGCTCTCGTCATCTCGTGAGCAACAGAGCTCATGGGAGTCTGTGCACCCGGCGGCTTCCCTTTCTCTGCAGTTTTCAGAGGCCGAGCCTGTTAGCATCTTGTCAACCACAGACAATAACAACATCGCATCAACTTGCGGTACAGTTGCATATTGATTTCGAATCAAAGAAGCTGTTCGTTCACAGAGCAAGAGCTGTCACATTGAATCCTGTGGTCCAGCGAGGAGCGCCGCCCACGATCCGGAAAGTCACGCGTCAACAACAATGCCACCACCGCCCTCAATCATATCGAATCAATTCCACTCCGCGACCCATGAAGGACGCACCCTGATGGTCGCATGCAATCATTGCCTGACAGGAAAAGTCCCCAAGAACAATCTTGTACGGAAAGAAAACCACCTACGGAATTGCCAAGCCTATCAGATCGCAGTGACATTACAACAACAACAGCAACAGCAACAAAGCCAACAGCAACGGACGCAGCAAGTCTTGTCCAATGCTGATACTGACGACGATAACAACAACAACATCAGCAATACCGGCACGGATGTCAACGAATCGAACAACGCAGAAGGATCACACAGTCTAGCGACCAATGTGGATGTTTTGCCATTAGATGTGCTACAAGCCTCCATAGCCAACCGCGCCCTGCGCGCAAAACCCGGTAACTCGCGGGCAGGGATGCTCGCGCGAGGAAGCATCCCCGCTCCACGCTATAGCAGCAATGGCGATGGATATGCCTCTTCTACCGGTGGTGCAACAGTCGCCGATGACATTTATTCCGGGGTGCCGTATCTGTATCCTGCTGGTAGTGGCGCTTCGAACCCCTATGCTGTCGATCATCCTAATTCGCTGCGCTCGCTTATGGCCGCTACGGAAGCTGGAGGTGGTGGTGGCGGCAGCGGCCGAAAAAGACAAAGGGGAGTCAGTCCCGGCCTTCCGAATGAGAGCACGTCGCCTGCTGCTAGGATGAGTGATGCTGATGCGAGGAGAACGTCGGGTTGGAAAAAGTTGAAGTACGCAGAGTTTTATCTCGATGAGGATGATTTTGAATTTGTGAGCCGAGCTTTGACGCCGAGAGAGGAGAGGTTCAGAGAAATCGTTGAAAGGTTGGCTCGGCTGGTCAGGTTGAGGGATACGAGGGGGATGTGATTGTTTAATGGGAAGAGTGAGGTCCAAAGTTTTCTTCCAGAAGCATGCGTGTTCGGAAAAGCCGTTCAGCGCTTCTTGGGTCCTGAGGAAGGGCCCTTCGAAAGACCATTGTCGTCATGGTCGGCGGGCTCGCCAGCGGCATCATTGCATTGATGATCGCCGACGTTGGCTGCACTGAGAATCTCGCCACATCCAGCGCACTTGGAAGGCTTTCCTCCAGCATGGACATCATTGATATGGCGCTTTAGACTATAGGCGCTGCTAAGACTCTTAGAGCAAATGGAACAGACGAAGCTTCTTGGTCGGCCATCAGTAAGTGACTGCGTGCGGCCGTGGACGCTGACGTTAGAGGGAGCGCCCTCAGTCGCTGCCTCCCTGTTCAATGAGCTAGAAGTGCGCGACTGGCACTGGGATGTAGAGTTGTCTCCAGCAGCAGTGGTAGCGGCAGCAGAGCTCTGCTGCGTCGTCGACTCCGGGCCCCTTGGGTCATCGCCACCAGACCATCTCCTCTCTTCTTCGTCGGTGTAATAAGCAGATTCTGCTCCGCAAGAGACGCAGAGAACCGTCTCCCCAGAGGAACGTGTGCACGCTCCGTGGCCTTGCCAGCGCGACCACATCGCGAGGATGACATGTTGAAACGGGGTTATCGGTGCGCGGATGTCGGTGGTGGATGAGGTCGATCTCGAGCACGTGTCGAGAGAGGTGTGCGTGGTTGTGGGTGACGGATGAAGACAATCTCGACACGAATCGAGGAGATAAATGCGCGTGTGTGAAGGTGTGTGCTTGTTGTGTTGTCATGAATGATGGGATGTCTCGAGCCCGCAACACTGCTCGTCAACACAGTGCTAAAAGGTCGTCAATGCAACTATCCCAAATAACACATCGCCGTCTAGCAGACCCTTGCCTGACAAGGAACCTGCGGCGCGCGATGGTCTAAGTTCTGTTGTTGGACCGCTCGATTGGGTATTCCAACATGGAAGCAGAGGGATTTGAATCTGCCAGTCTTATCTCTTCGTTGCGTCTGGACTATTTCAAGGTACCTGACTTGCTCTAGCTCTAGCTCACCCAAACCAGCCGGAATAGAAGAGGGAGATAAAGGAGCCTGCACGTGAGACAAGGACAAATAGTGGCGAACAAGCAGAAAGGGAATCCCGCATCGAGGAATCATGTTCTACAATATTATCTAGAAATCCGCAAACAAGTACAAGACACATCCACATGTTCAATGGAACCGATATCCTTTATTCAGAAACAATAAGTCTACACGCCTCGCCAGATCGCCAGATCCTTCGTTCATTGGGTTTGATTCCCTGTCCTGCGGCCGAGAAGTCTTCTACTTTGGCACTGTGCAATTCTCTGAGCTCCCTGATACGGTTCTCGGCTCTTTCATGATCGGGCAGGACGAGTTCCTCGACCAGTGCGTGCACGTCAAAGTCGCCGCTCACGACTGGACAGACGCCGACTTCGACGGTGACGCTTTCCGAAGGCTGGATGGTCGGCAGTGCTTGCTGAAGGAGACCGCTGACCATGAAATATCTCCCGAGATCCAGCGCGAGGTCGGGGATCAGTTGGTGCGCTAGTGTTGGCTGGAGACGGAGAAGACCACGGATGGGGACGGTGGAGCGATTCAGGATTTTAGTGCGCAGGGTGAGGAATGATTCGGGCTGAACCTGGAAGCTGGACCGGCCGAGTTGCTTGATCGAAGATGTTGCGGCATTGTTCTCGCCTGAGTTCGCAGCTACGACGGTCATGGATACGTCGACATCTTGCAACCTCAACATGTCGATCATTCGGGGGGCGAGTCGAATTCCCCTGAGGTCGACCGAGCCTTGTCGGGCCGTGCCATCTTCTTTCCACGAGCCGCGGACATATTTCAACACCTCCTCTCTGAACCAGAATTGCTCCCGTGTTGTCCTCTCCGACTCTGCGTCGAACATGCTGTCTGCAGTAACAATGAATTGCCGCATGTTATGTGACAGAAGCGGAATAGGCGCGTGTGGATTAGTGATCTGGATCTTTGGCAACAGCAGCACCAGTCGCGCGATATGCCCGGGATGGATGACTTCGTGAACGGTGTAGGCGCGCTTCCATCCTTCTTCCTCGCGTTTCTCGTCGGCACCAGGACTTGAGCTGGGACTACCGAGATTCTCGCGAACTTCAACAGAGACAGTCAAGGGATTAGGCCAAGCGTTGCGCAAGTCGAGCAGAACAACGCAGTGCTCTTGGTCATAAGCGCCGCGACCTACCCTATCAAGAAGTGTTCTGAACCTGTCACTGCTCTTTTCAGCCGGCCTCGACGACGATCGGTGCAAACTCGACCTCCGGCTTTCGAGTCGCTCGCGATGCTGATTCGACCAGGCAAAGTCAGAGGGAAATTCCGCAAAGTCGATTCGGTGGAGCTGGACGCTGGCGTTGACGGTAATGTCGACAGGCACAAAGATCTGGCGTGTATATGCTCGGCCTTGTAGCTCTGAGAACGGCTGACCAAGATAAGCAAAGTCGAAAAGTACTTTGGCAGCACCAAGACCCGGTCTGCCGACGACCGTAATGTCAAAGGTCGCGTTCTCTCCGGGGGCAATGATCTCTGCAGAATCTGAACCGGAACGCGCCCATGTGAAGATTGGATCTCTGGCGAGTTGAAGCTCAAGCTCATACGTTTCTGCCCTTGGCAAGTCCTTGCTTGCTAAAGCCGAGCGGATGGACGTTGTCAACGAGTCTTCGAAAGACACATGCAAGAAGTCTACAGCGATTGTGGACGACGTGTTGCGAAGAGTCACCTGGAACGTTCTCCTTTGTCCCTCGAGAACCATGAGGGCAGATTCGGAGAGGCTAGTGGTCTCGACAACAACGTGCGGCTGTGCCCGAATGACGGTTGACGACAAGCTGTGCGATACCTGGTGGATGGTAGCATGGCTCTTGATTCGATCACAGACTGGGTGAGGGGTACCCTTTGCTGCGCCTTGAAGCCCCAATTGTTTGACCTTTGTTGGTACCTCAGCCGACCATGCGTCTTGGAAAATGGGAAAGACCTGCTCGCGACAGCCAGCGAACTTTATTGAGCAACCAACAATTTTGAGCTTGCCAACATCTTTCGCTTGCACGATTATGGGCACGTTCTGAACACGAGCCGGCCCCAGCATGAATGAGACGTGCTGTACTTCTAGCGAGACACCCTCAGTGGCGAAAGCAATCTTCTCAACCTTAATCTCAAAATCGTAGGGGTTCTGCAAAGTCAGAATTAATTCGGCCGACTCGTCCGCTACCATGATCTTTTCCTCCATCCCTTTGTCGTGCTTGGCAAAAGGATCGTAGAGAAATGGTGTCCGTTTGCGAGAGAGTGCTTCAACATCAATGGCGGACTTGTGGTGCTCCCGTAGCACATCATGTCGATCGATATCGAGCCATTGCAGATTTCGCACAAGGAAATCATCCCAATAGGGAACCTGAATGTCTTTCAAGCCCACCTTGCTTGCAGCATTGATGGTGCGAGACATGTTTGAGATTAAGCGAATCTGCTCCTCGGTGGCCAGCTTGACACGGCCACCAGGCTTCCCAGGCGCAACAGCGCTTTGTGGACCAGCTATGCGTAGAAGCAAAGCAGCGAAATACACGACACCTGGAAGATCTGGCAAGGCTTCGCAAAGATCGATACATGCTCTAAGAATGTCGACCTTCAAGCGCAGGCTTCCGAAGACCTGAATATCAGCGAAGTCGGTGGCGGCTCGGATGGTGGCATCGATGAGAGGCTCAATGATTGAGTCGCCGTTGACAGCGTTGATGTCCTTGACGCCTTCAAAAGGGCGATCGCTATCCCGGGCACCGTAAGTCAGATGAATGTCTTTCAGCAGGCCGTCCAGACCGCTCTGCTGATCACTCGCCGCAACGTCAAATGCAGCAGACAAGCTGGCAGCAGGATGGACTCCCATTTCGGCAGCACCGACCTTCCTAGCTTGCACGAGAGCGGGCACGAGGGAAGCGACGAGCTCCTTCATGACTATGGCCCTTTTTCGTTCGAGTCCGAGCATTCCAAGAACGGAGGCTATGGCAGCCAAGATCTTGGACATGTCAGACAACGGCACAGCTGCCACGGGCGATGGGTAGGCACGGAAAAGGATATCAGCAATTGCATGTTTTGAGAGAGCGGTGGTGTAGCCGACGTTAGGTTTGGACTGAGTGATGGATGCTCTGGAGCTGATCATTTTGCGAATTATGGCCGAGTCGAATTGTCCGTTTGCGTTTTGAAGGATTGCCAAGAGTTTTGCGAGACGAATGATACTCTCCGAGTATGCGACTGGAGGTAGGGTTTCCCCCCCAAGGGAGCTTCCTCGCTCGTGGATGCCCAGTATGATCATGACCAGATCGGGCAAGGCCTTTGCAAGGCGTTGAGCCGACTCTTCAGCAGCTTCGGGATCTTGAAGACCGAGTGTAGGTATACCATCCTTTGTCCCAGAGGGCAGATGTAAAGCAGACGTACGTTCCAAGCCCGAGTAGCAGATGGCGGGAATGTGAAAGTCATAGCCAGTCCATACAAAGAGCAACATGCAGACCAGTATGCTCTCGAGCCCCTTTGCATACCAAAGGTAATCGCTGGCGACCCTGGACTTGTTGGTGTTTTCGACGAGCTCTGGCCATGCATCAGACCACCTGCCGGCCATCATGTGGAGATTACCAATAACAATTCCCACACGAGCCTTGGCCTTGTTCTTTGCTCTTTCAGTGGCGCTGGAGGAACCGAAAGCCAGGGACATACGATCCTTGCTGGAAGTCCTGACACCTTCTGTCCTGCTGACAGATCTGGCCGGGTTGTTAGCGGGCGTGGCAGTGGCAGTGGCAGTAGCAGTAGCAGTAGCAGTAGCAGTCATCTCATCGAATGATGTCGGTGGCTTTGTCTGCGGCGAAGTTGACCTCGAGTCGGCCAAGGCAGTGGCTGTAGATGCCGACATGGTGCGAGAAAGGGGATCTGAAGGTGAGGACTTGATGCTGGGGGCGGATGAGTTGCGCCTGGGCAGCATGGATACCGGACGGTCCAGTGCTGGTCTGGCTGAAGTGCCTGGGGATTGAACGGTCGGTAGGGCTTGTACGGCCTTTGCGTAGGTTGTCAATTCCGATAAGAACTTGGCCGACACGTCGCACATGATCGTCTTCATAGCTGTGGATGTAGAAGTCTTCTGCACCGGCACCGACATTACACCATCTGGGACCAAATCCTTGGCCTTGTCGATGGGGCAGTCCATGAGTAGCAGCTGGTGAACCAAGATCTGGGGATACTGTTCGCCGATATAGTCTGCCACCTTTTGCATTTCTTCCTTGGCGGATACTCTTGAGCCTTGTCCTCCTTGTTCTCCTTGTTCTCCTCCTTCTCCATTGACTCTGGAATCGCTCCTATTGATGCCATATTCTTCTGCGTCGGCAATACCAACGACTATCATAGGCTCCCGGAACAGCTCGAATGGTGTCAATGCCAGATTCGAAGGTGGAGGCATGGCTGTCGAAAAGTGATATAATAAAGCTCCATTGGGAAATGCTAGTGGTGAGAACATGGCTAGAGCACTCTGTCAGCTGTAAGACCAAACACTTCAACCACAAGCCGCCTACTCCTATCTGGCCTGCCATCTGGGCTGATGTCGCCCAATCGAACCGTAGACTCATGTTGCAGTCGCTCGAAGAATGTCATAAAACGTTGTCTCTTGATCCTGCCAGCCGGTAATACGAGGACCCGTACGCGCGCCGGCGCCATGGGTGATATAGGGTCAGCTGCCATGGAAGCATTTGGTCGACAGCTTGAATCTTTGTCCAGGTTGGTAGGCCTGAAAGGCACTGCGTTGTGTCAATTATAAATCGAGTACATGGGCTTATGACCTCTGACACACGAGACTCGCGTCGAAAGGCTTTGACTTCCAAGTCTATTTGCATCCAATGCACAATTATCCCTCGTGTGTCCCCAAACTTTCGTCACCGACCTGCTCTCCCGTCCTGCGTCGCTTTGGCTGCTCTCGCTCCCGCTCCCGCTCCCGCTCCAGCCCCCGGCGGACCCCTCCGACCTCAACACCGGCCAGCCTTGGCACTGCTCCCGCTCCTTGTCCCCACATGGCATGAACGGTTCATCTCAACCTTAGCACCTGTGACCTGTTTACACCACACTTGTCCAAGTCCACGCACACTGTTCGATTTTCATGTCTGTTCAGCTGGGCCTTTGAAATCAGAATGTACCCTGAGGTCGACCTTCTCCATTGTTTCTTTCCTATTTCGCACACCCGATCATCCCCGAAGGGTGACGCCTCAACCAAACGAATTGGATCGTCTGCCTACCACGCCAAGTTCATCACCGCCAAATTGTCCGATGAAAGGGCCATAACTTGACAGCTGTTTAGTCATGGCTCCTTTGAGAGGCGTGCAATTTGAAAGGAGGAACTCCTCCTTCTTTGCCTCTCCAAGGCCAAAATCTACCACTAGGTATGCTATAATTCTTGCCTCTCTTCTAATCTCTGTTTTGAAATCAATCATCGTCTTTTTCCTTCGGTCCCCTTAGCTTCATCCCGAACCGGTCGCTTCACTCTTTTCCTTGAAAACCCTACATGCACATGTGGAGCCTGTGTTGTGTTGTCACCCTCTATTCGCAAATGGCAAGCGAACAGCACGCCCACTTTAGTACGTCCGTCCTCAATCTACCTGTGTCCATGCCGCGGTCCACCTCAGCCCCTGCGCAAATTTATTCAACTCGTTCCCGAATCCACGCATTCATCCATTCGAATCTTTTAGTAATTGCAAAAATGTTTCCTATGGTTTGTTCCGTTCTACTCTTTCTGCTGCTTCACCGCAACATCGCACGTCCTTTTGCCGTGACTTGCTGGCCGCATCCATTGAAATCTGATCAGACGTGGTTATGGGCGCCGAGGCCGGTAAGCTCTTGCAGCTTTCTCCAGTTTCCCCAGCTGCATGCTTCCATTCCTTCCCGTCACCCCGTATTCTCTATTCGCGGCTCGTGGCATTTGAAACGAACCATGTTATTGCGCTGCCAGTGTGATTCAGGGTCCGGGTCGTTCTATCCACCTCCCTGCTCGCATTCGACACCATGTAATTCACGCGCTTGTTCTCTTTCCTCTCGCTGCCTTTGTCATACATTTCAACCCTTTCAACAGCATGTTCGCAATACGCTGAAAAGTTTGCTCAACACAATGTCACGCATCTATCGTTATTTTGCCGGGTATTATGCTTTGTGTCTTGTTGATATCGCAGGAATGCATATCTGATAACCTCTTTTCAGCAGTAACCCTTCGATACGCACAAGGCCAGGAACAGCAGAACAGCCCGAGCGCGTGACACCCCTCGATCGTCTACTGTTGGGTGAGGGCGATTTCGACCTCCCGACTCGTGTCACCAAGATCCGGCAATCCATCGATGAATATCCTGTGGAGAACGTTCAGGATGTCCTTGACTACTGCGAGACGCTCATCTGTAGTGCCGACATCAACACTGCCAATCTGGGATATACAGTCATCGCCAAATTTGCGAAATACAACGAATGCACGCCCATGCACCGCCGAAACTTTTACAACAGAGTTATGCGTGAAGACGTGGCAAAACACTACCATCGTCATCACTCATATCTCTTCTCTTACTTGACTGACGAAGGTCGCAATGTTGAAGGCTTTGTTGGCATTCTGCCTCAAATAATTCCCATCCTCTACAACGAATCCAACTATGCCGAGGAAAGAAATGATCCACATGCCTTGGGCATCACAATGCCCGACCCACTCCAAGTCCTTTCCAACGTAATAAAATTTAACGCCAAATTCATCTTCGATACACACATCACAAACCTTATTGAATTGATGTTTGTAGAAAGCAGACGGACCATGTGTCTGATCTATCCTAAAGCCACAGGTATTGTCGATAGCCTTATCGCCTATACTTACATTCCCAGAACCGCTGTTCATACCTTGAGCCGACTCATCAGCTTTTGGGTCGGTCAAGCTGATATGGTCAGCAAATTCAAACGTCAAAAGGAGAGACAAGAGGAGAATCTCGATCGATACTGGAAGACCTTTTCATTCCTCCTCAGCACTCACCTGCGTGATCTTGCAATGGATGGACTCCTCGAGAGTCTTGAGGATGATTCCGAATATCTTCAGCAGGCTCAGGGCGCTGCCATGCTTATGCACTGGTCCTTTACAGACGCTCAAACGCGCAGAAGCGTCAAATTTGACCTGGCTAGACTTCTCGAGGCGCTCGCCAAACGACCATGTCGAAACCAGACAGGGAATGCATGCCTTCGGCTGCAGCTGATCCGTGATCTATTAAAGGACAAAGAGATACAAGAAGCATTCATTGCGGAGCTGGACTGGACCCAACTACAGCGGACCATGTCTCTCAATCTCACAACCACCACGCTGGACTATCAGCAGGATGAAGGTCTTTCACCAGATTTTGTCAGCACTGATAACCATCTGGTGGCTGCGCGTCGGTGCTACATCCAAGAGATCCTCGACCAGCTCCGATATTTTCCAAGTATTAGCTTGATGCAGCTCAGAACCCTTAGAAAGATTGCTCTTTCGTGTGCGTTATTCTTGACCCACAAGCAGAAGGAAGAGCTCATAGAAGCCTATCAGCCGTCGGCATTCCGTATTTCAGTCGGTAACTGGCTGCCAGAGATTAAAGAGCTTGCCCAGGTCTTCATCCAAAACGACGGGGTTGAGCTGAGGTATAGACAGCGCACACTACGCGTCGTCAATGGAGCACTGCGTCGTGCGCAAGAGCTCGGCGAACCTGAAGCAGTCTTCACTTGTGGTACCATCATTATGAACGCGCTTGCTACGGAGAAAAACCATACACTCCGTGGCAATTTGGTACATTGCCTGATTTCATTCGCATCTGAGCACCTCATTGATAGCGATGAGGGTTTCCAAAAACTCGTCGATATCCTCTTGCGTTCAGCGCGCATGGAATGTGATCGCACTAGTTCGATAAATGGCAGTCAGTTGGACGCTTCTCAGGACCTTGAAGACAGCCGCATCAGCGACGAAGACCTACCATCAATGCTACCGGACGCTGGTCTGGTTATCTTGCTTGTGAGAAGTAGTATGACCCACCCGCAGAGGGCTCGTATGCTGTTTCGCCACATACTCAGTCTCGTAGTCTCCCGAGACCATGACCGGGAGCCCGAAGGTACAGTCATGCTTATGAGAGGTCTTTTCCGAATTCGGAGTGACATTGAGCATCATATTTTCTATGTGGCTTCTCCGGAAGGAGAGAGATTGGCGACATTGCTCAATAGGAACGCAAAGGAGCCCAAGTTCTCAGCACGACGCCCATCAATCCCGTTTGAACTAGAAGAGCAGCCCCCAATATGGAGGTATGGCGAGGTTCAAGGTTTACCTGAGGATCTCCCTACAACTATCAGTCCCGTGCTTCGATCGAACAAATCCGACACCGTAGAAGAAGGAGTAGACGAATGCTACCTGGATATGACTGAATGGCTTCACATTGTCACGAATATCATCGAACGTGGCACTCACTGGGAGGTATACAGTTACATCATAGTCCATCTCGCCGCTCAACTCAGCAATCAGTCTCTTTTCACGGAAGTAGTGCCCCAGATCAGACGGCTAGCCTCGATTATCTGTCATAAGATCCAGACACAGACAGTCATGAAGCCTCCTGAAGCATCAAATCTCAGACAAGGCGATGTCGCGATGTGTCTCATTGACATTTTGACAACCATAATTGGATATCACTGGCACTTCCCCAGGACTGAAACAGAGAGTATGGTCAGTACCTTCATCATGGGCTTGACCGCTTGGGACATCACCACGGTCCCTTGTGTTCATGCTCTAACGCTTTGCTGCTACGAATTGCCTGTATCACTCAGCAGAGATCTCGTCCGTATCGTTGAGAAGATGTCTACCATTGTCACCAAGTCAGACGCCGCCATTCACGTCCTTGAATTCTTGGCCGGCCTATCACGTCTCGAACAGCTCACCAAATGCTTTCATGGAGACGAAATCAAGACAGTCTTTGGTGTATGCTTCAGCTACATCGAATACGCAAGAGGCAAGCGATTCGATGAAGCTCAGATTGCCACAATCAGATCAGCCAATCCCACGCGCCAAGGCTCAATAGCTAGCGGTCAACGCCCTACAACAGAGGATATCCCACAATATGTGTTCGCGATTAGTTATCACGTCATCACCTTCTGGTTCCTTACGTTGAGAGCCGATGACCGGAAGAATTACCTGCCATGGATGGAACAGAGGCTCCTCAGTCGTGATCAAGCAGGCGCCGTCGAAGACGAGGCACTTGTAACTCTCGATCACCTCTGGAGAACAACAGAAGGGAGGACGACCGATGCCACTCCCTCACGACTCGCCTCGTCTATGGAACCTGTGGAGTCGTTGAGCCAGACGTGGATCTCCGACTACTGCATACTTACAGTTACGCACCAGCATGAAGCAGGTAGTGATAAAGCCTTGATAGAAGTGACTGAAAGAAGATCTTCTGGGACGGATGTGCGCACTCTTCCTGACCCTGACCCTGGCCCTGGCCCAGACCCAACCTCGAAGCCCGAAGACATATACGAACAGCAGGGATTATCGACAATAATGGATGGGCCTTTCAAATCAAACTCCGTGCCTGCCGTCCTTGCCATGACCGACGCAGTTAGACGCGCTCTCGCCATCTTCGACCGTACCTCCGCTATTGACTTTTTCAAATGCGGCATCATCTACGTCGGCGAAGCGCAGACCGGCGAAGCTGAAATTTTGGGGAACGTCTCGGGATCCCCAGATTATAACCTGCTAGTGAGCGGCCTCGGCGACCGTCTCGTCCTCCCAAATCATCGCGGAAATGTCGCCGGTCTGGACACCTCTGAAGGCGCCTTTGACGGTCGCATTACCCATCAGTACTGCGACGGAGTGAGCACGCTAAACTACCACGTCACGACCCTTATGCCCACGAACCGCGAGCAAGATCCTCTCTGCACGCGCAAGAAATCCCACATCGGCAATGACTACGTGAACATCGTCTTCGACAACAGCGGACTAGTATCCGGCTTCGATTTCCACACATTCCCCTCGGCCTTTAACTACGTATACATAGTCGTCACACCCGAGGCCAGGCAGACTTTCATCCAAACGCGTACGCGCAGCAAGACGGACCGCTGGTTCGAGGATAGTTGGTTCAGGGTGCAAGTCATGACCAGAGAGGACTTTCCGGACATTTCGTCTGCAGCAGTGACCAAGGTCGTCTCCGGAGCCGCATTGGCGTCGTATGTGCGAAACTTGGCACTCAATGCAGAAGTCTTCTGCCGGGTCTGGACGAATCGCGGGAGTGGCGAATACCCTTCTTCGTGGAGGTCTAGGTTGGGACAGATTAGGGTTCTAAGGGAGAGGACGGCCAAGATGGAAAGGGAAATGGCGGAGAGAGGGGAGTAGGCTGTTACTGCTTTTGGTGCTTTGTGCAGCGGTACCAGCGGTTATTCACCGGTGGTTTGAGATGGATATCTCAAAGGAGGGAACAATTGGACGTACTCTTCCAAGGTGAAAAGCGTGTGTTTTCTCTTGTTCTTTTGTCACTTTGATGTGCCGTGACATACGCCTTTGTGGTACTTTAGATTGCTTGACGATGATGCAAACATATAGAAGCCGTTTATCGAAACCAAAAAAAAACTACGCGAAAGAGGAAAAAAATCAAATTTGTATATCTCCACGATGAGTATTTCTTTCTTCTCAATAGCTGCCTGTAGACATGCATACATCTGTTCACCTCGGTCAATGAGATACATCTACACACAGGGCGCTGCGACGATTGCACAATGCAGTCTCGGAACTTCGGATGCAAAGGAGCGCTAGGAGATTTTGTGTCAATAGAGGCCGATGTTGATTACCGTAATTTCATCATATTACTGCAGCCTCCAAATGTTATGCTACTTACTCATCCACACAGACCCCGATGCACCTCCGCCAGACCTGACACAACCATAATTGAGCATTGTTGTTTGTGTTTTCAGATGATGGTATCGGAGAAGTCTGGGGTTGGGTCGGTATCAGATCGGTATTTGGCCTCGAGCATCTTAGTATTTTTGTTATACTTGATTTCCCGACAAGGTGCCCGCTGCTGCCGCATGGACTCCAACTTGCTTGCAAAATGTTTGTAGGAAGCCTGCTTTACCCATTCGGCTTCTTCGCTATGTCCTGAAGCATCGAGGAGCTCGGAGCACTTTTGAAATTTCTTGACCAAGAACATGAGCCTGTTCGGCTGAGTAGTTGAGTGCTGTGGTCGTGATTTATCGGCATCAATGCTCTTCAGGAGAGCTAGAGCCGGGAAGGGGTCCAGTTCCTGATCCCTTAGATGGAGCAATTTCATATATTCCTCTTGTTGAAGCCAGTGGGGACAAATCTTGGAAAGAAGGTGGTAGAACTTTGCCCATAGCCGGGGACTTGTCTTTGGGTAAGTCCGTCGCCATACCACACCAGCATGTTCCTCGAGATATATCTAAGTCCCTCTGGTAACACCCTTGAAAAGGAACTTGTTGACTGCTTTGAGTGGGTTGCAGTACCGTGGCTTGCTATTAGTGTCTGTAAGCTTTATTATGTTGAAGTAAGTCTTAAAAGCCTCGTCCAGGCTCCCGTTGATGTCCTTGGCTTTCGCAGCCACCAGTGAGTAGGCCACAAACTTTCTCCAGGTGTAGCGTATATTTTCTGGCAGGCGGTCGGATCTTCCCGTCTCATGGTTCAACATCCAGTCCCAGGCCATTTGTTCTCGACCTTCGGCAACAAGCAGTGAAACCATGATGCTAATCAACATGCGGTCTTCTGGATCCCGCACATCATCGTACTTGTCCCATAGCCATTTGAGAACAGTCTGTCCACCGCTTCTCTTTTCAATCTCTGCTTGTCTTGCCGGTCCGGGCAAGCTGTGTAGTTCGACCTGAAATGCTTGGAGACACTGAGCTGCAGTATCGTTTGTCGCCTTTCCGGGTGTAGCATAATCGCGGAACAATGCGATGGGGCATCTCCCCTTCTTCAGAGCAGCCGTGATAGAGCTGTCATTTTCATCGGAGTGAACAAGATGCCTTCTGAAGGCATGCTTGTTGTTTACAGGATTGTTTCTCACATCTGATATCTGTTTTGCAGAAGAGAATGAACGTATTGTTGAGCAGCGCCATGAGGTACGTGTAGGCGTGGTGGTCAGCAGCATGCCAAAGCCGTTGCAATGTCTAAAGTTCACTAAAAGGTGGCTCATCTCCAGATTTGAGCGTTTAGTCAAAGCCATTGCAGACTTGTGCGAATACAATGTTGCAGTGAGCAAGCCATGGGAACAGGAACAGGAACAAAACGGACGCGGTGTCAGCAGGTTACACAAGCATGTCGGCCGACTGTTGAGCCGAGGTTGCTTGCATGTCGATGATATACTGGTTGATACATTTTAGTATGTCCTCATACACATATCGATCTTGCCGCCTGCTACCTTATATGATGGATCAATGGTATCTGGGGGCAAGAACCAACGGAATTGCAAGGACGATTACCTTACGGCGGAAGGGGGGTGTCTGGATTGCATGTCAACTATAGGTCGATATCTTGATTGTATGTTGACAAGCAATCCACGCTGAGATTCCATGTCAACAACCTGTTACTGTAAAATATCGGTTTTTCCACAATCGCAATCTGTACGAATCTTGATACAACAAGTAATTATAATCAGGATAATAACATTGAGTTGTTAGGGATTGATGTTTCGTCCAGGATCTTATTTTACAGTTGCTTTATTGTAAAAAATACTATAGAACGTATAAACGCTTAATTCTACGTATTTTTAAAAAAATGATTATTAGTAGAATCTGCAAGTATGCTTTAGAAACTACTTTTTTAGGATATATATTATCTCAAATTCCTATTATTATTGTAATTAGGTAGGCTTAGTGTAGTTAGTTAAATAGTAATAATAATATCAACTTTGTAAATTCTTGAAAGCAAAAGAGTTACTGGTTCGATTTTCGAAGTTGTCTATATTTCCTTTTTTCTGGAGATTCAAAAATCTGAATTGCAATCCACATTGGATTCCATGTTGACAAGCTGTTACTAGTCGAATTAATATTATTGTAGACTGGTGTTTTGATGAATATCAATATACGAGGCAATCTAAATTATAAATAATTGATATTCGTTACTCACTATGTCAACATGCAATCCAGACACCCCCCTTCCGCCGTAAGGTAGACACATTCAGGATAGAGTTTCGCACTGTCCCGGTCGCGCGAGCACAGAGGTAAGCTTAATAGTGCTTGGCATAAATGATGATTCACTTTGATGGCTCAATTTCTACCAGCACGGCTATCTGCTTAAGAACTACAATACCTGCTAGCTCTTATGCTTGTCCATAGCTTACTGACATGTGCAGAATAGGCGGTTGATACCTTAGCATCTGGCAGTCGCAAGCTTTACCTTGATCGAACCGTGCCGCCTCGACTTCCAAGTTCTGCTGACCACAACTAAACGTCACAAGTGGTCCGTGCACTGAGTTTACACGAGGTGGAGTGAGCATTTAGCCATTCATTTAGTCTGGCCTCCAATCTACCGTACCTTATTACTCAACAAGCTTATTAGTCTTTCAGCTTTGAGATTTGCAACTGATGCAGTACATTGTCCCTGACAGATGACATCCGCCAGGCTGTTGCGCAGCACACGGTCGCCGTCACACCTGCTCGCTCATGTCCAGCATGCCGGGGGACCCCTCAGACCAGCATCTCGGAGCGCCAGCCCAGCAATAGGGACGATAGCGGCAACAATATGCAGACGCGGCCTAGCAAACATACATAACCCGGGAGAAAGAGATGTTTGGTTCAGCAGCACAGTGCCACGTCCGTCTACAGAGCCCGGCTTCTCTGGCCAGTCTGGGAACGACCATGAACCCCCGGACGAACGTACATTGAAGCTAGGAAAGAGTAAGTGTTCGGTCTACAGTTTCCTTGTACATGTCTGATGAATGGACTAGCCGTACGTATCCTCCATGAACGACTTCCAAATCTCCTTGCCAGTCCTCTACCTCAAGAAATACTCTCTCCAAATATCCGTCTTCACCTCTTCCCTTCCACGCACCCGCACCTTCCTACCGTCTCCGGGCGACTCGCCTACTTGGCTGCTCTTTGGACTTCGCCTATAGCCTGGGGACGGATGCCCATGGTCGGAAACGTTAAACTCGTCATCTTGTCAGAGCGAATGATGCGGAGTGGCAACGACTGGCGCGACGAGAAGCTCGTTGTAAAGTGGAAGACTTGCGGCAAGACAAAAAACAAGGGCACGGGCGGACTATATCGTGGTATTGGCGCTTCAGAGCAAGTGGACAAGATCACCGAGTTCCTCGGCGGAGTAGAGAAGAGCGACCAAGATGAATTCTGTGGCCTGTTTCTCTTTGAATTTGATGGAGAGGGCAGAATATGCAAACATGTCATTGAGCATGCGGAAGAGGGAGGCAATTGGGAGGAGAAGATGGGCAAAGTGGTCAATGTCACCGACTGGTTATTCGGAAGGTGGAATGGCAAGGGCAAGGGCAAGGGCAAGGAAGAACATATCCCTGGTCTGGCATGGTGCGAGAGTGGACACAACAACAGAAGGAGGCTGCATAGAAGAGATGATGATGCATGAGTGGTCGGCTGCTGCTCATGTTGTACATATGGATTTCGAACTGCGGCGTTTCGTTTGGTTTGGGATGATATGATGGGGCGTTTCAATTGGCGGTTGGTCTTCTCAACTCTGTATATATATATATACATTACATGTTCTCTGTCAAACATGTTTTGACTGGCAATAACGGAGCATTTGATTTGTTTCCATGTGGGATCCACATGGTGGTGGCATTTCAGTTGGCGGTTGGTCTTCTCTCCTCTGTATATATGTACATTACATGATGTCTGTATTTTCTCTACATGTACAAAATATCCAATGTTTTGACTGGCGATAACCGAGCATTTAAATTGTTTCCACGTGGGATCCCCATTGTTCATCTTGAAAGTTGCTCATCGTCATAGGCGGTGGTCCAAGCGTAAGATTGGTGCAATCACTCTGGCGGCCGGAGCTGGAAGCTCCCGTCGGTACACCCTTGTATCGACCTCCCTACACTACTCGTACAATCTTTCCCTACTCGGTATATTGCATCGACAAGTCGTCTGAAATACTTGCATATTGGCGCTTGTACTTCTAAAGTCACGACAAAGGTAAATTCAAGCGACGCACGACTTCAATCAGTCAGCGAAAGCATACACAGGCGCATGAGGCAGCCAGCATCATCGTAAACGGACGGCATCATGTCTGCTACCACGGGACATGATATCAGTAATTACAAGTCACTTGCCCAACCACAGCTCATTCATTGACACGTTGCAGACCACCCGGTATTAAATCTCTCGGCACAGGAGAAGCAGTACTTTGGCACCCTCTTCTCACAAGCCGACAAGGAGAGTCTCGGCGTCGTCACTGGCGAGATCGCCGTCAACTTCTTTGAAAAGACAAGAGTGGCACCCAACGTGCTGGGAGAGATATGGCAGATTGCAGACTCGGAGAACCGCGGTCTCTTGACCAAGCCAGGCTTCTGCGTCGCCCTCAGACTTATTGGACACTATCAGGCCGGACGCGACCTCTCCCCTGATCTGGCATTCAAGCCCGGTCCTCTTCCAAAATTTGAAGGCGTTCCCATCCCGCCAGTCCAGCCCAGCTCTCCTGCTCTTGGTCCTCCCCCAGCTGGCCCACTGTCAGCACAGGGTACCGGTGTCCGCATTCCTCCATTGACTCCTGATAAGATCACACAATACACTTCTTTGTTCCAACGATCGGGTGCTCAGAATGGACAATTGCCTGGTAAGAGCAGAGCCCGCTGATAACATGTACCGTCATGTCTAACACATCCTAGGCGAGTCGGCCAAGGCCATCTTCGAGCGCGCCGGCCTGCCTAACGAGGTTTTGGGCAGCATCTGGGCTCTCTCCGACAGGGAAGGAAAGGGCGCTCTCGACTTGACAGAATTCATCATTGCCATGCATCTCGTGACTTCGTACAAGACGCGCGCCATGACCGCTTTGCCCTCGGTTCTGCCTCCTGGTCTCGTTGAGGCTGCTGCTCGCCGCGGAGCCCCACCCCCTCCTGGAAGTCGCGGTACTGCCGCAGCTCCGCCGAGTGCACTTCCCAGACAATTCACAGGTCCTCAGCGTGCTGCGAGTCCGCTCGCTCGTGGCCAATTTGCCACTCCTCCTCCAATCTCGGCCCAGACAACTGGCGGATGGCTTATCACACCGCAAGAAAAGGCCAAATATGACCAATTCTTCAACGGCATCGACACTAATGGTGCCGGTTTTCTCAACGGAGAGCAAGCCGTCCGTTTCTTCAGCGATTCTGGTCTGCCGGAGGACACGTTGGCCCGGATTTGGGACCTTGCCGACATCAATTCCGAGGGCCGTCTCAGCCGTGATGAATTCGCCGTAGCCATGTACCTGATCAGACAGGAGAGGAGCAAACCTGCCGGTGCTGCTTCTTTGCCAGCATTCCTGCCTCAAGCTTTGATCCCTCCAAGTTTGCGTAACCAGCCTAGGGCCGCCCCCCAAACCACAGCCCCGACCTTCGACAATGCTGCCAATACTTCGCAATTCCCAAAGTCGGCCACCGAGGATCTTTTCGGTCTTGACGAACCCGCTGCACCTGCACCTGCACCTGCTCCCGCTCCACCCATTCAGACGGCACAGACTACTGGTGGACCTTCGGCCTTTGGCCAATCTGTGAGCAGGGATCCCTTTGGAGCCAGCAAGCCTGCTTCTCCTCCTCCATCATCCCCACAGCCGCAAGCTTTTGCTCCACAATCTGCCACCGCATCTACCATGTTCAAGCCCTTCATGCCATCTTCCGCTTTCGGAGCCAGCTTGGCCGCTCAGCACACTGGCAGCAGCAATACATCGGCACAATTCCAGCAAGCCAGAGCCGTACCACCGCCAACAGCAATGGACGACCTGCTCGGTGAGGCACCTGAGGAGGAGACTAAGAACATTACCAATGACACTACCGAGCTTGCCAACATGTCCAACCAGATTGGAAACCTCAGAAACCAGATGCAGGATGTTCAGACCAAGAAAGAAACCCATTCGCGTGATTTGACCGCAACCAACAACCAGAAGCGTGACTTGGAGATCCGTTTACAGCAGTTCAGAGCTCAGTATGAGCAGGAAGTCCGCACCGTCAAGACGCTCGAGGAGCAACTGACCGCTTCCCGCAACGACACGAAGCGACTGCAGCAAGAACATGCCATGATCGAGGCTACCCACCAGGATCTATTCACCCAGCACCAAACCGTCTCTCAGCAACTTGCAGTCGACCAACAGGAGAATGCCAGCTTGAAGCAGCGCATCTCCCAGCTCAATTCAGAGATTGCTCAGCTCAAGCCTCAAGTTGAGAAGATGAAGGCTGACGCACGTCAACAGAGAGGAATGGTCGCCATCAACAAGAAGCAGCTTGCTACGAACGAAGCTGAGCACAGTACACTATCAGGCCAGATCGACACTCTCAGGACCGAGGCCGAACGGTGGGAAGCACAGCAGAAGGCTGAACACGAGGAACGCTTGCGCCAACTCGAGGAAAGAGGGACAGCACTGCAAGAGAGAGAGAACCACCTTCATGCCCAAGAGAGCCAATTGCAGGAACGCGAGAATTTACTGCAGCAGCGGGAGCAGGAGCACGCTAGAAGTGTTGCTGCCGCCCCCCAAGCTAGATCTGCCGTTGTCAGCCCAGCGCCGTCAGCCAGCACCAACCCCTTCTTTAGGAGCGCAGGCACTCCGGGTCCGACATCCCCGGGTGGACGTGTGGCGTCTCCCAGTGCTAGCGCCTTAGATGCTTTGTTCGGTCCATCTTTCTCTTCGCCACAAGACCCACCGGCAAATGCTCCTCCTACAACCTCATTTAGGGAGAACGAGGCGCCCATTGCCGCTGCTTCCGTTCAATCGCTGTCTTCCGAGGGTCGTCCTACTCCATCTGCAACACCTCCATTGACAAGCGACTACGTGCCTCCGCCACCACCAGAGAACCGCCAGTTTACCCCAGGTATCTTGCCCATGAGGAACATACAGCGTGAGGCATCTTTTGACGACTCAGTCCGTGCCGCTGCACCTGGTAGCGTTGACAACAGGAGTGTTGCAACTGGACCAATCAGCTCTCCCTTCGATGAGACTAACGCTTTCGATAATCCATCCTTCGCGTCTGGAGAAGTCGCGAACGTCGGAGCTCAAGCTCATAATCCTGCATTGCAAGCTGGTCACGATCAGTCAAGAGAGGTGGCCCCGGAGTTTGAGCCCCTTCAAGAGACCGAGAGCATGCCCGGTGCTTTCCCAGAGGATGGTGCTGCGCCAATGACCGGACAGACCACCGGACCTACCGCTGAGAAGGCCGCCCACGACGACTTCGAGTCTGCATTTGCTGGTTTCGATGACCCCGCTCATTCCAAGGGCAAAGAGCCTGCTACTGAACCCTTCCCAGGAGAGGCACAAACTGCTGCTAGACCTTTCAGTGATGAGTTCCCGGCTATTAAGGAGCTCAACCATGATGATAGCGACAGCGATAGCGATCGTGGCTTTGATGATGACTTCACTGCCGGCCCATCGGCAGGCAATGGTGCACCTCTCGAGCCCGTAGTCACAGAGCACATTGAACATGCAGCCCCAGCACCCGAGGAGAACCTTCGTCCGGCGTACACCGAGGATTCACGTGCCCTGACTGATTTGCCCGATATTACTGCCCAGACTTCGCCTCCCACGTACGAGAACAGCATCCACCCGCGATCGGGCTCTGGCCATCTCCCACCCGAGTTTGGCGGGCTTCTACCCTCGCGCGAGGATCCTACCCAGTCTCCTGTTCCCCACAGTATCCCTCAGCAAGCCCCACACACACCCGGATCCGACGTTTTCCACGATGTTGGCTCCCGCCCAACCTCAGACACACCAGATTTCTCCGGCACAACCACGACTACAACAGCAGTACGCGTAGCAGACAAAAGCGCCTTTGACGACGACTTTGCCGAGTTTGACGATCTTGACGAAGCCAAGGAAGCCACGGGCGAGGAGAATGCTTTTGGAACAGAATCTGAGATTCGTGGCGAGGAATTCAACCCCACTTTTGACTCGCCTACTCAGTCCATCTCCACTATCCACGGTGGAGCTGCTGGTGGCGTCACGCATGAGTTTGGCGGCTTTGATGAACATCAGAGAGATGTGCAGCAGCCTCCCACTGCTTCTGCATTCGGCACTACTCAGGCTCCTCAAGCTCAGAGCTCGCATGATTGGGATGCTATCTTTGGCGGTTTGGATGCATCGCCGAACCTAAGTACCGATCCTGCTTCTGCTTTTGATATCGCACCGTCCAGCACTGGTTTCTCAGGCGCCGACCATGTCAGAGAGGAGGGTAACGCTAGTGGCTTGGCTACACAAGTACCGCAGAAACCTCAACTGGGTCGGGCAATCACAAACACAGGGGAACACGATGATCCTACTGTCAAGAGGTTGACCGGCATGGGTTTCTCCAGAGACAAGGCTGTCAAGGCGCTGGAGGATTATGATTACAATATCGACAAAGTAAGTTGATCTTGAGTCTCATCGGTACATAGAAAAGCTGACTGGTACCTCACAGGCTATTGATTACTTGACCAGTACGTCGTAGAATCTGTTTTGGTCGGTTATTGAGGCCGCAATTGACGAGAGGGGGGAATGACTGGTCTGAGCGAGGTAGCATGTTATCGGCAAGTATTCAGCAATGCAAAGGACGGAACAGAAATCATTAGGCAAGGAACAAGGTGAGAAAGCAGGAGGCTAGGGGCTGGAGGATGGTGACCTGGAATTCGGTTCGGGAGGTATCTAAGACGTCATTTGTACAGTCACAACAGTCTAGTAGTAGTAATTTCTTCTGCCATGTTCTGTCTCGTCCTTACCGTCATCGTTAACAACAACGACATTACAGGCCTAATGCACTGACAGCGTTTCCGACAGTTCCGCGATGATGTTCTCCACCTCTATGTATGTGAAGGAGTCGCTGATCTATAAGGTACCTTAGTGTTTTAGATTTTCGTCTTTTCCGAGTCTGGAACTTCCCCTGACCGCCTGAACTGCTCCGCGTAAGGCTGTTTCGTATTCACGATGTGCCGCGACGCTCTTTGCAGATACGAGGCTGCTTCTCGGGGAGTTTTCTGTGATCTTATTTGCTTGCACATCACATCGGGAAGAGAATCTCATTGGGCACGCTAATGGTGGATTTGATCCTCAGATGCTTTCTTTTAGTCATTGCATGTTGCTCACGATCGGGCTTGCGAAGAGCTGGTGATCATGTTCATGTGAGTTTTGTCTTTTCCCCTACACTTACGGGGTCTGTGAGCCTCTTCGATCTCTCGGTGTGCAATGCCTTTTGCCAAGTTCTCTGATGCCTACTTAATCTTGGGCAGAGATGCATTGATCGAGAACAGGTGTGTGCTGTTCCTGACTTGACGTGACTTGCCGGCGCTGCTCCGCATAATCCCTGCTGCCTTACGAGTAGGTACCTTAGGTAGCGTGCACGTGCATAACATATCCCCACATATACCTACGCGGCTGCTACAATACAGCACCGATTGATTAATACCAACTACACGACCAAGATACTTTTCGAGTAAAATTATGTCGTATCTTTCATACTGCCAACTCCTTGGCTCTATAATATACTTTTAATCAATCGGCTTGTCCCCTTTGCTACAATACACCCCCCTTACGTCGAAGCAGGCATGCCGACTGACTTTGCCTCACTTCGTGTCCATGAATCGTGTCCAAGGACAGCGAATCCATACAATAGCAGATTCCTAGCTTGTAGCCAAGACAAAATAAAACAGTGCGAGTACGAATGCGCTATGGAAAAAGAATCCGTCATCTGGCAGATCATCGACAGCAACAAGGAAGCTCCTCCCGTGTTCTGGCCCTCCTGGGACGGACCGCACTGCTTCCGTACTTCCAAGATTATCAGAGGATATCGAGTCTGCAATAGTCCAATATACATCCAGCCTTTCGCTGAAGATGGGTTGAGCGATGATAGACGGACCTTGTTCCGTCTCAGCCGATCTTTATTACTGATCCTCCGGAACAGCAAGGCTCATGACTTAAAGGGACTAGTGCACAGGCATCCGCAGGAGCAAAGGCCCAGATACACGAACACGTCGTAGGCATGGCCCTGTTTTACGTGACTTCTATCCATCTCAGGAGAGCAATGCTGCAAGCACGGTGGAGCAAAACGAATCCAACAAGACCATGCCGACGTCAGCCGACAGCAGGCAGCGGGAAACCAGCTCCATTGATCCGAGTAGTCTCTAGACTACTCGACGAGGATAAACGGTCGATAGTGAAAGTGCAGCACAGGCTCGTATCAAGAAGAACATATAAACCCCCCTCAGCACCCGACTCAATGCATCCAGCATCCCTTTCATCACCAAGCCCATCTCTACTTCCAAAAGCCCCTCTTCTCAAACAACAATCTTTGTAAGCACCAAGCGCAAACATGCAGTTCCAGATTGCCCTCCTCGCCCTCGCCACTCTGGCAGTCGCAACCCCAGCCCCAGTCGAGGGCAACACCGACTCCCTGGCCCCCCGCCACGTCGTCGAGCTCTGCAGCTCCAACTACAGCCCAATGTGCTGCGAGACCGACGTCCTCGGCGTCGCCGATCTGGACTGCTCTTCCGGTACGTATCATCTTTTCGTATGCACCTTTTGCCAGCGGGGAGTAGCTACGTCCTCCTCACGCTCGCGGGATATAATGCTAGTGAACTATCATACGACCACGATTGCTGACAAAGGTGAATAGTCGACAACAGTGTCACTACCACCAGCGCCTTCAAGTCTACTTGTGCCAAATCTGGCAAGAGCGCCAAGTGCTGCGTTACCGCACTCGTGAGTCTAGATCTATCAAATCAGATACCAAACAAGTCGGACAGCTAACGGCAAACCCTCTAGCTCGGCACCACCGGTCTCATCTGCGAGTCCGTTTAGATGTCAGCTCGACATAATCACTCACTCGGAAAGCATGAGGAAGAACGAGATTGTGGCAAGAGGAGATATGATCTCGGGGTAGCTGGCGATTGAGTAGTTTTGCTTTCTTTCTTTCTTTCCCTTCGTACGAGGATAGTTATACCCAACACTCTTTTACAATTTGGCTTCTTTTTTCGCTCAAGTGACACTATGTCTATGTATGTACATGCTTGCGCCATGCGATCTGGATATTCACGCTATTGTGCAAGTAGATCCAGACACTCTCCTTTACCTTTTAGCTTGGTTTTTCGCTCAAGTGACAACATGTGTATATGCTTGCTTGCGCCACGCCATTAAAGATGCCCACTATCATGCAAGTAAAGTAGATACAAACACGCACGTCAGGGCCAAGCTCCCTACCTGGTTAGGCATAAATACCCCATTTTCCAGACCTTTGTGAAAAACAGGACCTCGTCGAAGATAAATACGGATCCATATCCCTTGACCCCTTAAATCACATAAGTCCAAGTCCAATTGAAGCTTGTAGAAATGAAATATGGAATTAATCATGCCACAACCGAGCTCGCAAAACGAAAAATCCCGATGCTGCACACTGCGTCTGGAAGTGATGGTATAACATGACGTCACCCATCCCTCATCGCCGTACCTTACGTCCCTGTATACCTTACCCCATCGCCGTTGTGGGGATTGAAATAGGTATGGCTATGGTCACTCTAGTGGAGGCATCGTAGAGTACGGTCTTTTTGGCTAGGTGGTTACCGCCCGATACCGTTCTTGACAGGACGTAGAGTACGCGAGACAAGCATGCATGCTGGCTGGCTACACGGCTAAGTTTCACGGGTAAGGTAAGGTAGGTTTCGGAAACAAATATAACACCTCCCCGGGGACCCCACGTTTATGAGGCTAGTATCCGTCAAGCCACGTGAAGTTCGAGTTGGGTAAAGAGGACTCTTGAAGTGAGTCCCGAGGACTTGTTTTCGGAGAGGGTTCCAGGCGGCCCTGTGGGGTAGGGGCAGCGGGTGTGCGGGGTTCCTACCAGGCGGCTTATGTGATGGTGGTGGGTATGGTGGTATAAGTTTGTGCGATCGCAAATGTTCGCCTGTGCTCTTGCTCTTGCTGCTTGCCTCTGTTGCTGCTTGTCTTTGTGGCTGCTTGTCTTTGTGGCTGCTTGTCTTTGTGGCTGCTTGCCTCTGTTGCTGTAGGATTGAGATACCACTAGAGTACGCACACTAAATCCTTCACTTCGGTCAGCATGTCAGACTTGATTAGAGGTGAGTCTCGCTCACACTGGTCTTGGCGTCGATCTTTGGGGGTTTGAGTTACATTTCGTGCTTTTTGTTCGAGAGGGTGTTATTGTTTGTTAGGACATCTGCGTCTAGCTGGGAGGCCGACGAATAAGCATGGACAGTATTTCCACTACTAGATCCAGTGTTGAGCTCTTGTTCAATGCAGTTGGCGCACATCTAAGCGGCAGGAAACCTGAGCTCATTTCTTCTCAAATTGCTCTGAGATGGTTCTTGATGGGAGGTGGACTTCGTGATGAGCCCAGAAAGCCGTCCACTGCCTCCTATCATAATGCCTCCACATCAGTTATACTATGTCATCGAAAACGAATAATTATGTGTTAGATATCTTGTAATCTGATATCAAGCGCTGTTCACCAGCGCTATTCTCGTCCCTCATCTGCGGCACTGCGAATGCTCAAAATGGACGGCTTTTCGCTGAGCTCGTTTTTGGCAGATATCAGGTCCATATCTGAAACAGGTCCTTTGGCTGGGGGAAGCGCATCTGTTGGTGCTGTTCCTGGTACGTCGGTCTTTTCTTTGTTGTGTCCCTCAGCCTCTTGTTGTGTTGCTACTTCTGCCTCCAGCTTCTCCTCTTTTCGTTGTAATCCCGTATCCTTGACAAAGATGGTACAGAGGAATGCCACTCCGATAACAGGAGTGCAGAAGATGAATACCGCTCGGCTAGCATCAGCATATGCGTCTTCGATGGTGATCCTGTCCGCGATGCTGAACGTGTTCAAGTCGGGCAGCGCAAACGTAGAGCTAGCAATGTACTGCAAGCCATCGGGTAAATTGCTTTTCAAGACGTTGCCGGTGAGAGCCGACGAAACCGCCAAACCGACCGCGCCACCAAGACTGCGTAGCAGATTACGATTCGAGATGACGACGGCTCTTTGGGCTTTGCTGCAATGAGCCTGCAATGCCACGATTGTGGGCTGGAACGTAAAGCCGACGCCAAGCCCAATCAAGACCAAGAATCCGGATATCTTGCCTACAGTGGTAGTTCGATCGCAAAGGATGAGCAGGCCAGCCCCCAGTGTCCACACCCCAAAGCCGATCCATATGACTTCGCCGTAGCGGCCAATACGAGAGATATACTGGCCACCGACGACAGAAAATAAGGCCTGAGGAATGACAAGTGGTAGAAGCAACACGGCCGAGATCAGAACGCTGTATCCATGAACATTCTGATAGTAAATGGGCAGATAATAAAGGTAGCTATAAGACATCAGTGAAGAACCAACATCTACACGTGTGGCCGAGCCTACCTATAATAGCATACGCCGAGAAGGAAACTCTGAAACAGCATGGCAGCCACGGACGGCTTGCGATACATACTGACTGGAAGCTCGTAAGTATGATGCAGAAAAACAACTTCAGGGGCAAGACTTACGCGGAGTCATTGGTAGCTTTGCAATCTTCCACTCAACGAGAATGAATAGCACAGCGCATACTCCACCGACTGTTAGCATGGCAATGATGGTCGGCGAGTTCCAGGGCTTTTGATGTCCACCCTCGGATACCGGGATCAAAATCAGAATGATGGCAAGCGAAGCAAAAAGCAGGCCTAGAAAGTCTATCTTTTGGACGGTTTCCCGAAACTTGATCTTGGGCATGTTAGACGGTAGAACGAAGAAACTCAAGCCGGCCGCACAAAGAGCTAGAGGGGCCAAAAGGTAGAACAACCCTCGCCATGTGGCATGTTCGGCAAACCCTGCAGCGATTAGTGGTCCTGCGGCGTTTCCCACTCCTATCATCGATCCCAATATTCCCTGATATTTGCCTCTCTGCTGCAAAGTCACAATGTCACTGACAATCATATTTGTCAAAGTGACGATACCACCATTCGCAACGCCCGCGAATCCACGGAATATGTACAGGATCGTTGAGTTGGGCGCCAAGCTAACGATCAGATCGCTGACACTTAGGAGTATGAGCGCAGAGATGAAGATGATTTTCCTCCCAAAGAGGTCCGAGAGCCTGCCGTACAAGACCTGGAAGACAGTGTTGGCAATCAGAGCTGATGTTCCCGCCCAAGAGATTGTGGATTGAGCATTCAAGTCCTTAGCAATAGATGGAAGAAGGACTCCAATGCCATTCTGGTCGATGAAGCAGACACATAGACATAGTGACATGGTGAAAAAAACCTTGAGGAGCTCTCGCAGAGGCAACAGATTGGTCTGATCATGAAGAGCAGCCTCCAGGTCTTTCGTTTCTTTCGCCATGACTTCTTTCTACAAAATCTCATATGGTGACCGGACTATAATTGTTTGATGTGGATGACGCAATTATATTTACATGGCGGTACGGCTCTCAGAGCCATTGAAGTTTCAAGCAGACATTGAGTCTTGAAAGTAGAGAACAAGATTGAAGATTTCGGTCAGGGCACGGATTAGACATTAGGGAGAAGGTCGATCATGGTCATGTCGTCGTTGAAAATATAGGCAGATTTGTTTTGGTTGGCCCGCATTAATTGTACATGGCGTTGAAGATGTCGTGTGCCGTATTGCCGAAATCGGTAGCACCTTCCAAATTCGGCTGTTCAAAGCAGTACTGTATCTGGACTCCTCCTTATCTTTCTCCTTGAGTATAAGGCACCGTCCGTACCTACAATTATCCATCGATACTTCGTGTTAGCAACTGCAATATCACGTCCTGGTTAAGTTACAGTCAAGGCAATACTTGGTCGAATGGAGGTCTCTCAAAAAGTTAAAAGCAAGGTCTTCACATAACAGTCCAGAGCAAGAGACATTCGTACTAAGAAAGGCGTATTCGTGGTCCACATATCTGCAAAATCAACAACACTCGATGACCATCTATAGCTGGATGTAGAAGCATCGATGGAAGGCTGAGGAGTCCAAGAAGCTCAGCAGCTAATCGTAGGTTTCTTCGTACTCTGCTTCGTACTCGGCCTGCGCCTCCTCCATTTCTTCGCGTTTCTCCTCCAGACTCTCACGGTCACTGCTAGACACCGATGATCCGGAACTGGTCTCCTCCGGAAGCGGGGCGTCATCGTAGAGTCCAGGTACATACGGGGCTGGAGGAGCAGAAGAGGCACCGCCGTAACTGCTCGTTGAATCACCATAGCCTCCATACCCTCCAGAGGGGTTTGATGGCGGCGGTGCAGCTTTACGCTCATCGTCAGAGTCTTCGGCTGCAGAACCATGTTAACCACTCATCAAAATTCTATCAACAAGCCTGCGAGTTTCTTGTACGCAGACTGCTGCCACTGCAATGGAACGACACGATTCGAGTAACTTACTAAGCTCATGAGCGAGGATTGCGCCGCCAATACCACCGAGAGCTAGACCAGCTGCGGCGCCAGCAATCGCACCTCCATGGCCGCTCTTCTTCTTCTTCTCTTCCCCTCCTCCAAAGTACTCAGCCGCGCGAGCATCATGTCCAGGCTCGGAAGGAACAGCGGGCATGTTTCCACTATAACTGGAGGCCATTGGAGCGGCTGGAGGTGGATATGCCCCATATTGGCTCGGAGGAGGTGGAGGAGAAGCGTAAGAGACTGGTGGTTCCCATTGAGTGCGGCCAGTAGCCTGCTCGACGAAGTAGGTTCGCCCGCTATTTTGGTCAAAATGAGCTACCCAACCAGGCGGAAGCTGTGGCCCGCTTGGAAGGGGAGGTGGAGGGGCGCCGTATTGGTTGTACGGTGCTGATTGCTGATAAGGTGGTTGTTGGTACGAAGCCTGCTGGTAAGGAGCCTGCTGGTATGGTGGCTGTTGGTACGGGGCTGGCTGAGGTGATGGTTGGGCCTCGTAGGCACGAGAAACTACGAAATGTCAGCAAAAAGTTTGGGTTTCTCACTCATATGGAGCTCCATTAATCAACAGGCATGGATTCAATGCTGTTGTAACGTGGCTGCTCCCTGTTCAGCCTGATTTTGATTTGAGGCACCAACCTTCGGCGGGCTTTTCGTTTTTCTTCTTATCATCGTCATGATCGAACATCTCCTTGACTTCATCCGTGAGTTTCTTGAAGAAAGACATTCTGCACTGCAATTGAGGTTACTAAGTGTAAGTTGTTTTGAAGAGTGAGGAAGTGGAGGAAGTTGAGAACGAAAATGGTGTTAGGCGCCAGACAACACAAGGCCAATCCTCGCCAAGTGATTTATGTGCTTTTACTCGGCATACTGATGTCAATGGTCATACAACTTGCGAGGACTACCCATTAAGTGGTGGATATGCAATATGACAGTCTTGGTAGGACTTGGCAGTCAGCGCGCCAAGGAAAGATATATTATCTATCTCGGATGCACGGTAGTACCGAACAATCGCGTGTTCTCCCGGGACCTCGACCTGAGTTGCTACCTATTAGGGATCATTGCTCTTGTTCTATAAATTCCAATTCAAACACCGGTGTCATTATAGCGGGCCATGCATCATCATGGGTCGTTCGTCACAATCCTATGTCACAACTGTATTATAGTCATAAGACAAGCGATCCAAGTCAGAGTCCAAACGCTAAGGATGTAGGAGGAGATCAGTCAAGTGGGCTAAAGGATATCCGTAGGCTAAGGCAGCTTCTGATTGCGATCAATGGCTCCATGAATCAGCATGCTAATTCACTGCGAATGCCCGCAGACGACGCCAATCTGAAGCCGATGCCCTCCGCAAGGCAGCCGGGCGCATTATCAACTTCGAGGGCATATTCAGTGAGCCTCTGTGAACCACATGGCAAGTGCCACTGCTTCCCTCGAAGCTTTGCGAAGCTTGGGAATGTTGGGGCCAACAGTAGGGTGGATGACATCTAAGATTCTGTCGTAATCGCTCGAGTTGGTCTCCATTGTCCAATACTCACCATGATTGAGGATTGATTTTGGACCGAGAGAGACAGGCTTGACGGGAGTCGCGCGACGAAGCAACCACTTGCATAGTTTATGCGCAGGGTTTGGCCACTCTGTCAAAGAGAGTTTGCTCATCGCGGAGCAGAACTCGTCGTCCTCTGAAGTCGGTAACTTGGGGGTGGACGATAAGGGCCCCAAAATGCGCACAGAGCCTGCGCTTCCCTCTCTCGCAACCCTCATGTTCGTACGTCCTCTTACCTTCTTGACTCGCTGACTACGAGGTTTGACGATTCTACCGCTGGGCTCTTGACCACTGCGGTTGGAGGCTGGTGGAGGCACATATCTCTTTACCCGATGTGCTGGCCATGAAGGATTCTGGCAAGTCAGATCAAGTGGTGTCTTCACGCCATAGTTTCTGAGAATGGCCATGACGGCCTCAATCTCATCAATGCCAATGAAACCAGTACCGTTCTGTCGAAGTGATTTGCAGATTGCGTTGCTGATTTTCTTGGCTATGGACTCTTCCCGAACGTGATTCCGAGGTTGGACTGTTGATTTGGAAGACTTAGAGCGTACGACTTCTTTGGTATCAGTTGAGGTTGAATTAAGAGGTACAGATGTGACTTTCAAGACAGTATCCTTTTCATACTTCGCTGCAAGAGAGACCTTCCTGACTGTGCCCTTGGCCTTGGCGTCGCGGTCGACCAAAATCTCCCAGCAAAATCTAGAGAGATCCGGCATACGAGCGTTGACCTCCAGGTGATGAATTTTAGCAGCATCTGGGCCAGCGCGCGTCATCCACCTCTTCATGAATGGAGAGAAGGCGAACTGTTCCCCGTGACGATCAGGCCAGAAGTTGTATTTGTAATAACCAAGCCAAAATGACAGCATCTCGGTCTGAATTTGGTGACATGTCAAAGATAGTGCGGGTTGCTTCCAGTCGCTCTCAAGATGGATGACAGTAGCGGTGGGTTTGGTAAGGACTAGTTCATAGATCCGATTGCGGATTTCAGGTGGCAAATTGACAAAAGTGATTGCATGCGGTCTTTCCTGCAGGAGCGAGACTTTATCACACCCCCGGCTCTGCGAAAGTGTTGGAGTCACCATTGTCAGGAGAGCCGGAGTCATGGCTTTCGTATGAGCAGAGTTCTGTCCCGTTTCGGTCAAAGCGATACATTCTGAGGGCCGGCAGCCTCGAAAGACCTCTGAGTTGTTTGAGCACCAGTCGTTGGTACAGAAATCCATTGGTAGATGGATAAGTTGGTGCTTGCGGCTTCGCGCTGGACCACCAGAGGAAGCGTACGACAGCGGCAACACATTCGAAATTGATCTTAACACCAAGTTAGCATTGCAACAAACAGAGTTGCCCGGCGCTGTATTTGTGAGTCGCTGTACCTAGGTTAGGTTTGAAGTGATTCCTTTAGGGAGCATGGAAGGGAAGTGGTGTATGTTTGCTTCGTAGTGTTGATTTGATTGAAGCGGCGTGAATTCCGAAGTTTGGTCATTGATGGTATTACGCACGTGCGTCAACCGCGGCTGCCTACATCCTTTGAGTTCCATGAGATTCACCGTCACCGCAACCTCGGTTCTAAGGCCACGTCACTCTACAGAGATTGTGAAGCTTCCGTGAGAAATAACGCGATGTTGGCATCGTCTTGCGCTTCTCAAAAACGCCTAGATCTCGGGTATAATATCGAGCTTTCCAAAACGCTCAGGACCTACGACATCAGTGTTGCGATGAAAGAGAAGGGCAAAGCTGTCGTCGGTAAAGCTGTCGTTGATAAGTTAAGTACCGATTAACTACAACTTTCCATATAGCCTTTCGATTTGCTTGCTTCTCACAAATAGGCCTTTCCCTTCCGCAAAGACCTTACCCATTCCGTCCTCCATCACTCCCGAGCCCCAACATCTTTTGCCCTCGATCTTCTCTACCCGAGATCTAATAAGCACCAAGCAAGGCGTCCCAACAGGATTCTTGAAATCGATATCCAAGTTGGCTGTGGAAGCGGCAAGATGTGCTCTCGTAGCACATATACCCATACACTGATCCATGAGCAGGCTCGTCAGACCCCCATGGCCACGCCCAGTCATACCATCCAGACCGCCTCCTAGTGCGAACAGCTGGCAGTATTCAAAAGGGTAGTAGGGGTTCTCAGGAAGAGATAGTGTGAACTGTATGCAGGCACGAAGGGTACGATCGGTCCAAAGGGTTTCTGCGAACATGGTGTTGGAGCAGTGATCGTACAGGGGTGGCGGAGGACGTCGATTTGGCCAGGATTCTCGAATGCAGTCTGGGCGGGCGAAGAGAGCTTGACACCAGGGAGCGGAGAAGAGGGACAGATCTTCTTGGTGGGCTATGATCGAGGGGTCTTCTTCTTCCACTTTGCATGGTAGAATCTTGTCATCATTGGCCATCGGTTCCAGAATAACCCCAATGATAGTATCCTGGCAGCGTGCTCGGAGCTATAAGACGATTTTGTTTGTGGTCACTCTCTGATGAGCTTTGAGTGAGTGGACAGACTAGAAGGTATACAACTTTTTCCAGGATTGAACGATATCAGACATGAAAGTGGATATGGCAACTTTTTAGGGTTAGAAGAACCATGTCGTCTACGGTAGAAACAACAAAACATCTCGAGTTGAAATAGTGGGCTCGGCTATACATGCTTTTTCAAGCTTATACGGCATGAATATCGATTACCTTAAGGAACCCAATCCCCTCATCTTTGCCAAGCATATCAGACCCGAGGTGAAGTTGGCCAAGACTTGCCCCAGACTCATGATAACGAACCTCGGTGCTCGGCTTCCCCACTAATCCCTCATGTCACCCTCTCTCAAGTAATATTAATACACCATTGTATCAGTAAGTAGCGAGTAGGTCCTTTCAAGTTCTGTTCAGTTCTTGACATTTCACTTGAATCTAATCTCAGTCTCTGATATTCCATTTCATCGCCGAGCTTGGTTGTTCCTCCAAATCAATAGTTATAACAGTGATAGCAAAAACCCAGCCTTATCAACCTTAACAACATGTCCAGCAACGTTGAGCAAGACGTGCTCTATGAGACACGCGGCAGAGTCGCAGTAATCACATTGAACCTGCCCAAGAAACTCAATGCCTTGACTCAGGACCACTACTACCGGGTAGCAGTGCTCTTGCGCGAGATTGCGGAACGCGACGACATTACAGTAACAGTCCTAACCGGCAATGGACGGTTCTTCTCAGCGTGAGTAGCACTCCTCTTCCTGCCAGATCTGTCATTAATACATCTACAGTGGAGCAGATGTATCAATCTCCCGATCAACCCCCGAAAACGAATCCATCCACCGACACTTCCTCAAACATTTTGTCGCCAACAACCTAAACATAACCCACGCCTTCTACACACACCCAAAGATACTCGTCACGGCGCTCAATGGGCCCGCAGTCGGTCTCTCGGCGTCCATAACCGCCTTTTCCGACTTCGTTTACGCCACTCCCCATACTTATCTCCTCACGCCTTTCTCCTCCTTGGGCCTGGTCGCCGAGGGCGGTGCGAGCAGAGCATTTGTCACCAGACTAGGGATCAGCAAGGCGAACGAGGCCTTGATAATGAGCAAGAAGATCACGAGCGAGGAATTGGTGCACGTAGGCTACGTGAACAAGATCTTCGACACTAAGCCCGATGAGCATGAGAAATTCTTGAAGCTGGTGCTGGAGGAGGTGGATGAGCGATTGGGTGCGCACTTGAATCAGGAGAGTCTTGTCAGAATCAAGGCGCTTATTAGAAGACCTGAGAGGGATCTAATGGATGCGCAGGGTGTGCATGAGGTCTTTGGAGGGTTGGAACGGTTCGTTAGGGGTATCCCGCAGGAGGAGTTCAGGAAGCTTGCCGCGGGGGAGAAGAAGCATAAGCTTTGATCTTGACCTGGTTACTATAGAGTCTAGACGTTAGATGTCGCTACCGTTATGGCTGCCACGTTTGAATGAAGCACGGCAGTATCTCTTGGCTTCCCGGAGCTGGCATTGATTGAAAATGTGAAGGCTCGCATGTATTGTATGAGATGCTCCGTACTCTGCTTGATGCAGTAATGACTGAGAATGACAATGCTTGTCTCATCATACATGACCAACCATCTTCCTCAACTACCGTTCTTGCTACTTTCCGTTGAATCAAGCATTGGGAAAAGACGTCTCTCAAAAAGACAAGAGAAACAAATTCGGTCACATAGCTGTCATTCATAGACCTCTGCAAAAATATCTCAAGAGTACAATGGATACGCGTGACCACGTACATTTCCCGTCAAACGCAAGCAGTCCTCAACTCTTCCCACCTTTCCGAAATTCAACGTCTGTCCCGTTCTTATCCCCTTCATCGTGCTTGTCCTCATCATCATCGCCTATCTCGAATTCGGTGGCTGCCTCGCCATCCTCATTTTTCGGATATCATTTCCTCCATCCTTGGCGACCCTGTCCTGTCCAATTTCGGACCATGCAGGACCATCTGTGCTTGAGTCTTGCTTTGAGAAATCCTCTGTATTCTCAGCTTCCATCTTCATTGCTTCTAGAGAAATTTCCTGAAATTCTCCAGAGCGTTTACCCCTTCACCCAGATCGAAAGACTCTTTTGTCGGAGTGATCTCAGCGTCATGCAACGCCCTCGTCATCCACTCGACAACGGCGGAAATCCGACCTTGTTTGTGGTATGTGCATGCGAGATTGCCAATGCAGGTTATTGTATCTGGGTGTGTCTCTCCATGTACAGTCTTGCTCATGTCCGATGCGATTGCGTTCAATACCTCTGCCTCGTTCCGAAATCCCCGGCAGTAATATTGAATCGTACGTTTTTTGGTGTCCTCGAGTTCCCATATCTGCGGACGCTTCGTCCATCGGACAAGATGAGAATGCTCTACACCCTCTACACTGCGAACGTTCTCAGCGTATCTGTGCGCCAGAGTCAACACTTCAATGGCCTTGGGGATGTGACCTTTAGCACGGTGTATGGAAGCGAGACTATCCATAGCTGTTAGTATACCTGAGTGGTCTTTTCCGAACACCTACGTCCTAGTCTCTAGCACCTTTGTTTCCAATTCTTGCACCTCTCTCCATCGACCCTGGCCAGATGCTGACGATGTGCTAGCGAGATCTGCCATAGCTCTCGGCGTATCTGGATGTTCTTCACCAGACATCTCCCTGCTAGTCTCCAGCACCTGTACTGAAGCTTCTCCACCTCATTTCAACGCCCTCCGGCTTTCGTAGATGTGACAACAAGATCGCTCGCAGCTGTCAGTGTATGTGGATGTCCTGCATCTAGCACTTTCTTGGCAGTCTCTAATACCTGTATTCCCAAGTTCTCAACTTCGAGTAAACGCCTCTGCGCCGCTATCCGTTAGTATAATGCAAGGTTTTTCATGACTCCCCAATTAAGTGGGCATTCTTCACCTAGCAATGTCTTCATCATCTCTAGCAGTCGTACCTTCAGCTCTTCGGCCTCGCTCCAGTGTTTATGACCATGATACACGCTTGCAAGGCCACCCATAGTGCTCGATGTTTCGATATATTCCTCAAAGCAATCTTCTCCATGCATCCAATACTCGCGAATGTAGCGTCTCTGTTGTTTCCCATCGACCTTGTTCACAGTACGTCGATAGGGAACACCAAGAAAGATTGCATCCGATGTTGACTTGTGGATATCTTGGAAAGTTGGAACATGGTCGGCGATTACAACAGCCTTGGAGTCCGTTTCAGAGCAGGGAAAGACGTAATAGTCAGCCAACCTACCTGTTGAATAACCAGTCCACCAAGGCTGTGACCAATTGATATGATTGGCCTCGTCAAGATCTCAAACAATCAATACCTCAAGGATATTCTACATGTCTTTGAAAAGACTACTTACAGGTTCATCCCGCCTATGGTGTTGAAGTACGTTCAGAAGCTGGTCACCACGCTCATGCAAGGTTGTTTTGAACTCCCCGGAACGCCAGTCAGATCTATAGCTGTATGTGGTTATGCGAGATGGTAGACGATGATGAGGAAGCAAATCTCTCGCCCAGGATCCTTCAGGTACGTTCTTTCCTTGCTTCTTGGGGTCGAATTTCACATCTCGAACCGATACGCAAGTCTGTAAGGCTAAATCGCGGCGACCTGGTTTTTGAGAAACCATCCCTTCCCGTCCAGGTACGGTAAGGATGAGACCCGACCCTTGCACAGGTATGATACTTTTGATCTCAGACATGTTACAGGTGCAGCTTCGAGTTATTTCTCCACTCGCTCTACTTCCGCAGGCTGCCCCATCGGCGGATCTATCGATCCAGATATTGAAATCTTCAGACTTCACTGTATCCTTGGTACAGAGCTTGCTTGTCGAGAGCGTTGACATGACGACCTCTGCTGACGACGCAACCAGATGAATCGTTCAGGTTGCCACGAAAAACGCTTCAAACGCTTCCAGGGATGGGAACGGATCATCAGCTCGAATTCGAACATGCCCCGCTCCTGGTTGTCTGAAGAAGTGCCTTTCGTCCTTTCACGATTTCAAGGATGGTCGGGCATTGACAGGCGCTAGCAACGTCAAGCACTACATCACATTCTCCAGCGCGTGTTCCAGTTCAGCAGAGGTTCTGTGGCTGCAGTAGTGTTCCTGGGCGCTGGATAGCAGGCAACCACCTCGTTCAGCCGGCGGACCATCAGAAAAGTATGTTAGATGAAGCTACCAGGAGACAAAGCATACCTAAAGATAAGAGAGGACAAAGAAATCAAGAATAGTTGAGAGCGTCCAACCAGTAGCCATGTTGGAGCGGAGGTCGATCGAGAGGGGAGCATGCGACGATCCTCTCGTCAGCCAAGCCGCGCGATCGAGATGTTATTATGTGATGAAACTTATGGACTTGAAGCTTAGTCATCAAGCCTTCTTAGCTCAGTTGGAAGAGAGCGGCACTAGTAATGCCGAGGTCGCCGGTTCGACTCCGTCAGAAGGCAGGAGCTGTAAACTTTCATTTTGTATGGCCTGGCAAAGGCTGCATTGGCGAGAACAAGATCTGCAGGGTCTGGCTTTGGCGCTTCGGCACGAGGCCCTGCATCCTTTTGTTCGCTGTATTGGTGATGCTGGTAAGCAGCCACACAAATCTTTCAATATCAGACACGGTCGCCTATTTGGGGCAGATAGGCGCTTTACGCGTCAGCGGAATACGCGATAATAATTACCCTAAATGGATACAATTGTACTTGGCCTATCTGGCTGCTGCCCGCCTCCGCCGATTTATGCACGGATATTGCGGATAACTTGAGATTTGATGGTACCATGTCAACAATCGCCGCCAGATCTCACTCGGGCCGCAATTAGAGTTCTGTACCACAGTACGCTGTGTACCCTGCAGCAGGTGGAAACTGCAAGGATGCGAAGAATGTGGATGATGGCGATCCAGAGCTTCCATGGACATCCCATCTTTCGCCATGACACACCACCATGACGCCCACTTCAGCATGACACCCCAGCATGGGCATCTCCCACCCATGCCATGCGAACCGTCTTTCCTTCTCGCTTGCAGGCGACGCGGGATGCCGCCTGCATCCGGTTGAGTTTGTCCTTTGTTTCCAAGCAAAATATACAAGCGTGGAAAGCGATGAGCGGGATGTTCTACGTGTTTTGGAGTAGAAGGTACTGCGGAAAGGGCAGCGAACAAGGTTTTTCCATTCGTCCATAGTTGCAAATCTTGAAAGCCACTCCTCTTCGGAGCGCTGACAGGTTCCCTTCAGGGCACGCGTAGGGACTTGCAGGGGTTCGCGGAGTTTTGGCAGGGCTGAGGTGAGATGCTGCATGGGGAGCATACATCATGGGGCCCGAATATTGTCAGCTGGTGTTGCACAGAGCCAGGTGATGACGGTATCGGATGTTGTCTCTGCTAGGAGTACGCGGAGCCAGTGGCACAGAGAATCTGATGTGGAAGATGTTCAGAAAAGTGTAGGAAGTTCTACACTCTTTGATGGTTTGTAAGCTCAGGAGATGAGGTAGGATCGACCTCCGGTTTGCTTAGGTAGCTTTGAGCATATCATTGAACGGGCGCTTTGGTTTCATCTATTATACATGATATTATTGATCATAGCTGTCGTAATTGGGTATATAACATGTGGTAAAAAAGAGTAAAACAAAACAGCCTACAGTGGTGAAGCATTACACGACTGATGCGAACCATGCGAACCATGCTGATGCGGCAACAACTCCACAGGAATGTCCACAACCTGTTCCCTCAAGTGTTCTACAAAACCTTTGCCAGAACCAGTGCTGTCCATTCGGTTCACGCTTTCAACGCCCTTTCCCAAGATATTGTACACCACAAAATGCACTGTAAAGATCTTTGGCATTTCTACTCGCTCGATGTAGAGCCATTCTCGGCAATGCGATCCTATCATTTTTCTGATTCTTTCACGTGTCATGTAACTTTTTAGCCAATCCCATTGCTTCGGCGTGTGCACGTAAACGCCCAAATTTAGGTTTTGGTCCTTCTCGCCTGCGTGTGCTGATGCTATCTCTCCAAGTGTTGTCCTTCGAAGAGGACCTTGGAATGTGACAGGGTACTCTGTATCATAGTTTTCACGAGCACGCATCTCCTCGTGCTGTGGTGGTTGGCCGGCGGAAAAGCTTTGTCGTATGCCGCCAGAAGCGTCGATAAAGTGAACTTGATCATTAAGTTTAGATTGGTTCCAGATCGCAGGATAGTAGGCCACACAAGGCCGAAGAGATTCTGCTTGATCGCTCGTCGAAGTGCCAGAAGCCGTGGATCCGATCAGCGAATCACAGGGTGATGCAGGAGGAGTCTGTAAGCCATAAGGTTGAAACAGCGACGTCTTGCTGAGAACCTCTCCTGTAGCTCGTAAGGCCTCGGTGGAACAAGATTGCGCGGACACGCGGATATATACTGCGCTGTCGCTCGAACTGAAAATGTCTTGCGATGGTATTGCCACTCTGTTACAATTAAATTCGTGCTAGACGTGCGAAAGCTGAGATACGTACCTCTGGATTTTGAGGCACTCAAGCTTCTTAGCTATAGGACCCAGACTGTACTTTAACTGTGCTTCAACCAGACCGCATTTCTCCTCGGTTGCGTAGCCTGCAGCATTTAGTAGAGCTTGTACGTCGAGGCCTCCTTTGTAAAAGACCGCGAGCTTGCTCATAGGGGGAGGTGGAAGTCCCACAACTCCGCAAACGTGAACTCTGTTGATATGATATTAGAGGCATGAAGACGGGTCAGGTGGTGAGTATAAACTTACCGGTGATTTCCTGCTCGCAGTTGCGCCATCTGCACGTGATCAAGAACAGCTTTGCAGTCACTGTGCAGGTAGACACTGCCTTGAAGCTCATGTATCAACTGGGACCGCACAGTGTCGATGTCAACTGAACCACCAGTTCCGCAATGCTTAGTGATGACACAAGAGCCATCTCTTGCTATTTCAGTGATTGGGAACCCAGGGTCCAGAAAGATAGGCTGATTGAGTTGGTTGAATCCAGCGAATTTGTTTTCGATGCCTCCGTAAGATGAGCATTTCATCAACACTCCAGCAATGAGTGCACCAGCAAGACAGTCGTACTTTTGGTCGTTCCAGCTCCACCAATACCAGGCAGCTGCTATCGCTGGACTGACATCGGACACGCGGCCACAGATGATAATGTCAGCACCATTGATGAAACCTTTCACAATGCCGCGGGCCCCCATATAAGCATTAGTGGAAACGATCTGTGCTGGTCCATGGTCTCTGCCAGCAAAGGTGAATTCGGCCATGTCGAGAATGACGTCTTTGCTCTCTGGGACAAGCTGGCGCAAGGGGGTCCCTGGGGGGCTCATTGAACCAATTGTGGATAGAGTATTGTCTCCAGATACATATGCAACATTGAGCCTATACCCCCTTGAGTGGATCTGACGATTGTCATCAGCACGAAGCGACTGCGATTAGAGAGGATCAATTTAGTGTACCAGCTCTGCGACCCTCTGAGCAAGGCCTTGGGGATTGAGTGCACCGCCATTGATGGCGACCTTGATCCGCTTCTCGTTGATGATATCTATAGTCTGGCAAAGAGCCTGCCACGCTGTTCGTTCGTAGCCTGGATGCTGTCCAAGCTTGTAGGCTTCGGAGTTGCTTGCTATATCGGCCTCTGCTCATGGTATTAGACTTCCACGTTTGAGGTTAGGGTCATTACTGCTACCCACCGCCTACGTAATCCCCAGTGATGAAGTCAACATCGCCCAATGTTGCCTGTTTGTACATCTCATACGCCGATTCGCCTGTGAACCAAATTAGTTTCGGTGACGGCGGCCAATTATACGTAATAAGCGTAGTAAGGTGCCTACCATTGTAGCCCGAGCAGTTCGCTATCCTCACCGGCCTTCGGCCGATCTCACCCTCTCTCCAAGTGTTGGTAGAGTGCATGTGTGTATGAGTCAGTTTGGAAAACGGTATTATTTTGGAGGGAAGCAAAAAGGGATTTGCGATTCATGGTACAAACACGGTGGTTATATGTAGGACGGCAGGATATATATAATGTGCTATCCTTCGCCCTCACGCTCCTTCCATGGCCACCAAAACTCCGCAATACATGCGGTAATTCACGCATTGTACCCGTTGATGACATGCTTCCTGAACGGGGTGATCTGACTTGGTGACACATGGGCTCAGGTCGATGCGAGCGGAGTTTGGTACCTAAGAAGGTCGAGATACGCCGGGGTTGTCCAGATTTATGAAAGTTATGAAGATTCTGACGGAAAACTTCGATCACCCGCAATATCCGTCATTCAAAACTCCGCACTTAGTCGCATGCATTCGAGGATCCCCGACTCTTATTACCTGCCGCTACGAGTAGAGTTCGACGGACACAAGCCTCGAAACAAAGCAAGCGCACATTTCACCAATTCAAGAAAAGCTCATCGTGTTTTCAAGTCATCGTTGCTCATAGAGTGTCACATGCAAGTGGTCATAGAGCATATTATCTTACTCATGTGGACCTCGAAATGTCATGATATGCAATGTCATGATATTGATAGGCAACAAGATTACTCATCCCATCAACGGACCGTATTAAGTAAAGTGCTCTGAATGCCCAAGATCTTTCTACATTACCTGTGGGCCTGCGAGGCTCCTCATGTGTCTGAAACATGCTATGACCAATAGGGCTTAGAGGAGAGTGCAAGGCGGCGGAGACACGAGAGGAAATGTGCATGAGTACGTGATAGTATTGTTTATTTAGGACAATGTGTGCCTGTATATCTGTCGCCCCTTCCTATAACGCATCAAACTCTTGCAAAACATCGAGCGGCACGTCTTGCCAGTTCCAAGGAAATGGCAAAGGCATTTGGGAAAGGGCCTCCCAGGCGTCTTGTGGTTGTGGCTCGAAAAACTCCTTGACGGTCAGTCCTACGTTAATGGCCTATCTGGACAGTATACACTCACTAGGTTGTTCACTTCAGCGCCATAATTGATCCCAATCGGGCGAGTCAGGCCTCCTTGATCCTGAGCGGGGTTTCCATGGGTCTGGGCCGTGGTCTGAAAAGCCGTGGTGGTTGTGGGTCCACGGGCCGAAGAGACAGAGCCGCCAAGAGAGCCGCCGGGTTCATCGCGCCACTGCTGGGTGCCAGTGGGGACTATAGGGGGTAATATGGAGTGTGGGGATAGCTCTGGTGGTGGTGGTGGTGCTATGTGGTCTCGTGTAATACCAGAGTACCCTTCTTCGTATACGTTCTTGTTCGCTTGTGCGACGATTGCAGATGCGACCTTGTAGAGCTCCCTCATGACTGCATGTGTGGGACGCGCGAGACTCTCAACACGGCTACTGGAAATCCTGGAAAAATGGTGCATAGCATCTTCCGCAGCTTTCATGTCCGCAGCAACAGTACTGCTTGTGGGCGCTTGTAACACATGACTCAGTAAGACCATGACCGCTGAGACAGGATGTTGAATGGCAATCCTAGCATGTGATTAGCAAGCAAATACATTCTTGTTCTGGATGTCATTTCCCTACCAACAAAAGCTTTCCGCTGCCTCTGGAATAAGTTTGAGCACCTGCACAGTACCCCTTGCAGCTCGGATGCATTCCGCAAATGATGAAGACGCTGAAGGGTCAGACGGGTCAACGGCTCCACCACTGCCCTCTTCGGTTTTGAGCATCCCGGTACGATTGTATCTATTCATGCGATGGATAGAGATGACACAATCATGATAATCTAGATGCAAACGTCCTAGAGATAAGCACGTTGGGCGTGCCCAGACGTCCAATGAGCATCCCGGCCGTAAATGGGCGGGAAGTGCTAAAGCCCAGTCATCAAGCCATTCAGAAAGCTCTTGTACGATGGTGGTCATTTGCGTTTCGGATATCCGCGTCCGAAAGGGTGGAAGCAGGCGAGGGTAGATTTCAGCCTGTATTTTGGCCAACCAGGCACTAAAGTAGAATAGATCGACCTTTATCGAGGTTCCATCTGCAAAGAGAATTCCTTTGAGATCTCGTGGACGACACCTCGGTAGCTCTACTTTGATTTCGTACAATGGTTGTGCTGCTGGCCGTCCGGTGCGAAACGAAGTGCTTTGGTCGAGTATAGCCACACACCAAAACAGTGAATACCTCTGTTCTCGCTCGAATGCACTGAAATTAGTGCGGCTGACAGTTTGTTGGAGTCCGATTGCATGTGCGATTCTTACTGCTGCGCTAGCCAGGAAGAAACTAGGTTGAGGGTTCGGCGTTCCAAGGAAATATTGAGACAGTACTGTCAATGCCTGCACTGACATCATGCTAGTATTTCGCATCAGAATGTCCAGCACAGCATCGAAGGCGTTCCTGGCGAACTGCCACGACTTGTCCTTATCAGAAGCATTCGTGTCCTCGTCCCTCCGACGCTGAGCCAGCGCTAAAACGGCATTGAGTGAGGCCCACCAGCCAGGGCTAGAAACAGGATCCTGAGAGTATTGCTGAGTGAGAAGACTCATAAACGTCTCCATATGGAAAATCGGCACTGTCTTGTGGTGGGTTTGGAAATACAGCTCGACGAGAGAAAGTGCCTCATTCCATGGCGGAAGTGGCCTCTTTGACTGTTGTTCAAGAAGGCCCTGGATCAGCGGATGTGTGTAACCCGTCCATCTGCACCCTTCGGTTAATGGTGTGTTGAGAGCTTCATGTATGGACGGGTCAGATGTGCGGGACGCAATCCAACGAAGCCAATTCGGAGACAGAATTGACATTGTTGAAGAAGGGCCTTCGCGATCAGTGAGCGAAGTGAACTGGCCAAAAGTAGTTTACCAAATATTACCAAAGAACCGTTGTTCACCAGCTCGACCTCGAACAAAGAGCGAATTTTGACTAGTATCATCTTCTGACATACTAAGCTCTCCTTGGTCTGTTTGTGAAGGGCTCGCTCGACAGTCATCGCCTTCATCTTCTGCCGAAGGCAAGGATTCGGGACGGTTTAGTTGCTTCTCTACGTGGCGAAGACGTTGTTCGAGCAGCTTGACATAATTGGACCTGAGAAATCATCAGTTACTGTCGCGACAAATAGCCAAACCAGTATCATACTACCCTCGACTTCTCCGAGCAGGCTCTTCCTTTTCAAAATCCGCATAGATGCAATTAAATCCGTTCAAGCTACAACGCGAGCACTTTGGCCGCACTCCATCGCATTTTATTTTCCTCTTCCGACAGGCGTCACAAGCCTTTGACTGCGTTAGCTAGATTCTTCGAAGATGGCCGATACATATATCGGGCGGAGAGTAGAACTGATATTCGATATCGAGGATTCGGACAGTCCCACCTTTGCTGTACGTCTCTTCCAGCCTTTAGATCGCTCTGATGCGGTCCGGCCGCTCTGAGGATGTGTGGCCTCAATTGGACTCAATGAGCTTGTTCGACGTCGATTGCTACTCTCAGCCATGGGTAAGTCGTAGATTTGTGGTATACACCCCGACGCGACACGTCGTGGGAAGAACCTCCTTTCATGGATCGACACGCGCACGCCAACATTTATACGTACCTTATCGACCATTCTGGAGCTTCCCCAACGTGGGGTGGCGCGCGAGCGGCTGAAGCAATGACACTGCCGTGTATCCGTGTATCCGTACGAGGCCGAACGTCAGACCAATCCTGGCAAGACAGCAACGGCCATACATCTGATCTAGGAGATTACGCTCTCCTAGAGTACTATAGACAAGGTTGACGCTGACAATGATCATCACAAGCAATCTCTCCTCGATCCCTCGGATCGTCAGTAATGGCAGTATGATCCCTGCTCCCTTGTGCCTACTATCAGCAACTTTAAGGTTGCCGAAGATATACAAGCATGGAATCTCATTGGTCTCTTTGTTCTATAAGCCGTAGCCTACTAATCACTGAGCGGCGCCACATCTGGTGATATCAGCGACCTCAAGTTGTTTACCTTATCTGGAGAAGTACTTGTAAGTTTGCTGTTGTATTGTACTGTTGTTACTGTACGTCAAGCATGTACTTCACTTATTGTTCTATCTTTTCGCATTCTGACTTTGTATTCCTCACCCTTATGGTATCCTAAGCTTCTGCTTCTGTCACTCTTCTTCTGCTTATATTATACTTCTTCTGCTTCTTTCACCCTTCTTCTGCTTATTTTATACTTTTTCTGCTTCTTTCACTCTTCTTCTGCTTGTTTTATACCTCTTCTGCTTCTTTCACTCTTCCTCTGCCTCTTTTCCTCTTTTGCTCCTGATTCTACACTTTTCCATATCCTACACCTCTCCCTCTTTCGTATCCTATACTTTCCTACATTCTGTACTTACCTCTGTTCTGTACTTTCTCAGGTCCTACACTCTTCTCTCTTCCTTATCCTATACTTTCCTACTCTGCATTCCGCCAGCATTTGATGCGTGTATGGCCTCTTTCTCAATCTCCTGTTACACGAGCTCGCGCCCAACCATCCCATGTCATAGAATGCTGTGCTTCCACATCTACCATGAATCTGCATGATCGTGTTCATGCCTTCTATATCCCTCTCGACCAGCGAGCAGTGGACCACACAATGGCCTTTCTATCTCTCTGGTCATGGCGATTAATTCGAAGACCCAGAGCGCAAAGCACTGAGTTAGCATTCCGTGTGTTCCTTCTTTTGATTCTTTGTTGAGCCCATTGCTCAATATCCAGTGTGATGTCAGCAGTGGATCGATAGTGGGCTACCAGGTGTATTTACTGATGGGTTTGGACTTTTTCTTGAAGGTTTTACTGTGGACAATGTCTCATACCTCTTTTTCTGTATCCTCTTCATCTTCACCCTGCTTTGCCTTTTATTCTTTCCCTTCTACTCTTTCTATCCCTTATATTTCAATCCCTCATATTTCCACCGCCTCATATCTCTATCCCTCATATTTCCATCCCTATATCTATCCCTCATATCTCCATCCCTCATATCTCTTTCTTTCTACATCTCCTTCACTAAATTCCCTCGGAAACATGACCCAGCATCTTCATCAAAACCGACAGTAACCTCAATCTCGTCACTTGGAAGACCACCTAGAACATCTCCACGACAAGACATGCAGTGATTGATGCAGATCTGTTTTCTCCTTCTCCTTCTCCTCCTCCCCCCCCCCTCCTTTTTTTTTTTTTTTTTTTTTTGGGAGAAAACATCGAATCTACACGTTAGCAAAAAAGACAAGATACCGAAAAGATAAGTGAGAAAGAAAAGGTCTCATGATGATCCCAGTGATGGAGGGAAAAGAAACCGCAGCACTGCAGCACTGCAGCACTGGAATACTGAATACTGAATACAGTACTGGGATTTCGAGATACGAAAAAAGATGAAAAGATGTTGTGATAAATGCAGAAAAAAAAAAAAAAAAAAAGAGGCGCTCTTCAATGCAAATAGTATAAGGTAAAGTATTTGAAGGGAACAATGGGTATCGCTCGCAAGTGTAAAAGTCGCCCGCTTTTGCTCGAAATAGGCAGCCGACACCAGGTCAGTCGATCAGCCGAAGCAAGCAATCATCCAAGCACCAAACCGTATGCAATCGTGCATGCAAACCTCTTCCGAATCTAACCCAAGGAAACAAAGGCGGGATGATCTCCCTGCTGTACGAACATCTCTCCCTGTCCGATTTCACTCAATAATGCGCCTGGGCCGACTCCACCTCCGTTGCCGCTTCCGTTGCCATTGCCGTCGTTGTTTCCGCTTCTCTTGCTGGCCTTGGGGCTGTTGTCGCGGTCCAGGTCGCTGCCCTTGTCTTGATGCTTCTTCCTGGCGGCGGCGAGTTGTTTCTTCTCGTCTTCCTGCCATTGAGCGACACTCGAGGCGAATTTCAGTGAGCCTAGGATCATGGCGACACAGATTGCGAGGGCGGAGATTGCGCGCTTGGTGATGAGCCAGCGGACGCCTTCGACATCGGAGCGTGAGTCGGAGTTCAAGGAGACGGTGATGCGATAGTTGAGTTCTTGTATCTGTTGATGGGCGAAGGTTAGACCATGGTTCCTTGAGCAGAACAAAAAGGTGATTTTGCGGGAGTACTGACCTTCCGCTCCATATCTCTCTGATCGTTCCTCACAAACATCTTTCTGTCGTCAAACATGCCCTTCAGCTCATCTTTCATGGTGGCGCTCTCCTGTGTCATTCTCTGGCTTAATATATCAACCTCGTGCTGCAACTGGGTGCGTTCGGTCCTGGACCTCTCGCCCTCCTTGTTTCGTTTGGTCTGAATCTCGGTCTTGAGTTCGCTACAAGCGGCCGAGAACAGATAGGTCTCGTTTTCGACGTTTGATTTGGAGACTAGACCGTGGCGTGCCAGATCCATGTTCTCGTTGAGGATCAGGCGCACAGCTTTCATCAAGGTGATGGCTTGTTCATGGGTCCAGCCACCTTCTTCGAGACGGCGCACCAAGCCGTACGTGTCGAAGTGATGGACGTAGGGCGGGGTGGAGATGTGAGGGGGTTTCTGCTGCTCGAGTGGTTGAGGGTTTTCGCGTCTCTCTTCTTGTATGAAAGTCTCGCTTTGAGCCTCCATATCTGGAGAGGGCGGGTGGAAGGTAGAGAGTTTGTCAGACTGATAGACGGGGGAAGTAGCTGTGCTTGTGATGTCTGAAGAGGGCAAATCAAGCACAGTTTCCAAGGGCTTTGCGTGGATTCGAGGTTGCGGTGAAGGACCGGATATGGGCATGGATTCCGACGCGTCCATGATTGGCGACTGGGTCAAAGTGGTAGTTGGTGGCAGGCCTTCTATCGCTGGAACATCTTCTGGCGCTTGAGGTTTGACCGTCTTCTTGTTGTTGTTGTTGTTGTTGTTGTTGCTACCCTTGGCTGTATCTGTCCTTATGGCTTCTTCTGACGCCGTTTCGAGGTCTCTCTCCTTTTGGAACTCGGACTTTGGCTGCAGCGAGTCTTTGGCATCCTTTGGCGGCGTGAACCTTTGATCTTTCCCATTCTTGGCAGAGGCAGCTCCTAGGTGTGGTGGTGGTTCATTTGCTGCGCCATATCTTTGATGTGCTGCGGGTTGACGCCTTCTCCCTGACGTAGTCAACGCCCTCCTGGCTGTGCGTGATGCCGATGCCGACCTTACTGTTGCAGGCTTGGCCGGTGCAAACAGGAAGGGATATAAAAATGACAACCGAGGTGCCGACATTGTTGTTGATGTGTAACAGGAAAGCAGCAAAGTGGCTGCATGACTGCACAATGTTTTGGTGGGGTCCCTGTCCCTTGTGAGCCCTTCCCTTGGCCGTTGTCGCTCCGTCGAGCCCATCCATGCGTCATTCCAAAATGCCGATGCTGGCCGACACTGATCTAATCTTATCTCAGTGACTCAGCTCACTCTTAGCATGTTCAGGCATGGCCTGTGCTTTGGCAACGCCCATCGCGAGAGCGGTCTGAGATCAGACGCTTCGAATTTGTACGAGAGAAATAGAGACAGGTTTAACAACACAATAACGTATTCGGAGAATCACTATAACTAGCTTAACTGAACTGATACCTCACGCTATATATTTACATCTTGGCTACGCACTTGAAAAAGGACCATGGGGAAATTGATTCTCTACACACTTGGACAGAAGTTTACGACCACCTAATCTGTCTGGACGATGCCCACAATGACAGGGATTTCTACATCGACATCATTGGAAGCTGGTTCGGGTGGAACCATACGAATGAGTGCCACCATACAAGGAATGGTCAGCGCTAATGCGGCGCAGTTGACATATAAGGCGATTCTAGGATCTTGTGACGAGTTGGAGTTGATTGCGTACGAAACCGTCTGGCCTAGAGTTTCGAATGCGCGGAAAAGGCCACCGGTTCGTGCCGAGGACTTGACGTCGGTAGAAAACGTGCCCAGTATCCAGTACAGAGAAAGCTGACAGAGATAGCCCGTCGTGAAAATGAAGAGGTATGGAAGGTAGGCCGTGGCCCACTCATGAGGTTGGCTGTGAAGGAGGTCAACGACTGGAAGGTATAAACACCTTGGCTGTACTTACAGCAAATAATCGAGTGTTGTCTTGTGGGTACCATATTTACCATACTCGATGCCGATCCAGATGAAGCATCCCATTTGTGGAACCACCCACGTGAAAAAAGCAAACCATGCACGCTGCTTTTGTGACCAAATTTTCATGTCTAGGAGTTTGCCATATAACATGACCATGGGGATTGTTATTGTTGCTAGAACATGTCAGATATGGGTCAGGTATGGTAGATATGGGACTTACGAGTGATCAGAGACGATAGAGCACGGGAACGAACGGAAAAATGGTTTGCGAGATAAGTGCCCAATGTGCCACCATAGAAGAAAGAGTAGAAGGCGGGAATGAAGACGAGCCAGGTCTGGAGCAAGAAACATTAACACAGGTGTACATGCACATGTATACAAGCCACTTACTTTCTTGCGCTGGAGGTGCCTCCATAGAGCACCGAGCTCCGCCGCCCAAGAGATATCAGGAGAAGTGGCAACCTTGGAGCCGTCGCTGCGCCTGACTTTTCTGGCAGGTGACAACATAAACGCCCAAATAATACCTGTGCATTCTGTACGCATCTTCAGTCTCCAGGTATCCGCCATCGTAAGAAATGGGAGTGAAGCTTACCAAATCCGACAAAGATGAGGTATGTAGACCACGCTATACCTCCAGCAGAGGACGAAGAATAATTCTTACCAAAGTTTATACCCCCGCCAACAACGCTCCCTGAGTTCCTCATGGCAGACCAGATGCCTAGGAAAAGGCCTCTGTCGTTGTGGTCCGGATATGAGAGCATCGCGGTTGTCTCTGCGACATACAGAAAGCCGTTTGCGAAACCTCCAATGATCTAGGTAATCGTGAGTTCGTACACATGGGAGCAGGCGAGTGACCAAACATGCATACCTTCGAGAAGATGAGGTACCAGCTCACATCCAATCTTGCCTTGACATAATAACCAGATCCAGCCAACGGCATTGCCACGGCAGCGATGATACATGACCACTTGATTCCAATTTTGTTGATCAATGGGCCACCGAACAGGGTAACCACGACTCCGGCAGCGTAGTTGAGAGAGCTCGTGAGGTTGGCAAGGAAAGGGGATGAGAGACCTCCACCTCCTAGGTTGGAGATTGCATCGGACATAGCTGGGCCTACGAAGGAAAGCCTACGTACATTGAAGTCAGCCACAGGTCAGTATTCGTTGACAAGAGCAATATCTTACGCGCCAAAGAGAATCATCTGGAACAAAACACTCCGCCAGAACTTGGTAGTCTTGGAGGCGCGCAGATATGCTTCATCGATCTCTATTGATTGACCTGATCCTAGGTCCCTCAGACCAGGGGCCGTCTCGCTCTCGACTGTGATGATGCCATCCTTGAGGTCATCGTTCGAGGCTGTTTTGGTGATCTCTCTTTGAGATGGGTTCGCCATCACTTGTCGAGGTCGAATTTTTGTATGTTTAGTATCTCTTCCTCTCGAAGTCAAAGATTTTCTAATTCTGCCTTGCTATGATACTTTGATACTTTTGTGAAAAAGCGGGGATCATAATAGAACTCTGCAAGTCTATAACATATAGAGAACCAGGACGACACCATATAGATATTCCAGATGAATCGTGGATTCTATCTACACACGAGCCTGGCATCCTCGTGCGTGAACAATAGACTGCGAGATTAGATAGTGTGTCAGCCGGGCCGGTTCGACACATGTGACCAAGATAGGATGTCCTGCGATACAGTATACTATATATTATGGACGATGGCAAGACTAGTGGAGAGGCTATCGTTGTTAGACCGGAAGGTGCCCAGACTAAGCGCTTATGCACGGCCGGCTGGCTCCCTACCTCGAATTGTTCGTTATCTACTCATAGAATGTTGTTGCACAGTTATCTCGGGCAAGCAAGTTACCGCAAGATGCACGTTTCTGACGGTCGAGCTACCAGCCTGTACCCCTAGACTATGGAATTTCGACTTCCGGCTGATAATTTGGAGCTTTTGAGTGGTAATCCGCGCTACTCGTACATCCTGTGGACTATGTTCACAACCAGAAATGTAGAGTTGAAGATGCTTGATAAAGAACTTATCGTCACCCCCATCTTGATAGACGACGGACTTGGCCACAGATAGCATGAGATCATATGACCAGCACTAGCACCTAGATCAGTCGATACAGGTCATTGCAACCATAATGATATCGGGCTCTTCTCTCCAGCTATCCGTACCCACAGGATTCGAATCCACCCTCGATTCTATGCAAGTCACATACCTAGAGATCTTCGATTCACATTAGAAGACTCGACAGTCAAAGTTATACGCAATGCTACGTTGGAGTGTACCTTCGCTTCCTACAGAAGCTATCCATAGTCCCGAAAAATTAACAACAATCGGGAAGGAAGCAACTCTAGCATCCTTTGCTCATGCCACTCCATGCCCATAGCCAAGACCAAGATGAGTTGAGTAGTCCCAAAAACAACAAAACGACAGGTGTCAAGACAGGATATAAGAAGCACAAAAAATAGAACAGAAATTCAAACAATGGTGGAGCAGAGCCGAAACAAAGACAAGGCTAATAATAGTAATAAGAATGGGTATCCTGGAAGTAGGCGCTTTCGGAAAACATAACCAACAAAGGTCAAACATACTCCAACAGGGAACTCCAGATACCATTTTCCTTCGCATTATGTCAATATTGTGGATTAAAAATCATTTTCCCGCCGTCTTGTGCTCTCCCGAGGCGGCCATTTGTTGCGTTGCGCCAGTGTTTACGCCATGATATGGATCCGTTTTGTGTGTTTCGTTAAGTCATACTGCCCGAGAATGGGTACTCCAAATGTCAAACAACAACTCCGTAAGTAACAATCATTCACCTGGCAGCTCTTGGAAGCGCCTTGAATTTGCGCAAGAAGGAAGGGTGGTTTAATGACTCAGTTCCAAGACGGCGGGCTCGCTGCTTTGGATCGAGCCTTTTCGGCTTGGCAGAGCGCCTTCAATAGTGTCACCGTTAACACTCGCGACAGAACTGGTTTGGATGCTTCTCGTGTCGGATGTCAAGGGTGGTGGGGTGGTGGCCGCGCTTATGCTGCGGCATGCAAATGGCGTTGGGGGGTTCAAGGAGACATACGGGGCCCCGAAACGATGCATCTTCTTCTCAATAGACATGACTTGCTTGCTACAACCGGTGCGTTTGGCCTTTGCCATCTCTGGCTGCAGCACTGTCATGAAGAACATGTAGTCCTGGTATGTCAGTACATCCAGGAGTTTCTCTGCAAGCCAGGTCAGCAATCGCGGTCTAATATTTTCGTACTCGGGATACTCACGGATGACATAGTTGCCATAGTTGTCTCTGATAAATCCGATGAGCATGCCTTCACCCTCACGTCTGTTGCCCTGTACGATAATGTTGAGCACCTCTTTCCGCCAGGCCTCAGGCGCGTGAGTCAGGCACTGCTCGACAACATTGCTGGCGAACTTGTGCTTGCTGTAGCCTTCCAGTCCTTTTATGACTAGGTCTAGCACTTTTTGCTTGTCGTGTTCTTCGCCGTGCACAACCACGTGCTGAACGACATAGTTGCCAAAGCCATCCCCAATCAAGCCGGGCATGCTATCCTGAAGCTCTCTGAGAATGGCTTGTCGGGTGGGAAGTTCACAGTGCTCAAGGCAGCGTTGAATAACACGGCAACCATAAGTGTGAATGCTGAGAGTGTGGATCTGGTTGGTAAAGGCATTGAAGATAAAGTCAATGTCCTTGGCCTCGCATCGCTCTATCGCTTTCTGGATGACATGATTGCCGTTTTGGTCCTTGACGCAGCGAATAACATCGTCTTTGAGCTCACGAATCAGGGCAGCCTGCTGATCGTTGAGAATATGATCGAGTGCCTGTGATGTGACGATTAACATGATGAGCCAATGCGAGTCTGCGAAAAACCGACCTTCTGTACGACTCTGCAACCGTACATCTGCAGCGACAGTTGACGAACCTGGCCCTTCATCTTGTTGGCCAGGATCTTCTTCTGTGTCTGATCACCATGCTCAAAGAATTTTTGGATCACGTAATTGCCAAAGACGTCGGTCATGAGTTGTAGCGCATTTGGTTGGAGCTCACGGAAGATGCGTTCCTTCTCGTCACTGTTTGCTGTCTCAAGTTTCAATTGGATGAAGCGAGAGCCATGCTGGTCACCACTGAACTCGACGACGTGCTCGTAGATGTCCTGCGTCTGTAAGTCTAGGTGCTTCCGTTGAGCATTCGGTGCCCTCACCTTCAGGTCGTAACGCTTGTTCGTCTTGGCATTTTGCTTGAAGTCCTCGAGTAATTGGCTGCGCACGCCCTGTCCAGTCTCAATGTGCTCATGGGGCGCCCTTGGTACGCTCGCCATGTCCATGACCGGCATAGCAAATTGAGCAAAGCCGGGATGCATTGGCAAATTGAACATGGGCACGCCCTGGGCATAACAGAACTGTGAGTACATGTTGTTAGGAGATTGTCTCATCATGGGAAGCTGGCGAGAGTCTTGTACAAATGGCTGTTCTTGGGCCAAATAACGCAGCTTCTGGTCCAAAGCGGCAGCGTGGTTGTGCGTCACGACGCTGTTGAGCGGGCTCACAGCGGGCACGCCGTTCAGATGGTCGAATGCGCGTTGTGATGCGGCACTCCCAGGATAATGCGCAGGCTGACGGGAGTATTGCGAGGCATTGTTGGCCTGAGATCGATTGTCGAATTGAGATATGCGGTAGTTAGCCATGTCCGGCATGGTTTGTGCTGGAAAGGCATCCATTGAACGCGCAGCACGGGGATTATCCTCGATATCATTTCCCTCGAAATTGCCGTTTGACGCGCCGTAAAGAGCATTTCTTGAAGCGGTAGGAGAGGTGGTGTAAGACGAAGATTGGCCAAGAAAGGCGGAGGGGTTGGGCCGCTGTTGAGGGACGAGACTTTGATTCTCCCCATTCATGTTCATCTGACCAAATTGCGTGTTCATCTGATTCATGGGGCTGTCAAACCTAGTGGTCGTGGCGGCATTCGGATTTGGACGAGAAACGCCGGACATGCTATTGTTGCGGAGAGTGGTGTTCTGTGCGTCGGAATAAAGGTCGCATCGCACAGAATATTGCGGTGGCACATCGCTGTGTCGGGATGGTGGTTGACTGTTGGTGCTAGATGAAGGCTGGCTTGTAATGTATCCAAAGCAACCATTGCTTATGCTCTTTCTGTCCTCAATAGGGGAATGCGTGACCGTCCCGTCACCCCAGGCAGAGTCTGCTGGACGAGCTGCAGGCGGAAACTGCTTGTTGTGGTGATTGAACTTGGTGTAGACTTGAGGAGGCTCGTTCGTAGTTGAGGCCACGGGCATCTCGAATGTGTTGGTGAATTGGGCCTTGGTGCCATTGCTGGCGTTCATGTTCACAGTCACGACACGGTTGGAGAATGGAAGTCGTGCGGCGCCGCCATATGCCTGCGAAACAGTGGAGTCGGGAACATCTCTTTGCTGACCATAGCTGGCCTCTGAAGACGGCTTAAAATCGAGCGCGGAACGGTCGGTGATCTTCGAGGAGAAGGATGATGCGCGAGCAAACCAACCGTCGTCTGAGACGGAAGATTCGACAAGAGCGCCTGATCCAGATTTACCATCCATCTTTTCGTTTGAAAGTGGTCTGAAGGTCGTGTCTGAAGGACGTCGATGAGCGCGAGGAGCTGTTTGAGAATGACCTGACAAACCTCTGGAAGATAGACCATCGCGTGTTGATGTTGTCGAACCTAGCCCGTTGACAAATGGTGCGCCGCTGTTACCCCAAATATTGTTGTCGACACCCCAGCGGCTACTTGGCCTCAAGCCTACAGCAGTCGAGTTGTTTGCGCGAGGCTGTGCGTCACGGTCAGTACATGACCCCATCTCTATGCTCCACTCGTGGCCCATGGAACGCACCAGCAAAGGAGCGGGCAAAGCCGACTGGCTTTTATTTTGGACAGAAGACATTATGTACGAGTGGGTAGCGACCGTGGTGTTTCGTGTTGGCGGTTGGGAGAGCTGGCTCGTGTTGGCGTCAGGGTCGACGATTGCAGTCGTATGTTAAGTTGGGTTGTCAAGAGAGCGATGATGATATGTTCGGCGCTGTGGGATACGAATATGAAGACTGTGTAGTCGGTCAGACCAAGAAGCCTTGAAGCACGTGCGATGTCGATGAGATAAATCAGGTGGACATACTAAAGCTTATTACTGCTGGTGTCTGACCGTGGTACTTGAGCAGGGTCCTTGATCTACAGCAGCATGTACAGGGCGGACGAAGGGTGGTAGTGGTTTTGATGGACAAAGGTAAGGACGAGACTTGATATGTAGTATGCACAAGGACTGTCTGCAAGGTGAGCCTGGAGCCCCTGGGAAAGTATGTGCAATCTCAAGTGCGCAGCCGTGGCCTACACTCCGACACTGGGACGGCTTGGAGGGCGAAGATGCGCGCCGATGGGTCGCATGGAAGATGTTGCCTCTTCAATCACATCCCATACGCGCAGAATGTTTGGTGCCTGTGCCTGTGCCTGTGCCTCCGCTGAATGGCCAGCAAGGGATGACGGCCGACTTGTCAGGAATGCGGGATCTTACTTATGCCGAGCTGGAGCAGGACAGGGCGTGACGATAGCGTGCGGAGCCCTGAACTGCGCGTGTGAGTTGCTTGTATCAATATGTGTCCCAAGTGTCAGGAGAACGAGTGTGGACAAGAAGTAGTAGCTTGGTGAGAGCGTGTCAAATCATGGAACTCTGACTCTCTTCAAGCTTTGGGCCAGGGACATCCCGTTTGCGCTTACCCTGTGTGAGCTTAGCTCTCACCCTTCCGAGCCAGGGCCGCCAAGATCTCCCCACTGAGCATATTTGAGGCGGAGCCGCACGCTTCAACTTGCCTGATCAGAGACGCCAAAATTCCGTGGAGATCGCGCCTTGTGGGGTTCTCGTTTGCTGCAACTCATCATGTACCCATCGCTTGTGTACCAGGATACTTGTCGCCTAATTTCCTTAGGCAGCAGAGTAGCAGGGGAATGGCCAGTTCTGGCACGATCGCCCGCTTATCAGCGCCGCTGATGGATGCCTTTACGCACCGGTCAAGGGGGGTGCAGATGACAGCTCACAATGCTGAGACACATGCCCTCTGCTTCCACTCATTTGCCATGTTATCACTTTGTGTGGCTCTTGCTTGCGTTTCACCGCAGACTTGCTGTCCGCATTCATCCTCGACGTATACCTGGTTGGCCGTGGATGGATCCTCTCGCCCAAGATGCTTCGACGGACGTGTGGGTTGAGCAAAACCTTGTTTGTCGGGCTTCTGTACATGATTCAAAGCGATGCTACCACCACTCGTCGTGCAGCACGTGTACATGAGCACTGCGGATTTGTTTGTCAACCCCGAACGACGTACAGGCATTCAGCCTCGTGATCGCGATAATTGGACACGGCTCCGATCTCAACCCTCATAACAGCATATTTGCAATGCGGCTATTGCTGCCATCATACTCAGGTGTCGTTTCAACTAATCTGACTACATGCAGCAAGCCATCGTGCATCCACGTCCGTCATCAGCTTCCACGATGCTGGGAGCCGAGCAAATTACAAGTCGCAAGAACTGTACATATAGCTGTTGTATCCTGTAGTGTGAATGCCGGTTGGTTCCTGCATATACAGCATCGACGGGTTTTCATCAGAAAAAGCCACACCTTGCTGGAGCAAGCGACAAGATTCATCCTTGCCGGTGCCTCCGTTACGCTTACCCTTATCGTGCAACAACGCAACGTATTAGTGTTTCAGGTTTGGTCGCACGTGACGGTAAGCCTGGCTATACTCGCTGTGCAACATCGGCTTCCACTAGTGGACGAAGCGATGCTGACGCTCCGGGTGGCCTGTCGGCAGTGTTTGACTGCTAAGCCATGGCCAACTTTGGCTACTTTTATCTTCCGAGAACATGTCTTCCCATTCTTTACTCAATTTCTCCTCACTTTCAATAACGGCTCCTTCCTTGTCCGTTCTCTCACATGCTCTTGATGTCTGCGCGAGCGAGCATCATGAAAGAGGCATTGGATGATGAAGACAGGTAGTCCTGTATGAAACCTACGACTTCGATTACGCGAAGCCGAGACGCAGTATGAAGAATAACAAAACACATTTCATCTGGCAGATGAGGCCTTCAAAGGCGTGTCTGTTCATCCTGCTCTTGAAAGAAGCGTTTTCAGCGACTGTAAAATCAAGCAAAGAGTGCACTCGGCATCTGTAGGTACCCGGCTAAAAGTCAAGGCAATAATGATTGAAGCCGCTGTCTCTCAATGGCACAAGCAAAGGCTCATCATGTAAGGCAGGATAAGGCAAGGCACCCTTGCACAAGCGTAAAATAGTCTGCACAGATTTTCCCCTTCAAAGACGCCATGAGCGTAAGCGGAATGGTAGCACAGGGGGCTGTGCCTGGCTCTATAAACTCCACACGTTCGGTTCTTATTAATATCTACCTACGACGTTGAAGTCGATCATTTGGCTCGTACAGTAATTTGCTCGGCGGAAGTGTGCGACAAAAGTCTCTGGTATTGGACCGTTGGTGTTGACAGAGACTAGGTGTGCGGTTTCTATTTATTGCACAACGGTCATTTCTGCCCTCCAGACGCCAAAGGCACCGGCCCTACACAATGATTCCTGATCATACCAGCGATTTCCATTGAGACGCAATGACCAATGCCAAAGACGTCAAGAGAAACAAGTGTGGAAGCGATAGGGATGATCGACAGCTCAGAAGGACTTCAGTGGCAGACTTTGATTGCTTACCGCCGCGCGGGCCAACGATCAACAGGAACAGCTTTCGATCGATCCAGATGAGCGCGAAGTACAATGAATCTGCGTATTGGGTTCAGAGATGAGATGGAAGGTGCATCGGAAGTGGGGATAATCTACTGGGTCCTCGCGGATCTGATGCGAGGTTGTGAACGGGATCCATGCTGGACAAGCTGGAAAGAGCAACATCGTTGAGGCAGCTGCTTGACAACAAAATGAAGGGTGACGAAATGCGCCTGAACGCGCATTGAGCGGTTGCGACGCTCTGACTGATTGGCCAATTCTAGTGTGCGCACCGACAGCGGGAGCCCGCCGCAATTTCCAACGGGCCCTCGCAACGAACTCAGTTCGAGGTTGAGCAAAACACAGCCATTCCCTCCTCGTTTGCGTGACTAGTACTTCGAATTCTTGTCGACTCTGTTCTGAAACTCATCCCTCTTTTCCCCACACCTCTTGCGGCATCAGCATTCACTCTTTTGGCTGTTGCACGCGTTCATTCTCTTTGGGTCTCCCACAAATCTGGCTAGTGGCGATTTCGAGTCTAACAAGGTATGCCCTTTAACCATTCGGCTCCGCGCCTTTTCCCGCATCCCAACACTTAACACCCAACCCTCTCTGTCGTGATTCGTCATGCCGAAGCATGTCTCAGGATGGCGGGGTGCAGAAGACTTTACAAGTACGAGCCTGGGCGGGCTTTGTATGCGACGGCGAAATGCAAAAGGCTGACGGCTGGCACCTTCTCCAGAAATCAATTCCTGAGATCCCGCAAAAATCACGATCTAGGTTGTTGAAGTGGATCCACCCCAGCATCTCGTATGACGCAACATTCCTGAAGGATATTCATATACACCACCACATCACAACCACTGGACCCACACACTCGTTAGATCTCTAACACCACGCTCGTTCGCCCAACATTAAAAATATGAAGGCTGGTTTCGCAAATCTCGTCGCTAGAAGCGACGATGATGCTCAATTCACTCCAGCTATGATCGGGCTTGTAATCACGCTCATCGTCCTCCTCATGGTTTCGCTGCTCGCAATGATGACTCTCTACTTCCTCCGGGTTCAAAGGCGCTCAAGAGAGCAGCAACTACCGCTTTACGACGAAAAACGAGCATCTGCTGCATCTCATTACAGTCATCGACGTATCGGTGTTCGTCCATCTGAATCGATTATTGTCTGCCAGGAAAAGCAAAACCTCATCGCCAATTCTGAAGCACCACCGACCCATGCTGTCCCCGAGATCCGCATCACCTTTCCTGAGGAAATGGACAAGCTGGGCAAGCCCCAGTCTGGCCGTGTGGTTGTGGTCCGAGTTGGAGATTCTAGCATTGGTCTGGAGCCATTGGCTGATGAGAAGCTGCCTGCTTATCAGAAGAACGAGTCAGATCGCTTCCAGTCCCTTGACCTCGATAGGATAGGCGGTCTCAGTGAGAAGGAGGTCGAGGCGCGCTTCTCGTAGCCTCGCTGTGAGAATGATTTAATGCTCGACACTATCCACAACACTTGGACGCCACGATGACACATCCTCCTGGAGAAACGTTACGATCTCAATAACTCGGCGCACCTTTTTTGTATCGGTCGATTTACACTTTACACCTTTCCGCTCCGGCCTGACTTTTCAACCACGAGCTGGTCTTTAACCGGCTTCGTCCGTGTATATTCACCTTCTTTTTTTTTCTTCTTCGCTATCGACGGCCTTGTCAAATACTCCGGATGGAGCAGAGTCGATGACGACCCACTTGACAGCAGCATCATGATACCCTGGAGTATTGTTAATGTTTTCCCCGTCGCTGCAGCGCCAGTCCTTCACTGGTGTCTCATGCTTCGAGCCTCTTGTTTTCCCTTCTACTTGAAAATCATTTATTACCTTCTCTTATACGGCGCACTCAATAAACGAAGTTGGGTTTGGATGGCAAGACGCAAGATGGATTATGGGAAGTAGAGCATCCTTGGATAAGTCCTTTTGGTGCGGGTATGCGTTTGCAACAAAATAAGTTTGCGCGTAATGTCTGTTTTCGCATCATCAACATGTAGCTACTTTCTTCAGCAGCATCCTGCCTTGGCTTGAAAGGCCAGGCGGTCGAAGCTGGCAATGAATTCGAGCACTCGCAAGCCCTTCGAAAGCAACCTCAGAGTGCAGAGTGCGTGCATAGTAGTGCCAACGGCCGGCGTGAAACACACCAAGACCTGCATGTGTGGATTATTGATGCATGTGGTCATCCATATACATTTGCCGTTGGCGGACGCTTCGGAAAGTGATCGGAGCCGGGATCATGCCGCCCTTGAAAGCTTGTGCATATAATTATCCGGGGTTATGCAGAAATCCAAGTCCATACCCTCGTACTCGTAGCTGTCCTTCAAAGTTATTTGATCCGCTGTTCCCGTACAATTTTACATGCATATTCGGTAGCAAAGACTCAATGTCGGCGGTCGATGGAGCTCCTCAGGGCGAGCGAGAAAGCATTGGCGCTCAGCTAGGCGCGCGAACATCGACAGAGCAGCATGTAACTGCTGACGACGTGAAGAAGGAGAGTTCAAAAGAAGTGCAAAAGGAACGGCAGGTACAGTTCAGACGAAGACATGACTCGCTGGTGGGTTTCTTTGGTCTCATATTGTATGAAAGCAACAACATTACAATCATCCCTGTGACAGTTGCACAAATGGCTAAGTGCAGAGCAGAGTCTTCCATATCCTGGGCATCTATCTCTTCCTCAGTGGCTTCCTCCTCACTCGCCTTGTCCTTCCACACAAGTCGGAATGTGCACTTCCTCCGGTCACTCCTCTTTCGCACACTCCGGCATCTTCGAAGGGTGGTTGCTGGCATGCCAAGTCTTTCGACAAGGCCATCGTCGTTGTAGTCGACGCGCTGCGTTATGATTTCACCGTTCCATTCACACCAAAAGAGCTGGGCCAAATTCCACACCACTTTCACAATTCTCTGCCCATTTTCTGGGATACCGCTGTCTCGCAGCCAGAGAAAGCTTTTCTTCTGCCTTTCATTGCAGATCCTCCCACTACCACGCTTCAGCGCTTGAAGGGGTTGACTACTGGAACTTTGCCTACCTTTATCGATGCGGGAAGTAACTTTGCTGGCACTGCAATCGATGAAGACAACCTGGTAATGCAGCTGCACCAAGCTGGCAAGAAGATTGTACAGTTGGGAGATGACACTTGGCAATCCCTGTTCCCTGGATATTTTGACCAAGACCTCACTCGTCCCTTCGACTCGTTCAATGTTTGGGATCTGCATACCGTCGATAATGGTGTCAATGAGCATCTCTTCCCACTTTTGGACAAGAGCAATGCGAGCAGATGGGATGTCGTTTTCGCTCACTATTTGGGCGTCGATCACGCTGGTCACCGCTATGGTCCTGACCACCCTGCCATGGCTGCCAAGTTGCAGGAGATGAACAATGTCTTCGCCCGGATGATAGAAGCTATCGATGACGACACCCTGCTTGTTGTCATGGGTGATCATGGCATGGATGCCAAGGGCGACCACGGAGGAGAGTCTGACGACGAAGTCGAGGCCGCTCTCTGGATGTACTCGAAGAAGGGTCTCTTCGGACGCACAGATGCCTCTGAAGTGGAGCCACCGAGGACAGCAAAGGAGCGCCCAGTCGGTCAGATCGATCTTGTTCCCACCCTGTCACTGCTCTTGGGTATGCCTGTGCCCTTTAACAACCTTGGCCAGCCCATCAAAGAAGCCTTTGTTGGCAAGAATGGCGACGACTACAAGAATCTTGCCCAAGTCAACCGCTTGACCGCTGCTCAAATACACCGCTACCAAGACGAATATGCTGCACTGCGCAAGCTGGACCCCACGACCACTGCTCCCACCCAAGCCCAGTGGGAGGCTGGTAACAAAGTCTGGGAAGCCATCACTAGCAGCAAGAAGCCGACCTCGGAGCTTTGGAAGGGCGCGTCCGAGCAGTTTGCCTTGTATCAGCGTGAGAATCTGCGCATTTGCCGCAGCTTGTGGGCACGATTCGATCTGCCAAGCATGGCTATGGGTATTGTCGTACTGCTTGGCTCGCTTGCTTTACTCGCCTTCTTCGCTGCAGGCTTCACAGGTGATCGTGCCGAACATGCTTATATACTCCTTACAAGAGGTGCAGCAGGGGTCGCAGCTGGCGCCGTGGCAGCTCTTCCTCTGACCATTGTTTCTCCTGTCTCGCTTGTCAACACGTCTGCTTTCCTCGCCGGCGCAATCGGCATTCTTGGTGCACTCTCCGCCTTCCTGTCTGCGTGTTCCAATCTCCGACTGCCACTTCCTTCGTCCCTTTGGTGCTGGATCTGCGTCATTCCACCAACGCTTCTCTGTGTCGGATTCGCATCCAACTCGTTCACCATCTGGGAAGACGAAATACTCTTGTATATGCTCAACACTATTGGCGCTCTCATGGCCGCCTCGTCCATTCGTCAGACTGACCCACACGATCGCTTCCTTGGTATCACTAATTCCATTTCCTTGATTGTCTTGACCCGCGTGGCATCCTATTCCCGCCTCTGCCGTGAAGAGCAGATGCCATACTGCATGAGTACTTACTACGCTTCTGCCACGTCGTCCACCTCGGCACCATGGCAGCTGATGATTCCTTTCCTCGTCGCTCTTCTCCTTCCATCAGCTATTCGCGACTTTTATGCTCGCACCAAGAACTATCAGGGCTCCGCTATACTTTGGATAGGCTTTGCCTTCCGCATTGGCCTTGTCCTCTCTGCATCATTTTGGCTCCTGGACGCTGCAGATGATGGATCTTGGTTCCCCAACCTTGATCCCACAGCTCTTAAGGGTATCCGCATCTTCATCGCTCAGATTGTTCTGGCAGTTGCTTGGGCCGCAGGTTATGGCACATACATTTGGGCTCAGCCCTTCTTGGGCGTTGAGACTCAAGAGCCCGAAGCCGAAAAGCCACTCGCAATGCCCGAGTCCGAACCGTGGGATCCCTCGAACCCGGAAGGAGAAATTTTCACTCCTATGCCACAAGCCCCCGCGCCAAAGAGAAGCAAATTGATAATACTTGGCTATGCCAATATGCACGGAACGCGCTATGTCTTACTTCCAACCATCTGGGCACTCGTGTTACTTCTACTACAGAAACCAATGGGTCAGGGCGTTCTATCCCTTTGTCTTCTCTGCATACTGAACATTCTTGAGATTGTCGACGCTAACGCTCTTCACGAATCTCCGCTTGGTCCAGTCGCTTTGGCCCTGCTCGGATCTTACTCCTTTTTCAAGACGGGACACCAGGCCGTGCTCTCTAGTATCCAATGGGAGACTGCATTCATCCCCTTCACCACCGTCACCTACCCTTGGTCGCCCATCCTTGTCATTCTAAACACCTTTGCGCCGCAGATTCTTTGTGCAATTTCTGTTCCGGCCGTGGTACTCTGGAAGGTCCAGCCTCGTAAGGAAGGCTTGCTTGATGCAGTGGCCAAGGCAATGGCAGTACACTTTTTGGTGTACGCTGGCATTGCTGTAGCCACTGTAATAGAGGCCGCGTGGTTGAGAAGACATTTGATGCTCTATCGCATCTTCATGCCAAGAATGCTCATGGGCGTTGTAGTGCTTGTCATCGTCGAGCTTTCCGGTGTAGTCATCGGACTGCTGGGTGTTCGAACGAGTATCCTGAGCATCGGCGATGTGTTTGGGCTAGGACCTCTAGAGCCTCCTGTCGCTCCACTTGTGTCTGCCGCCCCTGTTACCTCTGCAGCCCCTGTTGAAGAGGTCTCGAATGTTACTGATGTGACTGACGTTACTGAGACCGAGGCTTGATGGCGACGATCATGAGAGACGGAAGTCAGATAGGACTGGTCCAAGAACAGCGTGTTGTACATATGAAAAAGGTTGGAGTGTATATAGATGGCAATGCCAGTGCTTGTTATTCCTTCACAGACTACTCGATTCTCTAGACTTTGCACAATCTCTTGTCGTGTTCGATCAGTCTTCGCACAGCGTCCAGACGGTCGCTCCGAGGTGGATGACAGTTGCCCTGCCTTCATAGATAACATTATGACCTAATGCTTTCTGACTCTGTATGATAGCCTTAGGCACGCATCATGATTCGAAGCGTCGTGTGGGCTTGGGAGCATGGCTATGTTTTGACGTATGCAAGACTTCTGTCCTCCACCATTGCTCTCGTCAGACGTGAGCGGATCTTAGAATAATCGGTGGTAACTCCGTCCCCGCGATCAGATCGTCCGCACATGCCACCCTTGAGCTTGCCTTGCTTTCATTTCTTTCAATATCTCCATCACAGCATGTTGCTGTATGTAACGTTCCCTCCACATCACGTCTTGTGGAGGTAAGAATCTTTGCCTGGAGAGGGGGGCCTAAATGATCAATGCCTGTGAGATTTCAGTGATGGCCCACCTCAGAAAACAGATCGAGCTCTCAAGCATCGCCAGCTTGCCAGCGAATCGTGAAAGCACATCCTCAAGCACCTAATGCAGCATCGTTGGCATCAACATATGCAAGAAACCCCACAATATGGCCGACTGATCGAGCTTTCCAGAGGTTCAAAGTCAATGCACATGTCGATATTCACGACGACCCTTGGACGTCATATAAGCGTCATGTTCCGCAGAGAGCTCAAATATATACACACCTTTTTATAAGTTGACTACGCTTTTCCTTTTGCATCTCTTGAAAATATAACTGATCATTTCGAATAAAGACCCATACGTCCAATTAAAGAAACCTCAAACTATCTAATTCTCAATCATCCACACAAAATGCCTCGCATGGTCGCTCCCCCTCCTTCTGGAGAATTCAATGTCAAGCTCGTCAAGCCATTTGGCTCTGGCTCCCCGACTCACACTGTCGAGATCATCGGCGAGCCCAACCGCCCAGGTGTAATCAAAACCACCGACCACACCAACTCCAACATCATCGAAAAGACCGGCGACTTCCCCAAGTAAGCGGTCCCAACCGACATTGACTTTTCTCTTCACCATCAACATGCTAACCACTCTCTTCCCGCAGGGACGACGTAGTCGAACTCATGAACGTCCTTTCCCGTCTCCGCGGTTTCCCCTCCCACGCCACCAAGGACGTCTACGGCCTCAACACCCGCCTCGAGCTCTCCGCGCTCGAAATCCAATGGACGAACGAGGAGGAGGATCCCGCCGCCAACGAGGTCGCTGACATCTCTGCTGAGTCGAAGCAAGACTTCAAGGATGTCGTCAACAGCATCGAGGCCGCCGGCAGGCAATTCGCCAAGCGAGACTCGCGCGTGTAAGCGCAAGGGCTCGGTGCGATGCGATTGAAGATTCAAAAAGCAATTTCATGACTGGCTGGGCCGGTCGGATCGATATGTATAACAAATATCTCATGACTTGATGCAATGAACATGACATCCTTTCACGATTCCGTTCTCTCTCTCGTGCTTGAATCCTCACACACCGTCTCTCGAAACCCACTTTCCCTACCACTTCCCATAAGCTCGACACCGTGCGAAAAATCCAGGCGTATATAATGGCAAATACAAGACGTTAGACAGAAACCCGAACCTCCCGCCCCGTCGCATCGACACCACAGCGAGCGCTCGACGAACTTCGCCACCTGCAGTCGATAACATAGGGCGATCCCGTTCATCCCACGCCCAACCCAACCAACCATCCATCCAGATCTTTGGCAGAAATCGACAGGAAACAACAACCACGGCTTCTTCTGTACGCGACATGTTTATTTCTCTTCTATCTCACGTGATCGAGTCTGGTATGTATCGTGATTGATAATCGTTGTGTACCAAGTTGCAGAGGTTTGTTTTTGATTTCACTTCGATTCACTTTCGATTCATTTCAATTCATGAAGGAAGGACGAGGAAATGTAAAACCAAACACTCACTTACTTCTTGAGAAGGAGAAAAAGAAATGTTAGTGATGCGGTCAGTAGAGCACAACTGCAGCGTTTCCAAGAAGAGAGAAGAGAAAAGATACCGAAGATGCGAGTATCGAGATATCATATGAACGAATGAATGGATAAATGCAATGACAAAAGAAAGCAAAACAAGAATCGACTGCCTTCTGACGGAGTCGAACCGGCGACCTCGGCATTACTAGTGCCGCGCTCTACCAACTGAGCTAAGAAGGCTTGATGACTAACCTCTGAAGATAACGCTGTATATTCATGAACACAAAGCTGACGTTCTGACGACAGGTGATGGCCTGTCGATCGAAAAAGGGTAAAAGTGTATCAAGGAAAGGAGATGGTGCGCGGGAACCAACATTTTGGCATAAAGGACATGTATGACTTGTAGCCGCGCAAGATGATCTCTCTCTAGACAGGCCATCAACAGAATTGTGATTCCCCTTGAAACAACTTAAGCCCCTTCGAGTCTCGCAGATGGCAAGAAGTGTGCAATTATGGTCCTTCAGCAAACGTTCCAAAGGATGGCCGGCATAAAGTGGCCGCGTGAAAGAGACTGACAAAATAAGGACAAGTGATTTTCAGATGCCAGAATCAATCTGGTCCACCAAGTTTGGTGGCACAAGCGAGTCGGTGTAACTCCACCAATCCTTGCAGACTTGATTGACAGCAGAAGGAATATTGACACTGCTCTGGATTTCGCGCGGCTGTTCCAGGATCTGTAGAGACATGCCGAGAGACAGATGCCAGGCGATATGACCTGAGACGTGGTTAGTCATCACTCCTAGACCGATAGAAAGAAGAAGAGCACAAACAGTGGAAAGGCCAGACGCCTGCGTTGTCCTGGTTCCATTGCAGGACGAGATATCCTCCGGCCTGGATGATCTGGACATCTCTGCGTTGAGGATTGTCAGGGTTGGTAATGGTGCCGTCCCAGGAACCTGTCCCATCTGCCAGCACAAACATGTTGTGGCCGTGAAGATGCATGGGATGAGACTGGGGGCTATTGTTTGTCACGATGAAGCGGACAGAAGAGTTGGTGCCATAATTGTAGATATTCTGCTGGGTGCTGAACGACAGGTTTCCAGTCTTTGATTCCAGCAGAATGGGGTCATTGTAGTCCACGATGGTACTGACATCGTTCATATACCAGAGACCGTGAGTGCCATTTGTGTATGCTTTCAGCGCAATATTATCGGTGGTGGCTGGGCTGCCAGGAGTAATGTTGTAGTATGGGACTGTCGACGAAAGAGGGTCGTTTCCACAGTAGGTGTTGTCATAGCCTGACTGGGCAGTCGAGGTAGGTGCAGCGGTATGATTAGCGCTTTCGTAGAAGATGGCGGCTTGGGCGTAGGTTGTGCCGTTGTTTGTTGAACAGCCATACGGTGCGACAACGCGCATCCAGTACGAGCTTTTCGAGTCTTGATTCGCAGTGACTATGACATCTGAGCGCTGGCCGATACCAAGCGTAACCACCGTTGTGTTGTAAGGCTGAATCTGCACAAAGTCATTTGCAATTACTTGCATCTCGTGGTCATCAATGCTTATCTTCAACGTGGCATCGGCAGACGTGTTGATCAGGCGAAGGCGATGTGTCTTGCCGGATGTGAAGTTGAAGACAGCAAGACCAGCGTCCTCCACGCAGCCGAGGTCGGTCTGTGAGCAATCGAAGTTGTTTTTGCCATTGATCAGTACGTTCTGCGAGTATGGATATCTGGCGTTTGGCAGAGGTTGCGTAAGATCATCGAGAATTGTTTGATACTGTTGTATTAGTTAGACAGATTCTGTAGTAGGTTATTCAAGTGGTAAATCTTACATATGCATGATACCTAGACGTGTTAGCCTTTCGAAGTTGTGTGTGCAGCGAACAGAGCACTAGACTTACCAATCATTCACCTGGACTGGACCAAGGTCTACATCATATTCAACGTTCTTGGGACCGTGTACAACAATCGGACCACTGAGGCCGGAAGCATACTGACTGCTATAGTGTCCGTGATACCTACCGCGTGTCAGATTCAATGCGCTGACACTTAAAAAGATACGAGCGATTAATACCATGTGCTTCCATAAAGCTGAGCCTGAAAAGTGTACGTGAAGGTCTTACCCGGAGCAATCGGGCAGATTGAGATACCAGGAACGCCATCGAAAGGTTGAGTGTTCTTCTGGAGAAAGCCGTGCCAGTGAATAGCCGTGCCTTCGTCCAAGTCATTTGTGACCGTGACTTGAATGGCTATGAATGTATGTTAGGGAAGTGATAGCTGGAGATGAGAGCAGGATGCATACTGTCACCCCAATTCGCTTCGATTAAGGGCCCGGGAAATTGCCCGTTCACGAGAAGTCCTGTGACATTTACGCCATCTGGCGCAATGGTCTGTTTAGAGACTGTCCAGTCGTAGTACCGCGTCACACCGGTATCAGGATAGTCAGTGTAGTAGTTAGTATTACCCGAGTCGTCTTCGCCCCATGGGAAGCCGTTTGGCAAGGGCTGCAGCAGAGTAAGCACGTATGTTGATATAAGTGAATCACTTATAGTGATCGTCTTTGTACTGACATTGTCTGTGAGGAAAGCCTCTAGCGGTTCTGCATGTTCGGTTCCCAGTACTGACAATGCACTACCAGAGAGTATATCTGTACTGTTCAAAGCATTGTTGATAGACGTTCCAAACGCCGTCAAAACGCTCGTGAAGAGGGCTCGTCTAAAAGAGGGTGCCATGACTAAAGCTCCCTAAAGGAACGTAATTCAAGAACGAACGTAAATCTAGAAAGTACGAATGATAGTAGCAACCCTATGGTATACAATTGAGGTAGTTTGAGTTTAATAAAGTGCGAAACAACACACCTTTTGTACCTGCTAGAGGTTTCGACAAAGACTGAGTGGTCGGCCACCGGGCATGCTATGTCATTCGAGATGCTGAAACATGGCGAGCCGAAATCGTCACGTATCTCTTGCCAGAGCTATGGGCGGGCATCAAACCTGAATTGGACATGTTTCTGACAGATCTGTGGTTTCTGTAACAGTCCTGAGTCTGAACTATTTGTGCAGCTATAAAGTATAGCATAGGCCACGGAGTTGAATATCGGGATCTGCTTGCAGATCAAGGCAAATGTCCGAAAGGTTACGCCTCTATGTGGTCCAAGTGGATGGTAGATAGACATGGTCAGAGTCGTAAGAATATCTAGTATCCGTCCCCCGACCCCCATCCCTAATTGAGACTGGAGACTGAACGCGGGATCTCCAGAATGATTTCGAATCCTGGAAAACTGGAGGCTCTCGCAAGATTCTATTGTATACCTTTTAGATAGAAGCCATTCCCAATTTTGTGTATGTGTCTTAATCGCTGGAACATGTTGCGCACTGTCACCATTGACAACGCCTATGACCCAACCAGCGGAGTAAGATGCCGAGAAGTATCTATAATCAAAGATGCTACTCCCGCTGGGATGTCGACCTTCGCAGTTGCTACTTTGTGATATCCCGAAAGTTCGATGTCGATCCCTTAATAGCTTGAAACGAATGTGCTGCAGGATACAGAAAAGAGTTGGAGTCAGCGTGCGAGAGCTGAGCGTGGCAGCGTGCTGAGGTCTTCGGCTGGAGACGGCAATGCACGCCCCAACTCAAAATAATCTCACGTTCCAGGTTTATTGTGGTCTCGCCACCTTCTGCAATTCTTCCTTATCTGACTGTGACTTTCTGACAGCTTGTTCTGAGGTATCAAGACCAGAGATAACAATCGTCGTCATTGTCCTTGTGAACTACACAAGATCCGACCGCCGCCGCGGCCCCACAAACCTTTTTACGTTGATGAAACAAACCAACTATTTTGAAGGGATGTTTCACAACCACCGGCACAGATGGGATAAGTATAGACACAGAACCATGATCACATCTGCATGATGTAAAGTTTGATTAGACCGCCGGAAATTATACCAGGGCATCCCTGGTATACGCTCCTCACCTCAACACCCGAAGCAGCCAGTAAACGCAAAACGACCATGTGCTTTTCAGTGTGCAAGAACGCCAGCGAGCATGGATATAGCTCAACGGATCTCGTCCCTCATTCCTCCACATTCTTTCTTTCTTTGGCGGCAAGAATATCCTCTCTCCATCCCTTTCCCCAAACAGTGACAGCCCATGTCAATAAAGAACTAACACACAGGAACCCTGCGCTGATGGTACTGAAGCCCCCAATACCGATGGCCTCAACGGCAGGCAAACAAGCGGCTGAACCCGCAGCAGCGAACAGATATCTTAGCATGTAATTGCCGGCCACAACCTCGGAACTTCGCCCCTGCATGACATCTAAGCAATAAGTATTCAGTGAAGGGAAGCAGAAAAGCTGTGCCACGCCCTGCAAGAACATGACGATGACAGGCAAGGGAATGCCGCCGACTTCCTTCTCGATACTCCAGCCGTAGATGAGCATGCAGGCTGGGATGACTATGCCGAGGAAAGGTAGACAAGATTTCAATCTGTCTTCTGGAACTCGTTGACCGTTGCGTTTGCCTATCCATATCCGTACAGTGCGATCGGCCCAGCGTCCACCGAAGAAGGTTCCAAATAGGTATCCGCAGCCAGGTGCTATGTAGAAGAGGCCTGATTGGATAGGGCTGGTGAGATGAAAGCGCGGATTGAGCACATATCGGATGGGTGTCAATAAAGAATACATGTTCCACACAAGTGAGGAACTTGCCAACCCAACAAAGGCCAGATCCGGGTATCGGTAGAGGCTAACGACACGCGTAGGGTTCGTCCAGGACCATATCTTCTTCGCCTGTTCGCCCTTCTTGAGGCCCTGCAATTCCGTGGAGCGCTTGTAGGGGATAGTTTCTGGAAGGCAGAAATAGCATAGTACTACGGCTGCCCCAGCCAGTGCTGTTTGCAGCCAGAAGATGTCGCGCCAGCTCACAAAAGTGACGATTACGCCGCCAATGAACGGGCCAAAGGCAGGACCGATCAGAGTACCGCTAAAGAACCAACTAAGCGCGGTCGCGCGCTCTGTTGGCCGGTAAATGTCTCCAATGCAGCTACTGCCAATGATCAAGAAACTGGTGCCTTGAAAAGCCGTCAGGATGCGAAAGATGAAAAAGGAAGCCAAGTTAGGTGCAAGCGCGGATCCGATACTGAAGGCAAAAAACAGAATGCTGGAGGGGATCTGTGTCCAGCGACGACCATAGACTTGGCCCATTGGTCCCCAAAACATGGGTGACAGCCCCATGAAGAGCATGTAGAGTGCGTTGCTAACATTGATGATAGTTCCGGTGGTGTTGAAGGTTGATGCTACTTCTGGAACTGCAGCGAGGATTGTCGTCGACGCCATGGGAGCCAGGAAACTGCAAAAGGCCAGCACTGCCACTATGCTGACCTTCTTCCGGGGTGTGAAGCGAGAGTAGACCTCATCTCCCGTTTCTTGATAGGGCACGTGCGGGATGTCGTGCGCGGAGGCTTGGGTGGGTACATGGGTTAGGGCATAGCCATCCTTGGCTTGAACAGAGATCTGTTGTTTCTCCAGATCTACTCCTTGAGGTTCCTCGTGAGGCTCCGGAATCTGGTCAGTAGCTGGCTGGACCATTGGCTCTGTGGAAGAAATTGGTTCATCAGGCTTGATGTCTGACATTATTTATCTGGCAGCGGTGAGGGAAGACTCCTCAGTAAACATTGAAGAATCTTCTTTCCTGATAAATGTATGGTGATAGGGTCCAGTATCTACTATCGAATTGAAAGCATGATAATTGCAAGGAAGAAGAGGGAAAGGAATCGTGACCAATAATGACTCAGTTATAGTCATACTGCCACCGAAAGATCTGGGAAGAAAAGCATATGTCCGATGTAGATAGGCGGGCGAAAGCGTTAGCTTGCCGAAGAATTGAGCGGAGAATAGAGCGATAGTTACTGTATCAAGAAAGAAATCTGGTAGATCTAGCGGCGATATCGCCATCTTGCACATTAATGATATCGAGCACCCCACCTGGATTTTTTCACCACTCTACTTAACGCGATCGGGCTAGCGCAACGCTACATCCGCGGTACGTCGCGGCTTGAATCATGTAGCTCGAGTCTTGTCATTGTCATCGAGGCCAGATATTACTATGTCTCCAAATAACGACCAGATTGCCCCCCCAAGCCCCCAAGGGGAACTTCAAAAAGTGTCTTTGCGTGTTTTTGAAAGACAGGTCTATTGTAAAAATTAAGAGATATATATGTAAAATAGCTTTTAAGATGATTTACAAGGCAAAGAACATGTCGAATAAAGTATTATTCAATGTCGGAATTTACCTTTCTTTAGCGGCAGTCTAGCGCTGGGATGAGTGGTGAAAAAATCCAGCTGGGGTGCTCGATATCATTAATGCATCTTGCATGGAGCGACCTCGGCTCGACGCCTTTTCCGCCAGAATCAACGGATACATCCGATAGACATCTCGTCTTCTCGGAAAAGTCGATACCTGCTCTATGTACAGAGCTGAAACACAAAAGACATGCGATCCGAGAGAGTGAGCGCATCGATCAGTAAGGTTTTCACTATGTCGATGACAAAAACTTTTGAAATGTAGGTAAACGACACGTGCTCCTGTTTATGTCGGGAAGAGTTTCCAGGTTCAGCGATTACCCCAGTAAGATGATCAGTACCGCGGCTACCACGTTGATTCGCCGCTCATATGCTGGGGCTCTATCATCATGCATGAACGCCCATCCTCTGCCCCCTCTCTACTTCTGTACGTCCTTGTATGATATTCCTTTACGCCGTGTTCCTTGAAAGTCGAAAGTCGCCAGTCACAAAGACTAAGTGAGCTCTCCTCTGAATCCAATCACTGAGTTCCAGACGACCTTATCTCACATTAGCGGGGCACAAAGATGGCGGACTCGGTAGGTAGGCGTTCCATGAATTTCCTTGCATAAACTTCTGCATTCCTTTGTCTTGCCAGCGAAGATTTCCAAATGCATCAAATCACATCCTAGTACAAGTATCACGCAAAGCATACTCACAAACGGCACCAATCACAGATCGCGTGTTCGGCCATGCCCTCAATACGGTCAACAAGATACGGACCGGCTCACAGAAACCTCCCGTAAGCGACCGTCTCAAGCTCTATGGCCTCTACAAACAAGCCATGGAAGGTGACGTTGAATACATTCAACCACGACCTTCCGAGGGCAGCGCCTCGGTTTCGGACGACAACGTACGCCGTGAACAAGACAAATGGGACGCCTGGCACGCCAACTCTGGCTTATCACGGACTGCGGCGAAAAAGGCATATATCGAGACACTCATTGCTACAATGCATACATACGGGAGCGCGACACCTGAAGCGAGAGAGCTGGTTGCAGAACTGGAGTTCGTTTGGGATCAAGTGAGGAATAATTCAAATGCCAGCGGCAGCGACCGCAGCAGTCCATTGCAGGTCCACGGCTCATATCCGGGTATCTCGAGCGCCATGGCTGCAGGTGACGAGTTGGGCGCACGGCAGCAGCAGCAGCAACCGCTGAGGTTGTTGAGTCCGGTCAGCCAGGGAGACGAAGAGTCTCCGGAGGAGGAAAGGGAGGAGTTTGTCGATGCCCCGGCATATTCTCAATACGAAGGAGGTGAAGAGCAGGAGAGAGCGGATGCTGGACAGGAGAGGGCCTATGATGGTCGAGATGGCCGTGCTGACGAGAGACCGCCTGAAAGACCACGACCGCGACGAGCTGCTTCAGGAGATGGCCAATGGCGGAAACGAATCGAGTCGGTATTGGTCAAGATGACAACCGAGGTAGCTGCATTGCGAGAGCAGCTCGAGTCGAGAAGTTATGTCGCGCGAAGGCAGCGACAATCATGGCTCGCTTGGATATTGCGCTTGTCTTGGTTTTTCGTACGGTTGGTTGTGGTAGACATTTTTGCTCTATGGCTCGTGATACTGTGGCTGCGGCGGAAGAAAGATAGGAGGTTGGAGGGCGCCGTCAGAGTGCTCCTCGGCGATGCGGTCGCGCAAATGCAAAAGGTCAGCAGCAACATGAAGGTGCCCAAGCTTGCGAGCAGGAAAAGTTGAAGGCCGGAAGACAATTCACGATTGGTGGATTTGTATATACGATGTGATAGGACTAAAATCTCAATAGTATGAAGCAACAGGCCAGTATGAATAATCTCAATAGAACAGAATCGTTGTCATAACGGTATAGAGAGATGACTCGTTAACCATGCCATGCGAAATGAGCGCCTTGCGTGTCCAGTACGTACTCGAAGAGCATACCCTCCGCCCAATAATAGCGCAACTCAGTCCTCCTTGAAGGGACAGCCCTTGGCGCTGCTCTCGCTCCTCGTCTTCTGCTCCACTACCTCAGCCGTCAACTTCATCAGCCTGTCGGCTAACTGCATGTCATTCGCCTTATCACTACCCTTCTCCACGATCTTTGGGGGAGCGATGTACTGCCCGCCCTCTGTGGCTCCGGTTGCAGCATAGCAAGCACTTACACAGCCTTGGAATTGGGTCTTGCGGAACGGCTTTAAGCCAATTGACATCCCATAACCTAGCAGAGGGAAAGCCTCGTGAACATGAACATTGGTCTGAGCTGTGTCCACGATGCCAGGGTGCACAGCGTTGACAATAAGTTTCGGGTGGGCCGGATGGAGGTGCTTGTTCAGCCATTTCGCATGAAGAAGGACTGCTAGCTTAGAACGAGCATACTGGGCATTGGGTCCATAGTCCTTGTTTAGCTCTTCGATGGAGGCGAACTCTGTCTCTGAAGGGCAGCTCTCATGGAGATTAGAAGCTAGATTCACAATTCGGACATAGTCTTTACCCTCGTCTGCCGTTTTTTTGAGGGTTGGAAGAAGATGAGATGTTAAGACAACATGTCCCATGCTAGTGGAGAATTAGTATGGTGGCTATAATTGCCGACAATGATACATACTGATTGGTCGCCATATGTAGATCGATACCATTGGTAGGAGCAAGTTGTCGCGTCATGATACCACGTGCTGCATTACATACGAGAATGTCAATCCTGTCGGTCTGAGAAGCGATATCATTCGCGACCTTGGCGGTTTGCTCCCAGTCTGACAGGTCACATTGGATCCAGATAAACCGCTTAGTCTTTTCATCACCGAACTCATCTCTGATGGCCTTGATAGCATCGTCTGCAACTTCCTTACGAGTAGACGTGACCTGATCCTCGTCAGCAAGCTGTGATGGCCGGATTACAATGGGCCCTTGGATCGACAAGGTTCGGGGACGCCGCTCGTCATATGCACGTACAAACAGTTTGTCAATATTCCTGGAGAGCAGCGTATGGGTACAGCCGAAGCCAATCCCCTCACTTCCTCTAGAAATCGTTAATATAGATAAGGCGAATTGCATATATCGGTCCTTCGTACCCAGTGACAACAGCAACCTTGCCGCTAAGGTCGGGGACCTGTTCCAGGCCAAAGTAGTTCTCCTCCGCGACCAGACTATGAGCCGGCCCTCCAAAGTTTTCTGCGATTGTGTTCTTGATGGCCTCCATGGATATAAATTTCAAGTAGTGGTTCTAATTTAAGTCGTTCAATGTAGTGCGATTGCTGGTGAGAGGAAAGAGCTGGAGGATCGAAGAGCTATGGAATGAGCTTTAGAACCACCTCAGCTTACCATGTTTACCTTTCCTTAATGCATAATCATCAAGTCATGATGTCAGACGTTCCACACGGTCATCACGAAATGCTTTCTGTCTTGGGACATGACAACTGCGAGGAGTACCTAAGTCAAAGCAGGTACGATGCGGTCATCTCATCATCATTGCTCCTGATTGGGCGATGTTAGATCTGGAGCTGCGGATCTTATCTCTCGGTCGGATCCGAGATTGACTCTACCCGAGTTCCATTTGATTATTCTGAGGTAAATATATATCATGTTACACTATGTAGGGAAATGATTCAGAAGCCCATGATTCAGGCAAGCTCTTCACTGAGAGTGGTCCCAATGATATCGTCTCTATGCTTGGAAATTATCGTCCATAATCTATGCTTTATGAATTAAAAACACTTCCTCCAGGCGGCTCAGCATCTTGAGCCAACCCCTTTGTCTTTGTCTAGCTTTAGATATCGCTGTCCTTTAGGGGAAATACAATGTCCATGTGGTCCTCCACCTTTTCACATGTTCCCTTCCATCCTGCATGAGCCGGCTCTGCTTTCCAATTCGCAAAAACTCCACCGAGCATACAAGCTACGTAGCGTATCTCTTCCCATAGAGTTCTCTCCAGGTCTTTCCCAAAGGTCTCCACAACGCTCTTCTCTGTTTCCCACAAACGATGATGCTTTCCAGTGCGAGCATCAATGACAGGACTCTCAGCTCCGAACATGCCATTTGGGTCCAATTTTGGAAAGTTAGCATGTACAGAGAACGGTGCCGGTCGAGCAGCCCCGTTGTAGTCGTCAATTGGATCATGCTGGAGCATTGCTACTCCTTTTATTTCACCGCGTTGAGAATATCCAAGGATACCCACGGGATCAGAGACCTGATAAAATGGGGCTCCAACAGCAGAAGCACCCGCAATGAAGGTCTCCTTGTCTCCCTCGCCAGGACCTCCTTGGGTAAGAAGTGGATAGTAGTGGCTAGGGCCATAGAAATTGTAATAGGCAGCAACCAATAATCCAGCAGAGTGTGTTCGCTTTGTGACAAAGACTTGCCCAGATTCGGTTGACGCGCGCACATTTGTTGACGGCATCAGGGTGCCTTGAATAGTATAGAACTTTGCTGCAGCTGTTGATATCCAGAAGTCCGGCCAAGTGATCATGCCGTATGATGTGAAGGGCTCAGTGTCGAATACATAAGCCGGGTCTTTGACTGGAAAATTGTCTGCGTCCAGAAGGAGGACTTCTTCGAACGACGAGAATAGGATCGAGAAAATTTTGTACTGATACTTCTCGAGCTGAATTGACTTGGCTGGTTTGAGAAAGTCATCCAGAATAACACATCGCGCATTTAGTGCCGGCAAGAGTTCTTCGCAAAGGTAGGCATCATGACCCTCATCAGCGCGAAGAAACAATTCGACAGGTAAGGTACTTCCTGTTCTCCGTAACATACGTAGAGATATGATGAATACAGGAATATGGGAGCCGCCTGCTGTGGACACAATCCCACGTGTACCTGGAATATAAGGCAATGGAATGGCCAAGGCTTGATCAACAAGATTTTTATGAGCCTTCCGCATTAATTTCACTTCTGATGTTCCAACAGAGACGAGGTCGGGTCTCTGCAGCGAGACATTAATGTTCTCACTGAAGCTTATGGCTCCTGCACCGCCAGTCCTAGTCAGTGAGGCGACCGGCGGCTTGGTGTCTTTTAGCAGCTTCACTAGCGAACGGCTGAATTCAGCATATGCATCCTGGAGTTCAGGATTCCAACCATCAGGGTTCAGGCCGCTAGTCAACCTTTGGAGGAGCAGTCAGCATCGCGACTGTCATAAAGAGGCTGGCAGAATGCCAAAGACTCGCAGGCCGTGAGACTTACGTGTCGAATGGTAAAGATGGCGACTGAAGACCACCGAACACAAAGTAATACACTGAGATCAAGCCTACAGCAATAATGAGGGCTTGGCGGACCCGAGGAGGAAACCGGGGCAGCATAACTTGAACAAATCTTGGTGTGCTGGCTAAGCCATGTGGCCAGGTCAATGGAATGTGTTTCAATATTTCGCAGCACTGCGAGAGCGGCAAGGGCTGTCCGCACGTCACTTTGAAAAAGACACTTTCCGCTTTGTCGTTGACTGGTTCTCACGTAGGTATCAAGCGACAAGTCGTGTACGCGCGGATGTCGCATGCTCCAGGGCTCACAGAAACACCTGGAAAATACAGGGTCGCATGTCTCAAAGCCATCAGCGATGCCACGTTCCGAAGAGCAGTTATTGGCAAGTTGTGCCGCATAGGCTTTCCGTGGGGTAAGCTACATCTCAAGCCAATCACATGCCGCCCTTGGCAACCACTCCCGTATCTTTGCGCAGCTTTAGCGCTTCGGTAAGCCAAAGAACCTTGAAGCTTATTGAGGGGTCAAATACTAAGGTAGGTACCGATAATAATGTTTCTCGACAGGGGGTCCTGTGGCTCAGACTCCCACCGTACGTACAGCTTTACAAGAACCTGCCGAACGGCAGCGGGCGTCGTGCAGACTGCAGAGACGATCAGCAGCGACAGGTCGTAGTGCTCGTAAATGGCAACGAACGTGTGGGGTCGCTCCAATGTCGTAAGGTAACCTTCCATGCCTATTCGTCCGCACGACACCGAGCGTTCCGCCAATGCTCATCATCTTGGTCGGAGGCGTAGATCTTGCTTGACAAGAGTACATACCTGGTGTGGCTAGTGATTCCGGGGCGTAACCGAATTGAACGACATGGAACGGCGAGGTCGCCAATTGGCTAGCGTCAAAGACCAGGTTCGAGGATGAGACAATTTGGTAGGATTGGAACGTGGATCCCTCGGATCCGGTCAAAGCTCCTGTCATCGAGCAGTTATGACCCACTCGCACAAGCATCAGTCAACATATTGTAACGAGGGAAGAGAGCTCGTTTAACGGTCTGTACGGAGTACTGGGATCCAAGGGTAGTTGAAGTATCCACTTCACATGTAATTGTCACCTGTTAGGACATGCCTAGTTAAAGCAAATGATTGCACATCAAACTTAGATTGGCCTCTTGATGTTGTGCGGCAACGAGAGCGTTTCTGGTTGCGGAGCGCTCTTAAGCTTGTCTGCTCTATCAGTGACGTGCCAGAGCTTGAAGGCGATCAGTGATCCAAGCCATCGATGAACTGCGCCCGGATGCCAATTCTATCTCGTCCGCTAGGTTTCCCAGGAGCAACACCAAGCCGTGAGCGCCGAGAAAACATTCATAAGTCCAGACTCAGACAGCTTGAGGTACAAAGATACTTTCTTGGCCAACAATCTTGTCTTTCCATTCAATAAGCAGGCTGACTGCAGCTACGCCTTGACTCGCATAGTTGAGCTTCACCCACACCTTTTTTGAGGCAACTCGTTTTGTCAATTACATATTGCTTGAGCCGCCTCGCTACGTGCTTCCTGCACATTCCCCACTTCACACTCAAACAGCGCGACGCATACATTGCATAGCGCATCCATCCTTTCCACTTCCATTTGAACCGCTACATCCTGGTGCAACGATTGACGACTCCTCCAAATGTCATATAACCAACTGTTCCGGATGAATGCCGCTGGAGAGCAGTCATTGCCTAACTATTTTACTCAGAATTCAACAGCACACGAATTCGGCGTACCTTCTGCCGGATCTTTGGACTCTGGCTACGAAGAGGTTGACCCCTTCGACAAAGGCCGGAAATATCGCAATGCCAACAACCTGGACTTCGACTCAGCGTGTGCAATGAACCACAATGGCACTGCGTCGATAGACTTTGGCGTGTTCGGATACGAGCCTCTTGTCCAGCGAAACTCATCCGACTTTGGCAATTACCAGGGGTTTGCAGCGTCCTTTCCACCCATACTAGATCCTACAAACCCTTATCCGCAATACAATCCTTCACCAAGCATTGACACGGCATCCGAGGACGGCCGTACGGCATCCCTGTCCAGCGAGTCGCCCCAGCAAGGTCCTGCCGGCCTCAACGTCAGTCCCCGACTACCGCAGCAGCCGTTTTGGTCAAGCGGAGCTGCTGCGCTGAATCGCAATGAAACGGACAGTTCAGCAGAGACAAATCGCGCCACGGAAGAACGAGTGGTGCCAAAGACAGCACCGTCAAGGGGCCGACCCCGTAAGCGAATTCCACATACCGCTGTAGAGCGGCGGTACAGAGAGAACCTCAACGCGCATCTGGAAAAACTTCGCGCGGCAGTTCCAAATTTAACAGCAGCGCAGCGTAGAAAGTCCAATGAAGGCGCAGACCCGATGAAGCCCAGCAAATGCGAGGTTTTGATGGGTGCTGTGGACTACATTAAGCGATTGGAGGCAGAGAACGAACGGCTGAAGCAGAAGATGAACTAGTGCTCGTTATGAAATAGCCATGTATCGTTCACCTGAAAAGGACACCTGTATTGTAGTGGCATAATAATTTTTGTTCTGGAGCTCAAAGAGTGACTGGAGAATGGGCAGGGCTGTCATTTCACGAAATTCAGGACTTGTGGACATGTGCAAAAGATAAGAGCCTCTTACTGTTTCTGTGGGTTTAGCAATGGGCGCTGGCTGGAACACTCGTTTTGAGACTGCCTGACAGACAATGCATACATTCTTCATGTGCTTCTTGATGACCGCTTCGATAATCAATCCATTGTTATGGCTAGCTTCACCATGTGGTCAGACGAGCAAGGTTTGGGGCAGTGATCTCTATGCTTTTGCCGTGAACCCTTGTTTGAGGTTGCAGCGCTCGGACGTCTTCGCGCGTCATGTTGCGTTTCTCGTGTGTTGTCCCTGATTGAACGGTTGCCCATCAGTTACGAGTATTATTTCGAGTCCTACACGGCAGAATGGCACGCGACGATCAATAACCTCTTATTGAAAGCAGCATGTGAAGATTGTCTCGCTACAGCACATTGAAACCATAAACCATAAACCAGCAGGTCCTAGGCTAAGAATGGCGGAGTCCGACCCGCCAGAGCTGGCAGGTGCCCTCTTGAAATGGGTATGCATGTCTCGAGCTATCAAGACACGATGAAGCTAAGGGTCATGGCAGGCCAGAGCCTTTCCTACGAAGCGATCCGTTGAGAACTGGACAGACCTGCAGGACGGCCAAGTCTTGTGGGACATATTGAAGGATATTGATCCGACATATTTCGACGGAGACCTCCCAGAGCCTCTGCAGAAAACGGATGATCATTGGATACCAAGATGGCAAAACTGTGAGGACTTCAAAGAGGCTTAGCAGTTTCCGTTTGGCTCATGAAGGCTGCAGTAAAACATATCAATCGCATGGTCACCGCCTACTTGAGGGACTCAAGCGATTCGCTGGAGAACCCCTCGAAAAACCTTGTGCCGGATCTTAAGGCTATTGCTACTGATGCGAGTGCCAAGAACACAGTTACGGTATGGACAAAGGTCTGAAGTTGCACCGAACATTGGCTAAGACAGTGTGTAATCCAGCTACTCAAGATTATGCTCCGAGCAGCCATGTACTCGCCCGAGTCAAATCAGCGTATGGGTCGATTGGTCGTCAGTCTAGGTCCAGAGGCTGCCATGACTATTGCAGGCGCTATGAAACAGATGGAAGATGAAGACGCAGAGGCCGAAGCTGACACGCACCTTCCCGATGCTGCCGACAAAATCGAATACGATATCACTCAAGACGCTGAGCCTTCGATCTTTTCCTCCTCGGACATGTCTTCTCGCCCCGCAACTGGACGACGGTCAATCGAACGGGACCCTGAACTCGAACAGGAAGAGAAGCTTATTCATGCCTACAAGTCCATCAAAGAATTGCAGGCAAACCACCTCAAGGCTGCCAAGGAACTAGAAGAGTTGCGTCAAGACAAAGAGGAATTACAACAGGCCTTCGATGCTTTCAAATATGAAGTCGAGCATGAAGGCCGGAAAGCAGCGCAGAACGACATGGTCAGAGAGCTACAAAACAAAGCCGATCGTGACAGGGACTACATTGCCGAACTCGAAGTCGAACTCGAAAATGCCCGTACCATCAATTCCAACCAGGAACGACAGATAGAGCGATACAAGGCAGACACTGATGTCAAGCAGAAGCTTCGTGATGATCTGCAACTTCTGCGCGCTGAACGCGACGATCTGCTTCAAAGGTCACGCGCCAGTGAGAACTTGAAGAAGAAGATCCAGACATTGCAAGACCAGGATAAGGCAAATGCTTCTCTTAAAGAAGACTTGCGCACAGCCAATGAGCAATTGCAAGAGCTAGATAAGCTCAGAGACCTTTGCCTTGTCCTACAAAAAGCCAACGCTGAGAACTTGAAGACCATTGCCAATGGGGAGCAGGAGATCTTTGACCAAAAGACCAGCAAGAAACGCCTAGAGCATGAATACAAGATACTTGGTCAGAAGTGGGAAGTCGCCAAGGACCGACAAGGCAGGGATCACGAAACCATCACTGATCTAGAAAACAAGCTTCAGTCCCTTGAGCTCAGCCTCGGTCATGCGAATGGCGATAACGGAGGATTGGACGATGAGCTTGCTAAAACCGAGAGAGTTGGAAACGAGAAGCCAAGGCAAGTTCTGCGACCCTTCGGCATAAAGTCGAATGCCTATGCTAATGGACTATGCTGCAGGACAAAACTACAGCATGTCGGGCTCGAATCCGCAGATGTCGCATTGCTGCAGCAGAAGCTTGACTCCATCACAGCTCGAAATACCAAGCTTGAGACCGAATATCTTGACATTCTCCAGGACAAGCTCGGCTTGGAGACCGCCATCCAAGACCTTCGTGAGCCTTCACGGGAGCCTGAGGAGAGCGTGCCATTCCTTGAGCAACGGAAGAAGCTGCAGACCACGCAGAACGAGATTTCTGACCTCAGAAGTCAACACTTCGCCTTGAATGCCGAATTGGCTAGCATCAAGGACAAGCTACTTGCCGTTGAACACGACAAAGACGAGCGCTCTTTGGACAGCAACACTGAGTACCAAGCTCTCACTGAGCGCTACACTGTACTGCGGGAACACAGCGAAGGCGTCGAATCCGAACTAGCAGAGCAGCGAGCTCTCCTTCGCCATGCCTTGCTTAACGCCTCTGCTTTGTCAAAGGAGTCAACTGACATACGCAATGGTAACGAATACATGCTGATTGTCCAGCAGCTCGAGGCTGTCGTAGAGGCCTCTGAAGACAGCGACGTACTTGAGGGCACGGCTGCCAGTTTGGCAGACAGGATCGAGACTGCTCGGGCTGAGGCTATGGCATTACACAAGGTAAATGTGCGTCTTGTTCGTCAAATCAGTGATATCGTTAACATCCTCCAGCGTGCTGAGCAACAAGCCACGGAGATTGCGAATCTCAAAACTAAAGCCGCGTCGGCATCAGCTCAAGCAACTCCTTTGAAAGACTTAGCGGCGTTGCAGCGCGAGAACAAACTCATGGCCAGCGCTTGGTTTGACTTGAGCAGTCGATTGCAAAGCAATACTATCATGGTCGGCAGACGAAAAGAGAGTGCGAAGAGCTTCTTAGGCAAGCAAAGAGCGATTGTTACGCCGCTAGTTGCCGGTGGACAGGTATGTCAACAATGCTGAACCTGACTTTGACCTTGCTGATCAGATCCCAGCATCGAAGGTGATGATTCTACAGCATGTCGAGTGGTGGGTCTACTGAAGTAAGCATGGGAATACCCTACGGCAGTGATAAAGGCAGTGTATGGAGGCAATTTGACTTTCCCTCAACCAGTCTCTGGGGTTTCATTCTCCTTCGCCTATTCTTTGTCTCAGACTCAATGATAGAGCAACGCCATGTCGCCTCCTGATCCTTATCTCAAGTCCGGTATTAGAACAATCCTTGGATCTTCCCCCCAACGTATACATGATTGCTACCAGTGCAGCGGATAATGACTACAGCTCCGCCTCGGTGGTACGTCATATACTTGACGTGATCGGATCGCGATCCATATCACATGAACACTCGGTTCAGCCAGCTGGTGTAGATATATGCATATCTACATATCTTGCAAGTACTAACGATATACGCACCGCCACATATATAATTAGCGAAATGGCGGTCTCTCCAATAGGTTTCAGAAAGCCGCCTATCTCATGCCAACTAGCATACAATATGCGAAGCTCGGCCTCGTATCACGCATAGTTGCACAGATACAGAAACTATATCGGCGAGTCAGTTTCAATATGAATGCTCGGGTACGTTGGGCATCCTTCCGAAACGCTTGTTGTCGGAAATGTCATCCCCGGCTCAAGACGTACCCGCCAGGGTCATGAAGAACCACGTGATGTCCGACACTCCGGAAAATGTGAAATATAACCACGCTCAATCCGAACAGGCCGAACCTTGTGCTTTTCCTTCTCGGTGAGGTCGGATGTCGCACCGCTAAGGATATAGCGCTGCGTGGACGTTTACCGGTACCCGTACCTCTGGCATGGCTATATATTGAGTTCAACGGATATGTTCATCACTATTTGTTTGTTCGACCTCTGCTGTCGCAGTATGCTGGATCGACGATCAGGTAAACGATGCTATCTCAGAATGACAAGTTCTTACCGGCATGATGCTTGTTGCGCATTCACCGCATGTGGTTCACCGGAAGCTGATATATCCAAGCGCACTTCCTTTTAGCCCGACCACTCTCAGCAACAGTGCTCGCCTCCCGTCATACTTCCGATGTGACGCTGCGGAACGCCATGAAGATACCGCTGCGTTAACCACGATGCGCCTTACAGTATTCGTCGTTTGCCATACTCCGGACTGGATTCGTCCTCTTCAAGCAGCCCATGCCCTCCGCCAGTTTCTTGGTTCCCGAGCTTTTCGGCTTGTTCTCGTTTCGCTCAAGATCGCATTTGGAGCCTGGAATGTTCTCTTCGCTTCTGTCTCCACCTACGAGCATGATTTGTTTGGTGGAACAGAGACATCGTCAGAGCCTCCGAGTGAAATGAAGTTTGTCTGAACCGTACCAGACACCGTTCAGGTTATTGCTGTCATTGGTACAATGGCATGACTTTTGGTCTCGCAACCACCCCCGCGTGTCGTCTTCGATCAGTGCAGAATCACCACTTTTCAGTTATGCGATTGGTTGCAGACCAGAATGAGCATAGGCACGTCAAGACAACGAACGACAATTGTGCTGTATGCTGGGTCACGTAATCACAGATTTGGGGTTTGTTGATTCATCTCGTGATCTTGGGCCATGATACTCTACCCTCGGTCGTCGGTTCAATCACAAAGGTACATTCAGGCACCGCTCGCGCATCGCAGGGCTGCGACAGACTTGATCGACGACAGCATTGTAGCCGAACTTCTACATACAACATGATAGCCCAGTGCCACCAGCGCTGTCCCAGTAGTGAGAGAATCTGCTAATAGCATCAAAAGGCCGAAGTTCATCTTGGCATCCGGGGATCCTACGGATATAATAATACAGTCCACCGAGATTCTCAAGTGCGTCACAGCTTGGCAGACATTCACCCTTTTGGGACAATTGTGATAAGGATGGCATTTGTTGCCCGGCCGTCACGGCGACGATAGGTACACTCCTTTCGCGGGTCGCACCCCGACTGATAACGTTACGAGGACCCAAAGGCTGGAAGAAGATAACCTGCGCTTTATGAGGTTGGTCTTGCAATAACAACAACTCTACGAGTAACCTCGTTTCTTCATTACTCAAATTTTCCCGAATCTTGTTCACAGACATCCGACATCATGACCCTCTCACCCGAACCATGGCGTTTGACCGCCAGCCAAGCTTTAGAGTTGATGAGAGATGGCATTCTCACCGTCGAACAATATGCCACATCTCTGTTAGCGCGCGTGAAGGAACGCGACCCAATCGTCAAAGCATGGGCTTATCTAGACCCAGACTTTATCCTTGCCCAGGCAAGAAAACTCGATCAAGTCCCAGTCGAGCAGAGAGGGCCTCTCCATGGTGTTGCAATAGGAATAAAAGATGTGATACTGACCAAAGGTACAAGACAAACCTTTACGTTCCTTACTAGTCCTTATCCAAAGTCGTCGTGGCTCACATATATAGACATGCCAACCCAACACAATTCCATGATCTATACAAGCAAAAGTCCAAGTACAATAGATGCGGCTCCAATAATTACTCTCCGAGCAGCCGGTGCTCTGCTCTTCGGAAAAACAGCCACTACCGAGTTTGCGGCCAGCACACAAGGTGGCCATCACCAGAACCAGACCTCTAATGCTCACGATCCTACACGTACTCCAGGTGGTTCATCTTCCGGCTCTGGCGCTGCAGTAGGTGATTTCCAAGTGCCCATTGCTCTTGGCACCCAGACAGGAGGCAGTACTATTCGCCCTGGCTCGTACAATGGGATATATGCTTTCAAGCCTACTTGGGGAGCTATCTCACGAGAAGGCCTGGCCCAGTATTCTATGACTTGTGATACGCTGGGGCTTTATGCGCGCTCAATCGAAGACTTGGAGCTTCTGGCTCGGGTGTTTCAATTATCTGATGATACGGTTGTTCCAGAAGAGCCATTCTCAGTCAAAGGCGCTAAAATTGGTCTGTGTAAAACGCATATCTGGCCAAAAGCGGGTCCTGGTACCAAAATCGCATGGAGGAAAGCCAAGGGTTTACTTCAGCAACATGGGGCGCATGTCGAGGATATTGAGCTGCCTGAAGACTTTGTGAAAACTACTGACTGGCACGAGAAAGTGTTGGCCGGTGAAGGTAGGACATCCTTTCTCGGCAATTACCTTTTGGCCAAGGATAAACTGCATGAATTGATCGTGCAGCATGTTGAGAATGAGAAGAAGTTTTCTAGGCGGGAGCAGCTGGATGCTTATGATGGATGTGCGAGATTGCGACCTGTATGGGACGATATCGCGAGCAAATATGATGCTATACTCACTCCTAGTGTACCCGATGAAGCTCCGCTTGGACTGGAGAGTACGGGCGATGCCGTAGGTTCAATGGACTGCCCGAGGTAGGAAAAGCTTGCTCGCTAATGTTCATCTTCAGTCATTTTGTTCCATGTGGACCATCTTACACGTCCCCTGCTTGAATCTTCCTGGATTTGCGGGTGAGAATGGCATGCCTGTCGGTCTTACCCTGGTTGAACCACGTTATCATGACCTTGGTGCGTTGCATGTAGGAAAAGCTATCGGCAAAATATTCGAAGCAGAAGGTGGCAGGAAGAACAAGGATTGATGAAAAGGAAATTGTATTGGCCTCGAGAATACCCTAATGGCTATTTGGCTTTACCAACACAACAGAGCACTGACATTTACAAGAGTCAATTGCAAAGACGATCTTATTCTAGTTTTCGCTACGAATGCCCGTGATCGCTTGCTACCATTGTAGACTTTTACAAGAGGTGGCATGTGCAGTACAGATATGGTATGGACATGTGAACTTTGGCATACAGTACGGTGCCTTGCCTTGCAATCCACTTTTCGTACAATACTCGGAGGTTTACAGTAAACTCCTGTATCTTTGCTGTTAAACCTGGCTACAAGGAACCAAATGGAATTAGTGCTACCGTTCTTTACAAGCAGGTATCCTTATACAAGTTGTAAAGCGGAACATCCTTGGAGGCGTTACGCTTCCAAGGTAGGATTGCTACCTATCAGGCCTACCACAGTACCACCTACTTTTTACGGCCTAGTCTATTGTCTCTACTTACTATATTAGGTCTAGTGTACTTCTTTACAAAGAACGTTTCTATAATTCCGTTAAGGGGCAAACAAGAGACTGAATATGAGTTGGCAATATAACAATAATACACAATTGTTCTTGTCTCTGGAAGGTCAAAACGCGCCCACGAGCTCTCTCAGTCATAGCAGCCATGCAGGGTAAATTCCGGAGCAAGGGTCCGTAGTGGCTGGTTGAGGTACCTCGGTAGACCCTCGCAGACTCGAGTCTCCACAACGATCGGTCCAGAAGATCGACATCTATATAGGCAATGCGTAGAAAAAAAAAAGTAGGCTTTGACTGTCGTAATCTGCCGCTGACGACCTGTGGACCTTCGTCTTTTACAGCAGACAATGTCGTCAGAGGCCTTGCTAAGGTCTTCACTAGTGCAACTTTTTCCTCTGGCCAGATCAATGTTCGCGAGCGCCTAGACAGAGGTCGCCCTTGCGGTGCCTCATCGACGCAGGTTAGCTCCACAGTTGACTTTAGGGTACAATCAAAGATCACCAACAGCCACAATCTGTGCCTGCCGGTCTGCCATTTAGGGCATTGTTTGAAATGATTCTCTCAAACGCTCCGGCAAGGACAAAGACATCATTCTGCTCGGCACAACATTTTACCAGCGCACAATTGGGCTTTCTTAGCAGAGATGAAGACCACAGACTCCATGGATGCGGTTGCCGTTCAGGTTCCCAAGCAGCAGCAGGGAACAAAGCGCAAAGCCGGTGAACGTAGGGTCATCGTGGACACGGCGTGCAACGCATGCCGTGCGCGTAAATCTCGATGTGATGGCGCAAGGCCGGTGTGCAGTCGATGCGAAGCGAAGGGCTTCAGTGCCTCCTGTGTTTATGGTTCGAATCTTGGATAGTGCTAACAAGGCATTCTCGCTAACTTGAACAGATGTCGAGGCTGGCGAGAAGCGGCTAGGATCTCTTAAGCAGAGACACAATGCATTACAGGGAAAACACCAGGAGATGCTAAGTCTCATCAAGCATCTACGTACTGCCTCTACCGAAGAAGTCAACAAATTACTAAGACGCGATCGGCCAGAAACCACAGATGCGACTGGATCACAAGCCATAAAGAGGCACCAAAGCCATGACGACATGGAAACTTCCCAAACTTACAGTGGTAGTGGCAGTGGTAGTGGCAGTAGCTGGAATACCCAGGATAGAGATAATAGCACCGAGACAACAGAGTCTAGACAGACGAGTACTGCTGTACATGAAAGGATGGAAGGGATGGTCAAAGTTGAAGGGACACCTCTCGATCGAGCTGATCTCACGATACCACAATCCTTCACAATCTCCCTCCCTAGGAAAGAAGTTTTCGAAATCGCCACAACTTCATACAACAGGGCAATTGGCCAAATGTTCTACATGTACACCCCAGAACAAGTCAGCAAGCTCATGGACGACGTATTCGGGACAGGCGACAGTCTTCAGAACGCCACCTCTCTCGGCCAACTCTGTGCGATCGCGGCTTTGGGCTCTTTTTATGCCGACGACAGTGTCTCGACTGATGACCCCCAAACTTTCTATTCCATGGCGAAGATGTTTGTGGATGATGTGATTGAGAACAACAGCCTCGATGGAATGAAGATGTGTGCCATTCTGGGATTCGTCAATATTCTAACCAAGTCAACAATGACAATAGTGAGCATCCCAGGCAGTGCCATCGAAGCAAGAGTGTCTGTCTGACTTGATATGTTTTCAGGTATTCCTTGAAAGGGGCTGCAGTCTAGCTCAGAAGTCTGGACTTTTGAAGCGAATCCCTCCAGACGGAATGGCTCCCACACAGTGGCTCGATTACAAGCGAACATGGAGAACTCTTGTTTCCTGCTTGGCGTGGGTCAGTGCTACTCTAGGTGTTGTTTTGAACTCGGATTGGCAGGCGAGCTACGCTGCCTTGCAAGAGTCGGACCTGGACAATACTGACGTGTCTGAGCTGGCTCAATTGGAGATGGCCAAGATTGCAACACTGAAGGCAAATATGATTGGGGATATAGCAACCTTCAAGACCTTACCAAAGGATGTGATCTCCAAATTACAATCTGATCTTGGTGATTGGCACGCACAACTGCCAGACACCATGCATCTTACAAACCTCTTGCAGCGAGGTATCGCAGAGGAACCCCGACTTCAGGTTTGCTTGTCCACCTACGTTACTTTGCTTTGTCCAACTAACGTTTCACAACCAGGTCTTATTTCTACATCTATTATATCTTGGCGCCATTATGCTGTTTTCTCGTTGCATCATGTCTCACGGCATCAGCGACGAATCTGATCCCTCAGCATCGGAGGCATCATCTGACATAGGCTCGAATTGCATACGGGACGGATACGATGCCGCTAGACAATCAGCCCGAGTATTAGACCTATTGAAAGAGGAAAATGGCGCGGTGAAGCGTTGTTGGGTCTGCATCTATCAATCTTACATTGCTGGCATCCTACTCATCCAAGAGTCTTTTATGCTCATGCTACACCGAGCCGAGACCAAGGACGGATTGGAAGAACGAATCGCTATCATCGCGAAGTCAAGAGACGTGCTTGAGTATTGCGGCACCGAAGACGCAGTAGCGCAAGAGCTCCTTAGCTCGCTCGAGACGTACTTTGCCTCCCTCAAGGCTATACAAGACATCGGAGTGGATGCGGTTATGGATCTTTATGGTGCAGGCCCGTCCTTGTCACGGCCTACGTTCTCTGACTATGTTACCATTGCTAGCGACAGCTCTACGCTACATGTGATTGCTAGAGAGCTTCTTGCACTGGTTCGCCAACCATTTCCAGACTTGTCGACGTACCAATCTAAAAGCTGGAGAAAGACAAGGACCATTGCGGAACCTGTATATGGTGTTCACTTGGACTGGGACTGGGGTGCGGTGCAGCGAACGGACAAGGCAACCTCGAAGACGCAAGTCGAATCACGCACAGAGACGGCCCCACTGACAACGACATGCAATCAGTTGCTCAAGGGTATGCATGGCGGACCAATAGGCTCTTTTGTAAGATCCAAAAACCCAATCGGATGGGCGACTGATGCTTGGGGCAACATGGAGATGCATGACGCAAGCTTGTCCCCATAAGGGCTTGCAATTGCAGTTGGATTGGCTCGAAAAGCTCGTCGCCAACCAGGACTTGAATCATTGACGCCATAACTCGAGGATGGTTCGGCCATAAGTGAGTGTCATTCAGACACTCCTGGTATGGACAGAGCAGGTAAGGCGCATCCGCCTTTGTTCAACAAGGAAACCTATCACGTTCTAAAGACGTGTCGTCTTTCAAGTATGCACGCATAGACGTCTCAGCCCACCCTACCACTGTTGCGTACTGAGAAAACACGCATTTGCAAGTAGAAGGCCGTCGACTCTGTCTTCTAGGATGCAATCAATGAAACCTTACGAGCATGCCCACGCACGAACAAGCCGACATCCCCGCTCCCCCTCACCAAAAGAGAACTCAAATCACCTCGGCAGCAACGAAACTGAGTATCCACCGCCCTCATCGGAGCAAGCGTGCTCTCCCGATCATCATTTCACTGCGTACTGTTCGATGCCAGTCAAAGCACATAGCCGCCGAGAGCAATCTTTGATAGAGGCAGTCTAGACGAGTGAGAAAACGAGGAATGCTCCCGAGACAGAATAGAATCTCCACCGGTTCCGCGGAACGAAAACAAAATGTACTATTCGTCGAGCCGATGCCCCTGAAGCGAAGCAAAAAGGAGGGCGAGTGAATACGTCAGGCGTTATCACGACGGCGTCTTTTACAGAGGCATGTCAGTACGGGAACCAAATCAACATGGCAACCCAGCTCTTGTGTTTTCAGGACGGGAGGACCGGTCATTGTGTACAGAAGAAGGAAGAGGATAGATTGTACTGTACACGAGAAGAAGGAAAAGAGGATGAATCGTACTGTACACAAAAGCAAGAAACGAGGATAGGTGATACCGTACACAAAGAGAAGAAGAGAAGGAATATAAAGAATCCATGTATAGGCTATAAGAAGCCGAGCCATTTGACCAAAGCAAATCCGCAAATCCTCTAGCTAGCAAGCATTCGTGTTATTAGGTCATTATGAGCAGTATCTTGGACCATGTTTTGCTTGTTACTCTTTTTGTAATCCATGTATTCGATGCGCAGAAAAGACTGACTCTGGCAACTCTTCTTTATTTAACGAGTAAAGTACAATACGGTACAAGTTACCTCCTGCTGATGATAGCTTACTCTTCTCTAGTCTCAATAATGCTCATGTAATGCTCATGTAATAATGCCCATCAGCTCTACCTCAATTCCTGCATGACGTGCTCGACAATGCCTGCAACGACGGGCTCGATAGCAGCGAGAGTGGAGTTATTCTGGGCAGGGTGTTTCCCGTAATTCCTATTCATGGCGTCCTTGTACTGGGAAATGGTTAGCGATTGAACTAAAGCCCCTGGTTCGGGATGGACAAGACGTACCTTGAAGCCGAAATTCAGGCAAAGCGCAAAGACGAGGCCCACGCAAACGACAACGGGACCGGTGAGGGCATCAAAGTCCTTGCCGGACCTCTGCATGATGAGTTTGGATCTCCACATGTAGATGGCCCATCCCCAGACGCCGGTGAAGACGGCGATGATGGTATACACGAGGGCGAGACCCCTGGCGATATCGTTTTCCTCGCCGGCAGCGTTGAAAAGACCCAGAGATAGCGAGGCGAGCAAAACGGTGACGTGCTGCCATTTGATGAAGGTGCGCTGGTTGGCGAGCCAGACTTTGGCTTCGACTTTGACGGGGCCCTGGTCTTTGATCCAGTATTCGGGCTTTTGAACAGAAGCTGGGACGGGGTGGTCGCGATTGCGACGATGCTGTGCATACTTGGACGTGCTGAAAGCGGGGAAAAGGGAGCCCAGAGCGGAAGGGGTGTGGGCGTTGACGTGGCCATTTCCGTTCGTGTTGGCGGGATTTCGAGAAGCCTGTTCGCCGTCCTCATCCGAGTCTGCTTCTTGGGCGACATTGTCTAGACCGGTGGGAGCAGAGCGGGCGATGGAACCCAATGATTGCGAGGGCTGGCTGGCGCGCTTGGTGGAGTTTGGACCGACCCAGACGGTCTTCTGGCTAGGAGAGCCGACGGGAGAGAGCTGACCCGGGACACGAGAACCACGGCGGCCACCGTTGTCCTTCAGAAGGGAACCGACAGCCTGTACGTCTTCTTCTTGCTTCCGGCGAAGGGCTTGCTCCTTCTTAAAAGCGTCCTCGGGGTCTTGACGGATGTCTTCTTCGAGGGCAGACAGCCAGAAGGGGAAGGTGTTGACGTTGTCTTCGAAAAGCTGGGCAACACCGTGGACAAACTTGCTGAAACGGGGGGTTTTGTAGACGAGGTGAGAATTCATGAGATCGTCGACCCACTCGTAGTTCTTGTCATTCTTGACCTTGATCTCGAGCAGAGCGTGGGGGAACTTGGAGAGCTCGCCCTTGCGAATGCTTCCGAAAGGCCATTCCAACTCTGCATTGTCGATGTCGGTGCGGTGCCAGTCATCGGGGTCACGACAAGGACGGTCAGGGTCAATGGCATCCTCACGGATGAAGGCCAGGTTGGTATCGAGCGAGATGCGAACGCGGTCATCGCCAGGTATCTGGAAGGCAGTGCGAGTGTAGTTTGCTCGAAGTACAGGTTGCAGGTCCTTCTCCTTGATGAATGATTGGATATCGGTGATGCTCTTTTCAAAGGCATTGACTTCGGCCGAGTCGTTGCCTTGACGAGACCTGCGCTTCTCAATGGTCTTGGCCATATCTTCCTCGCCCTTGAGGAATGGCTGAATGTACTTCTCCTTGATGGGGAAGCGCTCGTCCTCGCTCGTGCCGTCCGTCTTGACCGTCTTCTTCTCGAAGACGATCTCGGGCTTCTGCGAGAGCTGGCCAAACCATCTCAGACGGACCGAGGAAGCATCACTCTTGTGATCGACCTTGTCGGTGTAGAGGGAGAAGTTATGGTTGTCAAAATAGATGGAAGTGAGGGTGGGATCCTTTTGACTGCCCTCGGCAATCTTTGACGTCTGAGGGTTATAGACGAGGACGGGAAGGCGACGGAGGATGACGGTCTTGACTTCGAGGAGGTTATCCATGTGCACCCAGAACTTATGCGAGGTATATCTCTCTCCTCCGAACGTAGACTCGGTCGTTGAAACGGGCAGCTCCTTGGCTTCGAGGTTGGTGTGGCAGAAAGAGTACATGGCGGAAAGCCTGTACAGCAGGGGAGAATAGTCTTCCTTGTTGAACTCGACCTCGGCCAACATGGACTTGACCAACGGACGCACGCTGGACACTCTTCCACCTCTCTTTCGGTCGTGCTTCTTGGCAATCTTGAGGAAACCAGTGTAGTTTATACGACTGTACTTCTCAAGCTCGTTGATGTCCTTTGTGATGCCGTCGAGCTCTTCAAGCACTTGTTTGAGGATCTGCGTCCTCTCGTCGTCATTTGGCAAGGCCTTCTTCCCATGTTGATTACTCTGCTCGCTGTCCTCATTCTCGGCCTGTTCGTTGGGTTCGGCGGCCTTGATACTGGTGGCGACGGGTTCGAGCTTTGATTCACATTGATTGCATCTGTCGTTCAACTTCTGATAGGTCGACTTGTGGAACTTTTTGACCTTCTCGAGCTGCTTGTTGACGAGCTCGTCGAAGAAGGCCTGGGCATCGTCGTCGGTCCACTCGGACCTCTCTTGGCCAAGGACGGGACTTCCAGATGGCGAATCATCCTCTCTTAGCAACTTCTTGAGTTTGGTGTAATCTATGTATTGGTCCTTCCATGGCTCGTAGATGGATTTGCGGAGAGTGGTGCCGAACTTCATCTTCGACGGGCCAATTCAATGGCAATTTCGGGATTTCAATGATTGGACTGCTTATGCAGGGGATTGACTGGAAGATTGGGAAACGGCAGGAACAGTAAATGGATAAATTTCATGAAGCTGTTCAATGCTCCTCAACCACTTCTCTTCTGGCAAGAGGTCAAAGAGCTGTGCCATGTTGTGATCCAATGAGATGCGCCGAGTGAGAACGTGAAGCAGAATAAACTTCCGGTTCAGGGCAAACGTCGTGCACGGCGCAGTCGGAAGTCCACAGCTTCTGTTCCACTGTTCTGCCCCACGCTCGTGATGCGAACTCCACACTTGGCGTTGCTGATGCGCATCGTAAGCTCGTAAGGTGAATTATATCGTCACATGTCCATGTTTTGTCATACCCTTCATCATGTCTTCATCGACTCGAAGCCACGACTTGATCGCAAATCTTCGCTCCACTATTCAAAACCTCTCTGCGAATCCATGTCCATATGTCGTCGGCCCAGAGTCGACGAAGAAGAGGGCGTCGGTCGCGCTTATCGTTAGGGTTCAGCCGCAATATTCTCACTGGCCTGATGCCGACACGACGCCGCCAAAGGATGTGGATTCCTTTTTCAATCAGGACTGGGCCAAGCATGGCGAACCTGAAGTCCTTTTTATCAAAAGGGCTGCGAGAAAGGGTGATCGCTGGACTAGCCATGTAGCCCTTCCTGGTGGCCGTAGAGATGCAGAAGACCTCGATGATCAAGCCGCTGCTGTGCGGGAGACGATGGAGGAAGTCGGACTTGACTTGTCTCCCAACAATGCCATCCCGATAGGCAATCTGCCCCAGCGAGTAGTCACGACTAGCTGGGGAAAGGTCCCGTAGGTTTAGTCTGCCAGTAGAATACCATGGCAATCCAAGACTAAGTATTGCGGGTAGGTTAATGGTCCTCTGTCCCTACGTCTTCCTTCTCACAAATCCACACTTCCCTTCTCTCCGCTTGCAACCTACTGAAGTCGCCTCGACACACTGGGTGCCTCTGAGCGCCCTTCTATCCGCCGAACACCGCACCGTGTCTTATGAGGACGTGTCGAACAGACTAGCCAACCAAGAAACCGGTGTCAAGAGATGGATGCTTCGTGCAATGCTAGGTCAGATGGAATTTGCTGCCATCAGACTTCTTCCCGCAGAGTCGTTATACTGCACATTGTCACCAGCCGAGGATAGCAACAAGAAGAGCGAGCTGGCTACCTTTTACAACGCACCCTCGTTCATCACAAAGCTATGGGACACATACCGGAAACCTCTTCCTGCCCCACAGAAGCAACCTCTGCTCCTATGGGGTCTGACCCTGGGTGTCATGGCCGACTTTCTCGACATGTTTCCGCCGAACAACGCTCTGCAATTGTGGAGTTACCCTACCTTTACGCCATGGGACGTCAGATTCGTCATCTGGGCCATGACATATACATTCAGGCAACAGAAGCTGCACGAGCTCAAGACTGGACAAGAAGGTCCTGCAGCTGCTGCTGTTGAAGAGGGCCTTGATGCCGTTCAAGTCCCTAAGAAGATGCATTCAAGCAGATACATGACCAGGAGCATAGATCTGTCCCAATCCCAGACTTTTGCCAAGGATGAGTTGCACAATGTTGGCTTGCCTGGTCTTGGTTCGGGCAGAGGGCAAAGAAGTGGAAGAAGTGCTGTGGGCACGCTACTGGATGGATACTACGACATTCTCAGAAGGGCTGTCGCTGTGGCAGTGGTCGGAAGAAGTTCTGTATTGGCTCTGATGTTTGCCTGGGTTCTGTTGCGATATAGAAGACGGCAGCAAGTTGCTCGTATAGCATAAACTTCTTTTGCCATTGCTTACCATTCCATTATCCAATCAAAGCCCGAACGTTAGTAATCCCCCCTCCCCCCCCCCCCCCCCCAGCTTTCGGCATTTCTTTGCCCGAGCTTTGTTTAGACACGAGCATTCCATATTGTGCGTCCGCATGGCCATGTGGTAAGCGGGCGGCTCCCACTTCATGGAAATGCCTTCAGAATGATGGCACATGTCTGTTGATGGTCCCCGATGTCAATCCCATTCTTGTTGCGAGCATATTCGACATGGGGCAATTGGCCGAATGGCTTCGGCATTTGAACCATCGGGTTACAGTCCGACCGAGATATGCTCCCTCGCACCCACATAGCAGGCGTCGGCGACGGATCATCATCCAACCATCTACTTTGGGACCTCCGCCTTGACGGCAATCGAGTTGTTATCGTTGTCTTCGTCCCAATTCCTCTTTCTCATAATCTTCTCTTTTCTTGTATACACAATATAGGCTGCCATCTTACAGTGTCCTAATAGCCCCATTTCTTGTCTTCGATTGGTCCTTTCGTTACCCCGCACGCTACTCACCATGGCCAAAGTGTATACTTACGACGAGGGTTTGTTCTAATTGATCATGATCCAATACCCGCAGCCACTGACTGCCTCCCAGTGCAACAGCATCGTACCTCAGACTCGTGCTGGGTTATTCTCTATGGCAAAGTATACGATGTCACCAAATTCGTGCCAGAACACCCTGGTGGAAGCAAGATCATTCTTCAATTGGCCGGCCAGGATGCGACAGAGGAATATGACCCAATACACCCGCCCGGCACCCTTGAGGACGAGTTGCCAGCAGAGGCTCTATTGGGAGACATTGATGCCTCAACCCTCCCAGCAACTGAGAAATCGCCGGCACAAGAGAACAAGACTCCAGAACAAGAACTCATGACATTAGACGACTGCCTAAACATGGACGATATCGAAAAGGTGGCAACTCAGAATATGACCAAAAAGGCATGGGCCTACTACTACTCTGCCGGCGACGATCTCATCTCCAAACACTTAAACAACAACGTCTACCGCAACATCCTCCTCCGTCCCCGTGTCTTCAAGGATGTGACCAACTGCGACACAAGCACCACTCTCCTTGGCAACAGAGTCCACATTCCGCTCTTTGTATCCCCGGCAGCAATGGCACGCCTCGGCCACCCAGACGGTGAACACGGTATAGCGCAAGCCTGCAAAACATACAACGCCTGCCAGATCATCTCAAACAACGCCTCTCAATCACCTGAACAAATCTGCGCCGACGCCGCGCCTGATCAGATCTTCGGCTGGCAATTATATGTCCACGTTGATCGCAAGAAGAGTGAGGACATGCTCAAGCGCGTCAACAAGATCAAACAAATCCGCTTCTTAGTCCTTACCCTTGACGCCCCCGTCCCAGGCAAGCGAGAGCTCGATGAGCGAGAAGGCAAGAACGTCGGCTCCAATCTCCCCATCCGTTCTGCCGCACAAGAGGGATCAGCCTCGGAAACATCTCCCAATCCAAAATCCGCCAGCGAGCCCACCAAGAGCAAAGAGGGCTCGGGCTCGGTAGCCCAAGCCATGTTCGCCGGTACAGCTTGCGATTTGACGTGGCAAGAGACGTTGCCGTGGTTGGCTCAACACACCCATCTGCCCATCGTTCTCAAGGGTCTACAAACGCATGAAGATGTCTACATGGCTTCCTGCTACCCACAGATCAAGGGTGTAATCCTCTCCAACCACGGCGGTCGTTCCGCAGACACCTCACCCCCATCTATCCACACCCTGCTTGAGATCAGAAAGTACTGCCCAGAAGTCCTCAACAAAATCGAAGTCTGGGTTGACGGAGGCATCAAGCGCGGCACCGACATCGTCAAGGCTCTGGCCCTGGGAGCCAAAGGTGTAGGCATGGGCAGGAACGCCCTCTACGGTCTCGGTGCCGGCGGAACACAAGGAGTGGAGCGCGTTTTCGAAATCCTAAAGGCCGAGATGGAGACGGCCATGCGATTGCTCACCGTCCAGCGTGTCGACGAGCTGGGTCCCCATCACGTCAACGCCAGAGCCGTCGAAAGGGATATCTACGACGGTCCCGCCGGCTTCGAGAAACTGGGCATGTGGGTATCGAGTAAGCTGTAGACGGACGAGCTGTACAGTAGAGGCGAATGTGATTCGCTATCCACATGATGAATATGCTTCCACGAGAAGGAGCGAAACAAAGGAAATGCCCCGACCACCACCATGACCCTTGAATCTTGAGCCTATCTTCTTCGCCGCATTATTGTTTGCCAAACATGTAAAGAAAAATACGGTAGCTGCCGGCATGTTGTCTGATCGTCCCCAACGTGCTTCTTCTGTGCCGGTTGCACTCCAAGCGGACTAGTCTATACTCTGCAACATACCGGAATCATGGTTCTTCACGAGCGCTGGAGCTTGATGCTTAGCAAGTATATGAGTGGATACGCAAGAATGCAAAGGGCCAAAGAGAGCTTCTCAATGTCTCAAATCAAAAGGCCAAGGCAAGATGTGCTCAGAATGCCGCCCTTGCTAAGACACGCGCGTACGTGTCTCTGTATGCTACCTGCCGAGAAGAGCGATATCGGACCGAACAAATAATCGGCCTCGAGGCATGAATATCAAATCCTCCCGACCACTTTACGCAACGGCTCCACGATGGATTGCTGGAAGAGTCTCTGTGCCTCGTATCCATCTCTCCCCGCCGACCGAGTCTCGAAGTCGAGACAGGCCAGGATGGTATCGGTCAAGACGTGACCGACCTGATGCGGTAGATTCTTGCCGCACTTTTATTCCATCTGTTTGCGTATGGTTTGGGGAGAGAGGTGCTCGTTCTCCGAAATCTTCATCAGAGATGCAATGTCCCTCCAATTGGCGATTTCGAAAAGCACGATTCCCTGTCGTGCGTGGCACGCTCTGGGTCAGCCATGCCATCCACCATGATGCGGAAACATGTTTACCGAGATGACTTACGAGAGAATAGACGTCGTGAGCTTTGGTGAACTTGGCCCGCGGCCTTCCCCATCGAAAGGGATGTCGGTAGAGGTTGTTCGTGAGATTGTGATCTTCTTCCAATTTTGTACCTGCATCTTCTGATCTGGCGTACTCGAAGCCGAACAACCACGGCGTTGAGAGATTGATTGATCCGGCGAGTGCAGAAGGCGTCCTTGCCGAGCCAGGAATCACGGTCGACTGGTCGCCTGGTATGAAGAAGATGTTGCTGCTCCGAATCTCCTTGTGTACCCAACCTACGCGGTGAAAGTTCTCAAGGGCAACGGCCAAGGCGTGAGCAAGACAGATGCGATGCCCCAAAGGCATTCTCGACTGGGACTTGTACAAGTCCAACAACATGTAAGGGGATTGCTCCATGATGTTTTTCCGGGGTTTTCGAAAACAAGTCCGAGTTTGTGATTCAGTTTGTCGTGAGTGTAGCCGACACAACGCAGTATGTGAAAGCCAGTTCTTTTGGGCATGCATAGTAACGTGGTGATCCGTCCAAGTTGCTGTACCGTTTCTTGGAATGGTTATCCCGTCATCGGATCCTCATCATAAGCGAAGAACTCGGCAAGGACTACTTTCTTGTCAATCTCTCCTATCCGAAAACGGGCATTGCCATCCATGAGCTTGATTCTGTCGCGAGGCAGTTCGAGTGAGTCCGTTATAACAGAATCACGAAGAAGGCATTGTCGAAGGGAGATGGCGTCTTCAGCACCGGCTGCTAGAGCACCCTTGTCGCCGAGCGCTTGATCGAGTTCATCTTCGTTGAGATCCAAGAGAAGAGGAGTCTCGACTGCGCTGCATACAGCTGACACAGCAGCCTGGATGGAATCATATGCTTCAGAGATGGCATCTTCATCTGATTGTGTCACAGCGCTCCTTGAATTAGTGGTCGAATGTGTCATGGTAGTGTTCAGAGCTTGGAACTCTCGCAGAATGGCAGTCTGAACAACCGGTGATAGCTTCTTTAGAATCGATCCCGTGGGGAAACAGTTAGAATCGACCTGCATTTGCAGATTGCGTGCTCTCAGGATGACCGCCTCGATGTTGACGGCCGTGACGTTGTCAGGAGGGGCAGTCTTCAACCAATCGGCAAGTTCAAGACCAGACACGTCGTCTGTGAGCGAGGCTCGAAGCAATAGATAAGAGGAAGGTTTTTTTCATAAAGCTTTGCTTGACATATGGGCGCAAGGGCTGTAATGTAATACTTGTGGGGCTGTTTTCCGCAAGGTCCGCCCAGAAAGGAGTCTCTATTAACATGTCACAAAGCGTCACCCTCAATCATCCAGCGAAGAATCCTGACCCTCAATATGTTCGTCTTCGCGCAGTATCTTGAAAAGATGCCGTACCGTAATGACATTCTCCTTGTTCCGCGAGAGCGCACGATGTAGAAAGCTCGTGAATGATTTTCTTCCCGGCTCCGGAGTCTTGACGCCCTTCGCAGACGCAGCAAGAAGTTCAAATCGGCCTTGACTTTTTGATCCTCTGGAAGCAATGGCTGCCTCACAGCAGTCAAGAACGAGTAGTACATCACCAAGGGCAGCGTATAGAATCTGTTGACTGGCAGACCAGTAGAGCGTAGGCCCTCCGTTCTCGAATCTGCGTATAGATGGATTGTTAACAGTGTATTGTCTCCATTGTTGATATCACTTACGCGGCCCACTGAGCTTCACCCTTTGGCGAACTGAAACAATGATCAGCGTAATATACAATGATGAGTGATCGAGAAGCATGACAATAGTCGGCGACAAAAGCTGCCAATTGATAATTGAGTCTTTGTTCAGATTTGGTTGGAGGAATAGGAAATGATGTTACTGTGAAATTAAACTTCTTCTCGAATAGCCGCCGGAGATCTTGGAGCTCGCTGTCGGGGTGGAGATCGTTCTCTTTCCAGTAGATTAGGAGCACGCTCATACTATCGTACTCCAATCTTTCAGCGAGGTGTCGTGACGCCGATTCTGCAAAGTCGTTGGCGATCTGAACTTCAGTCATCCTGCTAGTGCTGGGCGAGGGACTAGGCTGTGTCTCCGTACCCCCAGAACGATGAACGGACGAACTGTAGACTTGAGACTGCGATCTATAGGGTCGTCCGTTAGACCGAATTGCCTAGTATTTGTGAGTCACAGCCTCCTGATAGACCTTCTCCGAAGAATAGTCCTTTAGTTGCACGGCGTACATGACAGAGTCAGCATGGTCGATCCCGCTTTCACTGTTGGGCTGCCAACATATGCCTACCCAATGAATGGGAGCTGCTGTGTCGGCAATAAAGTTTCCGTATCATTACATTGTCACACAGCTTCTGCCACGCTCACTGGTCATGCGCCCGCCTTACGGGCGAGGCTTCTTCCACGTAGCTGATGGTGACTTCCTTTGGGCTCGCAATACATGCAGAAAGCCTTGGTACATAAACTGGCTGAATGACTTACTCGCTGTCTTCCTTCGAAACCATGCAGCATCGTCTGAGAGAAAAAATGCCTTCACAACCTCGACAGCGTCTAGGAAGAAGCAAGCCTCAATACGAGGAAGATGGGGAATTCATTTTCGAGGTATTATTCACAAAAGCAGTATCGGTATTGTTGTGTCGTTAATGATACTCACCAAGGATCCCACTGCATTCTCTGACTCTGTACCGGGCAAATTCCGCGCACATGTCGTTGAGTATGTGAACGCAGCCAAGGTTAGTCAAATCACATCCCCACCTTTCTGGGAGCCTAGGGTTCATTTCACCAGTTTCCTGCGATACCCGCATACAAAGTGGGTGAGGTGGTTTATCTCGACGTTTTGGGACAGACCCAACCTGCCGGTCCATATGTCGTATCAAGAGTTGAAGAGAACAGCATGTATAGGATCAAGAGGCAGGACAACTCTCAGGAGTTTCCACAGTTAGTTCCAGAGGACAAGCTTAGGGTGCCGGTGGGCCCGTAGAGTTGTTCCTTAGATAGCGATAGTCCCATAACACCTCACATAGTCACGACCCTGAGTGGAACACTGAGCTTACTTCTGCCACATAGAGGTAGATACGCTGTCATATAACAGGGATAGAGCCCTCTAGGTATGTTGTATCGCCACGTCGTTATGCTCTCTTCAATTTCGCATCAGTCACGTACGAGCCGTCACGCAATACCTACGTGTCATCATGCATTACAATGAGTCGTAAGCGAAATATTGGAAGCCTTGCAGGCCAGGTTTTTCCCCGACCCAAAGCACCATATCTGGTCGCAAGCTCACCATGTGTAATATCCAGATCAAGTAATACCTACTACTGGACTCTTCATCTCCATCTCCGTCTGTGCTAGAGAAGTGCAAGAATAATCAACTTCACAAGAAAGGAGAATCCCTCTTTGTTAGGTTTCCCAGCATGTCAAACCAGACAAAGCAGTCTGTGACTTCTGTCCAGGGTCACGCAGGGCAGCTGCAATTTCTCCGCCGACCGCGCGGTAAGTACCACGTAAAACACTAATCTCGAGTCGAGGTACTGAGATAGGTTTCAGTACAAGCTACTGTTCCTCATCATCGGAGCAACTATTTTGTGCACCACCCGAGGAAAGGTTCGTAATTCTCGCCCCCTTCCCCTGCAGTCCGCAACATCTCATGCTCAACAATAATTTCCACAGTCGAATCACGCCGCCAAGGCTACCCAAGGTTGGCTGCTTTCGTTAACAGCGACAAAGACTTTGTAGTCTTTAGAGGCTTTGGAGAGTTGCAAGCACGGATCCTCTTGTACAAGCAAGACGAGATCGTTCTACTTGAAGAAAGACTGCACAGCGTAGACAGCAATGAGACGTCAGCTTACAACCTGAACGCCAGAAGACACGATCAGAATGTCGAAAGGAGAGATCTCGTGTCAGAGATAAGAGTCAAAGCTGAACGAGTACCGTAAGAAAAGCCGCGTTGCTCCCCAATTCTCGGTTGCATTGACATGGTACAGATAAACTTTTGAAGACCTACTTTCAGCAAGTGCAACGCCCAAGAGCAAGGAAGGAGCTTGTTCGCAATATTTCCCATTGGATGGATGGCGATAAGCCTGTGTGATACAGTCCGAGTCAACATTTCTTGACGATTGGGATGATCTGGTGTCTCCGGATTATCCAGCGGACAAGGGTGGTCTCGACCGATTCCTCGAAAGAAGTATGATAACACTTATCCATCGTGGATTCAGTAATGTGAGAGACCTTCCGTTCATAAAGGAAGTTTCGTAAACCTAATCATTCATGAAGAGCGATACTACAAAGACGAACGACAGCCATGTTCTTCATTTCTCTCATTCGCAAATCACAGCCGGTTCCAGGATATTTACAACAATCCTCGCAGTAGCTACACTAGTTGGACCAATTGTTGTTTTATTCCATGTCGACAGTACTGCTTCAAGATTGTGGATCATCGCAATTTTCACCGGCATGTTCTCATCTGCGCTTTGCTCGTTAACGCAATCTCGGAACTATGAAATATTTTCTGCTACAGCCGGGTAAGTCAAGTGTACATGAATTAAGATCGGCCATCTCTTACCTCTGTCAGATACTGTGCTGTCATGGTTGTCTTCGTTGGCAGCCTTCCAGGTGCTTCGAACTTCACGACTTGAGACTTAGGCTGTTCATAGACAAGTGCCACTCTGGGCTTTGGAGAAAACTTTTGATTTCCTCTAAAGAGTTCTTGAACTCCTTTATGGCCAAAGGGTTCCGGTCTTTGAGCCAAAAGTAGTCTTGGCTAGGGCTTTTGTATCTGAGCTCGTGAATCGCCTTCTCGCAGATTTCTAATGGCGTTCCAGTCGTCGGCCTGGGCGATCGAAGTTTGGCCAACTTCCAATTAGCTCCTGCGAGGACCGGTGCTTTCACTCCATGAACATCTCCGAAATACGCGGCTTTGTGGAGAGGAGTCCATCCCATAGAGGTGAATTGATCCAGGAAAGATGAATCTCGCAAGCGTGGATGTTCCTCGAGCAAGTCCCGAACTATAGATGATCTAGTTCGAGAGCTCGCGCCAGACACTGCGGCGTGGAGAATAGTGCTTTCCGGCATGCCACCCCTAGGCCTGAATCGTGACTCTGCGCCGTTCTCGATCAGTACCGATGCTGTTCTGACCTTTCGGAAAAGTATTGCTTGCTCTAAGGGAGTCGTACCTCCTCGATCACCGAGCTCCATCGCTGCGTTCCATTTGATGAGGACCTGTGTCGCCTCGGATCTTCCCCACATGGTGGTGTACAGTAACGCGGTATTTTGACGTTCATCTCCAGCCTTTGCGTCAACATCTACCCTGCCACTTTTGAGCAGTATTTCGATCATATCTGCGCTGCCACCAATTGCAGCTTAGTGTAGAGCGTTTCGCCCAAATCGATCTGTTTCTTGGAGATCAGTGGCTAAGTCCAAGGCCAAGGAAAGGGTCCAAAAATCGAAAGGCCTGTCAGCGCAATCTATGGTGACAAAACTGGCGAGGTTGCGGTTATCAGAGGCATGGATGCTATGAGAGTTGCCACCAGCCTTGATCAATCCTTCAACAATATACTGCTCTGATGTTGAGCTCGCGAGCGCGGTGTGTAAAGCAGCAAAACCATACACATTTTTTCCGTTAATATCTATGCCATGTTTGCAAAGTACTTGTATGGTCCTTTCGACAGCGGTGCGATGGTCACCGCCGTGGCATATGAATCGAGCGAAAGGGCGAGTTGTGTGGCCGATAAAGTGAAAGACCGAGTGATCATCAACGTGGTCCCCCATGACATCTGCGCTACGCTGAATCAAGAATTCCACAATTTCAGGATAATGAAACGTTACAGCAATATCCAGTGGGCTGTAGTTCGGTGTCTCCACTTGGTTTGGTTCATCGTGGAATACTCGCCGACCTTTCCAGCGGGTATTAAGATTGGCACCCAGCCTGAGGAAAGTCTGGACCAAGGGCAGATTTCGGGTCCGAACTGCCCAATGCAGTGGTGTCCCATAAAGCTCCATACAGTGCTCTGGACATATTATGGGGACTTCCACTACTGTGTCAAGCATCTCCGCACACAGTCCTGTATGTGACGGTGAGGCTGACGAGCCCACGATCAAAATCTCTGCAAGAGTATCCGCTTCGGTAGCTTCAAACATGATCCAGTGAAGAGGGGTTGGACCTGCACTTCCAGAGACATAACATGAGCACCTAGAAGCGAGCTTTTTTGCCGCCTCATACCGACCATATCTACAAGCCATTGTAAGTGCTTCAGACAATGTAGCGCCATGACTTCTGGTTGGGTAAGTTGGTCTTTCAAGGTGGGTTGGGCGCACACCAGAGTGCGTATTAGAGAACTCTCGATATCTGTTGGCTCACATTGTCTCTGGAATTGACGGACACGCCGAGAAAAGTAACTGCTTGGAAGGGCTGTATCCCGTTTTGCATCTGTATCCAACCCTTTAGCGTCACCTTGTAGAGCAAGTCTGATGCGGCCTTTGATTGCCTGGGCGATGGGATTAGATGGAGCAGCTGATTCAAGACAGCGTATAGTTTTTCCATGGTCTGGCCTGATGCCAACGCCAAGGCAATAGCAAACGCTCAACTGTAGAAGCGCTGTACCTCGAACGATGGAATTTGAGTCGTATACTCTCTCTTGCAGCTTTTTCGAGACGCGAACTTGTACTTCCCAAGGCGGAGGAGCAGCCATTGAAATCTAAGTTTGTTAGTTATTGCCTTCCACGATAGAATCATTTTTTACGAACCTCGAACAAGCTCAGTGCCTGATGGTAGGATGCTTGGGCTTTCTGTGCCGGTGGGTCCTTGAACGCTACCATCTTATGCTCGTCAGAATCCATGGAAGAGGTCCCGCGTGAGCCCTGAATTGGAGATTCGAACTTGTACTGAGCCCCGGTACAAGTCGATGGAAGGTCGTCTGCCTGGGCGATGCGGGAGAGCACTGTTCGAGCTCTGGGAACCCATGCGGAACCTGAGTTCTACGTAGTGAAAAGGTGGATGACGGGCGCTCTTTTCTATCTTTCCTATTAGCTCAGTGAGATAGAAGCGAGTTTCTCCTGGAGCAAACTTACCTTGTGTCCCGACTTAGTCGATGGAATACTTCCTTGATCCCGCACCGCTTCACAGGGTCATCACTCAGCGCAGCCATCAATGTATCTTCAACAACTCCACTTAGCTCTTTACAATAGGGTTCGTCTTTCTCTCTCAGACTTTCGCAAAACTTTCTTGCCTGTCTCAGAAGCCCGTCTTCCTCGTGTCCCCAAAGCCTCAACCGAAGGTCCTGCTCCTTCTCCCCCTTGAACAGCCAATTCTTGTCAACATAACTTTCTCCATTCTTAATAACCTCCCACAAGCAGAGCCCAAAGGAATAAACATCTGACTTTGCAAATAACTCAAATCTGTCCTTTGGTTCTCCAGCGTTCGGATGAAATCGGTTCTGTATTTCTGGAGCATTGTATTTTTCTGTTCCCCAGGGTCGGACACGTTTTTCCACAATCTCCGTCCTAGACAGAGCGCATCCAAAATCTGCAAGTTTCGCAACTTGAGGTCGTTCGACAAACGAATCTCCTATGAAGTCAGCCCCTGTATCAAAAACGAGCACGTTCTCTGGTTTGATATCTCCGTGAATGAATCCGCATTTGTGAAGAGCCTCAATTCCTGCAGCGATATCCAGCGCCAGCTCCCGACGCTCCCTCAGGGGAATATTACATCGATGCAGGTATTGTGGCAAAGTACCATGGTCCAAAAAATCGACGACAAGATACAGGAGGGCACCAGCTCGAGGATCAGATGTCCAACCGTATGCCAAAGCTCGTATGATACATGGGTGGTCTCTCAGTGGTGGATGTGTCAGCACTCGAATATCGCGCATGACGTTGTTGTACAGTCGGTGAAGCTCTTCGGTAGATCTGTCCTTGCTGAGCATGTGCTTGACAGCCACATAGTAGGGTTCGATCCCCGGTTTGGTGAAGAGTTCCCGATTAACTTGGAAGCTAGTGCCTCGTCCAAGATGGCCATCAGACTTTAGGCTGTAAGGACTCATAAATGGTAGAATGCTCCGTGTCACAGCTAGAACTTGACCGACGTCGAAATCTTGCTCTTCTTCTTGGCCTTGTGACAAATCTGCGCTACCTTCTTCATCGAATTGGGAGCCCCATAGAGTGGAGGACATAGCTTGAATAATTGGAAGCAAGAACAAACAATGTTTTGAGTACAGACAGGCAAAGAGATCTAGACTGGATAGCGAAGGGTCAATGGAAAAACATGCTCTCAGGACACAAACCCTGTTTTACAACAAGTATGATGAGACTGTCATACACAGCGGCTGACGGGCGTGTCAGCCCGAGATACTTGCAGTCGATCCTTCGAGATGCACGCTGCATGCTGCATGCACGCCTGACTGGGATTTTCGCCTCAATCATCGCTTTGCAGCGTTGGCGACCATCTATAGCACAGATCCCTCGGATGCTGTAGAAACTGTTTCTTGCGGTAGACCGACAAGTGCGCTTTCTAATGCAGGTAAGGTCTCGACCAATCGGCTGCAAGGGAGCTTGGTAGACGAAATGAAGTGTAAGCCATTCTAAAATTCACCCTGGATGTAGCCAAGCAGAGTCTTGTAAATCGTGTCTACGATAAGTGCTACTGCCCTAACCTGTGTCAGCTTGTTAAGCATTGCTAGTGTGTCCAAAGTTTTCGCTGCTTGCCCGCAATAATTGATTCAAAGCATCCATAACCACACCAAACGTGCTTTTCCGCGTTCAAGCGCTTCATTCGGTCTCAACCTTGCCTCTTTCCATACTGTACTAAGAAGGTAACAGATCAATCTATAAGAGTCTTACCAGACTTCACAAACAAAAAGGCATCAAAGAAACAGGCCATCTACAGCGGTCCAGCACTCCAGGACGTCAAACAGGCGGGATTGGGAGTGCTGTAAGCAATAAGCGCATCAGATCCGCAAACACAAACAATTAGCTTGACGTGACGATCAGGGATAGAGTAATGGAAGGAGATAAAACATATTTGCACATGTCCAAAGATTACAGGAGCGGGGCAAAAACTACTCGGGTTGATTTTATAAAAGGATACATTCGCCGAGAAGGGTATTCGCGTCACTACTCCCTGTTGAATTGCTTTCTTCCCTTTCATGCCATACTCTCTAAGCGGTGGCATTCTACGCCTCCTCCTCATCGGTCGCGGCCGCGGTTGCAGCACCGGCGTGGGTTAGACTTGCTTCGGAAGCGGCGGCGCCGTCGTCAGAGGAGGGGAATGTCTCTGTAGCTGCGTCATCCTCACTCGTGCGAGCTTCGTTTTCATTTGTGGTTTGATCGGAACCCTGCTCGGCAGAAGGGTCCACAGTGATACCAGCGGGAAGGAAGGAAGCGTCATCTTCTGCATCGAGTTGGAGGAGGTAAGTTTCCCAAAGTTCGATGAGCTAGGGCATTGTCAGTAAGTGGTCCAATAACAAGCAGAGTGGGTTGGAAGAAAGCATACCTCTTTCTGGGCCTCAACAGCGCCCTCCAAAAAGGTTTCTACGCCAGACTTGAAGTCCTCGACCTTTTCTTTTTCGAAACGTTCGAGTTCGCTCCTCATCAGACGACCCATATCTTCGAAAAGCAATCTGCTCTGATGGACTCTTCTTTCAGCATCTCCGACATCAGCTTGCATCTGGCTCAAACGGTCTTGCTGTGTTCGACCAGCACGAAGAAGCTTCTCCTGTGTGTTCTTGAGCTTGGCAAGGGCAGACTCGGATGCGTGCCATGCGTGGTAGGCTTTCTGTCGCTGCTGGAATGCTGTCTTGATAGAACCGATGAGGCGTATGTACTCATCAATGACAATTCCCAGAGTAAGTACGTCCTGCTGGGCTTGGCGGTCGTAAAGCTCCTTGATACGCATCTGGATATCGGAGAGACCTTCTAAAGGCGCCGAGAGCGATGGTGAAATCTCGACGAGGGCTAATGCGTGTAATGACAAGCTCAAGTCGTTACATGAATCAGAAAGAGCCTTACGTTGCAGAACGACGGTGTCTGTGGATTTGAGCAAAGCCTTGAGCTGGTTCTCAAGAGCATCAAGGTAGATCTTGCGATCATGGAACCACTGGGACACAATTAGTATTCGTATCAAGAGGGTTGGATTGAGGCGACACACATCATCGTGCTCGACGAACTTGGTGCCGCTACCAACAGACAGCATGCCGCCAAACATGCCAGTCTTTGCTTCTGGAAGGCCGACGTCCTTACGCTCTTTATGCTTTATATCGACGTTGAAGGCGTCACTTTCCAGGAAGAGCTTCAGATCGCCGTCGTGTTGAAGGACGGGATGAGAAGTCGTCTTGTTAAGCATACGCTCCAATGCAGCCCTTCTCGACTCGACAAAGCTTTGGTCAAATCGGCCGACAGCTTGCTTCTCTGGTGGTGGGGGAACCACAACGCCCGGGTTGTTGTTGTGCAATTGGTTGTATAGCCATAGGAAGTCACGGTAGCGACGTGAGACGGTGAATTCGGGATTGCGATATGCTTTTGATGTCGTCTATGCCTGTCAGTATGAACATTTCGCGTGAGTCGAAACATTGAAGATACCTTGGTAAAGACTTGGTAGACGGTGTGCGAGCCCGTCAGATCTCCGACCTTGTGCGGGTCGCCGACGGAGATGTCAAAGGTGGGCTTGGCTGCTTGCTCGATGCTGACGCTTGGGTGAGTAGATCGCTTGGGCGCATCGTTGTTCGGCGGTGGGATCGGACGAGGTTTGACGAAACCTGTGCCGCTAACATCCTCCTCTTCTGCTGCTGCGAGATCGACAGACTCCATCATGCCTCGCAGAGACGAGGTGCCAGACACGGCAGCTGCGACATTGCGAGATGGCTGCTCTTTCTGTGGTGGCGCTGGGGCTTCCTCGACTGCAGGAGCGGCGGCAAAGTCGTCGCCCAGCGGTCCGAGAGGTCCAAGGGAGTCGTCGAGAGCCTCGAGTGTTGTGGATTGCGCGCCGAACTTGCGCGTCGGTCGTGATCGATTGACTGGGCTCTTTACCGCAGTAGATGATGTCGGTCTCTCATTCTCATTCTCATGCAATTCCGACGTTACAGACCGTGCTGTGATAAGTCAGTTGACAATTCGACCCTATTTGCTAGACTTGTGTGTGTATACGGACAAGCATTGGTTGCGGCCTCATCCTCGCCCTGTTTGGCCAGGTTGCTGCTTGATTGCGATCGTGAAGGGACGTCTACCAATCTTGTCAATCTTAAATTTTCATTCTGGTAATTGTCAAATCCATACCTCCCCAGGGCGAATCCTCCTCCATTGTCTATTGCTCTTTTGAATAACGAGTTGGTATATGATGTCGGTTGTTGCTCCCTCGGGCTTGAAGCTGCGGAGAAGACGCCGCCCACTCCCGATCGTTCATGCCAAGCTTGCCCTCCGCCCTCCGCCTCCACCTTGACCTGCCCTCTATTCCCTCTACTACCACTAAAACCATGTAGCCTTGAAGCCTAGGCACTGCGCCAATTCCATGTAAAGTAGATTTCCTACATGTGAACAAGCTACCCATCTCACCAGCAGTTGACCAGTACGCGGTGCTTCTCTTAAGCCTGCACGCCTCCACCATATTCGTCACCGCCATCCGTAGTCGAATCATTCTGCCTTACCATTAAGACATACAGACACCCTGCCAAATCCACAATAAAAGTACCCTTCAGAAGTCAAACCAATCAGACACGAAAAAGCAAGCGACTTTCTTTGTCATGCCTACACGACAAGCGAGCGCTTTCTCATGGGCATTTGTTCCGAGCTTGATGCTTTCTGACTTTGTAGAATAGACTCGGATATTTATGCTGGTCCAGAGAGTCGTGGATAACACATTTAGAACGTCCTGATGAATGTTCAGTGCTCAAGTATAACTGGAACAGGTCTTGGGTTTGGTGTTTCGGCGTATGCAAGTCTGTCTGTCCTCCACCCTGTAGCCCATATACTCATGTATATTGCCCAACCCTTTAATTATGTATTTAGACAGGAAAAGCAAAATGAGAGAATCAGAAGACTGATTTCATATCACACTACTTAAAAACGATGAATGATGAGGCAAGAGGGGGTCAAGGAGGCAAAGCAAAAAGAGGGGACTTCTCGGAATCGAACCAAGGACCTCTTGCATGTGTGATAGGAACCCAAAGCAAGAATCATACCACTAGACCAAAGTCCCAGACCAAGCACTATTGTGGTATTGATGAAAGCCTCAAGATCCTAATATAATATATAATTTTGCGCCAAAGACATTGCTGAAATGCCTATCGTGTTCGTTTCGTCTGCGCCAGGAAGATTGACGAAAAACGGTCATCGATATTTTTTATCGATATTCATCATTTTATTGACAGTTTTATCTACAAGCCGACTCAACAAGTCGGACTATCCAACTCCTGTCGATTTTAGTTAAGGGAAAGGGTGCCGCCCGACTGTCCTAGCAACGCTGTTGCTATAATTATACTAGCGTTGTCCCTAAAGAGACAGAGTACTGCTATAATAATATAGAAAAGAGCTAGAAACATTAAATAGAGCAAAAGGCTAATTCAGCCTATCCGTTCCCTTAATCTAAGTGATAATGCTATTTTTGCAAAAGATATAATGAAATGTCTTATTAAAAGAGCAGTAAATGCCTAGAATGACAAACTTAATGCTTAGAACAACAAGCTTAATAAGCTATTTAAGTAACTTTAAGAGCAGAATAAACTATTCTATATATAGAATAAATAATTCTAAAATCAGAATAGATTATTCTAGATTTAGAATAAGCAATTCTATTAAAAGAACGCTGTAATAATAGCAATATTTAATATTATTATAAAGAAAAATAAAAAGCTTAAAAAGAAGCTTAATAATATAAATATAAATATTAAAAATATTAATATTAATATTAAAGCTTTAAATACTAAAGTTTAATTTATTAAATCTAATATTAATAAAGGAAAGATAGTCCTTTTAACCTTTAAATAAATAAGCTCAATATCCTTAGCTAATTTTAATATAATAGCCTCCTTATTAATTTTCTATATATTAGCAGCGTTAGGCTTAATTAATTTATTATTATTAGCTATATAGCTTTAATATAGTAATATTATAGCAATAATATTACTTATCTTTTTTAAAAAACTGCGCTAATTTCTAAAGGTTATAATAAACCTAAGCTAAATAATAGCTAAATAGCGCAAAATAATAAATAATTATAAAGCAACTAGAAATAAAATCTAGAAAGCTATTACAGCTTAATAATCTATAAATAATATTATTATTAAAAAAATCTAATTTAAAGTAAGGGATATAAAAATAATTATTTAAAATAGGAAAGATATAATATAACTATAAATAAATAAAATACAGATTTATTAAGTATTCAAAATAGCCTAAATTTAAAAAGAGAAACTCTTTCTAATTAAAGTTAATAATATATATAAAATAGCAGTTTTAGTATTAGGCATTTATAAAATTAAATTAGAAATAGCAGCCAAATTTAATATAGAAAACAGGTTTAATAAAGCTATTAAGGCATTCTAGCTTTCTAAAAGGGAGAAACCTATAGGATTTATAATAATGTACCTTAATATAGTAAAGGACGCCTAGAGAGCGCTTAAGGAATATATAGTCTAAGTTAATAGCAGCATAGCTATAATTAGCTAATACTGTAAAATCTAATGCCCTTAGAGATACTATAACTATAATAAATATAGCCACTACTAGGCTAGATATAGCCAACTCCTAAAATATAGAAAATACGTAAATAACTATAAGACTAATAACTATATAGTTATAATGCTAAAATATGCAGCGTACAAGGGACTATATATAACTATAGACTTTAAATGCATAGTATACTAAAATAAGATTAATAGAATCTAAAGCGGAAACAAACTTTCTAATTAGCTTATTAAAGCAAGGGAAAAGGACTAGTAAATAGTTATAAGCTAATATACTAAATAGGAAATTACTATAAGCAATATATAATAAAGAACACTTGCTTCCTTTTAGTAAATATGAATAGATAATCCCTAGTTTAGCTTAGCCTTATTAACAATTAGTCTATTAGCTAGTTTATAGTAATTATAGTTATAGAACTAAGCATTGCTAGCATTAAAAGCAAACTATATATTTTGCAACATTAATGCTAAATTATAGCAACATTATTTATATATTAAAAGGGACTAACACATTACGTATTTTAATTAGCATTTTATATTTATAAAGATATTTCATTTATTTAAATCCTTATAATATTGTCTAATATAATAATAAGGGTTATTACTATATTAATAAAACACATTTTCATAGTATCAATCTATATTCTAAGCTGCAATAGATATATACCTTCTAAGCAGGACTTAGAAAAAACAGCTACTACTAGATTCAATGCCTTAAATAAAGTAATCTAGAAAGTAAAAGCTAAATATAAAGAGAACCTTTATATTGTGACTAGAAGCAATTTCAATTGCTACAACCTAATATAAAAAGGAATTAATATGCTATAATTATAATATAAAAAAGAAGGCAAATTAATGCTTTAATAAATACAATAGTATAATACTTTCTTAGCTTTATTAAGCAGCACAATTACGTTCCTATAAGGATAATTTGGAACTACTATTAATTTTATATTAGTGTCCAACTTAATAGAAGACTAAGTTACAAAATGCAATATCTATTTAACTTAATATAGGTTAGATTATAAAGCTATAATATTTTGAATTAATAAAGCTAAAATAACTGCTTTATAAAGAGCTAAATACAATTTTAGGAAAACAAATTAGAATATAGCCATTAAGGCGCTTAAAGGATAGAAACTGTTAATTATTAATATTAATAATACTATTAAGCTCAATTAGGCAGTTATAGAGATTTAGAACATTATAAGCTAATATATTTGTAATTATAGTTCTATAGTTAAGGAATTATTATATATAAAAGCATAATAGGACAACGAACTTATAGAGCTACATAATGAATATACGCAACGCCTGAACTAAAGCAACGCATTACAAACTATAGGACTAGATAGTAAAGAAAGCTGCTATAAAGCTAGGTAAGCTAAATACCAGTTCTATAAAGGTATCTGCAACAAAAAAAAACTATATTGGAATAAATTCCTAACACAGATAGATAACATTTAGAAAGTAGCTTAATACTTTGATCCTTAATTATCAGCATTTAGCAATATCCCTATTATAGTTACTAATATTAAAAGTCAGGAAATGGAGCTTAAAGAAAATAAGGCTAAAGCAAATAAACTACTCTAATGCTTTTTCCTACTAATTCTTAAAAAATGGAAAGAGAACGCGCTAAACCCTAATACTAGATATATAAAGGACCTAGATATCTCTATTAAAGAAGTAACTAGAGCAATAGCTAAGATTAGCCTATATAAAGCATTAAGTATAAATAGTATTCTAAATATTGTATAGAAATGCTTATAATCCATTTTAAATAATTAAGTTATTAATATCTTTAATACATTATATTAATTAGAATATATATTAACTGCATAGAAGATAGTATAAATCCTACTATTATAAAAGCTAGGAAAACTGGATTACTAAATAATAAAAGCATATTGCTTTATTTCCTTTTTAGCTACTTTAAGCAAATTAATGGAACTTATATTAGTAAAAAGAATATTATATTAGGCTAAAACGTTTAAACTTCTTTTAAAAACACCATTTAAAACTAAGCTAAAACGCTTATGCAACTAAGCGCTGCTTTTTTTTAACTAAGAAAATCTTTAAAGTATAGTAGTAAAAGAAAATCCTTTTCCTTATTAATTTTAATATAAAAGGAGCATATAATAGCGTCTCTAGGCACCTGCTTACAAATTAGCTATATATAGGGAGGATCCTAACTTACGTAGTAGTATAGGTTAACTCCTTCTATATAGATTAATTAGCAACAGTATTAATTAATAATATAGAATTAGGCAAAGTCACATTTGCAGAATCTGGCTTTCTATAAGGATTAATGCTTATTCTAATCCTATATATCTTCTTTAACGCGTTTCTAATAAAGGAAAAGATTAATAGGAAACAAGGCAATATAGGATTTATAAATAACTATACCTAATAGGCTATTTCAGATTTAGTAGAAAGAAATATATTAGTACTTAATAATAAAGTTATCTTAAAGACCCTTTAATAGGCAAAGGACAGCAGCGCTACATTTGAAAATAATAAGACAATTTTTATACATTTTATATGAAATTGTAAGAAGTCTGTTAATTCTAACCCCCTATTAAGGGTAGGTAACTATATTATTAAACCTTCTATAAGAGAAAGAATCCTAGAAGTTATTTTCGACATTGAGCTAAGGTTTAAGGATCACTTAGCTAAAGTCAAAATAAAGGGGTGGAGAAATGCTAGCTAACTTAAATACTTCTTCTATATTAGCCTATAATTAGCAAAATAGCTATATTAAGCTATAATAGCTTCTAAAATAGACTATATAGCTATAATATAGTATTCTAAGTCCCTAAAAGGAAAGATTAATAATAGCATAGCAAAGATTTTCAATTCTATATAAAGGATAAGGGCTTAAGCAGTTGTCAAATGCTTCTATACAAACTTAGTAGAAGCATTTAGCGCTAAAGCCTTGCTTTATCTCCTATATATCTAGCTAAAACTGAAAATTAGCAAATTCTAAATAGGGCTCTATATATTACTAGAAATTAACCTATTAAAGAGACAGCTTAGAAAACTGGCTAAGAAACCTAAAGTAAAGTTATTTACTTCTCTTCTTTATAATATAGAAATACAGTTAGGAAAGACAGGGATTAGAATGGAAATCATCTTAGCGTAAGTGGCCCTATTATAAAAAGGGATTATAGTTAATAGCGAATCTAATTAATATAATTTAGATAAAGCGTATAGAAAATACATTAAAATAAAAGACTAGCATATAAATATCTTTGCTAATAGCTTAGTAATTAATAGCTAAGCAGGAGTTAAAGTAGTAATATACTTTAAAAAGTTAATATTACTATTTACCTACTTTTAAAAAATCAAATCTAAGGGTAGCATTAACAATACAATAATAGAGCTAGTAGCTATTAAATAAGCAATAACCCTAGCAGGTATTATATTAGAAATGTTAACAAGCTAAAGGAAGCTAATCCCCTAAATAGCAATATAGTCAAATAGCTAAAAAGCTATTTATATAATTAACTATTAAATAAGCTAAAGCAGAGCAGCTATAATATAAAGCATATTACATATAATAAGAAAATATATAGCTTTTAAAAAACATTTAGCTATTTAATGGATTTTAAAGAAGTTTATAGTTATAAAATACATAAAGGCTAACTAACTAGCTAAGCAGGTAACAAGCTATTATATAAAGTTAGATATAGGCAAAATAATTCTAGATAATATAATATAAGTCTGGAACACCTTTTAAAACAAAATTCTAGCTAAGAAATAATAAAGACTTTAAAAAATAAGTAAAAGCCTTTATATAATAAATAGCGCTATTTTAAGCAAATATATAGCATTGCTTTATAATGTAATAAATAAGAAAGAGGCTTTTATCCTCTTATAACTCTAAATAGGGTATGCTTATTTAAATAAATTCCTAGTAGTAATTAATATTATAGACTTAAGCTAATATAAATATAAATAGAAAAAGGAGACAATTTGATATTTTATATTACTATATCCTAAGTATAACATTTAAAAAAGCAAACTGGTAAAAATATTAAGAAATAAGTTTAGCAACATTTTATAAATACTAAAAAGGTATAACCTTTATATAATAGTAAAGTAGCTATATAAGGACAAATTAGCAAATTAATAAAAAGCGGATATAAAAACAGTCTAAGCAATTATTAAATATATAATAAATATTAGAAAATTAGACTTTATAAAGAAATATAGAAAGCAGGAAAACAAAATTAAGAGGGAAGATAGAAAGGGTAAAATAGGAGATAATGAAGAGGAATCAGAAAAGGAAAACAAATAAAAAATTTTTTATATATTATATATATAGAATAAGGCAAACGCTAAAAAACACTTAGACAAAATAGAGGTACAGACACCCTAACAGATAGAGCTACAGAATGAGATATAGACTCTATATACAGAATTGTAACTTAGTCAGCAGTAGATAGTAGCTGCTTATGCTTCCAGTGGCAAGCGCATAGCGTATAAAATAATCAATTAATCAATCAATCAATCAATCAATCCCAACTGTCCTAGCAACGCTGTTGCTATAGTTATACCAGCATTGTCCCTAAAGGGACATATAGCTGCTACAGCAGCCTAAAGAAGAGCTAAGAGTACTAGATAGGGAGGAGAAGGGCTGATTCAGCCTATCCGCTCTCTTAATCCAAATAATAACACTGTCTTTACTAAAGATATAATGAAATATCTTATTAAAAAAGCAGTAAACGCTTAGAATAGCAAATTTAATAAAATGCTTAAGCAATTTAAGATTCAAAACAAAGCTCTCTAGAATTAGATAGAGATTCTTAAAACATAGAACGAGGCCTTCTATTAGAAGAATACTACATTAATAGCATTATTTAACATTATTATAAAAAAGCTTAATATAGCTAAAGCAAAGTTCAACATTATAAAAATGAGACTTAAATATACGCTTATAGGAACTAAGGAGCTTAAAAAGGGAACTGAGGAGCTTAAAAAGGAGTTTAAAATAATAAATGCCAAATTAATAAATTTAAAAGCTGATATTAAGGTCCTTAATATAGAAATTAGGACTATTAGCTCTAATATTAACAAAGGAAGAATAGTCCTTTTGACCTTTAAATAGTTAAGCCTATTATCCCTAGCTGATCCTAATATAGCAATATTACTACTAATTTTATATGCTTCAGTAGCATTAAAATCAGTTAACCTGTTATTGTTAGCCACCTAACCTCCTATAAGAAAGGGAACGCTATTAACTCTGCTGTCTTTTCTAAAGAAGCTACAACAATTCCTAGAAGTTATAATTGACATTAGCTAGATGCTAGTTAAATAATGTAAGCTAGCTATAAATAGCAAAGCTATAATAAGAAAAATCAAGGAAGCAATTGCATTCTAGCTATTAGTATATATAATTACTATTAAAGGAATTTAGATAAGAGCGAGATTTATAAAAGTCATTACCTAAAATGGAAAAGATATAGCATAATTATAGCTAAATAATAAATAGGTCTATTAAGTATTTAATATAGCCTGAACTTATAAAGAGGATTGTTTCCTAATCAAAGTTAACAACGCATTTAGAATAGCAGTTCTAGTACTAGGCACTAGAACAATCTATTTAGAATTTTTAGCAACATTTGCAGCTAAGAATAAATTTATAGGTGCTATTAAGGCATTCTAGCTATCTAAAAAGGAAAAACTGGCTAGATTGATAGTAGTCTACTTAGCTACAGCTGAAAATGCTTAACAAGCCCTAGCTAAACAATAGGTCAAGATCAATAAAAATATAGTATAGGTCAGTAAGTATAAGAAGCATTAACGCCTTTAGAGATGCTATAACTGTAACAAATATAGCTATTATCAGGCTAGATGCAGCTAACTAATAAAATGTAGTAAATATATAGAGAACTATAAAACTAATAATTACAAAGCTATAGCTCCTAAATATACAATATATAAAGAACTATATATAGTAATAAATATAGAATGCTTTATATACTATAATAAAGTGAATAGAATCTGTAAAGGTAGACAACATACTAGCTAGGCCACTTATAATAAAGATACAGAATAGCAGACTATTATTAGCTAATAAACTAGATAGGAAGTCACTATAAGCAACGTATAATAGGAGACACTAGTTTCCTATTAGTAAATGTAAACAGACAATCCCTAATTTAACTCAGCCTTTTTAATAACTAATCTATTAGCTACTTTGCAGTAATTATAATTATTGAACTAAGTATTATTAATATTGAAAGCAAGCTATATATCTCCTAACATTAGTATTAGAATATTATAACGCTATTTATTTAATAAGAGGGACTAATGCACTATGCGTTTTAATTACTACTATATATCTATAAAGATGTTTCATTTGTCCAATTCCCTGTACAATTGCTAGATATAACTATAGGGGTTATTACTACCTTAATAGGACACCTTTTTGTTATGTCAATCTATATCCTAGGCTATAGCTAATACGCCTCTTCTAAGCAGGACTTAGGGGAGTTAAGTACCTCTAGACTTATAGCATTAAGTAACACTATTTATAAAGCTAAAAGGAAATATAGAAGAAACCTCCCTATTATAGTAAAAAGCGACTTTAATTGCTATAACCTAATATAAAGAGGAATCAACATGCTACAATTACAATATAAAGGAGAAAGTGAGCTAGTGCTTTAATAGATACATTAGCATAATATCTTTTTAGCTTTATTAAGCGGCATTGTTACATTTCCCTAAAAACGCTTTAGAATAACTATTAACCTTATACTAGTATTCAATGCGCTTAAAAACTAAGTTATTAAATGCAATATCTATCTAACTTAATATAAATTAGACTATAAAGCTATAATGCTTCAAATTGAAAAAACTATAATAGCTGCTTTATTAGAAACTAAATATAACTTTAGAAAAACGGATTAGAATAAAGCTATTAAAGCATTTAAAAGGTAGCAACTGTTAATAACTAATATTAATAATATAACCAAACTTGACTAAGTAGTTATAGAGATTTAGAATGCAGTAAGCCAATATATATAGGACTACAGCCTAGTAGTAAAGGAATCCCTATATATAAAAGCATAATAGGATAATAAGCTTATAAAGCTCTGTAATAAATACATATAATAACAGAACTGGAATAATGCGCTAAAGGCAATAGGACTAGACAGGGAAGAAAGCTGCTATAAAGCTAGGCAAGCTAAACACTAGTTCTATAAAGGCATCTGTAACAAAAAACAAATATATTGAAACAAATTCTTAATATAGATAGACAACATCTGGAAAGCAGCTTAATACTTTAACCTATAACTATTAGCGTTTAGCAATATCCTTATTATAATTATCAATATTAAAAGCTAAAAAATGGAGCTTAAAAATAATAAAGCTAAAGCAACTGAACTACTTTAATACTTTTTTCTACTAGTCCTTAAAAAATAGAAAAAGGATATGCTAAATCTTAATATAAGATATATAGACAATCTGGATATCTCTATTAAAGAAGTAACTAGAGCAATAGCTAAAATCAGCTTATATAAAGCGCTAAGTATAAATAGCATTTTAAATATTGTATAAAAATGTTTATAGCCTATTTTAAGTAACTAAGTTACTAATATCTTTAATACGTTGTACTAATTAGGATACATATTAGCTATATAGAAAACAGTATGAATCTTACTATTATAAAAGCTAAGGAAACCTAATTACTATATAGTAAAAGCATATTGCCTTATCTCCCTTTTAGCTACTCTAAGTAAATTGATAAAACTTATATTAGTAAAAAGAATGTTATATTAGGCTGAAACCTTTAATTTCCTTTTAGAAACATAATTTAGCGCTAAACTAAGATATTTATATAACTAAGCGCTGCTTCTCTTAGTTAAGAAAATCTTTAAGGTATAATAGTAAAAGAAAGTCCTTTCCTTTATTAGCTTTAATATAAAAAGAGCATATAATAATGTTTCTTAATAGGTGCTTACTAGTCAGTTATATATAGAGGGGATTCTAACTTATATAGTTATATAGATTAACTCCTTTTACATTAATTAACTAGTTATAATATTAATTAATAATATAGAATTAAGCAGAGTTACCTTTACAGAATCCAGCCTTTTATAAAAATCAACACTTGCTCTAATTCTATATATCTTTTTTAACACTTTCCTAATAAAGGAAAAGATTAATAAGAGAAGAGGTAATATAGGGTTTATAAATAAGTATATTTAATAAGCTATTTCAGAATTAGTTAAAAGAAATATATCAGTACTTAACAATAAAGTTGTTTTAAAAGCCTTTTAATAAGTAAAAGATAGTAGCGCTATATTTAAAAGCAATAAAACAATTCTTATATATTTTACGTAAAATTGTAAAAAGATTAGTAACACTAACTCTCTATTAAGGATAGGTAACTACATTGTCAAACCTTCTATAAAAGAAAGAATCCTAGAAGTTATCTTTAATACTAAGCTAAGATTTAAGAACTATCTAGCTAAGATTAAAATAAGAGGGTAAAGAAGCGCCAGTTAATTTAAACGCCTCTTCTATATTAGCTTATAGTTAGCAAGATAGCTATATTAAGCTATAATAGCTTTAAGAACTGACTACGCAGCTATAGTATAGTATTCTAAGTCCCTAAGGGGAAAGATTAATAATAGTATAGTAAAGATCCTTAACCCTATATAAAGGATAGAAGCCTAAGCAGTTGTCAAATACTTCTACATAACCTTAATTGAAGCATCTAGTGCTGAAGCTTTGCTCCTTCTCCTATATGTTTAGCTAAAACTAAAAATTGGCAAATTCTGAATAGGACTCTATACGCTACTAGAAACTAACCTATTAAAGATACAGCTTAGAAAACTAGTTAAGAAGCTTAGAGCAAAATTGTTCACTTTCTCTCTCTATAATATAGAAACACAGTTAGGAAAGATAGAAATGGAGATAGAAACTATTCTAATATAGATGGCCTTATTATAGGAAATGACTATAATTAATAGCAAACCTAATTAGTATAATTTAAATAAAGCATACGGAAATTACATTAAGATAAAAGACTAGCTTATAAACGTCTTTGCTAATAGCTTAGTAGCTAACAGCTAAGCAGGAATTGGAATAGTAGTATACTTTAAAAAGTCTACACTACTGTTTACCTACTTTTGACAAGTCAAATTAGAAGGCAGCATTAACAGCATAACAATGGAGCTAATAGCAATCAAACAAGCAATAACCCTAGTGTTACAACTGTGCTCTGCATGTGATTAACCATAATTATAGCTTGGCACCCAGATTAGTGATTACTTGTCCTAAGTGATTAGGCTAAGCATACTATAATCACTTATTTACTGTAATCACAGTGATCCAGTAATTAAAGTGATTAACCCAGTTTCTATAATACTCTCTAAGTATATAGTCTCCTAATTTTTATTAGTCTTTTAGATAGTTTATAGTCAACTTATATTAATAATCTTATATCTACCTAAATAACACCTTCTGCTTTTGTAAATAAGCCTCTACTTTGCTAATAAACTATATATCAACCTGCTTGCCTTATTAAGATATAACATTTTAACTACTTATAAAAAGTACTAACTTATTTAAAGCAGTAGTAAATCTAATAGCAATTCCTCTATTACTAGCTCTATACTCTTTATTACTAGACTATCAGATTAATTTAACAATATCTTCTTTAGCTCTAGAATTATAAATTCTAATAAGAAAGGAAGATCTATTACTTTAGCTATAACTATATTTAATAAAGCTAATAGCTTTAAAATGTCAGTTTCTAAGCTATTTAGTAATAATTAAAAAAAAGTATAATTATTTATTATTTAAATATTATTAAATATTAAGTTTTATTTAACCAATTTTATAATTGAAAATAAAGCAATGCTATATATAGTAACTTTTTTAAAAAATAGAGCTTTCAATTAGTTTAAACTATATCTCACTAACTATATAGAAAACCCAGATTCTATAAATAAAAAGGCTAAAATTAGATAATTATTTACTAACTTCTAAGCTTTTGCTATAAAGCTTAAATCAGTTTATAATACCTAGAATAAAAAGTAAGCTACTAAATACAATATGTAATGCTTTTATTAGACTATTTTTATTATAAAGTATGCTTCTAAGTTCTAGTAACTTGCATCTAGAATAGAATAGGATAACTCTGCCTTAGCTGCTAAGTTCTACTATAGCTTAAAAAAAGGCATTAAGGACAAAATTTATAGAATTAATAAATTTATAACCCTTATAGTATTTATAAAATTAGCTATAAAAATTGACATTAGAATATATAAGCATTAATTGGAGAAGGGACAGTAAAAGACAATCTTTTATCCAAATACTGTAAAAAGGTATAACCCTTTATTAGAAAAAGCTACATACCCTATTAAAATGGAACTAGACGCTACTTAAGGAAGGAAGCAACTAGGACTTACTAAAGCCTAGTAAAAGGAAAGGATAAAGAAGAACCTTTGCCTTTACTATAGTAAACCTGGATATTGAGCTAGAGAATGCAAAGCGAAATAATAGCAATTAAGCTTAATATAAGATATATATTAAATAGCTATAATAGGACTACCTATTATTCTAGAATTAAAGGATTCAAATAAGATTAAAGAGCTTAACTACCTAGATTACAGCATATTACGTTATTATAGTTATATAGACCCTAAATGCGAATACTATTAGACAATATATTGTAAGGCTAAGCAAGATTAGTAGGATTGTATAAAGAAACACGCTGCTATGTTATAGACAGCCTATTATAAGGACCCCTACCAAATCCACCTTAGTAGCAAGCAAGATGCAAACTAGTTTCCAAAGAAACCCTATAATAGGACAAACTGACAATTCATCCTATTAGAACTATAATAAGAAAACGCAGATTTTATAAATAATAAAATAAAGCTATTAAAAAACGTTAATAGCTCTTATTTATAAACTACAATAAAGAGCTTTAAGCGCAAGTAAGCGCTAAATAGGTTTAATATTTATTATGTGCTAATTAAGCTTTAATATATATAATATATCTATTTCTTAATATAAATATAAAAGAACAATAAGCTTAAGTTATAATTAACTCTAGAGCTATTAGAAACTATATTTCTAAAAGATTTGTAGTAAAATAGCATTTTACTATAAAATTGAAAACTAAGCTATATTATCTAACTTTAGTAAACAGATCTCCTATATAATAGAATAATAGCTAGGTTTAATATAAAGTTCGTATAAAATAACTGAAAGTTAGAAAGCATATTAAAGAACTTACTCTAGATATTGTTAATATCAACTATGACCTAATTCTAGGTATGCTATAGCTTATTAAGCATAACCTAGACGTTAATTAGATATAACGTATTTTAATATTCCTATAATGTAAATATATAAAGGAAATATAAGCTTTAAAAATGCCTTTTAAGAAATAAGTATAAATACAACTAGGAGGCAAAGCTATAGCTGTAACTGTAAGCAACTATCTATTAGAATATAAACAATTTGGGAAGATCTTCTAAAAAGAACCTAAATAGGCTTTACTGAGACACAAAGCCTAGAATTACAAGATACCTTTAGAACTAGGAAAGAAACTAACTTATAAGCTAATTTATTCTCTATTAGAGAAATAACTTAAAGCATTATAAAAGTACTTTACTAAAAACTAAAAGAAAGGATTTATTAGGCCTTTAATATTACTTACTAGATATCCTATTTTATTTATTTTAAAGAAAGATAGAAGTCTCTGCCTTTATATAGATTATTAATAATTAAATTCGATTACTATTAAGAACTGCTATACCCTATTACTGATTTTAGAGCTATATAATAGAATCTAAGGAGCTAAATAGTTCACTATGCTTAACCTTTAAGGAGCGTACAACCTAGTATAAATGAAAGAAGGCAAAGAATGGAAAACTACGTTTTGCATATAGTATAGATATTTTAAATATATAGTTATGCCTTTTAGCTTAACTAATGCTCTTGCTACTTTCTAGTTATTAGTGAATAATGTATTCTAAGAGTATCTAGACTAATTCACTATAGCATATCTAAACAATATCCTAATCTATTCCAAAATCTATAAAGAATATATATAATATATATAGAAAGTTCTAATAAAGCTATAAGAAGCTTCCTTATTAGTCAAAATTGAGAAATATAAGTTTTATAAGCATTTTATTAAGTTTTTAAAATATATTATCTTAAATAAGGGAATCTAAATAAATAAATCGAAAATAAAGGCAGTTCTTAAGTAGCTGCAGCCTGCTTTGGTTAAAGAGATATAGTCTTTCCTTAGCTTTGCTAACTTCTATTAACAATTTATAAAAGGCTATTTCAAAATTATAGCATCTTTAATAGCTATAATATAAAAGGGAGAAACCTTTATATAAAGCTTAGTATTAAGACTTAAAGAATCAGGATTCTGAATCACTTGCTTAGCAAGTGATCTAAGAAGCAAACTACAGAATGTTTATTTATGTATTAAAAATAATTAATTAATGCAAATATAGATATATTTATATTACTATACTTACTTAGTTACAAATGATCTAAGTAATTACCTATGAACTCTATAAGTATATAGCTACCTAGTCCTTATTAATGTCTTAGATAGTTTGTAGTCAACTTATGTTAACAATTTTATACCTATCTAAACAACACCTCCTGCTCTTATGAACAAGCCCCTGCTTTGCTAATAAACTGCGTATCAACCTGCCTGCCCTAATAAGACGTAACACTTAGCAGCTAAGTCTATTTTCTAAAAACTTAAGAAAAAGTTCACTATAGCTCCAATTTTAGCAATTTTTGATCTAGAAAAGCATATTATATTAGAAACTAATGCTTCTAACTATACTATTAGTATATATATAAATCAACTTGACAAAAATAGCAAATTAAGACTAATTACGTTTTATTTTTAAAAGATGATACTTATTAAGTTAAATTACGAAATTCACAATAAGGAACTACTAGCTATAGTTACTACATTTCAGAAATGGCAAGTATACTTAGAAGAATCTAAATACTTTATAGAAGTCTATATAGATTATAAGAATCTGCTATATTTCATTATTATAAAGCAATTAAATAGATAATAAATACGCTAATTAAAACTATTGTCTATTTATAACTTTAAGATTTTGTATTAAAAAGGCAATAATAATGCTAAAACGGATACGTTTAGCTAGAGATCTGACTATATAAAAGATATGAAACTATAAGCAAACACTATTTTACAATTAGAAGGTGATTCCTTAATTTATAATTATTTAGTAACCCTAACAGCAACTCTAACTATTTGAAATGATACCTAAGAAACCTAGATACTATTAGCCTATAATGGTAACAGTATAATCCAGATATAGAAAGAATACCCTAAGAGGTATCCACAATTTAGTAAATAAGAATCAGGTTTAATCTTATATTAAGGATTAATATATATACTAAACCTACTCTAAGAATCGATTTTCTGAAAATACTACAATAAGCCAACCTAAGGATATTAAGGGATTGATAAAACACTTAAATGTATATTATAAACCTACTACTTCCTAAGAATAAGGAAATCAATAAAGCGCTAAATGAATAATTACAACATGTACTAACGTATAAAGGCTATACAATACGTACCTTATAGATTATTATAATTATTAAAACTACTAAACAGAGCTTAGCAATCTATTACCTTAGATTTTATTATAAAATTACTAATTTCGAAAGATCCTTTAACTAGTAGCTTTTTTAATAGTATACTAGTTATTATTAATAAACTTACAAAGTATGCTTACTTTATTCTATACTAAGAAGCCTTAATAGCTAAATAATTGGCTTACATCTTTCTATATATAGTACTATCCAACTACAATATGCTAAAAGAAATTATATCTAATAGAAACAAGCTGTTTAAATCTCATTTTTAGAAATCACTTATAAATCAACTTAGCATAAAGTATAAGATGTTAATAGCTTATTATTCTTAAATAAATAGCTAAACTGAGAGAATCAACTAAACCCTTAAATAATACCTATATTGTTATATAAACTATTGTTAAGACAACTAGGTAAAGCTATTGCTACTAGCGTAGTTCACCTATAATAGCAGCAAATCAGCTATTAGTTATTCACCCTTTTTTACCAACTTTGGCAAGAACCTAATAGCTACCTAAGAACTAAGAAACATTGTAAGAATATCCTAGAAATTAATAATAAATATTAAACAATTAATTGAATTACATTACAAATTAGTATTTAATTTGCAGTTTATTAATACCCGCTTAGCAATATATTATAATAGGAAAAGGTCTAAAGGACCAGCTTTTTAAAAGAAGGACCTAGCCTACTTATTATAATGAAATCTTAAAATAAAGAAACTTAGTACAAAATTAAATTATATAAAACTTAGCTTATTTAAAATCTTGAAAGTTATAAGCAAGACTATATATAAACTAAAGCTTCTAGCTTTAATGTAAATCCATTCTGTGTTTCATATTTTATTACTAGAACTAATATTTGAAAACGCTATACTGGTTGTTCTAGAATTGGATCCTGAAAGCTAGAATAACAAATATAAAATGAACAATATTCTAAATGTTAAATTAGTTAACAGTTAGCTACATTATCTTATTAGATAAATAGGATACAAAGAATCAGAAAATACCTAGAAATCAGAAAACAACCTTAGCTTAACGTTATTAGTATATTACTGCTATTAAGCGAAGAAAAATCCTAGAAGGACTTAGTTACCCTGTTAATAAGACCCTAAGTCTCTAGAAGCAACTGTAAAACATTAGGATTAAAGCTTATTAATAGTAGATCCAACTTTATAGGAGCAACAGCGTTATGCTCCTATAAAGCCTTAATAGCTTCAACTTTTTTAATAAAAGCTAACTCCTTAGAAATCGCTTTAAAAATACGATTTTCTAAAAAGTCAAGTTGTTTCTTTAAGCGTAAGCGCTTTACTATTATATTTATTAAAATATTTTCTACTTTATCTAGCTTTTAAAGAAAGCGTGCCTTTTATTTCTTTAAGGACTCCTATTTAGAATAAGCAATAACTAAATTGCATTTACAACTCTAATAAATATATTCTTTATAGCAACCTAAGCGCATATTGATTTTATAGCAAAACTGCTTTAATTAATAGTAATTATAGGGAATTAGCATTTTTATATTAAAAGCGTTAATAAAATTAGTAAATATATAATAATAAATAGTACTATTAAATAAAATCACTTTTAGTATAATAAAAGCTAGACAAAAAAGGTTTACGCTAAATAGATTTAATTATTAAATGCATAAACGCATTTAGCTAAAAAGAGAATAATGTTATAATTATGCTTTGTATATAATTAACTATAATTACAGCTTAGCGCCTAGATTAGTAATTACTTATTCTAAGTAATTAGGTTAAGCTCACTATAATTATTTGTTCACTGTGATTATAATAATTTAATACATAAGGTGATTAACCCAGTTTCTATAACATTCTCTAAGTATATAGTCTTCTAGTCCTTACTAATCTCTTAGATAATTTATAGTCAATTTATGTTAACAATCTTATACCTACCTGAACAATACCTCCTGCTCTTGTGAATAAGCCTCTGCTTTGCTAATAAACTGTATATCAACCTGCCTGCCCTGTTAAGACATAACATTTTGCTATCTAGTAATTAGGTTTCCCTAGCTTCTATAATAGTAAGATTTGCGCTATTTTCTATATAGCTAGCATATATTCTAATTAGTATAAAGCGTTAAAAATATTAGTAATTTAATTGCTTAAAATGAATTATAGCTATTTTTATATAATATTTAGAATGCTGTTTATACCTAGCGCTTTATATAGACTGATTTTGGCTATTGCTCTAGTTATCTTTTTAATAGAGATATCTAGATTATCTATATATCTTGTATTAAGGTTCAGCATATCCTTTTTCCAACTTTTTGGAATAGGTGGGAAGAAGTATTAAAGAAGCTTAGTTGCCTTAGCATTATCATTTTTAAGCTCCACTTTTTAGCTTTTAATACTAGTAATTATAATAAGGATGTTGCTAAACGCTGATAGTTGTAGGTATAGATACCTAGCTGCTTTCCAGATATTGTCTATCTGTGCTAGAAAGCTGTTTTAATGTAGTTGCTTTTTATTGTAAATGCTTTTATAAAACTGATATTTAGCTTGCCTAGCTTTATAATTATACTTTTCCCTATCTAATTCTATAGTTTATAATGCATTGTTCTAATTCTATTATTAGATATATTTATTGCAAAGTTTAATAAGTTTGTTATTCTATTATGATTTCATATATAGGGATTTTTTAACTATTAGACTATAATTGTAAATATATTAACTTACTGTGTTGTAGATCTCTATAACTACTTAGTTAAGCTTAATAGTATTATTAATATTAACAACTAACAGTTTCTATTCTTTAAATGCTTTAATAGCTTTATTCTAATCTATCTTTCTAAATTTATATTTAGCCTTTAATAAAGCACTTATTCTGGTTTTTCTAAGTTGAAGCGCTATAGCTTTATAATCTAACCTATACTAGGTTAGGTGGATATTGCATTCTGTAATCTGGTTTTCCAGTATATTAGACATTAACATAAAGTTAATAGTAATTCTAAAGTGTTTTTAAAATAATATAATTATACTATTTAATAAAGTTAAAAAGATATTATATTAATGCATTTATTAGAGCACTAGTTCACTTTCTCTTATATATTGTAATTATGGCATATTGACTTCTTTTTATACTAGGTTATAGTAATTAAAGTCGCTTTTTACTATAATAGGGAGGTTTTCTCTATATTTCAATTTGGCTTCTTAAATAACGCTATTTAACGCAATGAGCTTAGTAATAGCTACCTTCTTTAAGTCCTATTTAGAGGAGGCGTGCCAGCTACAGCCTGGAATATAGATTAATGTAATGAAACTGTATCCTATTAAAGTAATAATAACCCCTGCTGTTATATCTAATAACTGCATAAAGAACTGAACAAATAAAACGTTTTTATAAATGTATAATGTTAATTAAAACGCATAATGCGTTAGTCCTTCTTATTAAATAAGTATAGTTATAGTAGTTTAGCACTAATATTAAGAAATGTAAAGTTTACTATTAATATTAGTAATACTAGGTTTTATAATTATAATTACTATAAACTGGCTAATAGATTGATTATTAAAGAGGCTAAGTTAAACTAGGGATTATCTATTCACGTTTATTAAAAGGAAACAGGTGTCCCCTAATAAGCGTTGCTTATAGTGACTTCTTGTCTAGTTTATTAACTAGTGACAGTCTGCCATTCTTTGTCTCCCTTATAAATAGACTGGTTGTCAGATTGTCTTCTGCTTCGGATTCTGCTAATCTTATTATTATATGCTAGGCATCTAGCGTCTATAGCAGTATGTAGCCTACTATAAGCTGCGCATTTTAGTGCTATAGATTTATATTTATTAATTTTATAGCTTTTAGCGCATCTACTGCACTTTGGTAATTAGCTATATCTAGCCTGATAATGGCTGTACTTGTTGCAGTTATAGTATCTCTAGAGGCATTTGAGTTTCTAGTATTTGCTAATTAAGGCTATGTTACTCCTAATTTTGACTATGCGTTTGTTAAGGGCTTTATAAGCGTCCTCTGCTATAGCAAGGTAGACTACTATAGACCCTGTAGGTTTCTCTCCTTTAGAGAGCTAGAATGCTTTAATAGCATTTAAAAACTTGTTTTAAATACTAAATGCAGCTATAAACCCTAATTAGACTTTATAAATACTAAATACTAAAACTGCTGTCTTATATACAGTATTGATTTTAATTAGGAAAAGGTCTTTTATATAAGTCTAGGCTGTTTTAAAGACTTAATAAACCTATTTATTATTTAGTTATAGTTATACTACGTTTTTATTATTTTAAATAATAATTCTTATAGCCTTTAATTTAGTTTAGATCCCTTTAATAATAATTACGTATACTAATAGTTAAGCTGCTATAGTGTCTCTAACTCTCTTCTTAGTTGCTTTGCTATTTTTAAGCAGCTTGCATTAGTTTACTAATAAGCAACTAAAATCAATTATAACGCCTAGAAGTTAGTATAGCTTCTTTAGAAAAGTAGGTAAGGTCAACAGCGTTCTATTGCTTATATAAGGTTAGGTAGCTAACAACAATAAGTTAACAGATCTCAATGCAGCAGAGGCGTACAAAATTGGTAGTAATGCTGCTATATTAGGATTAGCTAGAGACAATAGGTTCGACTGTTTGAAGGTTAAGAGGACAGTCCTTCTGTTATTGGCATTTAAACCAATTGTTTGAACTTCAGTGTTAAGGACTTTGATGTCAGTTCCTACTGTCTTAACTTCAGTGATTAATTCATATGCTATACATTTACTATAGGAAGCATAAGCAGCTACTATTTACTTTACTAAATATGTAAATATTTATAGAGTCTGCGTCTCATTTTTCAATTTTAATTATTAATATGCCTTTATATATATTTTTTTTACTTATTTTTAGCATATTAATCTATATTATAATAAAGACCTAAGCTATTATAATATAAGTTTTGTTTTTAGTATAAAACAGCTTTATAAAAAGATTTTATAGGCCTTTAAGGGATTCGAACCTTTGACTTTCTATATATTTAAACAGATCTGACACCTTGGATAATGGAGATCTAACTAACTACACTACTAGGGCCTTTGTGTTGAGGACTTTGATGTTGGCTCCTACTGTCTTAACTTTAGTGTTAAGGGCTTTCAAGTTGGCGCCTACTAATTTAAGCTTTTTTTTAAGCTTCTTAATCTCTATAAGCAAGCGTTTAAATCTTATTTTAGCAATATTAAGCTTTGCTAGCAATGTAATATTTTTTAAATAGAATATATATAATTGCTTATTTACCTTTTTGAATTTGCTATTCTAGGCGTTCACTGCTCTTTTAAAGAGATATTTTATTATATCTTTTACAAAGACAGTATTATTATTTAGATTAAATAACAGATAGGTTAAATCAGCCCTTTACTGCTTTGTTTAATAGCTTTAGTCTTTTATTAGGCTGCCATTACAGCCTTTATTCTCTGTAGAGATGGGGTTAGTATAACTATAGCAACAACATTGCTAAGAATAGCCAGGCGGAACCCTTTCCCTCAATTAAAATTGACGGGAGTTGGATAGTCCGACTCGTCGAGTCGACTTGTAGATGGAACTGTCAATAAAGTGATGAATATCGATTAAAAATATCGATGTCGTTTTTTAATGAATACTTAGACAGAGCAGATGCACAGGCATCCCAACAGGTTGAGCTGTAGACTGAGACGCAGACCCCACAAATATTTATGTAATTAGCAAACAAGTAAAATAGTAGTCGCTTATGCTTCCTGTGGCAAGCGCATAGCGTATGAAAAAAATCAATCAATCAATCAATCAATCAATCAGGAAGGTGAACGAACATACTGTAACAGAAGAGCCAAGTCTGATGAATATTCCTTTCTTAGGCCTAAAAATACAGCGTTCATGATCATGTTCGTCGCTACATAAGGATGTGGAGAGTGAGTCTTGACAGCACTAGATTAGGGCAACTGTATGTGTGCCACTGTCAAGTCTAAAGAGACCTTGATCGCTTCAAGGTCCTCAGAACCACTTATCCTCGCCGTCACCATTATCTTCTGCATACTCTTTCCTCGGATTCAGCGATATAATCCTCTGGCCAGGAATGTTCATGTTGTCATTGGAGGTCTTGGACTCAAAGATGCCAGAAATGGCTCGCCTGCCAATTTCCTCAACGGAATCATAATGGCCGTGGCCATTGACGGCGGCCCACTCGAGATTGTCTGGCGTGGTGCCATCGCCTAGGTCGCTCCACCTGGTCACGACGACGGATTGCTTGAATCTGTAAATAGGGTCTTTTGTATCCTCCACCATTCTCACCTCAACGAGATACTCGGTCGGGCAGTCTGTACATCTCCGCATAGGCTGGCAGTTTCCGCACATGCAAACGATGGAAGGCTTCTGTGGGATAGGCTTCTGCACCATTTTATGTGCGTCTCTAAGGCGGTATTCAGGAGGCGGAATGTGATCAACAGCACACTTGACCATGGGCATCAGTTCGCCGTCCTTCCAATGAGCACAAACGGAAAAATAAGGCGTGAAGTCCTCATACATGTTGTAGAAGAAACCACGCTTCGCGGATTCGACCATACCGCCCTCGGCAAATTTCTGGCTGATTACTCGCATGAGCAGATGTCCGCGGTGAACACGGTAGACAGTAGTGTGTGACCAGCCTGTCTCCTCCTTCCAACGACGGGCTACCTGATTGCAAGTGAGACCGTATTCGGGTCCCCATCGATCGGCGCGGAGAACGAGTTGAACAAAGGTGAAAGGAAGAGTGCGACCAGAAGCGATGCGTGTTCGGGGTGGCGTAGAGTTCTCATGTGGACAAACGAAGAGAGGATTGAGTGTGAAGGTAGGTTTCAAGGACTCTTTGCCGTATTGCGTCCGGACATGGTATTTATCACATAGCGGGCAGTAGAGGTGTTTGGGAAGGGAGCCATCCATCTGCAGGAGGAAATTTAGTCTATGGGCTCGATTGATGGGTCGATTAATCTCTGTCCAGCTGTCGGACCCAAGCTTGTTCAGTAATGTCTTCGTAGTGAAGGCAAGACTGGCTACTTCACACACGTTGAGGTATGAGGCTATGTGCTGCCAAGTCTTAGCGGGCAAACTTGCTATCAAAGGCTCGCCCGGCTCCTGGTTTTCTGGTATACGCTCGATATAGTCGGGTATCGAATCGAAAGACTCTCTCGGAGCAAGCGCGTGAAGCATTTGAGTGTGGTCAATGTATTCGCCAGTGTCCTTGTCCAGGGTAAATCTGTGCGTTTTGTCGTCCCAGGCGCCTTTTGCGCCTTTCGAAAGCTGCTTCTTATGCTTCGATTTGTGACTTGAAGGACTCTCCGGAAGCTGTGGCCTTTCAAGCGATTCGGGTGATTCGGGCAATTTTGGTACTGGTATAGCATTCTCTTCACCCTTCTTGCGCCGGAATACCCTCTTGAAGCGATCTTTCATCGATCGGTTGGACGCGGTGGTCTTGGTTGTGTAGATGGATGCGCTATCGTTGGTCGAGGAGGGAGCATAGTTCGTGCTGGAGGTGCTTAGTCTGTTCCAGTTGTTCAATTCACCATCGGACAGCTTGTGTGAAGCTAGCGTGGAGGTGTCCGTCCTTGTGGTCATGATGGCTGGAGTCGTGTGAAGGGGGATATGTTTTTCGTCAAAGTTGGCTGTTTCTTGTTGCGGCCGGATCTATGTTGTGGAGTATACAAATAAGGAGACCCGCCGAGTATGAAAACAGACAAGCAAGAGATGTAAAGTAATTTTGTTATTAAGGAGCGCTTCACTCGGGCCGAAGAAGTAGAGAGCACGAAATGTATAAATGCTGACGGTGATGACAAGCCCCCGGATAGAGACGGAGGTGGTGCCATGGGATTTTCTTGTCTATGTTGTGAGGAGAGTATTGAGCGCCGAGCATCGACTTTAGCGCGCCGAGAGATCTTCGCTCTTAACCAGCCACAAGCGCAGAGCCGCATCCCGTATGGATAGTCCCACCCCGGTCCACAAACAATAAGGTAGACCAAGGGCTCTCTCATGATGACTGCTATGGGCATATTGCTACGAAGAACGTCTTTGTGAGGTCCTGATCTATCAATTCCTCCTCATTTGGGAGTGTACCTTATCTTGATTGCTTCCAAGCAGTAGCGGATCAAGCGCATGATACATCGGATATCGCGGAAAACAAGTGACAGGGAGTGTGAAGCAGAGTTCGGAAGGAGAGGGAAAGAGAGAGAGAAAAAGTTGGTGAGTGTAACAGCTTGTTTTCAATAATGTCTTCAGATATGATTTCATCGTTGGGAGATGTCATGATTTGCCCTGTGCTGAGTGTCGCTGCTGTCGCATAATTAGGTATCGTTAGATGACATGAAGCGCCACAGTGGCTGAGCTTCGACTGAGCCACGATGATGTAATGACGGCTCGTCTTCCCCGCGGCATTTTATCCATCATACCTCGTGCCTGAACATAGCCTCATTATTGCGCAGACGTGTCCGTTGCATATCAAAAACAGATAGGTTGAGCTTCTTCCCAGTTTCGACCTTCGCAGTCAACATTTGTTTCAATAACTCCATCAACTTCACCACTTCATCACAAGACACATCCAATAAGCATGGCTGACTATGTTCCGCCTCCGGTATCTTATCAGGCTATCATAACTCACGTCCTGCAGATTACTGATTTCTCATCAGGGACCCCCACCACCTAAATTACCTGAAGGATGGAAGGCTCAATGGAATGGTGAGTGTAATTCAAGGCGCCATAGTACCGGCACTTACTAACAGCCGCACCCAGAGCAATACAAGGAGTGGTTCTACGTCAACCTCCACACTAAGCAATCACAATGGGATAGACCTACCGAGCCCGTGTATCCCTCGGGAGATGGCGCTCCTCCGGGTCCTCCTCCAGGATATGACCACAACGCTTCGAGGACTACTGGCCCAGAAAAGGCTGGCTATCTGAGCTCCAACAACCCGTACGGAGGCGGCTCTGGCGCTAGTTCGTCACACAATCTCGCCGATGACGAGGCTTACGCCAGAAAACTGCAGGCCGAGGAGGAGTCGCGTGCACGCGCTGGCGGTGCATCAGATCGCGGTGCCGCTGACAGCTACTACAATCAGGGTGCTTCATCGTCCGCAGCTCCTCAGTATGGACAGCAGCCCGCTCAGTACGGACAACAAGCTCCCCAGTATGCACAACAAGCCTCTCCATACGGACAGGGCTCTTCGTATGCCTCACAGCAGGAACTGCCTCCAAGAGAGCAGAAGAAAGGCTTCTTAGGCAAGATGTTTGGCGGCTCACATGCCTCTCGTCCCCAGCAACCAGCCTACGGTGGATATCCTCAGCAGCAACAGTATGGCTACGCTCAACAAGGTTACGCCCAGCCCGTCGCTCAGCCAGCTAAGAAGCACGGTTTGGGTACCATGGGTGGCGCTGCCCTTGGTCTTGGTGGTGGTCTGCTTGGCGGTATGCTGTTGGAGGATGTCATCGATCACCATGAAGAGCAAGACTACCAGCAAGGCTACGATCAGGGCTATGACAACGGCATGGACCAGAATGGAGGCGGTGGCTTTGACGATGGAGGCTTTGGTGGTGGTGATGACATGGGTGGAGGAGGTGACTGGTAATCTCCAGCCTTCTAGCCCCCTATCTTTTCTTTTGGTTTATGGGATGCTGAAACGATGAAGAGATGATGACATGCGTCCATGACGATCACAGTATTCACTTTGCATAAGGTGCAGCAAGATGTAATATTCACACACACACACAACAATACTTTTACCCCCCTCTCATGCTGGTACATCCAACAGCAGTTTAGTAGTGTGTTCACTCGAGTTCTTCAAGCAGCGTTGACCTTGCCAGGTGGCATCAATTTTTGATTGGTAAGGATAAATACTCGGTTGCTTCCCTTCTTAGCGATTGTTGCACATGGTCGGGATAAAGTCCGAACGCGCTCTTCCCGTGGGTCAGCCAAAACAGTTGCCCAGCTAGAATGTACAGCAATAAGCGAACAAGAAGTTTATTAGAGGCACACAATATTAGGTAAGCAATCTTGGAGTATAATAAATTTGATGAGCTGTTCTTCTCCGTCTCAAATATCGCCATATACAAACATCCTAGAAACATTTCGACTTTTTAATTTACTTCGTTACATTCAATATGCCATGCGCCATGCTTTGATGTGGGTTATGCTGCGTCAAGCTTGTCGTTATAAATTCGCCAGACGTCCAGAGGATTATTGATATGCTCTTCTTTTCCCGGGAGCATTAGATCCTCGCTCATTGCTTGGGGTACCATTCTCTGTAGCTGAGTCGACGCGAGGCGCTGAAGACGGGGGTGGTATCGTGGGAGGCTCTCGCGGAAGACCAGAATTCGAGGCAGAGATCGATCTATCTGGGTTTGTTGGAACCTCTTCTTGTGCAGCCTCTTCTTGTGCAGCCCCTTCTACTTCTTGCGAGATGCCTGGAAAACTAGTGACCGACAACCGTGACGGACCTGCCGTTGGAGCACTCGATCTCGACATCCCAGCATGCAGAACCCCTGCTTGGTACTGTTGCTGTCGCGCAGCAGCTGTCCTTGAAGATTCCGCCTCCATGGAGCCAGGGCGCATGGCAAACAAACAGGGGATAGGTATTCTCGAGACCACTTGCCTGGGAACTCCTACCACGCTCTCCGAATTCTCGTTCCTTTCCATCCAATAGACCCATAAATCGCGGCCTGGATACGGGATAGCACGAGTGTGCAACCGGTAGCGAATGTCGGCGAAAGTTTCCTTGGTGATCTGCTCTCCATATACGTTGGAATCCCCGAGGTTCGTGTAGTACAGCATTATCTTTGTCTGAACCTTAGGTAAGGAGGAGCGGAGAAGTCGCGGCGCTAACCAGCCAGGCTCGCGCGGCGGTACTTCTCGTCCTTCTAGGTCCAGCTGAGGCTCTCCGTACATACCTCTTGGGATGTGCATCCTGACGGCGATTTCATCCTCGATATATTGTTGCAAGACTTCGAAGGAATCTCCACATTTGTCGAACTGGAAGGTCAAGCGTTCGCTTCGGAGCATAGGTCCATGTGTCGTTTGAACCATGTCCTTGAATTCGTTCACAAACTCGCCGATAGGTCTGACATGTGTGCTCTTGTATCGTCCATTATGGATGTCGATGATTCGAGGGTCTGGATGTTCCGGGTTTAAGACATCCTCGCATTTTACTAATGTCAAAGGTAGGACAGGCGACATGGGCGTGTATTCATGCCCCGGGTCAGCTACCGAGCGGCGTATCACTCTCCAGCTTTCCTGCCACCACATAGAGAGCAACTCGTCAGGCGTCATCGGGAAGCCATCTTGATCCATTTTGTGCAAAGGTGAAATAGCCCGGTGGGTTTCTCAAAAACTGATTGATTAATTGGCGGTCGTGTGTCATGGCTTGCTCTGCGAGTCCCCAGGTGAATTAGAGTGCGAGATGCCAACTCTTTTGTATGAGAGTCCTTACCGAGCATCCAGTACAACTAACTATCTTCGTTGCAACTATCTGTGATCGGACAATCAGCTGAAGCCTGATTTGTCCGCTAGGACAACTGCCACTCTTCACCTGGTAGTCAGCCCCTTAGAGTGCAAGGGTAATGGTCAGCATATCAAATTGACCGAAGACCATACCGGATCCGCAGTAACTTAAACTCTTAAAGCTAGTAATTTGGACGCCTCGAGTTTCTGTATCTAAGGCCATTCGGCTTGTGCCCTGAGTAAGGACTAGTCATGCGTCTTGTCCTTTTCTATTGGCCAGTGGAATTTGCTGACCACAATCGATAGCGGTCACGAATGCTTGTGATAGATATGGGTGGAATGGCCGCTGGCTTTCATTGCATGGAGCACCGTAGCTTGACCCTATCAACTTCGTCTTTTATTCTGACTCTTTACAAACTCCTGCCGCTCACTACATCATAATGCAGCGACAATGCTTCTTTGGCGTCTTCATCCCCTAATTCTTCAACCTGAGCTTGATACGCCCGATCACGGCCATAGGCTTCCACTTCTTGCGTGATTCCGAAGGTTTCTCCTCAACCTTGACCATGATAGGAACGGGAAAGAGTCCAGGGAAATTCAGGATGCAACCATGGTGGGCTGTGTACAAAGCCAAGCAGAAGATGCTGAAATTGTCAATAGGCATTTGGCGAAGACTGTCCATGGCATCAGGTCCAGGATCGCAGTTTGCCTTGCCTGAGACCGAGCGATTGCAGGCTTTGCCCCTGCTGAGAAAAGCAGGAAGTCGAAGGATGGGTCTTTCGTTGGACTCAAGCTCAAAGTGAGCGATACCAACAGGGTACTGGACCGTAACGACGCTTGAGGGTTCGGGGCTGGCGTTACTTTGCCAGTCACAGTTCTGAGGAGGAGTGGTCACTCCAACCTCTGAGAATGTGATGGTTTCGAGAAAGTGCTTCTCATCACTGTTTCGGGGCAGTATCTCCAGTTCCTGCGACATGGTGTATATGTTTATCGAAAGTCAGGAAGAACAAGTATTTGTGATCCTGCAGGGTATGTTCGTGAGAAAGAACGATGCAGGCAGCAGCTTTGCGAACGATACTACATGGCTGATACAAGCTAGATACAGTATCCACGGTGTTAAGGTGATGCACTACTGAATGGTTGAAATTTTGGACGAAGGTTATTGTTGCGGTCACCTGGGGGCGGGGACAGCCAATTACTGGGGTGCCATTGATGACTATTCTGATATTAGACCCTGAGTTGTGTGTCATATCCCTGCAGACAGCCAATGTGATCGTTCCCGCTGTGTCATGCTTCATCATCGTTGAGCAGAGCAAAGCGAAGCTCTCTATTATGCATCATTTCATTGCTCGATTTACTATTCAAAGGTTTAGTTCCTCATATATTGACGTTGAAGCCCATTAGTCGACGGGATTGAGAGGCTATATCGCCAAGCGTGCCTTTTCAATTATAATAATATCAACGAGGATAATATCCAGTGGATCAGGTTATTTTGGAAGGTGACCGAAGAACATGGTACTTTCATCAATCAAGGATACCACATATTCAGTAGGTAATCAACATGTCAGGAGACGTGGATTATAATGAATTTGCGAAGGTAGTTGCCTAACACAAGATGCCACATTGCATATGCCCGAGGTCAGTACTATTTAAGATCCAATTCCATCTGTTCCCTTTCTACATCTCTATCCTCTCTCAACCCCCTCTCTCTCATAATCCTCCTGCCTATTCCAATATCGGAGATACACGCAGATCATCCCACCAACAGCTCCACAACAATGACGAGCACGCCTACCTCCTCTGACACAGTTACCATTGCCACCCATATTGAACTGATTCGATGCCAACCAACGAACTCTAGTGATCCAGAATCTCCCCTTGTCACTCCAATCGAGGCGAGGACGGAAGTGGTGGTGATAACAGATTGTTCTGAATACAACCATCTACTCGATATCATCTGGAAAAATGTTGTGCAGCAATGGAGTCGCTCTGGATTCCTGAACCTGCCAAGCACAGATTCCGATGCCTACGGCCACATCCTGAGACTGTGGTATGTCCTTCAAGGTGGCTCGCGAGAGAGATGCCATGATCTCCTTGATTGTAACTGGAATCGGACACTGCAGTTCTTGAAATCAGGTACTACGTCCAACATCTACTTGCAGTTCTTCTTCTGGCCAAGAGGAGACGAGAAAAGCGAAACTGTATCACCGCCACCTTATCAATTGGAGGACCGTGATCGTAATGATGGACAAATCGAGATGTCGCACACATCTGAAAGGCAAAACGAAACGACCCTGGAGAACCAAGACGTCGAGGAAGATGAAGTTGAATCTCATATCCCAGACCAGGAAGCTCATTGTCCTGATGGTCCTGATGGTCCTGAGGAACCTCGTATCGACTCTGCTGCTAGCAGCCCTGTCTGTGGGGACTGGGTACGCAAGAACAGTACAAGCAAGGTTCTTCTTCGAACAGGAGGGTGCACAGAACCCAACCCGTGCCCAGGTAGTTGGGTGGTTTCCTTTGTAAGGTGAAGAGAGTTGTAAATCATCAGGCTTACGCAAAAGCTATACACGGATCAAATCTCTGGAAATGGACGCTTTGTGATGAAGCACTTCTTTCGAGGTGTTACATGTGCAAGGAGCAGCTGCAGATTGATATTTGATATAACTTTGGGAGTATAGGCAAAAGAGTGAGATTAGTACTTCGTTTATAGCGGTTTTTAAGTATTCAATATATTAGTTAAGTAAGTATGTATCTGTAATAAAATGAGTAAAGCAAAGCCTCTTTGATCTCCTCTTGACTAGGCACCTGATATAACATTGAAGAAAAGTATTGCGAGACACAAAAGGTGAGTGTCAAGGCGACGATGATGTAATTTCAAAGGTATGAGATGCCGACTTTCGTTGATGTGATTTGCGATGAAGTATTGAGTGATCTGCCACATAGGGAGGATGTTACAGTATCGCTACGAGTATGTAGGCAGATGTTCCGCCCTCATTTGGTGAGCTTTTCATGTAAAATGAACTCGATGCCAAGATACGGAGGAGAACCGGAGGTGTTTGCACGGGCGTACGAAGTTGGAAGCACGGGCCAATCAGACCCTCGGCGGGATCGGCGCTCGTACTTTTTCTGGGATGATAGAGCTCAGCAATTCAACTTGTCGCACGAGGTCCATTTCATTCTTCCTACTCTTCAGCCTTTCTTTCCTGTAAATCCTCCACAGCAGCGGCGTCTCGGGGTTTCATAGAAATTTCACTTGATTGCATAATATCGCAAAAATGATTTCCGCACCTAAAGGCTCAGCAGCTGGAGATGTCAAGAAGGAATCTACCGCTGCCCGTGTTTTGGGAGCTGGTATGGTTGCGCATGATTCAATTGTAGAGGAAGCTTTACTGACATGGATCAGGCTCTGCCGGTATTGCTGAGCTCGCCATTTTCCACCCAGTCGACACCATCGCTAAGCGATTGATGAGCAACCAGGGAAAGGTGGGTGTTGATTCGAAGAGACGGCACGAGACTATATGATGATACTGATTGTCAAATGTAGATTACCTCTGCCGCCCAATTCAACTCTGTCATCTTCAAGAACAAGGCTGACGCTTCCGTCGGTGGTCGCTTCTTCTCCCTGTTCCCCGGTCTTGGATACGCAGCAGCATACAAGGTGCTGCAGAGAGTATACAAGTACGGTGGTCAGCCTTTTGTGCGCGACTACCTTGCCACGAACCACGGCGACTCTTTCGACCGTACCTTCGGCAATGGCAATGGCAAGACAATCATGCACGCCACTGCCGGCTCGATAATAGGCATTGGTGAGATTGTCCTTCTGCCACTCGACGTTCTTAAGATCAAGAGACAAACAAACCCTGAGGCTTTCCGTGGCCGTGGTATCTTCAGAATTGTCGCCGATGAGGGCTTTGCTCTCTACAGAGGTTGGGGTTGGACTGCCGCTCGTAACGCTCCTGGTTCTTTCGCTGTATGTCAAAAGCACGCATGCCATATCACTGAACACAATCGACTGACCTCGTTTAACAGCTCTTCGGTGGTTCTGCCGCTGCCAAGGAATACTTCTTCAAGCTCACCGATTACAACGCCGCCACCTGGGGCCAGAACTTCGTCGCTTCCATTGCTGGTGCTTCCGCCTCGCTCATCGTCTCCGCTCCCCTTGACGTCGTCAAGACCCGTATCCAGAACCGCAACTTCGAGGCCAAGGAGTCCGGCTTCCGAATTGTCGCCAGCATGGCCAAGAACGAGGGTCTCACCTCCTTCTTCAAGGGTCTTACTCCTAAGCTTCTCATGACCGGTCCCAAACTCGTCTTCTCCTTCTGGCTCGCCCAGACACTTATACCAGCATTCAACAAGGTGTTGTAGAGGACCAACCTCATCACGATGAAGGAAATTAACCTGGACAAGCTTGACCGGCATGACCAGCATAATGAATTCCATGGAAATTCGACCTTTTGTGCTTTTTTTTTGGGCAATCAAAAGCCGTGTACATTTATATAGAGCGGGCTTGGCGCATGGATGGAAAAATGATACCTCTTCTCAACTTTAAAGCTAACCATGACCCGCGACACTCTGCTTGCATAGGCGCTATGCAGACTGATCATCGGGGCATGTACGCAGGGAAGCCCGCATCTGGTGTTGTACTTTCAAAGTGAAACGCGGCTGTCTTTCGAGCACTGGATATGGTATTACCTGGGGAAGAATTGTCCCATGTCTGCTACTGTGAGTGATACGCCTCTTCACCCTTTGTTTGTGTAGAAAGAAGTCAGATACTAGTACCTTATAGCGGTTGTCTTACATTCACGACAGACACTTCTCTGTCTTTGAGCAGCGCCGAGTCTTTGTGTCTGTGTCTGTATATATTGGGACTTCTCAGCTCAGCAGAGATGCGACCAGAGAAGGCTCCAATATCAGAGCATACTGCCCGCTTGGAATCGACTGCTAATCTATCGAAATTGCATTTGCGTGCGATCACACCCCATATTTGTGGCGTTTCTTGTGATTGGAAGAGAACCTTCGGATCGCCGTTGCCTAAGCGCCGACATTGTGGTGCCGCTGTGATTGATATCCTTCAAACATGTTCTACAGCTTCTAATCCGCTTGGCTTTCATTCTTTCGTTTTCTGTCGCGGCTGGCCGCCGTCTAAGGTCCGTGTACAAAGTGTTCTAGACATTTCTTAATCCTCAAAACCCCCTCCCCGCATTGTGTTTTGCTTGCGATGATACCTTTGCTGTCTGCTTATTACTATTTTCCACGGCTGTTTAGATTGGGACAGGTTGTTTGTATATTCCACTTCTCATTTCGCTTCGCCGACACAAGCCTACTCACTTACTGCGTCACGGGGTGCGGGATTCGCTTGGGTTAACACCTATCGGGTGAGGAGCGCATTGCGCAGTCATGGATGCACAAGAGTGGCAACAAGGGTTGGTCTCCATTGAACTCTGCTGCTACTCTGCAACTGACTCCTATAGTGCCGTTAAGCGCCTTGCCAGCGTCTACGAAGGGATAGCTACAGCCACTAATCGGAATGCTGATCTCATCACTCATGTCTCCAAGGCTCTTAGAGAAAGCGCTGTGGCCATCAATACTGGCAGAGCGAAATCTACTGGCACATGGTCCCGAACATGGTCACTAGCGTCTGTTCCATCCGCGCCTCGTCCTGTTGTTCCATCACCTGTGCCGGCACCAGACATCTCGTCGCCGCGGATCAGGGGGCCGCCAAGGAGAACTCCCAATATCAACGATGACAACCCGCACACTGCTGATAAATATACAACAAGTCTCGAGCGAGATTGCACACTGCCTCCGTTGACTCCATTTTCTCCTATGAGGTCTCTGTCTAGATCGATGCCTCTCACACCACCCGAGACGCCTGTCAAGATCAAGATAGACAAGCCTTACCTTCACTCGCTCGCTGAAATCCTCACTCCAGTCTTTCCACTATTGGATGAGCAGGATCATGGCAAGCCTGTCAAGTCCAACACGAGATCTTCACCACGCAAGCGCTCGCGGTCGCCACCTTGTGGCACTGCCGAGTCGTCCTTCATTCGAAGCCCGTCCAAACGCAAATCCAAGGCCATAATCTCGTCAGACAGTCCACTACCAATCACAGCAAATCCGCCTGCGACAACAAGCATCGAGGTACATACGAGACAAGACCAAGATCCAAAGGCGCAGAAGAAGCTTCCGAACCCTGCACCCAGAGTTCCGCTGATCAGACTCCGTGATTATGACAATTCCACGGCTCGCTCCAGGGAGGTCTCGCTATCCTCAGTCGCCTCATCATACATAGTCCCCACCGTGAGCCAGGGCTACAAGGCAGAACCCGAAGCATGCATCCTCGAAAGCGATGCGGAAGCATCAGCATCACAAGCAGATATCGCCACGTACCTCACCCCCATCCGCGCCACGGCACTGAAACATCTAGAAGAAGACACATCGACCATAGTCGATGCACTACGAAGCTTCATCAATTCCCTGCACGAACTCTCTGCCGATCTCAGCACTCTGAGAAAGAACTCAGACAACAGAGATGAGAGCGACAGCGAAAACCAGAACCACCAGCCATCCCGCACAGCCATCGCGAGCCAACCCCCCGTGAACCGTCTCAGCAGCACCGCTCGCTCAGAACTCCAAAACATAAAAGAAATCATCGCCGCCCTCGCGACCCCAAGAATCGAGATGTTGAAATTAGCCAAGGCAGGACCATCCACGAACTTACTCCGTAAAGCAGATATCGATATCTGGCCCCGTGGCGGAGCGGACAAGGCAAAAATCTTGTACTGTCTTCTGGGCAAGAATCTGGGGAAAAAAGACGAGGAGGTAAAGCGCTTGCTTGTTGCCGTCGTGGAGGAGCGGGCGAATGAGGAATTTCTCGCTAGGATCGGGGAGTGGGAGGGGGGTGTTAAGGCCATGGAGGTGGGGTTCGGAGAGCTGTTTTCTTACTGAGCACCCGCGGCGAAAAACGCCTGACGTGCTTTTGGGCAACGAGTGTTTTTAGCGTCGCGATATTGAGCATGCGTAGGGCGCTTTTGGCTCGTCGCGATAGGCGGTTTGGTTTTGGTTCGGATGCTTTTTGCGATGCATGTGCAGTTCATGTGCTCGTTTGGAAATGCGGCATAGCGTGGAGTTGTAGGATTCATGATACCCAGACAATCGCGTTCTTTACTTTTGACATTAGTGGATTATCTATGCACCTTCCAATGCCGCTTTCTCTGACATAGCTCATTCCAGCATATCTCCATGCTACTGTGGCTGGTGAGTGACGCTAGAAGAAGTCGCGTACAATACATATATTGACTTACCTTGCTGGATTAAGCACACAATGAATCACTTTCGCTTTTCTTGCACTGCTTCTCCATATCTTTGGTAAGAATCTCCCATCGCTCACTCTACAGGAGAAAGGCTCTTAAGGTCTCGCGTTCCCGGGACGAGGCTTAAACAGCCTCTTGCTCCGCCTTCCAACACCCTTCAAACTTCTCTTGGCCAAACTAGTACTGTTGGTAATCGGATTGGGCTCGTTAGTCGTCGTATTGTAAGTCGTGGTACCCGATTCGATGACGTCGAATTGAATCGTACTGTTGCCTTCTCTGTAGGTGCTCTTTGCCGTACCATTGGTCTTGTAGCCGCATTTGACTGTTTCCTCGCCGGAAGCAATGTCTTTGCCCTTGATTGCTCGCTCGAAGAACTCGAGGGAGACGATGGGTTGGTAGTAGGGCACTTCGTGGCCCGACTCGTAGATCCTGAGGAAGGCGAATTTGCCTGCTTGTTTCACTTGGCCGTGGACGACGTTGTCCGAGGTGGTGATGTCGATGTAGCCGGCGCTGGAGAAGCCGGCGGGGTTGATTTCTTCTGACACTGCTTCGCCGCCGAGCCAGTTGCCTGCGGAAAATTAGTACGCTCCTTCGGGATAGTAGCATTGGTTTACTCACAGTTGTAGTCTGCGTCTCCGGTATACATTACGACGGTGACATTGTCCCTGACAAGACTGCGCATGGCTTCAATGGTGCCGTCCTCTCGGTCATCATCTCCAGTGCTACCAAACGCGTTACCGACAGCATTGCTGGATTCAGAAAAGTTGACATAGGCCCCGATTTCAGCTTGAACAGAAGGCAAGTTCAGATAGTCGACATAGTATTCTTCGGGGAATGCGTCCTTGAAATAGTCAGATATGATCGAGACATGCAACTTCGATACTTACAGGCTGGAGCTCTCGAATATCGTATTCGTCACGATTGGCTATGTTATCTAGTACTTCTTCCACCTGATCAGCGCAAAAGTTGTCTGCTGCGCTGCAGATTTCGTTGATGCCACGAGCATAGCAGTCTTTGGTTTGATCGACACAGTTGCCAGGGCCAAACATCGCATTGTACATTTGCGCTTCGATACTCGCGTTGAAAGGTGCGTAATCATAAGTGTTGCCAGGAGATACAGTGAAGTTGTAATACGCAGCATACTGGATGAGTGGGTCATACCATCCATTTCCGATGACAACGGTCTTCAAGTTGATGTGGTGAGCTTTTGGAATGCTACCATTCGAGATCAACTGGTTCTGAGACTCGATGTAAGCATTGAAGATGGGCGCGTAATGACCTCCGTAACTCTCTGTAGCAAAATTGAACTCATGCCGAGAGTATTGAGGAAAGGCACCCATAAAGCCCTGTAAAGCTTTCCAGAGATTCGGCGCCGCATTAGCTGTCGAATTTGCCGTGAGGCTCTCATTTCCGTAAGAGTATGTCCCACAAGTACCGATTTGCTCTGCGTAATCCGGGCAAGTGGCGTTAGGCAGCTGAATGATATAGTCTGTACTAGGGTCCTGATAGCCGGAAATGGGGATTGAGTAAGAGAAGCCAACTTGTGCAGGCTGATCGATGTAGATCATATTGCTGACATTGTTCCATGCATAAGGATTGTTGACGACGTTCAAGTCTTCATCAATGCGGCAAGGTCCGTTCTCCTGGAACAAACCGATCATCGATGATGATCCGGGTCCGCCATTGATCCAAATAGTCAGTGGTGCTGTCGTGGGATCCGCGTTACGTGCTTCAAAGAACCAAAAGAATAGATGTTCATTCTCGGCTACATCTGCATAACCGGAAAAGCTCTTGACATTGGGATCAAGCTCACAAGTACCGGCAGGGACTTGCTTGTAGCGGACTGGAATATTGGCGTGGCCAGTCTTTTGAGTCCAATTGGTAGGTGCCTCTACGAATTGGGAGACTGCCAGCGGTATGCTGGCAATGAGCGGGATTACTGCAACAAGCATTATGATCAGGGAGTCGATCGCAGCGAAGTAATGAAGGAAGTTCGCAAGGGCAGAGACATCGTCCTTTTTAATACTCGCCTTACTTCTACCTAATTAAGATCACGAGTCCTGACATGCACTCCACCGTCATTGAAATTCTGATAAGAGTACTCGCTTGCACTCTGTTTATCTTGGCGAGGTCCAAAACTATACCGCAAGCGGAAGGAGAGATTCAGGTACACAAATGATCACCCCAAGGAATCGACTCCGATTTCACCTGCATCGAATATTCCACTTGCCTTCCAGAAAGAGTGTAAAAGTCGGCTTTGTGTACAGAGTGTATCGACATCCGCAGAGCAAATATCGAAGACCGGTGAACGGGACAAATTATCCGCCATGAAGCTGTGAGACCCTCCAGGGCTCGCTATCCTATAATGGTCAAAGCTCTCAACCGTTGGAACATCAGGAACCATGGCCATGTCTTTCAGAGTTTGGAGCATGGTCTACTGTACTAGTTCCGACAATCTGCTATCTTAGCGTAGCGAACATCTCGGTTAAGCTGGACTACAATTATAGTTTCGATCTCTATGAAATGTGCTTCAAAGGTCAATAAGAAGAGAGACAGATATGTTCATTGTGACATGGTATGTATTACATTAATGCAAGGAGACTGAAAGCCTTATTGCTTGAAGGAAATTCGTAAAAATCAAAAAGCAAGGAACCCTGCAGGCCAAATCAAGGAACAATAAAGAGGTCAAGTCATTTGTGTACTTCACCCCAGCCTAACTCAGCAGTTCCCGAGTTTCCGCCTTCCCAGTAGCATCTTGAGTCAACAAGGTCGCCATCCATCATCAAATTGAGCCATTCTCGTGCAACATAGTCTGCCTTTTTTCTGTCACGAATTTGAAGATTGAATTTGAAGGGCAACGGCTTAGCGATGAGAAGACTGGAGTACTCAAGCGTTGGATCTGCCTTTTCCGCGATTGCTGCATTCACAGAAGGCATGTCTTCAGTGCCAGCCTGGGCAAAGATTCGCGTTGGCGAACCTGGTGGAGTGTCTGGACCTTTGTTCTCAGCGAAGAAGGCAGGGAATTGACCAGGAAGCGTTTGACCCGGAACCTTGAATTTGTGCGAAACAGTCTTTCGTCGCTCGACCCCTCCCGAAGCCACCTTCAGTTTGTTGTCAGGTGCTTTCTTCTTTCTACCAAGGAGGGTGAGCTTTCTCGAGACTGGGAACTTCTCAGTAACGAGAAGAGCCTCGATCTCCGACTCTGACGGCGGAGTTTGTACACCAGAAGGCATTCTTTGGCTCGCGTCTACCACCTCGATGGCAGGCGGCTTAACCTGGATCTGCTCTGACTTGGTCTCAAGATTCTCGCCTTCTCCAGTCATTCTGAACATCCATGCCATGCTGCCAATGCCGACGAAAAGGTCTGCTTCTGCGACACCCTGACCTGTGCAAGTACGCCGACCGTATCCAAATTGGGAGTAGTTGGTTATGGTTGGATACTTCGACAGAGGCTCTTGGTAGGTGGGGTACTTTGATTCAAGCCAGCGCATTGGATCAAAAGTGTCGGGGTTCGTGAACATTTCAGGGTCTCTTCCAATAGACCACTCAAGAGGATGCATGACCGAACCGGCGGGAATTAGGTAACCTTCGTACACGTCATCTTTAACAGACTCGTGAGGAATGCCTACATGCAAAGGTTAGCAGGTTGGTTGATGGAGTGTACATAGATACTAACCTGTAGGGACAGGTGGTCGCCATCGCAAAGTCTCACGAATGAATGCGCGGAGTACAGGCATGTCAGGCATATCGCTGAGCTTTGGCATGCGATCACCCAATACTCGGTCAATCTCCTCATGAAGTATTGGCTGGAGGTGAGGAAAGTGGCACAAGGCAAGACAAAAGCTCTGCATCGGGGCCGCGATAGTCAAAGCTCCTGCAATTCCATGCATACCCACTGCGTAAGCGGCTTCTGCATCGGATGGGAAACCCAAGGATGATTTCTTTTCGAAAAAATGCTTCATCCAAGATTCTGGGGCACCGGGCTTCTGCATTTGCTCTCGCACTTGGTTTTGCATGACTGAGAAAAAGCGACTTTCCGTTCTGAATCTACGCAACTCCCAAGCTTTGGCTGGTACCAAACTTTCCGGAAATGATTTCAGGAAAGCAAGCTTGTTAGTCAGAGCGCCGTTTGGTGAAACTCCGATGAGCAGTTCTCTAGCTCTCTGCTTGAGCTCGTCAGCGGGCTCTGCGGTTCCCCAGGCAAGACGCGAGGTGACCCTGGCGATGAATGATTCCAGAGCATGGTTGTATCGCGACGGATCGGTCATGAGTTCGAACAAAAGCCGGATAGACTCCACCTCTGGTAAGCCGTAATACGACGCTTTGGCAGACTTGTCCATGACCTGCTTGGCAAATTTTCTCTGTCTTGCCCATTTCTCGTTGCGACTCATCAGTGGAAGGTAGTGCCCACTGGTGCGATTGTCATGGGTAAGGGATGGGATGTAAGGTCGCTCGGAATAATTCTGTGCCCTTTTCCCGAGCACATCCTGTGCAACATTATCCCGAGTAATCCAGACATGGTTGTGACCAGCTATATTGACTTGGTAAATAGGTCCGTACTCCTCGCCCCATTCATGAAACTTCAAGAAACTGTTCTTGTCGGGGATATCTAGTGCGCTACCCAGTATAGGATAGCCTACATGCGGCAATCAGTGGTGGTCGTGATACTATACTGTGAAAGTCGTTACACACCTTTAGGGCCAGGCAATTGTCGAACACCAGCAGGAAGGCGAGTGCTTTCTTTCTTAGAGACATAATGGATGAAAAGGCTGACGGCCAAGAAGACTGCAATGGCAATCAGAGATACCAAAGTCATGCTTGTAGGAATGCAGTAGGAGGATCTGCGAGAAGACGTTCTGAGACTCTTGGAGATTGTGAAGGCTGTGACTAAAATATGGAACACTCGCAAACAAGGTGTTCGAGAGGGGAAATATGTGAACTAGAAGCAAAGGTACGAAAGAAGAGACGAATTAGAAGGAACAAGGACCAGCCCAAAGGTGTACAGATCGTGACTGAGAGAATCGACTGAGGGGGGTACATTCGACTGACATATGTTCCCCTCCCTCGAGTCTCAGCTCAGCCAGGCACCAGCTCTAGTCCTGTGGAGAGCGATTCCATCCTGCTCAGCGATGGCTAAGTCTGAACCAGGCTCGATTCACCGTTGCTATTTTAAAGACTGGTACCTCGCCAGTGTTTTGAGTAGCCGGACCAACAGTCTCGCAATTGCTGCTTCCGTGACAGAGAGGATCCATCGCCTATGCGTGTTGCACACTTTGCCCTCGGATGGCATCTCATACTGCATAACATGAAGCAATTATCGCCTTGGTGTTGTCATACGGCTAGGTGATCCGAAGGCTATGTATCTTTTTTTGTACATCTCTGAGGCAAAGATGCCCTAGGATCTGCGCGTTTACTGTGCAAGAAGGTACCTGAGAATACTTCCATGGTATCACTCGTTCGGTATATGTTTGGACCACATGTTTGGACTAGCCAGGCTGAAACGCATCAGCGTCTCCGCACAGATGTCTCTCTAAAGTCTCCAGTAACCGCACCCTTGGAATGGTAGGTGGGTGAACACATTCCCGTTGTGGACTGGTCTCAGAAGTGTCGTGATAGCGTGTACAGTGCTTTTGTTGTGGACTTGATTTGCGGAGGAGAATCCGGCTAATCATGAGAGAGTACCTTAGTCTGCTCATGTCGAGCTCTGACCAATGAGAAGTTTGTCTTGGCAACCTCGATCCATATAATTCTCTAAGATTTAGCTTACATAAGGTGTTCTTCGCAACCTCACCTCCTTCTGACGTTCCAATCCGGCGGGGAGCCGACGGTCGCTCTCCAAACGCGTTGCGAACTGCAGTAGCTCCAAGCTTTTGCAGCTCCAGTTCCCTCTTATTCCCCGGCGGTTGCGCTCATTAGGGCATGTGCTCAACAGGGCGATCAATTGTCAAACCTCGACCGAGCGTTAAACCATGTAGGCTGGGTTGCGTACTGGAACGATGACTGCAAGCCGATGCGGAAACTTCTAATTGGCTGTTGTTCCTCAACCGCAGCCTTCGTAGACAAGGACCCCACCATCTTTGGCTGCATATGTGGACCTTCGGACTTGTTTTGATGAAACATGCATAGCATGACAGCGACCGGCATCCCTGCGTTGTCACGTCTCGGAGAATTGTTACGCATATGCAATCTGCCACTTTCTAGAAGATGCCACAGAGAGACATCGGGCAATCGCAGACAGACTACGAGTACAGGCTTTGAGATACGCTATCTTTCAAGAAGATTCGATTTCTCTGCACAAGCTTGGTAAAACACCCCTCCTGCTCTAATCTTGTTCTTCCAACCTTAAGGTAAGCCTCAGGTGAGCCCCTTCTTCGAATTCTTCTTCGACATATTCGGCGACGTCCGTGGCGTCCTTGACAATTGGACGGAGATCAGCCTTGAAGACACTATTAGGCTTGTCAGATGCTCAACCGCGCTGCATTGGTGATCGAAGCACGGTAATACGAGCTTTGCCTGCCCGAGGTCGACGTCTTGTCGTCTCCACGCCCGAAATCCGTACGCGAGACTGCCAATATGACTGGAGGAGAAGTGTGGGGAGAATCCAATATCAATATTGTTAACCTTGCAAATCCTGGTTGGCTCCTGCTTGCCATGTTGCTCGCATATGACACCTGAGGAGATGGATGTGTAACCTGTTTCGAGCGTTTGGCTTAATTAATGAAGCCCCATACTCGGCGTCGGTCTTTTTATTTTTATTTTTCTGTATGAGTGGTTGAGGAGGTTGATTACGTCGACACTTGCACATTTGCCAAACGAGAGAAGTCAAGGTCCGGATGGAGCGGAGATGCTTGATCATGAATAGGATCCTGGTGACGCTTATGCCCAGGAAAGTACACGGGCTGGATGTCCTTCTAGTCCAATATCCGATGAATGTACAGGTAAGGACACAATTTATGGTGATGCTTTCATTATCGTGGGCCTGGCTCAATTTCTGTCTCAAAATAATTGCTGACCATGACAAAGGTTTCCCTGAGCACTAGCATCTCTCCATCACGCTTACTTTTTTCATTCAGACGACATTTAGCACTCGCCAGAGTCAACATGTTTCTGCTCAATATTCTCGCACATAGTCCACCTACGAAATTAAAGTCCCTGCTCTGTCCTGTGCTGATTGGCCAAGGGGAATAAACATACTATTCACTATTGCCAGCTTTATTGATGATCCACCATTAACAGCTTTATCGATGATTCAATAATCAAGATATCAAGGCCTGGGCTGTTCGAGAGAATGCCCAATCAGTAGGGGAAGATTCGAGCGACAAGTGTCACAGGCATACCCCAGGTGAACACCTGAAGCAAGCATTCACTTCACTTCAGTATTCACTCTGCGACATGGCTTGGCACGCAGAGCAGGATAAAGACGTTTCTTACTTTCAAACTCTTGTAATTACTCGAACGTAGTTTTAGCAATTGAACTGAACCAGTTGGTTACGCACAGTGTCTCCGTGTCAACAAGCAGATTCATCAACACTACTCTGACTATATAAGCGAAAAGGTTCTCGATATCATTAATGATGACTTGCATACGAATGTGTTAGGAGGCAAGAACAAGATGTTAGTTGGTAAGGTATGGTTGGCCCGTTGGTAAGCAATAGGGCGAAAAAGGCGCAAAAAACCAATTCCGATGCGGGGAATTGAACCCCGGCCTTGCCGGACCTTTCTGCGAATTGCACATGAGAGCGGCAAATCCTAGCCACTAGACCACATCGGATTTGATGAAAAAAGAATTGCTCTGATAACGTATATTCAACCATCTTGGCTCAGACAGACTTGGACGAGTAAGCTTCTCAGGTCGTTCACTGTTATATTCGCTCTCGCAAACTATGTGGCCCCGGTGGTGTAGTCGGTTAGATCTCCATCATCCAAGGCGTCAGATCTGTTTGAATGCATAGAAAGTCGAGGGTTCGAATCCCTCAGGGGCCTATAAAATCTTTCTGTGGAGCTGTCCCACACTAAAAACGAAACTTGTATTATAGTAGCTTAGGTCCCTATTATAATATAGATTAACACGCTAAAAAAAAGGTGAAAAACAGGTACAGAGGCACATTAACAGTTAAAGCTGAAGAATGAGACGCAGACTCCATAAATATTTGTATACTTAGTAAAGTAAATAGTAGCCGCTCATGCTTCCTGTGGTAAGCGCATAGCGTATGAATCAATCAATCAATCAATCAAAAGCAAACTATGTATATATATACGGCCAGTACCGGGACCATAGCGAGGCAGCGGCGAGGCAGCGTTCAGTCTCCTTGAATGTTCAGTCTTTGTAATTAATGAGAGCTGAGGATGACATTTTACTACTAGCCCTTCTTACTCCCTTCATAACTCACAGTACGAAAGAACAAACAAATGACAGCCACAGAATACATGACAACAGCACAAGCACTCGCAATCGTGACAAAAACAGCAAGCTACGCACAATAAGCCAACTGACAGGAGAGAGAAAATAAAGAAAAAGAAAAGAACCAAGCACATACCTTAAACTGATCCTCCCCCCACCTCAACCCACCCCGGCTCGCCCTCACCCAAACATCAATCCCCAACCCCGCCAAAAACGCCAACAAAGAAACCTTCAACATCGCCCCAGGGGACCCCCAAACCCAAGGCTGAAAAGCCCTAGGTCTCCAACTCCCCCCACTCCCCAATCCAGCGTCCACAGGATACCCCAGCACATCCCTAACCCTTTCACCGATATCTTCATGCCACCTCAACCTCAACAAGGCATTCGTGCACAACCCCGCAGCCGAAATAGACGTAAACGCAAACACGAGTCCCGTATACCAAAACGCCAGCGTCAACCAATGCGCGTCTGCGACATCAGACCATGAGAAAGCGCTGGAGATGACGCCGGCGACAAGGCCGGCTGTCAGGCCGACGTTTTTGAGGCCGGAGAGGGTGGAGGTTACGAAGGTGGTTGCGAGGGCGGAGCGGGCGGGGGCGGAGGGCGCGTTGAGGAGTTCGGTGATTATGCTTGAGGACCAGCGCCAGGGGATGAAGAGGTCGGTTAGGTTTTTTGCTAGGCGCGTTGTGAGGTTTGCGGCGTGGTTGAAGTGGCTGTTGAGGTGGGTGAGGAGGTTGCTGCTGTTGGTGCGGAGGCTGGATTTCATGGTTGCTGGGGTGGGGAATGACTGCTTTGACGAGACTAGTTCTGATGGGTGAGTTTTCTTTCTATATGAATGTGGAGTGCTGACCTGACCTGATGGGTCGAGTATACGTATTCGAATTTTGGTTGATATGAGCATGGGAAGGTTGCCTGGTCTCTGGCCCCCCGCTCGGTCGCCAGTTGTGGCGGGGTGCATGAGATAGCTGTACGATGCTACCTGCGCCTTGTTTTGAAGCTCAATGAACTTCAAAGCTATCCTGCCTACTTTGCCAAGTAATCAAGAAAGAAGAGTTCATACAAAGGGCAGCATGAGTGTCTTACGTAGCTCCAAACAAGAAGAGTCTGATGATGTCGGTGGTTCCGTCATTCCATATATATACATATATATCCTTTTAATATTCGTAAATATTCTATCGGCTTTTCGACAGAGTCCAAGATCAGGCACGGCAATCCCATTCCAAGCCCATTATGCCCTCCTCGTCTCCTATCCAAGTTCTGCTTGCGTCGTTCCTCTTGGCTACGGCCGTCCTTAAGGTCGTTCCAATCTCTTCCGGGCCAGCGCCAATGACTCTACTCTCGCCACCTGCGATTCTGGCACGATCGGTGAAGTTGGCCACCACATCCTCGATACAGGGACGTGCGTGATCCAAATATACAATCTCGAATCCTGGCACTGGGGCAAGCACATCCACAGGAGTGACAACCGGCACATCATCCTTCTCGCCTCTACAACAGCTTTCACCTTTCCCCTTGTTCTCATCTAGGGCTGACGAAAAGGCAGTAGCAGAGGAGGGCAAAGATGCAAGACCATCTTCTCTCGTGACGAAGATCTTCATTCTCAAACCCTGCGCTCGCCCATGATCCATCATCTCTTTCATCTCTTGAAGTTCGGCAGCTATCCAGTCGAGGTCGCGGACGTATCGCACTATCCAGACAAATTCTCGAGCTGGTGATGGAGCTTTCAGAGCATATGGGGACGTGAGCGCTTCTTGTAGGACTGGCAACACGGAGGTCACACCTGTTCCTCCGGCCACGGTCAAGAGGTTACAACAGGTGAAATCCCTACCGCTACCGCCATAGGGGCCACATATGACAACAGAGGTTGTGGTTGTTCCGGGCTTGGCGAGCTGAGCCAATTGTGCAGTGATACCTTTGCGGACGCGAACAAGGTAGGTGTGGTGCTGCGTGCCAGATCGACCATCGGGAAGAGATGACGGAGTGAAGGGGTGAGACTGCCAGAGGCTAATGGCGGGAAAACAAAGATAGAAATGTTGGCCAGGGCTCCAAGCTGCCTGAGGAAAGTCGAAGTCGATTCTTAAGGCTTCGCCGTCGCCCTGTATGTTCTCGTCGCCAAAGTACTGAATTGTGGCATTTGCGCTCCGAAAGCCTAGCCCGAAGACGCCTTTACGGTACCCCACGTGTAGTAGGGCGGTCCGAACGACACGTACGGCTTTGTCGAGAGCAAGGAGGATTATGGAGGCAATCATCCAGCATGCCAGACCGTCCCAGTGACCCCAACATGCACCAAGGTAGAGGGCAGCAATAACATAATGGCTACGCTTGAAAAATTCATAGCCAGTCCAGCGAATAGCCCATTTGGTACTGAAAATGTACAAGAAGGTAATGAAAAGCTGAGCGACGACACCGAAGAGAATGTACTGCTCGGAAATGAAGGCCTTGTACGTGGCTGGTTGTGGTTGATATAGTCTGCCTTCGATGATGGTCCATATCAAAGTGTGTAGAAATGACTGGATGAAGATAATGCGGCCAGTCCATCGATGTAAAAAGTTGAAGTGCTGATAAGGGATGCCCGTGATAAGAGAGAGTAGTGATTCGCGCGTGCTGAGAGCGATGGTAAATGGTGTTAGCGCATATGCCATTGCGCCCACTCGATCTGCGAAGCCACCCATACCAACACGGGTACTGTATAGGCCTGGGTGACTCTTCACAGGGGTGACCCAAGTTTTGTATACTATCCCTACAAGGGAAAAGATGAGAAGGTAACCAGAGAGTGTGAGAAGAACTGCTACTTGTAGCATTGTGACTCTCCCGAAAAACCATCGGCCTGGACTTTCGGGGAGTAGGTAGCGTCGGCCCAATGCCCCGATGGCTTCTAGACCACGTCTTACCGGTGATTTGATCTCGGAATGGCGGGAGATATCCTTTGTGTACACGAAGCGTAACCAAAGAAGCGAAGAGAGGATGCCCAAAATGACTCCCCACATGATAAAGGTGTAGAGCATTGAAACCGTGTGCATCCAGTATACAGCAGACAGATACTCACAGGTACCTGTGCCACTAGTACATGGCAGCACTCGGTCCGGGTAGGCCCAGTAATGCACAATGGTCGAGTTGGCGTCGCCATGGCCCTGGAGATGTCGTGACTCGAGCATGTTGAGTGAGAAGAGAAGGATAACGGATCGACAAGAAGCGAATGTAATGAGGATATAGGGAGCATCTGGTTGGAGTCCGGATATGTAGCGTTTCTATACTTGCAATATGGATATCTTGGCGAGCAAGTTAAATTCTGGCTTTGATATGGCCCGACGCGATTTCAGCCATGTGCCTAAAACGTACAAAGTACTTTAACAAGTATGCAATTGGCAGGCCAAGGAAAGCAGAGGGCAGCGGTAGCGGATGGTCGACACGCTTGAGCAAGGCCGAAAAGCATGTGCCAAGAATGATACCAAGACAGAAATATGCTCAAAGCACCGCTCGAGCGCTTGGCAAAACCCACGTGTTTGGTGTATAGAGGCTTGATCCCACGCAGTGACACGAGAGTCGACGACTTTTTTTCACCGACGTCTGGACCGATGGCATGTTTGGTGCAATGATGGATCACGGCTTCCAGCGTTCCTGTTGGACGGAGTTCCACACCAAAACTAAGACTCGACTCTCCAGATAATATTTTGATGTCAATTGCGAGTCGTCTCGTTCAGTTCACAGTCGCAAGGCGGCTGTAGTGTCGACAAAGAGATGGTGTGTTCGGAGTGCAGTCGTGAATGTGGGCTTCCTGGTGTAAAGAGTATCGCATGGCGCATCCTTGATCAACAAGGGCAAGAAATGCATCCGCATCCATGGCCTAGCTCCATAGAAGAATAGTTCTGTCGAATACAGCAATCGCTTCCAACGCCGCGCTAAAGACATCAAATTGTGAAATAGGTTTTGAAGCCATGAGGTATTCCTAGTGTGAGTCCTCGCTTTGGGCCCGCTTCCACTCTCTTTCTCTCTCTTCGTCGAGACTTTTCCTCTGGCCCTCCCTTGTCTTCTCTTCCTGATGTCTCCAATGACTGCCTTCCTCATAGTCTTCTCTGATTCCCAGAGCTCTTCTCAGTTTTTCGCTCTCTTCAATCTTGGCTTTGGCCAACTCGTGGACTTGGTGGCTCTTCAAACCCTTGGCATTGGTTGTGTCTTTCTTGCTCGGTTGCTCTCCTTGCAATTTCTTCCGGAGAGCGTCGCATTGTTCATCAATGTCATCTTCGTCGACACTGTCATGTGGAGTCAGCATCATGTACCTCTTCAATATGGCCTTTGCCGTGCAAATAGCAAGCGACACACCCTTCATCCTCAAGCTTGTCTCTTAGCTCAAAGACCTTCACTTCTATCTGGCGCTTCTGGTCATGTTCGAGAATGTCCTTGTCTGGTTGGCGTTGTCTGTGTTGTAAGAGGTCAAAGTCCTTGTTGTAAGGTGCACCAGCGCCGTTGTCGCGAGGTTTGAGATGGGAGAGGTTGCGTTGCACGTAGCCGCTGGTTCCTGAGCCGCGAGGGGTGGTAAGGCCGACGTTGGACGACATGTTGATGTGATAGTATGAAGGAAATATTATTAGTAGACTTCAAAGACAAAGGTGGTGGTATGCGGCAAGATTGTCCAATTCGGGAAATAACGTCACGGAGATTCGGTTGTACCTTAACGGAGCGGGGGAAAAGTCACGCCAAGACATTTATTTCTTGCATGTGATTGTGACTCGTCCACATTCACCACATTATCTAAATGCAATAGTAGCTTATAGCGAAACATAATAAAAATGGCATGCGGAGAGATATTTGAAGATGAGGCTGGAAGCAGTGTGCAGCCTCTTACGGAGCTGCCCTTTCCACCTCTGACAAAGTCCCACATCATACACTGCTCATATCACTACTGGCATCCTAAGTACATCACTACGACTGTCATGCTTGAGAAGAGCAGCCGGCTGATTCAGAACCAGGTATCGCTCATTCACAACCAAAGCTCGTCTCATCCCACTCTCACAGCCCTTCCTCGATTATCTTCGAGCAGATGGCATCATACTACCACCAGACAACGAAACACCACGCGATGCCTCTGATGATGAAGGCTTCTACTCGTCCACCGACAACCCTGACGAGCAAGATGAAGAGGAAGATGACGACCCATCATCACAGTGGCGTGATATCCACGAGTCGATCAAGTCGACCATCGCTGAACTCGGCGGCAAGGTTGTCCCAAAATTGAACTGGTCAGCTCCCAAAGACGCCACCTGGATGACGTCCAACACCATGGAGTGCAGGGCTCCCAACGATATATATCTACTATTTAAGAGCTCCGATTTTGTCACCCATGATCTGGAGCACGCCTACGACGATACTGTCCAACATCCCACCGACCAGGAAGAAGACATACCAAACACAATCGCCGAAATACCCTACCACCTTGTTCTACGGAAATATGTACTTTTAAATCCTTCCGTCGAGTTTCGCTGTTTTGTGAGAAGGAGGAAGCTCATCGGTATATGTCAACGTGATTTGAATCACTTCGATTTCCTCTTTGATATGCAGGATGACTTGCGCGATCTAATTCAGGACTTTTTCGACGAGAAGCTGAAGAATACTTTTCCCGATGATAGCCTTGCTTTCGACGTTTATATCCCACCTCCGCATCACAAGGTCTGGCTGATTGACATCAATCCTTGGGCCCAGAGGACCGATCCACTGCTTTTCAGCTGGCTAGAGCTGCTCACTTTACCCGAGCCGCCAGAGGAGCCTGCCGAGCAGGTCATTTCCATTCCTTTCAGACCCAGCACCACTCAAACTCCATCTACAAATGCTCCATCTGCGCCGCAAGAACCACAACGCACTCCTCAGGCGCTGGAAGGGGACCACGAGGATTTGGAAGAGGAAGCCGATGAGGAGCTGTGGTTCCCCGAGTTCAGACTAGTCAAGAAAGACGACCCCGAAGCATACAGCTTCACCACCCCTCAGTACAGCGCACATAAATTACCTAGAGACGTTGTCGATGCTAGTCAAGGTGGGCCCGGCGCCATGCGCGAGTTTGCAGACAATTGGAAAGAAATGCTAGCGAAGCAACAGAAAGAAGATGACGATTTTGACAGCGAGGAGGATTGAGTCTGCGTCTGAGGTTTTGACACCCGCACCAAGCACACAGCATCCCAAGGCACATAGCGCTTCATCTGCCCTCTTGACTTTTGCGTCGAGTTGTGAATGTTCTGCCGATTTTCGCAGTTCAGAAAATGGAGTGCGCATTGGCACGTTGCCCCTCTTTCGTTCCGGTGCTCTTTCGCCATGCAGTCAGGCTGAAGCATGCTGCTCGTTTATTGCATGAGGCAGGAACCCAGGTCGAGAGGAATTGCCTTTCTGCCATCAAACGAGGCTTTCAGCGCATTCGCCCGAATATGACTCCATCTGCTGGACGTCGAAGGCGCGCAGACGGATTAAAATCTCAGTCAATTATTGACATGACTCTGCCTTTGATAGATGGTGCAATCACCCAACCACAATGCTGGGAATCTAAGATTTACCCACAATCTTTTCTAACCAGGGCCACAATCTCTGAGCAAAGTCCTTTTCGAACTCGCCCTTCTCACCAGCTTTCATTTCCCAATGATCAAAGCCGTGACCATGCTGCCCTTCAATCTCCCAGTATTCATGCTTGACACCATTCTTCTCCAATGCATTCTTTAGCTTTCTCGCCTCAGTAACAGGAGTATAGCGGTCAGCCTTGGCATGAGCAACCCATGTAGGCGGGTAAGCTCCAGTCATGTTCGAGTTCGACACAATGCCCCACCTCTGGCGGACATCCTCTGGTGTCGCGCCCTTGCCATGTACAGCCTCTAATAACAGCCCCTCCTGAATAAGATAGAAATTTGCAGTGGCACGGCCCGTATACGTGTACTCGCGCATGTTCAGCCCATTCTCCGGATGTGAAACCATAGGCGCATCGGGCCCTAGATATTGTTCGACCTCTGACCAAGGAATCAATTCCGAGCGACCCGGCGGCGGGTCAGGTTTGGAGGCAATGTTGAACTCGGGGTCAGTGGGGTCCACCAGCGAATATATCGACACCACTGCTTTTGGAGCCGGTTGCAGAAACAGGCCTGCCGTTAGAGCCAGCAAACCACCACAGCTGCCACCACCCACAATCAAAGTATCGGTGTCTACCACACCGGCTCCTAGTTTCGTCGGAAGCACAGTCCGGATCCAGGATGCGGCATCAGACACGTCCTCGTAGATGTCGGCCATTTTCGCCTGAGGTGCTAGTCGGTAGTCGATATTGACTATTATGTAGCCTCTCTTGGTGCCCTGGTGGATTTGATCAGTTAGCACTGCTCTAGTGCCAGAGTTGGGAACTTAAGTTGGTTCTCACAGAGTAGAATAATTGGTCGCCGACTGTGTGTCGATTGTCGAAGATCAGGTTGCTGTAATGCATCCACATTATGACTGGGCATGGTGCTTCCACTTTCTCGGGCACGTATACATCGCAGTCGATCTTGCACCCGGAGACGTCGGTTTTGTATGTGTATGTCTTTGCTTCCGGTATGTGGATCATTGTGCCTGAGACTTGTGCTTGGGTTTATTCTAGAAGTTGAGCATACAAGGGTTGGTATAGGAAAGTATGTAGCTTGGGGTAGCGCAGTCTTCGAGCTACGCCATGATCGGAAAAGCGTGCTGGATAAGTGTACTAGTGTATCGCCTAGCGTCCTAACTTGTCAAACAGGGCGCGGCCAGGCCCTTTCATCTCCATAATCTGCAAACCTAGGCAGCACATATATAAGGTAACAGTATGTCCGTCAGACAGGCGTGACAGGGCGGTACACATACATCACGGTCTCATAATTTCTCCTCATCTCTTGCCATTCCTTCATATGATCTACACTTTCCTTCGATGAAAAAGAGTGATAGGCAGAATCGGAAACCCAACGCTAGGTTCTCTCGTATTGCTTCGACGACATTGAAGGAATGGCTCGTATCTCACCAGGATGATCCATATCCGACCGAAGATGAGAAAATTGACTTGGAAAGATTGACCGATCTCAGAATTGGGCAGATCAACGCTTGGTATGCCAACGCACGTCGTCGGATGAAGGGACATGCCGAGACACGTAGTGCGCCGTCATGTGTTCTCGAGCCTATAGACCATCGGGGAGACCAAGAGTCACTTGTTGTCGACTCAGAGAAACGGCCCTTCCAGTGCACCTTCTGTACCGACACTTTCAAGTCGAAACACGATTGGACTCGTCACGAAGCCTCTCTCCATCTGTCACTCCAACGCTATATCTGCTGCCCACTATCACCAACGATTATAGATTCTTTTACTAACCTTGCGACCTGTGCATACTGTAATGCGGCGGATCCGACGGCTGAGCATATCGAGTCGCACAACCATAGCGAATGTCAAGCGAGGGGTCCAGAAGCACATACATTCTTCCGTAAAGATCATTTGCGCCAGCATCTTCGAACGGTTCATAAAAGTCGGCTCCTACCGCACATGGACACATGGACGCTCGAGGCAGTCTTTGTAAATAGTCGCTGTGGATTCTGTGGCCAGCGCTTCGTTGTCTGGAATGAAAGAAATGATCACATTGCCGCACATTTCAAAGATGGCTTTGAAATGCATCAATGGAGAGGATGCAGAGCTTTAGATCCTGTCATCTCGGCCGAAGTCACTGCAGCAATGCCGCCCTTCCTCATAGGACTGGAGAAGCAGTCTCTCCGCCCCTTTAGTGTTATAAAAAAGGGTGGGCTCAAGAGCGTCACGACCAAAAGACAGACAATCTCAAGAAGAACAGACCCGTCTTCGCTGGAGTCGCTCACAATACAGTTACATCTTTTCACGAAACAGCAGTCAGAACAAGGCTTCGCAGTGTCAGACGAAGCATAACAGAGCAAAGCTCGCATGATTCTCTATGGATTATCCCAGATACGAAGAGTGACCGCAGCAGACAATCCAGAGTGGCTAGACCTCTTCAAGAAAGCCCACAGCTTTGCTATCATACCAGATTCACCAGAAGCAGAGGCGAAAAACATCCCGGATGACTTGGAGATCTATCAAGATCTAGGCATGCGATTGCCGTCTAGCCTACGCAAGCAGCCTCACACGGAAACGGCGCTTGTCTCCATGTTCCTGACCGATCATCCACAGGCCAAGAATTATCCTCGCTTTTCCTCGCTTCCTGTATGTCCGCAGAAGGCGCTGCGGTTCGAAACTATTGCCGGTCCTTGGCCAGATGCTGGTATACTTGGCGAGACAATCATTACACGAGATTGGATCTTCTCTCTCACGATTCATAAGCAGCTTGCGATACCACGCTTGCATACTGCAGCAGGACCACTACAAGAGGAAATACAAGCCGAGTCCACTTGGCTTTCTCTCGAGGCCGCTTCAGACGTCGACTGGAGCTTTTCCGGTCCAGAGCAGATGAGTTGTGGAGATGACGGTATACTGGGACACTCTTCGGACTGACCGTATGAGCTGATCATGGACGCGAATCATAAGCAAGAGGGATGCGCTGTAGACCTGTCCAGCCAAGGCGTGGTGATGTTTGCGTCGTCATGTTTAGAAAGCTCCAGCTGAGTGTTTTGGAGATTGGATCCAAACACGCGAGGATGGAGACTTCATCTTGTTCTTGTGGTCCTTCATGGCTTATATACCATCCCGAGTGAACGACTGCAAGGTGATAGGCGGATGTTAGATGCTTGGCACGCCCTTTACGACAAAAGTGCCCGAGGTTACATGAGATAAAAGCACGACGTACCTAATGCCTTCTTCGTACCTTAGTCAAACTCTAACGGCTTGTCATTGAGGATGATGGGGATGACAGGATTTCAGGTACTAATTCTGGAGGTAAGTACTATATTAAGAGTCATGGTAGCAGGCGCGGGCGAATCTGATAGCTGAGATTGTGCAAAGCTTTCTCTGTGTACAAGAGAAATAAATACTCGCTGCTGCTCAATTATCACTGGCTGGTCTATACACCCTGGTAGCGCAATACATGGCGAGCTAGATTGGCCAAAGCAGAGATCTATGGCAAGAAGCAAACAATGAGGAGGGGGGGAGGGGTATTACAAACTCATAACCTCGCGAAGTCAAATGTTCCACCATGCGATCAAGAACGGCCCTTCCTCTGCTTATCCAACCATTCTACAACCAGAGCAACATCCTTGGCGATCTGATCGGGGATGGCCTTCTTCTGTACGAACAAGGGCAGATTTCCTTTCGCATCACTAGCTGTCGCCATCATCCACTTGACGTGCCCACCGCTCATCAATTGGCATCTCTCGATGGAGACATAGACCCCCGTGACGATGTCTTTTTTCTTCTGGGCCGTGTCGGCTTCCTGTTTATGTCGACCATTCGCATATAGGGCGGACGGCACCTTCGATACGTCAACAGGTACCTGGACAATAATGAAAGAGTGTGGGGTCGTGGTGATGTTTTTGGCCTTGACTACAAGTACAGAAAAGACGCGATTAGCGAGAGGAGCAGGGAGCTTGTGCGCCATCTCGAAGACTGTCGATACGGAATTAGCACAAATTCAATAACATCAGAGAATGTTAAAGAACTTACTGTCCATTTCGACTTTCTCCCACGGTCCGATTTTTCGACCGATCGCATTCAGCTCCTCATCCCAGCCTAGTACTTTGTGGGCGTCAAAGACATCCGGTGTGTAGTCCATCTCGTGCTGAGAATGATTGTCCAGCAAAGCGCCTTCGAATTCTTCCCAGTCGCCGGTGCCTGTCTTTTTCTCATCCTCATGTATACTGCTCCTCAAGAACCACGACTCTCCACTCGATAACTTTGCATCTTTGGGAAGCTCTCCCGCCGCGATGCTATGCTCAGCCAGCTGCACTGTTGCCCTGGATGGTGGCACTGTTCTCTTTGCAGATCGGACTTTGATCACTCCAGGAAGGTACTCTGTGAGGAAAGTCTCACCCTCGGACAAAGCTGCTGTGATGAAGGATTCAAGGTCTGCTGGGCTGTCGCCTGAATTGTAGGCTGCGAGTTCAGGGTGCGCCGGAAGTTTCGAAGCTGGATATTCATGCAGGCGCACAATTCGTCCTAGAGTTGTTTTGCTGGTCGCCATTTTCGCAGCCAAAGATGCTGGTATACAACCCCTATCACAGATACTGTATGTGAGTGGCTAGAAACAATTCTAAACAACACTCGTAAGTTGAGGAAGATGCCAAACAGTCTTGCACGCCTTGTTCCTCGGCCATCTCATCGAAGTCGATTGTCTCGTAAGGTACCTGGGGAAGTCAACAATGATGTCATATTGCGGAGATGTCATTGTCAGGGTCTGACAGGTGAAGGCCGTCACTCGGATCTTCCGCGTTCCGCGTTTGTTCAACCTCACTCCAAGCACTGTCCATTCTTTTTCCAAAGAATACCTCTTACCACACTGCCTTATGCCTAGCCTTCTTGTATAGTGCATTCAAGACGCTATACGTGCCAAGGCAAAGAGCCATAATTAGAATGTCGGTGAGAAACGTCATCCGAATGGCCGACGTCGAGTGTATATTGAATTTCGAAAAAAGTGTTAAATAGTCCACTTTCACCATGTGTTTTGCTGTTGCTTGTCAATCACCTCTCCATCATGTTCAGCCACGCCTTAAACATATACAGATATATCCGCCTAAAGGTCAAGGTCACCTTCGTAAGATTCCACTTCTGGTGGCGAGGCCGTCTACCAAAGGCCTTCCCAGACAGCGTCTTCCAGATTCCGTCAAGAGACCCTAAACGCACCATCAAAGCCCATGTCTACCACTCCCTGACAGCACCCATGCCAAGTCCCGTCCTGATCAACTTCCACGGCTCCGGTTTCATCCTCCCCATGCACGGCCAAGACGAGGACTTCTGCCGCAAAATCGCAAAAGAAACCGACAACATCGTCCTGGACATACAATACAGTCTAGCCCCCGAACACCCCTTCCCAGCCGCCATCAACGACGCCGAAGATGTGATCGACTGGGTGCTAGGCCAACCCGAAAAATACGACGTTTCACAAATCAGCCTGTCGGGATTCAGCGCGGGCGCCAATCTCGCGCTCGTGCAATCGGGCATCACTTTCCCAAAAGACACTTTCCGCTCTCTCATCTGCTTTTACCCTCCCTGCGATCTCTCCGTCCACCCCGACGAGAAAGCCACGAGGACGCCTGACACCTCTGCTCTATCGATCCCGTCCGCTATGGAATTCATTTTCAACGAGTCGTATATGCCTTTTGGTGCCGATCCGAAGGACCCGCGTATCTCTCCGCTCTATGCGTCCGTGGACAAGTATCCGCAGAATGTACTTATGATTACCTGTGCGAGGGATAGTCTCTGTCTTGAGGGGGAAGCCCTGGCGGCAAAGATCGAAGAGGCGGGTGGACGAAGCGTCATTAGACGACGAATGGACGAGTGTGGACATGCCTGGGATAAGAGTGCGAAAGGCCTCGTCGAAGAACAGGCTAGAGATGAAGCTTATGAATTGGCTGTGCAGATGTTGAGTTTGTAGTACAAGGCTATCTCACTATATGTACAAATGGCCAGTGTATGATATGCATGCTTGGAGGCCATTGAAGGTTTAGCGAAGGACGGAGATTTGGTATACCGGATAGAGTGGGATGGAGATATTATCACTCTTACTTCATATGCACAACCATCCTGGTTGCTTCCTTGTTCTTGGACTGTAGGCCGGCCCTTTGCTTCTCCCTTTTTTCTTTCGACTTTTTATTTTCCTTCTTATCACTTCTTCTTTTTCTTTTAAACCTATAAGCTTGGAAAATGCATAGCATATATCAAAACAAGCACCCGCGACTACACCTGGAATTTACAAAACTTGTGAATAAGCAAGCACTGAAAACTAGAAGACAAGATGAAGAACTTGAGTAAAACAACAAGACCAGCTATACTCAAGCTTAAATTAAGCAAGCTTGTCAAGAAGCTCTTACTCTCGCTTTTAAAGGCAAACAAGAGGGTCCGCCGAAAAGCGGCGCCTATCTGTTATCTACTTCTTAAGCAAGTTTCTCGGCCTATTAAGTTTGTATTACAGTCCAAGTTCAGTCATGCTCCTATCCTTATGTTTAGCTTTTATCGCTGACGTTATCGTGATTACTGAGAAAGCAGAGCGACACGGACGCTCACGAAGGGGATTCTATAAGCTTTTGCTGATATGATCGTGACCTATGTGTATGCTTTGACCTCGATTTTTATAATTGCCAACTTGTGATTGGCTGTGAATAATCATTGATGCGGTATACTAAATACAGGCCACGGTTTTTTATTTATGAAAGTCTAAACCTGGGATAGAGGTACTTAAGAGAGTCGCTCGGCCTCTTTATGTCAATCTAAGACTACACAGAACATAATCGACTTCTCGACACAATTCCCGAGACTGAAATACAAGATTGCGACGCGTTGTCCAAAGTCAAGTAACGATCAAGTAGTCCGACTAACACCATGTCCGACTATGTCAAAGTAGCCGCTCCCAGCGATATCGTACAGGAAGGGCGGGTGTCTACCATAGCTTTGCCGTTAGGCTTGTTATGGAACTTTGAGGATCCCAGGAAAGGAGGCAAGGGTGCGGCTGCATTCCACGAAGTCATCGCAATCTCAGACTCGCAATCATATGATGCTTATAAGGAGAATATCAGGCAAAAGATCTGGCACTGCAAGAAATGGGATGTCGGAAGATTTAAGCGCTTATTCATCACGTCGGCAAACTACACCATCAGCAATGGAGATTATTCCGAAAACGTATCTTTTTGGGTTCACGGGGAGAACTGGGCTGTCACGGTATTACTGTTCCAAAGGCCAGACGTTCGTGCCCCGAGTCTGCTGGTCGATTTTTGACTTGTTCGCCGGGATTCGAACAATGATGAGTCAAAGACCAGCGAAAAGGAGCGAGCAGGGACGTGCAGAGGCTCGGACATTCCGAAAGGTGACAAACACGACAAACCTCCACCGTACGACGGCCCTTCCAGCTCTTGTACTATTGGGGAACACAGAAGGAGTGATTACAGAAGGAGTCAGTATGCACGCAACATTCTCCAGGGTGAAGTGGAGAAAAGGGCTTGCTGTATGCAGTAATGTAGTAGCAAGCAGCTGGCTTACGGACGTAGAAAGCAGCAAATAACACCAGCCTATCCACTAAACCACTACTTGACCTATGTGCACCTATTAAAGCTAACCACTTAACTAAGCGCCGCCCCTATAATCAACTATATCGGTGTATTACTATATGCGCATATACCATTTCAGCTTTCAGTATACTTGTAAGGCGAAAACTTATAGTGGGTTACTGTATATCTACTTTAACCTATCTCCCATCGAAAAGCTCTAGTGAAGAAACGACATATAACTGGCGTTATAGGAATATGTCTTACTGAGAGCTGATGCATAACCATCGGTACTGGGCTGTCGATGTGTCCAAAAGAGCTGGAGTTGAGAATAAGATGTGAGAAGAGAGACTAGTAATTGCTCGATAGACACCTACTATGGCATTCCTGTAACCCTGCATCTCGGCTCCTTGCTCCAAAATTAAGAGCCAAATGCCAACGACTATCTTAGCATACTTTTTACTCTGTAATCGATGCTATATCTCCATCTCCCACTCGGAATGATCTTTAGAATCAAGCAAAAGAAAAGGGTATATGATAGCAAAAAACCAGCGTCGACCAGATTCAATTGCCTCATCGAACCGCTTCAAGAGCCATTGGCAAGTTCTGCTGGGGAAAATATCCGATAAAGATGTCACTGGATGGACCAGGTGGGAGTTGAACCCATGACACAAACTTTGGGGAGCGGAAATTTTCATTCATCGTGTGGATGTGGTGCAATTGTCCCCATTGTACCGCCCACTTAGAGTATAATCACTCGAATTGCAATATATAATGGTTTAGAGAGGTGAGGGTTGGAGATGTGGTTGTGGGTGGTCAATTTTGGCAGGTAGTTGAGATGGTGGTGAACTTGTGGACGTTGGAACAATCTACTGGTTGATGAAACATGATAATCCTACCAAGCGCATGCAGGCTTCACTACTCTGGCTAAGTAAGAATACAGCCCCTGAGTATCGAGCTACAGCTTCGCTACCTCCTTACCTGGCCCAGCAAAGCCAAATAAGTAAGCAGCGACCTTCCTCATCTGGATTTCTTCACTGCCTTCAGTTATCCTGTATCTCCTATGATGTCGCCAGATGTGTTCAAATGGATGATGACGACTATAACCCCACCCACCATGAGTCTGGATTGCGCGGTCTGCCGCTTGACAACATAGCCTGTTTGCCCAGTAGTTGCACATGCTGACTTTGTCGCCTAGTTCCCTTTCCACTTCGGCGTGTGGCATACTGTCCATTTCGGTAGCGGTCTTGTGTATAAGCAGGCGTAGCATCTCTGCCTGGGTGGCTAGTTCGACTAAAGGAAACTGGATCGCCTGGTTCGTGGCTAGAGGCTTTCCAAATGGGCGACGCTTCTTGGCGTACATGACTGAGGCATTGATGCAATACTCGGCGGCCCCTAAGGATGATGCTGCTTGTCGGATACGGTTTTCGTGGACAAAGGCCTGGGCTACAGCTAGACCACCATCTAACGGGCCTAGAAGAGCTGATGTGGGTACCCATACGTTCTTGAAAGAGACTGTCGCGTGATCGGTTGGCATATTGAGAGTCCTGTTATATCAGACGCATAATCAGGCAATACATAGCAAAGATGGACTTACCATTCATAGCTCTCAACCTGAATGCCTGGAGTCTCTCTCGGCACGATAAAGCATGATATGCCTTTAGCTTCTCCATCCTTCCCACTCGTCCTTGCAAAGACGAAACAATGCGTTGCCTTGTTCATGCCTGTCTGCCACATCTTCCCACCATTGATCCTCCAACCCTTGACGCCGCCGTCCCTGATCTCTCTCACAGCTTTGGTTTCCATAAAAGTAGCATCACTCCCATGATCCTTCTCAGTCAACCCAAACGTGACTCTGACGTCTCCTTTCAATCGTCCTGGAATCAACACTCTCTTTTGCTCTTCACTTCCAAAATGCAACAACATGACGACATCAGGAAAGTTACCTACAATCGAATGCTCATTCTGTAAATCATTGAACAAACCCAGGCCCTTGGCGGCAAGATGCTCCCGAATCACAGCCATCCAGAGATTTGATCCGCGACCGGGGACAGTGCTTTGACCGCCGTACTCGCCGGGGAGACTCAGCCGCCAGAAGCCAGCCTCGTCAGCCAAACGAACGCACTCGCGGAGAAGATCTTCCCATTCTGGGCGTGGTAGACCGCCATTTTCCCAGTCAGTCCGGACGTATTCGCGGCGATGATCGAAGAAGCGATCGTTATCATCCTTTTTCTGTAATGGTGTGATGGTATCGGAGATAAATTGGTCTATCTGTGAGAGATAGTTCTGTAATTCAGGTGGGACAGAGAAGTTCATGGCTGAGGCTCAAGACGAGTTGATGACCTTGTATGACAAAGTTGACACACGCCAGCGGAGCATAATCATGTCGTAGAGCTCGTCCGCCATTTCTACACCCGTGAAGACAATAGCCATACCTATCCGAGGCTCCAATTCAGGTGCAGGGAAGGAGGGGAGTGCGGGGAACCAGAAGGTCTCCCCCGGACACAATGACCCCGGTCGAGCTTATTATATTAATAATGTCTGTCCTACTCATGTATCGGCGCTCCTGCTCTTATAAAGCTTCCACTAAAAAGGCATAGATAAGAGCCGAAAGGCTTTCCAATTTGTGGCTTGAAAGGACAGTTGATTGGCGAGAGTCACGTTCGAGTGCAACCACTTATATACGAATCTCGAAATTGATCTTTGCACATCACAATTGACGCGTGACTGCTTGACTTATCTTGAACGTGTGCATGCGGTGTAAGAAGCCAGCCAGATCATCGTCTGGCCGATGAAGTTGACGTCGGTTCAAGGTGGTCGACCTGGGAAATCCTTTTTCCGCAGCAGCGTATGATTACACTGCGTATCTCATGGTGCATAGCATTGTTACCTACTTTGAACATTAAAAGTACATTGCACGTAGAGAGAGGAGGCTCAGTTTGAGTGGGAGAGTCTGCATTTAGCGCCCTTTCCATCCCGGAAAGCCAGCTACTAGAATAATATCTACAGACAGCGAGTCCACGAAAAGTGTGGTCACTACCATAGGGCCGCTCGCCCTTACTTTTTTTTTGGCCAGCCCGCGTACTCCAAACATCTACATCTCCTATTTTGAGCCCTTTGACCATCATGTCATATCCCTCGGATAACCGGAATCATTTTCTCAAGTTATGTCTTTCTGCAGCCCGCAGAATCCCCAACGCCATGCCTGCACTATTCCAGTGCTCTGATAACAAAGAAAACTTGAAAAATATAAAGAAAAGGGGATTGGATATCTCTTTTTCGCGTCGCTATGCCTTCAACATGCAAAGTTGTGATGATAGAACCCGCCAGCGGACGTAGAGGGCAAGAGTATGCCTCTGATTTTAAAAATGTTGATCTTGACCTTCGTTCTGAAGGATTTGATGACTCATCCACAATTGAGAGGGGTAGGGAAATTTTACAAACAAAAAAAACGACAAGGGCTGCAGGAATCGGTTTCTGAGGGAAGGGGAAAATATAGTGTTGAATGTTGGTGTACACGAACGGGCGAGCGGTGGTAGTGTTTCGGGACTACAAGTGGAGGGCATCCCACCCTCCAACCCACTCAAGGTCGCCGATGTCGTCATCCAGAGGATCAGCATCATAGCTCGATCTCAGCAGCTGCTGTGCGCAAGTGGCGGGCTGAGTTCGTGGCTTTGTAGGTGAGATATGCTGAGGGTCTGGATGCTGACGCCAGTCACGACTAGTTTGCCATAAATCGTTCGAAGTAAAATGAGAGTTTGCGGGATTCTTGAAACCGCTGTTGTTGGTATGCTGATAGTGTGGAGTAGGCATGCCATCCTTGCGCCAGCTACCAGATCGCTCACGAGGCTTCTTGGCACCGTTGCTGAAGGGAGTGAGACTGGCCTTGTTGTTCTTCTCGACTGGCTTCTGTGGAGTGACAGGTGCTTCGGTCTTGCTACCTCGCCTGAGATTGCCAAGAGCAGACCACTTATCAATGAGGGAGCGCTTGGAAGGCGGCGAGTACTTTTGCGGAGCAGAAGCAGCGACAGGCTTGGCCTGACCAAAGAAGTTGCGACGAGAGACCTCTGGGCTGTTGCTGCGGATGTTTGAGCTCTTCAACTCAGTCAAACCAGAACGAGGAGTAGAAGAACGACGGGAAGCTTCCCTAATATCGATGGCAGCAGTCACGCCGGACAAGGAACTGGGTTCCTTGGGCTTGGCTGTAGATGCTCGCTCGATATCGAGACATTCTTCCAAAGAAGGACGGCTCTCTTCCTCTTCTTCTTCCTCCTCCCACAAGTCACTCCAACTCTTGGAGAAGTCAGCATCAGCATTGCCGTAGATGGATGCCATGGCGCGAGAGCTCTTGATGGGCATGGAAGATGAGATTGGCAATGGACGGGAAGAAGCGTGGCTGATGTATTCGCTCGAGTTGTTTGCCGACTTGTATGACATGCCAAGAGCAGAGTCCAGTGTTGAGTTGAGCGAGGTCGAATCAGCATCAGTGCCATACCAGCTCTTGCCAGTGCCTCTTGATTCCGGGAAGAGATCCTCTGTGTAGCTCTCCGTGTCTGGAATGACCGAGAGTTGACGGTTGTGCTTCTGTGGCGTAGCTTGCAAAGCTTTGGCCCAGGGGAAGCAGCCACCGTTGTCGATGCTAGGGCTGGTAATTGAAGGAGTGCGCAAAGGCTCACGGTTAAGCGTTGCAGGAATAGGATCACGATCCTCAGTACAGAACTCATCAAGAGCCTCGTCGTCGGTGGTAAAGCTAACCACATTGCAAATCGCCTCACGGAAACGAGACAAGGAACGCTTCTCAGGGTCGAGAGCCAATGAATGGATCAAGACATTGTAGGTGTCCTGAGACATGTTTGGGAAAACGTCAAAAAGTGACTGGCGATCCCGGGCAAAATCTTCGAACACCTTGTCGTGCTGAGTGGGGGTAGCGAATGGGTTGCGTGAGAAGAGGATGTTGAGCAGGCAAATACCAATGGCCCAAACGTCGGCAGTAGCTGGATCATAGCCGTAGCTATAGCCACCAGCTGCGTACTGTTCAGGAGCCATGTACCTGTCGCTTCCAACAGCAAATTCGCAAGACCACTTCTCCATGGTCGCAAGACCAAAATCACCAAGCTTCAGGTCTCCAGACGATGAGAGAAATATGTTCTCTGGCTTGATATCACGGTGGTAGATGCCCTTGGAGTGCATGAACTGAACAGCATCAACAAGCTGAAGCATGAAGTCACGAACGTGCTCTGTCTCGAGAGGTCCTCGATTGAGACGAATTGCTTCGTAAAGATCACCATTGGGGCAGAATTCGATAACCAGGTAGGTGTGGTGTTCCGTCTCAAAGTTGTGGATCAAGTTGACAATGTTTGGGTGATGACCGATCTTGGAGTGGATGAGTAGCTCTTCGGAATTGTCGTCAACGTCGACCGAGACGGGGCAAGTATTGGAGGCAGAAGACTTGGTGAGACACTTGATAGCAACTGTCTCGTTGGTGTAGACATCTCTAGCCAAGAATACCATTCCGAAGGAACCATGGTTGAGTGGAGAGATGGTCTGATAGCGCCCGTCCAGAAGGACACGCTCATCGATCTGTGCTCGCATGCAATCCATTTGGGGCCTGAAATAGGTTTGTGTCTTGGAAAAGTCAAGGTGGAAGAAACAAGCCGTTATACCCCGTGAAGGCAGGAACGTGTACAATCTTAGCCGTCAAAAGATGGCTCACTTTTTGACAAAGACCCCACCCGAGGAAGAAGCACCAATCTATGCAACCTTTCGCCGAGCTTTTGGGATGAAACAGGTGATTCAAACTCCGTGTGTCCAGGTCAACAGGGTGTCGAGAATTAGGATGTATGATTCGATAAGCAAGGGTCAAAGCCCAACGACTATGAGTAGGAGAAGGCAGAGATCGTCGTTGTTGTCATCGAATAAATATCTTAGAAGGGCGAAGGGGTCCGGATACTTGGCGAAGAAAGGTGAGCGAAGAAGTGTAAAGCGTAATTGGCGAGCAGTAGGCCTCGAGAAGGTAAGAAGCAAGGATGCAATATATTGGCTGCGTGCTTGTTTGCAATTGGGTCGTAAAGCGTGATTAATAGAGCTGAGGTTCCGATAATAGATCCACAGGAAGGGGTGGGGGAGCTTGAAGGTAGAGAAGTCGAGTCCAGAAGGATGACTCAGTGAGACTCAGTGAGACTCAGTGAAGCTCAGTGACGTGAGTTATTGTGACTATGGCGAGAGAATGGTAAGTTTGGGTTCCGGACAAGACCTTCAGCTAGACAGTGCGTCAAAGGTAGCAGAAGCTTGTGTCTGCTTCGTGGCGTTGACTGTGTTGTGTTGACGATGTTGATGCAAGCACAGGACCCGATTATAAAGATGGGGCCGTCCTTGGTGGTCCGTACCAGGCTTCACGGGGCAGCGCTGACAGGCTGACACAACTAGGCTCTCAAGCTTGCTAGATCTGCTGGCTGATCTTGATGTGTGTTGGTGCTGGATAGTGCTTGGATACCCAGGAAGCTTGAGGAGGTTGAGGTCGATAGGACAGTGACTGCTTCCGTCGTTGTCTCGGCGTCGTTCGGGGAAACCGGTAGCCTAAGGAATGTTCAGGGAGAGTAGGTACGACGGGGAAGCAACGAGTCGGATGCTCAGCAGCAGTCTCTGTGGGTATTATTCAGCGTGCTTAGGACATAGTCAAATGAAGGATATCGGGTGGTTATAGAGGTGGTAGGGAACGAGTGGGACCAGTAGGCGGCGGTGAGGTAGCACAAGAGAGCTCTCTGTACGGGTACTGGAACTCGGGAGAAACATCCACTGCCGTACTGTTGTCATTGGCTCGCCCAGACACCTTGGTGGCGCAATGGATGGCGAGCTAAACTAGCGAAGGCAGTCTTTCTTTGACCAATCAACACTGCCATTGATCGAGCCGGGCACACCTTAAACTAGTCTAGAGACAGTCACGCGGCCCAAGCTTTGACGGCCAAACTCCAGAAGGCCACGTTCCACCGCGATCGGAGACTTGGAAGGACCGAGCCACTGTCACTATCTTTGTCCTGACTCACCTTGTCCAGGACTGGTTCCAAGTTGGGCTGCTGCCTGCGTGTAGAATGCTCGAGAATGCAAACATCAACATCATAGCCTTGCGCGTTACGAAATGACGATAGACCCATGGAATTATTTCCAGGCAGGCGCTTGACCAACTCGGTCCCCGCTTCATTTGAAACGCTTCCCCTGGCATTTGCTGTAGCCGCGCGGGCAGGGTAAGCAGTAATTAACATGAGCCTAAAGAAACAGATCGCAGATAAACAACAGGAAACAGCCCACCTCTCGTGCTTCCAGCCTTTACACGCAGCCACCCTGCTTCTTTCTCCAAGTCAGCAGCGATCTTCCCTGTGATCTTCCGAGACTTTCACTGAGAACAAAGCTACCGAGCGTATCGGGGGCTGATTCTTGGCCACACGTGGACCCCGCTTTGTCCCTGTGATGCTTTGAGAAGATAGGACGATGTTTTTATGAAGGATAGATACCCGAGACCTTCCGAGTTCTCGCTATCTGACGATTGTCGATGATGGCACAACTCTTCGAAAGACTAGCTGGCCTTTATCGCGACTTCGCACGATACCTGCGACAATAATCACGCATAGACTGTCAACAAGCAGAGCGCTAATGCTGCGTAACCAATGTACAAGGAGCTTGTCACCCGCCACCATCAGCCAAAGAGCTTGCAGCAGATGTACCTTGCCGGCGCCCAATGCACATGGGGCCGCAACGGGGCAGGTGTGTGGGGAAGTACACTATTCAGGACTATCGAACGCAGTTTTGACGATGGCGTGGACACAAAGAGTCGGTGTGCGCCCTTTAACACCAATGATGGTACGGGGCGGCAGAAAATGTAGCTTTAGCTGGTGTAGTAAAGTAGCCATTGTAGAAATCTTCTCGTTAGGATGCATGGAATGGCTGACTTGGTGTGATGGATGCATGCGTACTCGATGGTGAAACCTGTAGATTGGCGCTTTTTCATGCAGGTCGCATGCAGGTTATATGCGCTCAGAGCTATTGAACGGCGTAGACATGATCGAGAACGTTGAAGGGCGCTCGCTCACTTTGATTGCAGAAATACGTTTCGAAAGATTTCATTATGGTTGCCACTGAAGCACGATGCTGCGACTGCTGGACTGTAAGTCTTTGATGGCCTGATACGACGAAAGCATGCGGGTAGATGGATGGCCAAAACAGGGGTACCTCAAAATACTGTAAGCGTTATTGGCTTTCAACTGCCAGCAGTGAATACCTGTAGAGCCAGTGAACCATCGAAACAGCGACCTTGATGGTACGAATCCGACCCCGCAAAACCGCAAACAGCCAAAAGCGCAAACAGAGCTTTCAGCTTTCCTCTTGCCTGTCTTGCCTTCGCTCTCACAAAGTCATTGGTTCTCTCGTGCTACGTACACCGCCCTTTGGCCAAGGAAAAAGGTTGGAACTCTGTGGACTCTGTACATCTCAACCAACAGATTTGCCGTGTCGGACCGTCCCTCGGGCGTTTAGCTGGAAGCGAAGGAATTCTTGACCCGCTTCCAGAACCATCACACGGTTCACACCGCATCCAACTCTCCTTCTGTCCAAGGTAGGGCAAGCAAAAAGAAGAGTGTGATAGCGATTCAGATGGTACTTTCAGGACTTGAAGGCGTGGACACTGTGGTCCTCGACATTGGTACGTTGCAACCGTCCTATCGTGACGGATGGAGCTACCTGCAGCTGTGTCCACCCGAGACAAGCATCTTGTGATTGACCCAATGCTGATGGTTGCTTCTAGAGGGTACCGTTTGTCCTATCTCGTTTGTCAAAGACACTTTGGTACGTGATTCGACAATAATCATACCTTGCTTTTACCTGTTCCATACATTTCACTTCTCAAAATCATAACCCTTATCGGAATCACCTTTTCTCGTCGTGACTTTCCCGGATCAAAGTTTGCTGGTTCCCCATATCTCTCTCATCATCTTTACTGGATATGTCCATCCAGATTCCTTCAGGGTGAAGTCGGTACACTGCTAAGGTAGTGTGCCACGAAATTTCACCTTATCAGAGTCACCCGTTTACAATATGAAACACAGCAGTCTAACCATTAGCTCCACTAGATGGCCGTACGCTAATTGTGCCTCAAGTTTCCGTATGCGTTAACGGCGCTTTCTAGCGTTATCAAAGAGCGATGGGACTCGCCAGACTTCAGACCCTATCGTGATGCATTTCCTGCAGGAGCTCAAGCTTCACCTGAGGCATTCGAAGCTCACGTGCAGGATCTAACGGCGCGAGATGTCAAGATTGCCTATTTAAAGAATCTACAGGGCAAGTCACATGAGAGTCCAACACCGTTGCTTTTTGCTCATTTAAATGCAGGCTATCTGTGGCAAGCGGGTTATGAGAGTGGCGCTTACGCAACACCTCTCTTTGACGACGTAGCCCCACAGCTTCAGCACTGGAAGACGTCTGGTCTGAGCCTCGTCATCTACTCGTCTGGAAGCGTTTTTGCGCAGAAGCTACTCTTCGGCCATGTTCAGAATTCTGTTGCGACTGCCGATGGGGACAAGCGCAGCCGGGATCTTCGTGGTTTGATCAGTGACTGGTTTGACACCACAAACGCTGGTCTCAAAATGGAGACGAGTAGCTACACCACTATAGCTGAGAAGCTTGGTAAGCAGAGTGGTCGCATCCTCTTCCTCTCCGACAACGTGAAGGAAGTCAAGGCAGCGCTGGAGGCTGGTATGAAGTCGATCGTGGTTGACAGACCCGGCAATGCGCCTCTATCGGAGGAAGAGAGAAAATCGTACAAAGTGGTTGAGTCGCTACATGACATCAGTCTGTCAATCGCACAGATTGACAGCAGATTCTGGAAGCGATGATGTGCTGGGGTCACCCATGGCTGGGTCGATCAGCAGAGGCGAGGCGAGGCTTGTTGAACATAGGAGGCTCCTCCTTGAGAAGGCATCCGAAGTCGGCTATGCCACGCGGTGTCACTCTCCGACCAGATTTGTTTCACGGCGAACAGACATCATCCGTTGCTCGAAGCCTCAGTTAAAAAGGATAGACTTAGATGATTCTTCAGATTTGTCTCCTTTCCGCGATGGCCCACCAGTTGTCCTTGTCGTAGCCAGCCTCAACGATGTTGCCACCAGCGGCTTCAAAGTCATGCTCAAGCTCACCTTTTCGGTACAGATGATAGTAGCGATGGAAAGTCTTGTCACCTGGCGGCTCCAAAGACTGACCTTGTGGCTTTTGGGCGTTGTCGGCCTCTTTTGCATTTTGGCCTTTCTTGCCCTTCTCTGCTTTTGGCTTCGGCTGGCGCATCACCCAAGGTACCATAACATCCTGCTCATGACCCTCGTCCCACCCTCGCCGACTATCTTTTTGCTCGAGTGCCCAGACATATACCAGAGCCAATCCTCCTGGTCTCAATGTCTCGAGGACTGCCTGTACGCCCTGTATCCTGCGCTCTGGTGTGGAGAGATGATGCATAACAGCGATACTGATGGCAAAGTCGAATGTGCCTATCTGATGCGGTAGGTCGAAGAGATCAGCGACGACAGCAGAATGTGCTTGGTGTGTCGCAGCGAATTTGGTCAGGTTTGACGAGCGATCACTGCCCACCATGAAGACATCTGAGTTGACGGTGAGGTACTTGCCATTACCGCCTCCAATATCAAGACCAACGGAACCCGCTGGTCGCTCTTTAAGAAAACGTTCTATGACTGGCCATGGCTGGCGCAAGGTCAGTGGTCTGGCGGGGTGGTGGAGAAGAGAGGGCGAACCCCGATCACACCTTGTAGCGTGTCGCCGAGAAATGAGAAGCTATTTCCTCGTACACTTCATGGACGTGTTGAGATTCGTATTGCTCGCCTCTTGCTTCATCCATTATCACGATGTCCTACGAGGAAGGTGATTGAACAAGATCACAGAACTGTACAGCCGTGGAAGCTTGTCTTTGCGGCTCTGCGGGAGCGCAAACACCTGCGCCATTTCCGTGTCCGTGCATCAATCTTCAATACATTTTTGAAACTTTTTTGGCCTTTGTATATCCTAAGGCATCGGTTCAGTATATGGCTACGTTGTAATATATCTGCACGTGTGCTTCGATAAAGGTCATTTTGGTGTCTTTTCTGTGATTTCGGTGGCGCCGGGTTTCTTTCCTCGTGTCACAAAGACTCTATTGACAAGCTAATCGCAATCCGGCCGTCTTTGATCCAAGAAGTTGTTGCATAAAAGGCATCCGAATACTCACCTCGTGAGCATACTATTCCAAGACTTTGAGCAACAGAGCAGACTATAGGGATACTTTTCATCTATCTTGCATATACTCATCTCCCAGTCTCGCAGCAAAATCTTGCCAAGGATATTTTTCTATTGTTCGCTGGACCGCTACTATTGATCACAAGTTTTCCTATTGTCCCTATTGTCATTATTCACTATGGCCAGCCCATTGCCCGAGAGTCCTTCGCTGAGGGTCAGGCTTCTTGAGCAAAATGCCCGTCGAAATTCACGTACCCTTGCACGCTCTTCTTGCGTTTCTTGCCGTCGAAGGTCTTATTTCGCTTTACTTCATCAAGCACCGCAACTTCGCACAATGGCAATTGCATCTCGGCGTCAGGAAAGGTCATTGAGGAAGATAGAGAGGGTCGCGGCTGGTTCTGCACCTCCTCTCCCTCTTCCTAAATCACCAAAGAGCGTGCCATCTCCGCGGGCTGCATCAGAGCCGGCAAATAATCCAAGTCTCAGTAAGAAGAGAGGACGATCTAGTTCGGAAATCTCTCCATCATCAAGGCTAGACGGGCCAACTAAACGATCAAAGCTGGATCCCATTTCCAAGGAGGAGAAGGCATCCCATCAGAAGCCCTCGGTTGCGCGCTACCAGGGTGCAAATTCATGGCCGGCAAGTGTGGGAACACCCAAGACCAAAGGCCTCGAAAATCCAGGTGCATTCTGCTATCGTCGAAGCACCTTGCAGAGCTTGCTATGCACGCCACAGTTTTTCCACCTTTTGACAATATCTCACGATGGATGCCAACGCTCCCCAGCATGTGTAGTCTGCAAACTGAGCGACCTCGCAAGGGCATATCAGACGACTTCACGAAACAACGTGGACAAGGAACTCGGCGCACTTGATAGCGTCATCAGAAAAACAGGCCGGTACGGCGACAACAAGTGGACATCAAACGACACGAACAAACAAGAAGATGCCTACCTATTCTTTGCTTATCTCGTAGAGTGCGTTGAAAAGGGCAGCGGCATCTCCAAAGACGAATTCAATGCCCTCTACAAGATCAAGCATAGCCCCACATGGACATGCAGATTCTGCAACAAGGTCCATCAGAACGACAGCGCAACCCCCTTTGCCTATGCGTGGGAGCTGCCCGTCAGACGCTCACTCGCGACTGCAATCGAGGAGCAACACACGGAGAATGGTCTCGAAATCCGCTGCGATGGAGGCTGCAAAAGGAACTCCAAGCGGACGCGCACAATGAAAATCTCTTCGGCGCCAGAGGTGCTCTCCATCCACCTCAAACGTTTCCTCATGAGGCGAGCCGGTCGGGGATTCAATCTCTTAAAGGACAACAGCCATGTCGACATCCCCGAAACCCTCGACCTGGCTCCCTGGTCCGTCGACACCAGCAAGCCAATCCCATACAGACTGCAAGCCGTGGTGGCGCACGCAGGCCATCTGAACAGCGGCCACTACCAAGCCTACATCCGACACCCCAGCGGCTGGAATTGCATCAGCGACAGCCACGTCAGCCACATGAACATCGCGGAGGCCCTCGGGAGAAGCAACAGCATGACACCCTACCTCCTGACCTACGTGAGAGACCACTCTGGCGAGAGGACCCCCCAGCCCCAGTCCAGCAGAAAAAGCAGTTTCGCCTCCAGAGGCGGTTCTGCGGCGGCCCCCTCGACCCGCCGGCTTTCCTGAGCACCACAACGCCTACCTCATGCCTGCACCCCCTGCGCATCGACTTCTCCCTCCAATCCTCGCCGTATTCAGCATCCTGACTGCATATAATGGTTCAATTGGCATGCATATGCCAAAAACAAAGCATGATGTTTCCTCTTGATATAGCTACCAGTGGTAGAAAAGCGAGCATTAGCATGGAGTGAACGGCGCATCGCATTATACATACCTTTGTTTCCAGCATTTTTCTCGCATATAATGGCGTTTTCGTCTGGTGGCTTACTATAAAGGGGCTTCGGCGTCATAGCGGCGGACTGGATATACTCCGTTTTTAGTTGTCTGTATACAATTGCTCTTTCTCTCTTGAGCTCACTCTCTGATATAGATATCGCCTTCGAGTCATGAAAGAAGGCGGCAGAAGAGTCTGGAGAGGTCGAGCATGGATTGTGGAATCCATGCATGTAGTGGTTCGCTATGATATTACAATTCTATTTTATCTTGTGGTCCCCTTTTCCCAAACGCCTATTAGTAAAGAAAGCCTCCCCTCCCGGCTCCCCACCCCCCAACACCCCAACTGAGTCCGAACCCCCCAGCCTTTGGTCCTTATTCGTCGTGCTCGTGCGGCGCGTGTCCAAAAGCAGGCTCTCCGCTACCCAACCACTTCAAGAGCCCAATGTGGCCACCAAGCGCTTCCCAGAAAGAGTCACGCACGATGTATCGCACGTTGTACTCCCTGCAAACCTCCCGTATAATCGGGCCGAGAGCCGGACTATGGTATTGTGAAATCTGGAGACGGTCAAACATCAGCACCCTTTCCAGACTGTGACAAGGCATCATACTTACGTGAGGAAATAGGTGGTGTACCACCTGGTAATTCAGTCCGCCGGTCAGCACAGTCGCTAGCCAGCTGTCGTGGCAGTAGTCTTGTGCTGTCTCTACTTGGAGCTGAGCCCAGTCTTTTTCCATCATTCCCTCCGCGTTCGGTAATGGCCACTCGACCTCGCTGACCACGTGGTTGGCCTGGAAGATGAGTGCGAGCATCCATGACATGACAAAGTCGGTACAAGTGTTTAGTGCGATGATGTTGGCAAAGGAAAGTGTCGTCAGTGTGTACGGCAGGATGAAACGTGTAGCCAGGTACGAGAACTTCGATCCGAAGTACATCACGTGCTGCCCCGTTGTCATAGGGTTGACCCTGATGTGATCCTGTGCTTTCTTGAGGTATAGGATGTTGAAATCGACGATTCGGGTCCTTGTCGCGAGGAAGCAGTAGACTAATGGGGCGTAGATGTACTGTTGGAGGTACCTGCTCCGCCATTTCTGCGACCCTTTGATCCGCCGCCAGTCGTTCTCTGCGGTGGAAATATCCGGGTCTGCGCCATTTATGTTCGTGTATGGGTGATGTCCGAGGACTACAGAATGAGGTTGATTAGCACTCTAACGCTATATAGCGTCTCCAATGATTCAAAACACACCGTGCTGATACATCCAACTGACACTACTCAGTCCCATGGTCACGCTGTACGTAGTGCACATTGCATCCCATACCCACGGTTTGTGGGTGAAGCTGCAATGACTTCCATCATGCTGGAAATACATGCAGATATAGGCGAGGGCTATGCCAAAAGCTGAGGCGGTAATAAACTGGAGGACGGCAGAAGATTGGACAGTGGCTTCATAGAAGCATAGATAATAGAAGAACAAAGAAGTAGTCAGGATGATGGAGTAGCGGAGGTACATCCAGGGGGCAATTTTCGGGTCTTGGCCAGTAGTGGCGAAGTACTCTTTGACGCGCTAGATTGGACGATAGTGTTAGAAGAAGAAAAGACGTGATTTTGTAGTTCAAGGTGAAGGCTGAAAAGCTTTGGGTCATCTTTGCGGTCATCTCTATGCGATAGGGGGTCACGGAAGATGCCTACAGTGAGAGAGCTGAAAAAAGGTGTACAGCAGAAGGAAAGAGGCAGAATGGGCCATAGGTTGAATGTGAAAGTGTAAGAGACATACCAAGCGTAGAGTTTTGCTGAACTCGCTGGGTTCCGGGAAGCGCGGTAGCTCATGGTCAGCGAGGTCTCCGATGTAGTATTTCCTATCAGGTCAGTACGGCAAAACTTGCACCTTGTCCCCGAGGAGTGATTCGATTCTCACTTTAGTACTTTCATCGCAGAATCGTCATGCGATGTCTCAAATACACCCGTAACATCCTTTCCAAATGCCGCCCTTAATATGGTAGTTCCACCAGGATGTCGCTTGAAGAATTTTGTCAGGTCGTATACGCTCCCTCGCACCGCCACCCATGCAAGTCGGTCTGTGTTTGCCGCTGCAAGTTCTTTCATACTGATACAACGAACACATGGTTCCTGTATCGGCGAATTTACGGAACGAGAGTTTGAAGATGTGCAGATTCGAGCAGGTTGGTGGATAGAAGCGCGTTCTTGTCTTGCATTAGGGGTGAGATTCATTGGTTCCTGGCAATCTCCAGGCAACAGAGGAACACTGCATGATGCATTTGCGCCACAATCGCTCTTTTCACTGAGCATGTTCGGCGATGATTCGCGCTTCAGGATGTTCCGTGGCATTACCATCCGGAAGAGAGAGAGTATGATAACAGACCGAGGGTCGATCGTACCCATGGCTGGGTCGAAATTTCCGTCAGTAGTCATTGTCGAAGTTGTGGAAGAAAATCGATATCAGGTTCATCGGCAGTCTGATGGTGATGGAGTGGCAACTCCTTTTTTATTAAAGTGCAAATGCGATTCTGCCGATATCGAAGCCGACACATCGATTGGTAGAGCCATGACCTAGACCTAGTGCAACTTCCCGTGTTGAGGCTCTGAATTGTTCGCAAAGTACAAAGGGCTCTGGCCGTGCTTAAGGGGGTAAGCGTCGCTACGTTTCAGGACTGAGTTGAGCGCCACACGATTCAACGACGAGATACTCTTCCGCAATCCAAGCCTACCAATATTGCAAGCAGAAAATTCACTCCAGTGGCACCGAAGTAGACAAGACATACGGTAGCCCTCTACAAGTACGCTTAACTTCCACGATCGTTAGTTCCGGATGCTGAGTGCCAAACGAATCTGCACTTCTGGGCACGGCCCCACTGTCTCATCTTATTTCCCCGTATAATCTATACGACGAACAGGGGCTCACAGAGATCAAAATCATATACAAGAACGATTTCGTGGGATTCCATGGCTAATGACAGCAGCGAGATGAAACGTTACAGATCGCAATGCAGTAGCTGATGATGGTGGCTGTCCCTGAGCTATACCATTTCTGGCTAAATCAGGGCCTCGCAACCAACGTATATCGTTTGTCGTATAGTCTATATTGACCTCCATCATTGTCAACATGTGCTACGTGGGACTCGCGAACTTGACCGCTTCACTCCTTCTGTTCTTCCGAAAGATCATGACCTGATATCATGACCAAAGAAAGGGTCACATGCGGTAAAAGACTCTTGATCACGCAGAGGGTATTGATTGTCAGTCGAGCCTTACAAGGATCGTCGTTAAGTGCAGCTGTGATTCAGGCAGTGCTTGCTACTCCTGTCTCTCGAGGTGCACAGAGCTATCATAATTGCCGATCCAGAGACTCACTCCGAGTGCTTCGCCTCGCCTAGGTCATCGGCGGGGGACCCCCTGTCCATAAATTGTGTAAAATGCATGAAATCTTGCTATATTATATTGCTGCACTTTGTGAACCAAGTAGAAGTCTAAAGAAGTTCAGCATCACTCGTGTCCTGGTAGCTATTTTCTCTCACAGGGTACTGGAAATGACCAATGGATTCGTCGTCTAGCTTGAGTATGGAACTACCCTGTACAGTACTAGTATGCATGGGAGTTGCAAGCATGAGCCCCGTCGCTCAACTGAATCACCCACTGTACCCGTGAGACTTCGTCTGAACGTGCTCAATTTGCTTCATCAACACGACGCACTCGCACCACTCAGCAAATGAAATAGACCGGTCGGTTCTCTTGTCTTTCCTTCTCACTGTAATGCTAGTGACGTAGTAGCAATCGTAATTTCTACAAGGCTTTCGATTTGCATGGGCATCTAGCTAGCTCAAAGACACAGATGATCCATCCGACCTCCATATCATATGCAGTAGGCCCCTTATAGATGGTAGTGTCTGGACAATGCGTGGCTTTGCATTTGCACGCCACACCGGCCACAGCCTGTGATCGTTCTCCATTGTAGCTTGTGGCCTTGAAGACCCAAGTGTCTTAGCATAGATTGCTATAAGCCAGGATACGGATATAAGGTATGCTCTTTTAACCCGCCGCCCAATAAACGCCGTTTCGCTATGCAAGATGTGGTAATGAAGAGACGAGAGGACTCCCAGGACACATGAGTAGCAGGGAGAATGGAAAAGATAACTCTTCTCAGCGACATTGCTTCAGGCAACCTTTTGCTCGCCTAGGAAATCCCGCATCAGTGCAACCAGATCGTCCTGTCGAGCCATCTGAGTCAGCAACTTCTCCTCAAACTCTCTCCATCGTCTCAACGTTGCCTTGTCCGAGGAAGTCAGAAACTCCTCTTCGTGACCAACGACATCTAATCGCTCGGCCTTTTGCACAACCGGAAGGACCTCGTCCTTCTCAAATTGCATGCGCTGAATTAGTCTCGCCTGCGCCTTGTACGTGGTGGACAAGAGCAACTGCCTGCAGCGTTCAGGATCGAAGAACCACAAGAACAAAGTGCGACTGGGCTGGCGTGAGTTATCCTTGGGCACTTCTTGGGCTTCGAGAAAGCCGGCTTCGTGCATCTCGGCCAGAATGGATCTTATGTCTTTCTGACGCATCAGTGTGAAGTTGGCAACTTGCTTCTCGTCGAGTTTGCCCTTGGCGTTGAGCATGCGCACAATGCGAGTTGCGATACTACCAAATCTTGCGGATATGACAGATTCGATTTCGTTGCGTTGCATCCATCGTGACAGGGCGGGGAAGTTGACCCTCCATTCACCCTTACCTCGGGTGCTTATTTTGGAAACGAAATTCCGGGGATGTTCTGCTAGCAGTGCCATGTGTTGCTCTATTTGCGTGAGGCGCTTGTTCCTATCAGCAAAGGATGAGGCGCTGGCATCATGGCCGTAACCATTGGTAGTGGCGTGTTCCCTCTTGACCGGCGGAGCTATTGGGTCATCAATGTCGTAGATTTCATCTCCGTGTAGCACATCGTCATCCTTCGCTATTGTTGTGGTAAGGTCGATTGATGGAGGTAGAAGATCGGCAATGTCCAGTGTAGTGGAAGCTGGCTGAGCGGCCTCCTCGTCCTGCTCATCGACGTACTCCTCCACATCATCGTAGCACCGTGGCATTTTCCTCTCCAGTAATTGAAGTAAGGCTCCGTAAACCTTTGATGTGACCTCTCCAATCGATCGGGCCGCTAGTCGTTCGAGAGCTTGGCTCCTCAGGGCGACATTGCATTTTTCGTAGTTGACCTTTATTACCATATCGCGCTGTTGCCATCTGCATTAGTTCTCAATCTGTCCAGAAAGCGGGGATAGATCCTTCTCATACCTCAAGTGTGATGATATCGTCTTCCTCGTCACCATATTTTCCGACACCGTTTGCTGTGCCGTTGTTGGTCCTCTGACGTTTTGCTGATGGTCCATGTCCATTTGTAGCAGCAGTCCGCTTCACTCCAGAATTGTTGTCATCGGCCTCATCCCTCCACTTGCGCTTCAAAGTGTTCACTGCCTGGTTGAATGCAGCGCTTGCTTTGGGGCCTGAAACTTTGCCATCTGGGAATTGTTCACGCTTTACGACTGTCTCGGCTTCGTTCCTCGCATCCGCAGGGGTCAGATAAGTTTGTCGGTTGACTCTGACGATAAACCCGGACTTTAGTAGTTGGTAGAGTGTGGAGTGTAGCTGTGCCTTGGAGGTGATTTTCTTGTCTTGTGGCCTGTGGACACCGTTCACTTCATCTTCTCCATTGATGTGCTCGGCGATAGAGTTGACAGCGCCTGATGTCTTCGAATCGAACTTGTAGGCGTCCTCGAGATCTCCGACACGAGCATGACCGAATTGTAGCAAATTAGATACAGCCTGACCGGCACCTTCGCCGAATCTCTCTTCAACAATCTGGATAATCTTGCCAGCGCGCATAATGTTGTATGCGCCATTCCAGTCGACATCGTAAAAGGCCTGGTCATCATTTTCGGAAGCCGGGCAGTGGTGGACGAGATGGTACTGTATGAGGACTGCAAGACCGTGGCGAACGTGCTTGGGGGAGAGTTGACATTGCTGAATCAGGGACGACAGGTTCAGACGGCCCCAGTCAGAGAGTGTTTTGAAGACTTGCTACAGTGCCAAGTATTAGTACTGATCGAGTACGAATAATTGCGCCTGGCTTGAAATCGCGTACAGCACAGAGCTCTCCATAGGTGTCTTGTATGAGAAGTGTGCACAGTTGCGCGTGTTGCTGAGCGGGCAGTTAGCTTTCATCTGTTCTACTTGAAGGATGCGCGCGACCATGTGCTTTATAGTGGCATGGACATGGTCATGCGCAGCCGGAAGAGTCGAATTGAAATTACCTGGGCCATGTTGGACTAATTCTAGGGACCTCTCACGTCGCTAGAACTATTGCTGATGCTACCGACGGCGCCGAGGCATGGATGCAACTTCCAGAAGAAGCTACACAGGTGCGAGATTGACGCAAGAAATTCCTCTGGACAAAGTCCTCGAATGGGTCAGTGATGGCAGCTTCGAGCCCGTGCACAACCAGCACTGCTCAAGAAACTCACCTCACAGTCCCGTCGTCGGCTTCAACCAATGATGACTCCGGGCTTTTCCGTTACTCAGGCTTGGCAATTCGCGACTTCCTTCTGAGCTTCATCGAACGGCAGCAGAGGCACATTCAAGCGCCTTATACCCAATCACCCGCTCAATTCACCTCCCCTCTCTTTCCTGTCGCCGCAAGAGGAGGCCCTTTCACAATGCTGTCACGCTCATCCATCGGCAGGACGGCACAGAGGACAATTCGTCAGCAATGGCAACCCGCAAACCGTAGAGGTCTCGCCGCTCCGGCCTCAGGTTCCTTCCAGTACGAGTCTGGCGAGGCAAAGGGTGTCAAGTTCGCCAGCAGAGACCTGCCCGGACCTACCACCAACCTTGCCATTGTCGCCAAGGCCGGTACCAGATACGAGTCTCTTCCTGGTCTGACTCTTGGTCTCCGTGGCTTCGCATACAAGGTTCGCCATACCAGAAGATGGAATGGTCAATGCATGTCGAACGTCATTCTAACACCATGGCCATAGAACACGCAGAAGCGCTCTGCCCTCCGCATTCAAAGAGAGGCCGAACTTCTCGGTTCCGAGCTCTACACCAACCACTCTCGCGAAAATCTCATCGTTGGCGCCAAGTTCCTCAGAGACGACCTTCCTTACTTTGTCGAGCTCCTCGCCGAGGTTGCGACCCAGACCAAGTACGCACGTACGTTGCAACAAAAGAACGGATCATGTCATATTGGGGGAGAATAGACTAACATGGCGCAGCCCACGTCTTCCACGAGGAGGTAGAGCACGTTATCTCCCTGCAGCAGAAGAAGCTCCTTGCCAGCCCCAAGGACTTGGCCATCAACTCTGCACACGGTCTCGCTTTCCACCGCGGTCTCGGTGTTCCAGTCTCTCCATCGTCTTCCGTTCCCATCAGCAAGTACCTTGACGCCGAGGTCATTGAGGAATTTGCCGCGTCCGCTTACTCCGCCCCCAACTTCGCTGTTGTCGCAAACAGTGTCGAGTCCGGCGAGCTCTCAAAGTGGGTTGGCGAGTTCTTCACCGATATCCCATCCACGTCCAGAGTCAGCATCCAGTCCCCCCAGACCAAGTACTACGGTGGTGAGGAGCGCATTGCTCACGCTGGAGGCAACGCTATTGTTCTCGCTTTCTCCGGCTCAAGCCTGCCCAATGGCGACTTCTACAAGCCCGAGATTTCCGTCCTTGCTGCTCTTCTCGGCGGTCAATCCACCATCAAGTGGTCCCCCGGCTTCTCTCTCCTCTCCAAGGCCAGTGCCAAGTACCCCGGTGCACAAATCAACACCAACAGCGCCATCTACTCCGACGCCGGTCTTCTCACCGTCACCATCAACGGTTCCGCCAAGGATGTCGGCGGTGCTGCCGCTGAGGCTGTCAAGGCCCTCGAGCAGATCGCCCAGGGTGTCAGCAAGGAGGAATTCACCAAGGCCAAGGCTCTCGCCAAATTCAAGGAGCTCGAGTTCGGCCAGAACATTTCTGCTGCTATCGAGCTTACCGGCTCCGGTCTTGTCCAGAGCAGCAAGCCTTACCAAATAGACGAGGTTGCCAAGGGCTACGAGGCCGTCACCGAGGAGTCGGTCAAGAAGGTGAGGATTGAACAATTCGACAGTAAAGATTGATCATTGCTTGCTAACAGATAACTTTAGGCTGCCAAGACTCTTCTCGAGACCAAGGCATCCGTGTCGACCGTCGGTGACTTGTACGCACTTCCTTATGCCGCCGACATTGGCCTCAAGGTGTAAATATCTTGTTGGGGTGTAGAAATGCAGAAAATGTACCATTAGTTTGTACCAGCATTCTGCGTAGACTTGATCATTATATTTTGTTTGTTAACGTTTCTGAACACTGATGCATGTGTGTATATTGCCATGGAAGGTGTGGAATGTCATGTGTTGGTACATTTGTGACTTGATTGTACGTTCATGCTATGCAAGCCCGCCTCTGTAGATACTCTACTGACAGCCATTGCGATTGTCGTAATAAATTGCTTCATTGACCACTTCACTCTGGAATCTCAAGACACTGGTCTAGATCACGTGACGGGTGATCGGAAGTCGAGGGTCTTGGCGTCCGAAGCCAGCACCTCCGACTTTGAAGCTCCAGTTGCGCAATCGGCACCATATCAAGTCTACCTATCCTACCTCTACCCTCACAAATCACACAAACCTACCGTCAAAATGGTCGCCGCTTGGAAAACCGCTGGTCTTACGTACGTCACACCCATCAATCGATCCAGGCAGCAGACGAGGAAGAGCAAGGAAAGAAGAGTCAAAGACGAGGACCTCGGAAACGGAAGTGAAGGACAAGCGCTGATGAATGGATGCGATACAGTTACAACCGCTACCTCGGCATTGCCGCACGTGTTGTGCGTCGCTCCCTCAAGGAGGACAAGAGACTGGCCGCCGAGAAGAGAGGAGAGATGGATCTGAGGTTCGCCAAGTGGGAGGTTAGTTTTATCTCAATTCACCCGAGACACTGGAAGAAGGCGGAGGATCAAAACATGAATGCTGTGTTATGCTGCAATGGCTTGCAGATGATTCGCGGTCACAACATTGCGAGGCGTGACATGATACCAGCCAACTCCCGCGCGAGCGACCTTGGACATACTCAAATGAACACTGCTGACAAAGGATTCTCAGAACGGCAAGCAGGGTGAGGTCAAGAACCTTGCCAGCGCCAACGAGGCCGCCTTCGCCGAGAAGGCTGCTTCATCTTAAACGACGAACGCGATAGAAAGAAATGTAGAAGCAATTGAACAGCCTGATTGACACTTCGGAACGGGGAACTGGCCAAGGAGGGGCAATTGTACAGATATCGACAATGAGCTGAGCTTGAAGTCTTCATCAAGGCAAGCAAAATGCAATTGTATCAATCTTAGGGCGTGCATATCTATGCGTTTTGTGCTTGACGTGATTTCGAGATTAAGGTCGCACCGATTAACCATTATATTAATTGTGCAATGCCGATCCTTAATATAGAGTGCGACTCTGAAAGATGACTCTGAAATGCTTTCTTGTTCTTTGAATTCATGTTGTTTTACTGTACATGTCTCTCTGTAAAAGTGTGGTCGGCTCGAGCTTTGAACGCCACATGTCATTCGCCCGCTCGGAACCATGCCTACATCTCTAGCGCGGATGTTTGATTCTCTATATATTGACACAACCACAACAATCATGCATTCCGAAACGGCTCGACTACATGTTGGCGACGAGTTCCCCGAGTCCGTGCAAACAATTACAGATTATTTGCCTCAGGCCTTGCGATTTTCAGGACTACCCAAGTCCAGAGACATCACCAACGAGTTTACACAGGCTTCTTCAGGTATGAATTTGTTGCGCGCGTGTTCGATTCGAAATTTCCGTTGGACATTTTGCTCTCATTTCACTCTTAAAAAGAGTCAAGAAGAAGAAAGAAAGATCTTCATGTGCTCCCTCCAGGTCATTTCAGATCGCCTGCAACCCTCATGATGTAATGTTAAACGCTGACTTGATAACGAAGAACTCGGTCAGGGCCAGTTGATAAAGGATGAATACTTCACCTTGTTTGAGTCCGTGGGGGCTTTGGAGGTAGGTGTGTGTAGAAAATAGTTACAATTGCGCATACTGACTCGGGTTGTCAGATCATGGATCCGAAAATGGACAGTGGATTCATGATGCCCGAAGCAGATGCGGCGGTTGACAATTTTGATCCACTCAAACCCATGCTGCCGGAAGAGATACTCGGGATAATGGACCAGATGCTCAGCTATGAGGTATGTCATATTTGGTCTCTCCGACACTCCAAATTTCGAACTTAGACATGAAAACAGATGGCATGGCATGACGGTTATCCACTCTCTCAAACTCTGTTCACCTCTCTGCACTTCACATCCATCACTCCGCAAGAGTACAAACATCTCCAGCGTGTGGTTTTCAAGTCCAAGCAGAAGTGGCCTCCAAACCCACTGGTCAGCCATGTTTTACGAGCCTATTGTATAGGACTCATAAAGTCTTGCGACTCTGTGATCGCCGACATCATATCAGAGCATTACTACGAGGAAGAGGACTTTGTCACGCAGACGTTCACACAGTATCTCCTGTCTGACATTGACGATGCAGCCATTATCGTCGTGCTTGAGGCAGCATTAAAGACGCTCGAAAGTATTGATCTGCCTGAGGATCTAAAGGCAGCGTTTACAGCACGTCTCGATCTCCGCACTCTCTTGCTCAAAGCCTATCAGCCGCTACCCGCACGTTTCCATGCAGAAAAGTCTCAGCTTTGGCAAGACGTGTTGAAAGCGGTCGTAAAAGTCAACGAGACAGTCAGCTTGGGCAAAGCGGTTCCAGATGCTTTTTCCGACCGCGTACAGAGGCACTTGGCAAGTAGCACTCCGCCCAGGCCTATGATCATCATCTCGTGGGAGGAAGCTTATCCGAAGCTGAGGAAACTCTGTGAGGATAACATTGAGGCGTATAGGATTGCCATGATTGAGGATCCAAGTCCTTCCAATATTCTCGTGAGTGGTGTTTCACACTTTTCACCACACCAAGCACGCATCTCGCTAACATAGTAACAGCGCTTTGTCGAAGATTTCTCCTCCCGAAAACCCTCCACCTACTCACGCTCCATAATCCAGGGTCTCCTCTTCAAGGACTCGAAATTCCTCGGTCAAGTACCGCACTATGATGTCCTCCTCACAGACATTGCCTCTCTGGTCCTAGCAGCCGATCCCCTGCTCTCCCCAACAAATTGGGAGATTGAGCTTCCAAGCGACCCTCGGCACAGGATCGCGCGCAAAATCGACGAGTTCATGGCCAAAGCGATAGAAGAATACCTCAACATCCCACGCATGCTCTCGCAGAACCGCTGCCGGACGCGTAGGACTTTGAACCAGAGCATCGCCATCCTGGACTCTCTTCAAGCAGAGGCCGAGCTGATCGACTCGGCCATTCACACCATCATTGAGGAAATAAGCTCCACTTCCGGATCCTCGTCACCCGGCTCAGCCCGCGCCTTCGCCAACTCGGTCGAGCAGTTGCCTTATTTCCCGCTCGCGGCATGGGCATACAACCACAAACTGACCATCAGCATCCAGACGGTGCTACTGGGCTTCGAGACGGAAGTATATCTCCCCGACGAACATGCGTCCATGTACGCCTTCCTCGCCTTCCTAGCTCAAACGCAAGAAGAACATCTAAGCCACATCGACTTCTTCGCGCACCGCCGAGCCCAACGCCTAGCGAAACAAACCCGCGATCAGACCGCCATCGAGGAAGTAGTAGCGAACCGAGCCCATCTCAAAATCCTCACCGCAAAAGCGCGAGCAAGGCGCTTCCTCTCCGAAGCCCTAAAAGGCGTAAGCACCCCTCCCCTCCAGCGAAACAAAAACGAAAAAAACTAACACACGACAGCTCTACTCCCTCCTCCAAACCATCCACCTCCTCCCCACCCCACCCCGCCCCTACTCCTCCCCCCCCCTCCGCCACGAACTCCGCATGAAACCCTTCCTCACAATCGGCACCCCCTCTCTCCCCCCTACACCCACCTCTCCCCCTCCTTCCGCTCCACCCGCTCCATCGCCTCCATCCTCGCGGGTATAGAAACACATCTCAAGTTAGCCAAATCAGACCTCAACACCCTTCGCACGGCGTCCCCGCAGCTGGGCCACTTCAAGGGTTGCGAGGGGGGCTGGGCGGATGAGATTAAAGGATTGTTGGGATCGTGTGTTGGGGTTGGTGTTGCTGTTGCTGGGGCTAGGGGGGTCTGTGAGAGGTGGGGGGTTGTTGATGTGGGGGATGTGGAGGAAGAGGGGAGGAAGGAGGGCCTGGGGAGGAGTGTCAAGATTGAGATTCCGGTGCCTGAGAAACGGTTCGCTGCTGGGTGGGCTGTGCCTAGGGTTGTTGAGGTCAAGCTTTGAAGTCGAGTGTCGGGATTGGTTGTTAGAGTGCTGATTGTGGAAAATCCTGGCACGTAGACTAGATCTCTTCACTCTTCACTCTTGTGATGGATAATTATGAAAATCGACATAAAATTGGAATTGAAAGAAAAAGTGCATAATTGCATATTGATACATTTAGACTTTGCCGAGTCGGTGATGAGGAGAACAAAAAAGGACGACTCTAGATGTTTGAATCTTCTGCAAAGCTCGATTTGCATTCTTCTCAACGAAAATGCTTGCTTGCATTCATGTACTGCCCTGATCAAATATGGAAACGCCAGGTCCCAAGGTACATGCCAGTCTCGCACTCGCCATTGACCCAAGGCATCGCGTTTGGCCACCACTCTCACTCTCAATTCTGAACTCATCTCGTTCCTTTCCAGCACTTTACAGCCTGCCACCTCTCTCGCTCTCAATCCTGAACCCATCTCGTTCCTTTCACGCTATCTACCGCCTGCCACCACTCCTAGCCTTGAGCTTCTTGAACATCTCATCACCAGCCCTGGCACCGAGACGCCTTCCATTGCTGCCCGGCGGACCCTGGCTCTGCATAATGGCCTCGGTGTTGGCCCTGGGAACAATAGTATATGTGCCGAGACCGCCCTCGACTCTGGCTCTATTGCTCGCCATGGGGATCTCGAGGGCCTTCTTTCTGGCTGCAGCGGCCTTGGCGGCCTTGTCGATGCCGCCGTGGGGACGGGTGGGGAGTTGAGAGTTGGGGTCGTAGTCTGCCTCGATGAATTCGCGCTTGCGGTAGTCGTCTGTGCGTTTGAGGATGGGACGGGTCCATTCGCCCACTAGACGCTCGGCTTGACGCTTGATGCTTTGTTCGGCCTTGGGGGAGCGCGTGTAGAAATGGACGACCTTTCCTATACCCGAGGCGATGAGGGCGTCTTTTGTGATGGGCAGTTTTGCCAGACATTGGAAGAGTTCGCGTTGAATGTTGTAGGCGGGGAGGGAGCCATCGTTCAAAGGTTCGAGGAAGAAGCGGACGGCTTCGAGGAGGTTGATGTCGGGGTCTACGAGAGCTTGTTGGAGGGTGTTGCGGTTGAGAAGGGCGACTACTTCAGGGAGGAGTTGCAGCTTGTGCATGGCGGGTTTGTTCGCGTCTCGGGCTTCCGTGTCGGCTTTGGCTGCATCGGCCATGCGGCGGCGCATGTCTTCCAGTTCGGCATCGGCTGAGGCTTCAAGGTCGATACCTGCTTTGCGAGATCGGTTGCTCTTTGGCTTGGCCAGAGCGGCGTCCATGAGTCTGGAGAAGTCTTTCTTGCGACCTGTAGTTTGTCAGTAATTGGAGCGTCAAGGAATCATCTGATGGAAAGACTCACGCTCTTCTGGAGTCAACAGATCATCCCTCTCCACACTGGGCGTTCTCTTTCTACGTCTCGGAGCTTCACCACCTTCAGCAGTACCCCTCTTCTTCCTCCTGCTGCCACTCAGCTGGTCAGCTTCATTCAACTCGTCCTCGCCCTCCTCAGCCCGCTTTCTGCTCTTTTTGGGCTTTTCTCTTCGTCCCTCCTTTCTCTTCTTTTTGGCGCCCTCTTCACCCTCATCCCTCTTCCTCTTGTGTTTGCCCAGCATGGCGACACCGCTAGCATCGACAACTCTAGGCCTCTCCTCGATAGCAATGGCGTTGGGATCAAAGTCCTCGAATTGAGCCTCGTCGACGTCAGACAGGGCGTCTGAGTCGTGGTCGCTATCATTCATTTCGGCATCTTCTGCGTCTGGGACATCGGGCGCTGTATCCTCGGTTGCTTCGGGGTCCAGGTGAGGGTCTGCGAAAGGAGGGGTTTTGGCGCTGTTTTCCTCTTCTATCTCTGGTGCGAGCGGGTCCTGAGGATCGTTGTTGCCTTCGGGGAGGGGGCCATCATCGACGATTGGAGGGCTGTTGGCGCCTTCGAGATCCTCCATTTTTGGTTTGGTTGTCAAGTGAAGCGGTTTGTAGAAGGTCAAATGCAATGACAGCCTCGTTTGTAGGGAAAGTGAAGAACCTCGTTTGTAGTAAAAGTAAAGACAAGGTCACGCGCCTGATTTTCAAGCCCTTGGTATGAAGGATCAGATCAAAGAAACGTGAATCAAGATGAGAGTTGAAATGAAACAAAAATGCAGGAGTTGATGCCGGCAAGAAGTCAAGATGCGCTGGCGCTGGACGTCAGTCGCTGCTCAACCTCTGCCGACCTTCTGCCGGCGCGTTCAAGTTCACTTTGATGATGCAGCCAGCCAGCCATTATTCAGGAACAAAGAGATTCAATTCAGTCCTTGATCACCCATCACAAATACAAAAATCCTTCAAGATGTTTATGCGTGAGTTCGAGTCTAAAGAAAACAACCGAGAGTGTAGTCCTGACAAACCACAGCACCGCAGCAAGAATCTCCGGCCGAGATCAAGGTCAGCCAGCAATCAATCTCTTGAAAGATGAGACGAGACATGAGATAGCTAACAAGTTTGCCATTGTCAGGCCAAGGAGCAGGCCGCCGACCGTGGTGTCAAGGAGGTCATTGCCACCTGTGTTCTCCTCTACCTCTGTATGTCGACAGGTCTGGGACAAATAAAAGGACTTTACACTCATGCAGGAACTACAGCACCGTTTGCCGTCGAATACGTCAAGAAGCTTGTTTGAATCACTGGCAACACTCGCCATCGAGCCATACATAGAGAGCTGCTCCAGCCATGTGGGAATTCACCAGTCAAGGCTGCTAGGTCCGAGGCCTGGCGTGTGATATGGGACATGCCGGCATATTTCTCCACATAGAGCATCAGGAGTAAAAAGGTGCACATCTTGTTTGGAGGCTGTATCATATCTGTAACAACACCTGGGGAGGAAGATGGTACGCTAGATTGCGTACATGCGATTTCTCCATTATGACATGCACTTTTTATATCGCCCATCCATGCGACTTCTCCATCATGACATGAACTTCTGGTATCATCATCCCATGTCACATTGACGCTTCGCTCCGTTTGCCTTTTCGATGTCCTCCAGAGACGCCCACATGGTCGACTTGGCCTTTCTTCTCTCGATATCGTATTCGTAGTCAGAACGAGACCGAGGTAGGCGTGTCGTGGCGCGGTCTTGTAGTAGCATAGCTGTTGTTGTTGGTGCCGCAGAACAAGCAAAACTGCCCCCTTTTTGGTGTCGTCATTCAGCTGCTGCCTGGTCTGCTGGCGGCTGCCCATTCCTCGAATTCCTTCTTTACCTGCTCCAGCTCCTTCTTGAGATGGGTGAGTTGAGCATCATAATCGTTCAGAATCTGTGACTGAGATCAGCAAAAGTACATATACTTGGGGGAATCGGACGTGTCGCACCTTCTTGGTCTTCTTGAGCACTTCCTCGTCAAGACCGTTGTCACTGGCGACCTGCTTGCCCAGCTTTTCACTCTCTGCGGTCAACCATCTACTCCTTTCCCTCAGCGCAACCATTCTAGCCCAGATCTCTTCCTCTCGCCCAGCAAAGGCAGGGTCGAAGACGCCCTTTTCAAGCTGAGCCAACTTCTTCTTCAACTCCTCCTCCATTCCATCAAGCACGAAGCCTCTCGAACTCAGCACCTGAGCCTTGATGGCAAGTGCGAGACATCTCTGACTGAGACCGACATGCCTCCTCTTGGCCTCTGCAGCGCGGACGGAAAGGACCAGCTCGTGCTTCTCCATCATGGCGCCAAGCGAGTTGTTCATCTCATGTAGGCGCATCTGCAACTGTTTCACGGCCTCGACCTGCATCGACAATCTGCTGCCCAACTGCTGGAAGCCCTTTGCGAGAACAGGAACAGCGCCCTCATAGGGCTTGTTTCGGAGAGCCTCTTCCCAACCACGTTCGTCGGCGTCTGGGGGCATGGTGACAAAGGGAGCGCGTTCGGGGGCGAGGGCGGCATAGAAGTAGTGGTGCATGGTGCAGGCGGGCGATTCGGGGTCCCATTTGCGGAATATGAGCTCCATCTGCTCTGGAATGGCTTTTTGTTCTGGATATTGAGTGTTAGAATATGAAAGACAGGCTATGCGGTCAAGGTCATGGCTCACGAGGAGGCATCATTTCCGATCGATTGAAACCTATGGCTGATTGGGAAAAGTTTGAGTTTTGCTGTGATACAGAGTTGCCGCCTAGTAGGGAGGCGCCCATGGAGCGAGCATTGTTGAGTATGGCAGCGTTACCAAGACCGCCAAATGGAGATGGGTCTTGTTGGCCAGCCTGCTGTTGCTGTTGCGGTTGTGCCTGGACAAGAATCAGGTTAGCATCAAGTCTTTGATTGTTATGCGCGTCATGTGCTGGCGAGCGGGGTGCATGGCCCACGTGAGGGAACAAAGCAAGCAGGCAGAATGAGAATGCCGAAACGCAGGGTAATCGAGGCAGCGTACCTGTTGTTGCTGCTGTTGACCGGCCAGAGAGAAAGAGTTCAGCTGAGGTTGAGCAGTACTGGCGCCAAAGAGTGAAGAGGTAGCATTATTTTGTTGTTGATTATTTTGCTGGTTGTTCTGCTGTCCGAAATTACCAAAGAGCGACATGGCTAGCTATGCGACCAAGAGGCCGATCTTTCAAAGTAATTGGGAGGATAGCAGGTGGATTTATGTCGTGATGAAGGTTAATATTCAGCTGAGTGAGTACGAATAGCTTGGTGCTTCTCCGAGCTTCAATACGCGCTCAAACAGTCTTGGAAGTGTACTCGTAGTACCTTATTGATGCGCGTCGGCCAATCGGATCAATGCCGAGCCGGATTGTCGACTTCCATCCCAGCTTCATAGTTCATACCGCGCACCACCGCATTGCCAGCATTCAATCACAAGCAATTCAAAATGTCGGCCAGGCAGCCCAGGTATCCCACATGGCCTCTCGCCTCTAATGCATCATCTGACATAATTCCAGATTCAACCAGTCCGTCCTCATCGACACAACTCCGCTTCCAGACGACATTCCCAAGGTCCAAGAGATCGGTGCCTCGTCCGCTCCTCTTCTTTCCGCCTCCTTCTTCATCGGCGCACGATGCAGGCCTTACAACGATGATTACATGCAATGCAAGACCGACGCCAATGGCAAGGGTGAAGTCGACTGCTTGAAGGAGGGTCGCAAGGTCACAAGATGCGCCGCCAGCGTGCTGAGCGACATGGACAAGCATTGCTTGGCCGAATTCAGGAAACACTGGGAGTGCCTCGACAACAACAACCAACAGCTATGGCAGTGCAGAGTCTACGAGAGGCCGCTCAACAAGTGTGTCTTTGGCAACCTGGTATGTCAACGAATATCAATCCCACCTACCCTACCACCACGCTGACACACCACAGAAACTGGAAAAGGTTATTCCCGGCACACCAGAGGGCGAGGTCCCAATTCACCAGCGCAAAAGAAACACGTATGCTCACCACAAGAGCCTGACTTAGATTGCCCACATCATGTACGATACCAAACACAACACATCTTCAACCAAAATAACGCCATACTGTTAATCCAGCCGCGCCATCATCCTACATCACATGTACCCGTGAAGGTGAAAGCGAGGGAACTCTGCTCTAGAAGGAAGTGTAGGTTCATTATGCTTTCATTTACCTTTTCAAATCATTACTGTAATTGCCTTTGACTTTCTTTCTTCTCTATTTCATGCTGTAAACATCACTCGTCCCTTCGTCTTGACCTCTTCTTTCCTCGCTATCCATCTTTACCAAGCTACCTCAAACAAGACTCAAACTATTCCAACAACATACCCACTGTCTTCTCGGTAACAGCCATCGCGCTTCCATTACCTACAAAATCTCTCCACAGACAACATGCTCCTCTCCCAGAAACTCAATCCTCTCTCTACCAATAGTAGAGAAGAGGACACCGACTGGTCCGATCTCGGTCGTGGCAGGACTCTCGAGTGTCGGACTAGACGTTGCATTGGTTCCAAGCTTGTTCCATCTCCTTCTTTTCGTAGTGGTAATGATTCAATTCGTCATGTATCCGCTCTCATGTATAATCTCCAGACCCCGAAGCGATGACATCACATGACTCACTGGCACAGAGACCAACCCCACGCACGAGGAAATCCCAAACTCCGGCATGGGCAGTGCAGTGCAGTGCCCACCGTGAGCGCTAGCCCACTAAAGCTCCCGTCGCTACTACCCAGAGCCAAGGCGAAAACACCCGAGACAACCACAGTCCAAGGAACAGGCGAGACGACGACGATGATTTTGACCCTTACCAGACCCAAGGATGAAGTTTAAGCCGTATGTCATGGCATACTTTGACCATATCTCGAGTCGACAACAGAAGAAGCCATGTCTACTGTGAGTGGGCAGACAAGTTCGATTTTTGTCTAGTCAAGTACAAGTGGTATGCTCCGTGGTTCCTGGCCGCGCACAGTACAAACCGGACATCAGAAGCGGTGCGACGACGAAATAACCTTGAACAAAAACAATCTAAGATCAAGTGTTGTCGATGTGCTCTTGGTGACGACAGCGTCGATAAGTCGTTTGAGCAAAGGAGTCGACCTCGGTCGTCGAGCGTGTTCCTACAGATCACCAGAGAGGGGAGTTTTCCATCGACTCAACGTTCGTTGTCTGCTAACTATAGAGGAGTGGAGATGGGCCGATAACTCCTCGCTTTGTAGCTGCTGTGTTGGCTATAGGCGTCCGCAACTTCTCGATCGTGTAAACGGAAAGATTGCACAAACTTGCAGGATGGATGCTCAGAACTCGTCAGGGCTGTCAGGGTTGGAGATGACTTGTGCACTTAAGTAGACGTGCTGACTTTGATTGAGGATGCTGAAGAATAATCCGAGATGAGCCATTGATCTGTCACGCTCCTTCGATGGCGGCACTTGTCGTCCCTTGCTAATGCACAAGTTAAGAACTTGGGTGATGGCAGGTGTTCTGATCTATGATAAAGGCTGGTAATGTTCTGTGTTGATAGAGTAGGCTGCTTAACGAACTTGAAGGCACGTCCCTGACAGCGAACATGACTGGGGATGCAGACCGAGATACGCGATAGTTTGGTAAAGAGGTGGTTGTAACTTGCTTTCCTGTTCTTTGCAGGAGTAAACTCGGCTGTGGTGTCTGAATCGGCATATTATCTTGTTGTTTGTATAGGTACAATAGTGTGTTGGGAAAAGGCGTATCTGTTGAAAGCAAATAACTTCCGAGATGATCTGACTTTATTCTAAATCATTACCTTACATGAATCGCACAGACAGAAAACCAAGAACAGTACCATCTCTCTGCGCTTCAATTGACATGATAGTGTACCGTACAAAGGCATGTGACGTTAAAGCAAGCAGTTATAGGTTCGAGATACTCTGTTTTGAATTGAGTATCGTGTAAAGATACAAGTAATGGCAGCCTCTTCTGCAATATCTCGTATATCTCTGCGCTTGACTCGCTTTGATAGTATATTGTAGAAAGGTATAGACAGCTCAAGAATCAATCTGCCCCATGAAGCAATTCTGCAGTCTCCCTATGTCCGTTTCGAATCGCTAATTGCAAGGCCGTTTCGCCATCAGCAAATCCAGATCCGGCGTCCTCGTCGGCCCCAGACTCCAACAGCAATCTCACGATCTCCCTATATCCGTTTCGAGTCGCTAAACGCAAGGCCGTTTCACCATGAGCATCTTCAGCGTCCACGTCGGCCCCAGACTCCAAAAGGATACTCACGTCCTCGGGTTGGCCGTAACGACACGCTGTTTGCAAGGCCGTTTGGCCAGCACCAGCTTCAGTGTGCACGTCGGCCCCGGGCTCCAAAAGCAAGTGTACGACCTCAGTATGTCCGTACCTAGACGCTGCTTGCAAGGGCGTTTCGCCATCACCAAGTCTGGTGTTCGCATCTGCCCCATTCTCCAAGAGCAACCTCGCGGCCTCAGTATGTCCGTAACAAGACGCTGCTTCTAGGGCTGTTTGGCCAGCAGCAACTTCAGTGTGCACGTCGGCCCCAGACTCCAAAACCATCTTCACGGCCTCATTGTGTCCCCAAGAAGCTGCTCCACGTAAAGCCGAGCCAAAGTAACCACCCTTGGCGTTCAAGTCTGCGCCCTTGTTTATAAGCACATGTACGATATCCCTGTCTCCATAGGAAGCTGCTATTTGCAAAGCTGTTCCTTTAGATCCTCTCGCGGCGTTGACGTTCGCACCTTTGAACGAAAGTGTATTTACCATGGTCGTGAGTCCCATCAAAGCAGCTGCTTGTAAAGCGCTGCCGTAAGGATCGCTCTCAGCATTTACGTCTGCTCCGGCTGTCAACAGCAATGTCGCGATGTCCTCAAATCCGTGGACAATTGCTGCTTGTAGGGCGTGGCCGTCTGGGCCACCCTGGGCGTTCACATCCGCTCCGGCAGCTAACAGCAATGTCGCGATGTCCTCAAACCCGTGGACAACTGCTGCTTGTAGGGCGTCGCCGTCTGCACCACCCCGGGCGTTGACGTCCGCACCTGCGTCGAGGAGACATTTTACGATTTCTTCGAATCCACTACACGCTGCTTGTTGTAAAGCCATGCCATATTTGCCACCCTCGATGTTCATGTCTGCACCGGCTTTGAACAGGTTTTGTACGACTTCAGGGTGTCTGTTATGAGTTGCAGCTTGCAAAGCTGTACCGAAATGCCCGCCGCGAAAATCGATAGTTGCGCCCGATCAAGCAGCAAGGAAACCATAGGCCAATCGCCAAGAGCAGCTGCAGCCTGTAGGACAGTCATATCAGTGCGATCATGCACACAATCAAGTATGGGTTGAAGTTCAATCAGAGCTCGAACAACACTCGCAGTCCCACACTTGACTGCAGCCATCAGGCTTGAGATTCTGAAGCTTGTAGCCATGTCCGACATTTTAGGGCGATCGCTGTGAAAGTCAAGCTCTTTGAACCACCCTTGAACGAGGAAAGCATGACAATCATCTTTCTGTATCTCTTCAAAGTAGTCACACATAATTCGCCATACTGGACTCTCTGCGAGCGCGACCCGCCTCAGATGGCGAGGTAGATACCTCAGAGCATAAAGAAGTAGAAATCGTGGCTCGAGATGTTTGACCAATCGCTGATGATGGTCTTCAGGCCATTTCAACGCATATTGAGACCAGAAGCTGTCCTCATTCAGAGAACTTACTGCCCTGAAAGAATGCTTTATGTAATGTATACAAGTGATGGCTATCATGGTAGTAGCCCTCAATTCATTGGTGTCCAATGGTCTAGCAATCTTGTCTGGCCTAGTCAAAAATTCTCTGACGGTTTGGTGAAGGAGTTGAACAACATCCTGAGAATCTATGGTGCGTGGTTGAGGTTCATTTTTTGAATTTGGCAAGCCGGTATGGCCTCTAATCTCGATAAAGTCGCCACAATGCCTGCGAATGCGTTTTTCCAGATCCTGAAATCTGCGAAGCTTGAGTGTCTGAAAAGAATGAGCCGATAGTTTGCAGGCCTCGTCTGGGTTCGAAGGTACGGCGATGATGTCCCAAAACTCAGCAGCAGTAACAGGTCTTTCTGCATAGGTCACCCAATCGATCATCTTCCTTGTTTGCTCCTGGGATTCAGGGCTGTCGTGTGCTAAACGCTGGACGATTTGCGTGTAGTAAGCGACCAATTCAAGCGGAAAGCTTTGTACGTCGTTCTTGATCTCTGCTTCAGAGCATCCTTTCTCGACCCATACCTTCAGCTCTCTAATAACGATGGTCACCCACAAAAAGACACCTTGCGCATGATCATTCAGGTATTTTTTGGTCCAATCCGTCAGCGGGTCTGTGTCATCACCGAGGAATGCCAGTTGTGCATCAATCAAGGTGGCTATATCTCTTCTGTTTTCATCTTCAAGAACAATGTGGAAGGCCCCTTTCAACCTCTTCTCAACCATTTCGATGGGCCTGCTCGCCAGCACAATCTTGATGACTGATGTCGAAGCTCCCCGATGGTCCAAAAGCAATGATAGGAATTCTGACAGATGATGTTGATCTGATTCGTCGAGCGCGTCCACGAGAAGAAATACCTGTGGAGTTTCGTGCCAAGAAGCGATGACCTTCCATACCTGCTCGAGATTGTGGTAGTCCCAGATAATTCGGCCATTCGACGCGGACAAAAGGCTCCGATAAACCTCTTGAAAACAAGGATATAGGTGTTGCTCCTGTTCAAGGAGCTGAAACAAAAGAGCCTAAAGCATGTGCTGATGACTTGTTTCCACTTCACCGTCTCGCGCGCTGTAAAAGAAGCTTGCGACTATTATTCGACTCCTGGTCACTGGTAGACGATTGGGACTACCATGATGTTCTCCACACTCTCTGCAGCTCTTTCGACGGCCAAATCATGCTCCAAACTTCATGGTTTGACTCACGTTGAAGCCCTTGCATCAAGTGCTTCATCAAAACGGATTTCCCACTTCCCGGCTTGCCTTGAACCCATAATAGCACAGAAGTCTCATGAGACCTCCACCCGAGGTACTGGCGGTGATTCAGAATCCACTCAGCTGTATGTTCCTCGTTGCTTGCAATCCTGCTCCGGCGGCTGTTGGAAGATCCCGGGCGTAGCGAAGCCAGGCAGTCTACAAAGAGGTCAGAACCTACCATGTCAAGTACGATATCCACTTACCCTTCTGTTCCTTGTCTGGGGCTACGTATGGAACCCCAGTGAGTAGCTCTTGAATTCTCGGATAAGGTCGAGCAGTGATCAGTATCTTCAGACCTGGAACGGACTTCGCTTGAGCTGACTCCCATAAGGTCCGAAGATCCCTCAAAAGGCGCGTCTGATCTTCTGGCAATAACTCGTCTACGCCATCGATGATGATAAAGGTATGGCGCCCAGCACTAGCGCGTGTGATCGACTCTAATATCTTCCATAAATCTTCATGGGCACAGGAGCGCAACGTAGAAATCGCTTCCCTTTTCTCTGTATCCTCGCTCGAGACATTTGATGCACTAAGAATGGGGATAATCATCTTTGCGGATGTGAACGCCTTGGAGATTATCGTACATTCCATTTGTGTTAGCACGTTTCCGTGTACAGCTGTTTGGCCGTAATGCTCATAAATGAGCTGGGCTACTATGGAGCAGACCATCAGAGCTTGTAGAACGGATGACGCAGCAACCTTCGAAGGTGATTGGAAGAAATGATGGGCCACATATTCTGAGTGTGTACGTGCGTTCAAGATATCGGATGCAAGGATTGCAGCTGTAGAGGCTTTTCCAGCACCTGCGTTTCCGGAGAACCAAAGAAACTCGCTGCATTTGCTATCGCGCCAATGCACATACTCACTTGTAAAGAACCACGGCGTCTGTTGAGCGGTTTCCATCCCTCGAAGGCTCAAAGTATCCTGCAAGAAGTCATATAATTCGTGTGCCAGAGGCAATATGTCGTCGAGACCATGAACTAGAAGACCACCTAACAGTCAATTTACTAATTGCTTTAATGGGATGCCATCTCCCGAGGAAGATCAGCCCGAACCTGTTTGAGTGCTAAGCAATGCCTCCTTGGCCTGCCTGATCACCTTGACAGGAGGCAAAATTGCTCCAACCACATCTCGATAGCCTTGATCATCAGGGCCAGCAAATTTGGTCATGCCCTGGATAGAGTGAGCTAGACTCGGAGAGAGGCCTCTGGTCCCCAACGTACCCTGTGGTCGCTATGAATACCCAAGCCGCGGTACCCCGCCAAGATCGCTGAGCGGCTGGGGACAATCTAAGAACATGGGTCAGTATCTTCAAATAAGACAGAATAGTATGAGCACGCCTACCTCTCCTACCCCTCTTACCGGTAGTGTCTCATAGAAACAGAAGATTTCAATTGGTTCCTGCGCTTCACGTCGTTGTAGAAGGATCCCATAGAAGTCCTTCTGTATTTGTTGAAGCACCTCAGAATCCGGCTTGAGCACTTGCACGATATTGACATTCGCTGGACTGACAAGTTTGACGACATTGGTGAAGAAGGTCGCCCATTCTGCAGGTCCAGCTCCCAGATGAGGCGTGCCCATAAGCATGATGCCGACGGTATTTTCCTCGATCTGCTTATCGCGAGGGATGTGACTATGCCGAGAGGTAATGATGGCAGTCTCCACGACCAGGCCACCGAGACTGTGTGCTACAAAAATGATCTTCCGGTCTTCCGTTTGAGTCGCTTGCCGACAGTGTACCAGTCTTACGACCAGATCTTCGGCATGATTGTGTAATCGGCTAGTAGATGCCTGACGCCACCAGTGTGCAATGTCTGCATCATAACCGAAGCTGATGATACGCGCATCCGGTATGGCGTTCTTCAAACAAGCACTTGGCCAGTGAACATTCGTACCACCATGAAGCCAAGTCGTATAGGCATTGCCTGTTAACCCGTGGAGAAACACAATATCGACGATAGCCTGAGCAGGCGGATCATACAGGACACGAACTCCGTAGTTGTCCCCTTTTTGAAGCCCGATGTCTCCAGAGGCAGACCCTGCTTGGTAATCAGTGTGCCGTGGACCTGCTACGTCGGACTGCTCCACTTCTTCCCCGACAGACGCTTCCGATCCACTATGTACCGGACAGCGTGCTGTAGTTTCGTTCTTAGCCATACCTCGAAAGAGGCGAAGCCAGGACATACATTTCCTGAACGAGGCAGGCATTTCAAAGTGATATCAGAAGGCGTAGTTAGAACATAGGTAGGAAAAGTTGAAGAGATCTCGGACTTGAAAGAGGGCGGCGACAATGAAGTGAGAACGAGAGATAGACTAAGTGCTTGCCACCACGTGCAAAGGATGTGTATTTGTGCCACGCCAGTGCAGCTAGATGGTTATCATGCAGGAGGCGGTACATGTCGCGTCAAGATAGAGAGATTTTTCATCCCTGAGTGTGGATCAATCCTTGGTCTGGTAGTATGACGCCCTATCCATTCTTCCATGCAGTCGAATCATCTGTGCAGCTGATGAGCTGGACTTGATCTCATGGGACAATAGAGCATATCGTGACCTGGTCCTGGTCATATGCTACTGTAAGTATTCAAGTGTGCATGAAGCAGGTTGGGTAATAGCCTGATTAGGACTACCCTCTTCAAGGCTGTGCTAGGCAAAGCTGAGCGCTCCCAATCGTTGAGTTGTCGATCTCTGAGCACTGCGACTGAGACCTCAAGAAATGACCACTTTTGACATATTGGTATAGAAAGATCAAAAGGCGTAGTCGGCGACTTCTTCGTGTCAATTATCGCTAGAAGGGATCAGAATACTGACCGACCAAAGATCTGAATGATCTGATTCAAGGTTGGGTGGGGTACCTCAACAAGATACCGCAAGAGTTCGACATTTGAGAGTATTGTAACAAAATCGTCGAGGAACGCAGTTGATTTCGCGTGATGTTGTAACGCATGTACTTGTGTCCGACCTTGCAATGTATCTGAAACGAAGTCGCTGCGGACTCTTTTGTCTTCAGCTGCGTCTATCCTGCAGTGTTTCATCAAAAGCGTGTTGCTTCTGTTCTCGCCGCAGGTAGCCTGTACTAATTGTTGATAACGATATTCTTGATCACTCAAAGATGTTGTATCATTGCTCATCTCTTCTTCGTAGGACCTTTTGTTTTCGGATCGGTAACTCACGAAGCCGGGCGCAATGGACTTTTTTATCGGTGTCCGGCACTGCGGGATGACGACATGTTCGCGCCTGCCGTGGCATATTAATCCTGACTCTGCACTGGCGCGACACATCTGACCCGCTTACTCATTTATTACAAAGCATTTGAAATGCTGGTATAGCTTTGCAATACCAGAGATAGCTGTTTATACAAGATTTAATCCTCCAGATCCTTCAGTAAAGCTCAATCCGTCACTTTAGTTGTAATATCTGCACCGTCCCTCAAAACGCAAAGACCATAAGATCGCAACAATGTCTGACAAGCTCATCCCACCAAACCCTGACAAGGTCATGGTTATTCGCAATGTCACACCAGAAATTGTAACCCTCTCTGTTCCCTTCCTTCGTTTCGGCAAGATCAAGCTTGGAGGAAGAGCTTCTTTAGGTATCTACACCATAATTACCCCTGTCGCAGCTCTCAATAGCTAATATGTTGTTCGCAGTCCGCCTCCAGAACGGCACCGTAGCCTGCTTCTCCCCTGTCGCACTTACACAAGATGTGCGCAAAACAATCTCCGCCATGGGCGAAGTCAAATACCTCATCGCCAACGACGTCGAACACCACATTTTCCTGGACGAATGGCACGAAGCCTTCCCCTCTGCACGCCTGATCGGCCCCGAGGACCTTGCGCCAAAGCGAGAAAAGCAAGGCAAGGCCCTTCCCTGGGCAAATCTATTCAAGAAGAACGACGACAGCACACTCAAGATTGACGAAGCCTTTGACGCCGAGTTCGACGCCGAATACGTCCACTCTCACATAAACAAGGAACTGGTCTTCAACCACCGTCCCTCACGCACTCTGATCGAGGCAGATCTCCTCTTCAATCTCCCCGCTACCGAGCAGATGTCCAAGACGGGCGAGAGCGCCGAGACCGGCATCCTTACCAAGCTCTTCGTCGGTATGAACAACACAAAAGGCGACGCCATCTGGCAGAAGAGGTTCCTCTGGAACGGTGCCAGTTCGAGCGACAGACCCGCCTTCAACCAGAGCATGGCTAGGATTGACAAATGGAATTTCGACCGCATCATTCCTTGCCATGGTGATGTCATAGAGACTGGTGGTAAGGGTATTTTCAGAAAGGTCATGGAGTGGCATCTCAACGCCGCCGCAAAGGAGCAACAAGCTTGAGCACTGACACTGAGCGCATGACATTTGCAAGGATCACTAAGATTGGGTTCGAGGGGTGCTTGGAGTTTGACGCTTGAGGCGCGACGTTATTTGGGGCCTTACGGGATTGCAGGAACTAAGTTTTGGTGGGTGGGGAAGGAGGGCGGGGATCGCTTGGGGTGCCATGACTAGAAGCCTGCACGTCTAGCGCTGCAGAATATCATCTAGTCTGAAAGGTACACGGGCGGTTAGGCACGGCTTAGCATCCCCTTGTTCGACCTCATGACTTAGTGGGCCGATTGAGGCACGCAAAGCACCCGATCGGAGCACGCGTTACGAATACAGTGCAATTCAGCAGGCAATCGGGAGACATCTTTTGATCGAAAGAGGAGTTGAGTTATTTTCTTGAAATCAATGAGGTTTTAATGTCAATAGGTATCTGATGAACCAAGACGCCAATGCTTGCAACATGAAAGAAGATGCCGACCCGCCAGTCCAAAATAGCACGCGTGATAGTAAGATTTGCTTTTTCTCCTTCGCTTAAGCATGAAGATTCGTTAAAGCGCTCGCTACGCTCAACAGCAGATGCAGATGCAGAAAGAAAGAAAGAAAAGCAAAAGGAAAGATTTCGAGAGTGAACCTCGAGAAGAACGCCAAAAGAGACACCCACCCATGCTGAAGTGAGAAACATGATCGGGAACAAAAGCAGAAGCAACTTCGTTCAAATTCTCAACCATCCCTTCTCAACGGCGAGGAAAAACTCCTCTTCGCTGACAATGTCCCAAGTGCCCTCGTCCTTTCCATAAAGTCCTGTTGTTCCATAAGGGCCTTTGGGAGAGGTAGTCTTGATGACGGGCCAAGCCCCATTGCTAGAAATCTCCGCAAGGTCAAAGTCACCGTGGACGACGCAGTCACGAATGTCGAAGATGCAGTCTGCGAAGAAAAGCTCAGTGTTAAGTTCGCGACGCTGAAGGCGGCGAGAGGCGATCAAAGTACGGCCCTGCTCTAGCAGACGCCGAAGAGCAAGCGCTCTGGCGTCTTGAGTTTGCTTGCTGTTTGGAGATGTGGTGGGCACACCGCACAAAGCCGAGGTACGGATTTGGCAATCACCTTGCCAGCGGACTTCGTGGTTGGCAAAGAGTGTGGGGCAAGCGGATGGGAGGGAGATGCTGAGATCCTTGAGGTGGGGGCATTGGATTAAAGTCTCGCAGATGTGCTCGTCTGTTGAGGTGACGCCTGGATGGGGGTGGAAGAAACCGTCGTCAGAGAGTGGAGAGTGCTCGACTACCCGAATGGTGGAGCTAGAGGCTTTCACTAATGCCATTACACCTGCGATCGTTGTGGTAGACATGTTGGTGATGTGCAGTTCCTCAAGGTTCGTTGCTGTACGCGCAATGGCGAAGAGGTCTTCGTCGCAAACTGGGTGCCAAGTGGTGTTGCCTGAGATCTTGATACGCTTGAGATTGGAAAAATCGACACTGAGGTCCTGAAGAGGAGTGGTGATCTTTAAGGTATTGTAATCGCGTACTTGAGATTCGGCTAGAGAAATTGACTGCAGCTCCAGGGATTCGAGGGCCGGGTCTTCCTTCACAGCAATACCCAGCAAGTGACACCATTCTTCTGCGGTCCCGTGACGAAGGAGAGCCCATGGAATGCTGATGGCTTTGAGTTTCCTGCAGCTACGCAGGACAGATAAGATCAAGCGGTCAGTGGTAGACGTGTGGAACCCATTAAACCAGAGCCGGCGAATATAGCTGGCCATTTTGGGATATTTGGCAAAGAGTTCCTCGGTGTGCTTTAGTGAGCCAAAAGGGTCACGGTAGACTGCATATCCAGAAGGCTTCTCAATGAGTTCATAAATGTCGTACATTTGACGACGAAGTGACAATTCCGCCCATCTTTCAGAGCCTCGCCACCTCCGCACCCACAACTGCCTCAACGAGTGCTGAAGAGACCATTCATGCCACTTGGAGCATACTTGACGGAGGGTCGCCGTGGCGTCCCAGAGAAGATCATCTGGACATACTGGTCCTCTGAGGCAGCGGCCCAGTTTTGCTTGCTGAAGTGGTAGTGGTGCCTGGCTGAGACCATAAGTGTAGGTCACGCCCTCTTTAGCATTAAGCTTGACAGTTTCCTCAAGAACGGAGGAGAGAATCTCGTTAGGGAAATCGTTGATGTTCATTCCAGTTTCAATGTATGATTAGGTACGAGAGTGGTCAAGTGGCAAGAGGAAGATGAAAGACCAACCAGAATATTATACGTCTTACCTACGGAAAACGACCGACAGAGCCGGGACTACCTTGTATATATACCCACCGCATTTTTGCGTAGAAATTTGCAGCAGGCAAGCGCCGAACAACTCCACATCCGAAGACTCTAGCACGCTGAGTCACATTGCCATGAGACGACAAATAGCCACCGTGTCGGTTTGCTCGGCACTACATCGCAAATAGACTTTTGACACCCTGAGTTCTGCTTTCAATTTCATGGGGGTAAAAAAATGAGGGTAATGAAATTAGAGATCGATCACGTGAAGCCGTTTTCGTAGTTTCATGGGGGTAATAGGATCACTGAGACAGGCTTGGAAGGCCACGGAATGCGGAGATGGATGACGGAGACGTTGCGAGCCAAGCCACGTGTGTTGCGTGCCGAGCCCTCGTGATGTGATTAGCCTTGTCAATGATCTGTCGATGTACAAAGCCATTGGAATGCGGTGGTCGAAAGGGGTACAGAGAAGAGTCGTGGTCTAGGTGGCGGAATTGATCAAATGCAGGGTTCGGAAGAGGAAGGACGAAACGTCGACAAGTCCGCCGTGGCCAAGCGACGGGAAGCTCAATAATGGCTTGGCATTGCAAGTGGCCGCGCCTGGTAGAAATTTGATATCTGGTTAAGGTACTCTCATTCAACCAATTCAATGCTGCCGGCATATCGAATAGTCATCACACTTGGTCAATTAGAGTCTGAGTGACACCTTTTCACTTTGCGTCAGGCTAAGGTACTGTACTGCATAAGTTTGTGCTCATGTCATGACTATAATGAGACAACATCTTTGCACTATCTCTTGCACCTACCCCTTCTAGGAAGCTTCTCAAGGGGTTCGGATCAACTTCCCCACCTGTTCAGATGAGAAAGGCGGGGGAAGATTGGATCTACAACACAGGTAAGTTAGAGGCGGTGGACACGCTGGGATGCCGAAGGATGCTGTGACCACGACAACACAGGGAGTTTTAGTCAGTTTAGTCATAGAAATGGTCATAGAAACTAAAACCAGGACCCCGCCCATTTTATAATTCCCCTGTGGTATTTTGTAACACCTCGCATGCCATTACGCCATGCTCATCGACCAAACAAGCAAAGTCAGACAACGGCAATGATTACACACCCAAGATGCGATCCCCTATCCTTATTCGAAAGCCCAAGCCACCACGAGCAAGTCTCTCCGAGAGCGTTGATCCCGGTGGGGTGGTAGTGATCTCGCTCGGGACGTCTTGAGACTCTCTGTATTGCGTAATGACAAGAGCTGTGATGTCCAAATCGGCGATGATGATTTCTCCACTGTTGAATGCATCGAACAAGTGTGCATCTGTTCGCAGCGGCATGCTTGACGCGAGGAGAAGCTCGCGCTCTTCGTTACCTTCCACTTGACCATTAGAATTTGGCTCAGACTCCACCTGAGCGCCAGAGCGATTAAGATTTTGTAATTCAATGTCAACAGGATCATGATCGGATCTGCGCAGGTCTCGCTCTTCGTGATCCAAGTCCTGGATAGGTGCAACAGTCGCGGATGGAGCAGCTGGAGTTGATGGAGGGGTCGTGGCTTGTTTCTTGACCTTTTCGCGAGTGAGATGCGTACTGAGGGCGACTAGCTGAAGTGCTAGAAGCAAGAAGTCCAGGAAGACTAAATGCAACTTGGAGGTGGGCCCCGTCTGGCCAATGAAGTCCATTGCTAACCCGCCATGGAGGTAGCCCCTCGTTTGTTCGCCCGCAGATGGGGCAGCATTGTATATGTGGAAGAACAAGCAGAGTAGATTGGTGCCGAATATGGCACCAATGTAGGGCCTGTTCTGAGGGGGCTCGGGTATAAATTGAGGTTTAGGGGTGAGAAGCATGAACTGCACAAGAGCGCGAATGATAAACCGGATGAAGGAGCAACTACAAGTGGTCAGCTTGTGCCACTGCGAAGGCGCAAGACATTCGGGCTATGTATGCATACTCCATGTAATAGACAGCAGCCAGTTCGGCATAAATGAGGACATCGAGGTTCCGGAGATAGTCCTTCAAGAAATGCTCTCTCTTTTTGTTGAATAATAGCCTATTTCTCTTTCTCCTGTCCCGCGTGGCTCTGTTGAGGACGGCCTGAGGGTCGTCGTTGATGGCATTGCGCTCGTCTCTTGCGGTCGATGCGGTACCGGAAGGCTCATCTTGCATTTCCGGGCATTCGTCGATTCATATATCGCATTATAGTCGTGACTATTGAGAAATGTTTTTCGCACTAGTAAATGCAACGATAAACATCAAATATACACAGTCATGATCGATGAGTAAGGTACATCTGGTAGGAACAAACAGGTGACTGAAGGATGAACAGTCGAGTTGGCGTAGGCAGGAGCCGATGGCTTGGCATGTCCCGATATGGAAACTTGATGACTTTCCGTCTTCGCGTCTCGCGTGTCTTCGCGTCACATTCAATTGGAAGTCGTATACGCTTCTTTCTACATCAACTTTTGCTCGTTGAACGGCACAAGTGCAACAACAACAACATGGCCAGCTTCTTTGATCTCAAGGCCCGCCAGGCAGCTGCTGCAGCTGCTGGTCCGTCAAAACAGTCAGCCAATAAACAGCAAGACAACCGTCAGCAGCCATGGGTAGAGAAATAGTCCGTCCTATACACCTCTACGTGATGCCACTCCCACTGATCGACTCACAGTCGCCCCAAAACTCTCGATGACGTTTCTTCGCAAGATCACACCGTCACAGTTCTTCGTCGAACGCTCCAATCAGCCAACCTCCCACACATGCTCTTCTACGGTCCTCCCGGCACAGGCAAAACTTCGACAGTCCTGGCCCTCGCAAAGCAGCTTTACGGCCCGGAATTGATGCGCACTCGTGTATTGGAACTCAATGCTTCTGACGAGCGAGGTATCAGCATTGTCCGTGAGAAAGTAAAGGACTTTGCTCGCATGCAACTCTCCAACCCGCCTGCTGGTCCCGCTGGCGTAGAATACAGAAAGAAATACCCCTGTCCCCCGTACAAGATCATCATTCTGGACGAGGCAGACTCAATGACCCAAGATGCCCAGAGTGCCTTGCGCAGAACCATGGAGACATACTCGAAAATCACTCGTTTCTGCTTGATCTGCAACTACGTAACACGAATCATCGACCCATTGGCCTCGAGATGCAGCAAGTTCCGCTTCAAGAGTCTAGATGGAAGCAATGCGAGAAAGCGACTGGAGGATATTGCTGCACTCGAAAACGTCAAACTTGAGCCAGGTGTTGTGGACACCCTGATCAAATGTGCCGAGGGCGATCTCCGAAAGGCAATCACATTCCTGCAGAGTGCCGCCAGGCTAGCAGCTACCCTCGCACAAAAAGGAGACGATGATATGGATGTGGATGGAGACGGCATGAACATGCATCCAGACGCCCGAGCTGTAACCGTCCGTAGTGTGGAGGAAATCGCCGGCGTTGTGCCAGAAGGTACCATCCGACGTCTGATTGACGCCATTCAGCCTACGAGAGGCGCGGTTTACGAGGCCGTGGCCCGTGTCGTGACTGATCTGATTGCCGAAGGTTGGAGTGCTACCCAAGTTCTTGCCCAGCTGTATGACAAGATCTTGACGGATGAGTCAATTGAGAACGTCAAGAAGAACAGGATCGTCATGACCTTCTCCGAAACTGACAAGAGGCTCATTGACGGTAGTGATGAGCATTTGACTATCCTCGATCTCAGCCTGCAGGTCGCTGGAGCACTGGCAGGGAAGTGATGCGCGATTGAGATTCATGAGAACAGAAACACCATGGCCGTCTGCCATCAAGGGATGGGATACGATGCTACGGAGTCATTGCCTATGTCACAAGGCGGCTCCACATCGTGAAGTGCGAAAGGAAAATATTACCCAGGGAGGCATGCATTTCGAAGGCGTTTGGCGTTATAGAAAGGTACACGATCAACACGTGAAGACGCCTCTACTGATCGAGCATGCATATCAAGTGGAGTTTATCAGGGTAGAGCTAGCAGACTCGCAGCAATCGATGTCAGTTGAGCATCAGCTTACTATGATCAATGATGGGAGCGCAACAATGAAAAGATCATCTGCCAAAGAGAACGCACATTTTCGGGATACAACAGCGGCACACGTCGAGATGCAGTTATGGAGCAGCATGTTGCATGTGAAAAGGGGGTGTATTTATTTAGCCGTGAGGACTTTATAGTGTAACAGTGGTGCTATGAAATCACACATTTAACTGGCAGACCACAAGGTCCAGACTTGTCATGCTCTTCTTTGTGCTGTGGTTGTGTCGATGTCTGCTGCTGCTGCGGTTGCGAAGCAGACTTCTGCTGTTGGTTTGATGATTGTACCTGCTCCGTGGCCGGGGCAGTCGTTGTCGATGCTCCTCCTGCTGCGGCTTCCTTCTCTGCTCCTGCTCCACCTGCTGCCTCCTTCTGTGCTAGGCCCGCACCCGCGGCACTGCCATGTAGTCAGTTGATCTTGGCCAGGACGCCGTAGAAGGCCTTGCCCTGCTCGGTAGCGAGGAGGATTTCCTTCTCGGAAGGCTGACGGGAACCATCACCACCCTGAAGAGCATGTCAGTCCACCAATGTTCGACGATAAGGACGGCACATCATCAGCTTACAGCAAAGGTACCGGCGCCCCATGGAGAGCCACCACGGACCTCAGTAAGGTCGGCAAGGGTTCCGAAAACGGTCTTGTATCCGAGAGGGACGTAGATGATACCGTGGTGGGCGAGGGTAGAGAGGGAGTTCATGATGGTAGACTCCTGACCACCACCGGGGGTACCAGTGGAAACAAAGACACCGGCATACTTGCCCCAGAAGGCACCAGTCTGCCATTGACCACCAGTCTTGTCCCAGAAGGCCTTCCACTGGGCCGGGAAGTTGCCGTACCTGGTCGGCACACCAAATAGGTAGCCGTCATCTTCCGCACTTGTGAGTGATGTGTTAGGAAACTTGAGGTTTGTATGCTACTTACATTGCTCGAGGACAGAGGGGTCCGACAGGGTCTGGATGTGCGTGGACTTGGCTGGCGCATACATCTTGCTCAGAACCTCCTCGGGAAGGGTCTCTTCGATCTGGTAAAGGTCGCAGCTACCTCCGGCCTCTCTGATTCCAGCAGCCTCAGCCTCGGCCAGCTTCTGAATGTGGCCGTACATGGAGTACTATGAAGTGCTGGTCAGTTACCATTTTATATACGGACTCGAGCTTCGTGGGAAGGAACTGTCTTACGAAAACAATGGCGATCTTGGGAGCCATTTTGAATGAATTGGTAATGGGAAAAGTGCAAAGAAGAGGTATCCAAGAAGAATTGGGATGGGGAGAGCTCCTCTCTGGGGATGCGAGGACCTTTTTATCACCTTCCTCTACATATTGAAGCTAGGACCACATATCTTCGATCTAAATGCCGGGGTGGGGCTCAAATGCTATCAAACATGCTTATAATTCGACTTAATTGACCCATATTGGGTGGGTCTGATCACCCTGATCATCATGCACTTGGCTCTTTCGGGGTCTCTTTCGACTTGAGTGTACAAATTAATAAGCATTCATGGAGTAATTGAGGGTAATTTCGTGTCGTTGCTATGAATACCATCAAACAGTATTTGAAAGCTACTTTAACTTTCTGTCACCCCATCGCCCATCGGCATGCTTCGGATGCTGCCTCTCGATTCTGTTGTTTCGATCTCGTTCTTCTCACCGACGCATCTTGGAAGCTGACTGTACTGGTAAGCTGTTATTGTCCTATCTCTGCATGGTCGGGCTCAGGGTCTCCTTGCGACGGACGAAGCTTTAAACATCTTTATGGATGAGACCTCCATGAAGCACTTCAACTTGCTCTCGCGGACAATAAGGCAAAGGCACGTCGGACAATTCATTCCATGCACGTATCAACTGCCTGATCCGCCTTGCGACCGGCTGTGGCAATCAAAACCATGTAGACCCGGGCATGTCAACTGGCCCGACTCCGTCTGGAATCTCAGTCCTTCGGTGACTAAGACTAGGTGCATGTTCTTTTGTTTTGCTTTCAGTTTTGCCACTAGAAGTATTTGATTGTATCGGACCCGTTTTCGGAAACCTTGGGGAGAGAAACATTTGCACCGCTTCGAACTCAGGGCAGAGACAAAGAACTCAGAACCATGCAGAAAGAACCCATGTCTCTGGCAATGTCTTTGTCTTTGGCCATAATTTTTGATGGTATTACCACATTTCGCGATGACTTCTTCTGTCTCTCACCTATCGTTGGGTAATGCCCAGAATGTCTTCCCATTTGAGAGATGGCTCAATCATGCAGTCTAATTCAGAAGCAGGCGAAGTGGGCGTACCAGAACCCGCAGCCGAACGTCCCATAGGACAGCTTTCCGAAATAAAGCATGCCTCGAACCTCACAGAAGGAGATGTTAACTCTAACGGTTCGATTAATTCAGAAACTCGGGAGGAATACGCAGATTCTTCACCACAACTGCCACCATCAGCGCAAGACCATTCGAAAAGGCCGGTAAAGCACACCAAGATACGCTTTCTGGGATTGATAGCTCTGGCAATCCTCTCATTTCTGACCGCGTATAACTCAACCATAACATTGGCGACCTTACCCAGCATCAGATTTTCAGGAGGCTCGTCGATTCAGGGTTTTTGGGTGGCCTTAGCCTACCATCTAGCCACTGCCATCTTTCAGCCTCTTGGAGTCGCTTTGTCAATCGTGCTAGGCCGGGGTCGTCTCCTCATGTTCTCGACATCATGCCTAACGGTTGGATCGATAGTAGCAGCTACAGCCACCAATTTTGTGTCTGTCATTGCAGGTCGCGCCATTCAAGGCATAGGCGCGGCTGGATGCACCAGTCTGGCTCTGATTTTGCCTGCAATGTACTTTCCAATAGACAAGCAACAAAGCTGGATTGGCGTTGTTGAAGGAAGTCAAGCTGTAGGCTTCGTTTCGGGAGCAATTATCGGCGCTGGCTTCGCTCAAGGCCAGTCTACTTGGGTGAGCTTTTGGAAAACCGCCCTTTAGGAATTAAAAAGACTGACTACTAGGCAGAGAGCCATGTTCTATTTCAACCTACCCTTATGCGTCATTGCACTTATTGCAGTGCCCTTCGCTTTTGGATACAGGGGAAATGGTATCACCTTGCGACAGAGCATGCCCAAGCTTGATCTCGTTGGCAACCTTCTTCACGCTTCCAGTCTAATACTTCTGCTCATAGCAATTAGCTGCGGCGGCGTTCTTTTCTCATGGAAATCGGCTGTAACGATTGTACTGCTCATTCTTGGTATCGCAAGCTTCGCTGTTGCATACTTTTGGCAGTCTGTAGGAGCGACAGAACCATTCATGCGACACGTGAGTATATTAAAAGATATTATCTTGCTACTGATCCGACTGACCTTTGAGATAGAGACTCTTCTATCGTCGTACTTCAAACATAGCTTATTTCTGTACCTTTGTCCAAGGCTTTGTGGTGAGCTTCCTCTTCCTCTGCCCGAAGCATCAGTCACTAAAAATCATTGAAGATGTTCTCACAACTCTATATCGTCGCTCTCTATCTCGAATCCGTCAAACTTACAGCCACTTTGACCGCCAGTGTCTCCTTGCTGGCGTTCTTTCTCCCCATTGTCCCATCCTTCATCCTCGCCGGTGCCTTTTCCTTAACCTTAGGCTCCTACACCAGAGTCGTCTGGGCTGGTTTCTCTCTTCTCACTTTATCCAGTGGCCTAACTCTCCTCTTCAATCTTACCACTCCACCTGCTGTCTGGGCAATCATTCTTTTGCTCAGTGGTATAAGCCACGGTCTCATAATAAACTCCTTGGACCACGCAATCCAGATCCATGCCAACGACGCTGATGTTGTCCACGCAGCTACAATGTCCATCTTTCTCCGCTCCCTCGGCATAGCTATCGGTGTCAGCGTGTCGAGTTCCGTTTTCCTCAACCTCATGAAGAACGAGCTCGAGCATCTCGGGCAGCCGGGTGGCCTTTCCCAGCACGCCATAGAGCTTATATCAGATCTTCGACAGATTCCCGACAGCTGGGACGCCAAAATACTGGTCCGCCAATCTTATGCGCACGGTTGCAAAGGCGTTTTCGCACTATTGACTACCATCAGTAGTGTAGCTTTGCTCTTGAGTCTGCTGATGAGAGCAAGACCGAGTATCACACAGATCCCAATCATCAAGATAGATGGTAAGGAGCTACACACTGTCGGTGGACCGGAGTATAGAGAACAAAGAGAGCTGGTCTCTGAATTCGACGATCCTATCTTGCTGACCACATTGCCAAAGCCCGCGGCTACAGCTAACCCGAGACGGCCGCCCCCTAGACCAGCTAGAAGTCCGATCGAAGAGGAGTTTGATACTAGTAGATTTGGGCATAGGTCTAAGCCTAGCACTGTTGTGGCTGGAGAGCCGAATAGGAGAATCGTGAGGAACACGACGTGGTTCAGTACTCCTTATGCTCAGCATCCGGAGGACCTTGAAGAGACCGCGGCTGACGTGCCGCATGGTTACCTGTGAATGGCTGGAACTGCCACGCGCCATTGGATTGTACACTCATATGTGGATTGAGCACAATAGCTAGACAGATTGATACTATTTTCTGATGCGCTGTTGGGTCACACTTATGGCCTGCTTTGCTGGATGAGCTTTTTCCCATTTTTACGGTCGGGTAGTGAATTGTGGTCACGCCAGTGGATATAACTGTCGAAGCAAATCTTCTCTGAGGCCTCTTTCAATGAAGATCTATGGGTCTGTGTGGCTATGCTGGTTATCCTTGCAACCCTGGACTGTACAACCGCCAGACCCCTCCTTGCCGGGCTCCAATTGCCTCGAGCCTTCGCTTTAATTGGAGTGGCCTAGGTCGACCATGGGTTACTTCGTGGTTGTAACAAGGACCACACAACATGCCATCACCATCACGACGTCTCATCCATTCTGTACAATGATTGGGCGAACATTTCGAGCAAACGTAGGCGTTCGTATTTTTTTGACAGTTGAGCATGTCGTTTCTGTTCTCTTGTCCATAAGTTCTGGACCAATTTCTCCATAAGCGTGCCCGTTTCGCAGGCAGTCCCTTTAGTTGGCGGCACGAACCTCGCCTCTATATCGAAGGTTTCGTAGGAGAGTGAGTGCTTGATGACATTAGTGGCAAGAAATCCCCAGAAAGTGTCAAGTCTCTGAGCGTATGCCGCCTCTGCGAAACATTCTCTCCGTTTCAGTTTAGCTATTGACTAAAAGCAAGCTCAATCTCCGCAGTTGAGAGGCGCAGATAGTGTGCAAGCAAAAGGCAGGTGCCTTTCAAGAGGATATCTTCGATATTGGAAATACCCTTCCATAATATTCGTTCTTTCGAGTCTTGCACTCACAGATGGTCCAATCCTGGCAAGTAACACTTGGTGTCCGTTGTTGCTATAAGCCCGAGATCAAGGCTCCAACTGATTTTTAGGGGCAGCATCTCTGACATTGAGAGTCTAGCTAAGGGGCAGCTGCCTTTTGCTGATATACTGTTAGCCCCTATGAATCATGGAGATCAAGCTTGGATGGAAAGACGGTAGGTAGACCGGGCCTGACTACGTTCCGAGTCCTTGACAAAAAGTAGCCTCCGCAAAATGGAAGAATGGTAAGTCTACTAAGTCTGTTTTGATAACAGCAATAGCTTTAGAAATCCTTCTGCCGCTGGGATCCTTATTTAGAAGCTTGTAGTACAGTCATCCCTCAGTATATGTCGGAGCACCTTAAGTCTAGGCTCCATACCTACGTATGCTCTAATTGTTCTAGTAAGCACAGCAAAAAATGGGTGAATCACCCTGATGGCGAAGGAATGCTGTGTGGTTCGTGTTACAGTCACCTTCTTAATCATGGCGTACACAGGGACCCAGAACTCGAAAGAAGGCTGGAGGAGACTCGTGCACGACCTGAATCAGATGGAGTATACTCTATCGAAACGAGCAGAAGGATTTCAAGGCGCCCATTCGTGTTCGTCAAAGAGGCTAATGAGAGAATATGGACCGCCTGCTACTCTTACTGGTATGACTGGGGCAAACTTCCTGACCGCATCAACGGAAAGAAAGGTCTCGTTCGAAGACCTAAACCCTCTGGGGTTTGCGGGAACCATCACTGCGCTGGCGATAACAGAGGCAGAAAGAGTTGGCCATGGGACGAGAATCTTGGCACACACATATGCGAAAGGTATCAGACTCACAAGAATAGACATGGGGGAGTATTGCCAGACTTCCCTGTCAACCCAAAGTTATCCCGAGCATCCGCCAAGGGTAGGCTCACAATGAAGACAGCTAAGGCAAGGAGTTCGGAAGACGACCAAACCTCGACCCAGGACATGAATGGGGCTCCTCGAGTGCTGATCGTCATGCTGGCCGTCAAGCTGCGTCGAGAATTGAGCAACTCTTTCACAATGACTCTGATATCGAGGTGGTGCAGGTCAAGAAGCGGGATTCTAGAGCCCAAGATACGCTTCGTCTTTATGCAACCCCTCGCGTGGACTTGAGAAGGTCGTCGCCACTACTTCAAGAGTTGTCTCAAACGGACACAAGGTGATTGATATTTCTGACGATGACGATGAAGCTTCGGTCTCTCAAAGTACTCAATCAAGCGTACGCAATATGTTAAAACCGCCAGGGGTACAGAGAAGGAGACCCAGAACAACAAGCAGCAGATTCTGCGTAGCGGCGAGCAGGCCTTGGTCCCGTATCCTACTAGAGCTTCTACGGGGGCCAACAACGGAGTGACAGATCCTGAAGAGGAAGAAGTCGTCGAGGTGATGGTGGGTATGGTGCGGGATCGAAGTGACAACGCAGCAGCTGTCGGTACCAGCAAGGAAGTCGCTCAGTCTTCAACAGAAGTGTCCACCGGATCTGCAAAAAGAACCTCAAGTGCACTTGCACGCCTAACTGCACCAAAATGCAAGAAAGCTCTGGATCCGAACCAGAGCTCCGTCACCGCATTCTTTCGAGGTCGCGAGAGTTAACTCTGTATGACTTTCCCAAGGTGCATAAAGGTTTCCTCATAGCCCTTATTGCTAGTGTCTGTTATTTGTGTTTAGTTGAAGAGGAGATTTCATGGTTGTTTCTGTCTTACAATTCTCTACGTTCCATAGTTGTTTCTGTTTCATGGTCGTTTCTCTCTGATGGGTTTTCTTAATGGTTACAATAATTAGCATTACTTATATGGGTCTTATACACCTGAACTTAACTAGGCAGTGCTGAATGAATCTCCTTCCTTCAAATCGATTCATAATGATAATTGTCTGCCTATGTAAAGTGTCTTGCAATGGTTGTGCTATTGCCACATACGTTATACAGATCCCTTCGATTTCCTAGAGATCACTCTCAGTCAACCCAGCCTAATTCATCAAAACTCTACCTAGACAACATGCCACTTGATACTCAAACCACGAATATCCTCCGGAGCATCTTCGTGGTCGTCTGCATAGACGACTATACCACTAGCCAGGTTCAATCACTCGTCGAAGAAGGTAATTTTGCCACAAACTCGTGTTTCTCGGACGTTTCATAGCTAACATTAACTAGTGCACCCTGTCAAAACCAAGAGCATGGAGAATGCAGAACAGTCTCCAGTCCACTTTTCTAGTGACCCTGTACCTGTGTCCGGTGAGTGCAAATCTCTTACAACATTGCTGGCTGAAGTGGAAGGGTTGTCTAACTAATAATCAGGTCCTGACTCTTCAGAGTCCGAAGTGGCTCAGCCCAAGAAGGCTAACAGCGCCATGAAAGTTGTTGACGACACTAACTCCAGTGATGCTGAAGCTACTGAGCCCGAGAAGACCATCAAGACCAGTCAAGAACACTCCAATCAGAAGCACTCCCATCAAGTCCAAGATCAGATTCTCTGGTACCAACAACGGATTCGGACCACAGCCCAGGGTGGCTCCGTTACCAAGCGCAGGGTACCTGCCACGGTATGCTGCCTCTTGATAGCTCCTGTGATCAGCACTGACTAGCCCGTGATCTACAGATCTTCACTACATCCAAGAAAATCAGGAAGGACTGTGCGATGGTATCATCGGACGAGAGCGTCGGAAAGGGCTCTGAGTACAGCCTTGACTCGGAGTGAGCAAGTAATGAACCTTATGTCAATCTTACAGCCTTTGAATGAAGCAGAAGGATATTGTTCGCTAGAACAAGATTGTAGGACGTCGACCTATACACTCTAACATACCTGCTGCTTGAGACCTGGAGTGTGTCCAATGCGAAACATGAAATGAAAATGTCATAGCATCAGAAGTAGCTACACATGAAGCATATGCAAGCAGGCCGAAGTGGCCTTTTATCATTTTTCCATGCTGAACCGTGATTTTAGGTACCCTTTTCCTCCGAGAATAGGTAAACCCGCCTCTCAGTCCAGGTAAGCGCCATGAGGATTGGTTTCAGACGGAATGCAATCACTTGAACACGCTCGGGGTTGATCGAGAGACGGAGTATTTCGTTCGGACCTGCGATCTATTTTCTGATATGTTCAACCATCCGTCCGATATCCGGGCCTGGCTGCTTGCTCAGCGAAACTCCCGCAATGTGACCGTGGCACAGGACATGCTCCCGTCGGTCCCCTTGCAAACACTTAAAGATAGCAGCGGATTAATGAGCCGCCTGGTGGAGAAGTACACTCGGCTTGTTCATCATGGACAGCTAAGTGTCAGTCTGGACTTCATCATGCTGTCCGATTATCTCGAGACATACCAGGAGTGAAAGAGACTTGGGGCACAGGCTCAGAGCGATCCTTCGGTCGCAGAAGACATCGTCTGTTACCTACAGGTCATGGTCGAAGCTGGCATGGGTTCCAAAAAACGCGATGCTTCTGGTACGGATGCTAGAGGCCTTAGAGACACGACCGTCCTCACTTATATGCTGTACATCACTGCATACCCCCGCAGTAATGTCGCATACAAGGAAGTGGTGAACCGCATGAAACGCATCCGCCATCTCGGTGGACGACTCAAATGTACTTTGTACAAACTTTTCGAGAGGTATCCTCCTCTTCCTAGTCAAAATACACTGGAAGGCGCAGTAAGTCATGACCGTCTTATGATGTAGCTCTGTGATACTGACCTCTTATCTAGCCTCCTACATCTCCCAAGTGATGGACTTGAAAGCGTCTGCAAAGCTGTAATCAAAGCACATCCAGTTATTCGTATGATCTGCGAGCGTGTTGTAGACAGCGTTGTCACACATGTTCAGGCTTCCAAAGCCATCCCCGAGGCCTTGCACATCGAGTCTATGACTAATGAAGACATTTCAAAGTCAACCTTACTACAGATGTTCAGCAAGCGTGAGCAACCCTGCGACGAACTCGATCCTGAATTCAGTTTCCCAGACATCAACCAGCACGGCTTCGTTGAAGAGGATGATGAGAACAGCGGTGCTAAGGAAGCCGCGGGGGTTGATAAGGAAAGAAACGCTGAGGCAGCCGCGGCAGATGACGAGAGCCCCGGCGAAGACTATGAGAGCTAGGAATATTAAAGGTACCTCGATATCGAGTCTTCGTGTGTATGCATATGTGCCCCTATAACGTCCCAAGACACGTGCTCTTACCTCCATATAATCGAAAATGGGTTTCATACTGGTGCGCATGTGTTCGTGCAGGCTGAGAAAGTAACAGATCGAGAGTTGGCGTCTGCCGACCCACTGGCTTGATCAACGGCGTCGCTCCAACCTCCAACTTACAATTTCGATCAACTCACAACATTCTGCACACTCAAAACAGCTACCGTATTTGCAGAGTGTTGTCTTTATCTCAAATGCCCCAAACGTAGTTTGATGCGCGATCTCAAGTAAGTAAAATAGCTTCTTATGCGTGAATTTTTCATAACAGCTGTTTTCTAGGCAGAATCATCCCTGCAGGCTTTGGCTACCACCCCAGAGCGACTACAGATTATTCTCAATCATCGACAGCATCCGGCGCCCGAGCGGACCTGACAACCACCTGCTCTCTCGTCTTCGTGGACCAGAGGCCTCCACAATGCGCATCATGTTCCCAGATCGACCGATCTCCAATATCATATGCAAAGACCCAACGCCCAGCACGGAGCTCCTCCTGACGACGATCGAATCGATAAGGCTTGGTTCAAGCTGGAATGGTGCGCGCTCACTTTATGTATATTCTGCTCCATAGATACATTTTCGGTGACCGGCGATTATCGTTTAGTTCAGGGCTACTCCAGAAAGTATGTGGGTCTTCAACCTCAGAGGATATCTCATATGGCGCACTGGCTCTTGCGTCGGAGGAAAGTGAACAATCGGAGGTATCGCTTAATTGTTGGCACTGACGGTTCTCCCTTGCGACGGTAGGATCATGGGGGAGATACCTCAACTAGTATATTGCTGAAGACTTCTGTCCTCTGTCCTTATGCCCACATATCAGTACGATAAAGGCTTTTAAACCACTTTTAATGTCGATCTACCCTCATACGGTATAGTTAATTTTAAGGAAAAGTTCCATCACAGTCGTGAAGTCAGATCTGGTCGACCTACTGTTCTGCCATTTCGCCCAGGCGGCATACGTCCAGGGACTTAGCACTCACCGTGAATTTTTTGTCAACAATCTCATTAAGCATCTCCTAGTCATAGCTGACTTGAGATAATCGATTGTCAAGAAAATTAAACGATGAGATACTTACGAAATGATGCCACAAGAATCTTGTGTCATGATGAATCATCATAGTCTAGAAGAAAGTACTCTGTCCGGACAGAGCCATTTGATAAGACCATAGTCGCCAGCGGTCCCTCTTTCCTGAACACATCAAGCTCGTGGTGCTAACACAATGTGCTCCACCCACATGGTCCAAGGCCGTCTTGGACAAAACCATATTCAAGCACCCAAAGCAGCGACCTGGCCTATAAGTCTTAATTCGTGCAAGATAATTATATCCGCCTCGCTTTTGAAGAAATCCGTCCAATCCGCAATTAGCATCCGTACGAACTCCAGCTCACATCAAAGCCCACGAGGACCAGTCTCAAGTCCTTTCACCTCTTCTCCTCGACATCAAGCCACATGATAGCACCCCCCGGCACATTAGCAATCGGATTACCTTCGCCCTCACAAGCCCACCCAACCGGGCCCTTAAACCCACACTTAGCATAAAAGCCCTCCTTACCCTTTGCCGCAATCAAGCTAGCCGCCACGCCCTCCTCCCTCGCCCTCTGAGGACCCCAAAGCACCAATTCCCTTCCATACCCCATCCCCTGAACCTTCGGCCCCGTACAACAAAGCTGCAGATACCAATTCTCGATTCTGTGAGGAGCCTGCCAGTAATGCGCGACAAACGGATACGAGCGCTCAAGCACATCGACCATTTCCGGATCCGCAGCTCTATTCGGCCAGAAGAGTTCCTCTATCCGATTCAGCCAGGGGATTAGTTTCGCGCAGATCCAGTCGCGCCAGCTTTGAGTCGCTTTGAGAGCGAGGGCGCCCGGTCCTTTGCGGCCCCATATTGCTATTCCTGTTACGGTGAGGGGAGCATCGATTGGGTGGGATACCAGCATCACACAGCAGGGATTGAAAAAGTCTTTGCGGAGTTGGCGGAGGAAAAAGAGTGATGTGTCGTGGCGGTAGATGTGGCGGTGGGGATGCATCACGGGCCCGAGGAGGTCCTCGTCGAAGAAGGCGTTGGCCGATAAAATGGCTGCTGGAGCGAGGTCTGCCCATGTTGCTGGGCGGATTGGCATGGTCGGTGGTGTTGTTCTTGTTCTTGAGTCTTGTTTATGGTTCCTCCTGCTGTGGGACGCACGAGTGCGTTCCCTGTGTCTTTGATTGACAAGATGACTCCCAACGTTTGTCTCTTTTACTCGATCAATATCGCATGCAAGGATGGAGGTCAGGGTTACGCGGTAGGTTCCATGCGCTGATCATTCGCAGTAGGCAAACAGACAGAGACACAACCACTATCCGGATGACGCCTAGCAGATCTACACTTCCACAGAACCCTTAGCCTACACCGTCAAATGCAAAGATAATGGATTCGAATCAACGATTGGGTACACGGCCGCCTCAGTCTTAAACAGTCACACGATTGCGTATCGATATCGGGCTTGGCATGTGAGGTTGTGCCATTCCGTTTGTCCCCGTCTCTTACCCGGGCAAGACGAGCAAACGAGGCGGTGGCGTCCTGCATCGCCTTCTCGTGGTCGAGCTTCGAAGAACGATGGGTGTGTTATTCAAATGCGACGTTATGACTAATATCACTGGAAGACTGGACTCTCTATCCTTACCTTAGTGGAGAATTTGACCAAACCTCTTGGCGCGCACTGCATGGCCAACCAGGGCACCTACGATCATGCTGGTTGCACACCTCAAGGGCATTTTGTAACCTTCAGCATTATGATGAAGATGAGATATCAATATTTCTCGTTGTATCTAAAAAAATGTTCTAAGAATGAGATTCCAAAAAAGGTACGGGGCATCGCAAGGGTATCAAAAGTTGTGAGAACAGAGACGATACTCAAGTTCAACCAATATCGTTCCGTTCGAACAGCTTGCACCCATTGTTTCGCACACGTCTTCCATTTTACTGGTCGCCTTGTTAGTATGGTCACACAGGTACACAGGTGGTGGGGTAAATTTCTGACCTGTAGAGTTGTAGGCCTTGTGTGTTGATCTAAAGTGTTGCTGCTTGTGGTCGAATTCGTGTAGTTCAATGTCGTGGGAACAGAGTATCTAAATGACTCCAAAGTTGTTCATTGACTGCGGAGTGTTTAGACTACATCGTCCCGTCGTCTAAGTATGGATGCATACGGGGATATGACATTGCCTGAAGCGTGTGTTCTTGGCCATTTCTGGTCTCGGAATGCTGGGTAATGCCATGAATGTTCTCTTTGGAGTTGTCATCATCACGACGCTTCTTTGGCGTTGCGAACGGATCGTCAGTATGGCTTGAAAGCTCACTATAAGGATGCTTTCCACCCGACTTTTTGGCATCGCTCAATTCCTATTACATTGCTCAGTTCAGCGAGTACATATAACATATCGTGCACAACTCACTTGCAAGAAGGTCGAGCTGCGGCGTGCTGCTAAGCACCGATCTGCGTGCCTGGCGAGCAAGTTTTTTAGTCTTTCAGCTGCGTCCGCCTCTGCGTGAATAGTATCATCGCCGTCGTTGCTCAAAACGTAGAGCATGAGTATAGTCGCAGCAAATGAGACTATTAGCGAAACGAACCAATGCGCTTCATTGAAAAGGCCACGGCTATCCAGCGCTTCCGCGAGCCATACTACCTGCATAGCGGCTTTGACGCAGGCTGACCCACAGGCGTACGCTTTATACCGGATCTCTCTATAAGGACGGAGATTTTTTGCTGCGTGATGTAAGAATGGGCGATACAGTACCATTTGCACGTGTGCATAAGCCATGCGAAGGAGTAGTTGTGACCTGTGATCTATTTTAGTCGTGCCTCCTAAGGCTATAAAGCAGACGTTTCACGTTTCAAGGACGAACCTCAAGAGCCTGGGACAATGTCCATCTGCGTCCAAAGTCAGAGATCCGGGTAGATTCCGGTACCAAGCTTCAAGCTCGTCTTCCACCGCAGCGACCTTCCGATACTCAACTCCATAGAATCCGTTCTTCTGACAAACGGGTCTCGTGACAGGATGATTGGAATCAACCGCTCGGCCCATGATATGAATAAGCTTTGCATGTGCATTTGTGGCGGCCAAAGACGCATCTGGGTCGTTTGGCAAGTTTGAAGTGTCTGCAGGAGGACTTTGGGCTATCGGTACCACGGATTCTGAATCGATGTCCCTCAGCGTTCGAGGAAGACCCAAGGCAGTTGTGACATAGGTGTCCATTACGTTGAGAACGGAAAATATGCATCTGCGAACCTGACGCTGCTCTGTGGGTAGTTCTTCTAATACTGCTGGACAATGAAGGCCCATCCGTAATGAAGAGGCAACTGCGGCGCATATATACGAATAGCAAGTCGAGAGCATTGATGACGCTTGGAGATATATGATGAGGCACAGAACTGTTTGAAGGGAGGTTATGTCGTGACAATCAGCCACGTCTAACATACTCCTCGAAGCTCGAAAGTATCTTAGTCTGTAAGCAGTCAGTATGGCAGATGAGAAAGGTTACAAGCGCTGATCTACCCCTTGGAAACATTGTTCTTGGCTCTTCGGCGGTCTTGATCGGTGCCATCGACCTCAAACCTCCGTCCCAAAGCCAAGATTGCGAAAAGCAAAGCCAAAGACTTCCGATCTTCGGTAGTATACTCATCCGCGTCTAAATCGTATATGTGGCGTACAGTGTCCTCAAGAGACGTCCGGTCTATGAAGTTGAGGAGACAGCACGCTTGATCAATCGTGATTTCAATACACTGCATGAGCCTGTCTTGCTTGGGTAATAAAGCAAATGCGTCCCATGAGCCAACTGCAGCTTCGGAAGGGGAGGCAGCGTCAAAAGTATTGACGAAATCGTCTTCGATCGAATCTCCTTCCTGGGATGATTGGTGCATACCAGCAACAGAACTGCAGAGTTTGCGCATCCTTTGCAGCAGGCTGAGACCGGCAAAATGGCCCCAATATTTCTCGTCTGGTACCCGCCAGGATGATGGTTTTTCAGAAGTGCCAATCATGGTCTCCAATACGTCGTCTTCCGAATTGGTTGTTGACTGCGCATCGCCCCAAGGTGGTGGCGAAAGTTGTCCTGGTGGTCCATCGCTCTGGTGCGTCGATGGCCCAGTGCTACTTTGAGCTGACACTGTATAGCTAGCCTGAGTGAGCCCACTACTACTCCGAGTTGGCGGCTCATTACTACTTTTAGTTGGCGGTCCACTGCTTAGGGCGCTGGTTCGTCTACTTTCATCCCGTTCATCAGACCTGATGGAGTGGCCAAGCAGGCCTTCAAGCTCTTCAACCTTTTTTTCGAGAGCTTGAATGTACTCCGGACCATTGCGACGCCTTTCGTCAGTGTCATAAGAGCATACTGTAGATCTCATCAGTATTTGGGGCCAAAAGTAATATTGGGATAGCCCCACTCAGTTCGTTGGTAGTACAAGCCTTGCAGGGCTGACTTCCATCGCATTTAATTTTCCTTCTTCTACACGCCGCACACGCGCGATTAATTCTGGGTCTCTTTCTCGGCGCGGACTCATCCATCACAGGTATCTCTCCCTGTTATCCCTTGAGATTGATTGTGTCTTGGCTGAGGACGTTTCAACATGTATTCTTATCGCACGTGGAAAAGTGCCGCTGATGTCAATTTAGGACAACATAACCGCTCTGCAGAAAGGCGCGGATCGGTATTCGGCCCTTGACCCTTCCGGAGGCATCGTTCTCGTTCGGGAAGCGGGAAGCTTCCTGCTTACCTTAGTGTACCGTGCCTGCGTTTCCTCCCTGCTCATCCGCCGATGCCATGCCCGTTCTGGTTCAGAACAGTGTTGAGGTTCTTGTTCGAGATCATGAGTGCGATATTGTATGTTAAGACTTAACAACCACCCACTTGTGTCTAGATCATGACCTGAAGATTCAGAAGGCATACACTGTGACAACATGATAATGACGTACCGCTTGGACCAACCAGCATCAGCATTATCGACATCTCGACTCTAGACCAGGCTCAAGATGCCCATTAATTTTCGGCTGTTTCACTAACGTCTGTCATGGAATGGTCTGACTATACAGTATTCAGGAACCACCGATCAATATCGGGCCGGCGTACTCTGCTACGGAGAATTGGGCATAACGGTTGCTAGCTAGCATGTACTCATAGGTATGTACTGGCCTACTAGACCCTTCTTTGCAGATACTGTTTCTTCCAGTTCCACCAAAGGTGAATGACAATCGTCTTGCCGATGCGAAAACCAAGCAAATTCATAAAGCCTCCTCTATCAAAGAACTACTTTCTACTCGAAGAAAATCATAGCAAAATATACCCCTGGCCTAGAAAGTCTTGCTATATAAGACTTATGAGAACTCGACAGTCAGTGTCTGTAACAATAGATACATATCACATCGTGAATATCTAGCAAGCTAGGCTTAAGCCCGGGGGGAGTAATGAACTTGGCATAGGCAAGACAATTGTCTCCTACCATCGCACTGAAAGACGTTGCCTCATGTAAGGCACATGCTAACATGACGCCGATTAATAGCAGTCTTGGCTGAGATAGTCGTGGTTACTTAGGGGCAGTTGTGTTCCACAATTGTTGAAAGAATATTTCCGGTCTCGAGCATCGTTGCCCAGCATTTGCCAGAGATGGCTACCATGACTAATTGTGATGGTCGTTCGATCGCTAGAAACAGAAAATGCTTCCATGCCTTGTCATGTCTTCGACCTAACCGTTCTTCTGAATGCTAAGGATTGTGCCGAATAACGATCAGAAGGTAGATGATATAGGGATCTGTTCCCCAACCAACGCTAAAGCTGATCGATCTCCTTGCTCTTGATTCTTCTCGACACTTCTTTAAGATGATATCTGGCGATTATTCAGGTACAAAACAGATCATTGTCGTCTCTGTATTTCTGTTCTTGGCCACAATATTTGTCCTGTTGCGGCTTGTCATTCGACGAACTGTCCTGGGGACGTTTGGAGTCGGTAATGAAAGCCCCCTCACGTCTCTGTCTTGATCTTTACTGATGTACCAAAGATGACGGGCTCATATGTGCGGCTTATGTGGGTGCGAATTTATCCAGCATTTGATAACATTCACTAACATAACCCTAGTCTCTCTCCTTCGCCCTCTTTGTATTGATTATCATAGGTATAACAATCCGGGATGGCGAGGTCTATTGACCTATGACGCTGACGAGGTTGCAGAGGTCCAGCATGGCCAAGGGTTAACAGATAGTGTGATCTCGCACGAGGATGTCATGGAACTAAGACATATCATATGGATGTCTTTCCCTGTCTTCTTTGCCTCCTTGGTCTTCACAAAGATATCAATCCTCTGCCTATACCTACGATTCTTCCAGGAGAAGTCCTTACGGTACTTCACGATTGGACTCATCTCTTTTGTGGCAGCATATGCAGTGGTCTCCATCTGCACCACGATATTCATCTGCACACCTGTTTCAGCCTTTTGGGATTCTGCAGCTGGTGGTCGATGTATGGACCGCAAAATCATCTGGATGACCAATGCAGCTGTCGACATGCTCACAAACCTGATAACGCTGACCTTGCCGATGTATACCCTGTATCATCTGAAGCTGCCGAGGAAGCAGAGGTTCGGGCTGATTGGTGTTTTCGGTCTAGCAATATTGTAAGTAGCCCAACCTCTGTCACTATAGCCACCTCGACTGACCCATGACAGTGCCGTAGCAATATGCGCCGCACGTATGCACGCTCTTTTCAGCTTAATCGACTCTCTAGACACTGCGTGCCAACGGTGCCACGGCAGTGCTGGCGAGCGTCGAGGTCAACGTCGGCATCGTATGTGCCTGCCGGTCCTCCGCGCGACACTGGTGAGGGTTGCCGACCGCCTCTCGTCTCACCGGCCCAGCAGAGGTCTCTTGGTGGCACCAAATTGGCAAGATATATCAATCACTGAGATGGGGAAGGAGGACACGACACGCAGAGAGGACACCAAACGCAGCATCGACTGCTCCACGTGTGCTTCTGCTTCCACGGACGGCGCAGGGGGAATCACGCGAAGCGTATGCATCACTCAATCGACATCGACGAAATTGCTGGAGGAGCTCCCTCTCTCCACCTTGGCGTCGCCGGCCGGCCGCGGGCAACTCTCTCGACGAATGAGCGAGGTATGGGATGGTGGGGTTCCGGGAGTGAGCTCGCGGATTACTGGTCATGAATGTGTTTGAGTATTTAATTGTTGCTACGATACCCTTTTGCATCGCTCTCTGATCTAAAAGTATAATATTGCTCTACAGAAGGTCTAATAAAGTATCTATGATGATTACAAAGGGGTATTTTACATTATCGTCATCTGACATCAGCCCATACTCAACAGCCCTCCATGCTCAGCACATCTCCAAAACCAGCTCAACAGCACATATCTACAAAGCCCCTTCTCTAAACAAAGATCGTCTATTCTATACACCAAGGAAGAACAACGCAAACGCACCTCCGACAAAAGTTAATGGCGCACTACGAGCCACAGCAGCGCCAGATTTAGTGCTTGTAGCAGACGCACTGGTAGCAGAACCACTAGAAGTAGCAGTGCCAGATGGGGTGACTGAGCCAGTACCAAGATCAACACCATTGTCCACGGCAATCACACTACCATCATTGACATCCAACACACCCGAAGAACCCAACACCTCACCCTTCGCATTCAACGCAGCAGCACGAATATATCTGTGCGCGGAGCCGACCGTGACGTCAGTCTCGAAGCCGGCTTTTGTGACGTTCTTCCACAGCGCGGTGGTGTTGACGAGAGCATCAGAGGTGTTTGCGGCGAGAACAGCCCAGGTGGATATTTCGGTAGCACCGTTCCAGCTCATGTAGATGGTGCTGTTGTCTGTGCCGTTTCCAGAACCTGCTATGCTGGGGTTCGTTCGGGGGTTGCCGGTCCAGTCTTGTTTGTAGGCGCGGTAGCTTTGCACTGAGGCATTACCGATGATGCCGAATTGCACATCCCAGAGTACGGTGCCGTCGTGGGTGTACTCAGTGAAGGCGGCGTTGTTGCCGTACCCCATGAAGACGTTGTTGTTGGGGAGGGGTTGCACGCTGCCTTGGGAGGCGGAAAGGATGTGTTCGGGGCTCAGGTAGGCTTGCTCTAGTGTGGCTGACATGTTTGTGTAGTCGAGGGTGAGCCAGAGTCCGCGAGTGGCATTTTCGGTATCAACCCAGTCGGCGGCGCCGTTGTCGAAGATGGTGACGGCGGTGAGATTGGTGTTTTGCCAGCGTGCGTCGTGCTGCCAGGCGAAGTTTGTGGCGTTGCCATCGCTGTTGTCTGAAAATTGGTTGAGTTTGCCGCCAAGATGCCAGATTACTTCTCCGTTGGTGCCGTTGATGTATGACAGGGTATGCACGTGGCGGCCTGAGATGAGATAGTTGCCAGAGGCGTCCTTCTCAATCGAATTGATATGAAAGAAGTCGTAGGCATCATCTTCGCTTCCTCCGGTGGAGCCAGGGTCGGCGTAGGAAGCGTTGAGTTCGAAGTGGTCAGAGGCACTCCATGAGAAGAGAACGTCGCCTGTTGTGATATCAACTTCTTGGAACATTGAGTCGGCGAGCCATCCATCGGTAATGTTATAGGCAGAGAGATCATAGCTGATAGGGAGGTAAGCCGTCAGAAGGGCTGTACCATCGTCCGTCAATTGACACTCATGGATATCACTACCGACAGTGAGATTGGTAGTGAGGTTGTATACTACATCATAGCTCGAGTTCAACATATAGCAACTGCCACTTCCATATCCTGATGCGCTGATTGTTCCTCTCCAGAAGGTGAGATAGTCCGAGCCATTGTATTCTTGCACTCTTACTCCAAATGTCGTCTTATACTCTGGTGCCGCCCAAACTAGGCTGAGATCGGTGCTGTTGATGATCATTGGACTGATCTGGCCAACAACTGTACCTCTGGGACTGATGAAGACATAGCTTGCATTTGAGACATTGTCACCAGCCTCAGTGTTGACTTGAAATATTGGGGAGCTTATGTTTGTCGATTGATATGATTGATTAGGGTAAAGACCGTAGGACTTGTCCTGGTATCCGGAATTCGAACCACTATAGACAGGATGATCGGCAAGAACGACAGAAACCAAAGGCAAAGCCTTGAGCACTAAAGTAAGAAGAGAAGGCATGAAGATAAGGTAGAGCCACGGAAGGATAAGGACAAGTAGAGATACTTCACCGCTTTATGCATTCATATGTATGAGAAGGCTCATCCAGATGGTTGTATAAGATCACACAGCCAGTGGGAATGGAAGACATATATATATCACGCTCAACAACTGAACGGACAGACCTTGTCCTCTTTCAAGGTTCAATCCGCCAAGTCGTCGCAGGAGAAGGCGCGTCTGGGCTATTTTCCCAGTTCCCACAAGGCTTGATGAAACCTCGCCAGATCGATTTATGCTGCCCTAAACCTTTATCGACCTTGATTTCCCGGTCTTGCATGTTCGGTTAACTTGGCATGGGTCTGTGGCGCTTTAATCGTAGACGGATGGTGCGGCAGAGAGGTAGTTCACGAGCTTGTGCTCATACAGCCCTGGCACTGACTGAGCCGTCTCTTTGAGAGTATCTATGGCGACGCACCATAGGCGAACAGTGAGGCATTCATGAGCGCGGACTGATCTAAGCGAGCTGTCGTTGACGTTGTCCAGCGGCTTGTGTCCTTTTCATGTACTGTAGTATAGTATGCCATCGTAAAATCCACAATACTTGATGTACTGTACTTACGATTAAGTCACGCGCTCATTTGCCGGATTGAGCTGTTGAAAAGTGCTAGGGTCGATTATTTTCCAGCTCGCCAAGATCACATGGTGGTCAAAGTGCCGCTTCCTCACACCAAGAGACCTGAGGCCGCAATCCTGCCGGCGTCAGTGTTTTTGTATCTCTTAGCTACCGTATTGCAAAACAGAGTCCATGCGATCTTTTGTCATTCGGCTTTTTTATAGTAGTATGAAGTACTGGTATTGTTGATCATTTAGGTGTCCGGTAGAAGGTACTGTACCAGGATGTCTAATGCGGGTCTACCCTATATGTTTCTCTGCCCCTCCCTCGACCATTCGATTATCTAAATTTCGGAAGGTCAGTGCGGTCATGAATATTATGCACGATCTCACCAAAAGAATGCATCGGCGTATTTGCCCAGCACTTCTTCGTCTCCTCCGAACTCCGCATGTAGAGCAGCGAGTGAATCGAAGTTCTGGGCAAGTTTCAAGCCGCGGAGCCTCTCTTTCTCCACCTCCTCCCAAGTCATGTTTGCTCCGTCGGAGGAGGGTGTCTCGTCAGCTTTCTCGGCAGCAGAGCTCTCTCCGAACTTGATCATGACCTCGGCAGCGATTTCCTCTGGGCTAGACAAGTTTGCAGGCGTTCCTGGTCCAGTCGCTGGGCTTTCTGATCGTGGTACTGGAGTGGGTACATTCGATGGCTTAGGTGGAAGTAGGTCGCCACGGTTCAGCACAATCTCGGGGGCAATTGTCAGTCTTCCCTTCTTGATGACATATTTAGCAATGCTGGTCGCAAAGACAAATTTGGTCATGTCTTTCGCTTCCTTTTCCTGAGATTCCTCGGATGGCTTTTTCCTGCCCTTCTTCCAAGGCTGCAGAGAGTATGATGTAGGCCTGATCGAGCCTTTCTTTACGACATGGCTGATGACGTACAGCCACTTATCATCCCAGGTCAAGACCTTGGTCCAGATGTCGAACTGTTCTAGTGGCTTGATCTCTTTCCTGAACGTGCAAGCGATTCCCCCAAGTGCACAAATATAGCTGCCTTTTGCTGTCTTGGCTTCTTCTGGCAGTCCAGTTAAATCGCCGCGATTAAGACGAGCCAGAGACTTCCGCAAAACAGCTCCCATCAACCCCGCTCTTGCCGCGTCCAGATCGGCGAAATATGTAGAGTTGGACTTGTGCAGGTTATAGTCGCACTCGGTGATTGCATTGTATGAGGACGTGATCATAGGCTTAAACAAATCAGATGCGGTCATGGGTCGTGGTGCGAAGTACATTTGATAGAAGATGTGTCGGAATACACGGAACTATAATCTCGTCAGCATGTTACCATATTTATAGACCATGAAGATCAACGTATAGCTTGTCATTGCACAGAAGGGAAAATCTGGTATGGAGGCATTCTCAGAGATCAAGTGATGAATACATACATGCCACGCGAAAGGTAGATTCTTCACATTGATCAAGGCAAATGTGATAGCCAATATGCGCCAGAACCCTCCAGGAGCAGAGATTCCAAGGTATCTAGCTGCTACATTCCGTACGGAGGGCACTGTGACCGCTGCCACAACAGCGGCACCGAATCCCAAGGTGCTCACAAGAACAGGTAAGCGCTGCGCTGCCGACATCTCGTGCTTGTGAGACGGGAGGCACCAAACCTGCCAATTGGTTTTATACAAGTTAAATGTCGACAACGCTACAAATACGAAGAAGCCGAGGTAAGCGTGGTGAGATGCCTTGGCTTGATCGATAAGATAATGATAACGATCAGGCCGCGGCTGATTTTGCACATGCAAGCACATGCACACGCACGATAGGGAAAGATACATCGGAGTTCAAGCCGATTGTTAGTTTGAGCTTCTCTTATTAGCTCGCTATCAAGGGTGCGGAAAGGCTCGAACGACCGAGGGCTGAAGGAAGATCAGGTACAAAAAGTATGAGGCTCCCGTAGGGCTGACTGTATGATGACTGCGAGATCCTGGACCTGCATGATTACACAATCATATCAGGCTGCCTTATGGCTTGCCAGCCTGCAGCCTTAACGGGTACTTGGCTCTTTGGTTTGCACGTATGAAACAGACCAGCTAGGTGAGCTTCTTATCTGCTTATCATAGACGCAGCTTACTGCACATGCTATGTATCGCGATAAAGCTCTGAAAATGATTCAAACTTCCGATAGAGGAAACAGTGGGAGAGTGCAGTGAACGAGTTGAAGCGATTGGATTTTTCTAATTTCTCGTAACGACTTCTACATCATTATTCCGGAACCCCTTGGTTCTCAAAACCCCCCGCGAAGCCTCTATTTGCTACTGATATAGCATCTTCAAATGAAGAGCCTGGCGCAAAAATGTAAAACGATTTTCACGAAGTTTACCAACTACCAGCCAAGCGCCATATAATTGAGGTGGTGCCCGGCAGGGGTTTCGTATGTTCCCTCTCGCGCCTGTTTAGCATCAACTCCCCATCGCTTGAACCGATGAATACGCCGAAAACAAGACGGCCGTCCTGTCTGAAGGTGCGGCGGGACGTCTGAAGCATTGTAGATGCTGTGGGCAACCTTTCCAATACACGTGCATCCATTACTCTTCTTCGCTGTCAGCGCCAATAGTCATCGAGGCCTTCTGGGTTGCTGGGTCAGCGAGCTTGGTGGGCTTCACACCGAGACCATTTCTGTTCCTGAAGAAAAGAACGCCCTTGCCCTCTCCCTTGGCGCCCTCGGAAGGTTCAACCCACTGGCACCATCTGGCACTAGTCCAAAGAGCCTTGAGGAAACCGATCGGACCATCCTTGGTGTCACTGCGGTAGTGCTGGCCCATGACTGGCTTGATCGCCTCAGTAGCCTCGTCGGCGTGGTAGAATGGGATGGTAGAAATGTAGTGATGAAGAACGTGAGTCTCGATGATGCCGTGAAGAAGGTGGCGACCGACGAAACCAAATTCACGGTCAATGGTAGCGGCAGCACCACGTGCGAAAGTCCAGGCGTGGCCTTCGTAGTGAGGGAGCGTAGGGTCGGTGTGTTGAAGGAAGGTGATGGCGACTGTGCAGTTTGTTAGCTTCAGCTTCAGCTGGTCATGGAGAAGTCTTATCACTTACCGAGCCAGTGGTTCACCCAGAGGTAGGGGATCCAGTACCAGACGAGCATGTTGCTGAAGCCGAACTTCTGGCCGAGGAAGTAAAGAGCGGTTCCCATGAGCGCGAGACCAATATCAGACAGAATAATGAGCTTTTCATCCTTCTTCTCGTACAATGGACTGGAAGGGCTGAAGTGGTTCACACCGCCGAAGTAGCCGTTCTTCTTGCCGACACCCTTGCCCTCGGTCTGCTTGTGGTGGTTGTTGTGTCCAGTAACATTGGTGGTGAGGTACATCAACCATCCACCAAGCTGCTGGGCAACCATGTGGATTGCAGTTGCGATGGGAGTCTCTTCGGTGAGCTCAGAGACTTCGTGAACCATCTTGCCGACTCTGGTTGCGTACACAGAGCGAGTCTTTGGCACGAAAACCATGTCACGGTCCATGTTGCCAGTAGCCTTGTGGTGCTTGCCGTGGGAGATCTTCCAGGAGAAGTATGGGACGAGAAGGGAAGAGTGAAGAACCCATCCAACAGTGTCGTTGACAAGCTTGGAGTCGGAGAAGGCCTGGTGACCGCATTCGTGGGCAATGACCCAGATACCGGTGCCAAAGAGACCCTGCATGACAGTGTACAAAGCCCAGAGACCAGCTCGTACAGGCGTTGATGAAATGTACTCGGGAGTGACATAGTTGTGGAAGGCGTAGAAGGTGGTTGCCAGACAGATGAGGTCGCGGGCGACGTATAGCAGACCGGTAACAGCAGACCTTTCGAAGCAGCGTGCAGGGATAGCATCACGGATCTGCTTGATGGTGTAGTCGGGGATCTTGAACTCATTGCCGTATGTGTCGAGGAGAACACCGGCCTGGTTCTTGGTGATGGACTCGTCAACAGAGCTGAGAGAAGAGATTGAGCTCGACGAAGGAGATCCCCGAGGAGAATCGGCAGGAGAGACGACGGTGGAATTGGTCATGCTGGAGACAGCAGAGTCTTGAGTCATGGTCCTGTGGACGGCAGATCTGGCCGGAAGGGCACTGGTGGAAGCCATTTCGTGGATGATAAGAGAGCAATAGATGTAGCTCAATGGAAGAACAGGCAATTATAACAATTGCACAACAGACGTGACCGATAGTTGTTGGGCACAAGCAAGAGCGTTGAGATGTACGTTTCGTCAGAGACAAGAGATAACGATTGACCGGGCGTCAATTGCCTGCGGGGTCACTTGAAGGAGCGAGTGAGTGCGTGCGAGTAGACACCTTGCAGAAGAAAGATCGAAAGCTGAGAGGAGAGGAGGCTTTATTGATCTCCCACTGCGCCTGTCGAATCGAAAACGAACCAACAAATTCTCACGCTAGATCTGGACCCTGAATGTAGGCGAGACTCAGTCCACAGCGATCTCGCGACGAACGATGTCCGCTTGCAAAGCCTATATTTTCGTGGAGAAAGCTCCTGCATTTGAACAGCCGTGCAGAACTTCGCTCGGCCTTCTAGAAAGGGATAAAACAACTCTCCTACACATTACTTCTTTGTCCAGAGATTGGCTGCTCCCTCGGCTCTGTCAGCTGGGCTCACACAGTGGCGAGCAATCCCCATCTTCATTCGCCTAAATTTCCGCCCCCATCGATGTGTCCTCAGGATGGAACATTCCGTCTCGTCCAGACCGTGAGCTTGCTCCACACGTTACAGCGCCAGGGGCTCAACCTCCGCTGATCTCTCATGCTTCTTCTCTTGGCAGACAGTGCTCCTATTTGGCCCGGCTCACCGACCTCGGATAAAGTGTCACAGTGTGTCAATGCAAGGCGACCGACTCGCTGCAGCCTTCTGCTTTAATTGACTAACACTCCACCTCACGGGATCATCACCCGTAATGACGAATACTTACCGCTGCCCGCAACGTTTGGTGTAGAGCAACATGTGTAAAACGTACGAGTATGCGCAGGTAAGGTACCTTAGTTACTTGAAAAAAACGGTCACCCGCTGTACAGGTACAACACATGGTTCGGAGGATGTGCGGTATCCCGACGATCTGATTGGTGCATCTTCTCTTTGCTCACGCAGCTGTCAATCGCTACCGTAAGACCTCAAACATGTCGCATGGCGCGCCTATGACTTCACAGCCTTGGATGCGCCCAAACAGAACAAACAATTGTTGGGACAGCTTCCCTCTCACCTCAAGCCCTCCAGGCCAGCTACAACAGCATGAAGGAGCATGCAGAAGGATGCATGTTCAACAACATTCCCTTGTGCCAGTCCCCTGGCTTTTCACATGTTAAAACCAGCATAAGATTGCACAATGCGATGACCAGCAAGCTATCTTATTGGCTTTGTATTACCTATCAATCGCTATGCGTCTTTCATGAGACAGACCAAGAAGCCCCCCATGCTCGTGATTTCCAATACAGGGCTCAACTTTTTTCCTTTTCCCAATTCTCCAAATGGTTCTTCGGCCATGGTTGACAATGCCGGGATTATTACATGACGCAGAAAGTGTTGAAACAACTCCAGTGAACTCCGCATCCATGCATCATGACTTGATTCATGCCCTGTTGGGCCAGAGCTCATTGGCGACCTGCTTGACAAGGTTGAGCTTTGCGAACATCTTGTCCTCGGTCATAGCCTCGGCGCCAACACCAGTCGAAGCGAAGCCGCATTGAGGGGAGATACCGATGTTCTCCATAACCTCATCCCTAGTCCTGCCCTGGCCCTTGGCAATGATGTCGGCGGCCTCGAGGACCTTCCTCTTCATGTCGGCGGCATCCTCAAGGTCGGCGACCTTGGTGCTGACAACACCGAGGACAACGTTCTTGTTCTTGGGCAGGAAACGGAGGGGCTCGAAACCACCGCTACGCTCGTTGTCGTACTCAAGGTAGAAGGTGTCGTAGTTGAGATCGCGGAAGAAGCGCTCAGCAATGGCCTCGTAAGAGCCTTGAGAGAAGTGCATGGACTTGGAGAAGTTACCTGAGCAAAAATTAACCTGATGCGCTATGCAACATTGATAAAATGCTGCTTACCTCTGCAGATGTGAAGACCTACGTGGAGACCCTCGGGCTTGCCCTCAATGGCAGCGTTGTGTGCGTTAACATAGGTCTCGAAGAGCTTGTCGGGGTCGATGCCATCAGACTTAAGGCCCTCCAACATGTCGGCCGAGCAGAAGTAGGCCATGGTTGGGTCATCGACCTGGATGCTCTTGAGACCCTCTGCGTGGAGAGTCTTCAACTCCTGCTGGTATGCCTTGGCAAGGTCGGCGAAGAACTCCTCATCGGAGCTGTAGGCTTCCTTGGGGTAGCACTTGCCGTGGGCAAGTCTCAGGTGGAAGTATGGAGCTGGGGGAATGGTGAACTTGCAGTCGGCCCATTGCTCCTTTGGGACCTGAGAGCGGAGGTACTTCCACTTCTCAAGGTAAGGGCTCTTGGTGTACTTTATCTTGCCAGTGCAGACGACAGTCATGGGGTACTTGAGGCCAGCCTTCTTGAGCGCAGCAATTGGCGGGGCAGAAAGTCTGTAAAGGTCCCATGGTGCATCCTCGACCTCCTCGAAGCCCTCGAGCTCCTCGAAGAACCCGCCAAAGTAGACCTTGCGGTCATACTCTCCGGAGCAGATTGGTCGGGTACCCTCCTCTTGTTGGCGCTTGACAATGTGCGTGATGGCCTTGTGCTCAGCCGCCTCGAGCTCTGACTGTGAGATCTGCTTGTTGGCGGCCTTGGTCTTGGCGTCCTGAAGATCGGCAGGTCTCAAGAGCGAGCCAATGTGCTCAGCGTGGAAAGGAAGGGGTGCCATGTTGTAACTTGATAGAAATAATCGATATGCTACCTTAACAAAAGTGGTGTCAGATGGACAGAAAATCTGTCAAAAGCCCCTCCCTCACATAGCCCCGCGCCCAACCCCAATAGTCTGTCTGTCTCAATGAGCCCAGGAAAATAATTCCCGGTTCGTATTGCCGAGTCTCGGCAGTTGTGATTTTGTCGCCCACCTATGAGTAATAAATAATTATAAGGTTGCCTTTTTGAATCAATCATGAGCTCAAGCATTTTTGCTTTTCCCACGCCATGTCCTAGACCGGAGTACATTCGTTACTAACAAGCAGACTGCTGTGCGCAGACTGCTGTGCGCAGACTGCTGTGCGCAGACTGCTGTGCTGGGTCCTCACTACTTGATCAATTTATCCACCGTGGCAGTTGGTACTCGGTGTACAACACCGCCTCTATCTGAGCATACAGCTCGGACTCGAGCTACATCCTGCCTCTTATATGGTCCGAGACCACTACTGTCGGACAAGCACCATAGACAGCATATAGCAGGACAACGAACAACAAACTTACCTTTCGGTCTCTAGTCCACTCGTCAGCTTGAGATGCCCTACTGTACTGCACAATCCCTTACGTATGAAGCTGCATGTAGCGGTCAGATACGGTACACACTGTACTTGTACATGCTGTAAAAACCATCCAAGTAAAGAGCACCTCTCACAAACAAGCCATTTTTCCTTCGCAATCACGCATGCTCTGCTCATTGGTCCCTCGATCTAAAAGTCAATGACTGCATATATCGTGTTATGCAGTGTCTGTGCAGCACTAAATATGGATATGGGTGATAGAGTTCAGTTCAGCGTTTTTCGTAGACCGTGATTACGATGACCTGTGTTCCCGTGGGGGCGAATGGGGCTGGGCATGAGGTGCAGAGGCGAATCGTGTCAATAGCGGAGTTGAGCATGCTGAAACTTAGGTTGTTTGTTGGCTGCACTACGAGTACGAGTGCTTTTGACTGGTTGCTTAAATAAGAAAGTTAGAGGGCTGGTCACGGATTTGGACAGGGTCGCCTACTACTAACATTCGCAGTTTCACAAGGGGAAATAACACCTTACTCGTTTCGCATGAATGGTCATTGTAATAGTAAAGATACAGTAAGATTGAGTGGTATATGTCAGAAACGTCACGCATTCCTTAGTCTGCGCGTCTTCCTTATCCAAAGAGATGATTTTTCCCATGTCCAAAAACAAATAAAACGGGCTTCTTAAAATTCCGACATAAGCACCTTCTTCAAAGCGGCAGATTCTCTCTCATATTTCTCAATCTTGGCCTGGCTGGTCTGGAGCTTTCCTAAAAGGTACTGCACCCTGCCAGTGATCTGAGAAGGTTGGGTGGGCAACTCTCCGAGCAAGTGAAGCTCTTGCTCGTACTTCTCCACGGAGGTGTTTTCAATCTTGATGCTCTCTGTCAGAACGGCCAAGTCGAATCTGCTTCTGAGAACGTTGTCCTTTGTGAGAGCCTGGAATGCGGACGAATAGACTGGACGGCCAGGCTTGATCGCGTAGGGGCGGCCAGAGGCGGACTGAATGGTGATGAGCTCTGCCTGCTCTAGGGCCTGCAACGCGCGGTCACCGCCAGTCTTGTACGCGTCGGAAAGCAAGATCTCGTTGTAGCGTAGACTCTCAGCGTTGGCGAGCTGCTTGATCAGTAGCCATGCCTGCTGAGGCGTCCATTGCCTGGCTCCATCTTCGATGCCGAAAATGAACATCTTCAAGATTTCGCTGGCAGACTGATCTACAATCTCTTCGACGGCTTTTCTTGGAGTCTCGCCTGCCTTGACTCGCCTAGCAAGGAACTCAAGGTCGGTGAGTCTTCCTCCAAGTGCTGGAAGAACTTCGTCTAGATCCGCTAGATCCTTCCGCCTTTGTGAGTTGGAAAGTTCCTTGATGCCGTCTTGAGCGTCTGCAGCATCAAAGTCCAGGTGATTGACCACAAATCGTTTTGCTACTTCAATCGAGGTATCAGACAGACCAATTTGACGGAATGCGCGGTCAGGGAGAGCCTTCGATAGTGACTTGCTGAAGGCAACATCATTGGTCAAGAAGACCACATGAGCCAGATTCGAGGTTGTGATGCGAGCAGCCCATTCTGCAATCTTGTCGTAAACAACGGTACCTTCCTGCGTCTTGTGCAAGAAGTTGTCGATCACCACGACTGGTCGGCGTTCAGGATGTGCTTCGAGATACTCATCGTCCGTGAGATTTGCATCTCTGTCATCACGTTTCCTTCCCTCTAACGCGACTTGTTTGAGTGCGGTAGCAGTGTTGTTGAAGATTTTGGTAATTTGATTCTCAAGCGTTTCTGAGAAGCCAGTCTTGACACCAGTGGCACCTTGAGCAGCCAGATCAACAAGACCACTGATAGAGTTCATCCAGGAGAAAACTGGGTAGTACCCAACCTCTGCAGCAGTTGCGTTAATGGTCGAAGAGTCGCCACGAGCTTCTTGAATAGGCTTGCAGTCAATAATCAACTTATTTTTGTGATTCTTCAGAGCCTGATCAACAACTAGTTCTCGTTTGCCCGAGCCGCGTGGCCCCTGAACGATGATGAAGGTGTCGGCGGTTTCCATGAACCAAGTTTGAAGCTGGTTTATATGTCCTCTGCGGTCCTCCCAGATGGCCTCCATCCCAGCATCTTTAGGTTCTTTTCTGAGACGAACGCTAGCCAGGAAGTCATTAGTCTTATCCTTGGCCCATCGAAGGTACTTGTTGTCCTCAAGGTGAAGGCTCCTGGTGATATGAATCTTGATAAAGAAGGTTCTGATGGGATCAAAGACGGCAACGGTGATACCAGCAACGAGAGCTGCAAGGGCTGGGATGACGATCCTAGGATGGCCTGTAAGCCAGTCCCAGAAGAATCTTCCCTTTTGCTTCTTCTCGTAGGAAATCCTGAAGACGGTACCCAGCTTGCCTCCGCCTTCAGATTCTGTGACTGTGTAACCATGCAAGCAGTTTTTCGCCGTTGTGGCCTTGCGAATCGATGCGAAATCGAGCTGAGCATACTTTGGCAAGACCTTTGAATCGGAAGGTTGAGTAATGATGTCGGCGAGCTTGCCATAGGGTCTGAAGAAACTGTACAGCTGCTCCTGGGACAACTCTGCCACTTCCCCACCTGGCGAAGTAGGCAAAAATTCGACCCTCAATCGCTGACTTGGTAAACGGTATAGGTCTTCGACCCAAGGCTTGCCACGCACTAGGTTCGCCTGAACCCCTTGTAGCGGAGACCATATGGGCTTGGTTTGGTTCTGAACGAGATACTTCTCCACGGTCTCTCCAATGGTTGTAATAGGAGTGCCAGAGTCATCAGTGAATTTGACAAATGCGCCTCCCTCTTTAAAACGAGGCAAGACCTCGACTACTTGGGCACTTGGCTGAGCTTTCTTGATGAGTTTTTCAGGGTCAGCAGCACCGAAGAAGCCATTGTTCGCAGCCAACTTTGGAGACAACATTTCTCCGCCAATTGGCAGACGGAAGAGCCATTGTAAATTCAGAGGGTAGAGATCTAGTCCGCGGTATCAGCATTGGCACGTATCTGAGCACTCAGTCCCAATACTACTTTGTCACTCTCTTGCAAGTGATTATAAGGATGCTGGAAGCAATGATAGTAACGCTGCCTGCGAGATTCATCGATATTGTATAGCTCATCGGTCTTCCTCTTGAAGTCACAAAAGAAGATAAATGACGTAATTGTTGAAGCAAAGAAAGTCAACTCACTATTAATGAAAAGAACGCCCTGATTCTTATTGGCTGAGATGTGTCCAGTATCACCTTCTCCGGCCTCAAGCGAAGCATATCTGATCCCAGGAAATCGTTGATTAAATGTCGTTCGATATATCGTGTTGAAGGGCGCAAGAGCACGCTGGCTTGTCAGCCTGCTCCTAAAAGTGTTGCCCTTCATTATTAGATGTCCATGTTAATCAATAAGAATCTGAAATGGATGTGACCAAGAAATAACCAAGAGAAGCAAAAGAAAATGATAGCGTCAAGGACGGCGGTTTACTAGCTGGAGACAAGCATGTAAATCAAGTTTTGCGTGGTATACACGTCACGTGTGCGCGATTCGTGGCTTGAGCTTTGTCAATCTTTGGAATATTCTTTGGAGGCGGGTTCATTCAAAAATAATATAGCTATCAAAAAACTCGACTCGGAATATCGAGTAGTAATTCACAATGGGCTGGTGGTGGTCATCTTCTGCGTCGCCTGAAAAGGCATCTACGACACCCAAGGCAGCAGTTCCTGCCGACCCTCAGATCGCAACTCCAATCCCATCGCCGAAAGCACTCTCCCGCGAAGAGCAAGCCGACAAGGAGCTCGAAGACTTCCTTGCCAGTCTTGAGGGTCCTTCAACTCCCAGCACTTATACACGCCATTCTACAACATCAAAAAATGAAGTTACTCCTGCGCCGCAAGAAACACCACTGCATTATGCGCCATCAGGCACTACCGATCCCACCTCAGACGTGAACCCAGACCCACACCACGTCAACCTAGACACCCTCGACATCACACCAAACGCTCTCTACCCCCGAACAATGTCCTGCCGACAAGCCTTCGACCAAGCATTCTACTGCCAATCCATGGGCGGCAAGTTCAACGACCTCTACCGCTACGGCAGCATCCAATCATGTTCACAGCACTGGGGCGCATTCTGGTTCTGCATGCGAGTCAAGAATCTAGGCGACACGGAGCGGGAAAGGTCGATTGCTGAATGGTACGAGAACAGAGAGGAGAGACTCAAGAAGGAGAGAGGAGGCTCGAGCGAGGACGTTTGGGAGATCAGGACTGAGCCTGTCAAGAAGGCTTTCTGGAAGAACCCTGATGAGATTACCGATGTTGGAAACGGCTCGGAGGAGAAGGTCTGAGAGAGAGGAGACCGTTTGAAAGTGGCCGTATATGGCCTTGAACAATACCACGCCATACTCCGAGGGTAAGGACAGGCTAAACGATGGAAGCGCCTTTGACATACTCCAAGATCAAGAGCTCAAGGGACTTGATGACCTAGCGAAGCTGAGAGGTCATCTGTGAAGACATGCCAGCATTCGCCCAACCGCTTGAATCAGGACGCCGAGATGCATCGTTGGATCTAGGTACTACCATGATGAGCGGGTCCCTCAATGACTAAAACTCGCCAACAACAGCCAATGCATGCATGTGCAATGGCGACATAATATCTTGTTCTGCTTTAGGCGGATCATTGTATTAGTAGTGTACGATAAGCACATACAAAGTGCGACCTTGTGGATATCAGATCTATATCATTATCATCTTCTTATCCCAAGATTCATTCTAGCACACTTCACAGCTTATCCATTCAATGTAACGTCATAGTCACAAGAAGTTTCAGATACTGTAATGGAAATCATCTGAACTATGAAGATCTTATGCTACATGTGGGGTCCTCATACTTACTTACAAGAACTCCAAATGATGGTCAATTTCTTAACTATAAAACTGGATGATAACTCATAATAAGTTAGTACCAAACAAGATATTGTGTGGCATTGGCCAAGAAGGAATTGTAAAAGTCAGTAGCACATGTCACAATGACAAAGAATAAAGATGTTTTGAAGTAAATGGTTCTTCGTTAATCAGTCTAGAAAACTGCTATTAGAACATGCTGGAGCTTTTCCACCCCGACCGATTCCTCATGATATCTTGAAAAGGAAAAAACCCATGTGCAAGATCTGCACTAACGCCGGCTTTATGCTAGAAGAGCAAAAGAAAGAAGACAATCTAAAACCCGTAGCGATACGCTTAGTCGACCTCCTCAACGGTAGGACCGTCATCGCCGCCAGCTCCAGGAGCAGCACCGGCACCGCCCATGTCGGGCATGCCGCCAGGAGCACCACCCTCAGCACCGTAGAACTTCATCATGATGGGGTTGGCAACACTCTCAAGCTCCTTCTGCTGAGACTCGTATTCGTCCTTGGTGGCGGTCTGGTTGTCGTCCAACCAGGCGACGGTCTTGTCAATCTCGGCCTTGAGCTTCTCCTTGTCGCCAGCCTCAAGCTTCTCGTCAACCTTGGGGTCGGAGAGAGTGTTCTTGAGCGAGTAGGCGTAAGACTCGAGACCGTTCTTGGCCTGGATACGGGAAGACTCAGCCTCGTCCTCGGCCTTGTACTTCTCGGCCTCAGCAAGCATGCGCTCGATGTCCTCCTTGGAGAGACGACCCTTGTCGTTGGTGATGACAATCTTGTTGGTCTTGCCGGTTCCCTTCTCGAGGGCAGAGACGTTCATGATACCATTGGCGTCAACGTCGAAGGTGACCTCAATCTGGGGAACACCGCGAGGAGCAGGTGGGATGCCAGTGAGCTCGAACTTGCCGAGCAAGTTGTTGTCCTTGGTGCGAGCACGCTCACCCTCAAAGACCTGGATAAGGACACCGGGCTGGTTGTCGGAGAAGGTAGAGAAGGTCTCGGACTTCTTGGTGGGGATAGTGGTGTTGCGCTTGATGAGAGCAGTCATGACACCACCAGCGGTCTCGATACCGACGGACAAGGGCGCGACGTCGAGAAGAAGGATCTCGTTGGTGGACTTGGAAGAGGTGTCACCAGAGAGAATGGCGGCCTGGACGGCGGCACCGTAGGCGACAGCCTCGTCAGGGTTGATGGACTTGTTGGGCTCCTTGCCATTGAAGAAGTCAGAGACCATCTTCTGGATCTTGGGAATACGAGTGGAACCACCGACGAGAACGATCTCGTGGACGGAGGACTTGTCGATCTTGGCGTCACGGAGAGTGCGCTCAACGGGCTCCATGGTGGAGCGGAAGAGGTCCTGGCAGAGCTCCTCGAAACGGGCACGGGTGATTGAGGTGTAGAAGTCGATACCCTCGAAGAGAGAGTCGATCTCGATAGATGTCTGAGCCGAGGAAGAGAGAGTGCGCTTTGCGCGCTCGCAAGCGGTTCTTAGACGACGGAGGGCACGAGCATTGGTGGCAAGGTCCTTCTTGTGCTTTCTCTTGAACTCGTTGACGAAGTGGTTGACGAGACGGTTGTCGAAGTCCTCACCACCCAAGTGAGTGTCACCAGCAGTGGACTTGACCTCGAAGATACCCTCCTCAATGGTCAGGAGAGAGACATCGAAGGTACCTCCACCCAAGTCGAAGATGAGGACGTTGCGCTCACCCTCCTGCTTCTTGTCAAGACCGTAGGCAATGGCAGCGGCAGTGGGCTCGTTGATGATACGGAGGACGTTAAGACCGGCGATGAGACCGGCGTCCTTGGTAGCTTGACGCTGAGAGTCGTTGAAGTATGCGGGAACAGTGACGACGGCGTTGTTGACGGTGCCACCGAGGTAAGACTCGGCGGTCTCTCTCATCTTGGTAAGGATCATGGAAGAGATCTCCTCGGGTGTGAAGTTCTTGGTCTCGCCCTTGAACTCGACCTCGACGACGGGCTTGCCAGCCTTCTCGACAATCTTGAATGGGAAGTGCTTCATGTCAGCCTGGACCTCAGCATCCTGGAACTTGCGGCCAATAAGACGCTTGGCATCGAAGACAGTGTTGTGGGGGTTCATGGCGACTTGGTTCTTTGCGGCATCACCGATAAGACGCTCGGTATCTGTGAAGGCAACGAACGAAGGGGTGGTGCGGTTACCCTGGTCGTTGGCGATAATCTCAATGCGGTCATCACGGTAGATACCCACGCAAGAGTAGGTAGTACCCAAATCGATACCGATTGCTGGTGCCATGATGTGTGATGTGATTCGAATGTAGTGGAAGTGTGTGGGGTATCAAAAAAAGGTTGCTTGAGAACTCGAGGTAGTGTAGAGTCGTCAAGTCGTAATTTAGTATTGTGGTATGAAAGATGTGTAGGGAGGAATGGAAGGACAGGTGCGAGAAAGAGTTTTATAGATGTGCGTGAGCGGATGGTTGCGTTGCTGGGTCGTTGTCCACTAGAACGTGCCAGAATCCACGATATTTCTGAGGGGTTCTATTCGATTCCAAATTTGTCCGAACGCCAAACATTCACTTCCATGCGTCACTATGGCTGCACTGCTTCACTGGAGCATCTTCTAGCTGCTGATCAAGGTTTCTCATCCTTTCTAGCACTTGCAATTGCCTTTCCCCCAGAGATCTTGCCAGTTTCAGCACTTTCACCTGCACTCTTCCATCAATCTGCTATGCGAAGCTTTGACCATCCACTCGCAGCATGGCGGGGCTACTTCACGGTGACGTGTTAGCCACTATCGATAAGGCGTGCCAAGACCAAGATTTCTCAACTCTTTGTTCCCCCTTGCTTTGTTTTTTCTATTGCGAAGCAGAAAGCAGGAGTAGGTAAGCACAATGGGAACGGTTCTCTAGATCTACCCAAGGTACGTACGCATTTACTGAGAGTAGGCTGATGTTGGTTACCAGTGGAATAAACCAAATGTTTTTCTACACACACTTTTCACTCTCAGACTATAGAAATGAGCTTTGGTGAGATTATGGACACTGACCAATTAGAAAGTGGTGGTAGCATGAGTGAATGGGATGACAACACATTAACTCAACCGTAAAATGCGTGTATCCGCGCAGTGAACGCCCAGGTGGGCTTGAAATCACTTCTCTTTTCTCTTCATTTGTACTTTATAATTTCGATTCACTGGTGCATAATCTCCATGCAGCACGTTCTGGCAATGTGCAACTTGTACAGGAACGATACGCTGCCATGACCCAACTCCGAACAACACACAATATGGAGAGCGGCGATGACCAAGAAGAGGCAGCTTTCTGTCCTGAACCTCCCTTCCAGCGTTCCATGCTTATGGCGAGGAGTAAGGACTCCAAGCGCAAATGTCCAACGCGTTGCTTCCATGATACATCGACCTCCATGATGGCCGAGGATCCCACACATTCGTTCTCAGGGCCGCCCAGCAGCTTGATATGCTTCCCCAACGAGCTTCTGATTGAAATTGCTATGTATTTGCAGCCGAAAGATCTTTGGAACTTTCAAAAGACGTGCAGGACACTATTCTGGGTCGGAGTTGCCGGAATGGGAAGCATGGATTTCTTGGACCGCAGAGAACATCGCCAATACGTGTCAAACGAATTGTATCAAGGAAACCGAAAGAAAGAGGAATCAAAAATCTTGACCAACCAGTTTTGCTGTGCGGGTTGCAAGGACACTCATCCCGCCAGGTATTTCAGCACCTCACAGTTGTCTCGAGCTCCACATCTTCGCTGTTGTATTGGAAGGCTTGGGGACTTTTCCTACAGAGAGCTCGAGATATTCGAGGCAGCGAGCCGTCCGTGCACCAAGAAAGATTATATCTGGTGTCCTCTACGTGAGAGCCGCCTTAGATACCCCTCAAACTTAAACATCACAGTCAGGTATATCGAGAGACTTTCAAGCAAGACCCCTCAGCGCCTCCTATGGGCCTCTCGCAAGCACGCTATCGCCATTTCCGCCGATAACAGACGTCTAACAATCGAAGCTATTACAAAGGCGATCAACAAGCTTCGACGCCTGCGCGCACCCCTTTGCTTGCATCTGAACTCGAGTGATCCTGATGTGCTGGTACGATTCGGCGATGAGGCCGCAACCAATCTGTTCAAGGGGCAGCACGCGCTTAGCAAACCCATCAAATGTCCGTTCGACAAATGCGACATGTACCACTTCTTCTCACATTACACGTCGGCCACTGGTACCTACCAGATCGTCTGTCTGGAGATCAGACAGTTCCTGGATTTTGCCCACAACGGCGGAGACATGCCACTCCCTACGGATGAATCGTGGTTGGTCAATACCATGGAAATGTGCAAGAAATCGCGAGAGAGGAAACCCTTGAGACGGATGCTGCGTGATATCGTCGTAAAGACTAGAGGCCAATGGATCACGTTGGAGGCCACGCTTCCTCTTAATGAACGAGGTATGCATGTTGCATAGTCAGATTGCAGATTCGTTCCACCGCTAACTAGAGCAATCAGTACGACGCGTAAATCAGAAATTCCAGCCGCAGAGCGCAGACGAGAAGCTTTTCGCACAACAGAATCCTATTTTGAGCGTCCTCCGAGAAGAGACGAACTTGATATAGAGGCTCTGATGGTTCAGAAGGGGTCATGGCTTTGGTAGAGGAAATAGAAAGAGGGATGGATGTTCGACAGATCATCGACGCTGTTTTCGACGCTGTTTTCCACCTAGCTCGTTCTACTACCATTATCGTCCCTACGTGTCCTACAGATCAATGTCAATCACATCTTGTATAACTCTCCCGTCATTGAAAAAAGGCAGTTACATCGATGAAAGCATTGTTTAAGCTTTGAACCGATCGTCGATACAGGGCGACTGATGTTGGTTTGGGCGTAGACCGGAAAAACTCAGCTGTAAACGCCGAGGTGGCCTCTCACCTGTAAATGGTCGCCAAGCATTAACAGGTAACTACCCGAGCTTTTTTGTTAGAAGTTTACAGTTAAATAACTGTTTCCTCGGTGTTTGAACAGTGTTTAAACACTGTCCGATCGCTGTTTCTCACTGTTCGAACAGAAGGAAAATCGCTTTTCTCTTGATTTAAGAAGGCTGTTTGTTGAAGGTTATTTAGGGAGGGTTATTAGGAGGGTTATAAGGTTGTAGAAGGCATAGCGACCTGTCGCGACTTAATGCCTTCAAGACCTTCGGTATGTATTGAAAATTTGTTGTAAAATCCTAAAAACTTGGCATTCACACCCTTCGATTTTTCTGATGTTTGAACGTTACATAACTGATGACTGACGTAATTGATGTCTGCGCCAGGCATCAGTTACGTCATTGTTTAAGGTATCGTATTGTGAGAGAAGAGATATAGAGAGGATGGACAAAGGGGCGAATATAAGCTTCATAACGATTGACAGCTGCTCACCCTCGTTCGTATCATAGTACTACAGAGGGCAGAGAGGGGTAAAGCGGAGCTATAAAGGGGGTGTGATACAGCTCCTAATTGTAAAAAAGGACCTCTTATTACTAGAGGAAACCCTACCAGATGCGACTCTGCCAGCCACAGCGCTGCCAAACAGAATTCGGCTATATTTCTAGTGGCAAGTTATCCAGAGCGGCTCTGGCTGCGACGGCGTACTTGTAGCACGTGGATGAGGATTGGTCCCCTCGGAGTGGACTCGACAATGCCGCGTCTCAAGACTCACGAGTGCTTGACAATGCAGCTCCAACTGCTCGTGTCTGGCCATATGGCTCAGTAATAACAGAGACAATAGCAGGAATAATAAAGAGCTTGCGGATACTGATCATCCACCCTATCGAAACTCTGACTGCTCTTTGGACGCAGCAGGCAGCAGGCCATATTGTTCGCTCATAGGAGCCGCCTCTACGCCTTCTCCTACGGCCCAGAAAAGACCAGGGAAGAGGGCTATGTCGGACAGTTGCTTGGACACAGCAAACAATGTGCCCAAGAGACGCGGTAAAGAGAAGAGGCGCTGTCCCAGGTCCCGTCGCCTTCTGAGCTCGTCGCCCTATCTGGCTCTGAGGACGGAGGGCCCGGAGGCTTGGAACCTGGCTCTAGTTTCTTTACGGGCTCGGGCTCGGGCCACACTCGCAGGTTCCATAACCACACACGTATAGAAAAGTAGGACTATAAAAACAACATCAGCACCTCTTAGCTTGACTCAGGCCCCTCCTCGCCTTTGTAATCCAGTCCTCAGATACAATCAGTCTCACGACGAGTCAAAAAGCGATCGAATCGACAAAACCTCGCTCCGATCCGCGCACATCCGACAGGTCAGTCGACTTTCCATTTCCAGCCGACTTGCCCCTCCCCCGCAAGAAGCAAAGATTGACGAATCTGACGAAATGATGAATAAGGTAAAATAATCAACAAGCACAGGGTGCGTCAGGATTCATGTCAAGTGATCTGCTGTTTTATGTGACAGGTGATATCCGAGAATCACCGCGAATGAGGAAAGCGAGAGAGGGAGGGTGCCATGTACGAGTAGTGCTTGTGGAAATGGTCACGTAGAAGCGTTGACTGTTTCGAGGGTACTTGGGCGGTGTTTCGGTGCGGTGAGGTAGGTGTTGAAACGAACGGACCGTGAACAGTGTCTTGCTTGTGTGTTTTTTGTCGCTCTATGAAATGGATGGTAGAGAAGGATGTCAATATGAGCTCAGTGTCATGGTACGTATGAAGGGTATGTTGTTGGCGATAAAGGAATGCGTGGTAGAACCACATGCATTTCAGATATTAGGAGAAGAGAACGCAGTACTGTCTGAAGTCAGCTTGATCAATCGAATACAAGAGCGAGATCATGCGATTTGGCGCAAGAGGGAATGGTAGGAAATGTATGCTGTAATGATCGACTTTCGCTGATGGCTATAGACTCCGGCATCCAAAGGGCCACGAAGCGCTGTAATCGCTGCTTGCCTGTATTGCTCTCAACGGAGCGGGCGCAAGAGAAAGATGTTATCGCAAGGCTCGATCCTCTGGTCAATCCATCTCTTGCTTTGTGAGTGCTGCCAAAAAGAAGAAAAGAAAACCAAGACTAAAAAAGGAAAATCGAAAAAGAAAGAAGCATTGATATCTTGCCTGATTGCTCCCTGGGGAGCAATCGCAATCCTGATTAAAGACCGCCAGTTCCACTTTCATACTCCCAAGGCTGGCTCGCCTGATCAGGGACTTCCGGCCGATCCCATTCTCTGCATCCCTGGATGAGACGAGGGATGCGTTGCTCGTAAACGTCATAGATCTCCGGCAGCATGGACTTCAATTCCTCACGTAGCTCATTGCGCTCCTCTTCTGGCATCTCAGGGCCGATGAAGCGGATGTCAATATCACGGAGGACTTCCTCGAGACTGTCTCTGAGGCTTTCTTCGATATCCTCAACCCACTTCTGGGCTGCGGCTTTGAAGGCTTTCCTCATACCGTTTGACATCTTGAGGAGAGGACCAGTCTTGTCCGTGATCTCGTCGTGCATCTGAGCAACTCACTTTGCATGCACGCCTCTGCCTATCAAGAATTTAGCATCGTTCAGCATGTGATCGCGGGATGTGCATGCGCATACCCTTCATCGGAACGAGCTGTGCATATATCTTTCTCATTTCTTGTATGAAATCCGAATACTGATCTCTCTGGATTGGAGCCTCGGATTGAGCACGCATCATCAAAGCACTAGGCCGGTTAGTAAAACGTTGCGAGATCAACGGACGAAACATACTGAAGCTCGTCCTTGAAGATGGCAGTGAGGTCTCGTAAAATCTGACCAAGATCCCACTGGCGTTGCTCGAGACGCTTGAGGAGGACACCCATGTCGATGCCTGCCGTGTTGTGCTCACCTCTCGAAGGCGTTCTTGATTGTACCGAAGACACCGTCCATCTAGATGGTGAAATCATTGCAGTGCTTGGTGATGTTGTCCTTGTCCATCGATCTCTCAAAACTATCCATGTCTTTCTCCAAAATTGCAAGCACAGCTTCATTCATTGAGAACGTGTCATGGCCTTTGCGCTGGTGGACACCGTTGCGTCGACAGAATGCTCTGAAGGAACCAGGGGCGAATTGCTTACCCCAGCCTTCGACCAGCAATACGATCTTGTCCTGCCAAACATTTCTCAGTTGTCGTTTTGTTACCTCTTGAAGCCTTCGGTCGAAGGATGCGATGAGATTGTGTTCATGCTGTATAAGTGGCTTGCTGCAGTTCTTAAGGTGATCCTTCACCATCACGATGACCATGTCTTTGCGATCATTGCGAGATCTCTGCAACCAAATGTCCAGACCGGTCAATAAGGAATTGACAGTGACTGTTTGGCGGTTCAGAGTCTCTATGGTCCGATGTCCAAGCATCCTTAAAGCCTCGTGGTGGAGATTGCGGATGCCATCATCTTCAACTCCAAGGCATGGAGGTTCTTCTTCGTCAATACCGGTCAGGTGCTCTTGGTGATTCGCGTTCGAAACTGGCACAACACGAAGCTTAGTTCTGCCAGTGAACTCCTAGTAGTTTGATTGGAGCCTGTGTATCAAATGCTGGTTTCTGATCAAGATTCTTGCCTTTTGGGCGCTACTTCTGCAAATTTTTTGTCCTCTCTCAATCTCCGCAATTCGTCGCCCCGCACACCATTCTGCTTTCCTTCGGTGAAGGTGGTCCGAGAAGCATCAAGAGCATACTGAAGCATCTTCAGGTGCTCATTCTCTTGGTGGCTGAGATCATTCGGATTCTCGGGACAGACATCAGTACGTGTGAGAACGAGGATGACGTTGCTTGGGCCCTTCAATCGGATGGCCCTTTTCACGCTCGCAATCACAGAGGGGTGTGTCTCTGGACGTTCGACAGTTGCAACACAACCACAATGATGCCCGAGCAAAACTCGCGAAGATATGTGAGACTCGAGTTGCGTCGATCTTCGTTGGCGTCAGAGAGACCTGGTAAGTCTACCAATTCTAGACCTTGTCGAAGGAAAGGCGAGTTGAGGAAGAAGCGGACCTTTTCCACGATTGGCCATAGCATAGACCTCCTTTCGATGAGATTCATCTTTTCAGTACAGCGCGAGGTCTTCGCAAGGAGCTCAGGAAGGCCCGAGGCTCGAATTGTAAACCTTGTGTCATGGGGTTCAACGCTGAGAGAGTGCTTGATCTGAATAATCCACTGCATCAAAAGTGCGACGGCATCGGTAAGTGATGGCAAGAGCAGCAAATCTTTGATGTCCTGGTCAGTACGAAATTCCGGGCGATCGCAGAAAAGGGTTCGACAACACTCGAGCGCTGTTTTGGCCTCACCAGCAAGATCATCGGCGGGTTCGAACGGTTCGTCGGCCGATTGGCTTGATTCGCTTGGTTGGTGGTGGGCACGGAAGTTCTTGACGTGATCTCTGATACGATCATGGATGACCTCGTGTGGCAGAAGGTGAACATGGGCCTCATAGCCCTGGGTGTCTGGATTGTCAGCGTACTCGGCTACGACCTGAGTGCAAGATGCACCTCCGCAGCCTTTCGTAGCCAAAACTGTTTTGCCTAGTATCGAGTTGATGGTGGTAGACTTTCCACTGCCTGTGTCTCCGTCGAGCGCCATTACCAATTTGTTTGTCATCTGGATCTGACGCTTGTCGGAGAATTCTTGGCTCAATCGTTGGATTTCGAAGTCTTCCTGCTCACCGTTCATGATGTGATTGAGGAGCTTCTCCATTGCCTGCTTGTTGAGAAGTCTGCACTGTTCAACATTTGGGTGATAGGCAGGAGACCTCGGCACGCTTTCACAATCTTCATAAGTGTAAGGGCCTTCACCGGGAATGTAGATATTTAGTGGCTTTCCGCTGTAGGTCTTGAGAACCGAGGGCTCGTTCATTCTCTGGCGTTTGGAATCTGTCTCAAGTCAGACTTGTTGAGGCATGTTGTGACGACAGGAAGCAGGAGCCATTCTTCCATCTATATGGAAGCGACCGAACAAAATAGGACCAACCATGTCTGTCGTTGCTCTCAATTTTAATTGGGTTGAGTGAGTCCGTTTCCATGGGCTCAAACAATGGGCTCTCCCCTCGCGTCGACAGCATTACGTGAGGACAGGTGAGAGACCTGTATCGCTAAGACCTTGTGTCGAATAACGAAGGAGAAGAAAGGAGGATTGAAAGTTGATGAGGGTGGAGCAGAGAGTGAGAGGCGGGGGAGGCAAGGTTGAGAAGATGAAGCACGTGAGCAGAGTTGCATGAGCGATCAAACGAGCTAACTAATGAGGAAAGTGAGGATTACATGAGCTTGACTCAATAAGCAGAGAAGTTGCAACCTGACTCTAAAGGATAAGTGAAGCCTGGTTATGTCAGGAATAGAGATTAAATAAGCTAAGTGAGGTTGAATGAGCTTGACTTCATAAGTAGGAAAGTTGTAGCAAGACTCTGGAGGATAAACGAAGGCTGATTTGTATCAGGAAACAGAAGATGAGCTTGAGGAAAGAGAGTGAGAGAGGGAAGAAGAAGACGGAGGGGCCAGGGTTTAAGTAAGTGAGCAGAGCTGGGTGGAGCGAGTCTATAAGAATTGAAAGTCAATAAGATCGAGTGAAGGGGTATACCACGCGGCGGCAATTACATTTCACAGTTACCTCCATCATGAGGGCCTTATGCTCCAAGTATCACGCATTATTGTAGAAAATGGACATGGTCGCCCTTCTGAGGTCTTAATAAGGCCTAGCGTGTTTCGGCACGCTATCGACTACAGTACCTTATCGCACCCTCTGAAAATTCAGAGGGTGCGATAAGATGGCCGATCTTACCTTACTGAACCAGCAACTTGCATATTGGAAATAAGGTATCTTCAAATTGCCGTGCCCTTCAAATGCCCATTAGGCCAATCTAATCCAAAGACCATTTCCAGTGCTAAAGGGGATACACTCGCGCAAAATCTTGAATAGCCTGCATCTCCTAACAGGTAGGGTATCTTACAGCACATAGCCGTAACATAGCACTAGATATTCAGCGAACCGATAGCACTTCCAAGCTGATCATATCAGTTGATTTCCTTGTCCGATTTCATGAGACAAATGAGGACAGAAAGAGCCTGAGTTGATGGGCAGAGAAGTCACAGCCTGACTCCGTCAATATTCATGACACGTGAAGGATAAACGAAGCCTGGTTGTGTGACCAAGATTGTTGACGCGCTCAAGGCTGGTGGAGGGTCTAATAGTCAGGATGGCACATTCGCAAGCGCATGTCTTGCGTCCATAATCCTGAAGGCCGCGACTAGACCAGCACATGCTGAGACTCACCAGCAGTCATGCATATATGCGGCATTGGAAAAGGTCCGTCCGAGTCGCTGTGTCTTACATTTCCTCTCCCTCTGCTGGACGTCAAGCCTCCGCACTTATAGTAGCTTCAGCTAAAGGTGCCAGAGCGCGATAGATTTGCGCAAAGAAAGGAACGAAAGAGACCTAGAAGCAAAGAGAAGAAGGATGTCTGCAGGAATAGGAGTTCTTACGCACGATTTTTCTGATAATTGGTGACATGACGCATCATTACATAGTTAGGGGGCTAGGTGAAATCATAAACCACGAGCGCCTGCCCACCGCAGCTCTTCTCTTTGAGTACAACGACTCTTTCGTCGTCAAATCCCACCCATCCCCGGGTCATGCTTGTCTCGTCGAAACGATGCTCAAGAGCAAGACCCAGACCATTGCCTCGAGCGGCGATGGCGGTTGTGAGGGCGTCTGTGTCAGCACGGTTCTCCGGTCGAAGCTGAACGCTGAGTCCGCCAGCTGCGAGTCGTCTCCGTGCTGCAGCAGAGGCAAAGCCGCCTTCTAGTTCCCAAACACGCAGTTCATCGCCACGCTTACTCACTGATACAGCTTTGCCTCGGCCGCCAACATGGGCGCCAGATACCGACGACGTATGCCCCCAGAGCCGGTTGCCAGGACTTATGGATAGCGATGTGGCTGTTGATGATACGAGATAGAGCGTAAGTGTGTTGTCAGGATGTGAAACAAGGAGATAGGGATGTGTATACGACAACGAGGTGGGCTTGGAGTGGATTTGGTTCGCCTCGGATGTGCCAAAGTGACCAAATGGTGATGCTGAGCTGGTCGTACTCAGGGGCGTCGAAGGGCCATATAGCTGGCCAAAGGTAAGTGGTCGATACTGGCCATCGATTGCGGAAGCCAGCCTCGAGTCCTTCAGCTCGCCATCTGTCGTCACCCGCATCTCCTGTATGCCAACGGTCCAGCCGGACAAGTAAGTAGGTAGAGAATAAGCGATTGAGACGAGCACCGTGTCTGACGAAGGGCGAATGGAAAGAGTCATAGGAGGCCAGACGGTGCGTGAGTGTAATGACTGCAATAATCGCGGAGGATCTAAAACGTCCTGCTCAGGATCTGAGTCGGCGGAATCGGCGAATCTGTAGAAAGAAAGGAGTTGGTTGGCGGTCATAGTTGCGAAGTAAGGAAATGACAAGGCGATTGCCGATAGCATGCCATTGGAAGACGGCTCGTGTGTGTATTTGTGGGTGAAGATTGCCGTGACCATGTCGAGTTCGTAAATGCTGAAAGAGCCATCCTGAAAAGCTACAGCCACTCTCGACGCATGACCTCCCTTGGAGGAGCTATCAACGGCCAGAGCAGAGGGAGGACTGGGAACAGCCTCAGAAACTGGTTTATGCAAAGGCGTGGTGGATAGCATGCTATGTCCTGGTCTGGTGGTGCATGCACGCAAACCATCCTTCTGGTCGGCCATGTATATTGTACTCTCATACATTTGCACGAGTACGGGAGGAACAGAGGGCTCCTCGGCAACAGGGACCTCGCTAACGCCACATGTGCCCTTGGACCAGTTGTGTCTTGTCTTGTATTGTCTTCTCCAGTTTGTCTCCTGTCCTCGTCGTACTAAACTCTCCTCATCTAGCCATTTCGAAAGTTTTGAGGAGAACTGGAGGCTGTCTGCGGGCACGCCAGAGTCTCTGATTCCTGGTAACCGCGCAGCTCGAGGCCGTACAAAGCGGTTGTAGTAGAGAGCTTTCCATAGTTGGGAATCTCCAGCCAAAAGGTAGAAGTGGTGGGAGAGACTAGTTCTTGTCAGTATACAATCCATGTGGATGGCGTCTCACTGGCATACCTTTGACATACTATCAAGTCGGGCACTGGGAGGTAAGATAAGACACGAAGGATGAGCTCATGGCTGAGGGCAGACAGGCGATCCGGTTTCAAGGCTCGCCAGCGCTTCTTCGGCTTGTCACCGTCGAAGGCCTCGGATGCCCGCCTTTTGCTCATTTCGGTATCGCTCTTGGACTGTTATTCGATGGGATACCTGCATCGTTGAAGACGGCGACGGCGAAGTTGTGATAACGATAAGGTCTGCGCTAGCATCGGAGTACGGGGAAAACGCGGATCATCTGACTTGGCGTGAAGCTTGCACAGTCAAGGGTCCAAGGCGCGTCATTCACGCGTCTAGATTTAAGGTATCGTATTATGCTTGCGATATGGCGACAAAGTCACCGATTACTGGCGACATAGTCACAGCTTACTGGCGGTCTTATCATAGTTTACTGGCGACACTTCGGATACGGCTGATACAGTGACAAGTCACCTATGGAGGTCGACCAACCGTCTCGCTCGAAGTTCCGTCCAATTCGACTATCGGATAGTGGCACATGTACATTTCATGAATATGCAGAAGTAGTTGCCCTGTATAGTGCCCTCCTTCACGAGTATCGAGAGCTTGAAAGACGCACTTCGGAAAGGGAAAAGCGATACAAAGAAGCCAAGAAAAGCATCAAGGACTGGAATGAATACATAAAACGGACACGTCAAAAGTCAGGCGCTGTACGAGATCATGAGCAGCCCTTAACCCCTCATTTTTCGCCTGTGTCTCCTGCACCGGATCAAATTATTACCCCAAAGGCCCGAGTGGAGAATGGACATCAACCACCCTTCCCTTCGCGCCTCCGGGAAATGGCTGCTGTGTCCACAGGACCCTTGAGTGACTCTGCCCACTCGACCTCGACTGGTCTAGCCTCTCCAACATTGCGTATCACATCTAGTCAGACTACCCAAGGTGATCTGTCCAGTTCCGGACCACAACCGCCGGAGGAAGACGATGACGACGTACCTGTCGTTGTCTCAACCAGGTCGCTGAAGAGAAAGAGAGATCCTACGAGCTGTCGCACCGCTGTACGAGATGTTATCCATGGCGATAGTACGCCTGATCGACCGCTCCTCGTCAAGGAAGAGAGTGGTAGCAGCCCAATGAGGAACATCTCTCACCTACCAAATCTTCTGCGTGCAGAAACATCAGATCTTGACCTAGCTGCTTTGCCGGATGCTCGCTACGATGCTGGTATCCCTCTTGAATTTGCACCTTCACCTACTCGACCTTCCCAGAAGCCTATCAAACCCGAGGCTGCAGCCACCGGCCAAGCTTCCCAAGACTTAGAACAAACTCCACGTGCAGAAAGAACTGGGCAACATATCACTGCTCCAGAGCGCCACTCTGCTGGTCCATTGCAGCCTTTGAGCAACAACACGCCCATCTTGGCGCAAACGAGCAGTTCTGATCGTGACAGACTCAAGAGTAACCGCAAACGTAGTGACCGTGGTGCTGCTGCCGTACACGTCCTTTCAGAAGACGGTAGCGAGCCGAGAACGAGTCTCAAGAAAAGGAGACTTTCTAAGAGCGAGACTACGCCCAAAACTTCCACTGCATACCGCCTGGCTGATCTTCTTGAAGGAGAAGCTGAGTCTGCTGCGAAAGCAGTGCTTAGTCCCCGCCCTGGCTCATGTGCGCGCAAGCCTCGGGAGCGTCCCGAGCCCCAACTCGCGCGACTCTCTGAGGACTCAGTGAGTGAGCGACCGAGAAGTCGGGGCAAGAAGATCGTTCAAGACAGACCATCACCAACGAAGCAGCTTTCACGAACAAACAGCCCCGGACCTGTCCTACCCGAGCACGAACCCTTGCGATGCCGACCCCTCCACCGCCTCAACATTGACGATTTCAAAGTCGACCCCAATTACAGCGAGCTCGGCTACGCCTACACCGAAACAATAAGAAACCGCGACCGGAGACGCTGCCTCCCAGGATGCACCAAAGACTGCTGCAGCGCGATGCGGAAATTCGCAGCCGCAGATCTCCTACCCCATGTCCCTCGAAAACCCGGTCTCTTCGACAATCTAGACCCGAACCTCACCGACGACGAGCTCACGCTCCAAGGTTATCTGGGCGGAGGCTACTCGCAAATCATCAAACATGCCACTCCAGAGGAAAAGAAACAGATGCTCATTGATGCGCGCACCAAGGCTTTTGCCGATCAGCATGGCAGACACAGACAGGTTTTCGAGAGAAGAAACACGCCGCCCGGGTTCTGGAGGACGGATATGCCTACCACGCAGGAGGAGGAGGAGGATCGGGAGGAGGCGAGGCGGATGGAGAGGCAGAGGGTTGAGGAACGGTGGAGAGAGGCTATGAGAGGGGGTGGCAGATATGTTTTCAAGGATGAGTGAATTGAATTTGCAATCGGTGCCTTTGATGAATGTCGGATTTGCCGGTGATGATGTGCCGAGTGGCTGCCATGTGGCGCGTTAGCACATAGTGAGGCGTTGCTGGATTGTGTCTTTCTTAACGATGACACCAGCTTCTTGTATCAAACTCCGGAAAAGGCAGAGATCAGGTGTCCGGGAAGGAGGCAAACAACATGCACCATTTTGAAACAACTTGACATAGCCGCGGGTAGTGTGACTATATCATATCATAGGATATATAGCACCCTTTTGCCAGAACTGTTGGCCCTTCTACGATAACAAGGGCTTCTCCACCGCTCTGTCGCCTTCTATAGTATGCTAGCAAGCCTCACATGAGTTTGTAGTAGACCAGGTTCCCCAGAGAAAACCATAGAAGCATCACCAGATCAATGCAGCCATCACCAGGCTCTCGCACCATGCATTCTCTTCAAAAGATCCCCGAGCTCCTTCCTTCTCGCCTCGGTCTTGACCAATCTCATCGATTCTCCTTCCATGTACTCTGACCTCCCAAAATCAATGATACGAAAGACCTGGTCTTCCCACGACCGTCGACTGGACTCAACAGACAGGGGGCCGGGCTGGCAAAGGATGTTGCGAGGATACACGGAGTGATGAATGACGCCCGTCTCATTGAGACGCTGAAACTGGCGGTAGATGCCCAGTTTCTCCTTGTCATTCAGACCCGCGAAGTCGGTGCGCACGCGCACACCGCAGTCCTCCATTAGCAGAATCGGACTCAGGGTCTTGTCGTCCTCGGGCTTGTAGTAGCCGTAGAACTTGGGGATGATGGCGCCGAGCTCGCGGCCGTCGCAGTCTTTGCCGTGCCAGTCTTGCTGGACGTGGGCATGTTTCTCAGAGAGAAGGTTGAAGATTTCGGCTTCGTTCTCTAGGTGTTCGCGGTCGCTACGCTCGTTGCCTGCGTATACGTCGCCGAAGGCGAGTTTCGCAATTACGCTGACTCTGCCGTCAAGAGAGCGAGAATTTGTGATGAACAGCTCTGGTAATTGAAATGGCGCTTTATGCACCGAAGAATGACTGCCAACACCGCACACATTGTGGTCCGCCAACCACAGGGTGGCTGTGCTTACTCCTGAGACTTCCTGAATGGGTTTTGGTGCTGGCAGGACGCGTTTGTATCGATGTGCCGGCGTATCGATCCAGTTGTCTCTTGTCTCAGAGGAACATAAGAATGCCCTTACTGTTGCCGCCGTATCCGGCGTTGTATATTTGCCTTCGACACCTTGAACGCATCGCACTTCAGAAACCACTAGCAGGTCGACAGGAAGGTTGTCGTGCGGGATTATCTCTTCTAGGTTCGGGCAAACTTCCAAAGGGCTTTGTTGTAAATTCTGGTTAAGAATCTGGGGAATTGCTGTAAGTCTGGAAAGACGTGGATCGGTTGATGGTACCATAAGGAGTGGGAAAGGCTCGCGGACCAGATCCCTGGAGTGCTTATCCCATATCGGACGCTTGCAGTGCAAGTCACAGCGCAAGTCACAGCGCCAAGAATGGTCGTGTTCTTTGGCTAAGTGAACATATGGTGTCTTTGAGGCCACAGGTCTGACATCTGTGTTTAGATCGGCCATTGTTTGTTTACCGGAGTTCTTTGGCATCTTCTGGCACTTGAGAGATATATTGATGGTCGCTGGTAAAGTAATATCGCTAGCCTCTTGACAAGCTATGCATGTATGGGCGACGAGCTTGGGCCCGACAATAGGCGATCTCGTGAAAACGTGCCTGCAGAGGTAAGGAAGTAGACAAGAAACTTCCTTACAGACCGTGCCGGTGTACGACCTATCACTTTTCTTACCAACGAGGATTGCCAAGCAGAAAAGTGCTTCTTTTTGGCGCAAACCGTACACGCCGACTCAGCAAGTACGAATTTGGGAACTAGTCACCTGCACTCAAAGCAGATCTAGCTCCCGTTGGGTCGGTATGCCTGATCTTAAGATGATCGAGGAGGATATTGAAGTCAAGTCGAAGACCTAAGACTGCTCTAATAAGTATTTCAGGATGAAGTTGACTCTTCGACAACCTGACACGGTGTGAAACGATTCTTTCAAGGTTGTACAATCTCGAAATCTCAGACAAGTATCACAGTCCAGAGGATCCTTTTGACAGCGGAACACAACGTTATGCATTGCTACCATAGATGTCGACCTCACATCTCCCATGATAGTGATTGTATGCTGTCAAGGCCTGAGCATCCGTAGTGAAAGCCATCGAAAACTCTTATGTTCAATGTCGACTTTGATCAGCTGATTAGCTTATGACTCTTACCAGATGGACATAATGGCTTTTGTATGAAATCGCCAAAGGACGAAGACAGAGTAACTCTTATGTTCAGCTTCTTAATGTTCACCTTCCAATACATCTTTCTTGTAGGTCAAAGCCCGCTGTAGAAAGTCCTCTGTATCTGTTAGATTCGGAATCCAGATATGCTTATTCTTGTTAAAATGAAGGGAGCAAACACTGGAAGTGGAAGAGGTCAAAGTAGGCTTGAGGCCACGACTCAAACATTCTTGGCTCCTGCCGATCGTGACTCGCTCTAATATCAATATCACAAGTATTACGACCGTAAAACTTGATTGACTGTGTTCATGTCGCTCATACATATTCATGAGACCACAGAACCAGTTTGTCCAGCACCGATATGCCGACTTTATACTCCATCACTGCTATGGTATCATAATGCATGTGGTGATCGGATATCGGACTTAACACCGTTTCTGTAGTCTCCAACTCTTAATGGTTCGCCGTACAGGCCATCGACGTAATGATGAGGTACTCAATACATCAACTTGTGGAGCCCGTATACTAGATAGCATCTTTAATCATAAAATCAGCTCGTAGTAACATGTAGATATTTGTGTACAGGCTCTGACAAATACTTCCGTTGTATTATCCAGTACAATATTTGATCAACCAAATAACCAAGCATCGATATCATCGACATGGGGCAGAAGGACACAATTGAAAAATTCAAGCGGATTGGTATCGTGGGAGCTGGGAGTATGGGCACTATGATGGCTTATGCCTTCGCCGAGCAGGGCCTGGATGTCTCGCTCTGGGATGTCAATCCCGACAACGTTGACAAAGCAATTCAGAACTCTAAAGAACAGAACCTGAAGACCACACTACAAGGCTTCCATGATGTTGATGGGTTCACCAAGTCCCTAAATGGATGCCCACGCAAACTGCTCGTCTTTAGTATCACACATGGCGCTCCTGCGGACACTGTGCTCGACAAGATCAAGGACCATTTCAAAGAGGGTGATATCATTTTGGATGGCGGAAATGAGCACTACAGGACTACAGAGAGGCGACAGAAGATGCTTGAACCCAAGGGCGTGCATTGGATCGGCATGGGCGTATCTGGAGGATATCAATCTGCCAGACGAGGACCCAGCATGTGCCCAGGAGGTGACCAGAAGGCGATTGAGCTGGTTATTCCTCTACTAGAGAATTTCTCAGCCAAAGACGCAAAGACTGGCACTCCATGCGTTCGATACATGGGTCCTGCAGGTGCAGGCCACTTCATAAAGATGACACACAACGGCATCGAAAACGGCATGCTATCGACCATGTGCGAAGCCTGGAGTCTCCTTCACAAATCCCTAGGTCTTAGCAACGACAAGATCGGCAAGATCTTAGAGCAATGGAACTCCCAAGGCGAACTCCGCAATACATTCCTCGTGCAAATAGGATCAGAAATTTGCCAAGCCAAGAAGACGCCAAAAGGCGATGTAAATGGTGAAGGCAAAGGCGATGGTGGCTACGTACTCGACGATGTCCTGGATAAAGTTGTCCAAGACATCGACAACAGCGAAGGAACATTCTTCTGGACAGTAATGGAAGCCGCCGATCGTCATGTTTCCGCACCCACCATTGCAGCAGGACAATTCTTCCGCGTAGCAAGCGGCGACAGAGACCAACGCCTTCGCGTCGCTGAAAAGATCAAAGTGCCAGCGCCAGCCAAACTCAATGTCGAAGATAAAGAGGCCTTTGTCGAGACTCTGCGCAGAGCCGTCTATTGCGCTTTTCTGGCTTCTTTCTGCCAGGGCCTGGAGGTCATCGCACGCGCCTCTAAAGACGAGGGCTGGAACGTTGACTTAGCAGCCTGCATCAAGATCTGGCGATGCGGCTGCATCATACAAGAAGAATACATCGCGGACATGCTAGAGCCCATTCTCAGCAACACCTCTGAGCCGATAATGAACCTCAAGCTCATTGACGAAGTCTCGGCTGAACTACACAAGAACTTCCAGTCCCTCAAGGAAACTGTGATGAAAGGCATCGAAGTCGACAATTATGTACCCGCTCTGAGCGCTACGTTGGAATATCTGAAGTATGTGGGTGGCACATCACTCGCGACACAGTTCATGGAGGCCGAAATGGATTTCTTCGGCGCGCATAATTATGATAGACCTGGTGTCCCTGGCGAGGATCCCGGGAAGGCGAAGAAGGGTGCTCACCACTATGAGTGGAGACTTGCGTGATCAACTCGAGTATTGATATTGACGAAAGAAGTAAATCGTAGATAGTAGGCCAGCGAACAGAGAAGGGAGGACCTTCCTATTTGATGCCAGTGTGCATTGTGATTTTACCAATAACTGTACCAGCCGACATGACTATTGATCAGGGCTGCATATTGAAGCTTACAAGGGCATGGATGCGCAGGATCTACAGAGGATACTCATGGCAACGCCTAGCCCAGCATGTAGTTCAATATAGCAAATATCAGATGGTCATGTCATCTGGATGAATGCTTGTCAGCACATTAAAGCCTAGGAGAAAGCCAGATCCAACGGAATGCAGTAGACGCCTTAGAGTAAATGTTGCACGACCGCCCTGCAAAAGATTGCTAGCATCCGTGCTTTCATGACTCTAAAGGTATGTAGCATGTGTTTTCACATTTGCTAACGCCGAGGCTCGAACTCCTTCCATGATAGAGCGCCACTCGGTCGCATGAGACAAGAAGAATGGCCGCGGCGCGATTGTTTACTGGCAGGATGCGAAACTCAAGACAGTAGAGTAGTAAGACGTTCCAACGTCCGTTCGACAACAACGGCCGTTTTCCACACATGGAACCTGTTCCGCCAAAATTGACAGCGTGTGATCGTCGCAGCATGAGACAAGCAACACGGTCACAGTCTGATAGTGCTGACCCCAAGAATTAAAACCTGATATCAACAGCGAGACCTCAACTTTGCGTTCTGACATGTCGGACTTCACCTGACACGGCTTCGGCCTCGCGAGGAAGCCATACAAGATCGATCCGGTTACTTCTCGCGTCAATCGGTCAGCAGGCTACGCCTGAGGAGCCTTCGGTCATCAAGGAAGTGGCGATTAATTCCGGAGGTTGCATTTGCTGACTCTCGATATGCCGGCAGTTCGTATATATCCTTGTGACCATGAAAAAGGTGGGAAAAGTTCCGGTTTCTGGATTCCGTGCCACGTCGACGCCTGCTGCAGGTAAACGAATCAAGGACGACTTTACGATTGTGCTCGAGTCGTGCATGCAGCGCACGCGGTGCGATGCGGGGAACTCTAGTGATCGTTCATCTGACATGCTCGTCACACGCAATTTGAAATATGCGATCAAGGATCGTGAAGAAGCCCCACGTTTCATGCGTGGCCAAGGCAGCAAATGCTTTCCATGCTTCCCGGGTGACAGGATTGTATCAATAACAAACAGCCGAGCGTGAATGTATACTTGCAGGCAAATTTGACAAGCGGTGGGCTAGCGCGGAGGAAAAGGCGGAGGTGACCTGCTAAAACGGGCATCGTCTTACTGTATATAGTATACAAGCGGTGTGGTATCGCGATCGCGAGTAGGAAGGAGGTCATAGCCTGAAGAGCTACAAGCGACATATTACTCGCTCGATGCTCGGCCATGTACTTGTCATGCATGGCATCTCCACCTGCATGAAAGCCCACGTTACGGAGACAAGGGGGAGAAAATAATGCCTCAGAGCGGCATGAGGGGTAGAGGCGTCAAAAGCTCCGAAGGGTTTTCCTACACGGGACACGTCGTTGAGACATGCAATTATTCCAGTGAGGTGTCAACAAGCGCACGAACGAGGGACATGCCGTGCATGGACAGTGTACTTTTAGCACGTACTCGTAATAATTGCGTTACCGATACGGATGGGAAAATCGGAAAATAGCAAAACTGGCTCGATCAAAATCAAAGTCTTGAATTGGACTGTGGGACAGAACAGCGCAGACTTGCATAGGGCACCACTTACCAGCCCGCCGTTAGAGTATGACATCAGTGCTTGTAACGCGACATTCTCGCCAGGGGGATGCAAACCTAGATTCTCGAGTATTGAAACGCATCCGAGGATTCCAAGACCTCCATACAGGACAAGAATACCGTGTGCTGATGGGTGTCGAATCGAATGTGCATGTATGCCTGTAGACATGCATGCACGTTGGAAATCACTCGATGTGCAATCCTCAGGTCAGCTCGGGTTTCGTGAAACATCTTGAAGCTTGGTGGCGGTCTGCAAAGTTAATTACGGTGCACGGATCATCACTGTGAGAAGCTTGGTTCGCGAAAAGAGGTCTTGGCGAGTAATGCGCGCAGGCTCCTTCTGTTGGCCGCACTTAGGTCGGGCCAGCGCCCACACGAGATTGCGCACCGTACGCTTGCATGCGCTCTTCTCTTTCGACTCCTCAAATCTTTTGCAATCAAAAACACTTCGCCGAAGCTCCATTCACCAGGAGCCATCGCCGGCAGCGCGGGTGCTGCAGTGGCACATTCCTGACACAGCCTTGATTGCACTTGCCACATACGGTTGCGGTGCTTGATCAGCGAGACATAATTGGAAGCAACTTGAACTTGTTCGTGGCTGAGGACACCCATCCATTTCCAACTTTAGCCACTGACTGTCTGCGCAGCCTTAACAACAACATTACCGCGCTCAATCACTACTTTGATTCCGACATGCCGGACTTGCTCTTATAACAAGATTAGGCCTTCGGGTCAACTTCGCCCCACAAGTCTTTCAAGAGGGCATCACCGCATCATTCTAGAAGAGTGATCGACGAGTCCATCGCGAAGCCGCTGACGATTATTCGTATATTGTTCGCGTATAATCACCACCTTGCTCGATCTATAACAAAAACCCTGCTACCTCGCCGACTGTAAAGACAGTTGAATCTCGATTCCGCAAGCCAAGGTTGAGAGGATCATGTCGACTCAAGCACCCAATCCTCAAACAACCATGGACAATCCTACGGAACTTAGCGGCGAGCTGCTTGGAGAGGCAGATGAACCGCCAGAAAGAAGATCATTGTCTATTCGCTCACCTTCGCCTCGACTCGACGCTGCATTTATCAAGTCTCTTCCTCCCGCATTTGCGCGCAGGGAATCCCTCTTGACCCGGCAACTGAACTTCTCGGAGCCCGAACATACTGAGGATGAACATCATCGTGCGCGCTCCATGATTCGTGGCATGTCCACGTGGAGTAATCTCAGTGTCGCTTCCACTGCGTCATTGACCAGCGACAACGACTTGACCAGCCCAGGAACGAGAGACAGTACTCCTAGTCCTCCTCTGGCAGCAACCCTTATACATACCCCTGTCCCCGGCCTGGAAAAAGCACACCACAATGAGCCAATTATCAACGGCCGATCGCTTGCCGCAAGTCCCGAACAGACAGTTGAAGCAGGCCTTGGGCGTCGACGCTGCATCACCTTTGCGTGCGGAAGAAAGCCAAGTTCCGATCAGGCGGACACATCGCCCGAGAAGGAGAAGCCACGGTCTGAGCAGAAGGCAGCAGACACGCCGAAGCGTAAGCCCGCCATTACCTTCGCTTGCCCGGCACGCCCAACCATCCAGACTTCGCCAAGCCAGCAGAGAGTGAAGACAGCCAGAAATACCAGCCCTGCGCCTGCCAGAGTCTCCCGTCCTCCGCCTTCGCCCAAGCAAGTCCTCAAAGCGCACCGGGGCTCCGATTCCACTGTCAAGAATGACTCTCCCAAAAGCCTTCGCAAGATCCCCTCTAATATGATGCGAAGACGCAAATACAGCGATGACAACAACGATGTGCCTGCTGAGGAACGCCGATTTCACGAATTCGGTCCCATCCAGTCTGAAGCAGAGCAATGGCTTGAAGAGTCGACCTGTCATCGTAACCGTTTGACCGTCAATGACACACTTATCAAGGAGACGCTCATTAGAAGAATCGGTGAGGAGGTCGAGGAAGAAGCTCTTGAGGATGAGGAAGATTTCGACGAGGAGGACATGGAAGATGAGGACGACGAAGACGAAGACGAGGAAGATGACGATGTCGATGAGGGCGCGTCAGATGATGCTGTATCCGATGCCGGCTTCCAAACAGACGATGAGGATGGCTTTGCTGTGTCGGATAGCGAAAACGATGATGACAGTGACAACGAATGGTGGACTGCGGGCAGATCAACAGCAGCTACCTCGACCGAGCATCTCGACCACCTTCGTCTTTCTCCACGCCGCAGGTCCAACTCTCAGTCCTCTATGGAGTCAGGAAGCGGTGATGTTATCCTAGCCCGTCCCCCTCAAGGCAAGGTCAGGCGCAAGACCAAGTCGATTACGATCCACCGTCCTGGCACACCTGATCTTCCTGACAGTACTGACTTCGTCTGTGGAACACTCGATGAGGACAGACCGCTGGAGCAGGCCTACATATCCTGCCTGGAGCAGAGGAAGGCTGCTAAACACAAAGCAAGGCCTCAAGACATTGATCCAACTTTCCCTACATCGGACCCCGAAATGGACGAAGAAGACGACGATAGTGAGAGCGATCATGGAGAGGTGGACGAGAGTGATCACCCTGGCTTTTTGCACGGCAATCTCGATCTCAACAATGAAGACTCGGACAGACGCGGTCGTCTTTCATCCATCACCGGCACCAAGAAGAAGTCGCCTTCACCGGCCCACCAGCGTCTACGCTCCCCACCTCCTAGCAAACGTGCCGTGCATCGATCGCCTCCTCCCGCAAAGCGTGTCACACACAAATCTCCTCCACCCCCAAAACGTTCTATTCTCAAATCTCCTCCACCTGCCAAGCGTACCAAATCTCCAGCACCACCTCGCCGTCTCTTTGGTGACGACCGTGATTCGCCAAAGAAACCACGGTCACCACAAGCAGCATCTCGCCGCATTGCTTCACCACCTCCTTCACGTCGCACTTCTCTCAATGGGTCTCCTGGCATCAGCTTCACTCCCCGGGCTGACCTTGCGCAAAGACCTCAACCAACCCATACAGCTTCATTGCCCAGAGTGGCAAGCACGCTCAAGCTAGGAAGGCATATACCTGCGCTGTCCTTCTCTGAACACGATGAGGCTCTCCCGATGACGACCCGCGGAGCTATCGACATTGTCAAAGGACTCGAGAAGAAGCGCCAGCGTCGCAGAGAGAAGCTATATCAGAAGCACTGCAACCGAGCTGGCAAAGATCGAGAGCACAAGAAACCCAAGCCTGGTAAAGGAGCGGAGAGGATGAGAGAGGTGGGCCTCGAGCTCGCAGCCTACAAAGGCAAAAAAGAGCACATGCTCTCATATTAGAAGCGAATCGTCTTGATCGCGGCTTCGCAGCGCCGTTGAGGTGACTCGGCAACTTTACAGACTCCTCGAGAATCTGCTGGTCGCTGCTACGCCATGTCGATCGACGAATGATTTTCCTTGCTTCTCTTTTTACTTTCTTCTGGTGGCACAGATGGCTTGATAGCCGCCTCATTTTTTGATGTGTACGGCACTTGCCTTTATAATTCCGGCAGGCCGACTACCAGTCATAAATTGAGCTTTGCTGCATTTCTTTTCCTTCTTGTAGATAGGCCTGTCACTTCCTCGTTTCTCTTTGCGGGTGTTGGACGATACCGGGGATAGATACCACACAGCGTTTTGGGTGTTTCTTCTTCTAGACTACCGTTTCAAATACCCCTGGGACATATGGATGGAGCCATTTTCATGGGCTGGGTAGCGATGGCGTTGTTGCGAACAGACAGGGCTGGACTTTTGGCCGGGTCAGCATTGAGGATCCAGGCCAAGGAACAGAAGACCACAGTCATGATGAATGATCGCTCTACCAGGCGGCATTACGGGACACTCGCTATTGTACATAGACTTTTCAGAAAATGGATGGCCCCATTTCTCAACATTTGCAAGCCGCCAATCTGTGATATGATAGGGTTGCGAGCAGTGATTGTGCCGTAAATGCTGCAAAGTTCATCAATTATCAGTATAGTGACTACCTTGGGTAATAGTGATGTGAATTGCGAGAGAATAATAATAATAATTCATGTGACTTCCCCTTTTGAGCAGCAGTTCAAGGTTGAGGTATTGTCTTGGCATTGAACCCTCCCTGACGCCAGGCCGAGCTGGCCAGATAATCCATACCTGAGCATCCAACATACCACGTCCACGTCAACAATCAAATCTCTCCACGCACTAATCGATCACTCGTCGCAACCTCGAGTCACCATCTAGACGAATCTTCCTATCCAGAATTAACACCAAAATGTGGATCATCGACTGGTGTATGTTGCAAGCCTCTCCGCCTCATGCCTAGGACTTAGCTCCGACACGCCCACCCCTCGTTCGAGACGAGCAACAGGAGCATGCGCTGATGGAATACAAACAGTCTGGGATACCCTCGCCAACCTTGGCCTCTTGAACAAGCATGCTGTACGCGCCAGATGAAAAAAGCAGAAATACAAACCAGAGGGACAGGACTGATTAATTGCATAGAAACTCCTGTTCTTGGGTTTGGACAACGCAGGAAAGACCACGGTGCGTCTTTACGGGGGGGGGCAAACAGTTCTAGGATATGAGTGCTGACAGCCTGTGAAGCTTCTTCACATGCTCAAGGTATGTCTACCATGAGTCCATCATGCTTACGTGCACAAGAATCAAGCTAATAGTGGCGTAGAACGACAGAGTGTATGTCTATTCAGGCAGATAAGATCGAAAATGCCACAGCTTACGCGACCATAGCGCCGTCTTGAACCCCACTCTTCACCCAAGTACGCCCCGATCACAACTCTGAAACCCCCACATACTTGCAGCAACTAACTTGTTGACCAGCTTCGGAAGAGCTTAGCATCGGCTCTGTCCGCTTCACAACCTTCGACTTGGGCGGTACGCGATATCATCTTGCCAATAGTCCAGAAACAGCCCAGCTAAGAGCATGACAGGTCACCAGCAAGCACGCCGATTGTGGAAGGACGTCAGTACATGCCAAAAGATACGATGACACTGGAGAGCCAACCTGCTGATGCACATACCATTGCAGTACTTCCCTGAGGTTTCTGGTATTGTCTTCCTCGTAGATGCAAAGGACCCTGAGAGATTTGCCGAGAGCAAGGCTGAACTTGACGCTCGTATGTCTGCCCTAGCCACGAGGAGTAAAAGGCCCAAGAGCTGACCACACTTGATCTAGTTCTTTCCATGGAGGACCTCTCCAAGACCCCCTTCCTTATCCTTGGTAACAAGATCGACCGTAAGTGCTACATTTGGATAACGCGACATATCAGCAGCTACTAACGGCTATCCCTCTTTTCAGACCCCAACGCCGTCTCTGAGGACCAATTGAGGCACGAACTCGGTCTCTACCAAACAACCGGCAAGGGCAAGGTCCCACTCGAGGGCATCAGGCCCATCGAGGTATTCATGTGCTCCGTCGTTATGAGACAGGGTTATGGCGAGGGTATCCGGTGGCTGTCGCAATACGTCTAAGCCTGAGCCTTTGATCACGTTGAAAATACCCAGAAGGCATCAAACGCACCCTGGGCAATGAAAGAGTGTGGAAAAAGGAAAAGTTGCCGAGTATAGGCGACCGGCGCGGCACCTACAGCGAATGTGACATTGGTCCGCTCACTGCAAGTACCTGCCTACATCAAGACAATCCAAGAGAACACACGAGCGCAATGTGGGCTTTCTGAAACAAACATCACTTGCAGTCGGAGGTGTAGGGTTGTATTCCTCATTTGTTTTTTTTTGCTACCTTATGCTATGCTATCCGACATGATCACGTAGCGTTTCTTGATAAAGATCGAATCTTCCACTCCCCATTCCTCGACTTCTTCTGACGGAGTGTGCACATCAAAAGTGAGGAATATTCGCATTGACGGCAACAAGAGCGGCTTGCTTGTTGTACGAAAAAAAAAAGGGGGGCATTGAGCATTTATACGAATCGTGAATGGAGTGTGACCTATGAAGCCTACGAAGCCCATCTGCCAATCTGTCAATCCGCCAATCCTGGCGCCAACCAGTGTGCCCGCCAGCCTGTCCTGTCCATGCAGTCAAAAAAGAAAAAAGCAAAGAAGACAGCACATCAAGAGAAGACGCCTCCTTGCGCAGCGTCGAATCGCGAGTAGAGAAATTTCTACATAGAGACATGATGCAGCGCCAAAAAAAAAAGAAATCGCGCCGATCCAATCATGCCATACCAAGCCATGCCATCGCAATGCAAAGCAAAGCAAAGCAAAGCAAAAAGAGCGAATTCAATCTCGAAAATCAGCGAGAAATCCGGCCCAAGATCAGTATATCTAGCCCACTTGATCAAAAGTCCTGATTTGCAAGACTAAGTTTCCCGTATGCCCAAATGTCCGAATGCCCAACGTCTACAAGCATACCTATCGGGCAGCGACTTCCTTTTTCATCTTAGTGCTCGAAGCACCCAGCAGGTCGCTCTCAGCCTTTCTCTTCCTGACCTCTGGCGTTCCGCTCCTGGCTCTACGAGAAGCGCTGTCCTGACCGAGGACGAAAGCCGTGGGGCCGGCGCTGGCTTTGCTGACTTCGTCGTGGCAGGAGGCGTGGTAGACTCTTGGGCCCGCTTTGGTCGCGTCCATCCAGACCCATTCCTGCGCTTCTTCGTGCCAGACGGTTTCGAAGCGCTCTTGGCAGATGGGGCAGGCGGCGTTTTGTGCTGCTGCGGCGCCGGTGGGGGCGGGGATGTATGAGTCCCGGATGTCCTTCTTTCTCGTCTTGTTGTTGGCGGCGTTGGCGGCGCCCGAGGGGGAACCGTCCGTGCCGGCGGCGGCGGCGGATGTGTCGACGTCGTCGAGTTGGATCCATTCCATTTCGTCGATGTACCAGGATCGGTTTTGACCTTTGTTGACGGCCTCTGCTATGCGTTGGTTTGTGCGGAAATGCCAGTCCAGGTGGTGGGCTTTCTTCTGACGGCCTTCGGGTGTGGCGAGGAAGCGACGACCGCATGTTGTGCATTGGTTTGGTTGTGCGTCGTAGAGACTGTTGATAAGCTCTGGTCTGAAGGTTTTGAGAGAGGGTGCATTCAGAGGGATGCCGACTTGACCAGACGGGTGAGCCGCTGGTGCCAGGCCTTGAAGCTGTTGTAGAAGTGTGGCGGTCGGGGTTGGGGCTGGTGCAGGAGCGGCAGGTACGGGGACGGGTGGTGTGGAGGTGCCTTGGACGATTCCGGCAGCACGAAGGGCATCCAACAATGCATTGCCAGGCGCCGGAGCACTCGCAGCGGCTCTTGGAGATTGCGTTGGCGGTGGCATTGGCAGGTTTTGCAGAGCTGGTCTTGCTGCCTGCATGGTGGGCGTGCTTGGCTTTTGCACGTTTTGTGTAGACTTGAGCAGTTGTTCAAGAACACCTGGTGCAAAGTTCGGGAGAGCAGGACCTGCAGGCTGTACCGAAGGAGAAGGTGCGTACGATTGGGGCACTGGGAGTGGAGGCTGGAAGGGGGCTTGCGCAGGTGTTGGAGGTTGCCACTGAGGTGCATGCTGAGGCGGCATGAAAGATGCATTTCCTGGAACCGGAGTAGGTGCTTGTGACTGAGCTGTTTGAAGAGCACCAACTTGAGCTTTGATAGCACCGATCGCTTCTTGGGGGAGTCTTTGCGTGTTGACCACATTCTGCAAGTCCAATAAGGCCTTGAGTTTTGACTGCACGCTTGTATCGAATGGACTTCGAGCAAAATCAGTGCGGAAGGACGTAATCAGACCATCAATATCGGCCTTTAACTTGTTCATCTCCTGGTCTTGCGGATTCAATAGAGCAGATAGGGAGCGGACAATATCGGCTGGGTTATGAACTGGAGTGAATTGCTGCGGCGTGGGCTGGGCAAAGTCAATTACCGCACGAAAGGCCACAGTCCAGAGAATACTTACCTGCTGGCCAGGATAGCCATTCTGCTGTGCGTATTGAGGAGGCGGGGCAAATCGAGAGCCATTCTGTGGTGGCGTGGGAGTGTTTCGGAAAGCAGGAGGCATGGGTCTCTGATGCATAGCAAGAGGAGTTCTCGAATTTCTTGACTGCTGCTGCTGCTGAACAGCCACAGTGCGGGCCTTGATCAAAGCATTTTCAATAGTCCTAGTAACTTCATGAGGAAAGACGGGTCTGGGGTCCATGGAGCCAGGGACCGGTTCTTTCCAAGTCTTCAACATGGCATCCATTGCCTTTCTCACTTCGTTCCCTACGAGAGTGTACGCATCCATAAAGGTGGAAAAGAGATTGCGAGCCAGATACACAGTATATGGAGTACCCACGTTCTTAACAATCGAGTCAAGCACATAAAGTGCAGGGAGTTTCCGGGTTGGAGCAGTCTAAGATTAGAGGTCAGTTTTTGAAGCGTGGGAAGAGTTGCAAGAGCGTTGCAGCGCGATAAGGGCTCTGATGTTTTTCCAAGTCTCACCGTTCTGATGTGCTTTTCCAAGACCTGCGAAATGGCCTGGGCGTGCTCGGTATTCTCTTTGGCGATGATTGTCAAGTTGCTGATTTCATAGCGGTTGTTGTTCTGGAGATCTTGCAGTGAGTCTTGGAAATCCAAGGCCACCTCATCCGAGGGCAGTGCAGCGGACATGATAGGCTCAAGTGGCAAGAAACAAGACAGACGAATTTGCTATGGTAATAGTAACTACGAGTCACGGATAGCTTCAAGGCTCTTGAAGACAGATCAAGCGCTATCCGTCCGTAGGAGGACAGTCTCTGCAGTAGAGATCAATAAGACCGTGAATGGTAAGCTCAATAACTCTGGCAAACTCCTTCACGTATTGTGATGGGGAAGAGTGATGAATCAATGCTAGCTATTGTTCCCTCGTTGCGCAATAAGCCTATTCAATCCCAGCGTCCGTGGTTTAGCACGTCGCGAATAGCTCTTTTCTGTTGTTTCCTTGATCCTTCGCCGATCACCCTAAGCTACACAATCTTCGCTTTGATCCTCCCAACCCAGCCGAGGCGTGTGATTTGTGTGATTTTACTTGGGTAGCGTGACCCGCTTGTGTGTAGGAGGTATAGCAGCTTAGGTGGCGCAAGCAGCGTCGCTCTTTGTCGTACTTTGCGCTAGCCGGTAAAAAGTGCAAGATGCGCAGGGCAGGTTAGTAGTAGAAGCCAAAAGTGGTGACAACGGTGTGTATGATGATGGTGGGGGTAGTGATGTTGACGTGAGAGACAGCCAAGTGAGGTGGAAGCAATCGTTCTTCCTTTGACTCTACGCTTTCGGAACTTGGCGTCCCTCTAGACCCTGAGCGGGAGCACCGGTGCACGTGCCAAGGGCCCAAATGACAGCATTGTCACTCTCTGCCAAGCCAATACCCAGCACAGGCGTGCGACATTGATGACTACAGATCCAATCAGTGGTTCGATGTCAGGAACCTACCTTACTTATATAAACCAGAGCACTTCCCAAAAGACCAAACAGATCATAAAGAAAATCACACATCAAATCAACAATCAAAATGAAGTTTACCATCCACCTTCTCCTGATCGCTCTCTTCGTCGTCTTCGCATATGCCTCTGCCCCACTGAAACAAGTCATCGTGAGCTACCCTAACGACACTCCTGACTCTGTCCTCGAAAAGGCGAAGGCTGCCATCAAAGAGGCTGTAAGAGGAACCCATCACACGAAACACATTGACAATCATCAATAACAATATAGGGTGGCGTCATCACCCACGAGTACAATATCATAAAGGCATTTGCGGCCAACGCACCGGCAAAGGTCCTTGACACGATCAAGGCCATGAGCGGCGACCAGTATGCTGCCGAAATCGAAGAGGACCAGGTAATCACAGTAGCTGGTAGCGGCGGTGTCTAGAAGAATTGTACCTCTTATGAACGAAACAACAGATGATTAGGAATAGTGTTGATGAATTCTTGGAATTGGGCTATCATTGAACGTAGCAACTGCTTATGAGACTATTTGGGCAGAACAAAGGAAAATGAATGGTATAGTTAATGGCGTTGGATTCGGTTGTTTGCGCGCGAGTACACTGAGAAACTGTATGCCAGTCGCCTGGCGCTTTACGATAGCATACTAGGTTAATCAAAGGCTCGGATAAGCCAAATGCTTATGAAAAGTGTGATCTGTATCTTCGACTTCTGGATACGTGCACAGCGCGACTACCCTATTACACTCAGTGAGGAATAGGATGAATAACGACTATAACATAGAGTCACGTGATACCAGATCTCCAACCATCATGCAACCTCGTCGAGCTCATCCAGAACTATATCATCTTACACATTCAAAGCCAGACAGACAGACAATAGCAAAGACCTCACTTTCACGTATCTATTCCCCTCAACAACAACCCTCCCCTCCAATCTACCATAAAACAACGCCCCATCTAGTCCCTTCCAAGTCCCTTCCATCACTATCACACCCATCCCAAAGCCCAACCAACCAGCAACCCAAAAAATGGAGAGCAAAAGAACCCCCCACAAGGTACGCCAAAAACCCAGAGTCCCATCTCGTCCACGAGCTACAGACCAAACCCCCACCCCCTCCCGAAAAAAACTGATACCAAAACCCCAAACCAGGCTCTACTAGCAAACGCAGTAATCTTACCACTAATAAACTTCAACCCAAACTTCGATCCCAACGACAAAGGCAAAGTGACGACGGCCAAAGTGACTGGTAAAGAGGAACTACTAAAAGTCATGTTGGTGAATACGGAGATGTGTGGTTGTAGTGTGCGGTGAGTTTGTTTTCGGCTTCTGTGGATTCTTTCGGGGTGTCTTTTTTTTTCTTGGGTATGGTCTTCTGTTCTTCGTTATGTCTTCTTGTCTTCGTTGTGGTATGTTTGGTGCTTCTTTTGTTGTGCATGTTTCGGTTAGTGATTCGATAGGTCTTTCTTTTCTTTTTTTTTTCTTTTTTTTTGGATGCTATTTCGCGTATTTTTGTTCTTTTTTTGTTTGGATTCATCAGGATTTGAAAGTGGATGTTTCTCGTCGGGTGGATGGAGGAAGAGAAAGAATCCACGTTTGGGTTGCACATTCAGAATGCATACATATGATGCGATGCCGCTTCCATAACAAAAACAATGCACGCGGGATGAATGCCATCACGAATTATTGAAAGGGGTCATGTCATACGATATCTAGAATATGGGTATCTAACGCACGACGCCTCCAGAAAGAACATCCTCGATAGCACCCCGAAAGCCAGCATTCCAAACAGCCCGGAGCCGGCAGTGATAGCAGCAGGCACAGAAGACGCCACCAGAAAAAACGGCAAAGCTCCAGATCTGCAACATCAAGCAGAAGCAAAAAGGCATCAAGAAGTGGCGGATCGGCAAGTGGAAGCCACGACGGCAGGGCTCCGTGCTCCCTACCACCAAAATCAACATCATCCGGAAATGATGATGCGACCCAGAGACCGAAAGTTCCAAGATGGTCTGGTCAGGAGTTTGGGCAAGATGGATACGAGAAGTATTGCCCCCGTTCAGCCTGCCGGACCTTCAGATCCTGTCGCGCTACAGGCACAAGCCGTGGCCAGCGCTATAGCGCAATACCAAGTAACAAAGGCTCATGAGGGAATTCAAGAGACCCGCAATCAAGCACTGGCAGCCTACGATAAACATGCGGCTGAGAGCAAGCAAGAACTCGAAGACTTGATCAAGAAGTATGCCAGTGGTGACTATCTCACCACGCCGACTACCACCAGTTTGGGAGCTTCCGGCACCGGTGGCTACTTTGCTGGCGCTGCAAATAGTGGGGCTCATTCAGCCAATGGAGCTATGAATGCCACATCGCCTATGGAAGGGGTCGAGCGGACAGGGAGTATCGCACCTGTTGCGCCTATGGCTCCTCCAATGACTACGATGAGTGCTAGTGCGGGTGCGCAGCAAAGGAGACTGAGTGTAGAGGAGCAGAGAAGACTGAGTCTGGAGGGACAGAGGATAATGAACATGGAGGAGCAAAGAAGACGGAGCTCCAGCGGACTGGAGCCATCAGGTCCCATGTCAGATATTGATGCTAGCCGCGATCCGAGGAGAAGGCGTTAAGCCGTCAGCGAGGAATGAGGCGAACGTCGCGCGGTGGTTGTCTATATGGGATGCCACGATTGCGGAATTTGCTTTGGTGGGTGCGAGGCGGGTGGCAGGTCCATCAATGCACTTTGCATATGCTGTAGCGTAATAGAGATACCCAAGTCGCACTTTGTTTTATTCTTCGTCAATTCTTTCAACCATATGCATTTGCAGAGCCGCCGTTTGCCATGCCTTCGTTGGCCATACTGAGTCTGGCACACAAACTCAGGAAGACAACAGTCTCTGTTGCAGCCAGATAGTTCAGTGCATCCAGCAAAATCTTGAGATGCCTGCTGAAGTTGTCTTCGAAGCGCTGTAGGTTGTCCATTAGCTTGTCTAGCCTGGCGGGATCGTACGTCTTCCCGCCATCACTTGATGCGAGGTCTGGATCGCTGGCCGCAAGGTTGCGAGACAACGAGGCGGTGTAATTGGCAAACATGGTACAAGTAGCCATGACTTTCGAATTGATCTGAAGATGAACGTCAGTATATGCTTTATCAAACATGTTCACGACGATAGACATACGCGCAGAAGCTTGGAGTTGGTGAGCATGCACTCCTTGAGACAGGTAGCCAAGAAGTCAACATGATCCTGCATCAGCTCATCGACAGTCCGCTTGACCTTGCCACCCTCGACCGCATCCTCCCCGCTCTCTGCCGATTTGAGCCTGGACATGAATGCAAGCCAGTTCGGCTCAATCACTTCGTTGGTGCAAAAATATAGCAGTTGCTGCACAAAGCACAACATCCTGCTCCTCAAGCACCAGGCTCTGCGCTTCCAGAACTCTATCCTGCGGTCTGAGCTTTTGCGATGCCAGGTTGAGACTTTGGAGTGCTCAGTCCATGAGCTGACCAGTAAAGTCTCCAGATGTCGTAACGAGAGGATGTATCGGAAAAGCAACTGATAGCGTGTCAATGTGACCCTGGAAACGACCAGCGACAGAGGAAATGGAACTGCGTAGTCGAGGGTGAGGGCTTCAAAGCCGCTGATATCCTTCTCGTCGCCCGCCACGCTCGCAGCTGCAGGGGTATAGCTGGTGATGCTTCCACCATCGGCATCCAGACCTTTGACGTTGACGACTTGCATCAGCCAACCTGTCAAGCTGATGTCGCTCATAACAACCTTGACATCTTCCTTGAAAGGGTCTTCAGCAGCCACACTACCAGGCTGTCGCAGAACGATATCAAGCAGGGATTGCAATTTGCCCGAGTTGACAGACTTTGCGGGCTTTTTAAGCTCGGAGGTGCTGAGCTCGAGAAAGTAGGACAGAAAGTCTGATCGATCGAGGAAGAAGTAATGCTTTAGACTCCGCAAGCGCGCGGGGAGAGCATGGGTTGTCAGGAGCAATGTGAGTAGAGACGAATTGGCAAAGGCATAGGCCGAGTTGACATTATCCAGGAATCGCGGATCGTCGAAAGTGTGAGGGAGTTTTGCGTCCTTGCCCATATCCTTGCCAATGTCGACACCACCACACTCGCGTACCACATTAAGATACTTGCCAGCGAGTAGGACCTTATCCTTGACGGCTTCGAGTTGCGGAGGAACGACATCACTGCGGATGGTGTAACGCTTCTCCCAGTACTCGTCAGTATAATCCTGCTCGAGCCCTTCTCTGCGAATGCTCTTCTGTTCCTTGATTAAGAATTCGGAATGCAAATCTCGCACGTTGCCGTGATGTAGCCATTCGTTGAGCATGGCCATATAAGGTCTGGATGCTTCACGTAATAAACTGACCAGCAAGTCTCTTGCGGCAGGGTCACCAGACATAGTTGCCAGCCTTCTGGTGATGAGCCTCAATACACTTCCACCTTTGCAGACCTTTTTGCCGACATTGGCAGAATCCTTGCCCTCGCGCAGTGACTCGAGAATGTTCTCGAAATCGTCAGACTTGTCCAGATCGTCGTCGTCCTCCTCTAACATTGAGTTCTCCTTGAGGATCTCATGAGCGACGTTGTAAAGCTGAAACATCATGTGGCTGGTCTGCTTGGTGTGCAGGCTGAGGACATGGAGAGTAAAGCAGTCGTTTGTCAGCATCTGATGCTCCAACTGAGCGATGAGGATGAGGTAGTCCTTCAGAAGCTTGCGCATGGCAGCGCAGAGAGCATGATTTACAGCACCGAATTCTTCCCTGCTCTGCACCTCGACAAAAGCCTCGATTGCGGCATAATGGGTGGCCATTTTGAGCATGGAATTGGCCAAATCTCGTAAACTCGGATGCAGGCCAGGTAATATGCGATACTGGGGGCCTGCGAGTCGACTCTTCTCCTCCAATGGCTGGTATGCATCAGTGTAGCGGACATATTGGCCCTCGAACCCCATAAAGACAAACAACAGATCCTCAATGATGGCAGCTTCCTGGTCCTCCAAAGAGAGTTCATGTAGCGGTTTAGGTTGCAGTGCAATGGGTGCATGACAAGCCATAGGTGGGATGGAGACTCTGGACGCCAAGGGAGCAGAGGTATGCGGCATCAAGGAAGCCGTTGGCGTCCAGGCTGGCGGGGTGTCCTTGGTGAGTGAAGGAGCAGCGCTGGGAGCTCTAGAACTTCTTTCGGCATCCCTTCTTGCGGCCTGTGAGCTCCGGACACGAGTCGTGGTGGTATTTCGTGTGACGTGTTCATGGTTCTCTGTCAAGATTTCTCGTCTAACATGGTTGTTGGATTCCCGACTGGAATACTCGCGACTCTCTTGTTCGGCGGAAGGCTTGCTGCCGGCTCCAATGGTGTTGGCGCGCGGGACTCTTTGACGAATAGAGGCAGAGTTCCTTCGATCATGGGTGGTAGACGGGCGCGATGGGTGATGAGAAGACATTGCGCGCTTCAAGCATGGTTGAGCGCGTTATCCTCCTTCCTATACTGTTTGTATCTTTCTAATTTCCCGTCGAAGTCATCTTGCACGAAGAAAGTGTTAATAGGTAAACACGCGGGGACGACGCGAAGCTAAAGCCCAAAACGTTACTAAGCCTCATGCGGAAGTAACGATAAGATTAGATGCAGCCAAGCTCCTCTACTAGTCATGACATGTACCGTAACGACGTACAGTAGCTGCAGGCAAACACCGACGTGCGCAAGCTACGGGCTACCATACATCTACTCACCCACGGACATTACATCCACCCGCTCATTCAACCTTGTCCTCCACAGACACCATTTACGGGATTTTTACATTTTAGACGAGCTCAACACCTGCCAGCAGTCTCCACGTCACACGAACAGCCGCCATCATGTTCATTGCGCGATCCGAGTATGGTGAGTTGTTCATGGAGCTTGTTGTCTATAAGCAAGAGTGAGCACTTACTAAAAGTTCTTGTTCAGATCGTGGTATCAAGTAAGCAGTCTCGCCCTGCAGAATGCACATTCAGAACGACAAGCTCACATTAGGCCAGCACCTTCTCGCCCGAAGGTCGTCTCTTCCAAGTCGAATACTCTCTCGAAGCCATCAAGCTCGGATCAACAGCAATAGGCGTATGCATAATGTTGCCTCTTACGAGAAAGACACAAAAGTAACACATGTATGGACAGGTCGCGACATCAGAAGGTGTCATTCTCGGAGTCGAAAAGCGCGTCACATCTACCCTCTTGGAGACCAGCTCGGTTGAGAAGATTGTCGAGATTGACAGACACATTGGAGCGGCCATGTCAGGACTCCAGGCCGACGCACGCAGTATGATTGAGCACGCACGAGTCACTTCACAAAACCACGCCTTCCACTACGCCGAGCCGCTCAGAGTCGAGAGCTGTACCCAGGCCATCTGTGATCTCGCCCTGAGGTTCGGTGAGGGTGCTGACGGAGAGGAGAGTATCATGAGCAGACCTTTCGGTGTTGCCCTTCTCATCGCCGGCTTTGACGAGGACGGTCCATCGCTGTAAGTTGGATTTTTATATGAACAATCATCTTTCACGTTCTAACATGATATCACTATAGCTACCACGCCGAACCATCAGGCACCTTCTACCGCTACGATGCCAAGGCAATCGGTTCCGGATCCGAGGGTGCTCAGGCCGAACTTCAGAACGAGTTCCACAAGTCTCTCACGCTGGCCGAGGCCGAGGTGCTCGTGTTAAAGACGCTGAAGCAGGTCATGGAGGAGAAGCTGGACTCGAAGAACGTGCAGTTGGCCAGTGTCACCAAGGACAAGGGCTTCAGGATATACAAGGATGACGAGATGGCCGGAGTGGTGAGCAGACTCGAGTCGAACTAGACAGGACGTGGCGTCATGTTGTACTATACCTTGGGCTTGAGCGCATGGCATTGGCGCAATGGGCGTAATGACGGAGCATCTACATGTTCACGATGCCCGACACTCTGTCTAATTCGAACTTACTCATGACATTCAAAAGTGATGTACCTGTTTTGACTCTTGTGTTCCATCTATTTTCAAAGAGAATGGACATTCACAGGTGACGTACCCGTGTTGACTCTTGTGTTCCATCTATTTTCAAAGAGAATGGACATTCACAGGTGACGTACCCGTGTTGACTCTTGTGTTCCATCTATTTTCAAAGAGAATGGACATTCACAGGTGACGTACCCGTGTTGACTCTTGTGTTCCATCTATTTTCAAAGAGAATGGACATTCACAGGTGACGTACCCGTGTTGACTCTTGCGTTCCATCTACTCTGCATGGAATAGATAATCATGACACTCTTTCTTCGCAGGAACAGTCTATTACTCTACTGTACAGAAACCATCTGCTAGAGTTACAACGAAAAAAAAACCACTTGTATTCGCCTTCGTCCCACCGTCTTCATCTTCATCCGCACGCAAGCCCAGCCCCAGGCACGTTTCGAATACGTCTAGAAGGGATTGTCCTCGGGAGCAATCTCCTTGATAAAGTGATCACCGATAAAGGGCAGCTTGGAGGTGATGTCCTTTCGCACACGGGGAATGTCGGCGAAGAAGAAGAGGGCGAAGATGCCTGCTACGGCGCCGAAACCGGCGGCTGTGAATCCGCTGTTTTAGAGGGTGAGGGTTAGTGTGATGTTCGTCGTGAAGAGGCGGAAAAGACAAGGATGGGAGCGGTTAGACGTACAATCCAGCGGCGCGGCCGAGAGAGATGCCGTGGAAGTTGGGTGCGATCTTGTAGCTAGCGGAGGTCAGATTTTCGTCGCTGACAGTTAGACATGGCGGTTTGACGTACTTTGGACCGTACTTGGACTTGTACGTGTCGTACTTGGGCATCTGCTTCCATGGCTGCATGCCGTGGTGGCCATCGTGCTGGGTGCCAAAGGCGGCCTGGATGGATGTGAGTAAAGTTCTCTGGAGTATCTCAAGCAGACAATTCGACGCACTTGTCGCATTAATGTGGGCTGCATCTTGTGTGGTGTCTGGACTGTGTTACAATGCGCAAATCAAGTGTCATTCAATGCTCGTCGCCGGACGTGAGGTGGTCAGCAAAGTCGCAGTCGCTCCTCCGGCATCTGCCGATGAACGACGCCGATCTCATCTTTGAGGCTCGTGCTCTCTCTCTCTCTCTCTCTCTCTCTCTTTCTCTCTCTATGAAGTGAACGCCTGGAACTTTTGAAACGACCACGCAACAAAATTAAAAGGCCTTACTTAGCAACACCGTTTCTCCCAGGATTACTGGACCGGACTGGACTTCTCAAGAACGGAACAGTACATCACCGAGGAGAAGCTTCAGTTCTACAAAATGGCGACGGTTCTGCAGTCGGCAGTCCGTTTGCCCTCACCTGAGCCAGCTGGCGATGGTCAGTCGCATACGAGTATATCAGCTCGCAAGCGCTCTCCCGAATCGCGCTCGCCTTCACCACAAAGACGCGCTCCACCCCTTCGTAGGCGCTCATTCTCCCGATCGCCGCCCCCCAGGAATAACGGCGCCCTCCCTCGCGATGTCGACAGAGCACGCGCCTTGGAACGTCAAAGACAGGCCGAAAACAGACGCGATGAAGAGGCCGCCGAAGCTGCGAAACCCTTGACAGCGGCCGAGAAGCAAGCAGCTGCAAAGGCCGAGTACGAGAAATTATTGAACATGCGCTCTGGAGGTACCTATGTCCCGCCAGCCAGACTTCGTGCTCTGCAGGCAGAGATTGGCACCGATCCACAGTCCAAGGAATACCAGCGCATGGCTTGGGAGGCCCTCAAGAAGTCCATAAACGGTCTCATCAACAAGGTCAACGTCTCGAACATAAAACACATTGTCCCCGAGCTGTTTGCAGAGAACTTGGTCAGAGGCCGTGGTCTGTTCTGTCGTAGCATCATGAAGGCCCAAGCTGCCAGTTTGCCCTTCACTGCCATCTACGCCGCCATGGCTGCCATTGTCAACACCAAGCTTCCGCAGGTTGGAGAATTGCTGGTCCACCGCCTGATTGTCCAGTTCCGCAAGGCTTTCAAGAGAAACGACAAGGCTGTCTGTCTGAGTAGCACTACTTTCCTGGCACACCTAATCAACCAGCAAGTTGCCCACGAGATGCTCGCCGCCCAGATTCTGTTGCTTCTGTTGAACAAGCCCACCGACGACAGTGTCGAGATTGCCGTTGGTCTGATGAAGGAGGTCGGCCAGCACATTGAGGAGTTCAACTCACAGATCGCCCTGGCAGTCTTTGATCAGTTCCGCAGTATCCTCCACGAGGCTGATATTGACAAGCGAGTCCAGTACATGATTGAAGTCCTGTTCCAGATCAGAAAGGACAAGTACAAGGACAACCCTGCAGTCAAGGACGAGCTGGATCTGGTGGAAGAGGAGGATCAAATCACCCACAATCCTGCTCTGGACGACCAGCTTGAGGTGCAGGACGGTCTGAACATTTTCAAGTTTGACGCCGATTGGGAGGCCAACGAGGACGCTTACAAGAAGCTCAAGGCCGAGATCCTGGGAGAAGCCGAAGGGAGCGACGACGAAGACGATGACGATGACTCTGATGTCTCGAGCACCGACGATGGAGAGGAGGCCAAGGAGAGAGAGACAGAGATCAAGGATGCCTCCAACACCGACCTCGTCAACCTTCGCCGTACCATCTACTTGACCATCATGTCTTCTGGTGGATTCGAGGAGTGCACCCACAAATTGCTCCGCGTCAACTTACCACCTGGTCTGGAGCATGAGATGCCGTCTATGATCATCGAGTGCTGCTCTCAAGAACGTACCTACAACAAGTTCTTCGGCCTGATCGGTGAGCGTCTTTGCAAGCTCAATCGCATGTGGCAAGAGCTTTTCGAAGAGTCCTTCGCCAAGTACTACGATACCATCCACAGATACGAGACGAACCGTCTGCGCATCGTTGCCCAGTTCTTTGGCCACCTCCTTTCTTCCGACGCCATTGGCTGGCACGTCTTTAGCTCCATCCATCTCAACGAGGAGGAGACGACCTCTTCGTCTCGTATTTTCATCAAGATTCTCATCGAGGAGCTCGCCCAGGGTATGGGCATGAAGAAGTTGAGCGAGAGAATGAAGGACGACGTTCTGCTCCCTTCTTTTGGTGGCATATTCCCCATCGACGATCCGCGCAACACTCGCTTCAGCATCAACTTCTTCACTGCCATCGGTATGGGTGTGCTGACCGAAGGCATGAGAGAGTACCTCAAAAACATGCCCAAGCCCTCTCTCCCAGCCTTGCCAGCACGCGAACCAACCCCAAGCGACAGATCGCGAAGCGTGTCCTCCTACTCAAGCTACTCCAGCCGATCACGCCCGCCATCTCGTACTCGTGGCCGTGGCCGCAGCTACACCCGCTCGCCCACTCCCCCTCGCCGTGGAGGCCGCGCAAGATCATACTCGGACTCGCGCTCCCCATCTCCAGCTCCAAAGCGCCGCGCGACATCCACATCACTCTCTCACTCGCCGCCCCCCCGCCGACGTCGCGCAACCTCAGACTCCCTATCCCGCTCACCTTCTGCAATCCGAAGACGTGGCCGTACATCCTCACTCACACCTTCTCGCTCACCGCCACCAAGGCGCGCAGCCCGCAGAGCCAGCTATTCCCGCTCTCGCTCTCGCTCCCCCTCTTATTCCCGTTCCCGTTCCCGCACCCGCTCACCTCCCCGTCGCCGCCACACAGCCTCCCTCTCTCGCTCACCCAAACCAAAACGCAGCACAGCCCTCCGCCGCGCACCAAGCTCGCCCTCGCCCTCGCCCCTGCCCCGTCGCCGCAGAGACAGCTACACCCCCTCCCTCTCGCGCTCTCCGCCTCCCCGTCGACGCACACCGGATTCGCGCTCGTGTTCCCACTCTCCGCCGCCGAGACGCGCAGCCAGATCGCTCGAGCGGCGTCCGGCTGTCGGCAGACCGAGGAGGAACACGAGTAGTCCCGGAATCTCGCGGTCGCCGTCGCGGTCACCGCCGAGGAGGCGTTCACCTATTCCCACTCGGGGGGGCAGACCGCCCACGAAAGTTAATGGCGATGGATCTGTCAATGGGAATGGTGGTGGTGGGGTTGATGATATGGATGGTATTCATCCCAGTCGGAGGGGTATGGTTGGTGGTGGACGACCCAAGGCTGGCGATTTCATGTAAGGAAGAAAAGCATTGCGTCAGACTGTTATTTGTATAGCGCAGCATGGCATGGCATATTATAGCAAAGGCTTATGAACTTGGACTCTCGAGAGAGACTGAAAGAAAGATGGTTCAAGTCGGATCAAACGTGTTACCGAGTGTAATCAAGTAGACCTCAATCAGAAACACACGTCTCACTCCGGCTTAGACCATTCGAGGCCTCGGACGAGCATTTGTCAGGACCCTTTAGTATGCATACCTGGAATATATACATACTGGTGAGAAAGTGCTGTCAATCATGCCTCCTCGCTGCGCTTCGCTTGAATGCCTTTTGCCTGTTGCTGCCTCATCTCTGGCATCAACGCAGCCATCTTCGGCCGACGCTCCCACCTTCATACCACAGTCTCATACCAACACCAGTGTGCCGTCTTCCGTCATGGCCACTGCAACGAGAAACGATGGTTTCATAAACCATTTGTCAAGCTTAAGCGACTGGAGCAGACTTGACCAGCTGAGTCAAGCCGGAGCAGCGTGGAGGAACATCATCCTCGTTCTCCGCCGTACGGTACGACATATAGCCTGTGCCGAAGGCGCACGAACGGACGGGGCTCTTAGGAGTCTTTGAGAATGGGGAGGATGTATCACGCTCGGGGGTGGCCTTTCACATTAGCTTAGTCGAACAGATTAGTAGGCTTGATAATTTTACCTTGTACTGGTAGTCGTTGGTACTGACCCCGCCATTCTCACTGTTCTGTCTGCCAACCGACAAGCTCGAGAGAGATGGCAAGGTTGCGGTGACTGAAGCACTTTCACAAACTTCGTCAAACGCTTCAGTCTTTCTGTCCTCTGGGGGAGGCATGATAATTCCTCCAGATCGCCGCTTGTCCTCGCTGAGATAGGCAAGAAGATGATCCAGACCAAGGCGGAAAAAGTCAACGTTCAGGTCCTGGTCCAGAGTTCTGAGACGCTTGTCAATCATGGCAGGCGTCAAAACAGCACGAGCCAGCTCTGGGAAGGCACTCTTCAATTTTCTGATGTTGCGGTCCAGAGAGTAGCCACAGGCATCGAGCACCTGTAAGTCATCAGTACAAATTAAAAACTTGGTTTCGACCTAGACCTTCATACGCAGATAGCACGATCATGAACTCTGGTCCAGCTTGGGGGGAAGGCTGGCGTTGCCGGAAACCGGCCGCCGGTTGGACTTGGAAAGGACGATGCGACTCTCGGTGAGCGAGGTTGGGCATCGCGAGCAGAGAGTGAAGCCTTAGAAGTTGATGGGCGGACCTCTTTGTTGTTGCTCAGGGCCATGACACGACCCTTATCATTGCCATTGGCCAAGGAAGGCAAAGGCCAGTGGGGGGCAGGACTTTGAGGTCTCTCGAAAGTTGATGAAGGAGCTGAAGGCATAGTTGACTTGGTGCAGACGTTTGGAGTGTTGTCACATACGTCGGGTTTGCCGGATTTTCTAGGTGTAGTGGGGGCGAGGCTGATACTGTTGAGGTCAGCAGCCAGACTTAAATTGGCAGCTAGGCACCTGAATTGTACCTCTTGTCCTGGATGGACTCGGGCACATGCTTCTTGGCTCTGCCCTTACGGCCTTCCAACATGCCCTTGACGAAGATGGAGTTGGGAAACAACATGATGGTCTGTGAAGACTGTCAGTATCAGGCAATGATTTATTGAGGGTCGAGACTTACCACACTCCTACAAGGAATGATCAAGTCTCCGTGGTTGGCTGAGTCAATTGGCCTGCTTTTGCAGGGTGCAAAGAGGCCTAGTTTACGACTGAACGTCGTCGAGATCGTGTTTGATACCAAACACACAGTAACAATTGTCGTTGTAAGACGGGGAAATGAAAAGTGCAGGCAAAACGCGAAGGCAGTAAGGAGCGAAGCTTGGAGCGTGACAACAAAGGAAGGTACGAATCCCTACTTCCCAGAAAAGAAGCCAAGGACGTCAAAGCACTTCGTGCATGTAGCGTAGAATGGAATGAATGCAAGATGATGAGGTAATGGTGGTATCTCTCCACTTGTTGACTTTTGATGGCACAGATACGAGCTTCCAAAAACGATCCCCTAATGTACAAAACGTCTGTTGAGAGTATACTCACCGAGTCGTTCACGCGTCCCACATGTGCAGCTTCCTTAATAGCTTCCCAATCCCGTTACGCAGTCTATGTGTTCCCCGTAGCTATGCATCTAATGGGTATATGATCAACTTAGTTCTTAAGGCCGATCTTGCTCAACAAGTTACCGGAAGGCTTCTCATCGAAAACACCGAGGAGGCTCTTCCAGACAGTGCCAGGTTCCTGGCTTGCATCAATACCCTTCCAGATGCCAGTCTTCTGGTAGTAGTTGACGACAGGGCCGGTCTGGTCGTGGTAGGTCGCCAGTCTCTTCTTAAGAGTTTCGGCGTTGTCATCGCTTCGCTGTATGAGGGGCTCGCCAGTAATGTCATCAGTCATGTTGGTCTTTGGGGGGTTGAAGATCTTGTGGTAGGAACGACCGGATGCAGGGTGGACGAGACGGCCGGTGATTCTGGCAACAAGGAGCTCGTCGTCAATGCGGAGCTCAACGGCGTGCTTAAGAGGCTGCTTCCTGGGTGCAAGCATCTGGTCAAGACGCTCGGCCTGGGCAACAGTACGGGGGAAACCATCAAGAATAAATCTGCCTGCGTCAGCTCGGCGCATTTGCAATGTCTTTTCTGTGACGACGAAACATACCCGTTCCTGCAGTCCTTGTTGTTCTCAAGCTCGTTCTTGATCATGCCAATCATGATCTCGTCGCTAACAAGGCCACCCTGGTCCATAATCTTCTTGGCCTGACGTCCCAGCTCAGTCTTTGCTGCAACTTGTGCGCGAAGCATGTCACCGGTAGCCTACAAGTGCGCGCGTTAGTTTCTATACCGGCCGTGGTCTCATTGGGGGCGGCGCTATGCTGTGCGCCGTTCCGAGATTACGTACCAAGTGGCAGACGCAGTACTTGTCCTTGATCCTAGGAGCCTGGGTTCCCTTGCCTATCACATCTCTCAATACGTGCTTAATTGGGTCATTTAAGATTCAACCTACCTGCACCGGGAGGACCCATGAGGATCATTCTCATACCATCCTCAGCAGGAGCCGACGATCCAGTGGCCTTTCCTTGTAGTCTGGCCTCAAGCTCTGCGACGCGAGCCTCGAGCCTGTCGACAGTGCCCTTGAGCTGATCCACCAGCTGTTCACCGAGAGGAGCCATTGTTTCTTATAAAGATTGAAAAAGGATTGAGAGGACGCGATAGGACAGCGACTGGCGTATGACAGATGTGAGCTGGCGAGAGAAGTCACGAAGGCCGAGGATGCTGTGTCTATTCAATGTTCTTTCAGCCGAACCGAGCTGCCATCACCGGCCACGGGCAGTTCATGTCTTGGCGGGAACACCTCCGACCTCCGCTTTCTCCCCATTCATCCGCTGTACTGCCGTAAACTGACTTTCCACTCTTCCGCAATACGCGCCGAAGTGGTCGGCTATCGAAGACCAACTCACGGCAAGTTTCTTCCTTCGATTTTCCATTGACGTGGCCAGGATCCATGCGTCGTTGAGGTGCAAGATACATTGCCTATCTTATTAATTAGAGCTATGGCACCGGAGTGACTGATCGACAACGCAATCTTCTCTTCCAACGCACTATGCCTGATGACCACTGGCGTACTTGATTGTACTGCCATGCCATCATACTATGCTGCTTAGCAATGTGCTTGTCGAACACTGACCTGCTTGGTATAGTGTTCAATGCTCATATCATAACTTACGTCGGCTCGGCTTGCCCTCTAGGCCATCGAGTGCTCTCACTTGCTCACTTGCAATTCCTTCCTGCTTCACTTCCTTCGCACTACTCTTATCGGACATAGACTTTTTCAGCGTACCTAGAAGAATTGTGACCTTTTTCCAGCTGTCTATCACAAAAATTAAGTATGAGGCCTTGTCGTAAAGTTCTTCTTGCTTGGTTTCTACGGTCGACCTCCCAGACCTTTCTGTGTACCAAAGGCCTAGTCTTCCGGGTTGTCGGACTCCCAATTTTGCCTCAGGTTTCCAAGAACTCACACTTCTAGCAGCCTTGATCCATCTCACATAATTTCCAAAGGGAAAAACGAGAATATTCTTTCCAAGCGGCATCCAGGTGTAAATACAGGATTGTATTTCCTGTAAACACTCGCATAGAACCAGAGCAATCCCGACCACAATGAGGTAAGAGCGAGGGCTGTGTGAGGACCAATGCAGATCCAACCATCAATGTGAATACTCCGTCTGGACTCATGCTCAGAGCCGAAGACCTCATATTCGTAGTCAGTGGAAGCAAGTTGATGGAGCCTTACTTCGGATTCAGTCAGCACTGCAGGAAGCTATGCCCAACGATCAGTCCACTTGGTGATAAAGGTATTGAAGCACTCGCGTTCCTCGGTGGGGAAAATCTTGTTCTTCTCAGGCTTTGTTATATTGGTTGCTTGTATCTGGGTAACCCTGCGCTGTATCGTGGAAGCTTGTGAGTGCATGGTGATTAGTCTACCACTGCTGGATTCCTGAAAGAAATGTTTCTTCTGTATCCAGTGCAGGCATAAGAAGACACCGGAATGCTGCAGTACCCGATCAGACCTTTACATCGCGTCAGATGAGTTCCCTACATCCCGAAACATGCCACGAAACTTATCTGCAACAGAAGTCAGCTATATAGTTGAATGGCTGAATGTTATGCTTGTTAATTAGCGTTACAAGTATGTCTAGTCAGTCAAAGGCATTAGTAGCCTTGAGAAAAGCGTGTCAAAGTGCACCTTCCACAACTGACCAAAGCTCTCATCAAGTAGAGTTCAGTGGACAGTCAGAGCTGAATGACGAGCTTGAAGTACAAGAACCTCAGAGAGTTGGGGAATGTCTTCTAGCGACAGCATACGACTCGAAACATCCCACCATAATGATTGCAGGGTCCAGAAGCCACAATCGCTGTCTTGTCCTTGGTCACCGAAGCAAACATCTCATGTAGCTGCTCATCTTGCATCTAGACGCACAGCACACCGAAAGGATGAAGAACTGGAATTAAGTGGCTCGTGGAAAATGAGATGCCACCACCAGCCAGGCAACGACGCATGTACGCTGACTACAATCGAGCTGCATATTCTTTGAACGATGCCATCTATTCCAAACTGTGGTGCTATCCTCTAGGACACTGTCAAGCGATCCCACATTCGCGACCATGGGGTGCTGGTGGACAGGGTCTCCCTGTTCATGTGCAATCTGACGAGATGTCTTTATATATAGCTATATTCGGGTGCATGTCAATGTCCTTGCACGTAAGTTTTACATATATACATATAATAGTATCAGCCCCTCCACTCCAACTAGTCAGTACTAGCGACCCTGGGAACACTGATGTTATCATCAGGGAACCGAATAGTCCTCTCCAAGGGTCCCGTATTGCCACTAGGTCGATTGACACCATAGGTATCTCCAACGGGGGATTCACTAGCAGTCGAACTCTGGGCAATGGCTCTTCCAATTGGCCTGGGGTCTTGAGGTGAAGAAATGCTGGGGCCCGAATACAGGCTGCCCTCTGTCCGTCCAAATCTTTGAAGCGAGTGTGGCAAAGACGTGGTCCTGCTGCTGAAGGGTGTCCGGAGTTTAGAGAAGCGGTTCCGCAATTGCGGTTCGCCAGGTGTGTCCGTGGTGGTTGCTGATACTGCATCCCACGATACAGCAGCCGAGAATGTTCGTGGAAGTGTCAAGAACACTTTCCCCATTGGGATGCTGAGACCGTGTATTACCTGATAGTGTCAGCTCAATTCAGATCAAGTGGATATATCGCACAATTGAACATACAATACTGCAGATTACGAGGAACCAGATGACAATCAGCATCGCCTCTGAGAGTTTTGCTGCGTCTTCACGTTGAACACCGTCAACGGTGATTTCACGTAGAAATTCTCGGCTTACGTAGAGGTAGAAGATGGCACTGACACCGATGGGCCCAAAGAATCCAACGAAGAGTGCCTGCCTGGTCTGCGTTATCTGGTGAATCTTCTTATGCATAGCAAAGACAATTGGCAGTCGCCGTAACAGCAAAACCAAGATGCCGAGCGATATGAGTCGGTAGATAGGTATAATGTCGTTGTGCGCAAACTTGTACCATGGGGTGATTGCGCCGAACCAAATAAAAACAGAAACATTGAGTAGCATGTCTATGGTTGGTTGCAGGCTGTCGTCAAGTGTTTCCAGTCTGAACCAATCATCCCATGTGAATACATTTCCGGCAATGAAGCAGGCAAGGACATCGTCACTTCCAAACATGCCGGCGGTACCAACGATGAAAAGCTAGAATGTCAGTGGAATGTTTACTTCCGCATTCTCGGGTTCACTTACAGCAAGCGTGATCGCAAAGACGAGGAAACTTTCACGATCAACATACTTCCTCTCCTCGGCGAAATGAAGAAGGTCCTTGGCAACCCATCCCACGACTGCGCCATATACAACACTTAGGCAGATCTCATATCCCCAAGTCTCGCCAAACCAGTACCCTATAGCTTTGCCAGCACCGCCGGTCTCCCCAGCCCCGCCATCACCGATATATTTGATCAGGTAAAGCGGCAGGAACAGGAAAGGGTAACCAAGACCGTCATTCGCGCCCGACTCGGCGATGATGATTTTTTGGAGTTCACGCGGAATATTGGCGTCAGCAAATTTGCCCTTGACAATGCTATTTGAGAGGACTGGATCTGTGGGAGTCACACATGCCCCAATGGCAAGAGCAAATAGAATGCCGGTATCCGGTACCAAAGCCCAGACAAGCAAAGATGTGGATATCCACATGCTGCACATGCCCGGGCCTAGAAGTAATGACAGAGACTTCCACTCTGTCTTCAAATACTTACTAGGCAATTGAACACCAGCCAGGACAAGCTGGACACCGAGGACCAAGCGCGTAAAGTACAACGTGATAGTCTCGAGACTCTGTTCATCTCCCAAGGCATAATCGAGAGGCCTTATGAAGTTCGTTGCGTGAGGCGAGAAGATCAATCCCGCGACAAGGGATATCACTGTAGTTGTGAATTAGTATCATCGACAAGGGCTAGTCTAACATAAGGACGTCACCACTTACAGGCCTCGGAAAGATAGAACTTCTCCTTGAGCAGGTAGGAAACAAGACCGAACAGTGTGATGAAACCACCGAGTACGGCGCAGACAATATTGAAATTGACAATGGAAAGAGTAGGCATGCCAGACTGATATACGCGCCAAGAGGTACAAGTTGTTGCCGCACGCTATGGATCGATTACTGCCTCTAGACAAGGACTGTTGAGCTTTTTGCTAATTTGCAACGCACTCGCCACCTGTAAGGAGATGAAAGTGCTCGGAAACCTTGTATATATGAGTAGACCAAAATTTGCTTGAGATGCTGGACACTTGGTGAATACAAGCGATTGAGGGCGCAATATGTATCCAGACGTACTTGTGTAAGAACTCCTGCAAGGTTTACAAACCCAACATGAGCGGGAGTCACAAATCCAAGCGCCAAGATTGATTGGTGCGGTGTGTTCCGTAAGGAGATAAGGTAACCTAATGCAGCATAAGGTGCAGCTGTAACAAACGTTTGTTGCCATTATTTATGGTATTTCCCATTAATAAAACGTAACCATGAATGCTTGAAATTCATCAAGGCCGGTTTCAATGCCTTGTAAGTTACTCATGAGACCATAATATGCTCTACCATCCGGGAGTGCCCCAGTGCTGTTTCCCTTGCACTCCGATAGAGACGTTAACGCTATGCTGAAACAATTGAACCACGAAGGTTGCTCCACCCATGACGCCAAAAAATGCGTGTGATTCCCCGTTGAATGCAGTGTCCCGAGTCCAAACTCACTTCAAGCCAACACCGTACCGTATCCTGTCCTAACTAAGCCATACCTTTAATTGCTTTCGATTTCGCTAGCCCGATATGCGGATGGACTTAAATTACGTTTATCGGTCGGCGTGCGACTGGGGTCAAAATTGTGCGTGTCTCGCGCACTATCTGCTCTGTTTCTGTTCTCAGCACCGGTCGCTGAAGAAGCGCTATTTCTTCGTGTCTGACCTTGGCCTGGGGAGATTGGCAGTGCCATTTGTGGCAAAGTGTGGTTGTGTGTTGAAGGATAGGCTGCCTGAGTATGATACCCAGCACCATTCACAGCCGGAGAGCCGTTGCTGCTGCCACTCTCCCTTGCCGCAAGCGACCCTGGAGTTGGGTATGTATATACTTGTGGAGTTGGCGGTGCCTGCGTAGAGGATTGAGACGAGGGGTTAGCCAGATGAAATACGGGTACATTGGCACGGCTCGCCATCTCGATCTCGCCAATCTGCCAGTGCATAGCCTCCGCAGCCCGCCATGGTAATTGCATTTCTTTAGCAATCTTCTCCCACATGTCCTTCTTAAACCTATCAAGCGTGAGCAGCTTTCCGGATGCAAGAAATACAGCAGTAGTGATAAGCGGGAACGAACCTTTCGTAGAGCCTTGCAAGCTTGTTCTTCTTCTCGTCATCCCACTCAGAGCGGCGCTCAAGGTAGTTCTGAAAGCGCAGCCGGCAGCTGATGGCGCTCCGTCCCGGTAAATGCTTGGAAATGTCTTCCCATTTCATTCCATTGCCTCGGAGCTCAATAATTGCGGCGTCTTCCTCACCGCTCCACTTCGACTGCTTCTTTTTGGCAGGCGATTCTGCAGGATGCGAACCTTGAGGTGCCATCCGCTTGTTTGCCGGTCCAGACATGGCGCTGTTCGGAATAGTCATTGGCAATGGAGGGATTGACATTCTACGTTCTGGCCCGGATATAGGAGGCAAGGGGCCGTAAGTTTGCTGATGAGGATGGTATGGAGCCATTGGAGGAGCATATTGATGCTGCGAGTATTGTGAAGACTGGTAGCGGGTAGGCATGGGTTGGTAGCCATGCTGATGTGGGATAAATGGAGGCTGCAGTACACTGCTCGTCATCGGAGGTAGTGCATGGGGATGAGGATCTTGCTCTGGTCTAGATAACTGTCCGTTGTACGAAGCCTGAGAATTTGAAGTTGCACTGGCGTTGTCTGGAGACGGGCTATGCGGCGCCCGCTCCAGCAAGGAAGAAATGTCCAGCTTGGCGGTATTCGCTGGGTGAAGTCCAGCAAATGGGCAATTAAATGACTGGCTCACTAAATCAGGAGGAACAACAGGCAATGGTTGTTAGATTCGCTGCTTGTTTTAAAGACAATGGCAATCGTAGATACTGCGAGAGGAAGAGAGCGGGATATGTATCAAGGTCCCCGAAAGAAGAAATTCCCTAAACGAAGTAGGGCTCGGCTTGCTGATTAAAGATGTGTGGTTCTGGGTTTTGTATCCGTAGGAGTTTGCGTCGGGCTGCAGTTCGCGCTAAAGTATGAGTCGATCGAAGCAAGTTATAGTTTTGATCGCCAATGGGGCGGATAGTACAAGGAGGATCAAGGTTGGAGAAAGGAGATGGGAAACTGCGCAGATAATTTGAGTAAACGGAACTGCTCAGAAGAGTGTTCAGAAGCGACGCAATGACTCGAGTGACATCAGTCTTGCGGCGGTGGAGATCGAGTGGTCGGGAGGGACTATGAGCTTTTTTCCCAAGGTTGGCGCCGGGCGGATGCTCCCTAAAGTATGTGGAACGGCGTAAAGAACCAGAAACACTTGGGAACCGCGTCCATTAGATCCAAGCCCATGCTCTGCTATGTGCAAACACGTCTGGGCCGAGATCCAATAGTCGTGTGAGCAAGGGATGAAACGACTATCATCCAAATAAATGGTAATAGAAAGACGCTAAGTAAGGATGGTCCACTAACTTGAACGTTGCAGTGATGGCACGCTGTAGGCATGCGCCGGAGCGATCCTTGGGCAAACTGCTTAGACGAACTATTTGTGACAGCAGACAACGCCACGCCATGCAACCTGGTAAAAGGTTCGAGAGACAGGGTTTAACTCTGGCACTATGCAAGAACAGCTGGCCAGGGATGCAGATTTTAGCGGTCGATCCATGCTCACGCGCGGAGGTGGTAGTTGCTTTTTGGAAGGTGAGGCTCTAACCAAGGTTTGGTTCGCACCCGCCATTCGCTTATTAGTGGGACCGGACACAGGGACTCCCCTCGAGGTCATCTCGGTTGACAATGGCATTATCGCCCTGACCATTCACCGGATGGGAATCTGGTTGAAACATTCCATCCTCCTGCCGCAAAGCGAGCGGTGAAGAGATGCACCATACCGCGTGTGACGTAGGGCATGCCTGTGCAGAGTAAAGGATGGGCTCCAAAGAACCATGATCCGCGACATTCTGTCACTTTACCTGAAGTTGATCGTGCATCCTAGCCGAACAATCTCCATGATAAATCCCACACGAGATCTCGAGTCACCACAGCCCAGTGGCGCGGACCAGAGATGCATGCCTTGACCAACATTCTTGTCTTCCTCAGATGGGAGAACGCATTGCGGATCAAAGCGGACTTGTAAGGCTGTGGCGCAGAATCCAGATGCCCAGGACCTGACAGTAAACGGTCGGTGGCGTTCGAAGTCGATCTACCTTGGATTGTAGACCTCTTGAGCGGGTGAACGATTCAGAAACATACTCCGCCCGATGCTAGGCATTTCTCCGGCTCCGCGCAAAGCACAGAGATTTCGAACGCTAGAGCCAAGTCTAAAAGCCGAGATGAGCTATGGGAATCCATCAAGTCGGTGTGTCGTCCGAGATGACTACATTTCAGCTTCGTTCCCGCTGATATCCGCTCCCTTGCAGAAAAACGTTGCATAACGGATACTAAATTACTTCTATTGTATATACATGCTCTATGTATCTCCAGTTCTGGGTAATCGGTACGTTGTGTCGTACTTATGATTGTCCATCTCCATCATCATTTGTCAGATTGACCATGGCGTGGTACGAAGATAGTAAGCGTAAGATGTGCTTTTGCATCAGCTCATCGTGCATGGAGACGAGTCATCGCGATGCGCTCGTGGTTATGACGCGCTCATTCCGCAGGGCGAACCTCGGACGCCGAACACCTGCTCGTGCACATTGATTGCCCACGAACCCTCGTGCTCAACCTACAGAACCTACAAAGTCGGCCCGGACCTTGAAAAGCGCAATTCTTTTGATAGATTCATCTGGAGAAGAAGGCTGACAGTATGTGACATTATGGTACAGTAAGATGGAATCAGCACGTGGTTTCTATGAGTACAGCGGTGTGGCCACGCGCTTCATCATTTTAAATCTTGCAATTCTGGTTGACAGACAATTATCCGATTAGGCGGACGAGGCAAGCCAGGGCAGGCGGCGCATGAGTGGTGTCAAGTAGATCCAGCGGCAGTGCGAGCACGATTATCTTATAGTCTACTATGACTGGACCTTGTGGAAACGGCAGCCGGTGTTTCTCTGGCATCTCTCGCTTAAGCGGCCGCAGTCCGATCCGTGCTCCCTGCATTGGTTCAGCAGCGGCCCGAGAAACACCCTGCTAGCAGACTGAGACGTGGTTCTGGGATGCGTGACATCTCACTGTAAAGGCCCACCCCGCCTGTCTGGAAGCATTACCGTTGTCTCAAAACAAGCCTCATCTGGACCCTCATCTAGACTCTCCCAAAACACTAAAGCCAAGGAACGCTGAACATATATTTAACGTGAGTCATGTCTGGCGGCTCTGACAGCATTTTTCAGGCCGGCAGCCAACAATCCACTACATCTCTGCCGGAGAACAACCGTTAACATTGCGTACCTACCATTAACTCACCATTGACGTCGGCGTAAGTGCCGTCAACGCCGAACAACGAACCATCGAACCATCGCAGCCATGTCCGCAGCAGACATACCTCTCTTGGTTGCCTCAGAGAACGCACGGTCGGAGCGTCGTATCTCTCCATCATGGACGATTGCGCATCTCAAGGACAGACTCGAGCCTATCACTGGCATACCTGCGTCCTCTCAAAGACTGACTCTGAAGGTTGCCTCTTGGCCTGCACAACCTCTGCAGTCTGAAAGTGAGGAGACTACACAGCTGAGCAACTTCCCGCTGCAAGCCTATGCCGAGATACACGTAAGCGCCACCTCTCATTATTCTTTTCCTCCTTTGCACAATACAACGGTCAAATTGGAGTTCGGCACGGGTGGCATATCGCAACACGGTTATTGGATACATAGGCTCCTTATCATCTGTTCCGTTGATCGATTGTATTGTCTCATCAACATGTTCAGGTTGATAGCGGTATCTGGAGATGGCATTCTATAAACAATCCCATCCCTTTCGTCTAGCGCAATATGTACCGTTCCCGGCTCCTGCACTTGATGCTTTTGACCTTTGGCTATTTCTGGGCTAGCTGTTCGCTCTAAGAGCACGACATTCAGGTCGGGCGTTTTGTCGAACTTGACATCCAGATGCTCTGTATACGAGTTGCAAGCTTGCGAAAGTAATCGACTCAATACTATGAGAGCCACTGACACCAGAGCCACGACTGCTAGCAACAATCAAACGATGTGTCTGCTTTGGCTTCTCCGCTTCTGCCGTCATCACCAATGTCTCAACCTCTGCTTTCCCGAGAAAATGGCCAGCTATGGTCATGTCAACACATATGCAGGCAGCGTGCATGGATACAATCAATGATCTCCAATAAATCCTAATCAAAATGTCATTCCCAGGTCGCAGACACCCGCCCCCCTGGCCTCCGCACCAACTACACCGACGTTTCTGCCGTGCCCAAATATGAGATGCCTGTCGACGAATACGAGTCTCGAACGGACAGCGTGCTAGCTTGGAAAAAGGCCAAAAACCTCGGGCGCTTCGACCCCAATGCACCCTCCATTGAACAGCAAAAGATTGCTGCCATTGACCGCGAGGTCGAGGAACGAGGTAAGTGAATACAAACGCAGGGCTCCCAGGATTGTTCTGCAGGAGGACTGTTATATTCTCCCGATCGGCAACATTCCTCTCGACGAAAGGACCCTTCCTACCATAAATCACTTGCCCCACATCCATCAGAAGATTAACGCCGGCTAATGAAACAAATTCAATAGGCATCCGAACCGGACTGAGATGTAGACTTCTCCCCGAAAATGACAACCGTAGAGGCACGATCCGCTACGTCGGTCCCGTGCCAGATATTCCCGGTAGCTTGGGTGCCTGGGTCGGCATCGCACTTGATGAGCCCACGGGCAAGAACGACGGTAGCATCAAGAAAGACGGGCAAAGGTATTTCGAGTGCGGCGCCAACCACGGTGTGTTTGTTCGTGCCGAAAGGGTAGAGGTAGGCGACTTCGAGGTGCTCGATGAGTTTGGTAGTGACGAGGAGTTCTAATTGGAGCACCCTTTCTGTCATGAGGAGTACGAACAGGAAACACGACTGGCGGTATCTAACCCCACGAGAACACTCATTGCGACGCTACCGCACCGCCTCGTTTCGAAATCACGGCCTCCGGAGAACACGTCGCATATTGGTAGGAATGGAGCAAAAAGCACCATACAAAGTCCGCCAGGCATAGAAGCGGTGTGTTTCAGAAACATGCACATCTGTTCTACTAGCCAGTCTTCCTCTACCATTCCACATTGTCAACAGGCACCTATCTGCCGTGTACAACATGGGCAACAGGAAATACATAGGATCCACAGCACAACCAATGATTCTCGAGTAAAACAGCAACGGAACCCCTAGTCGAAAACACCCACAATCTTGAATTGCAGTCTCATCACGGACCGAACACCAGACACGTGCAAACAGTACTCGTAATCGCTAAGGTATACAAATTGCATCAGCAAGTGACCGTATAACAATCCTCATCCATATCCAGGCAACCAGCATCTGGACTTTCCCAAAACAAAAAACCACAAAACCACAAAAGTCCAAGGTATACCAGAAACAACAATAACAATGACTCAAGCCCATTCGATATCCACAGCCAATCCTATTCCAAAGCCAATCTATCCCAAAGCCAATCCTGCCTCGAAACCAATCAACTCGCAGCCCAGTACAAAAAAGTCTACATACTAGCGGTGTGCTCAACAAGGTCCCCCACGACCCTCGATCGCGTATCCACAGCCCACCTAGCCAAGGGAAAATCCCCAGCGGCACTCCTGAAAAAGAAAGATGCAATGAAAGATTATGTGGCTGTCTGCCGTAGAGTACTGTACACGCCACCCCTTTTTGGCGCTTGGAAAAGTACAAGGGAATGGTACTGTGGTACGTACCCACCTGACGGAAAGATAGGACTTTATCATTAGGACGGACAGGACGGGACGATTGGCACGAGGGCGCGGATAGGTAGCCAAAGTGGGTTGGAGTCATGAAACATGATGGCTTCAGATCATGTGCAAATGTACTGCACAGTGCGTACAGGACGGTAGATAGCCAAAGTAGTCGAATCATGTCCCGAGCAAAGTGCAAGTACGTACAGTTGGTAGCGTGACTGATAACGAAAACGGGAAGCAAAAAAAGAACAGCTACTGCGCTGCAACAAAGGCAGTATCAGTTAGCGGGGTATGATGAGATAAAAGGCGCCTAGCTCCACCTCCACCCACCCAACAAAAGCAAAATCCCAATGTAGAGTATCAGTACTTGGGCAGCAAACACAAAGAAGCCATGCCAGTACCCAGCAACACAGGCACACCGGAAAGAGTATACCCCTTTATAGCCTGACCAGGCCCAGGTGACAGAACGCCAAGAAAACACAGCCTGATGTCCTCACCAGGCAGGAACACAAGTACCTTAGCAACCTCGGGAGGTACCAAGAAAAGTCGACAGCCGTCCAAGGTCAAGCAGACCCACCCTCGTCAACACCGGTCTCAATCTCGCAGCCTTGAGAGAAGAAAATCTTGGCTGTATGACGTTTGCTCTCGTTGTGAATGGCGTAGTTATTGCCTATCGCAGACAGGAGAAGTCAGCATGGATATCTCTCATCAGGATCATAGGAAAAAGGCGTAAAAGTGCAAGCGCAAGTGTAGGTCTGTGAGTTAGGAGTGCCTGAGTGAAAGTACACGATGATGTCTCTGTGCAACGAGTCCGGGGCCACAAAAAGAGCGCCAACGCTTGTATGCATCGCTTGCATGCAATTCAAATGCAGGTCTTTCCCCACGGGATATCACCCCACGGCCACAATCACGCGGGTCCTCGCCGAACTGTCGATTACATAAGGCGCGCGTGCACGAGCCGGCCATTCCAGATCCATAGAAATGGCGCAAGCTGCAACTGCACTGGCTGGATCTGATCGCGCCACGTATATTGCACGTACTCCACCATACATGCGGGCAATGTCGTGACACGGTCGATGAACCATCGTTCGCTCCCTCTATTTCGACGCCCGTCGTACGAGAAAGCAGGCTCGTGCGACCGGCCAATGGCTTGGCTTGGAGACTCTGCGTGTGGGTGGCCGAGACATCTCTTTGCTGGCATAGAAAGGCGGTGTGTACACCGCTATTCTTCTCGAGTTTCTCGAAGTATGCGGCAATTGCGGGGGGGGGGGGGGTAGACAGGAAATAGATCGACCGGAAGGAGACAGGGTGTAAAGGAAAGCGCAAAAGGCGAGAAACAAACGTACCTCTGGGAACCTGCCACACGCCACCTTTGGAGATGCCGAATTTGATGTCGCCCACATCCACCGTGACTCTTCCCTCATGTACGAAGAAGATCATTTGCATTTTGCGGGAGTTCTTCATACGTTTGTAACCCTCTGGTGGGACTTCAACCATACCTGCGCCGAAAAAGGGCATCGTCATGACTTTGGCATACCGGAAGGCAGAGCCCTGAACGTCGCGTGTTGCGATGGAGGTCGATGCAAAGGCAATATCTGTCGCAATGGTTAAGGGGGGTTTTAGAATACCATACCCACAGGGCTGTGATGACATACCTTCATGTACTTCGTCATCTGGATTACCAACACCAATGTCAGCATCCCATGATCGGACTTTACCGTTGATGACACCCAGTTCTTCTTCCCAAGCCTCGGGCAGAAGATCCTCATCCTCTACTTCTTCGTCCTCCCTGATAGCTCCCAGGCCTGCCTTCTTCTTTGGTCTGCCGGGGCGTCTCGATGGTTGTTTCGGGCCGTCAGGAACTTCTGAAGCACGCACGATGCCCTCAACTTCGCCATTTTTCCAGAGAAAAGATTCGTTGCACCAGTATTTCAGCGGCTTGATAGAGGTACGACCGGAGCGAGTTGTTGTCGCACCCTCGTCTTCAGCTGGAGTTCCCGCTCGTAACGAAACGATAGATTTAGGGCCCTTCTTCTTGGTGCCACCCTCACTGTCAGCAGACTCGGTATCCCTCGAAGCGCGAATCTGGGAGTTCGGATCACGCTCTACTGGGGGGTGTGGAGTTTTGCGAGGCTTTGACTGCTTGGGCTGACGTCCACGTCCACGCTTCTTAGGTTGGACGGTGTGTTCTGGTTCAGGTTCCTGTTCGTGATCGGTATCTGGTGGAGGAATAAAGCCCTCGGCACTAGAGACGTCGTCATCCTCCTCTACGCCTTCTTGAACAATTTCTTCGTCCCTGTGCACAGACAAAGTCTTTCCTCTCCGGGCAGATTGAGTAGCTGACTGTTCGAGTGTCGTCTGATTTCCACCTGTGGTGTCGTCGGCCATGGTTTCGTCAGGCACGGTTTCGTCAGGCACGGTCTCGTCAGCCAAAGATGGGTCGGCGACCGTGTACTCGGTAGGATCAGCGAGGGTATATTCGGTTTGATCAGCAACAGTATGTTCGGTAGGATCTGCAGTAGTATAGAGGGTATGATCAATATTGGTAAGCTCGGCAACTGTGTATTGGGTAGCATCAGGTTCGGCAATAGTGTGCTCGGTGAGTTCGGGCTCGTTCTCAGTGGTTTCAGCAAACGTCTCTTCTACAATGGTAGGCTCTGGTGCTGCATGTGCTTGTGTGAGATCAGCATCTGATTTTCTCCGCTTTTGCTCGGGCTCGGGTTGGTCTTTTGCTCCAGACTGGTCGGCAGTCTCATTATTCGGGGGCAAATGTTCCCGTTTGCGCTTTTGATTTGAGGATGGCGGATTCACGGATGGTGAGCGGGCTTGGTCAAGTTCTGATTCCGACATAGCAGCCTCTTGGATAGGCTGAAGAATTGTCTCTCCATCAGCCATGCTGTTCATGGCATCGTCGACCATAGTATCGAGAACATCCTGGGCTTCCTGAACTGTCCTGTCGAGCTCTTCAGAGTCACTCCTGTTACGGTGGACGCGCTTCACGGGTGAATCGAAGCCCTCGAAGCTGAACAGGCTCTTACGCGTCTTACGCTGTTTGGCAGGGCCGGGGCTTTTCTCAGTCGTGACTCTGACGGTGACGGCCTCAGCATCCCTGGAAAAGTCTAGTTTTCGATTTGCGCGGTCTGCCGGCTGTTCCGATAATGGCCTGACGGGCGAGTGACGCTGCGATGCTGCGTTCACCGACGAATGGCGCAGTGGAGATCCACCAATATTGGTGTGCCGCGGTGTTTGAGTCTTAGGAGGGAGGCGGGGAGTCTTTCGGAGGTTCAGTGTTTCGGTGATATCAGGGATAGAGCCTATGCGATAAGTATAATCAGCCACTGGTTGGTGTTGAAGGACTGATCGAGGACTGGTATGCGCGATATGTATTTGGATCATTCATACTCTCGGCAATTACCATGTCGGACGAATCGAGTTCTGTATTACCATTCCGCTGAGGTGATGTTTGAGGCGACGGCTCAGCTACCGGCGACGAGAAAATGCCACTGACGGGCTCCAGTCCATATTCATCACGGATGCCCGTGTCCCTGAGCGTAAGTCCTGTTCGTCTGGAGCCTTATCAGCTTCTGACACTTTGTCGTCCATATCGTCTCCATGCAGGGCGTACCTTCCCTGCTTGCCCGGTTCGAAGTATACATTCTCTTTCTGATTGTTGTGCCTTCTTCGGGCCGGTGTTGTCCTCGTCGTTGCCATTGTGTCGCGCTCTACCCAAGAGTGCAAGCTAAATCTCGATGCTAATCCAATGCTGGAATGACTAAAACTGGCGAACGCGACTTTTGTTGTTGCGCGCGCTTCTGACCTTGTTGGTTGACAATGATGTTGTTGATGCACAGCTTGACCTGAACCGAACGTTTCGCTGTTGTGTTTGCGGGGACTTTGCTGTGTTTATCATACCGCCCAAACAGGTTACATGTCGGCTTATCTCCGGTTCAACGCGTCCATTCACGTCTCGAATTAGAAGGCGCGTCTTCTGAATAAATCGACTTGTACATATGCTAAGGGAATAAAGTGATACCTTGAATCCAGCAACAATTTCTTGTTACATCAATAAAACCCCAACAACAAGATTGTTTCTTCGCCATGGACGATCCAATGGAAGACGTTCAAGAGTCTCAAGACTTTGCTCAGGAAACTCCAGTAGACCATGTCTTCATGGCTCCCTCCATTGACAAAGATCAGATCACTGCAGGCACATCTTACACCTACATGTCGCCTATCCCGGAGGTTGTAAAAAGTGACATGACCACAGAGTGTGTCCTCGGAGTCGATGAAGCCGGAAGGGGTCCTGTACTTGGTATCTGTCTTTCCTACTTCGCAATCATTGCTGTCCGCTCTAATCTATATTCAGGACCCATGGTGTACGGGCTGTACTACCTGCCCATTCCAATGCATCGCTCGTTGCTTGCCGAGACACATCACTTTGACGATTCCAAGGTCCTCACTCCTGCATTTAGATCCTCCCTCATGCAGGCCATCTGTACTCCTGGCACCGACTTGTATCAGTCTTGTGGTTGGGCCACACGTGTTATGTCTGCCAGAGACATATCATCCGCTCAGCTGAGGCCTAATGGCATGTACAATCTCAATGCTCAAGCCATGGATGCCACTATCGATCTTATCAAGGGCGTCTTTGCTCAAGGTGTCAATGTTACTGAAATCTACATTGACACTATCGGCCAGCCTGCTACTTACCAGAAGAAGCTTGAGCGTATCTTCCCTACCATCCATATTACCGTCGCCAAAAAGGCCGATTCTCTCTATCCATGCGTATCTGCTGCTAGTGTTTGTGCAAAGGTCACCAGAGATGCCGCTCTCGATGTTGGATATGAAGCTTTCAAGGATGCTGTTGCTCGCGATGACAAGCACGTGCCCGAGCACCCGGCTGCTGGCTGGGGCTCTGGCTATCCCAGTGACGCTCGCTGTTCAGGCTGGCTGAAACAGAACATCGATCCGCTTTTTGGATGGGGCACCGAGTGTCGCTTCAGCTGGTCAACCACCAAGGACTTACTTGATTCCAAACTTGGTGCCAAGGTTACTTGGCCTGCAGCTGATGAGGAGGACGATAGCATGAAGCTTACCAACTTCTTCATGTACAGCGCCGATGATGCAAACACTGGCGAAGATGAGCTTTCCACGTGGTACGGAAGGAGAGCTACTGAAGAGGTCTTCTAAGCGTGCCCGCTACATCATGTGTGACTAGCAATCAGGGCTTTTCGGCCATCACCTGCTTTCACGAGCTCAACAACTGTTGCCATTGGTGTGTCGCTTGTTACACCGCCACATTAATGGCCCACTGGCATACTACGCCTAGACGTCTCCTGCCCACCTCGTCTTGATTCACCTTACCTCACCTTTCCCCTCTTCTATCCTCAACCACCGTGGTAGAGCCCCGCGTACACTCGAACTCAACGATTCCTCAGCTCATCCGGAGGATGGCGTCCGCTTCTATTGATGAAAGCTATCGGCACCTTGATCGAGTTTATCCGTTTCATGGCCATGCAATACCAACAATATACCATGCGCCACTAAGTGCCATTTCAGAATCCCAGCCCATGTACGATTATTCCCAGGCACAACCTTACCATGCACGCCATTGGGGCCGTCTGATAGACGGGTTAGATCAGCATCACCACGAACTCGACACAAACCTGGCTAGTTATGCTTTCACGCTGCCCGACCGCCCGCCATCACCTGAGCAAGATCCGCAAGAAGAAGACAATCATTACAACGATCTAGTGCAACGACGGCGGCGACGAAACCGTGATCGCCAGCGTCGTATAATGGACCAGATTACCATGAATCGAACCCCTCGTGCTGTGCAGCCTGAAGGGCATGAAGAGAATGTAGTTTCTCCGACACCACAACTGATCCCAGAATACTTTCCTTCAACTTTGCAGGCAGATGGTGCCGAGGAGGAGATCATTGCTGATTCGGGAAACCAGCCGATACAGCACTATGATGGAGAGGGGCGCTCCAGAAATCATCAACTCTCTGAAACCAGACGAGCGCGGCGTGGTAGTGATCATTCTCATGTCATGCGAGAGCTTTGGCCACTGGATCACCAGCTTCCACCAGCACCCGGAGATATACACGATATACAGTGGAGCCAGATGCACCGTGGTCGGCGTGTCGATTCTAGCATGTATTGGCCGACCGATCACATTCTCCCACCAGCCCCGGAAGATGCGGGCTCGTACAGGGTGGAGGCGCATCCAAGAACAAGATCACCGTCGTTAGAGCATTCTATACGGATCTCTCGGATAGAACAGATATTGCTGTCTCTTCGCGTTGAGCTGCAACCTCTGGGCGGTGGAGGGGCGGGGACGACTGAGCTACAACCTCTGGGTCGTGAAGGTGCGCGGACGACGGAGCTGGGAGATGAGCTAGATGATACTCCTCCACCTGCATATGCTCCTCCACCTGCATATGGTAGTTGGGATGTTGGGGAACGTGGGTTGCATCGATGAGGGATGTCAGCGGACACATGTATTCTCTGCAGCATTGGCATAGAAACATACATCCAACGGTTTGTAGCTGCTGTGACCCATAGTCTGTAGCTGGGTACGAATCCTTGTCTCTACTGAGCACTGTTTCACCCCTTTGATAATGAAATGCATTGCCAAAGGGAACTCGAAGGCCTTGGGGGAAAAGAAAAGGTAGCGCCTTGAGTAAGGGATGAAATTGCACGTCCATGCATCACTTGATTCGATATGTCATTCAAAAAGGCCGAGTGCTGCTCAGAGACATCTCTTGGTTCATCCCATAAGTCCTTTTTCCATTTCATAAGTTCCTAGAGAAAATGCTAGAGACTTCCACATCAACCAGATGCCTACCGAAAGTCGCAGCAGCAGGCTTTCCTCAAAACCCAGCCAGCCATATCTGAATTTTCCAGAGAAGAGGGCAGTATGCTATACACTGTCATTAGAGCCACTGTAGGGCTCAAGCCTTTTGCACACTCCTTCTCTTTTCTTCCAGACCGCATCTACACGACCGTCTTAGCAGGCGCCTCAGCATCCCCATTCCTCTCCGCATTCCCCACCTGACCCTTCTTCTCAGGCTTCGTAGCCGCAGCCCGAAAACTCTGTTCGAAATCCGCAATGATATCGTCAATATGCTCCGTGCCGACCGAAATGCGAATGAGATCCTCAGTCACACCGCTGGCAGCCTTTTCTTCATCGGAAAGCTGCTCGTGCGTCGTGGACCAGGGGTGAATGGCCAACGTCTTCGAGTCCCCGACATTGGCGAGGTTGGAAATGAGTCTGAAGCCGTCGACGACTTGGCTGCCGGCGTTGGCGTCGCCTTTGACGCCGAAGGAGAGGACGCCGCCGTTGCCGCGGGGGAGGTAGCGCTGAGCGAGGGCGTGGCTGGCGTGCGAGGGGAGGCCGGGGTAGCTCACCCACGAGACGTTTTCGTTGGACTCGAGCCAGTGGGCTAGTGTTAGCGCGTTGCTGGCGTGGCGCTCGCAGCGCAGTGAGAGCGTTTCTATGCCCAGGAGGAGTTGCTGCGCTGCGAAGGGGTTCAGGGCGCAGCCTAGGTCGCGGAGGATCTCGACTCGCACGCGGATGGCGAAGGTGAGTTTGCCGAATGTGTCCCAGAATTTCAGGCCGTGGTAGCCGTCCGAGGGCTCGCTCATTTGGGGGAATCGCTTGCGTGCTGCTGGGGTGCCCCAGTTGAAATTGCCGCTGTCGATTACGATGCCGCCTATGGTTGTGCCGTGGCCGCCGATCCATTTCGTGGCCGAGTGTACTACAATGTCTACGCCGTGGTCGATTGGGCGGCAGAAGTAGCCTCCTGCGCCGAATGTGTTGTCGACCTGTGAGGGAAAAGGTCAGCTTTCTCTAGTTTCGGTCTGAGGTGGAATTTGCATTACTTACAATGACCGGTACGCCGGCTTCGTGGGCGACCTTGACAATGGCCTCGAAGTCAGGGACATTGTATTTGGGGTTACCAATGCTCTCGAGGTAGACGGCCTTGGTCCTGTCGTCAATGGCAGCCTTGATGTCCTCTGCGTTGTCACCAGGGACGAACTTGGTGTCGATACCCAGTCTAGGGAGGAAGACTTTGAGCTGGTTGTAAGTTCCGCCGTAGAGGTTGGTTGTGGAAACAATGTTGTCACCCACGCCAGCGAGAGCAGCGAACGCCATGAATTGTGCAGATTGGCCGGAAGAGGCCGCCACGGCGGCGATGCCTCCCTCGAGGGCTGCGATACGTTTCTCAAAGACATCGACTGTGGGCTACTTGCTGTCAGATTTGCATGGCAGTGACGTTCTAGGTGGGTGGAATACGCACGTTCATGAGGCGAGAGTAGATGTTTCCAAATTCTTTCAGGCCAAAGAGCCTCGCACCATGTGCCGAGTCATTGAAGACGTAGGACTGTCACTCCTGCATCAGTGATCCGTATCCTCCCATTGTCCTTTTGTCCGGTACGTGCTGCACATACAGTAGTTGCGTAAATGGGCACAGCACGAGAATTGGTCGCCGTGTCAGGTTCATGACCTGCAAACAACCATGAGCAATTGACCTGTAACCCGTTCCCCTTCCAAGGGTAATCACCATCTCACTCACCAGCATGGAGCTGCAGTGTCTCGAATCTCGGAGTGGCTTCTTGTCCACTCATCTTGGATATCTGATCCTTGAACAATTGCAATCGATTATTTGCTCTTGGCATGCAATCGAATCATAAAGGTCTCTGTTTGTAACGAATCTGAACAGGAAATGAAGCAAGGCTCTGGTATGTATACGACTGCAATATACGAGTAGAACAAAAAATATTAATGACTGTAAGGTACCCCGCAGTTCGGTCATATGGCGTGCTAGCAACGGATCGAACCATTGCATTTAGCTTACTTGCGCATGTAATCTCACGTACTCTGAAGGAGCTGAGCCGCTTCACCGCCGTCTTTTCGAGACTGGCAAACATGATGTACGATGCCCAAACAGTAAGGTAGTTGGAACAAAGGATCAAAGGATGGCAGTCTAGGACACCAGGACGATGAGGGACCGATAAGACTTATCAGCCTTTCGGAGATATTAGCAAAGTCCGTGCTTCCATTAACAGACATAAGGTACCTTAAGTTAAAACCCAGGAGTGTGGGTCGGCCTATTGCTTATTTGATTAATTGCATAATAAAATCTCAAGAATGTATGATTCCACGCCAAACGCCTCGCTCGTCAAGCATATCTGCTCTTTCTTTTTGCTGCGCCCAAAGAATGTGAACTCCAAAATGTGTTCCACCTCGAGTACAGTTCCTCTCACACGCCAATCAACAAGACCAAGCCGGCCAGCCCTGCCACTGCGAATGCCGTGCTCACTGCTCCTCCAATTCTGCCAGCATCGTTGAGATAGTACACTGCCCCCAAATAACTACAAGTCAAATTACTAGTATCGTCACTCCTCTGTCCGTAATCCGTCTCCAAGCCTCTTCCGGGATAAGGACAGCCAAAGCCTAACGCCGCAGGACAGCTCTGCACCAAGCTATAGCACAGATCCTCACAGGGCAAGACTTCCTTGTACGGGCCCGGCCTGATCATCTCATCGATGACTGCTGGATTTCGCGAAGAATTCGACGCGAATACGGTACCATACTGTTGATTATAGGCCATTGAGTCGCCTGGAGCACTGGACATAGGCGTATACGCGGCCATGAGCGCACTCGGAGCGAGCGAGGAATGGTTGATGAATTCCTGGCCCATGTTTCTCGGTTGCAGCCAGTCGTATTGAGAAGAGAAGTCCTCGCAGCGGGGCATGCTTACCGCACAGAGCCATTCCTTGTAGGCGGCAGCGCAGTCGTCGCAATCCTTGGCCGTAGAATACTGAGCACTACTCGTCGTATTGCAGGGAATCTGTTGAAGCGAGTAGTTGAAGTTTTGGTAGAGATTGGCGGTGTAATTGTCGTAGACGGCAGAAAGCTCTGCCATAGTACCGTATGTGTATGGGTTACTGGGCACGGCGTAGGCGACTTCGTTACAGAAGGTTAGGTTAAAGATGAGAGCGCAATTACCGTCTGAAGTTTGCTTGTTAGAGTAAGGGACAAGGGAAGGAAAAGCTGACACTACCTGACTTAGTGAGAGCGCTGACAGGCTGCCACACTTGACCTCCTCCACCCACAACACCTGGACCCGATTGAGTAGAGTTGCCGTTCATAGCCAGGAATACTGAATAACTCGAGCTCGCGTTCAGACTACGTATGTAGAACTGCTCCTTGGGCTTGTTGCCCAAACCTCGCGTAATCATGCCCATCTGGACAGGTTCGGTGATGCCGGCAGGATCAGCAGAGTTGGCAATGATCTGAGCGGGAGCGGTCTTCAGTCCGCAAAAGCTGTTTTCCAACCCCCAGATAGACGTGTCATTGTCGTTCTGAGCAAACACCATGAACGGCGTAGTCAGGTTCATCCATTCCTGATACACTCTCTCGTTGGGATTGGCTTGGGTGAGATTGTCGGTGACAAGCAAGATGTGGCTCGAGTCTGTATCGACTAGATGAAGCAGAGCGGTGTTGTGCGATGCGTGGTAGTAGCCATCAATTGAGACGGCCAGGTCATAGTTCCATATGCCGGAGAAATTATTGGGAAGGCTCGGAGCAGAAACTGACATGTAGACATCTCCAGTAGCATTCATGGAAAAATTGGCAAAGCCCGAGGTGAGTGGAAGAGCCATTTGTGTGCCGTTGGTGACATTTGGGCCTGGACTGACGTTGGATGTGTCGTTTGATACATAAAGTGTCAACTGTGGCGGGGCACTGGTCTGAGTGGATGAGGCATTCCATCCAGGCTGGAGGCAAGTGTTTATAGATATAAAGACCTGCCGTGACTCGGTGTCTTGCCTCGGATACAGGTCCCGAGCCTTCAATTCTCTCCTCAAGAAGGGATCATCATCGCCGCTGTCATTTTCGTCAATGTCGCTTGGAAGACCAGGGCCCGGATCAGAGTAGTTGCCCCACAAAGTAGCGTTGGGAAAAACCCAGACATTGATCTCGCCAGCATCGATATTCAGCTGTCCAGGACTGTTGTTTCCGGGGATGGTGTTGACACCTGCCGCCGCACGTTTTTGACTGCCAGCTTGCTCCTTCAAGACGTCGACGTCCTCCAGCTCTTCATCTCCAGCAATGGCCTGGGCCCAGCCACTATGCACATATTCGTCCAGTTCATCACTCGGATCTGCTATCCGCGCCCAATTGTGATCATTCCCTCCTCCTGCTCGGCTTCGGCTGTTCCCCGTAACGTCTATCTCGGCCGCATAAGCAAAGCGCGGGCTCCACAAGAAAAAGTAGATGATGACCAGTATGAGGGAGGCGGTCAACGATACGGCAAACCGCGATTGTAGGGGTGTGAGCTTAGGAAATCGCATCTCGCAAAGAGAAGCGATTGATATGGACGTCGCTATGAAGAACGAAAGTGGTGTGGTATGAGTGTAGCACTCTGCGCGCAGCTGCGCGAATGTCCGTAGGTGCTACCAATGCAATCCGAGACTTGTCTTACAACACGTATGCCTGGGCCAATATAAGAAGTGATAGTTGCTGATGATTGGTGTCTTGTGTGATGAATAATTTCATATACTCGTATTCAGGTCCCAGGTCCATAGGTACTTGTGGAAGATCGGAAGCCATCAAGGTCTCCTCCGCACCGGCAAGAAGACGCGAGGCGTTTGGCCGCGTCAGCATCCAAGTACCTCATTACAAGTCGGAGTGGATTGACTACCTAGGCAGGAGCGGCAACATGTACAGATTCATTTCATCAGCCTCTAGTCAAGTTGTTGTACAGATTTTGACTATATGCGCCAAATACCCAACCCCCTTCATGACCTCATCATGCAAGTCATAACGCGCCGGCTAAATGCAATGCTTGATTCTATGTAGAGCACCAAACGCCACCCTGCCCTCGTATACATCCATAGCCTGACTCTCTTCGACGTGTTGTCATGTCGATAGTCGTCAATGAGAACATTCGTACCAAGCTCCTCGGTTCAAACAACGTGTCGTCTTGCACCATAAGCGCGTGAGATGATGTTGTGACAATGCTAAATTTGTATTTCATGTTCTTATGTCTTCCGCTGGACGAGGCGGGTTGTCCATGGCGAGTAATCGTGTGTAGATGTGGCTAACCTACATCATGCCGTTGAGAGCCTGGTTGGCATATGCCTGTTTCAAAAATTAGCCTTTCACTCCAACGTCAACATTCTTAGCTTCAGATGCATACCATAGGCTTAATGTCAGGATGCGGTACAGCATCGAACTTGTGGAACTCCAGCTTGAGCTCAGGGCCAATGTTGATGTAGGCACCCTTGTTCTCGGTACTGTCACAATATCTTGGTGCGGAGAAGACGGTGATACAGCGTCCGTCGTGCTCTTCCTCGTACCCCTCCATCCTGACCTCGTGGGATCGGATAATTGCCTCGAGACCGTTGTTCTCGCAGAAACGCTTGGTCACGTCGGGGCCGAATTGGAGACCAACACCACGCTTGCTTGGCCCTCTGCCAGGGGCGGTCTGAGGGTCTGTCCAGAGCATCTCCATCATCAAGCCGCTCTGACCAGGCTGGCGCTGGTTGTGCCTATTCAGCTTGCGGATGTCGTCCAGGGTGATCTTGTCGTCCGAGAACAAACCTCCGTGAAGAACAAAGTATTTGTCTCCAATGAGGGTTGCAAGGGGGAGGGCAGAGAAAGACTCGGAGAAGACCTTGAAGATACGCTCGTTGTACTTTGCCTTGCACTCGCCCTCGAAGCCGTACATCCTGTTCATGTCATCGGTCTCGTGGTTGCCGCGGTTGAGGTACATGGAGTTGGGTCGAAGCCACTTGTAAGCGTAGAGCAACAAAGCAATCTCGCAGGACCAGCTGCCTCTATCGACAAAGTCACCGTTGAACAGATATGCGTGATCCTCGGTAGGGAAGCCATTGAGTCTGAAGATCTCGAGCAAGTCAAAGAATTGACCATGCGTATCACCGCAGACAGTCATGCGGCGACCTTGGTTGATCTGCGTTTCCACCATGGTGGGTTCCGCGTAGACAATATCCTTCACGGCGAGGATGATCTGGTAGACGTATTTCTTGTGCAGATGTTTGCCGTTCTTGAACCTCACAATCATGTCGTCAATGAATTCTTGCGTCATTTCGTTTTCGAGCTTGGCACCATCGTAGCTGTCCTCGACAATCATGTTGTCCAGGTCGAGACCCTCTGCGGCAGATGGGGCATCTGCAACCTCGATAGCCTTGAGGAAGGCATCGCGCTTGACTAGCTTCTGGCATGCATCGTACTGCGCTTTGGCCGTCTTGTCGTTTGGCTGCTTCTTGACAACAATCTTCCAGTCATGGATGGCATCAGCATGCCTGAGAATGGCTGTGTTTGCGACAGCTCTTCGGTAGTATGCCTGATTGTGGCGTTAGAGGCGAGTATCGAGTATCTATCGGACATGTACTACTGACCTTGACAAAGTTCGAGTCTGCTTCAATCGCCTTGGTCGCATCTGCAACAGCGTAACCATATGATTCGAGCTTAATGTAGGCCTAAAGTACGGCCTATCAGCCAATATTCCGTGATCGCGTGCTCATGTTACCAACCTGGGCTCTGTTGGTGTAGAATGAAGGCTCCTTGTCGTACTTTTCTATGGCTTTTGTATAAAAGTCCACAGCAGTCGGCCAGTCATGGTTCTTGAAAGCGGTGTTGCCCTGATTCTTGAGCTCTACTGCCTCGGCCTGCGCCATGGTTGATTTCTTTTGGCTGCGGTATCGGCTGGAGTATATTGTCTTTGTCGTGGGATTACGAGTGGGACTGCGGAAGATTATAAAGACTGCTCTCAAAGTACCGATCTATGCGCAGCAACAATACCAGCTAAAGGGAAGCAAGATTGTGAAGAAAGTGATAAGAACCACAGAACGTTCTGGTGCTCTTGAGACTTGGAATAAGTTACGAGTAGGAGCACGGACATCGGTCTTAAAATGATGTATGAAAGAGCCGACAGGGTCTCATCATCAGCCTTGTGGACAAAGAGCCGCAATTGATACAAGTAACTTTAGCCGAGTATTACTTCGAGCAACGCGAAGAGGACCATTGTTCTATTGTATCCCTTCTCTTCTCGTATAGTACACTATCGCCTCACACCTTCATCACTGCCGAAACCCACCAATCACCCTGACCTTCATCACTCCACATTCAAACTCCATCCGGATCGAACATCCAGCGACGCAATTCATCATGTCAAACTTCGTACCACCATCCGGACACCGTCAACTGCGCGCATGCATGGTTTGCAGCATCATCATGCCCTCTTCCAAGTTCCGTCGCGAAGGCTGCCCCAACTGCGAAGAATTCCTCGAATTAGCCGGCCATGAAGATACCATCCAAGAATGCACAAGTCAGGTTTTCGAGGGCTTGATTACCCTTGCAGATCCCACGGCTAGCTGGGTTGCTCGCTGGCAGCGTCTGGAGGGCTATGTGCCTGGCGTGTACGCCGTCAAGGTTACCGGAATTGTATGGGAAAGACGTCGGACCGCTCCCTTTTGGGCGAACAAGATGCTGATGAGCTATAGCTTCCCGAAGAAATCATCTCGACGGTGGAAGCTGCTGGTGTGAGATATATTCCGTAAGTTCGAGGACATGCGCGCAAACTCGCATTCTGCTGACACGCATATCAGTCGTGACGGAAGCGGCATTGCAGAAGAGTAGAACCTAGACGACCTTCTACCGACCACGAGCACATAATCTGGCATGATATGAGGCGATGTTTTTGGGCATGGGGCATGAGCGCTGGCGTTTGGAGAACAAAACGATAAAGCCCACTTGGCAAGACCTGGCACATGATCGCTTTGAGACGATACCCATTCGGGCGTGTATTGATAGATGATCTCGCTTTTGCGTTTGCTCGGCCTCTGCTAGGCGCAAGATCGCTGAGTACAAGGAACGACAAGCAAGTTATTGATCATCAGAACGGCTTCTTTTGCAGTATCGGCAGGGTTACGGACCAAAGTTAAGATACACAGATGTGTAAAGAGTGCAGGCATGAGTATCGTATGCTGCACACAAGAAATTACCCTACCAAGTCATTGAAAAGATAGTGACAGCATGCTGGAATACAGAATTCAGCAGAAACAGGATCGCCCATTCGTCATTTCATCAAGCACACAGCAAGCTTTTTCTTCGTCTCCGTCGTTCCGTCATCAGATTTTGCACACCCACATGTACCCCTTCGGCCTTCTTTTGGGCAAAGCAGGCATTCCCATATCAAACTCATCAAAGCCCGTGTAACCATCTTCGTCTTCATCTGGATCGTTTGACTCTCGTTTCACAATCCTGACCTCTTCTTTGAGAGAGTCTCTGGCGATTCTGATATGCTGTCGAGCATCCCACCGATCCGCGTGTTTCTCTTGTTCGAAAACATGCGCTTCCAATGTCCGGAGAGCCAGTTCGCAGCGGTCAAGATAGATCCGAAGAGCGTGCAAATCCTCTTCCCGATTGCCAGTGTAGACATACTGCCTGATCAGCGCTTGATGGATGATGATCTCGAGAGGCGCATTCTTCTCTGTTGGGCATATGTACAGACGAGAGCCCTTGTTAGAATTGGCAGGGATCATTAGATCCTCTTCGCGGGCATATCTGAATCCGTCTATGACATGGAAAGTGGCAAATTTGTCCCCAGGAAGCCACGCACTGGGCTTCAACTTCATGCACTCTTGGTATAGGACGTAGCCTGGTGGTGCTCTTGGGGGGGGCAAGTTCTCGTGGAGCCCATTGTCTGGGCCAAGATGAAGTGCTGGCAAGGGCATGACCTCGGCGGAAGTGACAAGTTTGTCATCATAGGCAGACACCAGGGTGACACCAGACAGTGTTTCAAAGGCGTCAATCTGGACGGAATTTGCATGTCAACCAGGATCAGACAAGGGTCTCGGCAACGCCTTACACTATGGTTGTAATCTTGTTGAGCTTGGACAACCTCCATGACCTTGGTGAAGGGAAAGCTGGTCAAAGGAAGACTGCTAAAATCTTTTTGATTGATATTGAGCTTCAAATTTGAGAAGCCTCTGTAGTGAGGGATGCTGCACTTTATACCAGCTTGCACTTGCAACGAAAGGATGGATAACTTCAAGAATGGCTTACATGGTAGCAAATAATACACCCAAAGCATTGTCTGTACCTGGACATAACCTAAAATCGATGGTAAACTGAGAAGTGATTTGACGAGTATCACCAATGGATCCTGTAATCGGAATATTACAGTCGCAGCGCAGAAATAGTGTGGCTTTATACTGGTTTCCAATCCGGTGCGCGCGTTGATCCTGATGCGTAGCTGTGGAATGCTGGGGTCCGACGAGTAGGACTGGTACATTGATGGTCGGCGGGTGCACTATGCGAGAGCGCGGCATAGAGACTGAGTGGTTGCAAGTGTCCATGGCGATATGCTGGGTGCACTTGCCCTATCGATTGTGACGCAGCACAAAGGAAGTGGGGTTCGCCAAAGTAATACAAGAGGATCGCCTTGCTTCCGCTTAGGAGGATCGACCAGTCAAGCGCATCAGCGCAGCGGAGACCAGTCCACTGAATTTACTGGTCCCTGGTTGCACGCCGAAGTGATTTGTACGTTGTGCCACGACAAACTGACTTGCTCCACAAAAGTCTTGTGCGACAGTAAGACTGAGGAGAAAGTTCCACATCCCAACGACTGGAAGAAGGAAAGCATGAAAGCTACCCCATTAGCATTTTTGCTTGGTCAATTTACTGTAGGTTCATTATTGACTCGTATGACAGCCTAATAGACGTATCTTTCCACATGTTGGCAGGGACCGGTGGAAGCATTGTACTCGTATGTTCGGAGAAGGTCTTCGCAGGCATGTGGGACAGTGGGAGGAGGTGAACGCCAAGCTTTCCCGGGGCCGGCTGAGGCTACCTTAGTGAGGCTCAGGTCAAGTTTGTGAGGACGGCAAAGTCCGTGGCAGCTGCGGAACCTGTCGTGAAGGCATCGCCAGCTTCGATCGGACTCTACATTGGACAATTGATTATTCGCCTTCCCGTCGCAATCATGAACTCATTCCGTGTCGCTCGTGCAGCCATCAGGGCTCGCCCTACCGCTTTCGCTGCTCCTCTTACACGAAGGGGTTACGCCGACGTTGCCTCGGACAAGATCAAGCTCTCTCTGGTCCTCCCTCACCAAGTACGCATCCTCCCCGGCCACTCTTCAGCATGATCAGACCTGCTACACGGTATTGTACTTCTCAAGACTATATATGCTGACCACATTGGCGTCCCCAGGCCATCTTCAAGTCCCACGATGTGTACGCCCGTCCCGAAACCTCGTCTCAACTCTTGCGAACCCAAGCCGGCATTAACAACACGACCCGTTACTGACAATTGCCCAGCGTTCAGGTCAACATTCCCGCCGAGTCCGGTGACATGGGTGTCCTCGCCAGCCACGTTCCTTCCATCGAGCAGCTGAAACCCGGCCTTGTTGAGATCTTTGAGGAGTCCGCTGGCAGCAAGCAGTTCTTCCGTATGTCACCCAACAACTCGACTTGATGGATGAAGAGATGGGGCCATGGCCAGGATAGAGCAGGGAATATGGCAAGACAAGAATTGAGGCTGACATCAAACTGCAGTTTCCGGTGGCTTCGCAACTGTCCAGCCCGGTTCTAAGCTCAGCATCAACGCCGTTGAGGGTTACCCTCTTGAAGACTTCAGTCCCGAGGTATGTCTCTGTCTTTCTACGAGGGACACACCCGCACAGATAGGCTGACATGATATTCAGGCTGTGAGGAGCCAGATCTCCGAGGCACAGAAGATTGCCAGCGGCAGCGGCAGCGCCCAGGACATCGCCGAGGCCAAGATCGAGCTTGAGGTACTGATGTCTCAACAAATAAAATAAACCGAAAGGACACCAAGCTAACGCCCACCAGGTTTTGGAGACCCTCCAGGCCCACCTGAAATAGGCGCCTGTGTAATTAACATATCTTTGACCCCATAACTGTACCATAAGTCGAAAGCTGCCCTCTTCGCGGTTAGCATCGCCTTTGCCTTTTGTATTCAGCGTGACTCCCATCTTGCCAATCGTCAAACTCGATGCGTATTTCGCACTCATGCCAAGGTAGGAAGGAGCGACCACCATATCATCTAGCCCCACCCGTGACATTTCATTCCAAGAGCCACATTCTCTGCCTCTCATCGTGGCCATGTTCCCCTCTGCATCGTTTCAATTTCACAGTCTCTTTATCACGCGTCTCGATATCTTTTCCTACATCAATTTCTACCCTACCGATGCTGTTTGATGCTTCACGCTTCAAAACCGCTCGCAAACTCAAGAACTTCCTCTATTCGCCAAAAGTTGCCGGACGAGCCATCTATTACAGACATCGAGTCAAGGAGTTCCCAGCAAGCGTACGCAGGAAATTTGGTGTCCGCAATCACAAAACCACCCCCAGCCGTGGCCGACAAATCCGGATCCGGAGCCGGTAAGGTCGCTGACCGTATCCGATCCATCAATGACCTGCGCTCGTCCAATACGTCTGTCTCCTTACTGAAGTCGGATAGTCCTCTGAGCGTGCACAGGAAGCTTCCCGCCGCCACTTCCAGCCGGGAATTTCCCTTCGTTCGTCGGGATGCGATGGCAAGTCGACAAGGATCCGCCAATTCTCAAACCTCATGCTCACAGACGCTTATTCATTCTCCAATACCGAGACGTGTCCAGCCAGAATTGTCTACGAGAATAGAAGATGGCGCTCGCTTGCACAACGTTGATGCGGGAGAGCATAAATATGGCCGAGGGTCTACCCCAAGAATGAGCCATGCGGCCAATCGCCTCAAGCATATCGCCTCAAGCATAAATCCAGCTCGTAATAATGTGATATGCCCGAGACATGGACGAAGACTGCATCCAAGGAAGAGGGGTCTCATGACGACTACGGAAGGACTAGAAAAGAGCTACAGCGGTGCGTATATCCCCATCGGTAGGCAACTCAGGCATCAAGTAGATGCACTCAATCCATGGGTCATGTTTGGTAAATGCCTAGCTAAGCAGGAAGGAACAACAGTATCACCTGAGATTTGCCCGGACTGCATCGCCGAGCAGAACATCTTGGATCGAGAGCTTGCCGAAGAATTGCAGGCCACCAGCGCAGGCATCAAGTATGGTATTAGTGAACGTGATATTCCTGGATTTGGCTCCATGATTGCGGAAGCGGGCACACCGACAAGCCAGCGTCAGGCCAAAGTTTTGATCGATCCGGCGGGTGATGACCAGACGACTCCTCTGCCTGGTGCAGCTGGCGTTAGATCATCTTTACATGATTGCGGTTCGGTCATTGCAGCAGATCTGGGAAGTATGCTCGACGCCATCATTATCGAGCATAGCGGCATACTGGACAAAGTGATAACCAATATCCGGAATGGTGTCTTAGGGTCAGAACGCATGCATAAGCTCTCACAGGATCTTGCCAAGGTTTCAGATACTGTAGCCACTATGCCGGAGGATCAGTTTAGAGAGATTCCAACATTTGGTCGCGATCACGGGCGAGGCAAACATGCTATGATACTGGACATGGATCCGCTACTTGTGCGGCAACATACGCAGTCTGTTCCTCAGCTTCTTGACTTCATCGATGCCACCGCTAGAAATCTTGGCTTGAAATTGTCTGAGGCCCAGCAGAACGTCAATCAAGACACGATGCAGCTGCTCGGTGAAGCAAAAATACCAAACGTTGAAATGCAACATACTCAGCATAGGCCAAGCTTTCCAGGAGCATATCCCTCTGCTGCACCGACCCCATTCGATGGCACTTTACCGGCAACCGCAGAAAGGTCACATCAATCGAGGAACCACGCAATCCTCCCTCACACGAGCCCTAGGCCACCATCTCGACACCTGGCTCTTCTCCCAAGCGAAATACTGCTAACGTCTAAACGACCTGCCACGAACCAAGACTCAGTCTTGCCAATCTATCACGGTTTGACGCGCACCCCTCCTCGTGAGCAGAATGCATCACGCGTGCCCTCGCGGCACCAAACACGTTCACGGCTTTCCGGGGATGCACATGTCAGCCCATTAGCCATTGAAGCGCTCGAGCGTCTACAGCAGCCTAAAGAAAAGGTTCCGCGGCACTGGGATGAGAAGCCCATAGGCACTGAAGGGCTGGCGCACGTCACTTGGGGCCATGTGCCTGTTCCCACCAGCTTGCCACTCGCACCGTACCAGACCTCGGGTGCTGGGGCGAAGACGTTGGTCAAGCCTAGTGAAATCCTCAGGAAGCAGAAGATGTTGAAGCAGGAGTCGTCGAGGCAACGAGCGAAGGCCTCTTCGCTTGCTGAGAGGGCTGAGAGGAGGAGTAGAGTTTCTGGTAGGAGCGATGGTGATGGTGTGTTGGCAACATCATGATTGATGATGAGGCAGGCGGGAGGTTGTATAATTCTCGATGATGATGATGATGATGATGATGATATTCTTGCACTACCTAATAAGCGTCCATTCAAGCTACCTGTTGTAAAGACCCAGAAGAAAAACACCAGTGATATACCCGAAACGCCAACCTCCAATCGTTTGTGCCCATCAATATGCATAAAACCCAACCTCAACACCAGCACGAACAGGTCCAAAAGGACCATCTAGTACTCCTGAGAAGCAGCACCAGAAGGCCCATCAACGCCCAGATCCCCACTCTGCACCCTCCCGAAATTCTTCAGCAAAAAACTCCTCTTGAAATAAGTATTCGGATGCAAAATCGTATCCAACTCGCTCGCAGACCACAGACCCCCCTCCTTAACCCTCCTCAGTTCGTTTTTATGCGCATGTTCGAAAACGCGATTACAAGCGATATGAAACCGCTGCCTACCCACATCCTCACGAATCGTCTTGAGGAGCTCGCGATCGACTATCCCCTGCGTAGCCTGCAGCAGCGCGATCAGGTTATCCGGACTAAAGGTGCGGTAAGGGCAGCCGTGGGACTGGCCTGCCGAGGGGGGAGCTTCGGTGAGGAGTTTTTGGCACGAGTAAGGCGTGTACCCTTTCCCGCGCCTGTTTGCGTCGCCGCCGACGTCGCCGTAGGCGTGGCGGATGTTGTAGATGTAGTCTTTTTTGAACTTGTCGTCGGAGATGAGTTTGAAGGAATGACGCCAGAAGAGGATGCATTCGGGGAGGTCGAGGCCGATGCCTTTGAGGAAGAGGGTTAGTTGGAGGCGGCCGTAGTGTTTTAGGTGGTTGTTCTTTCTGAGGTCCCGGTGAAGGTTCTGCATGCAGAGGGGGAAGTGGATGGATAGTGCGTCGATTGTTGAGGCGGTGATGGCGGTTGTATCGCTGATTGAGGAGGCTTCGGTCGTGTAGTTTGAGTCTGGTGCTGTGAAGGATTTGGAGAGATGGGTCAGGATGGGTGAGAGGCGGTTGTCTTCGTCCATGCGAGGGAGAGCACGGGCTGAGAGCTGTGGGTTGTTGTTAGTATTTCGTTGCTTTGTTCAGCGAGCGGAAAACAGGTATACGTGCCTCTAGACCTGCCTCGAGCTGTCTCGTGAATTCCCCGACAACCATACTCGTTTGCTCCCTCACGTGCACAAAGGCTTTGCCCTGCTTCAATAAGACCTTTCTCTGCTCGACCAGTTCAGGCACCTGCTCCCAATCCACCTTGAACCAATCCTCCTCGTCATTCTTCCACAGACCGGTGGCCGCCTTGAGCTGATCACCAAAAGCAGCCTTCTCCTCATCCGTCACACTATCCCATTGCAGATTCAAGTCCGCGATGAAAGCCTTGCGTTCTCTGGCGTCGTCCTGCTGCAGCCGAAGACGAAAAAGCTGTGTTTCCAGCCGCGTGAAGCGTTTCCGCAAGTCCTCTGTCGCGGCGAAAGCGAGACGCAGCGTCCAGTGCGAATAATGATCTCTCTTCCTCTCGACCCCGATTTCCGAGACCCGAGACGAGTTCTGCGACAGAGGGAGGTATTTCGCCAGCATCGGTCTCATGTGTTCGGCTGTTTCTTCCGGGCTGCGGTTGCGGAATTGACATGCTTCCAGTTCGGCGAGGACTGTTTATTGACTTGTCAGTGACTTGTTCTTGAGATCGTCGCGGTTGTCGAGAAGAAGAAATCACCCTTGAGTCTGGCGATTGCCCATTCTTCGAATTGTTCGAGTGTGACATCGCCGGTTGGTGGAAGGGTGTAAAAGTTCATGCGGTGCGTGTAGTCGTGTTCTTGCCATTGTGCTTTTGCGAATTGCTTCTTTCGTGGATCGATTGCACTTCTTCTCTTTGCGTCGATACGCGCAATGCGTCTTGCTGCCAACATTCTCGTATCTTATCAAGTGGGGAAATGAGTTGTGTTTGGAAAAAGAATAAGCTACTTTGTCGTGCTATTCGTTCGTGGCTGGCCGACGAGACGCGGGAGACGTGCACTCGACGCGTCGACGCGACAAACGTCGAAGTGTCCGAGCTGCTGCTTTCAACCAGGGCATGAACCGTCTAGCAACGCCAAGAATATGGTCATTGTATACCTTAGGTACTTAGTACTTTATCTGATTGCAACGTCTATGTTTTTTGCAGTCTAGTCCACCACCTGTACTAACCCACAAGGTCACCCAACTTGTCCAGATACGCAGTAGGCACAATCTTGGCTCCTTCGGCCAAAAACTCCTCCTTCTTACTGACACCAGTGAGCACGGCAACAGTGCCTCCCAGCTTGCCCTCAATTCCAAATTGGATATCGGTGTTCAATCTATCACCGATCATGCAAGTTCTGCTGCGATCGAATTGGAACTTGCCCTCAATCGCATCCATCATAGCCTGGCTAGGCTTACCCAAAGCCAATGGCTCCCTTCCAATCGCCTTGACCAGCGGTGCTCCTACCGATCCGGCACCGGGGAAGAGAGTGTGCGAATTGGGAAGTGTAGAGTCGGTGTTTGTGGCCAGAAAGGTAGCGCCGTTCCTGAGGTAAGCGTATCCCAAACTCAGCTTGAGGTAATTGACATGAAAATCAAGTCCGGTGAGCACCACGCCGACGTCTGGATCCAGCATGCTGCCGTTGGCAATGTTGGTGTAATCCTCAGTCTCCATATCTCTGCGGAGAGCTGGGTCTGTGCCACCGCAGTAGGGCACGTTCTCCGACGCGAGTTCTTGCTCGATGCCTGATTCGCCCAGAACGTAAACCTTGTTCTTTGGTGCTTGCAATTTGAGGATTCGGGAAATGTAGATCGACGCGCTGTAAGACGATCCGAAGACCTCTTCCTGTTCGGAGCATCAGACTGTGTGTCTCTCGTTCGCTTGCCTGCTCTCTTCTCGTGCGACCCACCACTTTGCAGGGTATACCCATCTTGTCAAACTTCTTCTTGTAGTCCTCGCGAGACTTGGTGCTGTTGTTGGTCACAAAGACAAGCTGCTTGCCTGCCAGTCCATTAGTCTGCCATATCCTCTCCATGACCTTGACACAAAAGTCCCACCTTTGCTCCTCAACATCTCGAGAGTCTCCCTGGTTCCCTCGAGAAGGTGATCGCCAGACCATAGGACTCCTATCCTTCTCACACCATCAATCAATGCCATTCATTTGCGCGGCCAGCATACCACTCGGATCAAGTAACCCCAGTGCAGAGTTTCGGCGTACCATCGCAATCGAAGAGGAAGACCTGCATACACCAGTCAGTGACGTGCATTCGGGACGCTGCTGCTGCTGCACACTGCATATCTGCCATACATCGAATCTGGAAAGAAATTCTTCAATCCCGGCTTTGTCGCCAGTGAGATACTTGGGTGCCATCTTGAAATGACCTGAGCATGTAATAAAGTGTGAGATATTTGAATGACTCAATTAATATCTTGTCTACGAGTAACTCCGGCCGAGGGCCCCTCTTCGGCCCTTTGAAGGTGGGATGCCGATGGGCCCAAGCTCCATCATCTTGTCAGAAGGAAGTCCATTGAATCGAAGTCGTCACATTGTTATTTACAGCATAAAGCAGAACATTCAGACCTACCTGCCTTGCTGTCTTTGCGATATGGAGATCATGTTCAACTCGTGAACAATTCCTAATTGGATATCTACCCCATCATATGACCTGAAACGCCTATGCTACCATAAGAGCATCAAGTAGAATAAGTGCTGGCAGTAGCACAGCCCGAATCTGTGCAAGCAGAAGCCAATGCTTCACTGGGCACAAATGTGGACGTGTAACTCGAGTTTCTCAGACTCGTGCCATTCTCATTCAGTGCTTCGACTCTCACCCACTGGTAAAAGCTGCTCGACTCCCAAAACGTCTCGAAGCCCGTCTTGGATGTGATCGCAAGCATCTTGAAGTCGTCACCGACAGCCTGTGCACCATAGACTTGCCAGTTGGCCACAGTGGTCGCGCCGTTCCAGGACATGTAAATCTGGTTGCTGCTGTTGGTTGACTTGGCGTACGAGTACACGGCCGGCACTGTGCTTTCGGGCGTGGCTTCCCAGGGCGAAGTGAAGGAGCGATAGCTCATTGCTGTGCCTGACACACCCCAATTGGCAAGGAGGACGACAGATCCGTTGGCGCTGTGTTCGGAGAAGTATGGGTTGTCGCCCCATCCGATGAACGCGCCGCCGTTCGAAAGGGTTTGCGTATTACCTTGAGATGTGGTAAGGATACCACCATTGGGAAAGAAAATCTCGTTAACGAGTGTGGCGTTTCCTGAGTCATGATCAATGGATATGTACTTGCCGGCAGACTGTGGACTTGTGGTGGTGTATCCGTTCGAGGCATCGTCGAAGATGGAAATGACGGTTGTCGTCTCGTTTTCTGATTGCAGGCGTACATCATGCTGGTAAGAGAAGTTGAAGTTTGTGCAGATGAAGTCACTTCTCCCTTGGTAGCTGAGTTTCCAAGTGACTGAGCGGTCAGTGCCATTGATATAGTAAATGGCGGATGTATCGCGAGCAGAAACGAGATAGTTGCCGGATGGAGTCTTGTCGACAGCATTGATGTGGAAATAGTCAAATGCTGTGGCAGGTGTGAAGCCATCTCCACCAGTATCAGTACCGTTAGGCACGATCTGCGTATCTGAGGGCTCTACATGGTTTGAGGAAAACCACTCAAAGATCAGTTCTCCTGTGGTCACGTTGACCTCTTGAAAAACACCTTCCAAGAGCCAGCCCAAGCCACTGGTAACGTTGAAGCTGGACAAGTCGTAAGGGATGACCTGATATGTACTGATTATCGCAGTCTCGCCATCGTTGAGCAGTTGAAACTCATGCATGTCTGCAGGCTGCACATTTCCGGCAGTATTCACAGTCGCAACAACCTTGTAATTAGAGTCTGCGATGATGGCTTCGCCAATGCCATAGCCGTTTTGTTGATTGACTTGAGTGAAGCAAAGATGCGCACTTCCTTGGTATTGGCATGGTCGGAAATCTTGAGCATTGGCAGAGCCCGTCACACCATATCCGTCCCAGACAAGATTCTACGGCGATCTATCAGAATCAATACTTTCCAAGCACAAACAGGAAGACTTACACCAAACTTGTCATAGATGTACGGAGCGGGCTTTAAAGAGCTGTATGGGGCAATGAAAACATATCCTGCCAGCATGTTAGACCATGAGTGTCATCAGTGTGGAAGTCCCATACCATCTGTGAAGTCACCCTGGATAGAAACATTCAAGGCCGGGGCCTCAGAGAGAGGTCTCGTATAGAAGAATGAAGTAGGTTGAGAATCATTTGTTGATGCGGCGATTGTACCTGCAGCAAAAGCCAAAGCGGTTGCGCAAGACGAAACGGAGATGGCACTGAAGGTTCGCATACTTGATCAAGCTTCTGTCAAGATCTGGGGTAATGCGCTTAGGTCGTCGCCAAGCCGTGGAGAAGATGAGAGATCGATACCCGTACGTAGTGGAAACGAGACTATCAGGTAAGGGAAGGCACTATATATTAGGAATGTGAAAGGACAAAAATGCGAAAAGAGAGTCTTTCAAATAAGAATCGATTCGCAACGACAAAGAAAGAAGAACCGGAAAAATTGATCATGATTCCCACACCGTCATGAAACCCATTACCGCACCGAACGGCATCTGTCTGTGCTCGTGCACTGCGTCCGCTTTGCTCAACATGGAGAAAGGTGGCCAAGGTCGGATAATGCGGGCCAGCCAAGACCTATTTCCAGCCTCTACCAAGTATTTTCTTGCGTAATCGTACGCAGCCTGAATTTCTTGATTAAGGTACGAGTAGTGTCACGCACATGTATGTCGGACGCAATAAATGTGTTCCTTTTGTCAATCTGCACAGATTGTCTAGAAGTCGTAACTGTGTAACCAAGATCCCAGAATCTCAATACCTTAACCAGAGTCAAGAGCTTACCCAACGTCACATATAACAAGGTTTCAGTCCGCACGTGCATACCTACCTTAGTTGTGGGCTCTCCCTTGCACGCGACGTCAGAGGCGTGAGCGCGCAGGTCGAGGGGAGAGATATGTGCGTTTGATCGAAGGCCAGACGTGGCACAAAGTTTCCCACGACTTCCCTGCAGTCACTGATTGACAGAGCATGGATGCCTGCGTGGCCTTGTACTCCAGTCAGGCGACCGATGTATCAATATTCCATGCCCTTTCCCGTCAAATCAACATACCTCGCGCTATACTATACGTCAACACTGTACATTCTCATGCTTCCACAAGAAACATTCCAATCTTTAAGTAACTTTGTCCAACGTCGTCGATGGGTATATCAGCTCAGGCTACGGTATCGTCCTCACTAACTCTGGCTTGCTCTAAGCCCCGACCAATGCCAACTTTTAAATCCGCAAATGCTCCAAAGTCATTAGCAGAGACCACAAGATCTTACCGCAAGTTGCAGCAAGAAAATCATGGTCTCCGTGAATGCGTGACGTGTGCACGCCAAGATAAAGAAATTTTTAACCGCTTCCACCAATTGATCTCACCTCCTCGTCTCCGTCCCAAAATCCGTTATGCGCCAAAGGTGCATACAAGAAACAGACAGATCTCGCATGTATGTCTGGGCATATCGTGTCGTATCGGATGCAGATGCTCATGTGCGTTCATGTCGCATGAAAAGGAAGAAGGGTGCGAATGCGATGCTCATCGGGTGAAAGTCGTGAAGTGTAACGTCTAGTTGGGGCAGGCTGCCTGGACGTGGCCGGGCTGCTTGCACTTGTAGCAAACACGCTCTTGCGAGGGCTCGGCAGGGCAGTCACGGCTCAAGTGACCAACCTCACCGCAGTTGTAGCACTTCTGACCCTGGGTGCAGTCGCGGCTAGAAGTCGAGTCAGCACGAACAGATAGTGAGATGATTAAGTAGTTCTCACCTCATGTGGCCAAAACCTCCACAAGAGTAGCAGGTCTGCTGACGCTGACCGCCGTAGCCACCACCGTAGCCACCCTGCTGCTGTCCACCGAAGCCACCACCGTAGCCGGGGGCACCACCTTGCTGGCAGTTGCGGGCGATGTGTCCGACCTTACCGCACTTGTAGCACTCCTGACCGCCGCTGGGACCGCCGAAGCCAGCACCGGGACCGCCGGCGGACTTGGGGCATTCGCGAGAGACGTGACCGACCTCACCGCCTGTGCATGTTGTTAGTAAAAGGATTGTGTACATATGGGAGGTGGATGTGAATGATAGGAGCAAGGATAAGCAACAAGCGCGACCAGACGAGGAATCCGGGTGCGAGTGTGACTGAAGTAATGTGTAAAGTGGGCGCAACTGACATTGGTAGCAGGTCTTCTCCTTCTGAGGGTTCTGGCACTCGCGGGACAAGTGACCTTGCTCGCCGCAGCTGTCATGATCATCAGCAAGAGATGAGCTTGTAAATTGGTTTTCGTGTAACGAACTTGTAGCAGGTGGGGTTACCCTTGGTAGGGCACTCGCGGGCCTGGTGAGTGGTCTCACCACCTGTCGCAATATGTTAGCAGATATTCATTCGCGCAATCCCGAGTATAAACAGCGATGAGTGAACGTCAACTCGCCGTCGCCAACCAAGTACATATGACAATGACTGCAAGTCAAGTCGGTGCCGTCGATGAGAGGAGCAAGACAACCAGTCAAGTATCAAAGGTATGTTGCATGATGCGACGACTCGACATTTACCGCTCGTGCGGACCTTGAGGATTGAGGGGCAACGTACAGTTGTAGCAAGCGCGACCGCCGCTGGGAGCTGCTCCGTAAGAGTCCATGTTGTAGATGTGTAGAGGTGATTTGTTTGTGTGAAGTGTAGAATCTAATGTAATGTTGTAGAGTGGTTGAACGTGGAGAATTTCCGAGGTGAAGGATCTGTTGGAGGTGCTGGGCGGTCTGAGAATGTACGAGTAGACTAGAGCAACCTTCAGAGGTGGGGCGAAAGCATTTCGCATGAGCTTCATGTGGGAAAGGCAAGTTCGGCAAACACCCGCTATGGCACGTGCGCGAGTCTGGCCAAACGCTAGAGGTCTAGTGATACATGTGAGGAAGGTGTGGCGAGTGACTTTATCTTATCGCTCGCTTGTCACGATACTTGACTGAAGCTAGAACAAGAACGAGGGCAAATGTAGCGGGGAGCATGACCATTGATAACATGGGCTCACGCTAAGGCGCGAGGTGTCGTTATCGCATGTCCATTTTAGTTGTAGGGTGTTATACATGGAGACGATGCGAGGGCATCACTGTAGCTGGCAGCAAAGGCAGTAGACCGGCGTGCACTCTACTAGAATGCAGCACCGCCATCACCCTCGCCAGCAAGCGCTCTGACGCTGTCCTCTGCGAGCTGCGACCTGAAACCTGCAGCCTCAGTCTCGCGTGCCATCCTGTCCCACTCCCTCAAGCCTCGCCTGCTCTTGCTTTGCTTTTCTTCAATGGCCAATCTCAGCTTCTCTGCCTCATCCTCCAATCGAGCTACCCGTGAACGATCGTACTGGTCGGGTGCTTTCTGGCCACCTTCGATTATCCTAGGCAAGTCGGCCAAGTAAGGGTTCGGTGGCTTTCTCTCTGCAAAGCCTGTAGGTTGCAGCATTTCAGCTCTCGGGCCCGAGGGTACAAGACCGGCATTTGGTCCAAAACGTTGGCTACGCGGATAAGTGCCACTTGAAGAAGGCATGTTCTGGGGTCGAAAACCTGGTCCTTGCTGGGAGAAAGAATTGCGAGGTCCCGATGGAGGTCCAGGGGGTTGGTAATCTTGTTCACGACCATAAGCTGGCGGTGGCGGACCTCCTCCTCTACCGCCACGCCAAGGTCCGCCATATGGACCTCCGCGTCCACGGCCTTGGTAGTCTCCACGTGGAGGATAGTCGCGTTGAAAGCCACCACGGGCTGGAGGAGCGCCACGCGGATGTGTTGGAGGAGATGTTGCTGTGCCTGAAGGTCTTGGGCCTGTGGGGATAGGCATGTCGATGGCCGCTTGGGCGTATGAACGCGAACCGCCCAGTCCAGTAGGAGGCGCGCGTGTTGGTGGGGCTTCCTCAAAGCTGTTAGCAGGTCCTGTAGGAATGGCTCGAGGACCGGTTGGAGGAGCTTCCCGCTCACGCGGAGGAGATGGCTCGCGCCTTCTTAGAGGCGATCGTGCGATGGGAGGCGGAGATCGGGTAGCGACTGGAGGTGGAGACTGCTGACGAACAGGCAGAGGTGACCTGGTTCGAGTGGGCAGTGGAGATCGCGGGCGAGGGGCTGGTGGCGGCGAGCGTGCCCTGTATGCCGTACGTGAAGGAGGATAGTCATCGCGTGGTCCTTGTTGGGGTGGTCGGATGACTCGGTCTTCAGGCTCAATGACAGCAAGCCTGCTGGGGTGGATAGGCGGAGATGAGCGCCTAGAGCTTGTGACAGAGTGGGCGCCGGAGATGTCGCCTGTGATCAGATCTGGCTTGGGCTGCCGAGGTGGAGATGGCGAGCGACGTCTCCATTCAACCTTACGGGGGTCATTGTGTTCATTTCGTCTTAGCGGAGAGCGTGAGGCAGGACGATAGCCGCGAGTGACGCCTCTTGGAGGGGTGAGCCTCCTCGGACCATTTGGTAGAGGGGAATATGGCCTTCCGCGTGGTGGACTTGCCTCTCTCGACGCGGGATAGGCGTTGTATCTAGAGCGCGGAGGCGAGGTCAGACGCTCGCGCTTCAGCGGTGGTGGTGGTGAACGCCTTCCTCGACTATCGGCAGGCGAGATGTCTCTGCTGCGTTTCAGAGGCAGAGGCGAGCGATCTCGGGGTGCTCTGAGTGGCGAATGGCCACCGAAGGCAGGTCCGTCTCTGAAGCCACGGGGTGGTGGTCTGTAGCTCGTGTCCCTCCCAAAGTCCCTTCTCGGGAATGGCGACCTAGCTCTTCCTCTGTAGCTGTCTCCTCCCCTTGGTGGAAATTGTCCCGGACTACGAGATCTGCGGCGAAAGGGTGGTGGAGAACGAGTGCGGCCACGAGTTGGCGCACGATACGAGTCTACAAAAGGTGCGCCACGGACTGGCGAGCGAGGTGAGGCGCGGTAGGTATCCGAACGTGCGAGGGGGGAACGAGCTGGCCGGTATGATTGTCCACGGCCGTCGCCGTATTGATCCTCCCTGGGGAAGGGTCTAAATTTGGTAAGGTAGTTAGTCTTGACATTTCAGCTAACCTGTAATGTTGCTGCCGCCCTCGTTTCAGCAGTGCTTTGCTGCCGTCGTTTTCTTGCTATGATTGTAGATGCGCCAAATGCATACCTTCTGTCGCGATCACGCTCACGTTCTCTGTCCATGTCTGCTCTGATGTCCAAGAGCGTGGTGGTAGCGGACTTTACAGGTCGAAGCAACAGTGTGTACGCAAGCCCAACGTTGTTGCGATGCGGCTGCTGATTGACAATTCGTTGCCCGAATTAAGCTTGTAAAGCTTCAGCTTGATGAGAAGTTCCGTCGGGCGTTTGAACATCAAAACAAGACACTTTCTTGGCGCAGGATCGGGTCTTCTTCTTAATACCGATGACACGTGATCCTTGCATGGTCGTATGCTATGTCGCGTAATATATCGCTGCACGCCTTGCTACTCGATGACTCAACTGTCCGCAAATCGTGGCCACTAGATGTCTGCATTGTCCACCAGGTGACGGCTGACGAGTCCACGTCCAGGCAGTTCACAATCCAGTAGTAAAGCATCCTCACGCGGCGTATGGCTGAATGCTTTTGTACAGTTGGGCCCTTTCTATTTCTCGGTGCTCAACGAATTCGACTCTTTCTTCTCGCTTGCTTCCTGACACATGTGTTGGTCGTGGAGTCCCAGAGTTTCGAAATATTCATGTCCGACAGAGCGTTCGAGGGTGTGACCCATAGTAGGACGGCCTTGGTCTCAGTTCAGAATATCACTTGGATCTTGTCTCCTCGGCATTTTAAATCTTGTACCTGTTCTTGAATCATGTTTGGGTATCTCTGTCACTTTAAGTCTCGTCTCATGCACAATCCTCTCTTTCCTCGCCTAGCTAGCGTTGCCATAAGCTCTTTAGACCCCCAGCCCTTCGCCCTGTCAAGCAGGAAGCAGTCGGAATTCAAGGTACCACGATTAGCTCTAGCATCCATAGGCGCTGCAGAGAATCCTGGTAAAAGCCGCTCCGGCCGGGTAAGCTTGGGTGCGATGCAAATGCTATGCACAATCGCTCATCGTCTACCGCCCCTTCTCTCCTCGCGTCTAGCTTGGTCCTGCTTCAACCTCTTCCTGCTCTCTTGTTCGATCATTTCACTCAGGTCTTCTTGATCCACTCTTCCCTTCCATTGTCCTTCGTTTTGAGCCTGCCGTTGGGCCTCGAATTGACGCTGCACCTCCTCTTTGCTCAAGCGATCGTCTCTCTCCAGAGAGTCGACGTCGACACTTACGTCAATATCACCAACCTTGCGCTTCCTGCTTCCGGTTTCTTGGCCGAGGACGGGGATGTTCTGCTGGGCGGCCTTGAGGTCATATGCTCTCTCGCCACCAAAGAAGCCTTGGGCGCGGATGTTCTGCTCTGGAAGGACCTGGTATGCTGATCTCGGTGCGGTAGGCTCCTCGGTATCGGTACCTCTAGCCTGTTTTCGAAGGATAAAGTCCCCGCCGACGCTTTCGACTCCGCCCATGTCCGTGGGTGCAGCGGAAGCCAGGCCACTGGTTACCCCGATGGGAGTCTCCAAACCAGTACCTACATCCTCTTCCTCTCCCTCCTCGTCCTCGTCGCCCTCTTCGTCGCTTTCTTCTTCCTCCTCTTCTTCCTCCTCGCGTTCTTGCAGTTCACCCCATAGAGTCTTCTCTGCAGGGGCTCCCGAGGGCGCATCGTCTCCCTGCTCTCCTGCCTGAAGGCCAAAAATGTCGCCGCCGTAAAGGGGACGGTTGTAATCATCGACTGGGGGCTTACCGTAGCCGCCTGGATGGAAGCCCCACGATGCGCCTGGTGGCGGTGGGGCGTTGAGACCAGGAATTTTCAGACCAGGATAGGAAGGTGGGGGACCAAATCGTTGTTGGTGAATCAGCCATGGCGGTGGAGCACCCGGTGGCATGTTTAGAGCCTCTCGAAGTTCTTCACTGAGCTCACCAGGACGGAGATGCCTCAGGTTAGTCTCCCATTCCTTGCCCTCATAGTACACTTCACCATAGCGAGTGAGATTTGGCTTGGTTTGGTGGCGGAAAAAAGCCTCGTACAGCTTCTGGTAATCAATATCAAGTTTTCCCATCTTTCCCTGAACTCTTTCCCGTTGCTTTTGCTTCAAGGTTTGCTCGGCTTGTTTTTCCAAGACTGTGTCGCGCATCTCTGCAATTCCGGTGTCCTGAATGAACTTGGGTAGGGCGAATGCGGGCTTTTCGATACCGCGCTTGGACGACAAATACTCACGCTTGAGAGACCAATGCGTAGGCACAGGCACAACGTTGCGCTGAGACTTGATGGCGACCAGAAGACGTGGATCTGATGCGTTGACGTCGGTCCACTCGACCAGCTCTGGCTTGCGCACAATGGCCTTCAACTCAGCGATGGACAGCTGGTTCATGGCCTTCTTCTTCTTTTTGGACAGCTTGGGTGCGGCTTCCTCGTCTTCATCGGGTATCTCATCATTGTCGTCATCGTAGAAAATCTCGGGTTTCTCAGCCTCTTTCACAGTGCCATCTTCTTGTACCTCGTTGAATTTGGCAAAGATGCCGGAAAACTGTGCGTAGAGGGGGTCATCCTCGGGTAGGCTGAAGTCATCATTCGGTAAGTCGACATTCTGTGCAGCATTGTCTCTGGTATCGGTTTGAGCAGCTACCTCACGACCGTCTGTGTCGGCTTTGGCGGCTGGCTCGGGTATCAAGGTTTCGACTTCAGATAGATCGGTAGACTCTGCGACGGATGGAGTGACGGATGTCTGTATTCCTGTGTTAGAGAATGAACGACCTCGAGATGCGCATAAACCATAAACTCACGTCGCGTCCTCTTCGTTCCTTTTTCTGTTTGCGGCGAAATTCGTTCTTGCTGGGCTTTCGCGCCTTACCCGTTGCTCCGTTAACGACACCAGGCATCTTCAACTATGTGCGGGGATTGCGAAGAGTCGCTGAGAATAATGCGTGGTGTTGCAAACGGGAGAGACAGCAATCATTTGAGAAGCTCACTACAGCACGAGTCAGCAACGGCAATTCCCGTCCGCCATCCCCGCTTTCAGATAAGGGCGACCCTGTTCTTAAGGTACACACCTCAATGGCTCTCGCCTTTCCGTCCCTTATGTGTTACGAGTACTTCAGGAAATTATCGTCCCCAATGCTGACGATGGCATGTGGGTGCACTACCGGTCGATATCAAGACCACTATCTCTTCTAGTAGGGTTGGTGAATAGTGCTCTGCTCACGCCACACATACATGGTGACATTTATCAGTCTTATTCACCCGTAAACACCACCGAGTGGTGAAAACTGATCATTTGCTATTGAGCTCTACCGAGAAGCTACCATCATGACACTGTAAAACACGAATGCCCATCTTGCCATCTCAGCTACATGGTCATCGATCGGTGTTCACTTTTCAATAGAGTCTGCTCGATACAAGTACTTGTGATTTCGTGACGTGCTGTGCTATCCATATCTAAGTACAACCGAGAGTGCGGAGACGCGACCTGGGCAGTGCAAATTGCGTCAACTACGAATGAGACGAGCCACCTCGGTGCTGTGACATACAGCCAGGGTGCAGGCCAGAAAGGGAAAAGAGGTAATTGGAATAATGGGATAACGGGTCATTTTCTCAAGTAGCCAAGCTGGCATGAATGTCCTCCGAATGCAATGTGTGAATGGGTGACTAAGGTACAACCAAAGTGAGGAAGGAAAAGCAATATGGAGAAAGAGACTCAAAGGAACATGGTGATGAGTCTGAGTATCGTGGTGAAGCCACGAATTAAAAGGGGGAATGTCGGAAGAAACAAAGATCAGGCAAAGGCATCTCCAAAGGAGTACCCTGCTAGAGACAACTGATCGCCGTCGCTGATGCAAAGACTAGAAGGGGAGAAAATAATCATTGTTCGTGCACGCCATGTGAACCCAGATGCAATGGCCTGTCGTTGACGTTGTCTACTGTAACAGGTCGGCCGTAAAACGTGTCGTGTCTTCGTTAGCACAACAGTCGATGTGCTGCGATGCAAGGCGGATCATTTGCTGGTAAGAAATTTCGATCCATGGTGGTACAAAGGCCTTCTTCATCTGACGAGGCACGAGCATTTAGTAGTTGTTGCTCACACCAGCCTGACGTGGAGTGTGGCCGAGAGGAGTGAATCCTTGGTTGAAGCCATTGGCCGAGGTTGGGCCATTGACTGGACTGAAGCTGTTGGTTGGGACGAAGCCGTTGGTCTGCTGGGGTTGAGTCATCATGTTGAAAGATCCGGTAGCACCGCGGTGAGGAGTTGGAGAGGTCATGTTGTTGCCACCATAGGTGGCTCCGTTACCGTAACCTCCGTTGGGACTGGTGAAGCTGTTTAATGGACCCTGACGAGGAGTGAAGTGGGTGCCATTCTGACCAGGAGACAAGGTGGTGTTGGCACCGGGGCTCAACTGGGCAGCGACTGCTCCAGCCTGACGGGTGTCGTAATCCTGGATCTTGCCCTGGATGCGACGGCCATAAGGCGTGTGGCGGATAGCGTTGAGGATTGGACGGATATTGTCAATCAGACGAGTCTTGGTCTCTTCGTCGGCGTAGTCCATGGCGGTCTGAACAACGTAGTTGGCGAAGGAGTCACGAAGAAGCTTCTCCAGCTCCTGGGGATTCATGATCTCGTCCACCAAGACACGCTTGGAGTCTGGACCGGCGGTACGAATGCACTAAATATGGTCAGCGAGCTGCTGTAGAGCACAATCCATCAGCAGATGTGTTACCTTCTCGATGACGTTGGAGCTGAACTTCTGTTTGGACAGAACGGCAACGTTACCGGCGAAGCCCATGCACAAGGGCTCAGAGAATGAGGGCTCGCCAAGATCAACTGCAAGGATGTCAGACGGGTCACGACACGTCAGAGACTTGATGTACTTACGGATGTACTGAACGACATAATTACCGAAGGGATCCTGGACAAGAGCAAAGGCGTTGGCAGTGATGTGCTGGATGAGCTGACCCTTCTGGATGCCAGAAGCATGGTCGATGCAGCGCTGAAGAACGCAGCATCCGTGGCGATGAGTGCCGACCGTGACACAGTGGGTTCCGACAGCATCGAAGATGAACTGAGCATCCTCAGGGGAGAGATGGTTCAAGCACTTCTGGATGACGTGGTTGCCATTCAAGTCCTGAATCAGGTGAACGACTTCGTACTTCAAGGCGTCGATGATGATCTGAATCTGGTCGCGAGTAGAGATGTACTCGATCATCTTCTGCAAAGCGCGAGTGCCGTGCTGGTTGAGCGCGATCTTGACCATTTGTGGAGCGGCGTTACGGATGAGAGAGGTACGCTGCTCGTCGTTGGCGTACTCAAGCAGCTTCTGGCAGAGATAATTGCCGAATGGATCTGTACATGTTAGACAAGTCTTAGCGTAAGTGGTGATGAACATACCAGTCATCAACTCGACGACGTGAGGTGCAGTCTCAGCAAAGATCACCTGAATGGATTCTAGGTCGCGATCCTCCAGCTTTTTCTGCAGGTAACGGCAGCCGTGCTGATCCTTGCAGAGGCCATAAATCTCGCCGACAAGATCTTCGAGCTTCATGTTAGCGAAGCGTGACGTGTCTGTAATGTGTGAGTGATATGGCATAGAGTTGAGAGATAGGCACATACCTTCGCCGTTGTTGTGGCTGCGGCGCTGCTGGACGGCGCGAGTCTGATTCTCAGGAGGAAAGCGAGGAGCGACCGACTGAGGATACTGCTGGCTGTAGCCGTTGAAGCCACCTTGATAGGCTTGCATCTGCTGAGCCTGGCCTGGCCACTGACCTTGGCTGTTACCAAGATACATGCCATTGAAGGCATTTGCGAGCAGTGGCATACCATAGCCCCCGTAGTAGGCAGGAGCAGGAGAACCGTATGCGGTCATGGGAGGAGACGCAATAGGGCCGACTGTATGGTTGGCCTCTGGCGCCACAGCAGTGACGGGAGGTCCGAATGGAGCTGCACTAGGCTGAAGGGCAGAGCGTTGCGCAAGGTATCCACCGGTCTGGTCGTCGAGATTGCTGGTTTCGACAGTCTGCTCAGTGTGACGGTTTACTGGGATACCAAGGTTGTTCAAGAGAGGAGCCTGATGCTCAGGCGAGGCGAAGGTGCGATGAGGGCTCTGGACAGCAGCAGGCTTGGTATCAGCTGAGATGGTTACGCCGTTTGTGCTCTTCAAGGTTGGAATGTCGTTGGTAGAGTAAGATGACTGCAACTTTGGGAAGCCGTTTGTCGAACCGTGCTTTGGAGAAGCAAGCAAGCCGGGACGCTTGGTTTCGCCGATGCCAGAAAACTTCACCTCAAGCGAGCGTCTGTTGGCAGCCGTGTTCTTCGCAGTGTTGAAGTCGGTCAAGATGCCGTTCAGTGGTGACATGGCACCCTCTCCGGTATGAGCCGACTGGCGCATGGCAGAAGGAGGCAAACTCTGTCTGTGGAGTTTGACGGTGGGGGCTCGGTCGGTCGTCGGGTGATTCTCGCCCTGAGAGGCCAGGTCCATACCTGCAGAAGAGGCGGACAACTGCATGTTGCCGTCTCCCTCACGACGGACAAGAATGGGAAACTTGTCATCATTGGTGTGGAGTTGGAGGTAAGTCTTGGCGTCAGGGGAAGCAGTGGGGTTAGCCTGGGCAGCCTGGGCAGCCTGGGCGGCCTGGGTAGCCTGACGACCATGCTTGTGATCTTCCTCGTCATCAAACAGGAAACTGGCAGTGTTGACAGAGCCCAACATGGAAGAAAGGTCGGCCATCTTGACTGGCATGGAATTGCGGTTAAGGCTAGAAAATGGCGTATTAGCAAGGTCTTTGGGTAGAGCTGCGCGTTTGTGACTGAAGAAGAGATGTGCGTTTGTGACTAAAGAGGGCTGAGGAGGTGTCATATACAAGCTGATTGTCGCGTCGACGCGTTGAGTGACGAATGCAAAGGAACTGCTTGAAGACAGCTGTCTCGAGCAGATATAGTAAGTGAAGGGGGAACAAAGCTTGTTCTGGTATTGAAGCCCGAGAACAGAAGAACAAGTAAGGAGAAGTGCGTGAAGAAGAGGAGTAGAGAGAAGGTGAGGTGAAAGTTGTTGCGCGTGTGCAAGACGCGTCGTGTCAAGTGATTAGAAGGGATTAGAGTGATACATACTTGGCAGCAGCGCGATGATTCATGTCAGTGAAGCCGTACGCGTAGTCCTCCTCTTCTTCGTCAGAGCCGCGACGAGATGCTGGTACTGACTTTGATGGGATGGCAGACGATGCTTGTGAGTGAGAGGTTAGGGAGCGTGTGAAGGTGCCTTGTGGTGAGGTCAACTGAGAGCCAGGGCGAGTGTGGATGCCTGGCGGGGAGGCTAGGCTTGCGGCAGAAAAGCGGTTTGAGTTAGGACGATTGACCGAGCTGTAGTACTCGGGAGGGGTAGTTGGCTCGCTCTGATGGCCTGAAGTGAACATGCTGATGTCCTGTTCGAGGCGCTGGTGCTCCTCAACCTCACGGCGGGTTTCAGGGTCGATCAGCGCCATCTGGGCCTGAATACGACGCTGCTGAGCCAGAAGTTCCTCGTACTGGCGAGCCTTCTTCTCTGTCTGATATTGGTTAGCGTCCATGACTGTTGATGCCGGATGATTGTGTCTCCTGAAGGATGTGCTGTGAACAGTGAAGGATATGCTGCAAAAGGATATGCCTGAGATGGTTGATTGCCTGGACCCTTGCTCTAGGAGCGAACGAGTATAGCGACGACACGACCCTTGACGCGTCTCTCAATGCAACGGAATGTATCTTCTTCTGCCTCTTGCACAGGCAACGACAGCAACTGATTTGACGTTTGAGACGATCTGCGAGAGAATTCGCTATTCAACTCGTCGAGGTTGGGATCAAGAAAAGGCAACGAGATTTATAAGACACCAATTACCACTCCAGAAGGGAGGCTGCAGTGAAGGGCAAGAGCAAGAGCAAGAGCAAGAGCAAGAGCAAGAGCAAGAGCAAGAGCAAGAGCAAGAGCAAGCACCAAAGATTGACAATAAGAAAAGCCGTAAGGACTTCGACAGAATCGACGCAGTGAAGAGCAAGGAACGCAACAATGAGAAGACAATAGTTATCAAGCTTACCGGAGTGATTTTATTAAAAGCCTGCAAGACAACCAGAGATGTCAGTCCAATTTTCTGCCTGGAATACAAAAACACGGACCGAAGACACAATCTCCTTCGGATTCACCTCTTCACCGGCAGCATTCATTCGACTCGAATAATGCTCGTGGCACCATATTGCTGGTTCAGTGTGGAGCCAGGGATGTGTCCACCATGTTCGCCTACTCTTGTTCAAGGAAAGTGTTTTTGCTTACCTTGGACATGTAATCTTGTTGTGGCTCTGCAGCCGCACGCCTCTGCTGGCCAAGAGGAGAAAGAGTGGGAAGGGCATTTGTGGTGAATCTTCTCTGGAGGCTACCACGAGAATCGGGCGAGGTGGCTAAGGTACTGGGGTTTACCCTGCTGCTGAGGTTTCGCAAGGGCGATAGTGGAGAGGTAAAAGTAGGGAATGGCGGCTCTTCGCGCGGCGATGGTTGGGACCGGAAAAGGAAGCCATCTGGTCGGTCTGATAATCCTTTCGAGAAAGCCATATTGATCCAAGGGAAATAAGTACTGCGATCTATCAGCATCTATATTATCTGGCACGTCAAAGAAGCGGTGGAGGGCTTGTGAGTGCGGAGTATCTGAGTCAAGGGGTTCTTACTGATACCTTCAAGCAGACTCGAGCAGAAAAAGCGCGACCAAGGCTTAAGCCAAGCGGTACAGTACAAATACAGTCCCAGTCATACACAAGCCAGCCGTGCACAAGAGGGAGGAGCAGAAGGGCGACGTGGTTGAACCTCAAGTACTCGTGAATATGTGGGGAGACGATAGATGGGATGCCCAAGAGAAGGGTCCAAAGCAACCTTCGGAAGTCTGGTCAAGTTGCGTAGACGTTGGATCCACTCGGCTCGCGCGAGGCTTGTGCACAACTCGCATAACACTAAAAGACCAAGGGGACCAGCTGAATCCACCCTCTAAGCCATCAGAGAAACAAATTGATTTGGGCACTCAGTCTAAGAGTCATAGAGAAGGCCGAGTCAGCATCCTTCTCAACTACTTTGCCGATTGATTCTCGAATGGTTGCTGCACCTCTCAATCTTTCAGGTCCGTTCACTACCTCACCTTACTCTATGTGTATGCAGGGCAATACACGTTCCAGTGTTCCAGCGTACCCCGGCATGAACGAGGACCGTTAAACACTTCGGATGCCATGTTTATTGCTAATCTTACATTAACCAACTATGAGCAAAGATCTCTTTCTGGTTGCAAGTCGAGCATCCCTCTATTTCCAGCCACTTTCGTTCAAAGCTATTCAACCATCAATCATCTTCCAGCCCCCTCGCTTCCACCGGCGGCTCGCGTCTACAGGTGTACCAATGACATGAAGAGGCTAATTATACAACATAGCCGCCGAGCATGTACAACATGGAGTAACATACGGGCAATCCATCTTGCTACTGCCTTTAGCTCGACATGCAAAGATCTGTGTTAAAGTAGCTTCGTAGTCACGACGTAATTCCTGTGCTGTCTTGATGAGAAGCTAGCGTAGTGAGCCTATACAAGCTGCCTCCTGCAAATGCTGTTTCTATTGATCTCAACAATTAATGTATTGGTTACAGCTTTCTTGCTTGAGAGTGAAACCCTCTATGTACCTACCTTATTACTGTAGAAGCCGAGCGGCCCGAGCTTGCGTGAGTTCGCGCATTCACGAAACGGCCTTCTCCCGCCGCCAAAGAAGCCAAAAACTTTGGCCAATCCGGCATTTTCATCGGCCTGAAAGCTCGACCGCCTTTTCGCGAGCGTTTCTGCCTCTTTCATCAAGCTCGTTCCGCAACAAGGTGCAGGAAGGTTTGAACGCTATTGCTGCATCTACTGACTCTGGCCTACGCCTTCAGGGCAGTGCATTCCTCACCGCCTGCTTATCTTTCATTCGCTCATAATTGTATGTTCCTGGTGTGGCGCACGCAAATCATCTTCCTCCCGCCACCTATATCTGACTCAGTCTTTCCCGTGACTTTGCCGCGCTTATCGATATCGACATCTGCGCTCGACCTCCAGTGAAAGATCGTCGGCGCATATCAAGAAATCGCTGCGCAAAGAAAGCCAAGCCTTGAAAGCATCGAAACCATGCCGCCGAAAGCGCGCAAGGATACGGCTGCCGGTGCTTCAAAGGTGGGACCTATCGAGTTTGGGTATGTAACAAGACATAAAATTAACTTTCATGCAGGCATCAAAGAGAGCATCAGTCGCAAAAGCTCAGACCCAGGATACCAGTTCTGTCAACCCAATCACAACGGAGCAGGATGAATCGCAACATGCGGAAGTGGCATCTCAGCCTCGCAAGAGGCGACACTCACACAGTACCGATCCGATGGACACCTTGCTAGAGCCATTCTACTACGGCAGAGGTATAACAGATCCCATCAACACCGCACGGGATAAATGGAACCTTTTGCCTGCCTTCCTTAAGGTCAAAGGCCTCATCAAGCAACATCTGGACTCTTTCAACTTCTTTGTTGATACAGAACTGAAGACGATTCTCAAGGCCAACGCCATCATTCACAGTGATGTGGACCCAAACATGTTCATCAGGTATACCGATATCCGAGTCGGTAAACCTGAGAGGACTGAAGACCGGTCAAATCATCTTCCTGGGCCTAACATTACGCCGAATGAATGTCGTTTGCGTGATCTTACCTACGCGGCTCCGATCTACGTCGATTTTGAGTGCCGCTCTCAAACGGGTAAGGAAATGAAGCGAAATGTATACATTGGAAGAATGCCCATTATGCTTCGCAGTAATAAGTGCGTGCTGTACAATCGCTCCGAGGGGGAGATGGGTCTACTAAACGAGTGTGCGATTGACCCTGGTGGATACTTCGTCGTTCGTGGTCAAGAAAAGGTTATTCTTGTCCAGGAGCAACTCAGCAAGAACCGTGTTATCGTCGAATCGATGAAGGGCATTATTCAAGCTTCTGTCACAAGTCACACAGCCAACGTCAAGACGAAGTCATACGTTTTGCTGAAGAAGGGCCTTATCGTGTTGAAGCACAACTCTCTTATGGAAGATATCCCTGTCGCGATAGCCCTCCGTGCAATGGGCGTCCAGTCGGATCATGAGATTATGATGCTGGCAGCTGGCCCCGACTCTGCATATCAGGATGATTTCTCTGTCAATCTGGAAGAGGCTGCTCGCGCCGGGGTCTTTACACAAGAACAGGCGCTTGAATATGTTGGCGGCAGGCTCAGGCCTGAGAAGTTTGGCCAATATGGTGCGCCAAAGAAGACCAACAAGCAGAACGCAGTCGACAAGCTCGCAAACACCATCATTCCCCATGTTACCGTCAAAGCCATGAACTTCAGACCCAAGGCGCTCTACGTCTCTTTCATGGTTCGCAGGGTGTTGATGGCCATGCAAGATCCCAAAATGGTTGATGACAGAGATTACTTGGGTAATAAGCGTCTCGAACTTTCTGGATCCATGATGTCTCTGTTGTTTGAGGATCTTTTCAAGGACTTCAACAAGCTCATCAAGCAGAGTTGGGACAAGGTTTTGAGAAAGCCTAACCGGACACGCGCTTTCAATCCGGCTGATTACGTGACAATGCATGAATCCCGTATCACGCAAGGACTCGAGCGTGCTATCTCGACCGGTAATTGGACCTTGAAGCGTTTCAGAATGGACAGAGCAGGTGTCACACACGTCCTCAGTCGTCTCAGTTATGTAGCCGCTCTCGGCATGATGACGAGAATTTCCAGTCAGTTTGAGAAGACCAGAAAAGTGTCCGGTCCTCGTGCGCTCCAACCATCTCAGTTCGGCATGCTTTGTACTTCTGATACGCCTGAAGGAGAGGCTTGTGGTCTGGTAAAGAACTTGGCACTGATGACACATATTACCACTCTTGACGAGGACGAGCCAGTGCGAAAAATGATTTTTGTCTTGGGCGCTGAGGACGTAACATCTTCCAGTGGTCAGGAGCTGTACGAAGAAGGAGCCTATGTCATCTTCCTCAATGGAACGCCTGTTGCTTTGTCACGCGAGCCGAAACGCTTCCTGATCGCTTTCAGACGATTCCGCCGTATGGGAAGAATTTCGGAATTTGTGAGCATCTACATTAACCACCACCACAACGGTGTGCATATCGCAACAGACGAAGGTCGCATTGTTAGACCACTCATTGTAGTGGAGAAGGGCAAGTCCAAGGTCACGGCTCGATACCTTGAGTCACTTAGGAAGGGTACGCTTGAATTTGATGACTTCCTTTCTCGCGGCCTGGTTGAGTATCTCGACGTCAACGAAGAGAATGACTGCAACATCGCCGTCTACGAGCAAGACATCAACGCAACCACGACGCATCTCGAGATTGAGCCCTTCACGATCCTAGGCGCGGTCGCAGGCCTAATTCCTTACCCCCATCACAACCAATCTCCTCGTAACACGTATCAATGCGCTATGGGTAAACAAGCCATTGGTGCAATCGCTTACAATCAACTCACACGCATCGACACAATTCTATACCTCATGGTATATCCTCAAAAGCCGATGGTAAAGACGCGCACTATAGAGCTCATCAAATATGACAAACTGCCTGCCGGTCAGAATGCCATGGTTGCTGTCATGTCCTACTCCGGCTACGATATCGAGGATGCTCTTGTAGTGAACAAAGGGTCCTGCGATCGTGGCTTCGGACGCTGTCAAGTATTCAAAAAGGTCAGCATGCCACTAAAAGCTTACCCCAACGGCTCCCAAGACCGCATCGGTGATCGCGACAAGTCCAACCCCCGCCACGCGAAATTGGGTGGGGATGGCCTAGTCGAAGTCGGTGCTGAACTCGACGCTGGTGACTGCTACATGCTCAAAGAAGCACCAGTCAGCCAATCTGCAGGCGGTCAAACATTAGACTGGGCACCTCAACACATGTCGTATAAGCTGCCTGACCCAGCCTATGCAGACAAAGTCCTCATCTCAGCAAACGAATCCAACACACCAATCATCAAGATCCAGACCCGGCAGACTCGCCGTCCTGAACTTGGCGACAAGTTTTCATCCCGCCACGGTCAAAAAGGTGTCGTAGGCTTGCTCGCTGAACAAGCAGACATGCCGTTCAACGACATGGGTATCTGCCCTGACATAATCATGAACCCCCACGGTTTCCCGTCCCGCATGACGGTAGGTAAAATGCTCGAACTAGTCTCGGGCAAAGCAGGCATCCTGCGTGGTGGCCACGAATTTGGCACAGCCTTTGGCGGCTCAAAGGTCGAGGATATGGGCGACATTTTGATCTCTCACGGCTTTTCGTACTCTGGCAAGGATTACTTGACCTCGGGCATCACAGGTGAACCTCTGCCAGCCTATGTATTCATGGGTCCCATCTACTACCAGAAACTCAAGCACATGGTACAAGATAAAATGCACTCTCGTGCCACCGGCCCGCGTGCAATACTCACCCGACAACCCACCGAAGGTCGTTCCAGACAGGGTGGTCTTCGTCTAGGAGAGATGGAACGTGATTGCCTGATCGCCTATGGCGCTTCGCAGCTGCTCCTGGAACGTCTCATGCTGTCCTCGGATGCCCACGAGGTCGACGTCTGCGAGACTTGTGGCATGATGGGCTACCAGAACTGGTGCCAGAGTTGCGAGAGCTCGAGAGGCGTCGTCAGAATGACCATGCCTTATGCGGCCAAACTGCTGATACAGGAATTGCTGAGCATGAATGTCAAGGCGGCATTGAAGCTGGAAGACGAGTTTCCGAGAGGTGAGTAATGGTTTTCATTGAGGGAATCAGGACAGATCGTGCATCGCAGAGGAAGTAGAGATGAGGAAAGGAAATAGAAAGCGAACATGAACGCACGCGGTTGGGGTTATTGAGAAAAGGCATAGTGAATGGTGCAACAGTTGATCTTTTTGTTTTTCTCCGGGGATCTGCTCGATATCTTTCTATTTCGAGCTGTAACAAAAGAAACGTGCAAATAGTTGAGATTATTTGATGCAAACAGATATCTGTCCATTTGTGTTATTCTGGACTGTGGCATTGTCTTTTTCTTGTATTTGTTTGAGCTGGGGTTTTGCTGATTGCTGGACTTTTGAACATTAGCAGGCTTGATGTTGCCTTTTGGTGTTTGTGTTGAGCCTTTATGGCTTCAAAGTATAGACATGCATAATGGTAGGTATGGCTGCGATACCAAGATCTCTGATAAGTACCTGTAGCACCTTCATGACGAATGACCGGGATTATTTACTCAATCATCGATTAAAACTCCCTCGCTCACTCGTGATCGGTAAGAAATTCAGGACTTTTCAAAAACATTCCCTTTTCAATGGGAAAGGTGACATGTTATTCATTCGGTCGATCATGTAGAAGATAGTGATACAGTAGGATAATATGTATACGGAAGGATAATATGTACACAGAAAACGCTTTTGACCTAGACATACATTGATGCACCACCGTATGCATGGTGCTTATTCCTTATTTGGGCCATCGGTCTTGTAATGGCCAGCACTGCTAGGCTTCTCGATATCAGCAAGCGACTGACCCTGCACGACGCCGACGTCCTTGCGATCGACGTCATCAGCGATAGGGGGGCCAGTGAAATCGTTACGGCCACGGATAAAGTACCAGAGCATGCTGATGGCAGCGAAGCCGACGAGCAGGACAGAGGCGTAATTCATGCTGGAGGGGGTGACAGGGAGTTGGGTGGGCATGCAGAAGATGATGACGGCGAGGGAGATCCAGCAGAGAGTGAGGATGTTGATAGCGAGGCCGAATCTGCCGAGGGAGAAAGAAGAATGCTTGACGGCTTGTCTGCCGCGCAGGACGCTGACGAGGATGGGGAGACCGTAGGAGCAGCTGAGGCAGATTGTTGCTACGCTTGTGAAGGCGTTGAAGGCTGCTGATGAGCCGAAGTAGATGCAGGCTAGGATGCAGTCGACGGCGGTGGAGAGGATGAGGGCCCAGAGGGGGATGTCGAAGCGTTCGTCGATCTTGGACCAGAGGCGGGAGCCGGGGATTGCACCGTCTCGTGCGAAGGCGTAGGTGCAGCGACTCGATGCTGTGAGAGCGCCAGTGCCGGCGAAGAGTAGAATGCCTAGAAGTAAGAAGAGCAGACCGAATCCGCCGCCGGCGGAGCCAGTGACTTCTTTGAAAACGAGACCGATAGGCTGGCCGTTGGCGACATCGATCAGCGGCTGGATTTCGGGGAGGACAAAGAGGATTGGGATCAAGTAGATGACTCCTGTGACGCCTGCTGCAGCAACTGACAACACGATTGCCTTGGGCACTTCGCGAGCCGGGTTTTGTACTTCCTCGCACATGGACGCGACCATTCCGTATCCGGTGAGGGTGTAGGCGGCTTGAAGAAGACCAACGAAGAATGCCCAGCCAGACGCCCTACAAAAAGTCAGAAAACCCACGACCTGGTATTCATCGTACAAACTCACCATCCGCTAGCTGATGCGTCGAAATGGCCAAACACGAACTCGCCGCTTCTGTAATTGTCCGTCATGGTCAACAAGACAATCATGATGACAATGACACTGGCCGCAGTCCAGTAAATACAGATTTTGTTGAACAGGTCGAGATATTTGGCCCCGAAGATGTTGATCGCCATGCATATGAGCGTGACTGCCCAGAAACAGAGGACTGTCTGCCATGCATTGGCGGCCCAGCCATCTCTCCAGAGACTGATTGCAGATAGGATAAGCTCTGCTCCGGAAAAGTTGATACTCAAGGTGACGGTCCAATTGCCGACCAAAGTCAGCCAGCCGGTGATCCAGGAGGCTATGGGAGCCCACTCTCGTGTTGAGAGCATGGCGCTCCAATAGTAAACCCCACCTACGCAGAAGTTAGCATATATGGAGACACGTTGTACTGAAGAGCCAGATCATACCAGCAGTGGGATACACAGCACAGATCTCGGCAAGAGAAGCAGCAATGGAAAGTGAAATCAGTGAAACAAGGACCCAGCCCCATAGTATTGTCACCGACTGTCCGTCTACTAGTGTGATGTAAAAGGTTGTCGAAAGCCCAAATGGAACAGCCATGATTGCAAATGACCTAGAATGCTCCATCAATTTCATTGCACTCCGAATACACAAGTCCTTCATATAACCCACATTCCCAATACGCTGAGCATGCTCAATCTTCTTGGTAGTTCTGATGTGTAGCCCATCTTGGCCAAGTCTGCATCGGCAGCGACCTTGGCCGAGCCATCCGATGAAGAAATAGGTTTCAGATCCATAACGCACAATAGAATGATAGTCGAGAGATTGAGTATGCAGTCGATTGACAGTTGAAGTCCAGTCCAGGGAGCGACGAGGCTCGAAGCAGAAGAAGGGTGAAGACTACACTTGAAAGAGGCCGGGAATCTAGTAATAAATCAACCAGATAACAGTCCAGTCCAGAGGAGAAAGCCAAGACGTGTCACAAGCCCCAGTTGAAAGGTTCAGGAAAGTTGCTCTGTTATATCATCAACCAAGAAGCGCAATGGACAATAAAAGTTCATGCCCAAGTACTATCTTCGAGTCAAGACCCACTTCCGACGCTGACGAGAATGAATTGCACAACAAGATAAGAATACCAAGGATTTGATCGTCGAGAAAAATGGAGTAGGCAGAATGAAACGATGGGCTTTGTTCGCTCCGAAGCGGCTTGACAGATCAAGCACGCGACACCTTACATAGCTAACCTCTATCGGACACAGAACCCAGCGACATATCGTTGTTTCCTTCACAATGGATAAAGAGAGTTCCCGCCGTCCGATTGATTTCACTCGGACGTGCCTGGACCACATGAGTGAAGCATTGTTTTACGTAAGTCCCATGGGGTTGTCGGGGGCAGATCGAGCGGGGACGTCATCGAGCTCGGCAAGTGTAGCAAATTGCTGTAAATGTGCAAAAGATACCATTTTGAGGAGTCTATCAAGAAGCGCGTGTGGTGGTATGATCCATGTCGTTCCGGTATACCACGTTGATTAAAGCACTGCAGACGTAGGTTCAATACTTGCCGATTGAGGGCGCATCCGGGATATCGGGAGGGCCGCCGATAAGCTTTGTAGGCGGGGCGTGACGGCATCGGGGTAGATAGGCAGGATAGGATTGCTTCAGAGCAATTATTACATACGACATAACGTTGGAGAGAAATAGGGCTATCGAGTCGTAAAGGTCGTTGACAGCCGGCTGCAATTGATAAGATAAAGTAGTCCGAAGCAGACAGCAGAAGCAGGATATTGTCCTATATTTTGCTGAGATAAAAGATGGCGCTATGCTCGCTATGTCCACACTTCACTGTTGATGTCCTGTCCCATCCTGCCAAACGCCGTCGATTCAGTAGAAGTTTGCTGCCGGGACTCCGATAACACCCAGACTGTATTTACGTGTCATCAGGGTCATTTTCATTCCTAGTAAGCCCTCTGTGGAGGGACCATGCCGCCCATCTGCTGTTGCTGGTGCACCTGAGCTGCTTGTTGTTGCTGCCTCATCTGAGCAAGATCGGCAAACCATGGGTGCTGAAGAGCCTGCTGGGCCGAGATACGAAGTTCTGGCCTCAGTTGCAACATGCTGCTAAGTAATTGCAGGCCAACAGGATCGACCTGGGGCAGAATATTGCGCAAATCTTGAGTGTGGTAGACGGTGAAGTTTGACTTGTACTCTGGGAACTGCGAAATGCCGGGCCATGAACGTTCTGATGGTGTTCCCATGAGGCGGAAGATCTTCTGCAGCTGATCCTCGTTCGTGGTTCCTGGGAAGAGTGGTCGACCAGTATACATCTCGGCCATGATACAACCAGCAGACCAGATATCGATCGAGGTGTTGTAGGTCCTTGATCCGAGAAGAACGTCAGGGGCCCTGTACCAAAGTGTGACGACTTCGTTGGAGAAGGTGTTGACAGGAATGCCAAAGGCTCTGGCGAGACCAAAATCGGCAAGCTTCAGTTGACCCTTGCTATTGGTGAGCAAGTTCTGAGGCTTGAGATCACGGTGCAGTACGCGGTTATCGTGACAAAAGGCAACACCTAGGAGAAGCTGATACATGAAGGACTTGATGGTGACGGGGTCAAGCATGCCACGATCACCCTTGGAGTCCATATACTTTTTGAGATCCCGGTCCATGTGCTCAAAGACGAGCATGAGCTTGTTCTCGGTGTGGATGACATCGTGCAGGCGGACAATGTTCTCGTGTTTCAGCTCCTTCATCAGCGAGATTTCGCGAATGGCTGTGCTTGGTGTGCCCTCCTCCGAGTCCAGGTGGATCTCCTTTAATGCGACGAATTCGCCAGTCTGGCGGTTACGACCTTTGAAGACCTAATTCTCATTAGACACTGTACTGAACCGCTGTAGGGTGGCTTTGTAGCATCATGGGCTATAGGCGATTATGCGCAACCTCGCCAACGAATTTGGTAAGAAGGCCGTGTACCATAATCCCCCTGTGCTTGTGGTGTTTGTGGTGTTGACTCACAGTCGCATATGTACCTTCTCCCAGCTTTTCCAACTGCTGGAAGGAACTAGGATGACGCTTGTCCATGGGTGGTATTCGTTGGCCGCCGCCTAGACTCCTGACACTGATGGTAGAGTCTGATCTGTTTTCGAGAGAAAGTGTGCCGACGTGGGTAGGATGTAGACGAGGACGAGGTGGGGTTCTTGATGTGTAGCGAGGATCCCAGAGAATAGAGCTCGCAGTGGTCAACTGATTCGCGATGTCGAGTGAGGAGGCGGTTGTTGAACGTCGTAAAGAGCGGGAAGCGTCAGTCGATTGTGATTGCGCCGTTTTGAAGGAGAGGGAGAGGAGCCTGGTGTAATACCAGATCCTATCTCCTACAAGGTGTTTGCTTGATTTGAAGGCGGGTCCTGCGTCTTTAGCTCGGGATGGGTGAGATCGGCAGAGATGCGGGCATGTGCACGGCGTCTCTCGATTGGATAGCACTCTCTCCGTATTGGTTCATTTTCACTGGCACGACTGGCCGCTTGGGTGGCCCGTGCGCGTGGAAAATACAGGTAGCAAACCAGATTGTCAACGGTGGTTGTCGTTGTTATTCTAAATGAGCGGGTCCAGGAGTCTACAACATCTATATACGTATGATTCCCAACAAAGTTCCATATGGGAGAAGTCAGGCCGTGTGCTTCTCAAAGCATACGAGTACAATGGGTACAGAATGTTCCCAGACCTAAAGTTTTCAGGGTTCACCAGTGAACTGAACCCTTACACCGACTCTGGACCTTTCTATAATTGGTACATTCCGAAAACATAAAGGCGTCTCTCCTTGACGGGCTTATGCACAGGAGAGGAACCTCGTCGAAATCACTCGAAAGCCGCTTATTGAGAAATAATATAACAGAGGATTTGTAGGGATGAGGCTGTGAGATACGGGGCCACAGCCACACAGTAGGGCTACCAAATAGCACGAGCTTATCGGGAGGCGCCGAGCAGCCGAACTGTGGGGGTGTGCTTCCCCAATGACGATCTTAACTTGGCCTTCCAGCAGCCGTAGTATTATTTCTCATGCATTATACGACGTGGACTCGATCAAACAAATCCGATCATCTAGATACAACGTGGGATGCCGGAGCTTGCCTGGCATGAAGGTACATGCCATCTGATCCTTCAACCTTTCCTTCCTGCAGGCTTTGCTCATCATTAAGTTAAGCATCTACCAAACCCTGAAACACTGCACTCCACAACAGTGACATCGTGCATATCGATCCTGGACAAGTAAAATATGAGAGACTCTTTGACTGGTCGCCTGCTGAGGCGGGAGATTGAAGATCCCCTCGGTCGTGCTAGGAAGATTCGCAGCGTCTATGGCGACAGAAACTGGGTCAAGAACCTGGACATCGTGAATGAGCTAGATGGCCATTCGGGTTGTGTCAACGCTTTAAGGTAAGCACACTGTAAAAAGGACTATGAACACAGGCACTTATTGCAACCATAGCTGGTCCAAATCGGGTCGCTTACTCGCCTCTGGGTCCGACGATCAGCATCTTAACATCCACACATACCAGCCTGACGACTCGACTTCACAATTCGCCCTGACGACGACAGTAGCGACTGGCCACTCGGCCAACATTTTTTCTGTCAAATTCATGCCGCATTCCAACGACCGCACCCTTATCACTGCAGCAGGGGACCACGAGGTACGCATCTTCGACATTGAGTATTCGGGATCCGCCAGGCAGCCTTCTTCTGCTTCGACACTTGCCTCACATGGACGCTCAGGAATTAGGAGGAGCATACACAACGGTGCCACTCAGCTCAGCGATGGAGACACAAATTGCCGCGTCTACCGTTCGCATGGTGATCGTGTTAAACGGATCGTCACCGAGTCATCGCCACATCTCTTCCTCACTTGCTCCGAGGATGGTGAGGTACGCCAGTGGGATTTGAGACAGCCTTCTTCCGCATATCCCTCTCCCAGAGCCCGCTATGGCAGTGAAGATGACACCTCGGTTCCTCCGCCACTGATCTCGTACAAACGCTGGAATGTCGACCTCAACACCATATCTTGCTCCCCCAGTCAGCCACATTATATCGCCTTAGGAGGCGCCCACCTTCACTGCTTTCTTCATGATCGCCGAATGACTGGAAGAGATATACTGGCTGAGCGAGGAAGCCTCTCCTCACCCACCGCTGCCTCGTCCGACCAAGGGGAAGAGCTTATGGGCCAGGCCACTCGCTGCGTGAGAAAGTTCGCCCCGAACGGTCAGCCAAGGATGAGACGCACAGATAGCGGCCACATCACAGCATGCAAGATCAGCGACGCTTATCCGAATGAAATGGTCGTCAGCTGGTCAGGCGACCACATATACAGTTTCGACCTGGTGCGATCCCCAGATGCAAGCGAAAAGACAGAGACGACTCACTCGGAGAGAGGCACTGATGCCCACCGAGTCAGGGAGAGTAGCGAAAGAAAGAGAAAGAGGAGGACTGGCAGCCACATTTCGCTTTCACAAGAGGGATCTCTCAGAGCACATTCGCGCCAAAGGACAGAAAGCTCAGCATCGCGAGGCGAGGAAGGCGAGATGGCCTTGAGAGTGCAATATCAGAACGGGCAATGCGAGGACATACCTATTGAGCCGTTCCAGCGCCCTTCAAGTCCAGTTTCATTCTTGCGCGAGTCCGTCCTAAACGAAAGGCAACAGGCATCTTTTCGCCTGGCCAAGGCGACGGTACAGCTACGCAAGAGCATGTTTACGCTGGCTTCCCAGAAGCCTCTTTCCGAATCAGATATTACAGGTCATGCGACATCCTTCACTGCTGTTCTAGGCTATGCAGCCAGCATCCTCCCGGACATGCACAACATCAGCAATAATTGGCGATATCCCGTTGATCCTTCTCCAGAGGATGTCATGTTTCAGCGAACGCTTCGCTCCCATCGAGACTCGGCTACTCGCTTCGTACAAGCCGCCGGAGTAATTGCTCGAGCCCTGGGTGGCCGTCTCCAAACTACTAGTGCCGGAGACACAACATCGTCCTATTTCAACACTATCACCTTTGCACCCAACGAGGGACCAGATGTGCCAAAGCATGAGCTATTTGGCTATGACTTCTTGAAAGCCATATTTCTGTGGCTTGACAGTGGAGTGGGTGCCTTGCTTGAAGGCTTCTCCAGTGCGTCCCCAATGGCAAGAAATGCATCGCGTCTACCAGTACCGAAGAATTCGGGCACGGAGGCTATCGACGAGATTCTCATCCCTTATCTTCTGGAGCTAGCCTCCGATAACCCAGTTGTCAATGTGGACGCATCGAGATTCGAAATTGACGAAAACAGGATCCTCTATCCCACGGAGAAGGAAGCCGTGCTGGCATTTGCTGCAGCGCTGAAGACTCCCTTCGCTGATCTTGCATCTGGCGCACAAAACTCTTTAACAAACGTGCAGAGTCGATCCGATGCGATACGTGTATGGGGCCTTCAAGTTGCACGTGGCGTGTTGATGAATGCGGGCGAGGGCGTGAATTTCGCCTTTGTCGACAGTGCATTCAGCGGAATTGGTACAGGGAACTCTCGTATCCTGCAAGAGGAGGCAAGCATTCTCAACCGGCAGGAAGACATTGACCCGACCGAAGAAGAAGCCGGCATCCGAGCCTTTGAAATAATGGAACAATCTTCTACGTCTTCACCAGTCATTGAGCCGACGGACTCGGAGGAAGAGGATGTCATAGCTATGAGCGACTTGAGAGCGATGATGGAACAAGATGATGACGATGACGATGACGATGACGATGACGATGAAGATGAAGATGAGGACGAGGATAGTGACGAAGATGAGGAAGAGTTGGACGAGAATGCACCTATCTCAAACGAGGCTGGCTCTGACGATGAAGATGGCGATGCTCATTTCGATGATGGCGAAGAAGTCGATCAAGACGACGAGGACGAAGACGAAGCACCAGCCTACGGGATGCCCTTTTATAGAAGTGCCTTCGAACGACGCCGGCTTCGCGAGAAAGTCGAAGACTCGGTCCCATGTACGACACACAGCAGGGTATATGCCGGGCATTGTAACGTGCGCACGGTCAAAGACGTCAATTTCTTTGGTCTCCAAGACGAGTACGTCGTCTCTGGCTCGGATGATGGCAACCTGTTCATCTGGGACCGCAAGTCTTCGCAATTGGTCAACATCCTAGAGGGGGATGGTGAGGTGGTTAACGTTCTTCAAGGCCATCCATATGAGCCTCTACTAGCAGTTAGTGGAATCGATCATACCATCAAGATTTTCTCACCAGACTCAAGGGCCAGAGAAGCTGCCAGGCTCGGTCGTGGGGTTGAAGCGGCAGATGCGAGTGGGTTCTCGAGCATCTCCTGGTCAACCAGAGCCATGGGGAGGAGAACACCAAGGCGAGACATGACGACGTCGGAAGCCGCGATAGCTGCTGGAAATGATGAACAAGGTGTGGAAGAGGACGAGGATTATGTGGCGTCGGGCGGGTTGGCATCTCGAAAGCGCATGCATGAGGTATATCAGATCACAAGTCGGAATGACATTGATAGACGGAGCGGCAACAACGAAGCTCTTGTCACGGTAAGTTTGTACCTGTCATTTTGGACTGGAGGATAAGGGCTAATGTGATATCAGAGGAGCATGCTTGCACAACTAGCCCAACATATTCGAAGACGTAGAGCTGAAGCTGGGCAGGAGGCTTTGGATGAGGAGGAAGGTGGAGGGTTGGGCGGGCTTGGTGGTAGGGTGGTGATTGGGGATGATTGCGTGGTCATGTGAGGATTGGTTACGAGGACAGACCCCGAGAGGCAAGGAAGAATGAGGGCGGGCCATGGACGGTTCATGCCCTTGGACTGTCGAGATTATCTCAGGCTAGCCACAGCACAAAACGCATACAGTGAAGCGTATTCCCTGAAATCCAATTGCAGATAATGCTGGACACTCTCTTGCTATGCTTTTCCGATTTTCAAGAGCCCAACGCCTGTTGCTTTCACCCGATACTCCATCCATGCCATGTACCTGCATTCAAATAGAAACAGCTTGCTTTACCCCTTTTTTGACTAGAGGAGGAATGGTTCATTTGGCCTTTGCCTTTTGCGCCTTGAGGGCCTTCTTCCGGTTACTCTTGATCATGACGAGAGAGAGGAAGCTTCCGACAACAGCACCACCAACAAGGATCAGGATGACAGGGATGCGAATGGCCCAGACACGTGGAGGGAAGAGAGATTGCGAGGGGTGCATAGGATCAACAAATGGCTGTCGCCCATGGTCAGAACTGGGTTCGCAGATATGCCATTGTCGCAGGCAGAAGAAGAGCAATTACCATGATTAGAGCCCATATCGTATAGTAGAGGAAGACTGCGGTGGATGCGATGAGCATTGATGCGCCTACGAGTTGACCGAGCTGTGAGGAGGGATTGAATATTAGCTTTGATTTCTCGATTACTGATTTCAGGTTTTGTTCATACCATTGTGAGTAGCTTTTTATGTGGGAGATTGTTATTAGATTGTACTGTTGTTATTTTGGTCGAATGCTCCTGATGGCTTTGGATCCGTAAATGTTGCTATCCCCGACGTGAGAGCGGCCAAGAGCGGCATGGGGTGGAGCTTAATTACAAGTACACACGCATGAGGCAAACAGGTGCAAACATGCGGTGCTATTTACATGCAGATCGCATTAAACGGTAAGTCCATATGCCTCCATTACCCATTGCATTCTTGTTGAATTCTGGGCAACAATATAGCAGGATAAGGTAATGATCCAGTCGGTCCAGTGTGTATGAAACTGCATCGTACATTTATGCAGCCGTGGGGATATGTAGAGCAATGGAGGACTCACTAAGTTCCAAGGTTACAGGTCAGTCGTCATACTTGAGACTAGGGTATACAACCACAGTACTGACTTGTCTGCTCAGTCGAGTATCATGACCCTTCTGGCCTCTTTCCATTGATTTCAGGCGACCTTGCTTCTCGACTACCGCTACGGAACCTGCACTGGAAATCGCCTACGAGGCCTTTACGATCAATAGGAGCCCTTCATGTCGAATTCGTTCCCGATGCCGCAACGGCGGCTCAGACTGAGAAGGCTCAGTTGCAGCGAGCAGACTCTACCGGCCCAGCAGTGCTTCCTGGTGCTGACACTGTCACGGGTGGAAAGGAGAGGAGGCACCAAATCCCGGGCATGATGCAGACACCATACTTGAAGATCTATCTGTTAAGATGTGATGACAAGGACGCATACAAAGCCGAGTCGCGCCAGCTCCTACGAGATTGGGTCCGCGAAAACTCGGCTCCCACTCAGACCTCCTCCTCTAAACCAAACACCACCGAGAACCACGATGCTTGCGACTGGCTTATATTACATGTTGTCATTCCGGATACTGTCGCTGCTAGCGAGCCTCGCTGGACCGCTGCATCCAGTAAGGACACGGATGAGCTTGTCGAGAGGCCCCAAAGCACCGCTGTATGGCCTGGCAAGAGCACAAGGACCGTCCTCGACAAGATTCGCGCCGATTTCACTATTCCCACAAAGTCGACCGTGGAAAAGATCGCCCAACTCAGGTTACAGAAGAAGGATCTTCCGCCTCACTATCTACCCAAGAGTCCGGTACCCACAATCTACACCGAAACCGCACAAGAACAGGATGTCGCTTGGCAGGATCTTGTTGCCAAATTCAAGACGCTCATCTTGATGTCTTTCGACCTCCGAGTGACACAGTATGAAGAAGATATTCGGGAAAAGGATTCCCAGCGATCCTTACCAGGCTGGAACTTTTGCACCTTCTTCACCCTCAAGGAAGGCCTTGCCAGAGGCTTTGAAAGCGTTGGCTTGGTCGAGGATGCTCTTGCAATCTACGACGAGCTGTCTGCTGGTCTCGACGATGCTGTGCACAATGATCCCCAAGCTACCTTCTTAGGCGATATGAAAGCGTCTAGAGAATCCTTGCGATGCGTTCTAGAATCCGCGCCTGATGCTGACAAGGTTGACGAGCGAGCCCAAGATCTTTTCAGTAAGCCCCTGGACTTGACCAAAAAAGATTATCGTGGTGAGATCGTCAAGAATACCATCTCTCTATTTGACTTCCGTGTATACATTTTTGCAAGACAAAGAGCACTGCTATTACGCCTGGGTGCTGGCACTGCTCCCGCTCAACAGAAAAGGCCGCAGAGCAGTCAAGGTAGCAAAGATGATAACCTTAACTTCCCAGCCGAGGTCTGTAGACGTACAGCTGTATTCGTTGCCACGAATTCTCGCTCTCTTCGAAGAGCTTTACGAACGGGGTACGACCACTCGCTGCATATCTTCCGTAGCGACCCCTATGTTGATAGTTCTGTAGGTCTGAAATCGAAGCTTCTTCCACATTCGATATTCTTGTTGAAAATGTTGCCTCGTCCTGGACCTATGCCGTTCTCCAACAAATACTTGCAGAGACAGCTTCTGAAAAGCTGCCTTTGCCTAAAAACCCTGGCGATGCTGCTGCCGCTAGGTTCTCGCTCGCACCTAATGGCAACCCTCGAGGCAAAGATTTGAACGCCTTCAATTTTGGTCAAGGAGCGAATTCTCATCCAAACCGATCGGCCTCCTTAAGGCAGCGGAGTGCTTCTGCATCTTCTAACCCTCCTCAAACCCCTCAAGTCATTTTCGAGGACGCCCGTTTCAGCAAAGCGAGCCTTCCGACCAATCCTGCAGCCTCACAAGCAGTACCTGGAAATGCAGGTCTCGCCGCGGGTCGAGCTGAGCTTCTCATGATGCAACGAAAAGTCCTAGAGGCTATCGCTAAGAGGAAAGGCTGGTCAACAGGCTGGTCCGCTCTCATGAAGACCAGCTCACTTTCTGATGTAGACTTGAACGATAGTTCAGAAGCCGAGGAAGCAGCTTCATCCGACGCGGAGGCAGCTTCCTCGCCTGATGCCTTGTCTGATCGTTTACTCACTCCATCTCTAGCTTACCCGCTGGTTTCTGTGGAAGCTTTTCGATCCGCCTACGAGGTCAGTAACGCCAGAGTCAAGTCGTGAACATTACTGATAGTCAATACAGCTTTTGAGTAACCAGGCCTTGTCTCATTATACCATCGCAAATCATGCCAAGTCTGCCGAGGTGATCGTTAGCGAACTTGCCATTCTCAAATAGTAGGTGAAGGTTCGTAGAGCAGGTTGCGTGAGCTGACCATACACCAGCCAAATGAGTGACTACTCTCAGGCAGCAACACTCTTTCAGAAGTCAGCACCTTCCTATCTTCATGGCCACTGGACATATGTACACGGAGAGATGCTTCGTGCATACGCAAAGTGCTTGATGGAGTTGCATCGCAGAGATGAGTATATGCGAGTGATGCTGAGCTTGCTCGGCAAAGTCATCGTGCGACAGAGAGATCGAACGCTGCCACAATTGCACTTCTCGAAGTCGGAGACATCTACTGCATGGTTTGATGATCAATCCGTGAATGTGGAAGGTGTTATTGGGCAGCTTTCTGTCTTTTCCAAGGAGCTACCCTACAACTTCACCTCCCCGCTCATGGACTTCTTTGCCGACGTGCATATTAGCCACGAAGTCCTGCACTACGACGACAAAGATGGTTTCGCTCTAGGGGTACAATTTCGACACTTATTAGAAGACGACTTGACTTTGGATCGGGTCAGATTGAGGTTGAGCAATGCCCAAGACGTCAGTCAAGAGATTTGGCTGCAAAGTGATGGTCAAGTCGACTTGAAGAGAGGTCTTGCTAAGCTGAAGCTTCACTCTAATGTGAGCAGTTCTACCACAGCAGACCAGTATCGTATACTAACATAACCAGATCACCACTTACGGCCTCTACCTCGTCGATAAGCTCGTCCTTGAGACCAACAAGCTCCATTTCATTCACGAGTTCCAGCCCAAGGCCAAACCGACACCGTTGGGCATTACAAATGCCAGTAGCTCTGACTCGACATCAGCGGCCACTGGACCATCCATATTGGTCTATCCTCACGGAAACGCTTTTGATGCACGTGCGGTCTTGACGAAGAATATACATGTTGAAAAATTACGGAATATCATCGTTGAAGTTGATACCGGACGAAACGACATCGACAGCCTTGACATACGTCTAAGAGCAGCCTCGGCTGGACTGAGGCTACATACTGCGGACGCTGTCATCCTTGAAGATACAATCGATCTAGATATTCAACAATCCGGTCAGCTCCACATTGGTCCTCAAGGCTCCGGCACGAAGCTTCGGATTTCTCTGCCATACAGTCTGGAGCACGGTCTCAGCGAAGTGACCGTCAGAGTAGAAGCACAGTACAGCACTGTCAACGGCTCTTTCATATTCCTCTCAACAAATGTCATTCTGGTGGCACTGCCTCTTGACGTGGACGTCCATGACATATTCAAGGCGGACTCTATCTTCTCCCGTTTCAGCATCCGCACTACGAATTCCATTCCTCTTCAAGTGACGGGGGTACAACTCAAGGACTCTGTAGCTTTTGCTGTCCGGCCTTTACCCTGTCCGTTGTTGATGACTGTGTTCGAAAAGCAGCCTGCTAGTCTCACCTACAGCATTACGAAGAAGCCTGTAAAAGAGGGCAGCGAATTTAGCCGGAAAGAAGTTGCACTCTCTATGACAGTGCAATACCTCTGTATAAGTGACCTGATGCTGGATAGGATTGAGTCGGCTCTTCGAGCAGCGCTTGAAGACAGTCCATACGCACATTTGAAGCGTCTCTTGGTCCCCTTGTTACGGAACGGAGCACAATCCCATGCGCTAGCCTTACAATTCGAAAAGGCAGTCCTGCTCCACGAGCTGATCCTTCCTGCTTACCAGGATTTGGGATGGGATAAAGTAATACACAATCTCTCCGCTCCACTCCAAACAGATCTCAGCGAGTGGCTACAAAGTTGGCACAAGGCAAGTCATGCATCACTCCCAAGCACTTCATTTCCCCACTAACAAACACTTTAGCAAAACAAACGCATATCCTTCAATCCAACAGCTGCCCCTGAAGTTCGCGAAATCACAATCTCCGTCGACGTACCCGCTATAGATGTTATGCACACAGCCACGCTCTCCATCCCCTCTGCGCCCAGAACCACAACAGCTCACCCCGCCACCGCAACTCTGGGCTCTCCTCTCCTCGCCGAGCTACGTATAAAGCATACACGTCACTGGCACTCTCCCTCCAAACCACCACCACAAGGCCCTCTGAATTTCGTATACATCCTTCGCGAAACCCCAGACTCTTGGTTGATAGGTGGCCAACGCCGCGCACATTTCACACTGGAAAACGAAGAAGACGAAAAGATATTCGCAATCGTTCTGATCCCCTTGAAGGCCGGCGCCATCCTGCTACCGACCCTGGATATCCACGCCGTGGCCACCCTCAAAGATAAAAGAATCAGTGGACAGTGGAATGAGAAGATAGACGACAGGGAAAACAGTAATGTCGGTGGGATCGGGGGAGATGGGCCAGAGGCATCGATCACTTGCGAGACCGATTACAAAAGCTCTGCGGACATGGTGCTGGTGGTCAGAGATGCCAGGAGGACAAGCGTCACCGTTAGGGAGAGTGCTCCTGTTTCGAGCGGTGATTTGCTGGCGGTTGGAAGTGCTGGGGGAAGGCCGACTTCAAGCGCGAGACTGAGTACTGACACCACACTCTCGAGGATGGGCATGTGATTGCGTGTAGGTAGCTAAGGTAGCGAAACGAGAATTTCAAACCGACCACTCGGCGGTGCATTTCAGTGTGATGTTGTTTTCGCCCTGCAGTCTCGAAGGTGACCTGTGATATGTGATGTACTTGCGCACTATTGTAATGCAGTATACCTTATCTTTGCTTATCACTATACACTCCTTTGTACATTTCTCATTCAGTGTTTCAGCGTACTGTTGCTCTTTTGCCGTGTAGTCCGCAAGGTGCCTTGTGATCGATGTGCTTCCGGAGAATTGTTGTTCCATTCTTGGTCACTTCTTCCTGCAAACACTATCAGAACCCACAACACATATAGCTTCATTAACGATTGTCATGATCTGATGTCCTTTGTCATGGACCCAAGTCAACGAGACCCACTGCTGGGAAGGATCGCTTCTGGTCCACCTATGCTCGGGCTTATTTAACCGATCCCGAGGCATGCCTTTCATATTAACCTGACCGTGCCATGATCTGCAACTATAACTTGCAAACCGAAGAGGGGTAGACTAGGAACAACCACTGGCCACTCGTATTGCATGACAAGTCTCTTTAATTCGAACCGCTACTAGCTTTCGCATCATTGCCCCGCGGATGGTCGAAGTAGATATTACAACCTATGTTTAGACACTTAATCAGGAACATTTCATGCACGCATGACTCTAGCCGTGAGCACAAACCGGGTCTCGGTTGAATAAGGATCAAGTCAGAGTATATGACAGCTTCTCCCGCTATCAAGAAGACTAGGTAGTATAATCAATTTTCATCATGGCTTCAATCTCGTTTCTCTTTGCCATATTGGCAAGCTCAGTCCTTGCAACCGCTAAGATGGAAACACTGCAATCAAGATGGGACAACGGCTTAGCCCAGACTCCTCCAATGGGCTGGAATTCATACAACCACTACAGCTGTAATCCAAATGAATCAATAATCATGTCCAACGCCCAAGCTCTCGTGGACCTGGGTCTTGCCGACCTCGGATACTCTTACGCTACCTGTGATTGCGGCTGGACCGTACCAGACAGGACATCAAATGGCACACTCACATGGAATGCAACCATCTTCCCAAACGGTTTCCCAGCCTTGGGAGAATTCATCCACAGTCTAGGTCTGAAATTCGGCGTCTATTCAGATGCAGGCATTCAGATGTGTGCGACATCCATAATCCCAAACCAGACAGGAAGTCTCTACCATGAGCAAACTGATGCAGATACTTTCTCGGCCTGGGGTGCAGATTTGCTGAAATATGATAACTGTTACTCGGACGAGGCGGCCGGTTACCCCGATGCTGAGTACACGCCATCGATCTCACCAGAAGGAAGGTATGAGACTATGCACAATGCCATTATCAATACCGGAAGAGACATACTCTATCAGATCTGCGAGTGGGGAATAGATTTCCCTTCGGCGTGGGCGCCTGCGCTGGGGGACACCTGGCGTGTGACAAACGATATCATCCCCGCCTGGAGAACTGTTTACAGAATCGTGAATCAAGTGGTTCCTCAAACATACTTTGCAGGTCCGCACCAATGGCTCGATCTGGACATGCTAGAGGTGGGAAATGATGTTTTCACCACGCCTGAAGAGCAGACACATTTCTCGCTGTGGGCCATATTGAAAAGTCCTTTGGTTATTGGAGCTGCATTGAATGATACTTTGACCACTATAAACCCCACCTCTCTCGCCATCCTGAAGAATAAGGACGTTATAGCGCTGAACCAAGACAGTCTAGGTGTCTCAGCAAATCTCACTCGCAGATGGACCGAAGAAGGCTTCGATGTCTGGGCCGGTCCAATCAGTGGTAACCGCACCGTTGCTGCTCTGGTAAACTGGAACGATTTCACGCTAAACGCCACTCTTGATCTTCCACACGTAGGATTACAAAGTGCTGGTTCAGTCAAGGACATCTGGAACAACATAATCGTCGAGAATGTGCAGACATCTTATAGCAAGACCATCCCACCTCATGGAACGCTCTTGCTCGTACTATCAGACACTCTCCCAGCAGGCTACTACCCAATCTCCGCCAGCGACAAAACCACCACGTAAGCCCCTTTCCTTATCGGACCAAACCCAAACTAACCCCAACCAGCGGCCTCACAACCATAAGAAATATCTACGGCATAACAACCAGCGCCGCCTACATCGCCACCCTGACCCTCTCCCAAACACTAGAATTCCCGATCACCATAACCCTAACCACCAACTCCGGCACGCCAGAAACCCACACCATCCCCGCAAACACCAGCACCCTACGCATCCCCCTCTCCCTCCTCGCAACTAACACCAACACCCTAACCATCTCCTCTCCCTCAACCCTAACCTCCCTAACCATCGCCAACCCACCCGGAACATTCTACCCCAGCACCTCCTTCACGCTGAATGGAACCGCGATCCAAGTCTCCTGCATCTCACCACTCTGTCCCCCCGTAGGAGCCAAAATAGCAAATCTGACAGAGTCAGGCTCGGCGAGTATTTTGATCCCCCGCAACACCACCACCACCACCACCGCCTCCTCCTCAAAAACGATAGAGAGATATATCCACCTCCACTACATCAACAACGACATCGCCCTCGCCACATCCTGGAGCACAGGCCGCAACGCGAGAAACATCACAATCTCGATCAACGATTCCCCCCCGACGAGGCTGGAAGTCCCGCTTTCGGGACGGAGTTCGGAACTCTTCTCTTCCATGGAGGGGTGGGGAGACGTTGGTGTTTTGGGGGTTTTGGCTGAGGGGTGGGGCGAAGGCGAGGGGAGTGATGAGGTTTCGATCGGCAATTTTGGGGGGGAGAAGGGGTTTCAGGGTTATGCGGCTGATTTTGTAGGGGTGGAAGTTTTCTAGGGTGGGCTTGTTTAGGTTGAGTTGTTTGAGTTTGGTGGTGGATGGAGATGTTTGAGGTGGAGATTGGGTTGATTGTGTGTTTGATGGGTTTGGATGATTACGTATCCTATATACATACATACCTGGCAATGGGCAAGGAAAGTTCAGTTGCGACTGGACCCAGCCGGTGCAAAAGAGAGAGGGGAATCTTATCATGAGAAATAGTCCTGGGAGAGTCTTCAAGCATCTTCCTGCCTGACTTAATGCCACCCGCCCGAAAGCATATCCATTTCGTCCCTCTGAAACCTTGAGACATCATCATGCGAGGGCAAGCTTCAAGCCCCTCAAGCAGCAGCAGAGCCAAAATGCCGAGACGTCTCTTCCCCACCCAAATCCCAGATCTTAGGCTCGATTTCCACTCCGACGCCATTCATCGCATCTCCCGTTTCCACTGCATTCGCCGAGCTTCCGGACACTACTTCTTCTATCAATTCGTAGCCCAGCACGCCCATTCTCCATGTTAGTCTGCAGTTCTCGCACTCAACCACGCGCATTCGGCTTGATATATGCACAGGCATCGAGCACCTGAAGCAGGAGAAGTTGCATTTCTCACACAAAGCCTTTGCTTCCTCACCGTCGTCAGCAGCTCGGGCCACAGCGCCGCATTTGTGGCATTTGGCATTGAGCCCACGCATCAGAGCTTTTAATCCTGAATCAGTCGGATGATGGAGATTACCAGGGATCCGGTCGAAGAAGCGGCCAGAGTCATCTGCTGCGCTGATTTCCACTTGCGCGACAGCCGAGTCGTGATAATGAGCACAGTCGAGCCCGCAAGGAGACTGTCGTCCTGTCTGTGCTATGAACTCTTGCTGCTTCATGTATGACTGCGCTGCTTTTCTCTGGAACAAAGTAGCGTTGTGCCTCAAAGTGGCATCCAGTAAATAAGGACCATCGTAATCTGGGCCCTGCACTGCTTGTCGGATAGGCATGGCACCCATTGGACGTAACTCAATTTGTCCTGACTGTAACAGCTCACGTGAAGCGGCATATGGCTCAGCAGGCTCTGGTTCTTTCTGAACACGGAAAGACTTCATATCCTTCACGGTCTTGTCTTCGTTGCCGATAGAAAGCATGTTCAAGCGACTGGCATCTTCGCCAATAAGCAGGTCCTCATGATTTGGACTAAACGCACCAGACATGATAGCAGACTGAAACTTCACCACGTCTCGAACGTGCTTATCCTCATCCGACCTGTATGGATTCCAGCACTTGACGACACCATCCGACGAGCCGGAGTAAAGGCGTGTGTGATCTGTTCCCCATGAGAGGAAACGAATACCGGTGTCTGCCTCCCAACGTTTCTTTTCATGAGGCAACACACTAAGCGAATCGCCATGCTCCAAGACTCGCAAAGGACCTTGGTCATTCTTGATTCTTCGAAGATCCCAGATGTAAACCTTCCCATCAGTGCTGCCCGCAGCGATGAGGTTATCATCAAGGGGCGAGTAGATGACGTCGTTAATATCCCATGCTGGGCATTCCAGCTCTAGAACGAACTTTGCCCGTGTCTGGCTTGGGGCGTATAGTCTAATGATAGAATGCATTCCGTGGTTGACCTTGCCAAGGCGGCCCACTCCGCTCGCAACGGCGAAGGAGGTAGAGGTGATGCTAGGATGAGGGTTCCACGACAGGTCGAAAACGTTGCGATTCATCGCGCCAAGCTCGATTGATTGCCCAGTATTAACGTCCCATAAGCAGGTCTCACCCTCTTTATCGTAGACATCGTCCTCCTCATAGATCCTTTCAGCTTCGCATGAGAAGCCAGCGAGAAGAAGATGGCTGTGGTGCCGCGATTCACCAAACCTGAGTGCCGACGGATACTTTTTCATCGACGTCGTCACTCTGCTGGCTGACAGGTTCATCTGAGTCTTGCCCTTTCTTGATAACACTGCGATGCTTCCTGGACCAGAGTGTCTGCAGCCAGTAGCTACCGGACCACTCTTACTGACAGAGAGGAGCTCGACGGGCGCATCTTGTTGCGAACGACCGGTCAATTTGGTCCGAAAGATGTTGTCGTGGACCTTGTAGACATTTAGATGGTTGTCCATCGATACTGAGTACATGCGCCGGCCGTTGGCTGCGAATGCGACTGACTGGACGGTAGTAAAGATGTGCGGATCCTGCGAACTCCGCATAGCATTGCTTGCATTAGCTCCAGTCTCTACGGCAGGACGGGGCAGCTTGTGATGAGGAAGCTCCTTCACATCACCATTGACTGCGTCTGCAATGACAAGGTTTCTTGGCTTGTTGTATTGCATCGAATCAGGGTCTATTACGGCAATGGCACCTGCAGCAAACAGATTCCCTCTAGGTGACCAAGCTACAGTACAAACATCTCCCGAGGCGTCATTCATATATCGAACGGGTCCCAGTGTGCTATACGCGTAGTCTGTTATGTTTGACTGAAGCATCCGTGGATTTGTGCGAGCGCCCGTCAGACCCAGCTCCCTGCTGCGAAGGTTGCGACCGCATGGGTACTTGAATGGCGGCTGACGAAGCTGACCAAATAACTGCTTCAGCTCATGCTGATGCGCACTCGGTTCTGGTACCGGGTCAGAATTCTCTGCTAGTGTGACCTGATTGAAAGGGCCATCGGTGCGTCGGGTAAGGCGGCGATGAGGTCGTGCTGCTATCTCCGTGGCCGAATCTGTGTCTGGGGTTGCAATCTTCATAATGTCTCCAGTCACCACCGACCTTCTTGGTCGAGACATTGCAATACCTAGTGGCGCCACACCACTTGCAGGTGCTTCGTTGGCATGTAACCTTCTTGGTCGTGTTGTTGCATTTGTAGATGGAGGGCTTGGCTGTCCGCCAACTTGCTCACGTTTCAATCGAGATAGTTTCATAGAGTATCTTGATTGCAACCCAGCCCATTTCCTGCCTGGAAACCAGTGCGAAATGTGCGACCAAGGGACATGTTCAACCTCCCTAAGGTAGATAATCAATTGATCATCCGCCGGTGTGAAGACTCGGCCTTTAGCCGCGAAAGGCCTAGGCTTGATGTCTGCAAGTGGCAGCTTAGGCTGGGCTTGGGAGATGGTAGTTGAAGCAGCAGAGACCGCTGGCTGTTTGTGATGCACCATGTTGCTTGAAGTCCCTCGCGCCATGTTAGCGACATGTACACCACCAGGTGGTTCATCTGCCGTGTTCGCCTCTTTAGAGACACCATGTTCAATAGATTGCCGCACCGATGGAACGACTGCAGAAGCCGTGGCTTTTGCAGACTTTTGTCCTGCCATCGGAACTGCCCTTGTCGAGGTTTCAGGCTCCGTGTCCTGAACCCACTGCCCAAACTCTGGTACTACAGGCCGACCGTCGGTGGGCGCAGTAACTTTTTTGCCAGCTTTCTGGTTTGCTTCCTGAGCATGTGGTGATGCACCACCATGCGAAGATTCGATCTGTAACGGCGCTACACTCGAAGATGCCTCGGTCAGTCTAGGGCGCTTGGCCGTACCGCTTGAGGTGTCCGCTCTGCCATCATTCGGAGCCTTTCTTTTTTCTTGATGAGCGATTGATCCAGATGAAGCGGCAATATGGGTCTCAAGGCCTGACATGGCTAAAAGCGTCGAGAGCCTTCGCGACTGAGAGGCAGATTGGCTTGCTACTGTGGAGGCTGGAGCTAGCTGGCTCGTTTGACGAGCCTTCGTCTCTGCTGATTTCGCCTGAACTGTAGCCTGTTTGAGCCCTATGACCTGTGGTTTCGAGTGGTACATTGGCGCAACTGGAGCTTGCGGAATTGCTTGCGGGGCCTTTAGTCGGACTGGTGATACAGGTGTCGCCTGACCCGTAGCCTGCTTTGCCCCTGTGACCTGCGGATTAGAGTGACGCATTGTCAGGGCATCTAGAACTTGCGGGTTTGCTTGCTGAGGCTTCACCTCAGTTGTTGGCGTAGACGTCGTCGCCTGATGTGCGGTCTGATTGGATGATGTGTCGTGCGGATTAAAGTAGCGCGTTGGCGTTACATCGAGGACTCGCGGGGTCGTATTGCTGTTTGGCTGAGGCAAAGGCGCAGCCTTGCTCAAGGTAGCACGTTGGTCCACGAGAGTAGGCTGTAAGACAGCTCGCTGAGACTTGGCCCCACTTCCATATACTGGTGTGGTACGGGGAGCCTGCATAGTCGTCTCGGATTGCGATATGGTTCCCGAGCTCGCAACGGGAATCTTTGGACGAGCATCTTGCGCTTCCGCCGAGATTTGTGACACGGGCTCTGTGCTCACAAAAGGGACCTTCTGTCGAGGATCTGACTGCGTGGCTGTTTGTGATGACGCAGGCTTAGGCTCGGCCGCTGGAGCAACGCTTTGTACCTGAGTACGGAACGAAGGACGAGAACCGCCACTCTTCCTTGCGGTGGGAGGTTTTGCCACTGCCCTGGGCTTTCTCGATACCTTGGGCTTCATCAACAAGTTGGACGGCATACTGGAATCGTCGTACTTCAGCCCTTCATATACATACTCCCCCTCTGAAGTGTCTGGCTCGTCCGAAACGAGAAAGTTATTCTGTATGAATTCCAGCATTTCAGAGTACCTCTGCTTTTTCTTTTTTTTCGACAACTTGATCTTCCCGAATAGTAGGTGATTTAACCTGTCGCCACTGTCTCGTGGAGGGGCACGAGGTTTCGCTGGCAGCTCAGGGAGCGTATTTCCGTGTGGGACCCGAGTACCAGACACATTGTTTGATGCTTCACTAGGACGGGCTTGAGGAACATCTGATTGCACATGGGTGGGCATGCTCTTGCTGGATTCTTGTGGTTGCCGATGGTCATGCAACACAGCAACAGTATCACTGCCGTTTGTCACCCCTGTTTCCACTGTTTTACTGACAGGACCTTCCTTGCTCTTTCTGAAGTTAAAGGTTGCCGTGCCACTCTCTTCGCCCGTGCGACCAGTCTTGTCGAGAGGACCATTCTTGCTCTTTCTGAAGTTGAAGGAAGTAATCTCTTGGATGTCCGAGTCGCTGCCATTGCCCACACTTGAATCCGAACTGAAGTAATTTGAGTCGGGGATTGCCTTTCGCCCCGACAAGTGAGCCGCCCTTGGGCTGACAAAGGCAGGTCTCGGGGATCGATCCGGAGCTCTTGAAGTCGAGGCGTGAGAGACGGGAGGAGCATGTGCCACCTTAGGCCTCGGCGGTCGAGTGAAAGCTATTGAAGTCGAGGCGTGAAGGATGTGAGAAGCATGTGCCACCTCAGGAGCCAACGCAGGCTTTGGATTAGATTCTGGCTCCGAGTCAGAGAGGAGATCAATCACGACAGGGTCGTGCTTGGCCATAGTGTCCAGGAAATTCAGTTCATGTTTGCAATTCAAAGTGAATGAAAGTGAATGGCAAAATTGTAGCAAGGGAACAAAATCTGAAGTGACCTAGTGAAGCCTACTAGGTGAAACCGACGTTTCAATGTCGTTGTATTGGTCCATCCTTCGAAGGACAGGGTGAAGTGATGGATTGTGGAGAGAGCGAGCTGCGGGGTGCCATTTTTGGACGACGTGAAGTTACGCGCCTGCCAATCAACCCAGCGCTTTGACCACTCGTTCGTGTCCTGCCGTATCTTTTGAAACGCGTTGCCGTTCGTCTACAGCTCGGAATGAGTACGTCGGTGTATCACTTCCATTGACAAGACCTGAGAGACAATTTTGTCCAACCGTGCAAGTGAGCAGTCGAGGATCGTGGATGATTGCAGCTGTGGTTTATCAATTAAAAACGTGCTTCAGCCTCGCTCCAAGCCAGCTCGCATGGCAGTTGAACCTTAAATATAAACGGGATACATTTGACATGAGATACCACCTCGCGTCAATACCTATCAGAGTTATCTCGCAAAAATAACAACATGAACACAAACACGCGACTGCTCACACAGTCCAATTCGAAACTCGCGAAAGCTGATATTATCGTAAGCAGTAAACATGTATTCTTGTCTACCTCACAGTCTGTTGATTATAATGAACAGAAGGTACTCGCAAATGAAGAAGCGTGGTCTGCCTTGTCAGAGGAACAGCAGATCAAACTCTATGATATGCTACCACCATCTAACGATCAAGCTACACCATTAGACCATAGGATCCACCCATTCAGAACCGAGTATGCTCCATACATCAAGCACTTCCTTCACGAATGGCAAACCGATCTCAAGGATGGTCGCAATACTTTGAAGTGGCATAACGAAGCGAGACAGGCCAGCGGAGAGCGAGCAGCTGGCATGTATGACGAAGTTTTGGCGAAGGACCGAGAGGAGAAGTGGGGAGTAAAGGTCGAGGACGGAGAAGCGTGAAAGGTTCTACACGAGTAATGCTTACGATCCTTTGCCCGTGATCCTGGGTTGTGTGGACTATGATACCGCTGGCTAGATCTTGTCAAAAAGGACTCAGCCATAATGGAAACTTAGTGTGTTGTCCATCTAGTGCCGAAGAACAGAATTGGCTTTCGCCTCCGTCGTAGGTTTTCTTCTCGAGACGAGGTGCTTGCCATTGAGCTTTGTTACGTGTGCCATTGCCTGTAGGCGAGAGCACAGCAAGCCGAGCCCTGCTCTACAAGCCCGTCGAGGTAATATCGACAATGGCTACGTCGTTTGTTCCCGGCATCTCCAATAAGTCGTAGGATAAGATGGCAATAAGATGGAGACATCTACATCTTGACGTCCTGGATCCTTGTCTGAAAAAGGACGCCGTGCCCTCATGATCGTACCCCGCTTGTTGCGTGGGGTTTCGGCCATTCTGTACGTGCAAGGAAAACAAGTCAATGGGCAACCTGGTATCATCCACCACTTCCATGCAAGGCACCACTCTCTCTCAATATTCCACAATTGTTATCTGCGAGAAGGCCAGCATCCCATCAGCAGACCATGGCCAGAGTCTAGGAAGCGGCCAAATTGACCCAGAGCTTGCTAGATCGCAACATCGCTCTACGAACCAACAGCCTTGCCGATCCGCCTTCTCAAAGCCTCAAAAATATCCTGTGTACTCTTGCCCTTCTCCTTCTCATCCCTGTTGATCTTGACAGCAGCGGCAGAAGCACCGATGAAGACAGCAAAAACCGGATCAAGGTTCCTGTAAATACATGTCAGCTGCTTGCCGTACTATCATCACGATGAACTGGTACTGGAGGAATGCATACTTGGAGATGATGTAGGCGTAGCGTGGGGCGGACATTTTGACCGATTTTGGTGGTATAGCTTCAGCCTCGCGTGAGAAATTGCGCGTCCTGTTTGGATTTCCGGCCTATGTACTGTCGTTGCAACGATATAGTCGATAGCTTTGATGACTCTCGGAGCGAACACCTGAAGTTAACGACATCGATGTCGGAAGTGGATTTTGAAGCTCCGACTTCCCCACTGATTCAAACTCTATTACTCAGTAGCGCAAGAGCCGCTGACGCTGCACGGGATACGGAGGCGGACCACGGAGATAAGATGAGAACACAGGGAGGCGGTATACATGATGGCACTCAGTATGTGCTGCAACCATATAGGTGTCCTGGAATAGCTCGTGTGATTAGTCACTCTTGATTATGCTGAGTCATATGTAGCAAGACGGCATATCATACTAGGTATGCACGTGTACGATCGAGCCTGATGTCGTAATCATGTGAACAAGGCAGCAGCATTTGAACATGGAAAGGTGCAACTGATTGTAAAGTAGTGGATACACCGTGCTGTCCTAATTGAGTATCAGGATTACAGACAGCCACAAGCACCAACTCAAAGGCATGAGGTGCTTTGTGTGACAGTTTGATTATGGTATAGCTGCATCCGGCGCATCCTCTTCAAAGCAAGTACCGTCCCGCATGATTGAATCCCCAAAAAGCCCAATTTACGCCTGAACGCACTGATCACGTCTCATCATGTTGTCAAGCCATCCAGCATCTAGAAGGCTTCACCAAAGGTGTTCTCGCCAGAGTACCTGCAACCGTTGTCAGTAACCTGTGCCGCTTGTCATCTTGGTGCGTTCCTCAACGTACGTGATGTACAGGAAGCCGTCCTCATCCTTGTGTTCCTCGTAGATACTGCTCATGAGAGCGGCGGTAGGCGGCAGGACCTCATCGACGAAGATGAAGATGGCCTTCTCTGGCGAAAGCTTGATACGCTTGCGGATCACGTAGACGAACTGACCTACGGTAAGGTCGGCCGGGACGAGGTACTTCTTCTTGTCGATGGTGGCGATGTCTGACTTCTCGACCTTCTCGCAGATGACCTGTAAAGGGGTTGTCAGTGATATGACGGGTTGGTCGATGGTGCTCGTTATGAGCCGTGGGTATTGGACGTACGGGAATGCGGTCAGTGTACTTCTGTCTGATGCGCTCGGCCTCGGCCTGATACTGGAGTCAATTCTGAACGACGATCTGATGATTATGTTATGCGACAAACCTTGCGCTTCTCGAACCTGGGAGATGTTAGCTCTTCAGCGTCCTGACCGCCTCGGGCGCATAAACTACTTACGGGTGCTCGTCCTTGAACTTGGAACGCATTTTCGCTGTCTTTTGTTGTGGTTTAGTTGCTAACTGAGTTTGTCGTGTGAAGTGAGAGGATACTTGGTTGAGATGTAGTTGTTGTGGAGACTTAGGTAGACGTGGTGATGATAGATGGAGCTGAGTGTCACAGGTGCCCACGAGTTAGTCAGGCGGGGTGGCAGGAGCAGTCCGTGCTCCGATAACACCGGCGCCTTGGCACCGTTATCTATTTGGGACGGGGACAAAGGATGTGAGTGTCATGTCTGAGAGCGTCATCCGACTCTTTGATTTATGAGGTAAGGTAAGGTAGGTAAGTACCTTATGAACAAGAGTTGCCGACAGTGAATGATAGCTAAATCAATGACCGATGCATGAATGGCTCACTAATTCTCCCAAATCATTCCGTAATATGTCTGTTCAGTACAGTTCCCCCAAGGATATCATTCGTACACTTCATATCCAGAACGCCAGCCAATATCCCACCTACAAAAAAGACCACTAGAGTGTCGCCGTCGGGAAATAGTATTGGTCCCAGAGAAATTCATAGTCTTCAACAATGCCGCCAACCATACCAATCAAAGGCTTCTCACGAAGCTTCCCTGATACGGACTGAATCAAGGATCTGTCAAATTAGATCAGCAGTGTTCGCGACCTGCTGTTCAAGACGACTTACCTAGCGAAATTTTCGTAGAAAGCCCCTCTCATTAGCCACCACCCAAGACCCCACCCTCTTTTCTTGAGCTCCTCCTTCTCAAGCGCAGTCAGACCTCTCATGCCTCCAGCCCTTCTCTCTTGTAGATCTTTCTTTGCAAGTTGACGTGCACCATATTCGATGGCCAGCCCAAGCATCCATGGTTTCCAGCTCTTTCTGTTCTTGCTTGCCCAGTACTGCATGGCCACAGCATATATGACAGGACGCAGGATATAAAGCACCTCGGCAAGCTCACCCATTCCACTCACACGGTGTAACAACGCTTTTGGAGGCTTGATGTCATCAGCTGTGAGGACTTTCGAAAGGAGATAGTTTGATATATCAGATGAAGATGGCAGGGTCGGAAGAGTGAGGCCAGTCCGCGGCATGGTCCATTGGGCTTCGTCGGATCGTTCTGAAGGCGGCGACTCCATACCGTCGGCTTGGCTTTCGTCGATTGTGCTAGGGTCAACTTCGCGCTCTGGTAATGGGGGGCTCAACAGAGGTCGAGAGTTGGTAAGGCGTAGCAGGAGTAATCTGCACATGGCCTTCATACTCTCAAGAAGGACTATAACCCGCCAACGTGTCTTCTCTCCCCGTCTCTTTGCAGCCATCTCGCATAACAGCTCAACATACTGCATGACCTGAAGTGCAAGTGCAAGTCGTTTATACGAGGGAGACTTCTGAGTCCAGAAACGAGTGTATCGATTGTGAGGAGATTGGTGCTTCTTCTGAAGAGCTGGAAGTTGAGCAACAGCGCGCGCAAGGAGGGAGTCATGATACAATGACAATAGCTGGACGCTGGAATGTACTGAGACAGAGTTAGATCTTAGTCGTTACGCAACGATTATTTTTATTACCGGATTCTGATGCGATTTCCGCGTCTCTAAAGCGACCTTATATTCATCAATACATTGCTCATAAAGCCGCGTAGAAACAGCAGCATACCCGGAATGATATATGTCAGGGATCGCAATGCGCCCTCTATCTGGCCAACGGCACTTGCATTCTTGGTAACAAAATCACCATACATGCCCAGATATTTCGGGGGTATGGCGATCACCTCCTTGGTCGTCCGAGAGGCCTGTCGATAAAGCTCCATATTCGCGCTGGTATAGTAGCAGACCAAGCGGATGACCCCAAAATGCAGAGGTGAGTTGACACAAGCCCGCTCCCGCTGGCAGATCACCCAGACCTCGGCTCGATCTCTAGTGCCCCCTTGGCAGAGACGCTGATTTGTCTTTCCACACGTTGCCCGAACCTGAAAGCTTCAAGACACCTCACACCACTTGGATACAGACAACCGTCTGTCAGACCCCAGCTTCTCCAGACCCTAGCCCGCGTCCATAGGCGGCATGGACCCGTATCAACCAATCTATCCACCGTTGGACACTGGTCCACCAAGTCAGGTGCCAGGACAGCAGTCTCTGCAAAATCAGCATGCTACACCTTCACCGTTTGCTCAGTACATGTATGGCGGGTACAATCCTAGCATAATCCCAGCTCCACCTCCACTGCCTGCACAAGCGCCTCAGCCAGTGCCTCAGCCGGTGCCTCAGGCTGCTGCACAGATAAATCACAGACCACTTGCACCAGCGTTGGTACTTTCTACATATCATACCCATAACTCTCGTGTTAACAACAATACAGCCCTGTTATACAAGATCATGACGAGTCTGAGAGCCCGGTCACGCAACCGGGTTCTGGTGGTTTAAACACCAAATCTGCATGGACTGAGGCCGAATGGCAACGAGCATTCAACAATGCGCCTGATGGTATTGCTGAACTGCGATCTCGGTGGGAAGAAGAACTAAGCCACTTGCCTATGCCCCCTCCGCCTCCACAGGCCTTCGCGTCAAAGCAGGCGGCGATTGATGGCGCCAAGCAGTTTGCAAAGCAGAATAGCTACGTACTCGTCGTCGGCCATTCTTATAAAGACAAGGTAAGCTCTTGGCTTTCCTACTCTCATCTCAAAATTGTAGCAAAGACTTCTTCGTTTGCTATCTCCTCTTGGTGTATCTGGTGTTACGGTCATCCATTTTCTGCCTGTCAGTAAGTTCGCTATTACTCGCGCTGACGTACATGGAAGCATAATGTTACGAACAGAGTGCTTCTAACGTGTGAGCTTGGCGGGAAGTGGCGCGATCATCACAAAACCAACCCTGAAGCAAGAGTGCGTAATCGCATGAGTCGAAAGACTGGTTGCCCCATGAAGATTTTGGTGCAGAAGAAACGCTTCTGTGATGAATGGGTCATTGTAATCAAGGAAGTCGAGCACAATCATGGGCCTTTCAGGACCAAAACAGCAGTCGTCCCTTCGAAAATGCCGGAGCTGGAAGCAGCACTCCACGAATGGCACATGGCGGAGATTTCTAAAGGCGAGATTGTGCATGGCAACACATTAAAGGCCAGAGCGCTTGCTTTGTACGCTGAGATGCCGCAATATCGAGGCAAACCTCCACCGGAGCTTGACAGAGAATGGCTTGATCAGTACCGCCTTCGCTATAAGCTGCCTGGAAAAGTGCAGCGGCCAAGAGTGCCTGCATTGTCAGAGCCTTATGCGGCACCTCCCGAGGAAGAAGCACCATTGCCTGTCGAGGCGCCAGCCTTCTCTGACCTGGATGGCGTGTTTCCTCCAGAGAACAACTTGTTTTATCCCACCAAGCAGTTCGTACAGGACTACATGTCACGATACGATGCTTCACATGACTTCAAGCACGTCACGAGAGTGTTTGCTTTAAGCAGAAATATTCTGCACCAAGAAGTACAGATGCAGCAGATGCAACAATTCGGAGTTCCTCAGTATGATGCTCAAGCTGTCTTGCTCGCCGCGTAAGTCTCATTTCCTCGTGGATAGGGTGTTTATTGACAATATCAGGCTGCTCCACGACGTCGGAGATCACAAGTATGCGCGAGCTGGAGAGAACCCGGAAAACCAAATTGCAGAATTCCTGCTTGAACATGGTGCCGATCCTGCGTTGGCCATGAAAGTACAGCTCATTGCCAAGAATGTGTCTTTTTCGAACGAGATCAAGAACCCACGCATGATGAGAGCAGTTCTCGAACAGCATCCTGAGCTTGCGATTGTGCAGGATGCAGACCGTTTGGACGCAATTGGTGCAATTGGCATCGGCAGATGCTTCGCTTTCGGCGCGGCAAAACAGCCCGACAGAGACTTGGAAGGAACACTTGAACACTTCACTGACAAGCTTGAACGACTTGAGACGATGATGAAGGTATGTTGAGATTTTCTTTGCGCACAAGTCGGCATAGCTAACATCTGACAGACGGATACCGGACGTAGGATAGCCAGGGAGCGTACAAGCAGGTTACAGATTTTCAGACAGTGGTGGAATGAAGAAAATGCTCTGCAAGTGTAGAGGTGACTTTTGAACTCGCTTGTGGCGAGTGGTCTTGAGGAAATGCTAAGCATAGCTCTGGCGTTCGATTCTTTCCATAGTATAGATACCCTCGTAACGACTGACGGCTTGTAAAGTTGTAATACATACTGCCTTCTGAAATATTATCCATATGCAAGTGAAGGAAGTACTATACCATAAGTCCTACTACATTGATTTTTTTCAATGTCAGTGATGTAGTGAATCTCCGGATTATAACGCAAGCCTGGGCTATCATACAAAGTCAGATAGTGTTAGCCTCATGAACAACACTTCTGAAAACAGTCGCAAGGAAGGCGAGCATACCTTATATATAACGTACCGAAGGTGGAGGAAGCGCGCCAAGACACATCAACGCCGTACATCGTCACAGCTCCGGAGCTCGTTGGCTTCACACTTTCAAGCCCGCAACATTACAATCACCACAGTTCATCAACGCACGCCCTCTTTACCTATCCACTCATCAACCTCGGAGACTTCAGGTCAAAGCATCATATCATGCCTTCCACCACGACGGAAGCGCTCTCCCTCGTCAATAGAAACGTCTCAGTCGCCCCATTAGTGCTACTCTCGGCCACAGACCACTACGCTCGATCAGCAAAGGGAACTAAGAAGCGCGTGGTCGGTGTGCTTCTCGGTCAAAATGATGGAAAGAACAACGTGAGGGTATCAAACAGCTTTGCTGGTATGGCTCCAGAGTGGACACTCTGCGTGACAATTTACTGACATAATGCGCCACCAGTACCCTTCGAAGAGGACGAGAAAGACCCATCAGTATGGTTCCTGGACCACAACTACGTCGAGGGAATGAACGACATGTTCAAGAAGGTCAATGCACGGGAAAAGCTGATAGGATGGTACCACTCTGGTCCTAAGCTACGCGCGTCCGATTTGGAGATCAACGAGCTGTTTAAGCGATACACTCCCAACCCTCTACTCGTCATCATCGATGTCCTACCGAAGGATGTCGGAGTACCGACAGACGCATACTTTGCCGTCGAGGAGATTAGAGATGTGAGACCAAGAAAGCCGTTTCGACTGATGGAGGGCCATGCTAACGCAGACAGGATGGATCCACAACCGCAAAGACCTTCGTACACACTCCTTCGATCATCGAGGCCGAGGAGGCAGAAGAGATTGGTGTTGAGCACCTCCTTCGTGATATCCGCGACGTCGCTGTCGGCACTCTTTCCACTCGCATGACCTCGCAACTCCAATCACTCCAAGGTCTGCACCTCCGCTTACAGGATATTGGCAAATACCTGCAAAAAGTCATTGATGAGGAGCTCCCCGTCAACCACGCCATTCTAGGCAACCTCCAAGACATCTTCAACCTGCTTCCCAACCTATCGACACCAAAGACAGATGGCGCCACAGCCGGAGAGTCTGAACTTTCCAGAGCCATGAGCGTCAAGACCAACGACCAGCTCATGTCCATCTACATAAGCAGTCTGATCCGCGCCATTACCGCATTCCACGATCTCATCGAGAACAAGATCCAGAACAAGCAGCAAGCAGACGACAAGGAAGGTCAAGGCAAGAAGGAAGAGGACAAGAAGATTGAGCAGATCAAAAAGGAAGACAAGTTGGAGAATGCCGGTACCTCGGCTGAACAAGCCAAGGATGACAAGTCCAAGTCCAAGGACTCTGCCGACAAGAAGAAGGGTTGAAAGGGGAATGGAATTCATCACCAAGAGAAGCATTGTCATGAGAGCATGGCGTTAGATCTGTCTCAGACTCGGGTTGGGCTGACAATGAGCATCATACAGCCCGAAACATCATGCATTGTACTATAGGGAAGCAACAAGCATAAGACGCCCGAGAGAAAGGTGCGTGCGCATAGAGAGTCCCTCGGGGACCGTCTAATTCTATGATATGAAATCAACTCGCCTTGACACCCCGAGTATGAAATTCCAAGTCCCTAAATCTGTTTCGCACAGAAAGAAAAGTCGCCATATCCAATCCCAACCGTGCCTTTGCCTCGTCCTCTCGATAAGATAATCTTGGTCCCATTTACAGGACCTCCACAACACGTAAGGTGTAGTACCTCTGCACATAAGGTAAGCAGCAGCAGTCCAGCTCTACCAACACGGCCGCCTTAACCCACCTCATCTCATCATTCTCATCAGCACTCGTGACATCCACACTCCTCTACTCAACCACCCCACCCAGCAGCCCACCCAACCATTTCCTCAAAACTAACCTCCCTCTCCCTAACAAACGCACCAAACAGCCCAGTCTGCTCGACCAGCGTACACGCGAGCAGATGTTTGCATATCGGTACTTCTTGACCGGTGGACAGTCCGCCTGCGAAGCATGATTTGGTTTGCGCGTCGGGCTTTGCTTCGGTGTTTGAGTGTGAATGTGAATGTGGGAGGGAGAGGGAGGTTGTGGATTGATGGTGAGATTGATGGTGCGAAGATTGGTGCGAAGATTGGTGCGAAGATAGTGTTGCTTGGAAAGGAAAAGCGGCAAATGTGAAAGCGGGACAGGAACACGACCATGCGTGCGGTCGCACTTCGTAATGTGTGCTGGTTGCCAGTGGATCGCGGTAGCGTTTTGAATTCGAGTTGGTTGAGGTGGATTGGGCGCTGCGGACGTAGTAGATTGGAGTTCTTGTTGTTGTTGCTGCGGTTCGGTTGCCGCTTTGATTTGCGGTCTCGTCGGATGCTGTTGCGGTGCTTGCTTCGTCGCGTGAATTGATTACTCCGTCTGCTGGAGCGTCTGGTGTTGTTGTGGTTAGAGAAGAGGCGCGGATTCTGTATCTGCTGACTAGATCGCGGTCTAGTAGATCCAGGGCTGGGAGGAGTTCGTTTGGGAAGAGCACGTGCAGCGTCATTAGGATTGCTCTTTGATTCTCTGTAAGTGCTTTGAGGGGGTTTCGTGGGGGCTCTTCGTTGCTGTTTGAGGAAGTGGGTTTCGGGAGCGAGGAGATGAGCGAGGTTATGAAAGTGCGGGTCTTGGGGAGGGGCGTGGTCATGCTTTCGAGAAGTGAAAATGATACTGGTGGTGGATGATTGAGATTCCTAATTCTTCATTCCATTTGGTGGCCTCGTTTTGAGGTTGTCACCTTGTTGTTGAGATGGTGGTCAAGTATCTCGTACTCGTAGCTTCAGTCGAAGGTGTCGAAAGTGGAGATGATGTGATCACGACCCTCCTCAGCTTCTACAGTATAGATCATACCTTGTCATGAATGCCAGATTTACTTGTACTACATAATTTTGTGATGAGTACAGTCACATCAGTAATGCATTGAGTCGCACATACTCCATGAATCCTCTCAGGTGCAGACAGTGAAGCAACAATGGGAGAGCCAGTCACAACGGGGTGGAGACCGCTTCCCCGCAGCTGATCCCTAATCTGAAAATGGTCCCACAGTCCCATCCTTATCGATGCGGTGTCCAGCTCAAGGCACCACGGCCCACGTCTTCACGCATCGATGCGTTACGGTTACACCATCACTGTCTGCATGAACATGAAGTGAGGAATCTGTTTAGTGTCTTCATGTCTCGTCGGGCCGATGCAGGGAAAGTAGCTAGATCTGCAGTGCAGTAGATGACATGTTCAGACGACCAGACCGTTCACATGCAAGATGCCTCGTTACGCGCCTCTCATTTCGAGTTTCGGGGACCAATTGATTTAGCATAGACGAGAGAAGGCTAGCAAGGAATGTTTGAGACGCTTACGATATATTGAGCGCCTCCAATGGCCGTATATGATAGACGGCGTGCAGATGACCCCCTTGAGACTGTGATGAGATCGATATAAAGCACATCGGGAGGCTGCCTACATGGTACCTGCAATGCGTGATCAAACAAAGGCGCCGTGTGACCAGGTCTCCGTTCAGGCGGGCGGCAAAATCAAGCGGCGCGTGGGGTGGCAGCAGCCACACATGCAAGGAGACGACGGCTTTCACATGCAAAAAGTTCGCTGGACTCCTGACGACCACCTTGTGCACCGCACCGCCTCGGCGGGGTCACAAAGGTCACCGGGACCTATTACTGCATTTGTGGAGAATCAATTGACCCTACCGTAATCAATTAATGAAGACCTATTGAGCACAACGCCCCGCAACTTCCGTACAATAACCACGATTCCGTCTTGAGGGTAGGGGCGAGCTTGTGCCATTGTGAGCTCAACGGACTTATCAGGCCAATGGCCGGAGTAACATCGCACTGAGACGGGGCAATCAAAGATTGCTACATCATCGCGCAGAATCCAAGTCATGCAAGTGTGAGCACGTTGGAACTTGCCAGGCCGGTCTTGCGACCGGTCGCTTAGCCGCGGTCTTCAATCTATCCTCCACAGCTGTACCACTCCGGCGGCTACAGGAAGGATTGTTGGATAGGCATGAGGGGCAGACAAACAGCAGGTGAGGGACGAAACGTTGGCCTGCTTGTGAGACCATAGGTCCGTTCAGGCAATCCGAGGGGCTAGGGGCAGAGGCAGTGCTGGCAATGCTGCCCAGCCTGTAGGCGTCCCGAGCCAGCATACTGTATGTACTCTATGTGTAGCATCATTGCGTCCTGTGATGGAGACGCCTACAGAGTCAATGGCAAGACGTACAATCGTAGCGAACACATCTTCGTAAGAGGCAGAGCCAGAAGCCAGAGCCTGCCAGCAATTGTGCAAGTATAGTGGCAATGGCAAAGACGGCATGCATGTGAAGGTGTGAGTTTACTGGCAATGACGATGACGATCAGGTGGAGGAAGGCGTTACAGAGCCGCAATGACCGACCGGTCAATGCATTCGTTCTTGTGGTCGCGCAATCCATTTCGGGAACGCCGCCTTCATTGACTCAGACGGTAATCACCACCAACGCAGACGACAGCCAGCAGGCAGCAGGTCACACTCAATTCGCCATGCAGCGGGCTCGTATGGCGGAGGTCAATTGACCGCCTAGCCGCATATTCTATTGGCCAATGGCTTGCCTCACCCCATATGTCCTCCACTCATTCGAGTGCTTTCGGTAACGTTCCTTTCGCCGCCGGACATGTTAATTCGTCAGCAGCCAGGCCTGGGGCCTATTGCAGGGAGTGCTGCCTGTTGTAGTGTTTGACGCATCAAATTGACCGGATCAAGTGATTGGTAAGGCTACACGTGGTGCAACCTACAGTCGGTTGATAAAACAGGTTCTACCTTCCATTTCTTAGACACGCCTTTTGCGACGCTTTCACCCTTCACACCCATTTGCTCCTCCTCAATTGCCATACACGCCTGACAGTACGTCTCGCACTGTTTGGGACATGTCCGGAACAGCCACGAAACATTACCCGCCCTCACACTTGCCCAACGTTGAGTCATCACCATCAATCTAAAGCTGTGGCCTTGGGTGCTTGGCAATCCGCAAAGCCAATTGGCGGAGTTAAAGATAATTACACCGGCCCATATAATATTCTCGCCGCCGCCACTTCCATTCGACGTAACTTGATTACCCAAATCTATTCACCGAATAAATCAAAAGGCATCAATAATCTCTCCCACATTCAACACTTGGCAGCGAATTCAGTGAAAATGGGCTCTCAACTGCCCGGATCAACCATCAATTCACAGCCATACTCTTACGCCCGCGCATCGTACAGCCGCGGTCAGAGACAGATTAACCAAACCGCCACTGTCAACTCGACAGCAATGGCTCTCCAGACACCATACGGCGAGGCCCCTGTTCAAAGTGCCTACCCTTCACCTGCAGACGAAATGAACCATTCCATCACCCCAGCTTCACCTGTCTACGGACAGCAGCATGTCTCGTCACCCCAGGTAAAGCCTAGTCTGCCACCGATTCAAGAGATGCTTCGAAGGCCTTTGTCTCCATCAACATCTCCTCACCTTCCTACCCAGTCGTATGGCGCTTTACCGGGGAGTTCAATGCCTGCTCCATTGTCGCGGAACAGCAGTGGTAACACGTACACAGACAACTTGTACCGCACGGCAGATCCACAATTGTTCCCTGAACATGCAATCACATCTGCCGCGGAGTATCGCCAGCCGCTCTTCCCTGCGTTCAACGGGCCACATCTCAAGTCAGCCTCAAAGACCACACATATTACACCGCGGCAAAGAAAGCGTACACCTCAGCAATCGCCCCTGGCAAGTCCGCTCGAGCCTGCCAGGAACAGGAAACTCCCATCTGGCATGAGCGTGTGGGCCAGAGCGGCGGCTGACCCCGTGGGTTGGTATCAAGACAGGAGAGATGAAGACAGCATTTACTGGCCTCCATCAAGAAGAACGCAGCCCTCCGAAGCAGATATGGCCCGTGTAGATTCAAGCCAAGGAACAAGCACAATCTCGCCGGCACTCGGCAAGCGCGCACTCGACAGACGTGACAGCGCGACTCAAATTGCTCCTGCAAAACGTCAACGAAGAGAACCAGAAGGCAATCGCGCCGCTACTCGCACAACACCCCGCGAAGCACCGTCCAACTTCTTTGATACAGTAATGGCAGATAGCCCAGTCAAGGCAACGAAGCCCAAACGTGCATCGACGCCGGCGCAGTCCGTCAGAAAGCTGAAACCATCTTCGGAAGAGCCTGATCGTGCTTACGAGCTGTACGACGATAGCACCCCTGATCTATCAACGTTAAACGATCCGAGTGTCAACTTCAGCGCCTCATGGGCTGGCAAACCCCTGAACCTTGATAATGACCCAGACAGGGCATTGTTACACGAGAAGGAAGTCAAGGTAGCATCAAAGCTTGCATTATCATGCGCTAGATATCTCTACCTCAAGCGTCGCTTCTTCGCGGGGCGTCTTGGCTTTGCAGGCAAAGACAAGCAGGTCTACAACATCAATGCTGCACAGCAACAGTGCAAAGGCCAGGATATTCATGGCATCGTCGGGGCAGATGTCAATAAGACCAGCGCCATGTGGAAAGCCTTTAACAGCGTCGGCTGGCTCGACGCCAAACACATGCAACCTTACCTCGAGCGTCGGTCATAGTTCGCTGGGTCCACCTCGGATTTCTTCTTTGTCTCAATGGATGTCACGATCGCTGCTCTTAACTTTTCACAATGGTTTATGTTCTCAACGGATGGGTCGGGATCACAGTCACAATTTCTATATGTTATTGGCTGAGGAAGATTGAAAGCGGAACGGCCTTGGATCGGATTATGACTCTCGTGTTACAGGCGTTGGTTGAAAGAATGGATTAGCTCTACTCTATAATTGTTCAGTCATGGCATCATGAGATACCCCAGATAGCTTTCTTTAGTATGACTGAATCTTCCCCCCTGCTTTGCTCAATTCGTCGTGACAATGTACGCTTTTCAGAATTTAAACTCCAACGTCATCGCAATCGGATGCATTCGTGACGCGTAGTGAGCGACAGTCGGGTGGATGGTATCCGGACCGAGAAACCCTGAAATGCTATTTACGGGAGGCTTGGCGTGATGTGTACCGTACTCCGAGATACCTACCTTGAGGTAGATACCTGACGCTCGTACAAGTTTGTATAGCGATCGCATGTCGACACTTGTCAGAGCATCGCATCGCAGCACTGACAGATAAGTCACATTCTAAAATGGATCGAAGAGAAGACTCGATCGATGGGCAAGACCTCGAGGTCGATCAGGAGAATGAGAAGAAGAGCAAGAGCAGGAGGCCAGCCAGTAATACAGGCCGATCAAGATGGGCGACGTGACACGGATGGCTAACACGAACAACAGACACGGCCTTTCGACAACAGCGATTGAAAGCATGGCAGTCAGTATTCCGATTCCATCATGCGCCGGATTCCCGGTTGCGACAGGACTCGTAGCTCACGTTACACTTCTCCAGACCCATCCTCACGCCCAAGACGGTGCTTCCTCTCTTCTTCGCCATCGGAATTGTATTCGCGCCTATCGGTGGACTATTACTATGGGCCAGCGCTCAGGTGCGTCTGCGCGAACCAACGAATGCACGCGTATTGATCTGACATATGACGGCGGCAGGTGCAAGAGTTATCCATCGAATACCAGGACTGCTCCGAGAATGCCCCAACTTACCCGACATTCTCTCCCATTCCCGGTGGCCATACGACGGCCTACTTCAAGAACAGCACGCCCACTGGCTACGAACCCCAATGGTCGCAAAACAAAACCACAGTAAATTACGGTCCTGGCGCTGATGTCGAGACGACCGTTTGCAAATTGCGCTTCTACGTGCCGGATGACATGGGTCCGCACGTCTTCTTCTACTATCGCCTCACCAACTTCTACCAGAACCACAGAAGATACGTCAAGTCATTCGACCAGGATCAGCTCTCGGGTGACTACCGCTCCAACAGCACTATCGACAATAGTGATTGCGACCCTCTCAGACTCGACTCCGACACTGGCAAAGCTTACTACCCTTGTGGCCTCATTGCCAACTCTCTTTTCAATGATACCTTCTTCAGTCCCGTCCTGCTCAACCCATCCGGGTCAAACGCAGAGAATGTGACGTACCAGATGACCAACCAAGGCATTGCATGGTCTAGCGACAAGGACCTGTACAAGCCTACCGCCTACACGGTTGACGATGTCGTTCCTCCGCCCAATTGGCGCCTCAAGTATCCAACCTACAACGCCAGCTTCCCCTTGCCCTCTCTTCACACCTGGGAAGAGTTCCAGGTCTGGATGCGCACTGCCGGTCTTCCCACTTTCAGCAAGCTAGCCCTGAGGAATGACACTGCTGTCATGTCGAGTGGCCAATACGAAGTTGACGTCTACGACTGTGAGAAACTAGTGGCCTAGACTCTGCCTCCACTGCTGACTTCTTTGCCACAGACTTCCCCGTGACTATTTATGGCGGCACTAAATCCATCCTGATCAGTACGCGAACTGTCATGGGTGGCCGCAACCCCTTTCTTGGAATTGCCTATATCGTCGTTGCCGGTGTGTGCGTGCTTCTCGGTGCTTTGTTCACTGCCACGCACCTCATCAAGCCGAGGTGAGTCGCTCTTTTTTCCCAAAGTCTCATCAAAGAATACTAACCGTAGTGCCTCCACAGAAAACTCGGCGATCACACTTACTTGAGTTGGAACAATGACCAACCAAGCACTGCGACCACGACTGGAAGGGCAAGCCGCACAGCTGATACCGCATGAGCTACATAGGTCCATCTGGCCGATCTCCCATTCATGATGTGCACGCTCCTCTTTGGGTAACACGGTTGTTTTCAGGCGTTAAACAGTAGGTAGGGCTGGGTTATCTGTCATATACAGGCTTCGCTGCGTGAAAATGCATTTCTATCAATGACTTTAGTCAATGCCTTACTGTTGATTTCAGTTGCTTTGTGAAATCCGAGCCCATGTGGCTGCGTGTTGATCTCTTGCACAGGACTGATGTATCCTTCACGCCTCGCTCAAGAATCGTAAGGCCGTTCCTCAGGCGGCCTAGGCCATTTCATGCATTATGCATCATGCATCATGCACCGTTCTAATACCTAAGCATTCTCCATTTCACATAGCTGCCATCTGATAAACGTTTACTAGTGCGATGGTTTGGTGCTCACGCCACGTTCCCAATGGATCGGTCGAGGCTTGGGCGCCTCCTGGACAGAGCCTGCTTTGTGCCCGTCTCCACGAAAGGGTGGGAGAACCGCAAACGTACCTCCAAACTCCTTGATGTATCACGGGCTAGGTAAGAGTTGCCATGGTTTATGGAGATAGAGCTCAAAGGTATCATAAAAAGACCGTTGTTCCCAGCTTCTTGGCTCATCTCCTGTGCACAAATCACATCTGACCTCTCACCTCGCGCAGCGATTCTTGGAGCTTACTGGACGGCGCTCGTGTATTAATTTCGCGACAGATTCGCACGCTCTCAAAAATTCACCGCAAAGACAACTTCACTCTTTCCCTTACTCTGGCCATCAACATGTGGAGCAGAGCCATGCTCATTGGTCTTGCAGGTCTCTTCTTCACTGCTAGTGCTTCAAGTACCGCATCCACCAATTCAAATGCCAGTGCTCATGACACGGCTTACCAGCATTTCGACTGCGGTGTCAGCGGTGAGCACGCCAGCGCTCACTTCAACCAAACAATCAAGGCCATGCACCTCGCTCTACATAAACCAGGCACCGCAGCCCATCAGCCAGGTGTACATGCCCGGCAAGCCTCAATGATCAATGCAGACGCCGTCTTTCATGTTGTCACCAAGACGGCCTCTGCTGGTAGCATCACCAAGGACATGGTAGCTGCCCAAATCGCCGAAATGAACCTCATTTACAACGCCTACAATGTAAACTTCACCCTCGTCAATACCACCTTCACCGCCAACGATGCCTGGGCGGTGGGCCAAGGATCTGACGCCGACAACATGAAGGCAGCTCTGCGCCAAGGCACTTACTCTACTCTCAACATCTATTTCCAAACTGATCTTTACGGGAGCATCTTGGGTACCTGCTCGCTGCCTTCAGATATTGGCTCAGCTCCCGTCGACCCCAGCACGTATGTCTCCGATGGCTGCCAAGTCCAAGCCGGGACCATGCCCGGCGGCGTCATTACAGGCTACAATATGGGCAAAACTGCTGTCCATGAGACCGGTCACTGGCTAGGCCTCCTTCACACCTTTGAAGGTTATGCTTGCACTGGCAGTGGCGATTACATTGACGACACGCCTATGCAATCCACCTCGACTGATGGCTGTCCTACCAAGCCTGCTAAGGACAGTTGTCCTAGTGTTACTGGTGTCGATCCAATTCACAACTATATGGATTACTCGGCCGATGCTTGTTACACCAACTTCACACCATTGCAGCAGGCAAGAATAGCCAGTATGTGGGCGACATATAGGCAGGATCGCTGAATGGTGGATGAACTTGAGAGCACGGCTAAAGCTCTGGGACGGAGTAAGGGTGGGAGGCGCTGATGAACGATCGCATTAACCATTTTACATCTGGCTGCTCGCATTGCATTGGGAGGATTGCGTTCATTTTACGGGTCATGGACTTGGCCTTGAATTAGAAAGAGAAGTGAATTTGTACATACTGTGCCAGGTCCATAACGGTTGCATCGCACTTGAATCTCCGTTATCCTGTATTCCTAAATTCTCCTACCTTTATCCTGAAGTGGTATAAAGCTTACTCTCATTCCAGCTCCTTATTATTGACTGTTCCCAAAGACGGCTACATGGCCCAAGGCAAAGCCTCATTCTTATTCTTGATGACCTGGGTTTGTGGAATCCAGAAAGGAAGTGACGGTCAAGTATAGCCAATGGTACGCCTAGTATAATGGTTGAACTGGAGTTTCCGTGCCTTTAGCTTAATCCTTGCCTTTTGTGCTCCACGGTATAGAATTGCAGCATCGGCTCTTATCTCTTTGCCTCAAATCACTCATCCAATAGACCCAGACAAGCCCTTCTGGTCAAGTCTACAACCAGCAATGTGGGCGACAAAGCAAGAGGCTCAACTCTTCGGACATTTATGCCGAAAGTTTCCTGTCCAAAACAAAGCAGATGGTTGCAAGAAGTCTAGAGCATGTACGATGGACCCTGCGTTCGTTCAACATGTCTGTAACACGTGCACGAGGACAAAGAATGGTAGGTTGGGTATCGAAGGGTGTGCTGTCAATGCTGCCATTACTGCATGCGGAAAGGATCAACATGAGGTAGCTACCTTGACATCAACACTGGGACTCACATGGAAAATCCTTTCAGGCATCATTTCATTTTTTGAGACCATTCACAAGATTGTGCGATCTTGGAATCAGGTCTGTTATAGATGTGATGCCAAGATAAAATCACACGTGATCGGCAGGCACCCTGCGCTAGGGCCGGCCTCCCGCATCACTCCACTTTGGGGGCAGAACTCCGTCATCACAGATTCAGACGGGACTCCACAGTCCACAGCGATTGAGGTGTGATCCAGGCGGCAAGTATACTCTGTTGACTGCACTCATGCAATCATTATAATATGGCTGGAGAAACGAGTAAGCGCCGATCTGTGAGGCAGGCGGTCGGCCGCAAACGATCTCTATACGTGGATCCGGATACCGATGATGATTTTGCACTTGCTGAAGCACCATCAAGCGATGGCCCGGCACCTGAGGCTGATGAGGATGATGAGCCCACTCCTCCCAAGAAAGCCAAGACCTCGGATAGGAGATCAGGACGACCTCCTCAACGTGAGACTCGATCCAAGGCTGCGAAGAAAGCTACAAATCCTCATTCGCCACAGAAGCGTGCAACCAACAAATCTAAGCATACCTCAAAGTCTACCAAAGATATCCCGACAATGCCCGATATACCTAGTGATGGGATCATCCCAAAATGGCAATCCCTTCCCTATGCTATTCTCTCCCAAATTTTCGCCTATGCCTTTGCTGCCGAACTTGAGACTGAGGATGGTACGGTTGCCAACCGCAGAGTCCATCACCCAAACACTTGGATATTACGTACAGCCCGCAAAGTGTGTCATGACTTTGCTGAGCCAGCGTTGACTGCTTTCTACCAGTCACCCAAACTGCTAGCACATCGATGGCTAGAAGATCTCACCAACCTAGTGGAACAACCACAGGAAAGTTTAGCATTCAAGTACAAGATGAAGATCAAGTTTCTGGAGATATCTTCCATGCATCTCGAATCCAAGGCGAATGAGTCGCTTCTTCCCAGGCTGATCGGTCAGCTTCCACAGCTGTCTGAGCTTATCATTACGCATCCACAGGATGAGCCTCCCTTTGAGCTGCGCAGCAGGTCTGTAAGGTGGAAGTACCCTCTAGACCTTTTCGATGTTCTTGACAGATCAAACACGCATCTTACCAATTGGCGGTGGAACTGGCATCTGTTGAAGGAGGATATTACCGGTCAACCTTGGGTTGAGTCCAATGTCGGCCATTTCCTCAACTCAATACATAAGAGGTCCTCGTTCCAAAGTATCCAACACCTGACTATTAGTCATCTGCCGTCTGTTCCGCCATTCCCTGAACTCATCGAGAGCGAGGAAGATCCTGCAGGTGTCGCATTGGCCGAGGCTATTTGTATCTTGCCAGACCTCAAGTCCTTGTCGTTTGAGAGCTGCGATTGCCTTACGAATCAACTTCTGCAGGGCTTGCCTGACAATCTAGAAAAGCTGAAGATTGTTAATTGTGCGACTTTGACATCCGATATGCTCTACGATTTCTTAGCACGAAACGAGTCATCGTACGTATACTTGTGATTTTGAATGCACTACAACCTTTGATATCCAATGCTTGCTGTTTAACTTGGTCGATGCAGTAAGCTGATGCGTTACAATTAGAAACCTGGTCGAATTAGTACTCGATCATAACCCTTTCCTAGACCTTGCCTTTCTGGCAAGCTTGCGCAGGCTTTGCCCGAAGCTGCAGGTCCTGAAGATGGATCTATATGATCACCGCGAGAACTACTTTCGGCATTTTGGAGAACCGAAGTATGAACAACTACTACTCGAGGACGAGCTTCCTACCTGGCCATCCACCCTGAGGACCCTCGAGCTTGTGCACCTTCATAAATGGTACGTGCTTCTCTGACGAAGGCATTGCGATGCGCGGTCTGTGGCTAATGAAATCGCAGGGGGGCTGGCTCGGCGCAGAATCTCTTCAAGTCTCTTGTTGATTCAGCAGACTCGTTACTCGACTTGAGAACGTTGGTCCTGCAGGCACACATCAACATTTCATGGCGTGATCGTGCAGCTTTTAGAGACCAGTGGATCGAGCGCTTGCAACGCGTCTACCTGCGTCAAGCGCAGGATCCTAGTTCAAACATGGCTTCGCTCAAGTCATGGCGAATGTGGAAGGAATCGCAGAGGCCCAAGGTTGTTGAGTCTGCAAAGGGTGGACCACCAGCTCTGCATGGTCGAGAAGTCAGCCACGTGCTGGTCACTCCTCCCAGACCCTTAGCAAACGTGTCTGAGGCACCAGAAGAACAGCACAACTCAGATAACGACGCACATTCCAATCGTCGCAGCAAGAGAATCTCAGATCAAGTCATCTTGCAAGCGGCTTCGCCACCAGAAGAGCCTGAGGCCTCTCAAGCTAGAGGAAAAGGCAGACGGAAACGCGGTCACAGAGAATCTGATGCCATAACAGTTGCTTCTGATCATGACGAGCAGGATCGCGAGGACTGGAGGGATACACCAGAAAAGTTCATTCAGGGGCTCTGCAGTATCGTTGATATACGAATTGACAACCAGAGACCCAGAGAGGAGCAGTTCAACGAGAGTCACTTTCTAGATTCGGAAGCAAGTGGTGACGAAGAGTGGACCGAAGGAGCAGAGGCCGAGGAAGATGGCTATGCTTGGTAGTTGCGAAGGCGTGACTAGACCAAACTCTACAGTACGATAAATTTCGTGGGTGGATTCATTAAGGGGTTCGAAGCTGGCCCCTTTGACAGGAGAGGGGCTGTCATTGAAGTGCTCGATGAAGGGAACAAAGGAAAATCGAGCCATGTACCATACTATCATTTTCATTCTCCTAGCTGTATTAACAATCACCTTTTCATGAAAATATTCTAAGCCCGTGTTTTTCCTAAACAGCAGTGTTGACTGGCCGTGTTTCAAGTGACTACCCGCTACGTCATAAAGCGACAACAGCTGTTTGATATAAGGTACGTGAGGACACGGACCATTATTGCCGGCGCAAACGCATGCATGCATGCATCAGTCCATCCGCGACCCAGAACCAAAACATAACGGGGACAAGTGTCGAACACACGTACAAAGAAATTCTCTCACAGACGTCCACCCACTCCACCTCGTGCGCCGCACATTTGATGGCCACAACAAGCAACCATGGCATCCAGGTACGCAAACCGCCCAACATTTCCCCAACCCATTCAATCGCCCACAAGATGGGCAGCGATATAAAATAATTCATGGCTCACATTCTCACGTATCCATGCCTCACATCCTCACATCGCCCACATCGCCCACGATGATCTCACGGGGAGGAGAACGTAGACGTAAAAGCAACAAAAAAGCCACATCGCTGACTTAAATGCGACGCCACAGATTCCACCAACAACGCGATACAGCGCGCTCCTCCCTCTTCTCAGGCTACGATCAACAAACCTCTCGCTCAAGACCTACATCCACTTCCCCCGCTCCTCCTCGCTCGTATACGGGTAGTCCTGCCAATGCATTCGGCGCTTATCCCGGGCAGAGTTCTGGGGGTGGGGGGGTGGGGGGGTATGGTGGAGGAGGAGGAGGAGGATACGTAAATGGTGGTGGAGAAGCAGGAGATGGATTCAGAAGCGCGACACCGAATAGTAAGGGTCAGTATTCGGATGCCGTGTTGCAGAGTTTGGAGAGTCAGAATGACGAGCAGGTTTCTGTGCTTAGTGGCAAGGTTGCTATGCTCAAGGATGTGAGTTGATTTTTTGCTATTTCTACTCCGCTTTCTTCTGGTGCGATGGACAGGTCGGGAAGAGATGCAAGGGAAGAGGAAGGGGGGGGGGGAAGTTTGTTATGTTGGCAGAGGCATCACTACTGCTTCGAGACACGTGCTGACGATTCACCTTTCCCTACAGATCACGATGAAAATTGGCGATGAAATCAGAGATTCTACTGCTCTGGCTGAGAAAATGAATGATCAGTTTGGTAACACGAGCGCCAAGTTAAAGGGCACTATGAACCGCATGCTCAGGATGGCGGAAAAGACGGGTGTGGGCTGGAAAGTCTGGCTTGCCTTTTTCGCTTTTGTCATTATGCTGTTCTGGTATGTGTGGTTGTTCTGATTGCGAGGACAAGGTACATGGATGACATGGGGAGACTTGTCCCACATAAGGGAAGCTGGGTTTATAAGGGTGGGGTTTGTAATGAGGGTTGGGTTTCAAAGATGAAGTTCAGGCTTCATCGGTAATGGTATGCATGCATAAACGCTGGCGTTAGTGGGAGTATGAGTATGATGTCTTGTACAGTTGCTTAAAAAGGTGCCTTTCGGAGGGCTTGGGGTATCTTTGTATAAAGAAAAAGAAGGCAGTAACAAGACTCTGCAATGATCGAGTCTGCTCGTTCATATCATAAGCCATTAATTCTCTTTTCTCTTTGAATCAGCGAGCTCCACCGCCTCTGTCGTTCCCAGATCGCAGTCTTCCCATGACTGGGCTGCTGGCCATGAAGGAGCTTTCAATCAAGGAGCTCCCAAGCAAGAAACTGATATCCCTATTAATACTCGCATCGACATCTCTACTCCTCAGACTTCTCTCGCTCTCCGAGACCAGCGCCTGTCCGCCCCTAAGGCTGCGTCTGCTCTGCGCAGATTGAAGAGAGCGTCTCCCGCTAGACCTCCGTCCAAAAGAAGCTCTTCCACTCGACCTCCTAGCAGTCGCACTCCTAGGCCTAACCTCACTGATCTGTTCGGCCTCGTTGTCATCGGAACCACTGGCCTCTTCCTCGCTGCTCGACACAAGCTCTGAGTCAGTATGCTCGTAGCTACCGGCCTCTGGCACACTATCATCCAGATCGCGCTCGATGCCCAGATCAGCCTCGTCCTGCGCTACACCCGTCAACTCGGCCTCTTCGAGCCTCGCATACCGCTCCTGCTGAATCCTTTCTCTCTCCTCCTCATCAGACGCAGATGTAGGCAAGAAACTGTTTTCGAGCAAACTCTCCTCGTTGAACGTGATGTCCGCCTCTTCATCAACAGCCTCAACATCATCATCAAGATCCAGATCCAGATCCCCCTCCTCACTCACCCCCGACTCCTCCTCCTCCTCTTCCTCCTCCCCCTCCTCAGCATCCGGGATCTCCTCATCCAAATCCCTCTCCCCTCCCTCCGCCTCTGCCTGCGCAGCCTCCTCCCCCCGGCCCCTCGCCTCCTCAATCTCCTGCACAGCCTGCATATCAGCCAGCGCCCTCTCCCGCCTCGCAATCCCCTCCTGCTCCTCCCTCTCAGCCCGATCCTCCATCTCAGCCTGCAATGTCTTCGCCACTCCAGGCGGCTTGATCCACCCGGCCCCGAAAAGGCGGATGTTGTGTTTGCGTGTCTGGATTGATGTTTCGTCGAAGACGAGTTGGGGTAGCGAGTGGCGGCTTGCTTGCGCGTGTTTGGTGTTGTTGTTGCTGAGGCCGTTGCCGTTTTGGTGTGAGGACGAGGAGGGGGGACGGCGTTGGTGTTGGGGGAGGTGGGGGGAGGTGTCCGTGGCGGGGTGGAGGTGCGGGGAGAGGAAGAGGATGTATTCGTTTTGGGGCGCTATGAGGGGTAGAGAGAGCATTTTGACGGAGTTGTTTTTGTTTGTCGTGCTGGTGGGGGAGTTTTGGTATGGAGGGGTGTGGGGCTGTGGTGGTTTTGCGGTTTGGTTTGCGATTTGGTTTGCGATTTGGTCTGCGATTTGGTTTTGCGCTTTTGGTGGGCTTTGTTGCTGCTTGCTGCTGTGGTTCATGGGGAATGCCCTGGTTTTGGAGACGCGCTATGGATTCGCGATATCACGTGCTGCATTAATGGTCAATCTCTTCTGTCTTTCGTCACCAACAACTTTTTCAATTGTGAATTCAAAGTGAAATAAAGCAATATACAGACGAAAATGGGAGTTCATTACGATCGACGACCCATTCTCAATAAATCAAGAAAAACTAAAACCTTCACGCCCTCGCTCTCCACCCTACCATCCCGTCTCATCCACCCTACTTGAAAGCACCACTCTGCGCAACAAACTCCTTCCAAGTAGTAGCTTTATCATCCCCTAGCAATTCCAAACTAGGTCCCAAGCTCTGCCCAGCGTAATACCCGGGCTCAGCGATAAGCAAATGATTCTCCAACATCTCTTCGGCCATGAAAGAAGGAAGGTTGGCCGCATACTGCTCGTTCGTGAGTTGCAAGAACTTTGTCTTGACCCCGGCGACCTCCTCCAACTCTGCTAGAATACGCGTAGGGGTGTAGTAATCCGTGGCTTCGAGGATTTGTCTTCCATTGTTTGCTGGTGAGAAGTCTTTGATAGCTGCTTTGACGAATTTGCCTCGTAAGTAATCAGTATTGCTTCATATAAGCATCCACGTTCAAGATAAAAGGGCTCAAGAAGGAAGACAAAAAAACTCACCCGTATCCTGCGCCACAGCAAACAGCGGAAACAGAGCCTCCTCATCAACAGGCCAAGCAAGCACAAAAACCCCATCATCCCCCTCCCGAATCATACCCTCAAGATTACTCATAAAGTACCCCGGCAGCACAAAACTGCATCCAATCCCACTCTCCCTGATATACCTCTCTATCTCCGCCTTGCCGTCAAAATGCGGGACATGGCTGAGCCTCCCCTCAGTAGCCTCAGTAACATTTATCAACGACGAGAAAATCAAATGCGAGACTCCTGCCGCTTTGGCCGCGTCCGCCACCGTCTTCCCTTGGTGCAGTTCGTCGGCCGGATTGGCCGTCTCCCAGTAGTTTGTCACGAGGAAGACTGTGTGGGAGTTTTTGATTGCTGCGGCTACCGAGGAGGCCGAGTTCATGTCCGCCTGTCGTCGTTGTTAGTTCAGAACTTTGTGACTTGGTTGAGATAGACTCACAGCGACGACCTCGACGCCTTGGGCCGCCAGAGCTTTTGCTGCTGGCTTCGACGTGTCGCGGGTTATTCCTCTGATCTTGAATTCTTGAGACAGAAACGGATCCGCGAGAAGGTGTTTGGTCACCGAACCGCCTTGGTTCCCGGTGGCTCCGAAGACGGTGATGAGTTTAGCCATGTTGCTAAGATGATGAATCGAACAATGAGATGAATGACTGGCCGAGTATTGCAAGTGTAGAACTGGCAAGTGTAGAACTAGAAAGTGTAGCTTTGACAAGAATATAACTACCAAGTGCAGAAGAGAATCAAAAAGTGTCTTACTCTTCACCACCTTAACAAAAACGAGAGATCAGACAGCACTTGAACCCACCTACACTTATACCCTCTGCAATTCCCCGCTCGCAAGCAGTACATCCATTAGGCTGTAGCGTCGATCCTTCTGCAGGCTGACAGCGTCGTCCAACTCCAAGGCTCTGATTCAAGGCTCTGACAGAACTACCAATAGAGTCACCTTAGACGACCTAGGGATGAGGCTCTCCGGAAGCATGGTTGCGCGTGTGGTTCGTACGAGTAGGTCGGATGGTTTGCTGTTCGGCTGATCGAAAGGCCCAAGGCCGAGTGCGAGCTGGGCAATTCTTGCTGTTGTATGAGAGGTTGGTTTGAGGCCGTTATGATTAGCCATAATCATGTTTTCATGCATGGATACGAGTACAGTCGACAAACTGTATTCTGTGTTCACTGGAAATTTATGGGTATGGCGCACCATTGAGCAGCAGTGAAACGATCGATACAGAAATTCTACATGCCGGACCAAAAGGGTTCAAAATTCAATCGCTTTAACTTATAAATCATTTTTCGAGAAATCAAAACCGAAACAAGAACAAAACCCACCATACAATAAATCATTCGAGTCCGTATATGCCTTTCCTTCTCAGATATAGCTTCCTGTTTAAAAAAGTGCTACTGACACACCAACTCCAATCTCCTCATCAGATTTTGCTTTCGTATCCTACAAACACAGGCCGTCTTTTGTGAAGAGTCCGCGGCTTCTAATCCAATGGTCCGGTTCTTCGCTGCGTGATTGGGTATATAACGAAAGAGGACGTGAGAGGGGTATAACGATTGCGTGAAAAGACATTTTACTTCGTGTAAGGAGGTTTTGAGATAACATGGATCCCTCGACTCCCGTTTAGGCAGCGGCAGTGATCATCTCAGAGGGTCCCGTGCCGTTGGCCCTGTTCATGAGCTCGTAAGGAGGTCTCTTGACAATACCACCAGTGACAGGCAATTGAGAGCCCATGCCAGTGAGGTAAGTGTCAACGTCACGGGCAGACATACGACCCTCGTTGATGCCCCAAACGATAAGAGATTGACCACGACGGCAATCACCTGCAGCAAAGACGCCAGCAAGATTGGTGTTGTACTTGCCTGGTGGCGTCTTGATGTTCTTGCGGGGGTCAAGCTCCATCTCGCTGCCGAGGACCTTTTGTTGAGGACCCAGGAAACCCATGGAGAGCAGGACGAGGTCAGCAGGGAAGAACTCCTCGCTACCATCGACCTGCTTCATGTCCCAGCCGCCGGAGGATCCCTTGGTCCACTCGACACGAACGGTCTTGATGCCCTTGATGTGTCCGTTGCCGTCATCGACGAACTCCTTGGACATGACGCAGTATTCTCTGGGGTCCTTGCCCATGTGCGTCTTGACCTCGGAGTGACCGTAGTCAACACGGTAGATACGGGGCCACTGAGGCCAAGGGTTGTCACGAGCACGCTCAGCTGGTGGCTGGGGCAAAAGCTCGAAGTTGACGACAGACTTGGCACCGTGACGAACGGACGTACCAATGCAGTCATTACCAGTATCACCACCACCAATGACAACAACGTGCTTGTCTTTAGCGGAAATGTACTCGCCGTCGGAAAGGCCAGAGTCCAGGAGGGACTTGGTGTTCTTGTGCAAGAATTGCATGGCGAAGTGGACACCGTCAAGGTTGCGACCAGGGATTGGCAGGTCTCTGGGGACAGTGGCACCAGTGGCGAGAACCACTGCGTCATTGTCTGCCCTCAAAGACTCAAGAGTGATGTCGCCATCGCCAACGTGGACACCAGTGACAAACTTAATGCCTTCGGAGGCCATGAAGTCAACACGACGCTGGACAACATTCTTGTCGAGCTTCATGTTGGGGATACCGTACATAAGGAGACCACCAACACGGTCGGCCCTCTCGTAAACGGTAACGCTGTGACCAGCCTTGTTCAACTGGTCAGCGCAGGCAAGACCTGCTGGACCTGAACCAATAATGGCAACGTTCTTGCCGCTACGGTATTGGGGTGGGCTTGGAACCATCCAGCCCATCTCGAAACCACGGTCGATGATGGCACACTCGATGGACTTGATACCAACAGGGTCCTCGTTGATGCCGAGAACGCAAGCACCTTCGCAAGGAGCAGGGCAAACACGACCAGTAAACTCGGGGAAGTTGTTGGTCATCAAGAGTCTGTTCAATGCGTCCTTCCACTGGTTCTGGAACACGAGCTCGTTCCACTTGGGGATGATGTTGGAGATGGGACAACCAGTGTCGGATTGACAGAAAGGAACACCACAGTCCATGCAACGTGCGGTCTGATACTTGAGCTCATCCTCATTAAGACGTTGAGACAACTCTTGCCAGTCGCGAGTGCGGGTCTTGGAGCTGCGGTACTTCTCAGAGCGGCGCTGGTACTTCATGAACCCGCGAGTCTTGTCCAAGACAAGAGCTGATCGCTTCTTCTCAGCCTTGCCGTCCTGGACACTCTCCTCAATGTCGAGAAGTCCGTCATCCTTCTTCTTGGATTCGTGCTCGTGCTTCTTGGGCTCTTCGTGAGAAGCACGGACAGGGTTGCCCGCAAGAAGGGGGAGAGGGTACTGTGCCTTCTTGGCCTCGGCAGCCTTTCTGGCCTCCTCCTCAATGACCTTCTTGTAGTCGGTCGGGAGAACCTTGACGAATCGAGGCAATGCCCGAGAGAAGTCGAGCAAGATGCGAGCAGCAAGCTCAGAGCCAGTGTAGTGGTGGTGATCCTCAATGAGACCACGGAGGTAGGCGATCTCAGTTGGATCGGTGAGACCGCTGATCTCGACCATCTCCTGGTTGACCTTGCTCTCGAAGTCACGCTGCATGTCGAGAACATAGGCGATACCACCGGACATACCAGCGGCAAAGTTGCGGCCGGTGTTACCAAGAACGACAACACGACCACCAGTCATGTACTCGCAACCGTGGTCACCGACACCCTCAACAACGGCAATAGCACCGGAGTTTCTGACAGCGAAACGCTCAGCACCCATGCCACGGAAGAAAGCGTGACCGTTGGTCGCACCGTAAAGACAAGTGTTACCGACGATAACGTTCTCCTCAGCCTTGTAGACAGCGGAACGCGGTGGGTAGATGATGAGGCGGCCACCTGACAAACCCTTACCAACGTAATCGTTGGCATCACCCTCAAGCTCAAGCGTAATACCAGGGGCAAGGAAAGCACCGAAGGACTGACCAGCCGAGCCACGAATGTTGGCATGGATGGTATCGGTTGGCAGGCCCTGCTCGCCGTAGCGCTTGCTGACGTAGTATGAGAGGGTAGCACCAAGGGCACGGTCAGTGTTGACAACGTCGCACTCAATGCGGCAAGGAAGACCCTTCTCGAGAGCCAACTCGGACTCGGAGATGAGCTTGTTGTCGAGGCGGACGTGGAGCTTGTGGTCCTGCTTGCGAACGTTGTAGGTGGCAACACCGGAGCGAAGTGTGTGGGCAGGGGTAAGGATCAGAGAAAGATCGATGTTCTCCGTCTTAGGGTTGCGAAGATCTTCACGCACACGAAGGGCTTCAGTGTGTCCAACCATCTCGTTGATGGTGCGGAAACCAAGCTTAGCCATGATTGCACGGAGTTCATTAGCAATGTAGTAGAAGAAATTGATGACGTGCTCAGGTGTACCCTTGAACTTCTTACGGAGCTCTGGGTCTTGGGTGGCAATTCCGACAGGGCAAGTGTTCCTGTATCAAAATTAGCTTGGATCCATTGAAATTTGGGTAGAAAATTTCCTTACAAATGACATTTTCGCATCATGATACAGCCCATGGCGATAAGGGGAGTAGTGGCGAAACCCCACTCTTCAGCACCAAGCAGACAGGCGATGGCGACATCACGTCCAGTACGAAGTTGACCGTCAGTCTGGACGATCACGCGACCACGAAGGTCGTTAAGAACGAGGGTCTGATGGGTCTCGGCAAGACCCAACTCCCAAGGCAGACCAGCATACTTGATACCAGTCCATCTGGAGGCACCAGTACCACCGTCGTGACCAGAGATAAGAACGTGGTCAGCTCTAGCCTTGGCAACACCAGAAGCGACGATACCAACACCGGTCTCGGACACGAGTTTGACAGAGACACGGGCACGAGGGTTAGAGCACTTCAAGTCGTAGATGAGCTGCTTGAGATCCTCAATGGAGTAGATGTCGTGGTGAGGAGGAGGAGAAATGAGACCGACGCCAGGGGTGGAGTGACGGGTGCGGCCAATAGCAGCGGACACCTTGTGACCTGGCAGCTCACCACCCTCACCAGGCTTAGCACCTTGAGCCATCTTAATCTGAAGCTCGTCGGCATCAGCAAGGTAGTTGCTGGTTACACCGAAACGACCGGAGGCAATCTGCTTGATGGCGGATCGCATGGTGTCGCCATTGTCCATGCGTAAGCTACGCTCTGGGTCCTCACCACCTTCACCAGTGTTCGACTTGCCACCAAGTCTGTTCATGGCAACAGCAAGAGTGGAGTGAGACTCCATGGAGATGGAACCGTAAGACATGGCACCAGTAACGAATCTGCGGACAATCTCGGTCCATGGCTCGACCTGATCAATTGGCACTGGGTTACGCTCCTCAAAGTCGAAGTCGAGCATACCACGAAGGGTGCAGTTCTTAATTTGCTCATACTCAGACCTGGAGTAAGCCTCGTAAGACTTGTCGTTCTTGGTGCGCACAGCATCCTGGATGTTTGCGATCGAAGTGGGGTCGTTGATGTGAGGCTCGCCACCATCGCGCCAGTGGTACTCTCCGGTCTCAGCCAAGCCAGGGATCTCGAGAATGTTTCGCGATGGGAAACCCTTCTCGTGGAGTGCGAAAGCGTCCTGTGCGATGAGCTCAAAGGTCATACCCTTGATACGAGTGGCGGTACCAGTGAAGCATCGGTCGACGACGGAGTCATCAACGCCGAGAGCCTCAAAGATCTGGGCACCCTTGTAAGAGGAGAGCGTTGAAATACCCATCTTACTCATGACCTTGAGGATACCACCATCGCAAGAGTGCTTGTAGTTGTCGATAAGCTGTTCCTTGGTCAACTTCTTCCTGATGAGTCCCTCGCGGTTCATCTTCAGGATACATTCCATGGCGAGGTAAGGGCAGATAGCGTCAGCACCGTAGCCGACAAGGACACACATGTGGTGGACCTCACGAGCTTCGGCAGTCTCAACGACCAAGGCGACCTGGGACCGCCACTTGTTGCGGACCAAGTGATGGTGGACCATACCAGTGGCGAGAAGAGCTGAGACTGACACACGATCGGCCGCGACAGCACGGTCGGAAAGGACCAAGATCTTGTTCTTCTGATGAATAGCCTCAGATGCAGAGTCACAAATTCTGTCAAGAGCGTCAAGGTAACCTTGAATGCCGTCCTTCTTTGGAAAGGTGAGGTCGATAGTGTGGACTGTCCAGGTGCGGTAGATGTCAGAGGTCTTGGTCAAGGCGTTGAACTCCTCGATGCCGAGAACGGGCGAAGGCAAGAGCAATCGGTGGCACTGATCCTGGCGCATCTCGAGCAGATTACCCTGGGGACCGACGTAAGCCTCCAACGACATGACCACAGCCTCACGAATTGGATCAATAGGAGGATTGGTGACCTGGGCGAAGAGCTGTCGGAAGTATTCGTAGAGGAGACGAGGCTGTTGAGCTAAGCATGCAAGAGGAGCATCGTTACCCATGGAACCAAGGGCTTCCTTGGAGTCGGCAGCCATGGGGCCAAGAATCAGACTGACTTGTTCAAGAGAATATCCGAATGCCTTGAGTCTCGGGTCTTCTTGGACCTGAGTCTTGCTCAAAGTCAAAGAAAGGTCAGTTCCCTTCTCTGCGAGCTTGTTGTAGATGCCGGGCAGAGTAATCAACTGGTTGTGGATCCACTGCTGGAAGTCCTGGCGCTGAGAGACAGTGCGCTTGAGCTCAGCATCGTCGACAATGCGACCAGCGACTGTGTCGACCAGAAGCATTCTACCAGGCTGAAGACGGCCCTTTTGCACAACACGCTCGGGCTCGATAGGAATCGTGCCAACCTCCGAAGCACAGACAATGCGATCATCGTCCATGACATAGTATCTGCAAGGTCTGAGACCGTTACGGTCCAAGTTGGCACCGCAGTATCTACCATCAGCAAAGGTGAAGAGAGCTGGACCATCCCAAGGCTCCATCATGCAACCGGCCCATTCGTAGAAAGCCTGCTTGGCTGGGTCCATGGCCTGGTTACCTTGCCAGGCTTCAGGAACCATCAGCATGACTGCCTCGGGAAGAGACAGCACGCCGTTGATGGTGAGGAGCTCGAGAACGTTGTCAAAGGCTGCAGAGTCAGACCCGCCATCCTCGATGATAGGGTAGAGCGACTCCAGATCGTCACCGAACAGGTCGGACTTAAGCACGCCCTCTCTTGCGCGCATCCAGTTCTTGTTACCACGAAGAGTATTGATTTCTCCGTTGTGAGCAGCCCATCGTAATGGCTGTGCTCTGTCCCAAGATGGGAATGTGTTGGTGGAGAAACGGGAGTGTACAAGTGCAAAATGACCTTCATAGTCGACGTTCAACAGGTCGTAGTAGTATTGGTACACTTGGACGGGGGAGAGTTGACCCTTGTAGACAATGTTCTTGTTGCTCAGGGAGCAAAGGTAGAACCAGTTGTGCAGGCCAATGGTATGGGTAGCGCGCTTCCGTAGAACGTATAGCTGGCGCTCGAAGTATGGCTCATCAAACTCGCTCTCGAAAGACTCTTGCGGCTCTTTGGAATCACCAAAGGCAGACTTCAGCACCACAAATGGCTGGAGAATAATAGGCTCTCTCGAAGCCGCAGCAGGGCCTAAAAGAGATGAATCGCGGGGAACCTCTCGCCACCCCAGGACCCTCAGGTCAAGACTGTCCGCAATCTCCTCAAAAGTATCGAGGGTCTCTTTCAACACCTCGGTATCGGGCTTGAAGAACAGGTTTCCCGCTGCGTATTGTCCCTGTTTGGGCAGTGTGAAGCCCTGCTGTATCCCAAACTCCTTTACGAAGAATTTGTGTGGGATGGAAGTCATGACACCTGCTCCATCACCATCGCGTGCATCAGAACCAACAGCACCACGATGGGTCATGTTGCAAAGCAAACTCTTAGCATCACTGACAATCTTGTGGCTCGCCTTGCCCTTGATGTGTCTGTATCTCATCAGTCTCCGCGTGGATTGTATTTATGCTATAATAGCATATCTAGAGGTAGAGATGTTGAGATATCATAGACTTACGCAGCAAAGCCCACACCACAAGCATCCTTCTCAAGCTCCGGGTCGTACAGACCCTGCTTCATGGGGAGCGCGCCTGCCCATGATTTGTTCTCAGGCGTATTCTCATACGCGTAGATGTTCACTGGTTCAGCCTCCTCGATGTTGACTTGCTCGACTTGGTCTGCGAAGGACACTCGACCCATTCTTTCGGCCTGGAGCCGAGTGTTTTTATATTTGGGAAAAGGCGGATACTTCGTTGTGTGGGAGTCTATGTGATGCCTGTGAATGGCAATGGCAAAGCCTGGTTACAAGGGATTAGCGGCAGGTTTGGATTGCTATGTCGTGCGACTAGGAGAAATGCGAAAATAAGTCCGGGGACCGAGAAAACAGGCAACAGACAAGGAGTCAATTGTGGGGTGTGTAAAGCAATAAGAGCACACAGGCGAATCGGCAATTGCCTTCCCCAGTTCTTCTATGATCTTCGCCTGATATTGCCGGTCTATGATGGTGATGTCTCTGCGGGGCGGAGGCAAAAGCACAAAATGCTTCGATAAGCCTCGACGAATAGGACGTCGAGAAAACACGTGGTCTTGTGGACAGGTTCGAGAGGATCACTCACACTTTAGATCTGAAAAAGTCGCTCGTTCACCGTGGTAAGAGCGAAAGTGGTAGCTGCAGAAAGGGGAAAGGGCGGAAGATGGGAAGGAGGAAGGCGTCGCTTTTATTCAGAAAGGCCACGACCCCACCACTTTCTACGCTAATCACCATGCGAGCTCGGCGGCGGGCGCTCTTCATATTTCCCGGTCTATAAGTACTATATGATTACCCCGACTTTGAAGCAAAGCATTGAATTGGCGCCTTTCTGTCGGCAAGTTCTCTGCGCAGAGCAATGGCAGTAGTGACAGTCTCAAGTTCAGTAAAGTCATCGTTTCAAGCTATGCAATGAGTCGAAACCATCGAGAATGCCTACTGCGCGAGCACCCACTCTTGCATCTTTTCTATTACAGATCTGTTGGACTGCACTGGGTACAATTGCTCTAGTGCGCATTTCGGTATGGCAGTCATGTAACCTAGTCAGTTAGAAGTATCCCGAACATGCGGATTTTGCACCGCGTGCGTTTGCATCACGATGCAGATGCCCCAAGAGCGGGCTGCTACTACCCCGGACACGCTGCTTTGGCCTCAGATTCAGCGAGCCAGTCAGAGGCGTTTGCTGACCATGATGACCCAAGCGTGCATGGATCTGTGCTTCTCCACCGGGCAAGCTGCCGGAACTAAGCATATTTTGGCCAGTTTTCATTGGTTCTTCTGGACCTTGAGCTTTGGGATCGAGTAATTCGTGAATGTCAGAGCTGTCTACCCCTCGCCGCCGTCTTATCGCTGCAACAAGACCCCATCCCCTCGCAATGATAAGGTAGCACTGCAAGTCGGAGATGGCTAAGTACGACAGCTGTCACGGTGATTGACGATGGATTTGGTTCTAAACGCTATGCAGCTGTTTAATTTCCGTATCAGAGTGATTCGTTCGGTCAAGCGGTTGGTGCTGCGTTGGCACAATTTCACGATCTTTTTTTTTGCTTATTTCCCAAGCTGGCTAAATCAAACGAGAACCCTGCAGCGGACCGTGTGGAGCCAACTGCTGCAGAAGGAGGACATCGTCAAGCAAGACGGCACAACCAATCATTCGATTGTCAATCTCGGCGAGGTGCTAAGAGGTTCCTATGACCCCGACAATCGGAAAAAGTCGGATACTGTGACAGCTGGGAACGGGTTACCAAGAAAGCGCTAAGCTTGTGATGAGACTCCACCACCACAAGGCATGTTCATGTGAAGTCAAATTCGGCGGCAGCCTACTTTCAAGTGACAGGGTAAGCTCTTTTTCAGCCGGTATCGGATTCACAGTCATGCTTCATCTACTCGTACGCCTAAGTCTATATGGGTCAAAGACTCTTGGCGGATGGTTTTTGTTACTTGTTGCTTGGGACAAGCCCATATTCCACAGCTCGTCGGCCCGACATTGATAAGTACTCGCCCTGGTGATAGGTGACAATGGCGATGTGGGCGAGTGCTCACCCTACAAGCATCGAAACTGAACTCGACCACTCGCTTGCGATACTCGTCCGAGCAAACTCGACAATTTCTATTGAGCTTCATGTCCGCCAGCCAGGAAGGGAATATATCATCAATGCAAGGACGGATGGTCTTCCTGATTCTTCAGCTGCATGCTGCTTATGCAGCACATCGCTTGTGTGCCACAACATTTGTAAGTTACTTTTAGGACATAGTCACGATGCCGATCGTCTCTACTCCAGTGTCACCTGTCATCACGCAATATCAAGCATAGTAAGGTATCTCTGCACGTTGCGTGTTAGTAGTGACAAACCAAGAGAGGCTTGTCGTTTGACCTGGCCTGCCAGAATTCGTAGTCAGCTTAATCTGATATGGTTGGCATGTAAGCACTTATTAGTGACCATCTCGTGTGGCTACAGAAGCTGAGTCGCACGGAGCATCGGCTTCTGCACGGTCACTGTTACGAGTGTACAAGACTCGCGGTTTCACAAATTAAGATTTTCTCATTGCCTTCATAGAATAACTTTGTGTAGACATGAGCCCAATATGAGGCCATCATGTTCCCATTGGAGCCAGACTCCATGTGCTATGCTGGAAGATTGCCAGCCAATGCTGCCCCCGAGACGCCTTTTGTACCTTGCCGTGCAATACCCAAATGCTGACGCGCAGAGGAAAATCCGATGGTTTCATTGGAAAGAAGATTGGCTAGGTAAGCAGAGTCAATGCGTGTGTCGAGTCACGAATATGCTACACGGGCACCATACCTATGCCATATCTACTCCTTCATCTCGTCATCAGGATCCTCGAAGTCGGCGTCGTCGTCTTCGTCGTCCTCATCATCACCGAGCTCCTGAGCGGCCTTGGCGAAGTCGATGTCCTTGCCACGAGTGCGCCTGCCACCAGTGATGATGTTGCTCGGGTCGATTTCCTCCATGTTGTCCTCGTCAGCCTCCTCGATAGGCTGCTCCTCCTGTTGACCCTGGGCGATACCAATTAGCGAATACAAATTGAACAAGTTGTGAATGAGACACACCTGCTCCTCCTCATCTGAAGAGCTCTCCTCACCCATGCTCATATCCTCAGCAGCGGATGCCTTTCCCTTTCCCTTGTCCTGGATCTGCTGCTCGGCGGCAGTGTTGGTAGGCTTGATCTCGTCGGACATTTTGTGTGGTTCGAGTGGTGTGATGGTTTATGGCGCAAAGGTATATGTACAAGTGACTGTAATTGGACCGGTCGCGCGACTAGGGAAAGCCCAATGATATGTGCGACAAATTTATGCGATGTTGTGGTAACCGAGAATTGTGGTGAATTTGTTTTGGTTTAACAAGAACTGTTTGGCAGTTGTCAGTTGACGATGGAAGGTGGTCCGAGCTCAGAACACCAATTTACGCGCCAACGCGTCGTGTCGCGTCCTCACACCCCCGTCTTCGCCGCATTCTGGTGTTTTGAGATCAGTTGGTGATTCATTCGAAAATCGCCATAACGATGAGTTGGAGACCTCGTGCAAGACCTGCTCGTATGAATTGCTCTATGGATAAACAAAAAGCACAAGCTAATAATTTCAAGACCCTCCTGGTGCGACCTATCTGGCGTACACTCCAAATGGAAGGAAACTTATCACTGTCGGACTCAACAACGTGATCCGTGTCTTTACTACTGGGTCAGACGCTGAGCCTGTGAATATTGATGTCCCTCAAGATTCTCACACAGCAGTTGCTGCCGCCAATGACTTCTTCGTTGCCGGTTCCGAAGATGGCAGTGTTTGCAAGTACTCCCTTGAGACCAACTCGCTGGACGAGGTGCTGGTACGAAGCACGTTGCCTGTCAGAGATGTTGCACTGTCACCAGATGGTCTATGGGTCGCTGTTGCCACTGAGTAAGCAATGCGGAAAGCGTTGTTCTTTCAAGGAATTGACGAGAAAATAGTGAGCTCGTGGTCAAGGTGGTCAACACTCAAGACATGACACGAGTAATGTACCTCAGAGATCAAACAAGACCAGCCAAGCACGTTTCCTTCGATCAAAGTGGGTCAAAATTGGCGGTGTCATGCTCAGACGGCATTGTATACGTCTACTCTCTGAGCTCAGAAGAGCCGCAACTTGTGAAAAGGTTAGACGGGTTGATCAAGATCATGGAGACCGACTCGCATTTGAGCGGCAAAGTCATCTGGCATCCTGATGGTAGAGCTCTTGCTGCACCAACACCCACAAAGAGTAGGTCAATCGCAAGGAGTATAGTACCCAGTGCTGATCAGTTCTCAGCAATTCAAGTAGTCTCACGCGATGATTGGACCAACCAGCGAGCGTTCAACAGCAATCAGAAAGGTGACTTTACTGCCGCGGCGTGGTCACCAAATGGTGCCCTCCTTGCAAGTGCAGGGGATGACTTGAATATAACTCTGTGGAACACTCAAACACAGCAGGTCATCCGCACGTCCAAGTCTGAGAGAGAGCCTGTATCAGCATTGGCATGGCACCCTACAAATAACCTGCTATCATACACGACACATGATGGTGAGCTGTATATACACGCAGACTACGTCCCTGAGGAACAAGAGAGACTCCTGGAGCAATCATTGGCCGCAGCCCCTATGCTTAATGAACCCCTCTCGGAAGTATCAGGAAATGCCAGACGTGAGCTGGCCAATGGTAACAAGCTGGTTGATCGACGGCGGGCAGGAACTCCCGATTCTCTCGACGAGATATTAGGTGATGATGAGATGGACGAAGCTGGAGACCCCTTCATTGTAGATGACGACGGTGCTGGCTATGTCGAGGATATCAACATCAATGGCAAACGTCCAGGCGCCAATCTTCATGCACCCTCGGTGAAACGATCGTACCCAGGACCAAAATGGCAGCCTCGCATACACGAGCCATTTCAATCTGGCAGCACCCCTTGGCGTGGCAATCGACGATATCTATGCCTCAATCTTACTGGCTTCATATGGACAGTAGATCAGGACACCCACCACACAATCACAGTAGAGTTCTACGATCGCGCTGCCCACCGAGACTTCCACTTCACGGACCCTTTCCTGTACGATAAGGCATGCCTCGGCGAACATGGTGCAGCATTCTCCTGTCCAGCTTCCGAGCACCACGGCAGTCTAATCTACTTCCGCCCCCACGAGACGTGGACAACACGAACAGACTGGCGTACCACACTTCCACACGGTGAGGAAGTGACGTCCCTGAGTCTAAGCTCCAGCTGCGTGGTAGTCACAACTTCCAAAGGATACGTCCGGGTCTACACCCTCTACGGCGTCCCCTTCCGCGTTTACCGCCAAAAGTCCGGGCCAGCAGTTGCCTGCGCCTCCTGGCGAGACTACGTTCTGACCATCGGAAATGGACCTGTTGGGGGCGATGGATCTACAAAACTCCTTTATACTATCGAGAACGTCAAGCGCGATGAGGTCTGTCAATCCGAGGATACGATACCACTACCGATAGCTGCAGAATTAAAATCAGTGTTCTGGTCCGATAAAGGGGATCCCTGCATCTACGATTCCGAGGGCTGTTTGCTTATTTGCCTACATTGGCGGACGCCAGGTCAGGCCAAATGGGTGCCATTACTCGACACCACACAACTCGATCGTCTAGCCACCGGACGCAAAGAAGAAACCTATTGGCCTGTGGCTGTGGCGGTGGATAAATTCCACTGCATCATCTTGAAGGGTGGTGAGAGATACCCCTACTTCCCAAGACCATTACTGTCGGACTTTGACTTTAAGATCCCGGTCGCAACGCAAGATGCTGCTGATGAGGATGAGGACGAGAATGAAGTGCAGAAGCTCGAGGAGCACTTTGTGCGCAATTCCCTGTTGCTGGATCTTCAGGATGATCTTGTTACGAACACAAATGCGACGCAGGCACAGAAGTCTGAGGTGTTGCACAGGGAGCTTGAAGTCGACAAGGTGCTGCTACAGCTTCTGGCCGCGGAATGTAGGGAGGGTGAAGAGAAAGGTATGAAGGCTTTGGAAATCGTTGGCCTAATGAAGGATCGTACTGGGCGTATGCTTGAAGCCGCCGGTAAGATCGCTACCAGGTTCGGCAGGGACGTGCTCAACGAGAAAATTGCTGCCTTGGCGGAGAGGAGATTGGTAGGACTAGCTGATGAAGAAGAGGAGTTGTAATCTTGCAATCAAGAGATCCGTTCAATTTCTCGATTCAAGGCCATGCAAGGTGCATTAGATAGCACTCTGGATTAAGTGGATAGAGAGCCTGTCGAGGACCATTGTTTCCGTCTCTTTAGATTTATTCATCGTCACTGTCCATGAGTTCAGCCAATTCGGCCTCTTCTTCTGCTGTAAGCATGCTCTCTTTGACTTCTTCCTTCTCTGGCTCTTCGACGCCGTTCTCTCGTCGTTCGGCTTCCTCCCTAATCTTTTGCATTTCGGTGGCGTCCAGACTCCATGTTCTGACTGTACCGTCAATGCTGACACTTACAACCCTGTTTGCCCTTTGGCCATCAGCGCCGGGCACAAGAGTCAGGCCTGTGACTTCTTCGTAGTGGCCATCGAAAAGGCAGGTCAGATCACCAGTCGATGCGTTCCAGACCCGCACACCCTCGTCCCTGCATGCTGTAACGACCAATCCGGCATCTTGGTCGACTACAACATCCCGCACAAAATCGGGGTGAGGAAGGGTGGTATCGGCAGCCCAATTCCGCGAGCGCACAAGATGTTGAGCAGTGTTATCGGAGGATGCAGTCCATAGATCCACGTCATCGTCTCCGTCCGCTGATGCAACCTCAAAACGCAATCGATTGACCGACGTCTCATGCGCACGAATGGGCTGTTCTGGAAGCTCGGCGGCAGATGAAAGCGAGATCTTCCATCGTCTAATATCCTTAACACTGTCCGCGCTGAACAAGACCACCTCTTCCATGCTGCTCGAAGCGGGATCTATGGTGAGATTCAATATGCCTCGAGCATGTCCCTTCAATGTGTGTAGCTTGTTTCCATTTTCAATGTCCCAGACAATTATCGTAGCATCTGAGCTACCAGATATCAGAACCTGTTTGCCCGACAGCGAAGTTACGAGGACGCATTTCACGAAATCGGTGTGGCCTGTGTAGCGACGAATCGGTCTACGCGAGTCGAGAGACCACGAGTGGATAGTCTTGTCCCAGCAGCCAGCAAAGAGAATTCGATCAGCATCGTTAGATACAGTAGAAGAAGAGAGGGCAACGCAAGTCAACGGGGCATTTGCTCCAGTGTACGTCGCTGACTTGTCACCTGTCTAGCAAATACGTCAATGCCCATCCACTCCTACCTGTAATATGGTCTTACACACTTCAAGGACTACACGTCTAGCCGTACCGGCTGCCTCTGCAACATACACCACGCCTGCATTTCTTGCATCTGACTCTACGGCGAGGATTTTCGAAGGCAGCTTGATAGGGTTGCCATTTTTGTTCTTGGACTTTGCAGTCTTGCGGGCGCTTGTTGCCAGCGAGTCCCTTGTATATGTTTCAGCGTGTTGAAAAGAGGTTCTGAGCGGGGACGAGGCTCACGATGTCTGGAAAAAGTGTCCGGGATCAACTGAGCGTGACATTGTCGGCGTGAGATCCTTGTCTATAAAAAGAGGCTTGCTCTCGGATTCGCGGTGAGAATGGAATAAGAAGGTAGACGCGCGCCAAGATCTCGGGCGTTAGAGATCAGATAACTTTACGACCAGCGTCGGGTGTGTAGCCGATACCATTTCATGTGCTGCATAGAGGAAACACAATGTCTCAAACCTTAAATGCCGCCATGAGTATCAAGTACCTTACGCCCAATGAAGAGCTACAGCATACAGCCAAGAGAGCGCATGTGCCGCTATCACGTGTTTGTTCTTGCGTGGCTGTCTGAGGAAATTAGAACTGGCACGCCTGGATGCAACCTTTTCGGCAGAGACCCCAGTCATCAAACAGTGCGAGCAAGTATTGCTCTTCCTTCGGTCTCTCTGATCACTTTGCGACTCCACGTTTCCATGACGCACAGCGGCACAGGTCGTGGTCCGGTCTCGGTTCTGGACGCGGATCCTGAGGAACGAGATGGCGCATCCATCGCTTGGATAAATTGACGACTTTCCCCACACGACACGACACAGGCACAACAGGTTATGAATCGCGGCTCGCCTGGTTCCTTTCATGGTTTCTTTATTCCCATGCAATTAATGTGTTACTTGAGATGTGCCTCATTCCAGTCCGTCAATCTCACACAGAAAGACTCGATATCATGAGCGAAAAGTGCCGACATCGTGACAAGGCGTCTGACCCAAGGCTATACCGAGTCACAATCCATGCGGCTGCAGCTTCACCATATTGTACTAACGCGACTGCTGCGAAGCCCCAACTTTAAGAAGCTCTAGAGAAGCGCAATTATGCTGTGAGGCTTGATTGAGTCATCTTAACTCAAGGGTTCGCGCTCTGGCCATGTAGATGGTACAGTGAAGAGGGTCTGCTCCACCCGACAATACAACGTTATAATCAGGGCTGTATCAATATGTCACCAGATTGCCGAACTGATCAACATTGAGGATGTTCTTCATGGTCATCTTTCACCACGCAGCAGCCGCTGTCAATTGGAAGCGTCATCCATGGAGAATTTTTTGACTAACAGTCCATTAGTTCTCTCCGAACTTGCATGCCTTGCGCATCTATCACTTGATATGCAGAGAGGAATATGTCCAGGGCAGCAGGCTCTTCGCTACTGCTCAACCTGTCCGTTCCGCTACTGCGTTGCAGATTAAATCCTGAAACCCGCCAACCATTTTATCCTTTGGCCACAACCACTGATCTGCAGAGGGTCTCGGTCGAGGCCCGTAGAGCAGCCACGCATGTTGGAAGTCGCCGAGTGTGTGTCAATCTCTACGTGATCAAGTCTGTCTCGGACGGCTGAAGTGTGCCCTCGTTTTCTTGAATATTCAGTACCAGCTGGCTTGCCCATACCACCACTAGGGCTGACGGGAGCGTGCGAGGGTGGGCCTTGCCATGCCACTAGAACCCCAAGAGGCTCAACCTAAACTACCTACCATATTATGCACACTTTACCTGCTTCTTGCCCTCGTGGTATCGATATTTTGTTTGTTAAGTATTTCATACTCTACCCACTGTCCTCTCTTCCTTCTTCTAGGGCTATATCTATCTGATTCCTTGTGATATCAAGTTTGGGTTCACGTGGAACAGCATGGCATCCTCTTCTTCCGCTACGGCGACTGTGCCAGACAACCTTCTCTCGAAGGGTACCATAGGAAATCAAACTCATGAGGTTGGAGCCTACCAGGGGTTCGACGATGATGTCGAACTGGACGAATATCACGGTCACTTGCGAAGCCAACAAAAGGATGAAGGGTTCACTAAGATAGATGCGCGGGAGATGAAGCGTATGGGCAAGAAGCAGGAGTTAAGAGTAGGTGAAACCAGAATTTGCTCTCATAAAACTAGCTAACCAAACCAAGAGAAGCTTCCGCACATTATCTACCATCGCCTTCACTATCATCCTACAGGGTACCTGGGAGGTGCTCCTCACTGCAACTACGCAAGGACTTGAAAATGGTGGCCTTGCTGGTCTTGTCTGGTCCTTCGTATGGACCTTCTTTGGATTCTTCTTCGTTGTTATATCCTTAGCCGAGATGGCTTCCATGGCACCGACTTCCGGCGGCCAATATCATTGGGTCTCTGAGTTCGCACCTCCCAAGCATCAAAAAATCCTGAGCTACCTCACCGGGTGGATGTCCGCCCTCTCATGGCAAGCAGGCACGGCATCTGGCCCTTACCTAGTGGGAACATTGATTCAATCCATGATCTGGGAAGCCGACCAGAGCTACGCCTACACGAATTGGCAAGGCACACTCTTCGTCATCGCAATCACAGTCCTCGTCTGGATCTCCAACATCTGGGGTGCAAGACTCATGCCAGTCTTCCAGAACCTCATGTTAATCCTTCACGTCTTCGGCTTCCTCGCCATCGTTGTCTGCATCTGGGTGCTCGCACCCCGCAACACGGCCAAAACAGTCTTCACCGTCTTCACCAACACGGGCGGCTGGAGCTCAATGGGCGTATCCCTAATGGTTGGCCAGATCTCGGCCATCTACGCCTGCATCTGCTCCGACGCAGCCGCCCACATGAGCGAAGAAATCAAGGACGCAGGCAAAGCCGTGCCCCGCGCCATGCTCTGGTCCTACGGCCTGAACGGCGCCCTCGGCCTAGTCTTCCTCATCACCTACGTCTTCTGCATCGTCGACATCGACGGCGCCATCGACGACGCCAGCAACGGCTCCGGGTACCCCTACATGTACGTCTTCATGCAGGCCTTCTCGCCCGCCGCCTTCAACGTCCTCTCCGCCATCGTCATCATCCTCATCTACGCCGGAACCCTCTCCTACAACCTCTCCACCTCGCGCCAAACCTGGGCCTTTGCCCGCGACCACGGCCTCCCCTGCTCCGAATGGATCGCCCGCGTAAACCCCAAACTCGAAGTCCCCATCAACTCCGTCACCGTGACCTGCGTCTTCACCATCCTGCTCTCCCTCATCAACATCGGCTCCGACGCGGCCTTCAACGCCATCGTCTCGCTCAACCTGGTTTCGCTCATGATCACCTACATGACTTCGATCGGCTGCGTGCTTTATCGTCGCGTCTACCACCCGCAACTCCTCCCTCATTGCAGGTGGAGTCTGGGTAGGTGGGGCGTCCCGATCAATGCGTTTGCGCTTTTCTATTCCACCTTTAGCTTCTTCTGGTGTTTTTGGCCGCAGAGCACGCCGACGGATGCGGCGGACTTTAATTGGAGTGTGCTTATGTTTGGTGCTATCATCGTTATTAGTGTGATTGATTGGTTTGCGAGGGCTAGAAAGGTCTATGTGGGTCCTGTTACGCTTGTTGAGGGGTACAAGGGGGAGTGATAGGGGTTTGACCTGTATTTCAGAGTATTTGTTGTGGATAATGTTAATCGTTCAATGCAGATTCGGGATCTCTTGTTGAGCAATCATGTTGATAGATCGTAAGCTTGTTCAAGCGAGGTGATGCTTGGTATCCATGAATTTCCTTTTTTGTATCTTTCTCATTCGTAGCCAGTCTTGTAGAGTACATTATGGCCGTGTGCTAGTGCGGTGTACCCCTTGATTCAAGCCCTGAACCATGTTCCAAGCGCAATTAATCAGTGCTCGAATGGGCTTTCCATGCCTGTGTTCGCCAAATCCATGCATATTCGTATCGCTAAAGCGCAAGAAGCTACTTTTTCGTTCCCAGCAGCGCCTTCCCTATCAAGGAAATCTCAACGCCCGTCACGAGGACCGCATTACAAAAAAAGAAGATGAACGCGAATTTCTTTGCCGAAATTCGTTGTGGTTCGTCTTTGACAAGTTTGATACCAGACTCTTTTTCTCTCCCCTTATACCGGAAGATTGAACTTCCTGCCTTGCATGACCCTGTGGAAGATACATGTTAGATTCTGGACGTTCTGCTTGTTCCACCCCGATGAGATGCAAACGTACTTTGTGTAGTAGATGTAGAAGAAATCGGAATAGAGCACTGTCTGCACCAGTCCGGCGAAGACGGAAATAGGGTCAAAGTAGCCCTCGGCAAAGTACCGGTATAGCCAGTTGGGGATGTAGAGAGCGCGGTAAGCACCGAGCGCAAAGAGGTAATGTGTAGTGATTGTTTCTGCCTCGCCCGTCCTCTGCAGCATGAAGAGTTGGGGCAAGATGGCTACGGATTCCAGCCAGATGGAAAAGGCCCAGAGCATCTCGGACGGCACGTATTTGTACGGGAACAGGATGGCGAGAACGGCGCTTCCTCCGATCAGGTACTGCACCTTGAATGTGTCGAGGTTGGGGTCGTGCGTAGGTTTGTAATCGTTGAGCATTAGGTAAATGGTGTAGGCGGAGCTGCCGATGAAGACGATTTTGAAGAAAGTGTTGTAGAGGGATCTGGTTGGATCGGTCCAGAGAAGGTCGAGGTAGCGCGTTACGTAGACCATCAGATAGAGGAATTGCGATTTGAAAGATATGCCTGCCGCGCTCTTTTGAAATAAATGCGTTAGTTATTCGGCCTGTCTCTAGACGATTTTTAGCGGGATTTGGCGCATACACTTGACATCTTCATCTTGTGCAGTAGTATGAAGATTGAAAACAGGTGCGACAAGTCGCCTGTGATTCCTCGTTGTCAGCTAAATCCATTGCGACGCATCCTTGCTGAGACGTGGAGCTTTATTGTTACAACTGACCTAATATCCTGAAGAGATTCAACATCTTGGGCGGTCGAATATCGCAAATCTACTAGTTGAACTGAGGATTTCTAGATACTGTATCTCTTGCTGGCTGTAATCTAGTACGCGTTTGGGGATATGGCAACTCAGGAGGTAAGGTAGGGAGTAACAACAGACAACTTTCCTTTGGAGCTCGAGAGTCTAACGGTTTCACGCAGTCCATGCGGTCCAAGCGTCATATAAGCTTCTGGTTGCATGCGCGGCCAACCGTACCCTGAAACTTCTGATAATCTCCATTGATTTGTGTGATAACCATCGCGATTGATGAATAGGTCAATATAGCACACTTGTTTCATTCGAGATATAATCCCTGTGGAGCTCATATGTCCTATCCAATGAAGTGAGATGCACTTGCGAAATGGCAGGCTGGAAGGATATATTACGTCCAATCCGTGATGGACTTCGAGATCAGATACCCTCGAGGCCACCCAAGGAAGACAAAGATGAAGCTGAAAAGCGTCGTCGCCAACGCGAATCTGATATACTCAAAGGCTTCGCTTACTTCGACACCTTTGATGAAGTTGAAAGCTGGACGCCCAAGTCAGTCGACCCGCTGCAGAGGGCGAACACTCCATTACTAAGTAGGTCACCCCATGTAGTCCGCGGACAATCGACAAAGGCGAAAGTCATTCTTATTCATGACTACGCCGGTAATTATCACGACTATGAAGCCTGTCAAGGTTCCGAGGTTGTCCGGGAGAGCTATGCGTGCAATCACATGCAATATATTGATACATTTGTCTACTTCTCGCACAAGGTTAGCTGACATGTCTACAATCGAGAGATTTTCGCTAAGACGTGCCCACCAAGTTGGTGTGTATACCGCCTCCTACCTGGACGAACACTCTGCATCGTAATGGTGTCAAGTCTTTAGGGACTTTCCTCGTCGAGCCACAGTCGGTCAACATCGGCAAGATCCTTGAGAGAAGGCCGTCGACTACTGAAGGTGGAGGCTGGGAGTGCCCATTGGCAACTCAACTTGCTAAGATGGCCGAATCATATGGATTCGATGGCTGGTTGCTGAATATTGAAAAGACATTTCCTTATGCTCAGTGGGGTCGTGAGAAGATGGTAGGCTTCATCAGCCAGCTGCGCTCACGCCTCGGACATGGAAATGTCATTTGGTCGGTCCAGTCTTCTCTTTTGACCTTAATTTGCTAACGACAAGATGGAGGTATGATGCACTTACTGTCAACAACACTCTGCAGTACCAAAATGCTCTTACGAGCCAGAACCTGGAATTCGCTCAGGCGGCCGGCACGCTCCTCACGAATTATGACTGGACACCAGAGAAGGCTGCCGCGGCAAAGGCGCTTGCTCTTACACATACGATAAACCCCAGTGATATCGTGTTCGGCATCGATGTTTGGGCTCAAAACTCACCAAGCCAAGGGAACCTCCGAAGGACTTATGGAGGTGGTGGTACAAGGTCAGGCACCGCAGTACGTAAGCTAGCTGGACTCGGTCTGTCTGCTGGTATCTTCGCTCCGGCCTGGCCATACGAGCACTTCCCTACATCTTCTGTGGCAGTAGAAGAATCTATGTGGTACGGTGAGAAGCTGCCTGAAAGACTAGAGTGTGATTGTGTGCCGGCAAATATGCATGATATATATGGGTACCAGGAAAGGACGATTACACGATTCGCTCAGGAGTATCCTGCAGGCTCAGAATCGTTCTTCTACACTAATTTCGAGCGTGCCTTCTCCAGCAAATCAGACTCTGGAGTCATTGCAGCTCACCTAGGCTCTGCATCCGTGCTTCCGCGTATGTCAAATGCCTACCAACGTACCGCACAAGGGCAGACTCAGAGCAGCCTACTGAGAGGCAATCTCCAGGACGAACCCGCAAGGGTGACAGTCTCTTTGACTCCGCATATTCCACGAGGGCCTATCAGTGCCGGCTTGGAACTGTTTCTTCTGAGCATGACTGGCGATGTTGAGGCTCGGATCGTCTATCGGAAGCCCAAGACGCCCGATGGCCTGAGCGTCGCTATTCTTGGGTGTGGTGTTGACGAGCAGATCAAAGTTCCATCAGAAGCTTGTGAGCGAGTTGAGATCAGAAGGATCTTTCACTGCACACGAAAGTCACTCGAAGAAGCACGTCCAAGCTTGAATCGAAAGACGGCCACCAAAGGGTTGCAGGGCATACAGGTGGTCGTTGAAGGAGAAGTGTCAGAGGCTGATAGCGACTGGCCGCTTGACTTGATTGAACTACTCGAGATTTGCATGAAACGGCCAGGGGCTGCATATCGTAGATATCGGCTCGCAGGATTCAAGTTATGTGGCACCAGACTTTCATGGACCTTCCATGTTGACAAGGACGATGAGAGTACGAATGATGAGGACCTGCCATACAGCAGCATAACTGGCCCTTTTCCGTACTTTCTAATCTTTGTAGACGGGGATATGGTAGGCCGAGCGTATGGGATTGAGTACTTGCTAAGCACGGAGATGGCGACGAGGTTGAACGGAAACGAGAAGCACCAGGTTGAGGTTAGAGGGTTTGCGTTTGACAGCAGCTTCTTATGCTCAGTCTCTGAGTTGGAGAAGCATAAGGAAAGGATTGGGGAAGACGGCGGCTGGCAACTGGTATAAGCGTCTGGGTGTGTGAGGACTGTGATAGCGACGTCACGGTGCAGGCCGTTAGACAGCTGTTTTAAAACATGTGCCAATAAGTATATATAGCTAGCTATTGGTTGTAGTCGCACCAATGTAACAACCAATTATGTTGTAGTGTGTTACGCATGGGCCTCGTATCTTTGACACGATTGATTTTACACAATCAAGGTGGCCACGGATCTGTAAGAAGGGTGTGAGATCGAGTGAAGTCATGGTCTTGGCAGGCGGCCCGCCGCTTTCCCAATTTCGCCATGACCGAGCCGGAAGCTGCATCTCTTATTACTTGCTTCACCTTGAAGGCGTTCAGTGCGGCAGATAGCAGACAAAGATCTGTTGCACAGACAGCGTTCATTCCTTGTTAAATCAGATATCACCTCGGTGTCATTTGACTGGATATTTGATTCTCATCTTGTGTCGCGCTTCACCGCGCCACTTGGAAACGCAGCAGGATGGCCGACCTGCAGGACCTCTTTGCTAGGCTGAAAAGTCCTAATGCTTCTGCTCCTGCTTCGGACTCATCCACGCCTCTGCAGATGCAGGGTCAGAGTCAGCATCAGCAGCAGCAGCAGCCACAACAGCAGCATCAGCAACACCCTTCAATCTGGGCCCAGCCCCAACACATGCCTCCACACATGGGAGGTTACCAGCAACCCTCTGTTTCCTCGCCAATCTTCTCGCCGCCCTCTCATACACCCAACCCTCACTATGGCATCATGAGTCCCGCTGTGCCTCCTCCACATGGACAGTCGCCCATGGCAGACCCAAAAGCAAACAACCTGTTGAATCTGCTTAAATTCAGCAGCAACCAACAGACATCGCAGTCCCAGCAACAGAGCCCACTGGCTTCGCTGCACAACATTGCTGGTCCTCACCGCAGTCCTGCTCTGTCCCAGCAACAAACACCTCAGCAGCCTCAGTATGCTCCGTCCAACCACTCTCGTAACATCTCGGCCTCGGACCTGGTCGCCTCTTTCCAGCCAAAGCAGCCGTCTGCCTCGTCAATGCGCAACTTCCTCGCCTCTCCCCAGCCTGAAGTCCGCCCGGATGGATTCAATTCTCCCCACGCAGACACGCAGAACTTCCTGCTCGGCCTCCTTAGTAAGCCCAAGCAGTCAACTGCCGATGCTGATCCCGTGGAGTCGCCTGTCCCACAGCCTCCGGCCGCTGTAGTCGATGACTTGGTCAAGGGTTTAAGAGATGCAACTATCGAGGCCAACGCTGCAGATGCCGCTCAATCTCAGGCTGCCAGAGAGGCCACACCCCTCAGACTGTTTGGTGCAGAGTCTCGTGAAGAGACTCCGTTCGAGGCGCCCTCTTCGGCCAAGAAGGGTCCCGTCTTCACCTACGTCAACCCTTTCGAGCAGCTTTCGGCTTCCTCGCCCAAGCCAACATCTACTCCCACTCCCACTCCCACTCCCACTCCCATTCCCAAGCCACATGTCCGCACCGGTACGCCAAGAGTTGAAATACTCAAGCACGGCAGGGACATCTCTGGCAGCGCTGATGGAGAGGCAGCCGGCCCTCTTCACAAGACTCGCAAACTTGGCTCGACAGCTCCATCGCCAGCTCCTGCAAGTCCCGCACCTCGGCCTGCTTCTCGTACGGCTCCACTTGATGCCAGTCACCAGAGTGTCTCCGAAGTCCTCAGCGGCATCGGCGAAAAAGTCGACAAGCAAGTTGAAAAAGCACTTGCCGCTGCTGGAGGAAAGGCTTCTGTTGTCAATGCGGACAAGTCATCTGCTTCTGCTGCAAACGGTGACAAGCCAAAGGCTGCCGACAATGTTGCCGACAGCTGGGAGAGCGCAGACGCTGACGAGAGCCCGGCCAACGATTCCGCTGCCCGCCTTGTCCCTGTCTACAACTTCCCAATGAAGCCTTTTGTCGCCATTGACATCAACAAGGCCGAAAAGGTCACTCCTGTCCGTCCAGACTCGCTCATGGACGTCGCGCGTCTTAAGAAAGACTTTGAGCAGATTGACCGTAGTCTGGTCACCGCCTCGACCAACCATATCGTCTACTCCATGTCCAAGGACGGCGGTTTCCGCATCATCCGTCAGGACTCTGGCAAGGACAAGAAGGTCTTCCGTAGTGGGGAGCGTATCTTCAACTTGCACATTTCTTCGGCCAACGGAAACTACAAGGACACCGAGGCCATCCTCGGCACCGGCATCAATGGCTCCGTCTTCTGGACCAACATTGTCAAGGTCGAGGGTGACGCATGGGACGAGTACAATCTCGAATCCCAAGGCTTCATCCTGCCACCCGTTCCTGTCCAGGACGATAACACTTCTGGCAGTCCCGTCAAGACCAGGGCCAAGATGAGCTCCCGTCATGCCGACTTCTTCGCCATCTCCAGGGGCAAGTCCATCTACATCATCTCGCCATATGTCGCCCGTCACAACACCTACGCCGACAAGAAGACTCGCGTCGTCAACAATCAGAAGTATCTCGAAGAGCACTGTCTGAAGATCCACACTGGCAAGGCCGGCAAGGACTTTGCCTTCAGCGAAGACGACAGCTTGTTGGTCTCTTTGGACAAGAGCGGCCGTATCAAGTTTTGGGATATCCGCGAGATTGCCGAGGCCGCTCAGGATACCAATCTCGGTGCACGCAAGCCCATTGAGCTCAAGGCTCCCTTGCTCACTCTCACTGCCGCCCTTCCCTTGGAGAAGGCCACTCCCTCCTCCATCATGTTTGTGGATAAGGAGAGACCTTGCGTTAAGGGCGTCGCTCTCCGTTACTTGATCGTTGGTCTCAAGCAGAACCACATTTTGCAGCTCTGGGATCTTGGCCTTAACAAGCCTGTCCAGGAGATTCACTTCCCCCACGACAAGGACTCTGATGCAATCTGCAGCATTGCTTACCATCCCAAGACCGGTATCATTGCTCTCGGTCATCCCACACGCAATTCCATCTACTTCATCCACCTCTCGGCCCCACGCTACAACATCAACAGCATGGACCAGGCCAGGTACATTACCATGCTCGCATCCGAAGACCCAGCACTGGCCCGCCCAGAGTCGACTGCTATTATGAGTGGAATTCGCGAGCTTTCCTTTGCTTCCAAGGGCCAGCTCCGTAGTGTGGACATGCTCAAGTCGCCCGTGCCCTCTGAAAACTCCGAGAGTGCCCTTTTCGAGCTCTATGCAATGCACTCGAAGGGTGTTACCACCATTACCATCAAGCACGAAGATCTCGGTTGGAGCCTTGACAACAAGGTCTTGAACCCAGTCGATGGTCAAGAAGCTGGATACATTACAGTCAACGATCTTCGTGCCGCTGCTGCACCAGCTCCCAATGAGGCTTCAAACGAGGCCGCCGCTAAGCCTTCCTCCAAGCCTGCATCGACCGCCTCTCCACCAAAGGCAGAGGCATCAAAGCCCGCCGCTGTTGCACGCTCTGTTTCCAAGCAAGAGCCTGCTGCCGTGAATGGCGCTGCAAAGGCTGAGAAGCCTAGGAAGACCGTGCCCGAGCAGGTCAAGCCGGCCGAGCCAGCAACCAACCCAGCCATTCTTACCCCAGCTTCGTATGCCATGGCAGCTCAGAAGACTCGCTCTCCATCTCCTGCCAAGGCTGCCGCCAGTGTCGCCGCCGACAAGACGCCTCTGTCGACTTTGACTACCAATGGCACCGCTTCGCTTGATGTTGAGAGCATCAACAAGGGTATCAACGAGACTATCGGCAGAGAGCTCGATGCACTTTACCGTAAGCTGGATGACGACAGACGCGTGCAAGACGCCGCTGCAGCTGCAAAGCAGGACGCAGTACTTCGTCTTGTATCGGCTACTCTTACCGATAATGTCGAGAAGAGCTTGTCACAGATCGTGACATCCAGCATCAACAACAACGTTTTGCCTGTCGTCAGCGAACTGATCACCTCGACGCTTGATCGTAAGCTGAAGACGACTCTGTCTACCACCCTTTCGGAGTCTGTCTCCAAGGAGGTAAATGCAGCCATGCCCTCTGCCATTGCTCTCGCCCTTCAGGATAAGGGTCTTCAGCGCTCCATCTCTGAACTGGCGGCCACCAAGGTAGCTGCTCAGGCTGAACAGGCTTTCTCTTCTGTTCTGCGTAGCTCCATCGTTCCCAATTTCACCAAGCTTGCCGCCTCTTCGACGGACAAGCTGCTGGCTGAGGTTGAGCGCCGCCATGCCGAGCAGCTTCGCCAAGCTCAGGTACAGCGTCAGAACGACAACGTGCAGATTGCGGAGCTGACCAACCTCGTCATGTCACTGTCTAGTACCATCGATGGCATGGCTGCTTCTCAGGCTGCATTCCAAGAGCAGATACTGAAGCTCCAGCGCCAGGTTGCGTCGGGCTCCCAGGAAGGCTCCACTGCTTCGGTTGTGTCTGTTGTTCCCGCCGCTGCGCCCGAGATCGTTCATCGCTCTATTGAGGACGAGGAAGTGACTGTTGTTGAGGAAATGATGCACGCTGGAAGCTATGAAGAGGCTACCATCAAGTGGCTGCAGTCTCCACGTCAGGGCGAGCTCTTCGACAAGCTTTTTGTCCGCGTTAATCCGCAGTATCTCCAAAGACTCAGCCCTCTCGTCTCCCTGTCTGTCTCTGCAGCTTTGACCTCGTCTTTTGACAAGAATATCTACGAACGTCTCGAATGGTTGGGCAATGTGCTGTCTACCATCGATCTTCAGGTTCGTTTCATCGCTGCCCGACCGGCTCAACATTGTACTGACCCTCGGCAGGAACCCGAGATTCGTGAGGTGGCACCCAAGATCATGGATGTCCTGCAACAGCGTATGCAAGGTGCATACATGCAGATTGCAGAGACGAACCCGCAAGACCCTGCCCTGCGCAAGGTCTCGGGTCTTTCTCGCCAAATTGCAGAGATCAAGAGTCTTACCGAGTGAGAGCTCCCTTTTATGACCCGGTCACAGTCATCTCACTTAAAAGAGGCGTTTATAGACCATGAGATTGGTCTGACTCTGTGCCCCTGTGCATGTATGTATGTTTGAGCAGTGCTGAAATACGCCTGTTTCAACATATGTGATGTTACATTGAGGAAGAGGGGAACTTTCAGCAGCGGTTTTGCATTCGACCACATTCAACGGGCCATTGATATCTCCGCTCGCGCATGGTGCTTGGATATGGCCTAGACGGATTGCGTGTGGTTGGAAGACTAAGCAGAGCACAAACGAAGTGGCGACAGGAGGCTGCCATGCAACCAGGCTAGAAGCATATATGCATTTTATGATGACGAAGCATGGTCACGCATGATTTTACCATAGCATGAGAAGAAGACGGGAGAGAAGACGACAAATTGAACTTGGCATTTTAAATACCTTGTGCTTGCACGTGCTACTGTGATTTTGATTGTGACTTGTGAATCATCCATCTGCTAGCAGTATTCATAAAGTGCAAAAATGTTAGAACTTGTTGGAACCTTGAAACCGTTGGCACATTCATACGTTATGTATTGCCGCATCGATGTTTTTTTTCTCTGTCATTTTCGGATGGCAAAAATTGTTAAAAGACACTGGTGATAAGCAAGCAGCATGCGTGCATATACACCCACCCCCAAAAGGCAACCCAAAAAAAAAAGCAGAAAAAAATCACCAAAAACATGACCACGCCAGGGGCCGAACCTGGAATCTCTTGATTCCTAATGGAATCGTAGTCAAGCGCCTTGCCATTGGGCCACGCGGCCATTTACGTAGAAAAATTTGATGTCATTATTAGTTGGGCTGATGGTGCATGAGGGAGGGGCTTCGTCTGGACTTTAACTACTATCTACCGCTAGCTAGTTATCGATATTTTTTATCGATATTCATCATTTTATTGACAGTTTTATCTACAAGCCGACTCAACAAGTCGGACTATCCAACTCCCATTGATTTTAATTGAGAAAAAGGATGCTGCCTAACTGTCCTAGTAATGCTATTACTATAGTCATATTAACATTGTTCTTAAAGGGACTTATTACTGCTATAACAGCTTAAAGAAGAGCTAGAAATACTAAATAGAGAGGTAAAGAACTGATTCAGCCTATCCGCTCTCTTAGCCTAAGTAATAACACTATTTTCGATAAAGATATAATAAAATATTTTATTAAAAAAGCAGTAAACGCTTAGAATAATAAACTTAATAAAATGCTTAAGCAATTTAAAATTTAGAATAAGACTCTCTAAAATTAGATAGAGATCCTTAAGACTCCGAATAAGGCTCTTTATTAGAAGAATATTATTCTAATAGTATTACTTAATATTATTATAAAAAAACTTAATATAGCTAAAGCGAAGCTTAATATTATAAAAATAAGACTTAAATGCACGCTTATAAAAATTAAAAAGCTTAAAAAGGAGTTTAAAATAATAAGCATTAAACTAGTAAATTTAAAAGCTAATATTAAAGTCTTTAATATAGAGATTAGGACTATCAGCTTTAGCGTTAATAAAGGAAGAACAGTCCTCTTAACCTTTAAATAGTTAAGCCTATTGTCCTTAGCTAACTCTAATATAGCAGTATTATTACTAATTTTATATGCTTCTACAATATTAAGATTAATTAACCTATTATTATTAGCTACTTAATCTCCTATAAGAAAGGGAACGCTATTAACTCTGCTAACTTTTTTAAAGAAGCTACAACAATTTCTAAAAGTTATAATTGATATTAGCCAGATGCTAGCTAAATAATATAAGCTAGCTATAAATAGCAAAGCTATAATAAAGAAAATTAAAGAAGCAATTGCATCCTAGCTATTAATAAATGTAATTACTATTAAAGGAATTTAGATAAGAGCAAGATTTATAAAAATTATTATCTAAAATAGAAAAAACGTAGCACAATTATAGCTAAATAATAGATAAGTTTATTAAGTATTTAATATAGCTAAAACTTATAAAGAGAATTGTTTCCTAATTAAAGTTAATAACGCTTCTAAAGTAGCAGTTCTAGTATTAAGCACTAGAATAATCTATTTAGAGTTTTTAATAATATTTATAGCTAAAAATAAGTTTATAAATACTATTAAGGCATTCTAGTTATCTAAAAGGGAAAAACTGGCTAAATTAATAGTAGTCTACTTAACTATAGCTAAAAATGCTTAACAAGCCCTTTCTAAATAATAGGTTAAGATTAATGGAAACATAGCGTAGATTAGTAAATATAAAAAGCATTAACGCTTTTAAAAATACTATAACTGCAATAAATACAGCTATTATTAAGCTAGATGCAGCTAATTAACAAAATGTAGTAAATGCATAGAGAACTATAAAATTAATAATTATAAAGCTATAGCTCCTAAATGTGTAGTATATAATAGACTATATATAGCTATAAATGCAGAATACGCTATATATTATAATAAGGTAAATAGAATCTGTAAAAATAGATAACATATTAGCTAAGCTACTTATAATGAAGATATAGAATAGCAGACTGTTACTAGCTAATGAACTAAATAGGAAGTCACTATAAGCAACATATAATAGGAGATACTAGTTTCCTATTAGCAAACGTAAATAGATAATCCCTAGTTCAACTTAGCCTCTTTAATAACCAATCTATTAATCACTTTGTAGCAATTATAATTATTAAACTAAATATTGCTAATATTAATAGCAAGCTATATATTTCCTAATATTAATACTAGACTACTATAATATTATCTATTTAATAAGAGGGACTAACGCACTACGCGTTTTAGTTACTATTATATATTTATAATAACGTTTTATTTATCCAATTCCCTATATAGTTATTAAATATAACTATAAGGGTTATTATTACCTTAATAGAACACCTTTTCGTTATGTTAATCTATATCCTAGGCTATAGCTAATATGCCCTCTCTAAGCAGGAATTAGGGGAGTCGAGTACTTCTAAACTTATAGCATTAAGCAACACTATTTATAAAGCTAAAAGGAAATATAGAGGAAACCTCCCTATTATAATAAGAGGCAACTTTAATTGCTACAATTTAGTATAAAGAAGAATCAATATGCTACAATTATAATATAAAGGAGAAAATGAGCTAATACTTTAATAAATACATTAGTATAATATTTTCTTAGCTTTATTAAGCAGCATTATTACATTTCCTTAAAAACGCTTTAAAATAACTATTAACTTTATACTAGTGTCTAATGCGCTTAAAAACCAAATTACTAAATATAATATCTATTTAATCTAATAGAGATTAGACTATAAAGCTATAACGCTTTGAATTGAAAGAACTATAATAGCTATCTTACTAGAGACTAAATACAACTTTAGAAAAACAGATTAGGATAAAGCTATTAAAGCATTTGAAAAATAGCAATTATTAGTTGCTAATATAGATAATATAACTAAACTTAATTAAGCAGTTATAGAGATCCAGAACACAGTAAACTAATATATATAGGACTATAGCCTAGTAGTCAAGGAATCCCTATATATAAAAGCATAATAGAATAATAAGCTTACAAAGCTCTATAAAGAATATATATAATAACAAAACTGGAACAATGCACTATAGGCAATAAAGCTTAATAGGAAAGAAAGTTAATACTAAGCTAGGCAAGCTAAATATTAATTTTATAAAAGTATTTATAACAAAAAGCGACTATATTAAAACAACTTCTTAATATAGATAAATAATATTTAGAAAGCAGCTAGGTACTTTAACCTATAATTGTCAGCATTTAGCAATATCCCTATTATAGTTACTAGTATTAAAGGCTAAAAGATAGAATTTGAAAGCAATAATATTAAAGCAACTGAACTACTCTAATGCTTCTTTCTACTAGTTTTAGAAAGCTAGAAAGAGGACGCGCTGAACCCTAATATAAAGCATATAAACAATCTGGATATCTCTATTAAAAAGGTAACTAGGGTAATAGCTAAGATTAGTCTATATAAAGCGCTAGGTATAAACAGTATCCTAAACATTGCGTAAAAACGCTTATAATCTATTCTAAATAACTAAGTTACATCTTCAATATATTATACTAACTAAAATACATATTATCTATATAAAAATAGCGCAAACCCTATTATTATAAAAGCTAGGGAAACCTAATTACTATATAGTAAAAGCATACTGCCCTATCTCCCTTTTAGCTACTTTAAGCAAACTAATAGAACTAGTATTAGTAAGAAGAATATTATACTAGGCAGAGACTTTTGATCTCTTTTTAAAAATACAATTCGGCGCTAAGCTATAATAATTATGTAATTAAGCGTTGCTTTTTTTTATTAAGAAAATCTTCGAAGTATAATAATAAAAGAAAGTCCTTTTTTTATCAGCTTTAACGTAAAAGAAGCGTATAATAGCGTCTCCTAATAAGTGCTTATAAGTCAGCTATAAATAGAGGGAATTCTAGCCTACGTAATTATATAGGTCAATTCCTGTTATATTGACTAACTTACTATATTATTAATTAATAGAACAGAATCAAATTAAGTTACTCTTACTGAGTTCAGTCTTCTATAGAAATCTACGCTTGCTCTAATCCTATATCTTTTTTAACGCCTTTTTAATAAAAGATAAGGCAATATAAGATTCGTAAATAACTATATTAAATAAGCTATTTTAAAGTCAATTAAGAGAAATATAGCAGTACTTAATAACAAAATTATCCTAAAGGCTCTCTAATAGGTAAAAGATAGCAACGCTACGTTTAAAAGCAACAAGACAATTCTTATGTATTTTATACGGAATTGAAAGAAGATTAGCAAAACAGACTTCTTATTACAAGTAGGCAACTATGTTGTTAAACTCTTAATAAAAGAAAGGATTCTAGAGATAATCTTCGACTCTAAACTATAGTTTAAGAATCACTTAGCTAAAATTAAAACTAGAGGATAGAGAAGCGCTAGTCAATTGAAAAGACTCGTTTAGATTAGATTATAAGCAGTATAATAATTTTACTAAGCTATAGTAGCTTTTAAAACAGACTACGCAGTGATAGTATAATACTCTTGATCTCTTAATAGGAAAATCGACAACTGTATTACTAAAATCCTTAATTCTATATAGCGGATAAAAGCTTAAGCAATAGTTAAATGCTTCTATATAATATCGGTTAAAGCGTTTAGCGCTAAAGCGTTGCTTTCTTTGCTATAGGTTCGGCTTCGGTTTAAAATTAGCAAATTCTAGATAGGGCTCTACACGCTATTAGAAACTAACCTGCTAAAAGCACAGCTTAAAAAACTAGTTAAGAAACTTAGAATAAAGTTATTTACCTCTTTTCTCTATTATATAGAAATATAGTTAAGTAAATTAGAGATAAATATTGAAACCATTTTAGTATAAGTAGCTCCATAGAGCATAATAATAATTAACTACAAGTTCGACTAGTACAGCTCTAATAAAGTATATAAAAACTACTTTAAAATAAAAGAATAGTATTTAAATATTTTTACTAACAGCTTTATTATTAATAGGCAAGTAGGAATTAAAGTAGCTATATACATTAAAAAGCTTATATTACTATTTATTCTCTTTTAATAAATTAAATTAAAAGATAGTACTGACAGTATAATAATAAAGCTAGTTGCAATTAAAGAAGCTATAACTCTTATTAAAATCCTATTAAAAACACTTTATAAAAGCAGAAAGCCAATTCCTTGAATATTAATATAGTCCAATAGCTAAATAGCTATTTATATAATTAATTGCTAAAATAGCTAAAGCAGAGCTGCTATAATATAAAGCATTTTATATATAGTCAATTACTACGCAATTTTTAAAGGACAGCTAGCTATTTAATGAATCTTTAAGAAGTTTGCTATTATAAAACATGTTAAAACAGACTAACTAGCTAAATAGGCTATAAGCTCCTCTACTATAAGGCTAGTTATAAGCAAAATAATCCTAAATAGCTTAAAGCAAGTATAGAACACTCTTTAAAATAAAATCCTAGCTAAAAAAAAACGCTAAAGACTATAAAACACTAGTAAGAGTCTCTATATAATGGACAGCGCCATTCTTAGTAGACACACTATGCTACTCTACAACAGGCTGAATAGGAAGGAGGCCTCTATTTTATTATAACTTCGTATAGGACATACTTACCTAAATAAGTTCTTAGCAGTTATTAAAGTCACAGACTTAGGTTGATATAAATACAGCTAGGAAGAGAAGACAGTTCGACACTTTATACTACTCTACTCTAGATACGTAATACAAAGACAAAAGCTAATAGAAACGCTAAGCTCTAAGTTTAGCAATATCTTCTAAATAATTAGAGAGCGAAACCCCTATATAATAATAGAGCAACTCTATAAGAATGGACCTATAGACTAATGAAAAGCAGATATAAACGTAGTCTATGCAACTATTAAATACATAATAGATATAGGAAAGCTAGATTTCGTAAAAGAACGTAAGAAGCTAAAGAAAAACATTGAGCAAAGTGACTAGAAAATGGAGGCAAGGGATAATAAAAGCGAGTTGGAAAGCAAAGCTAAAAACAAATAAAAAATAAAAAAATAAAAAAAAAATATATATATATACTAACTACAGCAAATGCTGTAAAATACCTAAATAAAACAGGTGCACAGGCACTCTAATAGTTTGAATTGTAGAATGAGACGCAGACTCTATAAATAATTATGTAAATTAGTAAATAGTAGATAGTAGTTGCTTATGCTTCTAATTGTAAGCGTATAGTGTATAAAAAAATCAATCAATTAATCAATCAATTGTCTGGACTTTGGGCTTTGGAATACAAAACGACATTGATATTTTTTATTGATATTCATCAAGTAATTAACACTATCATCTACACGCTGACTCAACAAGTCGGTCTATCTAACTCCTATCGACTTTAATTGAGGGAAAAGGTTCCGCCCAGCTATCCCTAGCGACGCTGTTGCTATAGTCGTCTCAATCTTATTTCTATAGAGAATAAGCGTTATAATAACAGCTTAAAGAAAAATTAAAACTATTAAATAAAATAGTAAGTTAATTTAATTTATTTGCTTACTTAGCTTAAGTAATACAGCTTTAATTCTATATATTTTCTTTAATGCTTTTCTAATAAAAAAGAAGATTAATAGTAAAAAGAGCAATATAGAATATATAAATAATTATACTTATTAGGCAATTTTAAAATTAATAAAAAGAAATATATTAGTATTAAATAATAAAGTTATTTTAAAAGCTTTTAAATAAATAAAAAATAGTAGCGCTATATTTGAAAGTAATAAAACAATTCTTATATATTTTATATAAAATTAAAAGAAAATTAATAAAATAAACTTTTTCTTATAAATAAATAACTATATTATTAAACTCTTAATAAAAAAGAGAATTTTAAAAGTCATTTTTAACTTAAAGCTGCAGTTTAAAAACTATTTAGCTAAAATGAAAATTAGAGAATAAAAAAGTATTAATTAATTAAAGCGCTTTATTTATATTAAGCTATAATTTGTATATTAACTTTATTAAGCTATTATAGCTTTTTAAACTAATTACATAATAATAATATAGTATTCTTACTTTTTTAATAAAAAGATTGACAATTACATTATTAAGATTTTTAATTCTATATAATAAATAAAAGCTTAAATAATAGTTAAATACTTTTATATAACTTTAATTAAAGTATTTAGCGCTAAAATTACGCTTTTTCTCTTATATATTTAGCTTCAATTAAAAATTAATAAATTCTAAATAAGACTATATATATTATTAGAAACTAATTTATTAAAAGTATAGCTTAGGAAAATAGTTAAAAAATCTAGAGTAAAATTATTTACTTTTTTTCTTTATAATATATAAATATAGCTAAATAAAATAAAACTAATATTAAGATTATTTCTATATAAATAGCTTTATTATAAAATACAATAATAATTAATTACAGATTTAATTTATATAGTTTTAATAAAGTATATAATAACTACTTTAAAATAAAAAAAATAGTATTTAAATATCTTTATTAACAATTTAATTATTAATAAATAAATAGAAATTAAAATAAGCGTATACTTTAAAAAGCTAATATTACTATTTATTTTCTTTTAGCTAATTAAATTAAAAAGGATTATTAATAATATAATAATAAAGCTGCTTATAATTAAAAAAAGCTATAATTTTAGCTAGAGTTTTATTAAAAATATGTTATAATTATAAAAAGCTAATTTTTTAAGTACTTATATAGTCTATATAATGAATTATTATATAGTTTTTAAAAGATAGTTAGCTATTTAATAAATTCTAAAGAAGTTTACTATTATAAAATATATTAAAGCAAATTAACTAGCTAAGTAAGTTATAAGCTCTTTTATTATAAAGTAAAAAATAAGCAAAATAGTTCTAAATAATATAAAATAAATTTAAAACTAGATTTTAATTAAGAAATAATAGAAATTATAAAATATTAGTAAAAGCCTTTATATAATAAATAGCGCTATTTCTAAAAATATATATATATATACTATAACGCTTTATAATAAGCTAAACAAAAAAGAAGCTTTTATTTTATTATAGCTTTATATAAAGTATATTTAATTAAACTGTTTTCTAATAATTATTAGTATTATAAAATTAGAATAATATAAATATAATTAAAAAGAGGAAACTATTAAACACTTTATACTATTCTGTTTTAAATATATAAACTAGAAAAGGAAACTAGCAGAAACGCTAAGTTCCGACTTTAATAATATTTTTTAAATAATTAGAGAACAGAATTCCTATATAGCTATTAAACAATTTTATAGAGACAAACTAGCTAATAAATAAAAAGCAGATATAAATATTATTTACGCTACTATTAAATATATAATAGACATTAAGAAATTAGACTTTATAAAAAAGTAAGGAATATAAATAGAAGACACTAAGTAGAGAGAGTAAAAAAATAATAAAAGAGATAATAAAAGCAAATCGATTCGTAAATTAAAAGCTAAATTAGAAGTTAAGTTGGGAGCTAAGTTAAAAAGCGAGATAGAAAGCGAATTAGAAGCCGAATTGAAGGTTTAATATAAAATATATATATACTGACTACAGCACTTGGTGTAGATTACCTAGACAAAACAAATGCATAAGCATTCTAACAGTTTAAGCTGCAGAATGAGACGTAGAATTTATAAATATTTATATAAGTAGCAAACAAGTAGATAGTAGCCGCTTATGCTTCCTATAGTAAGCGCATAGCGTATGAAAAAAATCAATCAATCAATCAATTGCTTTGGGCTTTGGGCTTTGGGCTTTGGGCTGTCGTGGCTGTTGTGGCTGTAGGAGTGATGTTTGATACGCGGTTCTAAGCTGTATATGCATGGATATTGTTAAGTAAGAGGAGAGAGACAGGTAGGATTTTGTATGTTTTTTTTTATTGGTGAGAAAGACAGTGGATTTTGGCGGGGACGGCGACCCTGGTCTTTGGGGTTGGATTTGTAATTTAGGAGAGGAATGTAATGTATTTGTGACTTTGCAAGTGATTTGGCACAAGGGACACCGCGTGTGAGTTGAAAGCTTTCGAGACTTTATATAACTGCTTATATAGACTACTGATACTAAGGCGCGATAGTTCATGTAGTGCTCTACCATTGTCTATACTGTGATAGGTCTGCGTGGATTAAACTAGGCAATTGTGACAAGAGTAGTCTCGACACAAAGACCTGCAATGGACATCAACGCCTCATGACCGAGAGCAATATGGTGATATAGCAGATAGTTATTGATATTGAAGGTCAGCTTGCATGATAGGTACTAGTAAGCACAGCATTCATCATACCATATTGCATGCTAGCTGTGGCTGTGGTGGCTTTCATTCATCGCCAAGGCCGAGTCCCGCAGTTGCTGATGTGCTTCCTGTGCAGCAATAATGACGCTCGCAACTCCCACCTTTCACCTTCGAGACAACCGCCACAACACCCGCAGTCACTGCTCTTTCACCAACGCTGTTGTCTGGGATATTCATAAGGTCACTCGAACCACGGTAACTGTCTTTCTCCACGAACACGCTCTTGTCTGGTCCATCGGCGCCCATAAAAGTCAACCGCCACCTTTCAGCCTACCGTTAAGCGCTCGCTCTCATCAGAGCACATCATCGCTACAATGAAGCTCACTTTCAAGGTGCGACTTATTCAATCGAGTCATTCTTAATCGACTCCGCTAACATGGTCATAGGATCTCAAGCAGCAAAAGTTTGTCATTGAAGCCGAGCCTTCAGAGACAGTGAGTTTCACCCCGCAGTGCGCGCGAGGAGGGGCAGAAATTGAATGACCGACGACTGACTTGTTGTAGATCGGCCAAGTCAAGGAAAAGATTGCGTCGGAAAAGGGCTGGGAAGCTTCCACTCAGAAGCTCATCTATTCTGGTCTGTGCTGTCATATTCGCCATAAGACATTTGGGCCGCCATCTGACACACCGCTTGACAGGCAAGATTTTGCAGGATGACAACACGGTCGAGTCGTACAAAATCGAAGAGAAGGGGTTTATTGTGTGCATGACGCAGAAGGTGCGAAGCAACGTGACAAACATATTCCATCAACACTTTCTCATTCCTCAAACAGCCAAAAGCCGCACCGAAACCAGCAGCTGCTCCTCCTTCAACACCCGCCCCTGCAGCCCAGGCTGCCACTCCCGCTCCTCCTGCTGCCCCACAGTCATCCAATACAAGCACTCCCGCAGTACCTGCCACGCCCTCTCCAGCCGGTGCCTCGGCCGAGTCCAACTTCAACGACCCTTCGGCCCTTGCTCTAGGTGAACAGCGCAATGCAGCAATTCAGAACATGGAGGCCATGGGCTTCCCTCGCGCCGACATTGACCGTGCAATGCGTGCGGCCTTCTTCAACCCGGATCGCGCCGTCGAGTACCTCCTGAATGGCATTCCAGAAAACGCACGCGAAGAGAGACCCGCCCAAGCCCAGAACCCTACTTCCCCCACACAAGCTCCTGCAAATACTGGCGCCGCGCCTGCATCTGGCGAGGAGCCGGTGAACCTCTTCGAGGCCGCTGCACAGGCCGGTCAAGGACGCGGAGGTGCTCGCGGTGCTGCAGCTGCACCTGCTGCCGGACTGACCGACGCTGGCGCGGGTGGTGACGCTCTCGAGTTCTTGAGAAGTAACCCTCAGTTCCAACAACTTCGCCAGATTGTTCAGGCTCAGCCCCAGATGCTGGAGCCCATCCTCCAGCAAGTCGCTGCAGGAAACCCCCAGATCGCCCAGCTCATCGGACAGAATCCCGAACAGTTTATGCAATTGCTCGCCGAAGACGTTGACGACGATGCTGCTCTTCCCCCAGGTGTCCAACAGGTCAGCGTGACCGAGGAGGAGAGAGAAGCCATTGAAAGGGTGAGATTTGATGCAAAAAGTGTTGCGCGAACTCTGCTTACTGTTCGACTAGCTGTGCCGTCTTGGCTTTGAACGGGACATGGTTATCCAGGCCTACTTTGCTTGCGACAAGAACGAGGAATTGGCTGCCAACTTTCTCTTCGACCAACCTGATGAAGCCGATGATTAGGAGAATCTTTCGTCTCGCTACGATATGATTGTGCGAAGTTTGATGCACTTATAGGATGACTTGCGGAATGATGAACTCGCACTGGAGACCTTCAGAAGGAACCCGCCGGATCGTGAGTTTGGCCTCTTGACTCTGGCTTTCCTCCTGGCCAGAGCGAGACGGCGCACAAGGCAATTTTACCTCAATCGTCCTTTCTTATGACCAACTTGACGATATGCTTAGCGTGCTTTCTACTCCCCCTTCAGTACTTTGCTTCTTCACGGCGCAACATAGCCCTGTCTCTGCAGATGATGCTCTATCGAATCTCTCGGTGCATTCTACAAGGGGGTCTGGAAACTGGTAATTAGCTAGCAAGGGCTGTGGTGTAGCTTTACTCGCTATGGCAATGAGAACACATTCATCACCGATTTTTATTTATTGATCTCACTACAATATATCAAAGCTTATGCTGCGCTTTGTACCGATATAATCTATCGGGTATTTATTCAAGGTCGTCCGCAATCGTATATCTGCTTAAGCTTCCCGGCAGAAACTCGACACTTCACTGTCCGAGTCCATCATGTCTCTCGCAAGCACAAAGACAATCTGATGATACATATCTATGCCTCACACGTGCAGCAGGTCGAGGTCCGTCGCCACCGGATGTACATTCGTCGGCTACTAGCGTTAGCGCCCGTTGCATCCATCTGATTGGCTCACGGCTACCAGTGCACAGGCACATGCGTGGGCTGGTAGTGATGCTCACACGGCCTATTCAAAGAACCTGTCCTTATTGTTCAATAGCACTGGCAGACGTGCCGCCGCTTCCTCAGCTCTTATCTCTTCTCATGTCTATCTGGTTTTAATGATTTTGTGAATGCGCGAGGAGTCCAAATCCCACGCTTAAGACATTGCGACGGCGAAATCAGGATTTGCAAAGGATATTGGACCAGCGACTTGGTGCATTGTTTTCACGATTCATTGTAAGTCTAAAATTACCCAAAACACTTTTGTCTGTTCGAGGCACCTATCTCTCCTAGAGAGGCAATTTTGCACTTCCTATGAGCTTCTCTTCAGCAGCCCCCCTAAAGCGGCTGTAAACATCCTCACACTTCCGTAAGGAGGCATGAAATGGTCCCTACAACACGTCTGGGACTCCATTACACTAGCATGAATTTTCCATCTATCAATACGTGTTTCATTCACTTCTTTCACCTTTTTATCTATCTTGTTGTTGATTTCAATGCTCTCTGCCTGTGGCGCTCATAGTCCACGTGCTGACGATAAATTTAGTAAAATCTTCTGCTTGCCAATTGTCTTACTGATACCCCCTGGTAAGGCTTGAAACGATTGGTTAAATTGTACACCAGAGGTTCTTCATTATATGTTAATGGTGACTAATTGCCAAGACAGTTTTCGAGTGACATGGAGCTTAGAAGGAAGCGAGCACCCTCACCACCAAGATCCTCCCGTCTACAACCATCTGAACCCCTGCACATGACTACTCGAGCTGCTTCAAAAGCGGGCTCTGATGCGTCTGGAAGCCGCAGGGGCTCGCTAATCTCCAATGGCCGAACGAGTCCGGACGGCAGCTATGAGAACGAAGCAGAACGCTATCCTAAGCGCAGGAAGACATCTACTGCATCAAAGACCACTCCAACTCGCGCTAGTCAATCTTCCCAATCGTTGTCTACAGCGTCAAGGCCATCGACTCGGAGTATGTCTGGTGGCAATTTACCTCCAATTGCCGAAACCCCTACCATGACAAGAAAACGAAAGAGGTCCTCGGATGTTACAGCAGAAAACATCTCTGTTGGACCAATCGTTCAGCCTTTGAAGACTGAAGCATCTTATAATAGTGCGGCTCGCAGTCCACTCGAGACGAAGAAGCGGCCCGGAAGGAAGCCCAAGCGATCTTCAACTTCCTCTGCAGAGAGCCGCAGTCTGAGAAGCAGCAACGCTTACGCAGACAAAGCTCAGATCGACCTCAACAAGGCTAATGAAACCCATGAGCGTGAAGCCGAAGTTGCAGCACAAGCATCTGGCGAGCAGGTGGATGGATCTATGGAAGATGGTACTAATGATGTGCCTGATCAACCTGAAATCGTTGTTGAAGAAGTACTGGATGACGCGCCTGCTGAGAACGGCGCTAAGCGCGTGGAGAAGGCAGTTCCGAGCAACAAGAAAAGAATCTCCGATGCGTCAGAGACAGGATCGGATGCATCTCAAGCGTCTGTCGATGCTGAAAATCCTTCGTTGAACGACGTTAGTCTAGAGCAAGATGACGACGCCGATGAGGAGGAACCCGAGGAAGAAGATGCCGATGGTGATGTTGAGCTGCCGCCAGAGGAGGAAATCACATCGTCTCTCGAAGTGGCTCCGACGACAATGATTCCGACACCTGCTGCATCCGCTCAGGCCTCCCCAGCAGGATCACCGCCGGATTCAAGTGTCGAACATGACTCTCCTATCAAGCGAGTAGCCACTTCGGCACCCGTAACAGAGGATGGGAATGTCAAAGGCAAGAAGAAGCTGCCAGGTAGACGACGAGCACCCCACGCAAATCCAAAAGTCGAAGCTGCGCTGCGGAGACAGTTGCATCTACGAATGAATTATCGCGCTGTCGCCAAGGCTCTGAAGCCTATCCTTGCAGAGCTCAGTCATCGCAGCTTAAGGGAACTCGAGAATAACCCTAATGCTCATGAAGAAGCCAGCGAGTATGCTGGCGTGAAGGAAGGCCTCCACCAACACTTCGAGCATAGGCTGGCTTGGCTTTCGAAGCATAAGGAGTTGAGCAAGAAGAGGCTTAATGACATGCTAGAAGCAGAAACAGAGATGAGACGGTCACAGTATGAGGTAAGAGCATTTTTTTCGGGAAGATCACTTCTTCCAACGACTAATTTGCCGTGAAGAATGTTGCTAGGAACATTCAAGAACAGCACGTAATTCGCCTACAACACGATTTTCTGAATGCTGTACGCCAGCAAGAACATGATGAGGACGGCCATGCAAGTGATGATGAGGTATGTTATACGCGCAGTCGAAAAGAGCGTCAGCTAAATGTAGCTCAGGGTGGGGATGTCATTCCCCCATTGCGCCATGTTACTGCTAGCGGCGTTTTGTCGAATGTGTTGGGCCCCGAGTATCACTGGCGAAGTCGCCCTGCTGTTATGACTGAGCGCCTTTTTGAAGAACTTTACCAACGCCATGAGGTTCTACGCGATCGGAAGGACCACGCCGAGAAGCCAGACTTTGTTGAGAGTCACCCGTTTACTACATTCGATCCCACCTTTAGGAATGGTGCTGCAGCGAATAAGAATATGGAGACTCTGTTGCAGGCGCTCGAGGAAGTACAGAATATACCGGCACAGCCTCCTCCACGCCCCATACCTAACAATGAAGCATATGGACTACAGGCCTTGGCTAATGCTTCAGCCACGTCTGCAGCGATAGATGCTGCCATGAGAGAGGCCGAGGAGAGAGCACGAGCACAGGAAGAAGCTTCTATGAGAGAGGCAGATGAGAGAGCACGAGCTCAAGAAGAGGGCCAGTTAAAAGCAAAGAAAGAACAGGAAGAGCTTCAGCGGCCATCCCCCCTCAGCGTACCGAAGCCATCGCTGTCGCAGCCACCAGAAAAGCATCCACCAAGTGCCCCAACAACTGCGCCGACGAGTGCCCCAACTCCAGTTCAGACTCCCAAGAGCGAGCCCACGTGGCCCTCGGAACCCCCTAGACGGGAGACTCAACAACCCCAGCAGCAGCAGCAGCAGCAGCAGACTTTGCAGCGACCACCACCAACAGAATCGGCTCCACGCCAGGCTAATACTTTCAGTCATGTCACAATGGGGCCGTCTTTGACCGAGACTGCACCCCTAGGGCGCATATCCAGCCTGATGAACCAGCCATCCCCCCACCCAATCATTCCTGGCCTAAGCATCCAGCCACAACCAGTTTGCATCCCTGGTCTGAGCTACTCGATACCAGGCCTCAGTTATCAGAAGCCACCTACGCCGCAGTCGCAGATAAGAGATCCACCGCCTGTTCGCCATGTAGTGTCAGGGACACCGGTGACAACCCATGCAGTGCCGGAAGCTTCCACAATTATCACAACTCGACCAGAAGCGCAGCATGAAGCCGACTACAATCAAAGCGGAAGATCTCAAGAAGTCACCACTCCGCACGGTCAGGCTTCTGCCGGACCTGCATCAGAGTCCAGGCCAGCCAAGGACTTTTGGTCGAGCTTGGCGCGAGGTGCCCAAGAGAATGGCACCAGCAAAATCAGAGTCGGACCCAAGGGTGGATCTCAGCACTCTATGGGCGACTCTGAAACAGATCAAGTCTCAGGAACGCAAACGATGAGCGGAGACAATGGCTCTGCACCCCCTCTAGACACTCGCCCTTTAGACAACCACCCTTTAGACAACCGCCCTTTGGACAGCCACTCCTTCGGTCGGCCGCCAGACAATCACCCTTTAGGACGTTCTTTGGACCGCCTAGAGGAGCTATTACAGGGACCTCCACCAGAACGTCCACAGGAACGCCGTCAGGATCGTCCTTCAGATCGTCCTTTGGAAGCCAGCCAAGACAGAGCTTCCTCCAAGCCGCCGTCGACACCGTCTACGATCGCGTTAGAGCCACTTTCTCAAAGACTCCGGAGCACAAGTGATTCTTTCGGCTCATTCCCCGACAGAGACAACGCGGAGGCATTCAAATCGAAAAAGAAAGCACCAAAGACATCTCTGTATGGACCATGGCCTAGGAGTCGGAATTATGACCCATTCAAGCACGACAGACGGACTAGTACTACGTCTGTGGGCTCTCAGGATGGATCACGGCAATATGGAAATTACGGGACACCAGATGATCGCCACTATCAGCAACCACCACCATTTCCTGCCTCAGCCCCACCACATGGCAGCTACCCACCACCACCGCCGCAATACGCCCCTGTTCCTCCTCCACCCTACGGCCACGACCCACGCGCAACGCCATACCAACAATCGCCTTACCAGCAATCGCCCTATCAACAATCACCATACGGTGGGCCTCCAACAGGATTCTCTTCTTTACCAGGACCTCCACCAATGACGCAGCCTCCGCCTCCCAGTCCATACTATGGAGTTCCTCCACCACCTTTTTCACAACCACAAACTCCATACGCCCATCACCCGCCGCCGCTTGCTGCCAGACCGCCGACTAGCCAAGCGTATGGCCCTCAATATGGAGGTCAGCCCATTTTGCCAGCTAATCCTGGGCCAGGTGGTTATGGGCAGAATGGAGCCTCACATGGTTATCCTGCAGCTGGCCACGCTGGGCCAGCGTTTGCGCAGTACTCTCAGCGTGATGATGGGAGGAGACATGACTATGGGCGTGGTAGAGGACGCCACAGTGGCGGGCACCAGGAATGGAAGCACTATCAGGGCCCTAGGTAGAAAGAAGCGTCGACCGTATCCCACTTTGGCAATAGCTGCAGGTCACCATGCGTGGCATCTTGGCGGTGACAGCTGCTACTTCGGGCTTTGATCGCTGAGTGGCAGACACGAGTGCGTAGTGCTGGCGACTGATGCAGATGAAAAGTCAATGGATTGAACTATAAACAGAACCGGAAACAAAAATCGTCTCGGTGGTCAGACTGTCGCGTACGCGATAAGTCGAGGTGTTTGCGAAGTTCTCTTGATGACGGCAGATTTAGCGCAGATGCTGCCGAGCATCATTCATCCGTACATAATGGCTTCGTCTCGACCAATGAATTACTACCTTACCTTCTTCTACATTAGTTCATATGCATATGCAGTGTAGATGCCGGGCTTACAGTCTGGGTGACCCCGCTATCCCTTGATACAAGTCAGCTGAGCTGTACTCTACTGTCGTTCAGATGAGTCACTCATCCGTAGCGTTGTTGTATTAAATTGATCGTTTCGCACGAATCTTCAGTCATAGCTATAGTGATCATCAGTGAGAGTCACAGTGAGTCAAAGCATAGTATCCCGAAGCAGCTTAGTGGCGGCGGCAAAAATTACCCCTCGGCACTCGGCAGATTGTGACGTCTGGGGTCAGCGCATGCTTGGTCGATGTCGACTTGAAATACTGCCTGTCTGCCACACTACAATCCGCACGACAATTACAATTTAGAGGCAAAAAGCTCCTCCGTTCATTACTCATAATCAAAAAACAACTACACAGAGCAAGCACCCTCAAACCGCAAACATGGCTGTCCGCGCAGCATTCGAAAACTCCAACGAGTAAGAAAATCTACACCGCAGCCGCTTTGCAAAAAAAGAGCAGAACAAGACGGACAAACACTAACATAGTTGTTTCTTTCCAGAGTTGGTGTCTTCGCGACTCTCACCAACAGTTACGCTCTTGTTGCCGTCGGCGCATCCGAGAACTTCTACTCCGTCTTCGAAGCTGAATTGCAAGACGTAATACCCATCTGCCACACGACCATCGCCGGCACCCGCATTATTGGTCGTCTGACGGCCGGAAACCGCAAGGGGCTTCTCGTCCCCACCAGCACCACCGATCAAGAGCTTCAACACCTGCGCAACAGTATCCCTGACGAAATCAAGATTCAACGTATCGAGGAGAGGCTCTCTGCCCTCGGCAATGTCATTTGCTGCAATGACCATGTCGCACTTGTGCACCCGGATCTGGAGCGTGAGAGCGAGGAGATCATCGCTGATGTGCTTGGTGTTGAGGTCTTCAGGCAAACCATTGCCGATAACGTCTTGACAGGATCTTATATGAGCTTGAGCAACCAGGGTGGTATCGTGCATCCTAAGACCAGCATTCAGGATCAGGATGAGCTTTCTTCTCTGCTTCAGGTGCCGCTTGTCGCTGGTTCTGTCAACAGAGGTTCGCCTGTCGTCGGTGCTGGTATGGTTGTTAACGACTGGATGGCTGTTACTGGTGAGTTTTGATACGGGAAATGATGCTGTAAGGACTGGATGAAGGATGCTGATGTATCTTACAGGCCTTGACACCACCGCCACTGAGCTCTCAGTCATCGAGTCTGTTTTCAAGCTCGGCGAGGGCATGGGTCCTTCCGCCATCAACACCATCAACAAGGACACCATGGTCGAGTCTTTCTACTGAGCGACTTACCATGCGTCATTTTTCATACCATCTACGCTGAACCGTCTGGCAGCATCGAGTGCCGCGTATCATGATAGTTCTGTCACGTCAACATTGGATACCGAAAAAAAGAGGAAAAGCAGCGAACCTAATTCGAAGAATACGAAGCAGGTGGTAAGCACTGCTCAAATCGTTCCCTTCCAAACCGGAAGCTTGCTGGATTGTTCACGAAGTTGAACCGGTATTCAGGCGATATCCAGCCAGCCAAGTTCCTGGCTTCCTCTCAGTATCTTTATGCTTTGATCCTTCTTCTGGTCCGCCTGAAGAAGACTCGGCAGTATCTAGTAACGCAGTATGAAGCACGTCCAAAAGTCAATTCTCCAGATGATTCTCCAATCTCCTTCTTTCTTTCGCAAACACGCGAACATCTCTCATCTCCTACCTTACTTTGTCATCGTTATGGACAATCGTCAAGCACAAATATTGATCATGACTTGACTCGAAGCAGGTATATATGGGAAGCTTTGCGTCCAATCTGAACCAAGCTACAACAGCTTCCGAACTTTCGACCGTCCCACTAAACTTAAAAACTGTCCCCTACCACGACACAAAAGTCAATGCGCCATCACAGATGTAGGGGAATCGAGAAGCAAAAGTAGATTGCCTTCTGACGGAGTCGAACCGGCGACCTCGGCATTACTAGTGCCGCGCTCTACCAACTGAGCTAAGAAGGCTTGATGGATTAAAGCTTTTGACACGCCATTATGTACTTTTGTCCCGCTCCAACTCCGGGTTTCAAGCGAGAGCTGGGCGGGCCATTGCTCGCTGTTTCAAACAAAAAAACGACATCGATATTTTTTTTATCGATATTCATCATTTTATTGACAGTTTCATCTACAAGCTGACTCGACAAGTCGGACTATCCAACTCCCGTCAATTTTAGTCAAAGGAAAGGATGCTGCCCGACTGTCCTAGCAACGCTGTTGCCATAGTTATACCAGCGTTATCCCTAAAGGGATTAATTACTGCTATAGCAGCTTAAAAAAGAGCTAAAAGTACTAAACAAGGTAGTGAAGGGTTGATTTAGCCTATCCGCTCTCTTAGTTTAAGTAATAATATTATCTTTACTAAAAATATAATGAAACGTTTTATTAAAAAAGCAATAAACGCTTAAAATAGCAAATTTAACAAACTGCTTAAGCAATTTAAGACTCAGAATAAGGTTTTTAAAACTTAGAATAAGGCTCTCTATTAGAAGAATACTATTATAATAACATTACTTGATATTATTATAAAAAAACTCGATATAGCTGAAACAAAGCTTAACATTATAAAAATAAAACTCAAATATACGCTTATAAGGACTAAGAAGCTTAAAAAGGAAACTAAGGAGCTTAAAAAGAAACTTAAATATACGCTTATAGGAACTAAAGAGATTAAAAAGGAATTCAAAATAATAAATATTAAGCTAGCAGACTTAAAAGCTAATATTAAAATCCTTAATATAGAGATTAGGACTATTAGTTCTAGCGTTAATAAAGGAAGAACAGTCCTCTCGACCTTTAAACAGTTAAGCCTATTGTCCCTAGCTGACCCTAATATAACAGCATCACTATTAACCTTATATGCTTCTACAGTATTGAGATCAGTTAATCTATTATTATTAGCTACTTAACCTTTTATAAGCAAGGGAACGCTATTAACTCTGCTAACTTCTCTAGAGAAGCTATAACAATTCCTAAATGTCACAATCAATATTAGCTAAATGCTACCTAAATAATAAGAGCTAGCTATAGATAGCAGAGCTATAGCAGAAAAAATTAGAGAAGCAATAGCATCCTAACTGTTAGTTTATATAGTTATTATTAAAGGTATTTAGACAAAAGCAAGATTTATAAGAATTATTACCTAAAATGAAAAAGATGTAGCATAATTATAATTGAATAATAAATAGGTTTATTAAGTATTTAATATAGCCTAAACTTATAAAAAGGATCAATTCCTAATTAAAGTTAATAATGCACCTAGAATAGCAGTCTTAATGCTAGGTATTAGAATAATCTATCTAGAATTTTTAGCAGAATTCGTAGCTAAAAATAAGTTCACAGGCGCTACTAAGGCGTTCTAGCTATCTAAAGGGGAAAAATCGAAAGGATCTATAGTAGTCTACCTAGCTATAGCCTAAGATGCCTAATAAGCCTTTATTGAACAATAGGTTAAGATTAATGGAAATGTAGCGTAGGTTAGCAAATATAAAAGCATTAACGCTTTTAGAGATACTATAACTATAATAAATATAGCTATTATTAGGCTAGATGTAGCTAATTAACAAAATATAGCAAATGCGCAGAGAGTTATAAAACTAACAATTGCAAGGCTATAGCCTCTAAATATATAGTATATAGCGGACTATATATAGCTATAAATATAGGATGCTCTATATACTATAATAAGGTTATTAGAATCTAAGGAAGTAGATAACACATTAGCTAGGCTACTTATAATAAAGATACAGAATAGCAGACTATTATTAGCTAATAAACTAAATAGAAAGTCACTATAAGCAATGTATAATAAGAGATACTAGTTTCCTATTAGCAAACGTAAATAGACAATCCCTAGTCCAATTTAGCTTTTTTAATAATTAATCTATTAATCACTTTATAATAATCATAGTTACTAAACTAAGTATTACTAATATTAACAGTAAGCTATATATCTCTTAATATTAGTGCTAAATTATTATAACGCTATTTATTTAATAGAAGGGACTAACGCACTATGTGTTTTAGTTACTATTATATATTTATAAAGATATTTCATTTGTCTAATTACTTATATAGTTGTTAAATATAACTATAGGGGTTATTACTACTTTAATAGAACACCTTTTCATTGCGTTAATCTATATCCTAGGCTGTAGCTAGCACGCTCCTTCTAAATAGGACTTAAAGGAGTCAATTACCTTTAAACTCATTATATTAAATAACACTATTTATAAAGCTAATATAAAGCATAGAGAAAACCTCCCTATTATAGTAAAAAGCAACTTCAATTATTATAACCTAATATAAAAAGGGATTAATGTGCTATAAGCATAATATAAAGGAGAAAATAAGCTAATGCTTTAATAGATGCATTAATATAATATTTTTTTTTAGCTTTACTAAGCAGCATTATTACGTTTCTTTAAAGACGCTTTGAAATAATTATTAACCTAATATTAATGTCTAATACGCTTAAAAACCAAATTACTAAATATAATATCTACCTAATTCAATATAGATTAGATTATAAAGCTATAACGCTTTAAATTAAAAGAACTACAATAGCTACTTTATTAGAGACTAAATACAACTTTAGAAAAACAGATTAGGATAAAGCTATTAAAGCATTTAAAGAATAGCAACTGTTAATTATTAATATTAATAATATAACTAAATTTGATTAAGCAGTTACAGAGATTCAAAATATAGTAAACCAATATATATAGGACTACAGCCTAGTAGTCAAGGAATCCCTATATATAAAAGCATAATAGAATAATAAGCTTATAAAGCTCTATAATAAATATATATAATAATAAAACTAGAACAATACGCTATAGGCAATAAGGCTAAATAGGAAAGAAAGTCAATGCTAAGCTAAGCAAGCTAAACACTAATTTTATAAAGGCATTTATAATAAAAAGCAACTATATTAAAATAACTTTCTAATATAGATAAACAATATCTGGAAAGCAGCTAGGTACCTTAACTTATAATTATTAGCATTTAGCAATATCCTTACTATAGTTATTAGCATTAAGAGCTAAGAGATAGAGCTTAAAAGCAATAATGCTAAAGCAACTGAATTACTCTAATGCTTTTTCCTACTAGTTCTAGAAAGCTAGAAAGAGGATATGCTAAATCTTAATATAAGGCATATAGACAATCTGGATATCTCTATTAAAGAGGTAACTAGAGCAATAGCCAAAATCAGTTTATATAAAGCGCTAGGCATAAATAGCATTCCAAATATTATATAGAAATATTTATAATCTATTTTAAGTAATTAAGTTACTAATATCTTTAATACGTTATATTAATTAGGATACGTGCTATTTATATAGAAAACAGCGTAAATCCTACTATTATAAAAGCTTGGGAAACCTAATTACTATATAGTAAAAGCATACTGCCCTATCTCCTTTCTAGCTATTTTAAATAAGCTAATAGAACTAGTATTAGTAAAAAGAATGTTATACTAGATAGAGACTTTTAACCTCCTTTTGAAAATATAATTCAGCGCTAGGCTAAAATAATTATGCAACTAAATGTTGCTCCTTTTAGTTAAGAAAATCTTTAAAGTATAGTAGTAGAAGAAAGTTCTATCCCTTATTAGCTTTAATATAAAAGGAGCATATAATAGCGTTCCTTAATAGGTGTTTACTAGTTGGCTATATATAGAGGGGATCCTAACTTATGTAATTATATAGGTTAACTCTTTTTATACTAATTAACTAGCTATAGTACTAGTGAATAGTATAGATCAAGCTAAGTTATCTTTACAGAATCTGGCCTCTTATAAGGATCAACACTTACCCTAATTCTATATATCTTCTTTAACGCTTTTCTAATAAAGGAGAAGATTAATAGGAGACAAGGTAATATAGAGTTTATACATAACTACATTTAATAAGCTATTTTAGATTTAATAAAATAAAATATATTAGTACTTAATAATAAAGTTGTCCTAAAGGCCCTTTAATAAATAAAAGATAGTAGCGCTATATTTAAAAGTAATAAAATAATCCTTATATATTTTATATAAAATTATAAAAAAATTAGTAACACTAACTCTCTATTAAAGGTAAGCAACTATATTGTTAAACCTTCTATAAAAAAGAGAATCCTAGAAGTTATTTTTAACGCTAAGCTAAGGTTTAAAAACCACTTAGCTAAAGTCAAAATAAAAGAATAGAGAAGCGCTAGTTAACTTAAATGCCTCTTCTATATTAGTCTATAATTAGCAAAATAGCTATATTAAGCTACAATAGCTTTAAAAACAGATTACGCTATTATAGCGTAGTACTCTAAGTCCCTTAAAGGAAAGACTAATAACAGTATAGCCAAAATCCTTAATCCTATTTAAAGAATAGGAGCCTAAATAATTCTTAAATACTTCTGCACAACCTTAGTTAAAGCGTTTAATACTAAAGCTTTGCTCCTCCTTCTATACGTTTAGCTAAAACTGAAGATTAGCAAATTCTAAATAGAACTCTATATGCTGCTAGAAACTAATCTATTGAAAATACAGCTTAGAAAACTAGGTAAAAAGCTTAAAGTAAAGTTATTCACCTTTTCTCTCTATAATATGGAAATATAGCTAGGAAAGATAGAGATAGATATAGAAACTATCCTAGCATAAGTGGCTCTACTATAGGATATAGTAGCAGTTACTTGTAAACCTAACTATTATAATTCTAACAAAGTACACAAAAACTACTTTAGAATAAAGGATCAGCATTTGAACATCTTTGCTAATAGCTCTGTTGCTAATAGCTAAATAGGAGTTAGAATAATAATACACTTTAAAAAGTCTATATTACTGTCTACCTACTCCTAATAAGTTAAATTAGAAGGCCGTATTGACAATATAATAATAGAACTAGTTGCAATTAAAGAAGCAGTAACCTTAATAGGGATTATACTGGAAACACTATATAGCTATAGGAGTCCAATTCTCTAAGTATTAATATAGTCTAATAGCTAAAAAGCTATTTATATAGTTAACTACTAGGCGTATTAGAATAGAGCAGCTATAGTACAACGCATCCTATATATAGTTAAGTACTATGCAATCCTTAAAGGACAACTATCTATTTAATAGATTCTAAAAAAGGCTGCAGTTATAGAATATATCAAATTAGACTAATTAGCTAAATAGGCTATAAGTTTTTACATTATAGAACTAGTAAAAGGAGAAATAGTATTAAATAGTATAAAACAAGTATAGAACACTTTTAAAGATAAGACTCTAGCTAAGGAACAACAAAGACTGTAGAATACAGGCAAGAGCTTTTACGCAATAGATAGCGCTATTCTAGGTAAATATACTATACTACTTTATAATAAGTTAAATAAGAAAGAGGCGTTTATTTTAATACAGCTTTATATAGAATATATATAGCTAAATAAGTTCCTAGTAGTTATTAAGGCTATAGAGTTAAGTTAATACAAATATAGACAGGGAGAGGAGACAGTTTAACATTTTGTATTACTATGCTCTAGATACAAGTCTTAGAAACGAAAATTAGTAAAGGTATTAAGCCCTAAGTTTAGTAATATCTTTTAAATAATAAAGGGACGTAACCCTTATATAATAATAGGATAACCCTATAAGGACGGACCAGTAGATTAATAAAGAGCAGACTTAGATACAGTCTAGGCAATTATTAAATATGCAATAGATACTAGGAGATTAGACTTTATAGAGGAGCATAGGAGGTTGGAAGACTAAGCTAAGCAGGACAATATAGGGAATAAGGCAGGGAATAGTAGTATAGAGCTAAAAAGCAAGAATGAAATATATATATATATATATATATATATATATACATTAGTTGCAGCACTTGCTATAGAACATTTAGATAAAACAGGTGCACAGATACCTTAATAGGTTAAGCTGTAAAATAAGATGCAGACTCTATATATAATTTTATAATTAGTAAAAAGTAGATAGTAGTTACTTATGCTTCCAGTAGCAAGCGCATAATATATAAAACAATTAATCAATTAACTAATCAATTAATTAAAAAACAATATTGATATTTTTTATTGATATTTATCAGTTTATTAACAGTTTTATTTATAAGTCAATTTGACAAGTTGGACTATCCAACTTCTGTCAATTTCAGTTAAAGAAAAGGGTGCCACCTAACTATCCTAATAATGCTGTTACTATAGTTATACTAGCATTGTCCCTAAAGGGACTAATTGCTGCTATAGCAGCCTAAAGAAAAGTTAGAAATACTAGACAAAGCAGTAAAGAGCTGATTCAGCCTATTTGCTCTTTTAGTCTAAATAATAACATTATCTTTACTAAAGATATAATGAAATGTCTTATTAAAAGAGCAGTAAACGCTTAGAATAGTAAATTCAATAAACTGCTTAAGCAACTTAGGACTTAGAACAAGACTTTCCATTAAGAGAATATTGCTCTAATAACGTTACTTAACATTATTATAAAAAAAACTCGACATTGCTAAGATAAAGCTTAATATTACTGAAATGAGATTTAAACGCTCGCTTATAAGAACTAAAGAGCTTAAAAAGAAATTTAAAATAATAAATACTGAATTAGCTAACTTAAAAGCTGATATTAAAGTCCTTAATATAAAGATTAGGACTATTAGCTCTAGCGTTAATAAAGGAAGAACAGTCCTCTCAATCTTTAAACAGTTGAGCCTATTGTCCCTAGCTAACCCTAATATAGCAGTATTACTACTAATTTTATATATATTTATAGTATTAAGGTTAGTTAATCTATTATTATTAGCTACCTAACCTTATATAAGTAAAGGAACGCTATTAACTCTACTAACTTTTCTAAAGAATCTATAACAACTCCTAGGCATTATAATTGATATTAGCTAAATGCTAGCTAAATAACATAACTTAGCTATAGATAGCAGAGCTATAGCAAAAAAAATTAGGAAAGCAATTACATTTTTACTGTTAATATATGCAGTCATTATTAAAGGAATTCAAATAAGAGCAAGAACTATAAGGGTCATTACCTAAAACGAAAAAGATATAATATAATTACAGTTAAATAATAAATAAGTCTATTAAGTATTTAAAATAGCTTAAACTTATAAAGAAAGTTGCTTCCTAATTAAAGTTAACAATGTACTAAGAATAGCAGTCCTAGAACTAGGTACTAGTAAAATCCGCTTAGAGTTTGTAATAGCATTTGTAGCTAAGAACAAGTTTATAGGAGCTATTAAGGTGTACTAGTTATCTAAGAGAGAAAAACCAGCTGGATTTATAGTAGTCTACTTAGCTACAGCTAAGGATGCTTAACAAGCTCTTACTAAACAAAAGGTTAAGATTAATGAAAATATAGCTATAATTAGCAAATATAAGAAGCATTAACGCCTCTAGAGATGCTATAACAATAACAAATATAGCTATTATTAGGCTAGGTGTAGCTAACTAATAAAATGTAACAAATATATAGAGAATTACAAAACTAATAACTATAAGGCTATAGCCTCTAAATGTGCAGCATATAGCAGACTATATACTGCTATAGATATAAAATGTTTTATATACTATAATAAGGTTAGCAAAATCTAAAAAGGAAAACAATATATTAATTAAGCTATTTACAATAGAGATAAGAAATAATAAATTATCACTAGTTAACAAACTAGATAGGAAGTCACTATAAGCAATATATAATAGAAGACACCTACTTCCTTTTAGCAAATGTGAATAGACAACCCCTAGTTCAATTTAGCCTTATTAACAATCTGTCTATTAGCTAGTTTATAGTAATTATAGTTATAAAACTAAATATTGCGAGTATTAATAGTAAACTATATATTTCCTAATATTAATGCTAGACTACTATAACTTTAATTACTTGTTAAGAAGGATTAATGTATTATATATTCTAATTAACACTTTATATTTATAAAAACGTTTTATTTATTCCGTTCTCTATATAGTTATTAAACGTAACTGTAGGGGTCATTACTACTTTAATAGGATACATTTTTATTGCGTCAATCTACATTCTAGGCTGTAGCTAATATGCCTCTTCTAAGCAGGACCTAAAAGAGGCAGTTACTACTAGGCTCAATGCGCTAAGTAGCGCTATTTAAGAAGCAAAATCAAAATATAGAGAAAACCTCCCTATTATAGTAAAAAGCGACTTTAATTGCTATAACCTAATATAGAGAGGAATCAATGTACTACAATTATAATATATAGAAAAAAGTAAACTAGTGCTTTAATAGATACATTAATATAACACCTTTTTAATGCTACTAAGTAGTATAGTTACGTTCCTATAAGGACGCTTCAGAACTATTATTAACCTTATGCTAGTGTTTAGCTTAATAGAAGACCAGGTTATAGAATGCAGTATCTACCTAATCTGATATAGGTTAGACTATAAAGCTATAATACCTTAAATTAAAGAGGCTAAAATAATTGCTTTACTAAAAGCTAAATACAACTTTAGAAAGACAAACTAGGACACAGCTATTAAAGCACTTAAAGGATAGAGACTGTCCATTATTAATATTGATAATACTATTAAGCTCAACTAAGCAGTTATAGAGACCTAGAACACAGTAAGTCAATATATTTATAATTATAGCCTAATAATTAAGAAATCCCTATATATGAAATTATAATAGGATAACAAACTTACTAAACTTTATAATGAATACATTTAACAACTAAACTAGAATAATGCATTACAGACTATAAAACTAAATAAGGAAGAAAGTTATTATAAAGCTAGGCAAGCTAAATACTAATTTTATAAAAGCATCTATAACAAAAAGCGACTATATTAGAACAGTTTCCTAATATAGATAGACAACATCTGAAAAGCAGCTAGGTATCTTAACCTATAAGTATTAGCGTTTAGCAACATCCTTATTATAATTATTAGCATTAAAGGCTAAAAGATAAAGCTTAAAAATAATAAGGTTAAAGCAACTAAGCTACTCTAATGCTTTTTTTTACTAGTTTCTAAAAGTTAGAAAGAAGATACGCTAAACCCTAATATAAGATATATAAACAATCCGGATATCTCTATTAAAAAGGTAATTAAGGTAATAGCTAAAATTAGCTTATATAAAGCGCTAGGCATAAACAATATTTTAAATATTATATAAAAACGCCTATAGTTTATTTTAAATAACTAAGTTACTAATATCTTTAACGCATTGTATTAATTAGAATACATATTAATTATATAAAAGATAATACAAATCTTACTATTATAAAAGCTAGGGAAACCTAATTACTATATAGTAAAAGCATACTACCTTATCTTCCTTTTAATTACTCTAAGCAAGCTAATAAAACTAGTATTAATAAGAAGAATATTATACTAGGTAGAAACTTTCAACCTTCTCTTAGAGATACAATTCAGCGCTAGGTTAAGATAATTATATAACTAAATGTTGCTTTTCTTAATTGAGAAAATCTTTAAAGTATAATAATAAAAGAAAGTTCTTTCCCTTATTAGCTTTAATGTAAAGGGAGCATATAATAGCATTCTTTGGCAAGTGCTTATTAGTTAGCTATATACAAAAGGGATCCTAACCTGTATAATTATATAGGTTGACTCTTTCTATACTAAGCAATTGGCTATAGTACTAGTTAACAATATAGAATTAAGTTAAATCACTTTTACAGAATTAGGTCTTTTATAAAAATCAATATTTGCCCTAATTCTATATATCTTCTTTAACGCTTTCCTAATAAAGGAAAAGATTAATAAAAAAAATAAGGCAATATAGGGTTTATAAATAAGTATATTTAATAAGCTATTTCAGAATTAGTAAAACAAAATATGTTAATATTTAATAATAAAGTTATTCTAAAGGCTTTCTAATAAGTAAAAGACAGTAATGCTATATTTAAAAGCAATAAAACAATTCTTATATATTTTACACAATTGTAAAAAGATTAATAATACTAACCCCTTATTAAAAATAGGTAATTATGTTATTAAACCCTTTATAAAAAAGAGAATCCTAGGAGTTATCTTTAACGCTAAGCTGAGGTTTAAGAACTATTTAGCTAAAGTCAAAATAAGAGAATAAAGAAGCGCTAGTTAACTTAAACGCCTTTTCTATATTAAACTGTAGTCAGTATAATAACTATATTAAGCTATAGTAGCTTTAAAAATAGACTATATAGCTATAGTATAGTACTCTAGGTCCCTTAAAGAAAAGATTGATAATAGCACAGCTAAGATTCTTAATTCTATATAAAGAATAGGAGCTTAAGCAGTTATTAAATGTTTTTATATAATTTTAATTAAAGCGTCTAATATTAAAGCTTTGCTTCCCCTTCTGTATATCTGGCTGTAATTAAAGATTAGCAAATTCTAAGTAAGACTCTATACACTGCTAGAAACTAACTTATTAAAGGTATAGCTTAGAAAACTGGTTAAGAAGCCTAAAGCGAAATTGTTTACCTCCCCTCTTTACAATATAGAAACATAGTTAGGAAAGATAGGGACAAATATAGAAATCATTCTAGCATAGGTTACCCTATTATAAGGTATAATAATAATTAACTGTAAATCCGACTAGTATAGCTTTAACAAAGCATATGAAAACTACTTTAGAATAAAGAACAGCATTTAAACATCTTTACTAATAGCTTTGTTACTAATAGCTAAGTAGGAGTTAGGGTAGCAGTGTATTTTAAAAAGCCTATACTATTATCTATCCTTTCTCAACAAATCAAATTAGAAGGCAATATTAACAGCATAACACTAGAACTAGTTGCAATCAAAGAAGCAGTAACCCTAGCTAGAATTCTATTAAAAATAAAAACATTATATAATTATAAAAAGCTAATTCTCTAAATGTCAATATAGTCTAATAATTAAATAGTTATTTGCATAATTAATTGCTAGGCTTATTAAAATAGAGTAGCTATAGTATAAAGCATTCTATATATAGTTAATTACTACACAATCCTTAAAGCATAATTAGCTATCTAATAGATTTTAAAGAAGTTTATAATTATAAAACATATTAAGTCAGACTAACTAGCTAAATAAGCTATAAGCCTTCACACTATAAAGCTAATTATAAGTAAAACAATTCTAAATAATGTGAAACAAGTTTGGAACACCCTTTAAAATAAGATTCTAGCTAAGGAACAATAAAGACTATAAAACATTAGTAAAAGCCTTTATATAATAGATAGCGCTATTCTAAGTAAATACACTATACTACTTTATAATAAGCTAAATAAGAAAGAGGCTTTTATTCTATTATAGCTTTATATAGAATATGCTTATCTAAATAAGTTCCTAGCAATTATTAATATTACAGACTTAAGCTAATACAAATATAAGTAAAGAGAGGAAACAGTTTAACACTTTATATTACTATGTCCTAGATACGCAACTTAAAAACGGAAACTGGTAGAGACACTAAGCCCTAAGTTTAGCAATATTTCGTAAATAATTAGAGGGCGCAATCCTTATATAGTAATAGGGCAACCTTATAGAAACAGACCTATAGACTAATAAAGAGCAGATATAGATATAATCTATATAACTATTAGGTATATAATAGATATTAGAAAATTAGATTTCGTAAAGAAACATAGGAGAATAAAGGAAAACATTAGGCAAAACAATTAGGAGAGTAAGGAAGGGGATAATGGAAAAGAGTTGGAAGGCAAGGCAGAGGATAGGTAAAAGAAAATAAAAAAAATAAAAAAATAAAAATAAAAAAATACATATATTAGATACAGCACTTACTATAAAATATTTAAATAAAATAGGTATACAGGCATTCTAGTAGTTTAAGCTACAGAATGAGACACAGGCTTTATACATAGATTTAGAATTAGCTAGTAATAGATAGTAGTTGCTTATACTTCTAATAGCAATTGCATAGCGTATAAAATAATTAATCAATTAATCAATATTTTAAACAACTTTAGAAAAAAAACAGTTATTGATATTTTTTTTATTGATATCTATTAATTAATTGACACTATCATCTACACGCTGGCTTAATAAATTGGACTATCCAACTCCCGCCGATTTTAATTAAGGGAAAGGGTTCTGCCTAGCCATTCCTAGCAACGCTGTTGCTATAGTTATACTAACTTCATCCCTGTTACAACTGAGTATTGTAATAGCAGCCTAAAAAAGAGCTAAGAGTACTAGACAAAGCAGTAGAGAGTTGATTTGACCTATTTGCTTATTTAGCTTAAGTAATACCCCTTTTTTTATTGAAAATATTAAGCAATTTCTTAAAAGAGCAGTGAATATTTAAAACAGTAAATTCAAAAAGCTAAGCAAATAGATTAAGCTATTACGTAATCAAAATAAATTATTCTATAAAAAAAAACGTTATGCTACTTATAAAACTTGAGCTTTTATATAACAAAAGTAAAGAATTTAAAAAGAAGCTTAAAGTAATAAAATAAAACTTAAAAGTTTTTAATATTAAAATTAAAACTATAAAATCCAATATTAATAAAGAGAAATCTATCTTTTTAACTTTAGCTAATTTTAATATAGTAGTATTATTACTAATTTTATATACTTTTGTAATATTAAAATTTATTAACTTATTTTTATTAACTATTTAGCTTTGCTTAAAGAATAAGACTCTTTTTTTTTTTTTACTTTTTTTTTTTTTTTTAAAAAAAACTATACTACTTTCTAAATATTATAATTAATTTTAATTGCTTAAAAATAATAAAGCTATTAATAAAAGAGTTTAGAACGCTATAATAGCTTAGCTATTAATATATTTAATAATTATTAAAAGAATCTGTTAAGATATGGCAGCCATTGCAGCCAAATCAGGTTGCGACTTGAGGCCACAACTTAGACACAAGTTATGTTACAAGTCGGATATAAGTTATAAAGCTAAAACCTAAAAGGAAACTGGATTTGTATTTATAATTAATTATTTTCAATACTACTGTAATTATTATTATATTCTTTGGATATATATACGTACTCTTCAGGACACCTAGTTCTTATACACTTTGTATTAGTAGTGGTCCGCTAGCAATTGACCCTATAAGTCGACTTGTGAGACAACTCACTGCTCACTTCTCAACTGAATCTAAACTAAATCTAAATTTATAAAAGTTGTTATATAAAATAAAAAGAACGTAATTTAATTGCGCTTTAATAATAAATAAGTTTATTAAGTGTTACAAAAGCCTAAACTAAAGATAAAGACATCTTTTTAATTAAAATAGATAATATATAATAAAAGTCGACTATAGTGCTTAATACTTAAAGAATTCAATCTAAATTTATAACTATATTTAATAATGATAATAAGTTTACTAAAGCTATAAGAGCTTTTTAGATTTTTAAAGGCAGTAAGAACATAGAATTGATAATTATATATCTAACTAAAATAGAAAACGCTTAAAAAGCTTTTAAAAAACAAATAATTAAAATTAAAAGCAACTTAGCTTTAATTAGTAAATATTATATACTTTAATACTTTTAGAAATACTATAACTGTAATAAATATAATTATTATTAAGCTAAATATGGTTAATTATTAAAATATAATGAAGGCGCTAAAAATTATAAAATTAACGTATATAAAATTATTATATTAAAGTGTATAGTATATAGCAAACTATATACAATTATAAATACTAGCTATTTAGTTTATTATAATAAAATTAACAAAATTCGTAGAGAAAGCCAGCTTATTAACTAGTTTAATTAAAATAGAGAAAAGGAATAGCAAGTCGTTATTAGCTAATATACTAAATAGAAAGTTATTATAAGCGACGTTTAATAAAAGATACTTATTTCCTATTGGTAAATGTAAATTAACAATTTCTAGTTTAACTTAGCTTTTTTAACAATTACCTTATTAGCTAATTTATAATAATTATAATTATAGAATTAAATATAGCTAATGTTAATAGTAAATCTTACATTTCTTAATATTAATACTAGACTATTATAACTCTATTTATTTTATAAAAAAGACTAGCGCACTATGCGTTTTAATTATTACTATATATTTATAAAACGTTTTATTTATCTAGTTTTTTATATTATTATTAAATATAACTATAAAAGTTATTACTACTTTAATAAAATACATTTTCATTTATATTAATTTATATTCTAAATTGTAGTAAATACGCTTTTTTTTTTAAATAGAATTTAAAGGAAACTGCTATTATTAAACTAGTTATTTTAAGTAATACTTTTTATAAAGCTAAAAGAAAGTATATCGAAAACCTCTTTATTATAATAAGTAGCAATTTCAATTGCTATAACTTTATATAAAGCAGAATTAACATATTATAACTTTAATATATAAAAAAAAGTAAGCTAGTATTCTAATAAATATATTAATATAATATTTTCTCTACTTTTTTAAGTAGTATAATTACTTTTCCTTAAAGTCAGTTTAAAACTACTATTGATTTTATATTAGTCTCTAATTTACTTAAAAATTAAGTTATAAAATATAATATTTATTAAAAGCAATATAATTCTAATTATAAAGCTATATTACTATAGCTTAAGTAAGCTAAAACTACTATTTTATTAAAGACTAAATACAACTTTTAAAAGATAAACTAAAAAAAAGTAATTAAAGCTCTTAAATTATAAAAATTGTTAATTATTATTATTAATAACTATATAAAGCTTAATTAAATAATTATGAAAATTTAAAGTATAATAAGTTAATGCATTTATAACTATAGCTTAGTAATTAAGGAATTCTTATATATAAAAGTATAATAGAATAGCAAGCTTGTTGACTTCTGAAATAAATATATTTAATACTAAAGTTACTAAAATCTTCAATATATTATATTAATTAGAATATATACTTATAGCATAAAAGACAACGCGTATTTTACTATTATAGAAACTAAGGAAACTAGACTATTAAATAGTAAAAGCATATTATTTTATCTTTTTTTTTTAGCTATATTAAATAAGCTTATAGAACTAGTATTAGTATAAAGAATATTATATTAAGTAGAGATCTTTAATCTTCTCTTTAAGACTTAATTTAAAGCTAAATTAAGATAATTATATAATTAAGTATTATTCTTTCTTATTAAGAAAATCTTCAAAATATAATAATAAAGAAAAATGCTCTTTTTTATTAGCTTTAATGTAAAAAAAGTATATAATAGTGTTTTTTATTACATTTTTACTAACTAATTATACATAAAAAGAATTCCAGTTTATATAATTATATAAATTAACTTATTCTGCACTAATTAGCTTATTACAATATTAATTAATAAAATAAAATAAAATAAAATTAAGTTATATTTACTAAGTTTAATTTTTTATAAAGATTTACATTAACTCTAATTCTATATATCTTTTTTAACGCCTTTTTAGTAAAAAAGAAAATTAATAATAGAAAAGGTAATATAGGATTTATAGATAACTATATTTAATAAGCAATTTTAAAATTAGTAAAAAGGAATATATTAATATTAAATAATAAAGTTATTTTAAAAGCTTTTTTATAGGCAAAAGATAATAGCGCTATATTTGTAAGTAATAAGACAATTTTTATATATTTAATATAAAACTAAAGAAAAATTAGTAAAGCGGACTTCTCTTTATAAATAGGTAATTATATTATTAAGCTCTTAATAAAAGAGAGAATTCTAAAAGTTATTTTTAATTTAAAGCTACAATTTAAAAACTACTTAATTAAAGTGAAAACTAGAGAATAAAAAAGCGCTAGTTAATTAAAGCGCTTTATTTATATTAAGTTATAATCTGTATATTAACTTTATTAAACCATTATAATTTTTTTAACTAATTACGTAATAATAATAATATAGTATTCTTACTTTTTTAATAAAAAAATTGACAATTACATTATTAAGATTTTTAATTCTATATAGTAAATAAAAGCTTAAATAATAGTTAAATACTTTTATATAACTTTAATTAAAGTGTTTAGCGCTAAAATTACGCTTTTTCTCTTATATATTTAGCTTCAATTAAAAATTAATAAATTCTAAATAAAACTATATATATTATTAGAAACTAATTTATTAAAAGTACAGCTTAGGAAAATAGTTAAAAAATCTAGAGTAAAATTATTTACTTTTTTTCTTTATAATATATAAATATAGCTAAATAAAATAAAACTAATATTAAGATTATTTCTATATAAATAGCTTTATTATAAAATACAATAATAATTAATTACAGATTTAATTTATATAGTTTTAATAAAGTATATAATAACTACTTTAAAATAAAAAAAATAGTATTTAAATATCTTTATTAACAATTTAATTATTAATAAATAAATAGAAATTAAAATAAGCGTATACTTTAAAAAGCTAATATTACTATTTATTTTCTTTTAGCTAATTAAATTAAAAAGGATTATTAATAATATAATAATAAAGCTGCTTATAATTAAAAAAAGCTATAATTTTAGCTAGAGTTTTATTAAAAATATGTTATAATTATAAAAAGCTAATTTTTTAAGTACTTATATAGTCTATATAATGAATTATTATATAGTTTTTAAAAGATAGTTAGCTATTTAATAAATTCTAAAGAAGTTTACTATTATAAAATATATTAAAGCAAATTAACTAGCTAAGTAAGTTATAAGCTCTTTTATTATAAAGTAAAAAATAAGCAAAATAGTTCTAAATAATATAAAATAAATTTAAAACTAGATTTTAATTAAGAAATAATAGAAATTATAAAATATTAGTAAAAGCCTTTATATAATAAATAGCGCTATTTCTAAAAATATATATATATATACTATAACGCTTTATAATAAGCTAAACAAAAAAGAAGCTTTTATTTTATTATAGCTTTATATAAAGTATATTTAATTAAACTGTTTTCTAATAATTATTAGTATTATAAAATTAGAATAATATAAATATAATTAAAAAGAGGAAACTATTAAACACTTTATACTATTCTGTTTTAAATATATAAACTAGAAAAGGAAACTAGCAGAAACGCTAAGTTCCGACTTTAATAATATCTTTTAAATAATTAGAGAACAGATTTCCTATATAGCTATTAAACAATTTTATAGAGACAAACTAGCTAATAAATAAAAAGCAGATATAAATATTATTAGATATATAATAAACACTAAAAAGTTAGATTTTATAAAAAAAAAAACAAAGAATACAAAAAGAAGATACTAAATAAAAAGAGCAAAAAAATAAAAAATAAGACAGCAAAGGCAAATCAGTTTGTAAGTTGAAAGGCAAGTCAGGAGCTAAATTGGGGGTCTAATAAAAAAAAAAAAACTATATATATATACTAATTACGGCACTTGCTGTATATTACCTAGATAGAACAGATGTATAGACATCCTAACAGTTTAAGCTGCAAAATAAGACGCAGACTTTATGAATATTTATATAAATAGTAAACAAATAGATAGTAGCTGCTTATGCTTCCTATGGTAAGCGCATAGCGTATGAAAAAAATCAATCAATCAATCAATCAATCAACTTTGTTAGAATAGTGGAGCCTGCATCGGCCTTATTCTATGTCGCTATCGCCGTTATACTGATGTGCTGTCGATATAACAGGTTCACTTGTGTACATCGTACCTAGTATTTAGCCACTCCCATCGTTCTTTCCGAGCTGTTATACAACCAAGTTGTCATCCCGGCTGTTGCAATTTCCTTCATGTACGCTATTGTATGGGCTGGCTATGCCTTTGCAGCTCTCGCTCGTTCTTTCCTGCTCTACGATCCCATATATGTCTGGCCTCAGGTGGCCTCAGGCTTTGATGCAGGCTAATCTGTTCGAGACCTTTTGTCGATCTACCGAGGATGTAGGCCTGGCATGGAGGCAGATGCGTGTCTTCTTCCTATGTCTGATTGGAATGACAGTGTGGGAGTTCCTCCCTGAATATGTCTCATACGACGAAGTCCCTATTCAGTGGTATGGTGCACTCTTCTTGGTATCCTTCGTCAGCATGATTGCCATCCTCGCGAAAGGCTACATGTTCATTCCCATCTGGATCTACATCGTCGGAATCTCATTTGAGCGACATCTGTGATCCCCCTCGGCTGGCTCTACGCCATGTCCAATTTCCAGCTCCCAACAGGTGACTTCAACGAGCTCATGTACGGCTACATGATCAACGCTGTAAGCGGCCGTAAGCATCCTGTAGGCGCTTCAACGTACGGCGCTGTGGCCGGTGACGCCTGTTACCGTGTGCAGTACATGCTTCAAGATCAGAAGATAGGAATGTACATGTATGTTCCACTACGTCTTGTCTTCATGTCTCAGATCTTTGGTGAACTAATGGGCATCCCCATCAAATACGCTGTCATGCGATGGATCATGAAGACAAAAGGGCGAGTATTTAACCGGCGCAAAGCCGGATCCTTTGCACCAATGGACTGGACAGTCCATATCCAAGTCAAACACTATTGGCGTGCAATACGTTCTCGTTGGCCCAGCGAGAATGTTCAAGGAACACATTTTCGCTCCACTTCCATGGGCTTTCTTGATCGGCGCTGTTCTACCAATCATCCTTTTCCTTCTGCATCGCTACTTCCCCAGAGCGAGGCTCGATCTCTGGAATGTGACCATCTTCTTCAGCAGTCTCAACACGTTATACGGTAATCTCAGTACTGGATACACTTCGGCATTCATCGCTGGGTTTATCGTCATGTATGGATATATCGTCGCCACTCCCAGCTGTGGGCGCGGTATAATTACCTAGTCGCTGCAGCGTCTGAAGCAGGCTTCAACTTTCACATGCTACTTATCTTCTTGTGCTTTAGCGCTGGGAAAACCGTAGTCATGCCTAATTGGTTTGGAAGCAACGTGGATTCGGTCGAGAGATGCTTTGCATTGGACTAAAAATATCTTTGTGTTGATCTTTGACGCGTCGATAATGAACTTAAAGATGTAGCTGTCAGACTAGAATATAGCACTAGCTTGCTTGGGTAATCCGAGATCTCAGCGACTTTTTCTTTTCGCAAATCATCGATCTTCCACTCAGCTCTGTTCATGTCCACTTGTAGATCAAACTGGTATTCCTCAACCAACTTTGCCACACTGGATCTAGGATCTTGCGCAATCATAGCATGACAGTGCTTCTTTACCATGCATAACAGCATCGCACAGCATGTGTACAAAAGCACGCATCACGTGGCGCTTGTCTTGATTCGGACGTCGCCTCTGCTCATGTGCCTCCTTCTTTCGTATCCTCTTCTCGATCTGGACGACCTTCTGGAAACAATACGAGTAGCACTCAGTCGTCATTTCTCATTCGAGTAAGATGAGCAAATCAGTCATGTATTCCAGAAGATCTCGATGACGCCTGTGAGACCAAGTTTTACTCGATTCGATGCGCCGACACGGAGCGTTTGGTGCTCTTATCAAGTACCATAAGCCGACGTCTATGCGTGTTTGTGGAACAGCGGTTCTGGTTTGCCCGCAAAGTTGTAATGAATCGGATACAGCCCTGTAGCTACTCCACAGATACGCAATCTCGTTTGCTGAAGCCAATCTGCGCCGCCAAGCAACAAAATCCTGGGACGCGGATAATAAAGGCAATACCCCACCTGTCAAACTAAACAGAGCCTCTGCTGCTCCGAAACAACAACAACAATCCCATCCATAATTAGTACACTTCTCACCAAAAAAGCTTTATCTGCTCTGGCCGCTCGCTGAGAGACATAAATTGATGAGCATTTGAATGATTGAACATGAGAGGCTACAGGTGCTCCTTCGATGCACTATTGTCTTGTGTACCCATGCCGGAAGAGGAGCCGTCTATTGTCAAGCTGCGGCTGACTCCTGCGATTGGGGATAGCCATTTGGTACCGAATCGTGCTAAGACGGCAGCCTGTCCTGTTTTTTCGGCGGCAGCCCCAGCACACACCCCTGTAATCGTCGCACAGCGTGCAGTAGGCGCGCTGTTCGAGTCCACAAACAAATTGGACCGAGCATGCTCGTGGCTTGCTGTACGTTCAGCACCAATTTCAATTGGCTTTTGGTCTGTTCGTATTGACTCTCGATGATAGCCAATCGATAAGTATATCACCTTTATGCCTTGAGTACTGGATTTGTTATGAGCAGGAGGATCCCCCATCATATTTCGCCATTGTTGCATTCATCTACTGCGCTATTTCCTTTCAGGTACATTTGACACGCCCTGCAGCAAAGAAAACCGAGTAGTCGGGTTAAGGTTTATGTTTAGCTCGCCCACCCGAAACCCCATCTCCGCAAGGTCCTAGCTGCATACAACAAGCACAGTGATCCTCGTGAGTTTCAGCGAGCCAGGTAAACTGGTCAGCCTACATCATTCAACGACCTGCGTCTCTTGTTTCTTCAGTCGCCGTTTGATCGCTTCACATGGTAATTTGACAGCAGCCACTGCCGCCATCCTTGACAAACAGTCCATCGGGACAAGCACGAGGAATCGAGCAGGCAGCACGACGTCTTTTGGCGGCCCTACTCTAACCCCGCATTAAAGTCGATCTCAGACATATTGCTCTTGCACCTCCTGTAACGACTATCCCTGGGTGTAATGCCTGCTTTGTCGAAGTGCGCCTGCCTTGATCCTATAGAGGTCGATTTCATGCAACATCACTCACACCGACCCCGACGACCTGTTCACCGCCTCGTCGATTGTCTGAAAGGTCTCTGAGGCTCCTTTGTTCTTTCGGAAACTGAGCCGTGCTCACTGCAGGCATCTCGCCACTCTCGGGACCCTTTCCAGTTGGCCTTTGAACCAACCATTTCCAGCTATTGAGGGTCCAACCTCTCATTTCATTCGCTTTTATTCATCTCGCAATTTTGGAATACGAGGTCGAGGCTATACAATCAACGACAAGATGATACAGGCGACAGCACACAATCGAGACTGGGCGGTGTGCCTTGCCAGTTGCATGATCTCTGGCATGTCATCTATAGCTCTTACAACCCTCGTAACTTTATTCGCTACCTCGCCTTTGACACAAGCATCAATTCACCACCAGGCTCTTGCTGCAGCCATTCTTGATATAGTGGCACTGACAGCTCTGTTGATATTCACCCTCATTCAAATCTGGAGATCGCATAGAGTACTATCATGGACGCGAGCTCAAAAGGGTACCATTGTAGTGGCCGTCATCCTGCCGTCAGTCACGGCTTCCATACTTTCAGTTTATGTCCTTGCTTGGATTCATAGGAACCGTCCATTTGTGGAACGGGCCATTGCTCACTGGAATGTACCACACCTCATGGATGCAGCTTTGGCCATGTGGGTCATATCTGTTGTTGCCCAGACTGCCTTTTTCACTTTATGTCTCAAGTCGAGCACACCGGATACTGCCATTGTCTCTCCAGGTACTGGGGTTTACTCGGTTGAAGCAGCATATAAGGAACCCTCGCCCATCTCCATGGCTGTCTTCTCACAACCAGTATTCTCTCGATCCGCCCCTGATTCTCCTACCTTCTCAAACTTTACTTCCAGTCCTATCGCGAGCGTCCGCAATTCAATGACTCATTTCCTCCGGCCGGTCACGTCCAAGTCTCGGCTTATCTCACCTCGAAAGGACTCATTTTCAAAGGAGACGGCCGGTATCGTTTCAAAAATGACGTCCGAGCCTGTCCGCCACGAAGATGGCTTCGAGACCTGGGAGATAGACCCACAGCTGGACCATCCCGACCCTTTATCGCCCACACAAGGTTTAGGACAATGGCGACTAGAAACCATTCCAGGCAGTCGTCCAGTCTCGCCCGCCCACCCCCTCGATGGGCCATTTCCCTCAGAAACGGCGGATCCAGAAGACGTCCCTCTACCTGATTCTTCACCGCGCCCGTGGCTGCTAGAAATGGCTGGTCAGAAATCCCCCACATCTACACCACCAAGTCCAATCTTGAAGACCTTCACTCCGCCGTTCGCTCGCCGCCCCTCAGCCACCTCGGGTTCAAACGATCAATCTCATATCCATCCTCTCTTCCGTACTGATTCGCCGACCCCACCCCCAACAGCCTCGCCAGGCACCATTCTAACGGCATCGCCCTACGGCGGACAAATTGTGGATCCAGAGCACCCCCTCTCTCGCGGAAGAGGAAACTCTGCTCTCTCCTCTCATACGATTATGTCTAGACCTTCCAGTCCTGCTAGTAGCTCGAGGGCTGTGAGTCGGCCAGGGACTCCAAGGGCGAATACAACCAGCGTAGTGACCTTGGAAATGTTAAGGAATCACAGTCACGGAGACCTGAAGGAGGCGCTCAGGAGTAAGACTTCGCTAGAGAGGGTACCCACGCCACCAATGCCAGAGCTGGCATATCTACCAGAGCACAGGAGACTGATATCTCCATGAGGGGGCTTCCCACCCACCACCTCCTGCCCTGGCTTGTTTGATCAATTGTTCATGATGTCTATGAATGTCTTTTGGTCTTTGTTTTGCGCTAGTTATGCATTTCTGAGGGGCTTTCTGTACACCTTTCGGTCCCATCATCTCCCTCTTCTTTGCGACGATTCATACTTGTCATTAACGTTGTTGTTGCCCTTTTTCCTCATCTTGGCTGATTTTTTGCTCTCTTATACCCTTGCATCTGCATGTGCGCACGTTTGTCCCTCGCACATTTCTCCTCACACATTTTACACTCACACATTCATCCTCACACATTTATTCTCTATCCTCGCACATGAATACTCACACATTTCACACTCAGCCATGTATCCTCACACATATACACATACACCTACAGTCTCTACTGTATCATATCCGAAACAGAATCCGCCCATCCCACCCTCTCTTTACACTCTTTTTCTTTCTTTCCTCCCCTGCCAAAAACCAAAAGCGTGCATTTTGCCAATATACACGTTAATGTTTTGAAGAGGAGCACCAGGTCGGAAGACAGTCGGGCCACCAGGGACAGAAAGGGGCCGCGATGATACGAGATGGAAGGGAGGGTATGCAAGGAATGGCATGGAATAAATGGTTCTGGAGACGGTACAGGCGGCAGTACAGGCGGCGTCGAAAAATGTATCTGTGCTTAGGATCTACTGGATCGGTTGGGGGATATAGATATATAGATATATAGGTCTGTATGTATGGCGTGTTCCTCGGTCGGCTAGCTTTTCAGGGAAAGAGAAAAGGAAAAAGATCATGTATCCAAGGCGTACATACATATGTTAGTTACCAAGGACTGCATAAATGAACGTTTCTTTTTCTTCTCTTCTCTTTTTCTTTTTTTCTCTTCTCTTTTTCTTTTTTTCTCTTCTCTTCTCTTTTCTTCTCTTCTGTCTCAATTACGATATGCATTTCCTCCTATCTTTCCTCCTACCTTTCCCTCTACTTTTCCTCCTACTTTTCCCCCTACCTTTCTGTGTATAGTATCGTATCTCGTCACGTATCTACGTTTACAGCGAACCATGACGGTCTCAGTCTCACAAGTCACTAAATATCAAATCAAGCAATCCCCCTTTTTTCCCAGGAGAAAAAAAAACATTTCATTGTTTCTCGCATTGCCAGCCAGCCAAACGGACTGCAATCAGTACGCTAATTCAGATTCGCTTTGCTCGGGATGTTTTCGTTCGTTCTTATCAACGAGCGAGGATGAAAGAAAGGGAAAAAGAAGGAGAAAAAGGAGAAAAAGGAGAAAATAAGGGGGGAAAAGATGTCAGATTCAACATTCAACATTCAACATTCATCGATGGAAGGTGAAGATTCGTTTTCGTTGTCGTCTCAAGCAAATACAGACATATCAACATCAAAATTCTTTAAATTGCAACTTCTTGCCCACTTTACTCCTCGCCACTGCCTTTTCGCTTGGTCTGCTTTTCTTTTCTTGATTGGCTTTCAGCGCGGCTTGCAGCATGCCTGCGTCGAAGAAACCGTCTGGGGAGTTGTCAGCATTGTGTTCGCGATATTTCGGCTATGGGGGGAAAATGAAGGGGAGGGGTAACAGAAGGGGAAAGACAAGAAAAACTTACAGCCGCCGAGATCTTCGTCGTCAGACGCCATTTCGCTTTCCACTAGCGGCGTCCTGGTGCCCGCGCCATCGATGATGCGACCTCTACTCTTCATCCTCAGGTTCTGGGGTCGCTTGGCTTCCAGTTCTTCGATTTCTCGTGCGCGGGAAGCGGTCTTGTCGGTGTTGGTGCCGCGTCTTTGGGTTTGTCTGAGTAGTCTCCTGAGTTCGAGGAAATAGTTTTCCAGGGCATCGATATAACGCTGGGTCTGGCGGTGCTTGCTGGATGCGCAGATGGAGACGCTGCCGTCTTTGATGATGTAGCCGATGCCGAAACCATCGCCGCTGGTGGGCCCGAATCCGAATTGACGGAGACAGGGGTTACCGCAGTTGGAGGTCGAGAGGATGGTCGAGTTCAACTTGTCCCAGCCGCTATCGGCAAAAATGCCGGGCATGGCGCCTGTGTTGGTCGCAGTGCGGCCGAGGGAACTGTGTGGGCTCTCTTCTTCGCTGAGGTTGTCAGAAGGAGAAGAGCCATTGCTAGTCATGCTTTCGCCTCTGCTGCGGTAACCATTTGAACCGCCGTTCTGAGACATGCCGTCTTCTTCGCCATCAATCATCTTTTGCCAGACACAGTACAAGGCGTAGAGATGTCTGTCTTGGCCTTGAGCTTTGGCACAGTCTCTGGTGATCTCAGTGTGGCGTTGGCAAGCCTTTTTCAAGGCTTCAATCTTCTGCGCAGGAGGATTTTCGCCCCAGAAGAGACGAACGAATTCTGTACTCTCCTTGGTGACAGGGCGGATGGCCTCGGTCCGACCATGGTAGTAGATCTTGGTCATAGCTGGCTCATAAACGCACTCCATGCGGCCGTAGAGACCATAGTAGGCGGCTTGGAAGGCCATTTGCACAAAGGCGTCTGGAGAGAATCCCATACTGGTCATGAAGTTTTTGCCATAATGAGCAAAGTCGAGCGTCGCGAACTCATTCTGTTGGATCAAATCTGCGAGTCGAGTTTCGGCGAAGCGAATCGCGGTGCTGAGTTCAGGAAACATGTCCCACTCCAGTTTGTGCGGCGTAGTTGAGACGTCTCCGAAGCTGGAAGGGTCACGCTTTGCAGGATCTGGAGAAGCGGTTGCCCAGAGTGAGGGGGCTTGTCCGTTGATTGATCGTGCAAACCTGAGGATAGTGTCTGTGTAGACATCCGAGGCAAAGCGCAATACGGTGTGGCCATCTACACCCGTGTGCTCGAAATTGATACCTGCAGATCCGCTCTTGCAGACAATGATCTGCAACTTGTCGTACCAGCGATTTGTGCAAGTGCCTATCTGGAGACCATTCTCGACCTTGGATGTACCACACAACATGTTCATGCAAAGATCGGCCGTACTTTGAGGCTCGGTGTAATCAAGGCAGAGAATGAAGAGCGCAGAATCGATGATGTTGAGAGAGTCGGAGTTGTTAGAGCATTCCTCACGAGAAAGTACATCTCTCATGCTTGACCAGATCTTGCGGTTCTCCGTGCTGAGGACACCAACTGCACTTTTGGCGAAACCCTGTATTGGAGTATCCTGTGCGTCGTCTACAATCACCTGCAAGTTTAGAGAGATGTCCTTCTCTGTCATGATCAAATCGTTGTTGTCATCCAGAACATCGAACCAGTAGAACTGTCCACGTGCCAGGACAACTATATGCTTCGAGTACGAATCTTGACCGATCTGACAACCATTTTCAGTGGGAATACGAGCAGTACCAAAAAGACGAGAGTACTGGTACATGTCAAGAGGTTGGCCACGGATGCTGTCTGGTGGCAGCTCTTCTTTCCTGACTGCTCGTACAAAGGCAAGAGAAGAAACGACGAGCGAGGCTGCTCGCGTGACTTGGTTGTTCCTTGCGGGTGTAGGATCGTCTTCAAGCAGGAAGAAGGGGTTCAAGTTGAGCACGACCGGACTGTCGAAATTGAGGTAAGAGTCATACCCTGCGTGTGTTAGGCAAGCAAGGACCCGAAACAGCGCGCCATGGACTTACAGAATTGCTCGATATAGCTCGATTTGCCAGTAGCGTACTTCTTCAGTCTCTCCTGAAGTTGAGGGCCTTCTGCTCGAACGAAATCCTCAACTGCAGCCTTTGTATCGGCATGTTCCCGACCAGTCTGCAGTGGCTCCAAGGCGTTGAGGTACTTCTTACAGGAGCTTTCCAGGTCTGGGATGGGAAGTTTAGGAAGCGTGTCTTGAGCGGCAAATGTTATGCCTGGCTTGGAGCCTGGATTTGTACTGTTTCCAAGGGGATTTCTTTCGTCGGCAGGAAATGACTTTGCACTATCCATGGCAGCTTGTTCAGATCTCGTTGGGTTGGCCATTGCTGCCTTCTTACGCTCTGCTAGGACGAGAGTCTCGTCTAGAGGTTTAGACAGTGTGAATTTTCTGGTAGACATGATACTGTCAGTCTAACAATAAAGAGGAGAGACTTGGGTAGCAACGGAGAGACCGCGCAAAGCTGTTCGGAAGAAATAATGGCAGTCTTGAAGACAGTAGACCGGCATCGGAAATGAATAAGTTTAGTGCAAAAGTGTGAGACGTGAAAGAGAGATATAAGGTGTGATAAAACAATCAAAAGACCTATGACATGTGATAGACTTTGGGCGTGTTGGGGTATGCACGGGCGTCTGCAGGGACCCTTTGATGTTCGCGTGTCCGCTGCTCCGGGGCCAATAATGGTGTGCTTATTGCGAAGCGTGATAAACAAATATAACTCACAGTAGTGTAGCGGAGACAGTCGGGGAATTCGATCTGGACTAGGATAGGCAGACGTAGGCGTGAGAGCGGTGAGAAGCTAAAGAAGAGAAATGCTGCCTGAAAAGGTTTGGTGGGGGCAAAGTCGAAGAGTTATTGGATAGCGATAAGAATGAGTATAAGAATCGGACGGGCCAGCGGAAATGAGTTTAAGAACAGAAAAAGATAGCAAAGCACATAAGAGCAGAATATCAAGTACTCGTATTGCGTCTGAAATATCAAATAGCCTTGGGTGTCTGGACCTTTCTTGGTGGTCCTTTCATCCACGGACGCTTGAAGCTCTCACCTCGGATGACGTGGGCGTAGCGGGCGTAGCTTGCCAAATCTGGGGTATGTGGGGGATCGGAGCTTCCGGAGGGTCTCGGAGTAAAGGAAGGCGCGAAAAGGTCAGCAACACGTCTTCCTCGAAACAGACGTGAGTACGAACGACAGGGCATATACAGTTTCTTGGCGGCAGCGTGAGATGTCGCGCATTGCTCCATGACCGATCTGATACAGGTGTTACCTGACCTTGATACACAATCGTACTCGCATATACTCCCGTCGCTTGAAAAGGCACTCATATCGACGAATGACCTGATCACGCTCGACGCGGTCGATGTAGCAAAACGCGCCCGCGTGCCAGTAAATGAGGTTAGGAGGTTGTCTGGTCAAGTCCTCCATGGCCTGCACGCGCAATTAGGTGTTGGAGGTGACCAGAACTCATCAGAGCAGGTGTCGAGCAAGGAAAGAGGTCAAAAGACGACGCTCAATGAGTGGCATACAATCAGTACGCTAGATGAATCACTAGATGCTGCACTGGATGGAGGATTTCCAGCTGGGTACTTGAGCGAGATAACGGGAGAGAGGTAGGCCACACGACTGGTAGCCGTGTCTGACTAGTACATTGACCATGGACTTGTAGTGCCGCTGGCAAGACACAGCTTCTACTATCCCTTCTTCTCGCAGTACAGCTACAACCTCCTTACGGCCTCGACAAGTCTGCACTCTATATATCGACCGAAGCCCCACTGCAGACTAAGCGTCTGGCTCAAATACTCGAGAAGCATCCATATCTCTCTTCTTTACCACTGTCGGAAAAACCGACCCTTTCCCGCGTTCAGGGCACGCAGCTACACGATCTCGAATCGCAAGAGCATATCTTGCGATACCAAGTCCCGATCCAAATTCAACGCAGCAACATCGGCCTCGTCATAGTCGATTCTGTTGCCGCCAACTTTCGCGCCGAGTTCCATGCGTCAAAGACTAAGAAGAGCGTGGAAGCGTTGGCTGAGAGGAGCACGCAATTAGCTCACCTCGGTTCTCTTCTGCGCGATATAGCCCGTACCCATCATGTTGCTGTCATCGTAGCGAACCAAGTGCTGGATCGCTTCGCCCCAGCGGCTATGGCATTCGACCACACTTCTATCCTGTCGCAGAGATCGGTATATGCAGACATTGATGGCTCAGGGAGTGGTTCAGGACGTAGCACCCCTGTCAGTCGGCAGACTTCAGATCGACCCCAACAACCACAACCAGATGTCCACAACTCACCCTCACTTTCCACCAATGACCCCTTGGCTCTGGAGCACCAACAACGCTTCTTCACTGGCTGGGGTGATGATTTCTATACCTCTAAGGATCTAAAAACGCCATCATTAGGCTTGACTTGGACGAACCAGCTGGCTGCACGCGTCGCACTGCTTAGAGAGCCTATCTTGAAACCCCAGGATTATGTTTTGGGCCCAGGCATGGAGATTATCGGTTGGAAACGATGGGCCAAAATCGCCTTTGCCAGTTGGTGTGAAGACAGTTTTGGAAGGAAGGGAATGCCTTTTGAAATCTGGGAAGGCGGCATCAGACGAAAGATCGAGGAAGGAGAAAAGGAAAAGGAAACTTGAGTTGGACACTTCCTCCTCTTCTTCGGATCAAAAATACCTCGCGCAATCGAGTCTGACCATCTTTTCTTCGCCTTTCGCTGAGCAAGGCGCACCATCACATAGCAGTTACGCGCTACCCGCGGCAAGTCTCATGACAAGTGATATATATTTAGCACTTACCTAGTACGAACTTACTACAGTATAGCCTCGTAGCCAGATAATAAGATTTGCGGATCTGAGACTTTGACGCCAGCTTAATTTGGGACCCTAACCCAGGCCAAGGCACGACCAGTCTACTGTATCCTGTATACTTCCTACTGGCGAATGTCCTCATACACGTCATCTAAGAGCCCAGTACGTTGCATTGAGTATTCAAAGGCTAAAGTAGCAGGCCTGTATGAACGTATGTAGTTTTCTCACGTCGTAAGTGTATGATCGAATCATGAGACATTCGTGCTATACAGGTCTCAGAAGAAGAGCGTTGAGAGTCGTACGGTAGACAAAAGAATTGTTCCCCAACACTCAAGTTTCAGACAAGCATACCCGACGAGCTCAGATGCTGGCAAAGGCAGACATACTGCTCCTGACAGTGCCATCGCTATCAACAAGAAGGTTATCAGCACAACTAGATCCCAAAGCCCCATTTCCGATCCAAGCAGGCTCCCAGTAGAAGAGTCCCACGCCATTAGTGGTCCCAGCAACGACCTTAGCGACGTCCTCGATCCACGTGGTCTGTCCAGCAGCGGAAAAGGGAATCGATGTCGTGTCCGAGGGGAAACTGTATTTAGGATCAGGGCAAGAGGCAGGCCAATTCGTCTCGGCAACGACAATCTCCTTGCTATAAGTCGAGCTCAGAAGACCGAGCGAGTTCTTGAGGCTGGCGAGGGTCGCTTCGTCGTTGTAGAAGGGGTAGTAGCTCACGCCGATCATGTCGAAGTCGTCGCTGACGAATGGGCCCTCGGCGAGCACCGTCTTGTAGAAGTAGCTTTGCTCATCCCAGCTCCAGCCGTCGTCAAGGTGGACCAGGATTTTGGGCTGGGTTGCGAGGTTGGAGTCTTTGATGCCGGCAGAGGCGGAGTGGAGGAGATCGGCAATGTTGTAGTAGGATGACGTGCCTCCCAGAGGCCAGAGCAGACCAGCGCGGATTTCGTTGCCAATGGAGATGATGGAGGGAGCGAGGCCTGCGGATTCGAAACTGTTGCAGAGAGCTAGGGTGTAGTTGTACAGAGTCCCTTTCAGGTCGCCAATGTTATCGTCATTCCATGCTGAGGGAGTTGTCTATGATCACATGTTAGCAAGGCATGAAATGACGTGTAGTGAGTTGGTACCTGTTTGGAGGGATCGGCCCATGTGTCACTAAAGTGTAGATCGAGGTAGAGATCTAGACCGGCAGCGACAACACGCTTGGCCAGCTTCAAGTTGTACGCCTCGTCATATGTGCCCTGACAGATTGTCAGCACTGCTTCGGCAGTACATCCCGGACCTGGATTTCATACATCACTAGGATTGACCCAGACACGCTGCCTGACTGTGTTGGCTCCAGAGTTCTTGAGAATGACCTCCAACTTCTCAGTAGTACCACTAGTGGTCTTGTATGTTTGTCCTTGGCCCTCTAGCAAAAGAAGAGACGAGATATCAGCACCCTTGTACGTAAGAGAAGCATAACTGGTTGAAGAAAGCAGGCCGGCTACCACCAGAAGGAATGAAGAGACCATCTTGGATACACTGATGAATCAAGAAACGAAACACCCGAGGATATCATAGCCTTTATAGACGGCGAAGGCCACCGCCCGTAACCCCATCAAGCCCTCCGTTGGGCCCAACAAGCCTCCGTTGAACCCATCTTGATCGACTATCATGGGACCTTCGAACGTGAGACGAGTGGTACTATTTACATGAATGGTCAAACGCCGGCTCAAGAACGCATTGAGCCTAAGGGAAGTGGTACGAGAACCACAAGCCCTGGCGATTTTTGTTCGTAATAATGATCGGCTATACTCACACCATTTAAGCCATGGGCACCCTGAACGAGCGATCTGTCGCATCCTGTACACAAGATAGAGTCTTGGTGCTGGACTTCTGATGCCAGAAGTCATTGTTCGGATCGCAATGAGCTCAGGATTGTATCCGGAAGAATTTTGTCTACCTTAAGATACCATGCTCTATGGCTGTTGCTAATGCTCTCAGTTCTCCAGAGCAGTCAATGACTTTGGTCAAGTGTAGCGAGGCGTTCTGTCGCGCGTCTCGCGGGGTTTTACGAGAATCAGCATTGACAGTGGTATGGGAGCTTCGTATGCTATGAAGTCCTTGGCGTGGGCAATATACTCCAGACCCAAGGCGATCTTCACCTGGTGAAACGACAAGAGACTAGTATGTACTGTATGGCTAAAGTGGGACCATAGGGTTGTTGGAGATGGTCCATAAATATCAAGTTGATTAATTAAAGTGCGGGGAGAGAGCCTGGAGCGGGTCACATTTGTTTCGACATCCGGCCACTGCTCGAGCAATTGAGCAATGGACGGCCTATTTCTGAAAGGGTCCGATTTCCAGGTGGTTGCATCTTGATAGAACCGTTCTTGGAGTGAGTGACAACATACAAGCGATATTTCCCCGTTGTATTAGGCCGTATGACGGGAGCTGTCTGGCGAGCCGCCCATGATGACACACAAGCTTGTAGTATCAAGCCTTCCGAAGTTCAAACGCAGAGTGAGGACCATCCACATACTACACGTGGCGTTCCATTACCATCATTACGATGCGAATCACATGATATGTCCAGCCGAGACATCAAAAGATCATCGTAATGCATGGCAAAGAGGTCTCAAAGAAGATTCATGTTCTGGATTCATGATCTAAATAAGGAGCAACAGTAGCTTCTTCCATTCTCGAGGGTTGCCCCACATCTGTTTGAGCAGTTGCTTTGAAGCAGGACGGTCGCCCCGTTCAGTTAATCTTCCTCAGTCTTGACTTTCTTGTCCTCGGAGGTGCGCGGACGCTTGGCTGGCGGACCAGCCTCCTCGTCGTCGGTGAAGAGCAGATTCTTTCCGCGAGCGCGCTTCTTCGGACTTCCTCCCTTGGTGCTGTCCTTACCAACCTGGCTAGGAGTCGACTCAAGCTTCTTCTTGATCCGTCCCCACATATCGCGGGCAACCTTGGAGGTCTTATAATTGCACTTCTGTGCCATGACCTCGTAGTTGATCTGGTGCGTTTACTTTGTCAGAAAAATGTGAGAGGCCAAGGGAATGGGACGTGGGCTTGCTTACCTGAAGAGGAGCCTCAGCGGATTCAAAAGCAGCGACCAGAGTCTTGATCTCAGTCTCGGTCAGTGTGGTAGGTGCCATTTTTGATGATGGGGTGTGGCAGATAGTTTGTTTACTTGGAGTGGTCGAAGTTCTATGAAAAGATCAGTCGTTGTTGATCGCAGTGAGTCAGAAGACGGTATACGTACGCTTTGAAGGAGATTCGGGTCTGCTGCGTGGAGTGCGAGGTTCGAAGAGACGATGTTCGCAAGGAAAGGAACAGGAGGAGTGTTCGCCAGCGTGGAAGGAGTCAAAACAACGGCAGCGCAAACGAAGGTAGATTGCCATGACATCGCACGGAAGCCTACGGAATCGCCAATCGCGGACGCATCCCAACTAGGCGGGAGCTCCTGTGGTACAGTCACCGCGGCGACCATCTTAGACAGCGATATCAAGGCTTTTCGAGAGAAGCGTTCCAACATGTGTCCTAAACAAGCGGGAGCTCTTCAGTATAGCTACTGCTGGGGGTCATGTTGAGCTGCATTATCAAGGTTGTTCCAAAAAGGCGTTACGAAAGAGCGGGAGCTCTGTAGCATGATTACTGTCGAGGACAATTGCACCATCAAGGCTATCTAAAGAGACGTCCCGAATAGGCGAAAGCTTTGTATTATTGTCACTGCCAGGAGCAATGTCAAGCTGCAACGTCAAGCCCACTCAAATGAGAGTGTCCTTCGCCATGACGAGCTCGAGGTGCACACGAGTCGAGCGAGCAGCTTTCAATCCCACTCTAACCATATCAGACAATCACCATGATAGAGCAGACAGATATCTGCCTCCTTGTCAGGAAACCTTGTTGAGCATTGTTGGATAATGGACGAAGACAACCTTTAACAAAGATCAGCTCTGGGCAGGCTCATTGAGCATACAAAACTTGTGCTGCTTTCGAGTACTTGAGCAGTCTCGACAGTACAATAAAAGTACGCCGTCGTGAAGCGACCTTCGACATCGTACTATCGTGTCTAATTGACAGCTGAGATTCCTGTTCTAGCGATATGAACTTGTGAAGGTCTAGACGATCTTCTGGACTCGATTCGCCTGTACGCCCTTGCAGAAACACGAAGTTCCGAAAACACAAACAAAGATCTGGACAGCATCTATCAATATCTACTGCTAAGTAGTCCTCAGATCCAATTCAGGGTATGGTGAAGCCGGCTCTCCTCAGGATGTTCGCAATCTGCCCAACTATCTCCCTTCGAGTGGCATCGATCTCGTGGTAGTTCGTGTAATCTTTGTCAATCAGAACAACTTGCGAACACTCCTAGAGTTTGCCCCCTACAAAGTGATAGCCAATCTGTGGATGATACAGTACTACGCCTTGTTAGTGCCAAGCTTCAGGAGACCAGGGAAGAGAAAACGAAACTACTCTACTTACTCAACTTGATTATGCGACGATACGCTGACTGCAGCGATTTCGTTGGGAACCACTTGTCCAGCCACCACCTCCAATGAGCATCAGTGCGATCAAGTTGCCCTTGACGACTACTTCCAATTGGATATCAGGCGCAGCTGTTGCTTGAACAGCGCACAATGGATGACCCGCAAGACCTACATAGGCGGCAGGCGCTTATCAGGCTTATGACTGGGAGTTTTGTGCCTAGTTCCGCTTCTGGCATGCTATTGGTGCCGTATGAGACGACTCTATGAGTTTCGGAAGACATATCAGATCACAAATTTAATGGATCTCCTCCAATCTCCAATCCCCGCTCTATGAGAGCCCTAGGGATCCAAAGCTAGGAGCTGGCCAGGAACAGTACCATCTGCAAAGGAGCCGCAGTTGACATTTAGCGCCACTAAACGCTTTGTTAAGCGCAGAGATTTCCTTGATGCGTCCGAATATTGCCTGTAGCGTTTGCTTTTGGGACCACCATGACCTATCGTGACAGAGGGAAGACGCAAAGCGGATCTCTATCTGAGTTTATGATCGTCAACTAAAGAGCTCATTCGACCTATATAATAGCACGACACTATAAGTGCTACGCAGGGTGCCATTGTAGAAACTCCCGCGGCTATTCTGGATCAGTGATGCGAGGATAGCAATATCGAATGATAACTACGCGCGCGTTATCTGGGCGGCTGATCGCCCACGCATATTAATATTGGCGTCATTATCTCATTCTAAGCATTGCTGATTTATATTTAAGCTTCCCTTAATGGTACAGACTGGAAGCTCCGATCAATCATAGTTTTACTCAAGATGTCTAAGAAATGTTATTTCCTCGCTCCCACGCGTGATACACCACCGGATGGTCGCATCGCTCTTGGCAACATTATTGCCAGCATTTCGGATCCGGAAGACAGCATCAACGACCTGGATCCACTGGCATGTCCACCGAGTTCGGTCCATAGAAGTTGTTTGACCAACTGGAAAAGCGAAAGAACGAAGTCTCAGGCCAAGAAAGGCGGAGTGTGGTCTGGATTCTTGCAGGCTGTTGGCGTTGGAGGCGAACTCAGTCTGACCAGGACAAGCTCTCGAACGGATGCCTATGAGTTCAAAAAACTCACAACTACCTACTTTGTGCCCACAAAGCAGTATATCGAGAAGTCAATCAGCGATCCTGCCGTAAAGAACTGGATGTTGTTCAACAGAGGCGCTCCTTTGTACATGATCACTGGCGTGAAAGTTGCAAGTGGAGCAACGTTCATGACAGAACTAGCCAAAGAAAGAGGATTCCGTTTTCAGCTGGGCATTGACGCAACACCCCTGGGTGTACCACTGACAGCCGGCCCCAACTTCGATATCTGGAACAGCTCCAAGGAATCGGAGTCATCAGAGACAGAGTCGGACTTTGTGTTCGCGTTCCGCGTGCGAGAGATATTGTACAAGCAAAAGGGCGGCATAGACTCGAAAGACTATGTCAAAGGTGCAATGTACGGACTTGAAGGCAAACCGGTTGGCGAAGCTGGAGTCCAGAGACATCCTGCCTTTGAGGTCGATGGACTGGCTGATGAAGATCCTGCACAAGATGAATTCCGTTTCGGATTCAGAACAGTCGAGGCGTATGACGACGATGATGATGATGATGATGATGATGATGCATCTTCTGTCATATGTGTCGTCCCAGAGGGCTTCTACACTGGGTGATTCCCAGGCAGCTGGTCACTTGACGAAAGTCTGTCTCGTAGCTCACAAGTTCTACTCGAGTTGGTATACAGATAGATATTAAACTCTCCATTCCGGCATCGGCTGCGACGGCGTTTGGGCAATGAGTCACTGGTCGAAAATTAAATGTAAGCATTCAGGATCACCCGTTTTAGTATCGGCGATGTCCTTGTAAACCAAGTGACTGTTGTACATGACTCCTAAACCCTGAATGAAAGCATCATCGGCCTCGTCAACCAGGATCATGTAAGAGCTGACTGCGTCCAGACGAAGTCGTGCGCATGTAGTACTGCTGCAGCATCCGTGACCTGTCTTCTTCACTCCTCATGGTCCTTGATGCTTCCCGAGCGAGCAGTGTCAGCAAGTGTGCTGTCACTAACCCACTCGAAAAGTAGGCCGATAGCCGCCGCACCATCATCAGCGATCAATATACCGGTCAAGCGAGGTGTGCGAATGTCTCTTTCCGAACCAAGTTGGTACAGTCGTCTCAGTGAATCCAAATTTGGGTGACAAGACTGACCTTGCACAGCTGGGCAAGATTGGAAACGATGAACTGTAACTCTCAAATGTCAGACCTTGGTTTGTAACGCCCGGAGTGACTTCTGACTGCGAACAACAGAAAGATCGTCGGCAGGAGTAAGTGGTATGCTGTCAAGAGTGTCGAGAAGAATTTTCCAAGGTAATAGCTAGGTTTGTTCGTCGGGCCCGACTCGATCTCAGGACTCGCTATTCCATCCTTACACTCCAATCGAAGTGTAATCGACGGAGTCCGCCAGTAGCCAGGCCATGTCATGAAGTCCCTGCCAGCAGGAGACAGCTCCTCGAGCATTGGTAGACACTCTGCGAGCGCGATATCATAAAGCAATTCCCACCTCTCGAGATTTTTTTTCAGATCGCTATTGATTGACCCTTGGCTCGTGGATAGAAATCTTTCATAGAGCTACCTTTGAGGTCTGCATCGAGGACTTTTACCCGGAAGCGTTTTCCGCACGGATGGGATTGATTCCATATCATGCGTGCTCGTCTCAAAACCCAGAAGCGGTTCAGATTCAGGACTGGTGTCCCGGCTTCATAGGCACTGATACAAGATAAACACCGTCTACGACAGGATGGAGTAGATGATATTTTCACCTCACTCGTCCACGTCCACAACCAGACCTTCGAAACTCACCTCAATGCCCTTCGCAGCATCCTCTTCCTCAGCAGTAGGTTTTGCACCATAAACACCCACCCACATCTCCGCCTCGCCATCACGATCCTCAAGAAAAGCCCACATGACCTCCCTTAGTGGCCTTCTCACTCCATCTTCAATAACATTCACAACCAACTTCGTTTCCTCTCTAATAGCCTCTACAGTGGCCGTGCCCACCTTAGCGCCATCGTTCGAAGCCAAAGGACAAAGACTCCAGTCTGAGAACCGGTCACACGTCACAGTGCTGAGAGCCGGTTTGCCCTCGTAGAACTCGATGCCAGTTTTGATCCATTTGCTCCCAATCCTGTTACCACTTGAAGAAGATGGGTCGGGGAAGACAATCGCTAGGCCACCCTGATCGAATTGCGTTTTCCAGCTTGCGGATACGGTGACGCTAATTCGCTTGAATGCTGCTATTGGAAGCACACGATACAGGAGAGGTGCAGTAAACACATCCGTCTTAGTGTCAGGCCGCCAGATATCAGTCGTAGGTGGAACGGGCAGGGTGAATTCCTTGCTAAGGTCGGATGGGATATGATCTTCAGAGGCATTGAGGATGTGCCAGTTGCGTGAAGTCATCTTGATGAAGCAAAGCCTTAGAGATGGACAAGATGATGTTGGGATGCTGACAGCCTGGGAAGCACGAGCAGTTCTTCAAACCGACAATGAGCAGCAGAGATGGATCACTACCTTAGTCAAGGACAGATCTAGTCTCGCATGTGTAGTTGCAATTGGCCAGGCAGAGTGTGTTGATGCGAAGCAGTTGCAACAGAGGAGGCACTGCTCTGGACTTATCAGAGGAGGTCTGGCATCAAGCTCTCATAAAGTCGCTGAGCTGATTGTCTGATCACTCCAAGCCTTCAGTGACAGTGAAGGCAATATACCAAAACCTTCAATGACACGATAGCTTCCTTCGAGCATGTTCCTCTTCATTGAAGCCCAATTTGGTTCCCAGCGAATTGGTGGGAGAATCCACCAATAAGAAGCCCCAAGTTAGCCACTCTGGCCTTTACCCCACGGTGGGGTGACCCGGGTGATTCTGGCGACTCGCGGCGTTCAACAAGTGGATAAGGTACCTTTGCGACTCACAGTGAGTCACAGCCGCTGCACTGTGCGTGTATAATATAGGTATAGCGCTGTACAGGAAATATATAGCTTATCTATTGAATACAGGGTTATAGCTATAGATTCGAGCTTTAAAGCTTAGAACAGCTGACCAGATACGCTAACATTACCCTTTCGCGGTTAGCGCCACTGGTGAGCAGCCAAAGGCTCGCTGTTCACCAGATTTTGGTGAGACGGCGACTCATCGCGATTCACCGCGACTCACGGTGACTCGCATCACCCCTAAATTCGGGTCCGGGCTCACGAACTGCGAATGGGCCAGCAATTGCGTTCTACTTACACCATAGTAAATCGAGAAAGTCGAAAAGAGTACTCTCGTAGAACCTTCGAGTTGTGTAGCGGAGCTTCTGACATGCACCTAGAAGACACATCTACTGTCTTTTTCAAGCCGAAGAGTTGAAATCATAGGTGTGTCTCATAACTGCGTGTCTGGCATGGGCGTTGCCGGCTTTAAAGCAACAGCTAATTGAATGGGTCTCTGAGCAACGGGAGAACCTTCCTGACAAGCATTACATGCTAGTCCGAAACCGGGACAAGGGGCTTTATTTTCCTTCCATCCAGCGTGTCGAATATGGTGATGGCTCCGACAAACTCGCACCGTTCCTGGACATGATTCCAGAGGAGAGAGTAGTCAGTTGTGTAGTATCTTAAAGTACGCAAGGTCTCTTGGGACCAGGATGAGTTGGCAGATCTGTTTATTACCTCCTTTTTACTCTGGCTCCTTGGTGTCTCCAATCGTACTAGGTTTCTTTTTACCAGTTACCATAAGATTCATGGCTGACGATCTGCACAGCAGACGGTCAAAGTCGAAATCGTCAAGACGAGGCGTCACTCACAATGCTTTAAGATATCAAAATCATGTCATCTGGATCGAAGAGTCCGCTGGTACATCAACTAGAAGCATTATAATCGTAAATTTACTCTTCAGCATCTTGACGGTAGCAAATCTACTCCAAGTAAATCCACAGCCGAAGCAGCAAAAGTGAATATAGCCGTGAAAATCTGCTCAGCAACAGCGCATCGGCCACCAACGGAAGGGGAGGAAAAGACGCGATATCTCATGGCGAATGTCATCCAGGTCAATGCGGCTTTTGAACAAGTATTAAAAAGCATGGAGGAGAGCAAGCGCACAGCATCTAACATTCCCACCTCTAGTGCTGTCACACATCGCGAATGTGATGTACAACATTTGCGTGCAATGATGCAGTACATACAACCGTAGATATGAAAGGAGTAAGCTTCTAGAGGAAATGAGCGTTCACTGACCATCCCGGTGTCGCGAGAGAGAGTTGTATCCAAGCAGCGATTGATCTGCAACACTTGGAATACTGTGCAAATGACGGACGGTACGATGTCCATCCGGGTTGTAAGATCCAAGCACACATACACCGGAAGAGAGGATGAACCAACGAAAACGTGGTCTCATGGTGTCGAGATTGAGATCAACCTTTAAGACAGAAGAGATGAGGATAGAAGAACGACAGAATAGCGTCGAGGAGACCGAGCGCAGCAAATCTTTGACACAGAGCAGGACCACATTATCCAGTCTTCCTTTTCCCAGTCTCGAGGAAGAGTGCATACCGATCAGGATGATAACAAGGCGGGAAGATCCCTCCCTCCCTGCATTGGCATTCCACATGAAACAAATTCTATCTCTCCTTCCTTCGGCGCTGTTTTGTTCTTGGTCCAGGTACTTCACTCCTCTTCCATTGCGTCTTTTCTTCTTTTCTTCTTTTCTTCTTTTGATCCTCTTTGTCCTTTTTTGCTACTTGCTAAACCACCATAGCTGGTTATCTTGGCTACGAAATAGGGTTTCAAGGTAGTCACTCTGATTGCCAAATGCAGAAGTACTCCGAGGATAGATCTTGCCTGCTGATGGAAATTATGTTGGATGAGTATTGGGGTAGTCATAGACACTCGCTCGTCATATACGTAGGTGGGAGATGGAGTCGATCTCGCGAAGATTGATGGATATAAGGTAAGGTAGGCAAAGAGAGGGTCCTGCGTCGATATGAGGTGGATGAGGCAGATGCAAGTGATCACATGACAAGGAAGCGCGGGTCTAGTGGATGGAAAGCTGACAGTGCAGTATATATTTTCAATCAGCGGAAAAGAAAGAAAGAAAATATGGTTTGTTTTTCTTTACTTTGTTGTGCGAAACCGAAGATTTCACTATACCACTGTACACCGCTTTCAAAAAAGGAAATTCATCACATCATGCCTTCCCCTCCGCGCACTCAAATACTAACAGAATCCCCACTCTCACCAATCGTCCCCGTATAAAGGAACCTCCTCCCATCATCAGCAGAACTCAGCGCATGAAAAAGCACATGCTCAGCATCAAAACTCGCATCCAGACCCCCAGGCCCACTGAGACCAAAACTCCCAGACGACAACAAAGTGCCGCCGCGAGCAAACGAACCCGTAGGACTGGCGGAAGTAGCGTATTTAGTATCATAAGTGCCGTCATCGAAGCAGCCGGATGAGAAAAAAAGCACATATCGACCCGCGGCATCACGAATCAAACTCGGTGCCTCGACGAGGGGACCGTCGTCAGAGTCGTTGGTGAGGATTTGAGTCGCACCCCCGACTTTGGTCACGCCGTCTGAGGAGACTGGTTGGATTAGGATGGGGGTGGAGAGGACAGGGTTGATTGAGTTGCCGCAGGAGCCACCGTGTCCCAGAGAGTTTGCGTCGATTTTGTAGAGGACGTAGAGGGAGGAGTCTTTGTCGCGGAAGCCGGAGGCGTCGATTGCGCCGCCTTGGGTTGTGGGGCAGGCGAAGGGGTCGGGGGCGGGCGTGTAGGGTCCTGTTATTGAGGAGGAGGTTGCCGTGCCCACGCAGTGGAAGGCGCCGTTGCCTGCTGTGTTTGTTGTGGCGCTGAAGTAGAGGAGGAATGTACCGTCGTCCTTGGGTTTGTCGTTAGAGAGGGGTTTTGAAGAGGGAGGGTTTGAGTGGGAAAAGGTAAACTTACCAGTTGGTTTATGTCTGGAGCCCAGACTTTGGGGTCGCTGCTATTGACCCAGGAGGGCAGGTTTGGTAGGGCATCTTGGCCTTGGTGTAAGGTCCAGCTGCTCCAGTCGCTTGAGGAGGCGATCTGAACATGAATGTTGGTGTTGTCGTAAATGGATTGCGTGGCGAATGCGTACCAGGTGCCGTCCTTGTCATGGAAGATGCTTGGATCTGCAAAGTCGGTAGTGATATGAGGTCCGCTCTCTCCTCGTTTGATTGGTGCCGCTAGGATGGAGGCGGCGAGGAGCATAGAAGCTAGCGAGGCTGACAATATCTGTGGAATCATTTTCAGGGAATTCGTCTCTGATCAGCGGATGTATTCTGGAACAAAGAAGTTGGGCTGTTGGATAAATCAATATCGAGTAATATAAATAGTAGGACGAGAAAAGCTAATAGTATGATCAGATGGTATGGATATAAATATCATGAACCTTAAAACTTTGCCGAGTCTTGGGCACAGTAAGACAGGAAATAGTCAGTCTTTCGAACAGCCCTTCCCGCTACTATTTATTTGCCGTAGTTGGGGGAGCAGCAAGACCTGTTTCTCATCACCTCGGTACACTTCGGATGAAGAAAACCAATGAATAATCATATCTCTTGAACGAGGAAACGCCTTCTTGACGATCACCAGTTCGCGAGAAGGACATGTCACGCGAGGTAGTATAATCTTTAGTATCTGATGGAAAACACGTCATAGTTAGGTACTCATGCCTGATCCTGACTGGAATGCGGACTGGAATGTCAACGGAGGAGAGGGGCCATTCCGTGCTTGACAGACGAGTGTTGGCATTGAAATCGTCTCTACACAGCGTCGGCGGGGATAACAGGTCGTGATCCTCGCATATGCATAGGCCAAATGACATTGTATCTGTGAACTCATGTAACATCGAGTCGGCTGAAGGATCAGAGGGAGTTATCTCCCGTCAAAGAGTCAGAATGTGTGTTTGGTAAGTATCAAGGGACATCCAGCGCCCAAGACTTGGTATAGCCACCACATATTAGGCTCGGACCGTAGCCTTATGACATAAAGGGCCTTGTGGCTCGGTCCCGTGTGTCGGCAACCTGTCCAGTAACGGCCACGGTAAGCAGGCGTGACTGGTACAGCAGAGGCTCGTAACTTGACGTTTCTCCGAGTAAACCTAGCTAGTACTAGCAAGACGGCATGTATGTCTACCTGTAGTTGGGCGGCCGGATCCAAGGCGGTCGTGAGCTGGCATGGTCACATCGTGGGAAATAAGTAACGAATGAGAGAGGCACGCGTATAAACTAAGCATTGTAGCTGCGGCTGGCGCCAGTAACGGGCGGGCAGTTCGTGTTCGTGTTTATTACCCAACCTTAACCTTCCCTGAAGTGATATCCTTGCTCCACGAATGCGACATGATGACGAGAAGTAGAAATGCACAGGGTCTGAAACTTCCTACCTTGGCAAGCACACCTTCGCAGGACATGTACGCATCTTTGCTACAGTCTCAAAAGAGAAACGGAAAGAGAGAGAGTATACCAGGGTTCCAAACAACACTATATTCAGTTCGATGAGAGCAAGTTCTTCTCGATCGAGAATCAACGCATGAGGAGATGGAGTCTAAACTTCTGTGCCTGAAGATTGCGGGGTTTCATGCGGGCTGACCTCCAACGTCATCCCCTGACCAACAACACTCCACTGAATATTACTCGCTGCCAAAGGTATACAAGCAAGACCTAAGGACAAGGCTGGATCCCTGGACCGAATTCTAAATAGGGCAGGAAAGTGATTCATACTTCAGTAACCCATATATGTATATGTATATCTGGTCGTATATAGAAGCTAACAAATCAGCTCGATCCTTCTTGGGGCTATGCCAACAAGCGCACTGCGCTTTCTCAGACTGTTGCGGTTTTCCTCGGCAGCATTCCATTTCCAGCTCACCTGCTCCTGCTCGTATAGACATGTACATGCAGAGGATTGCTTGTCATCTGGAGCAGCCAAGGTCGTACCGACTTACAGGAGAGGCAGAGTCACGCTGCTGTGAAGTCCAGCTGACCACCATCCGGCTCAAGGATTGGCTTGTGGAAGGATGCTGACCTGGCGAATGATGTTTGCCACTTCCAAGCCATCAAGGCCGAGGTCGTGTAGACGGTCAGCAACGTGAACAGCTTTTTGAAAGATTGTGTACACTGTGACAAGAAGGTTCATGATTTTGCAGGTCAAACTACCCAATAGACCTCGCGTCCATAACACAGCGTGGCTATGAATGGTTGAAGGTCGACATCTTCTATGTACACATGAATGCCCCTTTTTGATCTTCGCAAGCAAATGAAACGAACGGGTCTCAAGGCTCATTGATCTATAACCCATACTCATAATCGTACAAAACATATCTCTACTTTGCCATGACATCGACATATCTCCCTCCTCTCTTTCCCTTTTTCGCGGTCGCACCACTCTTCCTTGGTGCTGGTGCTCCAAGTAAATCGTCAATGCTGCTAGCATTGCTCATGTTGGACGGTGGTCTACTAGGCGGTCCAGATGCCAGACCTGGTGGTACTGCACTAGCAACACCAGGAGGCGTCATGGGTGCACCAGGGGTACCAACTCTACTGGGAGGTCCTGAAGGCGGACCTGACATTGGACTCGACATGCCCATCATCGGCGTGGGAGGAGCTCCAGTACTGGAAGCCCTACCGGAAGGCCCAGACATGGGAGGAGCGCCAAGACCGGTTGAGGTACGAGAAGGTGGGCCTCTGGGTGGAGGAGGAGTAGGCGCGCTGGCTTCAGGTGTAGCGCCACCCTTTTTGTTCACCCACTTCTTCAGATCAGGATCATAGTGGAAGCTGTTTTCTTCTCCAAGCTTTGCGCGGATGGGCTTAGTGCCCTGCTGCGGCGATGCCTGGTCAAGATTACCCTCTCCCTTCTTGAACCAACCACTCAGCCAGCCTTTTTTGCTAGCTCCACCGGATTGTTGTTGGCGGTCACGTTCAGCATCTGCCTCTGCAGCGGCACGGAAGGCATCATCAGCAGCTTTATCCGCGTCGCGTTTCTGTTGAGCCTTGAGGGCAGCAGCACGAGCGGTCATGTCGTCATCATCATCATCTAGATCCATAATGCTCTTCTTCTTCGGCTGGGGTGCATCGTCGACGACCTGATCCTCTGGATCAGGCTCTGGTTCGTAAGGTTGATAGGATGATGATGGAGGCTCATATGACGAGAATGGTTCATCAAACGAGGCGGCAGGAGGCTCATATGAGGTGGTGGAAAGCTCGTACGAGCTCAGTGGTGCATAAGAGCTTGGTGGCTCGTATGCTGACGGCTGAGATTTTGGTTCGTCCACCAGGCTAGCTTCAGGGGGGCCATACGATGAAGTTGAGGGTTCGTAGCTCGACGTAGCGGGGCCATATAGTGACTGAGTCGGCTGGTAAGATTGCTGCGCTGGCTCGTACTGTGGTGTCGGGATATCAGCTTCGAACTCATGCTGTGGTATAGCATCGTAGCCTCTGTCTTCTGCTTCTTCGCTGTATTCAGCACCTTCATCACCATACTCAGGAATTGCAGGCGCGTGTCCTCCACGGGGCTGGTAGGGACTTGCGGTCCGTGCAGGCTGAGGTTGGCAGCCGAAGGATGATTCACTGTGCTCCAGAGGTGGACGTGGCGAATAGCGAGATCGCTCTACGCTTGGGCGTGGTGAATAATCCGATACACCCGATTGCACCGATTCTCTCCTCGAGGTTGGCTGGCTGTATTGGACCTTATAGTCTGATACGGCGCGTGCAGCTTCTGGTCGTGGTACACCAAGTTGCTGAGCAGGCTGCGTGTCCGTGGTCTGCTGGCCTTGAGGCAAATAGGCACCAAAAGGCGTACTGCTAGGACGCCGTTGTGGCTGCAGACCGGTGTAAGCTGAATAGCTTGAGCCAGGTCTATCTGGTAGTTCTGGCCGCGTTGACTCAAGCGAAATTCTCGGACTATATGTGCTTCCTGCGTGAGAAGCATACTTACTGGCCGATGCATGTTCTGGAGGAACTCTGGAAGCGGCGGCGTGGATGGGTGCATATCTGCTTGGCGCGGACGTGCCCATCACGGATGGAGAGGAATTGCTTCCATTCATAGCCATTGCGCCATATAGATCTGTGACAGAACCTTGTCGGCTCACGGTCGGAGTGTCACCACTGACCCTGCCGAATGGACCTGCTGCTTGCCCTCCCTCACTACCTGGGCCAGTACCATTCGATGCCCCATCATCGTCGTCACCTGCGACGAAGGTGTTGAAGCGCTTCCACATGCTTCCCGAAACCTTATCTATGGAAGGCTTGGGGATCCAAGAAGAGCTGCTTGGTTGTGGTGCTGATGATAGACATCTGTTGAGATCCTCAACGGAGCTGAGGAGGCCTGCATGGTAGTACGGCGAAGCACGGGTAGAAGACTTCACTGCAGACCCAATGGCTTCGCAGTAAGATTGAGACTCGGCCCTCAGGCCATGCTCTGCCAACGTGAAGGCATGGTGCAGCTTGTAGGCCTGGAGATGAGGGACAACAGGCGAAGATCCCGCAGCGGGAGAAAGAGACAAGAGGTATTCGTATACCTCCGAGAGCAGAATCGCGTCAAGATCGACCGTGAGCTCGTGCGGGTGATTTTGGTGATCAGCCCCAAGCAGCACGAAATCTGACGCGGCGTCGTCCAGACCACCCCACTTTGCGGAGGCACGAGCGAAGAGGAAACAAATGTGCGCAGCTTCGACTCTGCCGTACTTCGAAAGCAGTTTACCAAGAGCAACAATGGCCTGGACATCGTTGTTACTGCGGTTACTAATTATGAGACCCAGCGTGTCACGCCATTGGTCTAAACCATCCAGCGGATTCTTCGCGCTAGGGCCCGATTTGTTGATCATCTGGAAGCCTGCACGAGCAGAAGGCGGAACCAACTCGTCGATACTCTCGTCCCAATTACCGGCAAACACCTCATAAAGTGCAGCAAGTGATTGGGCATTCTCACCAGCGTCCTTGACTTGGGCCCGAACGAACTCCTGTACCACCTGTTTCCAGAGATCGGGGCCGCCCACGGAAGCTATAAGCAAGGCGTGAGACCATAGACGCTGCTCAGCTGCATACCATACGGCATCTTCACGTTTGCCTTCGAGAAGGCGCTTGCGGATCTGGGTCAAAGCGCGTCCGTTCACTGGCTCCGTCTTGAATCCAGTAGCTGCACTACTGACCTCTTCAGCAGGCTCATCCGTTTGGGCAAGGTCCGGCAACAGGATGTTGCGAGCTTCAACTTCAGCAGTAGCATTGCCCTCAATCTTGTTATCGTGCTCCAAGAAAAGCTTAGTCATCTTCCACAGGATGACCTTTTCTTCAACACGGCGCTTGGAAAGCTGAGGCGTGTCGTAGTTGAGTCGAGCCTCCTCATGCAGCTTTGTCAAATCCTCAATCTTGCCAGTAAGCCATGCGAGAACTTCCTTCTTCTTGCCTTTACCCTTCAGGCCGAAAGGACCGGGGAACTTGGCATCACGGTCATCCATCGGCCACGTAGTCTTGCTATCATGTATGGTAACTGACCCGGGCGTACATTTGATGGTAGGTATAGCATGGCCGGCGGCGTAGAATGGAGCTTGTTTGGGGAAACTTGTGACAAGTGCTCCGCTAGGACTCCATCTAAGGATTGGACTGCCTTTCCACCTCTCAAGACCATCTGCAGCGCGCTCATCATGGGGCATGGCATAGCTGAGGTCAGCCGAGAATTGTCTCCGGGCAGGGTGTAGAGTTTGCCTGGTATCTTGCTGGCGCACTATAGTCGGGGATGGCTGTCCAGCAGCTGAAGTAGGACGCTCGACCTGGGTCAGAGCCCTCAGAGGAGCCTTCCTGACAGCATCAGGAGATTGAGTGTGGGGTCTGCGTGGGGGCGATATCTGGTATTCCAATGGGTTTGATTCCTCGGGCGTAAAAGGCAGTGAAGTTCGTGATTCTGGCGATCCTTGAATAGACTGCTCGTGTGGAGTCATGCGAGGCGGCGAGGCTAGCATATGCTGATGTCCTTCTGGCAGGCTTGGCGGGGCATAGGAGCGTGAGCGTACCGGGTGCAGAGGTGCACCATGATCAACTTGCTCACTACCTCGTCTTGAGGGAGGCTCTGGCTTGTGGGCTGAAGTTGTGCCGGGCTGATAAGACACGGAGCGAACAGGCGGCATCTGCACCTCTGGATGTGGCTTGGCTGCGTAGGCCAGAGGGCTTGAAGTTCGGGGCGTGAACTGCTGAACTGGTCGTGAAAGCTGTGGTGCAGCTGTATACGTGTTCTGCGTCTGGTTCGGTTCTTGAGAGACAGGTGGAGCGGGAGAGTAACGTGAACTCGCTGCAGGGGGAGCTGATGGAGGAGCGGGTGAGAAGCGAGCAGCAACAGCAGGTGGGGCTGAAAGTGCAGCGCCGGTCTGAGGTGCTGCTGGCGAGTATCGCCCACTTGCGGGAAGTGCAGGCTGAGGAGGTTGTAGTGCTTGAGGGGCTGCAGCTGCCTGGTCTGGCAATAACGGCAGACGAGCTGGTTGATGCAGACCGCCGTACACTGGTGAAGCTGCGGTACGTGGAGGACCAGCAGTTGGTGGAGGCATGACTGGAGGCACTGTTCCAGGGCGAATTGGCGGAGCTTGTGAAAGCATGGAAGGAGCTGGAGCGTAGACGCCAGATGGTCGGCTTCTCAATTTGGGCACGACAGGAAGGTCGGCAAAGAAACCACCAGAGAGGTCCTTTTTATCTGAAGCTATTGAAGGGTGGGACGGCTGTGATTGGGTCGACGGCGGCGGAGAAGGGGTTGACATGGACGCTGCGGTGGGATTTCGAGCAGTCGGTGGAGGTACTGCAGCCATGCTGCTTGATCGCGGAGGTGGTGCGGCAGCTTGTACTACAGGCGCTGCAGCGGGACGAGCAGTACGGGTACGCGGCTGGACAATGCCTTCGGGCAGATCATAGGGCGAAGCGTAACCACCTTTTGCCTTGTCTACAAAGCTTTGTGAGGATTGTGGGCCAGCAGGTCGCGAGGGTTGCTGCGGGGGTTGCACAGCTGCGGCATATGGAGTCTGGCCATATCCACCGTACGTGGCAGGGGCATTGGCAGCCAAAGCAGGCATGCGAGCAGAGCTGAAGAAGTCTGGGCTGGTTAATGGATTTGGGATGCGTTCACGAGACTGTTGCTGTTGCTGAGGAGTATATCTAGCCGAAGATTGATCCGAAGCGTGGCCAGCGGTTGTGAAGCCTTGGGCTGTTCCCTGCGAATCTACTACAGGCATTGGTTGCGACGGGCTCAAAATGTGAGGCTGAGCAGGGTTGAAGTCGTCCAGAAAGCCATCGTCGTCGTCCGGAAAGAAGGCGCTTGTATCGACTGCATCCGATTCGGCGAGAAAGCCATCGTCATCAAGAAGGTCGTCATCGTCTAGAGCAGCACTCCAGGCAGCGGCAATATCATCTTCTTGTGGCTTGGGGGTCTCTTCATTGCTCTTGATCTCCCGCAACACCTCTTCCACGGCAGTGGTCCGAGAAGCGGCAGCAGGCCCATCTTCGGTAAGGTGAAGTTGATGGGCGGATGACCTATGCTCTGACAGGCGGTGTCGCGGTTGATTCTGGGCTAACGTCTCAAATGTGTCGTCGGCATCAGCATCATCCCAGAAAGCATTGCTCGATTGTTGTTGGCCTTGGTCTGTTGGCTGTTGGTGCTCGGATGCATCTTGAACGCCCAACGTATCAAAAGTGTCACCTCCTGCTTCGTCCCAAAACGCGTTATCGGAATGCTGCTGGGTGTCACGAGATTCCTCGGCTTGATGTTGTTGCTCGGATTGGCTCTGGATGCCCAAGGCATCAAAGGTGTCGTCGGCTTCTTGCTCGCTCCAGCCAAAGGTGTCGGAAGGGAAGTCGGCAGCGGCGTCTTGCTCTATTGCTTTGGCGGCAGCTTCCTGGAAGGCGGCTTCGATGACAGCTGATGGATTTTGTGGTGGGGTAGGAAGTACCTCTGCTGTTGGCATAACCTCTTCATCAAGCAGCGACGCTTTCACACTTTCATGGACAGCTTCATCTGCGACAGTGAGCTCCCCTTGATATTCGTATTCGTAGCCCTGTATTTGACCATCGGCTTCCGCATCTTCTGCAATTGTCGTGAGGTCTTGCTCCGGGATGAGCGTCTCCTGCGATTCTTGCAGATTGGCTTGATCGTCTAGCGCAGACAGGTCGCGAGAAGGCTCTGGAATCAAGACAGGAGTCTCGGCGCGTTGGTCGACGTCATGAGCTTCAAGATGTTGGTCGGCATGTTGGTTGGTATGTTGATCGTCTTCTGGCACAGGATGCTGCTCTGGCTTCGACTCTTGCTCAATCTCTTGCTCTACTTCCTGCTTCGACTCTGGGTCAATTGCTTGTTCGATCTCTTGATCGGTCTCATGCGGTGCGCTAACAGCGACGACAGGCGGCGCATTGTATTCGGAAGCAATATCTGACACCGATTCCGAGGACTCTGGGACGGTCTGGGCAAACTCGGCTGGCGGCGGTTCTTCTGAATCGAGGCTCGCAGCATGGCGTGAAGCATCCGTGTCTAAACCTTGGATGTCCGCGTCTTGGACGGGATTCGTCTGATGTTCGTGATTCGGAGATACGTAGTCTGGAAGGTCTCGATGGTTGATGATGGCTTCCTGGGGCTGGTCGGTTGTCTCTTCTGTCAATGGTAGCTGTGCCTCGACTTCTGCTGGTCGAGGTTGCGCATGCGCTTCTCGCTCGGCAGCATTCCAAGACTGGTTGTAGAAGTCATCAACATCGGTCCGATCTGTGATTTGATGTACGGCAGGTGTTGACTCTACCTCTTCCGGGACGATGGCCGGAGGCTCTGCTTGATTAGGGACATGTTCGTGGTGGGAATCTGGGCGAAATGCGGGATTCCATGAGGCACCCCCGGACGCGTATTCGTGGTCGCCCATGGCGGGATATGAGTTATGCAAGTACCACAGAGCTCTCTATTAGGGGCTGCTATGTTCCGTCAATAAAAAGTAATGAAATGAGTGCCGAGGAGGCCATGGGAGAGCCCCTGTCGGCCAAACACAGGGTCGCGTGGAAGTTATCAAAGCACTCACCTAAGGTATTTCAATGTACGAGATGGAAATCAAGACGATGCATTAAAAGACGCTAAAAGTACAAATACATGAAATGACATCGAGTCTGTCAAAGGCTTTTGTATGAGTAGGTAGCAGTGTGCCTGTAATATCCCGAATATGAATGCGGCCAACTAAGGTTCACAGGTTCCTTACGGTAATCGTGGAGCATCGGATGGAGCGTGGAAGCTAATCCAGAAACGCACGGACCTCATTGAGGTGTGCATTCATCACATGTGAGTTACGTCGGCCGTCCTCGTATACGACCTGAGGCAGCAATAACTTGACAAAGAACAAATTCATATCAACATCAAATCACACTCGGTCATTGATCCCTCAAGTCGCGTATCTCTCGAAAATACAAATATATCACAGTGCAAGACTCTTTTCGCGGAACAGCACGCCAAACACGTCCGCCCAGCCAGATGATCCATGTCAATAAATCACCACAACCGAGCTTCCTACGCCCAGCCGCCGAACCACAACGATGATCATGACTCCGACCTGGATTTGGACTTGGACGAGCTCGATCCCCAGACATCAACATTCCATTCATCCGCCCGCTCTTCCAACACACGCTCTCACCCGAGCTCCGACTTTGGCAACAATATTCCCCTGAAGAGCTTACGATCGGGTGGAAGGAGAGGCTATAGACGGACAACAACAGACAGATATGGGGACAATGATGATGATGATCTAGGAGCGGTTGTCGGTGGGGATGAAGACGGTGACGTTCCGGAGACTCCCACCGATGCAACACCAACTCCATTACTAGGCCGCGGGAATGCCAGTGCCAATAAACGGACATTCTCTGAGCAATCCACTTCCGCTTTTGCCAAATTCAAGGCCTTTCTACACAACAAGTCCTCGGCTAAATCATCACTTCCTGCTACCTCTGACGAACCAGACGAAGAACACGATCCCTCGACCAACCGCATCATCTCGGTCGGCCAACGCCAGTCTGCAAAATACCCTCCCAATGCTGTTTCAAATGCCAAATATACCCCTGTCTCTTTCTTGCCCCGTACTTTGTACAATGAGTTTTCTTTCTTCTTCAATACGTATTTCCTTCTCGTTGCTTTGTCGCAAGTCATACCCGCTCTCCGCATCGGCTACTTGAGCACCTACATTGCTCCTCTGGCCTTCGTGCTCGCCATCACCCTCGGGAAAGAGGCTCTGGACGATGTCGCCAGGCGAAGGAGAGACCAGGACGCCAATTCGGAGAGATACGATGTTCTCGAGTTTGAGGAGAGCGTCGGTGGTCTACCCGTACGCCCGCCAAAAAAGGACACGTCAAACGTCTTCAACAAGAAGAAAAAGGGCAAGGGCAGGAGAGCGAGTGTTGGAGAGTATCGAGAGCAAGATGCCGACGCTGCCCATCATGACATTGCTTCCACAATTGCAAGAGAAGTCTCTAAGCCTTCTAGAGATCTCAGAGTGGGCGATGTGCTGGTCATGACCAAGGATCGACGTCTCCCGGCAGACGTCGTCATTCTCAAGAGCTTCTCGACAGACTCTTTCTCTGCCACCAATGCCTCAGAATCACATACAGCCCAAAACGCCGATGCTGTCGGGGAGTCCGAGAGCGCTCTCATTGACGCCGACCATAACGAATCAATGCCACCACCTCCTCCGCTTGCGAACCAGACGACCACCGACGATCCAAGCGCTGGTGGAGAAGCCTTTATCCGCACCGATCAGTTGGATGGTGAAACGGATTGGAAACTTCGTCTCGCTTCTCCTCTTACTCAAGATCTTCCAATGGAACACTTTCAACGACTGCGACTCACTGCAGGCAAACCGGACAAGAAAGTCAACGACTTCATCGGCACACTGGAGCTTCTTCCCACTCAAAATAAAATGTACGATCCATACATGGCCAAGGACGCTGATAATGAATCTGCTCAAGCCGCTGGTCTGGCATCTGATTCAAAGTCAATCCCTCTGTCCATTGACAACACTGCCTGGGCAAACACTGTCCTGGCATCCAGTTCTACCGTCTATGCCGTCGTCATATACACAGGCCCCGAGACTCGAGCCGCTCTCTCAACCTCAGCCTCTCGTTCCAAAACTGGACTTCTGGAATGGGAAATCAACTCTCTGACCAAAATCCTTTGTTTTCTCACCCTTGCCTTGTCATTCATCCTCGTCGCATTGGAAGGATTCGATACCAAGGATGGCCAAAAGTGGTATGTCTCGGTCATGCGCTTCCTCATCCTCTTCTCTACAATCGTTCCCATCAGCTTGCGAGTCAATCTGGACATGGGCAAGTCGGTATATGCTTGGTTCATCGAGCATGACAAGGGCATTCCAGACGCTGTCGTCAGGACCAGCACCATTCCTGAAGATCTGGGCCGTGTTGAGTATCTGCTTAGCGATAAAACCGGTACTCTGACCCAAAACGAGATGGAGCTTAAAAAGATTCACGTTGGCACTGTTTCCTATGCCAATGAAGCCATGGATGAAGTGTCCTCATATATACGGTCCGCCTTCTCCGAGCTCGATAATCTCTTCTTACCCTCTGTGAACAACAATGCTGGTTTGACCTCAGGTACGCGCTCACGCCGCGAAATCGGTCTTCGGGTGCGCGATCTCGTTCTTGCCCTCGCTCTTTGTCACAACGTCACGCCAACAACAGAAGAATTTGATGGCCAAACCACGACCTCGTATCAAGCATCTTCTCCTGATGAGATTGCTATTGTCCAATGGACTGAGGCTGTTGGCCTTCGGCTTCTCCATCGCGACCGGAAGACCATCACATTACAATTCGCCTCAAATGATCGTATTGTCGTGCGCGTTCAGATCTTAAACATCTTCCCATTCACCTCTGACAGCAAACGCATGGGCATTATTGTCAAATTCTTGTCTAGTGACAAATCTCTGGACTCTGACTCCCCCAGTGGGGACCTCTTCTTCCTACAAAAAGGTGCCGATACGGTCATGACGTCCATTGTCTCGGCCAATGACTGGCTCGACGAAGAGACAGCAAACATGGCTCGTGAGGGACTTCGTACCCTTGTCATCGGTCGCAAAGCCCTCTCCTCGGAGCAATACGCCGCTTTTACTTCGTCCTACTCCAGCGCAGCTCTCTCTCTTCACGATCGTGACAACGCCATGTCGAAAGTAGTGAAGCAACACCTCGAACGCGATCTCGAACTCCTCGGTGTCACAGGTGTAGAAGACAAGCTTCAACACGCCATCAAGCCGTCGCTAGAGCTCCTCCGCAATGCCGGCATAAAAATCTGGATGCTGACAGGAGATAAAGTGGAGACTGCACGCTGTGTGGCCGTGAGCTCCAAGCTTGTCTCCCGTGGCCAATACATTCATACCATTGCTGGGCTGAAGCGCAAGGAAACTGCTTTGGATGCCCTTTCCCTGCTCCACTCCCGCCCAAATGCAGCTCTCCTTATCGACGGCCAAAGTCTAGCAATCTATCTGACTCACCACCGAGAACCCTTCATCTCTCTCGCCGTACGCCTTCCAGCAGTAATAGCCTGCCGCTGCTCACCTGACCAAAAGGCTGCGGTGGCAAAACTGATTCGTGAATATACCAAAAAGCGAATTCTTTGCATCGGTGACGGTGGCAACGACGTCTCCATGATTCAAGCCGCCGACGTTGGCGTGGGTATTGTAGGAAAAGAAGGCCGGCAGGCGTCCCTCGCTGCTGACTTTAGCATCACGCAATTCTCACATCTGACAAAACTGCTCGTCTGGCACGGAAGAAACAGCTACAAGCGGTCCGCCAAACTAGCTCAATTTGTCATCCATCGTGGTCTGATCATCAGTGTCTGCCAAACTGTCTTTTCCGTCGCCAGCGATTTCGAACCCGTTGCTCTTTACCGCGATTGGTTGCTGGTGGGGTATGCGACGTTGTATACCATGGCCCCCGTCTTCTCTCTAGTCCTGGACCGAGACGTTGACGAGAACTTGGCGAACATATACCCCGAGCTTTACAAGGAACTCACGACAGGCCGCAGTCTCTCCTACCGCACTTTCTTCGTCTGGGTCGCCATATCAATCTACCAGGGCATAGTCATCCAAGGCGGTTCGCAACTACTGGTCAAAAACTTCGACACCACATCCTCCGGCTCCTCAGACACGGATGCAGATATCCATTCCGAAAAGGGTTTCATGCGTATGGTTTCCGTCTCCTTTACCGCTCTCGTCATCAACGAATTGGTCATGGTCGCCGCCGAAATCACCACTTGGCATCCCGTCATGATTGGCACTTTGCTCGGCACCGCGGGCATCTTCTTCGCCAGCATACCCTTCTTGGGAGCCTATTTCGATCTGTCTTTTATTGTCAGTCTGGGCTTCGTGTGGAGGGTGCTTGCTGTGGCTGCCGGTGCGCTTGTGCCTGTTTATGCAGGGAAATTGATCGGGAGGGCCGTCAAGCCGCCTAGTTATCGCAAGGTTAGGGGTGTGTAATGTGATGCCACTGCAGTCACCGACTTCAATCAAAGATTGGATGAAGAACGAAGAGGAGTTGATGGAGAGCGCAGTAGAGGAGAAATATGGTAGAGAAAGGTTTTCAATTTGTAGCTTTGTTTCTCTGAACCCTTGAATCTGGAGCAAGGCATATTGCATAGCGTTTCGGCGTCCTTTTCTTTTCTTTTCCCCTCTCCTTGTTCTTTGGTTATGAAAAAGAAATTCTATAGATACAAGTAGTGGTGATTCGTAGCCAAAAGGGCCAAAATGTCACCCAGCACAGGCTACAGGCACAGACACAACTTAGCAAAACAGCACTTTCTCTCACCTCACGATTCTGTTTCTCCTCCTTTTTCGCAAGGACTTCTTTCGTAAGGCCTCTTTTTCGCAAGGACAAGCAGGGAGTCGTCAAGTCTACTGCTCTACTCTGATCACAGGATCACAGTACAATAAATATCTGCACCATTTCTGGCATGTATAAGCAGTAGAGGATGTCTATTGTATATGCCTAAGGGATCGACCTTGTCTTTTGTTGCTATGTTTCAAGCTGGCTAGCAATCAGAGGCATATGATTGCAGTTCAAGTGTCTGGCTCTTGACTGTTGACTCTTGACTCTCGACTCTTGACTCGTGAATCCACAGCACCGCGCCAAAAAGCGAAAGCTGAGCGGCTGGAATCTTGAGCTTGCTCGAGTCATGGGGCACGGGACAGGGACGGGACGGGACACATTAGGTACTGAATTGCGGCTGAGGTGTTCTTAACCAAGGAATGGTAGGGTGTTGTTGCGGCTGGAAATGGTACCTCGGTTGAAGGTGAGATTGGTACAAAGGAGGATCCGGATGCACCTATGGATGGTCGAGTCAGGGGTAGGTGAGATTGGAGGTGAGATTGGTCAATGACTCAAAAGGTGGAGATGGTCGAGATTGGTACAAAGGTAGAGATGGTCGAGTCAGGGGTAAGGTACAGTACAAGTACAGTACAAGTATATGAGCCAAATCAATACACATGCAACTGACAGGGACAGCGTGCTACGACAATACTATATACCAGACAGGAAAAGAAAACGGAGAAAGGAGGAGAAATAAAACATACGACGACTTTCTGAAAAGTCTATATATTGCTTTTGCTATATTATGCGAAATGCTACGTAAGAGAAATAAATATCTGGTATTAAGTCAAGAATCAGAAAGAAAGAAAAGAGAAGAAGAACAAAAAATGTTGCCCCTGAGCCCCCCTTCTTCCCAAAAGATGCCACTTTGAATCGCTAGAAATTGGGCGAGAGATCATGAGAGAGAAAAGGACGTTTTGGTGTGAAAAGGTCGTCAACTCATTCCCGTGTATCGTGCTTCGTTATTTTTTTTTTCTCCAAGCTCAGTTCTCCTCGTCTTGCTCTTCGGGTTCTTCTTGTTGTTCATCCTCCTCGTTATCTTCTTGTTGCTCATCATCATCTTCCTCCTCGCCTTGCTCCTCCTCCTCGTCATTCTCAGTCTCTCCGTTCTGTTCGGCGCCACCATCTGTGTCGTCCTTCTTGTCCTTGGCGTTTTGCGAGTCTTCCATGATGGGCACAACGCTGTCTTGCCTAGCATCAGGGATATTCTCCTTGGTGAGACCCCACTTCTGCATGGCAATCATGATATCAACAGCAAGCTGTCCATTCTTCTTGAGAGCCTTTTCCCAATGAGCTGGGAGACCCTCCCCAAGGACCAGCATCCTTGCGACACTGCCGACGAGAAGTTGACGCATGGGGCTCTCCTGCTCCGTGTTTGAGTAAATGTACTGTACACGTCTGAGAGCAGGGTAGGTGTCGGTCTCCTTGTAGAAGTTGCGCACAGCCTCCAGGGAGTTCTTGGTCAGGCCGTTGATGGCCCACTTCTCGCTCATAAGGTAGAGTTCGAAGAGGTTGCCGAGATCCTTCTCCTCCTTGGGAATAGGTACGGCACTGGAGTAGAGCCAGCCGACAAAGAGACGGAAGGGCTCATCTTCCTCGTCGGGCAGGCCAAAGCTGTGGGACTTGCTCTCTTTTCCTTTGAAGATGTTGTTGAAGAACTTGCTGCGGTGGCAGAGGAGTTTCTCGTGAAGAATCCAGTGCGTGTTCTCCTGGCCGACATAAATGTCAACCATGTCCCTGGAAAGGAGCCTGATATAAATTAGCATATAGCTTGTAAAAGTACAGAAAGCATGTGACAAACTCATTGAGCGGTTTCTCCTGACTTTCGGCCATTGTGAGATTAAATATAGAGTTTAAGAAGATTAAACAAAAGTCTATGCGATTAGATATGGTACTGCGGCTGTTTTCTTGAATGTGCAGGAACTTCAACGATATCGCAAAGATCCAACGAGAGAAGTGTGGCAAGTAGAAATGAGGCGCAGGACGGCTTGATAAGAAACTCGAAGAAAAGAGGAGGCTGGTGAAAGAGATGTCAGCCGCTGGACTTTCTTGTTTCGAGTCCAACCTGGAATCCAGGACCATGTACAATGACGTCGGTATGCGCCGTACGATCGTGGATACGTCACCTCGTGGGAGTTTGTGGGGTTAGTATACTCGGTTCATCTTGCCAGTGCCTGAAATCGCGGAAGTACAACTCAACAGACAAACTTGAAAAGTGCAGAAAGAAGTCGAAAGGGTTGAAACAATGTATGCTCGTTACGAAACATGTTACTCTGTGACCGAGTCAGTGAGCGTCGGAGAGCTTCTTTGACCCCTTCTCTCTACAAGCCTGCAAGCTAAAGTGGTATATTTTATTCCTTATTCGTTTCTGTTCTCGAGGCTGGCCAACGAAATGCTATGGTATAGCCTACAAGGCCCAATGGATCTCGTGATTATGCTTCCAAACCTTTACAACCAGCAAACCTCCAAGGTTAGTGTAAGACACTATCCGGGAATCGTCGTTGCCCGTATACACAAGAGCGTCGACGATCACTCTCCTCCTGAACTCTGCCGAAGATATTCGTCCAGTCAATTGACTCGAGCACAGGGTCTTCATATTCAGGAAAAAATTGCTCGTTTCCACATATAGGTGCGAAGACACGATCCGCACTCGCAAGCCGCCGTGCAAGTATTCGCCCATTCTCTCCATCGTTTGCAATTTTTGCGATTCCGCCACGCATGTCAGTCATCCGCTTCAAGGCTGGCAGATAGTGTGATACATATTTCCCTGTTTCTTGGTTTTGTATGGCAATGCCGGCTAAACACAGTATGGACAATAATATCGGTGTGCTGACAGCACGGTCTGAACACGAAAAGGCAGCATTCAAAGCCTCTATAGCTTTGGTCTGCAAGAAGTGAGAGAGCCGCGGCGTATTCCTTGGGGCGAGAGGATGTGTGACTGGCAGCGCTGTAGCCGCCGAAGCCATGATCGAATAGAATGCTGCGGGCTCGCAGCTTTCAATGCACACTTCGAGTGGCCAGCAAGCGAGTCTCGCACACTGTTCACTGCTCCAATTATGGTTGGCCACATTACCCCAGACCGATCCGGCCCAATGGAGCCCTGTGAGGGTTAGCTTGACGGTCGCAGTGCATGGGCATGTTGCGTCTACTCACAGAAATCAATGAGTGGAGCAAACACGGGCTTCCATGGCACCGGGTAGACGGAGAATGGATTACTTGGGCTGCCAAACGATAATCCAATTGGATACTCTTCGTTGAGTACGGTTTCAAGAAATCCTCTATTCCTGTTCCGTCGAGCATTGCCTTCTCTTTGTAGTTTCCGACGACTTCGCGATTCTCGGGCCGGAGGTGCAGACGCAAGAGATATCGGATTTGCTAGATCACTTCGTGGGCCATCGGCTAATGTCTTCGTTTTCTTCTTGCTGTTTTCCTTTCGCACAGTCCAACCACGGCGAGCTGCGTGGGACCTGATACGTCGCGAATTAGAACCATTGGATGACGATGCTTGATCAAATATGACAAAGCTCAATTGGCCTTTTGTGTTGTCCAGGGCTTGCGATTCTTTCGATTCTTGGTCTTTAGCCATGATCAATGCGAGTGAGGTACGTGCTATCGTGAATATTTGTATCCACTTCACAACATCTGATTTTATGTGTTGAATATTGAATGAGGTCCCAATGTACAAACGGGAACAGAGAAATAGACATGCGTCAAATTCAACTTTCGGTGATTTCACCGTCGCAGCAGGTACCTAGTTGATGTATCTTTATGACCGTGGTGGCCCTGGTGGGTACGGGAGTACGCAACCGATGCCATGGGGTACGGCCTAAAAACTTGCTATAATAATAATGCTAGCAATCTAGTCCTACTGGGGACGGGATGTTGATACCGAGGCATTGTAGTCGGATGGCAAGTTCTGATTGGTTTCAGAAGGGTTGTCTTAACCCTACCCCAAGCAGAGAATGAAAAAGCCCTACTTTACTAGACGCTATATTGGGAGCACCAAACTGTTCGGACTCCGGCACCTCATCGCAGCGATCCCCAAGACTGAGGCGGACCTCACGTGGTGCAAAGTTGGTGCTAACCCAGATTAGCTAACGCATCTTTCAATCGCCGTACTTGCCGTATTATCAATACGTCTTCCCTTTATACTTTGATGGCCAACATCTTATCTTCAGGCCTGCAGTTCCGGAGGCCTATCACCATCACGCCAAATCCTGGTCAATAAAACGCCTTTTGACTACATCTCCATATGGAACATAGAGCAGCGGACTGCTAAATTGTAACGTTCTCCTAATGTGTATTGCAACAAAGCTGCTCATAAGGCAACACGTCTTCTGGTCGGGTCACGGACACCGCGTGGAACATGATGATGATTTAGAGGCCGTTACATGATTTTATTTAACAAGATGGTTACAGCATCCACTTCAAAGCCCCCACGCCTCCATCCAGACATCCATCCACGTCAGATCGACAGGACCCAGGTTTCGAAAAGCTTGACTAGCCTTAATCGCCCGACGTATCTCCATTTCGCTGCCCAGACCACTGTGGATGTCTGTCCCAACCAACCCCTCATATATGTCGATCAGTCTGATTGCAGGATTGTCAGTATTGAACTCACCTCCTCCGACAGTAACGCCTGCGCCCTGCTTCTCCACACGGCTTAGCCATTCTTGCATTGGCAGTATATCGATACTGCTCCGGCATGTTTTTTCTAGACGCGACTTGATCAATGGCAGCATATCAATTTTCCACGTCTTCTCTGGTTGGGTTGTCTGAAGGTTGGTCACATTGAAGATTGACGCGGTAGATGTCCTTCCTGGCTCTTTTCCATCTCGACACGCGGCGATATCAAGGATTATGTTGGCCGCCTGAGTAACAGGCACCCACCTCAGCTTTTCCATTGCATAAAGACATGCGGGTAGTGCCTTGACGGTAGCAGAACTGCGGATTATACTCGGTATCAGCTCATTGGCAGCCCACATACTGCCGCTGCTATGCTCGGACCTCTCATCCGGTGATGGTCCAGCAATTTGACCAAATCTAATGATCTTCGATCGTGCATTCGAAGCGCCCGATGCCGCAGCCATGTCAAGAATTTGTTCTGCCAACCATTTGCTTCGCCCATAGCCTCTTTCGGTCGGAGCTGCAGGGTCGCTGATAATGTGTTCTGGTATCACACTTGCGTGTCGCAGTACTGAGGATAAGCTTGAGACAAAAACAATTTGTGGGCGACGCGTAGCCATTGCAGAAAAGTCAACCAGCTTTCGCACTCCTGCAATGTGGCATTCGAAGCTTGCGTCTTCTCCTTCATGGCCTGGGGGAGACTGGAGTGGGAGGTGAGCATTCACGGGCCAGGCATTGTGTATCACTGTTGAGACTTCCTCGAGCAAGCGTGCGTAGGCACGACAGTCTAGCACTCCCAAGTCTCTTGCATCGAGGCACGGCGTTTGTAAGAATGTGACTCTGGTTAGCATTTGCTTGTCTGCAGGAAAGGCCTCCAGGTATTTGGCTTTCGCATCGAAAGAGCGGTCCAAACAGTACACATGCTTGGTCTCTGTGTCTCGAAGAAGCGCCCGGAGAAGATGTTTGCCTAAAGACCCGGTGGAGCCTGTCAGCAAGACTACATTCATGGACGGTGACACGGCCTCGCTATTTCTCCGTTGTCTTGGTCTCTTTGGAAAACCCCTAGTATACCGCTCGAGTAAGACTTTGCGGTCTTGGTCCCAAGCCTCCCAATCAGCTGTCACAGCATCTTGACTGTTGAACAGAGCAATCAAAGCTGCAGCCAGTCTGGCGATGGATCGGTTCTGATAGAAGATCGGTGGGCCAACTCGTTTTGCCCCGCCACCGGTGGCTTTCGTGGGGTATCTCAAAGCAGCGTTGACAAAGCTGACCATCTCAGCTACCTTGAGTGAATCCAAGCCATGTGCAAATAGATCTGCTTCCGGACTAAGACGTTCTCCAATGGTAATAGTACTCGAGATTGCATCATGAAGGAAACTTTCTACCGATTTGGGACATCGCACGTCCAGATTGAGATGACATTCTGGGGTGGGAACCTCAGAGTGAGCATAAACAGCAGCAATCTCACTTTGTAGACTCTCCTCGGTCTGATGACGACGGATAGTCCCCTTTGGCGTCTTCAGAAAGGGATTGTCCGTTACGATGATGAATGACCTGCTAATTTGAGCATAGGCCGGTGCTTGTAGATTTGCCTTTTCGATCAATGGCCACAAGTTGCGGACGAACCCATTCGACACTTTTTCCGGATCGCGCATGCTAACCACCAGAGCTGGCTGTATGCGACCTTGTCCGATGACCAGAGCTTCGGCAACACCCGAATGGCTTGTCACAATGGCCTCAGTCACCAAAGGGCAGAACTTCTCTCCATTGCTGAGCGTGATGATGTCATCAATACGGCCTTCGAATTTCCACAGACCTGGTTTGGAAGGATGCTGAGAAAACGTGTCTTTGGTGTGGTACTCTGCAAGGTGAGGGAAAACTTCAAAGCAGGGCTGGGGCGTGCCTCCTTGAAATCGCTTTATGACAAGTTCATGCAGATCATCTCTCCCGATTGCCACAAATGTAGCACCACTGGCTGGATGAAAGGTGAAGTACTGCCAATCAATGTTTGGATCCTCGAGCTTGAGTTGCAACATCAAGCCTGTCTCAGAAGATCCATAAACGTGGAGCAAATTTACATCAATCGACCGCAAAGCATCGCCCACCGATCTTGGCATTGGTCCGGAACCACAGAAGATGGTCGACAAGCTCTCCAAACACTTCCTTCGGGTAGGCAAAGCACAAAGCTCCTCGAGTACTGAAGGCGCTGTGCCGAGCACATCTGCATCGCCGTGAAGCAAGCAGCTTTCGACGACCTCCGCCGTAACTGATACACCGGCAGGGGGAAGCAGCATTACCGCCTTGAGGAACAGGCTCTTCATGACCGTGAACAAGATTGCTCCTGCGTGGTATAGAGGTCCGGTATAGAGGCAACGAATACCCGGCCTTAACGGGGCGAAAGTAAGGATGCCTTCCTTTGCAAATTCATCTTTGAACCGATCCTCATACGCGTAGTAAGAGTGGGGGAGCTCGATGGCCCTGGGTTCGCCACTGGTGCCAGAGGTATGAATGACCACAAATGACTTGTGACACTCTTCCGCGAAGGTTTTGTTGTATGCATATCTTTTCACGGGCCAGGGGTCGAGAATCTCGTGCTGCTCTGGGACGACATGGATTGTGTACTCTGCACTTCCGAAACAGCTCAACGTCTCCTTCACCTTTCGCAGCTCGCCCTCAGCACACAGCACCACTTTACAATCAGTCGCTTCGTACAACTTTCGTTGCGCACCGTCGGCATTTCTGAGTGATGGTAGAAGCAATCTATGTCCGACTTTGACGGCAGCGATGAGGAACACCAGATACCGACTGTCTGTTGGTCCGAGATAGGCCAATGTCCTGGCGCCGTCCACACCACACGCACCCCCAACTTGATTCACAATCCACCAAGCAGCACGATTGACTGCGTTGGCGAGTCTGGTGTAATCGATGTCTTCAAAGATCTCTGCCGAATCCAATTCTCTTGGTAGGGATAGCCAAATGCCGTGAGGATCTGTGGCAGCGAGCTCGTCAATGACTTGCGGTAGGAGACGCTTGCCCACAGGAAGCAGTTGAGGGTTGTTGTTATCATGTCTCATCCCGTTCGTCGAATGACCATGAGTGGAGGATGGACGACCGGCTTCACGGATGTATGCTTTGTTCTTCTTGGACGACGGATTCATGCTATCACGTTTTGAGGCAAGGACCCCACCTGTACCAGGCCCTCCATTCTCTCGCTTCACAGTCAACCTTGTGGTAGGCATCCTCTCTTCGCTACAGTGAATACAGGGGGGTTCTCAATGCTTCTCCTCGAAAGATGAGTATAATCCTGGTCCGTCTTCAACAGACACCAGGTAGGGTTCGAATTGTAAGCATTGACAGATTGAGATCCTAGAGCTTTGTCAAGGTAAATATTGACTTCGTTCATCTACTAATCCCCGCGTCGAAGATCTAGCCATCTTGATCTAGGGAAGGAAACAGCATCATAACCCCTCATCATGCATATATCCGTCGCACAGCCTGCTTCGCGACAGAACCCAATGGCTCGGACCGATCGAGCACAGAGCGATGGTGGTCGGAGGGGCGCTGAACCGAGCCTCATACATGAGATGACCCGTCCAAAAGCGCCGAATCCAGTCTTTCCACCCCTTCGGATTGACCGGAAGCCTCATCTAAGTAGTACCAAGTACCAACAAGGCATCCGGCCTCGCACAGAACTCCTCGAAGCCTCAAAATCCAGGCACCCGGATCGGTACGACGAGCGCAAATCCTCGGCATGAACTTGTTGGTTTGCCATGTCGAAATCGCCATGTCCGAGATAAGCCAATGCAGCTCTTTCGCATGCAGTGCAGTGTGCATGCTCGATTCTCGACCCCGAACGCCCGTGCAACCAATGCAAATCCTGCACATACCCTCGCACCGCACCGATCACTCATGTCGTGATCAGGGAGAATGGAACGCCTTGCCATGGCAACCCTTTAGGCGCGCTAGCTCTTCAACCGGCCACCCTACCTCTGTCTGATACAAGGCCACATCACCATCCGCACCGTTTTGCCTCCCACCCCCTTAACCGAATCTGCCTTAACGAAACTCGAGGCGCCAGAATGTACGCCATCGTTTGCTCTCCCGCTGCTTCCCCTATCTATCAACGATGACTCCATGCACCTTCTTCCCACATCATTCAGTACATCAGAACCAATCATCCACGTCTTTCTCTAGAACGCCTTTGCGCGAGGATATCGAGTAACTCACCAAGTAACTCACCAAGTAGCAACTCACCAAGTAACTCACCAAGTAGCAACTCACCAAGCAACACTCACCAAGCAATACTCGCCAATCAGATCGTCCCCATACATGCATTCATTCCTTCCTGCTCTCTTTCGCTTTTCAGGAATCATGATCTACATGAGCTAGTCTTCTTTTACTCGGTTGTACAGAGATATTTTCTCGTAGTCGTGATGTGTGTTATTTCATATGCTGTGAGTTCTCGTGATGTGTGATTTCATACGCTACAGACCCTCGTGATGTGATTTTCAACACCTTATGCTATGAAAATGAGCAAGGCAGCAGAACCGAATGTCCACGGAGAGACTTCTAACCCACAGATGCATACAGATGTATTGATGGATAGATAAGTTCGAAGAACGCCATATTAAGCAGCAGGCAGGCAGGCTGAATTCCTACGAATAATTTGTGGATTTCATGGACAGGGTCGCCTACCTTACACCCTTTCCCTTTGCATACGAGCTTGAGTCTGTTTCTATTTTTTCATTGCGATTAGGGGCGAAGGACTCATCAAATGAGAGCAGGGGATTTTGTTGTTTTGTTTGAGTCGAGGTATTGGTACTTGTGGGGCAAATTGCATATACAGCACATGACACGGATGATAGCGCGACACAGAAAGAAGGATATAGTTGTTATGCGTCTCTACTTTCGAAGCTATCATATATGCAATGGCAACCTCAACATGTCTCGGAGCTCAGATCGCCTTGATTGCTTGATCCGCAGATCATCTTGTTCATCAACAAGATCGTATGCTTCTTGGCAACCACGACGTGGTAGAAAATCAAAGTCTCTCATTTCAGAAAATAGCCGTGCCATTGACGTGCGAACCCACTCCGCCTGGTACATTTGCAGGGGCGGCAGTGAAGAAAAAGGTCCATCTGTTCTTCTGCCTGCAGGTCTCGGCGAGCTTTTCCAGATCTAGCATCTCGCCTAGAGGCATGCCCCAGAGAGCCAAGATGTACTCGTGGAGATGGTACTCTGCATGTCAGATCAGCATGTTGTGAAACAGAGACAGAGAAGTGGTCAGTCATGATATCATACCTTCGTGAGTGGGCCAGGCCTCGAATGTCAGAGCGTCTCCTGCTACGGCGCTGAAATAGCTATCGTGCAGCCAGTCCACTACACGCTCTTCCTGACTGAGACCGGCCCAACGCTGGCCGTCATCTTTGCCTGCAGCGTGTGGTCTCCTGGCTAGGTCGTTGCGTTCTTGTGGTGGCTTGCTGTGGTAAGCTTCGACGAAACCGGTACGGACGAAGAGGACATCTCCGATCTTGATGTCGCCTCCTTCTGCAGCAGGCCTGATGTCCATGCCTTGATCTTTACCACAATGGTGAAGCTCCTCATAGCTGATGGGGTAGTACTCATAAGGATCATAGACGATACCCTTTTTATGAGCATAGCCCCTGTAATCCAGAAGCACGCCTCTGCCAGCAATGCCATGTTCGGCCCAATGATGTATCGAGCACTTGTGATTGGCCTTTGGGCCAACAATATCCTCACCCTTGGCACCGTTGTAAAAGGTGCCAGAGGGGATATGAGCAAAGTGGCGGAAGCCATCCCACTGGGTACTTGCTTGGGTATTGAGGGTGTACAGATCATCATAAGCGATGTTCTCGACGATGGGCTTGATCTCGTGTTTGAACTGCTCGCGATGGAATGCAGGGACCTCCGGCTCAGTCAAGGGAAGATTGACGGGGACGATCTCGCCTGAGCGGATCTCCTCTGCAGCGGCGGCAACACGAGCAGGCGTCAACAGATTCAGCCTGCCGATTTGGTCATTGTCACCCCAGACCCAGGCGGCGCCTTCTGGTGCACCTGTCCGAGAAGGGACTTGTTTGCGGGTGGGAAATATGGTACAGTCAGGATCAAAAGGGATTGTGGTTGCAGTCTTGTTCATGGTCAGGAAGTCCTTGATTTGGGTCAGGCGTTCGCCCGAGGAATCTTTTGGAGACGCCATTGTGGTATGAAAAGAGGAGGAGGAGGAGGAGGAGGAGGAGGAGGCTTGGGCGCTTGACAACAAGCTACGAGTACAGGCATTCAACTTATGCTTCCTAGCCGCGGCCTGGCACGCCTGGCACGCCTGGTATAATCATGTTCCCCGCTTCTGGTATATGCCGTACCACGTCACGTCGATGAATGTGCCGCATCCCGCCAACGTCATCTTGTGCGTTGACTGTACCGTGGAAGGTGAGACGCGAGCTGCTGACAGGTTAGGCGTGCCACTAGGTGTAGTGTTCGAAAGGAGTGACACTGTTGCTCGGGCTTGGCAAGGTACGGAGCTTTGGTCTGGCACGATAAGGCTCGGCTACGATAAGGATTGACTGACATCACAGCCGAGTAGTGCATTTGTTTCGAGCTTGCCACTGGTTGCATGTTGACACACACAAACACTAAACATGTTCAAGAAAAAGCCAACAGTCTGTGCCACACACTCAGAGTCCGGTGATGATGATTGCTAACCTCCACAGGTCAAACCATTGGCACCTCTCCGCTCCTCGGACCGTCGCCGAACGGCAGATCAGATCATTGCCGAGTATGAACTCAAGCCCAAGACACAAAACGACACCACCCCCGAGGACAAAGCAGCCGCCACTGCTGAAACCAGCAATTTGAGAAATGCCTTGCTGCCCGACAATGTTCAGTCGGCAAGATTCACCACGACCCATGGTCCGGACTTGAAGCAAGTCTCGGGCACCGTCTATGTCGGCACCCACCCTGGACATGAACAAAGAGTGCTCTGGTTCAAGATCGAAGATACCCTCTACCCCACAGTCTACACATTATGGCGGAATCCGGGCATCCTCCCACTACTCCACACTCCCGAATTCGTGGTCAATAAGCTGCAAGGTGGAGCCGACTTGATGACACCTGGTCTGCAAAACGGTCCTCCATTTCCTGCAAAAGCAAAGAAAGGTGCTGTCGTAGCAATCGCCAGCTTGGAGAATCCCAGTGTGCCTGTCACGGTTGGGAGATGCGAGATTGATGTCAGCGCACTTGGCTCTACTCAGGGCACGAGGGGACATGCAGTGCAGACCATGCACTGGGCAGGCGATGAGATCTGGTCATACAGCACTTCGAACAAGCCTGGTCAGAACCCTCCTGATCGTCTTGACGGATGGTTACCCGACGACGTCAACGAGGAGGACATTACTGGACAGACAGCTAGCTTGACCCTCGCAGATGAAGATGAAGGTGGCGTGGCAGCTGGTGGAGATGCTACTGGGCAAGAAGTCGAGGAAGAAGGCCAAGAGGAAGCAGTTCCGATGACTAGCAAAGAAATCGACGACGCCTTCCGGAAAGCCTTCCTGTACGGCGTTCATCATCACGTCACAACCAACCACTCGCAACCAAACTACGGCCTCGTCTACCCCCTCTCTCAATCCTTCGTCATGGCAAACCTCGTCCAACCTTTCCTTCCCGCCTACACACCTGACCAAGCGACCCAATTGCAAATCAAAAAGACGTCGTATAAGAACATCCGCAAATTCATCAAGTCCTTTGACAAAGAAAAGATAATAAAGTCCAAAGAACGCGACGGCAACGAAACAACAATCATAGACATCGACTTTGAGGACAAAGCATTCAAAGACTTCCAACCCTACCGCCTACCGAAAACGGAAACTCTCTCGGGAACCGCTCAAGGTCGCGGCACCAAAGCAACGACAACAACAGAGCCCGACTCCCAGGACCCCTCAATAGGCCAACGCCTAACAAAACAAGACCTATACAAACCAAAAGACCGTCTCCTCCCCTTCTTCGCCGCAGCACCCCAATCCCAAACATTCTTCACAGCCCAGGAGATGCGCCCCCTGATAACCGCCTACATCGAAACCAACAACCTCATCTCCCCAACAAACAAGCGCTTGGTAATGCTAAACCCAGACCTAGCCAACGCCCTCTTCGACGGCACCGACCGTCTAGACAAGGAAGTCCTAGCCAAAGGCAGTGTACCCAGGGATGCGCTAATCGACCGCATCCTCTCATCCAGCGTACCCCACCACACCATCACCTCCTCCACCTCCCCCACAACAAGCAGACCCAAACCTGGCGCGGCACCGAAAATAAAAATCTCGCTCGAGACTCGCTCGGGGAATAAAACAGCGACCAAAATCTCAGGACTGGAAACCTATTTCATCCCGCCCCAGCCGCTGGCAGATGAGTTAAGGAAGACTTGTGCGGGTAGCGCGAGCGTGGAGGTGTTGCAGGGAAGTAGTCCGAGGAATCCGGTTATGGAGGTTATGGTTCAGGGACCCCAGAGGGATGCTGTGATTAAGGCGTTGGGGAGGAGGGGTGTTAGGGGTCAGTGGATTGAGTTTATTGACAAGACGAAGAAGGGGAAGAAGTGAGGTGGTGTGGTGTAGGTAGGGTTTGGACGTTCGCTCTTGCAAACACGATGATGAATGAGCTCGTGCAGGTGGGGACATTTCGAGAACGGTTTCTTGTCGGGATTAGATGGATGGGTATTTGTCGCCGTGGCCATTTGGTAATGCTACCAATCTACCTACCTACCATATTCTTGATTCCCACCCATCATATGATTGTCATTACTCGTGCATCTCGTGCCATCCATGGCACACTATCGTGTCCGTCGCATGCGCGTCGTGAGCTCCTCAAGTGCCAACCGCTCAGTCCTCAGGATCAAGAGTACCAACCTCACCCTTACCATCACCATCACCAGCCACACCATCCCCCTTCATCATCAACATCCAGCTCACCCCTAGCAATCAACTCCTTAGCAGTCCTAGCGCCCTTAACAGCAAGCTCATCAGCAGCAATATTCCCCTCATCATCCGCATGGCCCTTAATCCACACAAACTCGACCTTCGACCCGCTCCCCAACTCCGCCCTCTCCTCCAACAACCCCAATATCTTCTCGACAAGATCTCGATTCTCGACCGGCTTTTTCTGCGAATTCAACCACCCGTTCTGCCGCCATTTCGTGAACCATTCCGTCACGCATTTGATGGCGTAGTTGGAGTCGGTGTGGATGCGTATCTGCCGGTTCCGAGGGGACAATTCGAGAGCGCGTTGGAGGGCCGTCAGTTCGGCGCGTTGGTTTGTTTGGCGCGGCCCGACCAGAGCTTCGGAGAGGTTTTTTGGGGACGAGGGCCCGAAGTAGACGCCTATTCCTGCTACGGCGCCCAGGGCTCCGTTGCCTAGGGATGAGCCGTCGGTCCAGATTTTTAGGGGTGAGGTGGAGACGGGGGTGGTGGCTTGCCATTTTGTTTTGTTTAGGTGCGCTGACGTCTTGTATTCTACTTTGCCTGTTATGGGGTTGAGGGTTATGCGGGGATCGAAGCCGTCGGTTGCGTCTGGGGGGAGTGGTCCTTCGCCTGCTTCGTATTCGAGGTCTTCTTCTTCGGGCACCGGAGTGGCCGTGTCTTTGCCCGTCTTGCGTCTCTTTGCCGAGGGTGGGTTTCCGTCATTTGAGGATGAAGGCGCTGGCGATGGCGAGACGTGTTCGGGTTTTGGTGTTGGTGTGGCGCCGGCTTGGAATTGAGAGTCGTCGCCTTTGGTGAAGGCTTCTGCTTCGGCGTACGAGGGGAAGGCCCTGAAGCGCGGTGCCTTGAAGCCTTTGATCTGAGCCTCTGCTGATTCCCAATCCGTGTATACGCCCGGCACATGACCGCTTCTGACGCCGTAGTATTTGGTTGGTTTGTTCTTGGGCGGTTTCGGTGCGGCTTTCCGCGTTGGAGCTACTCCGTCCAGAAAGTTTTGTGCTTCGGTCAATGTGGTGAATGACTTGACTGCGGCGATTGTCAGTTGGTGAGGTGCACACTACCGGGATATCCAGGACATTAGACTCACAAACAGCGCCCTTGAAACCCTTGACTTGTGCCAGACACTCGTCCCAGCTGTGGTAAATGCCAGGCTGTAGTCCGGCCTTGACGGTATAGAACTTGACAGGCATCTTTGTCCGGATCACACCTACAAAGGCGGAGATATTTTCGAGGATATTTGGGGCTGCCCCTTTCGGTGCTGCGTCCACCGTTAGTCCTAATGAATTTATCGACGTGTTGGATGCGAATTTGACTTACTTGCACGGCGGAAAGAAGTCCAAAGACAACCGCCGTGAAGGCTTGCTTTGAATTGACTGCACTCCAATCGGAATGAGCCGTATCCTTGTTTGCTCTTGGAAAGGCGGGCGCGTTCGATCACGCGATAGTGTAGCTGCAATATGCAGCTTTGTGGAGTGAGAAGGCGGAAGTGGGGAATGTTGGTTGGCTGCTTCGTCGGGCCTTGTTTATTTCTTATCTTTATGGATACGAATCCCCGAGCTACATTTCACTCGCGATTCACTATGACTTTCTTGTCTTGATCTTGGAAAGATAAGGTATTCTTTGTTTGCTTGTCAAGCATGTGAAAGTGTATCGATGCTTTTGGAGAGGCGGAGAAAGCTTCCACCATTGAAGCTCGGACCTGCAAGACAGAGAAGTCTTGCCTACACAAAAACCGAGTGATTTCATAGATGTATTGTTCACATATCAATACTTCTCTAACATACAGTACTAGTTTTGAGAATACATTGTAATGTGGAGATTGTGAAGCAGTGATCTCAAAGGGATACGGCGTCTGCATAAAAACTAGCGACTTGTTTGATAGACATTAATAGACTAAATACTTTCTAACTTTATGTAATAATAGCCTTATATCGATATGTAAGCGAGTCCAAGTGATTCTAAATGAACTGATATATGTTATTAACATTCAAGTAAAGGCAGTTCAAACGTGCTCAGACTGTCGTCGATATATTATTATTGTTATTATCCTCAACCAAGTTTGGGAAATAGCTTTTATCTTGGCGTATGCAAGACTTCTTTCTGTCCTCCACCCTTGGACTATCTGCACACTTTATCACAAGGGACTTGATTGCTTCTTACATGTGACAGATTTGGTACTGTTTGATTCCGAGCTAGCCTCGTGTGGTGAACTCAGGATAATAAAAATTCAATGAACCTGAAAGTGCTAGGTTCCACGCTTGAAGATTAAGAAACTTTTGCAATATGTGACCTCTCCGGCCATCTTCTCAAGCTCGAGGTCCATCAATCGACCTCTACCATGAGGGAACCAATCCATGTCGGCAGCTCAAACCCAAGCCCTGCATGCCTGCATAGCCTCTGTCAGAGGTCCTTCGAGTATCTCTCTGGCTTCGGCGACATTCTGATTGAGCTGCTCCCGCAATAGCTTTTCGTCCGGATCCTCCACTGCCTTGTCCTGGCAACAAGCATTGAAGCTCTCGTGAATATGTGTAAGGACACTTTCCACGTCCTTGTTGAAACTGTGGAGTCTCTTGGAAAGTACTTCACTGAAGCGATGACGCAGCTCATCGTGTACGTCCATCCAGAATTGGCTGACCCCGGTGAGCTTCTTGTACATGGCCATGGGACGACCAATACTCGAGCCCTGGCCTAGGAAGAGTGTCAATATCTTGTAAGCACGACAGAAGAACGAAAAGTCCTACCTTTCATGCGACTGATTGGTTCATAGATTTCCGCCATGCATGCACTGACGATGGAAGTATCGGTATTAGTGGTGGCATCAACCATGATCTCCTTACGCTTGGTCAGCCAATTTCGCTATCGCATTTCCTGTCCTTGAAATCTTACTTGATGCGTCTTCTGAGAATTTTAAAGCATCTTTCGACAGCATTCTGAAGTACCGGTCTCTCAAGATCAATCTTCTTCAGGAATGGACTAAGAGCCATATATGACGCTTGGGGATCGGCTGCCAGAGGTCGTCAGCATGCACTTCAAAAGCGCCCCGAAATTGACTGACCTTTGATCTTCTCCTTGACACCCTCCAAAAGCTCATCCAACTTGGCCCCAATAGGCTCCTCGTCCTCATTACACGTCTGCATCAGCCCGTCAAAGACCCCAACGAGATCTGGCGCCATGATTTGGAGCAGCTCATTGTTCCAGGAGACCTCGGGCTTCGCCTTGGTTCCTTTGCGGTATCCCTTACGACGCAACTGCGCAAGATATGCGCTGCTCTTGAAGTCGTTACGCCACCTGTGGCATAGTGCGCCTGCCTTGTCGATCCAAACCGGCTCTCTGACCTTCATAGGGAGCAGGATCTTGGTCTGCTGCGTGTCAACATCGTCTATCAAATTGGAACGTGAGAAGCTTACCCTGATTTCGATCTCGAGTTTTTGAAACAGCTCCTGAGCGATAGGAGGAAACGCGTCGAGAGGCTCCATCACAATCTCTTCCAGTTCCTCTTTTCTTTTCATGTGCGTCTTCGCACACCACAGCTCAAAAGAAACGAGAAGACTCGGTAGTGCCGTCTCGACATGGAATATGGCGTCGTTGAAGCGGCCTTGACCGGTCGCCAGGCGGAGGTGCTTCCGGAGAGCTGGAATTTGGGTCGCCTCCAAAGACAATCTTGGGCGTAGAGATCGCTCGTAGCCGGTCTGGTGTCTCTCGTATGCTTTATTGGAGACACAAAAGACAGCGAGTGGGCAGGAATCCCCCGTGAGATAGTCATATGAGATCTTCAAGCTCTTGATGACCTTTTTACTACGCATCGTGATGCGGTGTTCTACCTGTGCGGCTTCTGCATCGAAGATCTTACCCCTACAGAGTTCTGCAGTCAGTATGCGATAAGAAATTACAATGTTCGTATGGGATCTTACTCCATTTCTGCCATGTCGTCGTAGAGTTGCAGTTTTTGACCTCGCTTTGCCTTCTTCATGCTATTCTGAAGCTGTTTATACTCCCTTCTCAGCTTGTCGACAGTGTCCTGCGCGTCCAAGAGCTTTTCGCCCTCTCGACCGTTCCTTGGACGTACTTGTTGGTCTCCAATCACATCACTGTATGTGCAGACGACAAACGCTCTGCCAGATCCTTTCTTGGCGTATCCTTCAGTGAGATACTTGGTGATAGTCTCGTCGTCCTGGGCGCGGGAAATGTTTGCAACCACTAGATAGTGAGTACAATCCGACAACGCCTTAGAAACCGTCCTGAAGCGGACCCTGTTGACGTCTCGAAGTCCAGGCAGATCCACCAAGATCACGCCTTCGTCCAGAAGGCTAGAGCTAAGTCCAAATCTGTAGGACGTTAGAAATTATAATCTCAATGACCTCGCGAAACTTACTTGATTTTCTGGATCAAAGGCCAAGGAGATGGATCTTCATCTTCAACTTCCTCCTCGTCCATGGCGTTAAAGGTGTATTGTCTGAGCTGCTGAAGAAGATCTTGAGGCGTTGATGCCTCAACGATGGTGCTGGAAAAATCTGCTGTGTATCTACTCAAAACTGCTTCAGACCAGAGCTGCGTTGTCTTGATAGTGTTCTTTTCATCAGCAGGAGAACTGGCTTTAGCGAGGAATGCCTTGGTGGCATCTTCACTTTCACACTCTGGGTGCTTCTTGAATAAGGCGGTCAGGGTTTGGACTGCAGCGTGACCTGCAAGACTTCGATTCTCGTGCTCCTCGCTGAGTTCTTGAATGTCAGAATCAGTATCTCGTTCGACTGAAACCGCTGCGTGAGCCTCTTTGAACAGCCCACTAAGGACAGCTTCTCTCTCCTTCGTGTCATAGTACTCGATCTCAGCGCGGAAAGGCTTGCTCTGTTTTGGAAGTGTCCTGGTAAATTCCTGCACTACCCAAGTGCAGCTCTGTCCTAAGTCACCCTGCGTGTTCAGTCAGTGAGAAGTCCGCCATCACCCACGGTTGGTGCACTTGCCTTCCGAGCGAGAATTCCAACTCCTAACAGAGAGTTGACAAGTGAGCTCTTGCCTGCTGCCATGTCGCCTACTAGTGCTACCCGGACTTGTTCAGGAAATCTCGCCTTGCGACGCTTTTTTAGCTCCTGCTTCAGTCCTTCCACGTTGCCGTCTGTGTATGCAGTGGCAGAGAGTGGTTCACGGAGCAGTTCGGCAATCTTGTCAATGCCGTTCTTCACATGCTGATATGTAGGGGAGTAGATTGGACACCTAGGCATCTCTTCATTCGAACAGTCGTGACCTGGTATCATGTCTTCATCATCGTCAATGTCTATAGTTGACATTCCATTGGTTGAGGAAGTCTGAGGAGGGGCGCGCTCTGATTGTTCCTGAGGTATTGGTGTACCATTTGATGAAGCGCTTGATACTGCGTAGTCCGACGGTGTCCCTGGCTGAAATAGAGGCGATTGCTTGCGATCGAATCCAGTATGATTCGACATACTCATGATGTCCTCGTTGATTCGAGATCCAGGGATGGACATATTTGGCACTATAGGCGCCAAGATGGCCGTCGAATTGTTGATGTTAAGATGTGCAGAGGACATATTAGTAGCTCAAGTAAGAAGAGGAATAAGCAAGAAAGTGGAGCAAGGTGGTTTCAGATGACTTGTTGACTTGATGTAGTTCTCTGTTGCGACCGTTCAGGTATAAGGAAGTCAGTTCAATGATGAAGTAAGAGGATGTAAGAAGTATCGAAAGAAGTAGTCGTGACGAGCTGTATAATGATTTGAGGAAGGGGTTCCTTTATGAAGGCGAAGGTTAGGAATGCAGAAGTGGCTGATGAGATGTATGGGAGAGCAAGGAAGATGTCTTGCGAAGATGAAGTGAAGTTAGAAAGATGGCACGTGAGATGGATAAATGAGCAACTTGAGCTCGATGTGAGTTGAGATGACGAATGTTTGTGGCATGGATAGTAAGGGAGGTAGATAGTAAGGGAGGTAGATGGTAAGTGAGGTAGATGGAAAGTGAGATAGATAGTAAGTGAAGTGATAGAACGAATATTGAAGCAAGTTAGATCTAGGCATGAGTTGCCTAAACAGATCGACTAAGTGCTCGATGTTTGACTGAGGTATCGGAGAAGGAGCACTGTCCTGCCAAGGAAGACTGCAATAAGTGATGACGGCGAGGTTTTCCAATGGACGAACGGAAAAGATCACACTTTTGGCGGTATGCCGGATTATTTGGGGTGGAAAGTGGCGGAGTAGCTGCAAATGTGTATTTGGTCCAGAGGAAGTTGCGGCACTCACCCTTATAGAGCCTTCGGCTGGCCTAGCCAAGACTCGCAAGTTTACATTAGGAGACCTACTTCTGATCTGCACGAACGGGTTCTCAACCATTATACCACCATGGTCAAAATGGCAGCGAAGGATGTGGGTAAGGATTTCAATGTTGAATTTCCAGGCTTCCCGGTGGATGAAGAGTGAGTTGTGGTCATGAACACGCTAGTGAGACGTTGTTCCCAGGCTCCCGATGTATTTCAGCTCAATAGCAAGCATAAAATTACATGACTCTGGCCAGTCCAAAGCTCTTGATGAAGCCAATCCGGCCTTCTCCTAGAAACCCCATACGCCAACCCATGCATTTACACTTATCAGCAACAACCGCCCTGAGCACTCTTTTTAGCACCGCCAGCAGCAACATCGTTCATACCCAAGTTGATCGTCTTTGCTGTATTGCCGCCTCCGGCGCCAGGCCCCTTGACACCAGATCTCCGATCGTTGAGATCGTACTTGCCGGCCTCAATGTTCTGGTATATCCTCTCGGATACCTCTTGGAAGGCCCTTTCCACATTTTCGCCACTCTTGGCACTTGTCTCGACGTATTGCATGACCTTGTTTTGCTTACACCAGTCTTCCGCTTCTTGTCTTGTAACCTGTCGCTTGTTGTCCGAGGCTGCACCATCACCTACTATAGAGGCAGATGCGAGGTCCGATTTGTTACCGACCAATACTACGACGATATTCTCTTCGGCTATTTGGCGTAGATCGTGGAGCCATGGTGTCACGGCTTCAAAGGTTGAACGGCGGGTGATGTCAAAGACTAACAAGGCGCCGCTGGCACCCCGAAAGTACGAGCGTGTAATGGACTTGTATGTTTCCTGGCCCGCAGTATCCCATAACGAAAGTTTCATGTGCTTTTGCTTATTGGATTGTGGCGATTGAGTAGAAGGTTTGCTCGTAGCATCACCGCTATCGGGCGAGGACGCCGAGGAGGGATTGTTGATGTCGAGTGATAAGGACGCCGGAGGACCGACAGGTATAATTCGAGAGCCGAATTCGACACCGATTGTCACGTCATGATGTGGTGAAAAGCGGCCTTCGCAGAGGCGGATGGTCAGCTACATGTTTCGACAATCAGCCGTCGGCAACTTGGTGACCGGAGATTGTGTCGGCCTACAGAAGATTTGCCAGAGCCCGAATCACCAAGAGATACGATCTTGGCAATGTAGTTCCATGATTGCGCCATGGACGGTTGACTGGCACGGAGAGCGATGGGTTTGTGAAGATGTAAAGCTTGTCAAGCTCGGCTCAGAGCATCTTGAGAAACATCAGGACAGGTCCACAGCGACGGGGACATCACATCAAGCCAAGAGGAGATCTGGGGAAAGCACACAAAGCTTGGCCCCTCGGCCTCTCTCCGCCTTCCACTTCCAGATACGGTACGGCAATGATGTCAGCCCGCAGATTGCCCAGGTCCCAAGGTGGGGTGTCGCGAGTGCAACCCAGCCAGTCCCGCCAGTATACGAGTCAATCTCACTCTCTGACTTGTTCCCATGTCCTCAAATTGGCTTGAACATAGGAGAGCATCAGAGATGTTCTTATTCACCCTCATGAACCTCCGAACGTCTCCGTGAAACCCTTATCATGTTCTTGGCAGGGCTGCGTCCATGTCAGCGAATGACGGCATCCATGCGCAGACATGTGCTTGTGACTCCGGCTCTATCTCCTTTCGTAACACAACACTTGTAAACACCACCCACACCTTATTTGCAACTTCCCAACCATTACCCCACCCGCATAACGACCACATTTGCACATTAATACAATACCCAAAACCAACATGGCATCCAACACAACCAACGGCGCTGGCAAGAAGCCCGTTATCTGCGTCTTGTTCGCCTCCCCTTCGCTTCCTCCATATCAACGACAAGACTAACCTATTCCTGTCCAGCTGTGGAGCCTCCAGAGGCAATTCACCCATTCACCTCGAAGCAGCTCGCCAATTAGCGAAAACGATGCACGAGAATGGCATCAACCTCGTCTATGGCGGTGGTACTGTTGGCATCATGGGCGAAGTCGCAAAGACACTGGTCTCTTTATCAGGACCTGAAGCCGTCCACGGTATCATCCCCGAGGCCCTGATGCGATATGAGAGGAATGCAGACGGACAATCCACCATTGATGAAAACACCTTCGGCCGTACAACCGTCGTGGCGGACATGCACACTCGTAAGCAAATGATGGCACAAGAGGTCATGGATGGTGGTGAAGGCGGTGGCTTCGTCGCATTATCAGGCGGCTACGGGACCCTGGAGGAGCTGATGGAGGTGACGACCTGGAATCAACTTGGTATTCATGCAAGAGGTATTGTTGTTTACAACGTTGATGGATACTGGGACGGTCTGCTGCAGTGGGTGAAAAAGGCTGTGAGCAGCGGCTTCATCGCCGAGAACAATGCCAGCATCATGGTTGAAGCCAAAAAGGCCGACGACGTGATCGGCGGTCTCAAGGGTTATTTAAATGCTGAAGGCAGATTCAAGCTGGACTGGGGCCAAAGATGAATGGACATGATCGACTTCCGAGGGTTGGTCCTGGTCAATTAGCTGCATTTCCTGCATCTTTTCCTGCAGCTCTGCTTACTAGATGGGGGCGCAAGGGATAGACCGGTTGCCACTTGATCTGTAAGCTGCATCGGCTACATGCTTTAGCCGCTTTCTTAGCACAAGCGCAAAGAGGGATCAGCTGCAGCTAGAAGCCTGGATCTGTGGCAAACTAATAACTATGTACGATGATCTTCTGGACAAAAAGAATCCTGAGTTGAATTCATTCTAGCAGTCGCAACAATCTGCCATCTTTTGGTAATAACATGATGAATCTTTGCTTCGTATGCAGCAGCATATATATAACGAGAGTGTGGAGTCGTGTAAGTCAAGCATGGAATGAATGAGACCCACAGGTCGGTGTCTAATGCAGTTCTACCACCTGCACACGTGGAATCTGCCTAGGCGGATCGAGCAAGGGAAAAGAATTACGCAAGAAAATGCCCCAAGCGACTGTTCGTATTCTAGCACGTGCGATGGCCTTTAGCTGCATGCCGAGCCATTTCCTACGCCACTTTGACCTGCCTGGCGGAAATCAAGCCAGAAAGCAAGCCCCGTTAGCGAGCCATGAGCAGTTTCACAGCACACTCCAAATCATGCTCCGTATATGACGGAATTTGAATGATATTCTGATAGTCCGGGTTCTGCGAAGCCCGATTGACCCCACAATATACAGAGGTCATTGTGACTAAGTCGGCGTCCGATGGTCGCATGCTATACAGTGCGGTGGGCACAGCCGCCATGAACCTCTCCTGGTTCTCAACACTGGTGTTGGCTTTTTTGACGCATGTCGCGCTGGGAGGCTCGCATACGATGACAACGATAGCGTGAGCTTGACGAATCCAGGGCAAATGCAGATCCGTCAAACCAACTATTGGGACGAACGGCACGTGTCTGACTCTTGCATGTTGTTGACTCAGGCTTTGTCCGAAGCATTCAAACGGGTCTGCAGGATCCCTTCCTTCCCCGTTGACTTTACTGTCGTTTTCCAATGGGGGCATGACTGGAGTGAAGAGTACGAGCATGCAGGGTTCCGGAAGTGAGCGCAGTGCCTGAAGACTTGGCGACGACGAGCAAACAAAGCGAACACCAGTAGAATATGGTGGCTGATTTGCAGAGGGCTCGGCACTGATAGAAGCCATTGTTGAGCGAGCGGAGGTGGTTCCAGGAATTTACCCAGCTTCCAACACCTCATATATAGATGGAATCAACACCCATGTGGCTACTAGCGTCTAGGCCTTTCAGATATGTTCAAGGTCCACGTATGTCCTCGAACTAGGGAGATGATAGGATCAGTGATGATTTAGGTTTTGGCCGATCTCAACTCACCAGACAGAGGGCTCGTGTCAGAGCCACCTCCTGATAGTACGTTCGGTGCCACCTCGTCTTTCGAGATACTAAAAAAGTGTGTCAGGGGATCAAATAGCTAGCCGTAACGTTGTTCGTTCGGCCGTCTGCACATTCAAGAAAGTATACCAGGATATATAAACTCTAATTGGAAGCTCCATCCAATCCTTCCATGCAAGCGTGTTCTAGATCAGAAGTAATCGAGCGAAGGAAAGAGAAGCGGAGTGCAGAAAGTGAGCAATATGAGCAAAGTGATCAGAAGACATTTTTTTCTGTTGATGTTGAATTGGTGGTACAAAACTCCCATGTTAGTTGTACAATGCAATCTGGATGCGTAAATGAAATGGGATGTTGGTGGATTTTGATGTATGCTTGGCCTATAGGAAGGCCCAAAATTTGGGACACATCACATGCATGCGGCCAGGAACGGTATTGAGGAAACGGCATACGGGACTTCCAAGGACCGCTGTGTGACCGAAATGTAAGACAGAGGTTGTGAAACAGTATGAGCTAAATGCAGGCATGGGCGGCGTTGTGCTCACGAGGTTCATCGATGATCCAGAAGAGTTAGACTGATAGCGACACACCTGACAGTGGTCCAGGAGCGAGTGGGCGCCCTTACCAGTGGAATACCAATAAGTCAGTTCTTTTGTCAAATGCTAGCTTGAGAGATGCCAGCACGACCTGACTAGGTCCTATCTCGAGCCCCATCACCTTGACCGTGTCGTGTAACAACAGATCTAGAGTGGGGGCATCGATTCGCTTAGATAGCGACGTGGCGCTCGAGGCTTCAACTAAGCGCTGGGGAGCAAACGAATAGCGTTTCATGAAGCATAAGAAGGAGCACCATCTCTGAATGCTGGTGATGAGTCCTTCCTCCACTCCTGCGGCATTAACAGGCGGCATTGACGGCACGCTGGCCGTATGCATCTAAGTGGGGTCCAGAGCATGATGAAGACCCTGATGGATTCTGCTGACAGATTGATCCTGGCAAACGTAGAGCATATGCCAGCTGCATGTATTGTGTCCGGTTCCTGCGTGGACAAATAAACAAGTGGGCAGCCGACGGGAGGAGGCGATGATCGTGTCTGGCGTCGAAAGAAGTTGAAATGCCATGCGCGAGAAGATGTGATCTTGCCCACCGACAAACGGAAGCCCGGACCGACTTGCCTTTGAACTTAAAAGGCTCATATGAGTGAAACGACACAACTCCAATCTAACACTCTTGCAGCCAAGTACGCGTCATATCATGTGCACGCACTATTAACCTTATAGCCTTCTGCATCTACCTAGCCTGCAAGTGACTGACTCATACATCGTGCGACGTAGCCAAGCGCCATACGACAACAGGGGCTGCTCTAATGAAACATGCAATGTTCGATCCAACATGGAGTCTGGTAAATCCAAGCGAGCTTTCGAGGAAATCGCCCTGTCTGTCATTGGTGTTCAACTAAATACACAACGCTTCACAAAAAGCAGAAAAGACGATGATCTGACCGAGGATTGGCCACCTATCGCGCCCTGGCGGTGCAATGTGGTATGTAAGCCAGCGTGAATTGATGATGAGCGGACGCCAACTATACAAAGACAGCCCTGTCTGATGTTCACAATCTCTACTTTGTGGCATACAGTGAGAAGATATACGTTTACCAGCCTCAATATCCTCTGCAAACCCTCGCCCAGGATCCAACACTTGTAATCGAATCCCAACCATCGAGTCTTGGCTTACCAGGCTATATCAACAGCCGGAGGCCTCATGCAATTAACAACCTTATTGTGCAATTACTTGGCCGTGATGAAGTTGTGGCCGTAGTCAGGGATGATGGTGATGTTGATGCATATCTTACACGTCACATCCAGCAAGCGATACAAAGGCGATCCCAACCTGGAAACACTCTGGGTGTCAATGGAGTGGACGTCAAGCCTTTCTTCCAACGCAACGTTGGAAAGAGTGCGTGGGGGCTAGCAATTCATACAGAAGCTCGCATGATTGCGGTTAGCTCCAACGCACTACAGGTGACGGTGTATACTTTTGCATTGACCCGGTCAGGGATGATTGATCTCGAGGATGCCACTGCAACTGAGGAGCAAACATACTTTTCTGACTCTAATCTTACGCCTCCTACGGATCGAAAGAACAATGACACTCGGGTCATTCAGAATGGGAGCACTAACATACCTAGCATTGCTTTTTGCAATACTGGCCATGATCCAAGTGGAAGGTGGCTCATCTCGACCGACATTTCCGGTGTAGTCAGGTCATGGGACGTCCACAGCCTCTCGCGGGGAGGAGCTGTACTAGCGACCGTCTGGCCGACAGAACAATATCGAGGCGAGTTCGACTTCAACGAAGTAACGAATTTCGATCGCATGAATGCCGGCTGGGGAATCATGTTTCTCTATCCACAGTCTTTCCACAACACCAAGGATCTGTCAGCAGCATTCGGCATGTCATCTGTTTCGGAACAGTCTGACACAAAGCATGCTATCTGGGATATCAGCAGTAGCGTCGGCGAGGTACGCAGGAACGCAAACAGGTTTGTACATCCTCTGCCAATAGAAGTCGTCGATGGGAATTACTTGAATCCGGCGGGCGTTAGCACAACCATCGTGGCGGGCGTCCCAAGCAGATCACCCTTTGCTAGGGTTCTCCCGTCTCGCATGATCAGCGAAAATACTATGCGACGACTGGACGCGGATGTGCTGGCCGCAGACGAAGGCAACACACCCACACTGCCGAGAGCAGCCTCCGGAGAAGACACTTCGATCCAAGCACTTCGTTCAGCCATATATCAAGACGACGATGGCGATGAGGGGTCCGAAGAAGGCTATGACGACTCCGACTCCGAGCTAGACATCCCAGATGAAGCAGACTACAGCATGGTGTCAGACTCGGATGAAGAAACAGCAAACCAAGCAGACCCAAGCAGCAGGGCCGTAAACCGCTTCCGCGGCACGAACAGTCTATGCCCGGACCTCCCCTGCCCAATCCTCCACGCCTCAGTAACAAGCCTCTACCTCTTCCAACCCCCTCAATCCACAGACCCCCGGAGTCACGCCCCCATAATAACAGTCGGGGGTCTCTTCGAGCAAGAATTGCCCATCAGATACCACGCCATCGACAGCATCGACCGCTGCAACATGTACGCGCAAATCCCCTCTCTAGGCATCGTGATAACAGCAACGCAAAAGGGGCGAGTGGCCATCCTCTCCCTCACGCAATTGACGACCGAGGCGCCCGACCCGACCACGGCTTCAGGGATGGCGTGCAAACGCGTGTACGGGTATAGAGTGGATCACATCCTGCCCTTTGCCAGTCAGGAGGCTGCTGGACATCGGCCGCCGGCTCCTCTGCATGGCATTGCCGTGGGACCTATGCAAGGGAGTCAGGATTTGCCTGACGAGTTGAAACGATGGAGGCTGATTGTCATGTATCAGGATCACTCTGTGCTTAATTATGAGGTTGGAAAGGCCAGAAGTGCTGGTGCCGAGGCTGGTGGGCTGGAGGTCATAATCTGAGAGGCCTGTATGGGTGGCATACTCAGAAGATCTCTTCAGGATGTCCATAACAGCAATTTCGTGCAAACCATGCCAGACTTTGCTGACAGATCTTGACTTTGTAGATTAGGAGGTCGACAATATTTAAAATCTCGTTGATCGTATTAAAAGTAGTATAAGGACTTCTCCCAGGAGAACAAAAAAACCACAGCCGTGTTATTCCCTTCTCAAACCCCCAAAACTCCTTGCCTCGCCATGCCCCAAAAAGCCCATTAAACCGTCCATAACATGCAAACCATTATCCACATCCCTCATCTCCCCTCTAAGCCAAACATCCCCACTCCTTCTTCATATCCTTTTTCTAAAAACGTCCTTTTGTAAAAACGCCAAACGTGAAATTTCAGACTCTCCGAAATGCCTTCACAACTCAGGCACCGCGCTAGCAGCTCCCCTGACAGCCTCCTTGACAGTCTCAACAGCATCCTTGACAGCAGCAGGAGTAAAGGCAGCGGCGGACTTGACAGCCGTCTGAATAACCGTGTGACCGAGTCTGGTGGTAGCTGCTTCGAAATCGCCCGCGACGTAGTAGAAGGCGCGACGGGAGATGAAGGAGATGTGTTCGGGTAGGTAGAGCGAAGCTGCTATCGTGATCATTGAGACCAGGAGGAAGAGGATCGAGTCTGTGGGAAGGAAAGGAAAGCTGATTAGCGAATTGCATTGTAAAGGAAGTGTGAATGCAGAGACTATCGATTGGGGAAAGGGAGTATTGGATTGCGAAAGGGACTCTTGGTCGGGGAGGTGCGAAGGAAAACACTCACTGAAGATGAATTTCTCCGTCGGCGTCATCATGTATAGGGAGAAAGTGACTTCGTATTGATACCGCTTCTTCTCGATCCAGCGCACGAATTTGGCGGGGGTGAAGTAGCAGGCCGTTACACCCAGGACTGTCAGGGCGCCCAGAAGGGTGAGGGTGTTGTTTGAGTTGGCGGTCTCGGCGGAGAACATGATGGGCGATGTTGTGGTGTCTGTGGTCATGGATATCTGGAAATCGTTGTTGTCGCTGTTCATACTATTCGCGTTGTATTGAAGAGGGCGAGCGGCGTGACGGTGGGACGAGAATGTGTGCAGTGGCGCGGAATTGAATTGTGGTCGAGATTAGGCAAAAGCACGGTAAAGCCAGCAGCAGGAGGAGCGAATCAAAAAAGGCGGAAAGATTGTTTTGTCGGTAGAGGCGGTGGTGGTAAGCGGCAATATCGCGTGACGGGTTTCAGAGTTCAGGGAGCGATGCGAGAAATGAGATCGAAAGTGTTCAGTCAAACAAAACCCTTTCTAAAAAGGTGTAATTTGGCTTCAATAGGAGAATATACGGATGTCGGAAGGGATTGCACATTTCCTAGATAAAAGTTTGCCCTAATCTGGTACAACTAGAACTGGAGGCGCAAAACCACCGAGCACTGGAGGGTCCATCCGCTTTTGGTTCGAAGGGTTCCACCTCAACTTTTGCGGATTGCTGGGGTTCGAGCTCTTTTTCCTGAGGCCCGTGCTTCTGATGCTGTCACATGGAACCGTGCTCGTCATATAGCATCTACCTGAGTACATCTATACTCCGACGACAATAATGTAAACAACAATGCTACCACTTCTGCCCCGCCTATCTCAAGCGGTCTTCCGCCACCCTCTTGCTCTACCGATCCGCACCTTCACAACCACGATCCCGTTCTGGGAGAAGCCCCTTCCTCCACGGATAAAGATTGACGAGAACGACATAACAGAAGCATTCCTCAAGGGCACTGGTCCGGGCGGTCAAAAAATCAACAAAACTTCCTCGGCAGTGCAGTTGAAGCATCTGCCCACGGGCATAGTGATAAAGTGTCAAGAAACGCGGTCTAGGACTCAGAACCGTAAAATAGCGCGGAGGATATTGGCAGAGCGGATAGAGGAAAGGGAGCTGGGAGAGGGAAGTAGGACGGCGATAAAGATCGAGAGGGTGGTCAAGAAGAAGAAAAGTGCGGATAAGAAGGCTAGGAGGAAGTATAGGAAGCTTGCTGAAGGGGCTGAAAGCGTCGAGGATGGTAAAGAAGATGAGCGCGAAGAAGAAGAGGACAACATCAGTGTAGCTGGCGAGAGCGGCGAGAGAGAGGTAAAAACTTCTGTCCTTGAGAATAAGCCGGCTGTTGAGACGAGTAAACTGCAAGGCAGTTCCAAGCTCTTGGACACTGGGCCGGCGGTCAAGAATTTTCAAGATCAGGGCTGAGGGTCAGGCGTCAACCTTTCTCTGTTACAGGCCTCGGACATGGCGCCAACATGAGCGTGATCCTCTTTGCGACGACATGCGCGCAAGCAAACACAAGGCGCAGTGTTTTGATGACCTATACTCTCCACGTGTGCAAGAGATCTGAGAGACACGGCCGAACCACATAGCGGCCAGGACGGCCACGAATTCAAATCTACATGACACAACCTTCGTCGCCAACAGACGGACAACTACAATCACTCATGCCAGCCCTTTCACTGACTTGTGCACGTTGAGTGCCCGGTCAGATCTTAGATCATACACCTGCAGCATCTGAAACGCACATGAATCAATATCAAAGTGGGGCCATCAGCACTAATGTGGCGCGATTCATTGCCGAGCTGCCGTGTCGGCTGCATGTTGGTTCACTCCACGAATTGTCTTCATATCAATCAGGCAGCAAAGTCATCGAGGTGAAGACGATGCGAGGATAAGCAGATAAAATACACAGATAAGTGCCGTGTGCGCATCTGATACTGTCATCTCAAGATAGCCGCACAAGCGGTACCACCAGTCGTAGTACATGGGGAGAAGTGATGCAAATGCAGGACTGCCCATACGGGTCCATGGATGGTGAAAGCTCAGAATGAAGATCTTAAAACTCAAAAAGATGCTCATTGTCGAGAGCAAGCGAAAGTGCAGAATGCCACCCAGGTGAATCAGTGAAGCCTCATCATATCAACCAACAATCCCATGCCCCTGAACTCCATGCATCGTAATTAGAAATCAAAACGAGAGACGTGTGAAAACAGAGAAGCGAGTGATATGCCTTTCTCATCATGAATGGAAAAGATCCCAGGCCCGCTCGCAGAGGCGTAAAAATTCCTCTCGCTTTTCAGCGCCGCTCATGCTAGCTCGCCAATCTGCCTCGCCGCCATCTCGGGGCAGGTAGCTTGCTCGTTTGTTCTCTGATTGACCTAGTGGGCTTACGCCATGATCGCGCTCATACTCTTCACGTCCGCGCCGGCGCGCCGTACCGGGCTGATTGTACTCATGTCTCTGGGGGTCGAGGTGCGAGGGTGGAGGATGTGATGGCGCATGTTGATATTGTGGGTGTGCATGTGTGGCTGCATGTGAGTAGTGGGCCTGCTGGTGGTGATTCGGCATGGGCGAAGGTGGGGTGGGTGGTTGTGTGCCTCCGTAGTGGACAATCTTGGGTAGCAGCTCATCCCGCCCACGAGACATTTCTTGTACCGCCTCTTCAGCACTCCTGAACTCCCGACCTCTTGCACTCAATGGCGGCTGCTGTTGGTGATGTTGGTGTTGATGTTGTGGTGGTGGGAAGCTGGGGCTCTGGAGATGTGCATGGCCTGGCGAAGGACGAGTTGCAAAGAGCGCTGGACGGGGGGTTGCTGAGGAAGATGCAGGAAGGGCCTCGTTTGCGAAAACATCGCAAATGGGAGGCAGTCTGTTGGCTGTTTGTGTTGCCGGTACATGGTGAATGTGGCTTGTTTGACTGAGATTGCTGGGCTGTTGCGGGTAGGGTTGTTGACGCAAGCCAGTAAAAGACTGGTGCAGCGGCGCAGACTGTATTACGCGCTCACTGGAGAAAGCGGCGGCCGACGGAGCATGTATGCTGAGTCCAGGAGGGGGTCCTTTTCGTCGTGACGACGCTGCTCTGCTTGGTGGACCGAATGCTGAGCCTTCGGCAGTCCGTTGCTGCGTTTCAGGGCTTTCTTGTAGTATGCCAACTTTGCCACCCTTTTGTCTGGCCTCGATGAGCTGGCGTTGTTGCTCACGTACGTCCATGCTTCGCTGAAGTTGCTCGCGCATTGCTGGGTCATGTGTCTGAATGCCTGGTGAAAGGCAGGCCATGGCAAGATGGGCCGAGTCCTTTGCGGTCAAGGGCCCCGATGGTCTTCCGCTGTGAGGACCACGTCCAGCTGCTGCACTTGCTGAGAGGTCTAGTCGTCGTGGGCGGGGCCGTGCTGATGTGGCTTGTGGGGATGAGTTTGGCTCCTTCTTGACCTTGATTGACGAAGTTCCAGGACACACACTGCACATTATTAGTTTCATGTATTATTACACCAAGACTTTACATGTGCTCACCTCGTCGGCGACATGTTCTCATCTGCACTCCTGGGAAGCGAACGAGGGGAGTGATCTGCAGACGCTGGTCCTGAGCGGCTCGGAGGAGTCATTCTTGATGTCGATGTCACCATTGGGGGCGCTGATGCGGCCAGGTGTGCGAGGTTAGCAAGGCCGTGATCTCGAGAGACCGAGATGGAAGGCGCGGAGGCGATAACGGTTGTCATTGTGCAAGGTGGTGGTGATGATCCACGCCTCTGGTACTGCAGGGCAGGATGAAGTACTCTTCGAATAGTGGACTCGGAGGCACACTATTGACGGAAGTGATGCAGCGATCGACCAACAACTTTCCCTGCAAAGCGCCGAATCGGATTGGCGGGTACGAAGGATTTGGCAGATGAATTGAAATACCTGTTCAAGGCGGAACGGGAAATAAGAAAAATGGGGTTAGGGGTCAAGAAAGGCGGGAGACAGACAGAAAAGATGAAGAGACACACACGCGCGATTACAAGGGGAAGGTCGAGTAATCAAGCATTTGCAACCAGCAAGAGATGCTGAACAATCCCCAAACGACAGCGCCTTCAACCTGTGACAAAACGGATTTAGCTGCTTCCCCGTTTTACCCTTTTGGTCTCGACTAGCCTTGGCGTGCTTTAAGCTGAACCAGAATTCGTCTCGGATGACGATGGCAATGTGCCTTTCATCTTGGCTTTGTTTCAGCCGCCGTCACGCCTTAAGTACCCAACCGACACGCGACAGCAATCCTCCTTGCCCACATTCAGAGCAATCGCCTTAATACTGCGAATCTGGCAATAATCTTCATCCTGTATTGACGCTCCGTCTGAGCTGCTTGAATGCTAGTCACTGGTGGACCAGCCAATGTTCATTTCTCCTTTGCGCCGTCGCACCAGCCAGGTTGGTAATATTGACACCTCGGTCCAATTGCGTTCGTGCAGCACGCGCTACAAGCGCAGTGCACGCTCCATTCAAGCCAACGTGAAACATTCCATTTCCGTCGCTAGTGGAAGATCCGCTGTGCGCCATAGTCCCACGATCTTGGTCCCATTCGAACTCTTTCATCCCTTTTCCAACCTCTCGTCGCCTCTTGGGTATACGCCCGTAAATCCAGCCCCAACCTTAAGCGATAGGCTTGCCATTCATGTGGACCCCGCAGAATTATTCGTGTCCACCTTCTCGATTTGACTTCAGGTATCCGCTCGTTCGTTCTAATCGATCTCGGGCATGGCGGATGTAAACCGTCGCAACGTCGAACGGAACGTTTCTTCCTTCTCACCTACTCGTAACATATCCAGGTTGTTCTGCATTCAAGGATTTAGTTGCACAGTAGGTATAATATTTATCCACTGTTTTTATAGAGAAGGACGATATCTTCAACGCTCTACCGCCCCATCTTCTCCACCTGTGTCTTTACGAGCCTCGATTACCGTGCATCGTACTTGTACAATTCAATATATTGAGCTTCGCCCTAACTAATCGGGCGTGGCGCAAATCGCTGACGATTCTAATGCATGTAGAGTCAAGCCTTGCCGCGTTGATTGGATGCGGAGAGTCGCTGACGGATCTTCCACCTCGGGCGGCCCCTGCCTACGCTTCAACGGTCAAGCTGATATAAAAGCCTGACACGCGTACCCTCCACACGCCTTGAATTTGTCAAGGTTTTCCCATTAGGCTCTTGTCACGGTTACGATCCGGCGCCGAAATGTATACTATATCCGTGGAAAATCAGAGCTACTCGCTATAGTATATTGGACATGCCCGAGCGGTTTCGGTCCGGTGAGACCAACGCCTTTTGAAGCTACAGCCACTTGATCTTCAGACATCTTAATACGGGCACAAATGATGCGAATCCTCCGTCCCAGTCATGTGGGACTTTGTTGTAGGAACGCAATAAATTTCGCTTGTTCGGATCATGAATCCTTACTAATTATAGGACAGTAATGACCGAGCAATGGTTTCAGATATTCACATCGATTCATGGGCACTCTATGCTAAACATCACAGGTCGATCATAATGCTACTGTATAGACATATTGTAGTGTATTGAGTGCTGGCACACATCATGAGGGGTTTGTCGAGAGCTCAAATCTGGCACACCGCCTATCGTATTTTCTTCACACTGGCTGGAATATATCGCCGCCATCCACTAAAAAACACTGGCTGCCCTCGCAGCTTTTGCATTCATACGGAATCGAGCCTTCCTGAATTCCTTACCTCCTCCTTTTCAGGCAAGGCAATGACTGGCACTGATGTCTTTCCAATTCGCGACTTCCTCGTGCATAAAGGACCTGGTGTATAAAGGAAGCTTACAGCGATACCGAATTGTGAAAACTCTTCGTGGGACGTCTTCTACATGCAACGTGCTAGAAACAGACCGCTCTTAGGTTCCGCACATCATGATGTCTATATGTAAGGTTTTAACAATGCGCGACAACCACGTGGCACAGATGATCCGATCCCTGGTGTCTCAGAACCATCTTTCCTCTTACCATACACCAAGTTTCGTCGTTTCGTGATACTGTGAGTCTCAGAAGGTCTGTCTGCAAATTTTCCTTGTCTCAGAGTCGATTTTTCCCTTATGCACGTATACAGCATTGACTCGATACGCTATACGAGTTCATCTTGAGCGATGATCCTCACTTCCACCCTAAGCTTTGCCATTTATCTTGCAATGAAGGGTTCGGCTGCAGTCTTCCGGCGGGACAGGAGGATCGTCAAGGTCGGCACAAAAAGGCCACAAGTTAGGAATGTCGAAGTGAAATTATGGGACCTGGAGCACAATAAGATAAGCCGATTAAGCGGTTCTTTGAAACGTCATATGATCAAACCTCTCTGCCGATAAGACTACTTGAATCGCTTCCGCTTGAAGTATAGTATCCTGGACCCAGGATTTCACATCAACTCTTGTGTCCCCTCTGCCTGTACTGACTAGACTTTTCAATGACATTGTAATCGACAGGATAGAAGGGATCCGGATCAGCCCTCTTTCCTCCTCAAATAGAGGACATGAGACTTCATTGAAGTCGACGGGCTTCTACCTGTCCTAGTGTGGTGATGGTCGATTGGATGAAAGAAAGAAAGTGCAAAATTTCGTCACTCCTCAACTACAAGTTGGCACTCATTATTCGACAACCCATCCGTCCTCCACTAAGTCCAAATTGCAATGAGAAATAAGTACAGTCAACATCATCCAGCAAGTTCCTCCATCATACAAGCTTGAGCTCTACCTCCAACTCAAGATTCACAGTCATGCAATGCAGTACTATTACGCCCTGGACAATCACCTTGCCTCACAGTAAGTCACTGTGTCTAATAGTGCTCTTACATTCCCCCTTTCGGACCCCCACTCGAAATTGCTACATTCTGCTTATCGGCTGGTACCATTACGGTCATACTTTCTTCTCTTAGCCTCATTTGCATGTTCCTATTGGCTACACACGCAAGAAGCCTACTCTGCGGGTATACGCACGCTGCGAAGAGCTAGGAGTGCGGTTTGGTGGTGGAGAGATCAAGTGTACGTGGGTGTAGGTGCGACGTAATGCTGCTTCTGCACTGCTATATGGATCTTCCGGATCTATCGGTGTTTCTAGTTATTCCTTTGCTATTGTCGCTAGATGAGTGTCAGCATGTATTATAAAGTAGTCTATGGTGAGTTGGCGCTATGAGTATAGGCTAAACGTATAGTGGATTCGACTAGCGAGTCGATACGATAATTTGCGAGCAATAGTCTACCGTCCCCCCAAGCACCAAGCAGTTCTTTATCATTGTTGAACCGATTTCATTTGACGTGGTCTGAGATATAGAGCATGAGTGAGCCCCATTTCATTCGAAAAATAATTGTGGGAAGAGTGGAAGGAAAGTTATCAGCCTCGACCAAACTATATATGTACATTAATGGAAAGAATAACACTTCAAGAATAGACCAGCCCAAGGTATCACAGCTTAGAAAAATGGGGACCTCCCCCCCTCTCCTAGAAAGAAACAAAAACTCATCGATTTAATATACGTGTATCTCGTCACCAGAACCCACTCTATTCATCCTGACCACGGATGCGGAGATGCCGGCGCTGTTTCCAAGGATATCGTGAAATGAACGTCCTTCCTGATAATTGGATTCTGAGACTCCGCACTGCCTGTGCTATCTTCTCTCCTCAAGTTGTGACCAGAGTCTCTCGTCCGATGTGCAAAGATCTTGGCGTTGTACTTTTGTGGATCCGGTCTTAGATTGAGTCTCATTGGGTTATTGTTTTCGTTGACGACATCGTCTCCTACTGTATGTTGATCTCGATCCTGTGATCGTCCACCACTTTTCATGCTCCGGATAGACTGCATATGGAAGCTAGCAGTGCCAAACATGCCGGGGGTGGCGTCGCTGTGTGATCTCGTGTACGAATCTGCCCAGCCCATGGCCTTTTCGTAGCCGTGGATGAACGATTTGAGGGTTGGGATTGTCGCGGAGATGAGGGCGTATCCGAGTTCAATTTGTTGCCAGACCTGGGTGGTTATTATGGCAAGGCCTGGGTCTTCAGACCTGCTATAGCTGGCGATACGATTGGCATGGATGGAGCCGAAAACGATAACACTGGTGGATGATCAGCAGGGCTGGAAATGCTGGGAGATATCCAAACGAATTGGCGCACCCTATCCGGAAGAAGAAAGCAACGATGACTGAAATTTTGATGTCAAAGCTCATCTGAAGTGGCCAGACAAGGACAACGGAGAGAATCATAATTGAGACCTCAAAAAGACCGTCAATGGCCGCGACAACGCTCCATCTCACAACCTGATAGCTAGTTAATATGGTGTGCCTTCGAAGATACGTTTCGAAGCGAACCTGTCCAGTACATCTATGATCTAGCAGCTTCGACTCGGGCCCACAGCCCACAGTGAGGATCAGAATAGATGCAATTACCCATGCAGCCACTAGCCCGAGTAGGATGTTGCAGATGAGCCATGCCGAATGAAATTTGCCAAACAGTCGTTTTATGAGAAGAATGACAGAGGCTTTAGACAGTCCTAGTGCGACGATGAATAGGCAGTCACTAGCGAAAATAGCCTGTGCCGATGTCAGTGGTGTGGACAGTCACCACCATTACCATGTCTTTCCATACCTTTGCCGCCCCGATCGCATCGTCTGTGCTCAGCAGTACTGATGATCTTCCTAGTTTGTAGACGTCTATTCCTACCCAGAGCGAGACGTATTGCGCAAGTGCAGCGATCTACGCCTTGATTAGCGCTTGCCAACATGAATGGAGTTCCGTAGAGCAAGAGCACACAGCTGCAAAAGTGATGAGCCAGTCATCACTACCTAATATCCTTCTTCTGACATGATAACGAGTGGCCAGAGTAAAAAGCGAGTATAACAGACTCAGAAGCGATGCGACCCAAAGAAGGCCCGCATGATCAGTGGTCGTTACAGGCGCAAATGCGTAGTAGCCATCAATGTATAATCCCATCGCTATGGATTGTCATGTTAAAGGACCCAGAAAGAGGCCTGAAATTGCAGGCGCTGTGTCGGTGACCAAGCAAGGGGAGATAAATGAAAACTCAAGACGGCTAACAATAGAGTCATGATCGAAGACATTCAGATGCCCCATGTCCATTTCGCATCTTGTAGCAATCAATACGAGACCTTGCGTGATACTCAGGTCCACCCGGGAACCCTGTGGAGAGCTACTCAGGTAAGTGGGCAGCACTGGTAATGAAAAGACAGGTCTAGCCTACTAGTTCGCCGATTATGGCAACTGTATTGATTTGTTAGGGCGGGAGACTTTGCAGTTCGAGGTGTTACGAAGCGATGGCGAGTCGGCGATGGTGCCTGATGCAGTAGCGGGCCGGGATGAACAAACTTGCAGTTTTGTTGTTCAGGCTCACGATCCATAGTCGCATGCCATCCATCTGGCGATATTGATCTGCACCTGGATGTTCTCGATATTCACTCTATCGTAGACGCGTGGCTTGCACTGGAAACAGATCTCTGGCCTACTTGCCAAGACGGAAAATTGTTCTTAGCGATACGAATGCGAGACGGCATCGAAGGCAAGTGAGAGGCTTTGTGCTTTTGTTTCTGAAACACCACGCTCTTGCATGTCACCCAAACGATAGCATTCGTAAAGGATCATTGGAAACGTTAGAGGATTTACGTGAGCCAAAAACAAGTTTAGTAGTGGGTCCTGTCTTTATTATTAGCCGACAGTGAAGGCAGCTTGGAAAGAGCGAGCGATGTGAACTTTGTCTCTCTCATCTGAATCAACAACAACTGGCGATTCATCAACATTTTGGGGTCCCCTCGATCGTGTGTCTTGTGGGCTTGTGGCCGATCAGATCTTCAGCATTGATCTCCACGAATCAGATCAATGCGCCGATTCTCGTGGAGTTGGGCCCGTGATCGGTTCCTCTCGCCAGTCGCCACCTATCCGCTTCTCAACAAGACGCACGCACAGAATGGTAATCCGAGCACTAACAGTCTCAGTGGGCTGGGCTCCCTTGTGATGAGGCTTATGTTATTGGCAACTTCAGCTCCTACCTCTCTTTACACCCCGCCTATCACGCCATCTAATGACTGCGCTAGATGTGCTCGCACTGTACTCCGAACTCGTCGGCCTAAGCCTTACTTGAACCTTAGTTGCCTTGATGTCGATATCGTGATTCCTCTATGACACTCGGACACTGTTCATTGTGAGATCCCACACGTCTCTGCTTTCTCAGGCTCGAAGTTCCGATGCCTCCTACGTCCGTGATCTGTACTTAGCATTCAGGATACGAGGATGTCGGGCCTCTCCGGGCTAAGCATATGCCTGATGTGACAGTACGAGTTCTGTAGCTTCAGATTCAGTCAGCCCTATCTGCTGCTTACGAAGGCAGTTACTCGTCCCGATAATCGGAATAGCGGAAGATCTGGCTTCTTCTTTACGAAACCAATACTGAGCCTCAGAGAGAGGTAGGTAAGTACTCCAATAATGGTTTCCATATCGCAGTGTCGAAGGGGAAAATGAAAAGCAGAGAAGCTGCAGTACCAAGTCTTTGAATAAACAAAGAGCCAAAAAGAGGGGGTGGGGGAAGCCGACAAAAATAGACCAGCTACCATTGAAAATTGAATCGATAACGAAGAGAAGTATACAACGGACAGGACCACTTTTCAGCGGTCAAACCATGGCATCCAAGGTAATCAATACCATTGGACCATTGATCTTGTGACTGATACAAGGGGACTTGTGTTGGGATATGTATAGATTGGTGGCATGCTCAAGGTTCATGAAGTGCTCCCTCCTATATCAGTATATTGCTCTGCTACTTCGATAATCTGGGAGGACGATTTATCTTTATTCCCAATCTCTGTTGGATCTGTCTTGGCATTATCTAAAGAACCAGATGAGGGGAGGATGTAACAGGAGTTACGAAGACAATGAACATCGTTCTAGAGACCACTAAGAGACACGGTAACGAGCATCTAGACTCGCTGAAAAACATGGCAGATATTACATGGTATCGCGCAGCGGCACTAGGAGACGGAAATGCTTCCAAGGGGTACATAGAGAGGCAAAAGAGGATTCCTAGCGGAGAGAGACCAAGTATGCTAAGCAGTATGACTAGCCTCGTCTCGTACTTGCAGCAAGAACAATCGACATAAGCGGAAGCGCTGTTGTGAGAGGTACTGTAGTAATGCAAAAGTTCTCTTTTGGCAAAGAGCATCGGAGACTCCAAGCAGCATGACTATAGCACAGTCTCTGCGTGATCAAATCTGATATGATGATTGCGTGAGCTTTCTGATAAGCTGGACACTAATTCAGACGTGGGATATACCTAATTCGTTGCTGATGAAGCCATAGCTCAAAGCAGTCCAAAATCTGCGCAAAGCTGAAGAGGTAGACATCACAGTTTGAAACTCTTGGGATTTTGATTTCGATTTCGAGAAAGATCACTCCTTAGTGATAGGATAGGGGCAAGGAAACCATACATTATTTTCGCGGCCCGTTGTGCTAACTCTCATGAAAGCAGTGATTTCGCTCTCCTCCATGCCGCCGTGCCCAGAACGCCACGCTGAAAAAGCAACATAGATTCAAAAAGGTCTCATGGTCGACTGGGCTTGCCAGTCGCAGAGTCGCAGTCCTCTAGGGGCCGTCTCGAAGGCAACCTAGAACTCTATCCTTGTGTTATTCCTACACCCGTTTTTCCTCGACGTTGTTCCGGTTGTGTCTTAGAGAAGGAGCCCGCTACCTGCCACCGTTTGAGTCATTTACTACATGACAGCAGTTGGTGCTCGGAAGCTGGTGGTAGCCGCTGGTGGCTGGCAATCAGGACATTGCCAATCCGGTACGCGCCTGGACAGCCCTACGCATTTCAGATGAAATTCGTTGCGCGAGCATTGATTATTGGCGCAATAGATAGTCCCTCTCGCTGCCGTGCATGCTTTTCCGCAGAGACATCGGCCGTTACGTAGGTTGGGAGAGGCGTGGTTGATGCCGTTATTGATGTGTTTGACGACGTTACATTGTGGTGACTTTCGTGGTTTTGTCTGTAGTAGCTGTAGCCAAGAGTCATCGACATCCTCGTCACTCTCTTCTAGCTCCTCGCCAGTGTGGATGACTCTTTTCGAAGTGGTGCGGAAGAAAGTGACACCCGAGACCTTCGGTACTTTGAATGTCTTTTTTCTCTTTGCGGGTCTTTTTGGTACATCCGTATCCTCACAGGCTGTGCGTTTGGCTGTGGGCGTGGGGGACTGCTTATCCACAGGCGCCGACTGCGCTCGAATTGGAGAAAGTTTCTGACTGAGCCGCGTTTGCACTTTTATCGAGTCTGTCATCCCCTCGTTCACCCAGGACTGATCATCTTCGTTAAGATACTTCTTGAGCTCGAGGGGTCGCTTGGGTCTGACCCAATTCATCTCCTGATCATCAAGAGCACGGTCGCCCGCGCGTCCAAGTTGTGGCTCAGTTAGATCAATTCTGATGATCTTTTTAATAACCTCATGGTCTGGCTGGGGTTCCTTTGACTGGCTCCCATCAGACACTTTGAAACTGAAATGCGCGTGGTGTGTGGCATAATGGAAGTGTAAGCTATCGAATGACGAGTAGGGCCGTTTCGTCGGACAAAACAAACAAGCAAGGTCGTCTTTCGTTGTGTGCCGAGTCTCTAGAGAACTTCCGGTGAACATATAAGTTATGCGATAGTATTGCTGTTTAATTGTGATGCCGGGTCCAGCAGAGTCGGATCCTTCGCTTGCTGCCCGGTTGAATATTTGCAGTGCTGTCTGATCATTTGCTTCAGACCAAGCCATATCGACCCGAAGACCCCATCCTGGCAGTCCGTATTGCTCACCATTCCGTGCACAATGAGACCCAATCAAGCCATTCGCAGGGCACTCAGGCAGTTTTTGGTAGGATGCCTGCAATTCGAATGAGTTGAGCGGCGCTGATGTTTTCATTGTGCTGGTCTGACTCTCAAATTCTTCGGCATCTTCTATGCAATGGAAGATGATGCTTATGTTGAGAATATTGGCAGCAAATTCGGCATTAGTCCTTCTCGAATTCGCTTTGGATTTTGGACTTCGCTTTTTCGCATAGAGAGTCTCTGCATCAATGTAGAATGGCTTCAGGTCGAACACAAAACAAGCTTGGCCGTCCCGATGCCTTTTTTTGACAAGTGTTCCAGTACGAGATTCTCTGAAATGTGTCTGTGTGCGCTTTCCAGCCGCATGTGAAATGCACTCGATGGAGCAAGTGATTGGAAACTTATCTAGATCAGGTAGCCAACGTGGGTCCGTCACTTTGATCTCGTCTCCGTCCTCGTCATTAGGATACTTTACGTCAAGTTCCTCGAAAGCCCTAAGCAGAATCCTCAACCTAGCAGGTGGGCAAGCTTCTAACGCAACTTTGAAAGGTACCTCATCAGGCAGCTGGAATGCCGTGGGACGTCTCTTTCGCATGATTGATACAGGCTGTCGCCCGGCTTGCTTTGCATTAAGAGTGGCCGATGCCCACTCGTGTCCATCTACAACCTGTCGAATATTTCTTTGCAGCAAAATTGGAGGGCGAGTTTGCCTGTCAATTAGACGGTATATGTAAGTAGAGTAGCCGTAGTGCTGGAACAGATTTGGCGGACTCATATCTGCATGGCAGCAAATTGTTCTTCAAAAATTTGCTCGCATAAGGAAAAAGAGAGAAATGTATTGCTTTTATCAGACGGTAAGCACATGGCCAGGTAGGTAGCTGAAAGGACTGTGAAGGTAAGTAAAGTAAGGCACTCCAGGTCCGGATGTGGTCCTTGCATGCAATTGCGGAAGAGGTTGCAGCGCAAGGTAGCCTGCAGCGTCACTACACGACGCGAAGTGAATGGACTGTGAATCTATTCCAGACGATACACAACGCGTCGCAAGGAGAGGAGTAACAGATGAAACGGTACGCGGTTCTCATTGGTCTTTGTTTCAAATCTAGCTTAGTCGTCGGGGTCGTGCGGCCTCTCGGGAAGGATTGAGCATGGTGCGTATTTTTAGGCATTCCCCGCGACCAAATAAGGGTCCTGAACATCGGACCTTATTGAAAAGTGCATGTACATCTTGCATGTGAAGCGGCAGAAACATGGATGACCTCGTTCTGCCAAATATAGACTGATTTCCGTCGTAAACCACAATGACATTTTATAAACCATCAAAGGCATGCTCAAAGCTTGGATCAGGACCAAGTCCGCCTGCCTAGCAAATGTGGGAAGAAGATGATATGACACTTGGAGGACATCAGAGTTTATGGTTCCTGTTCTGAAGGCTCAACATTCCTATGATCGATCTATACCTACTTTCAGTTCACAAACAGACATCGCCCTCGCCATGCAAATAATCGCGTTGGAAGCGAAGCTTGATCCAATCTGAGTCAGTTCGTTATGGCGCCGGTAGTGCCCCCTTGGGACGTGAGATGGTTGACACTGCGTAGAAGGTCACATGATCTCATAGCAAACTTGGGTGGACCGCACGTCTCAGCTGTTGGATAGTCTCTGGCGTCAATGGAGGAGCTATACCCTGGCTGGCCATATTTTGATAGTTCGCCATAACAAAACTGAGAAGGTCCACAGGGCGGACATAGCTCAGGATCTGAAGATTGATCTCGGATGGAAAGGGTAAGAGTCGAAAGTGAGCTGGTATCCTGGTCTGGCGCACAAGATAGGATATACGTGCTGACGACAAAGCCGGAGCTAAGCCGTATGCACGTAAAAGAGGGTAGTTTGCAAAGACAAAATTGATGAAGGCGTCTGTGAGGCATTAGTAGAGATCTCACTGACAAGGATTTTCAAGTACCTGGTGGCAGAAGATCAACAATGTCGAGGACCAGCTCAGCAGGGAGCGTGTAGAACGGGTGTGCAGGTGGTGCCGACATGTTTGTTATAGCTCGAAAACTGCATAATGGTTCTTCATAGGTCCCCGTAGTTCACCATGCGTAGCGATGTTTTGTTGAAGTCGATTTTAATCGGTGTGCTCTTTGCCCTCTAAGAAAGCGTCTAGTTTGTTCCAGACAAATGAAGAAAGAAACCAGCCACCGACGGCTATCAGAATGATATATGCTGCTGTAGGTAACAAAGACTGTGGGAGTATGTTGAACAGGAATGGGTCCAGAACTTTGTTAATTAGTGCACGATCGAGGAGATGCTCCAACCGAAAAGACTTACTGATTTCGACGTCCACCAAGTCAGGATCTTTCATCAATCGTTGATTCGTTGTAAAATAGTCTGCAGCCGACCAAATTCGAAGGAATAGTGCGGATTTAGTTGTGGCTTCAGCTTCGTCTTGAGCTTCAGAGAACAACTCGTTCTGACGGGCTTCGGCGTAAGCTGCAAGGCCTTGTATGAGCGGTGGGTTGTCAAACACGTGTGTGATGTTATATGTTTCAAGCCAGAACTGTGTGGGTTGCTATACAAGACATCAGTAACTATTGACATGATCCAAAGCTACGTATCACATAGTCTCATGTAGACGGAACGTGACTTACTGTGGCTGGCCAACATATGCGAACCTCGTAGCGTTGACCCGGGGTCAGGTTCTCGAGAAGATACCAGGACTGCAGACCGCGAGAATCCTGATCGGTGGGAAAGGCTACAGGTAGAGCGGTACGCAATGCAAGCTTGGTTGGAGTAAAGGTATCGAGACGTAAGTCCGACAGATTTGGATGCACATCTCCAAAAACGACGTTATCAGGAGCAGTGAATATGACTTTCTCGGTATTCGCTCTGACTAGAATAGACAGGGAAGCAATGGCTATCAAGCAAACAAGCAGAAGCATTATTGAGAGTCACGAGAAGCGAGTACGGTGGATGATGATTCCATTAAACAGTGCAACTCATACAATTGAATGTGGCATCTCTAATCATGCATCCAAATGCAATTGAACTGTAGAATATTAATTTGTCCATCAGCTGATCATGATCCAGCCTCACGTGAAGCGCGAGTGGTGGTCCGAATCGAGGGGGAAGCTAAGCGCGCCAAGCGGGAAGGGCACAGACCGGGCAGCTAAACAACAACATTCTCACCTTGTTCGCTCCCTTTCCACCAAGCAGGACCGTTTCGACAACCACGCCGACCTGTCAAACCCGACTGCTTATTAACCCGCTCTATCCGTCCCAATACATCTACATTACACTCCGGTTCCAGGTCAGACAAAATGCGTGAGGTCATTTCCTTGAACGGTATGTTTACGCTCTGTTGTGGCCCACGCGCTTGACCGCCGCTCCAGGCGCAATAAACTCCATGTCAAGACAAGTGCTGACAATTCACGCGTATAGTCGGCCAGGCTGGTTGCCAGATTGCCAACTCATGCTGGGAGGTGAGCTATAAGCAATGACAAGGACGAACAGGCGCCATGTCGCTGCCTGCTCGCGGCTAAAGGGGCTTGACTAACAATTGACATGTAGCTCTACTGCCTTGAGCACGGTATCCAGGTATGTCAATTGGCACTGGCTAACGTGGACTGATGACTGACAATGACAAACAGCCTGATGGTTTCCTCACCGAGGAGCGCAAGTCCGCAGACGACGATCACGGATTCTCCACCTTCTTCTCCGAGACCGGTACGACCTTTGCCAGCGCAAACATATGCCCCCCCCCCCCCCCATAGACATGGATTGCTAACATACAAATAAAGGAAACGGCAAATACGTTCCCCGTACCATCTACGCCGATCTTGAGCCCAATGTCGTCGACGAGGTCCGCACCGGTGCCTACCGCAGTCTTTTCCACCCCGAGCAGATGATCACCGGCAAGGAGGATGCATCCAACAACTACGCCCGTGGTCACTACACTGTCGGCAAGGAGTTGATTGACCAGGTCCTTGACAAGGTCCGAAGAGTGGCAGACAACTGCTCTGGTCTCCAGGGATTCCTCGTCTTCCACTCGTTCGGTGGTGGTACCGGTTCCGGATTCGGTGCTCTCCTTATGGAGCGTCTCTCCGTTGACTACGGCAAGAAGAGCAAGCTTGAGTTCTGCGTTTACCCAGCTCCTCAGGTCGCCACCTCGGTTGTTGAGCCATACAACTCCATCCTCACAACTCACACCACCCTCGAGCACTCTGACTGTTCCTTCATGGTCGACAACGAGGCCATCTACGACATCTGCCGTCGCAACCTCGGTATTGAGAGACCCAACTACGAGAACTTGAACAGACTTATTGCCCAGGGTATGTTGAAAGCCACCCGTGTGGAAGGCTGATTGATCCTTTTTAATGCTAACGTGCAAAACAGTCGTCTCTTCCATCACCGCATCTCTCCGTTTCGACGGTTCCCTCAACGTCGATCTCAACGAGTTCCAGACCAACCTTGTGCCATACCCCCGTATCCACTTCCCTCTGGTCGCCTATGCCCCTGTCGTTTCTGCTGCCAAGTCCGCCCACGAGGCCAACTCGGTCCAGGAGATCACCATGTCTTGCTTCGAGCCCAACAACCAGATGGTCAAGTGCGACCCCCGCAACGGCAAGTACATGGCAACCTGCCTGCTCTACCGTGGAGACGTTGTCCCCAAGGACGTCCACAGCGCCGTCGCCACCCTCAAGACCAAGCGCACCATCCAATTCGTCGACTGGTGCCCCACTGGTTTCAAGATTGGTATTTGCTACCAGCCACCACAAAACGTCCCCAACGGAGACCTCGCCAAGGTCAACCGCGCCGTGTAAGTGATGTCAGTTGTTTTGAATGTTTGACAGTATTCTGATAAAGTCGCAGCTGCATGCTTTCCAACACCACCGCCATCGCTGAGGCATGGTCCGCACTCTCCCACAAGTTCGACCTCATGTACTCCAAGCGTGCCTTTGTTCACTGGTACGTTGGTGAGGGTATGGAGGAGGGTGAGTTCTCCGAGGCTCGTGAGGACCTTGCCGCACTCGAGCGCGATTACGAGGAGGTTGCTGCCGACTCGGTGGAGGGTGAGGAGGGTATTGAGGCCGAGTACTAAGCGAAACGAGAATGAGAGGCTGTTTGGGGCTAGGCAACGGTCACCACCTTTTCGTATTGTCTTCAAGAAAGTCACACAGTGGTTTGAGGACTTTTTAGGCCTATTAGACTATGGGCCGCCTTCATGTCGAAATGCTTGCGTCTTTGATAAGCGTTCCAAAGCTATGCTTTTTATTGGGGAGTAATTCAAATGTTTCATTTCTTGGTCTACTCGATGCAGTCTGTTTCGTGAGTTTGTGATTGTGCGGGTATGCAAGTGTGAGGATTCAATCTACTATGAGTATAACGGGAGATGTACCCGTGCCGCATGCATGGTTGGAGTGCTGCTGCAGCACCACGACCAGCTTTTTATAATGAATGCATCAGGCGATGGCGCGAAAACCCGCATCTGTCATCTGGCTGAAACACGGGAAGACATGTCCATGACTGGTAGGCAAATATCTCTCAAGGCTCACGCTTACTCAATGACACTACGTCACCGATAGAGTGAGGGCAGCGACGCGTGCAGTGCGGGCGGCGGGCGTGCGTGCAAAGCAGGTGACCAACGTCAACAGCAATTATTCCACACCTCACTCTTGACTTCTCACATGACATCCCTCACTCCGTTGAACAAGTCCGTGTCACAAAAATAATCACACCTCTTTCCACCTTGATCCGAACCGGTAGCATTCTACATTCGCTCTCTTTTTCTAAACCTCGGGCGGCATTTCGAGGGTAGTACGCACACGCAGTGGAAGCGGCAGGTGCTCACTCTCCACCAAAAATGGAAGCAGACGCAGGACCAGACAAGGCGCCCCCAAGCTTGCCAACCGGCTGGTATGCTCTCTCACCATCCCCGATTACCTTCAGAAGTGGCTTGGCATTGACGTAGCGGCATTCAGGATCGCACAGTGGGATGCAAAGTAGGGAGCACCGCCCCGAGCAGCCAGAGCGCAAAGCGACTGACTCTTTTTTCAAGATCGCGCAAATATTACTTTGTCCAAATAAGCACCGGAGTATCAACGTGGGAGACACCAACAGAGCCGGCGCCTACCGTTCCAAGTCCCGGAAATACACCAGCGCAACCCCAAGGACCATTCTCAGCCCCCATGAACGGTCAAGAAGGTGAAGGCACTCGAGGCCTGAATGGCGGGTATGCGCACGAAGGTCAGGAGGGAGATCGCGGGCTTGGGGTACGATATGCAACGTCATTGCTGAAGTCAGAAAGATCAACATGGCTGATGTACAAGTGCAGAGCATGGCATTGAACGCGATGATGAGCAGCAACAAGCCCTCACAGCAGCAGCATCAGTCGGGCCTCGCCGGTCTCGCATCCAGCTTCCTTGGTGGCAGTTCCAGTCACAGCAACGCTTCGGGAACACAGAACAGCAGCAGCGGAAGTGGCCTGGTCGGCCAAATCGGAAGCTTGTTGGGCGGATCACACAACAAACCCCAAGCTCAACAGCAACAAACGACATCGTCTTCTAGCGCTGGACTTGGAGGCTTGGTCGGCGGCCTTCTCGGCAGCCACAGCTCGGTATGATCAACGAGTGACTGAAGAGCATGAAACTCAAGCTTACCCGTGATACACAACAGGGCCAGCAGAGCCAACAACACGGCTATGGCTACTCATCAAGCACAAGCAATCAGGGAGTGGGAGGCACATACACCGGACAAGCACCTCCGTCCTCGTATTCCACTTCACAACAGTCGACTCCTAGCCAATACGGTCCTTCGAGCGGCACCTACAACCCTCAGTATGGGTCGCAGCAACAGCACAACAAGCCTACCTACGCTTCAAGACCATCAAGCTATGGCAGTCAGCCATCGCACACACCAACCAGCTATGGACAGTCTCCGTCTAACGCCTACGGTCATCAAGGACCACCTCATGACCAATTCAGTCAGCATCAACATAACCAATATGGCGGAGGACACCATGGAGCACCTCAGCATGACCAGTACAGCCAACAAGCGGCCGCATCGACCCACCATGACCATTATAACCAGCAATCCCATGGTGGATATCAAGGCGGCCAGGAGGGTGGCTTTGGTAACTTCCCTCCGCCGCCTGCCATGGCATCTCAAGGGGCTCAACACTACGAACACTCTCCTTCATATGGCGGTGCTCCTCCGCACGACCCATACAGTCAACATCAACACAACAACCAATACGATGGACCACCACAACAACAAGGAGGAGGATATGGCGGAGGCTATAACGGACCTCCACCACCAGCTTGGCGCTAGGAGCACCTGGCGACACATTGGAGTATTTTATCGATGCACTCAGACTGACCTAGCCGTGGGTTGGATAAAGACAAAGGGTTTTGATTCTTGTAGCATAGCGCGTGGACAAATTGCAGAAGGCCGGGTGTCGTTTTCAGGTCTTATGACTTCAGACTTTGACTCAGACAATTTTACTCAGACCTTGTTCACTCGACTGTGTTATTGCGTGACAGGATGGTTGGTGTGCATCTGCTTAGGTTGTCTTTCAAGTGGCACATGTCTGTGACAAGCGTCACGTGTGCCTGTTTTACTCAAGGCGGTCTGGTGCCAAGAATGACCCTGAATGCCCTGTCTGGCGCTTGATCGGCCGCAGTCACCTCGTGCGGTCTACATCAGGTCGCCATCAAGAATCAGCCATTTCCGCTGTCCACATTTGTTGCTGGTCACTCACTGCCTACTAACACCAAGCGCCTTTTCTACCTGAGCTCTACTCCACACCTTCTCCACTCTTACACCCGCTCAAAAGCCCACGACACCGCTCCCAACTGCTATCGGCCAAGGTCGACTACACACCTCCAAGATGAATCCTGAGTGGTGAGTCCATGGACATCAAATCATGTATTGATACACTCCCGAAGCAGGCGCTGATATCAATGTTATAGAGTACCTTTCCCCTTGCCATCGACGAATGGCCAGCCGCGCGTCTCCACAAGACAATTAAGAAGGCTGGGACAACAACCCCTTAAGAGAAGATGAAACTCATACATAAATCGTGATAAACAGATACGACTACCTCTTCAAGCTCCTCCTGATCGGTGACTCTGGTGTCGGAAAGTCATGTCTCTTGCTGCGATTCGCCGATGACACCTACACCGAATCCTACATCTCGACTATTGGCGTTGACTTCGTACGTCACCAACCTCATCCTTGACCTCGACAACTCCACGCTGATATGTGACGTTAGAAAATCAGAACCATCGAGTTGGATGGAAAGACGGTGAAGCTTCAGATCGTACGTCACCATGTAATGGATGAGATGATGGCATTGTTGTGCTGATATGCTGGAAATAGTGGGACACTGCTGGACAGGAACGTTTCCGCACAATCACATCTTCCTACTACCGTGGCGCTCACGGTATCTGTGTCGTCTACGATGTTACCGACATGGACTCCTTCAACAACGTCAAGCAGTGGCTGCAGGAGATTGACCGCTACGCAACCGAGGGTGTCAACAAGCTCCTCGTCGGCAACAAGAGTGATATGACGGACAAGAAGGTCGTCGAATACACCGTCGCCAAGGCACGTCTTTTCAATTTTCACGAAGCATACAAGACACGCAGCTAACAAATTATCAGGAATTCGCCGACTCCCTGGGCATTCCATTCCTCGAGACCTCAGCCAAGAACGCCTCCAATGTTGAACAAGCATTCTTGACCATGGCTCGCCAGATCAAGGAGCGTATGGGCAACACGACCGTCAACAACAAGCCCACCGTCAACGTCGGTCAAGGCCAAAGTGTCAACCAAGGCAGCGCCGGTGGATGTTGCTAAATGTCTCGGCACGAGGCCTTCAATACCCCCAAATATCGAAGAAGAATGCAGACTACCCATGCATTCGCATGCTTGATGCATGTTAGCTCCCGCCCTCGATTATAAGCTGACGCTCCGGCATTGGAACTGGAGCTGCGTTTCCCCCCTTTTACACATTAAACAAACTACCCACCCAATTACCCTCGTGCCTTTGATATCTGATTTGCCTTGGATTGCGTTGGGAGGGGGGAGTCAAGCCAGGCTAGGCTTCTTCTTTCTCATTGGCGAATGTTTTTGCTTGCGGGTGTGAGATGCGCGTGCGTGCGTGCGTACATTGACAAGACATTGCTGCATGCGGATTTTGAGATGGCTTTCCCCCTTGTTTTCCTCCTCTTATTCTATCACGTCTCCTTACTTTTCCTTTTCCCTCTTGTTCTTCCTCCAACGGGTCTGATAAGCACTGCTTCTTCTTCTCCGCCGCCGCTGCTGTTGCCATTAGACGGAACGTCGAGGGAGGAAAGAAATGCGAACGAAATGGGCCAAAGGGTGGAAGCCGAACCTTGCGACTCGAGAGAGGATCGGCAACATGCCTCATTGACACTTTTTCCATCATGAAACATTCGGTGTTTGTGGTGTCTACGTAGCATAATGGGAATGTCACTTGTTTACAATTAAACGGAATGTGCCTTGTCTGTCCATCTCTGTTCTGGAATCCCAAAGCGTCATTGTGCGATGGGTTTGCTCGGTATAAAACTTTTCTGAATTGAAATGCTGGAGATGCGGTATAATAGGGACGAGAGAGAGCGACACTCGAGGACGAAGCCCTTCCTAGCCCGCGCCGCTGCCAGCCTGCTTTTCGCGCCACATTCTGCAAGCTCCCAGAAACTCCCAGATCCCATGCCTCCGTGGGGTATAATACACCGTTGCTCTGTCAAAAAAAAAAAAGACGAACCCCGCTCAATGCTGTCATGATGAAAATGCTCAGTTACGCCCGTCCCATGCCAACGTCGTTTCGTCCCTTCGTTGCGAAAAGAAACCGACCTCACTACCTAAGATGGTCGGAATACAAACCGTTAACAATGATTACAAACCTCGGACTCGCTTTTCAGGCGGCCAGTTCGTCATCGATCAGGAGATGCTCATACTCCTCTTCCGCCTCACGATTCTCCCAGCACAGCAGCTTCCAGTTCAACTCTGGCCGCCAGAACAGTCCGTAGCCCAAGCCGTCGTCGGCGCACAGGGCGCCAGTCTTGAGCATACGTTGGCCGAAGATGCAGCGAGCAAAGCGAGAGTGAAGGATTGCCATTGAACACATCATGCATGGTTCATGAGTGAGATAGATTTCAAGCTCGACACAGAGATATCCGTTGGGTACAATGTTGTCCTGCTCGAAAGCGTTGCTTTCCAGAGCGGTCATGGGGTAGTCGAGCAGCGACGCATCGTGGCTTCTGGGGGCATCCGGGTTGGGAGGCTTGACGGGTTTGGTGATGTGCAGCTTTGCCATCTCCTCGTCGAGTTCTTCGGGCTTCTTGGCAGCGATGCGGACACGTTTGCGAGCAACCATGCCGATTGCACGGAGGACGGCATGGGCCATGACATTGGGGTGGACCCAGTCGGCGCCATGCGGGCTGTTATACCTGGCGTCTCCTGCCACAGCAATGATCTCAGCAGGCTTGTCTTGTGGGCGCTCGATGATGACACAGCCAATCTTCTCGCCGCATGTGTGCTCCTTTGCTTCGGCAGCGACCCGCTTGGCAAGACCCATGGTGCGCATAATGTTATCGTCCTTTTTGATCTCCTCTTCTGCCTTGGTGATGATGGAGGGATGGGGTCCAAAGGGATTGGTCTTGCGATACATGGTCGGCCAGTACTTTTGGGACCATAGCTCGGCCTGTTCGGGCGAGGTGGGTGCCAACAGGGGTACCTCGACCTCCCTCAGATTGAGTGGGTAGGTGTTCTCCCAAAATGGGGAGACTTCATTCAGCAGCTTCTTCACTTCATCCGATTCTACGAAGCGAGTCGGACAAATGAGCATGTGCAGTGTCGCTGGAGCGTTAGTCCGGCGGCGGCGGCTTGATCTCGACCGTGAACCGGCTGAGTGAGTACGTTCATTGCCGGCACTGGGACTGCGAGATGACGAACGATCTGGATTGAGATGGGCAGGGAGAAAGCGGGCCTTTGCAAAGCGACGAAGGTGCTGAAGGTCGATTGCGTCTTGGTCAGGGATGGCTTCCTTGAGAGTACTGTTTGGCTTGTTAGTAGGATTGAAACTGTAGATATCCTCCATGCAGAGACAGGTGGAGAGGGACGCACTTCAAGGCATGATTGGCTAATTTAGCAGGAATCTCAATCGTCCACACTTGGATAGTATCCGTCTGCGCACGATTCTCTGCCCGAGTCTTCAAATGGATCAGGCCTTCGGGCAGCCCACTCATCTTAAGAGGTGTTGATGAATCATTTGGTGTGGGATCGTTTGCTAGGGGAGCAGGCAATGTTGGGGCCTCAGCTTCGTCGTGACCCCTGGTCGAGGCCCTGCCTCTTTCCTCTTCGCTCATGACAGCAACCTTAGCCCACGAAAACTCTGGTAAACTGGCAATACTCATGATCGCGACTTCCCAAAAAATGTCAGGACTCGGCTAGGGCTGATACACGCTAGTGATCCGCGCGTCGGCTCGGCCCGTGTTAGCGTCTGCCCTTAGTCCCAAATGCTGACTGCTAAAATCAGTTCAGAAAATGAGTTGTCGGGGTGAGAGGAAGAATCTCGAAAGCGGTAGTTGATAAGCAGGTAGTGAGGCGGTAGAGCACGTCTGTCATTTGCTCTTTCGAGAGTCAACCTGCACACTGGAAGAGTCTAGACATGACCCGCAGTGAATGCGTAAAGGACAAACACCGTCTCGTCGCGGCAAAGCCCTGAAGCTTGGCGCCGTCCAATTGGGAATCACAACTGCCATTCACAATTGCTTGGGAATAACAAATATCAAATAGACATGAGTCTACAGATGGTTCCAGATGAGCTTCTCATGACGTTAGCAGATCAATGGCCATGTAGGGATATTCAGATCAGACAATTTACGTCGCTGCTTTCTGTGAGTTCATCTTCAATCCACGGTTATGTTCGCAACTAATAGAGGTAGCCTACATTGCCAACTCCTTCTACCGTGATAGTCCATGGACCAGAGGCTTCAGGAAAGACAGGAGTCACAAAGTCATATCTTCAGACTTCGGGCGTGATTCATGCTTTCGTACCGTGTGGAGAATGCATAACGGGACGCCATCTCTTGGAGCGGACACTATCCGCATGTGTCGATGCAGTTAAACCAACCAATGGCAATTCCAACCACGCTTCATCTTCCAAATGTGAAAGTTTGAGTGCTCTCACCAGCTCTTTGGAACGAGTACTCGAAGGAATTGACAAGTTCATCCTAGTCCTGGATGGAGTTGATGAGCAAAGAGAGGCTCCGCCAACTATGCTTCCAGCCTTGACTCGTCTCGGTCAGATCATCCCCAGTCTCACTGTGGTCCTGATAGTAACTCATCCGCATCCACGATTGCTGCATTCTCCGGGCGTACCTCATGTCTATTTCCCACCTTACAACAGAGAGCAAGCCGTGCAGATCCTTTCTGTCAACCCTCCGGCAATATTTCTGGATCCACCTCCACCACAGATCGAATACACCGAAACGCTTCAGGCCGAGGATAACCTATGGATCTGGGCTCGATTCTGTGCTGCTGTCTGGGATTCTCTTGCAATTGGCGCCGCTCGAGACATTGTCAGCTTCAGGTCTATCGCTGAGAAGCTGTGGCGGCCGTTTGTGCAACCCATTGTGGATGGCAACTTTGGCACAAGGGATTTCAGTAGGCTCCTTGTATCGCAGAGGAAATTATTCCAGGCCGAGAGCGCGTTGCTTGACAGCGTGATTGAAGACACTGACAACGCCAACATGGCTACCTCAGATGGTCCGTTTACCTTGGCAGATACACTCGACTCACTGCTAACCCATACAGTCACCCATGATCTGCCTCACTACTCAAAATGGCTCCTATGCGCCGCATACCTAGCCTCATTCAATCCAGCCCGACAAGACGCACTCTACTTCATGAAAGCGACAGAACGAAGACGCAGAAAAAAGGGCGGCGGCACAGCAGCAAGACGCGAGACCAAGAGTCGCAAAATCCCCCGTCATCTGCTATCACCGTCTCCCTTCCCGCTCGACCGTCTCTTCGCCATCTTGCATGCCATACTGCCACATGACTTCGTTCCGACAATGGACATCTACACTCAACTCGCCACTCTGTGCTCGCTGAGACTGCTTCTCAGAACTGCCGTCGTAGGCGGGGATATCTTGGAGTCTGGCGTTAAGTGGAAGGTCAATTTCGGATGGGACTACGCTGTCAAGATTGCTAGAAGCGTGGGTTTGGATCTCACTGACTATGCAGCTGAATGAGACACTTGCGGTGCCCTGTCCGTTCTAGAGTCAATGCCTCCTTTCCCCTGGACTGTGTGTGGTGTGTGGTCGCAGGAAACATGTACAGTACGTACATGTCCACCTTACTCAGCCGACTAGTGCAAGATATCTGCCTTTCAAATCGGCCACAAAACCACCTGAGGATGTGCCAACAGGCAACAGATCCGGACATGATTCGTGCGTGCATCGAGTATCTGTCTGACAAATCGACGAGGCAGTCTCATGCTTTTCTACTTCAGGCTTTGCAGACGACTTGCCAATCGCAAAGCTCTTATACCACATGCGTTCGAGTCTTCACGCCAGACATACGGATGGAAGGGGAAATGAGTACTCGCAGGGCTGAGGGAAGCCATTAGGGAAGCCACTTTAGAGTGATTTGACTGCTCGGTCGAGCCTGCAAAGGCAAGAAGAGCGAGAGTGAAACAGAATTAGATGAGCAACAGCTGAGCTAGATCTTTCTCTTGAGTATTTGCTCCGAGCCTACTCGCCAGATGCACTGTGTTCTTGATCCTGTCCATGTTCTACCAGCGAGCACCCTAACCATTTAATTATTTTCAATAGCGAGCACCCGTTCAGTCATCCACTGGCAGATTTGGATTCTCATGAAAGATGAAAGATGGACTGTATCTGATATTTATAAATTCGCTTTCGTTGACACCGTGATACAGTGCGTATTCATGCGAAAAGTGACAATCAGTAGCAATCTCCTTTCCGCTTCACCGAACCTTCAGACAGTCTTCTTCACTGCTAGCGGCGGGGTGGATCTCAGGCCCTCAATCTGCGGTGCCCTCTCCTTGAGCACATCTATCGTCTCCTCCCAAGCTTTAGTCGCCAGCGCCTTTCCCTCCTCACCAGTGACAAGCGTCGAAGGTCTGTACTCAGATCAGCACCAGCAGAAATCATGCATCGGCGTCTTCAACTCACGGGTGAATCCTGTTGTCATACCAATAAGCCCCCACGCCCTCAGTGCCCAGCGTAGAGCCCCTGACGATGATCTCGCCACCGACCCTGGCTGGTTTTGCGAAGAGGGCTGAAAACAAGACGATGAAGATTCTTTCTGGCAGGCTATCCATTCCTCGAGCTATTGTTGAGCGGCAGGCACCTGGACAGACGGAAGAGACGATGACGGAGGGGTGCGCTGGATCGGGACCTAGTCCTAATTCTGCCAGGCGAGGAAGGAACCACATGATTGCTAGTTTAGACTTTGCGTACTGGAGCTGGGCATCGAATGACTTCTTGGTTGGCGGCGCTGCTGAGAGGGTCTCGAGGATAGGGGTGCTGCCGTTTGGTAGTTCGTTTCTCTCGACTGTTGCGTGGTTGCTTGAGGTCACTAGGGTCAGATTGGTGGAAACGGGCAATCCTGCTTCGGCAGAGCGATATTCAGAAGCCTTGCCCAGGTGTGGTAGCAAGAGAAGGGTTAGGAGGGTGGTGGAGAGCGCGTTGACTTGGAGATCCGTTTCCCAGCCGTCAGTAGTTGTTCCGTAGTTGTTTGCCCTCACTCCTGCATTCAAAATCACTGTATCCAGCAATGGGACTTCTTGCTCCAATTCCGAAGCGAAATTGATGACTGAGTCGAAGCTTGCCATGTCAAGCTTGATCACGTGGCAGAGGTTGGGCTTGTTAGCCTTTGCCTCGATCTCTGCTGCGGCCGCATTGCCCTTGGACATATCACGCACTGCGAGAATGAGACGCTCTGGGCTGAGCGAGGCAATTATATGAGCTGCTTCCAGCCCAAGACCTGCATTCGCTCCAGTTATGAGCACCGTCTTACCCGCGAAGGATGTATTGACGGAGTCATAGCTCTTGAAGCGTTGCTTCGCCATGAGCACGAACGAAGCAAAGGTCATTCCTGGCATGATTACCAGATTTGTGGAAAGTGTAAGTGCTCCGGAAGTAGAAGACGGATGATTCTAAGAAGGATGATGGGTGAGAGTGGTATTGAATCCAGGGACTGGCGTGAACTATATGACACTCTTGCTACTGACAGGTTTGTTTTATAGGAGATCATCCAGAAGGAGCGGTCCGTGGGAATCTGCGGAGTAGACCCTTACTAATCATGTCATCGTGTACATGTAGTTGCCTGATGTTAGGTGTTTGACAACGACCCAGCGGAATGGTAACAAAGTGCTTGTGTCGTGTGATGGTGCGTGAGCGGGACAGACTTCGCATTTGCATCGGTCTTCGGTTTTTTGCAACATAGGCTGTGTTGTTCCATATAGATAGGTGCTTCGTCTTTCCTCGCATCACTGACACCGGTAGCATGGTTCCTCGTCATGATTGTTCGGATGAACTATGGTCCTGGCTTCGTCGAACCGCTGTCACTGAAAGGATCGATTCTGTTATCACGCCATTTGTGACAGCGATCCTGTTCTGCTGGGTACGGGGAGGTCTTCAAATACATGCGGCATATTTTTGACCTATAGCACTTCGATCTCTGCTGATCTCCGAAACCAGAGGCCATTTTAGATTCTCAATCTGGACAGTGCGGTGAACACGAGGCTTACGAATCGCCAGATGTCAGCCTACTGGGTCTGGCTTCCTGCTATTAAAGAGATCGAGCTCTCCCTGACAGTGCAGTAAGATATATACGAACCTGTCACGTTTTCATTGAAAACATCCCCAAGCAAAGAGGTAGGTCTGGTCTAATTTACCATTCGGCACAACCACCGCGCGAGTCGCTGCCCACATGCCGCTTTCCCCGCTGACATCACCCCCATTCTTGCTCCACTCTTTGCCTGGCCGCGACGGCCTGTACATAGAGAATACGTAAACACTGCAACCAGATCTGTTCTTTGGTTCTATGCTTCTCAGTCAAGTCTCTCAAGTAGCTTCAAGAACACATTTTCGTCCCAAGCCAGTCCTTTTCGCGCAAAAGAAGTACACATCTAGACCTCTAGTCACAATGGCTAACATTCACACCCCAATTCCAAACCTCAAGCTTAACGATGGTACTTCCATCCCAATGGTATGTTGAGCATGTAGAGACCCATGAGTGAGCTTAAGAGAGCTAAAGTCTGTCCAAGTTGGGCTACGGTACTGGCACCGCATGGTTCAAGACAGGCGATGAAAGCAAGCTAGACCAAACCTTGGTCGCTGCTATCAAGACGGCCATTGGACTCAAGTATTACCACCTCGATGGAGCAGAAGTATACAAGACGGAGCCCGAGCTGGGTCAAGCCATCAAGTCAGTCCCTCGTCCCTCCAAATCGCAATTAGCAATACTGACACAAGCACAAAGAGAGAGTGGCATCGAGCGCTCAAAACTCTACGTGACAACCAAAGTAATGAAAAACGTCACCGACATCCCAGCAGCCCTCAAGTCCAGCCTGAAGAAGCTACAGCTCGACTACGTCGATCTCTACCTCATCCACGCGCCCTACTTCGCCACTTCCCCGACAGACCACCAAAAGGCATGGAAGGCAATGGAGGAGGTCAAGGCAGCCGGCCTCGCAAAATCAATCGGCGTCTCCAACTACCTGCCGGACGACCTCTCCGCCATCCTCGAAACCGCTCAGGTGCCCCCAGCAATCAACCAAATCGAGTTCCACGCCTACCTTCAGCACCCGGAGTTGTTGAAATTCCACAAACAACACGTGAGACGCCACTGATGCAGCGCTCGAGAAACTAGACTAACGAAGGCAGGGCATCGCGACCGCAGCATACGCTCCTCAGGCCCCGGTGACCAAGGCAGGTCCCGGCCCCATCGACGAATACCTGGCGGCGCTGTCCAAAAAGTACGCTGTCAACCCAGGCGAGATTCTGCTGAGGTGGTGTGTCGATCAGGATGTCGTTGCTATTACGACCAGCAGTAAGGAGCAGCGCATGAGCGATTACCTCCGCGCTATGACGTTTAAACTCACGCCTAAGGAGATCGAGGAGCTCAATGGGCTTGGTTCGCAGAAGCACTTTAGGGCTTTCTGGAACGATAAGTTTGATGCGAATGACAGGAGGTAAGGTAGATAGATGGTCAGTCGTGCTGTATATGTATACGGCATTGATATAGATTCCGATAAATCAAAAGACCCAAGTCGGATCGTGCACAGAGGCAAGAACGCCCTTTTGAAAGTAATGATTGCCCGACGGTCTCAAAAGACTCGAACACGGATTCAGATGTGATGCATATAGAAATGCATTATTGATGCGGTAAAAGCAAGGTCTAGGAGGCCCAAGAGCCAAGTCCCTTTCCCCTTCAAAGCGTCGTCGTAGCAGTGACATGTTCGTGACCCAAAAAACGCCACATGAGAACCAAACGCCTTCAGTGCTTAGCGGTAACGGCTTCGCCAGTGACCTTCTCGACCCATTCCTTTGCGATATCGCCCAAAGCAACCATGCAGACCGTCTGCCAAACGCCCAACCCAATGCGAGGAGTGACACCTCTGTAAAGACCCTTGACACCATTCTGCTGGTAGATGTACTTGAAGGCCCTGCCCACATTCATGTTCTTGGGCCGGTTAGGATCCTCCGTCTTACTCTGCATCTCGACTCTGACAACCTCGATGGGCTGGTTCCAAGCCGAGAGACCACCACCGATAGCAGAGGCAGTGATCTTCTCAACCACACTCATCTTCTCACCATTCTCCTTGCCGGTGAACTTGCGGATGCTGTTCTCGGCAACACGTGAGAGACCGAAGCGAGAACCCCAGTTGGTGACCTGACGGACAGCGACGGCGTTGACGCCACGGTTGATGCCGCGGATGCCCTCGCGTCGGTAAATGTCCATGAACGTCTCCATGGTGCCTGGTGGCTTCATCCCCGCCGCAGCCACCTTGTGCTTTGTGATTTCCACCGTCTTCATGCATGTGCAGAAGCCCATGGTCGCGTAGGCCTGAGCGAGACCACCGACCATGCCACCGGTGATGCCCGAGACGAAGCCGTTGGCGCCGGCTGCGCGAGCATAGTACTCGGCCTCGGACGCGACGAAGAGGAGGACGGCTCCCTTGGTCGAGGCTTCGATCCATGCCCAGGGGATGAGACCTTGGTAGACTGTGGAGGACGCGTATCAGTCACCGACTCTTTGCTCGTGGATTGCGGAAATCGCATCGCCACTAGCTGGAGCACACGTGCGCAGACGGGGGTCTTCACTTACATCCGAAAACACCACCACGACTCCAGATGCGAGCTACAGCGCTAGCCATACCGTCACCGCGGTTTGCGGCCATGGTGGTCTTGGTGACTTCGAGGGGCTGCGAAGCACGTTAGCATCTCTATTCACTTTCACACCTGACCTGTTGATTGCTGAGTAGCTTACTTGACCCAAGGTAGTGACTTCGAACATGTTCAAGCCAGCACCCACTGTCCACCAAGTGTTAGCAAAGCTTCCTCTCCATTTCCTGATGAGCACGCGACTTACACAGCAGGTTGCTGAATTTAACAGGCTTCTTTTCAAGCTTAGGAGGAGGTGCTGTTCCAGCCATAGTGGCAGCGGGAGTAGTGGTGCTCATGCTTCTTTTGGTGGACGCTGACGGGGGGGCCGGACCAAGGCAATAGGGTGCTTCTTCGCTTGGAGAGTGGAGAGAAAGTGTCGCGAGGACTTTAGCTATGTATGTTCGAGAAGAAAGAAGAGTCGAACGAGTCCTGAACAACAAGTGTCAGTCCGGTGGATTGACTCTCTTGTACTAATATCGGAGCTTGGGCGAGGACAGCGTTGAGACCGTGCTTGAGCCTTGAGGGTCTGCTGAGCTATCCCCGGCCGAAGGCGACTGTCTTAATCTATCAATTGCCGAGCTTATTACAACTGCTAACACCTCGTTTTTCGGGTGATCGCGTCGTTCGGTACAGGCGATAGTGGGAGAAGCTGAAGAGGAGCGTCGACTCTACTTGTGGCTTTCGGACTCTATATAATTTTTGATATTCCTGACCGTACGATTCGCTTTACTCATACCTGCGGCCGCGCTGACCGCTGCGTAGGCTGCTCCCATTGTCCACAGATAGCTGTTTTCGGCTTAGCGCAATGTCGAGTACAGCCGCGTTGAACCCCGACGTGTCGTTGCCCGAATTTCCGTCGCAACAAATTTAGGACCAACATCTTTGGGGACCCGGACGCGGTGAGTGGTTCGGCTGCAGTTGGGATACCCGAAGAACGTCGCAGATTGCTAAAGTGGGTATCACTGCTTTGGGCTACATCACGAAGCTCAACCGGAAAGCAGAGTAGAGAAAGCGTGCCTATAATTGCTAGGGTGTTTTTAGAATCTTAATCATGAACGCTCCCGAGCTATAGCCATGCCGCGTCGGTAAGGTAGAGATCATCTACCAGGTATCGCAAATTGTTACAAGAGAATCCTTCCATCATACGCCTCTTCCAACATCATCTAATTTACAACGTGGCACCGACGAGCTTGGCCCAGGCGTCGGTGGAGAAGGACTTGGGGCGCTCAATGGGGGCACCGACGGCGCGGTCAATGATGAGCTGGGGAAGGACACCAATGGCACGAGACACACCGAAGAGGACGGTGTAGAAGTTCTGCTCGGTCAGGCCGTAGTATTGGAGAAGGACACCGGAGTGCTGCGGATAGAGTTAGCTACATTTTCTTCAATGCCAGTCTTCATGGGGGGATACTCACGGCGTCAACGTTGGGGTATGGGTTCTTGGTCTTGCCGTGCTCGGTGAGGACACCGGGGGCGATCTTGTAGACCTGAGACACAAGCTTGAACATGGGGTCCTCGGGAAGCTTGCGCTGGGCGAATTCGCGCTGGGAGACGTAACGGGGGTCAGTCTTGCGGAGGACGGCGTGACCGTAACCGGGAACAACACGACCGGCCTTGAGGGTGGACCAGAGGTAGTTCTTGATGTTCTCGTCGGAGAGGTCAGAGCCAACCTCAGCCTTCATCTCCTGGAGCCACTTGAGGACCTCCTGGTTGGCGAGACCGTGGAGAGGACCAGCAAGACCGTTGAGACCAGCGGCAAGGGAGAGGAAGGGAGAGCTGAGTGCGGAACCAACCAAGTGGGTGGTGTGGGCAGAGACGTTGCCACCCTCGTGGTCAGTGTGGATGGTGAGATAGAGTCTCATGAGCTCAACAAAGTCGGCGTTCTCGCTGAAACCGAGCTGGTTGGCCAAGTTCCAGGAGTAGTCCTTGTCCTTCTGGACAGCAGGGACCTTGCCATCCTTGAAGACGTTGCGGTAAATGCGGGAAGCAATGGTGGGAAGCTTTGCAATGAGGTCCATTGAGTCCTCGAAAGTGTGCTCCCAGTACTCGGTCTTCTTGATACCTCTGGCGTAGGCCTTGGCAAAGGCAGACTCGTGCTCGAGCGCAGTGACGGCAATAGAGAACTGAGCCATGGGGTGAAGGGTGTTGGGGCAACGGTCAATGAGCTCCTCGACGAACTTGGGCACGTCGGAGCGGGCAGCCCACTCAGCAGAGAGGTCGCGGACCTGCTGCTCAGATGGGACCTCACCAGTGAGGAGAAGCCAGAAGAGACCCTCAGGAAGGGGCTCCTCGCCGCCAGGGGCCTTGGGGAGGATCTGCTGGCATTCTGGGATCTGGACAAGGTCAACCAATTGTCTTGGATCGTGTGTTGCGACAGCTTCTTACAGTCTTTCCACGGAAACGGATACCCTCCTCGGCGTCGAGGACGGATCCCTCCCAGACGAGAGACTTGATACCACGGGCACCACCGTACACCTGGTCAAGAGTAACCTCGCCGACGACCTTTGAGCCGTAGTCCCTGTAGTCCGAATGTAAGTGTCTCGTCCATCTTTCTCATGTCTTCCGCGGGGCGACCGACTTGCGGAGCTTCTTGATCTTCTCAATCTCGCCAGGGAGCTTGGCAGCGAAAGTCTCCTTGAGCGACTGTAGGGCGGGATCGTCAGTTATGCGGTCCGCAAGACACGGTGGCTACTGATAGCTGTTTCTACATACGGTAGACTTGGAGGAGTATGCTCTGGCGGCCTGGCGGACCGATGCGGCGTTGATGGACGCGCGCAGGGCTGTCGAGCTAACTCTGAGAGAAGAGGCCATTGTGAGGAGACTTGAGGGGTGAGGGGATGGATATGGAGATGGTGGAGGGATTGGAAAAAGCGAAGTGAGAGCTTAACCTCGAGGTATTTGGCTTCCGGTGCTTTGACCACCAATTTGCTATTCGGCGTTGGGGACCTCGGACGCCGGCTTATTCCTGCAGCTGCAGTGATCAAGCTGGGAGCGTGAAGATCTGCTATAAAAGGGCTGCTAGTCCTCTGCAGCTGATCCGACGATAATAATCTCTGAATAACACCCCTGGTCTACAGCCTTGTCCTTCCGTCGTCTTTCACTGAGCGCATAAGCGCATAACCGAGGCAACTGCTCTTCCTTTACACCGCCGGTCATTGCGAATCACTCATTTGGGTCTGTCCGTAACCAAGATACTGTCACCGCACGTGATTTGCCGAACCTAAATCCGCCCGGCCCGCACGGTGCCGGTGAGAGACGAGAGAAAACGTCCCATGGTGATCATCCTTTGCGCAAGCAACATCTTCGATAAAAACATCATTAACCACCATCCCAACTGGACTTCGCCATTCACGCCGGATATTAGCTGTGCTGCTGCTTGCCTGCTGTGCTCGCGTGACTATTTCTCACCGTAGAGCTGAGTCTAATACTAGCTGTAGACAACTTCACTTCCAGTCTCAGTAGCAGACGCGTACAAAGCGCGCCTTCATCAGTGGAAGTCTTCGGAGGACATCTGAACGTAGCGCAACAGTTGCCGTCGTCAATCACGGGGCAAGTCTTACATCTACCGGCCACGGTCTCCCTCGATAGTTCAGTAAATCCGCGCTGCTTAGAAGAAGCGTCTCTCTGGACCGTATTTCCATCTCTCTAGGACTCAGGTACTGTAGTAAACAGTAAAAATGGCGAGCGTTGACCAGCTCGACCCCCTGCTTCAGTCTTTGCAAGCTCTCAAGCCACCAGGTGCTTCAAAGACGAAGATCGCCGCAGTCACTGCTCTTTGTGTTGAAAATATCCAGGTAACCTCCCCTCACCATGTGGCATGGCTCACCTTTTGCGCTCTAGCTCACATCTCGTCAGTCCGAATCTGTTATAGCACAACGGCTTTATAGACATCTCAAGAGGACTCCTGGAACCCACAAGCTTGGAGTTCTCTATGTTGTAGATTCAGTGACACGCCAGTGGATTGATAAGGCTCGCACGTCTAATCAGGAGTTGTCTGGAAGTGCTGCGCCTGATGGTACTTTCGCATCCGGTGTTCACAAGATTACAGAACTTCTGCCAGCTTTGATCGATGATTTGATACAGAATGCTCCAGCAGACCACAAGGTATGTTAATCATAACATGAGGAACTCTATATATCTCAACGTGTGCTCTGTAGAGCTCCTGGAAGACCGCGTCCCATCTCGTTGCTGCTTTCTCACTACGACCGCAACACCAACTTACAATATGTGATAGGGCAAAGTAGAGAACCTGATCCAAATCTGGGAGCGTGCAGGCACTTTTCCACTGCCGTTGCTCGATGACCTTAAGAAGAGACTGGCAGCACCAGCACCTGCACCATGTAAGATCTCTTTAGACTTTCCTCCACCCCAGCCCAGCCTGACGATGAATGTTGCAGACGTCGCATCTTCTACACCTCCTGGTAGTCCTCCAAGAAATCTTCTAGTATCACAAGGTTTGAGGCAAGCGCTAAAAAAGGAGACAGTGTCTCAACCGGCCCCCACTGCTCCGCCGCCAGTAATGGCGCCTGCTCGGCCGGATGCATCAAGCATTCTTGCAGCGCTCGCAGGATTGCAACCGATGCCTGCTGCCACACCCCAGGCCCCACCTCAGGTCTCAGCACCAGCACCGCCTATGCCCCAAGTCCAAGCACCACCTGCCGCTGCTGCTCCGCCAACGCCAGATTTAGCATCTCTCCTAGCCGGCATTGGCCAGTCGCATCAGGCACCTCCTCAGCCGATTGGACAGCAATTCTATGGACAGCAATACCAAGCTCCTACGCCTGTGAATCCACCCGTTCCAATTGCACCATCGCAGACATATCAGCAATTCTATCAGCCTCAGACCCCTGTTCAGCAAGTACCGCCACCTGCTCCTGCCGCTGCAAATCCTCTAGGGGCACTTGCTGGACTTCTCCCCCCTCACGTATTGAGCAGCCCACAGACTCTCACGGAGGTTTTGAACCTACTCCAAGGACTGCAACAGGAGGGAATCCCTCAGGAACAATGGAGCGCTGTGATAGTAGCTCTGTACCCGCCTCCCCAAAACAACGGAGTCGCGGCAACCACACCAGCGACCTGGGGAAGCACTCCTCAAGATGGCTATCAGCAACAACAAGATCGCTATGGCGGTTACAGAGAACGATCGCGTGAACGCGGCCGTGGACGCAGCAGGTCACCCGACTTCCAATCACAGAAGAGCGCAAACCGCCGCCCAAGTCCAGTTTACGGCACGTACGATGCATCAATTGCACAGGCTCAGGCTGATGATCAGCCACATTTTGGTGAGAAGAGGGGCAGAGGCCGTGGTGGTCGTAGTTACCGACAACGTACACCTCCAGGCGCCCGCAATGGTCATCAAGAAATGCCACCAGTTGGACAGGTTAGTGGCCCAAAGTGGACGGATATTGATCCCACTCTTCCCGCTGGCCACATCAAGGTGCTTAGCAGAACATTGTTTGTTGGTGGTGCAACGGGCAGCGAAGCAGAGCTGCGAGCCATCTTCGGCCGATTTGGTCAGGTTCAAACCTGCATTGCCAACGAAGACAAACGCCACGCTTTCGTCAAGATGTGCACTCGCAATGATGCCGTGTCCGCAAAGACTGCAATGGAGACTACTCGGGACTCTGACATCTTGGCCAAGGCTCGTCAGACCAAGTGGGGTGTTGGTTTTGGCCCCAGAGAGTGCTGTGATTACACTAGTGGTATAAGTGTCATTCCCATCGACACTTTGACTGATGCCGATCACAAGTGGATGCTCACGGCTGAGTATGGTGGTACTGGAGGTAGACCCATTGAGAGTGGGCTTGTCGTTGAAGAGCCAGATATCGAGATTGGCGCAGGCGTGTCGTCCAAAGGTAAGCAATACGTCCCTTTTCATGTCTGTTTCCGATATTGACTGTTTTCCCTAGCCATGAGCCGCCGTGTCGGCCCAGACGGAGGCAGCGCCAGCACTCGCGGAGGCCGCCCACGTCGTGGAGAAGGGGGCGGTGGTCGTTTCCGCCAACCAGCACAGCATCAATCCCCTCGCCCAGACCCCATCACCATTCCACCGCCGCCTCCAGTCCCTGGCTTCGGCTTCAATTTCGCCATGCCAAGCATGCCTCCATACCAATAGAGTCGAAAGGACTTTCTGATGAAGAAGTGGTCTTGCCGCTGAGCCACCAATACCAAGGGGAAAGTGCTTCTTATTGATGAATTGCGATCACGTTATACCAATTTCTACTGCATGGCATGGTTCTTGGGGTGGTGGTTGCATAGCGTCTGCTTTTCTGGTTTCGTTTCTTTGACACATCTGCCTCTCCCGCTGGAAAATTTGCTGGCCAGCAACGAGTGAGGCGGGGTTCTCTGTAATCATACATACCTAAGGTACCTTTCTATATCAATATGCATGGCTTGCGTTGCCTCGATGGCTATTTTGCTGAACCTATTTTATCTTCTACCAACCAGCACCCGGCTTTCCTTGTGATACTGTAGCATTCGCTCATCTCCAATGTACTCGATCTACAGGACCCTATTGTCATTGACACGATCTGTGCAGCATCACAAGACGTTCCGCTTCGGGACAGGAAGATAGGTCAGGAGGCGAGACAGTGAAACGAGGAAGGGTTGCGAGTAAACCAAAAAGTCATCAAAACGTGGCTTTCTGGGTGGTTCATTTTCGGGCTCCATCATTTTCTTCAGATAAATACATACACATTGCAATCGGACAAAAGCTGATAAAGAATGTTTGACAAGAAAAGAAACGCTCACTCCAGGAGCGAAACATCAGCCACCGACCGAATCTCCTCCCCCTTCTTCGGATAACTACATACACGTGGAGTTCGGATAAACGAATAAAGAATGTTTGACAAGAAAGGAAACACTCACTCCAGGAGCGAAACATCAGCCACTGAATCTTCTCCCCCTTCTGCAGCGACTGGACCGCAAGACATCTCTACGCGTTTAGACATAGTTGGCAGTGGCAGTGGTGACAGCCTCGGTGGTCATGTCAACATCCTTGACGGTGACGGTAGCGCCACTGACACTAGTGACCTTGATCCAAGCAGTGGCAGCACCGGTACCGCTGGCAATCTCGAAGAAGTTGTAGGCCATTCTGGTGGTGCTCAACCAGGTGCTTCCCTGGTCGACGGAGACCTCGAGGGTTGAGGTTCTGAGGTTGGCGTTGACGACTTGAGCCGAGAACCAGTACTCGCTGACGCCGGACTTGAGGTGGATTTGAAGAGGGGTGGTGATGACGGAGCATTCCACGTAGTCCCAGGTCACGTCGATCTCGCCGAGACTCTTGTCGGCGAGCTCGGCGAAGGCATCTTCGAAGAGGTCGAGGTGGTTTGTGCCGCAGTTGGGGCACTCGTCTACGATCATTGCGGTGATGGTCTTGCCGCCGTAGGTCACGTCTATGCAGCCACCGCAGTCGGCCGAGTTTTCCCAGTTTGCAGACGCGACACCGTAGAGGCCGCTGGGAATGGTGTAGGTGCTGAAGCTGCAGTGACCGCCTTGGGTGTTGCCGCCGTAGAAGGTGGCTACACCTGACAGGGATCGGCGGGCGAGCGCTGGACCGCTGTTGTCGATGCTCATATCTGGGATCACAGAGCCGAGGACAGTGGTGGCGAGGCCGGCCAAAACGGCGAAAGATTGGATGAAGGAGGGCATTTTTTGCTTGTCGAAGGTACAACAGACTGATGGATTGAATGTAGGGAAGGGTGGTTGGGAGAATGTAATGGATTGATAGAAAGTGAAGACCACAGTCTCGGTCTTTATATGAAGGAGATCACGAACAAGAGATGCAAATCACCTCGTTCATTGTACTCGGCCTAGAGCACGTGGGGGGTTCCATCCAGTCCAGGATGTTGTTCACAACACGCCAGGACGGCGGCCATCCATGGCAGCCGCAGACCATGTTTCATGTAAACTAAGCGATACGATGAAGTGAACGAACGAAAATGGTTATATTAAACGATCTGGACAGGGAGGTCCAGACCTGGAGTTTTGAGCGGTAGATCGGGGTTTTAAAGTGATAATCTAGCCATTGAGACGTTTTGTCGTCACTGATATCGCGTACATAGTACTTGAAAGCCACATGAAGTTCCGATGATGTGGTGGCAGGTCGCGGCAGACGTCAAGACATCAAACATGAGATGTCAGATGAAAGGGTCAATGTCGCTTGGCCATGTTGTATGGGATACGAGTGTCGATAGAAGCGGCGTCTTGGGTCGGGTGTACGTTGGAGGATAAGAGAGAGATTCCGCTTTTAGCATTTACGAGTTTCGAGGACGTAGCAGACTACGCCATCCATGCTAGAAGCACTGAGCACTCTGTACGAGGACGTAGCAGACTACGCCATGCTAACCGCACCCTGTACGAGGACCGGGATGTAGAGCCCCGATGCTAGCATCGACTCCATCGAGGCCTCGATGCCAAGATTTTGGACTACCTGTAATTACAAAGTACCTAGTTTGGAACTATTTTGTAACCAGTTCGTAGCCCCTCTTCATACATATACAGAGGAGGTTTTCAAGGCAATAGATGGCGACAGGTCGCTATGTCTTGTACAACCTCTAAACCTCCTGATAACCCTCCTAGATAAATCAGGGCACTTTGGTAAAGCGACAAGTCCACGCCAAGAGACACCAGCCACAGGTCAAGCCACAGACAGTGCCACAGACAGTGCCACAAGCGCATGTGAAAGCAATCCACATCCCCTAATAATCGGTGATGGTGGTTGTTGTACTTGACGATATACGTGCAGTAGCATGGAGTGTCTACAATAACGGGAATCGAACGCGCACAAATATCGGCATGCGATTCGGTGTATGGAAGGCTAAGGTAGAAGAGTAGAAGAGCTCGGAAATAGGAACGCGGTCACAACGAGATACCATGGACGAGGTAGAGAAGCCAGAAGTCTCCCCTGCAGGTCAGGAAATTGCCGCCACAATTGAGGCATCAGACCCGCTTGAGTCAGGACTGGCAGCTCCAGAAGATAGCATTGTTCCCGCCGAAGACACGGTACAGCAGCTTGACCTTGATAATGCGCCTGTCATAACCCCCGCGGGTGATAATGCAGGTCCCGTGGAACCAGACAAGATACCTCAGGATGATGAACCAATGGAAACTCGACTACCACAGGCCCTACCACCCGAATTGTCGACCACAGCAGAACCCGCTGCACCGCTTCCAAAACCCAGGCGCCCACTAATGCGACGAGAGTCTTCGAGTGTACCACCAAAAGCCGCCCCGCCAGCACTTCCCGCCCAAGTAGAGCCTCAGCAAGTGCCTACCCAAACAGATTTCTCCCAAGAGCACCCCGACTCTTTGACTCTTGCTCAACTGAAGTCTTTGCGAAGCGCTTTCCCCGATCAAGCTCAGTCTCCCAACAAGCCCGAGCTCATGCTGTTAGAAAACGTCTACGACTTTGACTACCGAGACACCCAATCTTTTCCCGTCGAACTCGAAGAATGGTTCAGCTATAGCGAGCAGGAGCGGGCAAGACTACGACAGATACATGCAACCTTCAAAGAGGCATGGACCAAGCATGCTACTACCCCTGATGGAGATTCCGCCTTCGATTTCACCGACTCCCCGCAGCTGGGCATGAGCTTTGTGGACTTACAAATAGAATATCTAAAAATTGGCACACCCGAGCAGCACGACGAGGCCATTCAAGTCCTATGTTATCTTGCACTTGGCAACTGGGAGGAAACAGCAGGCAGGCTGAGCGTCGTTGACCCTTTTGCTTCCCTTCTGAACGGTCAAAAGACAAAGGCTACCGAAGGTGTGGATCAATATCCGGGCGCTACTTTCCAGATCCAGTGGATCATCAACACCTTGTGCTTGCTTGCTCGACAAGGAGCTGTCCAGGCTGTCTTTGAGAGCCTCAAAGCAACATGTGATCGTGATCTGTACGTACGTTTGACCATCTGCGCTAGTCGAATGAATGAGCTGGATGGGAATGCACTGTGTGAGGAAGGCTGACCATGTCTGCAGTACCGCATCAGCTGAGAACACAGACATCAACTCCGGTCCAGACAGGAAAGCCTCCGAGGACAATGTCAGCATCGACCTTTGGTGCTCTCTTACCTTGATGTATCTTTTCGTCGAACTTGGGAGACTTGCAGGAGACACGCCTGATGCACGATTGCTGGCTCACGAACTTGGTAAGCTAATCCTCTGGTAGCACCTGCCACTAATACTGATATCTTGCCAGCCTCGACGCAATCCAAGCTACTGCTCGAATGTGTTGGAATAATTACACAGATGCGTTGGGATGAAAAGGCTCCCATTCCTCCTACGAAGGTGAGACTGCTAACTTGTCGTATCTACGCTATGTGCTCACTAACACTACATCAGGTCTTCCTATTGACGTGGAAAGCCATCTTGCTCTGCTTCGGTGGAATGGACGAGGTCGAAAAGGTCAAGGCAACATTCCGACAGAAGGAAGAAGATTTGGACGTACGGGGTCAGCCCGTCATTACTGCTTCCCCATTGGACTACCATCTTTTCCGACAAGAGATTTGCTCCAAATATCCGGCATATCAGCCACCTCCACCTTTGTTTCCTTTCGAGCCCGAGAATAATACCATTCTGCCGCCGTTAAGACATAGGCAATCCAAGCTGGACAGTATCGATAGTACTGCTTCCGAAGGGAGGGGGGTACACGGTGCATCACTTATGCACCAACCAGTACACATAGCTACGCCTGCGCCTTCTCCGCCACCCTCACCCGCTCTAGGAGGAAAGGGCGGCAAGAAACAGAACTACCAGACTAACCAAATGTTCCCATTCCTCTACCCACCTTTGGATGAATCTAGTAACGATTTCGGAGGCAAAGGGTCGACGGAACTACAGGACCTGCTTGCTGGTAGAAAGTGGCAAGGCAGCGATGTACCCACGTCAATTCTAGAGGCGGCCGAGTTGTTTTCCAAGCGCATGCGAGCTACAAGAGCCATGAAGCAGCTATGGGAGACTCGTGTTGACTTCATGAAGTTTGAAAGGGGGTGGAAAGAAGAGCAAGACTTGAACACTGATGTTGACGATGACTTTGTCCTCGACAACTCTGAACCCAAACTGGAGGAGCCAACGCCGACGGACGCTGAGCGAAGGCTTGCAGCAGTCGCAGACTTCTATGTCAGTATCTGAGAAGATCTTGCAAGATCTATACTGACATGTTCAACAGCGTGATGCTTTACCCAACATGCAATCTGTGGTTGGTGTTCTCTTGAACAAGATACTCATGAATGTAAGTTGACAATCAGATGACTGTTGTGGACACTTCTGACTTCCAGTGCAGTTTGGAGACCTTTCATTCGGACCAGAGGCGACCACCAACGGTCATGTTGCAGACAGTATATTTGACGGCGCGGAGCATCTCAACAATACTAGAACGCAGGAGATTTTGGGTAAAGCCGTTTCAGGAATGCTGCTTCTCTTGCTGAAGTGGTTCAGAGTATCTCGTGAGCTATATCAAGGACTTGCGGATAATCAACATGTTGCTGATACCTTTCAGACATACTTCGCTATGAGTACCTGACCCAGCTTCTGCTCGATACGAACTACGTACCGATCTTCATCAAGATCTGGTCAGTCACAGACATGGGTCGGGCTTGCCATTTCAAGCTAGACAAGGAAGAGCTCAAGTAAGTTGGCTGTACCACCAATTGGTAACACTTTACTGATAACGATAGTTTCTTCAACTTTTGCCGAGCAAACTCACGCAATCCACCACCAGTGTTGGAAGTGGAACAACAAGCGCAAGCCGAAGAGTCTGACGACGATGCTATGCCACCACCAATCAAGCTGCGAAGAGAGGACGCACCCGAAGAGCTATCCCCAAGCATGACTGCGCCAGACTTCACTCATCCTCCTGAAGTCGATGAGCTCGGCTACCCCCAAACGGCCCTGCCACTCACGCCGATCAAGAATTTCTCACGAAGAAACACCTTCACTTTCATCAACTACATGCGCATCTTGCAGAAGATCACTCGTCGAAAGGCTCATCGCTCATTACTGCTTGTGTCATACAAGTCGTCTAATCTGCTTCGAAAGTCTCTGCGCGTTCCCATAGATATGATGCGCTACTACACGCTGAAGCTCTTCAAATCACAAGTACCCTATTGTGGCCGTAAATGGCGTCAGACGAACATGAAGATCATCACGGCAGTCTGGCTAAGTGTGCCCGCTGAATTGCGCGACGATTGGCTATCGGGTGGCGGTGGTGGTATGGGTGGTGCAGGACCTGGCGATGTTGACGGCACGGTCGAGGAAGCATTGCCTCTTGAACAGAGTCTCAGAGCGTTAACGCATTGGTGGAATGTTCGAACGTACCCAGAGATAATGGGAGTTGATCAAACAATGGTCGCGGAGGAGCAGGATTTCTTCGCCAAAGAATTGGAAAAGATAGACTTGAACCGAGCAGAGGAGGAGTTGCTTGAGGAAAGTATGCTTGAGGAGCCTTGGGCACCATTAGAGGCGTATTGAATCGGTGGTAGTCAGAAGTAATGCTACAATCAAAGAATATCTTGAGAGAAAGCTTGTAAACTTGCGTGTCACACATCTACGTTTTTGCTTGCATCTATTCCTCATCAATGACAACACCCCACTTGTGCGATTCATCACCATACATGATGCCGGAGAGCCAGCTCCTGATCAGCTTTGCGTAAACACCCGTGGTACCTTCTGCCAATGGAATCTCCAACTCCTCGTTTTTGTATCCAATCAAGCCCACAGGAGCAACAAAGTAAGCAGTACCGGCAGCGAAAGCCTCGACCAATCTGCCCTCCTTCACAGCCTTCACGACCTCGGCCATTGTGAACTTCCTCTCCACAACCTCGATCTTCTCACCTCCCTCGTACCCGGGACTCAGCCTCTCTCTCGCAAGATCCAATACACTGGCTCTAGTCACACCTTCCAGGATAATCTGGTCCTCCAAGGGTGCAGTAACCAATTGCAACTTGCCCTCCTCGGTCCTCCACACAACGAAAAAGTTACTCGCGCCCGCCTCGGTGACATTGGCATCCTGTCCGAACAGCCAAAGAATCTGATCGAATCCTCTGGCTCTAGCCTCTCCCTGCGCAACAAGAGAAGGACCGTAATTGGCGCCCAGCTTGGCGAAGCCGAATCCGCCAGGCCAAGCACGAATCATGTCTTCCTTGCTGGCCAGCAGTTTCATACCCTTTGCATTGCGTACAGTGGCGCTGAGATCAGGATTCACGGCAGAAGGAGGAGGCAAGTTGCGCGGGTCCGACCAATCGGGGAAACAGGCCATCACGACATACAACAGCGCCTCCTTGGGCACCTGCACACCGAGACTAGCGTCCGTCCCGATGAACGTGGGGCGCAGGTACAAAAAGCTGCCTGGTTGGTCTCGGGGCAGCCATTTCTTCCCATCGACGGCGCAGAGTTTCCGGATCAGTTTCTCCAGCTCTGCAGGCTCGAAGTCTGGCAGCGAGATGCGTGTCGCGGAGCGCCTCATGCGTTCGCAGTTGCGACGCACGCGGAAGAGGCGGAGCGCGCCGTCGTGGCCGCGGTACAGTTTTAGACCCTCGAAACACTCGGTCGCGTAGTGCAGGCAGGATGCTGTGGGCATGAGTTGCAGGGGTCCGTAGGGCACGAGTTCCGGGGCGTGCCAGCCTTGGTCTAGAGTCCATTGGCAGCTTATCATGTGGTCGGTGCAGGTGCGCATGCTTTTGAGTTGCTCATCGCCGGCCTGTGGGGGATCGCGGGGTTTGGGAGTCAGGGTAGTTTTTAGTCTCGAGGCATCGAGGGGTGCCTTATGGGGGGCGTGGGCAATTCCCGCCGCCGTCAATGAAGACGCCGTGGGTGTTGCAGTGCCTGAAGCTGGAGGTGTGAGATCTGATGAGGCCACCATGATTACAATTTTGTGCAACAACGAAATGATATAGCACGTGTTGGATATGGGGAGAAACGATGGAGTTTACGAGGGACTATTGACAGGATATATAAAAAGTGGAGGGATCTTGATAGCGGCGGGGTGAGTCAAGCATCAGCCCATTTCTCTGCCTCCGTCGGTTATATATACAATTGATGACCCGCTGCTATCCCTATCCGTCACTGCCCGTTACACAATCTTCTCCGATAACAGTGATAGGTTACTGGCGGCATAGACGGCTGGTTGCTGACGTTGAATATGCAATCAAAATGTTGTGACCTCTTTTTCGTGTGCAAGGGGTTTTTTTTCACGATGGTCGCTGCAGGGTCCAGAGGATGCAGGTTCGGTGCTCCTTCTCCAAACTCCGACCGCTCTGCTCAATGTAAATAGGCGATGTTCTTACCATGATAATACCATGATAATACCATAATAATACCATGATCTTCTCACGATATTGATACCACCTTCAAGTACTCTATACTAGAAGTCTTGAAGAGAGAAAGCACTTCAAACTCGGAGGAGACTCATGCCAAGACCTTCAATAGCCGTGCATGCTGGACTTCATGCGTTGCTGAATAGGTTGCGAAATATTTTAAAAACTAGAAGTAGTTCAGTAGCCATCGTGAAGTTCTTTGGATTGTGTTCGGGAAGTGTTCAACAGGCTTTCAGAAGGCTTTCAAAAGGCCTTTGAAATGCGTAATAAAGGGCTTTGTAATGCGTCTAAGATGTTCCCAAACCATATTCAAGAAATCAATGACTCTCTGCTGGAGACCTTGAGGGACATAGTGTGTTCAGGGATAGATGAGCATTGGCTCGCGGAACTCTATTACATCAAGACCTCAATGATTGTATGATGATTATTGGACCATCATTCGACAATCATTAGACAATCATCCACTAATCTCAGCGACAGTAGTATTCTGCATCAAAACATCGCCGTCTTACAGACCCTACCTAGTCATCCTTACATTGCAACGGAGTCACGACTATTGAGTCTCGGAACTGCATAATGCATACGTAAGTGTAACTTCAATGGCGATGCTCAATGAACAGGTAGCGTATACGGTCTGACGAGGTGAGTGGCCTTATTCATCGAACCAGTATTGAGAGAATCCATCTGGAAAAGCTTTAGCAGTACAAGAATAACCTAGGAAGATGCAACCTATATGAACTACATCGCTGACGGATCTGTGACCGGTCCCTTTATAGTGATTGCTTCAATTCTCTGAAAAGCAGATGTATGTCGATGTGAAAGCAGGCCCAACCTGACATATTTGGCAATCTTCTACAAACCGCATTTCCTTTCGAAACTACCTGGTTATGCTGACAGTCATAGGGGAGTCTATCTTTGTTATCGAGATGTTCATCGCTTTCGTCCAGCGTCAGGACGGCCTTGGATTCGTGACGCCTCGAGTGACAGTAGCCCCTCGCATATGAGGAAAATCTCAATATCTCTGTCCTGCTCTTAACCCTATCGTGCATGATGCAAGCGGGAATCGAGTTTTGAAGTTCGCTAGTAAGTCGGAAGCTGACCCAACCCGTGCTAACCAAGCAGTGCCAAGGAGGGTCAGGTAAACTACCTTAGGGTCAGGTAAACTACTAGCACGGGTTGGCTTGACTGTATCCTGATAATCTACCGTGCATCCTCTAGAAGTTGCCTGGTAAGGCCGCGCTCAAATTGGTGGACCCTGAGGATCGCGTTTCGCGAAAGTTACGCGATCTGTGTACAAGTACACGCAAATAGCCCTTTCTCCTGCTCGCTCTGTTCCTCGTCCACTAAAGCCTTTCCAAAAAGACCTTTGGTTGAGGTTTCAAACATCCCGTATCTCTAAAAGGCCCTGCGGACATCCAAAGCACACTCTTCCTACAGAAAGCTTATGCTTCCACGGTAAACCAGTCTTTATCTCTACCTGTCAGTGTTGTCGACGCCTCATCCTCAGGACTACCTACTATTCATCACTTGGTGAAGCATGCCTCCCAAGACTCGCATGCGTGCTGAAGATTGTCGGGGCGGACCTTGCAGATATCCTAGGTGCAATGCCTGCTTACGCAAAGATGGTGCGCCAGATTGTGAAGGCTCCGGATGTGCTGAACCTAGGTGCAGAACTTGCGGGGGCACCGAGACTGACCGTGAGGAGGAGAAGCGATTCCACAAGGCCCAAGAGTGGTTGGCGTCCTCATTCATCAGTTCATCTTTTGCGTTCCCGAACCCCGCTATCCCTGACTATGGTAAAGTGAATGGCGGTCAGCCTTCCGTTTCGAGACCCGCGACTCCTCAGGCATGGGTTGACAATTGGATGCCACACTTCGACGAAAAGTGGAAGTGCAAGACATGCAAGAATTGGGAAAGGTATTGGAAACGGGCCTCCACTCTCACCGATGAAGAAAGACGACAACAAGATCAGACGAAGCTCCATTACTTCTTTGGCAAGAGCGGTACATGCTGTACCTGCGCTCCGGAGGATATGGCCCAAAGAGTTGTGAGGGAGTACCACCTCCATTGGGAGCCGACAGACAAAAAAGGGAAGGCCATCAACTTTCGTACCTTTGGACCATTCCACGTAGCTGCTGAAGTTATACTGGACCAAGTTAAGGCTGAAAAGCGATTCAGCAAAACGGTACAAGCAACCATGTCTCGGAATAAGAGGAGGCGTGAAGAGACGGATCTCATTTGGGATATGCATATTCAAAATATGCTATCGAAAAATGCTGTGATCAAAAGACACAACAATGCCAGGAGTGCGGAAAGTAACAACGCCTCCATGCCTAAGCCACCCTTTGTCCACCCTTTGTCCACTCTGCACAAACAGGACATACGATGGAGCTTGCTAGTACGAGGTCTTCTGATTCAGCTACCACAACTGCGCCATCGATTCCCGCCCGTCTTGCGGCCGATGCGTTAAGTGGTACATCTGAACATTCCAGAAAGAGACGACATATGGAGACTACCCCGAGTGAGGGCAACGATAATGTGCTGCCCTCCGTGGAAGACCAGAGCCATTCTAGCCCTTTAGATGTCCCCGATTACGACTTAAGCCCCTCAGATGAGGAGTTCTTAGCGGAAATCAACTTGGACCCTTGGTGCAACAGAAGAGAAGTTCGACTGAGAAGTATGATCGCCCTGTTGAGAAGACGACAAGGAGATATCCGCCGGATACATACTGAAAGACTCATGAATCTCAATGATCAAGTAAATGAGGTTCTACAAGGATGTACTTGTGAAGCACAAAGGCTGTGGTCTGGGGGAAGGCTTTGATGATAATTGGACGTGACCACAATATGATTTGCTAGCAGTCGGGTGCTCATTTCAATCTTCTAGGCACATTGAGAATGGCTGATGACGTTCGACGCAAGCCGTGTCCAGCCATGGCTTCTCAAGACTTAGAGAGCTCGAAATGGAAACAGCGTCAAGGGTTCTTTTGTTGTAGTTCGACCTAGCAAGCGCTATTATATTATGTGTTGTTCTCAAAGAGCTGCGACAAATTCAAGTCCCAATATTCATGACTGAACTCGAAAGACTTTAGATAGGACCAAGATCGTCAGGCGATAGTCGATCTAATAAGAGTGGCCAATGGTGTGGTTACTTGGTCAGGGTCGCCCTATAAAAACCATGCTAAGATCATGACGATACCATGATATTACCATGATGATACCATAATAGTATCATGATAATATTACATGATAATATCGCGGTAACAAAACCATAGCGATTCGGTCCTGTTATGATTGATGCTATACTGCTCAGCGACAATATCAATAATGAAAGCTCGTGCCAAGCCTATTAGTAGCCGCGAGACTTCATGCCACGAAAGTGGTTCAGTGATTGTTTGATGATTGTTTAATAATCATTCATATCATTATAGCTACGAGCCATCCTTACTCGACAAGAAGTCAATCTAAGCAGGCTGGATTCCTGTATAGTAATGTCCGGTAGCATTCTGGTACTTGTTATTCAGAACTACTTCTAAACTAGTTTCAGAGTACTTCCAAACTACTTCTCAAAAGCCTTTCCAAAGCCTTTGAAAGGCATTTTGAACGCCTCTTGAACGCCTTCCTGGATCCTTGTTACAGCCTTCTGAATATCGCGAAATTTGACTGCACCTCTTCATATCTGTTGCATACAACAAGGAAGCAAGGAAGGATCGAACTTGCCCTGCCTGAAGAACAGTAAAGACCTCCCGAAATGATCCATCCAACGACGACAAGCACTCTCCAACATGTTCGATGCTTTTGAACTGTAAGCGGCTACCATGACTAAGTATTCGTTCTTTGCGAACGTGTACTCAACGTTCAGCAATGACCAAGCAATCTCTACAAGGTACTGCAGGCTCCGAATCTGCATCTATACGAATTGACAGCACACGTAGACCTACAGACTTTGGAGTAATCTGGCCCTGACTTCGGCTTTTAGAGGAAGAGGTCAGACCGCTGAAGCCAAAGAATTAACCAAAATTGCAGGGAATACTTTACCTTTCATGGATATGGACATCGCCCTTGAAAGACGCATTCATTACATACTGTTTTGTGTATCTTCGAACTCGGCCTATACTGTCTGTATAGTGCATTGAATTTCTGTCATACAGAATTGCGAGCGGTCATAACGAACAGCAACAGTACTGTTGTTATCTTACTGATCTTCTTACAGCGTTGTATCGAGGTGGCTTGAGAACCTAGTAGGGTTCGCACAGTAGCGATGTTCACAGCCTGGAATACGGAATTATGAGTGTCCTCCTCAGGTTTCAAGCTCAACTGACCTGTCAACGAGTTCAATTGAGTTACTGTCGATTCGGTAAGCGAGGTTGCCAAGTCCCTTAGTACAGGTCATCTCAACTGCTTCCTGCTCAACTGACCTGTTCATATTTCTCCCGACGTGAAGTAGCCGAAGCCCAGCTCATCTCCGCGGCAACTTCAAAGCGTCAACTTCCGTCTTTCCTTGGGTCTGGCAGTGCAGTCAATCCACCACATCACTTGTCAGAAATACAAACCACAATATCTTACCTTTGAAATCATTGTACCTCGTGCCTGTGAAACACGAGAAGTTCATCGTGCAGCAGCAGCATCACTCAACTGGCGTTTCACTCCCAGGGCGGCCGTCTTTCTTACAACCTCAGGCGATATAAGATGGATCTACGCACAATTCTCCACACAGCTATAGACGAGGGTCTCTCAAGATTTGCCAATACATTGCTAGGATCTGAAGATCGTCAACGGCTTGGATGGGACGAGCCTCTTGGAGAGGATTACTACTCTGCAACCAATGAAAATCCTGATCATGATCAGCGGCACGCCAATGTCCAGTATCCCACACCCGCAAAGAACCGGAAAATTCAAGATGATATTACGCAGTCTGCGCCAATTCAGAAAAGGAGAAGATCCAATTCATTCGCAGATCACACTCAAACGGAGGAGAACCTGGGTCCGGCAGCGTCAAAGAGAAGGAAGACAACGAAGACGGTCATGGATCCCCCCGAGCATGGGCATGAACCGCGTAGTACTGTTACTCGGACCAACGTACCACTCTCAGAAGTTGTCGAATCCGTAGAGAGTTCTCACAATGATAGAACGAAGAGGTGGGTATCCACTTTACCGGCCGACCCTGAATGTCCAAGATCGCCTGAGATCACGACAGCCAACGGGGGCACCGACATTTCTAAGGAGATGCCCAATGCCGCCAAAGCTCCCATCTTAGGAAAGAAGTGGCCGAGCAAAGACTGCGACAACTGTCAGAACTGGGTCAAGTATTATAAAGAGGCGTGTTCCGCTTACAATGATTTGCGAAGGCGTTATGAGGATTATTCAAGGATTACTGATATCTTCGTGGTATCTGGCGTATATTGCGATTGCATGTACGATCAAAAGGAGTTGCGGCTCAGGGAGCTAAGCAAAGTTTGCGAATACTGGTGGCCCGAAAATATATCAAGCGGTTTTGGGCTAGAGAACCAGGATCCGCATATCGTCATGCAGACTGTCATGAGCCAATATATGGATGATATGAGGCGCGACGTACCCCACCCAGGCAAAATTAGCGCATATCTGTATCTAAAAGAGATGGGGGACGATGTCTGCGATGTCTGTAAAGGCTGGCAGACATATTTCGCGGAACAGATTTTGACACAGGATCCAGAGAAGTACGCCTCCGAGTTTCATGATATCGTCGAAAAACAGGTCAAGGCTCAGGATCACGAGAAACTCCCTAGAATCTTCGAAAAATGCGGCTTAGAATGCTCGTGCACTGAAGAAACAAAGATGAAAACGCTTGAGGCGAGCCTCCGCGCTCGAGTTCCTTCTCAGAACGTGAACTTTGACGACTTCAAGGGGCGTACCTTCGGACAGAGATCGAAGAGCCCAGAAGCTTTCATCACGCCACGAGCCAGCAAAACGGGTGTTTGCGGATACTGCAAGAGATACGAAAGATATTGGAAAGACGTTCATGGTCTTTCAGACAATGAGAGACGAGTCCAGGATCTACAAAGGGTCCCGCGTCTTTTCACCAACGGTCCTACTGAGTGTACTTGCACCGATGAAGGAGAACGCCACAAATGGGGAGAGGAACCGATACCTTTCGACCGTTTCGGTCCCCTTGATCAGAGTCCGGAACCTTTCCTGCGAGAACACGGAGACTTCTATCCCGCATCTGGAAGATACAGGGCGAAACTGGCAGCAGAGAAAGCGGCCTTTGACGATGATGATTGCAACACAGTGTAGACTTCTGTCTCAGACGACCAGATGGAGTACTTTCTTCGGGACAGGACCTTGAGACCCTATCAGCGGGAAAGTATTATCCGTCTCCTCGTGGATGAAGTTGCATCAGAGACCGAGCTCTTTAACACGATCAAGAAGCTGCTCGTCCGATATAAGCAAGACATGGAACAGATGGAGAAGCTGCTGCAATCGATCGCCAGCCGCTCGCCAGCCGCTCGAAAGAACCGATACCCGAGCTTGATGAAGCATTCGAGTTGATCAGAAAAGTGAAAGAGGGCGATCATGACGGCGCTCCTATCCTTGACAGCAAATGGTAGAAGGAATGTCTTCTAGTACCACTTTCTTCTGCTCATGGCAGAGGTGGCGGCAAAGACCTTGAAATTTCCAACATCACCAACTAATTTGGACACCCGATATAAAGCCAACGTCCGGAAGAAGCGATAAACAAATCTGACGAAGCATCTCGACTGCTCAGCAACACAAACTTTGGCAGACAGCCATGTCGAAGGTTGCACTGCAGACTCTGTGATCACCAAATAAACAACCCCTTTCTCCCAATCCCCTTGCCAGACCCAACAAATTGACAGACTCGTTCCGTATGTTTCACTTCTCTTACAAAGCATGTCACCTTCTGATGTACAATAGAAATCTATAGAAGCAATAGACTCCTCTCCTTTAAGCTCACCAGCAAGCAGCATCCAAGCAAAAAAACCAAGCAAAAGCAATCTAATCTACATGAATGACTTGCTCATAGCCATCCACCAAGCCAAACCTTGGCTTAGTCGAGGATGTGTCGATCACCACCATACATCCGTCATGCTATCCTCATCCGCCATACTATCCTCTTCCATCATACTATCCTCTACTCGATCGTATTCTTCGCCCCAAAATTGCCCAAAATATTGCCCGAAATGGTTGAGATGAACGGAGTTTTGGAGATGTACAGAAAACACATAGCTAGCGGACGATGCCAGGCAAACGCACAAGCACGATATGAGTGGTTGATAGAGAGGTGGAGAAGTACTCCATTCTTCTTCTTCTTCTTTGGTCTGTGTCTGTCTGTCTGTCTGTCTGTCTGTCCATCATCATAAGTATCTAAAGCATCTACTGCACGCATGCATGGGGTATAATCATCAGCAATCTTCTCATCCTCTCCTATCCTCTAATTTCATCACCCTCTCTCCCCCCTCCCCTCTCAACCCCTCTTGACCCTAGGCGTAGGAGTCCAAGCCCTACTCTTCTCCCTCCCCTTCCCTGTCCCAGCATCCCCAAACCCCCCATACCCAAACAAACTCCCCTCAGTCCGCCCAGGCGTCCTCCCCATACTAGCAGCCAACATCCTAGCCGCAGGCGTCAAACCCCCACCCAGCACCTTTCTCCCTTGCAGGGAAGCAGCAGACTTAAAAGCAGGCGTGGGAGTCCTACCCGGCGTGTGCATCGATTTCAGCGCGGAAATTCTGTCACTCTGCTGGCCGCCGACTTTCCGCCGCTGCGAGTTCTGTTTATCCACGATACGGTGGTGCAGTTGTTCGCGTTTGCTGCTGGACTGCAGCGTGAAAGGGTTTTTGGGCGCTGAGGCGTCGTCGAGTTTGGGCATCAGGGACATTGCGGCCGCTTGTTCTTGGCGGGAGGCTTCTTCGTCCGAGACGGGTGTGCCTATGTTGTCTCGAGCTGCTAGTTCGGCGGGGGTGGGCTCGGCGTCGACGAAGGCGTAGCCGGCCACGCGAGGGGTTTCGGCGCCAGGGTAGCCGGCTTCGGTGCTGCTTGGTCGGGGGCGGCCGGCGATGGCGGCGTCGATGGCTGAGATGGAGGGGGAGGGGGGTGGGATTGCCTCGGTGGAAAGGGGTGGGAGGCGTGTGGCGGCGTAGGAGACTGCTTTGGGGGGCACCAGGGAGCGGTCGGCGGCGGCTTGGGCGATGGTCGTGTGAGTGTCTTCTATGCCGTCTGGAGCGAACATTAGGGTGTTTCGTGGGCCTTGGCGGGATGTGAAGGTGTCGATCGTTGCTTTTCGATCGTCTAGGTTTTGAGAGGGGCGGAGTGTGATTGCTGTGCTGTCGCTGGCTGATTGCAGCAGCTTCTTTTGCTCATTCTTGCGATACTCGAGTAGACGACCGGCGGGGATCTTGTTGCCGTGGTAGAGGAAAGCGTAGTTTTCGGCTCGCCTGACGTTTTGCCGATCGAGCAGTGCGTTGAAGGACTCGTTGTCTTCGGACGTGTATTTGGCTTGAAAGGCGCCCAAGGATAACGAGGCATCGACCTCTGCCTGTTTCGGTCGGTCATCGTCTCCCGCTGTGGAATTCGGCGTTTCTGAAGGAGCTGTACGACGTGGAGTCTCCCCTCCCCATCCACGAGGTGTTGCACTCGTCTGTCTTGATGTGGCAGCCATGCTCGTACCTCTTCTTCCTCTTCCTCCTGGTCCTGGCGTCATGGCCTGGTGCAGTTTGCGACCGGCCTCTCTGATCCAATCATTGTTTTTTGAATCAAGGGCTTCGAGATAGTCTTCCTGTGCTTGTGTTTCCAGTAAGCCGGGGAAGAAGTCTCTGGCTATGATGTGCGAGAGAGTATCTGTGTAGACGTCCTCATCGAGTACTTTGGTAGGTCGCTTTATTCGCTTTGGTGCTGGCGGAGGCGGCATCAGCGCATTGTCTGCATTCCGCTTGGCGAGGGCTGAGGATGATTTTGAATCGGCCATTTTGTTGTGATTCTCCTCTTCGATGAAAGTCCGTACTTGCGGGGAAAGCGATCAAGGTTGATCATGTCCAGAGGAGGGGGAATTAGAATGGTGGACAAAGGTCGCTGAGGTATCAAGGTGATGCCTAGATCTAATCTCTTGGCAGATACGCAACTTTCACATGCAAACTTCAGCTTCATCTTCCACCACAAACAAAAAAAACCATGCACACCACAATAATGCCAAAAGAAAAACAAAACACCCCCAAAGCACCCGAGGACGTGTCAATGACAGAAGCAAACACAAACACAACCCCACCACCACCCAACCAACCAAAGCGCAAAAAGACAACCAAACACACCACCCTCTCTCAATTCACCATCCGCAATCCCGCATGGTCCTACATCCACCTATCCTTGATCCTTCCCTCGACTTCCTCTCCCTCAACTTCCCCACCCTCGCCTCTAGATTCCCCAACCGCTCAACTACACCTCCAATCAGCACTATCCTCCTTCCTCGGTCTTCACGGCACGGCTGTCCCGATAGATTTTCTCAAGATCGAGGGCCAGCAGGTCTGGTTGAGGGTGCCTAGAGAGGACGTCAGTGCCTTCGTTGCTGCCATGGGGGGATGGGTGGGGAAGAGTGGGCAGGGGTGGAGAGTCCATGGTTGGGGTTGTTGGGGTGCGGATATGGGGAGGGAGGGTGGCGGGGATTTATTCGATGCTTGATGGATTGGAGGGTCTGATGGCTGAGGTGCTACGGCATATTTCCGCTGGAAAGAGAGGAAGCTGGATACGAGACGAGACGAGCTGGACTCTACATGAGGAATGAACGATCATGATACCCACAAGAGACCACATGTGCTACGAGTGCACACCGATAAGATTAAGACTGAATATGCCAGATATTCGTCCTTCGTCAAACGCCCGCTAAAAGCTTGCCGTCTATTATGTGCAAAGCTCATAAAGTACCGTACTACCATTTTGGATCAACTTCAACAACATCAGAACCTACGACTTGAAAATCTTTTCCATGCCCTTCAAGAAGATGTCGGCATGCTTCTTCTGGAAGATGAGCATGGGCCTGAGTCTGATGGCCTGCGCTCCCGATCCACCGACATTGATACCGACAGCCTTGGCCTTTGCCAACACCTCCTCTCTGCGTGGTGAATCCCATGCAATGAATGTGCCCTGACCCTTACCACGGAGGTTCTGGATATCCTTGGGGTACTTCTTCGCCAGCTGCTCGAGACCTTGGAAGAGGTAGTTGCCTGTCTCGGCAGTGTTCTGAACGAGGTTGAGACGCTCAATCTCGTTGATGATGGCACGGAAGAGAATGGCACGGGCTGGGTCGCCCATCCACGTGTTGAATTGACGGTATGCCTTGTTGGGTCTCAGCTCGGGGTTGCCAAAGTAGTAGCCTGCCGTCTGTGCCTTCTTGGAGAAGGTGACCATGTCTGGTGGGTCATCCAGCCCCCAGTGCTCGTGTGCCCAGAATTTGCCTGTTGCACCGATACCAGTCTGTACCTCATCGACGATCATCAGGATGTTGTGCTTGCGGGTAATCTCGCGAAGACCCTTGAAGAATGCTGGGGAGGCGTGGTTGTCACCGCCCTCGGACTGCACGGGCTCTATAATGACGGCCGCTGGGGGCAGGTGCCACGTCTTCATCAGGTGCTCTGCCTCTGCAAGGCATCGTGCCTCCTCTGCCGCATTCTCCTGAACGTGCTCCTCGAGTGGGTACTTGAGCATTGGGAAGGGTGCTTGTGGCCAGTCAAAGGCGGGAATGTCGAGCTTGTGAATTGGCTTGGAGCGAGTGGTAGACAGAGAACCGAAGAGACGGCCGTGGAAGCCAGACTTGAACGACATGATGGACAAGGCCGGCGCACCAGGCGCCTGGTTGTTCATCGACGACTCCATCTCCTCGGCGCTGAATTCAACATCGCTACCACCACGCTCTTGTCCTCTCCTCCACATAAAGGCAGCCTTGTAAGCCAGCTCGTTGGCGTCACTGCCAGATTGACCCGTGAAGACCTGGTTCATGCCCTTTGGTGCCACTCTCAGGATGCCAGTCTCGAGAATGTCTGCCCAATCGTGCTGAGGGAAGTTTCCAAGAGCAGGTCTGTTGATGATGGCCGATGCCATCTCAGGCGATGTCGCCGCGAGAAGGAGGGAAGGGTTTGAGTATCCCACAGGAATCGAAGCAATCTGTGCATACACATCGAGCAAGACATTGCCGTCGAGATCGGCAATGTAGTTTCCAAAGCTGTCCTGGTAGTTTGCCATCATGTTCAGACTCCTCGTGTCAAAGACCTTGTCGAGCTGTGCGATTGCCTTTTTGCTCTTGGGACCGGGGATCTCGGTGCGGAGAATGGGGCCCGCAGGCTCATCTGGGAAGTAAGGTTGCTCAATGCCGTGAGAGACAGGTGCGGCCGCAGCAGCAGCAGCACTCGCCTGCTTGCGATCAGTCTGGGTAGCCAGGAATCGGCTGTTTGCACGAATTGACGGCCGAGCAACATGGCGCAATGAAGGCGCCGTGAGGCGGACCGAGTTGCGAAGAAGAGACGCCATTGTGACTGTGATATGTGAGAATGAAGGAGGAAGGAGTCACTCGAGATGCGGCGGGATCTATCCTTATAATTATAACTGCAGTGACTGCGTATGCAGGCGTTATCGGCGTCGCCGCGATTGCGATTGCGGGGGGTGCGAGCTCAAACCCTCGAAACAATCAACACAACCAACTTTCAAATTTTGAAACCTTCCAATGCTTTGGCTTTGTTCCAGGTCATGACGAGTGAGGGAAATTTCATGTCGTGATACCTCAAAGATTGCACATGCCGAGGAGATTTTTGGTAGATAAGACAGGCCCCCGACAATAGTATGAGAGTCTTTGCACGCATGTGCTTCAATGGAGCCCCTCGACGCTAACAGGAAGGGCCCCGCGTCTATCTCTTATCAAGCTGGAGCTGGACTCACAGAAATCCATAACCACCGACGATAGCCGCCACGGCCAGCTTCCGCATCAGGAATGCACAGGCGAACCGCTGACACCTAAACTCCACGACTTTGTCGAAAATGAGTCAAAATGTGCGAATCGCACCACAAACCATTGGCCACTCGTGTCATTATGTGCAAACTTTTATTCCCTCACTGATGCTCTCGCCATCACCCAGCCCGATCTCGCAGGACCGTCGAGCCATCCTATCGCCAACTGCTAATTGCCAAATATCTTACACACCGCCAGAAATGCTTCGAGTGAACGCCAGTGTTTTGCCGCCTCACCCCGGCCCGGTGAACACCAATCATTTCGATACAGGCCCGGCGATCACTCCACGTCCCGAAACTCCAGATTATGTCTACCCCCTTCTTGAAGTGAAAGTCATCCCTCCATTAGCCTCATCCTCTCGGGATTCATTCCCGCGTACTCGCGCTTCTTCTTGTCGCGGTCGCTGCCGTCTGGGCTGCCCGTAGTTGGCGGTGTTGCCGTCTGCGTGGGACTTCTGCCTGCTCTGGACGAGGCCCCTGCGATCCCCTTGATGGTGAACCCAGGGCCTTCTTCTTTCTCCGCTGCACCTGATGCATCTTCTGTCGGGTCCTCACTCGGACTGCGTCCTGGCTGTGCCATCTGAATACCCTCCATATCTTCTGCCGGCGGTGGAGGCGGCGGTGGAGGCGCAGGCACGTAATCTGTACGGGGCTTCTTGCTCATACTGTCCTCTCCTTCTGCTCCTACAGTCGCTTCTTCACCATCATACCTGCGTTTCATCGCTCCTGGTGTGTCGGATGGTCTGCTCTCGTTGTCATCTTCAATCTCGTTCTCTGAAGGCTCCGTGACGCCTTCATCCTGCCCGTTTAGCGGGGTGCTAGTTGTTGGCGGAGGGGAACCAGCGGGTGTAGAGGTGTCACCAAGTCGAGACATCTTTTCCGCCTTGCGTTTCTCATGATCCTTCTTCTTTGCAACCGCCTTTTCGAAGAATTGTGTAACGTATTGCGTAATCTTCTTCTTCATTTTTGGGTCGATGGTCGAAGGATCAGCGACGCGATTGTGCTTGAAATCCGAGTCGACGAGCTTCTTCGCTATCTGCAGGTACAAATAAGTATTGCGTCAAGTACTGCCTCATGCTTGCACGAACCTCTTTGCCAAAACGCTTAATCTCGTCCTTGTCAAGTTTGTTTCTGAATTCCTTCATGACCTGGTTGACAATGGGAAATAACTGTCGAAATGGATTAGTGACTAGGGCTCAAGACGAACAGTGATAGTACCCACTGTATTTTCATAAAGCTTCTTTTGCTTTTCCACAGGCCATTGGCGCCATTTCTCGCTTTTGTTCTCGGATGGGGCTGGTCCCTGAGGGGTTGTTGGCTCCGCTTTCCTCGCTTCTGGCTTTCTGTTGACAATAGAATCGATCAAGACCTGCAGGTGCTCTGCGTTGGAGACATTCTTCGGGGGAGGTGGCGGGGGTGGCCCTGCCAATGCCGGCTGTGTAGGTCTCTGCCATGTTGTAGCACCAGTGGCATTGTAGAAATAGGTCGATCCATTCTGTGCAATAGCCTCAAACCACCCAGGAGGTAAAGGTCCCACCGATGGTCGCGGTCTGAATGGTGGCCTTGGACCATGACGGAAACCACCTCGCTGCGAAATGTTGCTGCGTGGACCGGAGGGTGCCTTGGGAGCCTCCACTGACTTTGAACGAGATCTTGATCTCGAACGCGAACGATCCCTCTCGCGCCGATCGGGACGCTTTTCTGGTGGTGCTAATTTATCTCGCTTGACTCTGGGTATCCGATATGCGACTTCGAGTTTGTTCCATTGGTCAAGCAGTTCCGTTGCCTGCTTCTGAACACGCTCATCCTCATTGTCCTTGAGTTTCAGAACAGTCTCCTCAATCTTGGCATCCTGTATCTTGTTCTTGGTCGTACTGGGTATTTTGTGGATGACATCAAAAACTTGCAGGACGACATTGACGTCGTCTATCCATTGTTTCAAGATTCTGTTGAGGATGATATATCCATGCAAAGCAGCGACACGAAGTTGTATTCTCTCGTCGTCGGATCTTTGAATGCGCTCCAGACACTTGACGATGATCCATTTCTCCTGATTCTTGTAAAGCTCGGCCATCAGAGGTATACATGCTGCGATGGTGAGTGGCTCAAGTTCGACACTATCGATGTAAGCTTCGTCATCCTCTGAGACCTTCTTCTTGCGCTTTGGCTTTCTAGGTTGATCCCATAGCTCATCGTCCTCGTGTGCGACAGTCAGACCGAGTGCGAGCTGAACGCCCACGGCAAGCTGAGTGGCATTGTCGTCGCCAGACTGCGTTTTGCCGCCAATGAAGCCTGAGCAATTTGGTTCGCCACAGTAGCATGGTTGCGGATCGGCACCATAGCGGTCGACGTTGTAGTTGAAGACGAGTTCCTCCCCAGCTTGGATGTGACGCTCGGCAAAGATTCCCATCCGAAGCTTGTCTCCGACCACCCATTTGTCAACGAAACAATTCGGGTTGCACGAGTGATTGCAGAAGCGGCCAAGGTTCCCTTTCTTTGTCGCATCGACGAACTCGCTTTTCGTGAGTGACATGAAATAGAAATGCTTGATACCTTCCTGGTCATATTGGTGCATGCGGCGGCGGAAGGAGGGCTCCGAGATGACTTCACCAATATACTCGAAAATAAATTCATTAGGCTTGAGGTCGGTGTTGGCGCGAAGGCCATATCCCTTCTTCTCCGTCTTGATGACCGAGACATTGGCGTAGTCCTTTTGCTGAAAGCGTTGATTTTGGCATGTGGCTCCACACCCGCAATCTCCGGGACATTCCATCTTGGTGGCGCGATTGATACAGTCAGAATCTTCACCGCAGGCATGATTGCGCTTGGAGATAGGATCTATAGGACTTGGTCAGTAAAGTGCAATCAATAGTGAAGACTGTAGCTCGTGGTTCAGCAGTGACATACCCCACTCTTCCGAGCAGTCGCACTCCAGTGCTTGCTCGGTGGTGCCTAGTGACCTGGATGCGTAGTGGCAATCCGTCAGAACATCAAAGCTCGACGTGGCCTCATTAGTAGCATCTGGTATATGGGATAAAAGTGTGGGCGGCTGCGCAATGACCTTTTGTGACGCTTTCCGCGAGATTTTGGGTGCCTTGCCTGGCTCAACAGTCACTGTGATGTCTCCACCGATGGTCTCTACCTCACCCGGTTTGACAACAGCAGAGTGAGATGCATTTAAATAATCAGCTGGTGACTCCGCCTTGTGCTGCCCCATCTTGGATCGTGGTGTATTGGACGCGGCTGCAATCTGTGACTGCTCGTCTGCCGTGGCGGAGGACGACCTTGAAATCGAAGCCGAAGCCATGTCCTTGTTCCCTTTGATTTTCAGCTCTTTCACATCGGCCGCAAGGCCCTGAGCCATCTTTGCATCTCGCGCACCAGCCATGGTGTATAATTGCTGCGATATGACGGAGGAATTCAGGTTCGAGGAGTTGTGTGTTGTGAGTGATGGGGAAAATTTGAGAGAATGTGATTGCGTTGCGCCGATTCGTGCTTCGTCAGGCTCGTCAGGCTACTCATGCCGCGTGCGCAATACTGTCATGTGCAAAGATACTGTGCGTAGCGGTCTAAGGAAAGTCGCAAATGTCACACTCGGGTGATGATGGCCTTCTTCTCTAGGAACGGTTGCTGCTCAGTCCGGCGCATGCGAGCGGGATAGAAGTGAAAGCGAGGTCGAACGTATCCGATGACAGCCGGAAGTGACAAAACGTGCAAGTATGTATGAAGGAATTCAAGGTCGAGATCTCGAAGTGATGATTGCTTAAATTCGTTAAGTCCTTGCTTGTAATTTGATCCATACTCAGACGTACACTACATTAACAGCCACCAATTCTAGAATCCGTATGTCCACCAAGCATATAGGTCAAGAATATCCCAGAGTGACCCTTTACGCTATAATCCAACAGCAAAGTGTTGCGCAGCGCAAGGACGATGATAGAGAAGCAAAGGGCGAAACCCGCGCCTTGACGCTCGCGAACACCAAGGTACCGGCTTTTCCTCGGCAAAATACGTAGCTCTTGGTCTTCTCTGAGCGTGGCTGACTTACTGAAAGGGAAGATTGGAGCGTCTGTTGCCCTCATGAATTACGTGTATATAGGTCATCACTTGGATATGTGGAGTGCTGGCGATCCATACAAGAACTTGAAGTATGCGTTGGTTGTAGGCGTAGTATCGACAAGGAGGCTGGCGTGCGATACGTGAGTGTAGGAGGAACCTCCGATGATGGCCAGGCGGCAGTAGAGAGTTCGAATACTGTATAACGTTTAGGAAAGAAGGTTCAGCCTGCTTGAATTAGGAAAAGGCTGCTTCTGACCACGTCGACGTGTCCTTGTCGGCTGTGCAAGTGTACAGATGAGGCCGAACAAGTTTTAACAACGACACTGAGACCTTTCAGATCCATATATTGTCAATCCAAGACATATATATGCGGTCCATATGGGGAAAGTCAGCGTGCCCGGTACTGGGGAACATACTCTAACCAAGAACCATGCTTAACGATTTTGCGGGACAAGGTATACCCTCGTACCTGGTGTAATATGTTAGGTGGCGCCATCGAGAGGTGCGTGAGTAGCGTTTGCCCTTGTAAAGTATAAATGGAGCCCATCAACAACTGGTGAGAGGAGACAGAGAGCCTGATGAAAGTCCTTGTTGGGCCGTACATTATTTTACTGTACCTTCGAGACTCGAAAGGGCGCGTGGTTGGCGAGCTTATAATTAATGCGCGGCCCGGTTTCGCGAGCCGTTTTGGCGGTAACCGAATAGTTCAAAGTATCAAGCGCCATTGATCAGACTTAGTTTGCTGCGATCTTAACATCGCCTATCGAGACCATCCAAGTATCTGCTGCTGTGTTTCAAGTGTGCATGCAGATCAAACGTTGCCTTGGGATATAGCTGGCTCGTGCTTGGTCGGCTTTGCACTACGACTCGTCCCGCCATGCATCCTGCCCTACCTTATGTACAGTGTATCACCAATGGAAAATTGATCCTGGTAAGGAAAGACAAGGCATCAATTCAAACGTCACAGATACCGCGGCACTGTCGGCGCCACTTGTGGGACCTTGAGAGGTCTTCCGCCCTTGCCTGGAAGACCGTATCTCTGCGTGTAGCCGGACGCATAACATCATGCATCTCCCTTTGCATTTGCCTAAGCAACTAAACGTAGAGCCTGCAGATTTTGTGCATCATGCAAGCAGCGACCTTTCCACAATTTCCCAGCCTCTCTCTCGTTGACTACAGTTCATTCAACCTTGTCTGCCGTCTGCTTCACGTTGTCTTCTAGTCTATTATGAACAAACTTGGCGCTCAATTTTCTGCACACTCTCTGGACTACGTCCTCTTCGTTACGAGTCTCTCGCTAATCGACACACTCGAATTTCCCTTCGTTACACACATGCTGCATTGCTCTTTTTCTTCTGCACTCTGATTTTAGTCCTTTTTAATGTACTACCGTTGGTCTCTCTGCTTTGACGGTCACTTTACTCTCTACAAGGGCGATGAACCATCCCCCACCCCAACCGCCATGGCAACCACAGGAGAAGGTGCAGTTGACCCCATCCATTTCAATCCTCCCTCACCGCCAATGGCTTATGAATACTAGCTGGAACTTTTAACCGAGGTCATCAGACAGAGTCGCGTTGCTCCTGAAGCCCTTGTCCAATTCATTATTAGCCATGGCATTCAGCCGAACTGGGGTGATACGCCGCTACCGCAAAGTACGTCTGAAGCGAGCAGGCTGACAGTTGACTGAGATGCTTTGACTGACACCACCAAAGGACGAAGCGTGAACCAGTGTATGGCGGTTTATGACGATATGATGCGCTCTCGAGGCGGCCTGATGAGATCAACCAGCGTACGCGAACTCGGACCGCCGACAGCGATGAAAAGGCCGCTCTTTCCTGAAGCAGCCAGTTATGGGGGGCGTATGATCCAGCCCAGGCCTGAAGGCGCACCTCTTGTTAGTCCTGGCGAATCCTCTGAGCCGCCAAAAAAGAAGCGTGGTCGGCCGACGAAAGCTGAAGCTGAGGAAAGACGACAGGCGGCGTTTGCACGTGGTGATCCATACCCTACGCCACGGCGTGGGAGCGTGATTGGCGCCGTAGCAGGTCCCTCAATAGCCGCACCAGCGAGACTTCCTTCAGTAAGACCTCCTTTAGTGAGGCCTCCATCAGTAGCTGCTGCGCAAGCAGCCCTCGGAGTCGTCCCTCGTGTTAACCGAACACCACCTCCTCAATCAGGCCCACCAAGTTCCGAATCGTCCTCAGGCAAGAGGAGGCGTGGTAGGCCGACGAGGGCCGAGGAAGAGAGTCGCAGGGCGCAAGAAAGCTTCACCACTGCACGAGGTCCTGGTCCCTCTCGTTATCCAGATATACTCTCCCGAGATGAACCCCCTGAGACCCATCAAACAAGACCAAAGCCCGCGTCCACGCAAGCCCCTCAAGCCCCTCAACCCCCTGGACCGGAGCTGCCGGGACCTCGATAGCCTTGTCTTGCTACGCGATCAATTCTAAGATTGGCAACATCCCGTCGATTCCTAAGTTTATGCCGTAATGCCACATGTATATCATGCCGTCACGACCAACACGAGATGCTCGGGCTGGAGTCCTCCTTTTAATTTTTTTAATCCTCATTTTCTCTGTTGTGTAGCCGGATATTGGAGCTCCTTGCGCGATGGCGTCAAGAATAATGTCTAATCAGTACGATCGCTGCAGACTCATGTTTTCGCGCGCATGTATTATGTATATCCAGTGTATAGATAGGCTCGAATAGACTCGGAACTCCCGAGCGGGTAGATGATCAAGGATACGATTCTCTATAATCCTGGTTAAGGTACTGCTGTGGGTCCACGTGGCTTCCGAGCACGGTCTCGGCCCCGTAAGAATCGTCAAGGGGGAAGAAGCGGTTGAGGTCAGTTGTGAAGACATCAAAGCTCCAATCCACTTGTGGGATTCCCATATCCCAGGTCTCTAGGCCGCTTGCAACGGCCGGTATAGCGTTCGTCTGTGGTGCTATTGTTGATTTGCCCACTGGCTGGCTCGTTCGACCATGGACAGAAGAGGTCTCTGCATTCCGGTCTTCAAGCGGTTGCCCGGTCATAAGACCATTACCTGGACTCGAGAGCTTCCGATCCAGAACTGAGACGATTCTCTCTATTGACGTCAAGGCGGTCGTGATAGGTTCTCCTGGACACGTCTTCTTCATAATCTCAAGGCATTGCAGGCCAGCCTTGATGTACTCAAGATTGTGTGAATACGTATGCTTGTTCATCAGAGAGTCATAGACCAGAACCGCGCAGCTACTCTCGATGAAGAAACCGTGGTACCTCAGGCACTTTTGACTTGTTAGCTTCAGACGTGTCCCAAAGATAGCAATCTAACACGCACCTTGCATATATCTGTATCTCGGATAGAGCTCGAGATGAAGGAGATTTGATCGCGGGAAGAATCTATAGCGTATCGACAAGCTTCACGCAACCACATTTCGTCACCTGCCAAGGAGATCCCAGAAGTCTCTCCATGAGTATCAGCCGCTACATGGCGCTGCCTTTGTCTAGCGGCTGCAACAATCAGAAACGGTCGGAAGGTGAGCAAAATGGCATGGTAGTAGACTATTTCATTGTTAGCTTGGTGGCCTGCCACTATTCAGAGATTTCAACGAACAGCATGTCAACGAGATTGAGTGCATCGGGCGCTGAGAGACCTCATCGTGCCTCGAGGCAAATGCTAGGCCTGCTTCCTCTGCAAAACGGCGAAGGTCGGTGTGGATCGATTCTGCTGCCTTCCAGGTTTCCCATAGAGACAGGCGGCGATGACCATACATCATGTCCGCGCTCTGCAATGCGATTTCTAGAAGACGCGCTGATCGACCAAGGAACACCTCGGACTCCGGACACGGGAAGGCTATGTCTGATCTTTTGACGGAACAAACCCTTCCCAAGCTGAATGATTGCCAACACTCATGGAAGTATAGACACCATATGAGTGTCCTTCGCTGCTGAACACTACCACTGGCTCCAGTCCCGGCTGCATCGTCAATGTCTTTGTGAATTCCCATGGCAAAGGCCTTTCTGGTCGCTGATCCCAGATGTAAGTACGACTGGTTAGGACGTCCCATTGTATTCTGATATATAGCAAGCAGCAATGAGAACTGTACACTATGCAGATTTACGACTTCGTCATAATCATGAGCTTCGGTCTTTGCGGCTTTGTATAGCACTTCGGCCCACTCCCCGTGCTCGGTAGTGGTGGCGCCATTGGCGAGCACAGCGAGAGAGACACATCTTTGTGCCGGGGGGGTAGCGTGATTACCACGCTTGTCAAATATTGCGTGAGCCCATGACCGCAGTTCTTCTGGCTGAATGAAAGACGATATGTGCCAGATGGTTTTGAAATATCCCTCCAAGAAGAGATCACGTAGACCAGTAGGGAGCGTCTCCCATTTCGGAGCCTCGCCTGTCCTCCTGAGGTCGGTGGCTGTCGTTCCGAAGAAGAGGCCCCTTTGATGGAAGAGGTCCAGTCCGGCACCACCCTCCTGTACTTCTCCGGGAGTAGCTATTTCCGAACCATCATCCAGCAGCAGACTTCGGTGGAGCTGTTGTAGGAACGCGAAGTTTGATGACGCTCCATAGTAGAGCTGAAGATTTCCCGAACCGGTCGTACTTTGTGTAGCACTAATACTGTGATAGATGCCCTCATCACGAGAATGGCCAGAGGGCTGATTCCGCATTTCCGCTTGGCCGCTGCTTGCGAGTGGCGTTTGCCATCTAGAATGAGAAGTTGGGCCGCCTGCCACAAGACTCTTTCTCACTCTTGTCAAGTGACGATATACACATTCGGTACTATGTACTTGACAACTCTTGCAAGGTCGTCCGCCGGTACACCTTATTTTCCGCTGCCGACACTCCTGGCAAGCTTTTGAGATGCGGGTATTCATCCTCTAGTACCGGATATATGAAGGAACTGGATGTTCGATATCCGACCGACTGTGTTTAGGGGTGTTTCATGCCATGCAGATTGGTGTAAAATGAGTACGGAGCCATGCATATAGCAAATCCTTCCAAGGCGATCCATCTAGTGGTGGGAGAGACCATATGGCTTGTGAATCCGAGCATCCCAGAACATCCGTGCTCGTACATCCGTGCCGAAACGTCGACTCATCCGCAAGGTGCTCTATTTCCTTGCCTTAAAACCAAGCTTCTCACCACCACAGAGTGGAGCCGTATCTTTATGTGATGTAACAGATTTGAGATTCAGCAATGATAGCCATACCAACCAATTTTGTCACAATAAAATCAACCAACGCAATGAGGAACAAATGATGAACAAATGACTTTGAAAAGAGTCCCTATATGTTAGCACAGCACGATACGAATAGCAGAACATCGATTCAGACTACATGGATACTGTAGGTAACATGTCTCATTACACGCGCCTTTTTCTATACACTACAGACACATATGATATAAAAAGCGAAGTGCCTCTGAACGCTTATGAACAGGTATTTCATGACGGCGCCGCTTCTACCCAAATCATTATGCTCGTAGGCTGAGATATTTCTTGTTTCTCCAATACCACACCGCTGTACAGTGCCTTTTCACTCCATGAATATTCATGTTCAAAATCGTATCTTTTGCTTCAGATCGAGTACTGAGTTTCGTTCACATTCCGAGAGGCCTAGGCTTTGGACTTGGCCTCGCCGTGCTCAGGTTCGTCGTGCTTCTTGTCCTTCTTGCTAGCCTGAGCCTTTCGGTCCTTCTCTTCACAGTCTTTGACGGCCTTCTCGCGCTCCTTGATGCGCTCTTCCTCAGCGGCGACCATGTCTGCGATGCTTGTTAGTATAATTGAACGACTAAGCAATAGGAGTCAAGCTTGCCCATCCATTGATCCTCGCCAGCGTAACGCTCGTGGTGGATCTTCTTCTCAATGATATGCTTGTGTGTTGGGTCATTGGGGTCCAAGACCTTGACTGTCTCCCATCGACCCTCCCCTGCATTTTGGTCCTTGGCCTCGAGAGCCAAACTAGCAATGACAACAGCCATGGTAAGACCTTGTGCGTACACACGAGCCTGAACCAGCTTTTGAGCACCAGTGAGGTAAGGGTTGCGGCCTACAATGGCAAAGGCGGTGCCCATTGATGCGACCCATGAGCCGAAGACGATGCTGTAACGGTTCTCGGTACCCCAATCCTTGAGGCGTTGAGTAGTAGGTTTTTGTGCATTGATCTGCTCTTGGAGAGTCGATGACTCATCTTTGTACTGAGTCTCCGGGTTGCGTTTTTGTTCGTAGGCACGCGAGTATTTGTCAGCAGCGATGATTGCTGTAGAGGTGATTAGAACAGTCATCATACATGATTCTTACACGCAATACCACTCACCAGAGAATGTACCACTGCTAGTAACTAAGAATGCACGGAACGGCAGTGATAGGCCACGAAAAGCGGGAAATCTCTTGCTGGCTAAGAGAACACCTGCTAAGCCAGCTCCTACACCGGCGAGACCACCACCAATACCTCCTTTCAAGGTGGCGCTGGGAAGTGTTAGTTCGATATACTTCACAATTATCGCAGCACAAGATGCCAGACTTACTTGTAGTGCTCTTGCTCTTCTTCCTTAGTGAGGATCTTCATGTTGGCGTCGTTGCGAGGTTTACTTGGTAATCACCTTGGATAGTACAGATAATCGCTTGATAAGACAAGAACGGAAGTCAAGGAATATTTGAGATGTGGTTGGACAATGGCGCTACACGCTGCAAGAAAGTATAATAAAAGAATTCAATTGGTAAGATAGTGACGAGGAGCGAGTAGATATCATGGACTTTGTCGACTACGGGTAGAGCACCGAGATCACGGTCACGTCACTGTGCTCTGATTAAGGTATAAGCTTGACCGAAAGTCGGACGGGAGTCCTCTCGGCTGGTTCCGAATCCTGTTCCAAGCATGACTCGGATCCCACATCAAAACCGTTGCCGGCTTATCACCGAGCGGAGAACGAGAAATATTCGAGCTGCTCGAAAAAGTTACAAGGTTACAAACATGCCATTGCCTCTGAATAAGCGCGTGAAGGCAAGGGCTGAGGAGCCCGCTGACGAATACGACGGCTATGAATCTGAAGACTCTTCGCCTTCAGTGATCGAGACCGGCGACGTCGACGGCGGCGAGATCTTTTCTTCCGGCGACGAAGACGAGCTAGACGAACAAGAGGAGGGCGAGGCTGCGCAAGAGCGACTGGCCAATATCTCCTTCGCCACACTAGCAAAGGCTCAAGACTCGCTCTCTCGTAAAAGAAAGCGGGAAACAGACGAGGCGCCAAAGAAGGATGACAAGCTCGAAGCCCTGCGCGCCCGCTTGAGGGAGTTGCGCGAACAGAAAGGCTTGAGTGATAGCAAGCCCAACAAGAAGTCCGCCAGCAAAGAGGATTCCGAGGACGAGGATGATGACGACGAGAGCGGGAGTGAGAGCGACGATAATGGGGCACCCAAGTCGAGGAGCTCCAAGCACGCTCCAGGATCACAAACTTCCAAACGACAAGTCACCCGCAAGCGCATTGTCATAGATGCTCCAAAACGCCAAGTTCGAGATCCCAGATTTGGTCCCATAGGAGGTCGCAACGATGAAGTCAGCATCAACAAGAACTACGCTTTCCTGAATGACTACGCAGAATCGGAAATGAACGAGCTCAAGGCCGCCATTAAAAAGACCAAGAATGAGGACGACAAATATGTTCTCAAGCAGAAACTTCTCAGTATGGAGAGCAAGAAGAAGGCCCGGGAAGCCAAGGAGAGGCAGCAGGAGGTATTGAGGGAACACAGGAAGAAGGAGAAGGAAGCTATCAACCAGGGAAAGAACCCTTTCTACCTGAAGAGGTCGGAACAGAAGCAACTGGCCCTGGTCGAAAAGTACAACAGCATGAAGGGCAAGGACAGGGAGAAGCTCATGGAGAGGAGAAGAAAGAAGGTCGCTGGAAAGGAGAAGAAAGCCATGCCACAAGCTCGTCGCATGGTTGGATGAGCCTCTTTTACCATCTGCTTCGGCTCAAGTGAACTCTCGCCACTACATAATCGGTCGCTCGCACACCCATCTCTCATCAACCACAATCATCGTTCTTCGAGACTCTTCATCCGGAAGTTTCTTGACCTAGTACAATTCACTGCTCACCACGGCCATCAAATCCTCTGGTTCACCCATTTATTTAAGGAGACGTCCTGTCATCGAAACCAAAAGCACTGCAGAACCGGTCACTATCTGCTAATCAAGCATTCTGTGTTCCGTGCTGACGCGTCCACCTTTTCAAGAGGAGCAACTGGGGGGCCCGCGGTCCACGAGACCGCGAAAACATGCTTCTTCGATCAAACGGTATCATTCTTGCCGTCGCTCCTACCGGCCAAAGATAGCCGCAAGAGGTTCGAAGGTAGAGACCAACCTCGGTCTGCTATCAGCCTTGAGGACTTGAGAAAGCTTTATCAGGCACGACAGGTTCAGTATCGACATGATTGTCGTGCTTGCAGGGAAGGGTGAGAAGAACCTTGTAGGACGGGCCGGTAACATGGAAGCCGTGATATCCGCGAGGAACTATGGGTCATGTTCAGAGAAAGTATGTAGGCATAATTCTCATGCCAATGTACCGTCATATCAGCGCTGCAGCTGTCTACCATGTTGAATCGGACCAAAATCCCCATCAACTTTGTACCATTGAATCCCTTCGGTGCAGTGGAGCGCGTGTTTTCTTCTCGGGCCTGGCCACGATGTGCAAGTTCGAGCTTCTTGTTCTTGTGTCATAGACGCAGCAAACCTAGTGTAGATACACTTGCCCAACAGAATTATCATCAGAATCGGTAGCGTATTCCGGTCTTTGACAACAGAAGTCGTTGAACCATGTTTGCAACATATCGTCCGCGTAGTCACGGTCAACCGGGATGCCCTCAATGGGGTCGACAGCCGGATCCCAATTCGAGTCGCGTATAAACTCCTTGATGAAGCGATGATCGGGTGTTTCGTTCACAGCGTGCACTACGAATACATCTGGACGATCTTTGTCGTCCATACAGGCTAGTTCGAGGAGAAGCATGTCGTCCAGCCGGTCCCTTAGAGCAGTTTTCCAGTCCTTGCGCTGGAAAAGGTAGCTGTGTTTCAACATCTGATGTTCAAATATTTTCAGACGAAGAGGAAAGCACAGTGACTTGTAACGACTCATACCGAATCTCGAGGAAGATACACGGAACATGTTCAGCTCGAGGTTGGGTCCGACAGGTGAAGCCCTGGACAGATTAGGACCGAGGGAATCGCATAGATTGATCGTCCAGCAATAGGCATCACCGAGTTGCCTGTCGTTCAGCATGCAACCGGGCAGTCTAGGCCCATAGAAGCGTATCGATGCTCTCCTATCGGAGAGAGGACGTATGACATCCTCAAGCTTCCAACCTTCGCGCCTATACACATTCAAGTAGCCGGCAAACATGTGGTCTGATGGTCTCAATGCGTACAATTTGCGCTGTACGAATGTTGCATAGGGGAAGATTGAATATGCCTTTTCCCAGGTAATCACATTGGCATTGCCAGTGAAGTAGCATCGGCTCAAGAGGCCCTCCAAGGGAAGACTCACGGTCTCCTGCACACGAAGAAAGACTGACCCATATTGCGCAGTCTTCCGTAGATATCCGCGGTGCTATGGTGATGGTAAGCTTCGAAGTCAGATATGTACTAAGAGTAACAAAAACCTTATGGATGGACGTTTCAGATACATCTAAATTGCTGCTTGCCTACACCTGCTTGTAGTCCCATTTGTCCTCGAGATAGTCACAGAACCAGTCTGCCTGGGTTCCTCGCTCAACGTAGACATCGAGTGTTTGACTGGGAGCAATGAGACCCCTGAAGAATTGACGGGCAAAGTCTCCACCAATCAATGCACAAGACTGACGGAGGGCAGATCTGAAATCTTCTGGGTCATCAACGAACTTCTCCAGCTTTCGACAAAGGTTCCATCGCTCATTACGAAGGGGTATCCGCAGTTGTTTGGAGACTCTGGTCAAACATACGAAGCTGACAGGATCCAGATAAGAGGTGATCTGGTTACAGATGTTTACGTTTCCTAGCAAAAAAGGGGATAGCATGTCACGACTCGTCATCAGGCTCCTCGCGATCATGACTTGGCCCTCCTTTGTTGGTGATGTTCTTGCCTCATCTACTAGCGGTTAGTGGACTTAGAACATACGGATAGAGTGGTAGATGTCGCACACCTTCTTCCACTTCAATGTTGATACGCTTGCGTTTCAGCGAGACATCGGCGGATTTATTGGAGAATGTTGGCGTTGTTGACTCGGAGTACTCCATGGATGACTACCTGGTATCACAATCTTCACCCTGGATCTCTTGCCGGCCAATTCAAGCCGGATCTTGTATCCTTGTAAGAACGGATCGCGAGTAAAGACAATGATCCAAACATGCGAGTGAAACGTGTATAGTCACTGCAGAAGCTATCGAGACATCACTTTGCCAGACGCGTCGTGCAGGACGAGCACGAGTTTCATATTGGCTCGAATCATTTTAATTAATTACCTTAGTTCACGGAGCTGTGGCCGGGGTCCGAACCCCGCCATTATGGAGGAAAACGTCATAGGGCATTATTAATTGCGATGGCAAAACACCAAAGACAGGCTCTCGACAACATTCGATTGCTTAAGGTTACGCAGATACCCCGATCACCGTTTGTACGCTCTCGTCTTTATCTTCTCACTTTCCCAATCGAGTAGTCCGTACATGCTACGGAAAACACTACCTTTGCGCCCATCACCTGCAAGGTCGCGCTTAGCACTCATGGCAGCTCAAATCAGTACCAACGGCCACTTAGCCGGCATATACGACAGCCACACGCAGAATGATAAGACTTTCTCCATTAAAGACCTTCCAAAATCAAACAACTTTACTAGCCATCTACCGCCAGATCCACAGTACCTCACCCCAATCGCATCACACACGGCAGAGCGAAAGAAACTCGGGCCTCGTATGGTAAAGAGCGCTCTCTTTACCTACGTACGCCCCGAGCCACCACAGAAATCAGAGCTCCTGGCCGTATCTCCTGCAGCACTCAAATCCCTAGCTATCGACGGCTCGACTGTGGAGTCGCAAGAGTTCAAAGACACAGTTGCAGGAAACAAAGTCCTGACTTGGGAAGAGGCCAACGCTAAAACAGACTTACCCGAGGAGGAGCAACGTAAAGAGCAGATATACCCCTGGGCACAGTGTTACGGTGGGTACCAATTTGGACAGTGGGCTGGCCAGCTGGGTGATGGTCGAGCCATTTCTCTCTTTGAGACCACGAACCCTTCGTCGGGAGTAAGATATGAGTTGCAGCTTAAGGGTGCCGGCAAGACTCCTTACAGTCGCTTCGCAGATGGTAAGGCTGTGCTTAGAAGTTCGATAAGAGAATTTGTCGTGAGCGAGTCGCTACAAGCCTTGGGAATCCCAACTACAAGAGCACTGAGTTTGACACTTACTCCCGAAGACAAAGTACGAAGAGAGAGGACAGAGCCCGGTGCAATTGTTGCTCGCTTCGCTCAGAGTTGGCTGCGCATTGGCACTTTCGACCTCATACGCTCGCGGGGCGACAGAACACTCATCCGCGACCTCTCCACTTATGTTGCCGAGGAAGTGTTTGGCGGCTGGGACGTATTGCCTGCTCAATTAGCAGCTGGGGAGCTCAACGAGACTGCCATCAACCCTGGTCGAGACGTCAGCCCGGCCGTCGTACAGGGCGAAGGTGATGCCGAAGAGAACCGCTTCGCCCGCCTATACCGTGAGATTGCTCGTCGCAATGCCAAGAGTGTTGCCTACTGGCAGGCATACGCCTTTACCAACGGCGTACTCAACACAGATAACACCAGTATCTACGGACTGAGTATGGACTTTGGTCCCTTTGCCTTCTTGGATAACTTCGACCCCAACTACACGCCTAACCATGACGATTACATGCAGAGGTATAGCTACAAGAATCAACCCAGTATCATCTGGTGGAATCTTGTCAGACTTGGTGAATCAATGGGCGAACTCATCGGCGCCGGCGCTCGTTGTGATGAGGAGGAATTTGTCAACGAGGGTGTTAGCAAGACTTGGGCAGACGAGCTTATCAAGCGCGCCGAGAACTTGATTGAGCGCACCGGCGAAGAGTACAAAGCTGTCTTTCTTGCCGAGTACAAACGCCTCATGACTGCTCGTCTAGGGCTAAAGACCCACAAAGAAGAAGACTTCGGCGTTCTATTCTCGGAGTTGCTGGATACACTCGAGGCACTGGAGCTGGACTTTAACCATACATTCCGAAAGCTGTGTCATCTGAGTATGGGTGAGATCGAGTCCGAAGAACAAAGAAAGGGAAAAGCTGGAATCTTCTTCCATCACGAAGGTTTGACTGGCTTTGTCGGAAGTGAAGATGATGCCAGAACCAGAATTGCGAAATGGCTTGGTCAATGGAGAGCAAGAGTGGTCGAAGACTGGGGCGAGAGTCAAGACTCTGAGCGGCAAGAAGCTATGAAGAAGGTGAATCCGAAGGCAAGTGAAGACAGCCCGTTTGCAGCTATTGATAGACCAATACTGACCGCTGGGTCAGTTCATCCCTCGCTCATGGATTCTTGACGAGCTTATTGAACGCGTTGAGAAGAAGGGCGAGAGAGAAATCCTCAATAATATCATGCAAATGGCTCTAAGTCCATTTGAAGAGGAATGGGGCTGGAACAAGGAGGAAGAGGAGAGATTCTGTGGTGATGTGCCCAGATACAGCCGTGCTATGCAGTGCTCTTGCAGTTCCTAGGTGGTAGTTGTTTATACGAAGATACGACGAATCGGACGAGCATCATCATTATTATCATCATCAAGCAAAAGTGATGGACAGGTGGCACAGACAGTGTTGTTAGTGGCAGTTTTCTCTGTCCAGTTGTTCAACAAGCAGACTGTAAACTTGTCACATTATTGCTTCGGCCATGTTACGGGGTTATTCCCGGATGGAGAGCTCGAAGGAAGATCGAAGAAAGGAAGAAGCTTGGCATTGCTTGTTCTCTGATCAAAGCTTCTTTGGAGGAATAATTGACGAATAGCAGCAGCATTGTAATAAAAGCAATACCAACTTTCAAAGATGAAGATGATCCTTGGCATAGAATCTAGCAAGCACGCGTGAGTCGCAGCTTGATTACATTCGTCATGCTATAAGGCTTGTGGCTGCAGTTCAGGCAAGAAACGCGGCAGCGGTAAGCCTGACCAAATTATCCCCCTATACCGGCGAACCATCTTGCGTGTGTCAAGTCCGATAGTTGTAACCATCGCTCCTCACGATTGCATGATTATATCGGACAAGGGCCTGGTGTTATTGCGCCGGCTGTCGGCCTTTCTCGGACTTAAGGTGATCTTGGGGCCGATTATTGCGGCATCGCTCAGCGTCATCACGAAGTCGACGACTGCTTTTAGTAATAGACAATCAGCGCTCTGATCTCCACAAATCGTTCAAAAGCAAGGGCTAATTCCGTAAGGACACTCACTTGAACTTCAATCCCGTTACACAAACTACCACACCTATCCGCACCCATTCAACTTACGATAAACAAAGATGTCTGAGTGCTGCAAGTCCGGTTTCAAGTGGGATGGCAAGGCCATTGGCAAGGTGACCAAGATTGCCAATTTGGACACATATGTTACCGGTGACAACAAGGATGCCGCTGTTCTGATTGTCCACGATGTCTTTGGCTGGACTCTTACCAATGTCCGCATCCTTGCCGACCACTACGCAAAGGAGGCCAATGTTACTGTCTACCTTCCCGACTTGTAGGTCACTACACGTGGTATACGCTCAATTGGTTGGCTAATCCAATCGTAGCTTCGGTGGCGAGGTCGTCGCCCCAGACGCTCTTGAAGACGAGGAGAAGCGCAAGAACTTTGACCTTATGGCCTTCATTGGCCGCAACTCTAAGGAAATCCGCTTTCCCGAGATCAAGGCTGTTGCCCAAGATCTGAAGAAGAACTACAAGAAGGTCGGCGCCATTGGTTTCTGCTATGGTACGTAGAGTCCATCCAATATTCGATAAAAGACTGGCGTGATTGACCAGCATCACAGGCGGCTGGGCTGTTTTCCAATTGGGTTCCAGGGAGAACAAGCTTGTAGATGCCATCTCCACTGCCCACCCCTCTCTTCTCACCAAGGAGGAGGTTGATGCCATCAGCGTACCCGTCCAGATTCTCTCTCCTGAGTTCGACCAGATGTACACCCAGGAGCTCAAGGACTACACCAACTCCAAGATCCCCGCTCTCGGCGTTGAGTACGACTACCAGTACTTCCCTGGCCTCGTTCACGGTTTCGCCGCCAGAGGTGACCCTAGCAACGCCGCCCAGAAAAAGGGCCTTGAGCGTGCTAAGAATGCTGTTGTTCACTGGTTCAGCGAGCACCTCCACGAGTCCCAGGCCTAAACATTAGGCTAACATTTCTATTGACGGGGGCGATGATTGTAGCTAATGGTATGACTCGGTTATTTCTCGGTTAACGCATAGACCGCCACATTATGGTCAAAGTCAATGAAATTCATGAGATAAACGAGATACAGATCTTACAATTCTGATCTCGTTGCGTGAACTCGTTATCTGTGCACGTTCACTGATATACGGTGGATCTGCGCAGATTTGTGTGTCAGCTCATTGTTAATATAATTGCTCTCAATGCCGTAATGCTCTTTCACCTTGTAGGCCTGTGCCCTACATACACACCCCATCATCTCGTTTGGACCGCTTTTGTGCATCTTCAAATCATCTCAGAGCCTTCATATAATCTGTAATTGCCCCAAAAAATCATCAAGCCTGTCCATGTGAGCAGTCTCGACATCATCAGACCTGATAAGTATCGAGCTTGTCTATTGGAAGGCCTGATCGCGGTATCCATTAACCTATATCAATGCAATGTATTTATCCCGTTATAGATTGTTGACTATAGGTCGCACATATGGCAAAAATTAAACCTCTTCTTCTGTTTCTCTATCATCTTCCCCTTCTCCCTTGACCTTCTTAGGTTTTATCTTCGGACCTTCGATCAATTTGACTTTTCGCCCTTCCCACCAAGTCATGATGCCAGCAAACATAGCCGCGGCACACCCGAGCCCTATGAACAAGCCAGTGCTCCAGCTTGGTCTGTCGATGCGATTGTAAGCCCACATGTAATAAGCCATTCCGACCTGGAAAAGCGAATTCAACACCATCATCCAAATGACGAAATCCAGTTTCCAAGTTGCAGTAGGTGGTGCAATCATGCCAGAGAATGTACGCTTGAAGTAGAGCGCCTGTTCCACACTGTCCTCCTCGTAATCACACTCTCTCATGCGGAACCAGCTCTCGTTGCGCCGAGCCAGGCGACTTATGTACCGCTTGTGACCGGTCCAGCGGTACAGTCCGATCCAGACAAGGTCTCTGAATCTCCAGGGCGCCAACCCCCATGAACTTAGGCAGAACAGAGCGTTCAAGATCTGGGAATCTATTTCGATCCAGATTTTCCTCGGTGAGCTGTCCGCGTTGCCATTATCCGGATGATCCATCGCTGGCGCTGCATGCAATAAGAGGAAGAAGAGCATTGCTCCCCAAGCAATAACGTTCAAGCCATATATAGTGATGAAGAGACCAGTCGGCGTGATGAGGAACTTCCAAAAGGCGACGAAGCCATGTTTGATGGTTGCAGGCCATGATACTTTCGCATGCAGTGGTTCTTGAAGGATAGGGTGATCGAGACCGCTATACATGGATGTTCGTATCGCATCTTTGTCTTTGTCGTCTTGCTCGTCTGCGGCAGTTATTTCTGGCAAGACAAGCCCATTATCGGACTGTACGCGAGCGACGTACTCCTGCTTCAGGACCTCTGGTGGTGCATCGCGTGCGCTATGCCCATGGGCGTCGAACGTGATATTTTCCGCTCCGGTAGCTGGCGACCGCAAGTCTGTGAGATTCGGGGCGTGGGCAATAGCAAGGGCCGTGGCGGCCCACATTCCTGGTAGGAAATCATAATCGAGCAATGCTTTCTTCGTTGCGGCGACCGAGACAGATCTAAGCCTGTTGACGGTCTGTTTGACGCCGGAAGCCTCGCTTTTGGCGCCCACATCATCCGAGGCAGAAGAGCTGTCTTCTGCCATATTTTGATACTGCAATACTTGAGAAAACACCGATTGTGTACAGGTGTTGGGCAGAATGGGTTCGTCGCGACGGTCAAATTGATGGTAACGCGAGAGGTCTTAGAGTACGTGCAGGCGTAAAGCAAATCCAATCATCTCACATTCGCAGCTGAACGAGCCGCCAGAAGATAAGCAAGTTACCTGTAATATGATTATTGACTACCTGGATTATTATGAACTAGTCCTCGTATGCAACGGTCACTTGGTATTTGGCAGGCCTCGGCTAGCTTGATCGACGGGAGATCTTCATGTGCCTCGGACCCTGAAGTGCCTGCCTGGGTCGAGGCGGCGGAGAACTGGTCTCCCGCAATCCGAGACGCACTGCGCATGACCAAAAAGTAAAGTACCTTAAAGTACCTCAGATGGACGAGCTTGGCATACCTGAAAGTGTATACTAGGTAGGTTCTTACAATGTGTGTCACTGTTCGTTCAAGGCGTTTAGATCTTCGTAACAGACAAACGCATGCCTCGAGGCTCTTTTTCCCTGATCGAAGCAGCCCGAAGGCAGACACAACTGTTATCGTACAAGAATTGAATCGAAAAAGCATCCGCTTCTAGTACCTAATGTAAGGCCCTTTTAGTCTCGGCAGCTTGCACCGGTTTTATTCATGAGCATAAACTTTTTCCGCCGTTAGATCTGCCCCTAAGCTTCCGCAAGACAATAATAATAAGCTTCCCTCGTACAAGCTCACACGCGCCCAACCGTCGATAATTAAGTGATGTCTGAACCGTGACGATCCGAGACAGGTGGACGTCGGTCCCACACCTTCCTGGCCCTCATCTATCAAAACCATTTCTGTTATAGTTGTTCGCAGGGCAGGCCAAGCATCTTACATAAGGATCACATGCAAGATGGACGAGTTAGACACCAGAGAGGACCTTCAGGGCCATCAAGACCTTCATGACCTTAAGCATGTCGAATCTCGTGTACAAAATGATGGAAGGATTCACATCACGTTCGATCGCGCCCACAAATTTTTCCATAGCCCTGGGCGTGGGCGTGATAGAAGAACCGGAGATGACATGGATAAATTGGATGCCAAACGACACCGCTCAACAAGGAACAAGAACAGACATTCATACGTGCCTCATATCCCGGACGGCCTGGAGGTAGTACCACGAATGAATATCGCGATTCTGATTACTGGATCACGAGGAGATGTTCAGCCATTCATCGCACTTGGTCAGGTACTGAAAGCTGCACCGTATCATCACCGAGTACGTATATGCACTCATCCTACCTTCAAAGACTTTGTCGAGGAGAATGACCTCGAATTCTTCTCCATTGGCGGCGACCCTGCCAAACTCATGGCCTACATGGTGAAGAACCCAGGAATAATTCCAGGATTGGACTCCTTCAGAGCTGGAGACGTCGGACAGCGAAAAGCGGATCTGGCAGAGATGCTGGATGGAGCATGGAGGGGCTGCACCCAGGCGGGGGATGGCATGACGAAGATCCACTTTGAAAATCTCCCGCAAGACGAAGATGTGCTCCTTTCGCTTCCGCCACCATTCGTCGCAGATGCCATCATCGCTAATCCTCCAACGTACGCTCATGTACACATTGCCGAAAAGCTCGGCGTGCCACTACATCTGATGTTCACCATGCCATGGAGTCCAACCGGAGAGTTTCCGCATCCGCTGGCCAACATGGACTCATCTAAGGTCGACGCGAACATAGCGAACTACTTGTCATATAAAAGGATAGAGCTGTTGACCTGGACCGGCCTAGTAGACATTATCAATTACTTCCGCGAGAAGACACTCATGCTGGATCCAGTCAGTGCCACATGGGGCCACAGCATCTTCCCACGGCTCAAAGTTCCGTTCACATATTGCTGGTCGGAAGCTTTGATCCCGAAACCGGCAGACTGGGGTCCTTACATCACTATCAGTGGTTTCTTCTTTCTATCACTGGCCTCAAAGTACAAACCCGATCCTGAGCTGCAGGCTTTCTTGGATGCCGGCCCCCCACCTGTCTACATTGGATTCGGATCCATTGTTGTCGATGATCCCGATGCCCTGACCCAGATGATCTTTGAAGCTACCAAGAAGGCAGGCGTACGGGCTCTGGTGTCCAAGGGATGGGGTAACGTTGGCGGAAGTAGCCCTCCTGATAATATACATCTTCTCGGCAATGTGCCCCACGACTGGCTCTTCACCAAGGTCTCTGCAGTTGTGCACCATGGTGGTGCTGGTACGACAGCAATTGGTATCGCTCTCGGCAAACCTACGGTCATAGTGCCCTTTTTCGGAGACCAACCGTGGTGGGCCGGTATGATCTACCGAGCTGGTGCAGGTCCAGAGCCGGTTGCCTTCAAACAGCTTACTGCTGACAAGCTGGCGAAGAACATTACTCGTGCTTTAGAGCCTGACATAAAGGAGAAAGCTGCTGAGCTAGCAGAGAAAATCAGGGGCGAGGACGGTGCTCAAAAAGCTGCCAAGGACTTCCACAGCATGCCACAGATGAAAAACCTCGGCTGTTTTATTTGCCCAGACCGAGTGGCAGTGTGGCAAATAAGGAAAACAAACATACAGCTTAGCTCTGTGGCCTCCGCCGTGCTTGTAACACGTGGAAAATTGAAGCCGGAGCATCTGAAACTGTAAGTCCATTTCCCCACAGTTCTCCATACACCAACTGACAAACTCGGAAGCATACGACACAAGCGCTGGCACATATCAGAAGGCGCCCAGGAGCCCATAGTAGGGGCACTTAGCGCGCTCACAGTTGGCGCCATGGGGTTGGCATCAGACTTCGCTGACTATAAGCGTGATCTGACCCCGTCTAAGAAGCATTCACGTTCGCAAGTTGACAACGGCGGTGCAAGACAGAAGCCTACCGATAATGATCCAATCGCGGCCACAACCATCCCAGAGCGAATGTCAACCCAGAGCGAAGGCACTGCAACTGACTCCACGTCTACCAAAACTTCTATGGATACTGGAAAGGGCACTGGCAAAGCATCACATCATGATGTCAAGCGAGGTCGCTTACACAAGCATCGTCGTGTAGTCTCGGCCACCGGGACCTTCGCGGACTCTGCAGGCGCACACGTGATGAAGATGCCGGTCGCAATGTTATACAACATCACAAACGGCTTCCATAACGCGCCCGCATACTTCCTCGGCGACCCCACAGTGCGGCCACGAGACAACATAACAGGCCTGGGATCCGGGCTGAAAGCAGGCGGTAAAGAACTGACCTATGGTTTCTACGACGCCTTCACCGGACTAGTCACCCAACCATACCACGGCTACAAGGACCGCACAGACAAAGGAATCGCCGGAGCAGCATTGGGGATAGGCAAAGGTGTGAGCAGAGGACTCGGCGGTCTGGTCCTGAAGTCTGGAGCAGCGATCTTCGGCATCCCCGGCTACGGTCTCAAGGGCCTGGCACGCGAAGTGGAGCGCCTGCACTCGGGCTCGGACAATATGAATAGAAACGAACTCAACATCATCCAGAGAGCCAAAAACGACATCAGCGTGGAGTTTGAGAGTCAACAGACGGCGAACCTGATGTGGCAGGAGGCCAAGGGCACCGGAGTCGGGAAGCGCATTGTCGAGCGGCGAGTGTGGCAGGGTTACAGGGAGGTCAAGGAGTTGAGGAAGGAGAAGAAGGAAGGCTTCGACAAGATTGAAGAGGAGATTCTGAAGCGGTGGAGTGAATTGGCTGTCGATGACGAGTTCTTGGCGGGACTTACAGGAAACGTAATTGGTTGATGATAGATACCAGGTCGGTTTATGGGGGAGGGGTTCTTTTGCGTTCCGAGCGTGCAATACTCAATTAGTGATTTCAAAGACGATACCATTCTGTTTCTAATGTTTGACATGATTCATTGATTTGAAGCTAAGGTACCTTTTACCACCACCAACGCCGCGCTAATATTTGAGCAAGTATGTAGGTGCTCTTTCCTCCTTACTTTGGCAAGACGAAGAGGCGAGGAGGCATGTTGATCTTGCATAACTTGGCTATACAGCCCGAGAGCTGAAGATAGGTCTGCACGCCTTCAAGAATCCTCATATGGGTGAAGCCGATTTCCTTGATGAACTCGAGCTTTGCATGTTCGGACAGCGAAGGTATAGTTTTGGTGACCTTGAACATGGTGCTAATAATGTCGTGGCAAGAGTAGCCGAGGTCCCATAGTTCCTTGAGAGAGGTCAGGGCCTCGTCGATCCTGTTTTCGTGGCAGCTCTTTATCATGGCTTGCACCTTGATGGGATGTGGCTGATCCACAACGCGGAAGACGTTGTCGCCGTCAACGAACCCGAAACCTGCATGTGTACTTTGGAGGTTGTTGATGGCTTGCCTCATGTCTCCTTCAGCACTAAAGACAATAGCGGCCAGACCCTCATCTGTGTATTGAACCTTCTCGGCCTCACAAATCTGCAATAGTCTCTTGACGATCTGGCCATCACTCAACCGCGAGTACCTCAGAATGGCACAACGTGACTGAAGCGGCTCGATGATCTTGTTCGACTGGTTGCAGGCGAATGCAAATCTCGTGGTGCCAGAGTAGATCTCCATGGTCCTCCTCAATGCTTGTTGTGCTCCCGAGGTCATACTGTCGGCCTCATCGAGAATGACAAGCTTTTGTCGACCAGCCGGTAAAGTGACCTTCTTTTGTGCAAAGCCCTTGATACGGTTGCGAACCACGTCGATACCACGTTCGTCAGACGCATTGAGCTCCAGTACAGCTTCTTTGTATGCATCGCCGAGCAGTTGACGTGCCAAGCACAGGATCGATGTTGTCTTGCCGATACCAGGCATGCCTGAGATGATGACGTGAGGCATATTGCCATCTTTTGCGATGATCTTGAGCCGTTCGATTGTCTCGGTGTTGCCGACGATGTCGTCGAGAAAGACTGGTCTGAACTTCTCTACCCTAGAAACACAACACAATTAGCAGTGTTGTGTGCATCTGAGGAGAATAAGCCATGCGTACCATGGCAATTCATAGGGTGTGGACGCTCCAGCTGTGCGAGCTCCATTTTGGGCTGATGACGATGACTCTGCTGAAACCATTGCTGATTGTTGTCTCTACTGTTGTTGCTCTAGATGTTTGGTGTGTGGCCAGAAATTGTAGCTCAATTAGGAAGAGAGTCGCGGGAGAACGCGACTTGACGCGACTTCGTGAGAGTTGTCGTCCGCCTTAGATCACCGCCAAGACCACTTACCTTGCCTATCTTGTCATCTCCCACAGCTTTGGCGAATTAAACGATCAACGTACTGGCATGACCACGTAAAGGTAGAAGGTGGTCCCATCGCTCTTCCCATCTTCGAGTCAACAACCATCTGTAATGCTTGACTAGGTCTTGGTCTTTCTGTACCAAGTCTCAAATGTGACTTTTGACTGCAATCACATCACAATCATGCCGTTCAGCTTTAGAGCCAAATCCACACGCTTCCTCGTGCTTGTTGCAGTATTCACCCTTATCGTATATACCTTTCGAGAGCGCATATCAGATGGATCTTTCTACAACTGGGAGAGCTATAGCTCTGGTGCATCTGTAACACAAGGTGGCCACTTCGATTGGAGTAAACTGCCTGTTCGCTATCCAGTGTCTTCACTACATCCCTTACCGACGGGAGCACCATTGAAACTTCCCAAGGCCCAGCACCTTTTCTCCCAAGAATCTGCTGCAGAGAAAGCTACCCGGGAGGAAAGGAGAGAGGCAGTCCGTGATGTATTTATCAGGGGCTGGAAGTCCTACAAGAAGTATGCGTGGATGGCCGATGAACTGGTAAGTCGCTCAATATTTCCAAAGGCATGAAAATGGACACATACTAAACCATCACACAGTCTCCCATCTCAGGTGGCAAGAAGAACCACTTTGGAGGCTGGGCCGCGACACTGGTTGACGCTCTGGACACGCTATGGATAATGGATTTAAAGAGCGAATTTCACGAAGCCGTAGCCGCTGCTGTAGCCATCGACTTCAGTGGCACGACTATGCACGAAGTCAATGTCTTCGAGACCACCATCCGCTACCTGGGTGGCTTCGTTTCAGCATATGATCTCAGCGGCGACGAACGATTACTAACCAAAGCAATCGAATTGGGGGAAATGCTGCTCGTTGCATTTGACACTCCTAATCGTATGCCCATCACTCGTTGGGACGTCATGGAAGCCCGAAAGGGCTATGCGCAGGCAGCACATTCTCTGACGCTGGTCGCCGAGATTGGATCCCTGACCATGGAGTTTACTCGCCTTTCTCAGATCACTGGAGATGCCCGCTGGTATGATGCCACCTTCCGGATCATGGAAGCATTCGACCAGCAACAGAACGAAACACGCTTACCCGGAATGTGGCCTGTCTTTGTCGACGCCAAAAATCTGAATTTCACCGGTGACGGAACATTCACGCTCGGTGCCATGTCTGACAGCTTGTACGAATATTTCCCCAAAATGTATGCTCTACTCGGTGGTCTCGAACCAATGTATGAGAGGCTCTACCGCGTCTCTATGGCTGCAGCAAAGCGATACACCATCTTCAGGCCAATGACACCTGACAAGGCGGACATCCTCATTGCAGGCACTGCCCACGTCAATGAGGACATGACTGGGGGTCTCGAATTTGCAGGCCAGCATCTGGCCTGTTTCGCAGGAGGCGTGAGTCCTTTACATCAGGCTCTCCGCACACAAACATCACTAACAAATGACAGATGTATGCTCTTGGAGGCAAATTGTTCAATGACGAAGATCACCTTGATGTAGGGCAGCAGTTGACCGACGGCTGTATCTGGACCTACCGAGCTCTTCCTCTCGGCATTATGCCTGAGGTGTTTTCCATTACACCATGTCCAACCAACCTACCATGTGACTGGAACGAAACGTTATGGAAGGAACTGGTCCTTCGACACCAAGGACCAAAGGTCGTGCAAGAAGGAGCCACGGCGGAAATTGTCATTGAAAATGACCGCCTGCCACCAGCCTTCACGTCAATAGGTGACAGGCGTTATGTCTTGCGGCCCGAGGCGATTGAAAGTGTCTTCATCCTCTATCGCATTACAGGTCGCAGATACCTCTTTGATGAAGCATGGACCATGTTCAATGCTATCCAGGAGAACACCCACACAGGCTTGGCAAATGGAGCTTTGGCTGATATAACACGGAAAGACGGGAAGGTGTCCGTGCAGGATAGCATGGAAAGCTTTTGGCTGGCCGAGACACTGAAATATTTCTACCTTGTGTTCAGTGAGCCGGAACTGATAAGCTTGGATGAATATGTCTTCAACACGGAGGCTCATCCATTCAGAACGCCGCAGCCACGTTAGGGAGTTTGTCAGTTGATGTGAGCGACAGCAGTATGAGAGCATGCAATTGGAAGAATATGTGTATCCAGGACACATGTGTAAAGGGGAGCTGCTCGTATGACGGTTGCAGAAGAGATGGCGCCACAGAGGGGCTCGATTCTTCCTACCTGGGTCGGAAGCTAGGTAGCCACCATCGAGCGATGTATTTGATCAATTGCGACTGCGATTCATTGCACAACCATGCTGCTGCCTGCTGCTCTTATCCGAGCAGCTAGCGTGGTTTGTTTGAGCCGTGTGCAATGCGATGCCAGTCCTGTTATCTTAAGCCTGTCAATATCAAGCATGATATGAAAGTACAAAGGCGCAACAGTATGAAGGATAGGTCGGATGCTGCACCGAGAAAGTCCTGACCACCCTGGGTCTGGCAGCTTTCGGCGTCTGTCGCTATGGCAATGGTCTGAACCTTTCACGTCTTCCTTGAACAGTAGGACAGCAGTCACGCTTCTGCCTAACAACATGGGCCATCCGGTTTTGATGGTCATACCCCAGAACGCCACAGGCAGGTATACAAAAGCTAGAGAAAGTGCCTAGACTTGACCAAGGACTTACGTTGCAAACGGGACACCACGCGCAGCCACATAACATGGCCAAGCTTAAATTGCAGAGGCACCGCTCGGTCTCGAGCGCTCTTCGAAACACTGTGGAGAGTGACAAGCCATCAAGGCTAGTCATGGTAGCTGCTCGACCCACGGCCGCAGTTCTTGACAGAAACGTGTTACATCCGAACTGGTTCAGGCCAAAGCTGAACGGGCTGGCTACTCTGCAACATGAAACACTTGTATGAGTAATCTTGATGGTCGGCTTCAGAAACAGCTGTATGCATCGACTTGAGCCTCATTAACGTCCGTGTAGTTCCCCTCTAACATGTAGTAATCTGGCACTCTGTCGCACCAGCTTAGGAGATAGATGCGTTCAGTCCAAGGACATTGGCGTTGTGGAACCAAATGTAAGCAGTGCGAATCCCTTGTCCAGGCCAGATCGTTCGTGGAGAGCAATTAAAGATGTTGTTGCTGCGGCAGTTCTGGACTGGTCTAGACTGAGGAGTCAAACAAAAGCTTGTTTGTCTCGCCTGACTCGACAGGATAAGGTACTGCAGGATGCCTCGTGACATCCGGCATACGCGGTATCATCCAGGGTCTGTCATGTATCTGACAAGGATATGGTGTCAGAAACTTGGTTAATCATGAAATTGTCGTAAACAAGACCGAGATGCGTGGCTGAAGCACTGCTAACACGTAAGTATCTCACGCAATGAAACCTTGGTGCAAGCACTGCAGATAAGACCGGTTATTGCGGTAACCGCATGACACGAGTTCTTCTCGAACGGATGCTTCGGTGCATTCATCAAATGCTCAGAGCTTCTATGTGTAGTCGAATGATCCACACTGATAGACTGGCGTGAGAGGCTTGTCGCATCAATGCGCGACCTGGCGTCGACGCCCGTTGCACTCTGGAGTCTGCGGAGGAAAGACCATGCAACTTCGAGAACAAGGGTCCAGGCACAGTAGGTCTGGACTCTACACCGACTGAGCGATCAATCTCCTGAAGCCTGACCGACATGCTGGTGGTTCGATGCTTTAGCTCAATCAGAAATGTTAATTTTGCTGCTGGTTATGGACCATCGTGGATCATATGATGAGGATCCTGAAGAAGTCCTTTGGAACCCGGAACGATTGAGTTAAACCGTCGGCGATACGATGAGAGGACCTCCTTATGCCCATGTTGGCTGATAAAGAATAATAATACTTTGTGGCGTGGTAGGAGCCGGGTGACAGTACGCTACATTTGTTAGCTCGAACTTTACTAAAGCTGAATCGGTGATGGCCAGGGTCTGATTCACGCAGAGGCGCCGGACGCGACGGCTCAAGATCGATCGAAAATAGAAGAATGTATATGTATTCCGGCCTATCCTCCTGATCATTGGAATTGTTAGACAGTATCATAGATCGACTCCACTACGACCACGCAATCCTCTTGCAATGCTCGAGCAATACATCACCCGCTCTGTCCCAGACTGCTACTTTTCCATTCCATCTTCATTACCAACAGACGAAACTCCGTCTTCAACAGCACTATCTACACCTTCAGAAGATATCGCAACGAACCACCCTCTTGGCTCACCCAAATTTTACACATACCAACCAAGTCCACGAAAGTACATAATGGACGTTTCTCGATTTCTCCAGGTGCAGACTCAGGCTGCTCACATACCTCGACCTCAACCTCAGCCTCTTCAGAATGTGCTCCATGTGGATGATGAGTCGTTGTCATCACCTGGCTCGGAATCTTCATCTCCTTCAAACTCGAATTCATTACCTGTTTCAGCAGCACCAGCAAGATGCTCGCGCTGCCAACGGACATTAAGCGTCGACATGTCCGCTGGTAAAGTCTCTTATGGCTTGAATCTCTGGTACTGCTCACGGTGTGCTGGCATGGTCGGCTACAACCAATGATCTCTTTTACCATCGAGCATCCGCAATACGATTACATCCACATCATCACGAGTGGTTCTTTTTGGTCTTTACCGACCTTACCAAGCGAGGTAGCCTCAATCATCTAGGCTTCGACCAACGATTATCAGACTCGCATCGAGTCGGCTCGCCCACATTTGAGTGGCATCAAATCTCGTCCCGATACGAAATTGAGCTGAAGCCTCTTCCACGAGTCGCAGGACACTGCGATGTGCGCTTTTAGTGCGCTTCACGATTTGACGACCATTGATGCCTAATGACTTGAACGTTCAATGAATATCGGATTTTTTGGGCACTTTTTGGGTATCAATGACTATCAGAGTCTGGCGTTTCATTATTTGTACATAAGATATATACCCCTCTGTCCTCTGCAATTCAATCAAGTTGTATAACAATATTATCATACCGATGGCTAGCTGCTGTATCATATCTCTCATGCAAAACAAAATCACCGACATATTGATCAACATGCGACTGTTGTTTTACGATCGTGGTTCGCGGTGTTGTATCACCGCAAAGTCCGCCCAACCCCGCAATTCCGCCACATGGATCGGTACCATCGTACATTCGAATCGTGATCGACATTAACCTCGAGCTCTTGGTTCAGGAATTTTCTTCCAAGCCGCGCTATAATTGGTCCTCGAACGGGCAGGCTCTTCGGCAAAGTGGCTGAAACGAGATTCTGCTGCCCACCTCGCAGCGATGTTCCACCTGCCTGGACCTTGTGACTGCTCAGTCCGTATCTGACGGCACAAGCTTATTCCCCCTCCGTCGCAAGGTCCTTGATCGATCGGGGCGAGCTTGATACGAACGGCTTGTGACAGTCGCGGACGGATCATGACAGCCAAAGGAAATTGCCTTTTTCTACACCTGCCGGTTCATCCTCCATAAGTCGTCGATGTCTGGTAAAAGATCGATGATCAGAAGAATTGGTGTGCTGCATGCCACACTGTTGGACGAGCGTGCGCATGCAGGCACAGTACCTTACGCTTTGAGCCTCAGGGTCCTTGATTCGTCAACGCGTGGCTATGCAATTGCACGCGTGAATGTGACCGCGTACTTTCATGAGTGAAGATAGTAGTTACACATCGTCCGAATCATCCGGTTCGTTCTTCGGATGGTAGAGCCTCTCAAGAATGCAAAACCTTTGCAATTCGCTGCCCCGGCCACCCTAATGGTTCGGCTGCGCCTCGGAACTTGGTTTAAGCCTTCCATTGTCTTTCACACACCGAATAACTACTCTACCCCAAGGTTTCAATGTCTCTCAAACGTGTAGCTGTATCAACCGCTAAAGCGCCAAAGCGAATCTCACGATCATCACGGAACACTCTCCACAGCTCTGAATCTAGTATCTTTCTACATCGCGCGATGTCGAGGCAGTAAATCAAGGAAAGGAGATGACTCCCTAACATTGCACCGCCATAGTTCCAGGGTTCCCTTGAAGAAGCGGCTCACGAGATCGTAGTAACACAAGGCAATCGACCGCAAAATCTGCATCAGTAGATATCAGCTAGACTAGCGGAGGGGTTGGCATGGGTTCGTCCAAGCATTGAGTGGTGTACTAGCCCCCGCGGCGGTCGAGTCGTTTAAAAAATTGCGGATGCGAACGGCTTGCCGGCCGTGCTCTCCTTTGGCTTGGCACAAAAATATCGCGTGCAAAGAAACTTTAGAAGACCGGTGCAGGTCGCATATGATATACCAGGATCGAGAAAGATGAGTGAATCAGATGATGATACCTCCCTTCAAGGAATCGAGGAGGCCTTGGCCCGGCTCAACGTCTCTATATCGAGTTACAACAAAAGCAAGCAAGATGGTGTGAAGAGTCGGCATCGATTATCATCTGACAACGTCCCCGCATCTGAGTCGCTATACTCAATCTGTGATAACTTCGCAAGGAGTATTGAGTGGGACACGGGTGCCCTTCAGTTCAGCAGAGGCTGGGATCTCGAGACCGAGAATCACTTTCCAAACATCACCAATCTGAGTTTGAGGAAGAAACTGAATGCTCTGCATGAGTTGAAGAGTTTTTTGCCCGAGCATGGTTACAGCATAGATCTGTACTCTCGCATTGCTAGTGCCTATGTAGATACTGGATATCCGGATCTCGCCGCCGGCGCTGCATACAAAGCGCTGTTGCTGATCGATAACCTCGAAGATGAGGATAACGAGTTCTACGATGTGGCTTTTCTCGCACTGGCGGAAAGCATCTCCAAGGAGTTGCTGCCAACTCGCTGCGAGAGGCTTAGAGGTCATGCTGATTTGCAAGAATCATTGTTCCATCCAGAGCATGCTCAGAAGGACGATGAGGGTTATGTAACATTCCCTGTAGGTGAAGGAGAGGTCCATATATGGGCCAGCGAAGAGTATTCTCGTAGGGTGTAGGTTATACGGCTAGGAAGCTGACCAATCTTCACTTGTGCTAATCATCACTTTAGATACATCACACTCGCTCAGTGCTTGCACGAATGTGGTTGCGAAAGGAGCGCTGCCGAGTACTGCAACAAGGGCTTGGAGATGTTCCCGGATGAGGACGCATTCAAGGAGACCTTGGCTGCTGTCAAAGCTTCCGTGAGAGAGTACCTCAAAGATCGTGGCGAAGATTTCGAGTCGAAACTCAGCATAGAGCAATACCCAGACCAGGGCATGGTCAGACGAGAATGCTACCCATGGAACGACCACGAGCCGAACAGATGCTCCGACGAGAGCGTTGCCTTTCTGAATGCCGAAATGCAAAAGGTAGCCCCGAAGCTCGAGGTCAAGGCAACAGACCTGCCCGCCCTGGCCGGCGAAGAAGGAACAAGCAGGCAACTAGGTGTGTTCGCCAAAGAAGACATCGCACCCGGCGAATTCGTGCTGGAAGAGACATCCCTCCTCACAGCCAACAATCGACTCCAAGACGCCCTCTGCGACGCCTGCAGTACCGATCTGCCAGAAATGACAGACCCGGCCTTTGCAGAAGTAGTCGATTGCCCCGAATGTTCCGTCGTCTTCTGCAACCAAGACTGTTTCGACCTGGCGACGCAAGAATACCACCCCGCGACCTGCGACCGCGGCGTCGAAGACATAGCCAAGAACGCGCCCCCCACAGAAGCAGCAAACACACTGTACGCCCTCCTCCTCCTGCGCGTTCTAGCAATGACCCAAACGCAACACCTCCATCCCCTCGACCTCAAATACGTGAAATACATCTGGGCCGACTACACCACCCCCTCCTCCTCCCCACAAACCCCCCGCACCCTCCCCTTCAGCTTCAACGCCAACGTCGTCCTCCCCTTCAACATGCTCGAAATCATGGACATCGATATCTTCCGCTCCCCTCAATACGATATCTGGGTCTTCAACACCCTCTACGCTAAATTCCGTGGCACGGCATCGGCCCGCCTCTCCGGCCTCGGCGGTCGCCCGGTTCGTGGCCCGGAGGTTAGTGCCGTTCATCCTAATTGGTGTCTTGCGAATCATAGCTGCGATCCGAATGTTACTTGGAATTGGGCTTCGCAGGTTAAGTTTCGGGTGCTTGAGCAGAGGGCGTTGTGGCGGGTTGGTGGGGAGGGTGGTGGCAAGGTTGGCACGGGCAAAGCGGAGAGGAGAAACTCGCCCGGCCTGAAAAAGGGTGATGAGGTGTTGAGTCATTACTGTGATGTCGAATTGTCTGTCCATCAGAGGCGGGAGTGGGCTGCTGGGTCGCTTGGGGGTGGTTGTAGGTGTGAGAGGTGTTGTTTTGAGGCTGCTGAGGTTGCTGCTTGATCTGAGGGGCTTAAATTGAGGGGAGGGGAGGGGAGAGGAATGGTTGTGTTGGGTAGAGAGCGAGGAGACAGAGAGAGGAGGAGACAGAGAGCAGAGGAGACAGAGAGGAGGGGAGACAGTGGGCGAAGAGACAGAGAGGGAGGGAAACGGTGAGATGGTGGGAAGGGGGAAGGCATCATTTCTTGTTCTGGTCACGTATATAACATGGACCTTCGGTAAACTACAAGTAATTTAGTCCACGACTGTCCAATATATCTTCCAATCGAGAGGATCCATCATGGCCTTGCTCACATATCGTTCACATCGCCACCTCTTCTCCAGCATAGCGTGCATGCGTGACCAAGCTTGAACACAGCACCAGATTCCCCACATGGTGTTTTGATCAATGAGGAGCGATGTACAGTGCAGTACAGTACACACCAATCCGCATCAGCCTCACTCAGTGACATTCGGTAAAGATAGTATCAAGGAGGCAGTGTACAGGTATCTCGTACAGCTATCTCGAATAACAAAGGACGGGAGGTTAGTTACAATGGCGCGAAGGTCGTGTTCATGATACTATGTGAAGAGGGTCGCCCATGAGACCATCCTCAGCAGTGTCGCGTCTCGGATCTTCGAGCAGAGCGATATAGTGAATGGCTACTACCTGTAGACAAAGGTCAAGGACAAAGGACACCAGAGTGATGAGCGAATGCAAAATGCGGGAAACCCGAGATTGAGATGTTGAGCTTCAAGACGTATCTCCTAAGAAATGGCTATGCTACAAGAAGAAGAACAGAAACCAGTGATGCCAATGCCGTTGCCATTGCCGTACGGGCATCAGCTCCGAGTCTACCTAGTCTATGACAGTCCCGTTGGGCCCATTACTGTATTTCTCGTCCACGACTTCAGCGACGTGGTCCTCGGCGCGTGCGGCTTCGACTTCTTCGCTATCGCTCTCGGTCACACTGCCGCCGAATTTCCTCCAAGCATCCTCGTAGGTATGATGGCCGTTTTCGAAAGGTGCGACGTCTGCTTCGTCCTCGGCTTCGCCTTCCGTCTCTGTGTCGTCTTCGAAGACGCGCATTTGCCTTTCGAGTTCGGCCAGTACGCTTGCGCGCCTGCTGCCGGAGGAGTCTTCTCGGCCTAGATCGCGCAGGCTGGGACGTTCGGTGATGTCTGGAGAGTGCGCGAGAGAAGCTTGTCGGGAAGTGCTGAACCAGCTGCCTATACGTTTGGACAAGGATGGTGAATCGACACGCTCGTTGTCACTATGGGGTTGTGAAGCCGGTTGAGACGTCGGGATCCTACTACCACTCGAGTTTCGCACCGGCGGAGTGAGCAAAAGTGGGGGAGCAATACGACCTCCGTTCTTCCGCGCCTGTATGAGCAACGGTTCGAGGTCATCACTGCTGAGCATGCTTCGCAACTGGCTCTTCTCGAGTGATGGCGTGGGAAGGGCGTTTGGATCAAGTCTAGTGTTCCGGCGCGCTTCCTCAATGACCTTCTCTATCTTCATCCTGTTCGAGATGAATTTGACCTTGGGGAAGGCAGCGACTTGACCGACATGCAACATCCTGGCTAGTCTCTCCATGTCTGGATCGGTCAGAATGTTGACAAAATCCGAGGGAACTGACCTGGGCCAGATTGTGATGGTGCCGGAGAAGCGCTGCAGCCAAATCTCACTCCAATCTTGGCCAAGAGGACGAGGCAGTAATTCCAAATGCCTAAGAACCTTGAGCCATTTAGTCAAGTCCAGCTTGAGATATTGCTCAAGAGCCGAGCCCAAGAAGCCTCCTCGCCAGCCCCTCCCACGACGATGTGTTACAGGACGGCCAACGGATCCCCTTGAAGAAAAGAAAAACAGGTTGATGTGAGGATTGACTTGTGAAACGATGCTGAAATTGACGTTGAAGTGGAGGTTGAGAGCTTTCAGAGGTATGTCGGTGCGTAGAGAGCCGTCCTTCCACTTGTGACCAAAGGAATAAGGTTCTAGCTTTCCGTCGTTGTTCTTGCGCATAAGTACTACTGGATTCAGAATACCAGGCACAGCAGCAGAGGCAAGGACAGCGGACCAGATGACACAGTCGGGGGCGGTCATATAGTTTGCGAGGATAGTTGGAGAGTGTGGATCGGACGGGACGCAGGAAACGTTCAATATGCGTCCTGTCCGTTTGTAAGCTTCTAAGAAAGTGAGCGAACCGCGACAAAACCAGGAGCAGCGCCTTGCCCAATCGATTGAGTCGAAACGAGCACCTGTCTGCCACCATCTCTTGGACCAGGTGAAGATCGAATCGCTACAAGCAGTGATCCTCGTAGCAAGTGCAGGGACCAACAGCTTCTTCAGCTCCTCGTTTGTGCGGGTTCCAAGCAGGGCAGCAACAAGAGCGCCACCCGAGGTACCAGTGATGATTGGAGGTAAGAGATCGGCATCAAGCAAGACCTTGGCTATTCCAAAATGGTAATAGGCAAAAGTTGCGCCACCGGAAAGGCATAGGGCAGTACGACCAAAGTTTGTGCTGAGCTGCTTGGACAGAGTACGCTTCTCTTCGGTTGTGAACTGGTCTGAATGGAAAAGGAGATTGAGAGAAGCGGTGACCTCATCAACATAGTCCTGGACGAGGTTCTTGGTGCCGTAATAAGTCTCGGAGTACAGACGAGGGTTCTCGAAACCGGCAAAATTGTTCTTGACGCAAGCTTCGACCAGACCACGCAGATGGTCTATGGCACGCTGACCCAGTAAAGCGGAAGAACCATCTCTCTCCTGGTTCTCGGCTTTATGTCTTAGATTGCGAAGTCTCTCTCTCACCCTTCGTATGGTCTTAGAATCGTAGTAGGCATACTCGTCTGTGTCCCTCCACTTGTCACTGCCCAGGTAGGTATCGAGTTCTTTGGCAGCGGCGACCCAATCTTGATAGTTTGACTGCGAGCGCAGCTTACTACGTAGCTGCTCACGTTTACCACGCCAGGTGACGAAGTGCTCGTAAAGATAAATATAGAGCCTGGTGACGAGGTAGGATATACCTAGGAAAGCGAGCCATCCCAAGACGGTGAGTAGCAGCGGCCACTTGAGTAGGTTATATGTCCAGCCTTCTCTTGTCTCGTCTACGCCTCTCCTTGGCGGTCTCTTCTTCTTTGTGGAGCTCGGTTTTGAACGACCCTTGACTCTCTGATAGACTGGCCGCCAGTCATTGAGGGCTGTGATGAACTCTGTTGGGGGGTTCTGTGGATTCGGATTCAGGAGATCATCTTCGGAGGGAGATGTCAAGGACGTCTCTGGTGCAGCAAGAGCTTTGGCGAACTCTTGGACATCCTCGTCGCTGACGAATTCGGTAGCGACGTCTGGTATGTTTTTAGGATCCCAGCCAGCTGCATCGTAGGGTGTGGGGCCATCCGTATTTTTGGACACGTCGGCCATCTCTTCCTCAATCCTTCATTGCACGATTCAGGCGAAAGGAAAACTCTTTGAGATATATATTCTCGACAAGCACCAAACTGCTGAGCTTCATGCGATGTGTTCCAAGTCAGCTGGACTGTACAGCTTCGGGGGTGAGTGATCGGTGACAATGAAGCCGCAGCGATGGGCCTACGTCATTGCGCACATGTCAAGTCCCGGTGCCTGCGTCCCGTCCCGCCGGTCCCGCAGAAGATCACTGTGTCAGCAAATCACATCCAAACCTTTGGTCGTTTCAAATAACCTTATACTTATCGTTGTTCACCACCTTGCCAAATTAATATCCCCCCCAAATCTTGAATGCTTCTGCATTTGCGAGCACTCAACAGCCGTCATGCCTGTCATGTCCGTATACGAGCGCTGAAGTACAAGTCTTGGTCATTCATTGCACCCCGGACCTTAGTTACCCTGGCCATCGAGACATCATGCGACGATACTTCGGTTGCCGTACTGGAAAAGCATACCCGTAGCCATGCTACTCGTACACCACATGATCACGCCGCCACACTGCACTTCCATGAGAAGGTGACGGCAAACACAAGCGCCTACAATGGCATCCATCCTGTCATTGCTCTTGAGTCCCATCAGGCTTCGCTTGCCCGACTGGTGCAGAAAGCCATCAAGCGTCTGCCACATGCCAAGCCAGACTTCATCTCTGTCACCAGAGGTCCCGGCATGAGGTCCAACTTGTCCGTCGGTCTCGACACGGCTAAAGGTCTTTCCACAGCTTGGCAAATACCGCTCGTGGCTGTTCACCACATGCAAGCTCATGCCCTTACCCCACGTCTCATGTCGGCTCTTGCTTCCCCCACCACCCAACATTCGACTCCTGCCTTTCCCTTTCTAAGCCTCCTGGTTTCTGGTGGACACTCAATGCTCATCAATTCTACCGCTCTCACCGAACACAGCATTCTTGCCACCACTGGAGATATTGCCTTGGGAGACTGTCTAGATAAAGCTGCAAGAGCCATTCTGCCAAAGCACTTGGTGATGCCTCCTTATGGCCTCGCTCTGGAAAACTTTGCATTTCCTGCAGGTCGGCTGGACTACCATTACACGGCGCCAAAGAATAGAGAATATGAGCTGGAACGAAGAATAACGAAGCATGGTTGGGGACTGGGGCCCCCACTTGCCGAGACTAAGGGCGGCAGAAGCAGCAAAAAGATGGCTTATTCCTTCTCTGGCTTGTTAAGCAGCATCGAGAGATTCATGAAATATGACATCGATAGCGCCACCGGCTCTGTGACTCGAACACCTCGTGCCTGTGAGCCGAGTGAGAAGGAGCGATGCGACATGGCCAAAGAAGTCATGCGTGTGGCCTTTGAGCATCTGACATCTCGTGTCGTGCTGCGTCTTTCCTCACTTCCCGTCCAAGAGTCCGCCAAGGTAAAGACTGTAGTCGTCTCCGGAGGCGTGGCGGCCAATACATTCCTGCGCCATGTGATGCGCTCCTTCCTTGACATCAGAGGCTTCCAACACATCGAACTGTGTTTTCCGCCAGTTGAATTCTGTACTGACAATGCTGCCATGATAGCCTGGGCTGGTATCGAGATGTTTGAAGCCGGCTACACGTCCGATCTGTCCGTCAAGCCCATCAAGTCATGGAGCATGGATCCAAAGTCGGAAGATGGAGGTATTCTAGGCGCTGATGGCTGGACCAGAAGCAGATAAATGGAATATGAACGGGGAGCTAGTGGTATACGAGAAAGACGCGCAGACGCCTTGCCAATGGGGTGTGCATGTGCTTATGCGGGTATCAACTCTAAGCTATGTTTGTGACTCGTATTTGTACAATATCAACAGTAATGCCTCTTTTTCCATCTGCCAGAGATGTTCGACAGCACTTTGCCGTTCATTGTTTGTTGTTGTTGTTGTTGTTGTTGTTGTTGTTTGACTTCAGAGCGACGACTTGCTTGTTCAGCTGCTCATAGAAGTTTTGTCCGTTCGACATGATCGGTCCAGTCCTTGACGCTGTTTCCGCATCTTTGATCTTGTAGCTCGCCGTTTTGCCTTTTCCATCATCAGCAACCCGCCCTTCTTCCTTTTTCCTTCTCGGATATGATTGAGTGACAGAGTCCATTTCACTTACCAGGCTTCAGGAAGTCTCGTACTTCGCTAGCATTGAAGCCATTCACAGGCACATGATGTTGCTGTTGTTGTTGTTGTTGTTGTTGTTGTTGTTGTTGTCGTGTCATCGCCGGCGCAGACGGCGCATCCACCTTCTTCGTTGCCTCTTTTGCGCCGCCGCCGCCCTCTCGTGAAGGACTCGCGATTTTAGGCGTGGCGCTCCGACTACGCTCATGCGCCTTCTGAGCCCACACATTCCCCGCTGCCGGCGTGGCGGGCTTGAAAGGAGCAGTCGTCTGCGCGGGCGACGCATTCGATGAGCGGGATTGTTGCGATTGGGAATTTCGTGCCGCTCCGCCTCCGCCTGAGGGTCGTGGTCGCTGCCATGCTCTGTTTTGAATGTGTCAGTTGCTGTGTCAGATTTTTTTTTGGGTGTTTTGTAGGATTGAAGTACCGTTGTTCTGTTGCTGTTGACATTTTTGGTGTTGACAAAAGGTGTTTGGCGGAGATAAGTTTATGGGAAGGTAAGGTGACACAAATACGGTACGCGTTGCGCTCGGATGACGTTCCGTGCAGGGACCATAGATCTATATGACTGGTTTTCGTGCATTAATTCACCTAACCATGTAATCGGGAGACGTGAATCACTGTCCCTAGAATGTCAAGATAACCATCAAGCTAAGGTAGGTAGACTGGAATGGATAGGAAGACAATGTTTTATTGACGTCCGCCAGCTGTAAAATAATGAGATTCGTCCAAAGAGAATGTCTACCTAAGGCTCTCTATCTCACTCCGTCTTGGTCTTCGCCTTTCTCTTGTCAATACCCTGACTCATAAGTGCTGCAACATCCCCAGCAGTCTTTCCTCTAATCCTTTCCCCTGTCTTCTCATTCCCGAGCTCTGTCCCATAAGCTACAAGATCATATGTCTTGCTGACTCCAGAGAATATGTTCTCATCATCCTCAAACCCGCCATCCTCGGCAAAGGTATCGCCAATCTCAGCCATCTCCCTGACCCAGCGGTAGGCTTTGGGAGGCATTCCTGTAAGACCATTCTGAACCAGCGCCAAAGTCTTTGGGCTATACCGCTCGAGGTGGTCTTGTAGTTCTTCGAGCACATTCAGACGGTGTGCAGTGGTGAAGCTTTGAATAGCCAACGAAATCATACCCTTGGTGAGAGAAGCAAAACACATCTTCAATCCCGATGCTTGCCCAATCTCGGACGCAATATGCCTAATGTTCAAAACCTTTTCCAGGTCTGCACCGTGTGGTGTGGCCTCTGACAACGGATGAGGACCCGAGGCAGGGATACTAGGTCTCGTCCACGCTTCCGCATTATCTAACTTGCCGCCAGCATCCTTTGGCTTGGGTGGGCCACCGATGATTCCACCATCTATAAAGCGAAGTCCGTCCGAAGCTGGCTTGAAAAGCTCTGCTATCTCACGAGCTGACCGTGGTGATATGGCGTTTAGATCAAGGAAATAGAGAGGACTCTTTCGGTCCTTGAATGATGGTAGAGATGAGGCATCAAGGATTCGTTGGGCAGTTGAGAGAGCGTCACGTGGTGGCACAATTGATAGGATGTAGTCCGACTTGATCGCTAATTCTTCGTCTGATGATACCAATTGTACTGATGCTGATTTTGCACGGTCTTGAGTGCTTTGACTGAATAGACTCAGACTACAAATTTCCTGTTCTTGTCTCTGTGACGCATACGTACCTTCTGCCTGTTGCATTTGTGATCACGCGATAATTATTGGCGACCAACAACTTGGCTATCCCAAGCCCCATATCGCCAATCGACAATATGCCAAGAGTTGCAATAGCCATCTTGTTCGTATTCGGAATATTGGAGATGTGTAAAGGATGAGAGATAGATCATACTCTCCGCTCGCCACCACTGCCCCGCAAGTAGTCGCTTGCTCAAATTCTGCGGACATCACGTCATCATCTCTTCCATACAGCCAATTATGCATATTTGAACGCACCATTGACGACAATATCAATCGTTGCTGGATCGAGGGGCAACACAAACGGTATTATAAGATTCTGGATTTTCTGGATTGCAAGCAAAGCACTTACTGAAGACATGTTCCTCCGAACATTCGTCAGGTCTTCTGCATCACGCTATACATCCCGATACCTCATCAAACACCGGACAATGACGACCGTACGGGAGTCAATTCCGCACGAAGAACGGACTGCGAAAGAGCCACGCGGCAGTGCATTAGAGCCAGTGATTCTCTCTCGAATAGAGTCCGTGAACAAGACTATCCGTCTTCTCCGTTTAAGCTCTCCAGACCCAAATCATACACTAAGGGTGAGTGGAACAACGAGGACACTACGAATGAAAGGGATATCCATTGACCACGGAGCCCGATAGTAAAGTTCCTTCCGGGGCAATGGCTAGATGTATTTATACCCGGCCTGACCAAAGCTGGTGGATTTACCATCACCAGCACACCGCGAGAAGCCCGACCAACGCCTGAGAGGCCGGCTTACTATGAGCTTGCTATTCAGAACAGCAGTAATCCGCCTGCCAAATGGCTATGGCGGCCCGAGGAGGAGATTCTGCAATCGCAACTTGTTGTTAGGGCGGGCGGTAGCTTTACTTGGCCTCCACCACATTTAGATGTGACGGACATGGATCAGGTCGTTCTCATTGCTGGCGGCGTGGGTATCAAGTGAGTGTAACTTGCTGGTCTAGGGAGTTCGGCTGACAACATAAAGTCCACTAATGTCAATATTTGCACGCTTGTTGCAGAAGTCTCGGCCTCCCAGAAACATAAGGTTTGTCTATACTACAAAGGTCGAGGAAGGTCCTATAAATGGCTCGTATATACTCTTCCTCCAGCGGATCATGAGCCTAAGGAAAAAAGCAGCAAAAGGATGCCATATCCGGCTCGATTTGTTTCTCACTGGCGCCTCGGTGGACCAGCTCTCCAACGCTACAGGTCTTCCATTTTCCAAGGTCAAGACAAGCCGAATCACCAATGCAGATCTGGAAGCCGCACTGGGACATGATATCGATGTCAGGAAGAGAACCGTCTGTTACGTTTGCGGTCCTCCTCGCATGACTGATCAATTCGTCGAATATCTCACAGGCCTCGATGGTATGGGTAAGAAAAGAGTCTTGTGCGAGAAGTGGTGGTGAAATTAGGGCACACTTGCATGGAGAGCTGTCTCCTATATTGGTATGCCGTGAGTATAACTCCTTCGTATCTTATCACCCTCGTGTTTCTATACCAACCTTCTTATCTCTTATCAGAGAGTCGGAGGTCGGAAGTTGCGTCAGTCGCACGTCATGTAGACCCGAGATTCGTCTTCCGAGGACAGATCGCATGGGGTCGCGTCATATTGTGTTCCGTGTTTGGCTGTTTATCCATTACCCGTGTCTCTCTATACCACGTAATTGCGAACATGTCGGTCCAAACCCAAGAAGGCTGGCATACTGTCGAAGACGGCACAAAGCTCTATACCAAAACATGGAAGGTGTGCGCGCGGCAGCTTTCAGCGTAGCATGCTTGGAGCTGACCGCGATAAACCACAGCAATCTTCGACCCCGAAAGCCCGACTACTGTTTGTGCACGGATTCAGTGATCATTGTGTGTGATGAGACTTATAGTAGTTCGAGAGCACGAATTGACAACAGCCCAGGCAACAACTACGACTACTTCTTCAACTACCTAGCAGAGCGAGGCATCGAAGTCTACGCATTCGACCAACGGTAACCACTCTCTCCACTCTCGCGTAACCCACCCGTACTAACCCCCCGCACAGAGGCTGGGGGCGCTCCGTAACAACAAAATCCGACCGCGGCAGAACAGGCCCCACCAAAACCGTCCTCGCCGACATATCAAGCATGCTGCAAACACTCCTCCCCTCACCAATCCCCGTCTTCCTAATGGGCCACAGCATGGGCGGCGCCGAGACGCTCGTCTACGCGACGCAGGGCCCTCCCTCCCTCGTCTCCAAAATCCGCGGTTTCATCGCCAGCGCACCGCTTATATCGCTGCACCCGCATACCAAGCCCTGGCGCCTGACTGTGCTCTTGGGCGGCTGGCAGGACGGCTGCTGCCGAATCATCAATTGGTTAATCGGTTGGATTCGAGGTGGTTGACGCATGATGGTGCGGAGAACAAGGCTTGGGAGGAGGATGAGTTGTGCCATGATACGGGGACATTGGAGGGGTTGGCGGGGATGCTTGATCGGGCGGAGGAGTTGGATAAGGGGAGGGTTATGGTGCCTGAGGGGCGGGGGGAGGGAGGGGTGACGAGGTTGTTGGTCATTCATGGGACTGACGATCGCATTAACGATTTCGAGGCTAGTCAGCGATACGTGCAGACGTGTAAGGTCGGGGATAAGAAGTTGGTTTCGATGCGGGATATGTATCACAATAGTAAGTCCCTCTCGCTCACCGCATATGCTTCGAGTGACGGCATGTCATGCTGACCAAGGACCTCAGTGCACGCTGAACTTGGCGACGACAAGACAAAGTACGCTGAAAACGTAGCGCAATGGATCTCGGATCGTCTGGACCTCGAGTCTTCCCAAGCGAAGCTCTGATGCATGCATGATATGGGACAGAAACTTTTTGTAAGTAAGTACTATCAACTCGAAAGCAAACATTGCCGAAAACAAGCGCTGGGCGAATAGAGGGGGAGCTTTTGAATAGCATGAGAATCATCATATCCCGACTATATGTTCGAGTGGAGATTTGCTTTTATTCTTGGAAGGGGGTATCGTGTGTCTTTTTTGTTTCATCGAGGAAAAACGCCAATTGTGTGTGTGAATTTCCTTGATCCCGTGGATCCCTGGTGTCCTTTGTTGTGAATGTGTGTCCCTGATATCCGTTTCGCTATGCTGTGAATTCAATTCATCCATCGTTCTACTACTTTATTCCTCCTTATCCTTGATCTGCATTGTTGTTTGTTTTGAGTTTGCTTATTCTTGATGTCTGGTTCTTGTTCCCCTTCTTGCTGATCGCCTACCCCCTTGACTTTTCGTTCCTGATGAACGGACGGGTATTTGTGCGCTTTGATGCGGGCAGGGCACGACTCGAATTGCCTCTACAAGACCAGGACCCATCGGGGATGTTTGGTCCGGAAGAAGTCTCGGCCGATCTTCCCATTAGTATAGTTCCCATCGCTACGCGACGCTGATAACTATCTATTGATTTGGGTGGATACCCTGTTCTGATTTCCAATCACCCCTCCCTGCTCTATCGGCCCTTCTATGGCTTGGCGGTGTCGGCATGTGGCATTTTGAATTTCATTGCTGGTGGTGGGTCCCGCTACACCTTTGTCACCCAGTGGAATCATATCCTGGTTGACTGGTAATGCTAGGGAAGGCATTACGCGGCGCATCTTGATAAAGAGGAGGCACTGAAGAGACGGCTGGGTAGGAAGGGGCTGCTGTGCCCATGATGGGGAATCCAGAGCTCGTGGGAGCAGCGGCCAGGTTCTTGAAGTCCTCGCCGTACCCTGCCTGGTACAGTTGTGGTCCTACGGGTTGAGGAGGGGGGCTACCGAAGGGAGTCGAGTCACTGCTGTTTGGATTGCTGCTATCGTAGATTTCGTCTATCCTTCCTCGTCCTGGCACTGACACCATGTTGTAGCCCGGCATTGGCATACTTGGCAGGGTGTCGTTTATCTTGGAGAGAAGAAGAGGCAGGTAGCGTTGCTGTCCGCCTCGAAGCGTGGAAATTAAAGAGAGGAATTGGTTGAGGTAGTCTCGGGGTCCATATTCGAATGTGTGCTGCTCGAAGGGCACGCACGACATTACGTCTGTGAGAGTACACGCAACATCGAAAAGCTTTTCAACCTGTTATGTGACGATTAGTGTTATTACCGTGGATCTCAGGCTTGACGTGACTCACAAGTCCAATGCCATGAATCTCCATGGACCCTTGGGAGAATCCGCTGGACTGGGCAATAAGATCCCTGGAAATTTCAATAGGATACTTGAAGCTCATAGCGCTTTCCTGGGCGGCGGAAGATAGGTACCCGTGGCTGATCGATAGTTGCCAAACCATGGTTCGCAACCACTGTTGTGACGTTCTCAGGTCCACTGCTTGGCTCTCTGTACAATGAAGGTAGGCGGGGAGGGCATCGGAGAGTTGATTCTGTAACCGGGCGAGCCACTCTGTTGAGCATCCGACGCGCGCTTTGTTCCATAGACCCACAAACGTGTCATCAAATGGCTTGAAAAGGTTGACCAGGTGGATGAAACCGTTCAGCTCTGCAGTCTCTGCGGGATCATCATTGAGTTGCGGTAGGCTAATTGTTGCATGCAAAGTAAGGGGACGGTGTCTTTGAAGAGCATAGGCTCTGAGAAAAGTCAGTTTCGCTCTCAGTATGCTTCGAAAAGGAGGCATACCTCTCCGTGATGAACAGGAGCCAATATAGTCGTCTGCGTCTGGCACCTTCGATCGGATCACCGGCGTAGTGAGCCTCCTCGTGCATGCCAAGGAGTTGCGCCAAAGTCGTGGCCTCTCGAAGGTGGAACCATGCAGTATTGTGCTTGTCCAAGCAGAAATAGCTGCCAAAGAAGAAAAAGGAGGTAATAATGGACCATATGCTAGGGGTCTCGATATAGTCGTAGCCCTTGCGAACACGGATGGCCTCCTCAATCAAGGTTTGACCCATGTTCAGCTTGGCTCCTGGTAATTCCTGATCGGGGATGACACCGGCAGGAAGGTTAAGATTTGGTTGGATGAGCATGTAGCCGCACAATGATGTCAATAGACAGTAAGCCTCTATCGAGTTCTCCATCTGTCCTATTGTTTCTCCAACTTTTACGCGGTGTATGATTGGTTGCGTAGGATACATCTTAGCAAAGAAGTAGTCGACACAAGACGTGATGAGCTCCATGGAGAGTAGCTCTGGTGTCCGTGAAAAGGCATTTGCGTATTGTGATGCTTCGAATCCCAGCCCATGGCGTGCGCGCGCCGCTAGTTGCGACTGTCGCTGAGTCTCCCGGAGTTCAGAAATGACCTTTGCCCTGCTTCCTTTCGGACCCTTCTTTTGTGGTATGGCATTGTAAGTGCATGTCAGGCCAGCTGCAGTACAGTTCTTGCATGGTCTTGTGCCATCGCCTATGCACTTCACCTTTCTCTTATGACAACAATCGCATGCTCGCTTGACCGAGGATGCGGAACCAGGAGTGTCGGGCATAATAAACGGCATGCGTGTCCTACGAGGTCGAACACACCAAGCGAGAGAGGAAGACTTGAAAATAAGAAGGTGGGAAAAACGTGTCAGACAAGAGCCACAACAAGCAATGTGAATAGAGTACAAGCGCAGCGGTCAGTGGCGGCAATGGTGAGGTTGAGCTTCATGCAAGTGCGGCGGACACCGTTGGTGTGAATCTTTGCGCCGTCGAAAGCCTGGACCCCCACTCTAAATTGAACCACACCAGTGAAAAGAAGGGACTAGGAGAACACTATGAATAAGAGGGACTGTACCTACATGTCGCAACTGTTTCGGCTCATGCATGAGGTGCACATCATCATCATGGCGTGAACACACGTGCAATGTGTCAGGACAGTAAACGCTTGCAGAGCCTGCATGAGAGCCCTTCCCCAACGCTTGCCAGGGCCATCTAGCCGCGAGACATGACCAGTGGTCCGAGGGGTCGTTACGATTTCGCTTGCTGCGGTCCGCAAATGACGCGCAGAGTGCGTTGAGCCTAAGGTACTCCTTGAACGCACAAATAGCTAATACTTGCGCGTTTTTGCTGCTAATGGAAAGCAGTGCTCAGAGCGTTGACCAAAAAGATGGAGGGATTGCGTGCACCGTGCTTGGCGTCGGCATTGGAAACGTTGCAAGCAGACTTTTACGCCAATCACTCAATCTTGAGTTCCGAGGGATAATCCGAGGGAGCTAAGGTAAGCCCCTGCCGCTCGGCAGGGTGCGCGACGTCAATCGTTGCCCGCGGGCTTGCGGAAGCTTTCGATGATGCATCGAAGCCGTACAGAAGAAGCCTAAACTTCGTGCTTCGGCGCTGCGACTGATCGCGGCAACTCCAGGTAACTGAAGGGAAATTAGAAATCGTCTGGATAAGCTGTCGGACCGCGATTTGTGTCCATGACATAAATTTGTGCTGAGCGGAGGACTCCATTTTTGCGCCCCAGCCTAGTCGGACCGACATGAAAGTCTGTACATTGCGGCTTCGGTGAGAAGTCCATGTTTGCCTGTATTTGGCTAAACATCGCGAAGCATGTCGGACCGTGGGTCGGACCGTGGGTCGGACGACTTTTCAGCCAGCCAAGCTTGTCAAAGCGACCCGTGGCGAGGATGCCACCCAACAGTTCTGTCCATGCACGCCTGGCCGCCTGGTTTGTGTGAACGTCCAGAGGCTGGACGAGGCTGCCAGAAAATTATTCGTTCTTTCTTTCTGTTCTCGGTTGTCGTAAAAGGAGGTTGATCTTTTTCTACCTTGGTCAGACCACATGACGTTTGCTAAGAGCGGTTTTCATTGTTCCTCTTTCCCTCGGAATTGGTCGGCTGGAAATAGTAGACTCTTGCTGTCGTCAACTGCTCGCAAGCGATTGGAAACAGTCAACAGGTAGGGGGAGACACGACCCTTTGTACTGTCTTCTTTGCGGAGTGCCATCGACGAAAAAGGCCCGTTTCGAAGAGAATCGCCATCAAATGCCCCGAGGCTAATGCTATTTTATCCGAGGCGCTTCTACGGAGCGTGGGCAGTCGAATAAATGCGGGATGATCACGAATATTCCTGTGTGGGGTAGAGGTGGTTGAATGCTCTCCCCGGCATCTGTTTCGGCCAGTGTCGAAGGAGATCGGCCTTTGACAAGCCGATGTGCACTTTTTGTAGCAGACAAATACCATGGAAGTCGTTTGCTGCGGACCAGCAATAGATGGAAACACGGTCAATGGTGAAAGGCTGAGAGGAATTGATGTCGGGTCTTGCATATACACCCCGACCTGAATGCGTTACTGATACGCACTCAATCTTGCGAGACAACTTTCCTTGATCCATATGCCCGAAAGTATCTCTTCCGGGAAGGGATTGAACATCGGATTGGGCATGAGATGATATTAGGAAGATGTCGCAAATCGAATTTCAGTGATAAGAATGCTGTGTTCACACCAGATTAGCTTTTTAATCGCAGCGCCCCGTCTGTGTTTTGGATATTTTCCTCCACAGTGGGTGAGGCAGCCCCAGATTTCTTGGCACCACCTCCACATTTCAGGGATCGTCCCATAGAGTACATGGAAGTGCTTCGTGAGTGATCAATGATCATGACTCAGAAGGCACTCAGGGTGTCTTGGACAATGTCGATAGATGCGTCTTGAGAGGCTTTTTTGAACGGGAGAGAAACATCGATGAATCCGCTATTGCGAGGCCACAACTCGGCCACCATCCACAATCATGAGTTCATGGAAGCGTTTGTTTTTGTCCTCACCACAACACTCAACTCTGATCCATGTGAAGACTCTACCAGCATTGGTATCCACTTCCCACACGCGCAGGCGACGATGAAAGCCTCCATAGCCTGCATAACCTCCAAAGCCACTTCCGCCTGCATAACACATCCAAGGTCCTAGACGGTCTTCTTGATTCGAGGCTGATTGTGGCTTGAGAGCGCAGAAGTCGTTGACGTGATCATGTCCGCAGCCAACGGACACTACACCCTGCTCTTTTAGTGCATCGTAGAACCCAGAGTTGTATTTGGGAGCCGTGCTGGGCTCGCGCCATTCGCCTCCGGAAATTACATTGCCTTCCATGGTATACTCGGGCAGTGGAATATGGATAAAGGCCATGTCGAGGTGAATGTGGCTATATCTGTCGTTTTTGGCTTTCAATGAAGCCGCCGTATCCTTGAACCATTGGATCTGGTTCGGCTTAATCCAGTCGTAGCCGTGATATTTGGCCTCCTCAGGGCTATAGCTGTGTGAATCCAAGAAATAAAGAGTGATGGCTGAATTTTGAGAAGGTGCGGGTGCGAGGATCTCGACAACATAGTTTCCCACTCCAGCTACTTCGTCAGGCCCTGCTTGTGATAGCGAGAAAGGCATGGTAGACATGAGAGACATCTGAGCTTCTCGTGAGAGATGGGTTTCGCGGCGCCCTTCATCGTCGTGATTCCCGAAAATGGCTGCGTACGGAATGGAGCGACTAATGAGGAGGTCGGCAATTTTGAAAATGGCCTGATCAAGATTAGCGAGCGGGGAACGTGAGAAAGAGAAGTCAATACATACGCTCTGCACGTCTGGGGCTGTGTCGCCGTTAACTTGGTCTCCACTAAGGACAACCATATCAGGCTTCTCTTCATCAAGTATTCGCTCAACAAAATCAAGAGTCCGGGGGTCTGCCTCGCAATTTCCTTTAATCTCATTGCTATTTTCATCCAGAGCATCTCGACAGTGACCGACACCTGTGCTCAAGTGGAGATCGCTGACTTGCAGAATCTTGTATTTACCATCCTTACGGACGCGTGGCGGGACGTCTTTTCGTTCTGTTCGCGGTCGACCATGGCGGATGGAAAGGCGAATAGCATGGACATTGGTGGCAGCGTCCAATAGCAGGGGCGTCTGAGTGATTGCCCAGCCTAGCCGTGGTTCTACAGCATCCGCGCCAAAGAGGACATCGACGCCTGTCACAGCACCTTCGCTATCGGACTCTGAACGTCTGTTGCTTCTAAGGAGCCATATGCCACCAGGACGAGCCTCCCATCTTTCGCCTTGTTGCCCTTTCTCCCCGACGCCGGGATCTAGGCGGCCAATCCTGACATCCATGACAATCTTATCATTGATACCGAGCTCTTCTTCCTTCTTACGCTGGACATACAAATATGCCGAGTCGACCCAACGGCTGCCCAGATACAGTTCTTTCTCTACCCGGTGCCACACATCGGCATCCAGATCGCACGAAGAGAAGGGATTTAGTCTCGAGCATGTTGCCAAAGTGACATCTGTGATGACCAAGCCTGGGTGATGTAGAAAGTTGGCCGTATGTATAGACTGAGGGAGAAGTCGGTAGCGTGTGTCCACTATGAAGACGAATAGCAGGACGACCACTAGAAGAGCAGCAAGCTGAGTGATGGTGCGCACCTATATACATGTGAGCCGAAGGAATACCAGGCAAAATGCACAGAACCAACGATTCGTCGAGTCATGACTGCGATATGAAATGAGTGTCGCCCAGCAAAGAGCTGTTGATATGGGCCACTCTTCGGAGAGCTGCCGTTGTAGACAGGTGTAGTTCCGCAATAGTGCAATGTAGCATGGTGTTCCTGCACCTGTCAAGCACACTCAACAGACGAGTGAGACAGCAGGCGAATTTTCCTGCAATAGTGTTCTCTCGGCTTGCACGTGCTTATGAAGGACAGATGACTACCCATCTGCAGCTGTGCGGCTTTGCTGGAACTGATTTCCCCGCATTCCACCACAATAAGAATATCACGGCAAGCTTGGGCCATAGCCGTCGGTTCAGGCCGATCAGCCCCCGTGCTTGCTTGCCCTTTATGCCCTCGGGCTTGTTTCACATTTTCTGCTCATCAAGCCTGCCGCTCTTCGGTGCATACTGCTACTCTCTCAGAACGTATTTTTTCATCTTCTGGATTGGAGATTAGTGTTACTCGTATGTACCGAGCTGTATCTGCATTGCGCAGGTCTGACAGGATCAGCTTATCCGTCTTTGCAAGATGCTTCACAAATAATACTTTCGCTGGTATGCCTGTTACCTCTGTCCATCTGTATTGTATAGTCCCGTTGACGCCATCTACGTAGAGCGCGACATTGTCATTCTCCGTCAAAAGTCAGACCCGTCTGCACCGCCAATACTCACAAAGCCTCTTGCTCCTGGAGCCAAGATTGAAACACACAAGGGCGCCTTGAAACATGCCGACATTATCGGAAAACTCCCCCGTGATGTAGTCACAAGCAGCTCTGGTGGTGCATTCAGGATCCACCATGTCTCGTTGCATGATTATGTTAGACTCAGTAAAAGACTCGTTACACCTGTCAGTCTCCCATCTCCCTTGTGCCCGGTAAGCCTGACTCGTCCTCGAAGGTTTACCCGGCCGATGCGAATCTCATTGTCAGTCTGTTCGACATTCATGTCTCGCCACCTGCTCTGGGGCCCTCTACAAGCAATGAACCACGTTTGGAAATCCTCGAGGCCGGTACAGGACATGGATCCCTGACTCTGCATTTGAGCCGCGCCATTCATGCTGCAAACCCCCCGAAGCCGGTAGGAGTAGATCTTGTCCCAATTGTATCAAAGGAAGAGCAAGAGGACGATACCGAGATCGGTGCTGTCGAGCTCGCTCCTATTGATGATGATCCGTTAAGCGCTTGGAAGGCCAATCGCAAAGCTGTCATACATACCATCGACGTATCAGCAAAATACTCCAAGCATGCTATGAAAGTTGTTCGAGGCTTTCGCCATGGCCTCTACGCCGACAATGCTGATTTTCATGTCGGAGACGTGAGCGAGTGGGTCAAGCAGGAAATCACGCAAAGGGCCGACCATCAAACAACTGGAACTGACTCGACTCCGTTTCTCACACACGCTTTCCTAGATCTCCCTTCTACACACACTCATTTGTCCACCGTTGCATCCGCATTACGCAACGATGGTATCTTGATAGTCTTCAACCCATCCATCACCCAAATAGCAGAGTGCATGCAGAAAATCAAACAGGATGGAATACCGCTTTTCCTGGATCAAACGCTCGAACTTGGTACTAACGGGACCAGTGGAGGAAGGGAGTGGGATGTCAGAGCTGTGAAACCACGAGCGGCGATGAGGAAGGAGGAGGATGACAAGGTGACTCCTCCTGATGGGGAAGCCGCTGTGAGGGAGGTTGAGCAGGTCGTGAGCGATGCCGAGAATCAGACTCCGTGGTCTCTCGTTTGCAGACCCAAGGTGGGGGATCGAGTAGTTGGTGGAGGATTCCTCGGTGTCTTCAGAAAAATGAACGATTCACAATAGAGGGCGGTAGAATTCGTAAGTGGTCATAGACTTACAGGCTCCTCTTGGAGCGTCAAATGCTTGAAATGACATACAGGGCAAGAGTCAAGGGAATGTCACCGATTTGCGCGCGTGGAACCAGTTCTCATTCCGCCTGCACGAGACCATAATATCCGGACGTGTCTCCGGTATGTTGACCATGAGCATCTGCCTCTCAATAAGTCAGCATATGATTCAAGAATAAGATTGGGTCTGTTTGAATATGAAGGGGATTGGCTATTGAGTGATTTTCCGTTTCATGTACTTCACTGTCTATTTAGCGATTTTCGTTTCACTTCATCTTCACTTTCGACAATAGGAAGAATTGACAATACTTGAAAGCTCTAACTTCACTTTTGATCGTTTGTCTGCTCAGTTAAATTCTTGTTATCTACGCACACGAAATACTGATCTTTCATCCACCGCAACTACATTCACCGTCTTCCAGTTGATATCGATATTGGCACATTTGTTCCCTGGCCATAGCCCTCCGACGAGATCACTTCAGATGGAGCTTCAGAATCCTGTACCTGTTCCTTTCAATGTTCAGCCACTTACAATCGCCACGGCACCACTTGCTGCACGGAAAGCCGCCGATGTTGGGGATATTCTGATGATCTCGGACGAAGATTGCAGGAGCAGGATCAGATTTGTCGCATTGGAAGTCTATGAGCACGAAAGGAGCACGTCCATATGGCACAAGAATGTGAGTAAAAGCGATCTGGCCGAGCGGCACGTTCTGTAATCCTAACACTGCCTACTATGCTCTTCACCATCATATGTGTTTCGAAGTCATGTGTGGTGCAACGAGAGACGCTGACAATCTCTAGTTGTGCGGTGACCGGGCTAGCAACAATCTTCTGTACAAATTCATTTGCAAAATTCATGGACCAGGCCATGATGGAGCCGCATCACCAGCAAGAAAGGATTCGAAATCATGCAGTCCCAGAAACTCTTTCGACAAGTCAACAGCCACAGCAACTTCACCTTCTACCTGTTACTTTCTCAACCAGCCCGGTAAGCATTGCCAGCTACCTTACCTAGATTCACGACAGCTTGTCAACTTGGCGTACTTTGACTGTCTTTTCTACGTCACTGTTGCAAAGATTCGAGAGCTCCATGGAGAACTTCGCGACAGACTTAAAAACGGCTGGATCACGCCGGACACGAACCTCAGTCAGAACGGCCACCACACGCACGACTCCCCAAGTTTCTACACGGTCAAGCAATTTCTTGAACGTCTGAGTTACCTCTGGGATATGCTCGTTCATCCAGAAGTCATTGCAACCTTGGACACTGCCCTGAGATTCCGCAATCTCGGACATTGGTCGATTGTCCTGGGACCAGAAGTCAGTCCTGCTGCAGATATCATAGACTGCAGGTACCGCCGGGCCAAATTGTTCAAACAAACTCCAGGCCGCAAGGAAAAGAACCAGAGATTCCTGGAGTGCCCTGGACTGATGGACGTCTTCGAGAACAGCATGAGTGGTCCAATGATATGCATGCTTGTCAATGACCTTCATTCTAAAGCCATGCGCGACAAGGCGGCATTCTATGAATATGTCACAGAGAAGATCAATACTGCGCGCAGTATGAGCCTTGACCATAGGCGCACACAGAGCGACCCTCAGGCCCTTCTGTGTGGCAGAAAGTCTACGTTTGTCGAGGCCAAAGTGGATTTGCAACACACAGCTGAGAAGTCGTCCAACGAGCTTATCACAAAACCGGAAATGACTCCATTGCCAGAACATAGAGGAAAGCCCGTGGCAGACACGTGCTCACTTCAACCTCGCACCAGAAGAGCAGAGAGCCTGGGATATGTTGTCGTCGACCATGTGAAGGACATGCCACCATTGATGATGCAACGTCGTCGCGGACCAAGGCAAGAATATGCTCTCGATCTTTACTCGACCAATTTACAACCAGGTAAAGCTCCACAAGCGACGAGTACCTGGTCAACCCAGGATGGAGATTCTCGCCACCACACAAAGGCCGGTCCTGTGCCTGGCGACATGGCCTCCACTACTGCAGCACTCCACAAGCTACATCCGCAACCGGATGAGCCAGACACGCCCCCAGCCACTCTGCCAGATCAACAAATCAATGTTCGCCTCCAAAGAAGCCCCAATCAAGATATGCGCACAAGATATTTCTCACAGGGAACGGTCTTCACAGGTAACGACGAGACTTGGACAGCATCCAAGAACGAATTGTTCGCATTGATTGACAAGTGCCCAAAACTTGTTACTCCGCCCCGCGTTGCTTCAAAGAAGTGTGGAAGGAGAAGTTCTTTCAACATCTTGGGCCTGCAGCTGGGAAAGAGAAGACGTGGTTGACAGCCTTCACGACAAGTGGGGATGCGCATAGAGCGAAGAAGGACGATATGGACATAGCAGGGCGGGGCAATCTGTCTAAAAGGACATGGAGAAACATAGCGCGCAGTATAATTAGAACAGTAATCTCAGCGCCCATGACATAAATCAGGCACAGTTTGTCCCCGATTGGAGACGCGGCGGATTTGGGTTGCAATGGCGGGCGACTGGGCTTGCCAAGGCAATCAATCATCATCACATCACATCCCTCTCGTTCCGCGCAGCAATGGAGGTGCATAAGAACATTGTACCAGGTTGTCTTCCAACTTGCGAATACATTCTTCTGGCATCTCGTAAGCATCAATAAGTGCAAAACCTGTATAAAACGACGAGTGAATACCTAACGAAGCGGATTGGGCTTTGGGCGCATCCGATCGTCCACGCCGGCCATGTATCGCCTATTTCCTGCAGTTACGGCAACCAAAACACAAACGGCAGCATATCTCTTAGGCGTCGCCCTGTTTTCGATATCTTTTCTGGTCTTCCTGAACGCCTCCATCTCCTTTGTCGTCACCGATGTCATTGGCCGTAAAACAAATGTCGGGGATGCAGTCGGTACCTTGGGCTTCGCCGATGAGCTGCTCGCCCTGATAGCATGTCCGCTATGGGGTTTGATAAGTGACAGGATAGGAGTCAGGAATGTTGCTGTCATGGGTTACTGCATCATTGCTGTTAGCTTCATCGTCCTTGTGCAGAGCAGCAACGTCTATCCGCAATTGTTGCTTGGAAGACTTGCATTTAGCATTGGAGGAGCCGCTTGCAGCACGATGGTCACGGCTATTCTGCCTGCTTTGACCATGGAACCACCTCAATCATTTCCCAGAGACGACACTCCGATTGGAACTAGGCCCACGCCTGGTCCAGGTACGCAATCCAACGTGCGACATTCCGGGACTTTCAGTATATCCAGCCAATTGACAATCACGCCTGCTCGATATGGTTCACGCCGTGGTGCCCCCCCTGACAGCGCTCAAAACCAGCCGGAGGCTACGCTGGCCCATGAAGACACACGTGATACAAGAGAAGGGGTCAGCAGTCAGCTTGCAGGATACGTAGGCATGTTCACTGGCATTGGTGCCCTCTTAGCTGTCGCCATCTTCCTTCCACTCCCTGCTGCTCTAGCTGGTAGTGATACATCTAAGAAGGAAGCTGTAAAGGACAGTTTTTACATTGTGGCATGTGTAGCCTTCGTTGTTGCCTTGCTGGTCTTCTTCGGGCTTCGCGGTCTGCCAGGTGATAAAGGCAAAGGCTTTCGCAATCTCTTCTCCACAACTGTTCCCTCGGACCAGAAACATGACGACAGCACTACTGCTCGGCCCACATACTTCCAGCTTGTTCGAACAGCCGTCGTTCTAGCCTTTACCGATTCCAGAATCTCGCTTGGATACCTTGGGGGCTTCGTTGCCAGAGCATCATCCGTGGCCGTTTCTCTCTTCATTCCCCTCTTTGTCAACGCTTACTTCATCCGGCATGGCCTATGTACGGAAGAGCCTGGCGAAGACATCAAATCGAAATGCAAACGTGCCTACACGCTCGCGTCCATGTTGAGCGGCTTTGCCGAGCTCGCTGCATTGCTTTGCGCCCCGCTGTTCGGATGGTTTAACAGTCGCATGAGTGGTCGTGGAGTACTGTCGAACCTGCCGTTAGGCACGGGAGCCGTGACCGGAATCGTGGGCTGTATCGGTTTTGGTATGGTCGAGAACCCTGATCCATTCTCGAAAGAAGAACAAGGAAACCTGGTTATTTTGGCTGTTATCTTGCTTGGTATCAGTCAGATTGCCGCTATTGTCTGCTCACTGGGTAGCCTAGCGAGAGGCATCCAAAGTGCTGCACAGTCGCCCGTGCCCAAAGATACCGAGTCGTTGGCCAATGTACTAGAAACCAATCCTGACGTCGCAGGTCCCTTCGAGGTTGCGGAGACCGCGCCTCTGATTGTAACCCCGCGAGTCGCTACATCACAAACACCTCCCGCTAGTGACAGAACGCAGCTCAAAGGTACAATTGCTGGAATCTACTCGCTCGTTGGCGGCGTCGGCATTTTAATATTAACGAAGCTCGGCGGTGTGCTTTTCGACAAAACGAGTACCGGAGCTCCTTTCTATTTACTTGCAGGGTCCAACGGTCTACTCTTGACTGCAGTCATAGTAGTTGCCATTCATCAACGCGTTCGTGAGTCCCATCATACAGCGTCTTGAAGCTACTGTGTGACCATCGAATCATAAAGCTGCAACATATTCTGGCTCACTTCTCCGGTTTCCACACAATCAGTTTCTGGTCAAAGCCTCCACTCACCAACCATTCTTCGCTAATGCCATTCTCCTCGATCAGTCCTGCGCAGAGGCAACGGATCTTGGACCCGAGGTCGTGACCTTTCAGCGTGGCCATAACCTTGCCTGTGCTGGCCTCTATGCCTCTGATCACGCCATCATCGCTGTTCACCCAGATACCGCTCCCCTGGAAGCTGTTAGTCTTGAACACGTGGCATGCTCGATTAGTACATACGTCAGGCCGCCATGTAAGGGCAGGAGTCGAATAAGCAGTCTGCGGCGCCATGGTAGTGCAGTGGATCAGGATGGCAGCGGCCTCACGTTCCTGCAATGCCAAAGCAGCACGAGCTTGCATTGCTGGTGGTTGATGTATTCCCTCAGGATCTACAAGCGAGGAAAAAGCGGTAGGCGCAGATACTGTCGCTGGTCTTACCGCCAGAGGCGGTACCATGAGCCTAACGATAAGCAACTTCATCGTGATTTTAGCGCTGTCTTTGTGGAATGAACGAGCAACAATGTATTCTTACCTTCATGTGGGGAAGGGCCGATGTGGCAATAGCTACCAGAGTTTTGTCTGTTGGACAGAGTGCGAGTGATGATGGCGTTTGATGTGTCCAGCTATTAGCGTCTAGTAATGGTGTCAGCACAAAATCCAGGCGACCAAGTTCTGTGACAAGCCATTACGTGGTGCAATATTTTGCTTGCCCAGAAGCTTTGCCTCCATGGTATAGAAGAAGAGATGCGTTGAATCTCTGCGGGTTACTACGAGAATTGGCTGGCCGTTGTCTGGATGTTCGATGAAAAGTAGCGCCTCGGGATTCGTCTGAAGGCTGATAGTAGCAACTGGTTCGCCCAGCTTTGGGGTCGTCTCTTCGCGGCTAATCTTGTACAAATGGACCCTTGCATCCCATCCAGCTGTTGCTACCCAGCTTGCCTCAGAAGTCTCCTGTATCGCGACTTGAACGACATATTTGTTGTGGTCGCGTCGTTCGCTGAGAATGTTGCCCTTGAGATCGCTTATCATTATCTTTCCTGACATTGATCCAGTCAAGAGATGAGCTCGCTCCAAAATGGCACATGACAGAATCGGAGAGTCTTGTAAGTTGAGTAAGCTGTCGTGCAAGGCACATGTCGGGACCTCGAGCTGATTAAGGCGACGATCTGCAGTGGTCGCCAGAATCAAGTGCTTTTTCTCTCCGCTTCGGTGTTCGTCAGTCATGTACTAGATACCTTACCCATGATACCAACCTTTCGGGCTCTTCGGATACTCGGGCAAATGATAGATGAAGCACATTCGAGCTAGTCGGACCATCGATGGGATTTGCTACTGCTGGTGCCGACGGTAGCCATTCTTTACCATTTTCATTACCCAGCTTCTCGAAATGGAGACTGACATCGAAGATTTTCTTTTCTTCCAGTACTTTTTCAATCGTCAGGTCTCCCTTGTTTGTAGTCCCGGCATCTGGTGCGAGATCTGCCTCTCTTATCAAGGCTTCGAGGGACTGATGGCACTTTTAGCTACGCGCTTCTGGTTGGATATGTTGACTGAGGGCCAACCTCTGTGTAATCGTGGCTTCTCAGAAACCTAGCAACGAGTAGAGTTGCTTCATGATTGGTAGACATGGTCAAGTTATGCCGAGGTTGACGTCTTTAATATGCGTCTGGCACGATGTGGCGCTGATTGATCGATGTTTCCCGGTGGTTGGACCATCAAGTCAAGCAACCTACCTTAGTCTGCGGGACCCACTTTTCATGACATCTGTCTGAGCTTCCAGCTTCTTTTCCTCAGCTTTGCTCGCTTATTACAGTTTACTATCTTTGCATGCTCGTATATGGTATCAATCATGATTTGGCCACCTTTCCGAATATGCACAAGCAGCGGTGTAGGTGTTGTTGTTATTTGTTTTTGGTCTGTTCCTACATGCATATGCGTCGTTGTAAATCGTGCATCCATAAGGGCTGCGGGCCAGCAACGCCTGCGGTGTCACAGAAACTCACTCCACTAACATCCTAATGGACGGCACTTGGCCGTCTCCCCGCGTGACAGGACTGGGCTATTCTTGTCTTTCTTCCTCCCGTCTTCCTCTCCCTTTCCCCAAGTTAGGCACTGGTCGCAACTACACGTTCATTGTCCATTGGCCTCAGGTCGAGGAGTCGATTTGTTGCCGTAAATGTCACGTTTTCTGCGAGATCAGTCTACTCCACAGGAATGCCCATGAGGCCTACCTTGATAAGCAAATGTCTGGACTGCCACCTGGAGTGCATCTAACCTGCATGCATATTACCTTACGTTTCATTGGCTACTGTATTCCCAGGATAATGGTCTCGTCCTCAGATCGTCATACAATGTACGGTTGGGCAGATACAGTGCATGGTGACCTAGGTCTTCAATACATACGGTGTCAAGCTACCTCGATGCAGCTTTTTTGCCTCTGAACCCTGCCATCAAAGCGCATACCCGAGTGATATACGCAGCGTAAATGCCAGAGCGGTACCGAATTGGCCATACAGAGAACATCCCCATTCGTTTGAATTGGTCAATTAGTATGTTTGTGAACAGCAGTGGGATTCTGTGGTAGCTGCTTCTCGGATGTTCTTCCGGCATGAATGCAAGTGCGAACACTATGTTATCACGTCTCGAAAATCATTTGTTCTCGGGGTTCGCTCCTGCCCCATTCCACGCTCGCCGAGAAAGGCATCCTGCCCATTTCTTCTTGCAGTTTGAGATCTCGTTCGGCCCTGAATTCTGTGGAAGTCCATACACCGTCTATATCTCGCAGTTTCATACCCAATTCTTGATGGTTCATCAATTTCCCCCATCTCCAATCATGGATATTTGTGATAGCCCATACCAAATGAACACTGGTAGCGGTGACTATTTCTTCTGCATCGAAGGTGTATGTTCCCCCTTGGTCAACGGTATATGCTGCGTCTCACATCGCCATGCCAGCTACCAACCGACTTTACATGGAAGAAACTCAAAGATCTTGCCAGAAAAGGGGCACCTAATCTTGGCTGGACTGAGATGGCTTTCACAGACGAACGAGAGGGTAGGAATCGCGGGTGGATCCGAGTGAAGTATCAGAATGAGGCATACAATCTGTATGGTGAGTCGGTGCTTTGCAGTGAACTGATTCCCTCTCTTGACGGCTCTAGACTTCCTCAGAAAAGACCCTCTTCCAAACAGGCAATTGCGTGTGTACCTGTGGTTGACAACGAAATCTCCTCCGCAACTGGTAGCCTGTAATTGCCCACCAATTCCACCACATGGATACAACTCCAATCGTACAGACGGTGCAACAGAAACTCAAGCAAGCCGAGCGGCCGGCCGCTATACGTTGCCTCTGTTCGCGAAACCGCCTGCAGTACAGCATATCACCCCTCTGCAAGCCCAGCACCCGGCCTTGGGCAGAAGACATGCACCATTGACGCCCCACTCCCCCTTGGACTTTCAAGCCCAAACCCAAACCGGCCACAGGCAATTGAACCAAAACCTTCCCCATGTCAATCCCCCAACAGCTCCAGTCACACTATTTGTTCCCTCTTCAGGCCCTCCTTCAGTATCGGGAGGAATATGCAATTCCTTGACGCCCCAATCGTTTTCATATCTTCACAATAGGGCTCTCGAGGCAGCTCCTAATCTACCGCACCAACTGAATTCTCAATCCACGTATCTGTACTTACCCAACACTGGTCTTTCCAACAACACAAGCACCAGCCATGTCTCGACGGAGTCGCGCAGTATATTCATCAGCGGATTGGATCCGAACACTACATCCTATAATCTGTACGTCTACCTTGGTACAGTTGGCATGCTCGAGGCATGCGAGATAGTGATAAATGCAGCAGGCCAATCAACAGGGTGTGCGTTTGCTAAATTTGCGACTCTGGAAGCGGCTGGTGTGGCTGTCCAGAGGTTCAATGGTGCTGTTTTTGAAGGAAAGACTTTGCTGGTCAGGTATGACCAGACAGACGAGGATGTCGAAGGTGGAAAAATGGGTAAGAAAAAGGATGGGGTCGTCATTGCTAACGGATCTACTCAAAGGACTTGAGGTTTGCTTTGTGTGACTTCGATTTGTGATATCTTAAGCGCAACATCATCTACGATTCATGATCTTGTACTCTACAAAGGCTACTTACTGTGCTTGAATGATGTCTTGTTCTGCGATGGAAAGAAGAGATATAGCTTGCTTCTAAGAGCAACCTTGTATCTTTCTCTTCGTTTGCTACCTAGACGTCTAGACAGACATGAGACCAGTATTCAATTCACAAAGATCAGAGATGCCCCTTGTTTTCGCGTGCCCAACACATGTCGGCCACAGCTCAATGTATCCTATGCTTGCACTGACAATACATGATCTCGATAGCGACTTGGTTTGCTATTTTGATCTGGCGATGATTGGGCCTTTGGACAGGGTCGCCCGCTGGATCATGACACGAAACGGAGGCGCCTATCATCTTCGTTTCAGAGAGCAGTGGGGCTAGAGCATCCTCATTCCGCCAGTTTTTATGTCACCCAACCATACTTTCAAGTCGTTCCGAAGCGAATGTCTTGGACTAGAAATGCCAAAGCTTATAAAAGACCTTGGCCCCAATCTGGAGCCAACAATCCCTCTCTCATCATCTCCACAGTGACGGCAACACCGTCATCAGCCCTCGACTGAAGCGACTTGATCGCATCCTCGGCATGACCGTTGAGTTTCCCTTCCAGTACCGCGGCGATGAGCCCCCTCAATCCCGCCTTTTCCGACGCCACTGAATCAACAGAGCGGAAGAGCGTCGCGGCGCCTCTGTAATAAGTCCCTGCGTTCTTTCCCAAAGTCGGAGCACTGGACTGGATAGATGTCGAGAGTGTGTTGGCAGTGTCGGGGGAAGTGGCGAGTCTCAGTCTCAACATCTCCACATCGCCTTTCGATTCGTAGATCCGCGGTTTGCGATCTTTGAATTCGTCGTTGTTGATTTTGATGGCTTGTGAGTATAGGTCTTGTGCTTTGCTAAGCTGGGTCCAGCATGCGCTTGCAGTATTGGGTATGCCAAAGGAGAGCGATGTGCTGGCTAGTTCGACCAACGCGTCGGCATAAATGCAGATCGCCGGGACGTTGGCTGTCAGGTCGAAAGACTCGAAGACAGCAAGGCGAGAAATTATGTCTTCGATCGTGATGGAGCCGGTTTTATATTCGGCGTTAGCGAGGGTGGAGATGAATTCGGCGCGCTCCAAGGCTACTTCAGGCTCTACGTCTACTTTCTGCTCAGGCTCAAGCTCCTTGAGGTATTGAGGGATCTTCGTGTCTGTTAGGGAGTACGCCATTTGAGCAAGTGTCGGAACGTTTGCGGGTTCGTCCAAGGAAACGAGTATTGTCAGGGCGTTTATTGATGCCCTGGCTGTATCGAGAAGGTCTTCTGCTGTTATTGGTGCCTGGATATTGGCGTACTGTTCTTCGCCGTCTTCGCCGTCTTCTTCGTCGTCGTCGACCATGCCTGATGATGGTTTCTCTTGTGGGTTCTCAGGTTGCTGGTTTTCGACACCAAGAGACACCCCGCCTTGATCATCCTGTTGCTCAGCAAAATTTGCACGCTCCTCTTCGCGCAGCATTTCCTGTCGCAAAAGGCATGCCGAGAGTATTTCTAGTGCTTCTCGTAAGAGAGGAATGCCTTCTTGGCCCGCACCAGCGTCGGCAAGGTACTCTGCAATACTGATCATGACCTGAGCAGTGTTGAATAGAACATCGGCATTTTCTTCATTGAGCCTGAGTGCATAGCGATGAGATTCCAGGGCTTGTTTCAACAATTCAATAAGTGGGCCAGGCAACTTGGGGACAAGACTTGGTTGCTGCGACAGATCAAACTCCAAACGAGCCTTGTTGTAGGCAAGATCGAAATTCTTGGGGTGCTTTTGAAGACCATTGTTGTATATCTGAATGGCTCTCAAAAAGGCACGGCAGGACTTGGCTTGGTCGCCAGCTCGCCACTTGCCTCCAGTTTCTTCCTCTGCATCTGCAGCTATTGAGGACAAACAGTCAATACAGATGAAACAAAGTAAGCGAGTATAGTGCTTCTAGTACCCGAGTGTCCAAGGATAAGTTATCATACCTTCTTGGAAGTCATCTGCGGTCCGCAATGGCTACATCAAGTCAAGTCAGACCATGCACGGCATTGCTGGAGTGGTGGGGTTGCCTTACAGCAGGTTTGCCTTTGGGCGGCTTCGACCCTTTCTTATTCAGCATCGCCTTTGGCTTACCCATGTTGTGAAATGATTACAAGATCAAGTCTGTTTGATGTCTGTCATATGGAACAGCAATATTTGATGAAGCTCACAATTTCCTATAAACGAATGTGGGGTTGCATGAACTTGCATAAATGGAAGGTGCAAGCATACGCGATAAAGCGGACACGACTTGTGGCACGCATCACCAACTGATAACCTTAAATAAGGTGGTCCATCTAAAACCCGTGAAATAAGCGTGGCTGGTCGCTCTGGAGACGATGCTTCCTTGGCTCCAATCACTAAATATGTGACATGACGACGCGATGGGCACCGCTGCAGCACGCGGTCCCTTGATGCAAGTCGACTGATTATCCTGATTTCTATGGTGCATACACAAGTATTTCGCATACTATTCACACCATTGCAGAGTCGACCAACGGAAAACGAATATCCTCTAGCGAAAGACTATACACCATTAACGAGTCTCCTGGCTGGACGTATCATAATTCCTAGCTTGTCCCTCGCGACATGATCACCGTTGGATAAGCAAACAGACTTTGACGGTAACGCTGGGTTGCAACGGCACCCGCTCGATAATGATATAACGACCTTTACGAACGACCGTTGTATATACATCTACTAGGTTCCATTTTTGCGCCTATTGACTGCGTCTGGATTTATCTCACGCCGTCGACAGTATGTCGGACAGTGCGTCTCCCGCAGGGGGTTCCACCTACGACTCCAGCACCATGTATGTAGGGGATGGTACCTGGATCGCTGACAGCAATACCTTTCTTCTACCGAACCTACAAGGGCTGAACTTTGCGACTATGCAATACAATAGTGAGCCCGGCCATCCCTAAGTATGATTTAAGAGAACGTTACTAAGCATAGGATAGGCATGTCACATCGTTTCGCTGCGCTGCAAGAGTATCACAAACTCATCATTGGGCATGGCGTAATAGCCGCTATTGTCTTCCTCCTCGTGGTCCCTGCTGCAATACTTATAGCTCGCTTCTACCATAGAAACCCCCGCCTCGCCCTCCGGCTACATATCTGGCTGCAAATTCTGACCGTTGGCCTACTCACTGTTGTCTTCATTCTTGGCTTCTGTGCTGTAGGTCCCGACAGGAGCCTTACCAATCCACACCATGGCATTGGTGTCGCTCTCTATACTTTGGTCTTGGTTCAAGCTCTGTTCGGAGGGCTCGTACATCATATTGAGAAGGGTAAAGCGAGGTGGAGGCTGCCTCTAAAGCTGATTTTACATCAATGGCTAGGCCGTGCCATCGCCTTGCTTGGGATTGTACAGATCGCTCTTGGACTCACTCTCTACGGCTCTCCAAAATACCTCTTCATTCTGTACGCCTTGGTAGTGTTCGCTTTGTTCTTGTTGTACTTCATCCTCAACTTCATCAACAGACCAGCTGTAGGTGACGATGGCTACTCCGAGAGCTACGTCTCCGGTCGAACGAGAGCAGAGATTACAGAGGACCGCCGCACAGGCCGTAAAGAAAGTCGAAATGAAGGCCATGGTCTCAGGAATACCGCCCTCTTTGGTGGAGGCTTGGCTGCTCTGGCCGCACTTCGAAACCGATCCAAAAGTAGGCGTCGGGACGAAGACGTTAGCCGCGTTAGCAGGAACACCCGGACAGATATCAGCCCATCAAGAGTTGGTTCTCGGCACTCAGCCGCATATACTGAAGAGTATGAGAAAAACCCCTCGAGAGATCGGACGACGGAAAACAACACTTGGCGCAATCGACTGATTGGAGCTGGTGCCGGGCTCGGTGCATACGAGGGCTTCAAAAGACTCTTCAGCGGTCGCAAGGGGCGAGACGAAGAGAGTGAAGTCGGTTCGTATTCTATTCCCCCCAGCAGCCTTGGGCCTCAAAGTGTGAACAGAGCAGATGTGTCAAGGGTACAGCAAGGACAAGCCCCCATGTCACCTGGTGACTCTCGAGTATCGAGACCGACCCGCGTTCCTTCGGCTGCTATTGCCAGTCCCACCAGACGAGGTCATGTTCCACGTACAAGTGGGGAGTCTTTTCTGTCAGACGACGAGTCGGATTTTAGCGACCACGAGTCGCGCCGGATGACTTCAGGGGGCCATGGAGTCCGAAATGGCATTGCAACCCTTGGTGTGTTCGGCTTCCTGCGGCAAAAGCAACGCCAAAGACGTGACAAGAAAGATCAGCGTAGAGTGGATTCATTACGCCGTGAAGACCAAGAAAATGCGCACAAAATCAACCGCGCAAACAGTCGACGCTACGCGGATCGTCCAGAGGACGTGGGCCGCAGGCGATCCGGCGTTGCAGAGACGGAGGACTACAGTGCGTTGGGGACCAACCCAGAACTCTCACGTAACTACCGTCCTCCGCTCCCTGCATCAGCGGCAGCAATGCCGGCTACGAATACAGCCTCAACCCATCCGAATACAACATACATGGGATACGACCCTAACTCGGGCGTACAAGGTCTGCCAAATACCACTTTAATTCCTCCGACGACCACTCCCGCCTATCCTGTTGCACCTGGTGCAGTCAATATGCCGTCGGCTGCTGTCGATCCGGATCCGTCTCGCCTTGTGGAGCCATATCATGGCTCTCACACGCACTTACCACAAGATGCTCTTGGAGGGATTGCCGCAGGAACAGGCTACCCCCACGGACGACCACACAGCTACCAGGATCGACAATATTCCGCAAGCTATGGTGGCACAGAGAACAGCCCAACAAGTCTCACATCTCCTCCAGTAAGCGTAAAGGTTCAGATGCACAAGGACGGTAGACATGTGACATTGCGTCGTCTCAATGAAGATGAAGCAGCTGCCGAGCGTGATGCCCGCAAACAGGAACGCCGACAACGAAGAAGAAGAGCGGAGAGTTTGAGTTCAGGGATTGAGGATGAGGGAAGGTTTAGGCGTAACGAGGCTGTCAGACCAACTGCCAACGCACCGTACACCAACATACCTCAGCCACCTTCATCTTCACGGCCCGATGAGCTCAACTTGCCACCCGGACCCCCACCCGTTCCAGTACACTCATCACCTCAGGCAGGAGGAGTTACCTTCCAGCCTTCGCAAGTCGCGGCCAGCGGCATGACAAGTGGTATGGGCAGTCCAGGAACTTATGACACGGCCACAGGCACAGACCTAAGCGCTTTTGATAATAACAGACGGAGGAGGAGGGCAGAAAGACTGGCTGCTAGACAGCAGAGAGCCGCACAGCAAGGATCTCGCGTTGAGTTCACATGATAATTCACACGATACGATGAGCACATAGCCATTCATCAAAGCACCCGGCAGTGAAAGCCGTTCACAGGGCTTGGGAACCATCCTTTGTCTCGAGGGCGTTTCTTCTCACGTAGGCGAGAGCGTTCTACAAGATTATGACCCGGCGTTAGCTCCTTCCACGAATAATTCATGGAAATAGCGACCAACTTTGTAACGAGTATAGTAATGTGTACATCAGCTAATATAATGAATATCCCGATCACACGGAGACATTACGCGGATGTGTGGTCGGATACAGGATACACACCATCACAAGTAACGTGACCGAAAACTCATGCGGGCTGTATATTACTTCGCCAATCGATTTTGAATTGCAAGCTGTGGCTTTCGGATGTGGAGTAAGCGCTTAGAGCTACCGCAAATGTTGACCATCTTTCAAAGCTACTCGTATTCATCTTCGATAAGCTCTGCATATGTTAAAGGTTATGATCTATGATGATGAAACAGCTAATCAACCAGTCATGGCGAGCCCAAGGAAGTTTATTCAAGTTGCCAATCCTCAGTGTTTGTCCGTTGGGCCACTCCACTGTACAGCCGACGACTTGGGAAAGCCAACAATCGCAGGGCTCCCATAGAAACATCACGCTCGATCTAGGGCGGCTCGGACTGTCAGAATCGATGAAATTGATTCGCTTCACTCAACCAGTCGGGCTCGCCTTACATGACTCCCGTATGTGAGTGGCTCCAGCTTGCATAACAGTGCGGCTTAGCTGATTCAAAAACCTTTAGGGGCGCCTGCGGGATTGCGGCATCTGATCAGCTCAATTGGAGCTGCACGATGCGGAAACTCTCAGACGAGAATAGAAGAAGTTGATGCTGTCTGCGACTATTTCATGTGCTGTCGACTCTTCTTTCCATTCTTTCGCCTTCTCCGACTTGAACTCCGTTCGAACGCAGCCAGGCGAAGTTTGACCCTCGCATGCGCCACGCCGAGGCCGGCACGGAAAAACGCCATCTCCACTCACAGTTTGCTCCCACCACCGGCAGCCACCACCGAACGAACGACATCTTTGAACGCGTTGTGGAAACCCTCGCTAGAAAGTTCCGGGCGAATACAGATCGGCCACGTTCCTAGTTCTGCATCTTTCGCGTTCATCGGCCCATGCGACCTGTTGAAACCGCGTCATAACCTTGTGTTAAGTCAGTGGATAGAATATTTCTCTGTCCTGTTCGGTGAATCCGAGTGGCGGTGCATGCGTCGGCACTTTCGTGCCTGGACTGTGTTTACGCAGTGCATGAAGACACTCTACACGGTGTTCTATTTTCGTCTCTCTTCTATTCTCTTATACTATGCAAGATCATGTTGCTTAAAATCTGTTCTTTCTTTCCAAGCATGATATATGGGCGTAGCATCACGTGCTGATTCTTGCTCACGAGACCACGAGCCAACCACGATCCAACCACGATTCTAAAAATTCACACTGGCCTGAAGTCCGTACTTTTCATATTTATGTTACACATGGACCCCTCATGTTAAATCGGAGCTACGATCTGAGCCAGGCTTTTACACCTTTCTTCGGCAAGTCCGGTACTCCTTCCCGATATAGAGTGACACAATGCACGCGTCTACGATGGCGAACTCGAAACACCCCGATGAAGAGCCTTCTGGTACCACTTCTCGACTGCCAAAAGCTCTTCGTAGGTCAAAGTCCCGCTTACCTCTCTCCAGCGTGGCTTCATCTCAGTCCATTTCCGGATCAACTAGCATACTCGTAGACTCTGCAACGGCGAGATCAAAAAATCCGAGCCTGAGCCTACGAGAAGCACCAAAGAGCAAATCATTCTCTGCTCGTACCGCTTCCGTTCATCTATCGGATTCGACACATTCCAAATACATTCCCAGACCTCGGCGTGCAGGACATCCAGCAGGTGACCTTTCAGTTTCGACCACGACCACTGACTCACATATGCAATATCCTAGGCGCAGGCCTCCTCCTGCAAGCTCACAGACCCCTTCACTGGTTTCCGGCTCCTCGCTATCAACATCTGACGTCCCCCAATCGCCTTTGCGCCGGAAGACATTCAATGTTGACGGAAACGCCACGCGCGTGAGAGCGGATACAGATGGGTTCTCTGACGATCGAGAAGCGTCTCCATCCACGCAGAAGGCAAGCGATAACGACCCCTTTCCGGGAGCCATTCTCGGCATAAGTCTGCCTCCTACCAATTCGCATACCCTCAGGGGTCAGTACGAGGAAGGAAGTATTGGAAATGTTCGGCGGACACCTGGCTCAACATTTGTTGATGAATGTCTCATTCAGGCCCTTCAATGCCCCCCTACATCGCTTGAATCTTCAGCAGCATCATCGAGCAGGTGCTCCGAATCTCATTTCAGTCTTCTTTCTACTCCTACTTCTGCTTCTTCATACTCACCAAGCATGACTCAAAGAACAACTTGGGACGACCACCCTAGAAGCGGTAAACTTACTGTCAAACGACATCCTTCAACCCATCAACCAGCCGTCTTGCCGAGGGATGCAGCTCACGATGCGTCCAGAACAGCTGCCGCTGCGCCCTACAAGCCAGCCGTTCGCCTTGTAGGTCGTGTTAAGCAAGAACCGGAGCACCAAAGGGGGGTCTTGGATGAATCCATACAACACCGGTTGCCAACATCGCCAAGTTCAACACCAGCACGACGAGGAGCAGCACGACGAGGAGTGGCCCGAAAAGAATTAGGAGAATCACATGCTGAACGACCTGTCCAGGTCCCTCCTGAGTTGGCGCATCTCAACGTAGATTGCGCGGCTGCTAAACCTTCCACGTCACGCTCGACTCCGCGTCGACCAAGCCGTGACGGTACAGCGGATCTGATGGATCATCAAGGGCTCACTTCAGTAGTACAAAGCGATCTACCTGCCCTTTACACAACGTTTTCCAAGCGAAACCCTTCAGTCGAGTCACCGACCTCTGGAGGCTCCAGGGGCTTATTTGGGTTCTCGAGCCGCAACTCCTCCCATCAAGGCTCACCTAGATTAGGTTCGACGATGTCTCCTTCTGTTTCTACTCGATTGTCTAGCGAGATCGAAGATGATGCAGATGTTAGGCGTCAGGATTCGCCCATGGCAGCCAAGCCACCGAGCCCTGTAGCTTCGCGGTTTGGTTTCTTGCCAAAACGCCAGAAGGATAGCTCTCCTGTTCTTGATAAGTCAGAGCGAAGTCGCCGACGCGGTCCAGCTGCAGGGACCGGGCATGAAGGCTATGGGAGACTTGGTCTTCGTAGCCGAAGTAGCAGCCTTCAAGGTATATTTGAAAGCTTCATACGTTCTCCGAGCGCCGACAGCACTGGGAGTACCAAGACGAAGAGGTTGTTTGGCAGGAAAGGTAACACAGAAAGTGATGACGAAGGTGACTCCAACGACCTCGGTGATCACTTGAAGGGAAAAACCAGTCCAGCAACCCTTCGAGGCAAGAAGAAGAGTGCGCCGCTCCTGAACACCAGGAAGGTGTCTGAGAGCTTTGATCGACCAGACGCTTCCCATAGCTACAGTGTGCAAATCCGAGGAAACAGCTGGCCAACACCAACAATTCCCTCGCATGCTAAGTTCGATAATACTAGTCATACCACATCGAATGTCGTCACTGCTCGCACACATGACGAAGTCGATGAATCGAATCAATTAGCAAATCCTAGGACCATGCGGACCAACTCAGCCACCACTGAATTTCTGGCAAGCCATGTCAGAGAAGGCAGAGAAGGACATTGGCTGCGCACATCTCCTAAACAAATCTCAGACCAAACGCCATCCTCGTCGCCAAGCTTCGCTGAGCGCCTGCACGCAAAAACGGTGTCAAGGCAAAAAGAGCATAAAGACATCATTGAGGAAGGTAGTCTTGATGTTTCTCATTACGCATTTGCTGGTGGGGATCACTCTGTCTCTATAGAGGATATCAAGAAGCTAGTCGACCTAAAAGCAAGTGTGTCCCCACGGCAAGCAGTCAAGAAGCAGATACGAGAACCGGTTGCACAGTGCGTCCCTTTTGAGAGGAGGCATCAGGGTCTAATGCCGTCTCCTCCGTTGCTCACCAGGACTTCGGCGAAACAATCAAACACCGACTCGCCGGAAGGTGGTGCACGGGAAACGTCTACTGGATCTCCAAAACTTCTCAAGGCGCAAACTGCGACATCTGCAAGATCCCCACAGCTTGTCGACATTTCAAGATCTCCCTCCACCACACGGCCGAATGAATCTTCAAAACCTAGACTGTCACCCGTAGGTAGGATCCCCCCGGTGGCTTCGTCGGTAGACAAAGGTCGAAAGCTACCAAATCAGCTTCTCACTCAGCCTCTTTTGTCTGTTGTCTCTGGGGGGGTGAAGGATTCTGCGAGAATGCAATACCACGAGAAGGGCGGCTCCCAACCATTGCTGTCTGAAACTGGCTCCAAGAAACTTCAAGGCGACAATGTCCACGCTATGACACAATCCAATATTGGCTCAAAGATGCCCTCATTTGAGACTTTCCTTGCGTTTCCTTCAAGAGATTCAGAGCTCTCGTACACAAGCAGCTCCAGCAAAGATAGTCCGGACGATCTGGATGACAGGATGAATAAAGCATATGACGACCGCTGGAGTGAATACAATGACCTTTGTGAGGAAAACATGCCGTCCTTATCCAGAGGCAATGAAGATGGGAAAGCTCAACCCAAGACTCCTCTCAGAAGGTCACCTCATGTCCGAAGCAGCCGTCAGGATGTTGCGATTGGAATGCTGCAGGGTAGTACCGAGACCATGAATTCACAGTCAGCGACTACGCCTATCACGCCCTTTTCGATCTCTGATTATCTGACAGAAGGAGATAGGACAAGCAAGTCATCTAATCTTGCCCAGCGTAGCGCTCCGAATCTTGGCAGTGAGACCAAACCAGTGTCTAGAAGACTCCAATCGCTCGCCGTTCCGGTTGCTATTTTGACCTCGCAGACAGAGAAAAAGAGCTTGGAGTCGTTGTCTTCTCAAGTACAAAGTCGCCAAGTATCAGACGTGTCCATGGCGACAACAAGCACGCAAGCGGGAGCCGTCCACACAACTGGAGAATTCAGACATGCGGCTCTGGTGACCAGCAAGTGGCTATCCTTTGGAAGAGTACTGTTCAGTCCTATTCACAATGAAGCCAAAGTTGGGAAGGATGCTCGAATTCTAATACTAGACGGACTAGGCAGAGGTAAGTCAGCAAGCATACCGCAGGGCTATATAGAGTGCTGATCGTGTGGTGACAGAATGGGCCTATTACTGCGCTCTGAGCTACCCCAACTGTCAGTTTTATCATCTTGGACCAGGATCATCTGCTGCTACAAACGAATCCGTCCCGAACTATCGGCATGTTCCTCACGCGTCGCTGTCTGCCGCATTTCCATTTCCTCGTGGCTTCTTCACTGGAATCATCATGCGCTTTCCAAAGGTGACATCTGACATTGGCTACCAGGCCTGCACGTCAGAGATCAAGCGGACTCTACGACCGGGTGGATATCTGGAAATGTCAACTGTAGATCTCGATCTGGTGAATATGGGCAGCAAGGCTCGCAAGGCTATCAAGGACTTGAAAGTCAGGATACACCAAGCTGACGATCAGCTCAGCCTGTGGAATCAAGGCGATGCGTTCTTGAAATTGCTCGGCTCAAGAGGCTTCGATGGCATTCAGCGATGCGTGGTCGCTCTGCCTGCTGCCGGAAGAGTTGCACTCAGTCAAGACTCAAGTGATTCTCAGAGTGCATATTCACCGCAAATGGAGAGATCGCGAGCAGTAGAAGCAGAAGTGGAAGGACCCGGACTAGCAGACTTGCTACGGAATAGGAGCGATGATGGTCAACTCGACGAGCAAATTACAAAGACTGTGGCAAGAGTAGGCAGGTGGTGGTATTCGACGTGTTACGAAGAGACGATCGCTGGTTCGGACGGGAGTGGAGCCAACTCGTTATGGACGACACCTGGACTGATACGGGAAATGGAACGAAAGGGCACGAGTCTGAGGCTTATGATTTGCTACGCGCAGAAACCAGTCTCCACTAAACGACGAACGGCGTCTGTCTGATGCATCAAAATTACGAATCACAAACGCATGACTGACACGACATTGGAGGGGAAAGGCTAAGGAATGTCTATATGGGTGAGGTGGTATAATCTTTCTGTGTTGATTTATCTCTTTATGTTGCATTTTTTGACAATCTCTGCATAGCGCAAGGCTGGCCCTTATCTTTTACTGCAGTGCATGGCACATGTACAGCCTTTGTTTGCATTTATACATGTTTATCTCTTTTTTAACGACTCTTTAAGACATCAGCAGGCATAGCGCAAGCGATGAAAGAACCGACATAAGCACTGCACATGGACATACGTCCATCATGAACTAGCAAGCAATTTCTCAAAAGTACTTACAAACCTCTGCCATGCTTCCTCGTTCTCTTCTTCAACCGTCCATTCATCAAACTTTCTCAACCCCTCCAAATCACATTCCATATGCGTAGTCGTCCCATTCAGCACAGTGACCCCAAACGCCCTCACAAGCTCATACATGGCAACTTCTCTCCCTACCTCTAGCACCCCAGCCAACTCGCCCACAAGCTGACTCCGCACCAACTTCGGATTCCCCGTCAAAGTCCAAAAGCCCTGGTAAGCAATCCCATTGGCCTTACAAAACGCTCGTATCGGCACATCATAGTCAGTACCAGCATAGAACCTATTCTGCACAACCGCCGGCCTCACCGCGACAGAGGCGTCAGAACACAAAGCCTGCAGCATCGGCAGACCGACATTACTTACACCCAGAGAGCGCACGGGGTCGGGAACGAACGCGCTCATGGCCGTCCAGGCCTCGAGTGTCTGTTCCAGAGTCGGCAGCGGCGAGTGCAGTACCAGGCAATCGAGGTAGGGCGACTGTTCGGTTTCGGAATCGGAAGCTCGAAGATTCCGTAGCGATGATGTTACCGATGCGTTTACTTGGTCGGTGATGGATGTTGTTGGGTCGTAGGGAAGGTTTTTGGGGTCTTGGCCTGAGATGGGCGTGTATTTTGTTCGTACGTATAGGGATTGGCGGGGGATATTGGAGGTGGAGAGGAAGGCCCTGATGCCTTGGCCTACCAAATGTTCTGTTTTCGTAACATGAAATTAGCTAGGCTGGTGTAGTTGTTGAGTTGGACTCTCATCTACAAGATAATTCTTTTCTGTTGCAAATGCAGTTTTGAAGCGAGTCTACCTTTTGTATGGCTTGCTTACCTTGATAATGACGTGGTTGCGCAGCAGTAACAATACCTCTAAACCCAGCTTCCAGCGCTTGCTGGACCAATTTCGCCGTCCGCTCAGCTTTCCAAGCAGTTCCATACAGCATCTGTACCTTTGCCACGGACATAATTTTGCTCTTCAGCGGTTATAGAGATGACGATAGACGAGTCTGCGTTGTTATATCCGGGAAGCGAATAGAAGTCATGCACGTCGTGATTGCTCCACACGTCATCACCAGATTCGGACAACCACAGTTGGGATCTACGCACCCATCATGCGAGTTTTCGCGTACTCGGAGAGGGCGAGGCACACGTGTACAGCAGAAAGGCAATATGCAGAGCGTTTGCGCAAATCTCACCGACTGGCTGATTGGAAGAGCGGAAGCTTGGGATTAGACAGTGAGGACGGCGCTTGCGCGGGCTTTTTGATTGGTTGCTTTCGAACATCACTGCATTAAGCTGCCCAACGACTATCCTATTAGCTTCTCTTGTCGCTACTGAGAAGCAAAAGTCTCACTATGCATGGCAAGCTTTTGCGATTTTCCCAAGCGGTAAAAGTAAGCAATGCACGCATGTGGGCATGCAAGGACTCGGGATATAGGATCCCATATTGTGCTTACGGCGACGTTATTATTGTATCCATGCCCCCCTCCCTCCCCTCAGTAAGCCTGCTGTGAAACCAAGTACTGTTCTGTGAGCTACGTACTTGTCTTGCCTTGCTTCCACCTGTCGGTCACTGAGTCTTTAGGCCTACCGTGGGATTACGAGGATTAGAAGCAGTCGCATACTCTTTTCATGTCTCGTTCTTGTGCCACTTTCTGCTCTGTTTGAACTGTTGCGATATCTTTAGCACGACCACTTGAGACAGGCTCGGCTTGATTTTATCGCCCAGCCAAAGAGCGACTCGACGAAAGCTCATTCTCATCGCAAAAATACCGCCGATATGATTCTTGCACGTAAATGGCGGACCCCGAAGACCATGGTCGTGCTCTTCTGCATCGAGTTCCCCTTCACAGTCGCCGCTCTGACGCTGTTCGCTCTTGCTCAACCAGACACTTATCGCAAGCTGCTCTGGCAGGATGGTTATGACAACGGGTTCAACAGTAGCCCCGACGAGATCTTGTACGCATATGCGAATCATGATCGGGGATCATTGAAGATACCTATGGTCTGGAGTCCATTGTATGTTTCGCCTGCTCCACTTCCTCCATCATCTAAGCCACAGCTGACGTCGAGGACCTTGTAGTATCACAGACTGGAACGTAGTCATTTCAGTCTTGTCAATGTTTATTTTGCTTGCCAAGGTCGTCATGTATCAGATGCACATTTTTGGTAGGCTTCAGTCCTGAAATCTTCGATCGGACGATTGCTGATACATCGTATAGTCCCTTTGCTATCGGTCGTGACGCATACCGCACTTGTTATATGCTATGCCGTCAGTACCTATGGACAGTCAGGACCAGACACGACCGATCCGAAGCAACCACAGCCAGGCTCACCTTGGTACATCACCAAATCGTGTTCGGTGGTGCATACCAAGAGCAATTATGGATACTGTGAACAGGCCAAGGCATGTTTTGCGGTGACTATAATTATGCTGTAAGTGTTTTCCAATCACTAAGAATATGTGAACGACACTGATGCAACCACGCAGATCCCTTTTCGCGATATACCTCATCTTAGCCATATGGTCAAGCATACCAAGCAAAGCGGAGAGGATGGCTCGAAAGACGGATGAAGACGTCCCAGTTTACACACCAGAGTTCTACCCGACTAGCCAAAAACAGCAGTGGGACAAGAGAGGATCACCTATGTATATGACACCCATCACACCTGCAGCCAGGACTGATGCAACGCCGAGAACGGAAGCTTTTCAAACGCTTGATGGGAGTCAAAGTGCTATGAGTGCGTCCACTTCTAGCATGAAAGGGCTGCCATTTAGGGAAAGATTTCCGGAACATTAGTTAGAGAAGAGTCACAACAGCCCTGACTTCACATCTCATTTGTAAACTTCTTAATCTCACAACACAGCATCTACTAGACGCAGTTGCAATGAAACAGGCATCATAGTTCGTCATCTGTTTCGTCTTCGGTTTCATCCTCCGTGGGCGCAGCAACCTGTGATTTTGAATTCGGATTTGCGACCGCCGGGGTATCCTTTGGTTGGGGGGCAGGTTCGGGGTCAGTCTTCCTCGCAAACGGCAACTCCCTTCTCGGAGGGGGTTGCTGGACTGCCAGTTCCTCTGCTGTGTGTGCTGCGGTCCGTTGCGAGCCAGACTGCGCGATTTTGTTCTTCTGACTTGGTCCCCTCCTTGATGCTTGTGATGCCATAGGAGCAGGAGCGAATCCTTCGTCATTGGTGTCCTCGTGCTCGGTATCACCATGATCGGATCTTTCCGAGGTAGAGGGTTCGTCCTCACCTAGATTCGTAGCGTGATCTCCCATCTTGTCCGTTTCGAACGCAGGTTCGTCATCATCAGTCTCGGATGCATTCGCAGAGTCGTTTGCTTTGCGTTTTCCCGTGCACGAGATACCGGCTTTACGACCCGGCTTAGATCGCGTTTGCTGAACTTCGGCGCCAGCCTTTGGGTCGATTTTTGCATGAGCTAGGAGACGCTGTTGATCTCGGATCTTGAGCTTCTTAGAGTTGAGAAGAGCGGCAAACTTCTTCAGCAAGTCATCTTCGTGCTCCTTCTTCACCTTGACAAGTTCGTCTAGCTGCGCAGTAAGCTGTTGCACAATGGCCTGCTGGGATGACAGGGATGCTTGTAGAGTATCGACTTGGTTGCGCAAGTCGTCGGTAGAGTCTGCGGTAAGGCCGGCCCAGTCAAAGAGCTCTATTGGCTCTTCTTCATTGAGAGGTAGAGAGATGACGCCCAGACGTTGCTGCGATGCTGTGTTTAGTAGGATTGGGAAGGAGAAGGCACACGCGACCTACCGTGATACCGCTGATGTTCTTCCGGAATGAGAGGGTAATGGCATCAACAGTCACGGATGCAACTGCCTCTAAGCCCTGTGTAACATGGGCAGCGGCCTGGTGCCGTAGTAGAAGTGCGGAGAGGATAGAGATCCATTCCTCTTGCGTACCTTGGTACTGGGAAGAACGAAAGTTCTGAACCTTGCTGTGTTTGATTTCGGCTACGAATGGATTCTCACCATCGGTGCCTACAAGCCTCAGATCGAGGACGGCAGGACCATTTTGCTGTGAATGGAGGAGAACGAAGTTGTCTGGTTGGTCAGTCCTCCGAAGCCTGAAAACATGGGACATTCCTTTGATCGAGAAGGTCAATTTGTACAAGTGCTTTAAACTTGCAAGCGCTTGATATTTGCAAGCTTGATGAGAAGCGTTTCCAACGAAGGCTGTTTACCCTACCTTAGGCAACTGCCAATTTAGGCAGCTATGTTGTTGTCACAATCGAAGCTCCGCGTCGCAAACGAATCAGGCTACCATAGCCTCGGGACTGATCGGATTCTTGCAGCTAATGCCCGATGTGTTGGGAGCAGGGGTAGAAGCTGAAATAGAATTTGTGAGTGGGGATGCAATAGAAAAACCAAAGGAGCTTGGATGTTGCTAGCTAGTGTGTATAAGCATGAGGGGTTCACGTGGTTGATATTATTGTGGGTTTAGAGGTAGATTCAGGGACTTTGAGCGTGGTCCGCATTTCGCTCACGTCGGGTGTTAGCGTGCAGCTAAAGAGCACGGCCCGCAGTTCCCTGACGCGCAACTGCCCATCTTGAAAGCAACGTGCAAGCACGGCAAGCCCTTGAGCCAGCCTCCATACCGTCGACGACCGTTTTTCCAGCCCACAACTTCTGACGGACCACTTTACGCATCCACGTCTTTCATTTACAACGCGCGCTTTGCCCAGAAAGCGGCGTTGTTTATCACTCTCGTTTGCTGGCCTGCTCACTCAAACATACAAAAATTCTAGTCGCGCCGGCCATGTCGGCCGACACTGAAAACTGGGATGAGGACCTGGACTTCCAGGGGGAGGCCTTCTTCACCCACTCGGTTTCAACTGTGCACACTAACTTCTCGTCTCGCCTTTCAATCAATTCGGAATCCAATGCCGGTGATGAAGATTGGAACATTCTCATCTCGCCAAATGACGACGCTTCGACTACGAGCGCCATTCGGTCGGCCAAACAGGCAGGCATTCCCATACCAGAGAACGTGCCCTCATCTGCCTTGATGGGCGGTACTATCAAGAGACTCGGCAAGAACAACACACGCCCCAAGCTGCCTCAATCTAATGACGACGATTGGGGAGATGATCTGGATATCCCCCAGGCTGGTGCACTGACTCTCAAGAAGCCCGAGCCTTCAACACTATCATCCTTTGCCGAAGACGATGCAGAAGAGGACTTTGACAACTTCACCGATGGGAGCTTAGGGATCCGCTTTGCTGGCACACGCCGCGATAACAGGAACCGCAGCTCATCTGCTTCGGCCATGAGCCCTAGTCTGGGTAGCGTCACGGTTGAAAGTGAAGAAGATGATTTTCGGGGATTGGAGCTTCCTGAAGGGCCCGTCGACCTGGGTGCGCTGCTGAAGAAGAGACAAGCTGCCGAAGCCATTGCACAACCTGAGCCCGTATCCGACATGAAAATTGAGCAGCCAACGGTAAAGAACCACGTCAAGCCAGCTGTCTTGGCAGATGACCACGACAACTTCCTTGATGGGATTGACATTGGATCTGGTCCCGTCTTTGACCCTAAAAAGCTCACCCTCAATCGCAATATCAAGCAAAAGAATACCAAGACTGGCATCCCGGCTCCTGCTCGCACTGCAATGACGACTTTGACATTCACCGACAAGCCTTCAGCCACCACTCGCATCCCACGACCTGTCCCTTCTACCTCTAGGCCTGGTTCATCACGATTGGAGCCTGTCTTCGAGTCTGGTGCTACCCACGTGACACGCCAACGCCAGCAACCGGCGACTGGTACTAACACCTTCTTGCGTGCTAAGCGCTCCATGCCCGTCCTGAGGGGCGCATATCAAGGGTCCTCAAAGCCTCACGTCCCATTTCTACCCGCGGGTGCTTCTACATCTCAATCGCAACACGCTGCCGCCAAGGGACCTTCGCATCCCGCTGCTTATCACCTTCGACAACATTCGGATCCGCACCGCTCACAATCTCCTCCACTACGCCCGTATTCTCGTCTCTCTTCCGGTTATGTGCCAGATACACCTTCCAGGAATGCACGACGAGCTGATCTTGCTCCGTCTGCCCTTGCTCGCGAGGCCGCGGCAAAGCGCACAGTCACCAAGCCAACCAAGAAACGCAATTTCGGCGATGGTTCGGAGCTGGATCTTTTCGACGATCTCCCCACCTCTACCATCAAAGAGTCCAAGTTCCTCAAACAACCATCTGCCAGGCCCGCTCCAAAGTCCCTGCGAAACATACCAAGCCGCGTTGATACCCATGGCGCCACTAAGATTCCCCTTCCAGACCGTATGCAGACCCCCGCCCCCGCAACTCCCCGCAGTCCCATCAAAGTGTTTCAAGACCAGTCCAATACCCCTCGCTATCTTCGCGACACTGCTGCAAGCAGGATTGCACGCGAAACTCGTCTTCGCACTGTACCCACCTCCTCCTCGACCCTCAACGGGAGACCGCGAAGCGAGGGCAACCCCCTCAATCCCATCAACCCCATCACCAATTGGAAGGCCCAGATTGCCGCACGTAGCCCGCATACTAGCCCGACGGCGGCGAGGAACAAGGCCAAGCGAATAACTCCCACCTTCATCCCGCCAAATGCTGCTCAAATCGGCAAATCAATGAGTACGTCGTGCCACCACATTGACAATGAAAGAGAGTCACTAATTTTACCTCTACAGCCGAAAAAGGGATGGTATTTAACCCACTTACTCTTCGGTGGGAGGGAAACGAGAACGTTCTCGCACCCTTTGACTTTCCTCCACCCCTGCAGACTCCAACTCCAACCTCGCATGCGCAGGCGACGTCGTACCTTTCGCATCATCAGGAAGCTACACCCGCGGCACCGTCGCCTCCTCGTCCAGCTCTGATAACTCCTCTAGCTTCGGACTATTCCAATCAGAACATCAAAGTCGTTGGCGGCATGGTCTTTGATCCCCGCCGCATGTGCTGGCTCAAGCTCCGCCCGGGTGAGGGTGGCAAGGACTCTTCAAGCGTAGCCGATGACGAAGAGGATCCCTTCGCCGGTCTCGAAGATCTCAAAGATGGGCCTACTGGGACACGAAGCACTACTGGTAACCAGCCAGGCCCATCAGGAGGTGACGAATGGCTAGTGGGCGAGGAGTTTGACCTTGGACCTGAGTTTATTCGTCGTCAACGCGACGAAGAGGCCGCTTGGCGGCGTAAGTGCGAACCTTGGTTCTCTGTTGGAGCCGAGCTTCGTAACGAAAATGATGCCTGGAGATGGGCCATCAGGGATATCGCCGGCCAGATGCTGTGAAACATGATTTGGCATTATAGAGTGTATGCTGTCGCCCGGCAATAAAACAAAAGGGGCATGGCCATGTGAATGAACATCATGACCTGGGGATTTCTGGGACATGCAAAAACGGGTTGCCCTTACGAAACGAATTGGTTTTAGGTTTCTGGTTTCTGGATTTCTTTTTTGCTCGATGCGAACCAGCGGACGATTCCCCTCTTTTCGGGTCCCATATTGAGACACCGGACTCTGTCGCTTTTGCATTCAGCGGAGGCGTTTGACCTTCGGTCTCTGAAAGTACGACAGATTAACGAACGACATGACATGAATTATACGAAACAAAGAAACTCATGAGATACTCTTTCTTGAAATACTATGCATTAATCTGACGCTGAACGTCGCTTCTATTCAAGTCTACATTCTTTTCTTCACCTACCAAAGCGTATCAAGAAGTCGATAAAGACCACGTGTATATTCGTACTGTATCATCTGCACCCACCCCGGAATGATATGGCAAGTACGGATTTTTATGTGCTCAATGTTTATTCCTTGAGGACAAGTGTTCTGGCACATCAAATCACACTACGCAGTGCCCGACTGGCTGCACCGTCAGGCGAAAATGGCACTAGTGAATCCAGGCCTTGACGCGATGCAACAACTACTTACCTTACTTTAGCAAACTTTCCCACAATACCTGCAATCATGCCTGATGACTCGTACGATAAATTGCCAACAACCTGTTTTCCGTCCATTTGGAATACGAAGACGACGTCAGATCCTGTTTGCTGGCAGGTTGTGATACGGTGCGTGGATGTACAATAAAACTTGCTTGCATATTGCTAATCTTGCATATTGCAAACTTGCATTATAGCGAAAACCAGACGTGAGTCTCGTCCCTCGGAGGTATTACCTTGATTTGCACAGCCGATGGTCGTGCAAGTAATTCCATTTGCATGTAATGCTTGATCCAGAATGAGGCTTTCGTCGATTCTAGGCGAATAAGAAATCATGCCTCCCGGCTAAATGAATCCATAGCATTTTTCTCAACATGCAAAGACGATGGGAGTCAATGATGGAAAGTGAATGCAAGAGGTAGGTGAGCAACGCCGCACATTCGATACACCCTCATATATCCCCACCCTACTCGACAACAATAGCATCGATAAAAGGCGTCCCACTACTCTGAAACAAAATAACCACATTATCACCGCGCAGCCACTCCACCTCAACCGTCTTCCTCCCATCGAGCACAACAGCAAACCCAGCCATCCAATTAACCCTAACATCCACAACTCCAGTCCCGATAATAGTGAGGTTCGCGCTACCCCCCTTCCCATCAGGCGTGCGCACACCTCCGAGTTCGACCCAGCCTCCATCCCCCAATTCCACGCCTCCGCGGACGATGGTCCCGTTAAGTCCTTCTTTTGTGCCCTGGAAGGAACCGACGAAGATGCCGAGGAGGCCGTCTTCTGCGTCCCAGCGGGGTCCGAGGTTGGGGGGGGACCCAGAGCTGGATCTCGGAGATGGAGAAGGAATAGCCTAGTTCATCCGCGATGTCGAGTTGCAGGAAATCCGTCTCGACTTCGTAGCCATAGCCAGATGCAGAGGTTGTGGCGTTGCCGGGGTCGATGTAGTTGGCTGGTGTGGTGAAGGCGATTGTGTTCAGCGCGTTGCCTTTGCATGTGCTCCATGGTTTGCGTTCTGCGAGGACGGAGCCGTTGGATGTGGTTACCCTTATGGCTGAGGGACAGGTGATTACGCCTCCGTCTGCTAGATCGTCTAGGAAGGCCAACGAGATGGAGGAGATGTTGCGAGCGCGTGGGAGCTGGATTTGTAGCACGTCCCAGGGCCGGGTGGATTGGTTTTGCGTCCAGTGGTTTTGGGGTAAAGTGTCGTACCATAGTAGACCGTCTATCATTTTCCAGGCCGCGAAGGGGCCGTAGTCGCCGTTTGTGTTTGGGTCGTAGGAGGCGGTTATGTTTGGGAGGCCCCAGGGTGCGTTGGCGTTTGCGAGGATGTTTTGGTATTGGAGGGTTGATGTGAGGGTTGTTGCTGCTGTGGTTGTGTTGAAAGGGAGAGTGATATTCACGGGTCTTAGCGTCTTGGATGTGTAGAATAAGGTGCCATTTGAGTAGATTGAGAGACCGGCTGTATGATTCGCAGCTTTGTAGTGGGTACCTGTTTCGTCCCAGAGGATGGTGAGGATGGTACCGTGGTAGAGCAGGTTCTCCACGGCGAAATGCGTCCAGTTTGTGGGAATAAGAGGGAATAGTTGAAGTTCATTGAGCAGGGTGGGCCGGATACCGAGGAGGTCGGTGAATATGTTGTTTATGTAAGTGCTGTGGAAGTAGTGCTCAGAGTGGTTGGTGGTGTCGCCAGACCACTCGTCAATGGTCGGGTAGTGTGATTCGGCCGTATACGGAGCCCCGTCTTTGTAATCTGTACGGACATATGTTTGCAGAGCGTCTTGGAAGAAAGCTGCAGTGGCAACAGTGCTGACATTGTCTCTAGCCAGCATAGAGAGCGTGTTCAAGTAGACTGATGTGCTAAAAGGCCAACTCTGTCCCTGCCACACGCAGCAGTAAGTTGTATTCTTCAGAGCTGTGTAATAGGGATTAGTCTGCTCGAGGGTCGTCGGTCCGAATCCTGTGATGAAATGCTCTGTTGTCAGACCGGCTTCCAGTCCAGCAACGTATTCTTGTGAAGTGCCAACACCAAAGCGGTAAGGGAAATAACCAATCAGTTCTCGACCCTCGCATTTCAGGTTTGTGCCTTCGACGACGTCGATCCAAAACTGTAGGGAGTCCGACCATAACAGGTCCTCCATATTAGCGTAGACAGTATCGGCATAATCGCTCCATATCTGTGCCAGGGATGTCCTGTAGCTCGTTAAGTGTCGTGTAAATCTGTAGTTGTCAACACACTCACTGTCCAGTCAAATTGGCTACCGTGCTGATGGCACGAGCATTTGCAATCATGTAAGCATTGAAATTGGGCCTATATGTCTCCGGCCCCAACCAGATAGTATTGTAGTCGTTACCGCCTCCCTGCTGCACCGTGAGACCAAAATCATCCCAAACTTCCATGGGCCCTCCACCCGGGCCGCCAGTCAGGTAACCAGGTAGACTGTATTCCTGTGCATCAGACAGAGGCGTACGGTGGTAAAGTCCAGTGGTATTATCTCTAGTAATATTCCATAGATCATAAGTAGTGATTAAGCCATCAAGCTGCGACGTCAAGGCTTCTACATCTCCAGTCGCCTGGGCATGTTCCAGGACAGCTTCCTGAATGACATGAGTATAGCTGATACCGGAAAGCTTCTCGACACCACCTCTCATGTACAGATCAATCAGGTTCTTTGAGTAGTACGGGTTACGAAGCCAACGTGTCTCAAGAATGTGGTAGGCAGCAGAATCCGGAATCGTCTGAAACTTGCTTGCCCAAGAGACAGGGTGAATAAATTCAGTGATTCCAAAACCGTGGCCTTCATGATTCCATCTGATGTGTCGCTTAATCACACTGGCTCGATAGTAGAACACGTCTTGCATTGACTGGTCGGGTAAATCCACGAAAGGGATGTTATCGTAATACCATTGCGGGTCGTCAAGATCTTGGACGTACGAGGCATGATCCAGAAAACTTGTCTCTACCAGGTAACTATCTGGCAGGGGATAAGGACGTATAGGATCTTGAGCATAGCAATGCAACACGGCAGCGAGGATCGACGGTATGATCCAAACACGAATCAGTAAGGACAAAACAAGCGTCATGTCTGCGGATCTTTCTTTAAATACAATACTCAACAAGGCCATGCAAGTGGAGAAGGGTATTGATGTGTATTTACAGTGCCCGGAATACAGGCGAGTCATGAAATCAATTGAGCCAATTCAACCGGCCATGTACCTTTGACTCCGCAATTAGAAGGCGGTTCGCTAACCTTGTACGTCTATTATCGTATATTCTCCGGCGGGGGATCGTCATTCTTCGAGCCTTCTCCACAATTTCGGCAATTAAGCTGCACATCTGTCTGCATGTACAGTCCAGCCACCAGGTTTGGTGTGAAACGAGAGACAGTCAAGGTCTTCACCAGCCGTGTGACACTGATATCGGCGGTCCGGAAGTTTGTTGGTACTACACAACGCAATCCACGACAACTTTAATGTCACCTTCGAGCCAGACAGCCTGGCGGGCATCCTGGCAGGCAAGTTGCCACTCCCCTTCATTGGAGACTGTGGTCAGGCCGCCAGAAGTGAGTACTTTTACAGTGAAGGTTTCGAAGAAGGTTGCGGCCAGATCTGGGGGAGGTTGTTCGACTTGAATGACCTCGCACCACAACCGCTGTACTTCCTGAGTCAAGATGTCCCATGAAAAGCCGTCGTGAAGAGGATAGTCGACGCGATCATTTAGTAGGTCTTTGCTGTCTTTGTTGAGCATGTAGAGATGGTGAGCAGGTCCTTGGGCCAGCCTTGGGTCATAGGCATTCTGGCTTGGCTATCAGGGTCAGCGAAATGGCAATATAAGGCGTGAAAAGAGAGGAAAAGTACCTCTGCCGAATGATTATCTGCATTCGCATCAATCTCCTGGTCAGGGTCGGTGTCATGTGGCCTGTCTTGCTTGGCACCAGTTTTACTGCGGGACTCGACAGCATATTGCCTTTGACGTTCGTTGGTCACCATACGCCTAAGCAGTGGCGTACACAAAGCCACTATGCGAGTCTCGTCCTGTGGCCAGACGAATTTGCGTTGATAAGCAGCATTATCACCATCTGGATCAGGACCGGGCGCATTGACACCGAAATACTTCTCACCCCATCCGTCTCTCTCGAGGAACTCGCGCACACAGTGGTGGAGTCTGAGCTTCACCATATCGCTGTCACCCTTGCCACGATTACCAACACAAGCCTGTCTCTCAGGATGGTCAGGATCGAGCATGAACTGTTTGGCGGCAGCTTGGAGGTACAAGAAATTCTCGGGAGACAGCTCTAGAGAAGAGAAGAGCTTGGACATAGGCGGGCGAGTGTATTTCTTGGATGAATCGGATGGAGGACGGAAAAGGGCAGCGGCGGAATGAACACCAGCAGCACGAGCATCCAGATGGTGTGGAGATTCGGCAGGGTTATGATATTGGCGAATAGAGCGATCCTCGACAGTGCTGAGAGTTGGGCGTTTTTGACGCTTGGGACGATCAGACATGGGTGTGGATGCTGACAAGGCGGGATCGGCAACATGGCCATCTGGGGGTAGAGAGCGCTTTCGCTTAGCAGCATCAGTGAGAACGGAGATGAGATGTTGTTCGGCGGAATCAGGCTGCTGAGCCTCTTCACTCTGGGCAAAAGGCTCAAGCCGAGATCGCTGCCGAATCTGTTCCTGAGCGGCAGCGCTTGTGGCAGCCTCGACGAGATTCTGCAATTGGGTGTCCTCTGGATCGTTGTCTGCAAGGTGCTGGCCATGGTACTCGCTGGTCATCTGGGCTTGAGTGGGTTCCGGGTACAGTGACGGCTGCGGTGGGAGGGTATTGAACTCAAGCATAGCCGGAGTGAGCTTATAGTCATCGGATGCAGGCTGGTCTGGCGGGACAGATTGGTAATAAGGGCCATTAGAGGCCATGGCGAGGAAAAGAGGACAGCCGGTGGTGTGCGGACAGTCGGTGAATGGTGTATAGAGCCTAAGAGCAGCTCATGATCAGTCAGGTTTCAGTCGGCGGCAGCACACAAGCACCGCCTGCGCAGTCCAAACGATCGAAGCCACAGCCATGGCGACTCGTTTGGTTGTGGTTGCGGTTGCGGTTGCGAATTGTGACCATGGACAGGCATGGAGATGGACTTACTCACACTTGGCGATAGGGCGACGCAATAATTCCGATGGTTGTTTGATTGGGATTGTGGGAGTTTGCACACCACATCATCACACGCGCTCCACCTGGACTGCTGCCTGCAAGCCAAGCTTCCAAAGCAAGATTCAATGCCAAGCACGCCCGCCGCCAAGCCAAGCAGGAAACGCGCACGTGCATTCCTTGCTTGCCCTGAATGTCAACATTTCCGTCTACAAACGCCCAGCTACCATTGCATTCACCCCTTTCTCCATCACGCGCATTGCTTCTTCATTAAAGCAACCAATCCTCGCGTCTTGTTTCCATCTTCATTTCCACATCGCACAGAAACAGCGACTCCACTCGGACTTAATTGATAGATACAGCCCTCTGTCTTACATCACAACACTTCCCGACCACACAACACGTCATGTCTACCATGGAGTACGAAACCGACCAGCGCGGATACGATGGTGAGTCACTGAACAGATCTGATGATGTTACGTGCACGTCAGATCATTGCGCGATCGCGACTTGTATCGTACTGACTTAGCCCGACCTCAGACGAGCCTCAGTACCCTCGTGAGCGCTCCCGCTCGCCTCGCCCCGACCGCGACGGCGACAGCAGAATCCGTAGCGCGTCTCCTGCCACCCGCGACGACCGGTACGCTTTACTTACCGCACTCTTCAAATCAATGCTGCTTCGACTGACACAATTCACAACAGTGGTCCTCCACCATCCAAGCCTCGTAGCAACGACGAAGATGAGGAGGAGGCTGCAAACCCTGGCTCCAACCTCTTCGTCACTGGCATCCACCCTCGTTTGACCGAGGACGAGGTCCGTCGTCTCTTTGAGAAGTACGGTGATGTCGAGACTTGCAGCATCATGCGCGACCCTCACACTCGTGAATCTCGTGGTTTCGGTTTCGTCAAGATGGTCACATCTGAGCAAGCCGACGCCGCCAAGAGTGGCCTTCAAGGCGAGGTCTACGAGGGCCGTACTCTCAGCATCGAGAAGGCTCGTCGTGCCAGACCAAGAACTCCCACTCCCGGCAAGTACTTTGGTCCACCCAAGAGAGGTAATCACCATTCCCATCACCATTTGCACGGGCAATATGACTGACACTCTCCAGATGACCGTCGTGGTGGTGGTGACAGACGCGGCTACGGTGGCGGTTACGGTGGCGGTCGCAGAGACGACTACAGACGCCGTGATGACCGTGGCTACGAGCGTGGCCCTGACCGTCGCGGTGGCGGCTATGGTGGTCGTGACTATGACCGCGGCTACGACAGATTCGAAAGAGGTGACCGCGACTACAGCCGTAGAGACCGCGACTACTACTCTTCGTCTCGTGACGATCGCTACGCCGGCCGCGGTGACGACAGACGTGGAGGCGACTATGCCAGCTTCGACCGCCCATCGCGTGGTGCCGGCGATGCAGCTGCTAGTTACGCTGCTCCCGCTGATGCCCCCGCTGCTGACGCAGGTTCTCGCCGTGGTTACGGTGGTGGTGGCGACGACAGGTATGAGCGTCGCTGAAGTACTGACTACAGGTCTTGAAGCCCCAGAAAGTGTGCTTCATTCATGAAAAGTTCGCTTGAGCATTCTCCAGAACGGGAACGGCATTCCATTCGAGCATTCTGCGTCCTTCGACTTTCTTTCACCCAATTATGTACTACTTCCGCTTTCGTCACTTTACCCCGGCTGTAACACTATCGTACCATGGGTGAAGCAGTCATAACGGCCAGGTATTTCGGGTCTTTCGGCATTCGGCGCGTCCAAAAATTTGAGAAGGCATGAGAGGAGCTGCCGCTCTGCGACGTCTCATACGACATGCCTTTTTTCGGCTCGGTCTTTCGGGAGGAGTTTCCTAGTTCAGCAGTGCGACCTTCACAATACAATCCAGCCAATCAGTCTCTGGTGCGGTGATGCATATGATGCTCCAACCATGATCGGCAATTCAACATTGTAGCAACGTGCGACACTTACTGATGATATTTCGACTGAAAATCTGCAACTATGCGACCATGTCAACACGTATAACTGCGGCCAAAACAGCCAACAACGGTAGCTCGCCATGACAGTGCCCCAGTCAAACGCCCCGCCACTCAAACTGTCACTTTCACCCTGCCATCGTCAAGTTCATGTCGACTATATGCTATTCATGCCGCGATCGGGGAGCCGACACGACTTTTCAACAAGCCGATCTCCAATGATCAAAGCCATACGATGATGCTTGGGTAGGCTATCAATTGCCAGAGCTTTGCTAACATGTTTTCCAGGTGTTTGGGATACGCAAGTCTGGCCCCCGTGTTTTCTTGTTTTGCATCACCCTTTCTTCGTTACTTCATCTTTGTCAAAGTCGCTCTCTCCTCTAATTGAGAGAAATATTAGACTTCTCACGACACAATGCGTCTCATGCTTCCCTCTGCCTCGTTGAACAGCTGCCATGGGTGCTATGATCAGCATGATGGGATATGAAACAGCTGAGGCTAGATATGTGGCAGCCTTTGTAATAAAAATAAAGGTAGGCTTGATATCCTGTCTTGCAAGCACAGCACATTCACAATTCTACAAAGACTTTCGATACCTTAAGCATCTGAAGACACTTGAAGTTTTGGGAAACCTCGACACGCAGCATGTCTTCACAACGTAGAGAAATGTTTAGACAATCAAATCACAGAGCATTATCCTACAATATTCTTCGGACATCAAAAGCAATAAATCTTCCTTGCAACTGAATCACCCAAGAGTTGCACTTGAAGCTTGGGTAGCACGCTCAATGCTTGATGTCCTGATGAAGGTGTTCTTGATTGTAGGTTAGTAAGCTTGAACAGAAAGGAAGGAGGTAGGAAATCAAGGTGCATAACGAGAGAATGGAGACAAGGCAGATCGAGAATCGGCACAAGAAGTTTACCTTCTCACGATCTACTTAAAGAAGGCACTTGCTAAAGTACAGAAGGAAGTCATGGCTGTACATATACATAGTGACATTGAGGTTTCCCCGCACGATGGGTTGGGGTGGGTGACTTATTGCCGACAACCCCGCATGCGTGCCACCAACCCCTCACGATTCAGTGAGAGGTAAGCAAACCTGGAAATTCCGACTGTCTTGATCATTAGTGACTATAGCTACTCTACTCTACCAATGAACAAGCCCATGCTTCGATCACCGACATGGTCGACCGTGACTGTACCAGCTTTGCGCCTTTTCATGGCCGTGACCTGGTCCTTCCTCCTACACCATTCTTCAAGAGACTATTACGCTTTGCTCACGAGGAGCCGCCACGGACAGCAGTCCGGGATGTGGTGGCGAGGGTCGAGGCGACGTTTCTGCAGCTCTTGGGTGATGTGCTCGTTCTGCGAGGGCGTCTGCAGAGAGAGCTTGGTATGCAGCAGATCAAGGCGGGGGAAGAGGTCTACATTGCTATATTAGCGGCGGGAGGGTATGAGTATGCTGTTGCGATGCTGGCTGTGCTGGCTTCTGGGGCGGTGGCTGTGCCGTTATGTAGGCTGCGTGAAGGGGTCCTGGTCTGGCTGAGGTATAGCTAACGAGACGCAGCGATCGCTCTTACTCCTAAGGAGGCGTTGTATTACGTGCTCAAATCTCGAGCCGTCGCTGTGCTTGCGTCGAAGGAAGCTGTTCGAAGAGCTGTTCGGGTCGAGAAGCTGGTCAAGGACGGTAATCCCGAGAGTACTCTGGTTTGCATTCCCATTGCTCCTTCGACGCTGTCGAAAGTGCAGGACGGGTCTTCTATTCAATGTTCATCAGATGGACAGCTAGACGAGAATGCGGCGGCGGTTGTGATATTCACAAGTGGCATCACAGGACCGCCCAAAGGAGCGGTTATGCCGAGATCGTTTGTCTTTGACTGCGCACTTGGCGTTGCCGATCACTACAGAGTCCGCGAGTCAGATGTGCTGTTACACGTCCTGCCAGTTCATCACGTAACCGGTATTGGCATGATGTTCTTCCCCTTTCTAGTGGCAGGAGCTTGTATCGAATTTCGGAGTGGATCATTCGACTCAAAATGGACCTGGGAGCGTTGGCGCAAAGGGGACTTAACCTTCTTCTCCGGTGTGCCGGCAACATGGATGCGAATGATGCGTTATTACCAGGAGAACCTTGAAGGCAGTCCACAGGTCAAGGAATATGTTCGAGGTGCAAGGAATCTGAGGGCCTGTATATGTGGAACCTCGGTTTTACCATCAGCAATCGCGGACTTCTGGGCCAGTATACTAGGCAAACAGATTATGCTACGATACGGAGGAAGCGAGTTCGGAGCCGTGCTGGAAGTTCGAATGGGAGATGAGAATGTCCCCAAGGCAAGTGCCTTACTGCTGACGTCGATACAATGACCAACAAGCCAAAGTTGGGCTAACAACATGCCAGGGTTCTGTAGGTGAGGTGTGTTCAGGGATTGATCTCAAGTTGTCCGAAGGCGAGCAAGGTGGAGTCTTGGTGAAATCGCCGTATATGTTTTCCAAATATCTGTTCGACGAAGAGGCCACTCGCAAAGCACACAATGAGCAAGGTTATTACAAGACAGGAGATGTGGCGAGGCGAGAGGGGAAGTACTACTGGATCCTTGGGCGAGAGTCGATTGACAGTGAGTGGCAAGAAATTGCCAGCCATGTGTGAAAGTACTGACAAGGCTAGTTCTGAAATGTGGTGGATACAAAATCTCTGCCCTCGATGTTGAACGAGAAATCATGACTCTCGACTACGTTTCAGAATGCATGGTGGTTGGTGTTGAGAATGCTGAGTTCGGACAGCGCGTGGCTGCAGCACTCGTTCTAAATGAGACATCGGCGTTTCTCAGCCTATGTGAGCTTCGCAGAGATCTCCGCCATCGGCTTGCTGCATACAAAATGCCCACGATCATGAGACTAGTCGAAGGAGAGCTGCCAAAGACGGTTACAGGCAAGGTTTCAAAGAAGATGCTTGGCCCTAGATTATTTCCGCCTGACTACCGCTCCTGCAGGGAGGTTCAATTCTGGGACAGTGGGATGTGTTATAATGCACCAGAATCTCGTCTTTGACAGCGCTGAAGGCCAAGATCATGATCGAAGCATCTAGACTTGTAACTCCAGTGTCGAGAGCGCATATAAATTTGAAGACAAAACTTAGAAGACCCAAGGTGGACAGGCACCTTGTCATCCAATCAGTTTGAGGAAAGGAGATGATCTCGTAACCAGGCATGCGGCTTGATTAATGACCGGCCAAGGTAATTTGAAGACGGTAGAAGTCGTCTGGCGAAAAGTATAATGCGCATTCATGCTATTGCAAGCTAACTTGGAAACGCGCAGGACGGTTGAGGTTTGGAAGTATTCAATAAAAGCTGAAACCAAAGCACTACACTCTTTCAAAGGTGCGAAGGGCCGGACTGAAAGATTGCGTGACTTTTACGATGCATTTCCCGGGAGACGGCCAGCTTCTCATTGCCAGCAACGACAGATTGCTCGAAATGGAATCAAGCAGTTGAGGCAAATTTGGCCTTCCTTGCTTCGGCCTTTGCTTTGTCGGCGTCGCTCATTTTGTGCTGGCTGTTTCCTCCTCCGGTCCTCTGGCTTTGTACTTTGCCACCATCCCTTCTGCCTCTCTGATTGCGTCCCCCAGGGCCTGGTCGAGTTCGCTTTCTAGCGGCATCGTCGTTAGGTGCGTCGCGTGCTCTCTTCTCACCCCTCTGCTTCTTTTCACGCTTCTCGGGAAGAGCTTCATTCAAGCGACCTGGCAGATCTGTACCACCAAACCTCTTGGCTCTCTCCAAAGTCTTCAGTGTCTCATCGGTAGACTCATCGAGGCCAAACTTCTTCGCACGCGCCTTGCGCTTCTCAATTTCTTGCTCGAGTGTTGTCTTGGCGATTCCGGCGCTGAAATCGACAGCGGGCTTTTCTTCAGTAGCAGGAGGAGCTTCTGTTGCAGACTGCGATTCGGTTTCTGGAACGGTTTCGGGAGCAGTTTCGGGAGCGGGTTCCACGACTGACAAGTCCTTGGTCTCTGCTGGGTCGATGGCAGCTTCTTGGTTAGGAACAGCCTGCGGGTTTGGAACCTGACCCAGACCACTTGCAGCGACAGCGGTAGCGGCGGGTTCAGTCGTGGGTTTGGAAGCTTCTGTAGTTGCAGGCTCGTCATCCCAGTCAATTTCGTCCTCGGCAGCATCGGCCTTTGCAGGTGCAGCGGTGTTGTTCTCGGCATCGTGATCTTGCAGTCTCTTCACTAGATCGGCTTTCTTGCCAGTATGAGCAAGCCCACGCTCTTTCAGGAGCGTCTCGAGCTCAGCGTTCTTCATCTTTGCGTAGTCGGCCATTGTCGTGGAGACGTGTGTTTGTCAGATTTTCGCGTTGTATTCGAATGCGTGTTGATCAGTGTTGATTGCGCTTTGAGTGCTTCAAATTATGCGTGATGTGTTTCTCAAGGTAGAGGATGATGGATCTGGTTGTGCGAATTGTGACAAGAGATGGAATGAAACAAGGAATGAGCATGGAGGACGGGAGCTATTGAAGTCGACGTCAATGGAGCTGGGAGCGACGCGACGCGGTCTGAGCTCTTTGTCTTGGCACCTTCCCTTTCACATCGGCTTGAGCCACATCCCAAGACGGACATATACGACTCAGACCTGGCCGGATTCACGAAAAGTTGCTTAGTGTTTTATACTCAATAAGAAATACATATTCTGAGCCCTCGTAGTACATCGGCGCAATCCTTTGTATACTCTGTAAGCACTCACAGCTTCGCCTTGGTGCTGCTTGCGGCGTCCGCTTCGGTGTACATCTCCTCTATAATGTCACGGTACTTCTTCGCCGTCTGTGGTCGCTTGAGCTTGAGTCTGTGTACACCAATTAGCTGGCTGCAACGCCATTCAGATTCTGATAATTGACTTACGTTGGTGTCAACAACTCGTTTTCAATTGTGAACGGCTCAACCATCAATCGCACGTTCCTAACCCGCTCATAGCTGTTGAACTTGTTCTTCTTACCTACGCGGTCAAGTTCTTTCATGACAGCTTTGCGCACCTTTGGCTCCTGTGCTGCTGCATCTAGTGCCTGCAAATCTGTTGCACTGATGTCCTTACCAAGCACCTTGGTCAAGAAGGTTGCAAATGTGTCAGGTTGGATACCAAAAAGTGCCACCATGAATGACTTGTCACTGTCTCCATGAGCGTATGCTTGCGCAAGCCAGCTCAGGTTGCCAAGATAAACGTTCTCGATACGCTCAGGGGAGACATATTCGCCCTGGGCCAATTTCAGAACGTTCTTTCTACGGTCGATGATCTTGAAACGACCCAAGGCGTCAACAGTAGCAATATCTCCAGTGCGGAACCAGCCGTCCTCAAGTATTGCGTCTTGCGTCTCCTTGGGATTCTTGTAGTACTCTTTGAACACAGAAGGACCACGGATCAGCAACTCTCCACGAGGGAATGGCTTATCCGTAGACAGGTACTCCATGTCTGGAACATCCATCAAGCATAGCTCGGACACAGGTGAGACTGCACCACAGTTGCCGGCGGACATGTCTCCTTCAACTTGATTGAGGGCAATCGCGTATGTTTCCGTTAGTCCATATCCCTGGATGAAGTTGTTTCCGAAGACGATTCTCAAGAACTGCTGTAGAGATGGGTCGATAGGAGCGGATCCAGACACCATTCCACGACAGCGGTCAAAGCCTAGTCCCGCAGCGACCTTGCGTCCCCAGATGCGGTCATACAGCGCATGCTTGTTACTTGCCTTGGAAGGATCTGGGTCGTTGAGCGTAGCCAATTTTGTTGACACTACATGGCGCGAAAGGGCACCCTTGAAACCACCTTGCTCGACAGTCGCCGCCTTGATCGCACCTCCAAATCTGTTGTATAATCGAGGGACACTAGTGAGCATAGTCGGTCTCAGAAGCTTGAAGTCGTCTACCAGTTCGATGACGTTTCCATGGAAATAGCCTATCGCTGATCCTGACCACAGGACTCCTGCCTCCGTGACACGCTCAAAGATGTGGGCCAGAGGAAGATAGGAGCACATCACATCGCCAACCTTTTGTTTGAAGACACACAAGCTACCAGAAGCCCCAGCGACAGCATTACCATGCGTGAGCAGGACACCCTTAGGAGGACCAGTCGTTCCCGAGGTGTAATTGATGGTAATGATATCCTCGGACTGTGGGGCGTGGTAAGGACGTGGAGTTGCCTCGCCTAGCTTTTCAACATCACTAATGTAGTGTATCTGTACACCCGTGTCTGCTGCCATGGTATTGAGAATGTCGGCTTTGGAGTGTCCAGCAAGTTCTCCGCCAGAAAGGGGATCGAGAGACACGATGATCTTCAGGCTAGGGCAGCGAGGTGCTAGCTTAAGTAGTGCAGGGATGTGGTTGATAGAGGTGCATACGGCGGCCAGGGAAGCATGGTTGATGATGTACTCTGTAGTATCGGGACCAAGGGTATCATAAAGTGAGACAGTGTATAAAGACTGTGACATGCATCCCAAGTCTACAATCTGCCACTCCGGTCGGTTCTGACACCACAATCCAACACCGTGCTGTTTGCCAGTGATGCCGACTTGTGAATGCAACTGAACCATGCCGATACCAAAGTTCCTCCGCCGGGTCTGGATCTGAGCATATGTTTCCCAGAGATAGGGGCCCCACGTCTTGGTAACAGGATCATACTCGCGACGTCCAAGGCATCTTGCACCTGGTACACGGTTTGCAGTCTGCTCGAAGAAGTCATGAGCGGTCGCTACCGAAGGATCTAGGGATTCCAATAATGCATCCTTGAACCTCCAGTGCCTATAGACTTGACTTCTCCCAGGTGTTTCGCTTCCTTCGAGAGGAACACTGTATGGTGCACCAGGAGGTGGAGGACGTGTGATTTCTTGAGCCTTTTCTCCAGCCAGGAAAGACATGGTTCCAGGAGTCGTCTATGCTTGACAAGAAGGCCGGGTATGAAAAGTACGGTGATGGGCGGGAAAGATAATAATATAATATGGTCGGCCTTGAACAAGACTGCCTGCAGTAAGGATCAGCCATCTGTCCCTCCCTGCATCGGCGACCCCGAAGGAGCGGAAGAATACCTGTTGCGCAAATCCTTTATACTTGCCTGCTCACTGGTATGGAATACGAAGCTTGTTCCTATAAGGAGAGTGAAGCGGTGTTGTTGTTATGCACTATCAATAATTACAATCTAGGAGCACTATTACAGCCGAGATGCGAGATGAACACGACCGAGGTACACGAAACATGACGGACGCTATGACGGACCACATGACAGACCACATGACGGACCACATGACGGACCACATGACGGTCCTGGCTGTGCCATACCGAGGCATCTCGAGGCGCAACCATGTAAATACCTTGGCAGTTTACTTCCCGTCCTCAGCTGAAGTGCGCCCCATGTGCGAGTTGTGTATACACTCGAAGGTGTCATTTGATATGATCAAGGAGTCATGGGGCGTGCGAACACGGGCGAGCCGAAGTGTAATCCTTCAGGAGTTCATTTATCCGGACACTGCTTGTTATGCAGGTACGACTGCATAAGCAGCTCACGCGGAATCGGCACCTAGCAGAAAGGGAAAGAGCCGACGAACACTAATAAATGCCTTGTTCGATAATAATAGTGCCAATATATGTACTCCTCCTCTGTGTCCCCGATAGTGCCAAACCAAGATGACTCCTCGCTATGATATAACCTTGACCCAAGCACCTTCCCAAGACCACGTTAATCAAAACCCATCGCCCTCCTTCCACGGCCGCCCAGCTTCTTCAGCTCTGATATGTGCGAACCTGCCCCGGTTAAAAGCTACACTTCGTCTTTGGTTCAGGTCCTCGCGAACCAATGCAATCTGATTGACCAGCCATTCGTTTCGACCTAGTTCGGGAACTTCAAGCAGGGAAGCCTCGTCAAACTGGCCCAAGTCGTGAGCCTCTTTGATGACTCTGTCTTTCTCGAGCCAATCTCGGAGCTCCTGTTGGTGCTGGAGTAAATGGTATCGTAACTCGAACCATTCGTTGAACTTGTCGGCCCCACCGAAACAAAGCCCGTAACCATCGCAGTAGCAGATGTGCATGGCTGGACACTCTACGGCATGCCCTGTAAAAATATACTGCCAGAGGTACTCCCAGACACGACCGGATATGTAGTCGTCCAAGGGGGTGCGCAGTAACCAGTCTCGGAAGAAGACATAGCGCGACAGTGGCAACGCCAATATACGCTCCCTGCTCAGAGCGAATTGCGCACAGCAAGGCTGTGAGAGCACTGGCGGGATCGGGTCCATGGGGAACAATTCTGACCAAGATTCGGCAATGAGCACCTCCTCTTGCTTTTCATAGGTTCTTTCCGTCGTGCCGGGGTGCATCCAATCGGGACAGCCTGGATCCCAGTGACATCTTAAATTCATATAGCCCTCTCTGATGACTCGTTCTGCACTCAGAGATCTAACCATTTGCGCAGCGTCATAATCCAGCGCATCATCATTATGCCATGCTACGCGATGAGCATGCATGAACAATGATATATCCGGGAGGTTCTCATAATGATCGATTATGTATGACAGATAGACCATGACCTCGTGGCCCTTGTTCTTGGGCGGATGCAGTTCTGCATGAGGGTCGTCCACGACGTAAATGGCTGTTTGCAGCGGCCCATTCGGGTATAGAATATCTCCTAGCTCTTGCTCAATCCAGCTAGTGTTCTCGCTGGACACTCGTGGTATTACTATCGTCTTGCTGTATTCTGAGTTTGGTGCTTTCGGTACTCCGGCCACGAACAAGGCATTCGGATTGGCCCAAGAAGTCGGTGGCACTGCTTCTTCATACGGTACTGGTTCGCCCTCCACCGCTTCCTTCACCTCCTCGTCATATTCTTCCTCTCCTAGCCCGACTGCCTGCGGCACCTGCCGTAGAGACGCTGTGAGCTCCGTTGTCTGGAATAGTAGATAAATGAGAAAAGTCGTGAATCCGGCGAAGAGGAGCGGTGCAAGGCGTCGCGATGTGAACATTCCGCCGTGACTGTCGAGTGCAGGTCGGGCACACGTAATCAAGGATCATTCGTGTTATCGGATGAAAACTTGGGCCAGAATGGAAATCGTATGCTTATTGGTACCTAGTTGCGGAACAATTTCAAGCTATACCAGAGTGTGGGTCTTTACTATGTTGCAGCCATGGCAGAGTACAAGGAGAACGAGCAATGGTGGCAAGATGGAAACGCAGAACGATCGCCAGCATCGTGCATACGCCAGGAGGGGCGACAGTTGAGATGATTGCGTCGGTGTTTCATAGTGTCACTGAGTCCCTCGTTTCGTGAAAGGTCGCATGGCGGCATGACGCGTAAGGAGAAGCAGGAAGCCGCTATTCGTCTCGCGCTGATCCAGGCGGAAGACCCACAAATACCGCTCACTGTACATCACTGATTATCGCCATTCAGAACCCAAATCATTTTGCATCCTGTGATCTGAATTTGCAGTCTATGAAGCAGAGCAGATAGTGTGGCAGAGAATCATCTCTCCGAATTGATACGTAGCTACTCTAGCATTATCGAAAGAATATAAAGTCCTCCGTATTAATTTGTCGCCGGGCGCCGAACGCCTCGCAAAGAATCGCTCACAACAATCGGGGCGCTGTGCGTGCCGTACAACAGGGTATCATGTCAAATCAATGTAGAGAGAAAACCACACCATCATCCCCTCTATATCCCGCTTTCCACCTCAAGTGTCATTCTGCTGCTCCCAATCTGGGACGTCTCCTAAGTCGCCATACGACTCACGGATTATCGTACTCAGCCATCCCTGAGTATGTTCGATTCGCTTTTTCAGATCGGCATGCTGACTCACGACCCTTTCATGTAGTGAACTCAATCTTTCGTTGAGAGTACACGAGTCCGCCCTCAATTGTTCGCTGGAAATCTTGTTCACACGAGTCTCAAGGGCTTCAATTTGAGGGGCCCATGTCGTCTGCAGCTCCAGAAGTTCCTTTTTGATAGAGGCTATCTCGGATACACCAGCACTCGGCGCACGATGGGCTGAAAGTGAGTCCAACTTCCTCTCAAAACCCTCCAGCTTGCCATCTAGTGCTACCGCGACAGTCGATGCTCTTGCCTCCACAGCTCCGATTCGACCGTTACTGTTTCCGATTTGTTGGTCAACGTGAATTGCGAGGTTCCTGATTTTGTCCATGATATGCTGCAATTGTGGTATGTGCGCCGGAAATGCGGTCTGCATCTGGTGAATTATCATGTGATACAGGTCCTCAGTCTGAATGCTGCTGAAGCGTCGCTCCAAGTCTTGGGTTATCTGGGTCAGAACGTCCAGCCGTTGGACATCAGCTTTACGCAGTTTGGTAACAGTATTCTTGAAGGCGACCAATCCTTGTACACTCCCCTCGATCTTGTTATCAAGCTCCTGCTTGATGTGCTCGATAGAGGGGAAAGTAGGTGGCGCCTTGTCCATTTTCAAAACAGCCAGACGGACCTCTTCTCGGAGTGACTCAAAAGAATCAGCCAAAGTCCTTCTATCCTTTTCCACCTTATCATCTAGGTCCTGAAGCAACTCATCAAAGAGTTCATCTTTACTTTGAGCAACTTCATGAATCTTTCCGATTTCGTCTCTGAGATGTTCCTCAGCTTCTGTCAGACTAGTCTGTATGGCTGTAGTATTCGTCTCGAGGTCTGAGAGACGGGTCAAAGAACTCCTGAGCCTGAATTTACGAGTCAGTAATCTGGCTAGGAAACGTGTCACGTTTACATACGCGATAGCACGGCCTTGGCCTTCCAAGTCATGCCCTTCTCCCGTGCCGAATATCTCCTCCCGTAGATGTTGAAGTGAAGCCTTGATCTCTTCAATTTCGCTGGAACTGGCTATATCGGTCTTTGCCACAGCAGATGACTCTGTATCCTTCGAGATAGCGAATTCGAGAGCCTCCAAAGCCTTACTCTGTTGGACAATGTCCTTGAAAGCTCTTTCCCTGTTGTTCATGACCTTTGAGTCTATGGCATCGACCCGCTTTTTGAGTTCTTGAACATTGGACTCGAGATCCTTTCTGGTGGCTCTGTCTTTTTCAAGGGCGCGAACTTTAATGCGTTCTTCTTCAAGCATGGCCACTGTATTTTTCTGCTCCCTTAGCAACGCTTCGAGATCAGTAGCATGTTTGTCTACTTTGACCTTGTACGCCAGGTTCTCCTGTTGCGCGCTACCGATGAGAACTGAGTTGCTCCTGATAATGTCTGCCATGGATATTTTCTCATTCTTGAGGGTATCTAGCGCTTGAGTGGTATTCTCTCGAAATTGCTGGAATGACGATATCGATTCCTGCATGTGACGCAGTTGCGTCTCGAATAAAATCATTTTTTGGATAGCCTCGTCTGCTTGACGCCTAGAGTCATCCGCTCTTATCGTAGTCTCCTCATGCTTGAGGCAAACCTCATCTGCGATACGCTTAGCCTCAATCGCTTTGATTCCTGTATCCTGGATCTCGAGTCTGGCTTTTTCAAGCTCCGTGAGCACCTTGTTGTGGCTGTCACGCGATACATATTCTGCCGATGACACATTGGCTTGAGCCCGATCGCCTAGAGAAGTGAAGAATTTTTTCAGAATCTCGGAAAGGGAGGCCCGCAGGTTTTGGAGTGTGAGCTTAGCATTCGCGACTTCTCTATCTGCCAGGACCTTCCTGTTCTTCTTCTGTTCGGCTAGGGGAGGGAAGGCCGCGAAGCTCTTCTTAGTATTGTCGTATTCTTTTTGAGCAGAAGCAGCTCGCTGCACTGCCACATTGTAAAGCGCGCTAGCATTAGTCGCTTTCAGAAGCCTTTCGACCAAGTCGTCGACGGTCTCATTCATACTTGTAACGACAAAAGCGGGGGGGATCCGCTCTATCGCGGAGTCGCTGTGGTTAGGTGAAATTGCAAGAGAGTGAGAGCTCTCGGAACCATTGTTTCCGTTGCCTTTGGAAACTGACGAGCGTCTCGAACTCGATCTTGATGGGGAACGCCTGTCTGCTGTGTTTCGGCTTGTGAAGTCTCTTAGCGAAGGAATTTCAGTACGGCTCGAAGGTCCATCAGTGCGCCGCATCTTCTTAGGAATGCCATCCGAAGGTGACAGTGAAGACCTTTGACGTTTGTCGGGATACGAGGGTCGATAGCTATCAGGCATGTTGGGCCTAAATGTGAGATGTTAGGATCAATGAAGAGTATGAATGCGTTTGACTTGAGGTAGAGATTCCTGCAGTGAGCATTGCAGTGCAGCGTGCGTTGTTTGTAATCGGCTGACCAGCCTTGGTGACTGCAAGACCAAGTTGTCTGGAGATGAAGCAAAGAGGCCGAGGGCAGAAAATTAGAACGAAGTTCATAGGGAAGGGAGTGGATGTGAGAGTGTAATGAAGGGGAGACGATGTGAGAGTGTAGTGAAGAGAAGTGAAGGGCAGTGAAAGTGTAAATGAGAATGCAAGTGAGGATGCAAGCTGGTACAGGAAGTTAGGAAGTTAGGAAGTTTGGAAGGCTGGAAGGATATCCGTGCCTGCCATGGGTACAAATGTTTGAACAGCTTACCCAGAGGACATGTTAGAATAGCGTAACCTCGAACGGTGCTTGGTCTTGTGAAGTGCTCTTGGTCCGATCGGGATATCCGGATGGTGAGGCGAGCTACAAGGTTTTCTGTGAGCATCGCACGCATGACCATTGTTCATTCTGAATATATGCTGTGGTTCAAGGCTGGGCAGAAGCAATGATGATGGTGGGCAGAAGAATATTCAACCTAGATGCAGGCCTGAATATGTACTTACAGCGCGTTTGAAACATATAGTGACGATCATGCAATCATGCACTGTTGTTACACCGGATAGTACCTTCTGATATACAAGGTAATGAATTCGGACGGCGACAAGTCTGAATGCGGATCGATGCAGAATTGACGTGTCGAATTATTTCCAATCGGCGAGACACTGGCTCCGGGCGCCTCTAGATTTGCTGTCTCTAACGCCCTGCCGTTTTGAAGAAAAAGGAGGGTGATACTCGTAGTCTCGAAAGGTTGATTGCCAACCTCTGCGTATATTATGTTATTAATACGAGTGTTGCACAGCAAGATGCGATCTCGCCTATCTACCAGGCACAGTGATACAGTAAAGTTGATGAAGCCAGGATGCTTGAGAGGGTCTTGGCACGTCATCTTTGCGCGTTCGCAGTGGTTTGGCGGACCGAAGACTAAGCTCCGCGCAACCAACCACCACCGAGACCTTTCATTAGTTTCGCATCCCTGCTGCATTCAGTGCAAGATACACTGTTCCCATCAGACTCGCGCCCTGCACTGGTCCAGTGGTAGTCGTTCAACTCACAACTCGTCGGTCTCAACTCATCCGCCTTTCCTTCCATAACTACGCCCGTCATGGCGGCACAAATCACGACCATCGGCGAGACAAAAGAGCTGCGAGGCTTGAACCTCATTGCAGCGCATTCACACATTCGCGGTCTAGGCGTGTTGCCCGATACACTTGCGCCTAAGCCTACAGCAGAAGGGCTGGTTGGTCAGCAGAAGGCGCGCAAAGCTGCCGCTGTCATTCTTCAAATGGCCAAAGAGGGCAAGATTGCAGGTAGAGGTGTTCTCATAGCTGGCCCTCCATCGACCGGCAAGACGGCCATTGCCATTGCCATGAGCAAGGGCTTGGGCGAGGATGTTCCCTTCACTATGCTGTCCAGTAGCGAGATTTTTTCCCTGGAAATGAGCAAAACCGAGGCCTTGGAACAAGCTTTCAGAAAGAGTATTGGAGTACGGATAAAGGAGGAATCCGAAGTGATTGAGGGTGAAGTTGTTGAGATTCAAATAGATCGTAGCGTCACTGGTGTATGTTTGGCATGCCTGCACACTATCGAATACATGCTGACTCGGTGTAGGGCAACAAGCAGGGTAAACTCACAATCAAAACAACCGACATGGAGACTTTGTATGACATGGGCAGTAAGATGATTGACAGCATGACCAAGGAGAAAGTACAGGCAGGAGACATTATTTCCATCGACAAGGCCTCTGGTCGCATCACTAAGCTCGGCCGCTCTTACACTCGTTCTCGCGACTACGATGCCATGGGTCCCGACACCAAGTTTGTGCAATGCCCCGATGGTGAACTACAGGTGCGACGGGAAATTGTCCACACCGTGTCACTCCACGAGATTGATGTCATCAACTCGCGAACTCAAGGCTTCCTCGCTTTGTTCAGCGGTGACACGGGTGAAATCAGATCCGAAGTACGCGAACAGATCAACACAAAGGTCGCCGAATGGAAGGAGGAAGGCAAAGCTGAGATCGTCCCTGGTGTGCTTTTTATCGATGAGGTCCACATGCTCGATGCCGAATGCTTTTCTTTCGTCAACCGTGCTCTCGAGGACGAACTGGCACCCATTGTCATCATGGCCAGCAACCGTGGCCAAACTCGCATCCGCGGTACCAACCAGCTCAGCCCTCATGGACTACCCCTCGACTTCCTAGACCGCGTCGTCATCATCAGCACTCAACCATACGCAGGTGATGAGATCAGAGATATCCTCAGCATTCGGGCGCAGGAAGAGGAGATTGACCTTTCGGCTGATGCTCTCGCCCTGTTGACCAAGATCGGCCAGGAGACTGGACTGAGATATGCAGGCAACCTCATCACGGCAGCTCACCTGCTTGCGCAGAAGCGAAGGGCCAAGGAGGTTGATGTCACCGACGTGCAGCGAAGCTTCGAGCTCTTCTACGATCCCGCTCGCAGCGTCAAGTTTGTGTCCGAGTTTGAAAAGAGGTTCATCGGCGACGAGGGTGGCGTAGAACTCGGTGGCATGAATGGCCACTCAGGAGACGCCATGGAGATTTCGACTTAGCGCTGCTGCGTGCTGCAAAGGACATACAGAATCATCATCATCATCAAGGCAGGACAGCGGGGCGTTAACGGAGTATTCAACGGTGGTTGCTAAGCCAGCCCGGTTCGAGTAGAAATGGAAAAGGTTGGAGTCCGAATCCTCATGTTTGGGTGATGGCAAAGGCACGCCTGGTCAGATAGACTAATGTGCAATGGAGATTTGTTACAAGGAGCGATTGCTCGCAAACCCTTTTCTGTTCATTCATCCATTCATTAATCATTGTGTCTATGTACCTTCGAAAACTTTCCGCTTGGCCAGCATGCAGTAGTAGTAATAAGTAGTGTTTTGCCTCGGCCAAATCTCTGTACAAGCTGGCAACTGTTGTATCATTTTGGCAGTAATTCAGTCATTGTCGCCTCCTGCTCACTCTTATTGTGTATCTCCTCGCCATCTCATGCCGGTCTTCTCCATGGCTGCAAATGACACTTTCAACAGAACCCAATGTCTCTCAGAACCCTTTATAAACTCAAGCGATCAGCGCTCAAGCGATCCGCACTCCTGTCTCTCCTCACCATACTGAGTTTGTAGTACTTTTCCTCGCCCGCCACTGTCCTGCCCCCTATATACCACTTCTCGGCGCCCATGACATCCCTGTACCCAGCACCGCCGTCAGAGCTGCTATCCGAGCCCCGTCGGTTCCGTCGTGCTTCTTGCGGCGTAGGATAGGATTGAGTGTGTGGTTTATTCGGGGGTCCGTAGACGGGCGCATTATTGACGGCCAAGTTCCCCGGCGAGGGCGGGGAGCGCGGTCCATGCGTCAGCGGCGTCACATTGTGTTGGAGTGGGGAGAGGGAGTTTTGTTGGTTATGTTGGTGGTGTGTGGATTTGGCGTTGATGGCTCGGGGCTCGGATGAAGTGTGCGATGTGGATGGTGGACTTGAGGCTGGAGAGGACCACACGGACTGGCTGGTTGCTGCTGCTGCTGCCGCCGCTCCGGCCGACGTCGTCGATATCGAAGGTGAGGACTTTGGCAGCGCGGCCGAGTGAGCACGGAAGGCTGCCAGGAAATTGGAAAAGAATGGACGGTTGCTGCCCATGCTTGACATGGTGATGTACAATGTGACAATGTGGGGTGTTTGATCTTGTGCAGCTGCCTGCTGACTTATGATTCTTTCATGTGAAGGAAACAAACGTCCTCCACCACCTTGGTCTCGGTAGGGCAACGTCTTTGTTCTCTGAACACCAGAACCTGCGCTTGTTTGTCGTCCGCGGCTATGGGCTCGTATCTACCAATTCTGGGGTATTGTGCAGGTGTTCTTCTTATCGCCTGTCTGCAGCGTTTGATCTGCGACCTGGTCTCGTATCGAGTGGATCGAGTCGGCGGTCAAAAGGGTCTAGACAATACGAATCACCCAAAACTTGATATGTCGTGTTTATAAAGTCAAAGTCATCGATTACGGAGTCGTCGTTCGTGGGTTACCAATGCGTAGCTTTTGAGTGGAAGGTTCGGAGATGATTGATCCGCAAACATCCGTCATGGGGCCCCGCTTACGCTTACTATAAGGTAATCCCGGTATCAACTCGTTTGCCCGCAGGACCGTGGACTTTCTCGATCGCCTTTCGTATTGTTGATCTCACGTCGCTGTCATTGGGTGCATTCACACAGAGTCGAAGTCGAATAGCAGAGCTGTTGGCTAAGCATGAAAGAGGACACTGAGGGGTTGGGCGTGTGTGACAACATGCTTACCGCTTTGCTTTTCGGACGGCCGAGACATAGTCGCTGAGCTATTCTCTCCGCCTCTAATCGCCTGATTCTTTTCGTCGCTCACTCTTGAAGACGGCCACCTCTGAAAACGATGTCATCTTTGCATTACTACTGTCTCCTCGGATGGTATAGGAAGCCTTGCTGTACAGACAGAGGTCAAGCCCAGCGTCCAAGACGGGAATATATTCATTACTACAAGCAGGCTGTCGAGTGCCACGTTGAAATCCCAAAAGATCGCCACGCAGATGCAGCTAGCCAACTACCAGATGAGTTTGCTCAACCAAGAAAAAAGGACGCATGCATTTGAGTATGTACTCTGCGCGTCAACAGAATATGCAATAGCTTCAACATTAATTGGATGACGCCTTGGATTGACAGCCATCTCTGCCATGACTAAATGCAGTAGCAGTCTTGCCAAGGATTGCAATGCCCACGGCCCCTTTCAGAAACAGCTATAGACTTGGCTCTTAGTAGGTAATCTGTACTAACTGAAGGCGTAGCCATCCGCCTTCCAGGTTCCATAGCTCAGCCATCGCCACTCGCGGCATGGCTGGCTATACAACACCATTTGATTGGTTTATCCGCCTTTGTGCCACGGTATGACAAAAGAATAATTGGTTGTTCAAACACCAATACAGGGAGCGCGGGAGCCTATCAACGAATATGACAGGGCGCTAAATTGTCTGAAAAGCATCATGTGCGTCTCATGCGCCTTGGGCGTCACTTGTAACATCCCTTGCCTTGTTTTTGGTAACTAGTGTAAGTGGGCTGTTCACATTCCTGGTCTTGCATCATATAGTTCTACCAAGACGCGTTTCTGAATTGACGCGCTTTTGCTGTGTATTCATCCTGTTCACTGTCACAAAGAGTCATCTATCAAGCAGCTACTTCATAACCACCCAACCTTCATCCTTTCTGTTCATCTCTATCTCTCACCTTCGTCCACACCACGAACGAATAAACCAGGTCCCCCATCCGACTTGTCATAATGGCCTTCAAGCTCTTGCTGCCTCTGCAGATAGCCCAAGCAGTCTTCGCAATAATCGTCCTCGGCCTCAGCGCCTATGGTTCGTACAAACAGTTCGCCTCTCATGTAATCTACTGACATGACATGCACTCCAGTCGCAAACTGGTGGTCCGGTTTCTGGCGCGCCCACTCTCCCGACGAAGTCAGATACATCGTCTTCTGCTCCGTCTGGACCCTCCTCGCTCTCATCTATCTCATTCTCGCGCCTCTCAGATTCCCCACCTTTGCCCACATCTTTGCCATTCTCGCCATCGAGCTTTTGACCATGATTTTCTGGTTCGCCGGATTTATTGCTCTGGCCGTGTTCTTGGGCGATCGCCTTTGCTACGGGAATGTTTGCTCCGCCGCCAAAGCAGCTGATGTCTTTGCGGCTTTTGAGTGGTATGTCTTGTTGAGCATTCCTTAGAATCAAAATACAAATACTTCGACTGCGTGGCGAAAGGAGCACAAAGTTCTAAGTACTGGAAGAAGGCAAGACTAATCGTAATGGACAGGGCTCTCTTCGCTGTGACCGCCGTCCTCGCCACTCTTGAAGCTCTCAACGCAAGAAGGAACAGCAGCAGTACTGCGAACAAGGGCAGAAACGCCACTGTCGAAATCCACAATACCGTCTAGTCTCGCCCGTCAACCCCGCTTGCTGTTACCGAAACATGGAGAAAATAAGAAACAGCTCCCGGCTCCTCTCTTACTTCTATCGGAGACAGCTGTAACAAATCGAAACATCCTCTTGACCCAGTCATGTCCCGAATCGCAAGCACCAATACATCTGCATCTCGCACAGCCATCTGCGTCTCCTTGTCTTTTCTCGGTCTTCTTTTCTTTTATTCTTTTCTTTCTATCAACCACAAAGATACCCAAACATGACGGCCAGGCACAGGGACATGGACAGGCACAGGCACAGGGACAGGAACAGGGACAGGGACACAGACAGGGATATGGACAGGCACAGGGACAGGGAAACCGGAAACCGCATGTAATGCTTGAGCTCTCGATATCTTCTGCATTGAGTCCTGTATTTTCTTCGGCTGTTGGTATCAGTCATGCTCCTTCTCACCATATTATTACTCAGTACTATGCTATGCTATAGGACACTATGCGATGCGATGCGATGCGATGCGATACGTGTATAGGCAGCTGAAATCCTCAATTTAGTCCGACTTTTATGGATGTTTTAGGATTGAGATACTACTTCCTTACTGATGCTTGGTTTTCTCGTACCATTCGCCTTTATCTTTCTTCTTTTCTTGTTCTTTCCTCCTCTCGTTTTCTTGTCTTCGTATTTTCTTGTTTTCTTCTTTCCTCTTTCCTTCTTTTCTTATGTTCGTGTCATGTCATGTAATACGTAAGAGTCTGCTTTTCTTTTCTTTTCTTTTCGCCTCGTTGTACTTAATCTTCTGTCTTGTTGTACTGACTCATTTTACTCATTTTACTCATTTACTCATTCTACGATATTTGAGGATTTGCGCAGACTTTTGCAGATTTTTGTAGACTTTTGCAGATTTTTGCAGACTTGTGCAGACTTTTGCACACTTTGCATTTGCTTTAAGGAATGAGAATGAGAATGAGAATGAGAATGAAAATGAGAATGAGAATGAGAATGAAAATGAAAATGAAAATGAAAATGAAAATGTCGTAGAGCTGGGTAAGGTAGCTACTCGTGAGGTACTGGTAGGTAAGGTAAGGTAGGTGAGATAAATGTGGTGGAGTAAATGGTGGAGTAAGGTATCATACAAGACCACCCAGGACAGTTCGGAATCAAGTAAGGCACCTTATAATTCCTAATTGATGGGCTACGAGTAGACCGATTGAAACCAAGTTGATAGGAGTTCGTAGCGCCCAGTTGACCAGAATCCGGTTAGTAGGAGTCTGTGTTGATCGCTCCTGCCGTACTCGTAGTGAACCGGGCGTTCCTGTTGAGTTTGTGAAGAGTGGCCTACCTTACCTTAGGCTTAGTTGGACGGCCACAGGGTGACCAGACCGCAGGCGGTTTGATTGTGTTTGACTGAACCTGATAGATAGCCTGCATGGTGGTTGATGCAAGGTTCAGATGGGTCGAGTCTGGCTGGATGGGTAAGGAGTCAAGTCGATTGAGTGTATGGGTGGGTTTGGAGGGGTTTTCACAGGGTGTTATCCTTGGTAGGTCACTGATGCCGGAGGCTTCGGGTAGAAGTCTTGCACAAGACTGTGTGACCGTGACACTGGTAGTTAAGCTTAAGGTGAAATAAATGGTGGAGTAAGGTATCATACAAGACCCAGCTCAGGGCAGCTCGGATCAAGAAGCCCACCAAGCCAGAGTACACATAAGAGATACAGAAAGAGACCTCAGGATCAGGAAAAGAATCGTGGCGAAGTGATAAACAATCATCATGCCTCATCTCTACTCGTACTTGTACATTTCTCTTTCCTTTATAGAAAATCTAAAAAAAAAGAACCGCATAGTTGTAGTCAGTCGCCTATCGTGTTTGAACCCAAGCCAAGCGGAAGACACAGGAAAAGAATCCATGGCGAGCGAATCAATAAACAATCATCGTGCCTCATCTGTACTCGTACATTTCTCTCTTTTCCTTCTACAGAAAATCTAAAAAAAAACGCATAATTGTACGAGTAGTCGTCTATCGTGTTGCACTTTTCTGGCAGTAAACTTTGCGTGGAAAAGATCTGAGTCACCACCACTACTGACACCTCTCCCCTTCCCCCTCCACCCCCCCTTCAAAAGAAAAACAGAAGAACCGCTCATTTATTGCAAGCAAATCAAGAGAAACTAAAAACTAAAGAACGCCCCCAACGCTATGCACCCTGCCGCGTTTCGCACAGAATAAAAGTTATCCCGCCCCGTTATACACAACCCAAGAAAGTTTTGTCTAAGCGTGTGCGTGGACACCTCCTTCTTCTTCTGCTGCTGCTGCTTCTTCTTCTTCTTCTTCTTCTTCTTCTTCTTCTTCTTCTTCTTCTTCTTCTTCTTCTTCTACTACTTTATCATGTAACGTCGCCATGTCTATAATCATGCGTCTCGGTCTACCTTGACCGATCAAGTAAAAGTCTAGCTGTTGAAACCAGGGATACCAGACCATGACTTGCCCTGGGGAACCTTGGGGACACCGAAGCCTTGGTCGAGGTCCAAGATGATCTTCAGAGCATTTCTGCTTCTCAGATAAGGAAGAGGTGCCTTGGCCTCTTGCAAACCAGTGGCTGGTTCCACGGAGCCTCTAGGGTTGTGCTCTTCGCTCTCTCCTGGAAGAGGTAGGAGGCCTTGGAGAAGTTCGTAACCTGCGAGAGTGAAACCGAATTGGGGAGAAGATCTGAGAATACGGGCCGGGCCACCCTTGAAGAAGGCCTTGAAACCCTCTTCTTGGAGGACGGTCTTGGCACAGTGGCGGAGGGAAGTGTATTGAGTGTCACCCTTGCGGGCTTCGACTTGGAGACGAGTCTTGATGACATCGCAGGGAGTGGTGAGGTAAGCTGCTGGCATACCGGCAATAGCACCGGCGGTAAGAAGCTGTAGGATACCTACATGACGGTCAGTAACATGACATTGTGATGCATCGAGCGCGAATAGACCCACCAAGCTTCTTATTGGGACCCTCGCCAAAGTAATCTCTCTTCAGATGGTTGTAGGTTGGAAAGTAGATGGCAGAGAATGGAACATCTCTAAGCAAGCAGGCACTGGCACCCTTGTAAAGACCGACGAGACCCAGGTTTCGCACAATCCACATGGCGCTTCTCTTCTCGACGGCTTTTTGCGACTTGGCGACCTCACCCTGTACCTGCAGACGGATCTTGACAATTTCGAGAGGATTGGTGAAGACGACCTGACAGGCACCAGCCATACCACCAGCGAGGATCTCGTGGGGCCACCAGATGGCGCCAGTCTTGGGGTCAGAGTACTTGCCACGAACGAGATCATTCACAGTCAGCTTGATGGCCTTTTCGGGAGCAACACCGACGAGCTGAGGTAAGACACCAGAGTATAAGCCGCGCACACCCTCGTTGCGAAGGACCTTCTGGAAGCAATCGAGTGAGTTCTTGTAGAGAAGCTGGCCAACTCTTGCACTACGCTGGTTCTGCATGCGAGTCTTGACAAGATCGATGGGGTAGACCATGAATGCACCGAAGGCTCCAGCCAAGGAGCCCAGAGCAAAGTGGTGAGCACTGACCAAGACCTCGTGGAAGAAGGACTTGGACTTGGAGACAGCTGCCGAGGCCAGGCCAGATGTGGCGCTGTCGGTGAAGGACGATACCCACGAGGCATCGAGGACTCTGGCAAAGTCAGAGACGGCCAATCGGCCAGAGGGCTGGTCCAGGCTGGCAAAGTGGAAGAGGATGTCGGCCTCCATTGGAGTGAAGAGAGAGAAGCGGGTGACACGAGCAGCCTCGTTGAGGAAATCGGTGCGGGTGATCTTGCCGTCGGCCGATTTGGCGACAGCGCTGCGAATGACAATCTCAACCAAGTCCATATCACGAATGACATTCTGGAAGGCGCGCACGTTGGCATAAGAGATCTTGCTGCCTGGGGAGATGTTGCAAAGGGTCTCGAGGTTGGAGAGGAGGTGGTCAGACAGCTTGTGGCCCGAAGTCTCACGAATGATGCGCGAGAAGTCTTCGGGGTTTATGTAACCGTCGTTGTTCTTGTCGAGATGGTGGAAGGCTTGTCTGACGCGCTCGCCTTGGAGAGCTCTGAGCATCTGGGCGAATTGAGGGTATGTCATGCTATGCCTGTTCTTACTATCGCCAATGTAGAGAGAGGCCCAGTCCGAGTCCCAGTTGAAGGGAAGAGTGTCCGAGTTGCGGTTCTGGGCGTACATGGTCTTGAAGTGCTTGAAATCGACAAGGCCGGTGGTGGGATCGGCAAAGAGGCGGAAAGCAATCTCATACTCGGCGTCAGGCTTGATGAGCAGGTTGTTGAAGGTGCTCCAGTCGGACAAGGTGATGCGACCAGTGCCAGCACGGTCTGCGACAGAGAAGAGGATTGCATATTGCGAGCGCTTGATCTTGTGCTAATAATCAAAATGACAAGGTCAGCAAGCGTCTCCATCTTCGTTTTAGTGTCTGATGTGGATAGAAGATGGGCATACATAATCCTCGCTCTCGGGAGCGATTGCATCAATAAATTGCTCCTGGCCCAGGTAATACTCATCGCTTCCTGCATCCTTGACGGCATGCTGCATAAACTCAGCACGCGTCTGGGTGGAAAGTTGAGGTTCATCCTCGACACCCAAAAGGGCCTCCTTCACCGTCTCTTTCACTACAGCACTTGTAGACATTTTGCGAGGCCTTCAATGATCAGGTAGGGAGCACGAAGCTCTGGTTGTGACTGTACTTTTGAGTGGAGATTGGTAGGATGCGAAGTCGGCTTGAGCCTTGAGACAGTCCGGGGAACAACGCACGGTTGCTTGGTTGGATCCTGACTGTGACTAACTACACAATGTGGAGATGAGTACACTAAAGCAAGGTATGGAACGAGGGAGTGTGTGAAGATCTATAAGACCAGTCGCGACAGAAAGAGGTGTGACGGTCAATTGTTCAATCAAACAATGAATCAAAAACTTCTGAGTACAACAAATTCAAAAAATCCCTGGCCAACGACAGCTGGCTCACGACGTGTAGACTTTTTTTTTTACCCTGACTGAGCTGCAACTTCCTGCAACCTTCCGACCTTTACCTTGACTTCCCGACTTGGAGGTTTATTACCCTCCCGTCCGATGTTGGGATAAATAACCGGCTTGGCAATCTTCCAAGGCACGACGTCGGGACCCCTTGGACCGGGTGATTGATTAGAACTGGCGACTGACCGCTTTTATTAATGCGGAGGAAGAGTGGCAGAAAGGCGGAAGTGCGATAGCTACCTACGTCAAGACGCTCATCACAGGCAAACAGCGAGATACCTTGGATGAATGCAACACTGCAAACAACTTGCCACCACAACGTCTCAATTCGCAATAACTGGACGAGTGCAGGACGTCTCTTTCATCCCTTACATACCCGCAATTTGAATCTCCTTGATCCATTACCACAATTACTTTCCAGTGGCCATCATGGCGGGCTCGGTAGAACAAAGTCCACACTTTGTGGACCGTAGACAGAAGGGGCTTCCTATCGCTGGTTAGTCCATGTCCAACACGGTGCTCTGCATGTTCGCTGACTCTGTCCCTCCCAGACGTACCCAAATTCGATCTGGAAAGCTATGCCGTCAACTACGACAGTATGTCTCGTCCCATCTCATACCAATGCCGCGTTACTCGTACCTTTTCTGACATTCGTCCCAGACCACACCCGCATTGCTCGACTCAAACACATTGCTCAAGTCTGCCCCTCTCTATCACTTGAAGCATTGCACCTGGCCATTCCCGCATCAAAGAATGCCAAGGATCCCGCTCTCTATCTCAGTCTTGCCTCTCTGTTGCGCAACCTTGACCCCAATGATAGCCTAGCCAACCCAGACCTCGACTGGGTGGACAAGGCCAACAAGATGAATGAGCAAGAAGCGGACCGTCTCGAGCATGAATTACGTGGCTACAAGAACAATCTCATCAAAGAGAGTATCAGAGTGCGTATACTCCTACCTCTTCCATCCAACGTATACTGACCCATGTCTGTAGATGGGTCAAGAAGACCTCGGAACCCATTACCTGGCCACGGCAAACTTTGACGCTTCAGCCAAAGCTTACCAGAAGATGCGCGAATACTGCACCACTCCCAAACACATTGCCGAAATGACGACCAAGCTCATCTACATTGCCCTCCTGATCCCACAATGGTTACACGCTCTCGGGAGCTGTCAGAAGCTACGGGCCCTCTCTCTCAAGCCAGAAGACAAGGCACGCTTTGATCCAATAGCCCAGGCCTGTTCCGCTCTCGCCTGCATGGGTCAGGCCAACTACAGGGCTGCTGCCAACTCCTTCATGGCTGTAGACGCCTCTTATGTCAACGTTGGCCAAGTCGCCGGCATTGATTTTGCGAGGTGCCTCATGACTGGTAATGACATTGCCGTATACGGTGGTCTTTGTGCTCTTGCTTCCATGGATCGTGACGAACTCCAATCCCTCGTTCTGGAAAATAACAACTTCCGCAACTTTCTCGAGCTCGAACCACACATTCGTCGCGCCATTTCCTTCTTTTGCGGTGCCAAATACAGCCAGTGTCTCGCCGCCCTTGAGGCCTACCGCAACGACTACCTCTGCGATGTCTTTTTGAGCAACCACATCAACTCCCTTTATTACATGATAAGGAGCAAGAGCATCGTTCAGTACTTCATCCCTTTCTCCTCGGTCACCCTCTCCGCACTCGCCACCGCCTTTCCTCGTCCTGGTCTGACCACGACCACTTCGTACCTGATCGAGGACGAACTGGTCGACATGATTCAGCGTGGCCTTCTTGACGCCAGAATCGACACTGTCAATCAAACCCTCGAAGCTCCACCAAGAGACACTCGAGAAGACGCACATAGAGAGGTCATGCGCACAGCAGACGACATCGAGCATCAAGTGCGCCTCAAACTGCACAAAATCAACATGGTGCAAGCCGGTCTGGAGATCCAACCCCCCAAAGGCTCGAAAGGAAAGGGCCCGTCGAGTGGTGGCTGGCCTGGCCAAAACAATCCCGCCATGACAATGACCTAGCTTCTGGTCTGATTGACTTTGCACATGTTTTCCGTGGCCTGCTTGATAGGCCAATATCATCACGGTCTGATGCTCGACGATTTCTTTTCTCCCTCTCTTTTTTCTCAATGCATAGCTCCGGCGTTGGGAGGTCATTACGGATATGGCGCAAGGTGGAGCCGAGGGAAAGACTGCCTTCATAAAGATGAGCTGCTTGCTGCTCACATGAATAAACATCAAAACGCTCCGAATCAATACCATGACAACAAGCATCCACTGCATCACCTGACCCGTCCTTATTTCTCTTCAGTTGACAAATCGTAATCCTGATCTGATTTCCTCTGACAAGATAACCAGAGGGCATGACATCAATATTCTGCGTTGTATTACCAAGCCTATGAAAGCGAACCAATCCTACCTTGACACCTGAACGACCGATGCTAAAGGAGTCCTGCCCCTCGTTTGCAGTCTACAGCGCACGAGCTATCCCAAAGCCCCAAGTCCCAAGTCCCGGGTATCCTGTATACCGACCCCCAAAATGACGCCTTTGTGGTCCGAAGATTGCTTAGAAATCGCCTTCGCCGAACAACTCGCCCGCTTCACGGCAGTATCTTGCTTCCCCTGCCCCTCCTCTACCACCGGTCTCGCTGGCCCAGCAGACGACGCTGGCATCGACCACACCACCTATCACGCCCTCGATTGCTCCGAGGACTGCCCATCCGATGGTTGCTGCTATCAATCCGACAATGTAGGCGTAGAGGCTTCCCTTGAAGCCACCACCGGGGAGTTGCACGGTCCGGGCGGTCTTGACCCAGCCGCCGAACCCGAGCGCAAACGACATGATGAATCGCGTAGCGTGTAACAGCAACTTGGCCAGGCGATATGGTATCAACGCTGACCCGGACGATGTGGCAAAAGCCGAAGGGTTCAAGGTGGTTGTCGGTGAAGTCTTGGAGACAAAGTGCAGCTGCGAAAGACCACGTGCGCTTATACTGAGTGGTTGCGAATGGATTGCAGCATATGTGAGAGTCAAAGGGTTCGTGAGAGCGGCAAGGGATGTCGGAACCATGGAAAAGGCGCACAATGTGACAAAGCTGGCAACTCGGCGAGGGAGAATGATCAATGGCAGACGGATCAGCAGGGAAACGAAGGTCGAAAGGCAGATGGTGCCGAGCATGGGGCCCGCGGCGTGAAAGAATGAAGCCTTGACCACGGCTGTAGAAGAGGGCGCTGGGACGCTCAGCCGGTGGAAATACCATTGTGAGACGGTTGCAGCTGTGGTTGCGCGTTGGACTCCAGCGATGACACCGAGTGACCACAAATAGACAAAGGCAAAGTAGAAGCCTAGCCACCAGGTATTGATGTCGATAATGAAGGTCTGAACCTTGGAAAGGTGACCTCCAAGGAACAGTCTCGTAAACATGCCCATCCAGATCCAAGTAAAGCACACGACTGCACCTAGAGTACCGAAGCCCATCAGTGTCAGAGCAGGAGATGCGGTGACGATGCGGCATGCGAACTCAAGGATGCCAATAGCCTTTCCCAACGAGTGCCGGCCCTTGTAGATGGAATATACCCAGACACATGCGGTCAGCGCAGGGATGAAGGAGAGCCAGCGCATCGCCCTGTCTTGAATGCTGTTTCCACTCCACGCGCCCTTGTAACTCGAGACGAAGGGGTATATGGAGAAGGAAAACAAAATGACAGGCACGGCGACGAGCATTCCAAAGACCAAAACACGCACATACTCGCGCAGAAGTGCAAGCCATATCATGGCAACTATAACGGTAATGACAGTATCCCACAAGAGAAGGTTTATTGAAGACATCAATGCCGAGTAAATGGTATCACCCAGGGGCTTGTTTGACGTGGGCGTCGTTGTGTGAAACCAGACCAGGACGAAAGTGGCGAACATTGCAAAGATGGAGATTTTGTACAACGAAGCCCAGAAAAGGTCGTGCTGCGGTGGTTCCGGGGCAGGGAGGACGACTGTAGGCGGTACACTTTCTTGGTCAGGACTTGGTGGACGCGGGTGTGCGAAAGCGGCTTCTGGATCCGTCTCTCGGGGAATCATTGTTGATCGTGACGGAGGTACTGCAGAATAAGGGGGAGAGTTGAAGAAACGCTGCACAGCCGGAGGCTTGTCTTCGTAGTCATTTTCAATGTTGGCATAATCTTCAGGGTCTTCTTGAACTGTAGAAGCCAACTCGACATCGACCAGTCTTCCTCTACCCTTGCTGCTTGTACTTGGCATACTGGCTTCTGATTCCGGTGCGGATTCTGTTCTTCGATTGAATGTAGGTGATGCTACAGGACCTCTTGTAAAGGGCAGGCTCTCCGACTGAGCGTCATCCTGGCTATGGCGATGGTCACCGTCATCATTCACGTTGTCGTGATAATCATCTTCAACCTCGGAGGAGTCAGTGAGATGGCTGGGACCAAAGTTTCGCCTCGATCGTTGTACAGCGAGATAATCTGCCAAGTCACGCTCATGCTGAACTTCATCGTCCTCTTGCTCGAAACCCTCGTCGGTACTGAATAACGGGACATCTGCGTCTATGGGCCGGCGTGACGCAAATGGAAAGCGAGATAGATAAGAGCCGGAGGGCTGGTACGGATTGCCCATGGTTGGACGTTGAACGTATCGTGATCGGGAGGCTGAGGCCAGGCGTCGACGGTCGAGAGGAGTGCGGTTTCGACTTTCTGACCTTTGTTCTTGTTGATTGCTGGGGAGATTCGTCTGCGACTGGGCGAGGAAACGTGAGGCATCTGTTTGCGCATGAGTGGTCAGTCACGCGACAATAAAACCAAGTGATGGCTTGACCCAAGCAAGACTCACATTCGGAGAACATGATGGTTTCAAGGCACAGTGGCCCTGCCTAAGATGGAATGACGATACGACGACACTGGTTGAAAGGCAGACGATTTACGAGGTTTGTGTTATGGAAGTGGGAGAAGCAAGAGAGGCACGAGTGGATGGCGTAGTCTCAAGTCTGGGGTTGGCGATAAGGCGTTTCACGGCGTTGAACCGTCGATCCGGAGGAGGCTTTGGAGTCCGTGAGCGGTGTGAGATGTGCAGATGGTTGCAGTGAATGATGGCTAGGTGAGCTCTAGATGTTGTTATGCTAGGATTATAGCAGCTCAGGTTGCTTCGACAATGAGTAGACGTGCAATGACTCAGGCACCAACACAGGGCGAGCTCTAGACGGACGGCGGTCGTGGTACGCTGGTACAGTAAGGCACCTTAGTTGCAATGACGAAACCGGACCAATGAAGCTCGTGACCACTACTTGACCGCGTGCGAGACAGAGATGCAGAAGAGTGCGTGCGTATACCTGATAGAATACTGTAGAAGTCTTGGACGTGATGAAGACGGTACACCTTTGTCTTTGTTCAATCATCAGTCGTACAGTAAAAGATGGTTGGAGATAACAATGGCATTGATGCGCCGGAAGCCGCCAAAGGCCGCACTGACCGCTTTGGCCATACCTTACCTAGCGTGAGGTGCCTAGGTAGTAGAGCTATAGTGCCAAGAACGGCCGTGTCGGGGGTTTGCACGCGGACCCATCTATAAACCGACGTCAGGTGTCCAAAGTAAGGTAGGTATTCGCGGGGATTCAAACACGAAACACAACGCTCGACCTCGCAAGCTCGCACGTCGATTATAATTCGACATGACCAGAAGATAGCAAGCACTTTTGTGAAATACACAAGTCAAACCCGCCAGTCACCAGTGCTATTCCCAATCTCGGTCTCTGGTCAAGGCTTCATCGCAAGCATGCCTCAAGCTCAAGAAGAGCAGGCCGAAGAGCAAGGCTTCTGGACTCAAAATGTGCGGCAGATTGTGCAGATGGTCGCCATCTTTGTCATTGTTCAGATTGGCATCAAACAATTCATGGGAGGTAAAGAGCAGGATAAGGCTTCGATTCCCACATTTACTCCTGGCGCCGGCTTGCAAAATAATAATGCTGCTGCTGCAATCAGCGCTATCCCCGAGACTATCATGCCACTATGGCCATCCAACACGTCGCTCGATATCAACATGTACATCTCCCCTTCCGTCGCCATGCCCGCCCTGAGGTCCATGCCTGCCGAGTCTTTGGTGGTTGAAGAGAAGGCTTTCCGGTTTGGCGATTACAAGGACAAGCGCGATATCAGCGTCGTCGTTGACGTGCCAAAGGCAGTCCAGGAGAACGGTACCCTTTGGGCCCACCTCTACATTGCTCACTCTGGCTCCATCCTTGATCCCACTCAGCCTGGCTATGACGTCTCCAAGGCCTACCGTGTTTCTCGTCCATTGACTCAATATCTTGCCAAGAAGAAAGTTGCAAAGACGAGGAATCTGTTGTCTGCCTCGGATGGTGCCGAACAAGTCGAGGAAGAGGTTGACACGACCGGACCTATCATCACCTCTCATTACCACCCAAACTTCACCCTCTCCTTCATCCCGGACTCTGGCAACATGAATTATCCTCAGCTGCATCCTGCGACACGCCAGTTTGTCCACCTCGAGCGATCTGGAGCTCGCGACGAGACTGGAACCAAAGCATGGTACTACCCAGTTCTCTACCTCAATACTTTCTGGCAGCTTCGCACACACATGACCGAGCTCAGCTCCACCGTCACGAAACTGCCTTTGAACATTCACCTCAACAACGACGCCAATTGGAAGTTTAACATTCTGGCCTCCATGGATGAAGGCATGAAAGAGACTGCCCGCAAAGCAGCTCAAGGTCAGTCCACTCCCGGCGGTGGCGACGGTTCCGAATTTGAGATGATCAAGGAAGTGATCCTCGACTCGAACATTTACCTCCTCGCCACCACCGGTGTAGTCTCACTTTTGCACATGTTTTTCGAAATGCTGGCCTTCAAGAATGACGTCTCGCACTGGCGTAAAAAGAAGGACAATATCGGCACCTCTGTCCGCACAATCCTGGCAAACGTCGTCATGCAAACCATCATCTTCTTGTATCTCATGGACAACAACGAACGCACCTCTTATATGATTCTCTTCGGCCAAGCCATGGGCATCGCCATCGAAGCCTGGAAAATCACAAAGTGCACCAACGTGCGCATCCGTGAGGCTCCCAATTCAATAATCCCCTACCGCATCGTACTGGAAGATAAACACAAACTCTCCGACGTCGAACTCAAAACGCAAGAATACGACCAAATCGCCTTCAAATACCTCTACCTCGTCGCCATCCCCCTGCTGCTCGCCTACGCCGTCTACTCCCTCCTCTACGACACGCACAAATCCTGGTACTCGTTCATCATCGCCACCCTCGTCGGCTCCGTCTACGCCTACGGCTTCCTAATGATGGTCCCCTCCCTCTACATAAATTACCGACTCAAATCCGTCGCCCACATGCCCGCAAAAGCAATGACGTACAAATTCCTCAACACCTTCATCGACGACCTCTTCGCCTTCACCATCAAAATGCCCACGCTTCACCGCCTCGCCACCCTCCGCGACGACGTCATCTTCTTCGTCTACATCTACCAGGCCTGGAAATACAAGGTCGATTACACACGCGTCAACGAGTTCGGCCAGGGCGGAGACGACGAGGAGCTCGAGGAGAGAATCGCTAATCAGCCCCTCAAGGCTGTCGCGGATGCTGATGCGACTGTCAAGGAGGGTGAGGATATCAAGGCCCCTGAGGTTAAACTCAATGTCAATGTCACCAAAGGCGCCAAGACGAGCGGTGCTAGCAAGGGAAGCGCTAAGAAGAGGAAGTGAGGCATGACGAGGGTGTCCGTCTACAGTACCTAGGTAGCCGATTTGGAAATGGCAAATTGCGTGGTCTGAACAAGGCATTGAAGAGAGAATAGACAAAAGATAGAGATTCAGATGGAAGTGGTGGAGAGAAGGAAATATATGATCGAATATGAGTGTATCTACCTGCCTTATCTGCCTTATCTGCCTTACCTGCCTTACCTGCCTTACCTCATCCCACTTCATCCCACATCATCACAAAATCTACAGCAAGCAGACCACTCAACAGAACAAGATGCCGATATAGCAGGAAAAGGCAGGTTTTTTATTTTGTTTCGATGGTGTGGATGTAATAATGAAAAGACGTCGAACCCTCCTTCCTGTTTCACGTCTCGCCATCGCTTCGCTTCAAGCGCTTGATTCACTACCTTCCTTATCGAATACTATAAATTCCAATCGAACTTTATCGCCTGGGAGGGTTGGAAATACAATCAATAGCTTTCGCTTTCGCCTCGCCTCGCTTCTTGACTTCTTCTCGCAGACGGCCTGGTCTGACCTTGCCTGACCTTGCCTTTCCCGCCAAACCGACCGAGTCCCGAGTTTACGATCCCTTTTGAAATTTGCGCCGTGCCGTGTGCCTTCATGCTTTCATACGGGAAAAAAAAGTGCCGTGCCATGCCATGCCATGCCGTCCTTTCCACGCATCGATGGTTTGAGCGTGTCTTTCTAGTATAATTTCTCGATTCGGTACCCGCCCACCTGAGCTCAGCTCATGCGGACTCGGCGGCGGCACTGGCGCCACGACCGCCTCTGCTGGCACCGTTGACACCTCCGCGAGGCACGAAACCTCCGCGGCCACCGCCGAAGCCTCTGCCGCGACCACCGAAGCCTCTTCCGCGTCCGCGACCGCGATAGCCGCCGCGACCGAATCCCGTGTCGACGCTTCCCTGACCAAAGGTCTCGAAGTTCTTGGTGCGTTCTTCACGTCTGAACTCTTGACCGCCGAACTTCTTGCCATCCTCTTGGGCTGCATTTCTGTCCTTCAATTCCGAGGAAATGTTGTCGAAGAATGAAGTCGTCTTGTTGTAGGTAGCCGCAGGGATGACTACATCCTCCTCCTTTGCGCCGTTGGTCTCGCCATCAAGAGGGTTCTTGTTGTCACCATCCACCTCTGCAGCAGGTGTTCCGAGTGGAGAACCAGTTGCAATCGCCTCCTTAACCAAGTCCTGCTTGTTGAACTTGGCATTGCTACCTTCGAAATCGAAATCGGTGGTAGGCACCTCAACCTTGGTCTGCTCGCGTGTGCTGGGTCGTCTTCCACCACGACCACCACGGTGGGCAGGAGCAAAGCCGCCAGGTCCAGGCTGACGCGGATGTCTGGTATTATCGCTGGTGCGCATCTCACCGACCTTCTTTGTCAGGTTGTCGACAGAGTCCTGACCACCCTGAACCGGGCCGAGCTTGGCCATTGCAGCGGCGACTGCAGCGGCAGCGGCTTGTGTGGCGCTTTGTTGTTGATTTCCAGCGGCGGGCTGTGCTGCCTGGGCGTTTCCAGGTCTGGCCTGCATTGCAGCTGCCCTCACGTTCGGACTTGGCAGAGGGACTGCGACGCGATTGTTTCTGGGTCCAGTGGGTGCTAGCTTTTGCTGTGGTTGTGCAGGTGCGGTGGCGGCTGCGACATCCGGCTTGGACTCAACAGGCGGAGGTGGAGCGCTTGCGGCAGGAGTTTGTGCGGGTGCAGCTGGCTTACTCTCGAGCTCAGAGGGGGGAGCTGGACGTGCTGCATCCTGAGCTGGGGTACCCTGCTGCTGTTCAAGGCCTGGAGTCTTCTGCTGATTCTGATTTTGCAGACCAGGTGGGCCTATCGGCTGTGGCGGTCCTGGGAAAGCACCATGGGGACCTTGAGGGAAACCTTGTGGCCCTTGTCCAGGTGGAAACCAGCCAGGTGGTGGAGGGCCATATTGCATACCATAGCCCGGGGGAGCGCCCGGGGCACCAGGAAAGCCGTGTGGACCGCCAGGGGGCGCGAATCGAGCGTTCTGATTAGGGGGAGGCGGGTAACCGTATGGGGGAAAAGGTGGAGGTTGAGGGCCTCGCCATTGTTGACCCTGAGGAGGCTGTTGGAAAGCTTGCTGTTGTTGCTGAGGTTGTTGAGGTCCGGCACCTGGGGCACCAGGATGTGGTCGTGCAGCCTGTTGATGTCTCTGGTCAGCATATCGCACAAGGCAGAGAACGATATCAGATGAGATTGGTAAAGCAATTCTCAGAAGGAAGGCAACGGAAAGTATCCACATGGGGTTTGCGCTCTCGGACATGAATAATGATTTACATCCGTAAGTGTTTCATCACTGAAGGGGCAGGTGCTGGTGCAGGTATGAGGACAAAGACAGACATACTCCAAGAATCGCAGGGTCGTTGGGCATTTGTGGAGCTTGTTGGGGTTTGTTCTCCTTCGGCGGCTCGACAATGGTCAAGTCCTTGACATCACTGCCCCGAAAGACAATGTAGTCGTAGATCTGTTCATTGGGAGGGATCTCCTGCTCAGGGTCGCCGCCACGTCTTCCCTCTGTGCCATACGACTTTACTTGTTCTAGCGCAACCGTCGAAGTCTCGGAATTGATTTCGTGGAGGGTGCCGACATATCTAGAGTGCATCAATCAGCTTGTGCGACTTTGTAGTCGACGAAGACAGCTTGTCTCGCTCACTTGATGTCACTCTTTGAGATGAGGGAGATGCGGGATCTGCCTATGTCAGCTGGATGAAGTATTTACAGCAGCTCGACCGACAAACCCGATGAATTCGGACATGTTGCGCAACGTATGGGTGGGTAGGAAAATGTTATGTAAGGAAGGGATGAGAGCATGGATTGTGGAGCGTGTTCAACTCTTGGACGCACCTGTTTGCCGAGTCAGCTCTGTACCAAGCTTCTTCCTTCTGGGGAAAGCAACCGACCTTTAACCGACCATTCACCTCGTGCTCCTCATCAGTGAGTGGAGCTAAGATAAACTCTTGTAATGTTTGCTGCTTCGAATCGAACTTAGTTTTTGATTCATAATGGAACAAGTTCATTTAACCGATGACGCAACTACTCTATATAACCAACTCGACGCTTATGATTGGGACAACGATACCGAATTCCAAGGCGGTCTCCGAGCCATCCTGAGCAGCGCCACCCCAGACCAAGCCCCCCGTCTGATAATAAGAGCAAGATGCTACTTTTTCGCAAGGTGACCATCTCTCATTCCCCTCCTCTGATACGGATTCCACTAAAACTGGACTAGAAAGTTCGGCAAGCCAGTCGATTTCCAAGGATATTTGAACTGGACAATGGCCCAAAGCATCAACCCACCTGAAGCGACGACGACCCTGTCTCAAGAACAGCCAAACCAATCACAAGTACCTGCACCTCAAGAATCGTCGCCTCAAGCAGCAGATCCAATGGGCAGTGCTCCGCCACCAGCTTCATTTGCAGAGATCTGTGAACTGATAGCCGAAGGCAAACCCATCCCCGGTATCAAGGATATTCCGGATACCGTTCTGGAAGGACAGGCTACTCCCGCTCAGGCTCCTAGACGTAAGAAGCCTTGGGAGAAAGATGCTGCTTCTACTCCGGTGTCGCTTGCTGCTCCGGCAGCGCCTCCTTGGGCCAGGGCGAGCTGATCTTCTCAACATATTGCATCTTTTCGACTAGTGAAAGGTCAAAGTCATGACTTTCCTTCTTCCTGTCCGTCTGTGCAATATATACCCGTATTTCGAGGGCATGGTTTCTAAGGCCTCTGTTATGCGATTGTACGATTCACTATGCATGTTCCCATCATGGCTGTTGCTTCTCTATCCAAACGAAGCGGCAGGCCATTTTCAGCTCCAGCCGGCCGCTGAATGGTCTTCCTCAATACAGACAAGCCGATCTAATGTGTCAGTACAGCTCTAAGGAAGACATCAATGGAACCCCTTAGCCATTCAGTATTTGGTGTACCCCTTGCTGTTGCTCAAGTACAAGAAGATAAGGCACTTTATACTCGGACATCAGATTCTGTCAAACAAAAGACGAGTCTATTGTCAATGATGCTTGTGCTACTTACTCTTCGGGAGACACTTGAAATCAAGATGGACTTGTAGCATCGGCGTAGATATACTTCAGGAGAGCATACGGAGTGAAAATTATATAGAAAGTGATTCTTGATATTAGAACACATGATCGCCAGTGCAGGTATCGACATCCCAAGATCACGAATAATGCAACAAGCTAAATCTTCACATCCAATCAAATTGGAAAGGCACAATTCCAATCCACCAAAAGGCTGGACATGAGTTCGGTCACAAAATAGCATCCAAAACCTTATCCTGCAGCCTGTTAAGCTGCCCCTTCATCAATCGAACCGTCATATCCAACGCCATAAATTTGCTCTTCCAATCCACATCATCCGCCGCCTTCCCCCTCACACTATCCGAAATCCGCACAGCCTTCGCCTCGGCATCTTCTGCATCCACGACTCGAGGCACCAATTCGAGTCCCACGACCATGAATCTGCCGCCCACGCCTCCAAAGCCCAGATTCCAACTGACGTCGAATCTCTCGATTGTGTGTTCGGCTCTGTCGTCCGGACCTAGTTTCTCGGTGGGGGAGCCATCAGGGCCAATGGCGAAGCGGTGAACGACTATCTCCTTTTCTCGACACGGCTTTCCGGCCTCGAAACCGAGTTGGGACGAGACTCCTAGCCAACTGGCGGCCGCCATGCGCAGTGCATCGTCGGCTTTGTTTTCAGTGTCCTCTCGAGGTACTTCTAGGCGGGAGAGTATGGCTGTGGCGAGGCGTTTTGCTTCGTCTGCTAGGATGCGCTCTCTACGACCTGACATGGAAGCTCGGAGAAGATCGGCCGCTAGAATGCGGCGAAGAGCCTCGTACGCGAATCCTGGGCCTGAATGTTGCGTGCTGCGATTGTCGATGGATGAGTGGACTTCAGCGCCTTCGTAGTCGCCGTCATCCTCCATGGTTTCATCTGCATCGTTTTGCCAACCTCCATAGCGTTGGGCGTGGCCCGCGTGACTGTTATTCGTATCATTGAATTCGCCATTAAGAAGCACCGTCGGAGTTGCAAGGCGGATTGGCCCGCCAGTATGCTGAGGTACTTGAACTTGCAGACGTTCCGGTCTCTCACTTGTTCCCGGTGCATTGTCGGGCTCCCTGCGATTCGTGCTCGTCATGTAAGTGTTTGGCCGTAGCAAGGGAGATCTATCTTCATGTACTGGAGTCAATGCAACGGTAGAAGTGGCTCGCTGACTCGACGGCGTCCTCTCGGTGTTTGGATCAGCAGGGAACGTCGAAAATGGCCCATCCTGAACAGTCCGGTTGACAGGCGGTCTGCCTCTTAGCTTTGAACCGCCCGAGGCACTGCTGGGCCATGCGGAAGATACTGCTGGGCCATGTCTCCTTCGTGATCTGGTTTTGTTGCCGGAGACAGTTATAGCAGACCTAGGTTCTTCGAAGACAGACGAAGATCTTCTGGGCTCAATTGCAGACATAGGATATGGTGTCGTGAGTGTGTCTTGTTGACCGGAATAATGCCACTGCAAATTGTGAGGTGGTCTAGCTGTGATTGCAGAGTGAGGGGCCATAGGCCTTTGCGCGACGCCACCCGGTGTCACAGCGGAAGCAACTTGCCAAGGGTCTTGAGTGAGATGCTCGCCTCGGCCGTTTGCGCGCAAAGGTATAGCACTTGCAGGATGAGCTGACTGTGGCTCTGCATACAAGGTTTGACCCTCAAAAGTGAACGAGGTGGTAAGCAACGGTCGCTTTGGAACTGCTGGCTCATCATCAGGGGATTCATTCCGCTTTCTTCCACGTTTGGGCCTGAATGATGGATCCAAAGCACGAATTGCCAGGTCTTCCTCTGCTGGCACTCCGTCTCGCCCTTGAGACGGGAAAGGGTCGTGAGCGGGCGGTAATTCGACAAAATAGCTATGCCGCTTTCCAAGCAAATACTCAAAGAAAGCATCGACATGCATTGCACGCATCCACCGCTGTGAGGTGACTTAGCAAAGCTACAAAGCACGATGTTGGTCAGGACATCCTACCTTCAGCCTCACAGAATACTGCTGAACCTTTTGCACACTCCCGCCTTTCTCGGCTGACGGAGGCTCAACTCCAAGGTCCAGTGCCAGCTGGGCCCACGTCTTAATCTCCTTGATATCAAACTTTTGAATAAGCTCCCAAAGAGTATATATGGCAAAGTCTTTGCCATCACTGCGCGGCGGGCTTCTAAATATGCGCTTCAATTCCGAAGTTTCGATGTCAAGTGGGAAGTGAGGATTGCAATACAGGATGAATTGGGCGTAAGCATCTGCTATTGTATCATCAGATACCTCCTTGGCCGGAAGGGCTCTCTGATATCGTGCTGGAAGCGGGCCAGCATCTACAGGTCGCAGGGTAGAGAATCGAGGCGAGGTGGGCCTTGCGTCTGGTGATGCTGACATGATTTCAATTCGACAATTAAATCACGTAGCAGTGACTCGTGATTGATTCAGTAGAAACAATTATCCCAGACACTTGTAACAGTGCTTGGTCAGAGCTCGGGAGATGTACTCTAGTGTGCTGTTCGTGCAAGTACAGCTCTTATAAGGCAGTCTTTGGCTACGAATGTTTGCTGACCTGGGGAGCATAGCTCTTACAACAACGACAGCGATGCAGATTTCTGCCCTGCACTGGACGCCGGCAATGCCAGCCCGCTGTGGGTGGAGTCGACGACTCGTGAGATATCTTTTGCTATTAGGAAGCGGTCGGTAGTTGTCGAGCAATAATTCTTTTAGCCAGCATTAAGACGTCACAAAGTGTTGAATATAAGCTCAATTAGCAGAAAAGAGCAAGGGAAAAAAGGGGTCAGTCGTTCACATGCATGAGCTTTGGACCACGCGCCAGGCCGAGATGTGGGGTAAGCTTAACCCCCAAGCTATTTGACGTAGCTTACAACCTCGGCTTATCGCCTCGATGTAATTGAGCTCCGAGGTGGCTGATGCTATCAACCCTCGGCGACTCATTCTCGTTCACGGTAAACATATCCCCTTAAAGACTCGATATCCTTGTCTGGGGATCTGGAGATCTTTTTTCTCTGCACGGACACTTACTGTTAAAGACCTCTTCTGCTGCCTCGACTCCCTGACAGCGACTGACGAGCTAGCTCTACAAACATCACCTTCCAACATGTCTCAATCAACAACGACAAAGGCAGCCCAGGAGGCTTTGGAATCTACCTCGAGCACGCCTTCATCGACGACTGCCCAGCAGTCAGACAATGTCGCGCATGCGCTGGCCGGAGCCGGCGGTGGTCTCCTCTCCATGGCGCTGACCTACCCCTTGATCACCCTGTCCACGCGCGCCCAAGTCGAGTCCAAAAAATCCGACACCAACACCTTGGCAGCCGCTCGCAAGATTCTCGCGCGAGAAGGCGTCCGCGGTCTGTATGCCGGGTTGGAATCCGCTCTGTTCGGTATCACCGTGACTAATTTTGTCTATTACTATTGGTACGAATGGACTCGGGCCTTCTTCCTCAAGGCCGCCAGAACTGCCAATAGATTCGATGGCAAACTCACTACGCTTGAGAGTATGGCTGCGGGCGCTATCGCTGGCAGCTTTACTGTGTTGATGACGAACCCGATCTGGGTTGTTAACACGCGTATGACCGCTCGCAAATCCGAGAGCAATGAGGGTGTGCTCCCTGGTGCTGAGGGAGCGGCCAAGAAGAAGGCCGCCCCCTCTACTATCGGTACTCTTTTGAGCATCATCAAGGATGAGGGTCCAACTAGACTGTTTGCCGGTGTATTGCCTGCGTTAGTGCTGGTCATCAACCCTATTCTGCAATACACCATCTTTGAGCAGACAAAGAATCTTTTGGAGAAGAGAAGGAGAGTCACACCGACTGACAGCTTCTACCTCGGTGCACTGGGCAAGCTGCTGGCTACTTCCATTACTTACCCATACATTACCGTGAAGAGCAGGGCACACGTCGCCAGTGGTGAAGGCTCAAAGGAGGGCATGATGAGCAGCTTCTCGCGCATCTTGAAGGAAGAGGGCTGGGCTGGTCTTTACGGAGGTGAGTCTTTGATTTGCGCTTTGACATGCCATGCACCTAGTATTTCATGACTGACTGTATTGAATTAGGAATCGGTCCAAAGGTCACTCAGAGCGTCATCACGGCCGCTTTCCTCTTTGCCTTCAAGGATGCCTTGTACGGCATGACAATCAAGGCACGCAGGTCTATTGCCGACAAGAAGCTATAAAGGGCCAGAGTAGGTACTTGTTTGGGCCAGCGTTACAGGATTCAGCTCAGAAGGCGAAGATACCTTGTCTAATGTTGGCGGATGATCGAGATTGAAATTCATTCTCAGGAATGAAATTGGGAAAGGAAGGCCAGATTCAGGTCATGTTGTTGCTTTGTGACCTCTGAAATTTGCTTGTTTTTGTCTTGTAACTTTATATGATTGAATGTCAAGGGCGCATGGGCATGGATATCATACTTTCTCCTTATTGGCAATTTCAAGGCATCGTCATGAGTATGGAAAGTGGCGCATTAGGGAAAGTAAAAAGGTCGACGGAAGCCTCAGGCGGCGAAAAACAAGTCGAGAGGGTATCTTAACGAACTCTATGGAGATCAGCCAAAAAAAAAAAAAAATAGTCGATGCAATTAACAACGTGGTGCGCTCCTGGTATCTTGTCTCGAGCCTCTATCTCTGCCTAATGCCATCAGTATCCTGGGTAGTTTCTGTGGCGGTAGTGGCGCTCTGTTTCTGGTCATTCAAAAGTGGAATATCATCAACGCTCTGACTGCGAGAATGGTCGGCTTTGAGCTGGACGGTCGAAGGCTCTGCTCCAGGAGTTGGGAGTGAATCGAAGACAGCCTTGCCGTCAGGTGTGGCCTGCCATTTGGCGACTTCCTTCCTGAGGGAGTTCAATTCTTTTTCCATGCGTTTACCAAAGACATCAATGTAGAAAGTGGCGCCGTTGTATGTGGCCCAGGTAAAGACGGCCATCAAGAATGCAGTACTGGCCCATCGGTACCAGAACCAGATTGGGCAAGGGATCATGGTGACCAAAGCATAAACGTATTGAATGACCATGAAGGCAGGCTCCTGCAAGACTTCGGGCAGTGAAAGTACCATTCTGCCAAGGGCATTCTTCGCATATGATTTACGAAGCCAAGTGAATGAGGTTGGTCTGCCTAGTGGGTTGTTAGTGTTGAGGGAAATGAGGGCAGAATAGTTGCAGTATGGACTTGCCTGCAGCGATCTTCTCACGTCTCCTAACAGTGATCAGGAAGTGATAGCCGAGCTGCCAAACAGCATATGGAATAGTAGACCAAAGTATCATGTTTCCGAGTGAGTAATGCTCTGGGCTTCCTTTTGCTGAGAACCTGATGCTGTGAACGGCAGGGAATTGTTGTAGTTGGAGATCTGGAGGCATCAAATGGACAATGCAGTGGAGTGTAGCGCATGGCATGATGTGGATGAACAGACTGGCTACTTTGTCCATGGAATGGAAGACCAGAGAGTTTCTCCATAGAACAATAGCGATGGCATTGTTGCCGAAAGCCAGGCAGTAAGTGCTGATAAACAGTCTCTTGCTGTTTGGGAAGAACCAAATGGCAAGAACAAGGAGCAGGTTGACGAAATAGCAGAGATCGGCCAAGAAGTAGTGATAGCCGATCTTGTGATATTTGTACCATCGGATGGGCATGAAGTAGGCGAGCTGGGCTGTGTACCAATAGTAGAAGTACTCGGGCCATGCGCCGATGAAGTAACCAGAAAGAAAGATGTTCAGGACACCAGCAATGAAGGACATTTTCTCCATGGCGGTGACCGTCTTCGCATCTTTCCATCGTTTGCCCATACGCTCTATGTTGTCTCGCATACGCTTCTTGTACTGCTCAAGCTGCTCATCGGCCGTGGGGACGACGCGTCGCCATTCTTCAACCACCTTTTCCTTGGCCGAGACACCAGTGGATCTCAGCTTCTGTTGCTGCTTGCGCACCTTCTCCCTGTTGACTGCGAAGGACTGCTGTAGACGTTCGAGACGCTGTGGCAGAGCCAAGTTCTCCAAAACATCAAACATGGTCAGACGATCCAGAGGCGGAAAGCCTTCATCATCGCCATCGCCATCGCTCATGCTGGTGTAAGAGTTCGTCCTGGATAGTCGTGCTTCAGGGGTAGTCGGGGATGATGATAAATAGGGTGAGGGCGGGACATCTTTTGAGGAAAGGTAATCCGTCTTTATCGGTAAGGAATCAACGACGGCAGCGTCGCTGGTAAGGGACAGCTCGGCCTTGTGTTCTGCTATATCGATTGGTTCAGACATGACGGACCAGGTCTCGGGCTAACGCGAGTGATAAGATACGGTAGCTAGTTGGACAGCAACAAGAAGTATGAGCGGAGACGTTGTTCAAGGGGGGGTTACTTAAACAATTTATGGAGACGACGATGATAATGCGAGGACTATGACACGGCTTGCATCGTCCGTCATGTGCCAGCTCGAGATAAGTAAAGAGAAGGTAAGGTACGAGTACTCGTAGCCTTGTCTCATGTCCAGAATAAATCCATCCGAGTCCATGTGTTTGACCGCCCGGACGTCATTGGCCTGTGCAATCACTCAATGGGATCGTCGTCCGGAAGAAACGACAAGACCGGGCCGAAGGCATTCAAACGCGCTCCGCGTAGAGCTCCGCGTACACTCATGAATCCGACGCGTCCTCTACCTTATCGATCAATAATAAGGTATCATATCAATAAAGTAGTTCAAGTCGACCTGTCGCAACTCGAACTGGCTGCGACCAGCCAGAGACAATCACCGGCCATGGGAAAACTCATTCGCCTCGAGTTGTTCAACTTCAAGTCTTACAAAGGCCATCATGTGCTACTCTTCAACGACTCATACTTTACATCCATCATTGGACCCAATGGCTCTGGCAAATCAAATTCCATGGACGCCATTTCCTTTGTCCTGGGCATCAAATCTTCTCATCTGCGATCCTCACATCTTCGCGACTTGGTCTACCGCGGTCGTGTGCTGAAACATTCGACAATTGCCGCCGACGGTACTGCCACCGAGGCTCCTCGGGCCGACAATGGCAATGGTCAGACCGCCCAAGGGGACACGCAGCCAGGTGCAGAGGAAGAAGGCGACACTCAAGCCAGCAGCCAACGTCAGGACCCCACTACTGCCTGGGTCATGGCTGTGTATGAAGATGACGCTGGAGATGAACAGGCCTGGAAGCGCTCCATCACCTCTACCGGCGCCTCAGAGTACCGCATCAACAATCGTACCGTCACTGCCAAGCAATACAACGAGGCCCTCGAAGCCGAAAACATCCTTATCAAGGCTCGCAACTTCCTCGTCTTCCAGGGTGATGTCGAAGCCATTGCCTCGCAGAGTTCCAAAGACCTCACCCGACTGATTGAGCAGATCAGTGGCAGTCTGGAGTACAAGGCCGACTATGACCGTCTCAGAGTCGAGGCTGAGAAGGCGGCAGAGGATCAGGCATTCAAACTCACCCAGCGTAGAGGCCTCAACTCGGAAATCAAGCAGTACAACGACCAAAAGAAGGAAGCCGACAACTACACTCGCAAGGCCGAAGAGCGCGATCAGGCCATTGTCACCCACATTCTGTGGAAGCTTTTCCACCTCCAACGTCTTGTCGAAGAATCAGAGGCCGACATTGGAAAGCATCAAGAGGAACTCAAGGAGCACAAGCGTAACCTGGAATCTTACGAAACAAGACTGGCCGACGCTCAGAAAGATCAAGCAAGAGTTGGACGTGAGGTCGGCAAGCTCGAGAGGAACATCAAGACCAAGCAAAGGGACGTCGAGGACAAAGAGAATGAGCTTCTCCCCATCAATGAGAAAATCTCCATCTCGAATAAGAGGCTCGCTGCTCTTCAGAAGCGCAATGCCGATGTTACAAAGGAGCGCGATGCTCAGTCCAAGAATGTCGAACAGTTGCAGAAGGACTTGTCCGTTGTACAAAGGGCCCAGAGCAAGTGGGAGGAGGAATGGCGACTCACCCAGCAGCAAGCCGGTCGTGAACTCAGTGACGCTGACCTGCAAGAGTATGCCCGCTTGCGTGGCGACGTCAATAGACGTACCGCACAGGATCAGATCAGAGTCGACAACCTCACCCGTCAAGTCAAGACCGATGAAGAGACTGTCGCAAGCTTGAAAAGCAAACTCGACTCGACCCAGAACCAGATATCGAAGCTCGAATCCGATCTAGCCGACCTACGCTCTCGCCGCGACGACATTACCTCTGCCTCCCGGTCCATAACACGTGACATTGATTCAAAGAAGAAGGACTTTAACACCATGACTTCTGAGAGGCTACGCGCTGCCCAAAACCACACGGAGCTCGAGGAGAAGCTCAACGAAGTCTTGCACAAGCTCAACGATGCCTCCGTCGCACAACGAGAGTCGGAGAAGGACATTCGTACGCGTGAGACCGTCGCAGCCATGAAGAGAATCTTTCCTGGTGTCCGCGGTCAATTGTGGACTCTCTGCAAGCCAAAGCAGAAAAAATACAATGTCGCTGTTAGCACTGTCCTCGGTCGCCATCATGACTCGATAGTCGTTGACATGGAGAAGACTGCAAAGGACTGCATCAACTACCTGAGGGATCAACGCGCTGGCCAGGCCACTTTTATTCCTCTTGATACCATCATGCACAAGCCACCGAATGCAAATCTGAAAGGTATGCATAGGGGTATGCGTCTAGCACTGGACACTATCGACTATGAAAGTGCTGTCGAGCGCGCTGTGTCTTACGCCTGCGGCAATAGTATTGTCTGCGACGATCTGCAGATTGCTCGCTACCTCTGCTACGAGAGGAACGTTGAAGCAAAAGCCGTCACCCTGGATGGCACCGTCATTCACAAGGGCGGTCTTATGACAGGTGGTCATGGATTCAACGATCAAAGAAATGCGCGCAAGTGGGACGATACCGAGCTCGAGAATCTGCGTCGCTTGAAGGACAAGTTCCTCGCCGATATTGCAGCCCTGCCCAAGGGCCACAGACGTCAGGCAGAGGAGGAGGCTCTCCAGGGCGAGCTCGCAGGCCTTGAATCTCGTCGTCAATATGCAGAGGACGAACTCAGGGCACTCAATGCGAATATCGAGAGCAAGCAGAGAGAGCTTAACTTCGCTCGGGGTCAGCTCGAGGACACACGTCCAAAATACGAGGAACAGTCACAGGGCTTGATCACGCTTCGGAGTCAGTTGGAAGAATTTGCCTCTTCAGTATCAGGAGTGGAAGATGAGATCTTCAGGGCGTTCTGTCAGAGATTAGGGTATCCCAACATCAGAGCATATGAGGCTCAGCAAGGTACCCTCCAACAAGAGGCTGCCCAGAGAAAGCTCGAGTTCACCACTCAACGAAGCAGGCTCGACAATCAATTGGCATTCGAGACACAACGCTTGCAGACGACCAAAGATCGCCTCACAAGACTCGAGAAGGATGCTGCAGATGCCCAGCAGACCATCTCAAACCTTGAGGCTGAGCGAGAAGCCTTGAACAGCGAACTTGATCAGCTCAATGGAGAGCTCGAACAAATGAACGAGCAATTGACTGCTCAAAAAGTGCGTCATGAGGAGAAGTCTGACAAGGTCAACGAGCAAAGGCGTGAGCTCCAGAAACGATCAAAGACCTTCGAATCCACCACCAAAGCCATCACTGCACTGCAGGAAGAGGTGCAGCGAGCGAGCTCAGATCGCTACTCGCTGCTTCGTAAATGCAGAATCGAAGAAATCAAGATACCCTTGACGAGCCAAAGCAGAAACCTAGAATCATTGCCACTGGACGGAGGACTTTCCACCGAAGATGCCGATCGCATGGATATTGACGATGAGCAAGACTCTCCCCGTGCAACTGAAGTCGAGGACTACGGTATCAAGGTGGATTTCTCTTCCCTAGAAGACGAGATCAAGCAAGACGACTCGGAGCAGTGCGAAGCCTCGCTCCAGGAATCAATCTCCACTCTACAATCCGAGCTCGACAAGATGGCACCAAACATGCGTGCCATTGAACGTCTAGAAGGCACCGAATCCCGTCTCAAATCGACGGACAACGAGTTCGAGGTTAGCCGCAAAGCAGCGAAGCGCGCAAAGGATCAATTCGACGACGTGAGAGAGAAACGTCACGACCTCTTCACCAAAGCCTACGAGCACATTGCAGGCCAAATCGATCAAGTCTACAAGGAACTAACCAGAACAGCCAGTTTCCCTCTCGGAGGCCAAGCGTACGTCTTCACTCCTCTCCTCCACTCAACACGTACACCCCCACTGACTCAACCCCCCCCCCAGCTACCTCGACCTAGAAGACACAGACGAGCCCTACCTCTCAGGCATAAAATACCACGCCATGCCCCCCCTCAAACGCTTCCGCGACATGGAACACCTCAGCGGCGGCGAAAAAACCATGGCCGCCCTAGCCCTCCTCTTCGCAATCCACACCTACGCTCCCTCTCCCTTTTTCGTTCTCGACGAGGTCGACGCCGCCCTCGACAACGCCAATACCGCTCGTCTGGCTAACTATGTCAAGGACCACGCTGGCCCTGGCATGCAGTTTGTTGTTATTTCACTTAAGACTGGCCTTTTTCAGAACTCGGAGACTCTGGTTGGCGTTATGAGGGATCAGGGCGTTAATTCTTCGAGGGCGTTGACGTTGGATTTGAGGAGGTATGCTGCTGCTTGATTTGCAGAGTGGTTTTTCTGCCTGCGGATAGCCAGGAGAGTGAAGGGGCATGTGCCTTACCTTGTGTTTGGGGTGTTGCTTTGTTTGGGTTTAGGGAGCAGAGCTTATGCAGATGCAGGCTGCGACTCAGGACTGGAAATGAGGGATGAGGCAATCGTCTCCAGTCGACTTGCGTCGAAGAGAGGGAGAGAATTAGTGATGTCCGGTTTTAGCAACACAGCATAGCACGGCAAAGTAAAACAATGACAGAATCTTCAAGCGATGCAAAATGACACGGATTCTCATTTATGGATATGAATATGAATAGCATACATGAAGGGTTAGGTTGTTACAAGCCCAAAGGTAACAGCATTACGGCAAGAAAGTGTACACCAAAAACAACAAGAAACTGCATGTTCGTCGAGAATCTGTCTGTCTGTGTGTCTGTCTGCTCTTCGTCCCTCCTCAATGGGTAACTTTTCTCGTCCTTTCATTCCCTTCTCAAAGACCAACTGAAAAAACACCCATGATGAAGAATTTTTGATCGTCTTCTCTTTCGAACCCCGTCACGTAATCATGTCAACAACTGCGGAAAGATTTTCTCATGCACGTGATTCACGTAACTGCGACTCTATTCCTTCCTGGTACCGAAGCCGCCACGTCTGTATGCGCCACCGGCCGAGGAGCCACCACGGCTAGGTGCGTCGCCGCCACGGCCGCCTGGAGGACGGTAAGCACCGCCAGCAGGAGACTCGCTGCGTTCGTCGTCACCACCGCGGGGACGGCTGCCTTGCCACCTACCAGCAGCAGCTGGAGGAGCTGTCGAAGGTGCGGCACCGGTGCTGGTGCTGGGGCTGCGGGCCGGGGCATCAGCGGTGGCACCGCCAGCACCGCGGAGGTGAGGTGGAACGTAACCGGAACGCTTAGGCGCCTCGGGAGTTGAGACACGCTCTTCGACTGGGGACGATGCAACGGCAGGTGCGGCGGCAGGAGCAGCTGCTGGAGCTCCATTGGATTCTGGGAGAGGAGTACCCGCCAGCCTGGCTGCCTCGCGCTCACGCCATGTGGGCTTACCGCCAGCAAGGTTAAGACGAGGTGGTCCGCGGGCAGGCTCGGTGGTGGGCGAGGCGGCGGCGGCCCTTTCGGGAGCACGCTCGAAAGTTCGGGGTGCAGCTGCTGGACCGGCTTTGCGCTCTGCACGGCGGCGTTCGGCCTCCTCTTCGCGCTCGCGCTGTTTTTGGGCTTGAGCGGCTGCCTCTCTGTGATTGTTGTTAGCTTCATAATCAGATCGTAGGCGATCGCAGGGCAGAACGTACTCTCTTTGCTTCACCCTCTCGGCCTTGTCCTTCTCCATCCTCTCTCTCTTCTCAGCCTCGGCTCTGTCCTTCTCCTCTGCCTCGGCTGCCTCCCTCTCTTCTTCCTCGCGTGCTCTGCGCTCGGCTTCCTCGGCTTCCTTTCTTTCCCTGAGGATTCTCTCCTTGACCTCCTTACGGCGCTGGTCCATCTTTTGGTTGAGCTCACGCTCAGCAGTCTTCCTGCGCTTTTCAAATTCGGCATGACGCTGGTCGGTGACGGTACGCTTAAAGTTCTCGTAAGATGGTACAAGACGGCTGAGACGGTGCTTGAGTGCGACATTCTCCTTGTGCTTGGCCTCGGCCTCACGAAGAGTCTCGTTCTTTGTTTTCTCGTATGCAGCCAAGTCACGCTCGCGCTGGGCGGCGTAGTCCCCAGGAAGGTGCTTGATCTCCTCCTTGCGGTATGCGCGCTCCAGGTGGTCGATTCTCTTGGCGGTGATCTTGAGCTTGTCGCCAATCTCGTTCTTCTCCTTCTCCAGAGCTTGCAATTTGATCATGCGGATACGGCCAGTATCAAGTTCGTTGATGTCGTATGATGTGATATCAACACCCTTAACACCCTGCTGGAGCTCCTTGAGTTGCTTCTCAATCTCCTCCCTCTGTACACGCTGTTGCTCGGCCTTGAGACGACGTTGCTCACGGTCCCGTTGCTCCTCGGCAAGACGCTGGACCTCAGCCTCTTGCAGCTTTTGTTGACGAAGGCGCTTCTGCGTGGCTTCCTCGCGCTCCTTGAGTGCAATAGCATTGGCGGCAGTCTCCTTCTTCTTCTGAATGACTTCACGGCGAGCGATGGTTTCCTGGTGCTCTTGCTCGGCTCCAGCTTCAGTGCGCTTGAGGGCAGCAAGCTTGGCCTTTTGGCGATCTTCGTTGAAAGTTGGATCAACGTATTGGCATGTGATGTACAAAGCCTTTGACAGACGAGTGAGCTGTGTGCGTACAATCTCTGCGGGAGTGCTCTGGAGCTGTTGCACAGAGGTCTCGTTACTTGTGGAGCCAGCACCAGAGCCGGGGTGCAGAGCGCGGGCGGACGAGAAGACGTCAGTGTCAAAGGTCAGGACACCAGTGGCGTGATCAATGCGAATGGCAAGATCACCCTTCTTGCAACCGTTCATGATGAACTTCTCGATCATGGCAGAAGACATCTGGAATGGGTCGGGGAATTGAGCAAGCTCGAGAACGAAACCAAGCTCGACAGTCTCGTAGACCTGCGACAGCTGCTGGAACAGGCGAGTCAAGATGACCTGCTGAAGAGGCAGGACGTACTTCTTCATCTCCTCATCGGCACCAATCTTTGTGAGAATAGGCGAAATCTTCTTGCAGATGGACAGAGGGTGGAAATCGACCTCGAGGATGTTGTAGAGGTCGCGAATCTCAGGGCGGGCACGCTTGAGAAGACCCTTGCTGAGTGCGTCCTTGAAAAGAATGGCACGAGATGGGGCTTGGGACATACCAAGAAGGTTAGTCAGACGGGTGTTCTTGTTCTTCCTTGCCTCGTCGGTGTCGATAAGGGCACCACGAGAGCGAGACGTGCTGATGACTGGGATAGACAGAGCGGATAGAAGAACGAAGGAGGCAGCCTTGGTAAGGTCTGCCTCGCCAATGTTGGTTGGGTTGTCCTTCTTGCTGCCTTGACTGCCGGCAACGAGTGCAGAGGCTTGGCGGAGAAGAGTGTAATATCTGCTCCAGGCGGCGGCGTGGAAAAGGTAATTCTCGCTGACGAGGAATATACGGGCCAGCTTCTCGAAGTAGTTTGCCATCATCGAGTTCTTTGCAGGCCTCTTGCTGAGACTGAGCAGAGTGTGCGTGTCCTCGACACTCTTGAAAGCCTCCTGCCATAGCTCGAGCTCAACAGCAACGTTGAGCTGCTGGAATCTGGTGTCCAAGTGCCTCTGAAGGGTGTCTGGGTCGCTCAAGTTGATGGCGTGCATCTGAGACTGGTACTTGGCTGCATTCTGGAGATGGTTGCGAAGAAGCTCGCAAAGTCTTCGGAACTCGGTCTTCCTGGTGTAGCGGAGACAGAACTGGAAGGCCTGGTGGGTAGTGGTCTGGTACATGACCTCGAGTCTTGCATTATTCTTGAAGATGTCCAAGACGGTGCGGTACGTCTCCCAGAGGAACTTGAGCCATGGGGTGACAATGACACGATCGGTCCTGTCGCGGGACTGCTCGCCGGAGACAGTGGAAAGAAGGATAGACTCTGGCGTCTCAGAAGCCTCGAGATCACCGACATTGGCAAGGTCGTTGGTTGTCTCGGTGGCAGAAGAAACCTCGTCAGCCTTGGCCTGGGCCTCAGCAACCTTTTGCTCGGCAAGCTCGATGAAGCGGCGGAAGACGAGCTGCATATCGTGTTAACCATTACCCTTAACCTGCGCGTGGGAAGATTCGAAACTCACCTCGATAGTAGCAACATTTGTGTTCTGAGAGGTGTTCTTGTAGTTGTAAAGACCATCCTTGGCAGCCTTGCCCTTTCTCAACTCGACACAAAGCTCGATGAAAAGAAGCATAACCGGCTCCAACGAGGCGATGGTGCTGTTTCGCGTGCGCTTCGATGTGACATGTTCGTGAAGAATAGACAGAGCAGCCTGCTGCTGTCCAACTCCAATGAGTTCTTGGGCTCTCTGTAGTAAGACATGTGTTAGTTGTTTGTCGTCTCCTCATCTCTTGTGTCATGCCACTAATGCTGTCCCATATTCGTATCCTTCAAAGCACCTGTGGACACTAGGACTGATTTGCCCAAAGATAGATATTTCCATGGTGACGACAGAGCGTATGGAGCGGCAGGAAAAAGACTTGCCTTGAGCACATTCTCAGGCTTGGTGTTTGGTGGAGGAGGCATGATGGGCCGTGTCCTCTAACCGGCGATTAATAAATAGCGGTTATGTAGGTGAGCGACTCCGAGGCTTGCTGAGGATGCTGGCCTGGATAATTTGGGTCGCGTGGTGAGTGGTAGAGCCTCTGGCTGCAATTTTGGTCGTGATGAAACGGAGCGCACCCAGGCGAAAAGAGTGGCCAGGCTTTTGGGTGGGTTTCGCCAAAGCCCAGGCCGTGGACACATTTCTTTACACGCCAAGTCTCAGACATTCCACTTCTTCCATACGTCTCAGACATTACAGAACACGGCACGTGGATGAAGCATGATTATTGTTGTTATAATGCTACATCAAGAACGCGCCCACGTTATCGTACTCCCAGAGCCATGGCTATGTCATCGCACAGGAAGTATTTTCAGTACCATGTCCATGTCCTGCATGCAGTCGTGATTCCGTGATTATCGAGCGGTGAGTATTGACTGTAGCCAACGGGAATGCAGCACTGCAAAGGGCAATCAGCACAGGGTCGTCGTTCATGGCGCCAAGCCACGTTCGGTTAGTAGGCAAAAGCTTGACTTCTCCAGCCAACGACCGCGACGCTGAGCAGACAACGCCGCCCCTTGAGTCTCTTCCCACGCCCACCTCCACTTTGTACATGGCCGTTGTGTAACACCGAGTCCCCAGTGCATCTCCGCCTTCATCCTGTCGCTCTTTTCTACTTCCGGTCTTGCATCAGCTTCATCTAATACGTGCATACCGCTCCGACACGCCTTTCCGGACAAGCACCAGACGCCTTGTTTAGACGCCGTCGCGATCAATCCATCCCCGACGACGCTCTTCTCAACCATTGACCTGTGAGGACGAGTCCAACTCCTGTACCCGACCCTTCTTGCTTTACCCCGGTCTGTTGGCACGAGGTAATCACCCACACGTCCTCTCGTCACCTGCACCATTGCTGACACCTGCCAAAGCCTGCTCCTTTGGCCCGCAGTCATTATCGCACTTCTTCATTCCGTGGCCCCATAGCTTCCGCGCCCGCATACACCTTCACCGCGGTCTTGCTATTTAATACCGCCAATTTCCACCTCGATCCTTTCTTCATTCACACAATCCAATTCACATTGCTCCTATTCTCAGCCCTACATAATGTCCGCGCCTTACGAAATCCGCACCAACGACACCGGCCGAAGCAAGAAGCAGAGCATGGCAGAGCTCAAGCTACGCAGATTGAATGAGCTCAATCAGAGACTTCAAGACGATCTGAATCGCAGAAGAATACCCGTTTCCGAGGCATCCATGGAGTGAGTCGAGCCCGCTTCCGTTACACGTCATGCTACACTGCTAACCTCACCTCTAGCCTCATAGCATTCACAGACAAGGAGCCTAAAGACTTCATGGTGCCAAGCCGCTGGGGACAGGTACGTTATCATTGTCGCACTCTGGCTTGAATTCTACTGACACGGCGTGCCTCACAGGTCGACAAGCGTGATGATCCGTACGCGCCGCAACAGTCGAGCGGATGCTGTATCATGATGTGATCTCAGTTTCAGCTTACACTATCTTGCGTCCTTCAAATCATCACAGCAAAGGCGTTTTTCGGCGGTTTGCGGCCTGTGGGCGCTGCTCTAATTTTCTATAATCCCCTCGGCGAATGATACCATGGCCAATGAGCCGGCCGTACGGGGCATATTCTGTACCATAATTGTCAAGGACGAAGTTGTCTTTTTTTTTAAAACTGAAGTCCATGCGAAACGTAGGCTCTCGAAATTTTAGTCAATTTCCTTCAGAACCCTTTATTAGATGGTGTATGTAGATCGCTATAGGATCTCAAAGTTGCTGTGGGACCGTCCCACATGCATGTTCTTCACGCTTACTTGTACCCGGCCGAGGCGCTCGCCTACTTTTCACTGGTGCGACGGGGAAAGCGTAGGGCACACGGCCGGGCATACGGCAAGTGGACCGACCGAGTCGTTTCTTTCGCAAGGCCTTACGTTAGCCAGCCTACTTTCTGGCAAGATTATCAACGATCTAGATGTCTCGCTCTCGCTCTACGTATTGTCGCTAGCGTGCGACTTCCATTTAGATTTGTTCATGGAGAAGTCTAATTGTCGAACACGAATTCGAAACGTGATCTGCGCGGTGTCTATTCCCGTAGAAAGCCTAAATCAATGGCAGTGGAGGCTCGAACTTCTGACACGGGACATAGACCCATTTCGGTTGAACCGAGATAGGAGAGTCGTGGGACGGGTCAAGGTCTTGGAATACGTGCGCCATCGTCTGTGAGTGGATATGAATCACATGATATTCGTGGCCTTGTACAATCAATATTGTTGCAATGACATGATTGTGGGTAGCTGGTATACACGGCATGGAGCATTATTACGGTAGATCAATCAACCATAGACTGTCTCGTGGCGTGCCTGGCTCAACACTGGGCCCTGGTCTCCGGTGTAGCGCAAGCTCGAAGGGTCCGCGGAAATCATTACGAAATGCCCCGCGTGTCTACCTTAGCGACTGCCATGTACGTTGGGATTGGTCAGACTTTAGACTTTTGAAAAGTAACATGCGTGCACGAGTTTGTGAGAGCAGAAATCGAAAGTGTCCCGGCGGGGATACGAGCATTTTCAGAACGTCTACTGCTCGGTAAAGCACGAAGTGTTTCCCATTCCTACAGACCTCACCGCCCACTGTATTTTGCGCCTCTTTCTATCGCTGATCTTGACTGACGCACTGCTTCCTCGGAATAGCGCTGAATCGTCGCTGAGAAAGCTGAGGCCGTATCACCACCACCATCCCGGGCACGCAGATCTGACTGCGCGTTGATGCGCTGAAGCGCAAGGTGCATCTTCCACGGGAGCCTGAGCCACCCGCGGCCACCAGACGTCTATGCAAACTCGACCGAGCAGGATATGAATCATAACACAGAAGCCCAAGCGCTACAATGGTCGGAAACAGAGCAGATGAATCACATGGCCGCCATGCAAGACATGGACTTCTCCAATTTCCTCGACATGGGTGACCTCGACCTTAGCGGATTCAATCCTCTTGGCCTAGACCAGCATTATCATGTCGACGGCACGCAGAGTGGACACCAGCCTGGGGAGTCACATTCGTTACAATCGGATCCCTTGATGCACGATTTTGGCGTTGAGCAGTTCGAGCTTCCCATGCCAATAGAACAAGAGCAGGCATTGCACACAACTATCGGCCATGATATCCACGACTTTGCAAACCGTTCGAGACATGGCGTTGATCAGGCTTGGTCTCAACCACAGCAGGAACAAAGCATACACGCCGATGTCTTCAATTTCCCTCAGCGTGTACCTCCTACGCCCAACAGCTACGAGATGCACGGCAATCCAGGCCGCTATCTTCAACAGCAAATGGACTCACAGACTCGGAACTACCTGGAACAGCGATATCAATTGAAGAAGGATGACGCCCTGTCTTTCAGTCCCCTTGTCTCCCCCGCCGTCACACCGCAAGACTCGCATTTCCAGACTCTCCCAGAGTACACCATACCCGGTGCCTACTTCAGTCCTCTCACTTCGCCAGCCTTGCAAGCCCAGAATGCATCGCAGCGTCATCGCCAAGTCCCAGGCTTCCATGCTAATCCAAGCACTGCAACCAGTTCCGTTGCGACTTCGCCCATTGATCTGAACATTGATGTAGACATGGCGGATGATGATGGAGCTTTGCCTGAACCAGCGCGGAAAAGTAGAAGAAAGACGCAGGCCCCTCGCTCTGCCGGCCCAACAGCCCGAGTGAGGCAGTCGCCCATCGTAAAGGCTCAGCAAAAGCGCAAGTCGACCCATCTTTCTTCCGTCATTCCGACCAAGGAAATGATGACGGCCCTGCAAGAAGCCCAGCACGCTCAACCACTTTCCGCGGGTTTGCCACGAGGGGGTCATCCCTTCGTTGACAGTTCAGGTACGGATTCCATTTCACCGGAGCCCCTCTCCGAGTCCCTCATGGGTCCTCCCCCAAGGCCTGTTTCTGCTATGCAGTCTCCTGCTCTGACACCTCAAATTCACTCCGCACCTGCATCTGTCTCTGTCAATGGCAGCTCTGGAGCTCCAGCGACACCGGCTTCCTTGATGTCATTAAAGCGCAGCAACCAGATTCATCCTAGGCCGGCGCCTGCCAGTACTCCTCTTTCTGTAACCTCTCTTCCCAATGCTACCGACGACCATGCCATGCTGGATGATTTCGTTTTGCCACCGGCTGCTGAAACAGTCGCACAGCGTCCTGCCATGGACAGGATTATTCCAAGCGCGCCTCCTGTGTCTGCTGATGCCACGCCACGCATGGCAGCTCGAAAAACGCCAAAGTTCGGGCCATCTAGTACTCCACGATCAACCATGCAGCCACCTTCCGCTACGTCCAGCCCTTGCATATCTGCCGTCGCCTCACCTTCAGTGGCTGCAACGCCAACAACTTTGAATGGCCGTGTTAAGCTAGACAGCAAGCCCGTCCCGCGGAACAGTAAGAAGCGTGGCAGCATTGGTGGACCTCTGATCAGCCCTGCCATCAGGCCAAAGATAAGCCCTAACATCAAGCCTTTGTTGCCTGAAGGAGGTACGTGTGTTGCAATGTTTCTCGCGCTGATAACCTTACTGACTTGATTAGCGAGGCTTAGCGAGTCACAGCAAGCTCTGCTGCTTGCGTCAAAGTCAAATTACACCCATATTCTAGAGGGCACGTTACTGCCTGGTGTCAGCTATCCAGAATCGCTATCATCAGGCTTGACCTCGAAACGCACATCGCACAAGATCGCTGAGCAAGGCCGACGCAACAGGATCAATGATGCTCTCAAGGAGATGCAGGGGCTCCTGCCAAAGCCAGGAGGCAAGGCAAAGAGCTCAAATGATGCTCCAGATGTCGCAGAGGATGACGACGAGGACAACAAGGACAGCCCCAAGACAAGTGCCGAGGGAAAGAGTGCAAGTTCAAAGGCTGCCACTGTCGAAAGCGCCATCGAGTATATCAAAGCCTTGCAGCAGGAGAGGTTACAAATTGCCAAGGCTTTGCAAGAAAGGGATGCCGAGATGGCCATGCTCAGAAAGAAGTTACAAGACGCAGGACTTGAGAGTGACGACCAAGCAGCAAAAGTGACGACTAACGAAACACCGGCAATCGACACGACGAAGTGAAATGACGAAAAAAAAAAGAACATACAACAAAGTGCACAGGCAACGGCACGACGGCCCATTTCCTGCAAAGATACCCCCTTTGCATATACGCGATAATTTGAGCGAAGCTTGGTGCTACGATGCTCTACCTTGATCTCTTGGTTATCGACAACCACGAGTCTCGAGGCAGCATTTTTTCTTCTAGATCCGTAATAGAGCCGATGGATATTACCCGTACTTTCAGCTCATCCTGAACGGTTCCTTGCATAACATCTTACCGCAGTGGTTTGCTTTTCTCGCTCATACCTTTTTTATATAGAACTATATAGAGTAGCAATGCTCAAATCACTGCCCGTCGTGGCGACAATCACAAGCCACCGCAACTCGCTGAATGATTGTACCTTTGGGTCACTATCAAGGCAGTTTTGACTTTCCAATCTCGTTCTCGGAGAATCTCACGCAATCCGGTCGTCGTTATCGCCTTATCTACCACAATCTATACAGCCTGAGGCTTAAACTCAATCTCCAGGTTCTCACCGTATTCGTAACCGGATCACTGATCACTGATCACTGATCCACTAGAGTACGGAGCCTCCTCCGACAGCTGAGCAATACGAGCAATACGGCCGTCTGATAAAACTGAGGGGAGGGGAGAAAAAAGAAATTCCAAGGTTCGCTGACAAGAGCTGGCGAGTGGGAGAAGCGGAGACGATAAGGTCTCGAAGCTCCTACAGTACGACTGAAAGATCAGGCAACCTTCTCCATAGTACCTCGTTTCATGCACTCCTCTCCGCCTCGAATCTGGTGCTTACCGCTTGACAGATAAGGCAGGCTAGAGTAGGAGCATCATGTCCACAGCCAAGGACGAGATGGTCGGTAGGTTATACTCGCCCCGCATCATCATCCCTCTCTTCGTAGCCAGTGATCGATCTATACACTCAAGTTCATCCATACGGTACCTTAGTTTGATAGTAGCTTTATCCATGGGAACAAGAGAAAGGAAATAGAGAAAGGAATAGTCATGTCTGTTCTGATCAATCTAATGACGCAGATCTCAAACTCGCTACGACAGGTGATTGTGGTCAATGTGCAAGTCTATGTGCAAATCTATGTGCAAAACTCAGAGACCAGACCGAACAAGGCATATTGCATTGCCAAATTCATCGGGGCTCATCAGATTCAGGAAATACCGTAGTGGGTGAGCGTGAAGGCGCCGTCAACCAAGGGTACGATGCTAGATTTGGTGTAGTATAAGGTACTGCAGGACTGAATCCCTGAAGCGAGTGTTCGAGCTGTTGAGTCGAGCTGTCGAGCTGTTGAATCTCATACACGAGAGGACGGAGACTCAGTTGTTGCTGTGCTGAGCCGATAGTCATTCCCAACAGTACCTTAGTGATTCGAGCTTCACGAAAGCGATTCGCACCCTTTGCAAATTCAGATGGCTTTACGACTGCTAGCCAGCGTTCTCGATCCTGTTTCCGATAATCGCCTTGACCGTCATATATGGGGTGCTTGTCGTGAGAATTGCTTGCTTGCTGCTTTTCTCGTGCCAACGTATCGGAGGGCGACCCCGTCCCTCCTCTTATGACCCATCTTGCGTGCTCGCCTGCTCACTCACAGCTCGCCCTCTACGACTACATAATCATGAATGCGGAACGGGACGTTTAGGGAATAAAGTTCGTGCATGGGTGGAGGAGTCGAGCCTGCTGAGACTAAGATATGAAAAGTAAAGTTTGGGATTATGGATGTATGTATGAAGGGGTTATGGGTATTCGCGAAAAGCAGGATTCGAAAAAAAGAAGAAGATTGACCAAAAGGTCCCGGTAAAAGCTTTCAAAAAAGCCAGGGCTTGAATGCAGCAAAACGTAAATCATGTCCATGCCATGCTTTCCCAATGCGTCTAGCTCGAGGGTTCAGATCCTTCATCACCATGTCCAGCAGCCTTCTGCTGCTGCTTCATTCTGTCTTCGGCAGCTCTGGCCATGATCTCCCTCCTGTTCATCGGTGCAGCCGAGACAGAAGTCCCTGCACCAAGCGTATAAGAGCCACCCTCCCAACCCCCATCGTCCTCATCGAAATCGTCGACTCCCTCATCAGCAGGATTATAAAACTCCTCGGCGCCGAGCGAATGTCCACCCCGCGAATGATCGTTCCTATCAATCTCCTTCTCAATCTGGTTCCAGAGAGCATGAAACTCGGCGTTGTGGGGTCCGACGACATTATGCGCCAACTCGTGGGCCAGAGTCTTGCGGATGGTTTTGTAGTCTCTGTAGCCGTCGTAGGCGTCTGTTCGCAATCGCAGTTCTATGACCTCGCCGCGGTTGCGGTTCAGACCTAATGTTTTCCCGTCGTGCGTCGTGTGTTCGGCGGGATCCATTTCCGTGAGCAGACCGACGCCGAATTTGTGTTTGCGCATTGCGGCTTTGACGCCCGGGTCGTCGCGGAGGCGCTCGAGGAAACGGAGAGATTTCTCCGGCGCGTGAAGATGTGGCAAAGGTCGTAGGGTGGCGAAGGTGTAGGTTGCTTCTTCGGTGATCTTTTTGGAGTCGCGTGATTTGTAGGCTTGGACTTTGCGACCGGCGCGAAGGGCGGTGCGGCGGGCTTCTTGTTTTGCGCGGATGGCGCTGACGGTGGCGTCGATGTCGGCGATTTCTGCGGCTGTTGTGCCTAGGAGTGTGATCTTTGCTTTGGTCATGGTGTCAAGTCGTAGATTCGGATCTTTGAAGGGTGGTCGCAGGAGGCCAGGTTTGGGCGAGACTAGGAACTTCTGGTTCGAGGGCGGGATGTCAAGGTCTTCTTGGACTGCTGCGGATAGATCGTTGATTGTGCCATCTACGGAAAGGACTAGGGAGACAGGGCGACCGTGAAACTGTATAGTGATATTCAAAGCATCTTCGCCGTCTGTCGGTGTTGTTGAAGGCGAACGCTCGCGGGATTGCGCCGCTTCAGCCATGATTTTATGATATTGAGGATGTGATGCAGAAATCAGAATGTCAAGCAAGAGGAATAGGGAGACTTCTGTTTACAGCTACCCACCGCGGGATGTGAAGAAGCATTGCGTTGACTACATCTTCACCATTGAGGCGCATTCGATGTGTTTCCGAGGCTGGCCTATGCTGAATAATGGTCATGACGTCGGCCACGCTCGGCTTTGGCCCCGCGACGGGACTTCTAAGCGGACATTTGGTACAATCGGATGCTTCAACTCGCAGATCGAGACCCTCAGTATTGAGATTGATGCATGCGGTTCCTCGGAATCCCAGAACAAAGTTGCAGAAATGATGCAGAAATGAACATTTCATAAGAAAGTGTCTGGCTTGTCTTCGAAACAGGGAAGTTCTTCGAGGCTCAAATCATGCACATTGCCAAAGATATGATTCTCGATGGATGTCCAAAGAGTCCACATCTACTGTACGAGACACGAAACAAAGATCTGTTTCAATTGCCAGGGAATTGTTAGACGTGTGCAGTGCGAGACTTCATCAACAAAACTTAGGTGATGCAGCCCTGGTCACGTGCCTTCACAGACTCAGATCAAGGACAAGAGGTCGAAATAAACTACACCAAGCACATGGCGCTATGCGGGGAAGATCTACGGCAGCTAGGATGGACAGCGAGGTCAAAATGGTTCCTGAAAGTGTAAGAGTAGATATACAGGCGGTCTAGGGCTCTAGGACAGTCCGAAAAAGGTGTGCATCGGACAAATGGCAGATCTATATCACGTACTGTCTTTTCCAGAACAATTCGGACTATTCTGTGGCCTATATCGAGTGTGGAAATGTATTGACGTTCACGTTGATTATTCTGAGCGGATGAAGCGAGTTTGAAATCGACGCTAGTCATTATCAATGCCAAGACCAGATGGGCCCATGAAGTCCCTCCCCGGCTACTTGCGTCACATTCCTCTCCTTTTGTTCCATCTCTGCCTGTATTTTTCCATTTCCTGCATCTCTGTCGCATTTCTGGCATCTGTTGTTCCTATCTGTATTCCCAGGGACAAGGCCAGAAACACGTGGCCCGTGACACAGTGACGATTTGCGACGCGACAACGGATTTGTTTTGAAAACGCCAACAGCAGCACATGACTACTCATGTTTATTGATACGCTCTGATAGTTTCGAATTCTATCTTGAGCGAGCGATATGGCTTATCGTGGAAAACGCAAGATCGAAAACTTCGATCCCCTCAAGAGCGATTCCGACGACGGAGACTTCGATATAAAGGAAGCCAACGCTTCAGCACGAAAGCCTAATAAAAGATCTAAGACTTCTCGTAAGCGAGCCAAACGACCAGTAAAAGGGAGGGACTACGACGATTCCGACGGCGCCATAGAAGATGATAGCGACGCCATAAGTGAAGACGATTCATTTGGCGAGCCCAGCGAAGAAGAGGAAGAACCGAAAATCAAGATCAATCCAGATACCGGTCGCGCAATACGCAGCGCTGCCGCGAACAAGAAGGATTACCACGAACCAAGTGAAGACGACATTGAAACGTTCGATTCAGACGCTTCTCCGTCCAAACCACCCCCCCGATCAAGAGTTAAGAGAGAGAGCACAGTACCGCGACAATCTTTGGTTGTAAAGCTCAGTGTACCATCTCTGGCTGTCCAGCGACCCACAAGAACAAGAAGAGGCAGCAGCAGGCTCGAGCGACGAGGCACAACACCCGCAGAAGGCACTGGACTGTTGACGCGACGAAGCAGCCGCATTTCGCACGACGATCAGGGCGATCTTTTCGCATTGACAAACTCGGGTCGCGCTCAAGTCACCCGCAGAGGCACTTCAGCAACTCCCGATCCACAAATCCACCCCCAGTCCCGAGGAACTAGAAACACCATAGGGTTCAAGAAGCCGCCTAGCGCTATCATGGAGGTCTCCCAGGAGGAGATCCCAGCCTCTCAGTCGCAGGACTACGATGCCGATGCTGTCAATGACCAGATATTGCCCGGGCTCCTAGAGCATGCCATCGCAGGTGAAGAAGCCAAGGCTGAAGGCAGTGACGGCGGCTCACCTTTCGACCCGGAGATGCAGGTCGATGAGGATGCTGATGCTGATGCTGATGCTGACCCTGACGCTGAAGAAGACGACGACGTCGCTCGCGTGACTCAGGACGAAGACGAGCCTAATCAGCAGGCCGAGGATGACGATGAAGATGACGAGCCTGTTAAGGCAAGAGGTTCAAGAAGTCTGAGGGTGAGTGCAACCAAATCTCCGCCCAAACGATATCATTATGAGCCTTCATTGAGGCTGACTCCTCATCGCCAGTCACGTGCCAAACCGAAGAGCCCACCAGCAGATCAAACTGCAGATCGGACCAATCAGACTCGGCGGTCTCTCCGCACTCGCAAGCCTGGACGGACTGGACGACAAGGCCAGAGCAGCGATTTCGAGCCCGAAGAGGAAGATGAGAAATCAGCCGACGAGCTTGCTTCGAGCTCTGATGAGCAAAGGCCTCGCAAGAGCGACAACGATTCAAGCAGTGGTGCTGGAAGGCGCTCAACTCGTATCGCTGGCAAACGTAAACGTACCAGATCTACCCGCAACAGTCAATCAGCAGAAGCCGCAAGCGAGCTTGACCTTGACGAAATTGCTGATGAAGCTGCCGATCTCGCCGAAGACCGCCATAGAAATAAGCGTCCTCGTCGAGGCAACAGAACAGACGAGGGAATCACTTTCGAGCCTACTACCTTGCGCAATCGCAACAATCGCCCCGACTATCGAGTTATTCGTCCGGAATTTGCATTGCCAGAAGACGATGACGCTCCTGCAGCTCCCACCGCGACACAACGAGGCCGCAGAGGAGGAGCTGCACCTTGGCGAAGCTTGTTCTCTACTCTGGGTCCGTTCGGCGGTGCTGGAGGGCCTGTGCCAGTCTTTGGTGGTCCGGAGGGTACAGGCGCAGCCGGTGGCGTCGATTCAGATAGTAGTGACGACGACATGGCCACAAAGATGCCAAGACTTGGAGGTGCTGTTGGCATGACTCCCACGGCGGGTGCTGCACCCATATTCCCAAAAACTCACAATGCCGACCCTGCACAAGCTTCAGGCGGTGGCCCGTCGAACTTTGGAAAGGTCAAAGACAAGCAAGCACTGGCCGATGCTGACCCCCTTGGCGTTGATCCTAACGTCAGCTTCGAGGGTGTAGGAGGACTTGATGATCATATCGATCGCCTTAAAGAGATGGTGGCTCTTCCCTTGCTATATCCTGAAGTCTTCCAACAATTCAAGATCACCCCACCACGTGGTGTCCTCTTCCATGGCCCTCCAGGAACGGGTAAGACGTTACTCGCTCGAGCGCTTGCTTCGAGTGTCAGCTCTCAAGGAAAGAAAGTCACATTCTACATGCGCAAGGGCGCTGATGCCCTTAGCAAATGGGTTGGTGAAGCAGAAAGACAGCTGCGGTTGCTCTTTGAAGAGGCACGGAAGAATCAACCGAGTATCATTTTCTTCGATGAAATTGATGGACTTGCACCCGTCCGCTCAAGCAAGCAGGAACAGATCCATGCATCGATCGTAGCAACTCTTCTTGCCCTCATGGACGGTATGGATGGTCGCGGTCAGGTTGTTGTCATTGGTGCTACCAATCGCCCAGACTCGGTCGACCCTGCACTGCGTAGACCTGGTCGATTTGACCGAGAGTTTTATTTCCCTCTTCCAAATCAGTCAGCCCGAAGGGCCATCATCGACATTCATACTAAGGGATGGGACCCGCCTCTCAAGCTAGAGTTCAAGGAACAACTGGCCGGCCTGACCAAGGGTTACGGTGGTGCCGACCTTCGCGCGCTTTGTACCGAAGCCGCCTTGAACGCTGTCCAAGGCACCTTCCCTCAGATATACAAGAGCACTAAGAAGTTACTCATCGACCCGACCAAGATCAGAGTTCTCGCCAAAGACTTTATGATCTCCGTCAACAAGATTGTGCCCTCTTCGGAGCGCTCTGCTTCATCTGGAGCTGCGCCCCTCAATAAGAGCATCGAGCCTCTGCTACGAGAACCGCTTGTCAAAGTGTCAAGAATATTGGACGAGATTATACCGCAGAAAAAGAGAGCGACTGCTCTTGAAGAGGCAATGTACGACGATCGAGAAGACGAACGAGGTTTCGAAAAAGAAACACTGGCGCGAGGTATGTATAATCTGTATGTTCAAGCTGAATACAACTAACAAGACTATAGAATTTGAGACTGCAAGAGTCTTCAGACCGAGGTTGCTCATTCGTGGACTGCAAGGCATGGGTCAGCAATACATTAGTGCAGCACTTCTCAGCAAATTTGAGGGACTTCACGTCCAATCTTTCGATTTGCCTACCCTGCTGAAAGATTCGACAAGAGTAAGTTTGCATCGTCCTCATCTAGATAAACCACACTGACGCATGCGGTAGTCACCTGAAGCAGCTGTCGTGCAACTCTTCGAAGAAGTCAAACGACACAAGCCGAGTGTCATTTACATACCAGATGTCGACACTTGGTATAGCACTCTCAGTGACTCGGCAATCCGAACCTTCACTGGCCTTTTGAGAAGCCTACCCCCTACCGACCCTGTGTTATTGCTAGGAGTTCTGGAACAAGCTTCCGAGGACGACAAGCCCGACGCAAACATGATGAGGGATCTCTTCGGGTACTCCAGCAAGAACTCTTTCAAGCTGGAAAGGCCCAACGAGCCTGCAAGGCGAGAATATTTCTCTCCTTTGGTGACGTATGTCGCAAGATCTCCCAGAGACTTTCCAGATCCAGACAATCGGAAGAAGCGAGTGCTCGAGGAGCTGCCAGAAGCGCCAGAGAATGCTGAAGCACCGAAAGGCCCAACGAAGGCTGAATTAAAAGCACAGAAAAAGAACGATCGCCATACTCTGAACATGCTCAAACTGCATATTCAGCAAGTCATGGACCAGATCAAGCTGAAGTACAGAAAATTCAGGACTCCAATCATTGATGACAGCCAAATCACGTACCTATACGAAGAACAGGATGCCAGTCTCGTCACCACTGATCTGAGTCACGATCATGCTCAGCAAATGCAAGAACGTCCCTATGCGCTCGAAAAGGATGAAAAGGGCGTCACTGGTCTGCGCGAAGCCGCTACTGGAAAGTTCTACTACAACCTCGAGATCATAACTATCGAGAAGCGACTGTCCAATGGCTATTACAAGAGACCAAAGGACTTTCTCGCCGATATTAAGCGACTCGCCAAGGATGCCCGCAACAGCGGCGATCCAGAGCGCACACTGAAAGCTAATGAGATGGTTGCTAACGTCGAAGTTGATATGATCAATCTCGAGATGTCCCAACCAGCACTCATTGCGCAATGTGAGGCGGTCGCTGGTCGTGAGCAAGCTCGAGAAAGAGAACGAATTGAGCAAGCAGAGCAGGCTCAACGAGAAGGACGCCCTGTGCCGACTATAATCGCTAACATCCCTCCACATACCTCCCACAGCACAAACGAACAGTCTACGGGGCCAGTACACCTTGGTGAGGATATTCCTGGTCAACGCAACATTCCTCCATTCCCTACACCCGCACGACACCCAGGCCTAGGACTCTCGAATGGACACAGCCATGATGGACGCCATTTACATAGCAATGGTTCAATTGTGGCACAAAGGGATCAGGATGATACCGAGATGACGAACAGCCAGGATCACTCACTGACGGCCAATCCGCTAGGCTTCCACACATTAGCCACCCCGAGCGGACAAAATACTCAACTACACACCCAAACGAGTGCAATCACCCATATGGCACCAGGCACCAGTGCCAAAGATTACTACAACAGCGCCTCAACTACCACTTCAGGCCAGAAGACCAGTAATCTCAGCCGAAGCAGCGGGCCCTGGACAGCACCGCCAAATGGCTCGCATGGCTCGAACGGTTCAAATGAATCCAATGGAGTCCGCCACGGCGACGTCCCTGATTTCAACGCATTCGTCCCAACAGGTGGTAGTCAAATTCCAGACACTCAGCCTGAGTACAACTCTTCTCAGTCGCAAGCATCACAATCATCGCCACAGATGATGGGCCCGCCACCGCCACACAATCGCCAATCATCATCGGTGCATGCCCTACTCAACAGTCCAGCCGACGTGCCACCAGAAGCCGTCATTCCTGTGGACCCATTCACTTTGCAAGCATTGCATTCCGAACTTGTCGAGAAGTCTTCTGGCCTCTCTGTTGAGCAGTTGGAGCAAGTCATGTCTAGTCTCATGGAGGCGATCTGGCAGACCAAGAGTCATGCAAACCGCAATTCGGCGGCAACTGCAGTCAGCGAGGCCTTCAATACTATCATCAAGGATATTGAAGAATACCAGCTGGTGCTTGATCCTAGTCAGATATAGTGGTACAGTCTGTTGTCTTCTCGTTGGTTAGTACTGGCTGGCATTTGGAGAAGAAAGGCTGGGACTGGGACGAGGGAGTGCTCAAAGGGAACATTGATGTTCTTTTCATTTTATCTCATGATGCGGCATTTGCGTAGTTCATCCTTCTAGATGTACCAAATCGGGTTCTTGCTTGTATACGCCCCTACGGCGGCGTTTTGTGCCTTCTGAGGTGTTTTACCAGCCATGCTCCCACGATATCCACTCTGTTCCTCTGAATACATTTCGCACAATCAAGTTCACAATTCTTCAATGTGATGTTGTACAATGAATCATCTCGTCCACATTTCGTTACATTGCATTGCATTGCTATGATACGAACTAACAGAAGCTATGGCCCTCTAGCTCATGAATAATTCTGCTTCTTGTTAAACTCATCGACCATTGTTCTAGCCGCAGTTACTATCTCCACCGCCCCTGGAGAGTCAGAGTGACAGCAAAGCGAGACCTCGCAATCACCGATCGGTAACTGAACCTCATCGCCTGTGTCTGAAGCTATGACCGAGGACGCTTCTAATTGCAAGCGGATGTGTTTCTTTGTTTCTTCTGGTGTCCATGCCCTGTAATTGTTAGACCAAATTCTCCACCCTCTGCGGTGATTGAAACAGATTAAAGGGAAGGCAACTCACTTTTTCTTGCGATCAATGACTAGCGAGCCATCCTTCCTATACTTGACATCCCCATACAACTCAGCTACAAAAGGCAACCCCATTTCCTTAGCCACTTCCTGGTGATACGTCCCCGCCAACCCGAAAACAGTTGTACTGGGAGGTACGCCGGCGTAGACAGCCCGACAAACTTCCTTGTCACGATACATCATACCATAGAGCACACCGTGTGGCTTTACGTGATGAAGGGGCACTCCTTCGGCGTCAAGGAAGCCTTTCAAGGCGCCCACTTGGTAGGTCACTAGTGCGGTGAGTTCTTCCGGAGTCATTTTTATCTCGCGCCGGCCGAAGCCTTGGATGTCTGGGAAACCGGGGTGGGCGCCTATTGCTATGTTGTGTTTTTTGCATGTTCGGACTGTGGTTTGCATTATTAGAGGGTCGCCTGCGTGGAAGCCTGGGAGGATTGGTTAGATATGTCGTTCTTTCTTTGTGTGTAGCGTGGGATCAGGTCACTCACCACATGCGATCTATAACCAGGTCAGCGTATGTCAAGGGTAATTCTCAAACCTATACACATACATTGGCATGATCGATCAGTGGGATGAGCTCGTCATCTGGTCCACATTTGAAGTTGCCATAGCCCTCGCCAAGGTCTACGTTGATATGTACTTTGCGTTGGATAGGAGCCATGATTGTAATGCTTCAAATTTCGGGGGAGGGGAAGGAGGCAGCAATACAGTAGATGCTGATAGGATTTGGGGTATATCAATAATATGTTGTTTCTTATCTTTGTATCTCACCTGATTCGAAAGAGACCAGGTTGTTCGATGATGATAGCGTTGTTACACATGTCCGGCCTATCACTCATCGACCGGCGAAGCGGGGTTGCCCTAGCTTCCTAGATATCGTGCTGGCCGAGGACGGCAGTTATCGTTGCCCACATCGTATCAGTATCTTGGTAAAATCGATCGGCAAACGATTCGGCCGACTGGGAGATGTATATTATTGCATCGCCGCTTTCACGCGGGGTGCATTTACTCTGGTTCTATACAGGATGGTATGATGGAGAAACTCAAGACTTTACTGGTTGCCAATCGCGGAGAGATTGCTGTGAGTGTCTTGGCGTCCTGAATATACCTTACCTTTGGTATATATAATCTCAAGCATCGACTCTGACTTTTTTAGGTCCGCATTATCAAGACTGCAAGATCGCTTGGGATAAGGACGATATCAATTTATTCTCAAGCAGATGCAGCTTCAAAGCATGTTTCTGCCGCCGATGAGGCTGTCATGCTCGAAGGAAGCAACTCCGCGGTATACACCGACGCCGAACAGATCATCAAGATAGCCAAAGAGAAAGACGTCAATGCCATCATTCCTGGCTATGGTTTCCTGTCCGAGAATGCCGATTTTGCAAGACTGGTCAAAGATGCCGGGATCGCATGGTGTGGACCAAGTCCGGAAGCCATTGAAGCCTTTGGTGTCAAGCATGTAGCACGCGGATTGGCCGAAAAGGCCGGTGTGCCTATTGTGCCTGGTACTAAGGGTCTCGTAAAAAGTGCAGAAGATGCTGTGAAAGCTGCTGATGGTATAGGCTACCCTGTAATGTTGAAGGCTACGGGAGGTGGAGGTGGTATGGGGCTTGTTACCTGCAAGAAGGCTGAAGAAGTCCGCGAGGGCTTCAAAATGGTGCAATCTAGAGGCAAGACCTTATTCAAGAATCCTGGTCTCTTCATTGAAAAGTATTATCCTTCGAGCCATCACATTGAGGTGCAGGTCTTTGGCAACGGACATGGCACGGCCATTCATTTCGGCGAGCGAGAATGCTCAATCCAGAGAAGACACCAAAAGGTCATTGAGGAGTGCCCAAGTCCGTTTGTTGAGAAACACACTGGCTTGAGGGAGAAGCTCGTCACTGCGGCAGTCAGTCTTGCTGAGTCTGTCGAGTATGGCTCAGCCGGCACGATTGAATACCTTGTAGACGACGAATCTGGAGATTACTTCTTCCTCGAGATGAACACAAGATTGCAAGTCGAACATGGCATCACAGAGATCTGTTATGATATCGATCTCGTGAAGCTGATGTTGCAGCAAGCCGACGCAGAGCTGGCAGGCAAGAAAGGGCTCGATTCCGATCGACTCAAATCGTTGCAACCTACTGCTCCTAAAGGTTCAGCCATAGAAGTACGTGTCTATGCGGAGAATCCACTCCGGGGCTATGCTCCCTCGCCTGGCCTTCTTCAAGCTGTGGAGTGGGCAGATCTTCCGAACACTCGCATTGACACTTGGGTTTACACTGGATCTACAGTGACTCCAAATTACGACCCTCTTATCGCGAAGCTCATGAGCTATGGGAAAAGCAGAGCCGATACACTCCAGACCATGCAGTCCCTGCTGGCCGGATCCCGTATCTGTGGTCCACCAACCAACCTAGACTTCCTAACAACAATAATCGAGACTGATACATTCAGGTCTGGGAACACACTCACGAGCTTCCTGGAAGACTTCAAATTTGAGCCCGCTGCGATTGATGTCATCTCACCCGGCGCCTACACTTTGATCCAAGACCTTCCTGGAAGACCCTCGGTTGGAAAAGGAATACCTCAGGCCGGACCTATGGATCCTATTGCATTTTCTCTCGCAAACATACTGGTGGGAAACAATCGCAATACAGAAGGTCTCGAGATCACCCTCAGTGGCCCGGAACTGCGCTTCGTCAAACCAGCAGTCGTAGCGCTCACAGGCGCATCCATGGAAGCCAAGATTGACGGCCAGGCATTCCCAATGTGGACGCGTGTCCATGTAAAGGCAGGTCAGAGACTGAAGGTTGGTAAAACCACAGGACCAGGGTGCAGGGCTTATCTAGCCATATACGGTGGTCTTCCGACCATAGCATCCTATTTCGGATCAAAGAGCACATCCCCGCTCGTGGCCATGGGTGGATATCAGGGACGTCAACTTGCACCCGGTGACTTGTTGGCAATCACCAAAGACATTCCAGAAGAACTGCGTTCAAGCACCGTTGCGCTGCCAGACAGCCTCATTCCACGCTACAGCAATGATTGGACAGTGTTGGCCATGGTCGGTCCTCACGACGAGGGCTACTTTCTCCCCGAAGACATTAACATGATCTACAACACGGAGTGGAAAATCTCGCACAATGCGAGTCGTAGCGGCATAAGACTCGTGGGACCCGTGCCTAAATTCTCTCGAAAGGACGGTGGCGAAGGCGGTGCCCATCCCAGTAATCTCCTCGAGTATGGCTACCCGCTTGGGACGCTGAATTGGACGGGAGATGACCCTTGCATTTTCCCGGTCGACGCTCCTAATTTTGGCGGCTTTGTGTCGAGTACCACGATTATCAAGGCTGAGTGGTGGAAGATGGGCCAACTGAAAGCCGGCGACTCTCTCAAGTATAGGCGAGTTTCGCTCGAAGAAGCATTACGTCTGAGACAGCAGAACGAGACTTTCCTTGATGGCGTTGAAATGGCCTTGAAGTCGCGAAATGGGTTTGACAAGATTCAGCCCATCGATGCAGATTTCAAGCCTGAGGGCGACTATGGCAAGTCGATCCTATGGTATAGGGAGGCTCAGGGCAACCAACCTCAAGTGCGATATCGCCAAGTATGTCCTAGTCCTCAGGTCTGTCTTGAACATGAGCTGATCCAAGTTTAGGGTGGCGACGATTATCTGATAGTGGAATACGGGAACGAGCAGTTCGACTTGAATCATCGGTTCGTACCTGCGACACAAACACGGAAGGTCTGCTAACAAGACTAAAGCTGCCGTGTTACTGCGCTCGAGAAGGCACTCCACGCCCCCGACTCACCAGATTGGCTCAAAGCGGGTCTGATAAACACAGTCGGGTGCTGTACTTCCATCACTCTCTTCTACAATGGCCTGAAAGTGCATCGACCTCAGCTAATCAGCCACCTCCAACAACTCGAAGAGCGACTTGGCGATCTAAGCACCACGAAAGTGCCGTGCCGTCGCTTCAAACTCCCCATTTCTTTCGAGTCAAGAGAGCAAGAAGAAGCCACCAAACGATACATGGAAACCCAACGCCCACACGCGCCCTACCTCCCGGACAACCTAGGCTTCGTCGCCCGCAACAACGCCTTCACGCCCGAATATTTGAAATCCATCTACCTCAACGGCGTCTTCATGGCCGTAGCTGTAGGTTTTTTCTGTGGAAACACCGTCTCGCTCCCCGTAGACCCCAGACAACGCATGTCATGTCCCAAGCAAAACCCGTCGCGCGTCTTCACCCCGGCAGGCACAGTTTCCTGGGGCGGCAGCTGCATGTCACTGTACCCAGTCGACTCACCCGGCGGCTATCAAATGACCGGCCGCACAGTTCCCTGTTTCGACATGCTAGGCAGCAAAAGCGGCTTCTCACCATCGCGGCCCTGGCTCTTCCAGGATTTCGACCTGCTCACCTACTATGAAGTCAGCGAGCCAGAGCTCAACCGCAAACTCGCCCTCTTCGCAAGCGGAGAGTACGAGTGGGAATGGGAGGACATCGAGTTCGACATGGGCGAGCACAACAAGCTGCTGGAGGACACCAGAGACGAAGTCAAGACGATACGGGAAAAGCAGGCTGTGGCGCAAGAAGAGATGACGAGAGCAGAGGCGGAAAGTCTGGCCAAGTGGAGGGAGGAAAAGGCGAAGAATAAGGTCGATGAGAGCACGGTTGATGAGTTGCTTGCTGGTGAGTCTTTCCTTCTCCTTTTATTCGTCCTATCACGATCGCTCGGACATATTCATACTCATTTTCGTCAACAGATCCAGACATCTCGACCATTGAAGCCCCCGTCGATGCCAATGTGTGGAAGATTGAAATCGAAGAGGGTCAAGAAGTCAAGCCCAACCAGACGATTGCAATTCTGGAGGCTATGAAATTGGAGATTAATGTGAATGCGCCCGAAGATCAGAAGAAGGCCAAGATTGAAAAGTTGCTGGTCACGGCAGGAGAGACGATCAAAGCTGGTGGGCGGATCGCTTTGCTGCGGCAGCTATAGAGAGCGAGGTGGGAAAGAAGCCATTGCGGTGAAGTTCCCTTCGTCCTCGTCGCTTTGACCGACAACATGCATGCTCATCAGGATGAGCTGTCCTCAAAGGATCTTCTTGGTGTTCATGCCCTTGAGTTTCCACAAGTTGAACGTACGCGCCATATAGTAATCCTGAGTTCTGTTAGTATTCTCCCTTACAAAAAGGCTACAATAATACTCACCATAAAGCTGTGCGGCAAAAACGTGCTTGCGAACCACACAAGCCAGCTCTTGCTTCCCTCCCAAATGAAAAGCTTCGTAGGCGATCGCAAGAGCTGACTGACGACGCTCTTAGCATAGTGCTCGTTGGGCATGCCTACCTCTTGCGAGTGCTTAGTACGTCGGATATAGCTGTCTTCAATCGGTATGTAGATGGATCCTTCCGGCAAGGTTCTGTCTATTCTCGCGATTCTACTCTTCACCCCGCCAGTCACAATGGTTACAACCTTGACATCGAAAGGAGCAAGCTCTACACGAAGCGTGTTGGAATACGCGTGTAATGCTGCTTTGGACGCGTTGTAGGCCGAGCCAAAGACCTAATAATAAATCAGCCATGTCGGCCATAATCGCATCGACCTCACCCACGTATGGCATGACCCCTGCGAGAGAGCCAATCTGAACAATCGTCCCCTTTGCCCCGATCAAAAGCGGTGCAAACTCCTTGCACATCCGCATGACAGCAACAACATTGACATCGAATAAGGATTTGACTTCGTCAAAGTCGGCATCCAGTGCTGGGACAGTGTAATTTCTTCCTGCATTGTTGACAAGATAGTTTAGTTTTCCACCAGTCCTCGAATTAAGCTCCTGCCTCAGACTGCTAATGCTTTCGGCATCTGTGACTTCAAGAGGAAGAGTTTCCACGCCGATATCTGCGAGATCTTGAATGCTTGATGTCTGCCGGGCTGTCGCAAAGACACGGAGACCGTGAGAGTTGAATTCACGGGCAAGTGAATTGCCGATACCACCTGGATTGCAGCCAGTGATAAGAACAGTCTTGCGGATATCCATAGTGGTATATCTTGTTAAGATTAAGTTTGCTAGGTGTTGTGACCCCGTCTATCATGCACAGATGGTGCAATAATAATACCCTAGAACCATGGGGTGTATGCGTGGAAGCCCAAGCTTCTGCCGAGGCAGTTCCCGGTATTGATGGGCACCGCGGTTGCCGAGAAGCTTGGCTCGTGGGCTGTTGACCCGAGCGTCGCACACTCAGACATCCTTTGAGCGATAGCGACAGTCCTCATGCTATGATTGGCGGCTTCCTGTCTCTGTACAGGCAATGGCCAAAGAATATATATATAGTCTCTAAAATCTACGAATCCATAAATCGGGTAAGATATACTCATAGATGATGGACAATACGCCAGAAGATGCACCAATACATCTGTGTCACTGTTGCATCCTGACGTGTCAAACGGCCTCGGTCTCGCCGTGAGGATCACCTTCTTCACCTTCCCTTTCTTCTTTAGTCATGCATGAGATAGGCGTCAAGGTTTAGCCGCATAATGATATCTTTGCGCGTCCCGCCATTTTGACCGCCTCTGAGTGGGCCTCCTCTATCGGTGCAAGATAAAGAGATAGAAGAATATCTTAGGGCTGAATTTCAGAGATATATAGAAGAATATCTTAGGGTTAAATTTCAGATAAAAGTCAGCACACCCTGCTCATGCCCTCACCGTCCTTGGCTACCAGCGATCTATACCACAACAGCGGACATGTCTGCCAGATTACAAGTCCTCAAGGGTAGGATCGCCGAGGGAAAGGAGAGCACTCGAGAGGCATTTACCAGCTGGGCGGCCTTCAAGCAATGGGTCCGAGTCCATGACACCGCACTGGACCAGCATGGACACCTTGGAAATGAGGCAACGAAGCAATGGTCTAACGAGGACCTCGATCCAACTCCTCCAGAGAAGCGCACATGGCTTTGGTATAACTATGTGGTCTTCTACTTCGCCCTATCCTTTGGCAATTGGACGCTAGGCTCCACAATGGTTGGAATAGGACTCAATGCCTGGCAAAGTATAGTTGTCATTTTTGTCTCACAATTCATCAGCTCTATTGCCATGCTGCTGAACTCTCGGGCTGCTTCAGTCTACCATATTGGTTATCCTGTGGTGGCTCGTTCGGTCTTTGGTATGTGGGGATCTTACTACTTTGTTGGAGCAAGAGCAGCTCTTGCAATCATTTGGTATGGTGTACAATGTAAGTTTGCAGTCAGTACGAGTCGCTGGTCATATATTGACTCAGGACAGTATATTCTGGTGCCTCCTTGATCTCAAACATGTTACGCGCCGTCTTCGGCCACTACTACACCGAGATCCCAAAGTATGCCTGTCTCTCGCTCACGGCAAATACCTACTAACAGTGCTAGCCATATTCCTGCTTCCATGGGTATCACCTCTGCTGGAATGCTTTCGTTCTTCCTGTTTTGGCTTCTTCATATGCCATTGACGTTCTTCCGGCCATACCAGCTGAACAAGTTTTTCTGGTTCAAAACGATCGTGATGATTCCAGCCGTCTGGGGTCTCTTCATATTCTGTACTGAAGCCAGACACACATCTTATTGTTAAGGCTATGCTGACAACCTCAGGCATGGTCAACACAAAAGGAAACGTCGGACTTGGGCACCTCGCCCCATCAACCGGGACCTCAAGTGGGTGGTTCTGGATGTACGCCATCAACTCTGGAATGGGCAACACTGCCACCCTCATCACCAACCAGGTAAGACATGAACATATAAGCTCAAGAAACTTCAATATACAAAGCGCAGGACAGAATTACTAAATGATCCTCATCCAGCCTGACATCGCGAGATGGAGCAAGACAAGAAGTGGTTCCATGTGGAGCCAGTTGTTTGCCAACCCTATCGCAGTCACTTTGTCCGCATCACTTGGTATCCTTGCCACTGCAGCAATCAACAATGCCTGGAATCTTGAATTGTGGAACCAGTGGGACCTCCTAGATGCCATCCTCACGCGTTACTGGCACCCCAGCGCACGATTTGCGGTTTTCCTATGTGCAGCCTGCTGGTGTATTAGTATCTTTGGAACGAACGTCGCTGCAAACATGATTCCTTTCGGGTCAGACAGCAGCATGTTGTTCCCAAGATATCTGAACATTCCCCGCGGCCAGTTGCTCGTCGAATTTCTGGCATTTGCTATATGCCCTTGGAAATTCTTGGCATCTGCCTCTGTTTTCACTACTTTCTTGTCTGGATGTAAGAACTTTCCAAAGAGGAGATAGTTGACCCCCATGCTAACATTAGAATTAGACGGGCTTTTCATGGCATCAGTTGTTGCTATAATGGTCGCCGACTATTGGGTTCTTACCAAAGGCAACATATTCATCTCCCACTGCTACGACGGATCCCGCTTGAACAAGCATTACTACTATACCAAAGGCTGGAATGTCCAAGCGGTCATCGCATACCTCTGTGGTATTGCCTTACCATTCCCAGGCTTTGTTGGATCACTAGGTGCAAATGTTAGCACAGCTGCTACCGACCTCGGGCACTTAGGCTGGCTTTTGAGTTTCGCCACAAGCTTCATAATTTATTGTCTAATCTGCCAGGTTTGGCCTACGCAGAACCAAAAGATGATCAAGCAGATGTCTTTGGGCTGGGAAGAGATGGGGGATAAGGACATTGTGGCTTTGGATGGTACAGCTATCCCTGAAAGCCTCCAAGGAAGGTCTGATGGAGAGGCTGCTGTGGTATACGAAAGCTTCAATGAGAAGGGAGCCACGGTCAATTAGAATGAAACCAGGAGCGGACCTCGGATACGACAGGGGAGGCATCAGAATTAGTTATTACGAATGTTTGTACGCAGTGCTGTGGCTGGAAGCAATTCTTAGCATCAGCAACTTACGGTAAAGGTCATGTAAATATGTTGGAAGATTACGATAACGCTCATTTGAATATGTTGGACGAAGACGACCCTCGCCCACTCTAGTTTACAAGGAGTCTCAGAGATATGCTCAAGATCTTGGAGCCTTGAAGACATTGACTGTGACCATTGTAATAGAGATCATGATAAAGTGGCACTCGATGAAGAACTACGATAGGTACTGGTAGAGTCGCCGTACGGCATTGTTTTGTAAAGAAGGCCGACGCCAGGTCTTTCGAATAAGCCTGAATTAGAGTGATGATAAGGGACTGCCACGATGCTTGGACATAGCAACAATACAAAATTGAGACAACAGACTGATGTTATCAAAATGTACTGTGTCCTCTCATAGACCTCTCTAGAATGACTTTGGTAACAATTGACTGGCAATGTATTACCTTCGTGCACTATGAAGTCTTTTAGTAAACATTTCAAGTATTGATCCGAACAATTTACGAGGAGCAGCATGTGAGGCGAGAAGAAACAAGGTGTTGTTCTATAGCGATAGTCTAAATGCAGCCTAGCGCGTCTTATATAAGCGGACCCTTGAGCCGACAGTCGCTCTAGCCAAATCAGTCAAACCTCCGACTTCCCTATCGACTGTATCACCTGCCCGCACACTCTGAAGCATCTTGGTCACTGCGCCTCTTCATTATTCAAGAGTCAGTTTCAGTATCTAGTAATCTTCATCATTTGCTAGAGATTCAAGGAGAGCCGCAATCTTAGTGAGTCTCCCTTGGTTCTATCGCGCTCATAGACGCGTGTCGTCTGGATTGGTGCCATTCTCACTTCGTTGGCAATTCCACAACGCAGGCGCGGGTTCTGGCTCACACTCTATGTAACTTCCTTAGCAAGCTGGGAAAAGGCACCAATTATGTTGTTCATCTCGATAGTTGCGTTGCACTATGCCCTCCTTGGCTTTCCTTGGCCAATCATTTACTCCATTTATTGAATATAATTCAGTAGTCATCTACCTACATGTGAAATGCTGACATGAAACAGACTCCATCAACCACGAGATCCAATATGCGCAAATAAGTCATTGAATCTACACGAGCTTCTCGGGTTTCTATACCCGAAAAAGGTCTGTTATGGATACCGACCACGACCACAACTATGACCATGACCAAACCATGGAGAGCTTCGGGATCATGGATACCACTGAGTTGGCCCCAAATGAACCTTTGACGCTCGATCCATCAGTGATTTTCGGCCCTACTCCTATGGCTGTTGATGGTTCTCCAAGTCCTGAGGTTGAAAGAACCGCTACGACGACGGGCAAGATCCCAAATGGCCAGCGAGGCTCATTTGCCAGATCGCCGTCTTACAGACAGGAAATGAAGCTCCGTGCATCCAAAGTGCAAAAATCTGAGATACTACCTTACTCCACTTCTCAGACTGGATTGGTCTACGATGTCCGGATGCGGTTTCACGTCGAGGTACAACCAGAGCAAAACAACGGAGTGCATCCAGAAGATCCTAGAAGAATTTATGCCATCTACCAAGAGCTTGTAGATGCTGGTCTAGTCGACGACCCAGCGTCACCTGGATCGAGCACATTGGAATATGTCCTTGGTCGAATACCTGCACGCTTTGCCACGAAGGAGGAAATTTGCGCTGTACATTCGGAACGACTCTACGAATGGGTTCTGGAGCTCAAGGACTGGGAGAATGAAGTGCTCCATGACGCTGGTGGCGAATTAGACTCCATCTATCTTTCCAAAAACTCACCTATGTGCGCTCGGCTGTCTGCAGGTGGTGCGATTGAAGCATGCCGTGCAATACTGAATGATCAAGTCAAGAACTCGATCGCTGTTATCAGACCTCCCGGCCATCACGCTGAGCATGACCAGCCTAGAGGCTTCTGCTTCTTCAATAACGTCCCAATCGCAGTGAAGGCATGCCAGAAGGAATTTCCGGACACGTGTCGAAAGGTTATGATCCTTGATTGGGACGTCCACCACGGCAATGGTGTACAAGAAGCCTTCTATAACGATCCAAATGTCCTCTACATATCCTTGCATGTCCACCAAGGTGGCACTTTCTACCCATCTGGTGACTATGGAGATCACACCCACTGCGGTGAAGGGCCTGGACTTGGAAAGAATGTCAACATCCCTTGGAAAACCGCTGGCATGACGGACGGTGACTACATATATGCCTTTCAACGGATCGTCATGCCAATCGCTCAAGACTTCAACCCAGACTTGGTGATCGTTTCAGCAGGCTTTGACGCTGCCGAGGGCGACATGCTGGGAAAATGCCATGTGACACCAGCTGGCTATGCACACATGACGCATGCACTCATGTCGTTAGCTAATGGCAAGGTTGCTGTATGTCTTGAGGGTGGTTATAATCTTCGATCGATAGCTGTATCTGCACTAGGAGTAACTCGCACGCTTATGGGAGAACCTCCAGATCGGCTGCTAGGGACCGAGCCCACGTCCTCGGGAGTTGATACGGTCGAAATGGTGCTCCGAACGCAGTCCAGGTTCTGGCCATGTCTATATCCAAAGAACCCTGCAGATCGTTTAAGAAATCTAAACGCAATTCGCGTTCATGATGTTATTCGTGAATGGCAATCCAAGGCTTTGTTCGACGCTCACAACATGTCGTCTCTCTTTATTGCCAGAACCAAAATCTCGAAGTCCTTCGAGAACCGAGTACTAGCGACGCCAGATTATACAAGCGACCGACCTCTACTTCTAATATTCCATGATCCTCCCGAGCTCTCAGGACTGCCAGACCCTAGGACACAGAAGCTAGAGCTTCACAACACTTGGCTAGTAAGTAAAGTTGTAGCTGCGGCAGCGACGTTGAAAAGTACTGATTTGTGTATAAGACCGATGTGGTGAAGTCATATATTGCCTGGGCGACAAAGCAAGGGTTTAGTGTAATTGACGTCAACATCCCTAAGCACTACATAGGCGTAGAGGTATGAGTTATCGGATACTTAGTCCATTTATAAGCCTAATCTGCTACTAGGACGACCAAGAGATGCAAGATGAAGACAGTCATCAAGTTAGGGCCAAAGAGGCTCTAGAGCTTGCTAATTACATCTGGGAGAATTACGTGGAGTATGATCAAAGCACAGTAACCTTCGCATAATTTGTGCTGATAATTAGGCAGACTCTATGATCGGCCACAGATCTTCATTATGGGCGTTGGCGCAGCTTATGCCAGTATTGTACAGATGCTCAAATCACATGACCGCTTCCAAGAGCAGATTGGCGAAGATGGAAAGATCTTTTCATTCATCTCAGATGCAGACCCGTTGCATGCCTATAAGAGTCTGACTGACGATTACCTTGCGGAACGGTGGTACAGACACGCTTCCTGCATATTTGTCGCGGAAAATCACTACATCTGGGAAAGATCAAAGCACAAAGCACCTTCGAAACGATGGGGGACGCTGATCAAGAGTCCTTATGGCGAGATACAAGACATGCTCAGAGCTCATCAAGAAAAGGTCTTTGAAGAGATGTTCGAATTGACCGAAGACTGGAGATCAGCGCGAAGGTCGTCCCTGTCTCCAAAACACGAATTGTCAACGATACAGACAGATTTGCCAGGGCTGGTAGTCCCACTTGCAACTACAAAAGATACGGCCACCTTGCGGGCAAAGAGTCCAAGCAAATTACCACCATTAGGCAACTTTGCGCTACAATCGCCAAACAGGGGTCCAACGTCCAGTCCAGCACAGCGTTGAGACTGAGCTTGATGAAAGCTCTTTGTTCAACTTATAATCAATGGTGGGTGTGGCTCAGTCCATTTGGCATAAAGACAAACAGCAAGAACAGCCCTGACCAAGTGCTGTGACCAGACCAGCAAGTGAGTCTAGCTCTCTTAAGGCTATTGAGAAGGTGGAAAGGACAGTCAAAGGCTCCTTGCTGGACAAAACAGCAAGTCGTGCTAGGCTTACTGTGAGGCGTGATGGCAAGGGAAAGTTCCAGCACCCCCTCGTCCTTTTTCTAGACGATAAAGCAAACAGACAGCAAGCTGTGCATTTGGTGTCGATCTCCTCGAAGTGGCGAGATATCTCTCTCATAAGCTGTCGAAGCAGATGTGAGCCTGCTACAAATGGATCAGTTCTGGTGGACGTCCAATTAAGGCAACTACGTGCTAAGAAGACACATTGCACAGTGTGCGACATTTGACGTCTTGTTCCGCGTGATGACGTGGTATTGTACTTTCTGTTACTGGCAAGGAGGAACCAATCCACTGGAAAAACCGCAAATTAGCCAAACTATTGATCTACAACTTACGTGTGGTTCGGGCATATGCATATGCACGACACAAATGCCTTGTATTCTAAGGTGGCGACCGCTTGACTGTGGGACGGATGGACGCCTATGTCCAGCTTTTCCTGGGCTGCTGTGACCTGGTGGCACAGAAAGATCCTGTGGTGGTCGAGACTGAAGCTTGCAAAGGTGAAACTTGACATGTCGTCTTGTTTGCTCTCTCCATCACTCCACGAAGAACTCGACCAGGCTGACAACAGTATAGTCGGTCTTTTGCGATCTTGACAACCTTGTGACAAAAATATAGACTGCCTAGTCGATGCGAGGATGATTGGATATATCTTGTTAATGTCGATAGTTTTCATTTCGTCTGTGTATTCGACGGGAACGACGGACTCAACATCGGCTGCAGCATCGACGAGCACAGTGAATATACAGTCAACTTCAACAACAATACAAGACACGACACTGTCAGGATCGAGCTCTACAACATCACTAAATACTGGCACAGAGACTGTAGAAGTAGGCCCGCCGCTAGTAGCTGGACCAGCGACATCTACGTCTGTATGGACGTACACTTCAGTGGGCACATACTCACCGCCCCCTTCGTCATCCCTTACCACCCTTTCAACCTCGATCTCCACCACAAGTACAAGTATAGCAGCTGTTAGCACTTATTCGCCGTCCGTACAGATAGTCGACGTTGGCGACGCTACGAACAAATTCAGTCCTGATGTATTGACTGCCAACGTCGGAGACATTATCAGTTTTCGATTCTTTCCAGCAAATCACTCGGTGGTGCAGGCAGAGTATGGCTTCCCCTGCATTCCGTTGTCGACGATGAACACTAGTGCCTTGAGTTTCTTCTCCGGCTTCTTTCCTATTGCCTCGATGCCGTCAAACGTAAGAGCACTTTCCATACGGATTGCTTCTTTAACCTAGAGGATAAATTGACTTACACACAAACAGCCACCGATCTGGAATCTAACGGTGAATGATACAGAACCGTTCTTCTTCTACTGCTCCGCTCCTGGTTCATGCCTTGACTGGCAGATGGTTGGAGGCGTGAATCTCAACTCGTCAACGAATATGACCCATCACATTGCGGCCATCGCCGAGGAAGGCATTCTGTTGCAGCCCGGAGAACCATGGCAGTCCGAAGACCAAGAGTCTTCGATAGCCTCGTTTGTGGGACCAACCGCGGCACCATACATGTCCATTTCATCAAAATCCTCAGCGGGGCACGCGGAAGCGCTGTCAGCGGGTGTCATTGCCGGAATCGCCATTGCAGGATTTCTTGTTGTTGTTCTTGCTGGTGTCGCTTTATGGTTTATGAGCCGCAGTCACACACTCAAGCAGGCATTGCACATGGAACGCAAGGCTGCCGAGGAAGTGGTCAACTCATTCAACGGACCCCACTCGACGCAGAATCTGGACTTGCATGGTTCTCTTGACGGCCCACCGTTTCGGTCATCCGGTATCGCTGATCAGGGTGGATCAAGAGACTCGAGGAGGTGGAGTGGACCATCTGGGGGACTGCATGGGACCTCACATCAAAGCCTGGAGGACACTACTTGTCGTGGTCCTGGTCTGAGAAGTCCAATCAGTCCGATGACTTTGGGGGCTGTGTGTGGGCCTGGCTTGGCTGAGTTGGAGGAGAAACCAAATGCCATATCCGAGATTGCTGGCGATGAGCCTGCGCGGCAGGAGATGGGCGGTTCGGATCCTGATGATATTTCAGTGTCAAAAGATGGCAAGTAATGTTGGGTGTTGGATGAAATATATTTGAGAGCTTCGGTTGTATGTGAGGATGATTTGCTGTTAGCCTACTCATGATAAATAAGGTATGCCCATCTCTGCGCGGAGAATTACTATGACTTGGTCGTTGCTACTACATGTGTAGACAATTGTGGGTCCTTGAAGTTAACCATGGGGAAGCTCTAAGATGTCCTAAGATTGTCTTAGCTCAGTGGTGGAGATTTACTTGAGTAAGGTAGTTGCTCAGACACTGCTGTGACCTGCAAGTCATTAAACAGACATATTTCCATCCTCCCTAACAGCTTGCGAGGTCTACTTCCCACCTTGTCTTATCAGGACTTGGTTTTGTGAAGCTTGTCTTATCAGGACTTGGTTTTGTGAAGCTTGTCTTGTAAGGCTTCACAATATATTAAATTGCATATCCTACTATCTAGACGCGTTGTCACAGAGTTTTGCACTGTATGAGCAAGCATTCAGAATACTGCAAGAGCCATATCACTGTCTGTGAGCGGCCAAAGAAGTCTTTTGAAAGCATATGCGCCGACGCACAGCAAGATATAGTAGACAACAGTCCATTCTATGCCAAGATCTTCGTCGTCTCGTCCTGCCTTAATTTCGTCTGCAACTCCTTGTATACTCGCATCTCCATCTCTTGCCGCTGCTTTATCCAAGCCTTTACCTAATCGGCCGAAGAAGCGTGGGAGACCGATCGCATTACAGAAGGCATGTGCAGCAATGCAGCTCCACAGATTTCCGGTCCGCAGATATACGAATGCCACGAAGAATCCGAAGAGCGAGGTATACGTGAACATGAACGTGACCCTGATCAGCCCTGGTATTAGAATACCTGGTGTCAAGGCAGTCTTTATGTAACTAGTGTGCAGCTTTTGTTGAGAGATAATGAACTCATGAAGGTGGTGCAAATGTGCCAAGCCGAAGATCAACGGGGAGACAAAGGTTATGTAAACGGGGGAAGACTGTCGACGCGTTAGTGGAACTCCAAGACAGGAGAGGCAGGTTAAATTTTACCTTGGCCAGTAAAAACAGTGGTATGGCCAGACTTCGGAAGACCAACTCCTCACTCGCGGGCCCAATGACAATGTTGCGCCATCCTTGCCAGTCATCATAAACAGTATCCTTGATGTAGCTCCAACTGGGCCAATATCTCCAGTATCCCTCAACAATGCCTGCTTCGAACAGGGGGCCAACAAACAGAATAGCGACCAGCAGGATGCATCTCGCCGTGTCTAACAGATGCACGGGATATACACCGAACAGGCGTAGGATATCCTGTGGGGTGCTACTATGCTTGATGAAGACCAGCACGTTGATGGCGGTGCAAAGGAGGCATGTCAGGCCAACAGCACGGATACGCGCCTTGATCACCGCCGGATTATTCCGGTTGGAAAGTGTAGTGCTTCTCAAGGTCGGAGAAATGTAGAAAGGAGCGATGTAGAAAATGGTGTAGAGGACAGTGAGACCAGCAGCCGCCGCAGCGGATATTGGTGGGAGTTCGTTCGCTGCAACATCTGTCAATCGATCGTGTGCTATCTCAGCGCTGGCTGATCAATCATATCATATCGATATTAGAAAACTTAGCCGGATAAGAGATTGCATACTTGGATATGGGTTGTTCAACAGCCTTGAGCTGCCATCTTCCGATTTTGCTGCCATAAGGGGCAGTTTGCAACTGACAGTTCACCGTTACGTGCGGTCCTATCGAGCTGCTGATTGTTGATTTCGAATCATTATCGCACCTGATACCAACTGGGACGAGAACAAGGTTAGGAAATTGCAAGGTCAACGGGTTTACGTGCCGATTCAGAGGAATGTGAGAGGATGCACAACAAAAGTTGAAATGACGTTAACGGCCAGTAGTTGCAACGCACTATAAAGAACGTGCGACTATTCCGTTTCGAGAAGAATCACAATTAAAGAGCGTGCGCTGGCCGCAGCCGGAAGGACGCGATAAGGACAGCCGTTGATCATCGTCCTCGAGAGAACAGCATTTAGCGAACAAGAAGAATTCAGCAGCTTTCACAGGCTGCACCACATTCAGGTTCATGCTACCGTGAAGCTTGCATCCTGTACACTCTTCCTTGTCTTCTCGAAGGGTCTTTCACGTGTAAGACATTATACCTAATCTTAGCTGTTGTGTTTGAGCGATTGTTTTATCGAGGGCTCAGCAATCGTAAACGCGAGCGTGTTTCAGGGCGGGCGCGTCGCGCATTGTAGATTCAGCCCCTGCCGCAGCTATGTGCGCCCTCCAACCGTAGCCTCCACTTTGCTCGAGCCCACTTCATCTCCCACGACCGGTAAAAGTGCAATGCTACTGTAACGCCAGTACGCTGTCTTCTCCTGTAATTGAAGCTCGGGCAGCATGATGCACGCCTTATACTCGCGATAGCTCTCGCTCTCTCACAGGTTGGTTCTTTCTTGCTTTCCACACTGCGCTCTCCGACCTATACCGCTCCTTTCTGCAGCCTGTCACGCCTGTCAATCTATGTATAAATTGCGTCCCGCTCTCCCCGCCCGGCTCTAAACTGCGCCGTCTGTGATATCGGAACTGATTGACCATCCAAGCGCCCGCACATCACCTCTGGTTTTCGAACCACCGACACTCTTTTTATACTACTCTCCACGATTTTGCGCCCTGGTCCGATTCTGTCACTCCTTTGAAATGCTCTCTTAGTGCCTTTGATATTATTTCGTCACTCCTTACGCGAAAGCATCTATTTTTATCACAACGACTATTCTTTGAACCGAAATGTCCTCATCGGGCCATTTCTTCCATGCTCGACAGTCCTCAGAAATTCTGCCAGACAAGTTTGTCTTGAAGCCAAATAGGACAAAGCGCGCACTTCACGAACGGACACCTTCCGAGATCAACAGAGAAACTGGCCACCCTACGATCAGACTAGTAGACCCAGACTCGAGCTCACCTAATGTATATGACAAGACGCCTTTCCCAAAGCTACCATCGCAGGTTTTAAAACCACCACGGACCACTAAGCACGGATATACAGTGCAAGACGATGCTGGTACTCTAATAAATGACCACGCAAGATTGCGAGATAGCAGCGCAAGCCCTACGAACAAGAGATCATCCAAGCTATTTCCCCAAGCCCTGAACTATGGCAAGTCAAATCGCTATTCAGCGTCCACTACCACATCGACTGCAGACACACTTCTGAATGACTCCTTGTTCTCTCCTGTCAGTAACAGATTTTCGATGGATGGAACCCTTCGAAACACACCCACCCCGTTTGAAATGGAAGAGCGGGAGAGGGAGAATGAGAGAGCCCTAGCGGCGCTTGAAGAGCATCCCGCGGGGCCGTCCACCATACGGCCCGTGACTGCGTCGACAGGCTCTGGAAGTAGTGACCGAGCGGCTGTCGGCCGTGAGTCTGATAACGAGTCCTCTATACATCCAGCATTTAGACAGAGCGCTCCCACCTCCCCACGATCTCCACGGCCCAATAACACCAGACTCTCATTGATCGAGTCTGTAGATACTCCAATCTCGAGTCCCAATCCTCAAGAGCCTTCCTCAGAATACTCATCTGGAAATTCCAGCTCATCTCCAGACCCTGCAAGATCAAGCTCTTACAACATCATCAGATATACCACGAATACGTCCGAAGGCGCTGCGCCTGTGCAATACGCTCAGGTACGACCCGCGACCGCGCAGTCTCAATCTGCCGAAAGTGGCTGGTCTGCTACCGAGTCCGACAGTTTGCCGCCACTGAGTGTTCCTCGAAGGCGACAGCACATGTACTCAGCATCAGCAGGAGCTAGCTATGCTCAAATCCAGCCTCTTTCCACGATTGCTTCCGAGTCTGAACCTGCAAGTCGAACGCATACGCGGTCACAGTTCAGCCACGGCTCCAGCGACGTTTTCAGATCTGCCGCACGTCCGCACCAGCAAATTCGGCCTAGACGATCAAAGACGCTAGGATCAAGCTCATATAGCTCTAACAGCTCGGGCGTCAATGAAGCTTTCTCAGCCGAGAACTCCATGGCAGATCTTACTGGCTTCAGTATGATGCGCGCCGAATCTGCCGTACCAGTTCCACTTTTCTCAAGTAGTTCATATATTGGTTTACACGAACTTCCTGGTGACATTCCATCGAATGAGACTGAGGAAGAGAGAGGCGACACTATTGCCGAGCTCCAAGCACCCATGTTGCGCAAACAACAGTCTGGCTATCTGAACCGGCGACACTCAGTGACAGATGCTCGGCCAGAGTCTTCCAGGTCGAATCAGGCCATGGGAGAGTCCAATCGTGCATCACAAGGCTCCTTCATATTTCCTCAATGGGCCAGACAGTTTTACAAGGGCAGAGCACATTTGGCGAGTGCAGATGCGAGCAAAGCCAGCCTTTCACGTGAAGAGTCACAGGCCTTTTCCACGCGCTCACCAGTTCGCATGATGCCATGGCCTCACCACCGCCGCTTCGAGAGCGGTTGGGAGAGCTACAACTCGGCCGATGGAAGTGTCTTCAGCAGTCGACCTGGTACCATTCGTAGTGGCGCCTTTCCCAATGTCAGTTCCCCAGAAGGCTCGTCGCATTTCTTGCCTAGCATTTTCCGCCCATACACCCGTAGACGGGCCTATACCGATATCACCGCTGCCAGCAGCTCCCATCCGAGTGAGGATTTCTACGAAGAGACCAGTGGCAGCGAGCAAGGTAGTGATCGAAGCGACAGCCGCCTCAGCAGACGCGACAGCATGGAGATTACTCCGGCGCCTCCACGTCATGGGGAAAACTGTGCAGTCCGTCATCCTAGCCCTCTAGCTTCCAGTCCAACACGCAAAAAGAGCAAGAGGAAGCATCGTCGGCAGCACAACGATCTTGTCCGTGACAATACCTTCAGCACCACCCTCTCCGCTAATGATATCCTCGGTGGCGCGCCACCCCGGCTCGCGCCAAGCCGTCGCCTTTCGAACCGCATCTCTGCATGGCGGGCGCCCTCGTTTGATGAAGCTCTCAGCACTCTCCTCAAGACTCGCCAAAACCGGCAGATACTTTTCTTCTGCCTCGGTTTCATCTGCCCGGTTCTCTGGATGGTGGCTGCATTCTTGCCTATTCCATCACGCCCTCTGGACGCTAGAGTCAGTGATTTCACGAGGACCGAAGACGAGACAAAGACCGAAATGGGAAGGACGCAGTACAGTGTTCAGATGAACATGTTTGATTGGGAACAGGAGAAGAGGTATCTGAAGTCACGGTGGTGGAGAAATCTGAACAGGATCATGAGTTTTGTGGGAGTCGGCGTGATTGTTGCTATTGTGAGTATCGTCGGTCTTCTCATTGATTACGAAGATGCCATTGCTGACTGGCTTTGCAGATTGTCCTCGCCGTTGTGGCATCAAAATGAGGCTGTAGTAGCTCAATTCTCTGCTTGTCGTGGCTACAGTCACGACCATCTCTCGCATCTTTCGACTTGCGACGACTGCCTTTTCGAGCGTCATTTTATACCCTCTGATTTCCTATCGCATGTACTCACGTCCTTTTCCTTGTTTACGCCTTATGCTGCAATCTGCATGCGAACACGCCATCTCCTTTTTTCTTTTCACGAGATCTATATTGCTTTTCATATGCGTTCAAGCGGTATACTATGATGAGTTGGGGGATGAAGGGGACTCTTTACTTTGGAGTGGAGACTTGGTATGAACAAAGTGGATCCAGTGGGGTCTTGTTTAATGTATATACAGATCCAAAGGATTGTCGAGAATATGAAATCTCCTTGCTGATGCTTTGCTTTCTCTCTCTTTCTCTCTCTCTCTCTCTCACTCTTTTTCTTTCTTCCTCTCTCTCTCTCCCTTTCTCTTTTCTCCTCTTCCAATTGTCCCTAAATCTTACTTGGCTATCGATACACGCTCGCTCACCAACCACCAGAATAACGCCAGTGCCGGTCTCGGCATCTCAGGGCAAGAACCACGAATATAAACTTTGGTCGATCGCAAACTTTGACATCGACTGGGTTTGATTGCGCCATAAAAGGCAAAAACAATCTAGATCCGCGGTGCCTCGGCCTATGCATGTTTATCATGCGCCATGTTGTTTGCTGTACGAGTTATTAATATTTTCAAGATTTTTGGAATTTCGTTTCTACGTGGAATTACATGTACAATATACTTTGACGGTGCGGTGCGTCTCTGTGGGTTTTGCTTTCTTTCTTCCCGTTTGCCATGGCGCTGGATTCGCCATGTCGGATATTGTGTACGCTCTTTCTTTGCATACGCCATGGGTTCGCGATGCGTTCCTGAGGATGACTTGACATGAGCCTCCGCGGCATTGTGTTGATACTGTTTTGAAGTATGAAACTTCTACTGGGTGCCAAGTGTTCCCCTCCATGGGGTTCCGCACCTTGTTTTCGAAACATCTTTCTGGAGGAGACTCAATTAGGGCATCGTTGCTGCTGTTCTCCTGCTCGAAGCCAATCATGTCCTTTCATCGAGAAAACTCTTCCGGCCAGTGTCAGGCATGATTTCTTTGCTTGGCGTACATGGACTGAGTCGGACATGACTAGCATGCGGCGTGTATATGGTTACTGAATGTCTTGTAGCCGCTATGTTCCCTTGCATATTATCTTTCGTATACACTCATTCCCGGGCGTTGAGGAGGGCGTCGAGCTTCATGGAGGATCCATGTCCATGGCAGTGTGGTCTAGATCACTGGGTGTGGCACCGTGGGGGTCCTGCTCGAGTCCGTATCCCGCGCTTCGTTGTACCAGGCTTATATAGTAGTCGACCAAGACTTCCGGCTTTGGCACAATGCGCCATTCTACCTTTTGTAGAAACTCCATCTCTAGCGTGGCCAATTCACCTGTTGTAATACCGCCTATTCGAGCGTAGGTTGGGTTGGTCCAAAAGCTGTCGCTCAGACCTTTGGAAGCTACCGTGGCAGCGACAATGAGGAAACGATGAACAGTGAGACTACTGACATTGAAGGCGGGGTAAAGAGCGCACAGACGGTCAATGTAGTATACCATGGACAGGAGGATGGGAGGAGAAAGAGTAGCGTGCTGAATCAAACGCTGAAGGTAATCGTGACATGAAATACCAGGCGGTGCTCTAACACAAGTCATGTCAGCACGGCAGGACACGAGCAGGGTCAGCGGGTCGATCTGTCTTTCAGAGTCATACCTAGAATGAAATCTGGTCAGGCGGCCATTTAGTGGAATCTGATCATTCAAGCGAATAAGTTCCATGAGCATGTTGCTTATCAGCATGCCAAGGTCTTTTGCATTGCATGTCTCGTATTGTAAAGGCATAACTTTGATGTTCTCTTCGGTACGTGGACGCTTAGAGGCCGAGGGCGAAAGTGTAGCATCTGTGTCTGCAACAGGCCGTGATGGCAATTTGGTAGCCGTGTCGCCATCTGACCCTGTCGTGTTCGCATTTGGAGCATCGGCTTGCTCAGGATGAGGCTCAGGTGGCGGTTGGTTCAGAGATTGATCTGTGGACGTAGAGGGATTCATTGAAGATGATTGTGATGGGTCCTTGCGCTTGCTGCCTATTGCAGACTGTGGAGCGGTGGGAGGTAGGCCTTCTGGGGTGTATTGAGTTTCAGCATCAGCAGTCTGTGGCTTGTTCACGGGAGTTTGCTGGTGTAATCGAGGGGAAGGTGCTGCAGGCGGTGCCGTGGCGTTACCCGGGGTGCGTGGCCTCGTGGCGAAGGAGCTATATGCCGGTATCCTCGGGGATCTGATCGATCTCTGCGAGGTGGCGTAGTGTGCAGAGAATGGAGAGCGAGGGGAGGCAGCCGGAGAGGGGGACGAGGTCAAGGTGGACATGTAGTCGAAGTTTGAGCAAGAAGCTGTTGATGTGAAGAGTAGTACGAGTAGGGCGAGCAGAATCCAAAGATGTTCGCGAGAGCGTGGCGCATAGTTATCGTGGATCTGGGCTGGTCGAGAGTCGGGATGGCCTCCTCAGTGTGACTGGAGGAAAATACAATAGAGTATGGCAGAAGGTCTGAAGTGTTTTTTTTTCAGATGAGAGCGCGAGAAGCCCTTGTACATGGGCTAAGGGCCAAGGAGGAACTAGGAAGGCGGCACTAACAATCGGCCAAGAAGGAAACACAGAAAGACAAAACGAGATAGCGAGATAGGCTGGCTAAACTCTGGCTTGATCTTTATTAGGCATCTGTGATCTATAATTGCGGCCCAGAGAGATATTCGCAACTGAATGATGCAAGACAGGAAAAAGAGTGCGAGACGGTGTAACCTTAAGGACAACGCCCGAGCGGTTTCGGTAGCGCTTTGGTCCTTTCACATTCGCCCAGCACCATACATGTTGCGCACGTGTCAGCCCTACGAGTACACAAAAGGCGAATCAGGGACGCCGGAACAAGTAGCAGTTGGAGAGTGGGATCTCTGGCACCTGTGCACCATGTCCCGAAAAGGCACCCAAAGAGCGGCTCCCGGCGAGAAGCCCAGACCTCCAATTTTGTTTGGAGATATGGTGGCGAAGCCATTGCCTTCACTGCCCTTCAGTGTTTGACGTGTTTGCTTCATCGTCGGTGCTTCGAGAGGCCGAGGTTGGAGGACCATGGACGTCAGTCTACCCGTCTACCTACGAGTATAGGTGTGCTCGTATGAACCGTGTACATAACGCTATTGGCTATATAGTCTTTGCCAGGAACCAAAGGAAGGCGACGCTCGCCATGTTTCACCGATAAAGTGCTTGTCATTCATGTTCACAGAACCTAAGTCTAGAAGAGCAGATGAGCAAACAGTGATCGTCCCGGATTCACGCATACATTGTTGACTACGCCCACATCCCCGCGCTCCACGACATTATTGCGAAATGGTTCAACCGACTTGTCTCGTAGCTCTGCGCGAGCTCAAGACGATTCCCGCGCCCGAAGATCAATTGGAATTACTGCGACTGTTGAAGAACGATATTGTTGGCCACGGTCAGCGCAAAGAGCTCGTTGTTAGACATGGCTTGCTTGATCCGCTGGCGCAAATACTCCTCTCTACCACCAAGGCCACGGGCAAGAAGGTGTCGCTTCCAAGCACTTCTCAGCTGGACCAGCCTGCTCCGCTGAGCTTGGAGCATGATATCCGCCTACAGGCCACTCTCATTGTAGGAAGTCTGGCCAACGGTTCGTCACTCGTCGTCCTGTTTCGTTGTTTCATCACAGGCTGACTCCTTTCTCATCAGCCGGTCCAGCATTTGTGCCTCCCATCCTTAGCAACAACCTATTGCAAGCCCTTTTACAAGCATTAGTCCCCGCCGACTTTCCCTCCAAGATAGTTGTCGCCACATTGAGAACACTCAGCAACGTCGCATCCGCCTGCGCCTCGTTGGCTTTTGCTTCGCCGAATTGTACAGATGTCAGCTTTGCTGATCGCATATTGACCAAATCGACTGTGAATGGTCTCTTTGCCATATTGCAGCAAGATGCATCCACGTTGTCGCCAGCCCTTCAACAACAGGTCGCCCTAGCAGCCGACCTCGTCTTCCATTGCTGCGTCTCTGAAGCCGCCAGGAATCTTCTTGTCAAAGAGGGTGTGTTAGATGCTCTGGCCGATATCGTGGCTTCGTTTGCCTTGTCGCATACCGCTTCAGCCTCTCCATCTAATGATGCACGTCCAACTCTGCGTGGTGTCCTCAATGCACTATCTGCCATCATTGAAGGCTCAAACTACAGAGCCCATCGCCTCATATATTCTGCATCGCTGAGAAAGGTACTCGCTACCTCCAAAGAGCGCTCTTTCTTTGATGATTCTCAAGGTCCAAATTTCAGCCAACATACAAGAGCGAGCCATGTTGTGTCGGTTGAACATCTACTGCCTAAGATAGTTGTTCAGAAATACGGGAACTACGGCTCTCAGTCCTTCCCCGCACTTGCTCCTGCCACTTCTCGTCTCCTCACTGACCCATCCGCCACCGATTCCGCCTCCCCGTCGCCGCTTTGTGTCTGGCTCATACACCTCTCTCGCTCGCAGTCTGTCCCGTCCGGTCGATTGGCCGCTCTGCGCCTTCTGGCTCTTGTTAGCAATGCTCTCGATGCCGACGCTGGGGGCTCGCGACCTGAGCTGGTTCCTAGATTCAAGGAAAGAGAGCGCCAAGTCGCTCTGCTCGCCGTTCCTATTGCTGTCAAGCTGGTCACTGCTCTCGTCGATCAAGGATACGATCCCAGTGAAGCCATGGCAGTCAGAATTGAAGCATGCTCCGTCTTGGCGAGCCTTATCAACAACAACGTCGAGTTGCAGAAGGCTGCTCATACTGCGGATGCTCACAAATATGTCAGCCAGATACTTAGAAGATCTTTCGAGCCCGTCACTCTTGCTAGGCCCATGTGGTCACCACAGTCACCGCAACCCGCCACCTCAGATCTGTCTACAGTCTCACCCTCCACTGTATTAGGCCACGCCGGCCTGCCCCAAGAGGTCGTTCAAGCACTCAAGTGTAGAGCAGGCGCTCTTGAAGCAGTAGCTGCAATCTCTGACAGAGAAGATACCATAAGAAAGGATCTGATCGAAGCCGGGGTGGCCGCTTTCATCATAGAATCTCTAGCACCCTTCCCGGACTCTGCACTCTCCACAACATCAACATATCATGCCAAAGATGGCAATACAGTCGCAGTATTATTGGCTGCTTGCAAGGCTGCCACTGCCATGTCAAGATCGGTTGGCAACTTACGCACCAGTCTTATCGATGCTGGACTGGGCAAGCCTGTGTTTGCTCTCCTGAAGCACCCTAATAATGATGTGCAAATAGCAGCAACGAATGTCTCCATCAACCTGGTCCTTGATTTCAGTCCAATGCGTGAAGTAAGTTGACAAACCCGGTGCAAGCTACACTACATGTATTGACCCGCCACAGGATCTCATCGGCGCTGGCGTAATCCAGATATTCTGCACGCATGCAAAGACATCTAGCCCCAAACTCCGCCAGGCATCACTCTGGGGTCTCAAACACTTGGTGCTGAATGCCCCCCAGCCAATCAAACATACTTGCCTTGGTGAGCTTGGTAGCGGCTGGTTGATACAGGCCATAAATGGCGACCAATTCGAAGCCCATAACCCTTCACTAGGCATGAGTACATCAAACGCCCAGGGAGAGCAGGTTGATCTGCTAAATGCAGAGTCGCCGGAAATGGATGTCGACCTGGTCGAAGACCGAGACAGTGACGATGACGATGGAGAGGTCTCCATTGATCAAAATGGCATGCAATACCAATCCAGTGGCATCCGCTCGACTTTAAAACCCGCAAGCTACAAGGCACGCTTACGAATATTCCGCGAGCAAGAGTTCGACCCTATACTACAGGCCAAGCAGGACGACATTGAGATTCAAGAGCAGGCACTCGACTTTATTAGAAATCTCATCAATGGTGATGACAATGTCCAAATGATCGACCATCTCAACAATACGATTGGAGGACATCGTATTTTTGATATGCTCTACAATAAGCTTAAGCCTGCTGTTGCGCCTGCCGTCTCCATGCATGGACTAGGTCTTAATCAACGGCAGACCTCTTTGCAGTCTTCGACAGCCACTCCCACATGGCAACCTACAACACTCGTTCGTGCCGCTCTTGGCGTCTTGATCCATTTGGCTGCGGGCTCGTCGAGACACCGCCAACAGCTCGTCGCTCAGAAGCAGCTATTGACAGTCTGGCTCCCACATTTCAGCCATCCCGATCGTCAAGTCCGCGTCAGCAGTGTTTGGGGCGTCATCAACCTGACCTGGCCAGAGACGGCGGGCGACAGAGAAGACGCGCGCCGCAGAGCCAGGGAATTGAGAGATGTCGGCATCGAGGACAGAGTCAGAGGCCTCGTCAACGACGCAGACTTGGACGTGAGGGAAAGAGTTAAGACCGCTATCCGTCAGATCGATGAGCTGCTCGAGAACGGAAGGCATCGATGAGGCGGTCCAGCATGAACTCAAGTCTGGGTTCGAACGACTAATGGAAAATGTATTGTAACAACGCCGATGAACCACTTGTACATATCTGTTGTACTGATGCAAACATGAAAACCTCCCAACCGATAGCCCCCCTCGTCGTATTCATACTTGTTCCAACGTGACCACAGTTCGATGGACCGTTCACGCGTTTGATTATACTCCTATACTCCCTCTCCCTCGATCCAAAAGCGATTCGAGCACACCATAATAGCGCGCGCAACCTCCACTCGTTACGATCTCTTTTTTCCTCCTACATATCTCGCTCATCGGGATTCAATAGCTAGCATGACCCTACTCCGATACCTGCAGGCACGGGAAAGTCAGTCGGGTAATCTCCACCCTGACCATAGCTAGTGATGGACCAGACGAAGGCGCAGGAGAATCGGTCACAGTGTGTTCGTTGTTGAAGACGGGCACATAGTTCTGCCCCGCACCATTGGCAGTCGAGGTGTACATGTTGTTGTCCTTGGCCTTCTTGTCCTTGGCCTTCTGGAGACTGTATATATACGGCCGTCCTCATCCCTCGCGGCTGACAAGGGAGGAGTTGACGGACTTTTTCTTGGTCTGAGGCTCCTTGGCCTCGGGAGTTGAGTTTTGTTGACTTTTCCGCTGAGGTGTCCTCTTTGTAGAGGTGGATGATGAGGTGAAAATCACCTGATGTCCTATCCTATCCGTCCTCGATATATTCTTAGCGACAGATCTCTTTTCGGTTATTTGTGATGTCTATTTGTGAACAAGTAGTCAACTCTGATTCCACTGAATCAGGAAATGGAAATAGAAAGAGGGTTTTATCCAGTGAATCCGTTTTTGTAGTAGTAGCAGCAGCAGTGGCAGAAGATCTCAGTGTGTTTCGGTGTATTTCAGTGTGGTTTTTACGTAGGATAGGAGCTGTCTGTATGCACCCTTTGATTTCGCAATCCGGTTGTAGTGATGGTGTAGTGATGATGTAGCGGGAATCTGCCAGGTGAAAGTTAACTTTTTTTTGATTTTGATAGCGAGGATGACTGTCATTATAAGAAGAACAAGAAGTAGTAGTAGTAGTAGTAGTAGTAGTAGTAGTAGTAGTAGTGAGGAGTAATGAAATGTGCCCTATGTATATACATCATTCATAATCAATCAATTGATCAATCAAGAAAAAAAAACGGGATATAACAGAACAGGGTCGCATTCCCATCGCTACTTAAACCAGAGCAGGGTGGAGGATAAAAGTCATGCATAGATTCAAGGACTGCTGTATCAGTTCTACATTAGTACGGGTGTATCACCACTCTCGGATCAAGACGTACCTGACGCTGTCATACAGGCATATAGGAGTGCGCAGCAATGACGTTTGCCAGGATAGTTACGCGCTTTGAGTGTAGCTAGGGAAGATGGTGGTCACCCACGGGCTCTTGACAGTCAACAAGTGCAATATAATATTCAGCAGACGCTCGACGAAGGCTACGGCGAGGTGGCTAGAGCAGCTGTGAGTATAGCTGTGCTGTTGATATTATGCAAGGTGATCGAATGGGCAAGGATTGGAATGACACTGTAAAGCCATGTCTCCAGGCTCGACAGGAGTGTTGCGAGATACTAACTGCCTTCGACACGACACTGATTAGAAGAAAGAGCAAGACATATATGCGAAAAGTGTGTACCGAAGGTGCCGCAGACTAGGCGCCAAATCAAGACCAACCTTCCAGATTTTTTATTTCACACGCGTCTCAAGATTGTCTAACAACACATGTCACTCAAAAGAGCGACAGCGAAGACGAATGAACAATAGCACTGCAGAACGAGTAAAATTTTCCTCTTCAGAACCCAGCTTTAATTAAGCCAGATACCAATGAAAAAAAAGTGATTCGCGTCAGCTCGAGGTAGTGCAATACGAGCGACACTGTGGTCAGAGGGATATGCAAGCACAGAGCGCCTCCAACCGATTTCCAAAAACTAGTATAATCAATAAATACTCCCGTAGGAGTGTTTCAGAGATTAAACTGAACTGATTTAAAGTTAGCGCTAGACTCAAATAGGAAATGATCGGCACGAACTCGTAGAGTTGTGGCTGGGACTACACTTATATTCCTTGTCACACCGGATCTCAAGATGGACGACCACGAGATCAGAATTGGACCGAGAGGGCAAAATGAGCAGACAGGATATTCCCGCCAGACTGGTGGTTCCTCCAGGCGTTCAATCCGACTTTATTTACCTTATCTCAGGGTGACCGTGTCGCCAATGGACAGCTGTTTCTCAATGATCAGAGCTTTGTGACTGTAGAAGCTGCACCTATTGAAATACTACATCGGTGTCGAAACGTTTCATAGAGCATGCAGCAAGTAGGAGACGGAGTCTACCATCTTCCCAAGAGTTGGTAGCATCTCTACCTCGTGTAAGAGATCGCACTCGTGATGATAGGCCGCAGTCAGCATTATACATGCCTGCAGTCTCGGCTGTATCTTTTGATAGGAGAAAATTCCACCAAGGCAGTGATGGCGTAGCAATCAGTAGAGAAGCGATGAATCTTCCTATCACAGCACTAGGCAAGACCGACACAAACGGGTAAATGATTCAACTTGATCTGTCTTGCAGCCGGGGTTTGTAAGTCAATACAAGCATGGGCGCCGAAACGGTAGCGTACACCACTATGGATATGCAGTCGCAGTGGTCGCATCCTAGAAACCGATCTACATGGAAGCACCATCACAAAACAGTATAAGGAGCCTCGAAATCTTATAGACTATCGAAAGTGTCGCAAAGACTTTGCATGAATGCACAATGCATATCGTAACCATGACTAGATCTCCCTGAGCAATTAGATCTGCCACTTGCTTGAAAGCAGATAGTACATACTGAAACAGAAGTGATATTTTAGGCTTTACTCATATGTCTTGAGATGATAAGGTTTGACTTGTAATTGATAGTGCGCTCTTGAATGCCTCGGTGCTTGCATGGATCACGGCACCAGTCCCCTATAAGGTTTATTATTGCCCAACATTTATACCCTGCATTCAGAGATGGTTTACTGGCCACGCTTTCAGTTAGTTCAAAAACGCTCGTCAAACGTCGAGCTGAGCAGAGCATTCATCTCTTTCTATGCAAATACGTACCGAGGCTGAGTCGTATTGGTGATCATACAAGCGGCTGCGTGGAGATGTGAATGATGGCAGGGGCACATTAAAATTAAACATGCAGGGGTAAGACCACAAGCCTGAATCCAATCTCGCCAGGGCGCTACACACCAGAGGAAAGGATCAATCCCACACCCGCTGCAGGTGGCTGCAGATGCTGAATCCCACACTGCGCAATGGCTTGGAGCACAGATTGTCTCAGTATTGACAGCACGGGAATCACAGCGAATGAACAACCTGCTGGTGGGCATTGCTAAGCATATGCACTGGAATTAGGCGAGAAGTGAAGAGTGTTGACGACATGTCTGCATATTCCAATGGTTTTCATGATTATAGTGACCGTCGTGTACAAGGTTTGTGCTACCTGCTGTGCCGCAAACAAGGTATCGAGAAAAAATATCTTTTAGTGTGACCTGGCTATGCAATCCGAAATGATTTTGTGCCAAAAAGACAGATCCTGCAAGGACAAAGTGGTATCCGGCAAGTAAGAATCGTGAAAACATGATCAACCACATATCTCGCCTCTAAACAATTCATACACTTATCTTCAGTGAAGATCAAAGTGTTCAGATCTGTGACATCAATAATGGAAAGTCGACATGGCGGCCATCCTCGTCAAGCCAAGGCCCTTTCTCCTGCTCAGTTGCTCCGTGGAGTCCCTCTGCCCGGCGAAGAGTTTGTACATCAAGATCTGTCACCCAACGCCTGCCATCTCCGCCCGGCAATGTAATGCGCACTTCTTGATTGGTGTCAAGCATCATATCATCCTTCCACAGGCGGCGAGGCCCATCAAAGACGCACATAACGCGCTTTTTCATGTGCATCTTCTCTGGGGCAGCACCCCAACTAAGGGGGTAGTTCTTGCGTCGTTTGTTGCCCTTGCCATTGTAGTTGAGAGCTACGCCGCCCCGTGAATGTGTCATGCCTTGGAGGTTGTTGCGGTCATGGCGGCGACTAACGGAAGCGTCAGGCATGCTGTAATTGCTTGTTTGACTGCAATTGCTATAGTTGCTGTTGCCTCTACTAATGCCAGGGCGCTGCTTCTGTGAGCCAGATCCGAAAGGATTCTTGTTTGATGCATCTTCGTCGTCTTCCTCCTCCTCTTGACTGAAATCGGTGGGCGCAGTAAGGTCAAGAGTGGTGGACAACATGTGCCGTTCCATCGTCTCCTGAACTGACTTATCCTCAGCGATTGACGCCAAGATCCTCTCATTGATAGCCTCAGACGGATCACTCTGCTGAACGACTCTCAAGACACAATCATCGAGATGCTCGTAGAAGTCCTGTGCATTGGGAAACACAACACCACATGTCGAGCAGGCACCTGATATAGAAAAGCCGCTCTTGGTGCTAGCTCCAGAATTCTTTTTCCTCGAGTTCGGGGCAGTCTGGTCGACGCCGTGTACAGAAGTCAAGTGGCGCTTGAAAACGTCGGCCCGATTGAAGCTCTTCTCGGTAGAGCTGCCACTCCCTGGGCAGAATCCGCACACCATACTGCCCTTGTAATGAGTAAGAGTATGACGGTTCTTGTCGTACTTTCGGGCGAAACCCTTCATGTGGTATTCACATGAAGGTATGGGGCATTTCTCGGGACGCTCGTTCTTATGTGTGAGAAGATGAGCCTTCAAATCCTTGATGTGTCTACCACACGAAGGAATCGGACACACACCCTTGCCCTCCTCTGATGAATCCAGAGAGGATTGACTGTTGCGAGACTGATGGGACTGACGAGATTCTACAGAGGAAACAGAAGGTCTTCGTGCGGTAGTAGCATGTACGGTATATGGACTCCACTGGTAGGGCGAGGTCGCGCGAATGGTTCTTTGCGGTCTTGAGAGTCGTGCTCCGTTGCTTTGAACGGAATTCGCAGAAGAGACTGGTGATAGAGGCTCCTGCGAGATGAGAAGGCTTGGCTGCTGTGGCGTTGCTTGCACTTCACTGAAAGGAAATGACGCATAGTTTGGTGGAGAGGTAGGCTGGATGAGAGCAGGATCTGTGAGAGAGAATCAGAGTCAGTACTGATCATCCGCAATTGCTTCACGGTAGGAGAAGGAAAAGCAGTTGAAGTCGCTGATAAGGGAACCGACAAGAGAATCCCAGTGGTGCACCATAGGTGCCACTGGACTGTGAAAAGAAAGGAGAATAAGAAATGGACCCCCTTCGAGGCTTTGAGATATGCGTTTCGATGGGGGTTGCAGAAAAGCTTGCAATCCTTGAGGCTGGCGTAGCCGGCGGCTTGAAACAAGCATCATCAAGACCAATGTAGGCAGGAAAAGAGCCAGTCAACGGAGAATTAAGCCTGTTTTTCATCCTCGTCCGCCAAATCTGTGCTGCTACAGACGTGGGGGCCTCCGTGGTAGAAGGAAAGGAACAAGGGACGACATTCATAGGAGAAAGAGCACTGAATAGTTGTGGTAAGAAAACATTTTCTGACTCACCCACATAGCCAGGGTATTTAGGCGCCATGACTGGCTCACAATCAAAGCCAGAGATGGCGCATGTGTCGATTTGAAAGTTGTCTTGGTGAATGATGCCTGGAGCAATAGACGGGATGTGATTCCATTCTTTGTTGTGATGGTCGCTCATGGACGGAGAGCCAATAGCCGAGGACAAATTGCTTCGGATCGAAGCACCGGAGTCAGAAGTCGACGAGAGGACAGGAGGTTGTGGGGCGAAAGAATGGAGAGAAGAATGTCTTGGTGAGTGTGCTGGGGTATTGAGATGGTAGATTGACTCTGCCGACAACCCTTGTTGAACGCTGTTTGTGTCGAGGACAAAATCTTGGTGAGTGTTTTGGCCATAGCCACCATATCCACCAGAGGAGGTGCTATGCGTGTGAGGGTGAGGAGTATATATTGTTGGATATGCCTGGTTGGACACTCCTGAATATGAGTACATATAGTCAGGAGCCTGAGCTGAAGCCGGCGTTGAGCGAGAGTATTCTTCAAAGGAAGTCATGATGGTGAGATGTCACACTTAGACTTCAATGTCAAGGCCTTGTGCTAAGCATACAGAATGCTCGGAAACTGACTGTATGATCTGACGGCACAGAAAATCAGCGAGCTCTCCTTGAATGGTTGACGAGGGATGTGCATTACTTTAGGCGAAAGAAAATCTGGGATTGTTGATCCAGGTTCAGTTGATCTTGGTCTGTACTCCCGGTACGGTTCCAGCCAGTAGCTTGGTCAATGATCGGCCGGGGTAGGTTGCTGAATAGTAAGGTACAAAGGGGAAGTGCGGCTCTAGTGAGTAGTGGATCGACAGGTTCAGAGTTAGAGCTTGTTTTTTCTTGGCCAAACGGGTCGAGGTGGATCTTATGTGTTAGACAAGAGCTGAAGGCGGGCTATGACTTGAAGACTCGATGACTTGTGATCAGACGAAGAGATGGCGAAGTCGACATATATGTTTCCATATATAAGGCTGTCAGCAATCATTGCAGTCATCTTGCGGCCCCAGGAACGGGCTGCGCACGCGAACAAAAAATTATCGCATTTACCTGGATCCTGGCAGTACTAAGAAAAGGGTATGCCCGTCCTATCGGTGTACCCTATGGCTTGTGGCTTCACCGCTAAATTCTGAAGGCGCAGGTCTCACCCATGGTTGCCTGGTCTGTACAGGTTTCCTTGTCCGCCTTTCTGGCCCGTTCGGACGTGAGATTTGCAATAGCTACACGCAAAAGGGACGGTGTGTCAACAAAAAGTCGATCTGCACGAACATCATTGGCATGTAACAAAAGTTAAAAGTGTGCCCAATCGCTATCTCAATCCAATCCCGAATGCTTGGAGTCGGAAACAACCTAGCGTGGGATCCAGCCTAAACGATGAGCTTGACCGAATCTGTGCTTGACGAGCGAAGATAACGTCAATCCGCAGCAATGGGAGCTGTGAGCCAATCACGGAGCGAATGACAACTTCCGGACGACTTGGGTTCCGGAGATGAGCGCGGCTAGCCTGGACTAGTGAGTAGCAGGCATGGCCTCCCCGAGCCCACTGTTCCCGCTAATGTGGAGCTGTCCGAATCGAGACAGTGAACGATGCACGAGCCATCCTCAACTCCGCAAATACAGGTCTGTTGGAAGCTTGGGGTCTCCCCGAACAGGAAGATCTGCCGGGATGTGTGCATGGCGATGGGTCCAGCATACTGGGAGATCATGCATCATGATTGGATTTTCCATGGTATCGCGTATTCTGCCGTTCAAAATGGAATGAGGTTAGATTTTCGAAATGCAGGTCATCATGTCAAAGCTCTTCCATTCCTGACGATGGACCGTGAATCGCGTGGTGTCTGCAAGGTAGCTCAGATTTGCGGTGGTGGTCAAACCTGTCTGAGCTTAGGAGGGCGGCCTTCTCTGCAACAAGAAAGGCACAGATTGCGTGTTAACACCATCCATACGCCATCTGGGGGGACTGACCTAGTCCCCCTTGGAGCTGCTCGCGAGAGTGCTTCTGTACAATAGTAAAGTCAAATCCTTCGCACCATGCAAGAGTGCTTAGCTTTAGTGAGCAAGCCTGGCACCTTTTCAATTCGACTGGGCTAGAAAGACTTGTGCAGGACTTGCATCTTGGCAACATACCTCCGATTGTCCACGTGGTTGACTTACACTAAGGTATGGACAACGGCAGCGGTTCTTTTCGAACTTCGCGTCAAGCGAATCTCCACGAGCTTAGAGTTTACCTTGACGAGAACGCTAGGCTGTCATCAGCCAAAAGTCCTTGAAAGCGAGTTTTGGAACGTATAAAGCGATATATCGCCAGCCATTCACATGTGCGCAAACCAGGCACATCTGATTGAGCTTTTTGCTAGGTCAATGGTTGAACGACTGTATTGCAGGGATACAAAATGGGCTGGATTCGGGCCTTGATGAGATATCTGCCCCTTACTAGGATACCACATGAGGGACCGTTCGGCGCACCATGAGGCGTCGGAAATACATTCCATAGCGTGTGTAAGCTGATTCAGTCGATGAGCATGGTGAACGCGATGTATCAATTTTCTCTGAAAAGCACCAATGTTGCTTCGAAGAGGGGGTCCTGGGAGAATCAAATTTCCACGGACGTTAAGTGATACATTCCAATCGACTACCGTTTTTCGAGTCTGGGTTGGTGCTTTGAACGTTGCTCACTTGACTGTTCGTCGTCCTGCTCCGTAGGTACCACGCTCAGGCGACGTTATGGCGTCGTTGGTGTCGCAAACGGGCCACAGGCGGTATCTTAATACTCTCCGCCGTAACGTGGTCTACACCCTCGGATTGGTCAGAGATATCCTCACAACGTTTTGCATTTGGACGGAAAGGTTGAGGCAGTGGATCAAATGAGTCTCTCAGCATCAAAGTCAAGAATATTTGTAGCTGTACATGCAAGAAACGAAATGTAGCCCCTGGCATTTCCATCGAAGACTTGACTTGCGTATTGTACTCTAGAGCAATCCACTAAATACAACACACAAGTCAAAGGTCTCATATATCCCTATTATAGGAGCGCAGTATAGCAATATGTGATATGCATCTGCCCAGAAGTATTGTCACTACCTACCCTACCGTACCTTACCTTACTGCCGGCATGCTGGGTTATGAGTAATAATAACAGGGTATTGGTTGTTCAGCCCTACGAGCGCAACAGACAAACAGCGAGAAGATGTGCAAACATGCGCGTTCTCCCCATAGTGACACGCCTTGGGAAACGCGCTCTCTCGATTTGGTGAAAGTGCCTTCTTTCAACTTCCTGCTCACTTCCCCTTCATTGTCGCTGGGTGATTTTCCTTTCTAATCCCAAGCTTCATCTTATAGTATCTATACGGCGTTTGCTGTCTCGTACAGAAGTCAAGACCTGTTCAGTGCTCTGTCCTGAAGCGACCAGCCAGCAGAAACAGCTTCTGAACAGTCGCTCGATAGCTGCAAATCTGCTGTTGTCTCTCAACATGTAAGTATAACAGACATAGAGTTCCCTGTCGCGCAACACTCTCAAAGCCGGCTTCAAAGACTCTTCATCTCGCAAACACTGGGTGGAATGCACATGTTGACACAAAAATCAGGGAGACATTTGACAGCATCTATCTTGACCTCTCTAAACAGCCTGGAAAATGCCGTTTCGCTGAATCCGGTCTGGGTTGGAAGCCTTCAGCTGGCGGCGACACCTTCACCCTTGACAAGGCTGAAATCCTTTCAGCACAATGGGGTAGAGCCGCGAAAGGTTACGAGGTCAAGATCCACTCAAGAGATAGTGGCGTCATTCAACTAGACGGCTTTCAAGATGACGACTATGACCGAGTCTCAAAGTGCTTCAAGATCTGGTACAGCGTCAACCTTGAGCAGAAGGAACACGCTCTCCGTGGTTGGAATTGGGGCAAGACGGAACTTGCTCGCGACGAACTGACGTTCAACGTTCGAAATCAACCGGCTTTCGAAATCCCTTATAGCGAAATATCCAACACCAACTTGGCAGGCAAGAATGAGGTGTCTGTCGAGTTTTCACTGCCTGCAGATGGCGAAGAGACGGGAACAAACGGCGCGCTTGGAGGAGCGAGAGCCCGAGGAATGAAGTCGGGAGGCGCTCTGGACCAGCTGGTTGAGATGCGTTTCTACATACCTGGAACTGTCTCACGCAAGCCCGAAAAGGGCGAGGACGAAGAAAATATCTCTGAAGGCGAGGCTGAGGATGACCAGAACGCTGCCAGTCTCTTCTACGAACAGCTCATGAACAGAGCCGAGATTGGTGAAGTTGCAGGTGACACAATCGCCATCTTCAAGGACGTCTTGCATCTCACCCCACGTGGTCGTTTCGAGATTGATCTTTACGACAAGTCGTTCCGTCTTCGCGGCAAGACTTATGACTACAAGATTCAATACGAATCCATCAAGAAGTTCTTTCTACTTCCCAAGCCTGACGATATGCACCAGCTCATCACAATTGGTCTTGATCCTCCACTTCGCCAGGGTCAGACACGCTACCCTTTCTTGGTCATGCAATTCAAGCGCGACGAAGATATAGTAATCGACCTCAACCTTACTGAAGAAGACCTCGAGGCCAAGCACCAGGGCAAGCTTCAATCAAGATATGAAGGATCCATTGCAACCATCATCTCGAAGATCTTCTTAGGTCTGACCGGAAAGAAGGTATTGCAACCAGCCAAGGACTTCAACTCGCACCACCAGCAATCTGGTGTGAAGTGCTCAGTCAAGGCAAACGAGGGTCACCTCTTCTGTCTTGAGCGTGCCTTCCTCTTCGTCCCCAAGCCTGCCACCTACATTGCTTTCGACAACATTTCCGTCATCACCATGTCCCGAGTCGGAGGTGCCGTCAGCGCATCTCGGACCTTCGATATCAACGTCTCACTCAAGGGAGGTGGCGAGCATCAATTCCTCAACATCAACCGTGAAGAGCAGAAGTCTCTGGAGAGCTTCTTCCAAGTGAAGGGGTTGAAGATGAAGAACGAGATGGAGGAAGAGGTGAGTGCATGGCTACAGCCAGTGTTTGATTCGCAAACTAACAGATGATAGGGTATCATGTCGAATATTATGGATGCTGACCTCGTGTCTTCTGACGATGAAGTGGTACAAGCAGCCAGAGGCTCGGCCGACGAAGACGACGAGTCTGTTGATGAGGACTTCCAGGCAGACTCCGAGTCAGACGTCGCAGAAGAGTATGACAGCGCGCACGATAGTAGCGGAAGCGATGACGAAGAAATGCCCGATGCCGAAGGAGACGCCGACAGCGATAACGAAGAGAAGGTGGAACCCCCCAAGAAGAAGACCAAGACCAGCAAACAAGCATAGTGGGGCCATTCGTCTATTTGAGGGCAATTATAATGGCATTCATTATTTCATGCATGGTCCTACTCTACCGGACATGGGCGTTTGGAGAAGTGGCGCATCACAAACGAGAATGACTCGCCGTCTTGCTCAGCATCTCGGACGAAGTAGCTCAGGGACATGATATCTCCATTTCGATAGTAAATAGCTTTCCGATATTATGCGTCCGAATGAAACACGACCTCGATGACTTTTGCCAATAATTTGCTGATCCGTGTCCCGAGATTTCCTCCGCGTACGGCGGGGTCGACCGGCCGCGGGTACATCGGGCTCGCTGCTCTGTAACACAACCAGACCAGTAAGACACAACAATCATATATTGCATGCGTCTCGAAGCTGCGTCGGAGGCTGTTGGGAGATCACAGTATCGCTTCTGTTAAGCATGAGGTCGAGGACTGGCTGGTGAGTCTTCTACATGGTATCTGCTGCAGCCATCCATCTCCCATCTCGCTAAACCTTCCTTCTTGCAGTCTGACGTGCCGAAATCGAAAGGTGTGCCCCAGAAGATGTTCCGCATAGATTGAGGGCGACCTAATCCCAAGTAGCTCAAATGCGATGAGCAGAAACCGGTGTGCGGGCAATGCATCAAGGCCAACCGGAACTGTGTAGCAAGTCCTGGTGTGGTCTTCCGACACCAGCAAAATGCTTCATTGAATGGAGATCCCGACAATAGCGCGCAATCTAGCCTTAAGAGCTTCTATGGGTACAAAGAGACCTTTGGATCCGACAGTGTATGGGTGAAAGTGCCGAAGCAACGTGCGTATTCCTGTACACGGCAAGAGTCTGACTCAAGGCTTTTAGTGAGACTTATACTTTCATGTAGTGACATTCATACATACCACGAATCCATACGAAGATTCCAGCTCTCCGCAAACACCGCGGGACCATGCTTCTGCTCAGCTAGAACCACCTTCAAGACCGCATACGGCAACTTGGCAATCTTCGACCACCCACGCTCCTCCTTATCTTACCACGCGAGGCTCTACACACGGATTAGAGGCGTTATCCGCGGCTGCTTCGGGTGATCACTACCTTCAATTCTTGCATCATACTGATCCACTCACAGAGTTGGCGCAGGCTACCGCTCATGAGTTCAATCATATCGTGCATGATGAACCAAGTAGTCTTTCGCCCAATATAGACCCACAACTCAGCAATGACTTGTCTAATACTGCACACATGTCAGAGGCCCAGGGACTGCTGAAGTTCGATATTCTTAGAGTTGAGGATGAAATTGTCAAAAGTGACGATGATGTGCCCTACTTACTTCGCTATTTCTCTGAAGGACCTGGTGCGTGGATGGATCTCTTCGATCTGGACTCATTCTTCGCAGTCGATGTTCCCGTAAAAGCGGCTTCTTGTCCTCTCCTACTTTATGCTGCGATTGCGCTTTCAGCAAAAGCTCTAGGAAGGATCCGGATCTCTTCTCAATACGCCAAACCAATGGTCGCTAAACAAACGCCATCGCAGTGGCTACATAAAGCCCGTTACTATTATGACTTGGCCATTGGCCTCTTGAGGCAGGCCCTGGAGAACGGCACGAGGTCTGTCTCTGCTGCAGGCATGTCGAGCGAAGTGACGCGAACACCTGGACCTGCACATGCTGTCACAGACGCATTCTCGCAATGGAGAGACGCAAACAACATTCGAAATATTGTCCTCCCAGGCACAGACTCAGATGAACTAGTCGCAACAACGGCAATCCTCTGCGTCTATGAATTTCTAGATGCTTCTGGGCTTGAATGGTCCCGTCATCTTGATGGCGCGAGAAGCCTGTTCGAAATTGCTGCGGCGGGGACACTGCCACTTACTGCGCAATGGTCGGAGTCTGTGGTTGCTCCATCATCCTCTAGCAAAGGCCGAAGGGCAGTGTTTTGGAACATATGTAGACAAGAAATGATCAACGCCTGTGAGTCAAATGTGTGACTACAGTATCAATGCATAGGGGCTGACACAGATCATGTCACAGTCATCAACAACAAACAGACGCGGCTCGATACATCAGATATTAATATGTGGCGGTCTGCTGGCCTTCACATATCTCAATCGGGCTTTATTCTGCCATCAAACCAGCCAGAGGAGCAGAAGCCGATGACAGACGACATGATATCCAATGCTTTGATATGGCTGATTATGAAGCTTGTGAACTTCATTGCCGCAGGAGATGGTTTCTCCCATGAATTGGGTCTGGGAATCCGGCAACAGCAATTACTCGAGTACTGGGAAGGCCTCGAGAAGCAGTTGGATGTCTGGCACAAAGGATTGCCGGACAGCTTTCGGCCAACGTCGACAGTCTGGCCGGAAGCAAGTCAGGTGCATACTCTTGCGAGAAGTCTCAATAATGGAGCAAAATGCTGATAATATCTTGCAGGTAGAAAAGGGAGACACAGTAAACATTCCCAAGAAGTGGTTCGCGCGAGCAATGTATGCCTCAACCATTCAAAGCTACCATTGTGCCAGAATCCAATTACTGGCCAACAAGCCCCATCTCTCCACCGGATTGCCATATTCTGGGTTACCAACGGACAGCGGCGTGCACACTTCCTCTCTAGCCCAAAGACACGCTTCTTATGCAACTATCCTGAAGCAGAGCAGAAAACATGCCGAGGATATTCTTAGCATCAGTCTCGCACTCACCAATGACAGCGCGAGGATACACAGCGTACAGCCACTGTATACCGCGGGACAGGTGTTGGGAAACGGAGAGGATGGTAATCCAAAGGCGGTGGACAAGATCAGGGCTTGCATATTGGATTTGCTCACGGCAATTCAGAGAGAGGTGGGCTGGGCAACCGAATATCGAATGCGCCAATTGTTGGAACAGTGGGGACTGCCTGCTAGGGAGAGACTCAGTGCAAACGCACTCGGGTCTGAGCAATAATATTGAGTGGCCTTGTAGGGTCTTGATTACAGTACAGTAGCAGTGTGCCGATCCACATTCATAAGAAACATAATTTAAATGATCAATGACAATCCAGATAGGATGTGCCGCGGAAAACTGTATACATATAGAACAAGTGTGCTACCGTCATTACTGCTGCCGATTCCGAGACAGCGAGGGGGTTCGCTGCGCAATCGGCCCGTTCGCCAGGACGAAGCGGGAGTGATGGGAAGGCTTAGACGGCGTAAAGTCAGCGTCGCGATACGAAGCATATGCAATAGTGTTACATAATTATAAAGGCTTTAGATGGCTAGGAAAGAATGCTGGTTCTAAAGGCGAAGAAGAAGGCCAAGAATAATCCGGCGGAAAAGTGTGCAAAGTATGGAGAAACAATGGAAGACGGATGCTGTCTGGGCGAGGCATAGACCGAGGACCAGCAAGCAGAAAGTTCGGGTTTGTATCTATGTACCCCAGGCTCAGGCAATCAAGCGGTTCAGGCAGGGATTTGTGCATACTTCCGGTAGTCAACTGCAGGGTGCATATCGCCTTGAGAGGGTTGATCTGCAAGGGTGACTTTAGGAGCATTTGTTGTTCAAAGTTGTCGAGGAGTTGATGAGGAAATGGTCGTGGATAGAGTGGTCAGTCATATTGGATATAAGATTTGCAATCGTAATCAATGCTTCCGAGTCAAGTTTGTGCGCGGCGAAATGTTGTACATGACAGGGACAGCTCGGACCAGGTGGTGGCATAGCGGGTGGTGGCTCGGTTGGCTCGAGGAGGAGGCACCTGTGCACGAAGCAGCAGTTGCAGGTTCGGAGAGTCTTGGGGAGGGGAAAGATGATGTACTGACTCCGCTTTATGCCATTGTCAGTTAGCAGGATCCATGCAGACGGCATTCGGAGCCGCTACTCGAGTGTACAGGATTTCTTGTCTCGAGCGAGTCGATAGGCGTGTTCTTTCCTCGTAATACTTTAGCCCAGCTGGCCCGCTGCGTTCGGGAGCGTCTCGAACGCTTGTCTCTAGTCCAAAGTTAGTGTCGTCTCTCCGCAGAGTCCGCACACGCACGCCTGCCTCTCCGGCTTCGACCTTAAGGTGCAAGGACAAGGGCCACCAACAGACGCAACGCCGTGGTTCAGCGCATATCGCTGCGACATCTTACATCACCCCGCCTCAAGTCATAGCTGTGCGCCTGCATCGACCATGGACACATGATGCTCCATCTGACGACGACTACTCCCCGCTCGATATAGCCAGCCAGCTGCGCCCGATCAGAAGACGCCCTCTTAGCCGCATTTCGAGGCTCGAAGCACGAGGCACGAGGCACGAGGCACATTAGACGTCGCTTGTGTCGGTAGGTAGGCACGGCCATCTGGACGACGTATCGCATCACTGCCGGTTGCATTGTTGCGGACGGCGTCCATCACCACTCGTTTACATCGATGGCGTCGGACTCGAATCCCCACGTGGTGCAAGACGCCGAAATGTCCATGTGGGATGACCCCTCATTTACAAGCTTGTACGACAACTTGGGCACCTCGGTCGAGTCACCTTTCGATGGAAGTCGGCTGTTTGACATGAACGGAGCTGGATCTGTCGAAAGTCCAAACTATGGAATTAAAACCACTTTCGAGGAAGAGAGTGGCGGACAGAACCACCAGAACCAGCCTTTTCACACACGCTCCTTGGTATCCTCACGGTCGGCCGAGAGTTCCTCACAAGATTCGGCATCCGAGACGAGTGGTCGCAAGCGTCAGAACACGTCTGCGACGTCCGAGTCACCGCCCGCAACCTATTCCCATTTCACGAAGGTCAAGAGGGAGTATGATGGCTCGCACCAACAACTTCACGCCAATATCGAAGGCACCAACATGCCCTCGCTGCAGAGCTTTGGTCGATCCATGCACAACCTGTCACTCGACCCAGACTTTGTCAATGCGACGCAGCAAAGCCAAATGGCCTCCAACTTTGACTTTGATAGTGCAGCCAGCAGTCCGGGAGCAAGCATGGACATGACTGATGCAACCTACGCTTCGCAAATCCAGGCTTCCATGAGCAGACCGCTCACTGCGGCAAGCCACAAGTATCATGATCCTCCTGTAAGCAGCACATGCGACCTGTGCCTTTCCTTTATGCTGACCTGACTACAACAGATGGGCACCGTGGAACCCTCGCAGTTCTTCTTTGGCTCAAGCACTGCATCCCCAGCCTCGGTCAAAGCTTCACACGCCACAGATGCCTCGCCCGGTGCCATGTTCTCCAATCCGACTCCGCAGTCTGACGGTGCTGATCTGTTCAACACCAATCAGATGTGGAATAACTCGGCACAAAACCCTGCCTGGAACAACAACTACACCAACGCTTTTGCGTCGCCGGGTGGCGCCTTGGGCTTGACTCCCTCCCCGGTCATGAACAATGCGCAAAAGATTCCTATGACTGCTGCATCGTCAGAAGGCGGCAGGATCCCGCTTAGCATTGCGCCTATCCCAGCAAAGTCGCGCGTCGAGACTCAAATCAACATACGTCTGACTCTCAACTGGCTTCCCAGCAACATCAAGAACCTGCATCTTCCCACACACACAATCGCAAAGGCAAAACTCCTAGCCAAGGACACGGCGCCGTCGGAAGATACGCTAGAGCTGCACACAATGCTCGTGTGCACAAGCGCCATGGCCCAGCCTCGGTTGCGCCAACGTGCTCTGGAACGCGCGGCTGCACAGGACAACTCGGAAATTCAGTCGCGCGGACAGAGCGGTGGTGGTGGTATGGAAAAGGAAGACGAGGAAGAGGCCGAGGAAGACAAGCCAGCCAATGGCGGCGAGGTGAGAATATGCACAAACTGCATCAACAGAGAGCGTAAGAGGGCGGCCAGGAAGAAGTTAAAGAAGGAAGAAGAGCAGGCGCACTGGGAGAAGTATGAGACGGAACGAGTCATCGTTTTCAACACCAACGAGTACAAGCCCTGGGCGGAATGGCAGCAGTCGGCCGCTCCAAAGGACAGCATTCGGGATAGCGAGACCAGACCCCCGGACACGGCCATGCAGGTCGTTGCTCCTATGCGCATTGCATGCTACTGCCGCCACCAGAACGAGAAGGATGGTTTCCAGTGAGTTCATGGCCGTTCCCGCATGTACTGACGCACTAGCTAACAAGTGCCAGGGTCATCTTCACCATCAAGGACTACACGGGTAAAGTTGTGGCTCAAGAAATGTCCGATTCGATCCTGATCACGGACGATCATAAAACACACCCCTTGGCAACAGTGGGCAGCCAAGTGTGGTATGACGGCCAGTATCCGTCTGCACAATACGCCTCGCAGTCTATGGTAGACATGCATTCACATGCACAGGCTCTGCAACAGTCCAAGTCGACGTCGAACCTGCCGAGCTATGGCATGTTGGCTGGCCAGCCCTTCCAAGCTCCGCACAACATGCACCCCGTTACTGCCATGTCGTCACAAACAACCTCGGGCACAATGACTCCTCGCAATCTATCGCGCCCTGCCTCGCCCACTAATGCCGGCCAGTGCGGCCCGAGCAAGAAACGCAAATCTTCATCCGCCCACAGGAGGATTCCTAGCACGCTTACCATGACCAGAGTGGACACTAATCAGTCAATGCAATCCGCTCCCATGCCTGGCAATACTCCCTTCTCTCCCTCGAGTGCTGGCTTTGTAGGCGGCAATGACGGCTCTTACATCACCATGCCTCACTCCGGTACGCTGTCGTCTCGCCGACTCTTTCTGTTGCCCTTTCAAGCTAACAGCAGATGCAGCTTCCCGTGCCCAGTTCCATACAGGACCCTCTACACCCATCGACCAGAACGCTCCCTTTCCCTTTGGGACATTGAACAGAACAAACAGCATGGATAGCAATGCCTACGCCTTTTATTCTGCTCCCAGCTCTGCTCACCAAAGCCGTGCTCCCAGTCCTGTGCTTGTCGGTCCAAACCTCGCTGCTTTCCAACGCCAACAGGCACACGGTGCAGGCCAGTTATCGACCAGACCCAACCCTTTCAGCATGTCTGGCTCCTCCATGTCCAACACTGCCGCTCCGGAGCTCGATCGTCCTGCGCCAATCATAAACAAGATCAACCCCGCAGAAGGCCCACTGTCTGGAGGCACAGAGGTCTCGATATATGGCAGCGGTTTCACACCCAGTATGACCGTCATGTTTGGCGATCAAGAAGCTGTCACCACCACTTTCTGGGGTGAGAAAGCGCTTGTTGCCCTTTTGCCCGCCACTGGTCAGACTGGTACTGTGCCGGTCACCATTGCGCCTTCGCAGATGCGACAGTATCCATCTCCTCCTGGTGGACAGGCACCGGCCTTCAAATATATCAACAAGGCCCCTGACATGCAAATCATGGAACTCGCCTTGCGCTTTTACAGCCAGAAAGAAACGGGTCGCGAAGACCAATGGCAATTGTTTGCACAGAGTGCTGCAAATGCTTGGATATCCCAAGGACCCATGTCTACTGGTAATCCTGGATACCCGGCACCTCACCCAGGCCAGTTCGCTGATCAGTCCAACGACCTACGATTTGCTCAATGAACATGGCGTGCCTGACTACTCCAGCACAAGTCTTCGACCCGTGGCATTTGATGCAAGGAAAGAGGCAAAACAGTCACTGGGCCTAGGCAAACATGCGCTCTTTTCGATGCCGCCTGCAAGCGTCATGACGACTAGCACGACTCACCCACATTTTTTAAGTTACGACTTTCTTGCGTGGAGAAATCACTCCCCCGATCATTGCCTCTGGCTAGCAAGCAACGCATTTCGTGGTGTAGGGGAACCTTTCCACACTTTCACATTCTCGACTTTCGCTAAACACCAACCATTCACACTACTGGCGACTCCGCTAGAAATTGCACACACTTGACTTTGTCGAATAATTCTATGACACGAACAACACACGAAAACACCAACATGGAGACGAACCAGTACCGGATACTCAATACCTCACTCGCATTACTTAACGGCACGACCGCCGGTGGTCGGCTCCTGGAGATACCCAAGCTGGGGATGGCGTTTGAACGGGACCCCAGATGACCTTCTCCATTAATTCCTCGCTTTCCTGCTCCACATCATCTCCTTTGGCGTTTATATTGGGCAAATGCATAATACAAGGTGCAACGGTGTTTACGCTACCCATTACAGGCAGGCAGGCTGTATCTCTCTTTACGAAGAAGGACTCAGTACCTTGAGGTAGTAGGGGTGAGAGAGATAGATGAAAGGCAAGAACGGGTGCACGGGAATAATCGTTATTGTGATTAAATATCTGTACAGCTGTCACTGTCAACAAACATCAACGAGACGATTATGGCCATGCTATGATGGATCACATGACACATTTAACATGTCGCTTACTCGCAAACAAGCTGTACAGAGACACACCCTTTTCAAGCCATCTTCAACCATGCCGACAGCTTGGGTGACCCTGTCCCAGCCAATTACCTTAGCTTACACCACCGCGACTTGAGAGCGAATGACTCGGTAGATGAATCATGAACATTTGAACCTTTTCCCCCGTTTTTATCAAACAAAACTCTTGTCCACTCTCGTCTTATGCAGTCAGTACTCCCGGTACCGCGGCTTTTCTTTTCTTTTCTTTCTTTTATTTTCTTTCTTTTCTTTTCCATCTTTCTGTACTGTATTGACAGGACTCGCAAAGAACGGACCATAAGGTACTCTAGTGTAACACTACTTACTTTTGTACCTGTATAAATTGAGATGAATAACCAACGTAATCGATAGGACATACCGTCAAGTCTTTTCTGAAATTGCTCACTCGGAAGTGGGGAAGACCACATAAACGAGTGAGTGAGTGGAAGCAGTGGTACTAGCTATACCTGAATGTTTCTTCTTCTCTCTGTTCGACCTTTTGGTCCGATGGGGAGGAAGGGTTGAGGTTACTTTGCTTTGGGCTTGGGGGAAAGTCATTTTGTACAGGTAGGCAGGTGGTGGCAGGTAGGTAGGTAGGTACTCGTAGTCTTTCTTGCATTGCATTTCTCGATTCCCAAGACCCGTGGGCCAGGTGCGAGGGATCCCGGTATCCGTTATGGATAAGGCTGCTTTTTTTTTTATTGTTTTCTGGGTGTATCTCTTTCTTTTCTTTCTGGCAAATGCTTGGTTTGTTGGAAGGGGATTGGTGGGTATGGTATGCGGTATAGCTGATTCGGATTCGAGAATCTCATGGGATGGAGAGACATAGAGACAGAGACAGAGACAGAGACAGAGACAGAGACAGAGGAAGGACAAATTGGAATTGGAGAAGAAGAATAGAAGTGTGGTGATTTGGTTTTGCAGAATTACTCTGGGATGTGGAAGTAGGCCTTGGTTTTACTTTTGCTTCTGCTTCTGCTTCTGCTCCCCCTTTTGCGTAGTACTTTGGCCTATTGAGTCAAGAGTTTGTTGCTGGTGTATGTGCTGGCTTTCTTGCGTTGTTGGAGTTTTGAAGCAAGCAGATAGGTACTTGCTGTGTGTGTTGGCTTTGCATTTAGCAGGCAAGAAAGAAATAAGTCAGATACGCAAGCAAGCAAGCGAGCAAACCACTTTACCGAGTCCATGGATCGTCGAGTGTTGGAGGCGATGGTGAGTCTGTGAAAGGTTCTCAGTTGACTGTTCTGCAAAGCGAGTGGTTCAAGCTCGATCTCGCATCTGTCAATTTCACCTCTGTTTGGTTTGAAAGTTTACGTAGGATGCTGCCCGATCCACTGTCTTGTTGTCATGCTTATCGAACAGGGGTGAGCTCGAGGCAGAATGGTTGATTGGTTGAAGAGCCACGGTTCTCGTTCTTCTGCTCGAACCTTAAACACGTCAAGTCAGTTCGCACCCACACCGCCTTTCAGTGCATCGGTAAGGTAACTTCCATGTCAAGTTTCCAGATAAGATTTTCCTTTGACCCAGCTATGGTGGGTGGGCTCCGCGACCATGGGCCGCAAGGTAGATGGGCAGCGGCGCAGCCTAGCGTCATGGAACATGTTTCCAGAAGCAAAACAATCGACCAGTGACAGCTCTCGGTCTCAGCGCCTCATCGATGGTGGACGCCCACGAACGTGATTGTTTGCTTCTTACCGAGCTGTGCGACTTGAGCTTGTCAGACGCGTGACTTTATGGTTATGTGGCCCCGCCCGCTCTGCAGAATCTCACAATGGAGAACTATGACAAGTAAAAGCCTTTGGTGGTTGCGAATCTCCGTGGATCATGTCTTCGCCTCCCCTCACGGACGGCGACATGCTCGAGAATAGACAAGTGACACGGTCCGTCTTAGTGGTGACGACCATGAAGAGCATGTACAGCATGCTTGCTTATTCGAGCTATGTGCCGTGCGATTGTTGTTGAAGGCTTAGTGGTGCTGTGCAACATTGTGTGAGAAGGCGTCACTCGGTCACCCGTACTCGACATGCATGCTGTGCCTTTTCGTCCTTGTCTTTTTCTTTGCCTGTACCTGCGTAGTAGAGAAGGTCATTATTACCATCTGGCTGCTTTGACACCGAGAATCATCGGCTTTGACAGGCTTGTGAGATTTTGGACCATCCGACCTGGTCATCTAGTGCATGAGGTTTGGCATTTCCAGCGCCCTGTCGTCGTTCGCCCCTAGTACCAGGGCCATTTCCACATGGCTATTTGCAGTCCCTCGATACGATTGACGGGATCGACAATGTCAAGCAAACACGAGTCGTGACATGCAGGCTTGGAAGTATCTGTCTAATCAGAACGAAGTACACACAAAGTACTACGTGCCTGGGCCAGGCAGTCACAGCAGGGCTAGTGTGTTGTATACATCGGCCAATACTAGCCATACGAGCCAACACGAGCCTCAAGTAATAAGACGGGAACAGCGGGGCCCGGACGAAAGAAGCTAACGTGATTGCGTATGGCATCTACGCCTTACCTCCTTGTTACATTGTCCCAAAGCGTCGCTTATGACCGGATGCGCAGCCAGCTTGAGAGGGGCATTGTTTGGCATATGTTATTCTCTTCTTCGATGAAACAAGACATGCAATATGATGGAGACTTGTGCGAGGAAAACACGATATCCGCTAGGACAACATGTGATGTGGACTGTACAGGCTTGCAGCCCTTTTGTAAAGCTTACACGGCACTGCCACGGTGTTTTTCGGTAGCCATCGAAATCCCCAGCTTCTGGCCAGGGCTCGAGGCGATGCTGTAAGCCTGTAACAGGTGTTCTTTTATTACCAGAGAATTGGTTTGACAGCGCGCACTGTGCATCTGCACAACCTGCAAGCGACAAACACAGGTAAGTCGGTGCAGCCAATCAGGCGCTAGACTTGAGACCCTTATACAACGCTAAGAGTCTTCCGCCGCACATCCAAACAGTGAGACACCCGATAACCTGGAGATTGGTTTTCGTGCACGGCTACATAAAGGCCTCGAGTAGTGCTTCAGTGACTTAGCCTCCGTGAAGATGTTCCCCTGCTATTACCGTGCGTCAAGAGACGATCGCTCCGCGAACGAGTGACCACTGTTGATCCTCATGCACGAGTCGCATTTCATTACTGGCGCTCATTTCGAAGGACTGAAATCAGAGGACAGATCGCGTAGCTAAATGAACAATATATACAAGTACACGGGGAGCAGGTACTATAATAATGCAGATCAACGAAAGATGGGTCCAGCGCCAACCGGTGGCTCGAGGAGAACAAATAGGAGCGTTCTCCACGCACACTGCCAGCTAAGCGATGCCCTTCCGCTGCACATCACCCAACCTTGAACCTTGGCATGCGCGACAATAAAATCCGGAAAATGTAGCCGCGCCTTGAACACATTATTACGGCACATAGTCCGGACGCTCCGTGCTCCTCTGACATTGCGTGTCGAGGATTTAGAACCCAATGCCACTGTAGTAAGATGAAATGGTGGAAATGGAGGTGAAGCCTGACTTTTGCTGCTAAGCTCTATATACATTTTACTGGGCGAGCCAACCTGCAGCCACTCGCGGAGAGAGCCTAGCACCCACGTTTTCTGAAACCGAACTCCCTTTGGGCACTATGCGACACCGTTAGAGGACCGCATTGCCGTGCCTACTTGGTCCTGCATACTTTTAGTTCTGCCAGAGAGGGCGCGACGGAGTGGGCTGCTGACCCCACAGCCCCTGTACAACCAGCGCTATGGCGGCTTGAAGCGGAAAAGCCAGGGTACAGTGTGTCGCACAGGCACCGTCTTATCTTGAATCCGCCCGAACACCTGCACAAAGCCAATAGTGGAATGACGGCGTTGTTTCAGAGAGGGCGTGCTCCAGGAGGCTGGATCTGAGTGTTAGGCTGTAACTGGAGATAATCCTCCGAAAAACAGGACCAGCAGTGTCTGATTCATACAAGCTTTCAGGATGATGGTTTAGCAGACGGGCACTGGTACCACAAGACCGGTCTCGCGGGTGTGGTATGGAACGATATGAGCCCTGAAGCAGAGGGCGCCCTGAGGAAGTCGGTCGATCTGAAGTGGAGTGTGAGCGCCCACCGTCTAAGCGGAGAGACGGGAACGGGAACGGAGCATGTCTTAGTGACTGGAGCGTCGGAAATGCCCTCTGCACACCCGTTGTCCAGATCGCACGTGAGGAGATGATAATGAAGCTGCAAGAGGATGAAAGGGAATGTTTGGATCGCAAACAGTGGCTTTCTCATAGCCTACTCGTAGACCTGGCAGAACCATAAAGGCTATCTTAGCAGGGGGAAGGGAGCGTGATCGTTGGCGTAATATCCATCATGGCGTAATAAGCCCTCGAAGAGCGGACCGCGAACCTTGGCAATTTAGCTCTCTCGCTTATCCACGTTCGAACAAGCCCCATGGCCCCAAACCCTTGGTAACCTCGTACTTTAGAGTCCGGAAGACCCAGTCACTGGCAACGCCCCAACTTACTTCTCTTCATTCGCACGCCTAGACCCCAACCAACGTCTCGGTCAGCGTTGCAAACTTCTGTCGAGCCTGGAGGATTGGAGTCAAACAGAAGCCTGCTGCCGGGTTAACATTCATTGCATTGCCCATTCCAACTACGTATCAGCACTCGTTACCCTCGGGAGCTGGATAGTCGACCTCGAAGTTCTCGATCCTCGTCACACTGTCACATTGTCACACTCGGCTTCCCGTTTTTGTCACCGTCGCTCTGCAAACTGATAAAACTTCATCGTCCATCACGCCTGTCTCATCCTTCGTGTCGGTTGTATCTTGAACCAAGGGTGAGTTCAACAATAAACATTTCCCTTACTTCATCGTGACCGAAGCCACTCCGTGCGCCAATGCTCTGGTAGCTCAATTCCAGCAAAGGCATTTAGATTCTTCCAATCCACCCTCGCGGTGCCGCACGTCTAAACATTCGACTTTGCTAACCAATGAGCCACAGACCTCATCTGTTATAGCTTGAGGATTGATATCTTTGACTGGTTGTGCTTGGCTGGTTCTCGCATCTGGCCATCTTGTAACGGCATATCACAGCACCATGGACAGAGTCATCGCCGTCCAGAATGAGACTAATGCAACCACGAGTCGCACTACACGGGATGGGAGAAAGATCACATACAAACTCAAAGTCCTTCAGCAGCCGGAGCGTGCACGCGCTTGTGGCTCCGGGGCCAAATGTATGTCGCTTGCTCGAGTCGCAGACATACCATCACTGACGATATTGTGGCAGCTTCTGCCGACCGTCGACCTGTCGATCCTCCCCCAATCGTGGAGCTTCGAATCTATGAAGGAGAAAACGAGGAGAAGGATGTCACCTTCCAATTGAGTGCTAACTATTTCCTCTTCGCTACTCTCGAGAACGCGCGCCACATCGCCCAGGGCCGGGTGCCTCAAGATGCTGCCCGTGCCACTGTCTTGACCGGTACGCCCGTCGCTGGCATGGTCTACTTAGATCGCCCTGAGCCTGCTGGTTATTTCATCTTTCCAGATCTTTCTGTTCGCCATGAGGGGAAATACCGCCTCGGATTCAGCCTCTACGAAGAATTGAAGGACACGAAGGACTCGGACCGTGTGGATGACAATGGTCTCAAGACTCAGGGTCTTGGACAGGCCGAGGTTACGCATCGACTGGAGGTCAGGTCGCTACCGTTTGTGGTTTACAGTGCCAAGAAGTTCCCGGGTCTCACGTCCAGCACAAGTCTCAGCAGAACTGTAGCCGAGCAAGGATGTCGTGTTCGCATCAGGCGCGACGTTCGCATGCGCAGGCGTGAGAAGCCTGGCAAAGATGGATACGATGGCTACTCTGATTCTGGCTACGATCGCGCGAGGCACTCTTCCACTCCGGACATGTATCAACAGCACCTCCAAGCTGCCAATCATGGCATGATCGACCCTTCTTGCCGGGAGAGATCTGCCAGCATTGCCAGCCACGTATCCCTGGTCGGTAGTCAGGATGCGCGGCGCACCTCGATGCAGGAGATGCCTCATACCTATCAGCAGCCCGCGTATGCACCTGCTCCAGTTGTCCCGCAAGCTGCTCAGCCAGCACCGCTTTCACAGCCTCAATATGGCGCACAGTTGCCCCCACAGTATCAACCGCATTACCAATACCAGCAAGCACCCATGCCGCCGCCTCAGATAGCTTACCAGAATGGCTATCAATACGCACAACCTCCTGTTGCAGCTCCCCAGCAACACTATCACTACTCGCAACAACCTCAGCAAGCTGTGGCTCAGTACGATGGTCACGCACATGCACGTAACCATAGCATAGACTATGCGGCCTCATCTGGCACAGATTCACGTCGCTCTTCCGGGATGGTTCCGCCACCGACGTACTCGTATGGACAGCAAAACCAGGCTGCTCACACTCAGTATCCTCCTCACACAAGCAGCTACAGCATGCCGACTGCGCGAGAGGCCGCACACGGTCCACCGCCATCGATGCTTAATCCCATTGCGATGCCGCAACAGATTCTCCCTCCAATCAACCCAGGCTTGCAAGCAAGAGACAGCAAGCTGGAGCCGTCTGCACCATCTTCTATAGTCTCTCCCTCGCGTACGTTTTATGGGTCAGGGCCGAAGCAGCAGATGGGGGACAGTGGAAGTCATGTGGGACAAAAGCGAGCATATGCCAGAGTGTTCAATACTGAGCACATGAATGGACCATTGCGTCAGGGAGCCAGACCCAACTCGGATCATATACACTCGAACGGGCAGACACTGGAAGCGACGCATGATGATGGAGGACTCAAGATGATGTACCGTCGCGCAGATGGGCGCGAGATTGAAAGGCCTCTTCCTCCAAGCATTTAATGTCGAGTGAGAGGCTCACATGACACGACACGAAACGGCGTAACGAGAGGTAACCAAGGGTAGCTTTTTTGCGCAAAATCAGGATATTCCTACAGCGATGAGGAGTCCATGGAAAAGTGGGTCTCGGCAATATCTGATTCTACATATTTAGGCGGTGATTCTTGGGCAGAGGATTTAGTTTTGTATGGACTGGCCTTTGAGGCTGTTGGCAACAATGAAATGATGGAACAAAACACAATTGCATTTGACCATCAGTGAAGGGCAAGGTGAAGCGTGTACTAAAGTGTCGACATGTACAGTAAGGTAGCGATTTGCGGCATAGCACTGATACGATGGTGGAGTAGTACAACAGCTAAGAAGCGTACCCAGATTTATTATTACTCATATAATCAAGCGGAGCCGTCCCACTTCCCAGGGTCCGCGGCGGCCAGTGCGTAAGCGTTGGAAAAGCTTTAAACTCGGCGCGAAGGATCCACAAACGTTCGTTCGCGTTGCGGTCGTTCGTTCAGCCGTGTGTTTGCGTGTGTAAACTTACGACAATAATAGAGTGAGTGTGATTATTGTTGATATTGCTTTCTCAATCTATTAATTAGTGTTTGTACACATTTGGTCGAGCTGGGGTTCCACTGACCGTCAATCGCTCTGGTGCCGTATCGCAGTTTGGTTTTAGCGCCCAATCCAGCCAACGCAACCAACGGCAACCAAGGCAGCCAACGCAGCGCGTCCAGCACGCCTCTTGTTAATCTGGCCTGGCAGTCGAGGCGCCGCCGAACAGGTTGCAACTGCTCTGAAACGCCTTCCCAACGGTAAGAAGCCATCAGCGGTAAAGAAGATGGACAATGATCAGCTAATCTACTTGTGCAGTCTGTCTCACTTTCTTAATCATCGAGGATAATCGTGGACCATGGCCAAGGTCAATACGGAACAGGCCGAGGACGACAATGACAAGACGATGCGTGCCGAGTTTGGCATGCCTATAGAAGCCACTATAAGCAGTTCGAAGAGGAAAAGAAGCCAGCCCGGTCTTGTGTATGCGGCGTATGTCAGCGAGCCAAGTCAAGAGCGTGAACACACGCCAAAGCGTAGCCGGACAGGGGACTGGCCAGTCAGTGAGAGGGGAGGGTCAAGTGGGCGAGGTGATGGCCCGGATATCAAACAGCGCAGTGTACGGCGCAAGGACGGCAAGTATGGCTTGTCGTCGCTCAGCAGACGCCATGCTCAAGAGAGCGCCGACTCGGCCGAGAGAGCGTCCAAGTTCTTAGAGGGCAGCATGAACGACAGACCCAGTGCCATGCCGCCGAGTCTCTTCACGAGGGACATATCCGAGCATAGTCTGGCAGCCAGCGCTTATAGTGCTAATGTCGACCATCTCATGGCCGACTACCACAATGATCAGACTCCCCGCCAGTCTGTCGAGGCGCAATACCCACACGCATCGCAAATGACCCAAGCTTATGCCGCTCTTGAGAAACTCTCGGTCGAGTCTCCCGAGCATACCAAGCCATCAGGCCTGTTTCGTTTCGGCCGCATGGTCGCTTCGTCCTTCAATCCTGCAAATGTCTGGGGTTCCTTCTCCCGCACTTTCAAGGACACCAAGGATGAGATGACTTTCCGCAACATCGAAGAGAATCGCAAGAAGGCTATCCTGCACCAGCAAAAGGTCGAGGCCGAAGCCAAATATGCCGAGATGAAGGCTGCTGGCCTCTTTGCCCGCTCTCCATTCACTGTCCTGCACACCGGTCAGCCTGACGCCAGACAACCAGACCAAGACGACCTTCCTCCCTTGCAACATCTGGTCCACACCGGCCAATCTTCCTTCACTCCCGTGGGTTCTGATGAGGGCCGCCATCAGTATTTCGCCCCTCAGCCGCAACCATCCGCTGCCGTGGACGAAGAGGAAGGGGAAGGGGAAGGGGAAGAGGAAGAGGAAGAGGATGACGGGGATATCCTTCGTCCCGTCGCTCAGTATCCTGCCACCACTGATCAACGTCATTCTAATCATCTCCACGGCCACACCCCAGATCCGCAGAAGACTATCAAGCCTCGCAAGTCTTTGTTCAGCATCATTCACCGTCCATCCTTTTCCACCCTGAAGCGGCCTCGCTCTGACTTCAACCTCGTCGCCAACTTGTCGACCACTGACACCACTTCTGCCCGCCCAATTTCTGCCTCTCAGTCACCTGACAAGAGAGACAAGGCTCAACAACACAACGAGGTCAGCACCCTCAAACATTCCATGTCCAAGCGGGACCTTGGTAAACAACAAAAGCTAAGCAAAAGAGTCAGCGATCTTGAATCAAAATTGGCCGAAGCTCGTCGAGAACTCACAAGCGCCATCAATAACGCTTCACCCTTACCTGAATTACCCTCACGCTTCGAAAAGTTCACCCCCAGCAAACACACCCCCACCGGCAGTATCACTGCTAGGTTCAGATCAAAGTTCATTGCTGGCAAGCTTCCTTCACTTCCTTCTGAACGCCTGCTCTTCCCTGAACAACCTGCTGAAGCCCATCACGACGATACTACAAACCTTGCCACACCTGCTCCTGCACCTCGCTCCTCGTCAAACATGAATCAAGACACTCCACTTCCTGCCCTCCCTGACACCATGACTGAACCACCCACCACTGCCAATCAGAAGCCGCTGCCAGAAACCCCCATCATCGAGGAAGAATCTTTCGTTGAAGCAGATAGGCAAGAGTCAGTCGAGGAACAATCTTTCGCTGAAGCAGATATGCAAGAGCCAGATGACATTGTCGACGATGATACCATTTACGTCGCACACGCCAAGGAAAGTTATGAAGACCTTGATGCTCAACTGAAGGCTGTTGAGCAGCGCGCCGCCGAGGGCAAAACTCGCAAGAGAGGCGGCGCCAAGAAGCGCAAGAGCACCGATGACATGGAGTACAGGCCAGGAAGTCGCGAAGACGACGATGATGACTATGGAGAGTTTCCATTCAACAGAAAGTCCAAGAAGCGCAAGTCACTTTCGAACAAGTCCTCGAAAGATGGCTTTTTAACCGCCAACACCGGCAAGAAGAAGACCAGCGGTAAGAAATCCAGCACCAACGGCGTAGTAGCTACCGCTCAGCCCAATGCGACTCCCAACAATGAAAACGCCGACATACTTACGGGAGCATTACAGCCATCGCCTACAGTCTCACAGCAGGTAATTGACCTTGTCTCAAATGACCTGGAGACCAGTCCTTCATCATGCCGTCCCAGTCACGACAGCCAAGCTGGTGCACTTGAACCAATTTTTGAAGAAGACAGCTTTTCAACCACCAAGCACGATTCTGGCATCACTACCATTACCGAAACCAAGATTATCGCCGAAATCAAGAATCTTCACAGCAGCTCCCGCTCATCCTTGAATCAGCACCGTCTCTCTGGTCCTCGCTCCAACAGCCCAAACAAGGGAAAGCGCGTGGGTTCACCTCCCCCAACCAACTACTCGGAGGTGGAAGAGGTCGTTGACGAGATTGTCCGTGTCACTCCTGGAAAGGGCGATGTGCCTGTAATGCCGAAGAATGGCTTGACTGGTGGTCACAAGGGCCATCAGAAGGGCGAGACCGCTCAAAGGGCCGGTGCCAGCCGCGACGACTACGAGTGGCCTGAAGATGTCTTCTAAGACTCCGGCCTTGGAACTCCGTGAATAGAAATTAATGCATCACAAATCCAGATCGGTCGACGTGATTTGATGGACAAAGTCGAGATTGGAGAGGAAACGAGACTTTGGCACTCGATTGTGCTCAAGAGGATCACGAAGACCGGTCGAAGGCTGCGGAAGCAATGGTCGAACGGCAGCCCTTTCGTGCATCAATTTTGGGCTGGGACAGTTGCACATTTAACGAAGACGAAGCCGACAAGGAACGGTCCACATTTTGGCTAGCATGAGCCTAGGCCCCTCTCTTTTTTCCCCCTTTTGCTTTGGTGGTTCTCACTCTGAGCTGGTTTTTGATGATTTCATGCATGACGACAGCAATGCTATCGAGACGGGATGGGATTTTGCTTTCCATTATAACATTGCAAAAATTCCATTTTCCATTTTCCATTTTCCATTTTCCAACTTATCTTCTCTTGTCTTCTCGTCTCGAGTGCGTAACGCTCATATCAGCTCTTTCTTTCGCAATGTGCATGTACTGCTGGAGTTGAGTGATGACTATGTTCTAGAAATGTCGGGTGCCTTGTGCCTTGGGTCAAAAACGTGTGAGCGAAGAAGCGGTCGGGCTCTGTAAAAAGACCTGCAGAACAGGGGCAGGGCATACCATACCATACCATACCTCACCTCACCTCACCTCACCTCACCTCACTGATACATCAAGCCGTCACATTCGCTTGGGAAGAAAAACCAAATATTTGATCTCATCGATCGATTATCCTAGCTAAACACCTAAATCATGCATGCATGCATACCCAAAAAAAAAAAAAAAAAAAAAAAAACCAGAAAAAAACAGGAGCAATTTGATACCAACCAGCACATCATTTCCTACCCACTACTTCTTCGATACTGCGAGCAGCAAGCAAGCCAAATAACGCGAAAAAGAAAAGCAAAAATTCAGAGGTGCACAGGTGAAATAAGTGATACATTGATGCGCACGTCCTCGTTCCTAGCCGATGACACCCACCCCCCCCCCCCTTTAGAAAAGTTACCCGTCTCACATAGAAGGCGTATAAGTGACAACCACCGTCTTAGGCGCAGGACAAGCATTTGAGCCCGATGAAGCCGAAGCCGAAACCGCAGACCCAGCAGAGGCGATAGCAGAGGTAGGTGCGCTAGTGATAGTAGAGGCAGGGAGAGTGCTCGTGGAGCCACCGCTCGTCACGACCGAAGGCGGGACCACGGACATGGAAGCGACGGCGCTGCTACTGGGTGAGAGGGTGATGGTTGAGCCGGGGATTGTGCTTGTGGAGCCCCCGCTCGTCACTATCGAGGGGGCGACTATGGTTGTGGCTGCTGAGGAGGTTGGGGACAGTGTGATTGTCGAGGCGGGGATTGTGCTTGTGGAGCCGGCGCTTGTTATGACTGAGGGTGAGACGACACTTGTAGCTGCCGAGGTAGGCACAGAGGAGCTCGGGGATAGAGTGATGGCTGATCCGGGGATTGTGCTTGTGGATCCTCCGCTCGTCACGATCGATGGAGCGACTACACTGGTCAAGGCGGATGAAGACGACGAGGTTGGGGATAGAGTAATGGTAGATCCAGACATCGTGCTGGTGGAGCCACCGCTCGTCACGACAGAAGGAGCGACCACGCTCGTGGCAGCGGATGCGGAGCTCGATGCCAGCGCGGTCGGGACGGTCGAGTAGGACGTTGATGAACCCACGACGACAGCACGTTTCTGCACGGCTGCAAAGACGGCACCGGGATTGTAGGTCAAGGTGCCGCCGATCAGGGACGACTTTTCTGTGCAAGTCCCGCTCATGTAAACGACGCCGACGCATTGGGTATTTGCTGTACAGGCGGATATACAAGATGGGAAGTCCGCTGTTGCTAAGCTCGTCAGGTCGGTACCACTGTATGTTCCGTTGCAATTTATGGTGTATGTGGTTCCAGAAGGATCCATGTAGGTGGTGCCGTTCGATTGCGGGCAAGTGAGGGCTGCGGATGACGTGGATACAGGGGCGGTGCTGGTGCTGCTGGTAGACGCTGAAGCGGAACCGCTCATTGAGATTGAGTTAGTTGCTGCTGTTACGGTTGATGATCCAGATGTGACAGACGCGCTGGAGCCTGGCGAACTCATCGTCGAACCACTCATCGAAGCCAAAGACGAAGATCCGGACACTGAAGTACCTGTTGCTGTCATACTTGGAGTTCCAGGAGACATAGACGAGCCGCTGATCGAGCCACTACTAGAAACGCCTCCCGCTGTTGCAGTTGAAGACATGGACAAGACAGACGAACTCAAGGAGGCTGCTGATGTGCCACTGCTTAGAGATAAACCTGACAATGTCGATGAGACTGATGACGAGCTGCCTACAATGTTTGTAGACGAAAATCCAGTCGAGACGGCTGATGTTGCCCCGGAAGAGCTTGGAGATGATGTCAATGAGCCACTCATAGAGAGCGAAGATGAACCTAACACTGTCGAAGAGCCTGATGCAGTGGAGGATAAACTGCTTGGTATAGTTGTCGCCGAAGATCCAGACGACATGATTGAGAGTGTCCCGGATGAGCCCAGCGAGCTCATTGATGAGCCCGATACAGTAGAAGATAAGCTGCTTGGTATGGTTGTAGCCGAAGACCCAGACGACATGATTGAGGTTGTCCCGGATGAGCTTACTCCGGATGAGCCCAGCGAGCTTGTTGATGAGCCGGTTACCGATGACGAACCTGACGGTATTGACGAGCTCAATACCGAGCTGCTTGCTGTCATCGTGTTTGAAGATCCAGACGAAATGATCGAGCTTGAACCTGTCGAGCTCGACGATGAGCTCGACCCGGGCGAGACAAGGACAGCCACTGCAGTGGTATTTGAGGCACTTTTCAAGTACATGTATGCTTTCCGCAGATAGCAGAACCCTGTGGTTTCACTGCTGTCTCCAGAGTATGTAAAGGATGTGCATCCAGCATTGGCATCACATAGAGCCATACAGCCCCTGATACCAGTAAAGGTTTGAGGATTTGCAAAAGCATCACCTGTAGCGTCGCTGCTACAGTGAACGGCATATGTCGCTCCATTAGAGTCGACGATGTTGCTTCCATTGATGGCGGGACAAGCTGTACCTGTGGAGATTGCAATGGAACTAGTGGAGGAGCTTGGAGAGGACGTCGATGAGCCATTCATGGAGAGTGAAGTTGAGCCTGACAGTGACGCCGAGCCCGATGTAGTTGAGGAAGATCCTGTCAGGGTTGATGACCCGGACACAGTCGAGGATGAGCCTGACAGTGTTGACGAGCCCGTAGCAGTAAATGATGAACCTGACGACATCGACGAGCCGGATACAGTCGAGAGTGAAGCTGATAATGTCGATGAGCCGGATACAGTCGGCGATGAAAGTGACAACATCGACGTGCCTGATGGTGTTGAAGATGAACCGGATAGTGATGATGACCCGGTTACAATCGAGGACAAACCAGATGAGATCACAGTTGAGGATGACCCAGACAACATCGAAGAATTCGATGCAGACGGACTAGACAAGCTCGATGCACCTGAAGGAGATCCTGAAACGGTCGAACTTGAGATCTGCGAGCTAGAAGAGTCTGACGATGTGCCATCACCACTTGAGACTAGGATCGCAGCTTGAGTGGTGTTTACGGCACTCTGGAAGTATTGGTAGTATGCTCGAAGGTAGCAGAAGCCACCGTTCTGGGCGCTATCTCCTCCGTAAGTGAACGCGATGCATGTAGGGTGGGTGTCGCAAAGTGCCATGCACCCTTGTATTCCAGTCAAAGTTTCGATAGTTGCGAAAGCGCTACCGACAAGGTCGCTGCTGCAATAAATGTTGTATGTCGAGCCGCTCGCGTCCATAACTGAGGTGTCATTGATACTAGGGCAAGCTGTACCTGTCGACTGCGGGAAAGCGCTAACATAGGAGCTTGCAGAAGAGCTCGTGACGGTGCTTGAAGATGACGAGCTGGACACGGCACCTGATATTGTCGACGAGCTTAGCGAAGCCGAGGATGATCCTGAGCCTGTCGACGATGAGCTTGAGCCCGATAGCGACGAGGAGGAACCTGAGATAGTTGACGAGGATGAATTTGCTGAAGTCGAGAATGAAAGCGATATAGATGACGAACTCGAGATTGTTGACGAGCCCGAGAGCGACGAGGAAGAACCTGAGATAGTGGATGATGACGTATTTGCCAAAACCGAAGATGAACTCGACATAGATGATGAGCCACTGGAGCTTGTAGAAGAAGCCGTAGACGAAGCAGCGGATGGCATAGAAGTCATGCAGGTTGTGAAACTGCCACCTCCTCCACTCATAACTATTCACGAGTCAGCTTCTCATCTTTTCTAAGCACAAGGTCTGGAATTGTTACCGTAGCACCAGTCTGTCAGAACTGTCGTTGATATGGTGGTGGCTGTAGCGAGATCATTCGTTGTGGTTGCTGTCGCTGTAATGGTGTCGGCTCCGCTCGACACCGACACAGAGACCGTTGATGAAATCAATGTGCTGACGATTGTAGATGCCTGTCATACAAAGGTGAGTAATTTTACTATGCTGTTCGTACTAATATACATACGGCAATTGTTGAAGTCATGACAACAGCGCTACCAGATTGAGTAGTAGTCACGAGTACAGTTGACGCCTAAGGTTACCCCTGTTAGAAGTGATTGGTTGAGCCTAGAGATAAAGTAACATACAGGTTGAGTGGAAGTGACGACTGCGGTAGAAACCGCCGTAGAAACCTGGGTCGAAACGGCTGTGGTTGTGACCTTTGCTGGTTAGTGCTAGATGCATTTCTTTAAAGACAACAGACTTACTGCATATGTGGAAGTATAAGTGATTGTCATGGCCTAAAATTGTCAGTCCAGAGCTTATGGGTGTGCTTTTGATGTAGCATACCGCTATCACAGACGTGACAGTAGCTGCCCCTGTCGTCTGTGTTACAGTCATCGCCGGCAGGGTACTTGTTACCACATAAGAAATCCTGCAGGCTTATTAGAAATTATGATAGGCTTGCAGTGCGCTACGACTCATACGTTTGTACGATTGTTGAACCAGGTGCTGTTAAGACAGCTGATGAGACGGCAGTAGAAACGGCAGTAGAAACGGCGGTAGAAACGGCGGTAGAAACGGCGGTAGAAACGGCAGTAGAAACAGCAGTAGAGACTTCTGTGCTGACAAGTGTCGAGGTCACAACGCTTGTTACAGTACTTCCGGCTTGAGTTGTGATATAGCTGCCACCTACAGTCAGCCAGGGGGTCAAGATTTGGGAACAGGCCACTTACGTGTATGTTACAACAGATGACATAGCTTTTGCACTAGAGGTAACCACATCTGTGCTCGTTTGTCCTCGAACAAGCGAAACAACGCTGGCCAGTGCCAGTATGACTTTTAACCACATTGTCCCGTTTACTCCCGCTTAGAAGCGCAGTGATGCTGTTTGGCTGCGACGTGTTGCTAAGGATCCAGAGAGTGGAAGGTATATGAACTAAACGAGAGAATAGAAAGGAAAGAACGGACTGCCGGAGCGCTAATCGTGCGAAGTCCAGAAAGTATGGATATGGAAGCTTTTAGATGTGAAGCTTGGGGTGCTGAGGATAGTAGGACAGTAGGACAGTAGTAGAAGTTCGAACCTAGCCTAGAACACGCGACATTGGTGGGGAAACGAGTATTGGTTGTTGACGCGCAAGTACAATGGAATGTAAACCATTTGCACTAATACATTCTTTGAGAGATTTGATATCATTCGTAGGAATGGAATGAGATCTCACACCGTATCACACCCGAAAGCAGCAAAGAAGCGAAAGCTTATATTACCTCGTATAGTGCGTCAATGGAAGAGATTCAAGGTATGGTACTTGAAACGGACGAAGTGTTGATAAGTTGAGTTCTGGACATCAAGCGAATCTTGCTTGTTTTGATCTCATCCAGCAGGGAGTAACGCACCGAGATGCGAATGCCCTGAATCACAGTTTGGGCTTCCCGGTGCTGCCCATTCGCCTGCCTTCGTCGTTTTACTCCTTTACCTCAAGGCTGGGAAAAGCAGCTGGCATGATGCGACGCGGGCTAGAACCCGGCACCAGCGCATATTCTGAGAAGTCCTTGACGCCACAGAATTCGCTGAGGAACTCTTCGTCCAACCCAAGATTCCCATTTACAGAAGCCACTGGGGCTTTGAGTATTGCTAGGACAGCTTCTGGGAATATTGTCTGTCAGTTAGAATCAGCTTCCGATGTTAGCTCACGAGTATGTACAAACCGGCTTCCGGAGTTCATTCCTTATTGTAGGGTCCTTTGTAGCTGCAGAATCGATTGCCTGTTGAGATCAATACTGCAGAGGCACGCGCTTAGCCCTGGAGAACTTACAGCAGCGGGCCAGATGGACGTGACTGACATCTCATGCCTCCCTTGCCTCTCAAAATCCATAGCCAGCCCCTTGGTCAATACAGACCTATACTAATAATCAATACCTCAGGCTTCTGAGTAGCAGAAATTGTCTTACGTGCCGACCTTGCCCATTGCATATGCAGTTTTGACCTCGAAAGAAGCAAGAGTAGATCGGCGGGCTCACAACTATTATTCTGCCTCGCCACCCATTGCGCTCGAAGTGTGGCATGCAGGTTTGAACACTCCCATACAAGCCCTCTGGATTCACCCGCTGCATCAGCTGAAAGCGTTTCATAGGTGTTCTCTCTACCTCTGCCCACCAGACTAACAAGGATCAGTACGGGTGCGGCTGCCAAACATGTCCATAGGTCTTGATACCTGCTCCGGAGTTGTACACGAGAACATCGAGATGTCCATATGCCTGGTTTGCTTATATGAGATGGTAGTAATGCCTGACATCTCAACGCATTACTCACATGGACGACTTTCTTAACCATGCGCTCGATGTCTCCGAAATCTCGGACATCGACCGTGGTTGCCATTGCTCTACCACCGGCCTCGGTGATCTCTCGTTCAACAGTATCAACGGTCGACTGTGCTGAGTTGGGATCAGGAGGGAAAGGTGTAGTCTTCGAGGCGTCCGATGAGCTCTTTGCCGCTACAGCGACTGCGAAGGAAGTCGGCATCCTATCGACGCGGGCCATTCATTGAAGAAGACACTTACCACAATAGCCATGTCTGGCCAGATCTATCGCGACTTGACGGCCAATACCTCTAGACGCGCCAACGACGAGAGCAACAGGGTTTGAAGTCATGGCTGTGTGAATATGCGGATAAGAAGCACGTTCGTCAATTGCAGAGACAGCCAGGTTTCATATGGCTTACATGATCTATTCAACCTCGGAATGTCTGATCAGGAGCAAAGAGTGGATGAGTGATCAAGCATGTGATCGAGTGGTACGATCTAAGGTCAAGTCACTTACATTAAGGTTCTGTACGAGTAGTCCAAGCTTCTACTCTGGGAGTTGGGGATGGATGAGCGTTCAGGTCCTTGGTCAGCTTTGTCATTCAGCCCCACACCATGCGCCATTACCTGTACTGTAGCTCGCTGAACATGCCTCGATGCCAAGAATGAATCAACACAACATAACACAAAAAGTAGGAGTGCGTCTGCCACCTATTGGGTTGAATCAAGCATATATATATTCATTAATTGCGTTCTCATAGCCAGCGTATCAAGATGTCAGAGCTTTTGTTGTCTAGATATGTTTCGGCCTCTGTCATGATTAGACACTTGCGCTTTTCATGCCTACCACTAGTGGCACTCACGCCAAAAGGTACTTGGCGGCATGGTCCAAGTGATCATCAGCGAAGGTAGAGATGAAGAAGTAGCTGTGGTCATAGTCTGGCTGCAGACGCAGGTTGATGTCCTTGTCCTTGCCTGCTTCCTTGGCTGCCTTGACAAAGTTTTCAGGTAAGAGTTGACCTTGCTTATAGAAATTGTCGCCAGTTCCCTGATGTAATGGTGAGTAGAGATTCGATTGTAGACAAAGAACGGAGAACGCACGACATCGATGAGAATGTCCAGCGGACCTTTCCATTGCTTGACCAATTCCGAGGCATCGTGCTCTTTCCACTTGGCTTGTTGATCCTCTCCGAAGTAGCCAGAGAAAGCCTTCTTACCCCAGTCACAGTTGACTGGGTTTGCAATAGGAGCGAACGCGGATACGGACTTGTACATGCCGGGGTTCTTGAGGAACTGCGGACGTCTGTTAGTAGGGAAAATGGCGAGTCTCATATGGTTTACTAGACGTACAAGAGTCAAGGCACCATGACCACCCATGCTGTGCCCAGTTATACTGACTCGGCTCGAGTCTAGCTGGTTGAAGGAAGAGAAGAGGGCCTTTGGAAGCTCCTCGGTGATATAGGTGTACATGTTGTAGCCTTTGTTGTAGGGTTCCTTGGTTGCGTTGACGTAGAAGCCCGCTCCGGAACCAAAGTCGTATGCATCGTCTTCACCCTGGATACCTAGCCCTCCTTGAAAGCATGGTCAGTACAACTTGACAGCAGTACTCTCATCGATGACGTGAAATGTCCTTACTTGGGCTGGTGTCAGGGTAGACGACAGCGATTCCCTTCTGACTAGCGCGGTGTTGGAAGAAACCCTTCTCTGCACAGTTGTCGCCGGTACAGGTCAATCCAGCGAGATAGAAGAGGACTGGGACCTTCTTGCTTTCAGAAGCTTGTGGTGGGAGATAGAGGTTGAACTTCATCTCGCAATTGGTCGATGTTGCCTTGTGGGCAAGCTTGAGTAACTTGCCGCCAAAAGAGGCAATGGTTGCTGTAGTCTCGACCGACATGTTGTAAATCACAAGAGCTCTAAACGAGGAGGTTGATGATGCAATGAATGTTAATGAGGCACGCAGCGTGTTGGGCGGTATGGATAGACTTATAAACCTGTACGGCTTCACCTTCATGCCCCGCATCAATCGATCAATGAGGTGGAGGGGCTTCGGAACGTCATTCGGCCAGTCAAGCTCGGGAAACCTTTCCTCTTTTAGGTAGGTCGACTCTTCACGTCGTCGAGCTTTCAACTTAAACGAACTGAAAACAGTAATGGGACAAGATGTGTCGGAATCGACTTGATATCTTCAAGGGCTAGTTGTTCCACATGCCATCCGAGGGCTTTGCCTTGAAACGCCAATTCCTCCCTGATCTGATTTTTATCGCTAGAACGCAGCAAAACACAAAAAACCCCTGCCCCAAGACTGCTCACTATAGCAACTCCTCGCAGGTCCAGTCCTCGTACCTGTGGAGAATTGGTCAGCATTATACAAAGAGTTTCAAGGTGCAAAGAACTCGACTTACCATCCGTCAGGCAAATATCTGCGCACGACAAGAGGTATCTTCTTCTCGCGCAGCTCCTTGATGGCAATCTGAAGGGGATCTGTCTCGCCCTCGACATCGACCAGGACTGGCGCGTTCATGCTGTTGACATGGTCAGTCGAGGTGAAGTTTGGTGTAGTTCTGCAGTCTTTCGAAGACGGCATTCTCAAATGAGAGTTTGCCTTACCTGATCTGAAGAGCGCGGGTACCGAGAACGCGAGCTCGTTCATACTTGGTCATGTATGGGGTTGTGGTCCTTCTTTCGTTTGGGATGCGCTTCTCCTTCAGGCCCTTGACACCAGTCGATGCCTTTCCACCCACGCCGTTTGGATCGCCAGAAGTCACGATATTACCGTGAGCAAGCTGGTCGGGATCCTCTGTGCCACCTGCCTCACCTGCCTGTTCCTCAGACTCGACAAAGTCTTCGGGGTTTTCGTAGTCCTCTTCCTCAATCATGTTGTCGCCGTACTCCCTAGTGAGCGCCCATGTCAGTAAATGACATGCGCATGGCAGATTCGAGCAAAGGGCGCGTCGTACTCTCCTGCGCCGTATTCATTTCCACCGTCATCGCCGTAGTCGTCCATTTTAGAGATGCGTGAGCGCGAAGTTGTATGAAATAGCTAGTAAAAGAATGTCGTGTCGATAAACTTTGCGGCGTGATGGAGGTTGTCGACTTGTGGAGTTGGTCAATTACTGGTGCACAAAAAGATTCCATGGGAAACTTCGGTGCTTCGCTGAACGGCAGTTTGGCCCGAAGGCGGTGTGCGGGCCGACGACTCACGGACCTTTGAATCCGGGGAATAAACATTTTGTGCCTCGATCTGCGTTCATCATCTCTCATCTCTCCATAATCATTGTCGTTTTTTTTTGGCATCGTAAAGAGGTGAGGTGAGATTCGGTGTCTGCTTGCTTCCACAATAGCGTATCTTTTTGGTCTCACGGACAATATACCATGGCTGCACTCGCAGGATCGAAAAGAAAAGCCTGTCGTCCAGACACCTCTATCCGCTCCAAGAAATCCAAGATTGGTGCCGATGATGATGAATCTAATGGTAACGCCGCATCACTGGTCACGATAAGAGCAGTATCGTACTCACACGGACATAACAGACGGTAGCGACTACGAACAAGCCTCAGCATCCGAGGCAAATTTCTCCGACGACGACCAAGTCCAGCGCTCGTCTCCTCGTACATCAACGCAGCCCTCGACTCCGGGCAGCGCCACACCAAATGGTCATGCTCGTGAGAAGAAATTCATTTGCGAATTCCCGGGATGTGGTAAAGGTTACACCCGTCCTGTGAGACTTGCCGAACACCAGCGCTCCCACACCAATGAACGCCCTTTCGTCTGTACCAATGATGGCTGTGACAAGTCCTTCCTCCGAGAGAGTCATCTGAAGCACCACATCAAGGCCAAACACGATGACCTGCGTGACTATATCTGCGACCACCCCGGCTGCGTCAAGGCTTTCCACACGGGCACCCGTCTGAGAGAGCACAAGAAGATTCATGACAAAGCCAAGCAAGAGTTCAAGTGCACCGATTACCCTCCTTGTGAACAGGAGTTCCGAAAACAAGATACTCTTGACAGACATATTCAGCTGGTTCATCTTAAAGAGAAGCCTTTCGTATGTGATCACATCAACGCCCCTACTGGCACTGTCTGCGGCGCCCGTTTCAAAACCTCGACACATCTCATCGGACACAAGGACCGTGAACACAGCGGCAATCGCTTCTGGTGCAAAATCTGCTCTCCCGAGATGGCAGAACTTGACCCTCGCCTCAACCCTGTTGTCTTCAACACTGCCGTCGGCTTTCCGACCTACGTAGAGATGCAGCAGCACGTCAAGTCTGCCCACCCTCCCACTTGCGACCAGTGCTCTCACGTCTGCGCCTCAAACCGTGATTTGAAGGCTCACATGGACATCCAGCATGGCAGCCTCAACGAGCGTCGAAACTTTGTATGCGATTACCCAGACTGCGCCCGAGGCTTCACCAAAAAGGGCAACTTGGACGTCCACAAGCGTAATGTCCATGCTAAAGAGAAGCAGTTTGTCTGTGGAGAGACTGAAATAAAGCCTTGCAAGCGCGTTCCCGACTGGGATGGCCGTGGGGCTTGCGGAAGGCCCTTTGGCACAAAGGCAAGTCTCGAGGAGCATGTGAGAACACAGCATCTACACTTGCCACGTTCTGCTAGGAAGTCAAGAAATGTCAAGGAAGAGTTGGCCGCTTCCGTCGACATGTCGATGGACGATGCCCCGCCACCTCGTAACGATGCGCTTTCGATGCTTACAGGTCTGGGATACGAAAGTGCGAGGAGCATTGCTTGCGTTGAGCCCAATTGCCAGCACCGCATGCAAAGATACTATGACCTCGAGGTCCACCTTAAAGCCGCTCATGCTTACTCGGCCACCGAGGCCATCGAAGCTGTCAAGGAACAAGAAGCCTTGTCTGGCGGTGACTTCTGGTATGGTGGAAACCAGGATGATTTCGCCGATGTTGAGCTTGCTCAGCGCCTTCAGGCCCTTGATGCGGTAGGGAGCGGCTTTCAAGATCCCTTGGTCATGGACGAGTACTGAGTCGATCGGTTAATCTCAACGCGATATTAACTTTGTTATTCACCTCGATTACCCTCAAGGTCCCTGTGGACGTATGGTCCGCGCCATTCCTTATCAGCCGGCGTTATATGCTTTCAATGCTGCACATCGAAAGCCACATGCAGAATCCGTTTGTTGTAATATAGTTAGATACCCAATAACAGCATGCATGATCACTTTTACATCGGCCCATATTCGAGCCTGTCATGGTTGAAACCCCGGGAGCCACAACCGTTCAGTGGTGCATTAATGCGCAGCTGCATGCTCAAACATAGCGCAAGCCCATATGTCTTTTGTTCCTGGCTAGTTGCCGGATGTGGCTTTATTGATTCGTGGCCTCGAGTCAGGCAACCCCTCAGCAGTAGCATTTACACATTGTTTCGATAATCTGCTCAGCATAAAGCATTGGCTGATGGAGCCTCCATCTGGGGAAAACATCGATTTGTGTAGTCTGACAGCTCGTCTCCTTGGCTAGCTTTCCTGCTAGACAAGGTTCATACAAAGCACACACAATCAAAGGAGAAGACACTGTTTCGCTCGCACCCTTCATCCCTTCGCCTGCATGACCCTTGCTTTTCCGTTTCCAGACCCTGTGCGCTACCTGGGCTCGAGATCTCAAGACCACGAGGCGCCATGGTCTGTGCAGTTTGAAAGAGGTGGTCAATCCTCGATCTGCAGCCGGGTAGTTCTGGACTCTCGGTGCTCGGTATCGACTTCCTCAGTCCCTCAAGTACAATACTTGTCCATACTTTGCAGAGATGCACGTTAAAGGAGGCTTTAAATCGTTGAGCGCTTCCGTCATGTCTCGCCTAACGTTTTAAAGCCGTAGTCAGATCGATACTCCGTCCAGTGGAGGGGTTCGCCCGCATCCACAACCAAAGAGATGGCGCATCCGGACTCACGAGACGATGCAGCCATGGACTCTGGTGGCGGCGCTAGTGATCAGACTGCATGAAGGCTATTGCCTTTGGATCATTAGTCTCCGTAAGCTTATTATATTATTGTCACCAGAGATTGTATACTACTAAAGGCAATAAAAATTCCGTCGTCTTGGAAGAGGGGATTATTATTGTACCTCATCCATCCTTCGAAGTATCCGGTCTTGTCACCTTCACTCCAGAAGGAGCACAGTTCAAATACCCATTACTGTTTCGAGGATCAGATGAACCAGCCACAGCTCGACACCTTGGCAAATTGACACTCGCTTCACTTCAACCATTACATCTGAAACGTTTCGTTTTCGTAGGCTCCACTACTTTACTTTGCTCTAGCATTCTCATAGCAGAGCATGTTGGTCCATTGATACTCGCAAAGTCTTTGAAGGCAGACCACATGGCAGACAGGTCACCCAATCTGGCAACCGAGTTCCACTCAAACGCCCGGTTGGGTTGTGTTCTGAAGAAGGCGGACCTTTCTGATGACAAGGAAACCACTTCTGCGCCTTATCAGTCACCACCGCGGCGGCGGCGGGCTTCGCCATTGGGGTTCACCGGTCTTCGATCAGTCTTGTTCGCTTTCATATGCGTAATGCTGTGGTACAGTCCATGCCTTGCCGCTGCCGTTACATTCGGGTCTGTGGCAACGGGCCACAGTGAGATACTGTTCGATCATAGTCCTCCCCCGCCGCCGCCTGTCCGCTTGATCAAACGAGCACAAGACTCCTCGGCAACCACTGCAACAGGAACTTCCATAGCTTCTTCAACTACAGAGACTTCAGCCCTTCCAAGTCCATTCGACTCGAGTATCGGAAACAACTTCACAGCATCGAGCTGTCCGGCCTTCTTCCAGACCTTTCTATCCAGTAGCGCAATTAATGAATGCCTTCCTCTTTCACTTCTTCTCCAGGTACGACCAATCTTCCTCTCGTACAGCCTCAACTTCCCATGCTAACCCCCACACTAGACATCCAACTCTTTTTTCACCGTTGAGCAGTCCCCAGTACTGCTAGCTCAAACGCTCGAGGTTACTTGCAGCGTCAACTTGACCGTTTGCAGTACGCTCATGGCATCCTTAGCGCGGCAGATCCAGCTTACTAGCAATTGTGGCGCGGATCTGATCGCCAAGAATCCAACGGTTATACAAGCATACAATGGATTGGCTGCCTATGACACATTATATCACGCTGGATGCCTCATGGACAGCTCTACCGGAAACTACTGTAAGACACTCCACTTCATGTTTGCTTCATACAAGGCCTCGACCATCAGGGAATGGACGCTAACATATAACAGGCTTCTCGGATGCAGTGACCAATGCTTCTTCTCCAACATCGAGCTATACTTACTACCTCCCTCTCGGTATCTCTCTACCTAGCAACACGAATCCAACTTGCTCAACGTGTCTGCAGAACACAATGACCCTTTTTGCAGGAACTGCAAGCAACACTTCACAGCCCATATCAAGCATTTACACCGTCGCCGCCGAGCAGATCGATCGGAAATGCGGCGACAACTTTGCCAATACAACCATTGCTCGCAAGGCATCGTCTTCGTCAGCCACCTCTTTATTCACTCCGGCGAGAGGGAACGGACTTGGATTGACTGCACTAGCCATTGCCATATCCGTCTTACTCTACTAGATTCATTCTTACTGCCTTTTAATTGCCATTTGAGCATGCGGATTTAGCGATGGCGCTGGCGGTGATCAGGGCATCACCTGGGATGCTTTTTCGAGGTCATTTCGAGACCATGAATCCACTGGACACAGGATGAATTCATGATACATGAAATAGAAAAGGCTGAATATTGACACAAAACTTTGATTGTATACCGAAGCACAGTTCAAGCTGCACGAATACCGGAATGCCAACAAGGTCACAAAGGACTGAGGATGCTCAGTTGGGCCTCAGCATTCTTTTCGCGAAATGTATGGGCTTCGTGTCAACCTTGATCAAAGCGTCGAGAGCTGTAGAGGTTAAGATTAGTGACATGTTCATTTGCTCAGGGACAGATGTAAGACTTGCCTCTACCATTGTCAATGGTTTCACAATTCCTCAGGTCCAGCTTGTAGTTGGCCTTTCCTCCTACCCTCACATAAGTTAAATGCTGCATCCTGGCGAACATTTTGAGGTAGGCATTCCAGATCTGGCCAAGCCACCCAAAGAACTGATTAAAGACCTCGGAAGTGCGTCCTCTAGCCCGCAGTCTGGCAAACTTCTCCATCTCTCTCGCAAAGGGTCTATCCGAGAGCACGTCTCCCATCTGGACCTCGAATGGCTGCGGGTACTTGCCGAACAATATGGCCACAGGCTCTATGCGTAGAGTGGGTCTGAGAGGTTGGGCGGTAGTGCGCACGGTAGCCGGCACGGCCACGATGCGCTTGACCAAACCAAGAGGTCCAACAGTGAAGTAGGATGCTACGGCAGCGAACATGCCACAGTTTATAATTCCCGCAACGGCCAACATGACATTGCCTTGGAGGACGCCGGTTTCGTAATTCTTCCAGGTGGCGTAAGAGACCCATGTCAGGAATATAGCACTGGTGTAGCAGACACCCACAAAGACATTTTGAGATCTGGCTTCATAGACGACTGTGGGCTCGGAGCGCAGGGCTAGCTTCTCGACAATACCGGAGTAGGGATTGTGAGCTTGTTGTAATTGTTGTTGCGACTGGTATCGTTGTGGAGTGATGGCTTGTGTTGATGTGGCCTCAGCGGGCGCAATATTGGCAGTGTCGGAGGTTGATGCATGGTGGAGAATGGTCTGTGGTGCAGTATTCGGAGGATGCGATTGGAATGGTTTCTGCGCCTTCTTCGGAGGCGAGGATGGACGTGGCTTCATAGGTGTTGGTGCATTTGCTGGCTTCACTATAGCTGTCTTTGGTTTCCGAACGGCATGCATTGGTGAAGCATGGAATAATCTAAGGACAGGGCGTGCGGCTTGTCTGGCCACAGCTTGTCTGGCCAGCAGAGAGATGTGGAGAGGAGAGCATTGTCGTAATGGTGCAGGGAGCTGCAATAGACATAGGGAGGGCGTCAATGCCCGCGAAAAGAGACCAGACATGGCAAGTTGGTATTATGCACGACGCGCATCCATTGGCCCAGATTAAGGTCGATAATTTCGAGTCACAAAGCAGCTGACACAGTGAGGAGCCTGAAGTATGTACATAGGTCCGTGCGCTGATGATTGTTGTCCCCCGCAAACACACACACACACCCTTCCTCTGCGCGCGACTGGTACTCACACATTTGCACAAGAACATGTCACGACTCCGAGCTGTATCAACATAGCATATTAATTACCCTTATCGAGCCACCACACTTCTTGGCCACAAAGCAAAATGCCTGCGACGACATCTCGTTCCCCATCACCAGCTACCGCCCCTCCTATTGCTGCAGCACCTGGTCCGCGTGCAAGCGCTCTTCAAAAGCTATACGCAGATGCCATTGCCCATACCGTAAAGACGTGTAATTACAACAATTTCGCCGAATGCTTTCCCACACCTGCAAAGCATACACCCGAAGCCATGAAAGAACTACATAGCGATTTCATCCAGAAGCTACACCACTCTTGCAAGGCAAGCCCATCTCGACCTGCGCCCTATCCCTCCGCTGACTGGCTTAAATCAGGAAAACTTCCATGTCGTGTTGAGAGATCGCGATGTTGTCGCCTCGCTCAATGACTTGGATCGCTTAGTGGAGGATGCCAGAAGGAGGAGAGCCAAGGCACAAGAGGCTGCCGCTGGTCAGCCTGTACAGCACCCTGTACCGTACGTGCTCTGAACCTTTCCATTTGCATTGTCACTGAATCCTGACCTACGTTAACCCAGTCCGCATACTCTGCCAGCCTCCGCACTCTGTCACGCCCATCTGGCTCCTTCATTGATTGAACAGAAGACCATCTTCGATACGCGATTGCAGAACGTCCAGTCCGAGAATGTGCATCTCCTACAAACCATCGTCCAACAACGCCGCGAGATTGAGGGCCTCGTGTCCGGCCTTGAGACGGTCATTGCTGACATTGATGCCTCTAATCATGCCCTCGCGCCAGAAGATATGACATCACTCACTGACGACGCAGTTCTCCTCGATAGTCATCTGAGGACTGATGGATGAACGCTTACTTCAAAATCCTTGCCATTTCAGCAATCCTACTCGTACCATATCCGCCACATGGACATCTTTCCTGGCCGCCTTCAATGCCGAAGCTCACTGCTGATCTATGATGGTACCACCACCCCACTATCGCATCGTCTCACCGACAATACCATTAATGGCACCACCGACGACGAAGATATTTTCTAGCACAAATGTCTCAGACTTAACATCCGTTATACCTCAGGCCAAGAACCGTCCAAAGATATGCTCCAACGACGCAAGGTTCGTCGCATTTAGCCTTTACCTAAACGACCGCGACTTACAAGTATCAGCCGCATAAGGTCGATTTAGGTTCGGTCGGAGACTGTTCAGAAACGTTACGGTGACCACGGCACGTCGCATGAACATGGATGACGCTTACCTTTACCATGTCCGGCCCGAACGGATTGTATGGGCAAGATGGGAACAGAGTGCAAAGTTTCGTCCCGGGTCTCACCTTCTCGTCCGAGCTCCGATCTGTCTGTCGCACTGAAACCGTGGAACGTTGTGTCGCAGCCAGCTTCTCTTGAGTGCATTGTTCGCGCACAGTTCAGATTTACAGTCATTTTTACCACTACTATTATCTAGAGTAGCCGCAGCAATTGCCCGTGGCGTGAGTCATGGTCTTTAGGTAGTGCTGAACGGGAGCTACCTGAGAATGCAGGGACGTCAATGTGGCGGGGTCTAGGTGTGCACATGGCCATTCGACCACCCAAAAAGCCACGCTACTCGTACGTTGTGTACGCTGCGTTATTAACATCCCTGCGCGTCTCACTACTTGACTTGCTCTATCCCTAAAACCTGTGGTGATACTGATTCTTCCAACCCCTCACTTTTGCAGTTCGTGAATGCAGGTTACTGTCGACCCCAGCTCTCTCCGCTTTTCTCCGTCTGACGATCTTCTCCGCGGCTTCGGATAACCTGCATTTCGATCAGGCGCACGGTTGAGCCTGGGGAGAGTGTGGAGTGGAGCAACTTTCGTCACAGAAACAAGGTTCACGAGACGGTTGCGTATAACGGGCAGCTTTCTCTCGATCTTCCTCGACACAGCTGTGCAGGGTTCGTTTTGTCTCACGCGCGCTCGCGTTAGTGCTCAACGGTCTAAAGACAACCTTCGCACTTCATTTGCGTTCTCATCACCTGCCATCCTTCACCGACCATTTTCTTGGCGGGCGATTCTGTTCGCCGCGAAAACATATTGCCTGCGATTCCCAGATACTAGCCAGTGAATCGCTCGAAGACTTCGAACCCTCAATCCATTGAACGTCTCGTCGGACACTGTTCGTTAGGATTTACACCGAAATGTCCAGCTTGCGTGCCACTGAGCTCACACCTCTCGCCATATCCATTCTAGGTATGGATGCCATTGATCTACCTACATCGCAGCAGCACAACACCAATGCGAACACGGAGCAGGTCGCAGCACCATCCTCTCCGCCAGCTCGATCCAACACAGAGCGACGAACGAGCTACTACAACTCATTCCAGACCAGGTGCTCCCCTGCGACAGATGATGCCCCATCTTATGCTGTAGCTGCCAGACCAGCACGTTTCCCTTCCTCACCGAGGCACCTGGACAATGGGGACGAGGTACTGCCAAAGTACACCTGCAGCGTCTTGAGGGAGGGAGTCATGTATATGCGGATTGAGAAGATCTCACCTTTCCAATTTCTTCCGAAGCAGCAGTGGCGTCTTGTCTATGTGATGGTTCAGGGTACTCAGCTTCGAATTCATAAGATCAAGACTACCCGCCTCGGGTCTGATTCTGTATCGGAAGCCGGAAAGCTGATTCGTCGATACACCCTCCAGCACGCCGAAGTCGGACTGGCGGCAGATGTCAACGATTCCATACTCGTGCCTAGGACCCGTCTGGCGCATTTGATCCCTGTCATAGCACGGCGGAAAGCTTTCGAAAAGGATCCAGATCTCTTCCGATCTGACAAACAACATGCAATGCGTCTGCGCCTGGAAAGTGACCAGCTATTGCTGGCTCATTCTGGAGAGGATATCCTCTTCAAATGGGTGAATTCCATCTGCGCAGGGATCGATATCGCGTTTCCAATCGATGAAAGGAGTTTGCCGCGGAATATGACGCTTCCACGGAGGCGGCGACGTCAGCAGAGGACAGAGGCGGTCGACAATCTGGAAGACAGGCGGTTGATACAGGAACAGGAACGAATTTTGCGTACCATGTATCCGGCACTTGGTCGAAGTGAAGAGGAGAACGCCAACACACTCCGACGGACAGATACAACCGACTTTGCGCAGGGTCTACCGGATCTGACACAGACGGCCACCATTGAACAAGACGGTGAAGACATTGACCTTGCAGCGCTTAGCGAAGAAATCACCCTCCTCCAGGCATCCATCTCTCGACCGTCAGCGTCTCGTCAAACGACAGCGGATAGTGCTATCAGCTCAAGTCCCTCGACCACCGCGCCGCAGTTTGACGAGCAGGGCAAATGGGCTCCGCCTCACCCACAGACATCGAGTCAACAATTCCGCTATATTCGCCGGTGTATGCCCGTCCTCCTATTTGATGCAGGCCGTGCGTCCAGCATCATCATGTGCCATGGCAGGCGCCTGCGTATCAACCACAGAATGGATATGCTCGAAGAGTGGGAACTCAAACCACCCACCTACGACTCGCACAAATTCTCCACATCCCTCACCACAACGCCACAGCGAACCTCTACTTACCTCTCAACCACCGATACCGCTTCAATCGCACAATCCGGCTCTGACGATTTGGATATCCGCCCAGTACGGACATCCGAGATTGTCGATTTTGGCAACGGCGCAGGATTGGAGAAGACGCAGACGGCGCGAACCTCCGGTGAAGGAGCACGGAAAACACATACCAACCCTGCGCAAGAAACCACCCGGACTCAAGAGCATCGTAGCAATGGGAAGATGGAGGAACACACGCCTTTGGATCAGAGGTTTCCCATCCTCATCGGTTTTTGAGTCGTGATTTTGCGGGGCGCGAGAGATGTGCATGACATGACGAACGATCTGAACATATAGACGAATTCATACGGGCTGGACCGGTGACGATTTCTTTCTTTCTTCGCTTGGATGGGAGACTGTGGCCTGTCGGTTTCACACATGACTGTTTTATGTCTTCGGATGTCCATTTCTCTCTTATCTTTTCTTTCTCATTCAGCTTTTGGCTTGAATCTGTATATTGTAACTCTCTCTATCGCTCCCTCTCTCTCTCTATTGCACTCGTTTCCGCTCCCACTGGCATGGTGGTAGAGCCGAATTATGATATCCATGTTCTTCTATCCCAATCAAATGGTCTTTCGCTCGTGATCATCGATATCGTATATTCATACATACCTTACTGTTACTTGCCCAAACCCAACTAAATCTGTTTGACGCGGGCACGAGAGATAAAAGGCATAAATGACCACCTGGGGAATAGGTGTGCACTTCTGGAAAAAGAAGAAGAAAAGAAGGCACGAAACGTGAGGGATTGTTGATCGAAATTGCTGTATTCGGTATGGAGATTTCTGAGCCTCAGTTTTGTATACAGAGCAGAGCAGAATAGAGCAGAGCCTCGTCTTATCTCACTTCTGCGCACTTGGTTGTGCGTTATACTACGCATCCGTAAAATGTGTATGTATGTATCCGGTATCGTCGCAATTTGCACAAGATATGTAGACAGACTTAGACTTAGACATTGATTGTACAGGAACAGGTGATTTTTTTCTGTACATGGATCATGTTTGATTGAGGCTGTTCGTCAACAATATTCTGGCGAGCCTTCATATGAATTTGCTGAAGTTGCCTTTCTTTCTTATTTCTCTAGTTATTCAGACCAATCGCTTGAATTTAGTGACAAGGGAAAATCGTGGACGGGAGAAAAAGGCTCGCTCGTCTGGCGAACCTTTTTGTGTTTCATTTTAATTGTACAAAGTTTGGCCGACCCTTTCCGTGCTTTCATGTTCGAATGTTTTGCACGCGTATCATCGATATCATGAAATAAGAAAAAAAAAGGTAAACGGATGTGTGAGGATAACAAAAAGACACTTTAAGAAGCAAAAGAATCTGGTTGGAAACATTTGTCGAGTCGATTAGCATCGACTCCTTCCTACGCAAAATGACGAAGAGAACAAAGCGGGCCGTGGCCTGCAAGGCAGCAAAAGAGGAAAATATAACATTGCCGCCGTCGGAAGTGCATGTCCTGTACACAACGTGTTTTTTTGCAAAGCTTAACTTGGTACAGCAGAGCGATGTATTGAGGGTATCATCAACGAAAAGAAGCCTACAGCTGAAAGATGGTCCTGTCTCGCACTGGGTTCGGCAGTGTTGTTACGAGAACTTCAGCTGGGTAGAATTTAAACGGCACATGACAAGAGTCAAGGCCCAGTACGACGTCGACGTCCGCGAGTACCACCTTCAGGGCGCTGTGAAAGGACTTCACGTAGTAGAGGGTCGTCTTTGTCTTTGTCGACATGATGGACTCGGACATGCCTTTTTGCCAGAAATTAGTGACGTTGAATTTTCTGGTAAATCAGAGAACGAGCTTACCTTTGCAAATTATCCGGTCGAGGATACTTGTGTTCTCTTAGTGGACAGAAAGGGCAGACATAACCTGGACTATCGTGCACGAGCCCATGTCTGATCATCTCATTCTTGCGCTTGAATCCCTTGCCTCCTTCACCCCGAGGACAGCCTTTGACTGGACAATAGTGCGGACGGTTGGAGCTATGTACATTGGCATGAGAGCTGCATCCTAGTAAGCATCCGTTCGCGCACTCATAGAGCGACAAGTCTTACTTGAGAAGGTATTGTGTCTGGAATGCTGGAGCATTGCAGCCTGGATATTCACAAACAAACACACCACCTGCAGGTGGCGAATGCTGCATACCTAATGGGTGCGGCAAAGTGTTGTGCGAAACTCCCTCCAGATGGTCAATGGGAGTCGTACTTGAAGTGGTATAACTGTCTGCGCCGGAGCTTTGGTGACTAACATTTGTGTCATTTGACGATGCTGAAGTCAGTGGTGGTGGTGCCTTTTGAGATCCAAATGATTTTCGCCTTGATGCATATCTATTATGGTCCGGGAGAGGGTAGTGATTGTGGACGGGCGAAGGTGGAATACCGAATGCATCTTGTGAGTCGGGTCGGGTATGTGTTGGAGAAGGGTTGCTGAGCATGGCAAAGGTAGCTGTAGGGCTCGACTGCTGACTTCCGGTAAAATAGGGGAGAGCTTTGGCAGGAGACTGTGCGACCATTGTTGGAGGGTGTGCTGGTAACGCTGGATATGATGTGGTTCTGCTTTCGGGTCCATCGGTTCCGTGATCAGCAATTTTGCTCAGTTGACGGAATGAGGGGAGGCGCTCCGTCCTAGGTGAAGAAGTAGGCTCTTCCATGGAAGCATGTCTCAATACCGGAAAAGGTGGAGTAGAAAGATACTGCATTTGAGCTGTTGGGGAATCCGTGTCCGCGCGATCTCGATATGACATCTCGGGCATTGACATGGCTGTCGTCATTGTACGTAAAGACAGGGACGCTCCTGAGAATGGTCGTTCAGATCGTCGACTTGATCCCATGGTCTGGTCTCGCGAAAAATCCGAGGCTGAAGGGGTGCCTGAGTTTGGTATGTTGTCCTGAAGTATGGGTTGGCAGCCAGGCACAGGCATGGACTCGTTCGTAGAGCTCAACAGTGCGGGGTCTGTCTCCGAGGCATCCTCTCTCGAGAGAAGCCCAGAGCCAGCGCTCTTGTAAGAAAGTCTCCGATGCATATGATCGTCCACCTGAGCAACTGCCAGCGCTGCACAGTCAATCGTGAAAGTCACGCCTTGGTCAAATCTGACGAGCAAAGGCAAGAAGTCTTCGCGGGACTAATACACTGCCCTTGCGAGTGCAAATGGAAGGGTCCCTGGCCTATCGTAACACCGGGAGGTGTCGCGATTAGCCAGCCCACCGGGTCGATCGCAGGCGAGAGGTTGAAGAGACTTGTGGCAGGGTTGAATAACCATGCAAGGTGACGGGTGTCAAGGTGCTCAAGACGACAAGGCGTCAGTGTACTGCAGGTGTGGTTGTTAATACATTAGCGCCTCTAAAGAAGCTATGAGTGCCGTGCTAGTCTGGAATAGGCGTTCACACTATGGACTAAACGTGACTATTAGCTTGTGCACAGTATTGATCCACAATATGGAGAGAAACAACAATAGCACGCTTATAAAAACAATGGAGAGATATGTAGGCAAGAACACGGCTACGACTCGCGCTGAAAGTTTGTTTAGATTGCTTGAATCGGGTACACACGCGGCCAGAAGGGTTATAAAAACACAGGATGGGTATGGTACAAATTGAGTGACCAAGGGTCGGTGGTTCGATGGGGGGGGGGGGGGGAAACGCATCACTGAGTCTATTTTTGTGTGCCACTTGATGTTGCAAGATCAGGGATAAAAGTAGAGCGCAAAACGTACCGAAGCAAGCATGGAATGGTAAAGAGGAGTAGAAGCCAGTCGCAGATAACAGGCCTGGGTCACTTCGAGATCCAGAATCAGTCGTAGTGCCAACTCTTGCGATGGTGGAATATGGCTGTGAGTTGAAAAAGGTTGTTTCGTGTTTCTTGTTGTTGACCAACACTGTTCAGGATGGAGAGACTTCTTGGGAAAGCCTCGGCGAAATTGATGCGGAAAACGTGAGCGTGCGCCGCGCACACGAGAAGACGCTAGATTGAGGCTCTATGTCGCGCGACCGAGCTTGTTATGCGAGAGCAAAATGTGATTGAGTATCGATGATCAGTCGATCAAGATGTATGGAAGAGCCAAGAGGGGGAAGAGCCTCCATGAGGATGCCGGATAGGTGCTCGTACCGAAAGACTGCCTACCTTAGCCTGCCTTGTTAAACGGAGGGGGGCTTGCCGCCGATGGAGGACTTCGGGCGAACTGGCGGAAAGCTTGAGCCGCATGAAATCATGTGCACAAATAGAATTTGGAAAAAAGGGTCCATGATCGGGCACACGGTAACATTGGTGTATTCGAGGCTTCATGCCCCCACCCATGCTGATGAGCCCGACATCATGCTATCTGAATCGCACACGGCACCACAGCTTTAGCGGGCAGGGAGCGCTGCTGGTGCCAAGACAGAGTGCTCTAGCCCTGCAGTCTACATGGTGAGCTCGTGCCATTCTTTCGTCTACTTTGGTTCAGAGCTGAAGTTCCTTATCATTAGCCGTCAGATAAGCGTGCATGTAGATCAGTCTCTCTTGCTAACAGATATTGCTAACATCACAACTCCACATGTATAATACACAGTGTCTATAAGCCTGCTATATGATGAGGCCTAGGCACGCATCTCGGCCTGACCGAGTTTCGTGAGCACTAAAACACACTATCGACGATTGAGGTGAAACGTCCCTGCCGTTGATGAAATTTCCCGCGGGGTAATTCTGGTCTGGCCCGCGAATGGGAGACTGTTGTATTATTAAAAGCACGAAAAGGGCTTATCGAATCGTTGACCACGTACAAGTAGCCTGTTTACTGATCACTGAGCCGCCTCTTAATATGCACAAGCATATCCTTAGGCAAAGCTTGTCCTCACATCTGCATATCAAACCCCGGTCCAGTAGGCGTGCCAGGATTCTGGATTTTCAGCCTCACCCCATGCGTGGATCTGGCCTGTTCATCCCGATATACAGCATAGCATACGGACTTGACTCCTACATTGCGGCCACCAGACGTTACATCTGCAAGGACGCCTATACAATGAAGCGGAAGAATCGCTCTTTGGAGAACCCCTCGGCTCCGAAACGTGCTCGCCCAGAACTACCCGAATATCATGCAACGCCCCCTGTCCGTGATGAGAATGGTGTGGTCGTTTGGCCAGCTCCAGATTCTCAGATCGAACAAGCGCGGGCCATGATTCTTGACTGGTAGGTAGGACGCGCCATCATGCATGTCACTGCCTGTGCTGAGATTATATCAGCGCCAAGGCTCAGAAAAGAACACTCATTGTACCAGACAAGGATGCAGATGGTTTATCATCCGGTGTAATCCTCCGCAGAACCCTCGAGTTACTGGGGCTGTCACCAGATCTTATCACTGTGCATTTGATAAGCAAGGGAACTAATGTTCATAGCGAGATTGAGCGTGAGCAGATGAAGGCTGTATCACCAGCCTTTATATTTGTTCTCGACCAGGGTTCTCGTAGATCTGAACCTCTGATCGACGGACCTCACAAAGGTCTGGTCATTGACCACCATTATGCAGCATCTGCAGCAGATTTCCCAAAAGGCGCAGATTTTGTAACTGCTTGTAACTCCCCGCCAGTCGCTACCTCTTCCTTGCTGACCTACGAAATATGCAAGTCCCTTCATCCAGGTGTCGCGGAGCATTGCGCATGGCTCTGCGTGACTGGGACTCATGGCGACCTCGGTAACACGTTGAAGTGGGAGCCTCCTTTTCCTGACATGAAGGCGACATTCAAGCAATACACCAAGAAAACATTGAACGAAGTAGTCTCCTACATCAACGCGCCGCGCCGAACAGCCACCTACGACGTCAGTTCGGCCTGGGACGCCCTCGTGTCAGCCCAGCATCCTTCCGAGGTCCTCACACATCCCCGACTACTAGCCGCGAGACAAGAAGTCAATGCCGAAGTGGAGCGCTGCACACACGCCGCGCCAAAGTTCTCTGCGGATGGCAAAGTCGCGGTCTTCAGGATCTCGAGCGAGGCCCAGGTGCATCCTGTGATTGCGACGAGGTGGGCCGGTCATTTGCAGAGCAAGGCGCTTGAGATAGTACTGGTGGCCAATGAGGGATACTTGCCTGGCAAGATCAACTTTTCTTGCCGTATAGCGAGATGTGCGAGGGGCCGGGACGTTCCGGTCAGCATCATTGAGAGCCTCAAAGCTTATGCTATGACGGCGCCTGAGACTGAAGAGGACGTGAACGGTAGTGAGACTTCACTTTTAGAGAAATTGGGAGATAATTTCGCACGAGGGCACGCTCAGGCTAGCGGCGGCATCGTTGATGTGGCCGAGTTCGAAGAGTTGATGCGCTTGATGCGTGTTGGCGAGAAGGCAGAGAAGAAAACTGGCTCGACAGCAAGTCCAAGCAAAGGTAGCAAGAAGACGGCAGGCGAGCCGAATCAGAAGAATACGCTCATGAACTATTTCAAGCAGAAGTAACAAAGATAAAGTCACGATGAAATCAAAAAAAAATTGCTTGGTAGCATTTGGTGGGAGAGCCCGATATAGGGGTATTAATACAGATGATCGAGCTCCAACGCTGTGTAAATTTCTATCAAATGATAGAGGGATGAGGAGGGATTTTGAAGTCTACAAGACAAGGCGGCCAGGCTCGGCCTCGAGGACGTTCTTCACGCGCTCGAGATACTCCTGGACTCTCTTCTCCTCGCCCTGTCTGGCAAAGACGCTAAAGACACTCTGGGGCGTAATTGTGTTGGCTGCACCGACAGTTCGGGGCCGGGAAACCTTCTTTGGGGCAGCAGAGAGCAGATCGATGATATCGGACTTTTTCGCTGCGGGTTTGGAAGCAGAGGTTGAGGTTGCAGGAAGGCCGGTGATCTGAGGCGCGTAGTTTCCACGAGATGTCTTCGGGATGACTTTGTCAAGACCAAGGACCGAGTTGAAAAGCTCTTCTTGGGTTGGTGTGCGATTCTTGGAGAGAGGAAGATCTTCGTTGGCAAGCTCAGAGGCACGAGCAATGAAGGTGGAAAGCGGAAGGAAGATACCAAGAGATTCTTGGACACGCTTCTGGGTCGCAATGACGGCGGACAGAGAGATGGGCAGTGCGATCTGGGTGTCTGGGATTGGAGCAGGCTTCTCTTGTGCCGCAGACGTAGGCTTGGTATCGGCCTTCTTGGGAGTAGAAACTTGAATGTTGGACAGATCCAAGTGACCCATTTTAGAGATACGCTTTGATTGCTCGGCGGAGTAGTTCTTATCAATCTTCCCCAAGTATGCAAGGACATCACCCTTCAATACACGACCATTAGGACCAGTTGCGGGAATCTTGTTTGCCTCATCCTTGGAAAGGCCGTTCTGAAGGAGCAGGTGCTGAACCGAAGGGTAGAGCGGGTAGTTTTGCTTCTGTGGCTTTCCTGCCTTGTCCCCAGCACCGACCTGCTTAGCCCTGGCAGTATCGGCGGCCCCGCCAGCAGCTGCATCAGCATTGGGCTTGGACGAGGGAGGGGCTTCCGAGGCACTGGGCGAAGATTCCGTCTTGTCCAGGCCACCAGCCATCTCTTCCTGGGGAGAAGGTCTGTCCTTTCGTGCGGGCTGTCCGGAGCTGGCCTTCTTGTCCTCTGCAGGAATCTCGAGTGTAGAGAGATCATCATCGGGCTCTGCAAGGACAGCAATCCTGTCGCCAACCTGAATGGTTTTGGATCCGTCGCCAAGGAAGATTTTGGCCAGGATACCATCATCCTGCGCCTCAACGTCCATTTGCGCCTTGTCTGTCTCGATTTCGAGGATAACATCACCGGCCGAGAATTTATCACCTGTCAACATAGTGCTCAGTATCCATTCTTCACAATCGGATGTCATGGTTCGGAAGCATGACTTCCGCGAATAGACTATAGTCTGTGGAGCAGCCTACCTTCCTTGAGTTTCCAACTCGTAATGTTTCCCTCGGTCATGGTTGGCGACAGTGCAGGCATGGTGAAGTTGGTCGCAGCGCGGTTCACTGCGGCCGCATGGAAGCCTAACAGTAAGTATTAGCATTTTTATTTCCTCGACGGAGCTGCTCATCACTTGTTCGGAAATCTCACCACGGCGAGCATGTCTGCTCGACAGAACGGCAGCAAATCTACATGAGTTTACAATTGCAGCCATTGCACCGACCGAACCTGAAGATTGTGCAGGTGACGATGCGAGCGTGCGAAGAGCAGAATGATCAGAGAAACACCGGAAGACGAGATACGCCCATGCTTTGCTTGTCTGCCGTTGAGCTCCTAAGCCTCGTCCCGCTCGGAGGAGAGCCGATGTGTTTATCGGCCCGTATCCGAATCCGATCCCGAAAACATCCATGAAATCCACTCAACCATCGCTCTGTGTTATTCTTCTCTTTTTGTGAGCAAATCTTCACAATCCTGGTGTTACGTTCGCCTCAGGCCTGAGAAGGCTGACCGGTTACAACATAGACCTGCCGGTCTCAAATCCTTCCAGATGACACAAGTGGGATCACCAATACTAAGCGCTGTCGAGATGAAGCGCCAGTTTTGTCTCGACCACAATGCTACGTGTGGCGCTATACTGGCGCGTCGCTCCCTCAAGCTGTCTCATCAAGCGTGCTTTCGTTTCAAATCATGCTCAGGCGAAAGGGAGCCCCATTGAACAGGCTCAAATGTTGTTCAGCCTCATTACCTTGGGGAAGCGCCATCCCAGCGCTCTCCGACTTGCTGTAACCTCGACCTGCTTGCCCGACCCTGTAGAAGCAGATCTCCATTAGGATAAGTTGTAAAGTCAATCGCAGTTTCAAGAATATATGCACCCGCTATATTTGGACTGCTCATTCTTTCATGGCTATTTGCAGGTTGTCTGCGCATCTGGACAGTTAGTTATAAAAACCACGCGTCTCATGCCTTGATCGATATTCTCCTATATCCATTTCAACCTCGTGACAGATCTTTTTCCTTTCCTTGCTCATCGATTTCATAGTGTCCTTCCTTTTCTTTCAACTACCATTCCCCGCTTGGGTCAGGAATCCGTAATTGCTAATATCCCTTTTTCACCGCCGAGCGGTATACTTTCTCTTCTTCTCTCTTTCTTCTTTCTTTCTTCTCTCCAGTCATCACAATATTTGGAACAGTGTTTTCTTTTTCTTTTTTCTTATACAACACGCCTATTACAGAGATGCCCAAGGAACTTCGAGCGACGACTTCTCATCGAGCTTCGCCATTCGAGGGAAGGGGTAGCCATTCTCAACCGTCTGTACCGCCCTTAGGACACGCGAGCCATCGCAACGCAGCGGTGTGGAGCGATTCGGACGACCAAATTCTCACTACCGCGAGAGCATCTGGTCTTAACTGGCAGCCCATTGCAACACGGCATTTTCCGAGCAAAACTGCTAATGCTTGTCGTAAAAGACACGAACGGCTCATGGAACGTCGGAACCATGACGATTGGGACGGACGCAAAATCGATGCGCTTGCTAGAGAATACATGGAGTGCAGGAAGGACATGTGGAGCATGCTAGCGGCCAGGGTTGGAGAGCGGTGGGCAGTAGTTGAGGCAAAGGTATGTCTGCCGGGCCACATGATTAGCAATATAACGAGCAACATTCTGACAGATTTAGTGCATGGAGAAAGGGCTCAAGAATCTTCAAGCCATGGCACGGGCTGCGAGCAAGAGAGCGGTGGCGATTGAGCGCGCACAGCAACAGCAGCAGCAGCAGCAGCGAGGTAACGTAGAAGAAAATCATGAAGGCGACTCTGGAATTGGCTGTTCAGATGAGGATGCTGAGATGGAGGCAGGTGAAGGCAGCAGTCACATGCCTGTCGTCTCCAATCTGCCTATATCGCAGCCGGCGCAGGCCTACGCACCGCCGCCGTTGCCCTTGTACCAACCCCCTATGTCTGCTATGGCACGAGGTGCTGCACCCAGAAGACCACATGTCGGAGCCACATTCGGTGGGCTTCCATTCGGAGGAGAGCAGCAAAGCGGCAGTCCCGATGAGCAAATCCAGGGAGCGGTGAGCATAAGATCAATGCTTTCACACCCAGAAAGCACAGGGGCATGTTTGACGCATGAGCAATAGTCCAGGACAATGTCGGGAACTATGTATGAGCAAAGGGCAACGAAAGGATAAGAGGAGTAGTCTAGCATTTTCAGCGGCTTGACGAGTGTTACGACGTTATGATTCGTCCTCTTTTTCTGCGTACGCATTTTCATTGGATTGGAATGCAGCTTGTCATGTGGGAAGGTGCTGGCGTTGTTGATGCTAGGCTTGTATTGTATGGTGATGAGATTCCTGTCAGTATATAAATAACATTATGATGATGAAACACGGTACATGAATTCTCAAGAGCGAAATCAAGAAGGTTCCAAGGATGGTATTCGTATGCTGTCGTTTGATCATGAGGAAGCGCAACAACGGAGCGGATGTGGAAGTGCGGCTACCGAAACGACGGACCGGAGGACGTCACGGTGCCAAGATGGTGTTGACGAGTCTCTTGCGCATGAAACAAAAGATTTCTGTGTTACTGACTAGTGGATGCGCGTATTCTGTAGTGATATAATTACAGCTGCAGCACCAATCTCACAAAAGCAATTAGTCAGCGGGGCTGAAGAATCGGTCTTCGTATACTCGTAGTGGGAAGTTGCGGGCTGAAACAGCGGAGTCTTGTGGCAGACCTTCTTGATGAGATATCCATGCCCAACTACTCTGCGGCTGAGCGCACTGCATAGGGGTAGCCACGCGTCGCAATCGACGTTGACGTTGTCGAGTCTCGGAACTGTAGACAAGCTAAAGACACACGAGCAGCATCAGGTGCGCAGTTCGCGAAGTGCAGCTCACGTCGTCTGTATAAAGCGACTCGCCGGACCTCGCTCTCGTCATAATTGGGCACATCTCGCTCACCAAGCCCGTTCCCCCCTTCTATCAAACACCAACTTGACAATGTCAACTACCGACTTCGACCCTGTGCAGGCACGGGGCCACGCTGGCCACTCTCATGGTCACGGTCACGGTCACGGCCATCATCACCATGGAAGTGCAGAACTCCTCATCTCGACCAATAAGAACGACCCAGGCGTCCGAATCACTCGAGTCGGCCTTTATGTCAACCTGGGCATGGCCATCGCCAAAGCAGCCGGTGGCTATGCCTTCAACTCTCAGGCGTAAGACTACCTTAGGATTCATCTCATCTGTGATATCCAATATCTGACATGCCTCGTAGCCTTACAGCCGATGCCATTCACTCGCTCACCGATCTCATCTCCGACTTCACCACGCTAGCCACCATATCTTACTCGTTGCGCGCACCAACACCACGTTTCCCTACCGGTTATGGCAAGATTGAATCTCTTGGCGCCCTCGGTGTCTCTGGCATCCTCCTGTCCGGCGGCATCATGATCGGTCTGCAAGCTGTCACTGCTCTCTGCGGCCAATTCTTTCCAGAGCTGGCACACACCCTGCACGATCTTGGCATACTGGGACATGGACACAGCCACTCGCACGGTGTCGAAGATTTGGGACCAAATATCAATGCCGCATGGCTGGCTGGCGGTTCCATCTTGATAAAAGAGTGGCTATATCGCGCCACCATAAAGATTGCCAGAGAGAAGAAGAGTTCCGTTCTGGCCAGCAATGCCTACCATCATCGTGTTGACAGTCTGACTGCTTTCGTTGCCTTGGCCACTATTTTGGCCAGTCACTTTGTCAACAATGCCGCTTGGCTAGACCCTGTCGGAGGCCTTATCATTTCCGGCATGATTGTGCAGGCGGGTTACGGAAACACCAAGAATGCTCTGCTCGAACTCGCCGATGTGGGCATTGAACAAGACGTCAAGGACGACGTGACTGCTGCCGCCCGCCACGCTCTTACCGAATGCGAAGGCAATCTTGACGCAGAGAACGTACTTGTGCAAGGTATCAAGAGCGGCCAGAACTACCTCATCGAAGTCGCCATCAATGTCCCTGGCACCTGGACTGTGCAGCAGATCAAGACGGTCGAGGACACTCTGAGGGAGGCCATTGCTACCAAGGTCAAGGGTGTCAAGAGAGTCACTGTCAAGTTCGCAACCATTGAGAATGCCGGCGATGCCTTTGCCGGCCAATTCATTGCTCACAAGGATGAAGGCGTCGAGGACAAGGCGCATGACGGCCATGATCATGACCATGACCGCAGCAGCGATGCACACAGTAACGAATCAAGCACAACCGACAGCACTGTCACCAAACGGAAATGAGCCGAAAATGCCAACCCAGGCTGCCACCATTTCGAACGACAAAAAAAAGCTCGCTCGGCACCGAATGGTTACACGACCATGCTAAGGGAGCACACCCGACAGCCCATTGTCCGGGCCGGTCATGAAGAGAGTCCTCATGCGTAGACCAATGTACATTATTCAATGAAATGGCGAAGCGACGCCATCAACACAATGTCGGGATGGCTTCATATCTAACACCGGCTCCTGTCTCTGAGAAAGCCAGGCACAGTGCTTGGGAGCGCTTGATCTAAGAAAGCCACATAGACTCAGGTCAGGAAGGAAGGAAGGAAGGACAGTGCGCGTGGCGTACCTTGTGTAAATAGTCTTTTCGGAATTGTTTTGGCAAACGATGAGAGCAGGGATATTCACTCTCACATACGTGCTTGGTAGACGAAGGAGTCTAGACTACGCTACTTGGAACAGTATATTATATTGTCCATGACCTTTTAAAACAATTACTTGGACAGGCGAAGATGATGATCACTCAGTCATCATGCATGTTAGGATTTCATGTCACTCGAGACGACGACTGTTGCGCGTACTCGTACAAATAAGTGTTCAAGAGACACGGGACAGGGTCGCCCTCCTGATTGACTGACGACCAAAGCCAAGACCAAGCAAGTGGCACCGCAGACATGACTATCACTCTATAGTCAATGTATAGACCGTGGCTCCGTTTCGCCATCAGGAACTAAACATGGATCTGATGCAGAAGTGGCACAAAAGGCAAAAAAAAGTTGCTGGTGGAGACGTGTATTGCAATTTTGTGTCCATTGTATCTTTTGATGTATTCTTATAGACAGACAGGCCATGACTCATGGAGCCGAGATTGACATTCAGCAAATGAAATCGGAAAAGGGAAAACCTCGTTGGACTCGTCAAAGGGTGTTTTCAAGCGCAAGGATCTGGTCAGAGCCGTCAGCATTTTCAGCACAGATGCTCGAATATCAATCCACTTACAATGGCAGTCCTGGTGGGAATGTAAACCTGCAAAAAGTTCCTTCTGCCATTCCAGGCAAATGGTGTCGTGAAGAATCTGGTGTCCTCCTGGATGCGGTTCAGGCCTCCAAACTCGGTAGCATCGGAGTTGAGCACAATCTTGTAGGTGCCCTCCTGCTCGACACCGACGCGGTAGTCGGTGAAACTGTCGGTGGGGTGGAAGTTGAAGATCCACAGCAGACCGGCGCGCTCAAAGACAATTACCTTGTCGGTTTCGTTCTTGAGAGAAATGTAGGCTTGAGGTGAGTGTAACCAGCCATACTTTTGCTCGGTCCATTGCATCTTGCCATCAAAGTCGGAGAGGAAACGGTAACGAAGCAGTGGGTCATTGGCCAGGTTGAATTGTCTTCTCGCGTAATGGAAGGAGTTGTCGTTGCCGGCGCGTGGGAAGTCGAGCCACTCTGGGTGACCGAACTCGTTACCCTCGAAGTTGAGGTAGCCTTCTCCGCCGAGACCATGGGTGACCAGGCGGATCATCTTGTGCAGGGCGAGACCGCGTTCGATGACGGGGGTGAAAGGTGTGATTACGGACATGTTGGTGTACAATTCGGCATCGCAGAGCCACATCAGGAGGGACTTGTCACCGACAAGGGCCTGATCGTGGCTCTCGGCATATGCAATCGTCTTCTCGCCGTGTCGTCTGTTGGTCAGAGTGAAACAGAGAGCTCCCATGTCCCACTCAATGTCCTCCTTTTCTTTGAGCCATTTGATGTAGAGATCGGGAATGGCCATGGCCAGTCGGTAGTCGAATCCTATTCCTCCTAGCGAGAGAGCCAAGCACAAGGCGGGCATGCCGGAGACGTCTTCAGCAATACTGATGCAGTCCGGGTAGAGTTGGTGAAGCATCTCATTGGCAAGCATGAGGTAGACGACACCGTCCTCGTCGACACCGGGACCGAAATATTCATGGTAGCCGCCGGAGAAACCTGTTCCGATACCGTGGTGGGTATAAAGCATGCTGGTGACACCGTCGAAGCGGAAACCGTCAAACTTGTACTCGTCCATCCAGAACCTGAGATTACTAAGTAAGAAGCGGAGGACTTCATGACTGCCGTAGTTGAACAATCTGCTATCCCAGAGCTCGTGTCTACCCTTGGCGCCCTCGTGGAAGTATTGATGGTCGCTGCCGTCAAACATGTTCAGACCATCAAGCACGTTCTTAGAGGCGTGACTGTGGACGACATCGAGCAGGACAGTGATGCCCATGCCGTGTGCGGTATCGACGAGCTCTTTCAGATCATCTGGGAGACCATAACGGCTGCTGGCGGCGAAGAAGCTGTTGATCTGGTAGCCGAAACTGGCATAGTAGGCGTGCTCCATGATGGCCATGAGCTGAATGACATTGTAACCAAGGTTCTTGATGTGCGGCAGGATGTTGTAGGTGAACTCCTTGTAAGAGGTGACTTTGGGGTCTGGCGAAGAAATGCCAACGTGGGCTTCATAGATTCTGGCACTGAGAGGCTTTGGCGGTCTCGCATTCTTGAAGACGTAGCGCTCACTCTTGGGAGGGTTCCAGAATCTGGCGTCATAGACAGGCGACACATTGAGATCTTGAGTGACTCTGGTGATCCAAGCGGGAATGCGCTCCTGTCGGGCATGGTCGTTGGGTGTGACGAGTGAGATCTGGCCGAGTCAGTCAGTCGAGCTTCAGTGAGCAACAAGCAGCGAGGGCTTATGGTCTAATGTTCTAGTGGGATATTCATTACCTTGATCTTGGAGTCGTGAGCGATTGCAGGCTGGCCGTTGACTGCGGGAAGGACAATCTCAAAGACACCGTAGGCATCCTTGGTCATCTGATGCGAATCCCGATTCCAGTTGTCTATTTACATGTCAGCTTTGACTCGAGATAGCCATGGTTAAACTGGGAAGCTCACTGAAATCGCCGATAAGGTAGGCGCGCAGAGCACTGGGCGCCCATTCTCGGTATATTATGTCTCCATTGGATGCAACATTGAAGCCGAACTTCTCGTAGCCCTATAATTACAAGATGAGTGATTTTGATTCCGAGTGCGAGGCGGTGTGGCATGATTGATCTTCATACCCTGCTGAACTTTTCAAGGCCTCCCTCGGTAGCGTCAATGTCCTTGATCCACTTCTGGGCTTTGCTGTATCTGCTCTTGAGGGCATCGGTAAAGGGTTCCAACCAAGGGTCGAGTTTGACCACGCCTGCCGCAATGTTAGCTTCAGAGACAAGCCATCGAGACACGACATGTATGTACCGGTGCCATCTTCTGGAATATCCGTTGCCGCAGTTTGGCCCGCGATCGAGTTTTCTGACTTTGTGTTGATGGGCTCCATATTGACCGAGCGGTTTGCGGATGCGAGAAGATTCAAGCGACGCAAAGTCTGGCCAACAATTATAAAAGAAGAGGCTCGGCTGTCTGACGAGCGGGCTCAGAGTTCCGTTGGTTTTGTTGATCTCCAGCTGCCACCTCTAGACGGACCAGACCAACATCTCCAGCTTCTCCACCATAAGGTACTCGTACGTACGTGCTGGGGTTGAGCCGACGTCATGGTGCACACACCCATGAACGTTCACATCCCAACGCCGCCAAACAGATACCCCACTGCTAGACCCTGCACTGCTGTCTTATAATTTACAGGATTTAGTTTTTAATTTACAAGTATGTTGGATCCATGCATCGCCTCAAGATGTACCTTCCGATCGTCTTCATCTTATCAATGCTTTTTGCAGCTTATCACCTACTAGAGAAGTGACAGTAAGCTACGAATTGTCCACTCGACTATAAGGTACCCAAAATTCGACTTATCGACGTCGTGGGACAAAGTCGCCTTTCGAACTTGTGGTCCATGCTCCAGCTGCTGCTACTCGTATCTCCGAAGGCGAATGGCGGGGAAAAGCATTGACTGTCATCAAGGTACTGACTGTACCCTACTCATGTCACATCACCTATACTCGATGCTGCACATCTCATTACTTAGTATCATCCTCCGTCCGTAATCGAGCCGAGTTGCGCTGGTCGTACTCGTCCCTTCGGACTTTTCAGGTGCGACATGAGCCCCATGACTCTGACCAAGTCGCAACAAGCTCGCCTTTCGTATATTGCTATATCTACCATCGTACGCCGCTCATTCCATTCATCTTCTTGCATACAGCAGGATGGCGGCTTTTCTGGCCAAGACTTCACTCAAGGCTTTACCGGAATCTACGAGTCGGGCGAGACCGAGGGCCCTCTGCGGGATGCTTCTAAGATAGGCGTCCCTCGAATAACACCTCGCGCCTTGAAATCCCATCTCGACCAATTCGTCGTTGGTCAAGAGAGGGCTAAGAAAGTGCTCAGTGTTGCAGTCTACAACCACTATCAGCGTGTACAGGAGTTACAGCGACGAGATGATGAAGAGGAAGAATTGCTTGAGCAGCAGGCCCGCCGCTCCATGGCCTCGAGACACCCGGTCGAAGGTACGAGTACCTCGATAGAGTCGATGCAATACTCCTCAGCCCTACCAGAATACTAACAGAATCTGCCCAGACGAATTTCCGGGCCAGCAGCACACTGTCAATGTCTGGCCGCCCTCGTCTGAGCCGTCATCGCAACAAGCAATCGGTGCCTCCCCCATAAACGACACCTCTCCCATGAGTATCGAAAAATCAAACATTATGCTCCTTGGTCCTTCCGGTGTTGGGAAGACGCTCATGGCCAAAACGCTTGCCAGAGTTCTCGAAGTTCCCTTTAGCATGTCCGACTGCACACCCTTCACACAAGCTGGCTACATAGGCGAGGATGCCGATGTCTGTGTTCAGAGACTGCTGGCCGCTGCCAATTACGACGTCGCCAAGGCCGAGCGAGGTATTATATGCCTGGACGAGATAGACAAGATTGCCACAGCAAAAGTCTCGCACGGCAAGGATGTGAGTGGTGAGGGCGTTCAACAAGCCTTGCTGAAGATCATAGAAGGAACAACGCTGCAGATAAACGCCAAACCAGAGCGAAATGCCGGCACTGCTCGACCCTCGGGTTCCTCATCTACAAACAGCCCGCTTGGAGGCGGCATGTCTCATCAGCAGCCAGGCAGGAGTGAAGTCTACAATGTCCGCACAGATAATATCCTGTTCATCTGTACTGGTGCATTCAATGGCCTGCACAAACACGTTCTAGACCGAATCAGCAAGGGTAGCATCGGATTCGGTGCCAATGTCCGCGCATCATCACCTTCCCATGACTCGGGTGCTCATGACACCACCCTTGTCGGCGATGACGAGCTGTTCCAGAAGTACCTCCCTTACTATGTTGCACCTCCTCCTTCACTCGACGGCACAACATTAGCAGTCAAAGGCAAAAAAGGAGCCAAGGAGAAGAAGCCGACATACAACACCCTTGATCTCGTAGAGCCGCAAGATCTGCAAAAGTTTGGCCTTATCCCTGAGCTCATCGGTCGTGTCCCTATTTCCTGCGCCCTTTCGGCTCTAGACACGGCAGCTCTCGTCAAAGTGCTCACCGAACCTCGCAACTCACTCCTCCGCCAGTACGAGCAGCTTTTCCAGCTCTCCTCCATCGAACTGCGCCTCACTTCCGGAGCTCTCTATGCCATTGCTGAGACAGCCGAGAAAATGGGTACAGGCGCCCGCGGACTGCGTACCGTCATGGAAAGACTCCTCGGCGACTCAATGTTCGAAACTCCCGGCACCTCTGTCAAACACATTGTCGTCACCGAAGACGTGGCCAGGCGGAAGATGGCGGCCGTGTATTTCACTCGCGAGGCCAAGGCCCGCTTTCACGCCTTGATCGCGAGAGACGAGGAGGAGTGGGAGGAGAAGAAACGGTTGGAGAAAGGAGAGGAGGAGACGCTGTGGGAGAAGCGGGCGAGGATGAATTCGGAGGGTGGTGCCGCCACGACTTTTGAGGAGTACCGCCAAAAGGCTCACGCTGCTGGCTTTATTTAGACAATGTTGTTTGGATACTTGTCGCTCTTTGAGAATGTGTGTGTCATCTCTTTGTTCAGCGAGCTAATCAAGACTCGAATTGTTCAATCTAGCATTTCTCCTTGCCATATGACCGGCTTTCATACTTCATCACTTTCATCGCTTCGGAAAAGCAGACTTCTCTACTGGATATAACCATGAGCAGACAACCATTCCCTGATAATCTCGACATCGTGCTCCTTGTACCTTGCACTTCCCTTGATCGTGTCACTCACGACAGCCAGACCACGGTCGTAACCGGTGTTGTCCTTGTCCTTGAAGAAGGAATCAATCTCCTTTTCGATATCGTAGCTGGCAAACTTGTTCAGACTCATCCTGAGATACCTCTCCAAGACGACCATGTTGCCGCCCAGCTTCTCCCTCAGCATCGGCCAGTTGCTCTTGATGAATTCCCACACAGCAGGCCTGACCTTAGAGTTCAGAGCCACTGCGCGAGCGGCGCTGTGGACATCCTGAGTAGCGACAGCGCCGGAGAAAGACCAGTCGAGGTAATCCTTGGCCAGTTGCTTGTCCTGCACCCTGCCCAGTGCCTGCAGTGCGATTTCCTTGCCGTCGACGGACGTCGTGTGCAGGTACTCGTTCAAGACGGCGTCGTAAGCTTCCTTGCCACCCTCTTTGACCGCGATCTTGAATGTGGGTAGACGCAGGGAGGGGTGGATTGCCTTCTTGTCGCCATCCTTGGTGAAGGCTGAGAAGCGCTTCTTGGCTTCCGTGATGACGCCTTGGTGGCCAGCCATGCCGGCGGTGGTGATGAGAAGAGCGCGGAGTTGGCCAGTAAGGTAGTCGTCCTTGGCATCAAATTCCCAACCGATCTTGTCAGTTGCAGGGATGACAAGCCTGAGTACATATTGGCGAAGCCCCTCGGAGACTTGGGCATCGTCGGAGAAGATAGAGCGAATGTTACCAAGGCTTGAAAGGACCTCGGACCAGACAAGGTAGTTAGTTTCCTTCGAGAATCCCTCCAAGAAAGCGAGAACGCCGGCAGTTGTGGCCTCGCCAGACACAGCCAAAGCAGCAGCATCACCAATCAAGCCAATCTTGTCTTGCACACTGAGCTTGTCAAGTTGGCTTGCGAGCTGAATTAGACGCGCTGGAGGAAGATTAGTGCGGTAGAAGCCAGTCTGATCGGCATTGAGCTTGTAAAAGTCCAAGTCACTGCCGACGCCCTTGAGAGTCTCTTGCTTGACTTCTAGAGATGCATGGGTGACATCGGTTGTCTTTGATCCAGCCTTGATTCCAAGAGGAATCCACCAAGTTGTCTCATCCTCCTTGGGCTTAACATTGCCGCCGCTGAGGAAGCGTGACTGCTTGACACCAATTTGGCCCAGCTCTTCGGCGACGGTCACAACAGGGAAACCAATCTTCTTGATCCAAGGGTCCATAAAGGCATTGACGTCCTTACCAGAGGCTTCGCTCAAAGCAGACCAAAGGTCGTTGGTCTTGGCATTGCTGTATTTGTGGGCCTTGAGGTAGTTCGAGACACCGAGGAGGAAAGTCTCGACACCAAGGTGAGCAGCAAGCATGCGGATGACGGAGCTGCCCTTGAGGTAGCTGATGTGGTCGAAGATTTGATCAACCTCAAGAGCGTTCTTGACAGGCACTTCGATTGGGTGAGAGGTTCTGAGCGAATCGAGCTGGAAGGCCATCTGCATCGAATCGGTAACGAATTGACCCCAGACGTCCCAATCTAGAAATTGCGTTAGTCTTACAAACACACGATGACCGAGGAAACTTACCAGGATGCAGGTGATCGACAGCGAACCAACCAACCCAGGTAGCAAAGCCCTCGTTGAGCCAGAGCTGAAAGAGTCAGCTTTCATGCTTCTGCAATTACCCAGATAGCGACATACCTCGTTCCACCAGTCCATGGTGACAAGATTACCGAACCATTGATGAGCGAGCTCGTGAGCCACAACCTGAACATTGTAAGTCCATCTCCTCGTTCAATGACCACCACATGTTTTCATACATAGACGACTCTGTTCTTGTACTTTTGGTCCGAAGCGTTCTCGTCAAAGAGAACAGCAGTAGTTCTACGTGATGATGAGCAAATGATCCAATACGATCGCAATGGCTTAAAGTCTCACCTGTAAGTGATCAGGCCCCAGTTCTCCATGGCGCCGTGAGACTGAAAATGTTAGTTCGTGTTGCTCCATAGGGGGGCGTCAGGGGAGACATATGATAGGCTTGTCTTGTCAGCACGCAGCTGGACAGGGACAAGGCTAAGCATGTCGGTGGGAAAGGAGGGGATGACTTACGAATTCATGAACAGCCAGCAGATCAACCTTGGGCAGAGGGTAGTCAATACGGAAGATTTCAGAGAAATAGTCAACAACTTGGTGAGCGCTCTCCAAAGCAAGTTTTCCTTGGTCTTTGAGGCCCTTGGTAGTATATACGCGGACAGGCAGGTTCTTGCCATTGTACTTCCTCCTGGTGAAGTCCTCAATGTACTCGAAGTCACCGAAAGCCCAGGCGAGCAGATAGGTGCTCATGACAGGAGTCTTCTCGAAGCTGACAATCTTGGTCCCCGACTTCTTTCCCTTTTTGGTCTCCTTCTCAGGCATATTGGAGAGAGCGGTCTGGTCCTCGGGGATCTCAATCTCAAAATCGAAGGTGGCCTTGAGATTGGGCTCGTCGAAACAAGGAAAGGCACGGCGGGCATCTGAGGACTCGAATTGCGTGGATAGCATGTAGTGGTACTCGTCGTCTCGTGGGACAGAAGCGGCGGCGGGAACGGTAGGCTTGTACTTTGATCGATAGAAACCGGCCATCTAAAGGCAGTGTGTTAGCTTTATGGATGCGATTTGGCCGAGAAGTTCGTACATCATTGTTCATGATACCGCTGAAGCTGACAGACAGTACTGCCTTATGTGACTGGGGAATGGGCTGGTCGAAGTGGAAGGTGGCTCTTTGGTTTTTCTCATCATGGGTGATGTTGGTGGCCTTGATGGCACCTTCAGTCTTTCCTTGGGTGGTGCTGATCTCTGCTCCGTGGAGCTTGACTTGGTGTGTGTTGAGGGTGATCTCTTTGGTTTCTTTCTTGACCTCTACATCAATGTCGACCTTGCCTTGATAGGTCCATGATCCGAACTCAAGGTCGAAGAGGGAGAGGTTGTAGTTGCTGGGTTTGATGCTGTGTGAGAGAGCTATCAGCCTGCGTCTTGCGCTTGTTTACGGCTTGAAGGACACAGGGTGAGCATACGTTTCGGGAAGCACATCTCTGTCAGCCATCTTCTTGATCAAAGTGCTGGATGCACTACTGAAGCAATGTCTAATGGATGTCTTGCTCGCTGTGACTGGATTCGGCCGTGACTGGCCTTGTGTTCTTGGTCTTGTCTGTCTGTTATTGCAAAGATTGACCAGTTGCTGCTCCTGCGACACGATTGCTTGGGATGAATTGGGGAATTGGGTTGGAATTGCTAATGAATAGCACTCGTGATGAAGCTCGCTCCTGCCTGTCCAGGCAGTGGCTGCCCCTCCTGCCCCGCGCTTGCCCTGACGCAGGCACCGTGCGCCTTGCCTAATGAGGGAGGTATTGACCCTCATCTAGCTTTCTCAGGCACAATTATTCACTGTTCCCTATGAGTATTCTAAGAACCGTACTGAGCGCAAGAGTTCGCAATGCGAAGCCTAGGCTTCAAATATGGGGTGATCCGGCCGGGGCACTTGCACTTTACAGAACGGAGCTTGTAGGATTTGTATAGCGACGACATTCGTGACAACTGCCTGATCTACAACATCGCAACGAATTGAGATGAGGAAAGGCGTCTCGCGTCATTCTTGCCTGTCATCCTTGACATGCTATGTGCCCACAGCCACGAACCTCCAGTTCCTCGTGAAGCATGTCTGTTAATGCCATCTTGATCCCACCAATGCGTGCCCAAACTCCTTCAAATGCTTTCGTAATGTACAAGCGCTGTGAATTGTCCTAGCATAGCCCGAAAGAGAACCTCCAGTCCGTACGCCCGCTCCTTGAATGCTCATGTCAACCCTAAAGACGGACCGCAACATCGATGCACGGAATCCGCCACTCCTTTCGCCCAAGCAACTCCTTCAGCCATTCCGCTGCGCTGATCTGCGGTATTTGCGCTTCGACATTCAGTTTGCGCTTTGCTGCCTCGACTGCCCCTTGAACGACCGATGCAGCTGTGGAATTGAGGATAGATGCCGCTATCGATGCGCTTTCCATGGCCGCATTCTCCAAGATGCTTCCTCCCTGTACTTCTGAACTTTGTGATGCCAGCGGCGATATAGATCCCAGTTGCGGCTCGAACCAGTTGGTGTGGAAGTCGTACAAGCAGAAGACGAGGATGGTAAGGAGTAATGAGCAGTATATGCAGGGTCGGTTCAGGTAGTATGTTGCGCCGACGAAGAAGACGAAGTAGAGCGGTGAGACATTAGAGCTGCTTGGACTGTTAGTACACATCTTCAGGACGACACAGGCAGAGGAGATACATGAAGAAGAGGACCGGTATCCATGTTCGTAAGCAGAACATCCTGACTGCAGAACCAATGTAGGAAACTGCGCCTGCTAGAATAGTCGGGCGAAGGGTTATTTTCTTGTTGCCCTCCTCTAAGATAATTATTTACAACAGGGTCGATAGTGTTTTGGGAAGCACATCATTAGATGGTAGGAGACATTGTGAACGCCAAGCTTTCAAACATCTGGATTCATGACGTAGCCCCTATTTGTCTTGATAGGGCAACCTGGACCTTCCACATTGGATTGCCTTATTCCTTTAACTGGAATCTCGGATTCACCTTGCGCTTCACTTGTGGTTCAAACCACGTAGATAGCACAGGTAGTGTACTTATTTGTCTACTGCCTTACTCCCGTACATGTGACAGTTGCACACACGGTAGGTGGCGTTCGTCGTTGATATGGTGAGAGCAAAGATGCCACCGCTCCAATTATATACCCTCTGTTGCAAACGCCTCTCATAGAACCCTGGCAGTGTCATGAAAGTCTTACTTCAGTCTCATAATCCTATATCTTATTGCACTCTCACATCAATGCGCTCATAGTGAGAGTACACCACACTCCTGCATAAGACTTGTCTCTCTACCCAATTTTCAACCTTCAACATCTGTTTTTTCACCTCATCGCAAACACTCCTACATTGGCCACCCTTCCACCCCCACTTCCGACATCCACATCGAATCTTAGATCACAACTCATCACTCAAGGCACGTTGGCCGAGCAAGCTTATAAAACGACCAAGCTTCACTTCTGCCTTGTTTTCGAAGGCCCTTCCCAATCAGGAATAGAGCTCCTCTGAGTTCTCATTGATACTCGTATCAGTCATATCAAGAGGACGAACCTCTTCACTAACAGCGTTCATTCGCTCGAACGATTTACATCTCCATCCTGAGCCAAATACATCGCTGTTCTCGCTCTCATCCATGTCCACAATGGAGCAAGGCTTTGTTGAGGCGGCGTCAGCTAGATCACCTGCATACAATCAGGATACACGCATCCTCGTGTCACCAGATAGTCTGGGCAAGCGAAAGAGGGACGATGAGGTTGCGATCTCCTTGAAGAAAGAAAGAACCTCAAGCCGTCTGTTCACACTAGACGAAGACACAGAAATTGTTCGTGACGACGAAACCGAGCTAGACCTTGATGAAGGTTGCGATGACCCTGTTGAGGTGCTCTGGAGTGAGGAACAGGAGTCATTGCCTTCTCTTCCATTATACCATCCCGACATCGAGATCATAAAAGAAAGACTCCTCAGCCCTTTCCCTCAAATCCAAGAAATTCTTGATGCTCACAACTGTAGCGCTGACTCGGTTAATGCTATCACAGCCAAGATGAGCAACCCGAACAGTATTCCAAGTACAAAGGCCATCAGGGTTGGCTTATTGGGCGACGCAGGCGCGGGCGTGTATTTTCCTCGCAGGCCTTGAACGTCTTATAGCTTTACTAATGAACAACAGGCAAGAGCTCCACCATCAACTCTCTGCTTGACATTGTTGGGGTCGCTAGAGAGGTAAGTTTCGCGCCAGCCTGCTTCACCGAAAGCTACTCACAGACGATAGGGATCTACCGGTCATTCTTGCACGTTTGTCGTCACCGAGTACCAAGGCCCTTTCGAAGGCCAAGCGCTCCCGTTCGCCGCCAAACTACAGTACGCTACGATCGAAAATGTGCGCTCCATGCTTTCGGAGCTACTCGACGCCTACAACAGGTGGGAATCAACCTGTCATGAAGACTCGGATTCGGAAGAAATGGAGGACTTTAGGATGCAGCGCGATACTGCCCTACAGACTTTCCTGACTTTATTCTGCGACAAGCGGGAATTCAAGTCTGAAGGTGTAGCGAAGGACTATCTCGAAGAAACTACAGATGGGATGATCCTAGAGACTATGGTTGTCTGGTGCAAGGAGGCTCTGGACCGAAGGCCTCCCGATGACGAAGGCTACTCAGAGTGTGTCGAGGAAAAATCCGCTCCAGCATTGAGGGCGTTAGTCGGTCCTTCACTCTCGGTCAACGCCCGAAACAATGGCGAGCCTACTTTCTGGCCATTACTGTCAAAAGTCATGTACGGTGATCTGAAGAACATTCTTCTGGCTAATTGCTAACTTTCCTAGCATCGGCTTGCTTGGGCCGAGAGTCTTGAAGAACATGGTCATTGTTGATCTGCCCGGCAAGTAATTCTCCTGTGTTTAAAGACTGTTCATGCTCATTTCTCATCAGGTATCTCGGACAACAACCACGTTCGAGTCAAGGCGACGACGGATTACATTCGGACCTGTGATAATCTCTGGATTGTTGCGCGTGAAGATCGCGTCCTCACCGACAGTAACGTTGATAGATGGATACAACGCTACTCTCATCGGTTTAGCGGGAAGCTTGCGGTGACTTGCACACGGTCCGACGTATGTTGCTCCATCGCCGCATGTCCTCCTTAGCTGACTCAGCTGATTGTGTAGGAAATATCTGACCATTACCAACTTGCTGAGGACTTCGCGTCATTGGGCTATGATCTTTCCGAGTACAAGAAATTGTTCCTCAGCTCTCGAGCATTGGGCTCTCGCATACGAGGCCTGAATATCAGGCTCAAAGCCCTGGCCAAGGAACGTTCGGACGATTCAAAAACAAATTCAAGATCATAGAGGATCGTGATATTCTTATGTGAGAGATTCAGATACAAAGCTAGTTAGGGAAATGCTGACAGGCTCTGTAGGGTTCAAAAAACCACTGTTGAGAACCAGTAGGGGATTTTGACGCACCTGTCTTCATCTAGCTGACAGCTTCTAGGCAATTCGAAAGTGTGGTCAAGGTGAAGAACCAACACGTCAGTTCATTCCTGCAACAGGAGAAGCAGACTCAGATGCCAGAAGGTAGGTTGCTGGAAGTGCATTGCATTTCCAACCGTCAGTATTCGCGCCTTAAAGGTGTAGCGATCACAGATTCCGTACATCTCGGGGCAGAGGCTACCGGGATCCCTGGTCTCCGCGCTTATTCTCTTACTCTGCCTGCACTTGCAGCGATGGAACATCTTGAAGGCTACATGAACTACGCCCATCGGGCTTTTCTGAACGGTCTTCTGCTTTGGACTGAAAGAACCTCTGTAAAGAACCAAAAAAAGACTCCTGGATCTTGTAGAAGCTCCTCAGAAGGTATGCAGTAGCTGTACGATCAATAAGGCTGCACGTTAATTCTTGCCAGGAACTTGACCACTTCTTTGATGCTTATACGACGCTGGTGGAGATTAAGCTCGACCAGTGTATCAAGGTTCCTTTTGGTCTGTGAGCCTCACGATTTACGTTGCTGCATGTCCTAACTTTCTTCTAGCAACGCATCAGTCCTCGTTCATAGATCATGCTCGGTCCAAGGTCGCGAACCTAAGACAAGTGGTAAGTCTCTAGATATTCTTTATATGTTGACGTGATGCTAACGATTTCAAAGTGGCGTTGGGGTAAGAACGCGATGTCTCTATCATCAGTGAGGGAAGCTAATGGCGGGCAGGCACATTCAAAGCCTTCTGCTTAAAGGACGGCAAGCACAAGACATCGTCAAGAGCGCAGCAGTCATGGAATGACCATTTCCTACAGCCTGTGCCGAAACACGTAGGAAAGTCTTGGGATATGATGGATATGGAGCTTGGAACTGCTATGAGGAGACTCGAGAACAGCTGTACTCGCGGACTGGAGAATATATTGTCGACCCTTGAAGGTAAGCGATTCCTAAAAAGCCCCTGCAGCACTATGCGAGATTCTACTGACGCTGTCTAGCCGAGACAGAGGCTTTGCGATGAACAAGCTCAGAGGCCTCGCTGAAGCTCAATGCGAGGGCGTTCGTTCCGCCGTGGCGATTTATTTTCGGGATTACGATAAGGAGAATGCGTGAGGAGCAGAAGTCTTCATTCCAGACAGTGAAATAGCTAAATTACTGATAGGAACATCATATTGGATACCTTTCGCGACCAAGAAAGATCCTATTTCGTCGAACACATGAAGCCCATTTACAAGGAATGTGGGGAGCGCAAAGGTACATACCACTGATTCCTCAGCCTTAGTCATCAAGCTTACCCCAATCAGGGAGTGGTTCCTTTGCCGCCTCGTTTACGGCGATGAGTTGTTTTCTGGCTTTGCAAGGCAAAGCATCTCCGTTCGCCATGCTCGCAAGAGATGTTACCAAAGCCGTCAGGAGGAACGCTCGACTCCGGCTCCAAATGCTCAGGAAAACCATCACAAACGTCCACCTTGACTTCTACAATCAATTCGCAGCAATGATCGAGGAGGACACGGACGGAGCTAACGATCCTGACGTCGAGGTCCGCAGGGCCATTGCCAAGCTCCTCGAGGAGGAAATGCCCAAGATCGAAGAAACAAAGTCACGACTTGAGGCAATCAAGGCCAGCTTTCGCGTCTGAAACCGTGCCTATTTCGGTCCTCCCTGCATATCATGAAGCTTCTTTGCACAGCAACTCCTGAAAAGTCATTGATTCTCTTTCTCTAGCTCACTTCCTGGTCAAACACCTGGAACGTCTCACTCACAGTACTGCACAGTCTTTGCCAGGCATTCAACAAGCCTAGGCCAGGCCAAGCCTGTAACGACATGCATATAGGGGAGAATGAGTTGCCTCTATTTTATTTCCTTTCCACATGTTTCTGTGTTGTTTCCTTTTCACATATTTCTCATGGCTAGTGGGTTTCACGGCCTTGCATTAATCACATGGCTTTTCAACAAGCAAGCAGCAATTGGCAGTCTGGGATGGCGAGAGCAGGACATGAGGACCTGCCACGGAAGGAAAGCCTCTGCTTATTGAATTTCATTAATTTGAAAATCATAAAAATGAAATTATCTCACCACAAATCGTTGCCACAGTACTGGTGTCACATGTGCAAAGGGAACAAATGTCGCTTTTTACAAAACATTCAGAATAGCATTGTGTCATTGCATAAGCCCCATTGCCCTTCATAAGACTCATGAATTACAGACCCATAACGACCATTGATTTCAAAGTGCTGAGCCATGCGAGGAAAAGATGCAGAAGGATGTAAAAAACAGAAGATAAGATCGAAGTGTCAACGGGGAGGGTGTAGTGTTTGTAACAAGAAACATGATATAGCGAGGGCATCCACGACTGCCTGCGCCTTTGAAACGCCTGACCCCTGAATGGTTCTTCATGTCAAGTTCAAGGGCCGTCTGTTCCTTCCATTTGGGGAGATTGTTTTGCAGCTTGTTCCATCCTCGTTCACCCATGGCGTTTGGCGGTGGTGTTCGGCCAGGTCCGCGCGTGCATATAGGTGCTTGAGCTCCGTGGGCAAGAGTGGGTCACGCGGTGAGAGCGTGATTCGATCTAGAATTAAGGAAAAGATTTAACAGCATTGGCCGCTCTTTTGCGCACCGCCTGGAGGGGTGGTGGCAGGGAGGTTGATGGTTGAGCCGGCGCCGGGACCGTCATCCTTGCCGCCTTGGTCGAGTTGGGCTTTGCTTGAGACAATGCGGTAGATTTCTGTAGAGTGGCGTGTGTCAGCAGTGTGGATGCGAGGATGAGGATCAGAAAGATTGTTGGCACATACCTGTCAGGATGTTTTGGAAGGCGAGCTCGACATTGCTGGCGTCAAGAGCAGAAGTCTCGATGAAAGAGAGATTGTTCTCGCCTGTAGGTGTAGGGTTTCGTGTCAGCGCATCATGATGCTTTCAACGACGACAATGTCGACGAGGATTGGCAGATGGGAATTGTCAAGAGACATACTGGCAAATTGCTTGGCCTCCTCGGTGGGCACAGCCCTCAGGTGTCTCAAATCGCTCTTGTTTCCAACAAGCATAATAACAATGTTACTGTCGGCATGATCTCTGAGCTCCTTCAACCACCTTGTAACATTTTCGTACGTCTGATGCTTGCTGATGTCGTAGACAAGGAGAGCACCGACGGCGCCACGGTAGTAGGCCGAGGTGATGGCGCGGTAACGTTCCTGACCAGCGGTATCCCAGATTTGGGCCTTGATGGTTTTGGCGTCGACTTGGATGCTGCGGGTAGCGAATTCAACACCGATGGTCGACTTGCTGTCAAGATTGAACTCGTTACGAGTGAAGCGCGAGAGCAGGTTGGATTTTCCGACGCCGCTGTCTCCTATGAGGACCACTAGATGCGCACATGATTAGATTAAAGAAGTAAGAAGCCTTGACAGGGGGACAATGGTGTGTACCCTTGAAGAGAAACTGTGCCTCAGTCAGCAATTGTACAGCGCATACTAGATCCAACACATGGAGCTCACATCGTATTCGTCGTTGGCCATTATGCTGCTTGTGAGGCTGACTTGACTGGAATTGGCTAAGGTAACGTGCAATGAGGGGTGCGGGCGGCGGTGAGGCTGCGGTCTGATGCTGCTCTTTCCCGAGACTCCGACTGTTGATTTGTTGTTTGCTGAGAAGCGACTGGTCGATCCGAGTCGAATATCCGTCGAGTTGCGCAAAAGAGGTGTCGAGAACGGCCTTATCAGAATGTGCGTGTTGCCTGCAGTCGTGCTCGAGCACTTGCTCCACGAAGCATCATCCATTCGCCAAGCCCAGGGAAGGGTGAACCTACGAGTAAGGGTCCCGTCTCCTGGATGTGTGCACGTGCCCTGTTTTATATCGATAGCTGAGACAACACCAGGCACCAAATCAATAGGTTTACCCTGCACATGTATACCGTATTACACACTACCTTACCTCACATATGCCTCATAGCTTCCTCGAAGCACTCTGAGCACTTAGTTTCCGAAGGCAAATCATGATTCATTGATTGCTGAAAATCTTATGGTTGTTGTACCCCCACTCACATAGGAAGTGCTTGTGCATCAGCAGTGTCACACACGCGCCAACCATCAACGCATCATGGATAGTACGGATCCACTAAATGGTTACGACAGTGATAGTGTCAGCCTCACTTCGACTGTAGCAAGCTCCGTAGGCTCGAATAAGGAATATGTCGTCGACAGGATCCTCGCCGAGCTTGAAGGCGATGGGAACTTCCCTTCGGAGTATCTTATAAGGTGGGATCGCAAGAAGTACTCATTGCTAGAATCCAGCTGGGGCACGGGTAAGTCTCTTTTGTTCCGACCCTCAAGACCTGAGCAGAGTCGCCGACCTCTAGTCATTTTAAAAAAGGGAAAAAAAAGGAACACATCTGCCATGCTTCTTGTATGTTTCCTTGCTAAGATTTGATGTAGCCGACGATTTTGATGAAGGTCTCGACAACATCATTTTTAAGCAATGGGAAAAACGCAAGTTGTTGGAGGAACAAGGCGTCAAAGAGCCCTTTAATTTGGTACGCTTCGATGCTGCTGTGCAAGCTCGCGCCCGAGAAACCAAGCTTCGCAGAGCCAGGCGCGCCGCTAAAAAGCAGCGCATAGAAAATGAAAGGCAAAGAGCAGCACTCTCCCGACTGGGAGGTAGTATTCTTTCTCGCCCGACCAAAGTTCCTGTCGAAACCCCTTTGCAGTCAGACATCGAAGCCGTGGCTCCGACACCTAGCCTCCACGCTAGTCTGTCTGACGAGTTGTTCGTTTCCAGCGATAGCGACCTTGCGGGTGAGCATGATTCGTCAAATCTGGATAGACCTCGGAAGCGTAAGCCCAGCGCATCCACAGCTCCCGGAGAGAAGAAGAAGAAGAACGCCGGAAAGGCAGCTCATACCACAGGTGTAGCTCAGAGGGCCCAATGTAACGTCTCAGACTCTCCAACGATCCCGAACTCACCTGATTCCCATGTGTCTGACCCTAGTCATAATTCATCACAAACGACTGAAAAGCGTCTTCGATACGATAATGAAAGTGCGTCCACGAAGAACGGCAAGTCTGAGGCATCAGTTATGGTACAAGGAAACGCCGACACAGTCACCAGCCTACCTAAGCCAGTGCCAGTTCCTGCAGGCCAGTCGACCACGAAGCAAACCGCAATCGGAGTAAAACCTCTATGTTCCAAAGACCAACCCGGCAAGCTATCGATAGTCGACAGCGCGCCCTCTCAGACACCTAACGTGTCTTTCGAGCAGGCATTGGCCACCGCTAGTGTCAGGGCTGGCAAGAGGGTGAATTCAACGACGCCTGCCTCAGCAACGGGGCCATCGCCATCCCTTCCAGCTTTTACACCTGTGAACAAAGCGCCTTTAGCCCCAAAGAAAACAGCTGCTCCATCTGGTGCGACAGCAAGACGAACAGGGACGAATATTTTGAATCGTAATTGGGACGAAAACAAGAAGCGGGACGTACGGAAGTCTCAGCTTCAATCTTCGACTACGATAAATTCGAGCAACGCTAGGTTCAAGAATTTGTCTATACAAAACAGCTACCAGAAGTGGATGGCGCGCGAGCGTGTTCCAGATCCCAATGCTCTCCGTCCGATTAATCCGCAGACAGGTAAGCTTGAAGATGTGGTGCAGGCAAACCGCGCCAACGGGTCACGCCCTCCAGCCTCTATGTTTGGCTTGCGCGTGAACACCAATGTGGGAACTCAAGATCAGACCCATAGGAATGGAAGTGTGTCATCGGTGTCAGCATTGCAACCACATTCCACGCTTCCTCAAGATCTGTCAACTAGTGCCCCTCGGCCACACGATTTGCCCGTAACAGGAAAGAAAGGAATAACATGCCCTTTCTGGAACATGGGGAAATGTAAGCGGAGTGCGGAGGATTGCCAATACGCCCATGCAAATACCGGTAGGATCGCGAAGAAGCCGTTCCCCTGCTATTGGTATAATCATGGGGCCTGCAAATATAGTGCCGAAGTCTGTCTATTCATGCACGGCCCTTCGACCGAAGAAGAAGGTGACGAAACTTACTTTGAGCGCCAGTATGGTCGTCGAGAGGAATCACCTGATACATCTGGCCTCCGACAAGGTGTGTAATCGCAAAGACTTGAATCATTCAACTTATCTGCTAACTTGGCACGCAGATGAAATAGATCGTGTCAGGAAACAGAGAAGAATTAGCGATGCTACAAGTCTTACAACCCTCGCTTCTGCGACGTTCACCGGACCCTCACTCGAACAGCTGCAGGCTCCATCACCACTTTCACGACGTGGACAAGTGATAACTGCCAAGACTTCTCAGAGTCAGCCAGTTCCATCATCTGCACCAGAATGTGGAAGAACATCTTTGCCATCACATGAACAAGCGCTTGATGTTATTGAGACGTCACTAACCCCTGGTGTCATGGACGACTCTGACATGATGAACCTTGATTCTAGCACTCTCGTCTCGGAGATGTCTGCAAAATTGCACATCAAATCCCATGACAATCATGCCCATTTGGCTTTTCAAGTCAAGCTTTTGTTTGACCTCCAGACTCGCCATGACAACTTCATTGAGGCCACTGGAGAGAACGTAGACTTCGAAGCGCAGAACATATGTTTGGCAAAGGACTTTCACCAATTCTGTTTCGAGGTTTGTGAGTCGCCGAGAGAGTTCACAACAGCCTGCTAACCAAAACTGTGTAGAATGACCAGGTGTGGACGTCTGGTGATGTCGTATATACTGGTGACCCAGCCACTGTCCCTGCCTTCGAGTCGCTCGCAGAGTATCTTGTCACCAACGTCGCGGGTGCCATCATCCGTCAAGAAAAGTTTCTCATGGTCGTGTATCCTATAAAGACGGGCAGCTGGAGCTTCTTGGGAAAACAACGCAGATCTGATTGCGTTTTGCGATTTCACGTCCAATCAGCCATGACCAACGAGTACGAGATTGGAGCACGGGCACAAGACACACCCACACTCCCAGATATCTGCAGGAAAGGACTCGGATTGGACAGTGACCGGATCTTTGGAGGTCTTGGGAAGACCCTAGATAAGAATGTGTTTCTCATGTTTCCCTCCCGCATGACACCCGAAGTGCAGATCTTGACGGCTTATCTTCTCTCCCTGAATGCGACCGTCTATCATGCGGATATTCCTGGATCCTGGGACTTGTATAAGATCAGACAAAACTCCTTCAAAAACACCGGCGTCGTACTCTTCCATCCAAGCATGGACCAATACTGGCGGATACCAGAGTTTCACTTGCTCCTACATGGAGGACACTACAATTTCTTCCAACTTGGAAGTTACCTATCCTGGACTGATGGGTCAGGTCCAGTGACGAACTACTCCTGCACTAGGCTCTTCCCACAGGGTGGTCTCCTCCTCATTACGGATGATGTTTTCGAGTTTCATCCCAAGGCGGCTGCTCAGATTCTTGAGATGTTTTATGAGGAAACCGGCAGGAAGGCAATGGGGCTCAAGAATGACCGAGTGCTCACCAGGCCTGATCTCAGAGAATGGCTGCTTGACTTGGTCGACAAGTATGCCGTGGAAGACATGGCAAAGAACAATAATGATCGATTGAGGCTTTACGTCGCCGCCTCGAAGTTACTTCCTGACAGCGCTGACGAGGATTCCTACTCATTAAATGCTGACCTGCCCCTACTCATATCTCCACGGTTAGCAGAACTTCCAACTTACCCGAAGAGATGGGATCAAGATGAGGAAAGCGCGACCGACTATATAGTGGAGTGGTTTGCAGGTAAGACCAAGCTGCTCGACCTCCTATATATTGCGCACACTAACTTGACAGGCTGGTGCATTTTCAATCGGGAGAACTTTCGCCGTTTCACGGTTGTCCATGAACAGCATCGCAAGGTGATTCAGACGCCAGGCCAAGGACCAGAAAAGGATCCTAGAGGGTGGTCCAAAAAATTCGGCCATCTTAGAGTCATGAATTGCGAGCGCTGGTTTGGACTCATGAGCGAGAAGAAGAGAAGCAACGCCAGAGCAGCATGAAGACACGAAACATGATTTTTAACTGCGACAATACTCCTTAGCCTGTATTCTCACCTTTGCGTTTGCGTAGTAGCGGCGCTGAATTGAATCACATGCGTATACCTTGTTTTCACGATTGTTCAACAAAGAACTGCATGAGTATTGGATATTTTCAGATCTTGAGGCCAGACGCGAGATTTAAGATTTTCAGATTGACAATTATGCAGGACATATCCCGGTGTTCAGACTGAAGCAGTATAGTCCCCACTACGGAGGCTTCAAGACAGAGCTGTCGAGATTTCTTCCAAATGCCGAGTCTCCGCAGGCCAGCATCAAGCACACATTGAAATCCAATCTCGCTACGTCTCCTTGTATCAAGCCCCCGACTTCCTCACCTCAACCTCATCTTTCCTCTCCTCAGGCTGTCTCACCACCCTATCACCAACCGACCCGACTAGTGTCTTGCAAGACAGATCCGAACAAGTAGGACCAAAAATAGACCGACGACACCCATGGCGACGAACAGAACAACACACGCGCCGGCCTGCCCTTCTCGACTCCAAGCGAATCATCAGGCAACGTGCAATCCGGGCAAAGGCACCCCGAAACCCGCATACCGGTATCAACACAGACGGCCGCATCTCCGTCATCCATGTTCGTGCAGTCTGTCCGAGCACCATCCATGTCCTCGCTCGCCCGGCTGCCGCCGCTCAAATCCACCATTTCAAATTCCTCACCCAGACATGAGGGCTCCTTGTTTCCATTTCCAAAGCTGGAGTTGAGGAGTACAGCAGCCGCTCCTCGACTGCGATCTGCTTGTGCCCTCGCGGCGTTGTCGCGCGAAGGTGCTCTCATGGTTTGCGCGAGCATCGACGTGTATCTGGCCACGAGATACATGGTGCAAGCTTGGTCGTTTGAATGTCGGTATAGAGGACGTCGAGATGTCTTTGAGCTATCAGAGATAGTATGCTGGTGCCGCGCCTCTTTTGGTATTTGCTGTTCGTTATTTTTCTGTAAATGTTAAGAGAGGAAAAAATTGGGGATATTGGAGATGTTTCTATATAATGGCATGCCTGCTTCAATAAGCCTTTTGCTGAGTTTATCCTGGCTTTGGATTCGCAGACTCACTTTCCCATGTGCCCACGACTTGCTATAAACTTTCACAATGCGGCCAGATCAGACGTGAGATCTAGACTGGAAATGTTTTTCTTGGAAAGGTAGTAACAGAATCATGGGTAGGTAGTCTGCTTCCTTTAAGGCACATGTCGCATTTCCTGAACTTTGGGCTTTTGATGACTTCGGTAGCACATTACATATACATTAATCAACCCACTATCATACATCGCCTTTTTTTCGTTTGAGATCAATGCCAATCAATATTTTATGCAAACTTGTGCCCAACGCGTTTATCCAAGTGTGTAGTGCAAAACATTTCAACATCCTTGATCAATTTGCATTTTGCCGAGCCATGATGCGACGCCTAAGTGCGCTCGGCATCGACAGCATGTCCCGTAGGACCTTGGCTCGTGTCTAGAAATTTTTGGTCAGTGCTGCTGTACAAGACCAATTGTATAGTTGACTCACAATCCGTGGTGACGAAGGCTCGGTCCACCTCACCCAAGCCCTCGAGACAGTATTGTAGTGTCTCGGCGATGTCGTGAGACTTGTGCAATCTCGTGTCGTCGCTGAGGAGAATATCAACCTCGACCCATACGCCGTCACCGGCATGGTAGCAAGTGATGCTCTTGAAACCCGCGACCACGGGGCTAAACCTGTAGCAGAGATACAAGACCTTCTTCTGTACATCTTCGTCGGCGGCCTGACCCGACAGTCGGGTGATGTTTTCGAAACATGTTCCCGCCCAGTCGTAGATGATGTACAGTGAGAGAAGACCGGCTCCTACGGGGTCGAGCCACCAAGTGCCGGTCTGAACGCCAATCAAGGGAAAGAGAAGGGAGAGTGTGTTGAAGTACACGTCTGTTTTGCAATCTTTTGGCAAGAGGTTTGTGGTCAGTATAGAAAAATCCAGGCATAAGAGAGAGCATGGAGCATACCTTGTGCAAGCGCCTGCACTTGCGTTGTCTTGATCTTCATACATCCCAGGCCAATGATGCCTTTGACAATGACAGTGGCTGCCATAGCACCGATAGCGACTGCTGGCAATTCGGCGGCCTTGTGGGGAGCATCAGGCAGGAGTTTCTGAACAGACTCTTGCAAGATCTGGAGGAAGGAGATAACCATGATGATCGAAAAGACAAGAATACCAAGAGGCTCGAGACGACGGCGGCCCACAGGAAAACGCTTGTTAAGCGCTTTAACGCGCCATTGAACAAGACGGTTAGTAGTCCAGACGATGAGGGTGCAAAGCAGGTCAAGAGCGGAGTCGACAAGCGATGCTATCAATGATAGGGAACCCGAGAAGAATGCGGCCACAATCTCAGATCAGAGTTAGCAGTCATCGACCAGATAACAGGAAACAGGTACGGTACGGTACCTTTGCAATCAACAATATGATGTTTGCGATGACATTGATATTGATGGCCCATCGAGCCTTTTTCTCTGCCTGTTGTCGTTCCTTCTTGACCTCATCGGGCAGGAACTCCCAGATATTACCGTCCTGTGACCAGAGTCCGCCTTCTCGTTCTCTTCGACCATCGCCGTCCGCATCGGGATCAAAGGCGTCGAGAACATCGTCAGCAAGGTGCCGGACTAGAGCATCGACTTCAGCCCAATCATTGAGACGAGCATTCTGATCCTCATAAAATGCCTTGACTTTCTTGTTTTTGATGTCTTTCAGCTGGTGATCCTGAAGTTAGCATAGGTTTAATGTTGAAAGGAGGAAGATGACGCCTACATCTGCTTCACTCTTTCTAAATCTCTCCAGGTCAACCTGATCCAACCCGAAGAGCAATTGCTTTTTCAGCTCCTCTCGTCTACTGTCTTCAAGCGCCGTATTGGCAGCGTCCTTGAACTTGAATATCTTCGGCTTATTGCCATTTCCATTGGCTGGAGCCGGACCACTCTCCAGATCACCGTTGTTCCGCTTCTGGTTCGGGTTTCCGTTGCTGCCAGTGCCATTGCTTTTACCGCCCTCGGCGTAGAAGGACCTATTTCTCCTACCAACCATCTTCTTCGATCAGATGCTAGTCTGGTGATCGTCGTTGAGGTTTTGCTGAAAGACGCGACCTATTTCCTAGACTAAGGTGTTTATGATGACGTAGGCCGAGCAGCTATGAACGCGGAACGGGTGTTCCTGATATCGAATGCGGGGGCACAAAAGCGATTGGAAGGGGACGAGGCCGTATCAATGACGGGAATAGGACAAGAGACTTAGGATATGCAGTAAGTGATACCTGCTATATAAACACAAAGATGAGAGAGAGTGTGGACCTCCACTTCTCGATCATAGGGCATCGAAACCGGTTCCTCGTCCTTGGCAGTAGTGGGACTTCCGGCCGTTGATGTAGATGAGGTACGATCGGGATGACGCAGATCTAACAACGTTGGCTTAAGGTATATTAGTGACTCGCGTCAACGTTTCGTCGCGTGCGCATCAATGATGCCTTGAACCTTTATACAAAGCTAGACTGTCAATTAACGCTTTGCTGCTTATAGATTCGAGGGCTGCGGTCAGATTCGCTCTCACTCCCATAGCTCAAATTCCACTGTAGAGTAATTACCACTTGACCAGCACTATGTCCAGCGTGTACACAGCCAACGACTCTGCCTCGTTCGATCACATCTATTCTGTTCTCAAGACTTTTCCTATCCCTCTGCTACCTCCGGGGAAGAGCCATGATGCCGCCCTCACCGACAAAATAGCCTCACTATATCTCCACCCCGCACTCGAGGCCTTGCTCCACATTCTCAACCACGATCTTCCCTCGGCCCATTTTCTATGCCGGAAGATGCAAGCCGCACCTGCTTACGAAGGCATGTATACCCATGGCCTGCTGCATAGAATAGAAGGCGATTATGACAACTCTCGCGCTTGGTACGCCGATGTGCAGGACAGCGATTGCTTCATCTCCGTGTGGGGAGATGCCACAGAACAAGACAAGAGGGAGGCAGACGACATCAAGGGACGTTATCGAGTGGGTAAAGTGCCTGCTCAAAAGAGCGTAAGACAGTTTCTAGACGCCGTAGAAAAGCTTAAGAAGCAAAAACAAGGGGACAGGCAGAGCTTAGAAAAGGAGAGTAGAAGAGAGATTGAGGCGCTCGTGCAGTGGACTGCCAACAAATATGGCTCAAATAAATGGGAGGATGCTAGCAAGGCGTGGGTCGGCAACAGTGATGAGATTAGGCAGATGTCACAAAACATGACTACTGGAGATCAAGGACACAGGAAGTTCTGAGCTCGCCACATCGGCCATTCCAGCGTAGTGGCGTCACAACCGTCGAGTGGTATTGCTGCTCGTCGTATCATTTTCACAATTCATTTGGTCACAGAAGATTTCGCGTCACAGCACTTCACGGCAGATGGATAACAAAAAGCATGCATGGACACAGGAGAGTAGGCAGAGCAAAAGTTCTTCTAGAATACACAAAGCATGCCCGATGAATCCATTTCTACTTCTGTCTCACCCGCAACATGATAAGAACATGACAACTCCCCATTTTTGTTGTAGTTCTGTACAAAATGTCGCTAGCTCCGCGGGCGGCAGAGAGTAGAGTTTGGGTATTTAAACATCGAGAAAGCTCCCATCATTCCCGTCATCCTCAATTCTCAAGAGACGTAATCTATGACTTCTCGAGGTCTGCGAGAATCTTCTCACCCTTGGCACGGGCGGACTCGAGGTCTCCAACCATGTAGAAAGCACCTGATGATTTTGTTAGAAATTTGAGGCATATCAAGATTACAGCTATTCATTGAAACTTACCCTCGGGAAGGTCATCGGCCTCACCGTTCATGATAGCCTTGAACGACCTGATGGTGTCCTTAAGATCGACGAGCTTGCCCTCAATACCAGTGAAAACCTGGGCGACAGTGAAAGGCTGGCTCAGGAAACGCTGGAGCTTACGGGCACGCTCGACGGTAAGCTTGTCGGCCTCGGAAAGTTCGTCCATACCGAGAATGGCAATGATATCCTGGAGGGACTTGTACTCCTGGAGCATCTGCTGGACCTTGGAGGCGGTGTCGTAGTGGTCCTGACCGACAATACGGGGGTCAAGCATACGGGACTTGGAGTCGAGAGGGTCGACGGCGGGGTAGATACCCAACTCGGAGATACCACGGGACAAGACAGTGGTGGCGTCCAAGTGAGCGAAGGTGGTGGCGGGGGCAGGGTCAGTCAAATCGTCAGCGGGCACGTAGACGGCCTGGACGGAAGTGATGGAACCCTTCTGGGTGGTGGTAATGCGCTCTTGCATCAGACCCATGTCGACGGCGAGGGTTGGCTGGTAACCGACGGCAGATGGGATACGACCGAGAAGAGCGGACACCTCGGAACCGGCCTGGGTGAAACGGAAAATGTTGTCAATGAAGAGAAGCACTGGGCTTGTTAGTGTGCTATTCGCAAGTGGAGTAGGCTGATCGAAGACTTACCATCCTGACCCTCCTCGTCACGGAAGTACTCGGCGACAGTAAGACCAGTAAGGGCGACACGGGCACGGGCACCCGGGGGCTCGTTCATCTGACCGAAGACTAGAGCGACCTTGGAGTCACCGTCGAGGTTGATGACACCAGTCTCTTGCATCTCGTGGTACAAGTCGTTACCCTCACGGGTACGCTCACCGACACCGGTGAAGACGGAGTAACCACCGTGGGCCTTGGCGATGTTGTTCTGTGGCACAATTAGTTTGGATGTCGACTTTCAAAGGCACAAGATACAACGTACAATGAGCTCCTGAATGAAGACAGTCTTGCCGACACCAGCACCTCCGAAAAGACCAATCTTACCACCACGAGCGTATGGGGCGAGAAGGTCGACGACCTTAATACCGGTAACAAGGACCTCAGCAGAGGTGGACTGGTCAGTGAACGAGGGGGCTTCGGCGTGAATAGGTGCGAGCTTGGCTCCCTTGATAGGACCACGCTCGTCAATTGGGTCACCAGTGACGTTCATGATACGACCGAGCGTGCCGGGACCGACAGGAATGAGGATAGGAGATCCAGTGTCGGAGGCGATAGCACCACGGGTAAGACCCTCAGTACCTGCGTTGCTATATCAGCCAAGTGTCCAATTTATTAAGTGTTGGGAGGCGAAAGCTCGAAAGCTTCAAAGCTCCACATGCGGTTTGAGCGCCAACTTACCGTCCATGGCAATGCATCGCACGACGTTCTCACCCAAGTGTTGCTGCGCGTTGCATCAGTCGCCGTGATACCAGGCTTTTTCATGCCTTCCATAGCTTACCGCAACCTCAAGGACGAGCTTCTGGCCACCGTTGGTGGTGGTCAGAGCGTTGAGAATGGCAGGCAATTGCTCGCCGTCGAACTTGACTGTATCATCCATCAGCCGCAGTTCCATCATCTTTATCGTCCATCTGGAGCTCCCCAACAGCTCGACTCGGCTTGCCGGAGCTCCAGGGGAAAAGCTTTTCTCGTACCGTCAACAACGGCACCAATGACCTGGTGGATTCTGCCATCCTTGGTGGAGTCGGTGCTGGCAAATCTCTGGCTCAGAGCCGATGCGAAAGAAGGCTTAAGAGGCTGGAAAGAGCGCTGGAGAGCAGCTGGGCGGCGGAATGCCGAAGCTCTCAGCGACCGGGCGATGCCACTGTGTTGGCGCGTTAGATACAGTCCTCGGGGGCGCTCAATTGTGCCAAGGATGGATTGTGTGCGTACCTCTTGAGCATTGTGACGAGTATTAGAGGGATTGAAGATGAGTGGAGAGAGATGGCGGATGGAGAGGTCGGATTGGTGCTGGTCGAGTTGTCGAGCAGAACTTGGAGGAGAGGCGCGGCGCTCCGTGCTTGTCTGTCTCGTCCACGTTCGGGAAAATGAGCCTTGGCAAAGGCGATTCGGGACTTCGAAGCCTCCAACATCCACCCGAGCGGCTCCGAGCCATATATGAAGGTATTTGTTTATCTATGTAACCATCATGTATCTGCCTGAGCTGCTGCTCAAACCAATGCTCGCCCAGATCGTCGCTCACTCGCATTTCGTATTTCATCTGTATCTCAACCGTACCGCATCCTCAAGACGAGCCTTTTGGCCCGCGCTATAGTCCCAAACATCAGCCAAGTTCGTTATATATAATTTTGGCAATAGAACTAGGAAGGTGATCAAGTCATGTGAGTCCGCAACAACAAGGATGATGACACTGTCAACATAGACAGAGAGCCCATGTACTCAATAAATGAGCAAGTTCGATATGATGACAACCTTGTATCGCCTTGTAGTTGAGTGACGCGCTACTTTGAACTGGCTCACAAGCACCTCGTTTAGCAAGTCAGAGAATGTTCCCCCTATTAGGCATCTCACTACATATCGAAATGACATCCTTGCACCAAAGAGTCTTGTCTAGCCATCAAAAGCGCATGAAAGATCACTTAATACCATTGTCATTCAAGACAGACGAAACACAAAGACACCAGCCTTTCTTGCCCCAAAGCATGCTTACATGCTTCCATCATCAATCCGAGTATCTTCCCAGTAGATTGGAGACATACAACCTTATCTTAGCTGTTGGTTCGCTATTCCCTTACCATTACCAACGATCTCGCGAGACTGTATCAGAGGAAGATACGAAGTTCAATCGTAGTACCGAGAAGCTTTCCCGTTCCAGGAGGGTCAACCAATATGACTAAAGGCGATGAGGAGAGTTATCTTGTTTGTATAGCACAGCAGCACTAAGAAGACATTGAGCAATGGCGCAATATTGGGATCGAGCTACAGGAGGCAGTCTGGGTCAGAAGAAAGGGCGGTGGAAGGATTGAGCATGCTTATAACCATGTTGGTAGATTGTACACTTTTGAGTGCATGGTAGCCTTCGAAGTCGAGCTCGAGGCGCTTGGGTAAGTACTCCCACGACTACTGACAACTTTACACGTGTCTTGTTAAATGAAGAGAGTGTAATGCTCCTCACTTTGCAGATACTCTAGAGACATGACAGCAACGCAGTCACAGCAACATCTTACTGTACCCCTGGACAGTCCGCAATCCCACCAAGTTCCTCAGCTCCACCCCTTAACCTTTATATGTTGCGATTCGTTGTAGCTATCTCAACGTGGGTGGTGTAATGGGGATGATTGCACCACTACCATGAATAATGAAAAACTTCCGCTTCCCCAAAGGTTATGGGTTCAACTCCCACCTGGTCCATCCAGTGACATATCTTTACGACGGAGACATTTCCCCAGCAGAGCTTGCCGGTTTGTAAAGGACACCCCGGGTGACACTGGCCGGCATTCATATCTGATCGACACTGGTTTTTTGCTGTTTCTTTTGCAAATTTTTGATTGGCATACACACACTAGACAGGACCCTAGGCTCCTTGACGTGTCTGAGCAAAAGTGATATCGGACATGAGACGTCAGTATTGAAGATGTTTGTCTAGAGGTAAGTATATAGGCATCATCCGCGGGTGAATCAGTGACTGATCAGATCTTTCTGGTATACCCTCTTCCTGTTCATTGTTTATTCCTCGCCATGTGTTTACTTTGCCCGTGTGATTAGACTTTTTTGTACCTACGGTCCATCCAGAGCAGTCAAGGTTGCCAGAGACGCTGATGTACTAGGAAGGACAAATGATAGGCTTGTAAGTATAAAATCTTGGACATCTTGGACCCTACTACTGTTTTTCATACAGTAGTGAGCAGAGCTATGAAGCTGTAAGGTTGTGAGGCTGTACTTCAAAACTCTCCAGTGCCTCTATGGTCAATAAGTCGCTCATAAGCGCTAATCTCAGAAATGAACATAGCCTTGAACAGCAATACAACGAGGTATCGTTTCGTTGCATTTGCTGATTCGTTTACTTGCAAGCTGCGGATCAATTGATACATTAGAGATGAAAGTAGGGTTGTGGGAATGTGGCTGGTCAGTGAATTGATAGTCCTATCTTCAAAATGTAAGTTTTACTACTCGTACGAGTATATATTGTAATGGTGACTCGTGGCGTGAAGGCTGGTGATGTGGGGGCAGCGCCCAAGCTTCTCCAACCGGCGAAGCCGTGACATCGTCCAATTGCATGTGGTGTGTGAGATCGACCAGACCTTTTGACTCCTCGACTTATTATCTTCGACCTCCCTACAGCTTGCAATTGTTACGGGTATTTTGATTGGCACAAGTAGTGAGATACTAGCATCATGAATCCCTCGCCTCTTGCTACGGCACTTCGCCGATCAGCGCAGTCAATGCGACCATCAACCTTGTCCACAAGATTATGCCCCCGTGAGGCAGCACGACTTCGACTCGGTAAAGCTCAAGCTCGCTGGATCGGAGATCATGGCGGAAAGCCACCAAAACCTCCAGGAACTTCGGAACCAAGCAGAGTCGTTGCACCCAAGACTCGCATCGCCGTTGGCATCGTCTTCGTCGGCACTCTCATCTACTCAATGGTATCAGCAGATCCGCCCGCTCTAGATGAGCAACGAGCAACAGAGCACCAAGCTGAAACCACACAGGCAACTGGCAATGTTGAGCAAACTGAACCTCCAACCATCGCAGAGCGCGACCAGCTAAGTAAGCGCGAATCCGGCGTGACACAATCGTCACCCATGCGTTTACGAATGGAGAAATTTATAAAAGAAAAGCAGGAGGAGATCGTCCGCGCTCTTGAAGAAGTCGATGGCACCCGCTTCAAACTCGACAAGTGGGACCGCCCAAACGGAGGTGGTGGCATCACCTGCGTCTTGCAGGATGGAAACGTGTTTGAAAAGGGAGGTGTGAATACGTCAATCGTTTATGGAACACTGCCCAGAGCGGCTATATCGAAAATGCGTGTTAATCACAAGGCGTTGGATCCGGATGTTGAGAGTTTGGAATTTTTTGCTGCTGGCTTGAGCATGGTACTTCACCCGTCAAACCCAATGGCGCCGACTGTTCATCTCAATTACCGCTACTTTGAGACTGCAAACGCAGACGGCTCGCCAAATGCTTGGTGGTTTGGCGGTGGTACCGACTTGACACCCAGCTACCTCTTCGACGAGGATGCCATTCATTTTCACAAAACTATCAAGGAGGCTTGCGACAAGCACGACAAGGGCTACTACCCTAAGTTCAAGGAATGGTGCGACAAATACTTCTATATTCCTCACAGAGGCGAATCTAGAGGCATTGGTGGCATCTTCTTTGATGACTTGGACGAAACCGAAAAGGACCAGGAAGACCTCTTCGCATTTTGTCAATCCTGCTTGAACTCGTTCTTGCCGTCTTACATTCCAATCATTCAAAAGAGAAAGGACATGGCCTTCACGGAAAAGGAGAAGGCATGGCAACAATTGCGAAGGGGCCGCTATGTTGAGTTCAACCTGGTCCACGACCGTGGAACTGCTTTTGGCCTGAACACGCCTGGCTCGAGAGTCGAGAGCATCCTCATGAGCTTGCCTTTGACAGCCAGATGGCAGTACATGCACTCTCCCGAGAAGGGAAGTAGAGAGCAGAGAATATTGGATGTGCTGAAGGTGCCCAAAGAGTGGGTGTAAAAGCTCACTCTCCCTGTACCAAAACATAGAATTGTACCATATCGCTGTAAATACAAATATACCCAATGATGCCTACATGAAATCTGTCCCTTTGTTTAAAGTGGTACCTCATCTAGGCAAACAACATCAAGTGTCATTACGGTTACCGTTGTGGGCTTGGTGCTATCGAAAGTCGATGAGGTCACCAAGCTCACTTGCTCTCCGTCGTTTCTCAGCTCATGCCATTTCGTCGTGGTGACACCATGACAATACCACAGTACGTACATAGCTAAAATCGAACAAACGAACTTGCTTTGACTTGACAAAAAAATCAATCTACTTTCAATCTCCTTTTAATCTCCTATCTATCTGTCGTAAATAACAAGAGTCTCGACCCAAACACGAGCCTCTTGACCCGCAATAATGTCTTCTTCAAATCCAGCCTTCCAGCGCCTGCTTTCCTTCTTTGCAACCCGGTCGCCCCGTCCAACCACAAGCACAATAACCTTCCTCGACTCGCTCCGCGGCGATCTCTCTGTCGGGCTCAACTTTCCCCTCGCACTCGCTCTCGCGCTGCTCCGACACCTCATCTTTCGCAATGCAGGTTTCAACATCTATGTCCCCACCGTGCGTACTAGCCGCAAGCTTCTGGGCGGTCCTGGTGCTTTCAAGATAGATGAAAGCCGGCGTTATGGTTTTCTAGAGCTTGTCAATAGTGTGGACGGACTTATGCCGAAATTGGACGCTTTTGGATGCTGGGCGCTTGCTGCGAACAGAGAGGGGAGGATCGTGGGGAGCGATGTTAGATCGTTCCAGAGAGGTGAGGTTATGGAGGAACTTGTTGAGAGAAGGCGGGTGGGGAGGGAGGATGTTCTGCCGTTTTGGAGAGGGGGTCCTGTTTGGTAAGTGCAAATTAAGACGACTTATAGATTGTTTGTCAGAGGTTGCTTCGAAATGTCGATAGAGCTTGGAGGTTGAAGGATGCTGATTTCTGTTGTGACAGGGTTACTGGCCATTCCTGGGCCGTGAAGCGGTTCTTCAATGTGGACGTATATCGTAACTAGGAAAGGCCATAAGTTGTTAACAGAAATCTGAGCTGATCATGAAATATCAAGCGACCGGTATCATGCACAGCTTCTCATAGACAGGCCCTTGGGGTTGCAATGATACCACTGCTTCCGTTGGGAATACACAGCTGCAGTTGAAGCAACAAGAGCCATTCATATGGCCGTCCGGCTTCCTGGTCTTCACACCATCTTGATACTCAACTCTCAAGACTTTGATGTTCAAACCTCCATATTATTGGCAATTAGAATCATGGAAAAGCTACGATCACTGGTACAAAACAATAGCCGAAGCAACCTTAGTTACAGCAATGCGATAGTCAAAATCAAAGGATGATGTACTGTTCGGTTTTTCTAGATTCGTACATTCATCCTTTGGGAATTGTTCATGGTCTGGCATCTTCTTTGTGTGACAAAAGCTTGCAGAGGTGAGGTGTCGAGTTTCATTGTTCTCATGGGAATTTTTAGTGACAGTAAAAGACAAACAACTTCGCCGCATGCGGCTGGCCCCAGCATGAAAATGAGGTTAAAGAGATCTCGTATCATACCAGACTTTTAAGTCTTTTGCTCGTTGGTCCATAACATCCAGCATGTCGCACACTATAGATAATGGTGCTCCCATCAGGGGCTCGAGAAATGGTAGCGGAGGCAAGTCCATCACTATCAACGCCCCTACTAGCGGACGTGCGAACACCAATGCCACTGCCCCTGCCACACCTAATCGCGTTCCTCCTAGGCCTCCTACACTGCAATTGGGAAGGAACAGATCGGAATCGCCCGCACCCCAACCAAGGGGGGCAATACCATCGCTTCGCTTGCCGGCGCACCTCTTACCCCCATTATTCCAAGGTTTAGCGCCTATGCTCCGAGCGATGAAGGAATAAACGATCTTCGGCACGAGCGTAAGCAGTGGCGGCAAGCATGGCCGCCTTATGCTCGAAACCTGCAACGTCTCGTTGAGACAATGCTTGAAAATGAACGAAGTCTAGAAGACCCTGTCCAAGCAAACATCGACGCTCTAGAAGCCCTCGTTCAAGGTATCCGGGACGATATTGACGAAGTGTTGTTGGAAAACCCCAGTATCAGAAACGGGTGGGTGCCTGGGAGATTTGGCATCAGGACGAGTCACAGCTATTTGGCATTCAGCTCCGATGCCTTGCAAGGTCTGCGGACACCGCTCGCAATGCGGTTGAACGGCCGCGGTAATCCTGCCTGGGGAGATAATCAACTCTCGAATAGAACATTCGATCAGACCTATCCTGGAGACAGGTTCCGCGAGATCCAACACTATAGACCAGCACATGTCAAACCTACTGGAAGGCTCCTGTGGCTAAGGCTACCCCAGACATGGGTATTACGTCTTTCCTCCTTCTTTCAGGGCCTGGTTCTTGTCGCGATAACCTGTATCATGCTCTACTTTCTGCTCTATATGGCAGGAGTAGCTTATCAAGTTCTTTTGCGGCCCTTGAGCAGCATGTTCACTGGTCCATCAACTGTTTCCACAACTAAGAAAATTATCGCGGACACAGCCTTGGAGTTTCTTAACGGATCAGAACCATTGGTCTTTCAGGTCAGGGGTACGATGAGACCTACAGCTGCAAGCGGCATCGCCGATTCAACCTTGGGAGTGCTCAATGACGCTATACCGCCGGTATTTTGCATCAATGGTGCAATGAAGATATTTCAATAAAAACATCCAGCTTCGAATGTTAGAAATATGGATATGATGGGACGGACATAAAACCTTCGGACGAAATCACAAGTTGATAGATCGGAGCATTAAACGATGCCCAGAATATATCAATCGCGACCTTCAAGTCATGACATTGAATCTCGTTGTACTACTTCCTGGACAGTGTAGACTCGTATAGCTCGAAAAACAACAAATATGAGGTAGCTGAAGATGACTTTGTCCTCATCAATTTGGCTGAAGGAGGGGATAGTGGCACGAGTGGTTGGTTCCTCGAAGCGAACGACAGAATGTGGACAGGGTGATTGACGACTGACGAGAGTGTAATTGAAGCTTGGACCAACCACCGCATTCATGTCGACGTCGTGCTTGTTGAAGCTTACGAGTAAGATGACAAGACAAACGTAACAGACACATCCACAACATACTGGGATGCGTTTGATAAGTGCTCTCCAGGCAGCTGCACTTTGTCTGGCCTCGCTCACAGAAGCAGCCAAACTCACCGTGTCTATTCCTTCCTCTCCACCGCTTCTGCCAAACCCAGCAACGCTACCAGCATCCACTCATGCGACTTTGCTGGGCGCATCTGGACAGCACTATGATGCACGCCTTAGCCGCTCAAATACCCTTGTATTTAAGGACCTCGGTCCTGGATCATATCTTCTGAACATCCACTCCCGCGACTACTTCTTCGCACCCTTCAGGGTCGATGTGTCCCTGACCGAGGCAGGCGCGGATGAGAGCGAGGCACAAGAGTTGATCCAAGTCTCGCAAAGCTTTATGGGAAATGAGTGGAGTAATCTGGGCCCAAGTCACGGAAAGCAAAAGGGAGAGCTGGTCGTCACGTTGGCGCCAAATGGCAAGAAGAATTACTATCAGCAAAGAGAAGGCTTCAATATCCTCAGCTTCTTCAAGAGTCCCATGATCCTGATGGGCTTGTTCTCTGTTGTTATGATCTTCGGCATGCCTTATCTTATGGATAATAGTACGTTCACGCGCCACGATAGCTCCGTGTCTTTTGCTAATGCTATGCAGTGGACGAAGAGACCAAGGCAGAATTCCAAGAGATGCAAACCAAGAGCCCTCTCACTGGATCTCATGGCGCGGCTGCCCAAATCCAAAACTTCGATCTTGCATCTTGGATGGCTGGCAAGTCGGAGGGCAATGCGGCAGAGAGCAGCAAGGCTTCGAGTAAACGATAGATACGGACAATATCCTCAGATGGCCGAATGACATATAGCTTATAACGAAGCAGCAGGGGCTAGGCGTGTCTAGTCCACCTGCTTATTACTCGTTCATGAAACACTATGGCCTCGTTCAAATTTGAGGTAGCATAACAAGTGACTTGTGTGAATTATAGCGACAGTTTTCGAACGGGACCAATCCAGGAATGGTCCTCTATAAATCACATATATGAAAGAAATTGGGATCAGAGATACTATACGTGGACTGCAACGATGAAGGAAGCCCTGCTAGCCCTGCCAGCCCTGCCAGCCCTGCCAAATATCGCTTCCATGAAGAGAAAGAGTCCGTGTCTCCTATGCCCCGATTTGAATCAGACCTAGGTCGCTTACACACGCTGACATACGTTTTTGGCGGCTTTCTTTCGGTCAAATGCATGAAAATATATATACGACCGAGGCGACCTGACTGTGCTTGTGGGCTTATATTAATGTAGTCCCACACATACAGAACTCGAAAATAGTCGTGTTGGTGTCCCGAATCCTCTGGTGCGACAGCCGCACAGAAGAGGTACATGTACCTTACCTTTGTACAGTACAGTCTTCGGCCACGTTGGCTTATTGTGGTACAGCACGATGGAGCCGCGGAGCAAGCTGAAAGAGAAATTTCTCCTGCATTCATCCTTTGCCGTGTGGCAACCCTTGTAGCCAAGATGCAGACTACAGGGGCGTGGGCGGATCGAGACACTTGTAGGCAAATAGGCTCGCTTCACCATACACGAAATAGACGAGGCTAGTGCATACTGTAATCGACCCGAACGGGCGCAGCCGAACCACGAGATCCTCCAGCCTCCACAGCTCCCTGCCGGGCGGCTGATCACCTACAAGCCACGATGCATATCATACACCGGGATCAGGCTGCTAAGGGTTGAGCCTAGTTTACCATGCGCCAGTCTCAGCCTGTTTAAAACATCGGTGTTTCCCCACAGCACATTGAAAAGCAGACCCGTCATTTTTTCACATCCTTTCAGACCGTTCATTATAGTTGTCTAGGCAAAGACATTGATATTGAGACCGGATCTCGGACCTTAGGCTGCCACATCTCACCGTGTCGCCTGCCCGCTAAATAAAGCTTAGCATTCGTCACTGGCCAACGCAATATAGGACGCCTCTCAGGCCCATGATCCATCTGCTTAATTATTAGACTCAGGGTAGGCGGTGCAAACCACATTTCATCTGAGCCCCGCGGGTCCTTTTTCCGCATACGTCGACGTATTCGTCAAAGTCCGCTTCGTCCGTCCTCCGGATCTCGGTTTTGTCATCTATAATCGCCACACAATCTCAGAAATCCCCAGATTTAAGCGTACGTCACACGGAAGCAGCGGCTAAAAGGGCTTAGAGAAACCAGGGTGACGCGTATATGGCCACGCCCAGCCTGTGGATTCATATAACGTATTGCTACCATTTCGTTTTTGCATAACAGTCGTTTCGTCTGCTTGCTTCCTTCCTGCTTGCTGCTCCCCTGCTCGCTATATATATTTTCTTCCAACTACCTATTTCCTTAGAGCTTTGGGACGTCTGAGAAGCGACCATGAGAGGAATCACCGCCTTAGCACTCGCTGCTAGCATTGCCGGGTCTCAGGCTATCCAGTTGCAGAAGCGTGCAGACACCGAGTCGAGAGCCGTTCAGCATGATATTCAGCGCAAGGACATCAAGATGAACCCAAGAACGAGAGACCGTCTGAGGAAGAGAACAACCAACACCATTACTGAAAGTCTTGACAACGAGGAAACCCTGTATTTTGCCAATGTTACCATGGGTACCCCTGCACAAAGCCTGCGACTACACATCGATACAGGGTCTAGTGATCTTTGGGTGAATGTTGCAGACTCGGCCTGGTGTACCTCAAAAGACGAAACTTGCGTTGGCGGCACTTATGCACCAAACTCTTCGAGCACCTACGAATATGTAAACAGCTTGTTCAACATCACATACGTCGATGGTTCCGGATCAGCAGGAGATTATGCGACTGATATCTTGCGCATTGGAGGTGCCACACTCGACGCTCAGGAATTCGGCATCGGTTATACTTCCAGCTCCGACGAAGGCATTTTGGGCATCGGATACGCCGCCAACGAGGCCATTGTTGAATACAGCACCAACACATATGTTAACGTGCCAGCAAAGATGGTACAAGATGGACTCATCAACACCAACGCCTACAGTTTGTGGCTAAATGACCTGGATGCTTCTACTGGTTCCATTCTCTTTGGTGGAGTCAATACCGACAAGTACACCGGCTCCTTGGAGACAGTTCCGATCATTGCCGAAGGTGGTGTTTATGCAGAGTTCATCATCGCCCTGACAGGTGTTGGTATCAATGGAAACAGCGGCTCCATCTCTTCCAACCTGGATGTTGGTGCTCTGCTTGATTCTGGATCGAGCTTGGCCTACCTCCCTGATGCCATCGCAGATGATATCTTCAAACTCGTAGGTGCGACTTACGATGAGTCGGAGGGCGCGGCAATCATTGACTGCTCTATGGCCGACAACGACACTACCATCGACTTCACATTCTCATCGCCTACCATTTCCGTTAGCATGTCCGAGCTCGTGATTGTGGCAGGCTACGAAGGCAACAAGGAAGTTTGCATCCTCGGCATTGCCCCTGCAGGTGAATCTACTCCTGTGCTGGGCGACACGTTCCTCCGCAGTGCATACGTCGTGTATGATCTGCACAACAACGAGATCTCGCTCGCTCAGACCAACTTCAACAGCACGTCGGACAACATCATGGAGATCACCAACTCTACCGTCCCCGACGCCACAGGTGTTTCGTCCGCCGTCACATCGGTCGCTTCTGCAACCGGCAGTAGCAAAATTAGCGGTGTCCCATCCATCAACTCTAAGGGTGCCGCGCCACGCATGACGGCCGCCCCACTGTTAGGTGCTGGTGCCATCGCCGCTCTTGGATTCCTTATTTAAAAATCGTTCATCAACGTTTGCATTTGGCTTATGAGCTACGACCTTATCTGACCGATAGATCTTGTATATATCAATCACTGGCGCTATTCTAGACATTCTGTTCATGTTGGGAAGGAAGCATTTGCATTTGCGGAATCATATCTGGAAAGTGGGCTTATAGCCTGCATGTAAATACTACTGTATATACCGTTTCATTCAAGAGTTCACAGGACATTTGAAGTTGTGATCCCCGCCGTCATGGAGTAGATCTGCACCGATCCACAATCCCAAGAGTCTACTAGTCAGCCGTTGATCTGCCATGCCTTTGACCCTGCGCGGCAGGCAAAGATCTATGGGTCGACTGGGGAATTTATCTGTGCCCGACAAGCATTCACGTGATCTCGAACCTTGCTATCTTCGAAGACAAACTTGTTAAGATGATAAGTCATTTATGGGAGATATGAAATGATCGGATGCATAACAATGTAAGCTGAGTGATGGAGTGGTCGACAGACATCTACAGCTGCAGGTTGTAGGTGTAATCATCCTCCATGTTCTGTGAGACCCAAAGGACGACGGAGCTGCGTGACCTGATCAGTATAGATAACGGCGCCAGACGGAAAGATCAAGCAACAAGGACATACCTGAGCGAGATGAGGACATTGGCGATGACGTTTGCGACACCGAACCAGAGGGTCGGGAAAGGGTATTCGGGAACGACGTATTTGAGCACCATGACAGTCTGTTGAATCTCTCGTTAGTCCCTGCTCCATATCTTTCGTTGGCGAGGTGGGGATAGATGTGCGACTCACCACACCTCCGGCCAAGCCGCCAGCCATGGCAGCAAAGCCCATGAACAGTACGACTCTGGCCTTCCAGGCGACGCCATCGCCCCGGTAAGAGAAGTTGTCTGCGGAAAGGCGGGTCTTGTCAATGCTGTTGATGATGAGCATGCCCAGTGCGCTGAAGATGGAGGGAACCCAGTCGATAAAGGTCATGTGGACGTCGCTACCGTTCAGGGCGCTCTTGGAGAAGACGGCGGCATCCACAAAGGTGAAGAGGGCTATGGAGAACTGGCAAAGTACCATGTTAGATCAGGAAATCAGGTATATACGAGGACTGGCGACGGTAATGTCTGACGTACAAGCGCGCCTGCAAAGTAGACACCAGCCGTGCGCGAATTTGCGCTGTTCAGCCATGCGGGTTTTGGAAAGCGAAAAAGTCGTTCACTGGCCATTTTGTTATGGTGCGATGTTGCAAACAGGATATGCAACGGATGTAGGCAGTATGATCAGGCAGCTGGTATACTCGTACGGTAGCTGACGCAATAGTAGTGGAAGCGCGGAGGAGCGAGGTCTGGCGGCGCTTGGCATAGACGCGGCCGGGGCTAAGGTACCTTAACGCTTCGAAACTCCGTCCTCCGGCGCTTGCACGCTTCAGTTTGTATTCGAAATCTTGGCGAAATTATTCCTGCTAGCCCAGGTCTGCAACGAGACGCGCTCATTGATTCAGCTCATCCTTCCATTCGTCTAGTCCGGACAATCGAGTCAAAGTCGAAGCGAAACATCATGGCACCTTCAAAACCACCTGCCAAGGCCAGCAATAAGGCTGGCGGCAACAAGCCGAAAGCCTCTGGACCTCACAAGTCTTCGTTATCCTCAAAAGTCAAGAAACCCTCTGGAAAGCCGTCGGGACCAAAGCCCAAGCCCATCCAACAAAAGACCAAGTCGACTGTTCATGGGCCGCAAAGGAAAAAGAAGCGCGTCTACACAGAGAAGGAGTTGGGTATTCCCAAGCTCAACAGCATCGTACCAGCCGGCATTGAGAAACCGCATGGAACCAAAAAGGGCAAGAATTTTGTGGATGACAAAGAGAGCATGATGACCATCATGGCAATGGTGCAAGCTGAGAAGGAGGGCAATATCGAGAGCAAGATGATGCGCGCCAGGCAGATGGAGGAGTTGAGAGAGGCCCGCAAGGCCGAGCAAGAGGCAAGAGAGCACAGCAAGAAGAAGAAGCTTGTGAGTAATGCTCTGTCAACTTCTGTCAGTATCAATGACTAACAATTTTGCAGGAGGATAGGAAGGACGACATCAGAAACCGCAAGAAGACCAACAAGCGAGATTCCACTGCCTCTGAGCCTGCTGTCGAGACTGAATCCGTATCCAAGCCAAAGAAGAAGAGAGTCTCTTTTGGATGAGCTTTTCATGCTATTGTCTATACTCTATGCTTTGTATGCCTCTATTGTTCGATTGTCGTGTTGACCGTCACGCCGTCGCGAGCCTCGAGACGCATCTTTCGCCGCACAGGCTCGAACACAAACGGACTTTTATACCCAGACGTGCTTTCAGCTGTCGCTGTCCTCTCCGACACTGTGCCGACCGGCCCATCGACCTTGCCTCCTTCGAACTCGCTGGCCATTTTTCGGAGAAAGTTCGCCGCCTATAATCACTTAGCTAAAGACATTCGCTTCAATGTCATGTCAAGAAAATTACCGGCTTGGAGAACCACCTGCTTCCGCCAATCTCGAACCAACTCAAGTGTCCGCCCATTGACGTCGTGCACATGACGGTGTATGGATTCTGCTTGATTTCCTCGTATGGAATTGCTTCATGCACGGCAATCTGAGCTACATGTCAGCATGAAAAAGACACGATTGGGGGAGAAAATCAGCGTCATGGTCATGACGTACCGGGTCGTCTTCAGCGTTGATAGCGAAGACAGGGATCCTAATGTTTAGAATCGAGTCAACCGAGGAAGCATCGCGGTAGTAAGCGCCCTCTGTGGGATAGCCCCATGTCGGCCCTTGTATCTCTCTATCAAATTCGTGCAGATACGTTATCTTGCGCACTCTCTCCGGGTCAATGTTTCCATTTGTCATGATCATCTTTGCATGTCTGCCCTCCATGTTGGCATTATGTCTTCAAGCATTAAATGTCGTTGCGGCTCACCTCTCGAAAAGCTTTTTCATGCTATTTCCCATCGTCCTCGAGTAGACGTTCAAGCCCAACCACGTCCTCTGCATAGCCAGAGACGCCACTTCCAACTTCCAGGGATTGGCCACAACCACCGCAGCATTAAGCATGCAATTTTCTCCTTCCTCACCAAGATACTGCACAGTTGAAACTTCAGATCAGAACCATGCATTGAATTGCGAAAATCTTCTATCTTGTTGGCAATACGTACATTAGTCAAGATGTTTGCGCCTAGTGAATAGCCAATGGCATAAAGAGGTCTGTTGGGGTACTTGGCTCTACACCATCTGACCATCTGCCGCATATCCCACGTCGCGCGAGCATTATACAATATGCCAGTGGTAATGTCGCTGTTTGCACAACCGCGCGAGTTAACGACAACGGCTTCCCACTCTGCACCTCCCGCTCCGGTCTGCTCGACCAAAGGTGCCAAGACCTGTCTGAGATAGATCTCATGGGAGCCGCCGGAGAGACCATGCAGGGAGATGAGCATGGGTTTGCGGTCATCAGATCCTTTTTCTAGCCCTGCATACTCGGAATCTGTAAAGTAAGTAGTGCGAGGAGGCAACGACTCATCGACTTCTTTGGCCGGCGTGTGTTGTACAAAGTCGACAGTGAAGGCTCCAGCAAAACGAGGGTCTTCAGACTCAAAGATCTTGCGTTTGTAGATGATCGGTGGGCCTTCGGCTTTTACAGCTGTCCACGCGGTTTGAAGATGACCATTGAACAAGAGCGGGTTGAGGTTACACGGCGGCGTCACCTCCTTACAGATGGCCTCTAAAGTAGTCTTCGTGCCGGCCTTTGTGGTCAGAGAGACCGGATTCTTTGAATGATGAAAGGCCACTCGGGCGCGGCCGAGGATCCAAGAGAGGTCCATAGTGTCCAATTGGAAGAGAGCCTGGTCAGTCGTCCTGCGTAAGATCAAATGAGGGCAAAGGATAGAAAACTTCTTGGCCGAATGAGATAAATAAGCTCGTACAATATCACATGTATGTCATTTATTATTGCTCGGTCCTCGGCTTGGAAGCCGCCGAAACCAGGGCTTTCTCTTTTTACGGATAGCGCGGAGCCCGTCGCGTTTCAGATGCACGTCTGCCTGGACTTAGAGATGGCAGAATAGTTAGAGTTGGCAGATCGCATTAGTGTTGTCAGGAGATAGCAAGGCAGCCATGGCGGCCAATAACAATAGCCTTGGTACAGGTCATGGCAATCCCCAATCATCTCAATATCAGAATACAGGATATCCAACCCACCCCATGGTGGTTATTCCACAGCAAAGACCTGCGTACAATCAGCAGCAGCAGCAGCAGCAGCAGCAGCAGTATCAGATGCTAAATCAACATATGCCGCACATGCAGGGATATCCACAAGCGAGACTAATGCAGGATCAACCTACATATTCCGAGTATCAAAATTCGCCCCTTCCTCCACAGCAGGTGCAATACCACATCCCACAACAATATCAACAGCCATATGTTCGACAGCAACAATATCAGCAATCCATGAACCGGTCAGGACATCAAGCTAATCAGGCTTTGGATACGAGTTCGTTGCCAGCATACCAATTTGATGGGCCTGCTACAAGTGGACCAAGACCACGAAAGAAAAGTACGCCGCGCGCGTCTGAACCTGGATTTGTCTCACGTCCTCCCGCCCATCCTGCATCGTATGTATCAAACAACCCACCGATGCAATCAACTAGGCCGGGGCAGCAACACCAACCTCCGATGACACCAGGACATGGTCCGACAAGGCCTCCGTCCGCGACCCCGAGGATACCATCTAGTGATGCCAGGCAACCAATGAGCACTCCTAGACGTCCTTCTGCTACTTCAAAGCCTGTCGCGCCAGCCTTAGTTGCATCACTTGTACCTACGTCGACCATGACTGAGAGTTCGCGCCAGACCGATCTCCCCGTGGATTATCAGGTCTTGTTGCTCGCTCTCGCGGACGAGTATATTTCAAAGGCCCATAGCATGGCTTCGATACTTGCCAGGGACATGAGAGAAGTAGACCTTGATCAGTACCACAAGCTAATTGCATCTGGGCTTGGCTGCATGGAATCGGTTCTCAGAAATTTCAAGTTTCCGAGTCCGACGATGGAGGCGCGGTTGGTACATCGGTATTGCAGTTTACTATTTGACGAAACAGAAAATGACGATGTAGCGCACGAGATGCTTACGAGAACTGTGAAAATGTGTGAAAGACACAAGCTTGTCGACTTGAGATATAGTCTGATTCACCTCCAACTACGCTTCCATTTCAGGAGTCGACCTGTTGCAGCACTGAAAATGCTTGATCAAATGCTGCTTATCATAGAAGCATACAAGCATACCTCCTGGGACTATGCTATGCGCTTTCTCCGAGTATCGTTATCGCTGCAAATGCTACAGCCTGACATTTCCGGCGCTCTACAGCAATTACGACGAGTGTCTAGGCTCGCGGAGATCAACAATCATGTACCAATCTTGGCTACAAGCGCCGCACTCGAGGCTCTCGTACATCTTAGGAATGGGGGGCCGGACGCGGTTCAATCATCGCAAAGAGCCCTCGCAGCAGCACGGAAACATCAATTAGATCCCTCCCTGAAAAAGATTTCCCAATTAGCTGCTCTGCTGGACTGCCTCGACCTATGTTGCGACTTGATCAGTCTCACGCCGGATCAAGCAATGGTCAAGATGAAGCAAATGCAGAAGGTCATGGACGATGCAAGCCTGGACAAAACCTGGCGATCGGACGGTTCGTTTTGTGTGCCCTTTGGTGGTGTGGAAGCTGTCTCGTTAGCAACGGACATCGCTGCAAATACTGGTGGCGTTTTCGAACGAGTCAGTACCGGACAGCGAGCATTGGTGTTCAGATGGATTAGGAGGAGCGAACTCTTCTCACTTGGATATCTATTTAGCGGCATCGCCACTGCTCATAAGAACAGTGTGGATCGCAAAGCTGAAAGATACCTCGAGGAGGGTTCCAAGATCTCTACCGGTAAGCGGTTGCTCCAAGAATGGCATATGCTCACTTGATACTGACACTACTCTCAGAAAAGTATGATCCTTCTGATGAGCAAGGGCTGCAGTCGTTGAATTCTGCGCAAGCGCAAATAGAGCGGAGAACTTACTTTCACCAGTCGATGCTCTTGCATCTAGCTTTAATACGGTGCAATCGATCAGACTGGTTATCTGCGAAACAAGTACTCGAACCACTCGCTCTCAGCCTCCCGCGAGGGACGAGGCAAAAATCTTCGGACCCTATGGACATGCTCACGATTTACCTGACGGGACTTATCCATCAAGGCACCGGAGACCTCATCAACGCTCTCGCAAATTATCAGTGTCACGCGCTCTCTCTGAAACCAGGACAAAAAGTAGCGGGTGCACTGCAAGAGCTACGTCTTCTCGCAGCACTCAATACGATTCTCATCCTGCAATCAGATCACTCCGAAACACCTCACGTGCAATCCCTTCTCGCATCCTTGGAACAGCCGTGTCTGAGCCACCCTGATCAATCCTTCGCCGCAGCCTACAATCTAGTCGCCGTATCCAGCACGCCCGGCCTGCCCATCATCAAAACCAAAAATCTCCTCTCAACAGCCATGGCCACAGCGAAACGCGTGGCAAACCTGCACCTCATCTGCGTCACCATGAACCTGATGAACGCGACATTCTTCAAGGACATTGTGGGCGAGCAAGCGGAGAATAGTGCGAGGGTTGGACAAACGCTGGCGAGGAAATGTGCCAATCCACTTTGGTGTGCCGTGGCCAGTGGCATGTTGGCCAGAACCAGCGAGCTTTGCGGGCTGAAAGAGAGCATGGTCGCGGCTAGAGAGGAGGGGCTGGAGGCCATGGGCAAGTTGCCTTATGGGTTGATTGGACGATTTCAGCAATCGGGGCAATGACAGAGTTATGAGAAAAAGCGCATCACGACATATACATAGGAGATGAAAAGTGAAGGGACAGGGAGGAAAAGGAGTATGGCGTTGAGTTGTTTTTCTGGCTGGTTGTGTGCGATGATATGACAGTCGCTGGGACCTCTGTCATGCTGAGGCAATCAAGTAGCGTGGCGTTTAGTGGAATTGTTTGCTGTATTTACAAATGCTGCGCCTTCTGCAGAAAGGAATCTACGAGTTAGATTTCTACGCAAGACGTATCTTGGTGTTGCAACAGTGGTATTTTGGTTGGGCGCTCTAATTGCCGCTCCCATGCTGTGACTAGTCTTCTCTGCGCCGTTCGCCACCGACATGTTGGTTGAGAGGAAAGGAAAGCTAACGTGACATGGCGGTCCCCATCCTAGTCTCTAAAGCGGCAAAAGAAGAGAGCGGATGGGGTGGGCTGATTGTAGGAAAGTGTTGTGGACTCGTAACATCAACACATTCATGAATCGACTTCCATGCCGTCGCCAGTACCGGTAGCGGCAGCGGCGCCTTCTTCAGTCTCGGGCTTGTTCTCGAAAGTGGCATCCAGATATTGGGAAACCTCCTGGCCCTCGTACAGGTGGAAGTTCTCACCAAGGCCACTGATGCCCACACTCGTGTTGTCGACGGTCAACTCCTTGTCGGTGCTCAGCGACTCCTTCAATGCCCTTAGTGCATGCTTGATCAGCTCTTCCCTGCTGCTACCCTCAAACTCATCCAGGTTTCTCTCCAAGTATGTCCTGGCCATCTGCGATCGTGCACCGATAGCGCAAGCAGACATCTCCTGTGTGATACCGCTGGGCTGGAACTCGAATAGATGCGGGCCCTTGGCGTCAACACCGGCAATCAGAAGACCTACACCGTAGGGTCTTTTGCCGTAGTGCTGAGTGTTTGTCTGGGCGCGGTCGCCTATCCGTGAGGTGATTTCTGAAAGCAGGATGGGGCGATCGTAGGTCAGGCGCGAGGAAAGGGATTGCTGCTTCATGAAGTTGGAGAGGACACGGGCGTCTGAGGCGAGACCGGCGAGGGCGATACCATAGTGACTGTCGATGGGTATGACTTTCTTTTGGTAGGATGAGAGCTCTTCAGCATTTCTCTGCGCGGGAAGAGTCAGTCTGGCGGTCACGGTATGGAGTTAATCGACCTCATGCATTGGAGACTTGCCTTGAGGGCGGCGAGGACAGCATGGGTCTTGCTGACAATGCCTACGACAACCGAACCTTGCTTGACGGCTTCTTGTGCATACTCGACCTGGAAGATACGGCCTTGGGGGGAGCTGTGGAAGCATTAGAATAAGTCGATGAGAGTTGGCGTCTAGCAGCAATCAATCGTACAAAGTGACGGAATCGTTGTCGTAGTTGTTTCTAAACATGGTGGCGGACTGAGAGTTGGTTGAAAAGGGGAGGAAACAATCAGATCAGTAGAGTATGAAAAGACACTACGGGTCCGTGGTGAATGGGGTGGGTTGATGGGATTGTTTAGAAGGAGCCGGTGATGATGCGCTTCTGCTCTATGGCGCTCTCTCCAGGCCGCAATGAGAGACGCAGTCGATTGCTTGGTCCAAGCTCCAATCTGGGCTGCTTCGGAAGACGGAGGGCAGCCTGGGCACCTCAGCCTGGGCAGAAGGCGGGAGTCCGGAGAAACAGCGCCGACCTTCCACCTGCAGTGACGCTCACGCGGACGCTTTGGCGCTTGATACCACACCACCGACCTCTCAGCTCCGCAAGGCATCGACTAACACACAGCCTCTCTGTATCCGTCCAGAGCTGTCGCACTCTTGATATCATACTGAAGATCTCGGTTGATTATCTGACACATCCGTGCGCTGCTTGTGTCATAACGCTATACCTCGCTGCCTAGACAAGCCAGTACATCATGGCCGGCCTAAAGACCATTATCGCCCTCTCATTCGTATGCGCTGACCTTGGATGCAATATCCTCATGTATCCTTGCGTGCTAACTATGACCCCAGGTCCTTGCCATAGGCTTCCTCCTTGTCATCCTCTCTTCCGCACTCTGGCACAACTACCTCCCTCTTCTAGTTGTCGCAACTTACGTTATCGCTCCTGTGCCGAATTGGATATGTGGACGAGCCGCCAACCCCGATGACTTTATGGACAACGGCACCAGTAGTGTTGTCGAGCTTGGAAGGTTCTTGACTGGCTTTCTTGTCGTCATGGGAGTTGGTATGTTTCTCTCGTCTCGTCGTCACATTCAACCTCAACCGGCCAAGAGATGGATTACAGTCCTGAAATGGGTTACGAAAGATAGCGCATGCTGACCACAACCCACACAGCCCTGCCAATTGCCCTTGCACACTGTGCTCTTATCCAGATTCCCGCCATGATCATGTCCATCGTTGGCGGCCTGCTGATTTACGGCACCATCGTCAGTTTCACCATGTTCTTCCAAGAAGAGGAGGAATTCTAGGAGAACCTCACATCTCTATTCATTCGGATTCGGGGAGAAGCGGGCGTTTCAAGGAACACGTCTTGCCGTGTGTAACATTTGTATATCCATATCCAACATTTCTGCACAGCACATAGCCTCTGCGAGACATCTTGTTATGCATTGCTGCCATTAGACACGGAGACATGTCAGTTTCTCGTGCCATGACGAATGCTTGCCGCGATTTGAGCCCTGGGACACTATGGATCATCGAACGACCAAGCAGGATTCCCTATACGGCATACCCTGGCTCCAAACATATCAAACTACAACATGGCGCAAAGGATTTGGCAAATCCACTTGTACCGTATCAATAGTCCCAACCGTTCCGACTTATTAGAACTTGGTGGGTCTGACATCTAGTGGCGCTTTGTAGACTGGACAGTGAGTACGTACAGTACCTCCATGCCCACGGGCACAGCTAGGAACGCTACAGCCCTCCTTCTATCCATCTCCTCTACACGTCCGTACGATACGAGTCTCCAGAGTTCCGCTTTCCATCTTTGATGCAGTCTTGTTCACACATGCTCGACCTCTCCGGCGCAGTTTCGCTACTACCCTCACCGCTGTTCTTGTTCGGTAATGACATTCCATTGATCCCCTACATGTCGATCAAAGGTGCTATGCTGTGCTGTGCTGTGCTGTACACGACGTGCTCTCGCTCTCATCTTGCTAAGAGGAGCGACGAAAACATCAAGAAGATACTTCAGGACTCTACAAGTGTGGGAAACATTCGACGGTCAGGACGGTCACGATGGTCATGAGACGGTGGCCTAAAAGGGTGGGCGGTATCTGTATCCTGGGGACATCCTAACGTTCTACCTGCAGCGGTGATACCTGAAACCCGTGGTGGATGTGACCAGAACCAATGAAAATTAGCCGATCATCAGCCGGGGGTTTCACCATGCATCCGTGCATCGTGCATGAGCTGTGGCATCATAGGTACCTCAGGTAGCTTACTGATCAAACTTGAAGATGTGCATCATGTATAGATTTGGTATGTAGTGCATACGGCAGAAACTGAAACAATGCATGTGAGCAGATCACTAATATCAAACGGCCATGAACCTTTCCATCCTTTGTGGTTTGGAAAGCGGTGAATGCCCGATCTACCTACGGGTATAAATGCATGAGGTGAACAGGTGTTGGCTTTTGCCAAGCTGATTACCGGATCAAGAGCCGGAAGCTCGGACCGACAGGCGGGACAGGGCTGCCCGCCGTAGCGAAACAATCTGAGTGAACGTCATCCTGGTGCACATGCGATACGCTCCTTCTGCGTGTTTGATAAGTCATTGACCTATACGCCGACAACTGACCGCCCTCACCTTTCACCAGATTTTACCGACAGCTCTCATCGCCAAAAGTTCGCCAACATACCTGATACATCCACCTCTCCAACCAATCACCATGGGCAAACCACCAAATGTCTACAGTTTCCCTTCCGTCTCGGAGCTCGCACCAACTCTGCGCCAATATGTGCTCGCTCAGCAGAACGCATCAATCGAGCGTCACGACGTCTTTCGCGTCGCCGTCTCGGGCGGCTCTCTGCCCAAGACTCTGGCTCAGGCTCTCCTTGCCAAAGGTGACGGCAGCGCAGCCGACAAGGCCGACTTTAGCAAATGGGAGATTTTCTTCGCCGACGAGCGCTGCGTGCCCCTCACCCACGAAGACAGCAATTACAAACTGCTCAAGGAGGAATTGCTCGACAAGATCCCCGTGGAAGAGCTGGGCGAGCCCAAGGTCTTCCCCATCGATGAAGCGTACCTCGACGACGCACAAGAGTCGGCCGACCAGTACGAGAAGACTCTCGTCTCCGTCTTTGCCGCTCGCGACTCGGTCAAGCTGCCTCTGTTCGATCTGCTGTTGTTGGGTTGCGGTCCCGATGGCCACACGTGCTCGCTGTTCCCCGAACACCCGCTACTAAGGGAGACGGACGCCTGGTGCCTGAGCATTTCCGACTCGCCCAAGCCTCCACCGAAGAGAATCACGCTCAGTCTGCCCGTCGTCCTTCACGGCGCCAAGATTGCTTTCGTCGCTACCGGTGCTGGCAAGAAGGAGATTTTCAAGAAGATTTTCGAGACCGAGGAGGGCCGCGCCCTACCTTGTGGACTTGTGAATGAGGGCGCTGGTGAAAAGGTCAGCTGGTTTACTGACAATGACGCTCTCGAGGGCATCAGCGTTCCACGCAGGGGCAGCCTTTGAGACGACATTTCACCCGCGCGCCTTCATTTGATGCGACCATGTAGATATCGGCCTGCTACTGCTACGGCAATGCAATGATCAAGATGGTTGGCATGATCTCAACCTGAATCAATATCAAGAAATCAAAAAAATCATTTTCATTGATATCGTTTGCTTGCAACTAATGAGTTTTGACTCCAAATTTGACCCCATCCCCATTTCGCCTCGACTCGTTCATTCATGAAAAGCTCACCGCCGTTCCCTTGGTTCGTAGCTCATTACTTGCAAGGCCCTGCCTGTTCCCTTGGGCCAATTCATCTTCTAGTACCAGGTCGATAAACCGTCGAACGGATTAGATCCATAGTCTGTCGACCGATCCAATGCGTCGCCATTCTCAGACTCCACATATGCTTGGAAGCGGTCTATCGAAGACACCGCCTCTGCCGGGCGGCTGTAAGTTGGCATGGAAGGGAAATGGCGAAGAGGCGACTTGGGTGTCCTCGGCAACTTCACCTCGACCTGTCTGCCCATGCCAGCAGTCCTGACATGTCCCTTCATGCTATCACACTCCATCCTAGCAAAATGGTTTGCGAGACCCTCGCCAAGCTTCAATTGCTTCTTCGCTTCGCCTCTGAGCTCATCAATTTCTCCTTGAAGCTTGTTGAAAAACCTATTGTCTGCGACGTTTAGCTCCATGTAAGCATTCCTTTCTTCCACATTTCCATCACGGGCATCGCTGAGACTCTGATTCGCTTGCGCAAATTGCTGGCAGACCCTTGTGTGATTGCTACTGAGGACCTTGCTCTCATCGGATGGAGGGTGAGGCGTGGACCAGGGTGCATAAGGAGCACTTGTCGCAAGGCCAGATGCCCGTGCGGCACCTGTGTAGACTCTGACTGGCCGGCAAGTAAGACTTGATGGGTAGGATGGCTGAGCTTGGGTGATGCCTGCCGCGGTGGAAGATTCAGTGATAACGCTGTTCGATTCATCAACAGATCCACTGCGTTCTGTGCTGTCGAATTCGGATTCGCTTGCGCATCTGGCCTGCTCTGAGATCGTTGGATAGTCTGTCTTATCATTCCGTGCAGTTTGTGGCGAAGGACACGCCTTTACCATCTCACCGTGCGCCTCCATAGCATTCAACTTCATGCGCCAAGCTGCTTGAGCCTTTGCTTTCTCATTCCACGCATCTGGTCTTTCGTCACGAGTGTGCGACAAGGTGGGACGAAGGCTTGAGTGGACGGGAGTACCTGGAAGCTCTGGGGCACTGGGGTCGTTCACGTTCCTCCAACAGTGCAACATCGAGAAGTTTTCCTTCTCACCAGCGGCCTCCGCTTCCCAGCTGTTTCCACTTACCGGATGGTTCGAATGGGCGGCCGCGTCCAAGGTTTGATTCGAGCCGTAGAGTCGTCCTTGCGGTGCACATGGTTCCTTCATCTCACGCCTCAAGGCAGACTCGAGATTTCTAAGGCGAATCATATGTTCTAGGAAAGTGTCTCCCGTGACCCACTCATTGTTCCGAATACCGGCAGGGCGCGCGAGTCTTATACCGTCTTGGATGAGATCATGCACGAATTTTCTCTTCTCATCCGAGTCATCCCCGTCTAGGTAACGCGCGAGATCGAACATCTTCAAAGCATAGTCCTCCACAAGGCGGCGTCCACTGTGCAGGTCGGCCAAGGTGTAGGTCTCTGACTTCATCAAATTCAATGCTTGTGGCTTGAACACGGGGAGGAACACCTCTTCAAAGGCCTTCAGGTCAAGACGGCCGTCTTCAAGCTCATAAACATTGTCACCAGTAGTTTTGTAGCCAAGCCTGTAAAGGTGGAGCGCTGCACCGCGAAGAAATTGCTCTGGGTTCACGATGCGTTTCGTGCGAGAAGTGCGGCTTAGCTTAGCAAGAAACGTGACTATATCAGAGGTGGTGGAATGCTGGGTCAAGTCATTTCTGCATGAAGGATCGAAGTAACCAATGTCAGAGACCTCTGCATTTGGCACATTGGTAGCTCTGAGATCAGGCACTGCCTTGGGCAAGTCTGCGATCTTGGGATCACCATCATGCTTGCATGTACTGAACGCGGGCGATGCGGGTGGGGTGAATCGATGAGGTTCCAGAGCATCAATTCGATCACTAAGGTTCTCGATGTGGTCTTCAATAAGCTCAACCCTGGCATCCAAGCCGCGGATGTCACTGCGCAGAGCTCGATAGAGCTGCCAAAAGGCGGGCCCATTCGGGAGAGTGAGTGTTTCTGATGGCGAAAACATGCCACCCTGCTGTTGGAGCGCACTCTGATCCTGCTTGTGACGATGGAGAAGCGTTGCCGTGCGCTTATTCATATCATCCAGTTGCATCCTCAGCTGTTGAAGAGAGTGATGAAAGGTGCATATATTGCGCGGTTGAGGCTGATGACTGTCTAGCGGCGTGTCTTGGAGTGAGAGTTTGTCCATGACGGTGTTTATCGAGACGTCTGATTTACAGCTCCTCCTTAGGTCACAACTGTCAAAGGTTAGCCTGGGAGAAGTGCGAGAAAGCGCGGACCGAGCAGTACACAGAAATGGAGTGGTGTTTGGGTCTTGTTACAAGCTGAGCTGTCATCACACGAAGGTGGAGGCGGACGGGGTTAATAACCTAACCTAAGGTACCTTAAGGTAGCGGAGTGCGGGGGTAGCTCCCGTCACGCTGACCCCGAGCCACATGTCTTGGCAGACGGTTGTTTGTTGTACACTGCCTGCGTTATACGGAATGATCTCTCACGTGCATCGTCAAGTCCAAAGAATATTAGAAGCAAGACATATTATTGTCCTGGAACATGTCATCTCCTTCGCCCAGACTGCAGCACGGCTTACCGCCGCCAAGCACACCTTCGCAGGTATTAGTCACCTGCTTTAAGGTCTCTCAAACCTTACTGAGATGGTCTAGGATAAGTCTATTTCTGGGCGCAACCTGGAGCATAGCAATTCAGTGAAGATGCAGAGTCTCCTTCCTCAGCAAAAATACCGCTCCGAGTCGAAAATTGTCCCACCATCCATCAGAGATGGTGCCCTCACGACGGGCATTGCGCGACCCGGACCAACTACAAGATCAGTGTCATCGGGTATTCCTACGCCTAGATCTAAAAATGTCACGACTGTGCAGAGTGGTAGTGCAATGCCGACACCTCATCTATCACTGATAGGTCGAACACAGTCGCTAAGGAAGCCAGCGACAACGCATGCCACGCAGGACAACAAACCCCATATTGGTAGGTCAAACACTACTGTGTCCTCCCAAAGGACAGCTCTTGCAGGGCCTAAAGTGGCCAGTAAGCCACAGATGACAGAGAGTGCGGGACCCAGTGGGCTCTCTAGGAAACCGTCTGCCAAAATGTCTGGGTCTTCTGCTTCAGTATCCCAGCAAGCCAACTCTGCGCGTTCGTTAAGGACACAGAGCGTAAGTACAGCATCTAGTGAAGGGTCGAGTATATTTCGACCTAGTATGATAGGTAGCACCCACATGCGATCCAAGAGTACAACTACGACGAAGGGGACTGATCTTGAGACCTTGGCGAGGAAGAATGCATCTGTTAGTGGAGGGACCAAGGTCGCCTTGCCGACATCGCGCATAGGTACATCTACGGCTCGGCCTGCCTTCAATACTCTCCAACAACACTTCAGTCCGGCCAAATCAATCTCGAAACCGCCTTTACCGCCCTCCAGGCTGGCACCCAGCTCAGAGGAAATCATGACCTCTGCGAGCACTACATTTGAAACAGGAAAGATGCAGGCGGAGCTCTTATACCTATCATTACTACACGAAGCTGCAGGCCCAAGTAGTCACGCCTACGAGAGTAGCGCTCAGAAAGCGCTGCAAGCTGCATATGAAGCTCTGCAACATGAACGGGAGCTCTTTATGCGGACAGAGCAGGCATACCGGCAGACCCTCAATCTCAACGCTTTAGCTGCATGGATCGGCTTTAGCGACGACAACATCAAGGGAATGTCGCAGGACCTGGCAAGCTCGGTTCAATCACTCAGCTCCTGTGTGCATGAAATGTCTGGATTGTCTGGACCAGAGGGGCGATACTCCAGGCTAGTTCAAGAATTCACAGCATGGATTGAAGAAGCCGGCCCAACCTTGGACGCCGGAGATTCAGAGCCTGATATCAACGCACGACTCTTCATCGATCCTCTGTCTCGAGAATGGCACGAGTCTCATACTTCACTCTCGCAAAGAGTACGATTGTTGGAACGAGAAGTTGAACTCCTTCCACCCCTTCCAGGCGACACGGACATAATAGATCCCGAGTCAGCGATATCTATCATTCTACAAATATTGCGATCATCGGTATTGGCCATGCGTCAGGAGTTACAAATATTGCTTGATTTGGAGCAACGTGTACTCGCAGGGGAGACACGTCGGGTTGAGCAGGCGATCCGCAGGATTCAAATGATACCTCTTGCGGAACCACAAATACAGCCAGCGGCTTGGCGCTTGTGAATGCAAGGCCCGGGAAGGCATGCATCTGGATTGTGGTTTGTCAAACGCCATTCATGACAATAGAATATTATTCCGTAGTGCTCTGTTCTAAAGGCGAAGTACGAGTACAAGTAAGCAGCCTGGACTGACCCGCGGAGGTCGACTGGTCGGAGAAAGGTGCCTGCGAGACCCTGCTGTCTCTCCAGCTTTCTCGCCCCACTCAATAATATCAACCTCATCTCTTGCAGCCGTATAACAGAGAAGAAGCATATGACACTTTCTGCGGTCTCAGTGAAGATGATAGCGCAGTGTCATATATATTAGCTTATTGTCGAGGTACCCACGATGATTTCCCGAGCCAGACATTTGTGAGGTATTCTCGAGAAGTGGGGACAGCAACGGCACTACACCTCCGATGCTGGAAAATATAGAGCGAAGATTCCCTCCGCAAATTGTTGTATTTGCGCCGAAGCTGTGACAGCGAGTTTTGCGCCCGAACGCAGACGCCGTATGCTCCGCCTGAACTTCCTAGTATTCCGGTGTGACTATGTGGCGGTAAGCGTCTTCCTCTTTCTTCCAACCATATTCACCACACATCTTCTTATTCTTTCATAATAGCTTTCAGTCTTGGTGCTTGCATACTATAAAGTCCTTATTCATTTATCGTCATATATAAGGCAACAATCTTACTTCCAAGTCTTTTAATACCATTCGTTGTTCATTGCAGCTACCTGCCGCCCCCCACCTCACCACCAAAATGGGTGTCCCAAAGGACATTCAACAAGACGTCGAAGTCAGTCGAACTCCTTCTGAAAGCAGAAGCGTCTCTTCTGTTGGAGAGGAGCGTGATTTGGACATAATTGAGCAGACTACCCCTGGCGTTTTCGTGTGGCTCGTGGTTTCTGCCGCAGCTATAGGGGGACTATTGCTCGGTTATGACACGTAAGAATGCCATCTATGTGCTGGGGTAACAGACTTGTGATCTGACTACTGCACAGAGGTGTCATCAGTGGTTTCCTGGTAGTGATCGGTATAGATCTCAGCGGACACGTTCTATCAGCCTCTGAGAAACAACTCATCACGTCCATTACTTCTGGTGGTGGACTTGTAGGTGCTATCATTGCTGGCTTCCTGGCCAATCGTCTTGGTCATCACCCGACAATCTGGTTTGCTTCTATACTATTCACGATTGGGGCCCTGATACAGGCCACCTCTTACTCGATTGCACAAATGACAGTTGGACGTTTCGTTATCTTAAGCTCTCCTTATGTGTCACAATTGAGTCTGCTCAAACGCTGATTATGTTTAGGGATTGGCAATCGGCTTTGCCACGATGATGGTGCCACTATACATTGCTGAGATAAGTCCTACACGGTTTCGTGGGCGTATGGAGATACATGGTAGGCTTGGGAGGCGTCCCTTCGATCATCCTGGGAGTTTTACTTTTCTTCTGTCCATAGGTAAACGAGTTCCCCTATGGTATCTTTGCCAATATATTACTAAACAACCAAACTACAGTCGCCCCGCCAACTTATTTTCCAAGGCCGCCCAGATGCTTGTGCTACGATCCTCCACCGCATCTATCCCAACGCAACCGATGCTCAAGTCGTAGACAAGATCAGACTCCTCCAATCTGACGCCTACCAATCTCGTATTCTCAATGAAAAGCAGAGTCCCACTGTCGCACTCAAACAACTCTACTGCATACCCTCCAACCTGCGCGCGCTAATTGTTGCCTGCGGTCTGATGGCCATCCAGCAGTTCAACGGCTTCAATGTCCTCATGTATTACGATTCCACGTTGTTTGGTGCGATTGGTTTCTCAGACTCCATTGCCGTTGGCACCGTGGTATCGGGCACGAATTTCGTTTTTACGCTTATTTCTCTGTGGCAAATTGATCGCATTGGCCGTCGTCGGATTCTTGTGTGGACCATGTGGGGCATGGTAAGCATACTATTCTTATCAATAACGGTTTCTAGACGACGCTGATACATCTACTCAGCCGGCTGCGCTGGTGGCTGCTGCCATCGCATTCCACTTCATCCCTCTCAACCTCGATACCCTTGACATAGAGACCGACAACGTCGTTCTCGTCGCCATCATCTTCTTCGCGGCTTGCTACGGTGTCGGTCTCGGAAACGTCCCTTGGTCGGCGACTGAGCTTCTGCCCACCGAACTTCGCGCCATGGGAACCATGATGATCACATGTTGTAACTGGGGTCCCAATATCATCGTTTCGTCAACTTTCTTGTCCATGATGAAGGGCATCACGCCTTCGGGTGCCTTTGGCTTCTACGCTGGTCTATCATTCTTTGGTGTAAGTGCATGCTCCGCTCGAACGGTCCTTGAGTTGTGCGAGTCTGATTTATGTCTTGATAGTGGATTGCGGTACTTTTCTGTTACCCTGAGGCTGCTGGTATGACTTTGGAGGATACCAGGGAGCTAGTTCAAGCATGGGTTTGGCGTCAAATATGCCGAGAGAATTCGCAAAGAGCGGAGAGCAGAGGAGAAGCTTCAGAACGTGTAGTTTAGGATTCGGAGTTTGGGTTTATGATTCATTGAGCGTCAACGCATGCATGATAATATACACATATAGACATAATAGATAGTGCATGAATATCCCCGCCATACATCAAGGAGGCATAGCACGAAGAAAATACCAAAATTACAAACATGGTTGCGCGTCCTCCTCCTCAATGCTAAGACGCTAGTCTGATTCGACATGGCATGCCTTCTCTCGGTTTCGCGGTTCCAAGCTGGATCTGATACGCTTGCTCGCCGAACAATTCATGTATCCCTGAAGTATCACTTGGGTAGCCGGACCCATCGTTGCGTAACTCATCAAGCTCATCAAAAGCAGCGGCAAAGTCAAACCTCACAACGGTCATGGCAAGCACCATTTTGAGCTCCAGCAATGCCAGCTCCTGTCCAATGCAATTTCTGACGCCTTTGGAAAAAGCGACGTTTGCATCGTGGTTCAAGCAGGTTCCGGTCGCCGGGTCGATCCATCGCTCTGGCCTGAACACGTCTACATCCTCACCCCAGAACGCTTTGTTGCGATGGATGCCCATGTTACTTGCCCAAAGCATGAAACTAAGGTGGCCTTGTCAGCACTGAACACCGGCGGCTTGTGTTTGGTATGGGTACTCACTGTTCTGTAGGATATCGCTCGCTAGTTTCAGGATCGACAACGAAGAAACTGGACGATATCAGCTGCAGCTCGCGTCTTGAGCAGGAAGCACATACTCCTTGACCCCCGCTCGGACACTACTGGCTGGAGGATGAAGACGTAGAACCTCGCGTATAACAGCCAATCCGTAGTCCATTTTGTTGAGAAGCCAGGGGTCGTCTTGTATAAGTTCTCCGATCTTTAAAGAGTCGGGACCGAATATTCCCTTGATCTCGCGACGCATGGCAGACAATGCTTCTTGGTTCCTACTCAGATGGTAGAAGCAATAGCATATCGTGGAGCTGCTGGTGTCGTGGCCCGCGAAGATGAAGATGGTTACATTATCAATGGCCTTGCGCTTGAATTCCGGATCTAGCGAGTTGGTAGCACCTTTTGTCTGGTTTTCTTTCAAATAGGTCTCCAAAGCAAGGTCTATAACATGTTTTGTCTTGCCACGTTTTTCTCGTGAAGCGAACCTCTTCTCCAGCTCATTTGATATGTATCTTTTCATCTTCCATGTGTTGTATCTGATCACCAGCGGACGAAAGATGTTGATTAACTCCAAGATATCCAGGACACTTCCAGAGGGAATCCAGCGCACCTGGCTCTCGAAGGCGCTCACCAGATCATTCTCGGAGAGCTGGGAGTTAAAGCGAGTATCAAGTACGATCTTACCAATAATATCTATGGTAAGACGGGTTGCATGGTGTTCCATTCGGAAGGGTCGACACGTCTTTGCTCGGTCCTCCAATACCTGACAGAAGATGGAAACATCTTCAACAATGTCCGGGATAAGTCTCATAAGATGCGCAGCGCTGAAGCCAGGATTGAAGGCGCTCCTCCAAGTCTTCCACTCTATACCATCGCTAGAGACCAGGTTCGCTCGGCCACCAAATGCTTCAGTGAAGTCTGCAACGACTGCAGAGGCTTAGTAGGGTTCGCGAAGCAAGACTGCAGGAGACGTGTGAGGGACAAGCAGAGGAAGAACCTACGATGATGTTTCGGCAACGATTGCTTGACAGTGAACTGGTTTGAGATGTCGGGATGCATAGCTACAAGCATGGGAGGACCAGCTGGCCAAGTATCGAAATAAAAAATATCAGGCAGGGAATACTGCCGCTGGATCTCGACAATAAGGCTTTGTGGAGCAGCCCTTGACGGCAACGACTTCATGACTCTTCCAGCGACGGCTAAGTGGCCCCAAAGCGGGTGATGAGGTGGACCAGGCTACACATGATTGTTGGTAAGGTTTCATGCTCGATAAAAGCATTGCATGAATACCAGATTATGGCAAAGACACCGCCAAAAGTACAACCTAGAGAGAAAGCGGCCGATTACAGTAAGTGCTACAATGGATATGGCCCATCCGAGAGATGCATAGTGTCCCTGCCACATCCTGATCGGATCGGGCTGTGGTCAATATAAGTAGTGTCCAGACAGAACAGACAAGCTGTGATAGAAAGTAGACTTCCTCAAGCTGTGTCGCTCGCTCGGGGTTCAGAGGCGATGCTAAAAATAAGTACTAACCACCCAAGATAGCAGGGAATTACAGCACGACACAGTCGTTGAGATGCCACCTACTATACTGTGTAATGATTAGAAGCATTCTTCCGGGAGCTCCGACCGGCTAAACTTCGGCTAAACAAGTGCTTGGCTCTTTCGTAGAAGGCGATGTCCATGATGGTGTGGCGAAAATAGACGCGCTCAACAATGCTTGTCTCCATGCACAACAACACAAAAAGGACATTGCCAACGAAAGATGAGTGAGGATCTAAATGTTGGAGAAGAGCTCGAGGCGTTCCAGCGAGAGTTGAGGTGAGTTAAACGGAGCGGCGTTGCCAAGCAGGGTCCAAAGTCCGCGGGAGGTGTGAGGCAGCGGACTGGGCAGTCTGGGCGGAGTGATTCTCAGCAGCCCAGCCGGAGGCGTGGGGTCGGGCGGTCTCGAAAGCACCGGTGCACAGCTACGGCCATGACGTTGTAGTCACTAACCACGGTTAACATAGACGTCTGCGCAACAACAGCGACAGTAACAGTAAAAGCGACGAGGACAAGGACGAAGATAAAGTACTCGACAGATTGCTCCATCCGCACTCTCGCTCAAACTCGCTTTCATCTCCCCCAGTTTTATTGGACGCGGACGGCGACTACTACGATCAGCCACGCTCACCAATCACGGTACGCCCAGCCGTAGAGGAACCGGATTTCGAGCAAGTCGACGAAGACCACAGCGAGAGTGACGCGCAGTGGGAGACGTACTTTGATTGTTTCGGAAAAGAACAACCTCCAACAGACGATCAGTACCGCATATCCCGCGGTGCGCATTTGACCAACACACCAGCCTTGGCGTGGGCTTCGACCAGATCAAAAGCCATCGCCATGGACGCAGCCAGCGACGACTATCCCCAAGATTGGCAGCAGGCAGGCCAGGATGCCGATGTCCAAGACCTCGCCGGTCCCGGTAGCCATGGCAAGCTCGAATGCACCGTCACCAAGCCGACCAAAGAGATGGAAGGCACACAGAACCAGTTCATCTCGTACCTCGTCACCACTCATGTATCACTCTCTTACCATGTACAAGTGAAAAGGCCGCTAACATGGTGTTCGTGTAGACCGACTTCAAGTCTTTCCAACGCTCCGACTCGTTAGTCCGTCGTCGTTTCACTGATTTCGTCTTCCTGCAAAAGACTCTCACCCGCGAGTACCCCCAATGCGCCGTTCCTCCACTACCCGACAAGCACAAGATGGAGTACGTCCGCGGTGACCGTTTTGGCCCCGACTTTACCGCCCGTCGCGCATACTCGCTGCAGCGTTTCCTCAAGCGTCTCACTCTCCACCCCGTCCTGCGTCGTGCCACCCTACTCACTCTGTTTCTCGAGAGCTCCGACTGGAACGCCACCATGCGCTCGAGACCTACCCGAGGCATGAGCGCCAGCGAGCCGGCTTCTACCGGTGTTCTGGAAACCTGGACCGACAGCTTCCTCAATGCCTTCTCCAAGCCTCACAAGGCCGACCGCCGCTTTGTTGATGTCCGTGACCGCGCCGACAAGCTTGACGACGATCTGAGCACCGTCTCCAAATCCGTCACCCGCTTAGTTCGCCGCGAATCTCATCTCGAAACCGACTATTCTGATCTTGCCGCTCAATTCCAGAAGCTCGCCCAGCTTGAGCCAGGCGTTCAGAACGAGCTCACAAGCTTCGCAAGCAGCCTGGAGACAACCAGCCAGAGCTGGAAGGCCCTTCGCGATTTCACCGACCAAGACTATCTGGGTAGTCTGCGTGACATGGAAGCCTACATCATCTCGGAGAAGCAGCTCCTAAAGACACGAGAGCAGAAACAGCTGGATTTCGAGGGCCTCACAGATTATCTCACCAAAGCCGTCAACGAGCGCGATACCCTGGCTTCGGGTCCCTCGATGGGCGCCTCGGGCTTCATCCGCGCAAAGATCGAAGACGTGCGTGGTGTCGATCACGAGGCCTCTCGTCGCGAGCGCGTTCGCAAGCTGGAAGTCCAGATCCGCCGCCTCCAGGATGAAGTCGAGGGCGCAAAGAAAACCAGCGAAGCCTTTGACGAGGAGGTTGTCAAGGAGGTCAGTGACTTCGAGCGCATAAAGGCTATCGAGTTCAGAGACACGCTGGGAGGTCTTGCCGACGCCAATTGCACCTTCTTCCAGAACACCATTGACACTTGGGAGAAGTTTCTTCAGGACATGGAGGCCGAAGACAAGTCGGCCACTGCATTGCACGATTGATGATTTGGATATACCCCGCACCAAGCTTGCACTTATCTGGAACTCGGCCTTGCCCTCATCCATGTCGCCCCGTCCAAGCTGCATCCTGACTCATAGGCTTAGGTTGCTGCTGCGAGACTGATCAAATCATCGACTTGTCAGAGTCTGCCCTGTGGCACCCAACAAGACGCCATGCCATACCTCTCACATTCGAGAAGATTATTGGTCAAGTCAAGAGACTGGCCATTGGCGGCCTCTTCGGCGTCTCGTGGTCTGGAAAGAGTACCTTCCTTTCTTGATGTCCCCTTACGCTCTACATAACGCGCACATTCGTCAATGTCAAATACTAATCACGATCCCATCAACTTGCATTAATTTTCTCTATATCTAAGGGTTGTGAGCTCCGTGACCATGCTCGTCTTTCATTATAACGCCTCCCTTGTGAACGTTGTCGGCCGCGTGTTCGTCAACAACTACATCTTCCATCTTGTCAAAGCCCTTGAGGGCCTCGCCGTACTTTTCAAACACGCCCTTCCGGTAGCCATCCGCAACCTTCTTGACGAAAGCCTCTTCGTTCCACCGGTCGCCGATCAACTGCTCGAATGTCTCTTTGTCGTCTTTGCGCTCGCAACCCCACACCGCTTTGTAGGCTGACCCAAGCGCGCATGCGTTGCCACCGATATCTAAACGGTAGATGCCCTCTATACCGCCCAAGACATCGCCACAGATACGAGCGATTGCCGGGTTCGCCGAGCCACCGCCAACAAGGTAGACGCGGCGAGGCTGGGGAGGAAGATCGTTTTGCGCTTTGGACTGTTCATCCAACTTGTGCGGGGCAACGAGCTTCGCCGAACGCAATCGCAGAGAAAGGAACTGCGATTCGACGATGCCACGAGCGTCTGCCTCGTCGAATTCGTCCGATGTTTGCTTGAGTTTGCCGTCTTGGTACTCGTATCGCCATTGACCGGCGGGTAGGTTGGGCACGATTTCCGGACGAGGGAAGTAGAGGCCCATTCTCATGGGGTCCTTGTCGGATTTCTGTGCTAGTGGGGGCGTGTCCAGCGCGATTTTGTTGAACTTGTCCCAGGACTTGTCTGATTTGGAGCCTCCGTTGACGCTGTCGCGGACGTGCTCGCGAGCCAGGCCGCCGTTCTTGTAGCAAAGCATGAACATGTAGAGGCCTGCCGTCGTAGGGTGGTTCATAAAATGATAGGATGGGTCGGGGAGATAGTGCGGGGTGCTCATGAGGAAGGTGGTCGAAGTGCCTAACGAGACCATGGCGTCCGAGGCGCGTAAAGGGAGTGAGAGAATGGTTGAGGGATTGTCGCCGGTAAATGGCACAATGTTACAATCCGAGGGGAAGCCGTAGCGTTCGGTGAAGTATTTACTGATGGTGCCAAAGGGGGCCCCTCCATCTTCGAAGACCTCGCCCAGTCTGGCCTTTAAGGATTCTGGGCCCTCCTTGCCAGCAGCGAGGGCAAGCATCTTCTCGTGCCATTTACCGGCCTTGACATCCCAGAGGTTCATTCCGGTAACATCGCTGATGTCGATTGGAGCAAAGCGGCCGAGGAAAACGGAACAGAGGAAGGAAGAGACCAGGGAGATGCACGCTGTGTTCTTCCACTCTTCAGGATATTTCGTGTGCCACCGCATGATCTGAGGGCCGCTAAAACGCTACAGTGTAAGGCCAATGGTCAGCCGTGTGTGCTTCAGTCAGGATAAAGGGTCGACAAACATGATGCGCCTTGCTGCCAGTGACGTTGGCAAGAGTCTCCGGGCCTCCCAATTCGGCGTCAAAGGCGTCGCATTGCTTTTGAGTCGACGCGTCCTGCCAATTGGGACTGTGTGGGTGACTGAGAGCCTTCTTCCCCGACTCCGGGTCAAGTTGCTCTGCTAAACTTTTCTTTGCGTCCAGCTCTTTCAGCAACTCTTCTGCGTCTTTGCTCCAGAAGACGGTGCCGTGTTGCATGCCCGCGCCAGACATGCCCTTGACACGTGAAAAGTCAAGACCGTCGTCCTTCAGGCGTCGTAAAACTAGATCAATGGCCTCGAGCCACATGGCAACAGGCGCGAAGATCTCGCCCTCGGCTGGGTTGGTGAGGACGCCTTTCTCGATGCCATACTTCTTGCCCAGGTCATCGTCGAAATCGACTTTGGCCTCGTGTAGAAGCTTGAGTTTGGAGTCGACAACAATGCCTATGACATGTCAGCTATGAAAAAAGTAGCAGCATGACCAGATATCTCAGTCCAACTTTTTAGTTGTTGTGTGGAAAGGTCAAAGCCCTACGATTGTGGGAGTCAGCATCATTGTGATAAACAGGACCAATTCAGGGAAGCCTACCATGTAATACGGTCCTTGAGAAGCCATTTTGAATGTGTTGTGGGATGTTTCTCTCACAAGAAGGGTGGCCGGCTCATGTTTATCTGTCAATGCTGGTCCCACTTGGCCGTCACCATGATGTTGGCTCTGAGGCTGTTCCTATCAGCTCCGGATAAAATGGTCGGATAAATTGCCCTCTCTGTACATGCTGTCTATCTAGGGCGACTGTTACATTCTATAAACTAATTCTCCTTGTAATCTTTCTACTCCCCAAGACGCTTCACCTTTTCCTTGCCACATGGTCACTTTGAACGTCTACTGCAGGCAAGCTCTGTCTTCCGTCCCGGCTGCTTTCCACCTTCCACATGTCTTGATACGTCATGGCTCACTAAGCCGTGTCTAGCGGTGTCTAATGGGCCAAACACCGACAATGCCAAGAGAAAGATTTGTGCTTCCTCCACTCACCAAACATGGTACATGACTCTTGACATTATTGCACATCAATCCTCTGGGGGATGTCCATTCATCCAATCTTGGGCAAAAACACGTTCTCAAGACCAAGTAATCAATCAATAGTTGTGACTTTAATGGATATTCTGTGTTCGATTTTTCTAAACAAACAGTATTATACTGCACTACCAAATTAAACACCAAGGGGTATCTCTAGAATGCACACGATAATGACACGCCAACCATAGACTGTACACCACGGCCAATGCGCCTTGTCTGTATCCTGCACTAGTCGCCCAAATACACCGGAACTCCATACACCACGGTAGCAGCACCGTTAAGGTATTTCAAGTTACAAGCCTCCCGTCCTTTCACCACGGCCTGAACCAAACTCTTCTTCCTCCCCACCTCGGCATCCTTGGCAGCCGCTCGACTCCTACTCCTAGCCGGTGTCTTCTTCGGCGGCTTGGCCGAACCTGGACGTCCCCTCTTGGCCGGTGTCTTTGGCACCTCCTGAAGAGCTTGCGTTTCCTTCCTTTGAACGGAGACCGAAGACCAAAGTCCCCACTCGTCGCCGACAGCGGCCGAAAACCGGTCTATATCTTTGTCTGTAACATCCCAAAGAGTGGCAACGACAGCCATACAGAGTCCATCTCTGCCACCTGCAACTGCATCAAGTGTATCCTCGCTGGTCGCTTGATCGTACTTCTGCGAGCTCCCAGCCATCATGTACGACATGGGCACGCTGGTAGGTTCGAAATCGCCGTTCTCCATCACAGTGCCGCTGGAGCAGCCGATGAGCCAGACCACTTCAGAACACTTGTCCAGTCTTTGGATGGCGCGATTACGAATATACTGGTTGCCACTACCATGGCCAAAATACAGAAGCATGCCGGACCTTGTAAGTGCTTTGCTGAACTCCTGCTCTGTGGGCTCATGCTTGACGATTGCTTTCCATGTAGAACCAGTTGAGTCTTTTACCGATGTTAGTATCGGCCCCAGTACAGTCTGCGTGCTTGCTAGATCGGATCCGGGGTTCAAAATGTAAGTGCCCAAATGCCTGGAAATTACATAACGATCTGTATCAGTATCTGTCTGTTGCTTGCGCATAGCAAGAATTCGTTCGCGCAGTGTGTGCATACTGCCAACCCTGCTGATGCTGGCTGTCTCAAGGCATGGTAGACTTTCCCAGGGGAACGCGTGCAGCCTCTTATCAAGGATCAGAATGAGATGTTCGTCGCCAGAGTTGTTGTCAGTTCTGGCAGCATCATGGTATGCTCTTAATGCATCAAGCGTCTCGGTTGCCATTCCGTCGAAGTCAACCTCATCGTACGCGTTGCGTTCTCCATTGAATTGCAAAACATCAATAACGAAGTAGAGAAGGTCTAGCAAGTGGTCGTCGATGTCAACCTCGCCTTCTTGGTCGTCTCCTAGGCCAATGAATAGTTGAAGTACGTTTGAATCAAGTGAAAGCCTTTTGGAGTGGCTTTTGGTACCTTGTCTAGAAGGCAGATGTCGATCAAGGATGCTTTCGAAAGACTTTCTGAAGCGTGCTAGCAGTCTTGGGTTCCGGCGGTGTTGAGAAAGGATACCTCTAAAGCCTCCAAGCCAAATGCTTTCGATGTTGACAAGCAATTCTTGCATGCGAAGATCTAGTGCTTCACGCTCAGCCCACCAAGTAGCGGCAGCTCCTTTCCTGGTTATGCCGTGACTACTGCGGCAGGTGAAATTTGATAGATCAATGATCTCTCGCAGTTCGGTCCTTGCTGCCTCGAAATCGAACCCATCTGATTCATCTTCGAGATCTTGGATTTTATGCCTAGCCATGGGGAGGCGTACGATGAATGGTGACATTCGAGCCTGGTATCGGACAATGTAGAGCTCGGTACAATCTTCACTCATGCTCAGTGAGACAGCAGCCCACGATTCCGGTATGATGTCGATGTAGTCTTGCTGAAACTTAGCTGTCGACAAGTGCGGCATGGAATCGAAGGAAGGCGTCAATGCATCCCTGCCGACGGCGTGTCCGTTATCAATATCTATATGACTCAAATCGCGACGGACAGCTTCAATCCGTGGAAGTTCTGTCACATCATTAGCTTTATTCAGACGGGTACGATATGGTTATATATACCCATGGACAAGGCCGCTCGGCTCGGATGGAGCTTAGGCGTTGGGACTTCCGTATCAATGGCTGAGAGAAGTACACTACTTTGCAATGCTAATTCGCAGATTCGGTAACAAACAGACAAGCGTTCATTTTGGGCGACATCAGACTGGAGCTTCCAGACCTGATCCCTTGCTTCGAAGAGGCTGGCAGTGAAACTGCTGGATACCGGCTTCTTACGTCCGCCTTTTCTTGGAGAAACAGCCTGCTGACTACGAAGTGCAAGTGGTGACAGGAGAGAAGATTGGCACCCATCACTGTGCGATTTGCGACGCGCGTCTGATGACAGTGCTGGAAACGAAAGGGTGGATTCGGGAAGGACATTGAAGGTGAAATCAGCCGCTGCTTCCTCAGCGGACTTCAACATCAGTAGGCGAACACCGGCAATACTTTGCATAGTTTTCTGCTCAAACCCACATTTTATCGAGTTTGCCTGGCTCAAATATTCTACAGCCTTCACTCTTTGGCCTTGATGCATCAACATCATGGCTTTGTGAGCTATTGCTTTTGCGCATAAGTCGTTAATTGGCAAACTTTCCTCAATGGAAGCCGAGTCGCCGGACATGGAGTCGCAGACTTCACTAGCATTCGCTTTTACTTTGGCTGCCGTACTTGTGTTCTTTCTCAATGCTGTTCGTTTTGGTGGAGCACTTTCTTTCTTCTTTGCAATGGCTTTTGTGGCTTGCCTCCGAGCCTCCGGCTGTTTTCGTGAAGGTTGGGTGCGGTCTACAAACGTCTTGGTGAGCATTTTCATTGCCAGAGCACGGGCAGTCTCGTAAGATGCGTTCGCGCTGGACCAAGACTGGCATTTTGTATGGATGTCGCCGATTATCAAGTGCAGCTTCGCAATCTCGAGAGAATTGCCTGCCTTCTCCACGTTCACAAAAGATGGTATTTCGTACTCGGGCGTGACTTCACCTAATGCATACGCATGTCTGGCGTCGACTGATAAGACTTGTGTCATTACCGCCACGGAATCAACAGCAGCAGCGAGCTTTCTCGCTTGTTCTGCATAGTATTCGGCTTCGGACCTACGCCCCGAATACGCGTAGATGTTGTACGTATGGATCAGGTTACGGACAAAGCCCGGAATGATAGACCAGAAAGCTGGACCATAAGCTGGAACAGCCTGTTCACGCGCATCGGTCATGGAAAGGTCTTCCACGCCACGAGTCAGATCGTCAATGCTTTGAGAAGAGCCAGCACACTGCGGGGTGTGCCTCTGCTCCAGGTATCCAAGCAAGGCCAGACTGAGCTTGGCGCAGCGATTGGCGTACATGAAGGCCGCATCAATATTGCCAAAGTGCTGATTGACCAAGGAAAAGGCAAATGCTGCTTCCGTACGAAGCTGCTGGACTGTTATCCTTGTCTGATCGGTGGTGTTGTGCTCGAGCGATGATAGAAGTTGGACAACAGACAACGCCGCAGACTTTGCAGTATCAAGATTTCCTGTCGCAATGCCAATCTGAACCTTCACCAGATCAAGTCGAAGTCTGTCTTCGGTCGAAATAACATGTTGGCCAATAACATCCTCCACTTGGCGCACAATCTCGTTTGCGCGCCCTGCGTATCCCATACGCAAGTATGTTGCGGCTAACTGTGACGCTGTGAAGGTATCTGCTGAGACATCGCGGGGCTCTTCCAATTCATGAATGCGTCTCAGGAGTTTCAGGATGTCAAGACAATTCTCATCTTCACCTTTGAGTGCCATGAAACTCTCTATAGTCCTGAGCTGAGAGGTAAGAGCATATACATCAGCAACCCTGTGCTCTAATTCTTGCCAACTTTGAGACTCCTCGACGACGGAGCGGAACTCGGCACAAGAGTTCAGCACCGCGGCTAGCGAGGGCGGATTCTCACAGAGTGTCTGTGCTAGGCTCAAGGAAGCTCTGACATATGGTCTGTAGGGCTCCAACTTTTGATCCTCCAGGAGGCCCTCGTCTGGAAAGCGATATCTGCAGGCTTGCTGTACTAGTACTGGGTCGAACAGGTCGACGTACTCTTTGGCAAGCATGAGCACGCAAGTATACAGGTGTGCTTCTCGAATAGGATTTTTGCCATGTGCATAGATCTCCTGAAGACGGGTGAGAAGTAGCGCAAATTGAGGGCCAAACACTTTTCTTTGTGAACGACTGTGCACATACTGCTCAAAGATGTGTATCTGAACCTCGAATACTGCTGCCCTTTCAAAAGGACTAAGCCTGTCGTGATCATAGAAATAAGTGTCACAGCTTTGCTGTAGTGCTGCCTCGTGGTAGTTATGAAGACAAACAACGAGCGATTGAAGCCCCAATTCCTTTCGCATCTTGGCTCCAAGTAGAAGACTGCGAGACATCTCTACGAGGGAGAGCGATGCAAGCTGTGTTTCAACTGCTTCGGAAAAGACATGATAGGCTTCCGCGTGGTGGTCCGATGCCGTTGATATCGAGCCTAATTTGCCGAGCTTGATAGAGAGGAAGCCGAGTTTCTGCTCGTTGACGTTGCAGCCACGTAGTAAATCGATGGATCTTTGCAATAGTTTGATATCACTCTGGAGTTGATAACAACGCCAATACATATTTGAAATGGTGACAAATCGTGGGCCAGATGTTCCATCATTGACAGCGCATAGCAAATCGCAACAATCGGCCAGCGCCGAAGAGATGATATCAGGATCCCGCTTCTGAGATTGCAGCAGGAGGTTACAAGCCGCCAAAGATGAGTTGACGAATAGATCAATTGACTTGAGCACCATCGGATGCAATAGACTCGGGCCTTTGCTAGGCGATAAGGTCCGGCTCAGGATGAGCGAGTGCGATCTGGTACAGAATATTACAAGATCACATAGGAAGTCCATGTCGTCGATTTGACTGTTCGAAATACCGACTGCAAGAAGGCTGACCGCTGCTTTTCGAAGGGCTGTATTTTCCAAGAAGATGGCATGAAAATTTTCACTAGTTTCGGACAAGTTGTTAATCTGGTCATGCACTTTCGGTCGAATGCTCTGCAAAAGTGCAGCTAGAGGCGTGATAGGCTTGTCTAGATCTCCGAGCTGTATAGTGAGTGATCTCAAAGAGCAACAAGCGCTAAGACCAGGTGAATCAGCACATGCGGTAGCCATCAACTCTATATAGGCCAAGGCGTCGGTTGTTCTAGCATTCGATTGCGCCAGCAGGCTGAGTGATCTGTATATGGAGTACACTCCTGAAGTTGTTGAGTTTGAGACAAGAGGCGCTCTGTTCAAAGACAGCAGGCGGGCGGTCATGGACTGAGCGGTCTCATATTTCTCTGCCGAAGATTGAGAGGAGCTTCGTCTGTAAGAGTCCAAGTAGCTCGACAGAGGTTCGTACAGCTCCTTGGCCAGATTCGGCTTGTGACTAGCGAGGGCCCACCACTGCTTGCGAATAAGGAGAGCAAAGACCTGAAGCTCAAAAACAACATCAGGTGAGGGAATGGTTTCGAGATTCTCAGCGCTGACATTAGCAGAAAGCATCGGACTCGGACACATGGAGAGGATGTTCCGTGCTAGCAGTTCCAATTGCTTCACAACCTTGTCTGTCTGTTCGCCGTGCTCCAGACCTTGTTGAATGATGGCCGAAGGAGAGTCGGGAAGGGTGGGATCGAGGTATTGTACAGCAGACTCTATGATGGAGCGCCGCTTAATGGTAGTCATGTACTTGATGAAATGGGCGTGGTGGGTGACGAGAAGTTGGTGGAGGTCCTTTGTCGGATTCGATAGATGTACAGACAAGACAGCGGCTGGGGTTTCCTTTTCGTCGGCGGATTGCGACAAGGTATTCTGGGTCGAGTGATTGGCTTGTTTCTCCAGACACATTTTAAATAGGCGAAGCTCTCTCAAGGCCACACTATACATGCCATGGGCGAGCAGTTTCCCGACAAAGGCGACCATGGCTTTCATCGTGTTCAGGGCGGCGGGTGTGCCCAAGGTTGTTCTGCGCAATACGGAGAAAGCGAGACGAGCACAGTCGACCATGGAGGTGAATTGCGAGATGGAAGAAGAGGAGGTTCTGCGCGACGGTGCTGCTTGATTGGGTAACTCGGCCAGAGGTGGCGTGTCGGGCATAGCACGAGTCGGCGACACCCTTTTCGCGTGGTCCTTCCCAATGGAAGCCTCCTTCGTAACAGACTCGGGTTGTTGTTTGAGAGTGTCTGTCAAGACCTTGAGTACTATGCTGACCACGTCTGTCGCCAGCTTCTGTTTTTCCATTGGCTCAAGCATCTGGCTATGGCCAGCATCCGCGAAAACTGGAATGGCAAGTGGAGCGCCATGTTTGATGTTGAGAGTTTTGGTTGGCGCTGCTCTTCCGCTTTGTCTCGTCGTCTTGCTAGGCGGCTTGCTTGTTCCTCTGCTTGTTCCATTGACGACAGCTTTGGCTGTTGTTCTGTCTGTGCTTCTATTCGTTGCTCTACTCGTCGTCCTACTTGCTGTTTTGGTGGATACGGATGCGCCGGTCCTGTTTAGATCCTTATATGTGTCGTGTGCAGCGAGAAGGCACTTCAGGCTATTGACAGTTTGACTTGTACATAGCGCAGGCGTCCCTATGGCCGTCTTTACAGCCTCGACATCGCTGCTTCCACATCGGTCGCTCATTGTTGCCGTATATCGTGGAAATCCTGCCTCATATTGATATATACCTCTGGTATTGCGGTGCTCATGACAGCCACGACTTGCGCCAGTACACACTCTAAATTATTCGTCGGCGCTGCATAGAGCCGCATCAGTGTTACTACGGCAACTGAGGTGGCCACGCTAGCCACGGCTACGGACCCTCGAAGCTTGTTTCTGCACTACCTCATCCTTATCCTTATCCGCTGTGAACGCAACTTTACACGAGTAGAGCTGTTAAACACCATCACGAATTTGCACGACAATTTTCACCTCGTTAGATTCTCGCAAACGTCAGACTCCACAGTGTTGGAAGGAGCCATGGCCCTACTCCAACCTCTTACCAGGGAGGTGTTGTACATCCCCCTTCAGCGCGCCGTCAACTTTATGCCGAAACGCCATTTCGCCAAAGCATCTGTCCTCTACGCCGACACATCCACGGTCCCGCGCGTGGCATCGTCATCTTTCTGGCACTCTCTGATACCCAAAGCCTTCCGTCGTCCCGACGATCCTGTGTCGGTTGCCGAGCGACGGAGAGCCAAGGCGGCAAAGTCCAAGGACTGGAATCCAGCTACCTTTTTCATCGCCATGGCCATTCTTATTGGCTCAAATGCCATCCAGTCCATCGCTCTGAGAAACGAGAGACTCAAGTTCACTCGTAGAACCGATGCCAAGATTGCTCTCTTGAGGGAAACCATCGAGCGCGTGCGAAGTGGTGAGGACGTTGATGTCGAGAAAGTCCTGGGCACTGGCGAACCTGAAAAAGAGCAAGCCTGGGAAGAAGGTTCGTTTGCTTCGACATTTCTACCACTATCCTTGCTAATCGGCATATTCTTGTACAGTCATGAGAGAGATTGAGAGTGACGACGCTCTTTGGCCAACGAAGAAGAGGAAGCGCGAACAACGAGCACAGCAACAGCACGACATCCAGCAACAATCCACCTCAGACCTATCCTTTGCCCAGCTTCCGTCGACCCTGTCTAGAGACCATTCTCTAGACACAAGAGCCTCTCCAGATATTGCTTCCAATTCAAGCCCCAGACGTCCGGGTTTCTACTGATGGAAGTCATCCTGTTCAACCGTATCCACGCTAGCACTGCCTACCATGCTGAAAACAATGTCTGCCCGGACCATAAGCCCATGCGAGTCCCAAATACAAGCGCACTTGCCATGGCCTCAAACATCATGCCGCAATAAGACGCCAATGCAACTGGTCTGTGAGGGGAATGTTGTAGAGCTTAGCAGATACATAATGTCTGCGTCTGGATTTCGACCGTGTCCGGCGAAGCCCACCAGCCCTCTCAACTCTATTTGGACCAGGATGATACTTCTGAAACTGGTTCAGGGAGCGGAAAAGTGTCTCGTTTGAAACGCTATGTATGCGTCTTCACGAACCATCTGCAGACGTGCTGCTCTTTAGAGAGCATCGGCACTGACATGGGAATGGCCGGGTTTTGAAATAGTCGATAGCAAGCACTGCATTCAGGCTGTAGCATCATATCGCCAGGAGCAATTGCCGATCAGCTTCGGGGGTGCCTCGAACCAGGTGATAGGCAGCTGGACCATTTATCTGGCCGCATTTGTCGCTCGAGATTTTTCCGGTCCAGATCGAAATACGCACACCGTATCTTCCAACGTGATCCATAAAGTGAGATGCGTCATAACCTCCGGCCAGTGCGCACAACTTGCCACGGAATGCCTCGTGAGGCAAAGGCTAGTACCCCACGACCAAGATATACATACAACTTGATCCCCACGTGCCTTCGCCTTTGTAGAAGGAGCGACCGACAAGCCAAATTGATGCATCTGGAACCTAACTTAGACTATGACCACAATGTCGCTTGCCTTGCCCCATTTTTTGACTTCGGTTCCTCACAGATCGCATCTCCTATCACCAGTATCGAGAGTCGCCGGCGATGGGCGCCAATCCTTCCAAGCCCGGAGAACGGTGTGTTGCACCGCCATCTCGCAAACACCTCAAATCGCGGTCGTCTTTAAACCTCCTGAAACGCACACGCACCCCGTCCACTGCCACAAGAGCATCCTGTCCTCTGCCAGAGACAGTGCCCGTGGGAGGCCCACCATATACAAAGATTCGTAACAATGCTGAAGAACAAGTGTCACCAGAATATCAGCCATCTTCTTCCAACGCCTCGGCATTATCAAGCACTAGCGAAAGAAGAGAAGACGGGTCCGACCCCGACTCGGCTTCTCAATACAGCACGCCGGAAACTGTAACGCGTCCTACAACGCCGATCAATGGCCACGGCAAGGGAGAGGATGCTTCCACGCCACAGAGCGAAGACAGCAGACCGGGTACGCCGGCTCTGTCATTGACACCAAAGACACTACTGGCGCCACCAGCCATGTTGCCAGAAGATAGTCCTACCAAGTATGGTCTGCGAACCAGGCGGACGCCCTCTCCAGAGAAGGGGATGACAAGAGCGCAACGCATGAAGATTACAGGACCCGGACTCTTTGCAGTATGTCCAACTGTTGCTCAAAGGCTCGCTTGCATCTCTGACTCGAGTGACTTGTAGCGTAGCGTGGCACAACTCAAATCCTACTACGCACCCAATCCAGCAGCGAAGCCATCATCATTCTCACACAGTTCACCATGTCTCTTGTCGACCAATGGCCGACAACACGAGCATGCAAATTCCCTTCCGAATCGGTCAGCCGGACCGATGACTGGCTCCTACCACGATCTCCTTTCCGGGGTTGCGGCTTATTATAACGTTGTTCATGCGTTGCCGATGCTACCTTCGCAAATCGACTGCTTCCATGAACATGATGAATGGCATCCGGCAGCGAAACCGCGATACAACATGCTTCACCCCGTGTCTTGCGCGGTATGTGATGGCTATGGGGCACCGAGCGAAGGTCACGAGACGGCAGGCGACGACTTTCGAAGATGTACTTGGTGCTGGCTCATTGTTTGTGGCAAATGCTACGATGCATTCAAGAATGGCGGGACTCATGGCTTGATGGACAGACAAAGTGGATTGTCGCGAGAAGCACGTGTGATTGAAGTGTCGGTGTGACGTGGTGTTGTGTGCAAATTGCTATTCCCGCTTGCATAAGGTAATGTCGCTTGGTTGTCCAGCATGTTATGACGCGGACGGTCACTAGCATGCGGTGATCCTTGCTTTGCTGGCTCCAGGATACAAGGAGAATGGCACATGCATCGCACATTAAGCATGATGGAGATGTGGTAGAAATTATCAGCCTCACAGAGCGAGGCAGCACATGTATATAGGCAGGAAGGGAAAAGGTCCACGGGCATGACAATGCGTAATCATGTCTGAATCATGGCCTAAAGTGATACATGTCTTCATGGCAACGTGACAGTCCAAGCAACCTCAACCTGGTCCGAGGGCAAATCGCCAGCACCACCAGTGATGCTAGCCATAAAGTCACGATACCTGAAGACGTCGCCTCTGCTCTTTCCACCAGCATTTCCAAAGACGCCTTTGCCACCGAAAGCCCTCCTGGAGGAGAAAGTGGCCATGACCGAATCAACCTCAGCCTCAGTCATACGCAAATCTTGGTCGCCAAGGTCAGGAGCAGTGGTCAATAGGGCATCTTTTAGTTCGGCGAGATCTATCTGACCAGAGTCGTCCACGTCAAAAGCACTGAACGCAGCAGCCAATTCATCTGGCTGGCTGAGATGGGAATATGGGGCCGACAGCGTGTCAAGATATCTGGCCAGGTTGAGATTTGTGGGAGCATTAGGAGGGAAGAAATCCAAGAGTGCGCGCGCGGAAGAGTCGATGCCTAGTTGATCAAGCAGTTCGACGAGGTTGGCAGAGTTTACGGTGCCCGAATTTGCGCTGTCCAGAACCTCGAAGGACTCGCGCATGCTTCGAAGTAGAGGTTGTGGAATGTGGTTGTAATTTCCACCGGCTGCAGCAAGGCCGAATTTGGTGCTTTGAGAAAGTGGCTTCGAAGCACTGGCTGGAGGATTCAGACTGAAGGGGCGAACGGTACCAGCAGTCGACGATGTTACTGTTCGATGGCCCACAGGCCTCATGGCAGCAGCATAGGCAGACGGTCGTGTTGGCGACGGTGAAGGAGAGTGATCAAAGGATGGGGATGCAGGGCCGTCCAGATGTATAGGTGTGCCCAGCTTCGGAGTCTTTGCGGCAGGTGGAGAAAGAGAAGATTGCGGCACGTGCTCAGCTGCTTCTGCAGGTGATGGTAGCCGTTCCGCAAAGGAAGGAGTGGGCGAAGGGAGTCTTTCTGTAAAGGAAGGGGTGGCCGAAGGACGCCTCTCTGCGAAGGAGGGAGTGGGTGAAGGGTTTCTCTCTGCAAAGGAGAGAGTGGGCGAAGGCAGTCTTTCCTGAGAAGAACGCGATATGTTGCGCGAAGGAGACTCGACGACACTCAGTCTGCTCGATGGGCGTGCAAAAGGACTCGATGAACGCTCAGCTGCATGTCCGAGCTGAGAGGGACGACGCACGAAAGGATTGTGCTTTTCAGGCGACAGACTGGGTGACAATGAGGATACCTTGGTCGGAGAGGTTGATGAAGGCGATCTTGGCAGTGGTGACTCTGGACGACGAAATGGAGATGCTCGCGGCGAACCAAAGGGCAGTGGTTTAGTCGGCGATGTCTGGACAAGACAATGCGAGTTAGTTTGAGAGATGATGGATGCGAGTGGGAAGGTACAGTACCATTTTGGAATTACGTCTATACCTTAGCGAACTGCTTAACCAGTATTGAGAGATGTTAAGTGTAGGTCGGTCGATATATGGATACATCGAAGACGATAAACAAACAGCGGCTGGACCCTGATGGCCGGCGCATATGCCGATCATTGCTCCGTTGGTCACCCGTCCCGCTTTTGTGCCAGACCCCAGGGTGCACAGTGGTTTGAGCATGTGTGGGGAAGATTCAATTGGACACAGACGTGGAGGTTCATTGCAGTCACAGGGTGGGCGGTGCGCATTACCACGATTCGTCACTCATTGGATTCTCTAATTATTAGCTCTCGGGTTTGCGCGTCTAGCCACGTCCTTACTATACAAGGCAGACGTCGCAGCCAAATCCAATGGCCCTGGTCGGATAGGACGATAAAATGACAAGCATTCTCCCCACCCGTTCAAATACCAACAGCACCTCGACATCGACCAGTATTGCAGCTCCCACCAGGCCCACTTTGACTTCGGTACCCTCTTCCAGACGAGACACATCCAGTCAAAATGCTGCTCCCTCCAATCCTTCATCAGCGCCTGCTTCCCAACGGTCCAGTAGCATCATCAGACGCAAACCGAAAGTGCGGCCACAGTACCCCTCGGATTTGGAAGAGAAGCATGTCGAGTATATTCTAGTGGCAGGCTTCGACATTGATCGTGGCTCGGTTGTAGAGCATCAATATCCCGCACCCATTGGAGGCGATGAGCACATGTTGGCCGAGCTCATGCTACCAGATCAGGCCCATGTCAGGAGTCAGGATTGGACCATCTTCTTCCTACACAAAGACGCCAGCGAGAACGAAGACGCACAAGAGAGGAGAGCTGCACGTAGGCGATCGCGCCGTGCCCGCAAACTCCAGGAACACCTCGAACATGATGCTCAGCTTGACCATCTCGATCTCGACCAGGCCGACGCTGAGTCCGAGGAAGACGAGGCTCTGCAATCCATCGAAGGTCCGCCCCTGGTCTATGTCCTCAATCTGGTCAACACCAAGCAGGACAACACGGTAAAAAGGTAACTCATCCTTATCCTGTCTGTCCTCTATCTACCAGCAAACGGCATGATGCTAACTCTCTCTCTGTGCAAAGAGGCGCCGTCGTCAAGGCCATGGCAATATGCACTCGCCACTCCTTCCTGCACATATACAAGGTAACCACAAGATACCAAACTACCCTCTGTCGCTCCCCATTCTCATCTCTCCCTCGCAGCCTCTGCTACTGCTTGCTCTCGAGGAGTACTTTCGCGCTCCTGTTCCGGAAACGCTGGCATCCCTTTATGATGCCGTTAACGGAATGGACCTGTCGCTCCTCCCTCGCCTGTCTCTCAACGAGCGCTTCATCCTGCAGGCCACGGACGTGAAAGATCTCTTCATTGAGAAGTTCGAGGCCATGGTCAATCAGCGAGTCGCCGCCGAGAAATCCTCTTCTTCCCAAAATGACCCAACACTCTCCTCTCGCCAACGCTACGCCCTCCCCCGAGATACTCATGAATTTGACTCGGTCGTTAAATACAACAACATTCCTGTTCCCGTTAAGATACCCACCGCCCTGTCCGCAGAGACTGTCGGCGACTTTTCCCTTATTAAGCTTATTCAGACTTTTAGCAATCCTCACACCCTCACACCCATGCCTTTTACTGTCCATCATCCTCACCTCACCACTTCCGGACCTCTTTCCCATCCCATCATCGTTCTTGTCAACGCCCTTCTTACCCAGAAGCGTGTCATTTTCATTGGCCACAATCTGCCCTCCTCTGATGTTGCCGAGGCTGTCCTGGCAGCATGCGCCTTGGCATCTGGTGGCCTGCTCCGGGGCTTCACCCGCCATGCCTTCCCTTATACCGATCTGACCAAAATTGACGATCTGCTCAAGGTTCCTGGCTTTATTGCCGGTGTCACCAACCCCACTTTCACCCACAAGTCGGAATGGTGGGACCTGCTTTGCGACCTGTCTACCGGTCGCATGAAGATTAGTCCCAAGATAGAGCAGGCCCCGCTCACAGAGGGTGTCCTGTTCTTTCAGCAAGCCGGAGCCATGCCCGGCTCTCACATCCAGACGGGCGCCATTTCCGGTACTGGCAATTCGCTCGCTGCGGGCATGGGCGGCGTCTCCTATCCTGTTGCGCCTTCGGCTGTTGGCGATCCAACCATGGACGTTGCATTCATGGCAAGCGTGCTTTCGGCCATTAACGAAAGGAGAGGGGAGGGCGCTGTCCGCGCAAAGTTCCGCCTCTGGATCACAAAGTTCATCCGCCTAGCGGCCGCTTTCGAGGAGATGGTTTATGGAGCCTCTGCCCTGAGCATCCACTACCCGAGCCCGACCTCACCGACTGCGGATTTGTACTCTCCCACCACGCCGCTCGAATCGCCGATGCTGGATCCTGCCGTGACGGGTCACGGTTACGTATGGCCTTCCAACGATGCCAAGATACGAGAGCTTGCCGCCAACGCAACCCGTATCGAAGGATGGACCAAGACCCGCTCGTACTACAACTTTGTGCAAGACTTTGCCGTCCTCTACACCTTGAGACCCATTCAGGATCTCGATCTGCAGCACCTTCATGACAAACTGACAAAGCTACGCCTCGGAGCGGACACGAGTGCCGCCATCTACATTGCCGTCTGCAGTCGCATACAGACTTATGAGCAGGTCAATCAGTTGCTTGGCGTTGTTGTCAACACATCCTTGTCGTCAGGAGCCTCGACTGGACCCGGCGGTGCGAGCGGCGGCGGACTGTTCTATCTCGCACTCGGCCTCTTCCACCCCAAGCTTGAGGTGAGAGAGATGGTTGCCACGCTACTCGGTAAGATTCGAGCTCATGAAGCCGGACGGCATTTCTGGAACCAGCTCGGACGCTTTGAAAAGACCGCGTGGGAACGGGTCGTTGTTGCAAAGCAGGAGAGAGAATACGTGTAATTTACGGCTATTGTTTCAAGATACTACTGCGACGACATTCTTCTACATATCTAGACATGGTCAATCAATCTAATGCCTCTGGGCCTTGATGTAGCCTGAGCGATGCTATGTGTCACGCCCTCTCTTCGAGCTCTCGGTTCCTTCTGGGACTTCAGCCAAGCGGTTCGAAACCATGTGCAGGCCATGGCCATACCATAGTCGGGTAATGATACTGGTTGGCGTGAGTGGCGCGCAAGACCACTGTATAGTGCCCTTGCCGAATCTGCTCGACCGTGGAGGCGTTGGGCACAGGCCGCATGAATGTAAAGTGGTGACCGACACTTGTACTGCATGGCTTTGTGTAGCATAGTGCTTTGACTCTCTTCGTCCGAGTAGAGCAGAGATGCCAGTCAAAATCACCTCACATGTGTGCCCAAGCTGCCGGCTGGAAGTGGCGACTTCGCAAGTCAACCGCAGAGCCATCTTTAAGCGCGGTGACCAGTGCAGGAAGTATCTTCTCGAGACTATGGCTGCACCGCACACCATGCCTCCCCGTGTCAAAGGGCGGGAAATCCACAAAGAACTGCTCCTCGCCTCTCACACCACCCAGATTGACAATGCCGACCGGTTTCCCCGACTCTTTCGCACGCTTGATCAATCTCCAGGCTGAGTAAGTGGCCAGCGAAGAGCCGAGCACCAGCACTCTGTCGGCCTCATCAATGGCCTTCTCGGCAGCCGTTTTCACAGGCCCCGGGATACTCTCTCCGAACATGATGACGGCGGGCTTCAGAACGCCAGCCGTCGATCTCGGACTCCATGCGCCATCCGAGTCCGTCTCAACCATCTTTCTCTGCCCATCTTCTCCCACCGGTGGATCAGACAGACATGTCGGACAGGGCGGATATCTAAATGTGCCGTATTCGACGCCGGGTATGTAGACGTCGCCATCCGGGTTCGTCTTGAGTCCTCTTCTTCGTCGCTCGTCTGGGTTCTCCGTCGTCAGCGCTCCCGATTCTAGCATTTCGGCGAGGAAGGCAGCCCAGGCCGGATTCAGCGTCGCCAGGTCAGTCTGGAACTTTTGGCGGTCATACTCGCGACGGCAGGTCAAGCAGACGGCGCTGCGGAGATAACCGTGCAGCTCGAGCGTGGGCATGGACGGGTGGGCTCTGGGATGGAAGGAATCTACGTCTGCACGGGGGCCATGGCTGTCAGTGACGGGTTGTGGTGAGAAAACCGAGCTTTTGCATCGATATACATAAGCCGAGGATGTGAGGTGAGGCGTGCGTACTTTGCGTGATTACGCTTGATAGATGTCCCATTCGACCCAGCTCGGCCACGGCATCATGTGCGGGATTCGGCTTGGATTTGCTCAGGTTGGTCCATCCCAGGAAAGATCTGGCCCAATATCTCTTCCTCGCCTCATGGCTGGCAACGAACTCGTGGAAATAGATTGGCCGGTATGTTTTGTTCAGTGTATATGTTCCTTTCGTGCCCCGGTAATCTGCTAGCCCAGAGGCAACAGAAATGCCTGCGCCGGTAAGCAGAACGGTTGACGCATTGGGAGTGCGTGACTTGGGTGATAGAAAGTCGGAGAGGGCGGCGATGGCTCCTGATAGTGTTGAGGCTGACGATGGTAAGATCTTCGGATCTGGCAACGGTGCAGTATACGGTATTCGCATCAATGGCATCTTAAAGACTCTCTCTCTCTTTGCTACCTTGTTCCTTGAGTGTGCATCGCAAGCAGGAGGACTCTCCCAGTTGGAGGCGGGACATATATTATGTCGTGACGTCATGGTACAGATCTAATTAAGGTGAATAATAAGCTAAGGTTAGATCTGACACTGACAGATCTAGATACAGGAGTAGTAAGCAGATTGATGATGTTCATCTCTTGCTAATGAGCTGATCCCTGCATATGTCGGAGACTCGAGGTTGTATATATACTGAACATGATATCAGCCAAATCTTTCAATGGAAGCCGAACGTAGATATTCACCAAGAAGAAATTACTTGAATACAACGCGTGACAAACATTGTATTTGATGCAATTCATGAGTTCATCAACAGTGCTATGGCGCCTGGAAGTAGCCGTTTCCGGTTAGGATGTCGAGCTCTTTCCTCCTGTGATGATGAAGGAAGGAGTCACTAGACAATATCTCCTGCTTGTGGACAGGGTCGCCCACTCAATCGCTTGTTCACATGACTCTACACTTTCCTCGCAACAGCTCTAAGCCTGACATAGCCAATCCATTGACTGCAATCCTCCTCTCGAGTGACAATAGTCTCCAAGATGTTACTGGCTTGCTCGACAATTTTCTGCCTTTCGTCCTCACCGACAATCGCAAGCATCTCCGCCCCCATCAGCTTGATCCACCCTTCCAATCCACCACTGCCATCCGTCGACCTGGGGGTAAGCTTCGTAGGTCTATACTCGGACTCGACTTTTAAAACCTCGAATCCGGTATCCAACAATGTATTGCTCAACCAGGTCTCGCTCGGAAAGAACCAAGGGCAGGAACCCCTAGCCTCTTCCACAGACACACCACTGTTCACAAGAGCAGATAAGATAGCAGCGTGCACCTCTGCAACATTACCCTTGCCCCCAAACTCGCAGACAAAAAGACCTCCTGGCTTTAGCGCAGCATTGATGTCCTGGAAAACCTTCATTCGCGTTCCCGACTCTCGCAAGATCCAGTGGAGTGCCGCATTGCTAAAGACCTTGTCCCATTGACCAGTGACTGCCTCGACACATGAACTCAGCTGCGTGCAATCGTGTAACTGAAAAGCACAATTAGGCGCTGCGTGGTTCGCTTGCGCCGATTTGATGAAGTTGGGAGAGGCATCGAGGCCAAGAACGTGACCATCCGGAGCAGACGCTGCGATTTGAGCAGTCAGGGACCCATCGCCACAACCGATATCGAGGATCTGATCGCCGGGTGATGCGTCAAGATAGGACACGACTTTTATAGTGAGTTTAGGCACGAACGATGCGGCTGCTGCATAAGCCTGTCTGGTGTCAATTTTGGGGACGAGCTGATAAATGACGCCAGGGTCGGTTGAGGTGACGGAAAATCAAATGAGTCAAGTTTAACACAAAGAGTGGTAGTTTCACAAGGTCCTCATCATCGAATGTAACCCCCAAGATGGACGTGCTCGAATCGTTGCGTGAATGGTCAAAGCAAGAAACACAGTAGAAAGGACCAGGTACATGCCTCTGTGGACCACTTATCGTCTTTATTCCCCATTGTTTCTGGCAAGATACTGCTTGGGCGAGAACCTGAGGGACTGGCAATGTACATACCTAGTTACTAACCGTGAAGTGTGGTCATGGTGGGTTGTCTATGTACTTACTGCATGAGCGGCATCGGACAATCAAGCTCCGCAATCGGCATGCATCATGTGTGTCGTGATTGGCTGCATCATACCACCGAGATGGTTGATATCGTCCTACCATACTAGATATCTTTCTGCGCCCTTTGTCTTTTCATAATCTCGGCAAGTGGCAAATCGTCCTCATCATAGAATTCGACGTCCTCCTCGACCCCGAAATCGGCCAGTCTTTCGCCCTCGGAATTACGCCAACCCTCTTCCCCCTCCTCGGGGCCCAGTCCAGGAGGGGAGTGATCGCTCTCTCCTTCACAATCCGAGTCACTGTTTTCAGCATAAACACCGATCGCTTCATCATTGCCTTGTTGGCCATAGTCATTGTAGCGAAGATGAAATCGCTGTCTTCGCTGAATTCCAGCGTCCGAATGGGAATACCTCTGACGAAGCATGTCCACTTCTTGTCGCTTGCGAAAGTCCTCGGGGTTCATGGACTGTATATACGCGGAAGATGAATCGACGGGCTTCGTGAAGCGAAACAGCCGATCTGGGTCAGGTGGAGGCCACGAGGTTCCAATATCTGGTAGACACGTTAGATATTGATCATTTGTTTTCGTAGACAATAGACTTGTACATACCTTCGATATCGTTTTCCGGGAATCGAAGCCCACTTTCCACAGTGGGAGTGGCGGCGAATGGCCAAAGCCATGTGTGTATGTGGCCGCCCATGCCTTGAACCACATTTGTATATATGTCAATATCATAGGGAAACTCTTGTTTCAAAATTCGAATCTTGGATCCGTTAGGGCCATCAAGATAACCCCCGAGGACTCGTGCCCTGCGGGCAAGTGTTTCGTGGCGCTCGATTTCCCAGCCTTCAATTGTGGTGGTATTAGCTCCAAGACACCACAAGGTACGAATGAGGAGAATGGACATGACGAAGAGTAAGAGACTGTTGACAGCCACTAATACTAGCAGATGCAGAAGCTGAAAGGTATTTGGTCCCATATACTGTAGCATATCTCAGCAATATTGGAAAACCAAAAGCTGCATAGATGGCCACAACAGGGATGACTTACGCTAGGAAGATGCCGTTTATCCCAAAGAACTTGTATTCTAAGTACAAGGAAATACTCAAGGTAGGTCATGGAAGTGACACCGTAAAATAGGAAGCGGACGAAATGAGGAAACGTTCTATGAGCGACACAATTTGCTGCCCAGATTCAACACAACAACGTTTTCAAGATAGAGGCTTGAGTACTCACCTGTCCAAGGGCTATGTCAAGGTGCGTCAGATACGAAGCCATGTAGAGCCAGAAACACCTTATGTAGAGACGTACCAATGATGATCCATCTTCAAGATGCACCTACGTATATATTAGGCTACTGTAACAGACATCGCCTATACACATGAGCCCTGGCTCTGAATGATACCTTTTACACGTCTTGCAGTGATGTGCCCTGGGCGGCTTTACAGCATCACACTTCCGACACCAGCGCTGTCTCTGCTGTATTTCTTCCTTCGCGACAGAATTGACTTCACCGTCTGTAAGCAGTGGATTCCATCCTAAAGGAGCTTTCCCGGGATCTGTGAAAACGACACGGTAGTAGCAGATGAAGTTCGCTAAGATGAGTAGATTGAATCGCAGATACTGTCCCGTGCTCAGAGGCTGTGGTTCGACATAGAGGAACAACAGCTGTGAAGGATAGGCCAGGAAGCACATCATAGCAGAAACAGCCGGGACCGCGCATTTCCGCAAAGAGTCTACCAGACTCATGTCTGCTTGACGAGTGCGCCGCGAGATGGTCGTCTCGAAGCTTCCCAGTGCTCCAACCGTCAAATGGACTGAAAGGAACCGAAGGTAATTGTGTAATAAGGTGATATTGCGCGGCAGACAGGCGCTTAAGCGGCTTGCAAGGCCAGAGAATACAAGTCACGTGGATATTTACAGGGACAAAACTCCGAGGTCAAGCTTGAAACTCAGGTAGCTTTGAGATATTGGCCTTACAAGATTTCGATCGTGATTGGTTCGTCTATCAGCTATGAAAAACATGTTTCTAGATGGTCTGATTCCTAGCTAGATACCGTATTGGGACCAAGACTGCTTCCTACCGGAATACCGAGTACAACTGGTATAGTAGTACGTACTCGTACTCGTAGAGCATCGGTCAATCCTCGTACAGTATCACTAACCTAGTTGGGCGCTTAGTGGCTGTCGGTGCGACCGGGTCAGATCTGCACTAATGCGTTTAGAATGCGTCGGGTGTTATGGAAGTCGAGCAAACACATCCTCAGAAACAGTGACAAGCATTTAGACGCCACGGGATCGGGCGCTATTGCCGTGCAGATGCAGAACATGCGCGGTCCCTTTTGGGATTGCTCCAGGTAGATAGGGGCATTATTGCGCTGCCAAATCAATAATTTCTCCCAACTTGAGCAGGCCTACGGGCTACAGCATTCCGCGGATATTCGTTAAGGTTCAGTCTGACGTATACCTGAGGCCGATAGATCAAAGTCTAGATTACTGGATTCGTTAGGCGCAAGAGTCGAAGCATTGGCTTGACAACGTTTCGACTTCAACATTATTGAAGACTGCGAAATTGGCCATTTTTCATCACTCAGTCCTGCCAGCGCGGGAGCTGCTAATTCCGCATCAATCCGCCAGAGAAACAAATTACCATTGATCCTCCGTACTGTCTCGGACATTGGAATTCGAACCCTTGGGTGGCCGAGCAGTATTTTGATTGGCCTTTGTTAGGAACCGTCGCAAGATCTGGCTGAAAAGAGATATTATTATGCCCCACGAATGAGCGTACGTCGCACTGAGGTCCAAGGCATGGATACGGATCGTGTAGAGAGAGAAAGAGAAAGAGAAAGAGAAAGAGAAAGAAGCGCCATGTCTGGTCTTGAGATCGATACGACCACGCCTGGCCCAAGGACATCACTCAAACTTGAAGACATGAGCAATGGCGGCTACTTCGATCTGCAAAATGCCCGCGATGAGGGCTCTGACCACTCCCCTACCACTCCCTTATCCATCAGGCTGCCTCCCGCTCCTGGCATCACCGAGATGGCCTTCACTGCGCTACAATATTTGCCAATGCCTGTGCTTGTCCTCTCCAACCAAAAGACCATTGTGCTTGCCAATGAAGCCATGGGTAGGCTACTCGGGGTAGACCTTCATCAGAATGCGACCGAAGACAGCGAAGCTGGAATGCTGCAAAGGCTAGACAGCCGAGATATACTTAGCGCCACCGATATTCTCTACGGCGTCTCCATGGCCTCGCTTGGAATGGATGTATTGCAGAATGCTTCCCCAGTTTGGATCTCTTGGGATGATTTCTTACAAAGTATAAAAGACGACGCCATGACGGCGTTCGAGGCCGAGCAGTCTACCAACAATGGAGGTGATTTGACACCAACTGCCGATAACATTGCGGGCGCAGATACTCCTCCAAAACCGGCCCCTCTGACTCGGGCCAATCTTGCTCGCACTACCGTTCACGATGTTGCAGTTGATATAGTCTTCTCTACTCATCGCCAGCCCCGGACCGGTCTTCCGATGAAATCAAAGGCGCACGAGATTACCGGCCACATCCAGTCAACCGTCATAATCTCTGTCTGGACCGTTGATGATGCCCAATATTACACTTTGACCTTCACTTCTGCTACTGAAGCCCAATCGTCCCTGGCCCGTACAAACCATCGGACTGTGGCAAGGACTCAAACCAACTATACCTCGGGTTTAGGCTCCGGCTCAAGCTCGAGTTCCAGCGGCCGCCGTACTAATCGTTCCAGCACGACAGCCAGTCCGGCCGTATATCCTCCAGCTCTTCTACCGAATGGCCCCCCTGCTGCCATCACTGCTACTACTGCTGAGCCGAGCTTGTTCAGCAAATCGAATCGGCTGAAAGACGCACTTTTGAATTCGCTCAACGACCCTGCCTTTGCCATGTGGAAAGATGAGTCTTTTGGCATTCCGAACAAGGCCGCTATAAGAATGGTTACTCCTGACGATGATGATGAACCCACAGGTGTCATGGATCAAAGAGATTTTCTGGCCGCCTACGTTCTGTGGAAAGGTGATTTTTCAGCAAAGCTACCCATCGAAGAGTTCCCAATTATGTATTTGATGACGAAGCAGCAAAGGTATAAAGGCCGCCGTGTTGGCATGTACCATCCGACAACTGGTGCAAAGGTGCTGTATGACGTGGACGGCGAAGTAATACTAGATGAGCGGACTGGTGAATTTCTCGGCGGACTCGTCATTTTCCATGACGTGACCGAGTATGCCAATACCATCACTGCTCAGCAGGTACAGAACGAACGCCAATTCGAGAGCATAACGAACATGATTCCTCAAATGATTTGGACCACCAGTCCCACTGGCCAACATGACTACTACTCTCAACGTTGGTACGAGTACACAGGCCTGAGTGTCGAGGAGAGTCTAGGCCTGGGCTGGCTGAATCCATTCCATCCTGACGACATGACTCTAACGAAAGAGAGGTGAGTAAATTGCTCTTGGTCGACGCGGAAGGGGAATTTCTCGTAAACTTTTAGAGATCTTCCTTGGCTCGCTTCTAGAAAGATTTGCATCAATGACTCAATTCACTGACACCATCTGCAGATGGCAGCACAGCCTCGAGACCGGAGAAGACTACCGCACCGAGTATAGATGCCAGTCAAAGAGTGGGGAATGGAGGTGGATGCTTGGAAGTGCATTGCCAATGAGGGATTCTGACGGTACAATCGTCAAGTGGTTTGGCTCCTGCACAGATATCCATGAGCAAGTTCTGGCCCGCGAAGCTGCCAAGCAAACCAGACTCCAACTACTAAGGGTGGTGGAAATGGCTAAAATCACGCTCTTCACCGTGGATTTACAACATAACCTATCCATGTTGGAGGGGACTTTACTATCGATGCGCTCGACGGAGAGATGTGCCAATGGGTCACGGGAAAGTCTCATAGGAACGAACATCTACGAGTTGCTCAAAGGACATGAATTACCGGACGGAAAACGATACGAAGATTATATCAATGGAATCATATCCGGTAGATTGACGGATGAGACGGTCGAAGTACACGTTCAAGAAAGCAATCGTTGGTTCAGAACGCGGTTCATACCATTACATCGACAAGAACGAAACGGCGGTGTTGAGGGCGAACTCCTCATCGACGGAGTCATCGCTGTGAGTATGGATGTCACAGAGCTGAGGAAGAGAGAGGAGCAACTACGGGAAAGGGATCGAGAGAACGGACGTCTTTTGGCACAAAGTGAAGCAGCTAAAGAGGCGAGCAAGATGAAGAGCCAATTCTTAGCAAATGTGAGTCTTCATGCCTTGGCTTGTTGGAACAACTACTGACAGAATTGCAGATGTCGCACGAAATCCGCACGGTAAGTTGAGTCCACTCTACTAGTTTTGTGACGATGCAAGTATCAGTTCCATCCAAGCTCTTTTGCTAATATCTCATGTTCCAGCCCATCGCGGGTGTCATCGGAATGGCGGAGCTGCTCCTCGACGATACTGAAGAAACCTTGACAGAAGATCAGCGAGAATGCGCCGAGAATCTGCAGCGCTCTGCTAATGGCTTGCTGACTGTAATCAACGACATTCTCGACTTTTCAAAGGTTGAGAGCGGACGACTAGACATCGAAGAGGTCCAATTTGATCTGAATATTGTGGTCCGGGATGTCAATAAGATGCTCAGCTTCGCTGCTGAGCGAAAAGGCCTGATGTATCTTGACGAAACTCGCGAACTCGAACGGCTGAAGGTCATGGGTGATCCGGGACGACTCCGACAAATTCTCACGAATGTTCTTACAAATTCCATCAAGTTCACATCAGAGGGTTCCGTTACAATGCAGGTCAAAATTCGGGAAGAAACAGCGGATACCGTGACAGTAGAGTTCACTGTTCAGGACACTGGAATAGGCATTGAGGAGGAGGTACGGAAGAGGCTATTCCGACCCTTTTCACAAGCCGACTCAAGCACCGCACGACGCTTTGGAGGAACCGGGCTTGGTCTAACTATCAGCAAAAACGTGAGCAAGTCAATGAATCTTTGTTAAAGTCGTCCACTAATCAAGTACGCAGCTTGTCGAACTCATGCATGGCGAGATCTCGCTCGAATCCTCCTTAGGTGTTGGCACCAAAGCCATGTTCTGGATTCCTTTTAACAAGGCGCCTTATAGTTCCGGAGACTCGCCATTAATAGACATGGGACCTATTCCACTTCGCCTCCAGTCGGAGCTTTCGGTATCGGAGTTCAGTGGTCCCCAAACGCCTGGCTCGCCTGGCATACATGGATTCACAAGGACGTCTTCTGACTCCCGACAAGGATCGTTACCTCTTATCGACAACTCATGTGAGCTTTCTGATGAGGACCGGCACAAAACGCATGTTTTGATTGTGGAAGGTAGGTACCTCCATGGCTTGGTAGACAAACGCATTGCTAATACATCTACCAGACAATCCAATCAATCAACAGATCGCGATCAAGACCATCAAGAAGCTTCGATTTTCAGTGAATGCGGTATGGAATGGACAGGAAGCCTTAGACTACCTCATGCAGCCAGAGAGCCCGAGCCATCCGAGGCCCGATGTTATCCTGATGGATGTCCAGATGCCGGTCATGGATGGATACAAAGCCACACACACAATACGTCACAAAGCTCCCTTTGCTAGTGATGAGCAGATTCAAAATACACCGATCGTGGCAATGACTGCAAGTGCGATACAAGGCGACCGCGAAAAATGCGAGAGCGCTGGCATGAACGACTACCTGGCTAAGCCGGTCAAGGGCAAGATACTTGAGCAGATGCTGGTCAAGTGGGCACACGCAAGGCGCAAGGGTTTAATACAGCTTAATGCTGCCGTGACACCAGCTTTGGTGCAAACATTGCGGGCTCACACAAGGACGGACACCGATGCCTTCCAGAATCAGGTACAGGGGCCTTCAAGGCTTCTACCGTCCCCTGCTATCATTGAAGAAATCCCAGCAAGTCCGGACAAACTTGCATCAAAACTGGATCAGCTTGACTTCGTCAACCATTCGGCTCTTGCACGCTCATCAGAAACCGCCGAAAGTCGGGCAATGCGGCATCTGCGAAACGAGGAGAAGGCCATGCAATTACGAGACGAACAACTAATTGCCAGCGGCAACGACCCCAAGGACTATTCAAATCGAGTAGGCGGTGATGAAGAATTGGGTCCCACTCGACCCAGCGAGCAGAAACTCACTCACGAGAACATCAAGAAACTAACCGACGACAAGCAAGCCGAGTTGGGCCGCAATATAGGCAGTAATGACGAGGGAACGTCGAGCTTGGCTGTGGTGCTGGACGAGGCTAGTCTAGGACCGGAAAATGCCAATGCCAGACCATTACTGGGACAGAGGGTCAAGTCCGAAAGCGAGGCGACAATAGTGCTGCGCGAGCGGTAATAATTTAGAATATTTCATTTCGATTATCGTTAGGGACCACACGAGCAGAGGCGTTGAGGCAAACCGAATGAATTGGTCAGACGGAAGGGGCTCTCTCGGAATTGACAGATGGATATGGCTCCATTTCACACTCTTCCTATCTAATTTTCGTTATTGTATGAGGCCATAGGAATTCATCTAATTTGGATCACAGGATCACGGGATCAGGGAGTGGGTATGGGCGCGACAAGGGCTGCAATGGTTGAATGAGATGCGGTGCTTCTGCCGAGTCGTCGATACTGACTTTTGAGTCTGGTAGTCATCCATCTCAACAATGTGCTGATAAGATTGTCAATTTTGGTATCTTGAAAGAGAATTACATGTGTCATCTGGTTTCGGTGTCATTCAATGGGTCTGTGTCATGTATCGAGCGTGTCTCTGCTGTTTCAGTGTGAGACAATTGGACAAAGCTTCCCGGCACTTGAGAACTTAGTCAAGACCCATCCGGCAAAAGGCGGTCTTTGCTCGGCTGGTGGCACATGTCGTCTGCCCCCATGGTTGGTAACTTGGTAACCCCTGAAGGATGGAAAAGCTTTAAGATTGCTGACGGAGATTTGAAGCCTGGAGAAGCCTCCGTAGCTACTCACCTCCATACAGTGCAAGCTCGTGTCGTGGTATGATTGCAGGGGAAGTCAGAAAACCAAGCGTTGCACCTTTGGACAAGCTACTTTTACGGAGTCCGTTACCCTAGTCACTATGTCATCGTTCCTGCCATACATCTCTCAATGCGAGGCCCGGTACTCCAACTTGAGGTATTTTTCACGATACGAGCAAGGTCTAACTGTCGAAGGGTTCAAGGTCCTCTTCGCGAGCACCGGTTGTCCGTCGGTATGCCGCTTTGGTTCCATTCGAGCAAGCGTTCGGCGCAGATGATCCTGGTGGTCAAAACGCTCAAACTAAGTGTGGCTTCGGGTCAAGTGATCGGCATCCGGCACAAGGCTAATTGTCCCTTGTCATATGAATCATGCTGAGTTTAACTCTTTTCTCGGGATTCTGGTGGCCAACCACCGCAATGGCGTCCAGTGATGATAAGGAGGTTTGTTTAGCCTGGAGGTGCACTGTTCAGCACTGGTCGAATCCAGCGCGCTAGTCGCATTCCTGTCAACCTGGAAAAGACTCGGGGAGAGGGGGTTAATAAGATTATTGACAGGAGACGCCGATTGCGTGCGAGTGCTCACCTCAGCTAGCGTGATTTTGTGAAACAGCCATGAAGAAACAGCAGCGATGCTGGGTAAATCAAAAGGCCAATCAGATAAGTGTCCGGGAATTAGGACGCATTATTGCGAATAAGCTCCACAATACTAGCTTACAATGGCAAAATCTCCACCCTTGACCGTCGAAGCGTCACGCTGTCACGCACCCATCGACCGCCAAACGCCATGTCCGAGCTGGTCGTCAATTTAAGCGGTGTGAATTTCCATGCATTAATGCTTGTCGAGGAAGGTATACCGAAAATTGCCCATAAGAATCTGATAGTGCTGAACGTGGAACTTGCTTTTCCCCGCGCGCCACGAGGGGTCGAGCGATTTCCCGTATCCAATGCTGATTGGTGTGGAACCATCTGTATGTTGTAGGAGAGCATAAAATGATTTGTATACGAGTACTGTGACTGCAGAATTTCCCGTTGTTGCTGCTGGGCTGCACTTGAGTTGTAGTGTATTATCTCCAACGGGCACACAGACGTCAAGGGCTGCTCACTCAGCCACCCCTGCATGTGTGTAGCTTAAGCATAATAAGCCGACCGGAAGGCTAAATGCGCCAACGAGCTAAATAGGTCTGCGAGTCAGGACGGTTCATCTGCGAGTGAGACATGCATTCAGCGTGTTTGCAGCACAGGTTGGAGTGCGGGCGAAATCCCGAAATCGCGCCTTCCCTAGAAAGCGCTTTGAAGCTCCATTTCTAAAGCGTCGTGGCGCTGTCAAGTCGGCGAGATATGAAATAGAGCACCAGGGGAATGAGAGCACAGTCGGATCGTCATGTCTTGTCCGTAATAAACACACAGACGACAGTGATGGATGGCTGCCAGCATTGGTCGCGCTACGGCCAAGCAGCTGGTCCACAGACGGAGTGGGTTGGTCCGTACCAGAATCAGATAGACTACGTGCTGTGGACGACGGCCGATAAACAGAAATGACGTCAAGCATGACAGCGAGTCTTCCATCTCCGCAATGGAACCCTGCGTGGTCCAAAAGCCACGAAACCCAAGTATTCCAGCGGCCTTTCGTCATAATGGCATGCCCATGGCAGTATTTGAGTCCGCGATCGTCCTCTGATGAAACGAGCTCCATTTTTCCCCAATCCCAAATCTGGAAAAGAGTCGTCGACAGAGCCCCGGACCCCCCACCAATAGTGAGAACCTTTTGCCCGACATTCAGTCGAGCCGCTCTGCACCCCTCCGCAGGATTAAGCTTCGTTTGGCTGACCGTCTACGGCCTGTCCGTGCTGGACCCCAATCCCATCTGAACGCGACACCTGAAAGTTATTCCCCATCGTGGAGGAAACGAAAGTCATAAGCATTGCTGATCCCTTCAAAACACGCTGATCGGCCCTCTCCACGTTCCTCTCTGCAACACTCCTTTTGACACGCGCGCCTCGAACCTCGTACTGCACACATCCCTACCTCTTTAAACCTTGCCATATACCAACCTCACACACAATGGCCATGGCAGTCGACAGCCGTCAACAGATGGCAGGCCTATCCTACGAACAGATGCGCTACCCTCAACCTCCTCACTTCACCAATCCTTGGGTATCTGGCGCCACTTCTGGCCAGCTCTATCCTACGTCCATGCCCCAAACTTCGATCGTCAGTGACCCTGGCGCCCATCACCTCGTGGGACGACCGCCCAGTGTTACGGTGCCCTACCACACGGGTGCTATCCAAGCACCAACTCTGGCATCAGGTATTGACTCGTTGGACGACTTCTACACGCAAATCCGCTTACCAGAGCAAGATGGGCTCAGTGCTCCCCGTCCTTACGGAACAGCGTATACCACGCCGTCGTCAGGTCCTGCCTACGCACCCACTTCCGCGCCTCAATACACGGCAGACTTCTCGCATAGCAGAAGCTCGTATCCCTATCAAGACCGGCGCTCTTCGCACCCGTCAGTAGCCTCTAATGCCTTCTTCGGAAACCCCGTGCAAATGTCCAAGCACCGCCAGAGCTCATTGATTGACATCAACAGGCTGAACACTTCTACTGAGGCAGAGCGCAACAGCTTTAGCGACGCCCTCGACGCCAGCCGTGGCATGGTCGCCATGAGCCAGGATATCACGCCCAGAAACATCTACGGCAACCAAGGCTCCAGCCGCAGCTCTTCAGATTCCTATGGCTTTCCCTCGACCCACTCCGCCCACTCTTCCATCTCTTCCGCCAGCACATATCCATCTTCCTACTACGGCTCTGTCAGCGAGGCCTCTTATGGAGACTACAGCTCAGCGAGCGAGTCTGTTGACATGCCGTCGCGCACCCTACCTAGACCGACAGGCTTACCTGGTGGAGCCCTTCCCCCCGCCCCGCAATCCATGATGGGACAATTCAGTTCGAAGGTGTCCTCGAGCTCGCAGAAGAAGCACAAGTGCAAGATTTGTGACAAGCGTTTCACCCGCCCCAGCTCGCTTCAGACGCACATGTACAGCCACACCGGTGAAAAGCGTACGTGTCTGTATTGATCATGTATAGAGACAAAGGTACTAATGTGCTTATAGCCTTTGCTTGCGATGTAGAAGGCTGCGGTCGCCATTTCTCGGTCGTGTCCAATCTTCGACGCCACCGAAAAGTTCACAAGGGAGAGGCCGATTCGCAGGCATCTCCCGATGATGAATGAATAGAGCAACTTCATCCACCTGCACATACGGACGATGTGCTCCCAAGAGCAAGACGCACCGGTGGTCATGTGATCACATTGTATTATTACCTTACATATCTTGCCTGGTACGCGCGGACTTGTACTAATGTTTCATGGGCTTGCTTGGCCCGGAGGATGGAGGCAAATGGAATACCAGTGGCGTTTTGTCTCGCCCGAGGAGGGACTAATATCTTTCATACGGTCGCTACGCTTCAACCTTGATACCCATGGTTTTTATGTTGGATTTTCATTGGAGTTAGAGAAAATAGGCGCATAAGGGTCAGAGTCTAAATAGCATGTTTCAATCATATCTGCAGCTTATGCAGCCAAAATCACAAGTTATGTGCCTCAATATGCAATTTAAAGTCCACCCCTTCTTTTAGACTATTGGTATCTGGACAACCATGCCCAAGATGCAGCTCGAATGCTTCTAATGCCGCTGGTAGTAGTGGCATTGCGCTCCACACTCGCCTTCCGTGTTGGGACCCTCCTTATCCACTGGCACCACCTACGTGTCCGCGTTGGTCTAACTTGGGTCTGATTCTCAACGCCTTGGTCCTATTCGATAACCAAAATGAAAAATGAGTTCCACATTCTATTGCCAAGCGACAACGGCTTGCTTTAGCTTCGGTCTACTGTGGGTCTTCTTGCGGGGACATCCAAGGGGACATAGCCGGCATCGTACGCGTGTCGCCCAAGCACCCAATAGCGACTCGCATTGCTCGGATTGGTCCACTTCCGCGAGGTCGGGTCGTTTGGACAAGCTCACGTATGACGCTTTTAGCCTTCTATCGATGTTACCCTGGTTTTTTACTCATGTAACCCACGGGCAGCCACATTTTAAAACAGTTGCCGAGGTTTGTCGGGGCCAACTCGCTACACATTATCCTTGTCAAATGGATGTTTCCACGGTCCAGCATGGCACCAGCGACGGGAGGCGTACTATTCGGAGCGAGCAAACTGAAAGGTAGTGTGCTTCAAACATGTGGAAAAGGTGCAGCAGCGCGAGGTCAACACGCAAAAGTAAGACCGAAGCGAGCAGAGCTTCGGAACTATCTTGTCTCGCAGAGCCAAGAATATGTGATGGCATCCTAACAAGCGCTATGTTGAGTACACCTGCAGGTATCATCGCAACAGTGCTAGAGTACGGACGCACAGGCCATGCCGGCACACTTTGCACTCACAAGAAACAAGAACGCAGAACCAGTCACGCTCAACAAAGCTTTTGTACAGCAACTATAAACAATTATCTATTGCACTGTCGGCTCGATGAGAAAGCTGTGCTGATCGATACCCGTCATGGGACTGCGCCAAGCATCATCGAATCTGATACTCGGAGACGCTTCTTTGGTCGAAGTGCTGCATGCCATCAAAGGCAATTCTAGTGGTGCACTTTCCGCACAAGTCCGAGGATAGATGCATAAGTTCCGTATAGCTGCATGTGTCTCCTTCTTTAAGTTTCTATGCATACGAGGATCCCGAAACGTCCTGACTGGGGTGATCTGCTTCCCGCCTGCGCAGCTCGATCTCGCGTATCTTGCTGATCTGGAGTTGACATGCACTACCTTACCTTAATTGCTGTGCTCGTTCTAAAGTACTCGTACACTTTCCTAAATGGGCACGCAACGTGCCATGGACCCGCAACCTGCCATGAAATCAAGATTTCTTCGCTGCTACGACTTTGAACGTGTACATCAATGCTTGGGCCCGTATGGTCTTGTGCTGTCTTTCTACATACTTTGTCGCATGATCATTCTCGCTGTTCGAGCAGTAAGTTTATCCGTGCGTTGCAATCCGACTGAGATGTTTCCGCGCATTCTTCCGTAGCTTTAGAAGTATTCCAGGCCTGCGTATTCTACCTCACGATCTGTAGAATACCGCGAGGACACACAACTTTGAGGTGGGCTTGACGACTGTGCGACCTCAGGCTGATGACGTCTTTGATTCTGCGAAATGGCATGCATGTGAATAAGACAGACGGCATCGTACTACAGTATAACCTGCAGGTCTGTTGACCCTATTGATCGCTCTCACGAAAAATAAATCGGTGGAATTATACTCAGCTTGCAATGGCGGTTCATGTGCTGGATGATTACTACCTGGCGATCACGCTATTGATCACGATCGGCTACCAATTATCATTCTTCGCTATAGCCTGGACATTCAAATTCGACAAAGTTACGGACTTTGCAGGAGGCACCAACTTTATCCTTCTGTCAATTATCACACTGGCCTTTTCTGAACACCCAGATGCTCGACAGATAATTGTTTCTCTATTCTTGATGGTATGGGGTGCAAGATTATCTGGCTTCCTCCTTTTCAGGATTCTTAAAACAGGCAAAGATGACAGATTTGATGACAAGCGTGACAAATTCTTCTCTTTCCTTGGGTTTTGGGTTGCGCAGATGATATGGGTACGTTGGAAGAAGCCTCTCACATAAAGCCCGTCTGACGACTGGAATCAGGTCTGGATCGTCAGTCTGCCAGTCACCTTGCTCAACTCCCCAAAGGTACAACAATTTCGACAGCCGGCCCTCAACAAAGCCACTGACATTCTGGCCATCATTGGATATGCAATTGGACTCATCATGGAGAGTTGCAGTGACATCCAGAAGTACCGCTTCAAGAGCTCACACAAAGACCAGCCCAGCGCCACATGCGATGTTGGCTTTTTCAAATGGTCACGCCATCCCAATTACTTTGGCGAGATACTCATCCAATTTTGTAAGCATTAGAACGCTGGACTTGCAGCGCGGTCATGCTGACTTGCTGCAGCTATCTTCATGATGGCGGTGACTCCCGCATCTTATGGCTATGTCCACAACGGTGCTCGTGCTGCCCTGTATGCCAGCATTCTCGGGCCGATACTCTTGACAACTCTCTTAATGTTTGTCTCTGGTCTTAACCTTCAAGAAAGACCCAAGGCCAAGAAGACTTACGAGAAGGGCGAGGGTTGGCACGAGTATTCTATATACCTGCACAACACGAGTATACTCGTCCCTTTCCCTCCGCAGCTGTACAAGAGATTGCCAGTTTTGCTGAAGCGGAGCTTATTCTTGGAATTTCCTATATATGTATTTGATCCGGCAAAGCACGCTGATCACTCGGATGAACAGCAGCAGCGCGCGGCTGAAGAAGGTGGTCACTGATCAAAACTTGTACTACTGTTGCTTGATTATGTATCGATTCAGGCGTGAGCTGAGGCTTGGGAGATTTGACATGAACCAACATATCACCATGTTTGGGACATCTCAGTAAGGTACCTTGGTTGAGGAAGGTCAAACTAAAATAGTAATCATAATTAGATCCGCGCTTGTGTGGAAAGTCAGATTAAGGAATGAAAGTTTAGACAAGCTTTTGCGAATCACTCAGCTTTGATCAAAGAGTAGTGTTCAAGTACTTGTTGCAACTGGCGGCGATGCACTACGAGTACCTAAGGTAAGGTATTGATAAATGATATAAAGCGCCAAGACCCGGTCGGGATCAGCACCCGATCTCTTTCTGACCTTTCCCTTTCACCGCATTGCCCATGATTTCTCACACCATTAATCAAAAATGAACACTAAAGTGGAGTGTCCTTTACCGGAGCTTGCAGATGCATTACAGCCATACATTCTGCCCAGGGACGATGCAGCAAGAATTCGACGTGTAGCTGATCTTGTCTTGCACGAACACCATGAGGGGTCTGAACAAACAATCACACGCTTTACAACTTTGCCCAGTGCGGATGTTGCCAGGTCCATCAAAACAAGGTCTCCAAGTGGTATCCGATCTGCATATGCAAATGCTATAGTTGCACGCCAAAAAGCTCTAGATAGACTCAGCCGCCTTCGCGCTGAACTTGCTGCATTTCAAGAAGATACCAAGAACCACGAGCTAAATCACCCCGAAGCAAATTTGGACGAAACCTTGAGCGTGATATCATCAATACGTTGGGAGCAGCGCCGGCGCAAGTTACGGATTGTCGAGCGCGGCATCAACGAGATAGAGACGCAGCGACACAAGTCACAGCACGCGGATGTAACCAATGTTCTCAACAATGACAAGCATACATTGGCTCCTCCGCCTTCAGATGTAGGAGCCCATGAGACAAGGTTACGACAAAATGTGACTTCCAAGATCACCCAGCTAAAGAAAGCTGTCCTCCAGTCACAGAGCCTAGTCAACACGAAGTGTACCACGTACACCGATGAAGCTTGTTCCGTATTTCCTGATGAAACGGCAGAAAACCCTCATCTGACAGCCTTGACACGAACTCGTGATCATATTATTTCGTGGTTAGAGAACGAGCTTTCTAGGATACCCGAGGACGACGACCTTGCTCGTGATGCGAGCACACCTTCAACCAGTGCTGGAGCTGGCCAGCAAATCATGGAGGAACATGTCCATGCTACGTACAAGCACTACCTTGACCAGCGTAAAGCCCTTGTCGATGTTGTTGCCGCGATGGAAGGTCCGAAAGTGGAGATGCTGGAAACGGACCATGGACACGGCGATGTTGCAGCACTCAAATCATCACGGCTGCAGCAAAAGACTGCTTGCTTGGCCGCAGATGTTCTGCCATACGCCGAGGAGCTCAGTTCAATCGTTGAAGGTGAGGCAGCTCTGATGCAGGACTCCACATTCGTGCGGCAGCAGCTAGCATGGTCACTGGAGAGGACACGACAACTACTGCACCGACTTGCAGATGAGAGTCATCTTGTGGCACCGGGTGTGACGGATACCAGGGCGTGGGCACGGGCTAGCAAGGAAGCCCGGGCGGATGATACGGAAATGATACATTCACGGTTGATTGTGGGGGAGAATAGTCTCCGTGGAGCACACGAAGCTGCGTGATGGCATTTTGACGTGTATACGATCGTATATACAAGCGGAACGCGTCGTAGCACAAGAAATCTTCTATTCAGAAGTGGGCGTTTGTTGGACTGTGTTGCCAGCGACCTAGTGTTTACTTGCTTGACATGAGATCTTGTTCTTATTAAAGCTATCGGACGAATCCGTAGCTGTATGATGAGTAGTTTCCACACTAACTTTGCTCACCAGATTTAATGTCTTTGAGTGACATTAGACCCAGCTCGAGAGCACGATTACCGTCTAGAGGTGCCATAAACTCGTGGCCGAGAGATGTACCGATGTTTTATCAAAATGGTATCGACGGAAACGCGTCGGCTCTGGGAAGTATCCATAAACTAAATAAGTCTTGATGTTGACCATCAAAAGGGGCCTGCAGCTTTCACAGATAGAGACCAGGCTTGTAGTCTAGTCTTCGGAAAATGCATATCTTGGCTAACACAGGGGAGTGCTGATAATGTGCTAAAGTGCCGCCTTGGTCCTTATCTCGTTTAGGTCAATCTCGGTGGTGCACAGTAACAGCGTATCAGCCAGAGCCTGTGCACTGATTAGCGTCGTTACGAAAAGATGATATATCAGTCAACTTACAAGCAGCCGAAACCTCGCATTAATAGCCTGGTCGTCACGATCCGCTAGCATATCGCAAAAATGTACGATACTCGCGTAATGAACAATCGCAATCTCTTGCCATGTATCTGTCCCAGCCACGGTCGTGTGTTCATGGTCCAAGACGGCTGGCGAAGGCTGCACAACATTTCCCACGATCTTAGCATCACCTCCACGTCTAGCGGCAACATCTACGAATTTCTGTCTGATCATTAGTAATCGTGTCGCGTGTTCGACAAGAGAAGTATACCTGTCCGTATTGGTGGTAGCTCGACATGGACTTTTCATTCCGATTGAAACTCAGTAAATTCAGCATCGTGACGGGTCCGTTGGACTCCGACTACTTCATGAAACGAAGCAGATTGGGAGAAAGTTCGAGGTTTTGGGATGACTCTGGGACGTGTGGATTGTCGAGCGACCCTGTCAGCTTGGCGTATGGTGCCTGTTCGAGGAGTTTTCGATTCCTTTGAGGGTATGCAGATAGCAACTTAGATGGTATCCCAACGATTATCTTATATTCTTGTTGTATAATGGACCTTAATGAAGAAGGGATAGACTCGTTCTCTGTACGCAGAAGAAGCATCAAATCGTAGTCTACACCGGCGAGACTTGGAACATCGTTTTTAGTAGGCCGCACTACGAGATATCGTGGTTTAGAGGCGACAACAATCTGCACACCTGGCTCCTTGAAGAGCAGCTGTGCGAACCTCTCAGCACTACTTCTGAGACGGAGGAGACGGAGAGTTAAAAGAGGCATTATGGAGACTTCTATCAATTGCGTGAAGCAGCGGACATTCTTTTCGGATATAGCTCTACTTGGATTTACTGTATACAAGGATTTCTTTTTAACGGACCTTGGTGTCAGAAGGGGGCCATTGACGACGTCACCGTGTCTCCGGCTTCGCACCTGAGCATTTTCCGCGGAAGCATCCCATACCCTGTCACCACTACCCTTAGGAAAACATAAGGATATGGTCAATAGCACAAGGCGCTTTACGATCAATCCCGAATTGAGATCGACAAGCCAATAGCAACCTAACGCTGTGACATCTCCTTGCGTCAAGTCCGAATACAATGAAATGCAGCCAGGAACAAAGATTATAGAACTTCACTACTTATTCACTATTTAGCTCTTGAGAAGATAAAGGCAGTATGCACCTGAACCACGGAGAACGCGGTGCCAGTCTGGCGTCGAATCTCACATCAATGGATCTACACAACACTCACCCCCTTGCCACCTCTCCAAGCCATCTGTACGAGAAGCGTGAGGTACCCGGCAAAGGTGTTGGTACTTTTGCAATTGGCCCCATCGCCGCCGGTACCAGAGTAATCAGTGAAGCTCCCCTCTTTACTATACATGGAGATGCGGATATCCTAGAAGTCTGCCGTACCGTCAAAGCCTTAAGCGATGAAGACAGGTCGCGATTTTGGGCACTTGCCGCTTCAGCCAGGCCAATGAGAGATCCAAAGTGGATTGAAGAGCTGCGGTCGTCTTACGAAGGTGCGTTCTCTCATGCATGATGAATTCATGGAACAAATGCTGAGCGCAATTAGACACATCCATCTCCTTTGAGAGGCTGATGGACCAGCACCAGGACGCCATGTCTAGATACGAGACCAATCGTTTCACCATTCGATCGCTAGATGGTAGGACTGACACCGTTGGAGTCTTTGTTGAGGTGAGTTCGTGACCCTGGTCATGGACTAGCAGCATTTGCCTTATGCGCTTTCCTGAGGCTCTCATGAGCAAGTCAACGGCTCCAGTTGACTATCGCGGTTTAGAATCACTGCCATAAGAGACGGTATTAACTAACCCTGTGTAGGCGGCTCGTGTCAACCACTCGTGCGCCCCGAATGTGTTTCATCGATTCAACGCGAACATAAGCCGTATTACGATGCACGCTCTTCGTGATATCCGGCCAGGGGAGGAGATACTCACATCCTACATCGATATATGCCAGCCTACCAGCCAGAGACGCAGGATAATGTATCAATGGGGCTTCAAGTGCAATTGTGAGGTCTGCTGCGCCCACGACATCAATCAGGACTGGCGCAGGAAGAGGCTAGAGAAACTTTTAGCCTCCATAAGAGAGACAGAGTACGACAGAGCTGAGCAGTCGTGGTCTCAATGGGACTATGGGAAAGCCTTGAGCGTTGTCGAAGAAGCCATGGCTTTGATGGAAGAGGAAGGGATGTATGAGTCCGACACCCTTGGCGAAGTTTATACTCATGCTGCCAGATATGCCGCTGCTATTGGCGGAGCAGAGTGGAAGGTCAATGCAGTGAAATGGGCAAAGAACGCGGCTGAAATCGAGCATAAATGCTGCGGAGAAGACAGTGTGGAGTATGCTAAGGCAACTGACTTGATCATATCTCTGCATCACACTTGATCGCAACAATACTGCGATGATGCATCACGGTATTCGGTCTGCAATCAAAGGTGTCCTCTCCAATGTTACTATTCGTGTCAAGTCGTACATGACTTCCTGCAGCGGTTTATCCTGATTAAAGCAGTGAAGGGCCGAGTGTCTTTTTTCCCCCCTCGAAATGGAAGTGTTCCGTTCGCTGTAACATGAAAATGAATACACGACAGGTGCTTCAACAGGTACTGGGCCCCTCTCTTGTAGGACGGTTCGTTCTTCAATAATGATATATGAAGAAGTACATTTTAGGACGTCAAGCTAGCCGTACTCTACTCGTAGGAGCGAGCACAAAGCCTTGAAGTTCGATTTCGTTGACGTGGCGGGGTGCGGAAGGAACCGTTGATGTGCGATGCTTGGGTGCGGCGATAAAGGCGATAAAGTTACAGGGCCGGCGATCCATAGTTCTTGTGCATATTTCACGTTCTTTTGCGACATCAACCATAGTCCAACAAACACGACATCATGTCCTCAAGTCAGTCTCAGCCCAATGCCTACAAATTACCGCGTGTCGCCATTAGCTTCTGCACGCAGTGTCGATGGATGCTAAGAGCAGCGTACTTTGGACAGGAGTTACTGTCCACTTTCAACACTAAGATTGGCGAGATCGCGCTCATCCCAGCGACAGGGGGTCTCTTCGAGGTGAAGCTGACCTATCAACCTCTGTCAGCATCAGGAGAGAGCGGCGAAGTTCAGGAAGTCCTCCTATGGGACCGGAAGAGTGAGGGAGGCTTTCCAGAGACCAAAGTCTTGAAACAAAAGTTGCGCGACTACATTGAGCCCGAGCGCAATCTTGGGCATTCGGACAACAAGGCACATGTGAGTGCCAGCCAAAGCAAGCAGGAAACACAGCTCGTATCAGATTCGTCAGAAGAAGTACCGCGCGCTGAGCAAGATGCAACGGACATGTCCATGCCAGCAACGACGACCATTGGTTGTGAAGACTGCAAATAGCTGCTCGGCTGCCATGGCATGTTTCTCTCATCAAGAGTGGTTCGACGAAAACATTCATTGCAATAGCGAGACGTATTCCTCCCCATAATGATGCGTGTCAACATCAGAGGGGAGATTCAGTGACACCCGTCGGAGAATGGGAAAGCCATAAGGTATTGCTTTAATCGCAAGCACGCATACCTACGGCTACATCAGTACGACACTTATTCCAAAACATTATGTCCTTCATAAGCAGGATTACTTGCTCATACAAAAGTGGAATGCGTACAAGCATACGCGAGGTATACTATGACAACGCGTAGATACCAGGTACATGGCAATGAGATGGAATCTCTGTACAAGTAGAGTGATCCTTGTTCTTTTAGCCAATGCCTCCAACGGTCACAGTCACTGTATCAGTCTTCACTGAAACAGTTATGCTCGGATTGGGGAGCTATAGTGAAGTGATATGAATTCGTGCACAAGATGGTGGTGGTGGTCATTGCGTCAGTGTCAAATGCCAAGAGAAGGAATTCGACTGAACCGAAGTTACAATGGAAGTTATAGCTCTATCTTGAATGTACACCCACTCTTCATCGGCAACTCTAATCATCAGTACCTGACGCATAAAACTTGCCGTCCTGCAGCTTCCGGCCGACTAGCACGCTCATCCAGCGCCGCAACTCATCACGTCAATCAGCCTTCAGCGCACAAATACTGAGCAAACAAGTGCTATAAGATCCGCAGTCCATACTTCAACCTGGACTTCTGTCGCTTGCCTCTTTACTCACTGTAGTGTCTGGTAAGTTGCAAGACTGTTTTGGCGTCAGCACACAAAGACATCGTCTCGCATTCCACGACATGCCATCCTGTCTGACTCGCACTCAATTGATAGACCACATCATCGGCCACCTTACTTTTCCGTCACCCACTCGGCATCATCCTTCCTACCGCAGCTCGCGACACCTTCAGACATGGCTAGCGAAAACAATGTCAACGGCAATTACGCTCCTCACCAAGGCTATGGCTCCTTAGACCAGAATCCTGCCGGCTACACTTCTAGCAAACCAGATGGCGTTTCGTACTCGCATGCTGCTCCTTCATCCGCCGCAACCGCCAACGCCTCGGCCTCTGACATTCCCAAGGATGAGGTCGGATGGTACTTTGTCGAACAGTACTACACCACACTCAGCCGCAGCCCCGAAAAGCTATTCGTGAGTACCTGCCAAAATGTGCTCGCTCAAAGCCTGCCCGTTGACATGATTCGCAGCTCTTCTACAACAAGCGGTCACAGTACGTGTCAGGAAACGAGACGGAGAAGGTTGCTGTCTCGGTCGGCCAGAGGGTCAGTATTGGTCAAATAAAAGACTGCCATGGTCAATCTCTAACATGACCCAGGCAATCAACGACCGCATCAAGGAGCTCGAGTTCCAAGACTGCAAGGTCCGCGTCACCAACGTCGATTCGCAAGCTTCGGACCAGAACATCATCATCCAAGTCATTGGAGAAATCTCAAACAAGTCTGCTCCACACAAGAAGTTCACCCAAACCTTCGTCCTAGCCGGCCAGACCAATGGCTACTTCGTTCTCAATGACATCTTCCGCTACATTGTCGAAGAGGAGGACGAGGTCATTGCCGAAGGAGCTCAAGAGGAGCAAGTGCAGGAGCCCGCCCCAACTGCCGCTGCCGAGAGCACTGAGCCTGAGACTCTGACAAGCTCGGACGACCCCGCCGCTGTTGAAGAAGGTGCTGCCAAGGTGGACAAGGAATTGGAGGAGCAGGTCGCTAGTGATGTACCGGCTGCAGAGGAAGTCGAAGCTCCAGAAGCACCTATCAACGGCACCGACGGAGCCGAGGCTGCTGACAGCGAGCCCATTGCCACAGTCCCTGTGACCGACACCGAGGCACCAGAGGCCGTTTCAGAGCCAAGCGTGCCCGAGCTCATCCAAGAGGAGAAGCCAAAGGACCCCGAGCCCACGCCTGTTGCCTCACCACCAAAGCAGGCTCCTGCACAGCCCGCTGCTCCGGCCGCTCAACCTGCTCCATCTGCACCTTCCAAGCCCGCCGCACCAAAGACGTGGGCCACCCTGGCTGCTGCCGCCGTCCGTGTCACACCAGCTGTGCCTGTATCGCAATCATCCGCCCCGACAGCACCACAAGTTCAAGCCAAGGCAGCCCCCGTCGCGACGCAAGCTGCCCCTACCACCTCTTCTCCTGCAAGCGCAGGTGCTCAAGCTCGTGAGCCCTCTCCAGTCGCCAGCCAGCAGGACGAGTGGACCAGTGTCGGTGGCGATCACAAGAGACAGCAGTCTAAGGCTCAGGCTGCCGCTGGTGCCCAGGAGACACCTCAACACCGAGCTTACATCAAGAACGTGTCGGAGACTATCGACAACAAGACCCTCAGAGACGAATTGGAGAAGTACGGCGAGATTCTTTACTTCGATGTCGCCAGACAAAAGGCAAGTTCACGCGGTCGAAGCTCGAGAACGGACTCTCTTACTGACTGACAAACAGAACTGTGCTTTCGTCGACTTCAAGACGGCCGAAGGCTACAAGGCTGCCCTCGATGCCAACCCTCATCAGATTGGAAATGAGCGTGTCATCGTCGAGGAGCGCCGCATGAAGCCCGGCTCTTACCCTTACGTCCAGCGCGGCGGCATGAGGGGTGGCCGAGGTGCCCCCAACAACCAGGGCAATGGCCGTGGTTCCTTCTCGGGAGGCCGCGGCGGCTTCCCTCAGAGAGGAGGACGTGGCGGCAATGCTGGCAGAGGCCGAGGTGGTGCCCAAGCCGCATGAACGACTGTCGCAAACTTCGAGTCCACGCAGTTTCCGAATCACCATGCCAGGGTGCACCAGTAGACCACTTCACAGCAGTGTGCTGGTTCGCCCTTTGTATCATATACGACGACACATGTCCAAAAGTACTTCGTCAGCGTTAGAGCGACCGGGGAAAAGCTTCGGCCTTCGCGCTGCTACTACAACTGGTTCTGTTACTAATGCATAGCGGGCTGCTGCTTTCTGCTTCACTTTCAAAATCTTCTCATTGTTTTCTACCCATGCTATCCGACTGCTGGCAAGCTCGCTATCTGCCCTTCCTCACGACTTCGCTTCTGAACCTGTCCTTTTTTTACGCAGCAAAGGGTGGGAACGGGCATTTTAAGGAGCATACGGTCTGGAGTGGGATGGGTGCACCAATGAGTGCCGGCGATGTATTGTAGGCTAGTGCAATGAACAAGGACTATCTCATGACATGATATTTGGCCTTCTTCGAACGAAGAGCAATGCGTATGTGATATGGACGCGTGACGCTTTGCATAGGCATCATGCTACGAGCTCACACGTCTCAATGTCCCATGAGTGAGTGACAGGCGATGAGCCTAATATTCAAGTTCAGGTGTTGAATTATTACGTGTTTACGAATCGCAATAATAATATTAGAGGTTTCTACGAGTAAGAGTACTGCTTCAATATTGCAGTTTCCGGGAGGAAAGCCGTGCCCCGCTCAGTTTCCTTATCGTGGCCTAATGCGGGCTATCTATCCGGGGCTCCAGCGGACCTACTGACCTCAGACCACATACGTCTTGGTCCTTGGCCCTTGGGTACCGACCTGTTTGTACTTACCTTAGGCAGACTCATTCGATAATCCATTCGAGAACAACGTTAAGCAACAATAGCCGCTCTAGCGACTAGTGCTGGCCAATAGCAACCTCATTCTTCCGTGCCCCATCTGACCAAATACCTTGCATCCAAACTCACATGGCCTAATGACATTGATTGATAAAGCCGGGAAGCCTTCACGCATGACCTTTTGAATAGACCTGCAAACAATGAGACCTGAGCATGACAACTCTCGGGTGCGGCCTCGTAAACAACACTCGTCCCAGATGCCAACCTCGTCCATCGGACCCTCGACACCAGCAACCTTGTTCCTCAGGAGCGAAAGAGATATGCTGCGGAGCCCTCCTTCTGCCTCTGCAGACGTACACCCCATACAGAGTCAGAACGAGGAGTTGTCGGGCACAGCTGTTTTAGAAGAGAGCCGTTTCGGAGTCCAGAGCTTAGAGGATACACTTGACGAAGCAGTTTCCCATCAAGTAACGCCTCTAGCTCCGTTGGAAACAGCAGGCCACGGTCTCGCAAATGCCAAATTTCCATCAACCAAGAGAAGCAGAAACATAGCTCACCCAAGACTTGGTGCCACAGCTCAGCATGTTGATTCTTGCGACCCTTCTCCGGCGCGGACCACCTCCGTTTCTTCGACTACCCTCAGGGATGAATCCACCTCGCCCTTTCGAACCCACCTACGTAATCTGTCCAACACATCAAGAGACCATTCATTCAGTCCTCTCGGCCTCAATCGCAGGTCGGCATCCGGCATACCTGGTACACCACGCTCTGGTAGCGTGAGAAGTTTGGCCCTCTCGGACGAGGAAGGCAGCATGCTCGACGATTGCGGCAGCCAGGTCATTCACTCCTCGAGTGAAGACGAGGAAATGGCCGAAGATGTCGCAGAGAAGGCCGATGAGGATCAGGCTGGCCAAGACAACGCTCTCAACTTCCCACAATTGGTCATGCCTAGTCTTTCCATGCCTAAACGGCGACCCTTTACTGATCGGGGGACCAATATGGGTAGGCTAAAGGTGCTAGTCATGGGCCCCTCCGGAATTGGAAAGACATGCCTGTTACGCAGCGTGATGAAGACATGTGATGACATTGTCCATGTCGACCCGAGCATCACCGCATCTACGAATTCATCACAACCTTGCTGGTCGGATCTGAGAAACGATCAACGAGCATATTGTGCAACCAAACAAATCACCGAACTCAACGCGTCTACGAAAGCATATCCCCCTTGGTGGTCTGATATGGACGAAGGCAAGGGTCTGAAAAGGGGGCGGAGCATCAGCGGCGCCATTTTAGATCGGAACATCTGCTTCGTTGACACACCAGGATGGGACAGTAGCGGCGTCGCAGAACATGAACGTATGCAGGTCATAGTTGACGCCATCACCGCCTACATGGAGGAGTCCTTTAGACGGAATGTACATATCGGACAACTGGAAGACTCTGAGCTTCTCAACAGCCTAAGTGGCGGTGGAGGTGTTCAGGTCGATGTGGTTTTATATCTGTTCCGTCCTGGTAAGCATTTGCGTGACAGAGAGATTTCTGCACACCAACAAGCTGACATTTCACACAGCTTGCACCCACATCAGTCCTGCGGAGCTGAGAATCCTTCGGCGCCTCTCATCTTTGACCAATCTGATTCCCGTCATTGGAAAGGCCGACACATGTTCCGTTGACCACATCCAGGACGCGAAGACTGCGCTAAGAGGAATACTCGACGCTGCAGGTGTCAAACCTTCAAGGTTCCGCAATGATCGTGTAAAGAAGTCGGGCGCTGAAGAGAAGGCTCGCGAAATGCCCTATGCCATCTCTTCAGCAGCCGGTGACGACAGCGATATCATGGATGCGAGTTTGCTCATGTCTCCGGAGTACTCACAGCCGTTATTGCCTAGCGACCTGGCCGAGCTTACATATCAACTCTTCGAGCCAGAAAACATCCGATGGCTGCGACATTGTGCGGTAAAGAAGTTCTTACGTTGGCGCCGAGAGGACCTTGGCACCTCAATTCAGTCACATAAGAACGAACTGAACGCAATCTCACTGGGACATCAGGCTTACTTCTGTGGGGACCGGACTGGTTCGCTCTTGGCTACCACGCCCTCTGGAGTGTTGGTCCCTCGTACACGGCAAGATGCTCACGGTTCAGAGATGGAGTGGTCCTTGATGGCTTCCAGATCAGCCACCCCTAAAGGATCGACGTACCATGTGGGAAGCTGGTCAGATATGTCAGAATCACAAACCCACATGAGTGTTGCGGACTGGGCACAAAATCTGCACTACGCACTAGACACCGAGCGACGGCGCTATATGAAGCCTGAAAACTCCAGAGAGATCACTTTGTGCGGAGCACAAGAACAGGGTAGTAAAAGGCACGACCATTGCGCTGGGGCAAAGGCAATAAGTATGCGTGCCATTAGTAGAGGGTTGCAAGCGAAATGTGGTGCCAACGTTGTAAACACTGAAGACCCACTGGGCGTGTTGGCCCTTGGGGAGGAATTGAGCCGAAAAGGATGGCTGGTTCTTCGAATTCTAGGAGGCTGCAGTATTTTTGCGACAGTGGCAGTCTGGATGGTAAGGAACTGGAGCATCATCACAGAGACTCTGGGCCTCAAGCCTGGAGTCCAAACCGGACATGTGTCAGAGGCACGACCATCCAGAGAGGACTGGATTGAGCTCTTCTGGCGTGAGAAATGGTAATTTCGATCATTCGATACTCTACAAAGGTACGAATGACAAATACACACTTGACCATCTTTGGTGTTGTGCAGTGCATTGTTAGTGGCAATCGTGCATGGCAAGCTTATCATAAACTCGGTACCTACCTTAGGCACATGAGGATGTGAGATCTTGCATGTCGGTCTGGGACGAATCGGGCTACCTCGTATGTCCGTAGCGTGGTGCTAAAAGCGTGCCAGGCTGTCTCCAGTTCTCCACGTGGCGGCGCAGCATGGCAAAGGCGAGGCATGGTACTCGTACAGGTTACCGTGATCCAGAATTGGTAGGCATACATGATGTCAACTGTATGAGTAGTACATAGTACTACCATCAGAGCCCTCATGCACGCATGCTCACGCTCAACCCTTGCTTTTTGACAAGCACAGTCCCCTCGGTCCCTGCCCAAGCCCAACCTGATCTGCGAGCGGCTGAAACGAGCAGGGGCGAAGAAATGGCTGGTGCAGTTGGTCCCCCTGAGGCAGCGCATCTGCCCTTCCACTCTTTCATTCGCAACAGCATATTCATTTTGTGACAGCGTCGTTTCATCTAAACAAGTTGTGAGTAATCGGCCGGGCCCACCTCCAACTTCACCGCAGGGTTAATATGAGTTTAGTAGCAATTGTCGATCCACTTAACAAGCACTTGACAGCCATGGTACGTCTCGTCTTTCTTCGTGCTGTCCCAATTCAATCATCTACTGCCTGCGTCCAGCTACACACGTGAGAATTTTGTAGTTTGTTGTTGACTGTACCTTATTGGTCTGAAATTGCTTTCGCGAAACGGTCCGTCTCCCACGTGCTGCGTAAACCATTGAAACGTCTAGCAGCCTACCTACCGGGCCTCATTATTCGCATGCATTGTTCTAGGTCAGAGACAAGCTGACGAGTGACACATCAAGTCTACGACACGTCCTGCACAACGAGAATCAGTCCGCTTTTCCAGCTGCTCGGGTGCACCATCGATCCAGCCATCCATCGCCATGAGTGCTTCGACGTCAACGTCGCAGTATCTTGCTCCGAACGACAGCCAGAAGCCTGCTGCTGCACAGAATTCCAACCTTCACCCATACCAAAATGCACAACTTGCTGGCACATATAACTCTGAAAAGACTGGGATGCTCTACAACCCTGCGGCTGCTTCCTCTTCCACCTCACTCGCCTCGACCGACCCTCGCAGCCAAGACATCAAACAGTGGTCTGAAGGTTTTGAACGCATGCAGGATCAGCGCCTCCAGAAGCAGCGTTACGAAATGAGTGGGAAGAAAAGCGATGAGGTCTCCATTACCGCATTGGGGGCCAAGGTAGAGCGCGCCCTAGGCAGAAGAATGACAGGACAAGATGCCGTCTTCACTCCAAGAAGACAAAGCGTCGCTGTCGAACTTCCCGAGAAGAGGAGCATTGAGATCTAGATTGGCTTGCCTGGACATGATCGAGCTGTCTTACCCGACGCAACGAGGCTTGCATTAGTATACCCAAGGAGAGGGTTGGATTTCAAGTTACTAGGCGTATTTTGGAGGGTTGGAAAGGCGTTCTTGGTTGCTGCCACTTTCTTTTCGTGATTCAGGCCAGGGACCATGATCAATCAGATTATCCTATTTTCAAAGCTTCCCTGCCTGTTCAAGACTACGCCTCCATAACACGTAAGCGAAACCACACGACTGAGAAAGGTGAACAATGCTGCTGCTGGGCTGATCTCGAGAGAAACAATCAAATGACAGCAATTGGCCATGGCTTTCAAGCTCGAGGACCGAGCAGAATCAGTAATCTCGTTCGAGCATGACAAAGCTGCGACTTTCTTTCCACCCTGACTTGAGCCCATGCCGTAAACTCGCCACCATGCTGCGCTCTGCATTAGCACATGGCGTATCCTAGATATGACTTGCCAAGCCCCCTGCCGCATATACACTGATTCATTTGTGGCGTGGGCTCTATATGGACAAAAGTTGGTGGGAGATGAGCGATGCCTGAGCATGTTTGATGGGTCTTTAGTAGAGCTTTAGACTCTATCATCATCAGTGTAGGAAGTAGTGATCGGTACTTGCAGGCCGTGGATCGGAGTGTAAGTGAACCGACATCGACATGACTGACGCTACTACCATGTCTTGATACTGCAGTCCATTCTATCTCATATCTCATGCTTCAGTTGTTCAAAGCCATGCAGCGTTGCCTGAGTCTTGGCTGCACACGAAGGCCTTCGATGGTATTGCAGCCGCCTCACGTCTCGAAATATACTCTGAGAAGACGCCAAAATATAAAGCAGCGGGATCGCGGCAGTGTTTGTCAAAGGCATGGATCATTGGTGAATGGTGGACTCTGGAAGGCTCTAATTGCTTCTGGTATACAAAGCTCACTGCAGGCGGGGCTTCACACAATCACAAAATGACAGAATGGAAGGAAGCTCACTGCGGCAACAGGGTCTTGGCGGGTGCACAGACACTAGACAGCAGGACACAAGAAGCTTCTAGAGCACTCTTGTAACCAAAATCGACCATAAATTCAAATGCCCATCCTCGACCTGCACATCACCTTCATCCAACTTTTTTACTGATACCCGACTGTTCAGGTCACCTTATACCCACAACTTCTCACTTGAATCACTGTTTCCCTTCATCACAAACAACCGTCAAAATGCCTGCCGAAACGTTTGAATTCCAGGCCGAGATCTCTCAGCTTTTGGGTCTCATCATTAACACGGTCTACTCCAACAAGGAGATCTTCCTCAGAGAACTCATCTCCAACTCGTCGGATGCGCTTGACAAGATCCGCTATGAGTCGCTTTCAGACCCCAGCAAGCTCGATTCGGGCAAGGACCTGAGAATCGACATCATCCCCGACAAGGAGAACAAGACTCTCACTCTCCGCGATACCGGTATCGGTATGACCAAGGCTGTACGTATTTCCACTTTTTCTGCATAAGCGCCTGTGCACTAACATGAGGCGCAGGACCTTGTCAACAACCTCGGAACGATCGCTCGCTCTGGCACCAAGCAGTTCATGGAGGCCCTGACAGCAGGTGCCGACATTTCCATGATTGGTCAGTTCGGTGTCGGTTTCTACTCTGCCTACCTCGTCGCCGACCGCGTCACTGTCATTTCCAAGCACAACGATGACGAGCAGTACATCTGGGAGTCCAGCGCCGGTGGCACCTTCACCCTCACCCAGGACACCGAGGGCGAGCCTCTCGGCCGCGGTACCAAGATGATCCTCCACCTCAAGGAGGAGCAGACCGACTACCTCAACGAGGCCAAGATCAAGGAGGTCGTCAAGAAGCACTCGGAATTCATCTCATACCCCATCTACCTCCACGTCCTCAAGGAGACCGAGACCGAGGTTCCCGATGAGGAGGCCGAGGAGAACAAGGAAGAGGACGACGAGAAGAAGCCCAAGGTCGAGGAGGTCGACGATGAGGACGAGAAGAAGGAGAAGAAGACCAAGAAGGTCAAGGAGAGCAAGATCGAGGAGGAAGAGCTCAACAAGACAAAGCCCATCTGGACTCGCAACCCCGCAGACATCAGCCAGGAGGAGTACGGTGCCTTCTACAAGTCCCTCTCCAACGACTGGGAGGACCACCTCGCCGTCAAGCACTTCTCCGTCGAGGGTCAGCTCGAGTTCCGCGCCATCCTCTTCGTCCCCAAGCGCGCTCCTTTCGATCTCTTCGAGACCAAGAAGACCAAGAACAACATCAAGCTCTACGTCCGCCGCGTCTTCATCACCGACGATGCCACCGACATCATCCCCGAGTGGCTGTCCTTCATCAAAGGTGTCGTCGACTCCGAGGATCTTCCCCTCAACCTGTCCCGTGAGACTCTCCAGCAGAACAAGATCATGAAGGTCATCAAGAAGAACATTGTCAAGAAGACTCTCGAGCTCTTCAACGAGATTGCCGAGGACCGTGAGCAGTTCGACAAGTTCTACGCCGCCTTCAGCAAGAACATCAAGCTCGGTATCCACGAGGACTCGCAGAACCGCCAGCAACTTGCCAAGCTCCTCCGCTTCAACTCGACCAAGTCCACCGAGGAGATCACCTCGCTCGCCGACTACATCACCCGCATGCCCGAGCACCAGAAGCAGATGTACTACATCACTGGCGAGTCCCTCAAGGCCGTCCAGAAGTCTCCCTTCCTCGACGCCCTCAAGGAGAAGAACTTCGAGGTCCTCTTCCTCGTCGACCCCATTGACGAGTACGCCTTCACTCAGCTCAAGGAGTACGACGGCAAGAAGCTCGTCGACATCACCAAGGACTTTGAGCTCGAGGAGACCGACGAGGAGAAGAAGCAGCGTGAGGAGGAGGAGAAGGAGTTCGAGGGTCTTGCCAAGTCCCTCAAGAACGTCCTTGGCGACAAGGTCGAGAAGGTCGTCGTCTCCCACAAGCTCTCCGGCTCTCCTTGCGCCATTCGTACCGGCCAGTTCGGCTGGTCCGCCAACATGGAGCGCATCATGAAGGCTCAGGCCCTCCGTGACACATCCATGTCCTCTTACATGTCCTCCAAGAAGACTTTCGAGATCTCTCCCAAGTCTGCCATCATCAAGGAGCTCAAGCGCAAGATCGAGGCCGACGGCGAGAACGACCGCACCGTCAAGTCCATCACCCAGCTCCTCTACGAGACCTCCCTGCTCGTCTCTGGCTTCACCATTGACGAGCCCGCCGCTTACGCCGAGCGCATCCACAAGCTCGTCTCCCTCGGCCTCAACGTCGACGAGGAGGCCGAGACCAGCGAGGAGGCCGCTGCCGGCGACGACGCCGCTCCCGCCGAGGGTGCCGCCGAGGGTGCCGCCGAGAGCGCCATGGAGGAGGTCGACTAAGCGACTCGCCCACGTGGCTCTCTAGGTTGCCGCCTCGATTCCCTAACGCCGTTACGTCTTTCTAATTGACATGTCCCACAAAGGTCGGATGGGTTAGATCCGCGACATAGTACCTCTGCATGATACAGCAGGCGTTTTTTTCTCGTTTTGCGGGTGCTCACTCAGACTGAAGGCTTTTGGTTGTACTCGTATAACTAGCAAGGTTCCCACATGGAGCAAGGGTTTACAAGACATAAAATGGAATTAATCTTCAATCTTCTTCTTCTTTTTCTTCTTCTATGCCATGATGTCATTGGTGTGATAATTATGGATTTTGTGAATGTGAATACGAATAGATCATTTACATGAATCATATGGCAGTATAAGGTACCGTTCTTGTTCTGTGTGTAAAACAAAGTGCATGTGTGAGAGTGTGGTTACCTTGGTAAACATGGATTCTGTGAATGTGAATACGGTATAGCAATGTAATGTTTATTTCCACGAGGCACATCTAGCACATCTAGCACACACGTCTATATCCTTTGGTTGCATATATAATGAAAGAAAGAAACAAGAAAGGTCTTGATTTGCATGGTGAGGAAACCAAAAGCAGAATGCTAATATGATAACAAAACACCATGGTAGTACAACGAAAGGAAAAAAGAAAGGGAGCGAATGGAAGCGGGCATGAGGCCTGGGAGCAAGCAGTAATGGACGATAGATGGGTTGGCGGTAAAGTAGTAGTGGTAGGCGGCAATGATTCCAAGTATACGCATGTGATAATAGTGGTGGTGGTGCTTCAGACGCACCCGGGCAAAAGAAGAAAGTTAACCTTGTTCATCGCTTGTATGTCGACGTTGATTCCAACTCCCATGCCCGCTTCCTCTTTCTCCGTTGGAGCTGCCCTCAAACGCAGTCGTTCCGTCAACCCATCCATCGTACAAACACGCGTTGTCGTGTCTATGTCACACTGCGGCCCCCATTGGGAAAGAAATCGGAGAAAAGAGTAAACTCTGTTGCCCACAAGTAGTCTCGTGCCCGCGCCGCATAGTCTCAAAACACAAAGCTTGCCATTCCCTCCTATACCGTGAACCCTGCTCTTTATCCTAGCTTCAAGAGACACTTAGTGCATGTGTGCCGAACAAGCTACTGGCCGACCATGCAGCAGTGGTGAAACAGAAAGGGGCGGAAGCCGTGGTAGCGAGCAAAAGCGCCGAGCCGGATGCATGCAAAGAGCAAAGCGCACGAAAGCAGTGTTGCCTATCTGCGTCCAAACCTGCTGTAAGAGGTGGTTAGCAACGCTTTCCGTGTAGCATGGTTAAAGGACATACTTTTGCTTCTTCTCTGCCGGCTTCAGAATCTGGAAGGAGCAGAGCAAGCTCTCGTCGACACTCATCATGGCGCCAGCATTGTCGAACTCGCCGCAGTAGTTGGGTGCGCTGAACAGGGTGACGAGCTGGCGCTTGGAGAAGAACTCGTAGCCGTCCTCGACGACTTGGTGGGCACGACAGATGAGGTCCATGTCGTGCTTCTGCAAGAAGCGGGAAACGACATCGGGACCAAAGGTGAAGGAGACACCACGGTCGTTTTCGCTCCAGCCAGTTATGTCCTTGTCGGGATCGGACCAGAGCAAGTCGCAGAGGAGACCGCAGTCGGGAATCTGTCGTGAGTGGGTCAGCAGGGTTCGAGGAGAGAGAAGGAACGAAGGAAGGGACAGGGTTGGCTTACATCAGTTGGGCGCATGACACGTCGAATCTGCTCCATGGAGTTGAGGTCGGGACTCAGACCACCGTGCATGGTGAAGATCTTCTCGTCAATGATGGCTGCAATGGGCAAGCAGTTGAAGCAATCGGTAAAGGTCTTCCATAGCTTGATGTTGTAGCGTCTCTTGCACTCGTCGTAGAAACCATAGATGCGGTTGATCGAGGCGCACTCGTGGTTGCCGCGCAGAATGAAGAAGTTCTCTGGGTACTTGATCTTGTAGGCCAGAAGAAGGCAGATGGTCTCGAGGGATTGCTTGCCACGATCGACGTAATCACCAAGGAAGAGGTAATTTGCTTCCGGAGGGAAACCACCGTATTCGAAGAGGCGCAGAAGGTCGTAGTACTGTCCGTGGATGTCACCACAGATCTGCAGGCATGGGTGGGTTAGTTTGTCTCTGGTAGTTGTCGGCATTGTCTCCAGATGCATTTGACTGACCTTTATCGGAGCTTCAAGCTCGAGCAGAATTGGCTGAGAAATGAAAATCTCGCGGGCCTTGGTGCAGAGGTAACGAATCTCCGTCTCGAGGAGCTGAACCTGCTTTCCGGGCCGGCTGCCGCGCACTTCGAGGAGTCTGTCGATGATGGAGTCCAGGTCCACGTCTTGTTGGTCCGCCATGGCGAGGTACTAATGAGCGAAAGCGAAAGCGAAAGCGTAAGCCAAAAAAAAAAGCACTAGTCGGCCTGTTGGGCGCTGAGAGATTGCGCTTTACTGTTCGCAGCTGTTGAGCACAGGCACTGTCAGATGTGGGCAATGTACACTTGGGACGTGGTGATTGTGTGCGGGAAGATCAAGATCAGGGAGGCGAAGGATGGATGGTTTGGGCTTTGCTTACGCAGTCTGTCACCGAGCACAAAGGCTCTCACGCACAGCTTGAAAAGCCTTGACAATGGCGCTCCCGATGCTCTTGCTCTTTGCTGCTTCTGATACCTTAGGTTCAGAGCGTCTCACTTCCTGACTCTTCCGACGACACGAGGCAAGAGATGTGGATCGATGTATTTAGGCCGGGGGACGCGAGAATTGTATTGTTGAGCCTCCTGTGGGATATTGCTCTGTGCTCCAAGTGCAATGTTCGGATAGCAGAAATATGAAGCCGGATAGTCCTTGTCGATTAGGACAGAGCAAGTGGGGTTGAATGCGTGTGGTTGGGAAGCTGTCACTGCTGAGACAAGCTTTGCTCGTTGATGAGATGGCCTGTTTTGGAGGGCTTGCGAGCTTGCGTAACGCGACGCTGCTGTCAAGAGGCGACTTCTTTTTTTTTTTTTCCAGACGTCTTCTGCTGGAATTGTGCAAAAATGCGAGGTTATGCGTGTGATGAGCAGTCGTCTTGTGCTATCGAACTCTGTTAGCTGCTGCTTTTGCCGCCAAAATAAGAGGTCAAAGGTGAAACGGGGGCCCGGCTACTTGTCAACCCACGGCACCCGCGCAGCAGAGATGCGCGCCTGTTCCGACCAACACATGTCTGCAATACACCATCATCACTCGAATTGATGCTCACCTTGACTATCTTGTCTGCACAAAAACTTGGATGCTGTTGTGATTGTGCGTGTTCTGTTTCTAGGCAAGCGACGCAAGGAGAAAGATGGTCACTGTGGAGAGGAGGTTCAGACTTCAGAGAAACGGACCGCACTGGCCGAAAAAGTCCAGGAACTAGAGAACGTGCCTCCAGGCCTGTTTTGGCTCAACCAAATATAGTCGCTTCCTTTTCTTCCCACATTATTATTGCCATATATCCTGAGCACCACCTTAAGTACCCGTCAACTCTACCTTCCATGCAACCTTCGAATCATTCCTACACCACCACCATGCACTTTCTTGTCCACTTCTGTGCCCCACACTTGATTCGTCACTCGTCGCCTCAGCCACCATCACGTGCCGACATCTGTCGTGTACCGTATTGTATCTTCACTTTCGGATGCCGCAACACCCTGTACGTCGCATGTAAACATAAATCTACAATGGATATATCTCCTCTTCCAAGAACTCCGTCGCTATGCCCAATAACACTGCTTTCATAGCAGTCACCACTCTCGAGATCCCAAATACTCCAACGCCCACACACCCATTCTCATGCCAGAACGCTGCCGCTAAATACAATATCAAGAACTCGACTCGCGAAGCCACCAATATTCCTCGTGACAGACCCTTACCCCAGCCTTCTCCCACTGACAGCCACCCCTCTATTCTCTGACCGTGCCTTGATCCTGCTTGTGTTGTACTCTTCTTCTTCCATCACGCCTTTGTGCTCATGCGACTTGTCCTCACTCAGTCCTGTCAGCCACCCGCTCCCGAGATCACTCTTCAGTGCTTCAATCTTTTGTCGGTAGAGCTCGCTGTTGACGCTGATATCTGCAGGTTCTTGCCGAGGGGATGTATCGCCTGACGATGACTTGTCTTGTCTCGCATCTAAAAGAGTCGTCGTGTTGATAGGCGCTAGTTGACGCGCTCCCATCAATGTTGGCTTCGCATCATCAGTGGAATGAACATCTGCCGCAGCCGACTGAGCTTGGGCCGGTGGTAGGACAGAGCTAGCTTCGCTGTTCGAAAGTTCCACGATCCGTCTTCTAGCCACGCGACGCCTCCTCTGCGATGCCGTGCTGTACTCGGCGCCCAAGTGTGAAGTGTCGGGCGCAGAAGCTGAGTGTACCTGTCCATATCCATTCTTATTTAGAGTCTCGGACGCTACCGGTCTATCAGAAGGCCCCGGGTACTCCATCTCATCGATAAGCTCGGTCCGCAGTACCGGTGTGGCGGGCTCCGGGGCACGATCGACAAGCTGTCGCCGCTCGCTGTAACTTGGGAGTGTGGAATCAATCACTATGTCCTCGGTATAGCCCGGCGTGGAGCGGAACAGATTGAAAATGGTGACGCGGTAATTCGAGTGCGTGCGCACAAAAGGGTTTTTGATCACGAACACACTTCGAATTTCAGGCATCCTCGTCAGTCGAGCCAGCTCAGTGGGATCTGTGAGTAGATTATCACGAAGGTCCACTTTCTCGAGACAGAACAGCCGCTCAATTCCTGCAAGAGAGCTCAGGCGGTTGTCCCGCAGATTCAGCGTTGTAATGGCTGGAAGTGGATTGCGCACGAGAGAATGCAAGCCGTCTATCATGCAATTGGACAAGTTTAGTGCTCGTAGGTTTGTCAATGACGCAAGACTCTCAGGAATCTCGGTGAAGAGGTTCAATGAGAGATCTAGAGATAGCAGGGTGCCTGCGAGCGGTGATAGACTGTGTGCAGTGATGAAGGTGAGCCCATTGTCTGCCAGACTCAGATGACGCAGGAAGCGCCATTTCGAGGCCGGCAGGATACCGAGTGTCAGCAAATTCGATGAACTAGTTCTCGGAGTGCTGGAGTGAACACTAGAGCCGGAGCTTCCGGACTCGCGTCTGAACTTGGTATTGCCCCGCGACGTGTGGCCATAGTTCGAGTTATGTCGGGAGCTAGTCGGTCGTGTTGGCGATGTGCTTCTTTGACGTGCGCGATGCGATTTCTTGCCATCTGACGAGACAGCACGCATCATGCTAAAGGCTTGAGGGCTGCCAAGGGATGAACGACGACCTTCAGCAAGTGGAGAATTTGGTGCTGAATCCGACCTTGCAGTGGGCCAAGGAACAGCAGGTGACGAGGAACCGGGTGCTTTGGAAGAACGTTTACGACGCTTGTCCATATCATCAAGGACAATACCAATCGTCAGATCTGCAAGATCATCTACGCAACCCCTCTTGATCGTCAGACTCCGCAGCTGCTCAGAAAAGCGATCCCAACCAAAAAATTGTCGAAAGTCGAGGTCGGAAAGCTCCAAGGCGCTTACGTTCTTGAACACGAACAGAGGAACAGCGGTGTCAAAGGGAAACTCCTCGTATCCAGAAATCAGCTTCGAATGAGGATCCGGCGAGAGACGCAGGCACGGAACCTTTGTGAAAGCCGAGTATAGATACTTCAGGTCTTCTTCCTCGAGCGCCTTCTGCTTCTCCAATTTGTTGACCTGATTGCCTAGTGTGAAAGTCGTCCACATGGAAGACATGCTCGACATGACGCTACGCACGCTTGAGACGGAATGGATTGAGTCGGCATCTGACCGCCCTCGTGACTTGGGTGCAGACCCTTGGAAGGATACATAATTGCCGGGGGCAACTTCGTTGTGTATGTTTTCTAGCCGCACGTTCATGGGTCCCACGAGGATACCAAGCTCTTCGAAACGGGAGAGAAGGAAGAAAAGATGATGAGGGGTGAGCTTCAGCTTCTGTGGTTTTGAAGTGTGCGATGTGAAGCCCCATAGAGGTAGGGATAGAGCGGCGGCGATTGAACTGGATGTCGAGGTGGACGACGTTGGAGAGGCGGGCAAGGCGCCGGCTCCGATGGGAGAAACATTTTGCGAGCCTCTTCTTTGCAATTGGAGTGCATTTGCGAGAGCCTTCTCATGAGTGCGAACAAACTGCGCGAGATTCTTGATCGAAGACGTTAGAGCTACCAACAGGAGGGAGTGGCCATATCAGCTTGACGACGCCGTCTTTGCTTACTTTTATGAAGTATTGGCCATTGTCAGCGTCCATCTTTTGCGAAATGTATACATGAAAAGAGACATACACCCGCTCGGTAAAGGAAAGTAGAGCAAGGCGCGCACCGTGTGGGCGCAAGTAGGCCCAGCGGAGAATAGGTCGAAAGTAAAGGTATACAGAGATAGAAGGCGGGCTTGAGTTGCAAAGCAGCAACCGTCGTGGCGGAGCGAGAAAACCGTGTGCCTAACCCTTTTCAGTCAAGCTGCAGCTTCATGCTGCAAGACCAAAAATGAAAACAGATGACGACCGATCAAGGACAGTCGCCTTTAGATCGAGGCTTGATTATATAGCGTGTTGGGCAGCAGTACCAGGACATATGCCTGAGACTTGATGATTTCACCGTGTTCTCGCCAATTGCGTTGGTGGGTCCAGTTCAGAATCACTGCTCGTTGATGCGATTATACCCAACGTGCTAAGTAACCTTACTTTGCGGATCAAGCGTATCCGGCGCGCACGGTTCACGCCAATCTTCGATATAGCACTTTGGTAGCACAACAAATTGTCCTACCGCTTCAAAAGGTTCAAAGACTGGTACCTTGTTCATGGAGAACCAGCTAGGTGCTGTATCAACAGCATGTAAAATATTGCACTGCCTACATTTTGCAGCTTCGTGTTGGCGCATTTAACACGCCGTCACGCCGTGACTCCTTCCTGAAGCACAGCGGAGAGTACCAATAGCATATCAACCCTCCCGGCCATTAAAAATCGCAAATCCAGTCTGGACCCAATCAAATATCACATTAGCATTTCATGATACCGTCTTTGCTTCAACCTAGATCTGTGAGAGGCACACCGTTGGTGTGTCCACGTTCTATTGGACCACCTTCGCTGAAAGGTGAGTCTGAGACGGTCTGTAGACTGCGCAACCACCTGGCAATATTCGGAGCTTGTCAGGGCTTATTGCTGCGGCTTTGAAGAGAAGGACAGGTATATGGGAATTGCAGCCTTGGGTCCAGTCTGTTGAGTAGCATGATACCGTACATTGATTTTACCTTCTCGATGCAAACGCCCGGTGGTTGTGGCAGAGAAATGATGGCTTCAGCTCTGGGTCTGCATGTCGATGGTCTTGATAGCGTGAAGGCAAACTACAGTAGGCTGATGCAAATTCATAGTCGTGGATGGCTTCTAGACATGCTACAAAGGGAAAAAGGCTTGAAGGGTTGATCTTTGTACAACAAGGGGGTGGAAAAAGTACAAGTAGCCTCCTCTTGCTTCTACACACCGGGTTCCGAGGGATGCTCGAATATTTTAGCCATGGAATGCTGCTGCCATTTTCATGGGGCGATTGTAATTTATTATTCTGCGCCTTGCTCTGTGATGCGGGAAGGTCTCTACTTGGCTGCTGGTTTGCTCTGGACGGCGAAACCACCCTTGAAGTCAGGGTTAGAGATACCAGTGATGGGTTCGACCTTGGATTCCTATAAGAAGAGGTGCATTAGTCACTCTTTCACATGACCGCGAACCCATAAAGTAAAGCGTAGGACGTCGGAAACTTACCTTGAGGTACTCGTCGGTGGCTTCCTGGTATTCTCGGGTCATGGTGGGTGGAGACCCACGGGCGAAGTAGCGGGCACCACCGAAGAGAACAGCAGTGGCACCGAGTCCAGCCATGGTGTAGAGGAAGACCGTGGTACCCTCACCTGGGGGAGGAAGAGCGCGGGGTCCGTGAGGGCCAAAGGCAATCCAGTAGGCTGTGATGGTGGGTCAGTTGAGTAGCAAGAAAGGGTGTATAGGACATTGGCGCGAAGGGACGTATAGTGGATGCTGCGCGTCGTTCATTGCAGAAAAACAGCCATTGAACGGGAGACATGAATAACAGCGGAGCCCAGGCTTCGAATCAGAATGATGGGCAAGGCATTGCATGACATACCGGCCTTCTTTTCCTGAAGGGTCAACTCCTTCCAATCGACCTTCATGCGATCTCTAAGTGCCATCCACAGATCGGCCTGCTCCTGGGGTGGCATAGCATCCCATCTCTTCTCAATGTTGGCGAGGGTAGGGTTGGAGATAGCGTGGGCCTGACGAGCCTGGTTAAGAGGAGCTGCGGCGGCAGGGACGGTCTGGCGAAGGGAAGACGAGGCGGCACCGGCAGCGCGGACTACTGAGCTGCGAAGCATGGTTGTGTTGTCTTGAAGAGGAAATTTGGTTATGAGGTAGCGCCGAAGGTGGAGAGAAACAGCCGGAGGTCACAGAAATAGCGTACACTGCTATGATATTGTTCAATCGGTTGCAAGTGAACTGCGAGGGCACACTACCAGCACGAAGTCGAACTTCAACGAGCTTGGCAAAGCTTTGCTGAGCATGAAGTGGCTGATTTGTGGCCGTCATCTGATTGGCCGATCCTTCGTGACTCGCCGTCGTCGCTTCCTCCGGCCCTTGGATCACCTGTTTCCCGAGGGCAACGTTCTCATCATTCATCGACCATCTATCCCTAATGGACCCGACTCAATACGCCAAGTATAGGTAGTGACCTACCTTAGATTGTCGAGTGGGAATGTGCCGTTGCGATATTCTACCAACCATGTGATGATTTTCAACAATGTCTCAACCGACCCGTCAGTGGTCTTCTCAGCACCTTTTTGTCCTCCTCGTCCTGCAAAACACTACCTTCATCTTCTGTCAGGACGTTGTCGTCGTCGTCCCGAATGGCCTTGACTCCGCCATTGGTTTCAAGCTCTTGGTACTCGTCTGCCTGGCGCGATTCGCTATGGGAAGCGCGTCCAACATCTGCGCAAGAACCTTCTTCTTGCCCTGGTTCTTGTATTTGCATGCTGTCTTGACGATTTCCTGAATCATTGCCAAAGCGAGATGCCCAATCTGCTGGCATGTCCTCAATACCCACGCAGGCCACATCGGCCACAACTAGACGCTTTCCCGCCTGACTATCGCTAGCCGTGTAGCGTGCGATTGGGCTGTGTGAGAGCCGCCTGGATCCATAGTACGTGTAGTCGTTGTAACGTTCGTCGCAAAATGCTCTCAAGTTGCGAAGGGCGTAAGTGAGGGCTTCTGGTTCCGAACGAAAAACAGCCAGTGGTGAACCTGAGCTGAGATCTCCTCGAGCCAAAACACGTAGAAACACTCCGAATACCTCTCTCACTTCCACATGCATACTGCCTGCTGCAAATTCTTCGTGGTGGTTGTGAATATCATCATTGCCAGTTGCTCTAGCTGAAGGTACAGCCTCACTTGCGCTTTGGTCATCCATAGTGTGGTATTCGCTGGGTACGTGACTGATACTGATACCTTCATCATCTGCAGCAAGCATGCTTTTCTCAATGTGCCCACCGTCGATACAATGGTCACGTCAAAGAAAGGGCGGGTGTAGGCAGCGAGTCGAAGACGCGCTTGCTACGTGTTATATACATGCTGAAGTCACGTCCTCTCTTAGGCACTCACTCGCGACAATCTTCATTAATACAAGTTTGCCCCAGAATAGCAACAGTAAGCTAAGTCGTATAGTCGTAAGGTATGCTCGGAAAATGCCTCAGCGGATCTCAGGCTGGGCAGCTTTATGGAAATAAGGTATAGTGATTATCCTCCCTATGCGATTGTCGCAAGCTCACGCCTATTGGAAGGCGGTTCTCGAGACCAACGTCGTCCAGATGCATGTTCAAGCATCCTACCAACACCTTTATAATGTTACTGATGCCTGAGCTTGGTTACCAAAAATAGCAGATGAGCCCATAGTTCTCATGCAGCAGCCATGCTCTCCTCTAAGCCGCGCCTCAAGCCTTCGCACACTTGCTCGAAGCCTCCGACAACATCACTGCACTCCCGTGCGCACCACCGCTCGGCCAATTTAGATTCCCAACCTTCCTTCTCAATTTTCCACTTTGCCTGCTCAGAAAGGTCATTTTCTCGCCTTAATTGAGTCACCATGGTGTGTGTGTTTCGCAAATGTCGTGCAGCACTGCTCGTGTTCTGCTTTCCCATTTGAATAGAGTCCGTGAGACTTGTTAGTGTGCGCAGTAAGTCTGTAGTCTCACGGTCAAGCTTGCTAAGACCTTGCAGCGCGCGGGGATCTGGTAGTGGTAGGTCCTGCAATACCTGCGTCATATGCGGTATGATTTCGTCTATAGCAGCCAGATCAAGTGGCGCGGCAAGGCCGAAAGGCGAGAACAGGCAAGACGATAGTGATGCGATAATCCTTGTCTGCTGTGTAAGATGTGACGAGAGACTATTGGTTGATGTGGTAAGGCGTTGGGTATGACTTTCAAGGGTGGTATGAGGAGTGAGATTCTGCAGGGCAGCCAGTGCTTTGGAAATTGTACCGCTCTGGTGTTGGGAAGGGGGGTTGGCGAGCTGGGCAATGGCCGTCATGGCGTCTTCCATTTCCAGGGAGAAGAGGTCCGAGGGAGACTCGACCTCGCTATCTCTCGACATTGGTCTCGAGAAGTTGCGGTGTGTTTGCTGTTTACTTTGTGGCCGGGGCGACGAAGTGACTTGCTGGAACGAGGACGAGGATTTGTAGGCAACATCTACGCCGCTATCTCTTGCACCGTCAGTCTGCGCAGCCAATTGTACGTCGCCACCCTGTAGGTCGAGATGGTGCCGCATACTGTGATCATGGACAGCATCCCACGTCCTATCTGTTGCGTCTGCTCCGGAGATGCCTTCGTCCACTCCAGGCTCATCCCATTCTTCATCGTCCTCGTCGGCAAATTCCAGCTCATCCGCCAGGTTTCCTCCTGCACTGGCACCTGCAGCGTGTTCATTACCATCCAGGGGTGGGGCCAGATCATGTGTGCCGTTTGAGTAGTGAGAGGAATGCGAGAGACGATGGCCTGAGAAACTCGAGCGCGGTGTAGCAGATGAGCGGTTGTTGGAGTGAGATGAAGAGGGACGGCGATGACCGCGAGGCTCAATGCTGGGTATGTATTGTCGAATCGGACTGAGCGGCGGAGATGACATGGCTGATATAATTTTGGCGAGTTTGCCGCGTGGAGTCCAAGACACGCGTGGCTTTGGTTCAATATGATTTGCTTGTTGCTTTCAGGAACTTCAAAATCTTGACTTCATCTTGATTGGCTTGTCTTGATCTGGGGGAGGGTGGCTGCTTGCTCAATGTGTTGCACGACCATCGAGGCAAGCACGGCAAGGTAGCGAGCCTCGGAGGGTAGGTGCTAGAATGCACGGTTCAAGGGGTCTTCAATCCCCTGGAATAAGGATTGCTGGTTGGAAACGGCAAGCACAGAAGGCTCATTTGGGCTACCTTATAATTATGCTAGGCTCCGAGATGCCAACTTACATTGACATGTCGAATTACGTATTGATGTACAGTAGATTGGTGGTCTCATAAACAATTCGATTTCACATGATCGTTGCATCTTCACTTGATCTCGTGCGAATGCCGTCCCTATCCTGCCCTGCCCTACCCTGCGCGCCCAGACCAAATAATTGACATGCATCCGTCTTGTGCTAATGGTATATCACCAAACGCCTCCAGCGCAGACCTTCCCATCGTGACCTCCTGACGCCAGATTACCTACACAGTGAGCAAAACCGACGACCCTATTCATCATTCTCGACGTCCATACCGGACGGACTCTTCCACCGCTTTCTCCAGAATTTCAGCCCGCGTAATCTGCTGCGCGACCTGCTTTGTCTGAGGTTTATTTGGTGCCCGTTTCGACCTGCCTCTTCGTCTTGTTCACCGCTCTCCTTCGCGAGATGCGACGATGAGTTCACTTTACCCTGTTGCACGTCTGCAGCCGTGAGAATGCCGGGTGCTGACAGAGTTGACCGTTCGCCTGGGGTGGATGGATTGGGTGTCAAGAATGCGCCTCCGACAGACTCCGAAGGCTCACCCCGCAATTTCGCACGATAGTCAGCGTCATTGACACACGAAGATTTAGACGTGGACGGTGGTGACTGAGGACCTGTTGTAATGAGCGTGTTGTCCGTGACGTTGTCGAGAGGGGCCGGCACTGAAGGACATCCGCCTAGATTACTAAGTTGGGAAGACGACCGCGGATACCGCTTGCTTGGGGACGGCACATTTCCGGGCGATGCTCCGTCCTGCTTGTTCTGCGGAGTCTGACTGCGGACAAGTATCGTCGTCAGAGAGGCATCGGCACTCCCCCTTCTGGCAGGGTCGAAGCTTTGATTGTCAACGCGGGAAAAGCTGTTGAATTGCATTTGCTCCAGGGTCTCCAGAGCGGCATCCTTCGACGATCTTCTGGAACCGTTATGATGATGAGCAGCGAAGGGAGTCGTATAAGGTGCGTGATAGCTCCCGCTGTAGCTCCCGCTGCTCGAAGGTTTTCGGGGCCCTTTGGTTGGCGACAATGAACCCATCGACGCATTGCGCAGCCTTCGCTCGGCAGCGGAAATAGCATCGTTATGCGTCATCGGACGGATGTTCGTATCTAACGAATGTTTAGAGAGCGGCTCGTCCGTCCCAAGTAGGGATCGTGGGGGGCTCATGAGGGAGTCGTGTTCCACTGGGAGAGGCGGCAGAGCTTCAATCTCTTGTGCCAGGTCTGCATCTTGGGCATCAGGCGTGCCGAGTTTCGTAAGCGATATTTCAGCTCCTTCGCCAAGCGGCCGTGGCGAGGCGGACCCTCTCGTAGCCCTCTCTATGTCAATCTTCCTCTCCCAAACCAAACGATTCGCTCCCATTTCCTTATTACCGAAGGACATGGGGGGTAGAATGTTTGTCATGCCCTCGAATAAAGGACCAGCAAAGATGTTCATGAATCCAATCTGCGATTCTGCCATCTTAATCACGTCTCCTCGATCAGGTGGTCCGCCGAATAAGCAGGTTGGCAGATCGAGCTCCTTCTCCATTGCACCCTGGTTGGAAAACTCGTCCGTCAAGATAGCAGCCCATTGAGCTGCTATATCGTATTTGCGGGCCTGGTGTGAACGTTAGAACCCATGTACGTAGATTGGTAGAAAGATACGAACCACGTTGCTGATATCAGCACATTTGATCAAGAGCCCGCAGCAAAGATCTCGCGTCTCTTCCAATGCTTTTGGTGCCCATCCCTCGATCGAGTTATCGTTCGCTGCCAGCCTCTCCTGCAGATTGCCCATGTCCACCATATACTTAAAGTGGAGGCCCATATCCGTGGCAAGGATTGAGTTGATCATAAGTTTGCGCATCCCGGTATCAGCAAAAGCTTCTGGCCAGTACCTGCGAAGGATCTGCGAATAAGCAGCGCAATGGAAGGCCTCTAGAACTGAGCGGTCGTTATAAAGCTGAGCAAGAGGTGCGTTGAGAGCAACAAGAAAAGCGTTGTTGACGCCAGGATGGCCAACGTCATGGCCAATTGCAGATATCAAAAGAGTGAGTGCGTCGAATGGCCGAAGCAGGCCCGCTACGGGAGTAAGCTGAGCACGACTTGGTGAGTCGCCGCTGGGATATGCTGGCAGTATACCGATCCGAAGAAGAAAATAGAAAACCGCCTGGAGCACATCTACGATGTGGCGGAAGTTGTGGTATAAAACGAAGTCGTTATAAGCTTTCCTGCAAGCCATTAAAAAAGTTGTAAGGTCACCTACAGAGGAATGTAAGCTGAAGCATGGAGAGTTCGTGCTATGGAGGACTGCTCACCTGTGGACATGCGCCACCTTTCGAGCTCTGGCATCTGCAGAGTATGCTCGAGAATCACAAGAGCTGCGTAGAGAAGCTCATCGGCGTTCAGATCATGTGCAGAGAACGACCAAGTGCTGACCATGTTCCTAACAACGCTCTTTCTTTCGTCGGTAATTTCAAGGTCACTTTGGAAGGGTAAGTCAACTGAAGACCTTGCGCTGAAAGCGAATATCGGCACATACCTGTGCTCGAGAGAGTCTCCAACGGTCTCGGGGTTGCAAATACCGTTCATCAAGCCTGATACCATGACCTCTCTGAGATATGCGTACGGGCGTTCTTCGTCAATGCCTACCCAAGAAAGCTTACGATTTCGCTTCTCGAGTAAAAAGCTGGACTGCTCCCTTGAGACTTCTTTGAACCGGCGATAAGCGTGCACGGCTAAGGCCTGTACCCTCTCGCCGACAAGGGGTGAGGTCAGCACATCTACCGCCCCAACGTCAAGGTATTTTGACATGCGGAACGGCTCTGTCATCAGCTGTGGTAGGAATTAGCCCAGAAAACTAACGAGTGTGTAGGCATCTGTGGAAGTCTCACATCAACCTTGGTTCGCAGCAGCGCAACGGGAATGACAAGTCGCGAACGGGCTCGCTGTTGGATCTCAGATGCCAGGTACAGGAGGATATGTATTCCGTAGAGGTCGCTGGGCTCATTCTTCTCGACCTTTGGCCGTCGCAAAGTGGTAGGTGATGGGCTTGGAGCATCCCAAGATGATTTTTGGTCGGCATCCTCGTCATCGGTAGGCATGTCCAGCAAGACAACCACCGGAGTGGAGTTCTGCGGTTCATCTAGCTGAGCAAGTTTGCTGAGGCACGAGAGACCGTCGGAACAGACGAATACTATGATCAAGGGTTACCACATGTCGCTTAATTCCGAACATGGTCATGCAGTCATGTATGCGTACCTTCGCCGAAGACTGAAAGAAGGGTGTGGATGTTGTGCGCCGCGTCCTCATCGCCGAGATCTGTTTCTGCGCGATCCAGGATGGGAGAGGTCAAATGACCTGTAGACCTTGCTCGCCTATCCAGGTAGAGCACAGCGCAGGCGCTGTTGTCCATGCTCGCCGAAGGGGGACGGCATACACGAGCGCCTTGACTCTTTTTCCTCAATTGATCGCGAACCGTCTCAGACCTTGTGCATTGCGCGAATGTGCGCCCGAGTCCAGCGACAGCTGTGTGGATTGCAAGTCAGGCGCATGCACCGGAATCGTGTTGGAGAGCTTGTATTATCCCGAACGGAGAAATCGCAAAGGGCAGCGGGGGGCGCGGGAGCCGTGGAGCAACAGACGGGATCTGTCGAGCAAATTGAGGAATGTGTTGTGCTGTTAAACGGACAGCGATACCCAAAAACGGTCTGCTGTGCAAGCGCGAAGTCTGTCGTGGCAGATGATGAATGCTTGATGCGGCGCAATTCCCTGAGGAATGAGGGTCGTCTCGTCTCGTCTCGTCTCGACCGTTGCAAAGTCAGACCCGGTACGATAGTGAGCAGCCCGAAGACAGACAAACAATGGGATGGGAATGGGGGAGATGAGTTGCGAGACGGGCGAGTAATCATGAGCCTCTTCAGGAGTCTAGTACATGGGCTATTCAATTAGTGCAACGACAGTCACAAGGAGCAATTATCGATCGCAGCACGGTACCGTCCTCAGCGGAGTCGTATGCCAAGCCAAATCTGGGGAGGGAACAATCTAATGCTAACCTCAGAAACGGCTGCATCGAGACCGAGATCACGGACTTGTTTTGGTCCCGAACTGGATGGAAGCAATCGGAAAAGACGCGCATCTACATGTTGACTTTGCCATGAATGAACAGTCTCCTCACAGCCCGGCCAATGCGAAAATGAGTTGCTGCAAGGCCATTTGTGAGGCCGCATGTGATCGCGACCCTTGATATAAAGTACGATAGCGTGCGGGACTGCTTCTAAGCGTTTGTTCGAGAAGGGGTCGAGAAAGCTTCGAGTGCAAGTTATGACGTTAGAAGGACGCAGAAACACGATTATTGGCCAAGTCTAACCAGCTTCTTGGGATTCATCAACCACCTTCAGCCCTATTATTTTCGATAGTGTCGACACAGCGTTGCCAGGGCCGCTTTTATCATTCTCAATGTGGCAACAAAACGCAATGAAGCCTTTGGACCGGCATAATTTCGCTCAGGTTGTTGGTCAACGGCGCCCAACAACGTACGCCGTAGTGGTTTTCTAGCTACAAGTGTCACTCCTTGCCGTACCCGTGGCCCCGTGCTGGCAGGAACATTGCGGGCAATCCTGTCAAAAGCCTGTTGTGCGAGCCGGACGTTTGCAATGAGAGAAAACTGCAGCCTCAGGTACGCAGGGCCAGGTCGTTATGACTCAAAGCACTACCTTAGGCACATATGCGAAGCTGTCGTTGACGTATCACGTGCTGCACTCGGTTCATGCGGAAGGTGCGAGATTGAGGACTGGATGAATGTAGATCAATAAAGCACGAGGGCGCTAGTGCTCTAAGCAGGTAGACATGCGCATTTGCGGTGCAGGGGACAAAGCATGTGTCGATGAAAGAATTCGAAAAAGGTCAGACTCGCGTAAAGAGGAAGTAGGCAAGCACGCAGGCCAATACCTTGTATTCCATTGTGAAAGGGTTCAAATGCCTGGGTGACCTGCCACCCTGCGTCTCTAAGTCGAGCGCATGTGTGTGTATAACATCTGGGGCTGCAGGTCGGTTGAAGACGTGTCTAAAGGACTCTAATGCGTGATCAGATCATGGCAGCACCCCTCATAATGTGATAGCATCACTATGGGCTCGTCATGGTCAGGTGGGCGGGGGAAGTTTGGATTTGGCTGATAGTGACGAAACCGGCTTTGTCCCGCTGTTTGGGTAGTTCCCCACATGATGATAGCGGGTGGTGTCAAGGTCAACATCAACATGTTACACACAACCCCTACCCAAGTACTGAGTAGCGATTGACCACTTTCCAAGCCACTCAGATCAACGGGTATAGACAGTCTGCCCGGACGGGAACACTTTAGCCAGCTACGAGTAGAATACACGCAATACCTCTCGCACTCCAACTCCACACTTTCAGGCCTGCGAGACTGACTCATTGAGGCTGTAGCGGGGTCATCGCACTGACGCGATCGACTTGAGGCCGGCCTACCTTAGTCCTTAGCAGAGCGGAATTGCTCTGATCCTCAGTCAGCAACACGCTCACAGAACGTGTCTTGATCTTCGAGACATTGGAACTGCAGCCATCTGCTTGTACGCCTCACTCATCATTGCCCCTCACAAGCATCGTTATCGCCGCACTCAAACACCTCAGTCACCGCCTACCCCGCCCCCGCCTCCGCCTCTCCCTATCGCATACCAGGGCAGGCCACTCAACCAACCAAGCACCCAAGCGTCTTCCGGTTAGCGTGTGTATATGCCATCCGCCAACGACGCAGTTTTCAACGAAGAGGATACTCCGGACGACGTCAAAGGGCCCAAGCTCTCCAAAAAGAAGAAGCAGAAGAAGGGAAGCAAGCAGAGAAGTGCCGAAGAACACAGAGATTCGTCCTCGGAGGGACCGAAACTGTCGCCGGATCTGTCAGTATTTTCCACTGCAATTCTTCGCTTGCTACAATAGACAAAGTGCTGATCAGTTAATTGAACAGGCTACCCATCGTAGACCGCAGCAATCCATCGCCACCGCCTTCTCCACCTTCGCTGACCACCCATGATACAGAGGGTCAGGTGGCCGAGGAAAGCCTCCTGGACAAGCTCGCCAACGTCGATAACCTCGATAACTTCGACAAGCTTCAAGACCTCGACGCTCCGAATGAAAGACATTCGCGTGTCACCAACATCATCTTGTCCTCTGAGCCATCTCCGCCACAAGATGGAGTCATAGCCGCCAAACCCAATCATGACGCTACCTCGCCATCGCTGTCCCCCCTAACCTTCAATGGCACTCGGCGTCTCCCATCCCTTTCATCTTCACCTCAAGGAGGCATACGCCTTCCGCCAAACACTACGCCTACCCACTTTCACACCTCTAGCGCAAGCTCACCGGCTCTATCGAACAACCACGTCCCTTTTCCTTCTCGCGATAGAAAGTCGTCAATTAACTTCTCGTCCAGCCGAGGCACACCTTCTTTGGATCCAGCCACCACCCATACAACTCAACGCCCTTTTGCAAGACGCCCGGATATGGACTTCGGTTTGGCCAGTCAACCCCATAACACCCTCACTGCCGGCTCCAAGGGCTATTATTGTGGTTTCGACTCGCTTGAAAAGGCCAATGCCGGCACCTCTCCCGCGGCCAACAATGTCCTTCTGGCAGGCACACAGGGAGGCCTGGACGTCTACCGATTGTTGCGTCAGCGTTCTGACATAGTTGGTCGTCTGGAGGGTCTTCGAGGTGCTGTCATCGATGCTAAGATTCTTCCATGGCTTGAGCGGTACGATCCTTTTGCCGCCTTGCGTCCCCTTGTCGTGTGTGTTCTACATGGTCCCATCGCCAAACCACAACCCCATCTCGGTGACCAAAGCGGTCCGCTCGACCCTTCCACAGATTCCTCTGTCTACCAAACCACCGTAGAGGTATACTCTCTGGCTACTGCTGAGTCTGTATGTACGCTTTACGAGTCTCCTACTACCTCCGTTGGTCGTCAAGCGCCACCTGCTCCTATCGGAAACCTTAGGACCGCCGCCGAGGGCTGTTTCATCACCGTCACTTCTGGCATCAGCGGAGAGGTTTTTGTCTTCTCGCCTTATACCCATTCCGTAGCTGACAATATGCCTCCATTTCGCTGCATTGCCAAGTTCTGGACCACAACGAGCACAGTTACACCCTCTCACGCTCCCGATGCTCCCTGGGGCCATAGTGATGACAACTCGGATTCCAAGAACCCTATTTGCACGCTGAGTCCAAGATGGTTGGCCATCAGGCCTCCCCTTCTTTCATCTTCGCAGATTTCTCTTCAGGGATGTCCTCTCTTGTCGACCTACCATCCGGATCCTCCTGGCGTCTCAGCTCATGTCTCGCCTCCACCGCCAACAATCAACTGCGGAGTCGATGCACCCTTCAGCAACACTTTGTTTGATCGTGTGACGAAGCAGGCAACACAGGAGATCAGAAAAGGCGCTCAGTGGGTTGGTGAACAAGGAAAACAGGTCTGGAATGCTTACTGGGGTCGGTCTTCGCCATCTCAAAATGAAGCCATGCCGGAAGGCCTCCAGCGCACTTCCCAGCTTGATACAGCACTGTTTCCACCTACACATGCGCAGAATGAGTCAAATCTCACTCGTGTGGAGCCGTGTTCGATATCCGTCATCGACCTGCACAGACTTTTGGATTTCGAAGAAACCCCCGTCAAGGGTGCATTGACACCTTTGGCCACCTTCAGCCTCCCGGATGGTTGTTCTTTCATGTCATTTGCGCCTGGTGGGCTCTCCATGCTCACAACCAACCAGACCGGAGACGCATCGACCATCTGGGACCTGACGCGCATCACTAACGGGAGGCTGCCTTCACGCTACACTCCCGCTCTAGCAAGTGGAATGCCATATGTCTGTATGGCGGCTCGGTTTGCGAGACAGACGCCTTCTGTCGTCACAGAAGTTGCCTGGTCAGCACATGGGAACAGGGTGGCGTTGCTGACGCAGAAGGGTACAGTGCATCTGCACGAGGTACCCTCGTCTGCTTTCCGTCCCTTGCCGGCCAGTCGAGGCACTTTGTCAACTGTCCATACAGGGATTGCCTCACCTGGCTCTTCCCCTCAGGGCGACGCACCCACAAACGGATTCGTGAGCAACGTCCGCGCACGTTTCCAAACTCTACCAGGAATGACTCTTCGTCCGACCGTAAGCAATGCCTCTGCTTTTGCACGACACACTGGTAGAAGAGCACTTAAGCAGGGCGTCAACATAGCCACCGACACTGCGCTCAAGATTCGACATCATGAAGAAACCAAGATACGTATGCAGCCTAAACACCATGCATTAGGTCCAGGTTGCCTACGATGGCTGAGTGGTCGAGAGAATGGGCTCATTGCCACAGTGTTCGATGGAAAGGTTAGACTTCACACAGTAAAGAGCAACCACTATGTGCAAGGCAACCGAACCGCTTTGTATCTGACTGCAGGAAGAAGACCTGTTGGCGAGAGCTCCCTGCACTCAATAAATGGTGATGCCCTTTCACCAGCTTCCCGCGGCAATGCGTGTGCTCGTGCGGGGCCGCATGGATTCTGGGCTCTCAATAAGGCCAGTACCCTGAGACGGCCCTCCACAGGTAGAGCTAAACAATTCTCTGCATCGGCTATCCAGGACAAAGATACCAACCCCACTTATCTGCCATTCCATCGCTTTCCTCAGGTCAACTTGTTCACTTTCGCAGAACCAAATGCTTCCGTGGCAGTGCGCAAGCAGTCTTCGTCCTCTGCTAGTCGTGGAATGGGTACCGAAGAGGCATGGGTTTTCGGCCTCCCGCTGTCACCAGCGGCAAGAATAACATGCCAGCAGCACAAGACGGAAACAGACTACATCCATGATACGACGATCGGCGATATGCAGAATTTGCTAGAGGACATGCCAGAGGAGTCTTTCCGCGAAAGGGACGAGGTCGGAGTTTTCGAGATGTAGAAATCGGCCTAAGTGTCGCAAGACTATTGATAGCAACGCGGGTGGAGCATGAGAAGATGCTGTGCGGGCATGGATTCTGTTTCTTGTTTCGTTTGTGTTAGGAGCATGGATCGGGCGCAATGGTGTTTCATGCTTTCTTTAAGCCATAGCTAGAGATACCACTAAAGATGACGCTTGGCCCGTCGCACACATAATCAAATCACCGTTCATTGTTATAAGACGCACGTCGTATCTTCGTGCATGTGCATTATCATGTATACCTGCCTTATTAAGACATCTTTTGGTTTATATCTCCAGCGTGCCAAGACCTCTCTTTCGCCCGCAGACTTGCCGCCTACAGCGACCTACCTTGACACAGTGGATTCAAAGGTCACGCCCGAGAGACATTTCACAGGCACCCACTAAAGACACATCAAACAATCAGGTAATCTGCAAAATGTCTTCAGTACGGCCCATGACGCCGATGGATCTTCTCAGCTTTAATGCATGTAATCTCGACCACCTCACCGAGACGTACAACATTGGGTTCTACCTTGAATACTTCTCGAAATGGCCAGAACTATGCATGGTACTCGAAGGCCGAGCTGGCAGGATTGATGGCTACAGTAAGTCGGGCCTTTCAATTCGTCGCATACCTACCCTCCTTCCTACATGTTCACGGTCCATCAAGAAAGAAAAGGCAATGCGCCGTGATGATGGCGTGCCATGTGTGCTTCAAGAATTGTCTGTAGAGACCTCCCACATTCTCACCACTCATGCAGTCCTCGGCAAAGTCGAAGCTTCCCCCTACCCGGCCCCAAAAGAACCATACGATCCCTCGCACGCCCTCTATACCCAGAAGTTCCCCAATTACCTACCTTGGCACGCACACATAACCTGTCTGACCGTCTCCCCCTCTGCACGACGCCTCGGGCACGCAACAAAGCTCTCGGCCGCCCTCGAAGAAGTCGGCAATCGCGAAAACGCCTGGTTCGTCGACCTCTTCGTCAGAGTGGAAAACACAGCTGCGATTGTGCTGTATGAGAAAATGGGATATTCGGTTTATCGTAGGATTGTGGATTATTATAATGACGGAGCTGATGCGTTCGATATGAGGAAGCCGCTTGCGAGAGACAGGGATAGGAAGACTATACGGCCCGACGGGGAGAATATCAGGGTGGATCCGAGCGAGGTTTGGTGAGAACGTGGCACACGACTGCATACAATTTCGTGCGCATAGCCTGCTATCGGCCTTGCCGGTGCGTCCGCGTCCATTCGACAAGCTGCAGACGATACAGAAGACGTGCGGTCTTTGAATAAATCCAACCGAACGCTTTGTGCCACTGGACATCCATGGCAGCACACACCCCGACAAGTGCAAACGGCACAGCAGGACAGACTCTGCACACTCTGTCATGTTGACAATCCAAGTCTGACTCAGGTTCACTTCTAGAGAATTTACAAACGACCGACAAGACCTATCAGTACTTGACAAACGTCGAACACGAACAGGTACAGACTCCAGTAACTGTCAAGCGCCAATGCTACTTCACCGATCTCACCATTGCACCATTGATGCACTATGATGAGTAGCATTGCTGGACGCGATGATATATGAATCAAGACTATATTCGCGCGTTATCTGTATTGACAATAATTAAAAAGAATATCGGGGTATATACGATCTGGAGACGTCAAATCTCAAGCTACATCCAAAATCGTTTGATGGTGGTATCAGTTCTCATCATTTCAGATGAAATGACAATTCGCTTTCGCTCTGCACACTTGGTGCTGCTTTCCCGTCCAGGCTTACATTGCGCTGTTGAGGCCGATTCCGATCTCTCTCAGAGTTTCCGACTCGAGTGGGACGCGGAACCAGTCGCTCGACATTGGTCGCCTCGGTCTCCCTCTTCGCCCTGGTAGCTCGTGCATCATATACCTTGCCTCCAATGGTGGTGGAGACAGGCGGCGCTGTCCTGAAACGCCTCCTGGCGTCTCCTGGCGCCGATTCCTCGTCAACGAGCACGACCATCCACACGCCTACTGACCCGGAATGACTATACAATGGTGTGGCGTGAATCCATCGGGACCGTCCGTCGCCCTCGCCATCCTCGCTCGCCTTGGTCAACCATCGAATCTTTGCTGTGACACCACGCCCTTCGCTCATTGCTTGCTCCAGGTCCCTACGCACTCTTGGTGACCCACCAATCCGGGACAGGAAGGGAGATTGCAGTATCCCAGGTACTCGAAGGGTGGGCGATGTGAACAGAATACGAAGAGATGGTGCAGGTCGAACAAGTAGGTACTGTTGACGCGCGAGTGTTAGTTGATTCACCCAAGAGAACCCGCAGGGTTTACTTACATGCTGGTATACCCCCTCAAGTCTACCGTTGAGGCTCGCAACGGTGGTGTCATTGCTATCACGTGTATCAGGCCTCGCCTGGTCGTCGAAAGGCTCCGGGCTCAAATTCTTCAGTAACAAGCGTGGCCGGTACGAGGTAATGCTGGATGCATCACTGTCCTCAACTTGCTCTCTGTGCATTCTTCCACCATAGTTTCTCACTGTCTCTAGTTCCCCAACATTGAACATCTCGCTCAAATTCTGGAACTCGTCCTTGTGGTCATCGGCGTCTTCTTCCGCTGCAAGCTTGAGGTCTTCCGCCCGGGCTAAAACTCTTTGGAATGTTTCTAGATCCGTAGCGTCTTTGAGCAGGCCGGAAACATCAACTTGGGCGCCGATAAAGTACCGCAAAGCTCCCTTGGAGTCAAATAACGGTGCTATCATCAACAAGTTCACAAAGGGAGAGCCGTCTCTACGGTAGTTGACGAACATCTCGCTGTGCTCTTTGCAAGCTTTACAGGCTTCTGCCAGCCTCCGAACAGAATGGGGGTTCGTCCGTGGACCCTGCAAGAACCGGCAATTTCTCCCAATGGCGTAGTTCATTCCGTATTGTGTAGTCCGGTGGAACTCTGTATCGGGTCAGTCGATTGATCATCGAAGGTCCTCACATGATGCTATAAATACCTTGGGAAGCAAACACGATTGGGTTGTCTGCCCTCGAAGGATCTGTGAGACAAAACACCTCCGCGAGTCCCTCAGAGGCCTCCCGTAGATGTGGTGGCAGCGTGCCAGTGATTCGTCTCTGAATGGAGACGCTTACTACCTTGACCCACACATGAACGATGTAGGCTGGAAGGTCTTCTCGAACAAGCACCTCAAATGCGTGGTCAGCCTTCTCCTGCAAAGCGACGTTCCTAGTAGGGTCTGGTGGTTGTGCAGTGAATTCGAACCCCTTTATCGGCTCCAAAGCCTCCGAGATAGCATTCGCATAAGAGAGAGCTCGAAGAGCCTTCACGGCGTCCAGGTAGAATATCAAGATTGGAATGCTCTGCGGCCGGTAGTTGTGCAAAAATGTCGTGAACTTCATTAGCCATTTCGATTCCGAAAAGATCGTTTCCAGATGTGTGCTCGACAGTAATTGTTCGACGCTTTTCTCCAATTGGTATACACCTGTTGACTGGTCTGGCGCTGCAGCCACGAGGTCGAAGTTATGTGGGTCGTCTTCTTCTTCCAAGGGGTCCAGACGATCAACCTCGTCGGGGAGACCCTTGTTCTGTAAAGGTGGAAGAGTGTGGACTGAGCTATCGGCAGTACCGACAGAGAATGTAGACTCGGTGGAGCTACGGTTCGGGGACTCTGGCGTGCTTGATGATAAAGAGAGCACGCCGGAACCTTGAGAATCTATATAGCTTTGTGGATCGATTCTCAAGCTACTCTGAGGTCGTGAAGAGGCTGATCCGGGCACATCGAGAAGATAATGCTCTCTGTACCCTCGTGGTTCTGTACCCATACTGCTCCTGTTGAACATCAGCCTAGTGTGTCACGATACGTTGTTGGAGGACTCGATTGACCTCGAACGGACAGGAACCTGCGTCTTTCTTCGAGAGATTTCTGGGGGTTGGGCTTCGTCCTCTGGCGAATGCAGAGAGGGCGTTGCTTTATTATTCAACGAAGAGCTTTGCATTGAGATCGACTCAATATGAGGTTGCGTATACCGGAATTGATGATCCTCTACCAGAACCGGCTCGCCAATGGATGAGGCGGAGCTTTCTATGCGCAATTGGGAATGGTTCATGGTACCGCCGACACGCTCCAGTTGCCAGGATTTTTTAGAACGAGACTAGATTGGACATGTGCTTAGTTTTTATTCCATGGCAGATTCGTCTCATGCGCGGCCTTCTGACCTGGAAAAGTTTATGCATCGCAATTTATCTCCCGAATGGATCAGCTTCCTGTATGAGAGTGTGATGTTCCAGTGGCAGGGTCATGGCTTGTTTAATACAGGAGCCACCCAAAGTTTGCCGTACCATGGGTTCGTCATCCCGCGCCTCACAGATCCGGTCGCATACAACAATGTTCAGAGAGGTAAAAGGCGGGGCGCTTGCAAGATCGTCTGCATCTGTGGTGCCTTACCACGGATCCTCATCCCTGTAGGCACCTACCCATCGCAACCATTCAGTACAAGCGAGATGAGGACAAACGCGAAGCGTGGATGCAACTCCTATGGCCCCAATGGTTTGATAGCAAGCTTCAATCGATTTCGATTACAATGATGCATGCCGAGTCGCAAGGGCGTGTCTAGCAAACGCTGTGAAACTCAAAGATGCACTAGAGCCGCTACCAGATCTGCAATGATCTCCCACCGATCTCAGCATGGTCGATGCTTATTAACTCAGCTTAATCTAAATCAAGGTAAGCTTAAGGTATGGCACTGATCACAAATTTGTCACTATGTCAAGGTCGATGATCCCTCGTTTTTTCTGTTAAAGTGCACTCGATCAATGAGGCATACTGAGATCGCAAGAGTAGGACTCGGTAGCTGGAGATCGAGTTGCTTCGCGCGTGCGGATTAGGGTTCGGGCCCGCCGTGATCGACCGGCATTGGCGTGCAGTACAGTACGTACCTTTGCATTTCAGACCTAAAAGGTACCTACAACATGGATGTGTAATTGACTGTATATCAGAAGTGACTCCCATCCGGGCTTGACCAACCCCTGCAGCTGTCGCGAAGGTCCCGTACGGCTGTATGAGCAGCAGTAGTACTCGTAACGCGAGGTGCGCCTCAACACGGAAAGCAGCTGTTTCGTATATGTCTTGTCTATCACTTGGCGTGATTGCTACGTTGCGGATCCCAGCAGGATGATCGACCGTCGAGTCCCACGTTTCAAAGAGACGATCGTGGAGGCCACATGTTGCATTTCGTATCCCCAGCATGTGTCAGTCCATCAGCAAACAGTCAGGAATTCGATCGAATTTACCGAAAGCCCAAAGGAATTCTAAGAGGGGCATGTCATCCTTCTGACACCTGTCAAAGAACATGATTTAGTAGAATGCGTCATTTTCATGATTCGTATGTCCTGAGACAAGCGATTTAATAGAGTAGAGTACCACGGTTCTGTGGTTGCACGAATCGTAAGTCCCTTGAGGACGTGCCAAGTGTAAAGCTTAAAAGCACATCCCATTTCGACTTTCTCCATACCTTAGCAACAAGTCGTTGTTTCAGACAAAGAGCGGGGTCTCTTCCGTCTCCCTTCTATCATTATCCCGATGCCTGTACAGCACATAGTGCTGGGTCAGGAAAATGGCATCAAAGAAAAGGCTGACCATGGCCAGACCTAACTTGACAAGATTAGCCCCAACAACTTCACCAAAGTCCCCTCCATTAGCCTCCAAAGCGCTGTCTATGATCAGCTGGATAAGACTCAAGACTCCACCTGCCATCTTTAGTTAGATCAGAAGTGCATTCATGTTGAACTTCTTACCAACAAAATCGCACAGGATGGTATTCACAGACCATCCCACAGTACTTTTGACTTGATAGTTGTACAATACCTGTGGTATGTACTTGGTGAAAGTAATCAACCTGATAGAATGAGTGGCTGTACGCAGAGTCATGAGGCGCACTTACAATTTCACGTATGAGAGCGCATAAATCTGGACCAGTGAGCAGCCGACTATGCAGAAAAGGGGCAGACCATACTCACGACGTCGATACTGGCCCATGATGTGGCATCATCGCCTTGATTATGCTTACTCCCTACAATGAAACCTATGGTGGCCACTGCGATGACCGAACCACAGATGATACCCACGACTGCTGGGCTTGGTGGGCGCGACTCACCATCGAAATGCCAAAGCCGATGCCAAAATTGGCTGTACACGACTATACAACAAAGCAGGGCATGGAAGGCAAATGCAAGATCGTTGAATCTAACAGTAGGCTCCGGTGATGTGGGGTGTCGCAAGGCATATTGGTGTATCACAGTGGGCGAGTATAAGAAGGCAGCGGTTGAGATCGAGTAGCACAAGAACCTATAATAAAATCTTAGAATGCTTGTTTTCCAATGGTGTTGTGTTTGAGTGAGAAGAGAGCGATATGTTGCTCCAACAGTAGCGCTTGTCTTTCTCTTTCGGTCGCTTGCTCGATATACATACCCGACTACATTAAGTGCGCTAAAGTCGGCTGTAAAGCCTGAGGTTGAGCGACGCCGCCAGTTGAGTATAGGCTGAGGATAGAATGAGAGCGACCAAGAAATAGTGCTGTTCACAAATATTATGAGCATGCCATTCCCGAGAGCAGACCGTACATATTTTCTTGAGGAACAGGATATATCGTAAGGGCATCCTACATCTCTACCCCAGCCATGCGGGATTGGCGAGAATGACAAGAGCGCTTTTGTCCGGGATAAGATTGCACCAGGACTACTCACTATATCCAGCCCAATAGTTGTGATACAACATGGGCGAAGCTTTCCAGGTCGCTTTGCATTACGACGCTTCGATCCACAATGACAACACAGGATATGTTCGATGTCCCATAGGAGCCGGAGACAGCTGTACGGAATGAGGTGTAGGGATAAAGGCCACTTAGTGGAGTGGTCAAACCTGCAATATCGCTTGCGCGCACGCGAGAACGATTATGCATGTCGTTGAAGGTTGGCCGTGGAGACGCTAGTCTACAAGAAGCCAAAGTTCTGCAAATGAGCCATCACGGCTGTAGGCATAACGAATAATGAAGTGGTCTCAGCAGCGACCTTGAATAACAATTGAGCTCGGTCGAGAGGCTTTTCATTCTTTTCATATAGCGAAACATCAATATCTGATCGGTGGCCATACTCAGAACGACAAGTACATAAAAATTATCATTCTTACCAGCCCTTCAATTCAACATAACAACAATTCTCAATCCATGTAGCCTCGGTAGTTTTCGTAAAGCAGAATCTCCGGAGATACACGTTTCACAAGTGCGCTTGACTGACATGGGACTTTCATGTGGTGGGCGATATGTGCTCATGCATGAGAAGCTAGCTGGGAGAGAGCCCTCACCTCTTTATAATAATTACACGCCTGTCACGATAAAGTCCCACGCGCAGATGTGGAAGTGGAGACGCTAGTCCCAAAACAGATGAACCCCGTGGTGCGCCTTCCCCGACGTCCAGGCACGCCAGGCACTGTTATAGTAATCTGAGGTAGTCGGTGTTGTGATTCCAAGTACCAGGATTATTAAGGACGGCACCAACGTCGATAGATTATCTCGGCAACTTCAAGCAGGGCATTCATCAACAGCTGGTGGCACATGTCAAAGGAGTGATGAAGTCACAGTGCTGAATGCTGAATGCTGAATGCGCGCAGCCTACCTAAATCAACAAGCATCGCTCGGCGCGTCATTCACTATCACCTGAGCGCGTCAACCACATTTGTACACTGGAAGGACGAGCCTGAGGACATTTCCAAGCCTCTTCACGACCTTTCGAAACAGCATGTCTGCGGAAGTTGCGCCAATCACATCTCCGCGAAAGCGCCCTCCTGGTCGTCCACGCACTCAGTCGTCCAGCCATAGCCAAGGCCCGCTTACAAAGAGGAGGAAATACATACCCGGGGGACCAGGGGGTGGTGGAAGGTGGATCAGCGAGGAAGCTGATGAAACAGGTATGCTACGCCTAAGCCGGAACGACTCTCGCCGTCTGGAAGACGGCGCTGGCCCTGGCGCAAACAGTGGTCACCTCGAGCCTTCCCTTGAAGTCGACGGACATGCACCTTCCCGGACAGCTCGCACGCCATCATCGCGCCCACGGAGAGACAGAGACAGAGAGAGAACCCGCAGAAGGCCAGCTGCTACTCCGCGGCCAAGATACAGCAGTGCAGCAGCTGCTGCCGCCGCCAGCCAAGCCAGCGACGGCTACAAGCCACGGGAAGAAAGGAGCTGGGAAGAGTTTCATCCCGAGCTGGATATCGACGCCGCTCTTCAGGTCTTTACTGCCGATGAAGTCGATGGCGTGACAAAGGAACAGAAGCAGATGTCATTGGCCAAACAAGCCACAATGAATAGTGAGCTACTTGGCAATGGCAATAACCTCCTTCCCAACGCACATGAGGAACACCAAATCACAGGTCAACAGCTGCCAAATCCCGCTCAGGAGACGCCAAAAAGAAGACCAGGTCGGCCACCGAGGAGACCCGAGTCCATGCTCACTGGACTCGGCTCACCACCAGCCCCCAGAATAGTGCCAATGCCCACTCACAACCCGAAGGAGCGACTGAACCTTCCAAAGCCATCCTTCAGAGAAGTCAACACTTTTGAGCGCTACGAACACGATCACACCGTCCAGGTCAACTACGTGGACAAATCCATGGCCAACGTTGGTTACCAGGAGGGTGACCGTTTTGACATGCCAAAACACTCCCTTATACGTCATGTCGAGGGGCCTTACGACGACGACATGGAGTCTGGTCTGCGTCTCGAGTCGGATGAGAAGCTGCAAGATCCGCAATCAGTGGCCGTTGCCAATGTTGAATACGACATGGACGAGCAAGACGACAGATGGCTAGAGGCTCACAACGCCCATCGCAAAGAAGAGGGCGTCGATCCTATCAAGCCATCCATGTTTGAAATCACCATGACGCAGATCGAAAGAGAGTATCACGCGTTGGAAAAGCGTATACCCAAACCTAATCCACGACACCCGCAGACTCACAGGCCACGATCAAGCTCTGCCGCGGCCGTTAACGGCGAGCCCTCCGGACCTAGCGACGAGCCAGACACTAAGTGCGTCATCTGCGATGATGGAGACTGTGAAAATGCCAATGCCATCATCTTTTGTGATGGCTGTGACTTGGCTGTCCACCAAGAATGCTATGGAGTTCCATTTATCCCCGAAGGCCAATGGTTTTGTCGCAAATGCAAGGAAATCGGACGCGGCACTCCTGTGAGTCTCTCGCTGTATACAATTTCCCTGCCTGGCTGACGCTCTGTAGACATGTATTTTCTGCCCCAATGTCGACGGTGCCTTCAAGCAAACCAACACACTACGCTGGTCGCATCTTCTTTGTGCTATCTGGATCCCGGAAGTGACCATTGCAAACACCACATTCATGGAGCCCATCCAAGATGTTGAGAAAGTTCCCAAGAGTCGATGGGGTCTTGTAAGTGCAGTGCCCAAGTTCCGCACTTCCAAGTCACTGACTGAAGCAGAACTGTTATATATGCAACCAGAAAATGGGTGCATGTATTCAATGTGGAAACAAAGCATGTTACCAGGCTTTCCACGTCACATGCGCCCGGAGGGCTAGACTCTTCCTCAGAATGAAGTCGACTCATGCCGGGAGCATAGACGCTTCCGTCCTCAAGGCCTTTTGTGATCGCCATGTGCCCCCGGATTGGCGGCGAGAGCATGACGTAGATAATGCTATCATCGAAGCGAAGCGATATTACCGTCACACGATGCGAAACCGAAGATGGGCGGATAGCCAGACAGCCGCGCTGGCCATCAATGCTATGCAATCGGAGAAGCCGTCTGAGCTGCTTGACGAGCTGGCTCACGGTGAAGACACCATTGTCCTTGCTGGTAACAAACGCAAAAGAGCGCAAGCTCAGAAGACTGGCTGGAGGCTACCCTCGGGAGCACCAGTCGTGCCTGCCGTGGTCTACAACACAGTAGATAATTCACTCATGCGCTTTTCCCTTCGCAAGAGAAAGGAGTTCCTCCTCGAAGCCTGCAAATACTGGACATTGAAGAGGGAGGCTCGCAAGGGGGCCGCACTGCTCAAACGTCTCCAACTACAACTAGAAACATTCTCTCCCATGGAGATTACTCGTCGCAACTTCGCTGGTATGGGCGCTGCTGGCAGGGCCCGGCTCCTAAGAAGAGTCGAATTTGCAGATATTCTCAGTGGGGACATGGGCCGCTTGCGTTCCTTGATCCAGAGTGTCCGTCAGAGAGAGGAATTGAAATTGACAGATACGGAAAGCCTGAAGGACTTCATGGACACGATCTACTTTCCCATTGTACCTTTGCTTTGGCCTATCTTGCGCAAAGCCCAAAAGTAAGTTCGGCAATGTTATCCATGCGAAAATAAAAGAGCCACGCTGACGCCCGACAGGCTTGATGAAAAGACAGAGCTCTTCAAGGCAGGGCTGGACGAGTTAGAACATAGGCTCTCTGAACGGCATTATACATCTGTGGCGAACTTCTCTGCCGACCTGACGGCCGTCATTGCACCTGTTCTTGCCAGACTGGCCGGGTCACAAGACGATGCTAGCATTCGCGATATTACTGATTTACACGAACAGCTCAACGGCGTCGCTCCAGGTACGGCGCAGCATTTGGCACTCTCACAAGAGCAGAAGGAATTGAAAAAGGTCACAAAAAGGATTGCCAAGGCCGTGAAGGAGATGCTTGACGTCGCTCGGAAGAAAGAAGCCGAGCTCAAAGGTATTCCATTTGAAAAAGAGATGGATGAGTGGGCTGCCTTTGATGCTCGGTTGGAGAGATCAATCAAGTCTAGCCTCTCGACCGCCCCGTCTGGCAACCAGAGCAATAAGCTTCCTGCAGACGCGCCGGGTTCTGTAGTTGGCGGTGCCTCACCAGATCTGCATGATAATGGTGCCTTGCTGGATGAAGACATTGTCATGGCCGACGTCGATATCGCCATCAACGTGGCAGACGTTATCAAGAATGCCGAGCATGCCAGCAACAGCTCCGCGTCGCTTACTGACAATGCATCGACTGCGACACTTGACGTTACAAGGGGCCTCAAGGGGCAGCGCACACATCCGCTATCACCGCCCAGCTCTACATCCAGCGTGCCTCATGATGCTAGACATGCAACTCTTGACGCCACAGCGACATTTACGTCGGGAAGTGTCAGCCTACCGGCAGCATCTATCGAAGACCCATGGGCAAGAGGCGGCATACCTTGGTATCTGGAAGCCTTTGACATTTCTGGAACGACTGTGCACGACGAGCGGTGGACTGGCAAAAGGGCCATGTCTGAAACGCTCAGCGAGATGGACGAGGAAACCTTGTTGGACGTGCTAGAGCAAAGCGGTAATGGTGTGGCAGACCATGACAGTAACGTGACACCTGCTCCTGAACAACCAAGAAGGACGACAAGGGGGAACGTAGCTTCCGAGGCTCACAATGAGGAGCAGACAGAGGAGCAAAGGTTGTTGAGAGAGAAGAAAGACAAGGCGAACGCGAAACGGAGGGCGCAAAGGAGACGCAACAAATGGTGAAGATAGCCTCCGGCATCTAGTGCGGTCTACGAGTCTCAGTGCTTTGCGAGACCTGTCTTGTAGGTTCGGGCGGCATGGTCAGCTCAAGCTACTCCATATTCAAATATGACCTGTCTCCTAAATGCAGTATTGCCTTGCACTGCGACCTATGCTGAGATGTATATAAAGAGAGGCATCGCAAACTACATGGCGAGGTGTAGCGCGTCTTACACCAACAGTGCCTGACCAGAGAGACAGGTAGCAGCAAGAGTCAATACCCACGGCTAGTCGAGCCTCTTGTGCTTGTAACGAGGTCATATGCGAGTTGTCGTGTGCATTGCGCCAAGGTGCCTATGATGTTCCCCACATAATTGCGAACTCGAGCCGGAGGCTCTGTTCCTCATCTTTTGTGGCCTCACTGAGGGACAAGTTATATTCTGGTGACCGCCGCGAGTCACCAATCCTGTGAATCACAAGTGGATCCTTTGCGACTCAGGGTGAGTCACAGCCGCTGCACGGTGCGTATGTGAAATAGGTATAGCGCTGCACAGGAAATATATAATAGCTTAGCTATTGAATACAGGGTTATAATGTAGCTATAGATTCGAGCTTCAAAGCTTAGAACAGCTAACCAGATACGCTAGCATTACCCTTTGGCGGTTAGCGCTACTGGTGAACAGCCAAATCTCGCTGTTCACCAGATTTTGGTGAGACGGCGACTCACCGCGATTCACCGCGACTCACAGTGACTTGCATCACCCTTAGCCGGACAACAGCTTCACCTACCTTAGGTCTCGAAACCTCAAAACGGGCTAGCTTGCATATTTTCCTGTCACCAAAGCGTCCACAAAACACGTACAAAAGAAAGTACACGCGTAGATTGGATGGTAAGAAGCGGGTATCAGGATGACGAGTGAGTGCCTGCCAATACTCTACATAACATGCTTGCTCCCTGAAATATAGCCTGAGCTAGTCCTACTCTTCAAAATGCATCGGTTCCTGTCTATTAGCCATGTATCAGGTACTCGCTTTTAATGCCTGCATGACCGACCATTCTACAAGCTACAGGAAGACTGATCGAGACCACAAAATGGTCAAGCACGCTGCTGAACCTGTTCCCACTTCTTCGCACATGTAGAAGGAGCAAACGGGTAGGAAGCTCCATTCGCCTGCATCCACTCTGATACCTTCTTCCAGGGTGGCTTCGGTGCGTTGAGACCCTGTCGATCGGCCCACACAGCGCTGGATTTTGGCGAGGCTGATGGCGATCCTGTGAACACTGCCACTGCCCGATGGAGGAGGAGAACCTGGAAAAAAAAATAAGCCTGTACTCAGTAATATTACTCAAGGGATGGATCTACTTACGTCTGCCTGACGCCACTGTGGTTTCCTCACACGCTCGTGCTTTGGCTTTGAGAGTATGCGAATTCGGCCCCGGAGGGTGGACTCGGCTTCCGTGAACCCACCTCTCTTCTTGATCTCTTTGTATGACAGACCGCTGCGACGTGCTTGTAGGAGGAAGGCGTCACGATCGTTGGCGCTCATCTCATGCGGACGACGCTTTGTGGAACAGCTCATTGAGTCCTGCGCTTCGTCATCCCTTTGAGAAGCAAGGACGTTGACTTCATCCACCATCAGGGGAGGAGAATGGAGATCAACATCGTACTCCTCACTTGGTGGGACAAATGTCTCGGACCGGGCTTGTACGGCCACCGTGTCATCCATAAAGCTGTGGGACAAGAGACCTGAAACGACTTGCCCGCGCTCTGAATTCATTTCAGGCCTCATTTCGAACCCCAAATTGAACATATGTGTGGCTGCTGAATTGGAGTCGAAGTCAGACAACTTGGACACGCCGCTGTCAAGAGGCAATTTCGTTTCGGGGAAAGACACGGGTCGTGTCATAGCTGGCGCTGCTGGAGCCGTCCATTGGCTGGGTGCTACAACACCAGCGGCGCCAGTGCTCGAGGACCACCCCCAGGTGTCGAAGATGGGACACGAAGTGGTGTTCGTAGCGTCGTGATGTCCATCATAGTAGTCATGCAGGAAAGGCCCTTGCAGTGATGCTGAACGGTTGGTCCATTGTGGTTCTTCCATTCTCCAAGTATTGTCCATTAAGGCGATCTTGGAGTCCTCCTGGTTGGGTGGTGTGAATGGTGCCCAACCTCCGAATGAAGTTGTGGGACTTGGTTCATCACCACCTCCGTTCAGGCTGGGACATTCCAGCTCTGGAATATCGCCGACCTTGTAAACTTGGCCTGGACTCTGCAACTTCCAATCACCGGCTCCAGCTGAGCCATCATCATGAATGCCGAACATATGACTGGAATAAGAACCAGCGGCAGCTGTACTCAAAAGCGTTGATTGGGTTAAAAATGGCACGAAGCAGGTGTGAGATGGATTCGTTCCAAGGTATGAAGGTGCTGAATCAGCACTATTACCTGTCGGTGCTAATGTATCGGACGAGAACAATTCCACAGGTCGCCAAATGTTAGTATCAAAAGTCTGATAAGTAGAGGCGCAAGATGCTACCGAAGAAAGTGGCCCAGGCGCAGAAGATGCAGCAGAAATATGAAGACGATCTGTTTCAAAGTCCTGGGAATCATAGACAGAATGCGCTGTTGCTGCTGAGGGTTGGTGACAGGGCTTTATGGAGGCTCGGAAATACCCTGAATGGTGGTGCTGAGGTAGGTGGTCAGAGGCTGCTGTTGATAAGAGAGCGTGTGTTAGAGCTGGGACTACGGGGCGCGAAAGTCTTCTGGTATGATCCTGAAGAGGGAGTGTAGGTTGGAAGTGTTGCGATGGACACAGCGTTTGAGGCCGCCGAGGCTCTTCTGTCGCGAATGGAATGCACTTCATGAAGTCAGTACAGCCTCCGGAAAGCAAAGAACAACGAACAGTGAGGCTGGAATGCTGTCCAACAGCGTTGCTGCTCTTCGATTTCAGAGGAAATTGGACACTGCCTGGGTTTTGGAAGTGCGGATCACCGCGGTGGATCTTGGTGGCAGGATGTGAGATACCACGACAAGCTTCTGGATGAGTAGTCAGTCAAACTGGCACCATATTAGCACCAATAGGCATCTGCCTCACCTGCACAGTAGAAGACGTCCGTCTCTTCATCAATGCCTGTCTTCACCGCCATATTCAACTGGTACCAGAAGCAACCGCAAGCGACAGTAGCTGCGCACTCTTCGGGGAACCGGGTCCGACTTGCAGCAATGTCTGAATAGAATGCAGGTACAACCGCAGTTCGGAAGGTTGCAGGAGGTTCTGTTCGGCTGCTTGACACAATGGTTGACCTATGGCGCTTAGGTAGTTGTGCGTAGGACGGTGGCCGTAGGAGCACTGATTAAAAGATGACAGGGCGCAAGAACGAAGCACTTGCAGATGTCTATTCTTGATGACCCTTGGCAGAAAGAAAGGAGGTGTAGCAAAAGTTTGGTAAGAAGTCTGTCTCGATGCTTAGACAATTCTAATTCTTCAGAAGCAGGGCTCTCTACCACTTGAAGCCACACGGCATTGCACAACGCGAGAACAGATTATCACCAGACCAAGAAGATGTCGTATGCTATATGGGGTATCTCGGACGAGGCCCCTTAGAAATTGAACAGGTGAAAAGCTGATTCGGAGTCCTGACGATATAGACGCGTTCAAGTGTAACAAAAACGACAACGATTTGGGCGGATATCAGAGTACACGAAAGGCTGAGGACCTTCGTACCCTTTTGACTCGACTAACTGTCTATCCTACAGAGAATCAAACATGGCGTTTGAAGGCATGAGATTCTTCAAGTGTGGGAACCACTCGGCGGCCTTCCTTACCCACGGTGTTCCATGAATACCGGGATAGGGCAAGCCGTCATTTGAGCCCGTCGGGAGCCGTCACATTGACCATTGAAACATACGATGGCGTTGGCAGCACTTTCCGTCTCCTACTTCTACTTCTCTTGACTCCATCTTCACGGAAACCATCACAGGCTGCAAAGAAATGTCCTACTCTTCTCCAGAGCAAGCCTGCCATGATATTTGAAGCTTGGATATTCGCATTCCTCTCGATCTACTTATGAGTCTGATCGACAGAGACAAAACCAACATGCTACAATGTGTATCTGCGGATGGCTGCAGCTTCAGACTTGTCATGTTGCGGCATTGCCTCTGCACCGACCAGCCGACACCCTGGTATTGCCGAACGCCTGCAGATGAAATATGTCTGTACCTTGTCTATACGACCGGACCTTTCTTTCTTGAGCTACCTCATATGCTCATGGAGCAACACGTCGTCTGATGAACGGATACTGACGTCTGTCAAGCTGCAGATTTGCGCGATCAACTCACAATGTTGTGATGGAGCTACGTCCGTCTCCTGTTCGCATGCAGAGAACGAACCTGACCTGACCGCTCGGTGCACTGGTGTATACAGCTTGTCTTGTTATTCAGAAATGCTGCCGTAGATGGTGCTGCCGGTAAAGTAATGCCTGAGTACATCGGAGTGTGCCGCCGGATCATGCATGGCAATTTCAGCAGACACTTCAAACAAGACACTACCCGATACTCCGGATATTTTCGCACGGACGAAGCTGAGCATTGCCATGCTGATGAAGACGATCGATCTCAGTACTCACATGTTCACACGCCGGTCGTGCAACCAGACCTTGTGTCTCATTGGTCAAGTGTCTGATCTTCGTGTTACACCTAGCGGACCGTGGCGCTGGTCCGCCAAGTCTGCAGAGCTGTACTCCCGTATGCAAGCAATGATGCCGCACACTTGCAGAGCAATACCTGGTTTGCAGTTCACTATCTGTGAGCACCCGCGAAGCATCAATCGCCGCAAACTGTCAAAGTATGGCACGAACGGTTGCGGGAACTGTCGGTTACGTACAGCTGACAGGCTGAGTTCAGAAATGTAATCAGAACGTATGTTTCCGTGTGATGGCACGACATAAGGTACCATATTGGTAGGGATATACATAAGTCTTATGAAGTCTTTGGCGCATACAATCTATCATGTTCTCGCCTCTGTTATTTGCACTAAACACGCTCCCGCGCATCCAGATTGAACGATCGGCTATGTAGCAACCATTGTAAGAGCTATATACCACCTTTATAAGCTTACCGAATAACGGTAGTATCAAGATCGTACTTATGATTGATTGGCCACCCTAGGCTCGATGCATAAAGAGGCCCCGATTGCGTCGTTTCCAACCATGTTCTTGGTTGATCCACGCGCCGTACTGTAAGCCCCATGTGCCAAGGAGGGGTATGATGGAATCGCTGTTTCGCCACATATTGTCCGGATTTACGGTCTGAGGAACTCATCTCCAGCCGCTATCAACCACTTGGATCATGTCTGCCACTCGCAAGTCAAATGCCCCGCAATGCTGAAATCGAATGTTCTCGGATGTTTGGATGAAAGTTTGCCAGCTCTGGTCACACTATAAGATAAAGTGCCCACAACGAGCTGAGTAAGACCATTACTAAAGACAACAGTAGTTTCTGGAGCTCGGAAATTTCGAAGCTGATGGGTATGAATTGAAAGCCTCGCAGCTTTATGCTTCAGAAACAGATGACAACAAGCTGCTGTTCAGGTCCTACTCTGAGTTGATCGAACACCAAGAATGAAGACAAGGGGGAAAAAGTGCATTCGGGAAATAGAAGCTAGACTAAGAGACTTGTCGGCGGTTCATGAGCATCGAGATTGGTGAGAAGATTTCAACTTGAGACGACATAGTGAAAGCGGCGCGAGAAATTTCCAATGGTACACTACGCTGCAGCAATCCTGGTCATGGATTCAATCATGCTAGATCCAGCTGGCTGCGACCCCACTTCGGTCTTTGTACGCGCGGGTCCAGAAGGCTCTGATTGAAGAGGCAACAAAATTACAGTTTTCAGCGCCGAGAAAGAGCTCGTCGCGCCCTTAGAGCTGACGAATTCGGAGATGAGTGCGATCAAAGTGAAGATGGCAGTACTCAAGGAAGGTTGGAGTCCGGCGTATCTGGCAAGAGTACAAGATGAAAGCGCTAACAAGGATTTTGAAAGAATGGAAAGAAAAGCACAAAAGAGATCCGGCATGTTAGGACAAATTTTCAGGAATCCTCACGATCCTCAAACCTACTTGAAGGATTAGGATAATACACAGCAATACGCAAACAATGTCGGACTGCTAATTGATAAGGAGGCCATTGGTCTTTAGCTACTCAGGGTGCCGCGGAGCACATTCTGGAACTCAAGCTACGACCACGGATACGTGGATAACTTTCGGTACTATGAGTATATGGGTGATTCCTCAACATTCTATTCATCAATTGATCATGTTCAAGTCTCAAGGGCATCGTGTTACATGTGGGGCGGTCTTGTTGTGAAGCAATTATTAGCCAGTAGGGCCTCGCCAAAAAAAAAAAAGGTTGTGTTGCTTTTCGCTATACTACGCCAGACTCTCAGATTTGATTTTTTCTGCTCTCACATGTAAATATATTTTACATTACCTGGGTATATCTTTGTGAGCATCTTTGTGAGCATCTGCCTGAACATCTGTAATGGATATCGAAATTACTCAGTCTTTCCATCTTGATAGAGGCACAACATTGCATTCGCCAGAAAGAGGAGTGTAATAGAATACATGTGAATGTGATGTGCTCCTTACAAAGCCAGGTGGTTCGCACATCGTACAGATGAGCCGCATCTTGCAGATCTGCACGGTCGCATTGCTCATGATCGGGGCAAAGCTACCAAGCTACTTTATCTCGTTGTCTGTATGCAAGATGGAAGTTTAAAATTGTGCCAAAGATCGAACAAACCCGGCTGAAACCTCCACCTGAGTTCTTTGTGGTCGCAGTATACCGTACCTCCGTACCAAAGATCGCCGCTGGTACATGTCATTATAGGTACCCGCGATACTCTAGCATACTCTAGCATACTTGTGCGCCAGCAATATGGGGAATGTCTGCAACACACCTGGAAGCCTTTGCTCTATGACGCCCATTGAGGATATACCCTGCAATCTCGGCACGAAGTCCCGCCTACTACTGATTTAAAAACCTTGCCCACCCCAGGCGGGCTTGCCCAGACCGAGGGCATCAGGCAATGCCCCAATCGGGGACTTCAAGACAGCAGGGATCTGTGTAAGTTGGAATCGGCAAGGTTTCGTTTCCGAACTAGCGGCGTCGGCCTATGTCGTTCATCCCCTCTTGTCCGATGCACTTCCCAATCGTCCGCTATAATCGAATATGCAGTGCACGCGTACATGCCAGCATTGTGCAGGCTCCCCACTTGGTATGGCGAGTATACAAACGTTTCGGTATGCTCCATACGCCGCTCACAATACCTCGCTTGTTCTGCTCCAGACCACGCCTAGCAAAGTTTCGAGCCCTATAAGTGTGCTATGTCGTCTACGTCGGAAGGTTGCCCTGATCGCCCTGATCGTCTTGAGCTTCGCTGGTTCGATGCCGTAGGTGGAGGCATTGCAGCAACTCATAGCGACTTACGAGACTTACAAAAGGACTCTCGACCGTCCATAGATAGGAAGCTGAGTGCTAGATCCGTCTCTGTGCCAAACTTCTCGAGGGTCTTACAAGGACAGTCCTTCGTCTCTACAGAGCAGAAACTCACTCGGATAAACCCTACTAGCAGATACAGTATGATCAAAACTGGCAAAGCATCAGTTATCAAGAGGTGGGATCCACGCCTACGCACCTGCTTGCCTTGGGATGGACTCCGGCGTGTAAGTTTTGGTCATTGGGCCGCACTAAAGCCAGTGCTAACATGATTCAGGACGAGGAACTATGGTCTCGAGACGGTGACTGTGCTGTGCATCTGTGCGGCAAGGGAAGGTCGAAAAGAGGACCTTCGTTCAGGATCTCTTCTGCTGCTCTGAGAGCAGCTAACTGCACCGGCACAAGTGGTTCTGCGTCCAGTAGTTCTCCAAGCCATGGGGAACGCTTGACCCCCAGCAACAGCTTCGTCATTTTGTGCGACGACGCCTCGCGTATCGACGGTGGATTGGAATTGTACATTGCGGCACCAGATAATGTACTGCGTGAAGATGCTCTCCGATGGCACCTAGCAACGCGGAACTTCTTTGCCTGGTTGACCAACAAGCCAGTGGTTGGTGTAAGCTTAGGTGCTGCATTAATCGACCTATATGATCGAATGCGCCTGTTCCGTCCTGAATCAGACAACCTCAGCGATTTTACTACATATGCCGAAAGTCTAGGGTACCTGAATTTCGTCAATTGTCCAGACTACGCACTAGCCTTTCTCCAATTTGCCGAGCACAATCAGACACCGGGTCTCTGGACTGATGCCTTCGCACACTGTGTTGGCATGCATGATCAAATCTCTTTAAGCTCCGAATTTGATGCAACAAGTATAGTCACCAAAGCTCTGATGGCCAGAGCATATCTTGAGATGGACCTGCATCTTGGCCGTGTCAGCCGAGCCTTGAGGACTTTCCTGGAGGATGAGCTGTCTTCTGCTAATTTCGGGTTACCAGTCGCCGCACAATCGCATATGGAACATTTTCGCTCTTTTCTGCACTCTTTCTACGTCAACAAGTTTGGATATTGGCCATATGAGCAGGGCTCCACTTTCAGCAAGTCGCTTCTTCTGAGTATGTACGCCGAGTTCCACCAGCTATATGAATTCATGGTCGACAAAGGATCCTCCAATTCGATACACAATCAAACCGGGTCTGCAACGGGAGGTATATGCGTGCGCCAGAACATCGACGCTTTTAATCAGCGACATAGCTATGATCCTTTACCTCACACACTACCCTTGATCCCCGAATACCCAAAGTCGAGGCGGGTAATGCAGTCGCAACGCACCTTGAGATCCTTTAAGCTAGGTGCGAAACAACCTTCAGACTTCGAACGAAAAATGACTGTGCAGAGCGCTCTGGCCATGGCAACCAATTCAGCGCAGCCTGAAGTATTGGTATGTCCCTTGGTGAAGGATTATATACTTATCGAGCATGAGTGGTCAATCAACCCTGAGGAAAGGGTCTCCGTTGCTGATGCGCGCAAAGTACGCTGGATCGTCATCTACAGCATTCTGCAGATGTTGATTAGCGCTACACGTGCGCCCAAAGAAGTGAGAGATACGGGGATTTCCTCCTATCACATGTGTCTGCTCACTACAGGCACACCGCCATGGGGAGCTCAAACGAACCTATCTCCATTTTCACAATCAACGGCAAATGGTCCAGCAATCGACAACCACGCGCGATCACAGCTCTGTGCAAAAGCAAATGCCGACGGGCCCTTAAGCATTCAGCCCGATTGCGAACTTGAAGATTACCTTCCCAAACGTTCGTTCTCAGAGGCATGCATGAAACCCGCTCCGCTGAGGATCAACACTGGCCTCGTCTCTAGAAGAGACTCAATCAAAAGTTTCCACAAAAACATTATATCCAGCAGATCAAAGCGAAACTCCTCGAGCATATCACCCCTTACCTCTATAGCAGCAGACAGTGTATCTACGACTGACAACGGAAACGGGCTGGTCTCCACTGCTTTCCAAAGTTCGTCTGCGACATGCACTCCTGTCAATAACACAGCTCCACCATCGCAGTCGCTCAGATTTCTTCAACCATCTGACCACGAGAACTTGATTGAAGAAGCACGAACGCCGATTCTAGACGTCTTCACTTTTGATCCGTCAGGAGACTCGGATTCGCCTTCCAGCATACAATCATCAAGGCCATCATCTTTCACCTCCATCGATGCCTTTGGCTGGACCAGCGGTGACGACAAACGCAACAGCAGGGTCTACAGCATGGACCATGAAAGCGTTTACAGCAGCGGTAATGGCAGCATACTCAAGTCCGGCGACGCATCTTATCCGACTTCCCCTTCGACCATAGCTCGCTCGGCGAGTGGCTACTTCGCGCAGACTCCGTCGCCACAGGCTTCGCGTGGGCGGTCTGGCTCAACCAAGGGCGACCAGACGCCCGACTCACATGCTCTCGCCGAGTGTCTGCGAGATGTGCAGCGCATGAACCTGCCCGGTTTCTATGACACGTGGCTCCCAGCGTCGACGCCAGAAAAGGAGCAAGAGGTTTCGCTGCTGCTGAGTGCAGTTGCCGTTCCTGGGCAAATGGCAAGGAATGCCGAGGCTGAACAGAAACACCAAATGTATCAAGCATTGGATATGCTACCGGAGGAGACGCCAGACGTCCATGTCCAGATTGCTATCCACCAGGCTTTGGATCTGCTACCAGAGCGCGTCTTGATAGCGCAGGCGCTGTAAGAACCCGCTCGATGCCTTTGAATACGGAGGAAACGGCCAAAAACAATAGGAACGATATATATGATACCCCCTTTTTCCTATGTCTTGGATCGAAATGCATCTTTAGTATCAAAAATTGTACAGAGAAATGTCATTTGCAAATAGAATTATCCTTTGCATTGAAGAGAAGTTGTATCATCTATATGCCATGAACCGCAGAGGGTATCCCGTGCCTTGCTCTTTTCCCTTTGCGAGATGAAGAAAAAACAAAAGTAAGACCCACCAGTTATTCGAATGCAAATGCAGAACGTAAGGCAGGGAAATAGACACTCACTCCCCAATGCCAATGCTGCAAGTCTGACTAACTCCTGCCATCGCGCGTGGCTAATATTATCCTCGACAATTACATTTCTTATTGGGACGTGAATCTCCATGCTCCACTGGGGTCGGTCGGAGCCCATTCAACCCCGTGCTTGCTGCACGAAACTAACAAAGAACTTTTTAAACTCCCTAACTTCCTTTGCTTGCAAATGCTGGATGTAATCATCAAGGATCGCGTCCTGAAAGCCCATGTTTCGCAGCTCGGACTCGCGTAGATGCTGCTCGTATGCCGCGCCCGTCTTGCGCAAGATGGTCCACTGTAGCGTTGCCGCTTCACCGAGCACGTTGCGGGCTTGCGCGTCCTTGGGGTTGAAAGTGGAAGATGACAGGATCGACCATGATAGGGGGGAGAACCGCTGGATGATGAAGCCATCGAAGCCAGGAACGGTGGGGGCAGGGGTTTGAGGGTTGGCGGGAGATGTCGGAATGGCGAGATCGGGGCCACCCCAGACAATGGTCATCTTTGTCAACACAGCCAGAGCGAGACGTGCGGTCGGGTAGTCGCTTGCGTCTCTGGCGAAGTGCTCTAGAGTGGTGAGCAAGGTTTCGAAGATCTGCTGGTTGGTCAAGCTGACGAGGACCGAGGCAAGGTCATTGTTCAGAATGACCAGGATAAAGTTAAGGTATTGTAATTTCAGCTCTACGAGCTGAATCTCATCGTCAGTGCCAGTCGTGGGCTCAGATAAGCCTGTAAAGACTCTTTGCAGGAGTGGGGTCAATAACTGGTCGAGTATCTCGTAAATTTCCGCCTTGAACCCGTACACAACTTGGTCCAAGAGCCGGAGGAATGTGGCCATCTCATCTCTAGTAGAGGTCTGGGAAAGCAATCCATCGATCCAACGAGGCAACTTTTGCAGAATGCTGGATCCAAGGACTCCGAGCATGCGTGAGAAGGCGAACCGGGCTCCTGTACGGATGAGCATGGACTCTCTTAGAGCTTCGAGAGCTACGAGTGTGGCCTCGCCAGCGGCAGCGAACTCGTCCGCAAGTTCCGGCGGGGGTGGACTACCGGAACTGTTGCCAGGTGTCCAGTCGCAAAAGCCTTTCGCGATAGTCCCTAATGCCATTATGATGTGATGAACCTGGATCACAGCCCTCTCATCGCCACTCTTGGCAACTGGCAGGTTTTGCTCAAGGTCCGATATCAAGGGGCCAAGGAGCATGCGTGCATACATCATCCGATTCTCCAATGGAACAGAAGTAGTCGAAGCAACGCAACCGATAGCTTCGAACAAGTACAGCTGACTAGTGAAAATGGCGTCTGCTGACTGGTCGTTTTCGTCAGACGACATGTCCTCTTCTCCATTTTCTTCCGGGACTTCAGCCTTGATTGTCAGCAAGTCGGCGACTGCTTGGATGACTGTTTGCGCCACATTCCCAAGCTGATTACGCAGGTGCTTGACAAAGCGGTAAAACAGATACCAAGAGCGCGTTTTGATCTTGACGTGATCACTGTGGACAAAGCGGACGAAATGCTCGAGCACTTGAGGAATGCTGTCGGCATGATGCTCAAAGAAAGTGCAATAGCGAACACAAATCTCCATGTATTGGAGCTGGATTGCAGGGTGGGGGTAAGATGCGAGATCTGCAAGGATTGCGTAAGTGATAGAGATTATAATAGTGGAGAAGTGAGTGCTTACCCGAATTGACCAACTTCAACATCATCTCAATGAGGTGTTGAGATGCCAGATTGGAAGGGGCGCCCTTTTGGTAGAGGCCGCCATGCTTTACGGCGAGTTCGCCAAAGAGGTACATCTCGTACAAAGCCAAATCGAGGTCCCTCCAGTTGGGCTTGTCATCCGACTGGATTCTGTTGAAAGTATCGGCCACGACCCTGCTCAGAGTGTCCATATACAAAGCTTCGTCAACAGCGGCGACGGCCTGTTGCAGAACGTGCAGTCTCCTGCGTAGCTCCTGAAACTCGGCTTCATCCGTCTGCTCATCCTCCTCGCCCCAGGCTGCCGTCTCGTCGTATTTCATCTTGATTATGATGCTGTCGAGTATAGGCTGCAACATGGCAGCATAATGCATGGAGAGATGGCCACGAGACTTGACGCACTGGCGAAACATGGTGATGAGATCGGTTAGGCATGGAATGACGGCAGAGCAAATCTCATCATACTCATCGGAGAAGAAGCGGAGCAGATATGGGACAAATATGGTCAGCAGCTCGTCAGCGCGAGACCTCGTCTGTTCGGGGACATTGTCCGTATCCAGCACCTTGACAATATCAAAGACAATATTGTTCACTAGTTTTGCCACAGTCTCTCCGAGATCATTGTCGTAGTTGGAGGTTGCTCTGAAGTCGTTCAAGGCAGGGCTTGCGATGAGCTGACCAACGACGTTGGGGAGGTTCAAGAAATATATGAGCTCGACCTTGTCGGGTGGAGGCATCTTCTTGCCAACAATCTCAGTAAAGGTGTCAATGGCGGCATCCCGAATTCTGCCCTCTTTGGTTTCGGAGGAAGCGATTCCCGTCTGACCGGCTAGCTCGAGAAGACGAGCCAGAATGTTTTGGTTGACAACCAGAGAAATATCGATCCAGCTTACCCAGCGACCGACGCATCGGAGGCAAAGCTCGACAATTGTGAGGTCAATTTGTTGCCAGCGGGCGAGAAGTTCTTGCCATGAAGTCGCTATCTTGGCAGCGTCCCTAGCTCTTATGAGATCCTTCAGCTCGTTGTTCCGGTTCTGCTCCTCTTTTGTCCTTGGAATCAGCACATCGGCAATCTCATCGTGTATGGAGCCGAGAACACGAAGGTAGAGCATAGTTCCGGCGGGATTGGCGGATCCCATGACTGAAGCATCACCAGCCAAGGAGCGGAAGTCGTCGAAGAATGAAGGCCAGGATGTGGCATAGAGCGAGGTGAAGAGGTAGGTGACGGTCTGGGTGATCTTGTTCTGAATGTTGACGGAATCGACGTTGGGTGAAGCGGTTGCAAAGGTGTTGTGGATGTAGCTCATCAGGCTCTCCTTGACGTAATTCAAGCTTTGTTCGTCCAGACGCTGCGTCTGAACGGCATGATTGACGACCTCAAGACAGACGTGGCGCACCACCTCATCCGGGGCTGGTGATCTCGTGAAGAGGGCCAGGCAGACTTGCCAGCCAGATGCATCCTCTCGCAGTCGGTTGAGGAATGTGTATGCTTGGGACTTGACATTCTGGTCGGTCTGCGGGTTGAAGGCGATCTGGATGGCGCTCTCGACCTGTGAATGATATAGTCGTCAGACACCATTGTCATTTTCTTTTAGAAACAGTCGGATAAATTACCTGAGCGTCCATCCTAATCCGCCAGTCTGGGGTGAGACGGGACTTTGTGTATGCAGCGGCCGAGGCTCCGTAGACTTGCCTTAAGGTAGATATTACTGTCGCTACTCTTTCTCGATTCTGCGATGATGTCTTCCAGAATCTTGGTCGCGTTGCGGGGCAAAAGTTAGGTTGTTGTCGGTGAACGAGAAGCCTCCTCTACCGAAGTATTGAGATCTTCTCACTGCGCACGTGAGCCGAATGGAGCAGGACCGAGCAAAATGATTGCTTTGGTTGTTAATGATACAAGGTTCCTTTCATACGGCCATTTCACTGTAGCCGATGTTCCATTGTCTTCTTGTCAAGTTTGTTCTGCAAGCCAAGCAATTGTGTTGATCATTTGAACTTCGTCGTGACTCGTGAAGGGAGCTCAGGGCTGAAGGCTCGCCGAGTAATGAAACATTTTTCGGCCTCTGAACGTGCTGCCCCGCCAGCGTCATTGTATATATACAATATTATATCTAATACACAACCACACAATATCTCACCTCATTCACAACTGAGTACGCTAGTGTCAAAACAGCAAAGGCTGTGTACTTTGAGTTTCATGCACATGGTCTTTCTCCTTCGTGGCTGCCTATGTGACGACACTGTCGTCAGTTGTACAGAAGAAAGTGATGATGCTTGTACATATCTTGCTTGACTGAATATTAGGCTGAGGCGTGCTTCACTGGTAGGATGAAATTTCCGAATGCCTCAAGTCTGGATGATGTATGAGGGTGAAGTCGGTAACTGAACTTCTGAAGCCTCCCTTCCTCCCGGTTAATTGCGGACTTTTCGTGTGCTACCTTGATGATCTCAGCTGCTGCTGCTGCTTCTCGGCACGAACAGATAACATGCTGGCTCGCATAGATAGGAGACATCACCGCTTCGAAATCATTGCCCTCAGAGATTCGACATAGGAAAGATGTATGTAGCATTGGATATCGATTGTTGGCTGAAGGGCCAGCCAGCCTACCTTGAGCCATGCGTAGCTTTCGAAGCGTTCTTCGGGGAAGTCGAGGATAGTCATGAATATGTACCTGGCGGATGCTTCATGTGCTAGGTTGTTTGTGATAATAGACTTCTCATGTCCCTCGTCATTTGTGCACGCCATCATGCCATGTAATGGAAATGTGGGGGAGAAGAGAAGAAGAACCAGGCCAGTGCTTATGTCCCGAGAATGAGATTGAGTTTAACGTTGAGCCAAGGCCAGGGTTCGAGGGGCTTCCAGGCTCCCTTGAGCACGGTTGGCGGTTGGCGGTGGGCGGTGGGCGGTGGGCGGGTAGAGTCCCGAGGATCAGCGGCAGGAGGAACGAGCACAGTTGCGGAAGTGTCTGAAGCACGAATGAGCGATACCATCAAAAGTAATGCACATGACCTTGTCTAACAGTCCATAGTGAAGACAGTCGGTTCCACACCATCTCCTTGATCCTAATCCAGAAGAGAAAGGTTTACTTGGCGCATCATACCCGGACTGAGGACCTGGCGCACAGCATCGGCGAACATCAGGTCCGATCTTGGACCATCCCATTGACCCTTCGCATGTGCAGTGACACAACAGCTTCTCCCGACACAAAGTGACAAAGCGGAAGCGAGCATTGAGGGCGAGCGACAATAGTAAAATAAGCCTAATCATCTATTCATTGCAAGGCGCACTCGACCAAGTCTCAAACCATCTCCATTAATGTTTGGTCGCTCTCTCTTTCTGCCGACCACCCTCACAGTCACGGCAATGTCCCCGCCCTGACTTCATCTCGCACAATAAGAACATGGCGTCAGCAACTTCTCCACGCACCAATGACCATGAACATGCGTCTTCCCATCGCCCTGGTCATGGCCGTAGCGACGACGAAGAAATCTTGAGACAGCTTAACGCGTGCGTCGATGGCATGCGCGACCACATATCTGATGAGCCCTACGTCCTCACCATTCCGCAAGACGAACCGAAATTCCACCATTATTCAAGATATGCCGCCGACGCCTGGCTGCTGGACTCTCCCTTTGAGCGCAATGAGAACTACCAGGTTCAATACCAGTCCTTCTTCTACCGTGAGCCATACACCGATCTCTTTGAGCGTGTCCGCTATTCGCATTTCGATCGCTCCACTCAGACCAACTTTGCTTCCAACTCGATCCAGCCCCGAAGTCTAACAAGCACTCCCACCGTCGGCCCCAAGAAGAAGATCAGTCTCGCTGCTTACAAGAACAAGCAGGCCCAAGGGGCTACAACAACTCCGTCGGAAAGAAAAGCCCAGGCACCTGTGCACCAGAAAGACAAAGAGCAAGAGTCCAAGAAGGCATCGACGTCTTCGTTGCAAACCAAGGTAGAAAGGGCGCCGGCGATAAGCAGTCATGTGCCGGAAGAGACTTCTGTCAAGGAGGAATTGAAGCGCAACCATACCCGTCCTGCCCTTCCTGGCGACGCCGTCAGTCCGCCCAAGAAGCAGAGGCTAGACTATCTGCCTCCGCCCAGCTTAGCCTCCCCTGCATCCAAGCAGAAATCTCGTGTATCCAGGGACGCAAGGGACGCAAAAGATGCGCCTGAGAGATCATCTGATTTTGATAGATTGTCTCCATTGAACCATCTGTATCTCCCAGGCCGCCTTTCTCCCACCCTGCCACCAGAGCTTGTCGCTGCTCTGGACCAAGGCAACCATAAACGCTCCACCTCACACACATCCGTAGATCCAAACACGCAGCCAAAGACGGTCTCGAGACGACCTGGCTCCAAGCACGATTCCATTCTGTCACACACCAACGAACCCCCTGCCGAGGATGCCCTCGCGAGGCCCTCTCACAAGGACGCCGCAATTCGTGCCATTGACGACAGACCATCTCTCGTACTTGTCCTGAAGATCCCCAAGAGATATCGCTCAAACTTACGCCGTTATTTGCAGACAAAACCACAAAGACAAATCCCCGACCCACCCCATCCGTCCAGAAGCATCGCAAAGCCGCTCGCCCAGCACGACTCCTCCAAAATCAAGGCAGAGCACAAGGAGGAGCCATCGAAAGGGGTAGCAAAGAAGACTGCCCCATCAAAGCCTGTCGCCAAGGCCCATGCGCCTTCGCTCACCCCTGCCTCGACAACCAAACGTCCCCATGCCACTGATGACAACGATTCGCAACCTCAGCCCAAGCGCAAAAAGCTGCCTCCAATGCTCAAAGCCGAAAAGGACCCAAGTACCCCGCTTCAACCTGACTTCCGCTCTCCAGCTCTCCCACAGAGCGCCATCAAGTCGCAGCAAGCCACACCCACAGCAAATCGCCAACATCTGCGCACTTCGGTCGCCATGAAGCGAGTAGAGTCTACCGACAGTCTTGCTAATATCACTCCCGCTCGACAAGACCGTACTCCGCTCCCGAAACCAAGCCAGTTGTCTCAGCAAACAAGCACAAAGCCCTCGCCTTCAGGTGCCGCCAAGACTGCTGAATCCCAAGCATGGTCCACCGAATACACGCGCCTCAATGCCATCTCGAAGGAGCTCAAGCGAGCTGCCCAAGCTCCTTCAGAAGATGCCTCCAAAAGCGAACTTGTTGCCGAGATTGCCGCTCTTGTCTCTTTGGAAAGCTTCCTCGCCTTCGTCCTGACCTTCTATTGTTACGACAAATCCATCACCTGCCGCAACCCCCCACTGGTTCCTACTCCACAGATGTGGCAATCGTGCACTGCTTTTTGGAACTCCATCATGGCCATGTGCCAATCTTATCCTCATCTCTCGGGCCTCTTGGGCTACCTGGGCGTCGTCTACAATGGCGTCATTTTGCGCCGCCTCGCTACTGGCAACAAGCACGATCCAAAGCTTTTGCAAGAGACCCTGACCGCTGCCGCCGCTGCCATGAAAGCAGCCGACGAAGCGTCGCACAAGCTGCCTTTGAGTACGCTCAAATCCGATTATCCGCAGACGTGGAAGCGCGGCACCACCGCGCAACGAGTTGAAGAACACGTCACCCCCGGCCATTACGACGGTGGCTTTTCCTTGAATATAGGCATCCACACCGATCCCCTGGAGGCTGTTCGTTTTGGCCATGCACTATTGAGCGAGTGGGGAGCCAAAAAGGAGCTGGATTACAAAATGAGACTGAAGCTTTCTCCGGCCTAGATGGCTGGTTACGAACGAATTACACGAGCATGGCGTCGGCCTCCTTTTTGCGTGCATCCAACAAAACCACATGTCTTTTCTTTCTGCCTCCCCTTCCGACGCTTGCCCCTCTCAAGGAGGCGCCGTGGGGATTTTTTTGAGACGCTCGAGGGGCGCTTGTCTCTGCGCACTTTTTACACTTTCTTTTGTTTCTCTCCCAGCGATGCATATACCCGCACCTTCTTGTGCTCTAGAGCGGCGCACTTTGATGTGCCATTTGATTATAATGAATCGAAATGAAGTCAACTTGAATTCCTTCCTGAAAAGTCATGTTCGCCTGTACCCGGGTATCTAATGCAATCTGAAAACCATTTTACCACCGCCATTGCAATGCATGCTCAATGACACTAAATGCCATGAATCCCGGAATCACTTAATCCTCATCGTCTTCGGCACCACCCCATGACCACTCAAAGAGACTGGCCCCTTGGCAAGCCATGAGCGTGGGCTTCCCATCGCTACATTCTACAAATCTCAATCTTGTCATGTACTCCCTGTGCTTGGCATAATCCGCCTTTCCAAGTTCCCCCACCAGTCGTCCAGTGCGCAAGGAATGCAACTGGACCACGTTGACGTCGTCACCTGTGGCGACCAAGTTCGCCTCCGGGCTCACGTCCATTGCCACCGAGGGACGCTCGGTCTTGAATGGAATGCGTAAGACAGCCGGTGAAGTTTTGGGGTTGGTGCCCTTCGATATTCGACCCGCAACTCTGGGCATCCGCACGTCGTAGAGTCCCATGCCGTCGAAGCCACATACCAGCATTTGCGAGCCATTGCCAAGACTGCGGATGGCCGTGACTCCACTGCTGTGATGAAAGCGAGCTGATGACCCTCCTGTTCGAGCGTCCCAAAGTAGCACTGCTTTCTTCCTAGTGCCACCAATCGCAACAGTAGGGCTCAACCAGTCTATAGCACGCACATCACAGCCGACATCGTAACTTTGTAATAGTCTTCCCTCGGCTCCCAGCATGTATGTCTGCTCAGAGCCGCCGATGACCACAATGTCACGGCCACCAGGGGGGTTCGGGCTCGAAGTCCAGAGGTCGGTCTCGGAGTCGCCAAGGAGCATATAGCTAGGTGCAGGCGTATCCAATATCGGGAGGCTGCCAATTTCTCCGGACGGCTCGGAAAGTCCAGCGATGAAAACATTGCCAGGATGAGTGGCTGCAGAGGCGGTTGCAACTACAGTGCGATGATTGGTAACGGAAATCGAGGATATGTTAGATCTGAAAGCCGCCATCTCATAAGTAGATGCAGACTCGGAAAGATACTGTAGTCTCCCAAAGGTGGACGAGCCTAGACCCCAAAGGATGGAATCATTACACTTGTCGATGGCGAAATCGAACACGGTGTCGCGACGACCGCAATGTTCACAACTTTTGAGACTCAACAGTTCGGACACTGAGGACTGTTTAGCTATGGAAGCTGTCCTCGCCTCAAGGATTTGAGCACGGGATGCACCATGCTCTCTAGACAAAGAAATGCCGGTGATGAGTGGAGATTGGAGCACCTTGGAGCGTCGGACGGTTTGTGCTTCTTTCTTTTGCTGATAGATGACAGTTCTTTTGCGCTTCTGTGACATCCAACAGTCAGTCATAATGACTAGAGAGAAGAGAATGGCAGGTCAGAAGCAAGTGCGGGCAGATGTGGCTGCATGCAACCATTGGTGTAGAATTGAGTGGTTTGAGCGAAATGAAATAGTGGAATTACAAACCCTTGATTGCTCTTTCTCTTTCTTCATGTTCTGTTGAGAATACTTTGCACCCTCAGGAGCCACATGGTTCGCTAAAACTTTGAAGTACTTCTTCTTCTCAGGATCTTGGAAAGTGTTAGTAGTAATACAAATGAGCGGTCAGACAGCGCAGCAGAAGGTACCGTAATAGAAGCCGGGAATACTTCGACCGTCCATGGTGCCTACTATGTACTATGTGTGACTAGAACAAACATGGAGAGCATGGCTGCAAGATACAAATTTAATGTCAAGATTAACCAAAGGGAAGCGGACTTAAAGGCGGATTAGGAAGTGACGGTCGCTGACGTCGGAACGTCATGCGGCCGACATGTGAGCACAGGCGTCCCAGACACGCCAGGGTCCAAGGTCAAGGCACAAGACTCTATGAGTACGCGGAACACGGCCGCTGCCTTATCGATTAGAATCTGTCTACCTCTACTTTTGTCATTCTCAACCATCATTGATCGTCACTGGTCTAGAGACCAAGCAGCCTGGCAAGATGGCGTCTGATGAGGAAGACGATTACATGAACATGACATTTCTGGAGCCCGAAGCAGCGCTGCCTTCAACATCGCTACAGAGGAAACAATTAAGTCGCAAACAGGCCGCAGAGCGAGGTCGTCCGAAGAGCAAGAAAGAATTAGAAGCAGAAGCTGCGGCCAAGCGAGATGCAGCTCTCGCAACCAACCTAGATCCGTCCAATAAGGGAGCCAAGCTGATGGCTAAACTTGGTTACAAAGGCGGCGCATTGGGGAAATCTGAGGATGCGCGAACACAGCCTATTGAAATGCAGATGAAGGATGACAGGGGAGGTATAGGAGCGGACAGTGAGAAGAAGAGAAAAATTAGAGAGCACATGGAGGCCATTCAGGGTAAGGAGAAGAGGCAAAAGGCGGATGAGGGGGAGTTTAGGGAGAGGAATCGAAGGGAGAGAGAGGAGAAAAGAAACGAAGGCATGATGTGGGCTGCCATGCGTATCACTGAAAAGTTTGACACGGAGGATGAGGAGGATAGGCCACGAGAGCTACCACGAAAGCCACCGGCAACCGAGGAAGTAAAGGTGGGCCTGACGGATACCAAGACGGAATCGAGTCATCCAAACCTTGCCCCAGCTGAGCGTCCTGGAAAGGTCAACGTCCTCTGGCGGCCCTTGCTGCGGCAGAGAACTGACCGCGAAAGGGAGCGCAAACTACGCCACGGCATGTCACAGGGGCTGGATAGTGACAATGATCCCGAAGATGACGAAGATGACAAGTTCGCTTTGGGATTAGGTGCTGAGATCGAGGACCTCGATGAAGAAGACCCAGAGCTGGACGACTTCATGGCCTTGGAACCCGCAGAGAGACTTCATCGCATCGTGGAATATCTGCGTCTCACCTACAATTATTGCTTTTGGTGTAAATTTCAATACCCCGGCGCGGACATGGAGGGCTGTCCTGGAACAACAGAGGAGGACCATGACTGAACGACTTGAGAGGTGCTATGTCAACTATCTACACTATATTACAATCGGGGATGTCCTGACCAATCATGTGGTTGCTCGTTCCATACACAACTCAGACTACATTTGATGCGTCTATGTCACCTGTGCGTATACCGGGCACGCCCATTTCCTGCGCGGCATGCTCAATCGCTCGCTCTACAGCATCTGGCTTGCCAGAACTTCGAACAAGCACGACACGAACAAATTCAGAGAGGAGATTGATGTTCTCCTCTGCTCTTTCTTCCGGTGTCAGATTCTCCATGTCGATACCGTGCTCCATAGCATTTTGGGCACGACGATTGGAAAGAGCAAACAGCACTGCAGCAGTCTTCTTCAATCTAGCTTGGCTGACTGGTAATTGCTGGCGCCCTCTGCGTCCACGTATCTGTGGCGTGTGAGACTCGGGTATATTTGAGACTGCAGTGGTGATGATACGAGCAATGTCGTGGTCAGGATAATGGCCAAGGTGGTGGGCCAAGGCATGCACGGCAACAAGACAGCCCACAAAATCCTTCTCGTCACAGAAGCTCTTCACGATCTTGCCGTATATCTCCAGGCTGAAGGCTTCCCTTGCAATGGCCGTGTGTTTTTCATCAATACTGGATAACCAAGTGAGCATTACCGAGAAGAGTTGCCGTGGCAGTGGAAAGCCGGAGTGGTCCTGAGTCTTTTGGCGATCTAGATGGCAAAGTTCAGCCGTCCAAAGGCAGTTGTAGGTCTCCATGTCTGGCGGTACCGTTCTTGCAGTCTTTACGAAGAACCTCCATGCCGACTGTTGGTCCTTGGAGTAGAGTTCCATTTGCAATAAGTGATTCATGAAGAATGAATCCATGCTAATCTCGGCAGGCCGTAACATGCGATGAAGATGTTTGATGTGGGCCCAACTCTGCTTGACAGTGAAGTGCAACACAAGCACATTGAAAGTCTCGATCGAAGCCCTGGGTACGGGTCGAGCGATATGAGGAGGTATGACAATGCCTTCATCGTTATCATGCACAGAAGTGACAATGGATCCGGGCCCATGACGGTTTCGTTCGCGTCGGCGCCATGTGAAATCCAGGCGTTGCTGGATCATGGACCAACCAAGCGATAAGCCCCTTTCCTGTAGAGTAGTGTCATCTGAGCGCAAGAATGCACCAATGAGCCCGTTGATATGTTTAGTGTCGGGTGCAACTCCGCGCTCATACATGAGCTCAACGATCTTGGACGCCGCATCTAGCTGTCCCAAACCTATCATCTTTTTCATCCAACTGCCATAGAAGTACTTATTCTGCCATTGGTGCGGAAGAGCACTCATTGCCGCGAGGGAGACGTTGTTTATCTCGCTGACACTAGAGCTGGAGTGTCGCAAAACATTTATGCGGTTGAACACAGCCTTGTACATGTCGTCTTGTTTCTTCTGGTCGAAGAAGCCATTGCGGATGTTCTCGCTGCCTTGGAGCATCATATCGCGAAAGACGGCCAGCGCGAGGTCTTTTTTGTCTTTGTTGAGAAATTGTAAGGCAACGGCATCGTAATCATCCATTGTCATTTTAGATCCAAGCTTGGATCGCAACTGTAGATAGAGAGCAAAGGCCAGTTGGTCGTTCCCGTTCTTCACATTGGCAGTGATCAAGGTTAAGATGATGCGGGGGTCTCGGGTGGGGTATCGCTCCAAGTATTCCTGGAGAAGGTGATGGGCTCGGTCGAGGTCGCCAATTTTCTTAAAGAGTGAGATGCCGACTTCGAGGATTTTATGGCTCGGGCCCCGATGCTCATACTCATCATGCCATCTCTGTAGGGCAAGATCCAACCTTTCAAGATGGAGCAGAGTGTCAATGTAAATGGACCTTTGCTCCTCGGTCAGGGAATGTGCGACAGAAATCATGTCCTCCAGTATCTGGTTGATATGCTGTATGCGATCGGGGTTGCTGGGGGCCTCGACAGCCTGTGTTTCCCAGAGTACCTGCCATGCTCTCGCAGGAAGCATACGAGGGAGAGCGGGAATGTTGTATTTTCCACGACAATACCATCGCCACAGCTCCTTGCGGCGCTGAATCGAATCAGGGTTCAATGCAGCATCACGCAGGCTCGCATTCAGTCGCTTGAGCAATGGCACGCTCAGTGGAGGGAGCGCGAGGCTGACTTCCAGCCCACTAGTCAAGACTTGCTCCTTGGATCTCCGTTCCTGAAGGGCGCGCTCTACCTGTACCCTCTCCTGCGGTTCCAGCGCGGCCATTAGAGCGCCATCTGATATTTCAGACTTGTACTCTGACAACTCTGCTTCCAAGTCTTTAATCTTTTGTCGCAGCTCGCGTCGCTCTATCTCTTCCGGGTTCCCAGACACCCTGCGGATCGCGCCTGTCTCAACATCCTTTTCGAACCAACGAACGACAAGCTCTTCGTCATCGTCCTTGTCTTGTCTTCTCTGCGGTACTCGTGATGATTGCTGATCAAGCCCCCCGGACCGAGGTTTGACTATCCTTCTTCGTGTAGAGGCTAGACGGCATGCTTGCTGAAATAGCCGTGGCTGTATTGTCGTCCTCCGCAGGTAAAATGGGCGCATTAAGTGTTGCAAAAGCCTTGCAGCGATTAGTAAGGTATTGAAGTCCCGGGGCGAATTTCCAGCTGCCTGTCGACTTTTTTTTGAATCACTGCATGCAGGCATCCAAGGGTCTGGTGCACGGACCGCCTCCCTCGCTCTGCTTCTATAACCTAATTATTATAAGGTACTCGTACGTACCACTACCTGGGTAGTTGATGTGCGCCAACCTTTTGCACTTGGGAGCCCACCTGATAGCTTGAACTTGTCTCTCACGCAAGAAATGGATTTTGAGGCTTGCTACGCATATAAACCCCGGGCTCACCAGGATGCTCGCCCAAACAAAAGACGCCGCATTGAGTCAACTGGGCTACACTCCTCCTGGCCTCTTCGACGATCAATATATGAACATTTATCGTCAGAGCAGCAATTGCGTCTCAAGGTCCTTAATCTTCTGCACCGAGTATAGGACTCTTCTGATCACAATTCCAGAATTTGCAACTTGACATTAATGAATCCACTATTCAACAGATCTCGGATTTTGTACAGGAAGGCCCCTTAGATTGCTCAGCTGGCAAAGTGGCATCTGCGCTTATCCTGACAGGCCCGAGCATTGCATCCCATGCACTACTATTTGATCAACTCTTTCAGGCAACTGGTCAATCTAGTGGCAACGTTTTTGTTGCTTTAACGTCGGCTCTGGCCCCCAATCTCCAAACACTGCTTAAGCATCTGATCCAGAAAGCGACAGCCTCGAGCACTAACGCCGACGATGATGATGAAGTAGTAGTTAGGACAACTCGCCAGCGATTTCATCTACTCAACTACGATCTTCGCCTGCTCCACGAGTATGTCCAAGACAACAATATTGCTCGAGTTGTTGTGGCATTCCAGGATTGCGAAGCATTTGATGGCCAGCTACTATCCGACGTAATCGAACTGCTAAGGTCAGACGGCTTCTCTTCTCCATTAACTTGGCCACGGTATGCTAATTTCATTTAGCTGCTGGCGAGACAGGATTCCGTTTGTCTTCCTCTTTGGTGTTGCTACATCAATCCAAGACTTCCAGGCCAAATTATCCAAGAGGGCTACCCGCTACATACAAGGGCGACGTTTCGACGTCGTCAAAGCGGACATTGCTCTCGAACAGGCTTTTGAGCATCTCCACTCCCAGGATACTACAGTATGGTTAGGTGCCGGCCTGTGCGACGCGATGCTCAGGCGCCAACGCGATCATATACAGAGTCTCGATGCATTTCGAGACAGCGTCCATGTATGCAACTGTTCCACCGGGTAGTATCAGCACTAACGCCTAAAAGTACGCTTACATGTCACACTTTTATGCCAATGCACTCACCATTTTTCTTGATGGCGGGCTCTCTCTGCAGCAAGTGCCAGTGGACCATTTCAGAGCACTTCGTCAACTTCCGTCTTTTCATCTGTAGGTATCGTCGACATGACTGCACAACAGACTCACGAAGACAGGGTTAACACTAGCGCAGACACGTCCAGTCGCTGCTTGAAGAGCGCCAGACATCATTGGTTCGCGAGTTACTTGATTCCGATGATCGAATCCTTGAATACGTGCGGGAGCACCTGTCATTAGGGAAGACGGCTCTCAGTAAACTGATTGGAGCCGTTGGTGCACTCTACGCCCTTCAGACGTCTATTCCCGTCACCCAGCAAGTTCCTAGATCTTCTCTGGTAGTCGATGCCCTTAGTGGTCAATTACACCAGTCAACATGGGAAAGATCACTATTACTGCGGCTACGAAAATGCAACTCAGAGACTCTCCGAAACGTACTCCTTCGGTTGCAAGAAGATTCGAGTGACAAACTGGGCGCGTTTTGCACAACCACACTTCATGAGCTTGACCAGATTTTGCAAGGCCAGACGAAGAGTGGTGGCCCTCTGCGCAGTGAGGAAGACCTCCAGAACTCTACCCTGAGGACAACTGTGATTGCCAAAAAAGTAGAGTTGAGTAAGCAGAAATCGACTATGACCAAAGGAGATGCTGCTTACTCGAATCTGTTACGCCTGTTCACGGTTTCCTTTGAGGAATATCTAGCTGAGGCACTGATCGATCCAAGGGCGCTAGTGTTCAATGAAATCTTCATGTACGACCAGAAATCACCACATCGCGATGTCTTTACACCAAAGCCTCGCTTCGCAGTGGAGCGCGCCCTAGCAGCTCCACACGACTACCTTGATTGCGCGTGTTGCGCATCGAGTCCCAGCAGCAGCGAAGAGAACACACTTTCTTCCACACAACCATCCACCGCTATTCTCTACCAGCTGTACCTTGAGAGTGGAGCGATGATCAATGCTAGCGATTTGCGGACAGCATTTTTCACAATCAAAAATGGCAATGACGAGGACGAGCTTCAGCAATCGTAAGTCTCACCATGCTTAGAATGCGAGTATCCAGCTAACCGTTCACAGGGCTTTGTTTCAACGTTCTCTGGCTGAGCTTAGATATTTGGGCCTTGTAAGGGGCACAAGAAAGAAGGTAGATCACATGATGAAGATGAGCTGGAGGAACCTTTGAGGCTATCAATGATTGCGCGGCAAAGTGCTGGTACACAGGATGCTTAGACTTAAGGGAGGAGAAGTTCCATGTCGACAACCTAATTTCTGGGTTCACTTAGAGGCGTGTTTACCCTGCAATGATGCCATATACCCTGTCGCTGAATGTCCACGTGAGCGCTATTACCTCTCACTAGTGCACGCAACAGGCCTAGTCGGTAGTGCTCAGGCCAGGTGACAGTCTAGTTGGTGTACTCTTATTGTGAAGTGAAGTAACATGACCAATTGGGTAAATGCGTGTTTATCGGCAGAGATATATGACTGACAATAACCGTTTACAGACGCTCGTGATTAGATGTTGGATATCATCTGTGCTCCAGTCGAGGGACAATCAATGAGTGGATAACTTATAGCATGATTCAGCACAATGAAGCAGCCCGACGTAAAAAGCTCGATGTATCCAGGCCGGAGATGAATAGTTCGATAGCAGTCACGTCTGCTCAATCCTATAAGACTGGATCAAGTTAGAAATCGCCTATTCCGGCAGTCGCATAAGCACTGTTAGGATGGGTAAGGTGAGGTAGGTTCCAGATCAACGGACAGGGTTACCCCCAAGCTGACATGGCTTCGAGATGACGCATGATTGTAAGCTGTGCGACTAGATTGAAGGCCTCCAATTTTCATATTCACTCGCATTGATCATGAGCACCTACTACATAGCTTTGTGAGGATGTTCATCCAGTCAATAACATTACAATCCACCTGTTCGCATCTTCTCCATGGCCTCAGGCTTAGGAGAAACATCACAAAGCTCGCCACAGTTCTTGCACGTCCTTTCCGCCTCATTATCCCGGAACGCGTTCACGGCCTGCTTAATCTGAGTGCCCAGATCGGTGCAGACGAAAGCGGCCTCGTGCACCTTGTTGCCACAGTTCTGGCAGTACCATCTCAGCCGGTCCAGACTGCCTTCGGGTCTAGGCTGCTCAAGCACGACACCGACCGTGTCGGCGAAGCGCACTGGATTGTGAGGCGTGTTGGCAGGCAGGAGAAACATCTCACCCTCGTTGATGTAGATGTCTCTGAATTCACCATTGTCCACCGTCTTCAGCAGCATGCGACCCTTGTATTGGAAGAAGAACTCGGGCGTCTCGTTGATGTGGTAGTCGGTGCGAGCGTTGGGTCCGCCTACTATCATTACGGTCATGGGATCATGATGGACGCAGTAGTTGTTGATTGGCGGTTTGAGTAGATGTGAATTTTCTTCTAGCCTGCAGCTCGTGTCAGAGGCAGACAGACTATGATGTATTATTGATTCATGGGCTGAGGTCGTACCACTTGGGCAGGTTCAGTGGCGAGGCGAGAGTAGTTTGACGCGAAGAAACAGAAAAGTCGACTCGTTGTGACGACGATCCATTCGGCTTCCTGAAAGCATTCGTAGCGGCAGATAGTCCTCTGCGGAGCGCCTGTCGGCTGATGTTTATTATAGGCTGTAGTGCTTGCATAATTCTTATGGTACCTGCGAAAATAGTCGTGGTTTCAAGTTCCTAATAAAAAGTTCATGATGATCCATCGAGGCTGCCTCGCTGACATATTCGCACTCAAATGAACTCCAGGACTCCCGTCATCGCGGAGATAGTGTTAAGTTCGTGCCAAGCTATACAAGATAAGCCCAGTGACTTGCGCTCGGATCAGGAGAGATCACTAGAGCCGCGTTACCGCGTATTGCGGAGCGTAGCTCTCGAACCACCACCGGCTTCACCACCACAACATCCGCCATAAATACTGCTCCTTCTGATCGTATCTCGTGATTCTAGATCCAGTCTTTTCATTCCCACATACACGACAGCGACATGGATATGGGTCACGGAGGTATGGACCACGGAGGCATGGACCATGGTGGAATGGACCACGGAGATATGTGCAGCATGAATGTATGAAATATCCAGATACTCACATATCATGAGCAGGTAAATGCTAAAACAGACCAGATGCTCTTCACATGGGACACCAAGGTATACGAATCTCAAAGTCAGATAGATCTAGGTCCACACAAGTCTAACTCTGGCGTCAACAGAACCTCTGCATCATCTTCCGCTCATGGCATGTGACCGGAACAATGTCTCTGATCGGCTCTCTCCTTGCAATCATCCTTCTGACGGCTGGCTACGAACTCGTGCGCGAGTTGACCAGACGCTATGAAACGATTTCCCAGCAAGAAATCAGCTCACTCCCTCGTAAGTCTGACTATCCCTCTATACCCCGCCTCCGTCTCATCTCATTTCTCGTACAATGCCGATGAGTGTATGCTGCGCAATACTCGGCATACCGGTCCATGTCTGCATTATGCTGTCAACGATATTGTAAATGGGACAGGTGCAAGGCTAAGAACTTCTTCCCAAAGACGATGAACGAGATGATGACAATGATGGCGGTGCACGCGAACGAAGCTCATTGCTGTGGCCAGGACGGGACTCGATACAAGCACAGCAGAAAAGCAAAATCGTCAAGGCTGCCCTCTACGCCTTGCAGATCTTCTACTCTTTCTTCATCATGCTGCTGTTCATGACTTACAATGGCTGGGTCATGTTGTCTGTCGCTGTTGGCGCTTTCATCGGCTACCTTGTCTTTGGAGATGCCAGCGGCAGTGCCACCAAAAGTGCCGCTTGTCATTAAGGGAGCGCATTTCGCACACATGCACATATAGCGGGGACGTTGAGATTTGAAGGGTTATGATGAATTTCATGTTTTAAAATAAAATATTCTACAGCCATCTTCCAGGAACGCCCAATACTCTAAATGCCTGCCACCTTTGCCTGATGCTTGCAATCATTCTTCATCTTCTTCCTCGTCTTCTTCCATGCCCTCGGCTGCATCAACCGTAAAGGTCGGAGCTTGATCAACGCCAACATACGAATCACTCATCAGGAACAATGTCAACTCGTGCTTGCCGGGCGTTGGAACTGTGAAGTCCATCCTCAGCTTCAGCTCCCGTCCAATAGTGACCCTCTTGATACTAAGCAGGCTCTTTGTGCTTTCCTCGCCGACCACGAGCCACCAGTTCTCAGTCTTCTCGCCAGGATAGAATGGCGCATGCACGGTAAGGTTTGGTTCCTCGTCCTCCTCGACGTCCCGCTCAATGCTAACGTTGATGAAGCTTGGCTCACCGGAAGTGACATTCTCCGCGTCTTCAAGCTCAAAGTTGAGCTCGATGTTCGGGTAGCGCTCGTTGGTGAAGCGGGCGGCGTCTGCCAGCTGTTGGTTACTGAGACCCATGTTCTTGACAAGATCATTGTAGTTAGGGTTTTCCGATGGGTCCATGGCGTCCATAAACTCGAAAATGTCCTTGATGCCAGCCTTGTTGACTGCATCCACAACCTCAGGCTCGAAGTGTGGGATCTGCTTGAGAGGTGAGTCGCGGTCCCACATGGACTGCACTACCATCTGGCTCATCTCCATAGCACTCATGGCGTTGAGGTGTGCCTCGGACGAGAGAACGTCGACGCACGCACTCAGAAGTGTGAGGACCTTCTTCAGAATTATCTCTTGATCCTTGGCCAGATCCGTGGGCAACGCCATTCGGGAGAAGTGTGCTTGCAAGAGAATGAAAGCTTTGAAGTGAGGCGACTCAAAATTCGGCTCCGCGAGTTTGACTGGGACACGGTCGTAGATGCGTTGCAATGTGCGCTCTTCATGGCGACGACACTGGATGTCTTCGAACTCTGTGGCTGCCGTGACGATTTCCAGGATACCCTTGAGCTTTGTTGTTCTCTTGAGAGATAACAAGAAGGTCTGCATGGTAATGAAGGAGATGTTGTAGTATCCTGCAATCATGGCAGAATTGAGCGGCGTGATCGAGTCGTCCTCGTCGTCGACCTCGATGATGTTTGCGTCCGTCAAATCTTTGAGTGTCGACTCGATCAACTCAGAAAGATGAACGTTGAAACCATCTTGCGTTGTGTCGGTCAACCCGTAAAAGCTTGGGTTGGCCATCAAGCGGCGGTAAAAGTATGTGTAAGTGAACCAATTGATGGCGTCCTGGCTGTCCTCAATAGTCTTAGTACTGATCTCAGTGACGAAGACGTCGTGAAGGAAGGCCTGCAGTTGACTCTCGACCGGAAGCGCCTCATTGAGGAACTTTTTGTAATAGTCTCGTTTGACAGCGGGGCACATCAGTACCCCCCGGGCCTTCGAATCCTCCATAGGACGACCAGCCATGCCTAGCATCTGAAGAATCTCACTGATGGGGTAATCGATGTAGCGATGCTCACGTCCCTCGAAGAATTGGGTGCCCATGATGATAACCAAGTGCGCTGGCGTCTGGACCTCCCAACAGCAGTCTCTAGACACAAGCATGACTTGAGTTGCTCCTGCCTTGAAGAAATGCTCGACGGCACGCTTATCAAATGCGCTTAACGCTTCGTGGAAGTAGCCAATGCCGTGTGACAAGGACTCAGCCAGAGCGCGCTCGTTGATCTTCTCAAGCACAGATGACAGCGACTCTACGTCCGCGTGCAAGAACCTGTCCTCTTGATCATCTGCTACACACGCAGCAAGCAAGTCAATCGCAGTTGCGCGGACTTGCTTGCGGCTAGGTACGAAAACCATAGCGGGCTTATCATTTGCAAGTTGCAAGATTGACTGGTACATAGGCTTTGCCATGGCAAGCATGAGAGACGGGAAGTGTGGAATGGTGAAGGACTGAATGTGCAGCTCGAGTGGCGTGGGTCGGACGTGGGGGCTGAAGTTGAAGATGGTATGTTTGCTGGCTCCGAACCATTCTCCAACATCGCGAGCATTAGCAAGGGAAACGCTCAAGCCGATAATACGAAGATCGTTCTCGAGCTGCTTGCTGATCGAGTGAGCGCGGGAGACGACAGTCTCGTAAACGTAGCCACCCTGGCCGCCTAGCATATGCAGATCATCGGCAATGACAAGCGTCACACTCTGTACATTCTTCCTCCGCTGCCACATGCGAGACATCATGTCCCATTGTTGAGGAGTGGCGAGGATCAAGTCACCCTTCTCCAAGAGTTTGAGGTCAGCCGTTGTTTCGCCAGTCAGCTTGACAATCTGCTTGCCACCCATGAGGCCGCCCAGCCTGGTTTGCCAGTCTTTCAAACGAGCATCAATAGCCTCCTGAAAAGGCGCGATGTACACAGCTCGACCACTCGGTCCCTGACTCCAGTGACGCAAGATGGCAAATTCGGCACATACGGTTTTCCCACTACCAGTAGGTGCCCCAACAAACACGTTCTCATCGGAAGCATAGAGTGCGTTGAAAACCTGAGTTTGTATCTTGTTGAAACGCTGCCAATCGGGGTAGAGATCCACAAAGTCCTGTCTCTTGAGAGCCGCGATAGGCAATGGCTGCAGATCTAGGAGAGCAGTGTGAGCTGGGAATTTCTCGGGAAGGACAAGCTTCTGGAAAGAAACAGCCAAACGTGCTTCGGAATGCATCCACCGATCAGACAGGACAGTGATGAAATAATTGGGAGGCATGGGCTCGATTATGGGAACGGTGAATTCCACGAGATGCTCATTCATTTCAGCCGTCGCATATTCCTTACGGAGCATGAACTGGTCGTGGAAAAGGATATCTTCGCCGTCACAGTCTTCTACCAGAATCCAGAAGCTCTCAGATTTGCCGTGAACAGCCTCGTCCCACTCGAAGTTTGGCGTGATGGTCAACTCTACTCGAAGCATTGACCGAGTCATGGGCTGCACCTGCGCTTGGACTTCAAGGCGAGGGAATTTTTGCACCAAGGCGCAAACCTGTCGCCCAGCCTTTGGCATACCCAGGAGCTCGCCCATGCGCGGAGGGTCAAGATCGAAGTAGCTCGACCAAGGGACGTCAATGCGTTCAGCTTTCCTGATTATCTCAGCCGAGCATTCAGGAAACTGTCTTAGAGGGGTCATTGTAGGCCACATGCGCTTCTCCGCCGTTTTGCAGAGGTTGAGAGCGTCCTTGGCGACAGAGGCCCAGCCCTTCTTCAGCGCAATCTCAAATATGGCGCGGAGGATGCGGCCAGCAGACTGCGTGACGTAGACAAGGTCAGCCATCAAAGCCAGACCATCCAATTTGAGGCGAGAAATATATGCTTGCAGCAAGACGTTGATCTTGCAGTGAGGCTCATCGATGGTTTCTTTTACAGGGATTGGCACTCTGCCGAGCAACTTGGCAAGCTCGAGCTTCTCATCCTGGCGGACTGGGATATATTTGAACTCTTCACTGAGTGCAAAGACACGGAACAACTCGATTGGCGTGATGGACGGTTGGATGTGTTGGTTGTAAGTCAGCATCGAGTTGTGTGTGATGTAGTAATGAGAGGCAATTCTTCCAAGCTCAGTAGGCTGAATGCGTCCTGAGCGCTTGTCGTATTTCACAAGGTTTGCCCTTTCCAGAACAATTGCAGCAGAGTGAATGAGGTCAACTCTCTTCTGTTCGAGACTTTCGTCGTCTTCATAGTCGGCTCCTACTTGATACAAGGCAGGTGACCGCAGCATGCGCACGAAGAGGTATGTGTAACCAAGCCATTCCACGCCCTCATCACGGTTACGAATGCTCCCAAGTACAACCTCAGCATTCAGATTATCTGCGAGCTTGCTGACGAATTGACTCTCAATAGGCAATTGCTGGTTGAGAAGTGAAAGGTAATACTGGATCTCAGTTTGCGTGGTTATGATGATGCCCTCTCCGTAGGTGTCGTACTGCGGGCGGCCAGCACGACCAAGCATTTGTAAGACATCTTGTGGCGATAACTCGACCCAACTACCCTTCTCAGGTGAGTAGATCTGAGTTCCCTTTATGATGACAGTATGCGCAGGAAGGTTCACGCCCCATGCCAGAGTTGCTGTGCAAACCAGGACCTGGACATCACCGGAAGCGAACAACTCCTCAACAGAGTTGCGATCAGCTCGAGTCATGCCAGCATGGTGAATACCAAAACCGTAAGGCAGTAAATCCTTGAGGTCGGCATTAGTGACACTCTCGGCCTCTTCAGTCAAAATCTCACGGCTCGCCGCATCATGCTTGAGAATTTGGCCAATGGTCTCGGACTCCAACGCTTTGTCACGGATGTACTTTGCAGTCTTCGCGGTTTCTTTCCGGGAATGTACGAAAATGAGCATCTGATTGCGCTGCTGTCCAACTTGCTCCAAGACTTTGGTGTAGCAGACATCGTTCATAGTCTTCAGTTGCTTGATGGCTTTCTTCTCTGTGACACCAATAAACTCTTGCTTGAGAGGGCAAGGTCTGTAGGTGCCATCAAAATGGAACAGACCATTCGTTGGGTCTACTCTCAAAAAGGCGGCGACGTCGCGGTAATTTGGCAGGGTAGCACTGAGACCTACCAACCTGACGGGGTGTCCCGTTTGCTCGATCTTTCGGATGGTTCTGCTGACAATGCTTTCAATGACTGGACCACGATCATCATGCAAGAGATGGATCTCATCTATACAAATGAGGCGCACAAGGTTCGTATAGCTAGTGTCTGTAGCTTTTCGCGTAATGACGTCCCACTTTTCAGGGGTTGTGACGATGATCTGAGTCTCGGCAATCTGCTGCTTTGTGAGCTGACGATCACCAGTCAACTCTGCAACTTTGATGCCGTAAGGCTCCAACCTCTTGCCAAAATTTCCGACTTGCTCTTGCACTAATGCCTTGAGCGGAGCAATGAAGACGATCTTGAAAGCATCCAGATCGATGGCTCCAGTCTCTGGATCACGGTATTTGCCAATTTCTCTAAGTATTGTGAGCATTGCTACGTTGGTCTTTCCAGAGCCGGTAGGCGCGCAGATGAGCATGTTACCGTCACCTTTGAAAGCAGTTGGGAAACATCTGGTCTGAATGCGGTTAAGCTCCTTCGAAGAACCGAAACCGATGCGCGCCCATTCGGGTAGTTCGGTGGTCGGCAAATTTGGTGTATCGAAATCCTGCCTCTTACGCGTCGGAGCCGGAACATGAATCTCCTCGTATCCTTTGAAGGTGCGCTTAGTCGAGCCTTGTGGAAGTTTGACACTGGGGTTTGTCATCAGATGATTTCCTTGATCGAAGACAAGATTCTCGAGGTTGATGGTCCTGCTAGGCTGTAGACCTCCAACAAGCCCGTCCTTAGTCTCTGCAGCCGCGGGCTTGGCTCTGGCAGAATCAATATCCATAAGATCGAATTGCATCTTGCCCTTGTTAATTTCGTCCCCGTCATTTTGCTCACGTGTCCGCAGTTCTTTGAGGATGTTACCATGGCCAACCGAAACCATTTCGCGCTCAACAGCGACACGGGCTGGTTCGTCCTCAGCGGCTCTGCGCCAACGAGTAAGCCAGACAATTCGGTCCCGGTTCAAGACGAGCTTTGAGACCAGCTCAGGATGCTCATATTCGAATAGCTCCATTAAGTCGTTTTCGACCTCTCTGAGTTGTTTTTCTTCCCCTTCCTCGTTCAAGCCGGACATGCTGTCTAGGGCCTGCTGAGTCTTTTCTTGCTGGATGTGGGCGTCTTCGTAGATGGCACCAATTTGGCGTTGTAACCAGAACGCGTCAATTTCGTGGGCAAGAATGATACCGGGTCTTTCGGCCTTAGCACTTCGTCCAGCATCTCCAGCAGCAAACACCATTCCCTCTTCATCTTCATCCTCCTCTTCTAAAGCCCCGGAGTCACCTTCTTTGGGCACAACGTCAGGATCTTCGAGTGTTCCGGTTGCTTCATCTTCAGAGTCCTCGTCGCCCTCCCGTACTTCAAAGTTTTGGCCGTCCTCCTCTTCTTCGTCACCAAAATCAACGGCAACACCCTGGCGTTCATCAATATCGATGCCGTCTCCAACTTCTTCGCCATCACCCATGTTCTCATCCTCTTCCTGCGCGTCGTAGTCCGTAATCTTCTTTCCCAGATTCACAAGTTCGTTGAATTCTTTGGATGTTGTGGCCACTCCAATGATGTCATCAATCTCCCTCTTCCTGTCGAAGTCCTTCATGTCCGGATCTTTTAGGTATTCTAGTATGCTGTCGGTCGCACTAGCAGTAATGTGTATACCATAATCACCACCCATCTTCTGACCCACCAGAGTGCTGATGAGATTGTAGATGTTCTGGGTAGCTGGAGTGCGAGGCCGATACCGAAGACCCTCGATGTTAAGATCTTGTTGAGAGAGAATCCCGGCAGATCTGGAGGATTGTAAAGGTTCTGTTCGCTTGCGCTTCCTCTGCTGGTCCTGGGATGATGGTTTCACGGGCGCGGTTTCTCTTGCTGTCCGAGAGCCCATGTCATTGAATCTGATGCGTCCAGCAAGCGACTCTGGGTCACCTGTGTTTTCATCACCCCGACGAGTGACAAATCGACGGTCCGCCTGGAGAACCAGGTTGGACATCGCCGAGTACTTGTACTGATTGAGGCGGTTGGCATCTTGATTGTCGCCCATCTTGACGATGGTTGTGGATTAGCGAGAGAAGAAGAAGTATAGAAAATTGACCTTGACGGCGGGCGACAAACGCAGATTAAAGCCTACGTGTGTGCTGCCTTGTCGGTCTTGTACTTCACTTTGTCGCGTCTATCGCCTCAGGAAGATGTAAAGCTTTCGCGACGGAGTATGCCGACCGAGGCTAGCCTCAACAGGAAATCGAGCTACTCCGGATCCTAAAATCTTGGCGTTTCAACCTTCGTACCTGGGTAAACAGGCGTGACAGGTAGAGTGGTCGAGCGCCTTCACCTTCTTCTATGGTTGAAGTTAATTATTGTTCTACAATAATATTCCGAGTCAAGTCAGCAGTTCCTTGATGTGTACCAAGAGTAGCGTCGATGGTCAGAAGTCGCAATTCTACGGTTGTATTGATAGGTAAGTCATGCAGATGAGAGTATCAGTTATACGTTGTGACTTGAGAAACCTTCCATAGAAACACCCTAAGTACATCACGGTGTTGTGCAAGCATAGGCAGACGGTTCGTGAGCATGCGCAATTAGTACCATTGGGGGCCACACCTTACATGAGCGCCTAGTGGCAAAGGGAGTACATGGTACAGTACAGCTCCTGGTAATATGGCTCGAGAATGAAAGATTCCTACCCTGTATTGTCCAGTGGAAGGATGATGATAAGAGATACGGATATAACAACAAAATACCGTAGCATTATTGGTGAGGCTGCCATTACTGGATCGGAATACGAGTACGAGTACAGCTTTGCTGCTGTGATAAGGGATAAGAGTACACTCTTCTATACTAAATGGAGTACGCAACTTCAGTATGCATGAAGGCGTACAGGGCTCAAAAGATCCCGCTCGCGTATATCGTCGCGTTTTCCTAGCCTGTAGTTCTGGGCGGGCCACTAGAAAGACCACCTAAAAACGAGACATCCTTGCAACAGCACGGCAACCCGCATACAATGAGCGGCCGGCTGGTCTCATTTCGACTTGTGGCAAACACAAGGTCTCCGGCAGTGGCGAAGCTCTCCACACACGGACTACTCATCCATAGCTTGCATAGTAACATCCTTCAGACCATCAGAGTCAGCACTTCAAATTGTAGCACGAGATGGTCTTGGGCTTTTTGTTATCAAGGCGAGAGCATCCAGAACAACACGCAACGCGGCACGGGAGGGTGTGCTCACCCTGAGCACAGTTCACATGCATCGCCAAGCCCTCCGCATGTTGACGTCACTGCCAATCACGTCGAGAACATCGGAAGATCACCTGGAGGATCGACATCATTATTGTCAAGTGGGCACCGGGCAACAACTTGTCTAGGCCTCTTTACTTGGCTGGAATTCCTGTCCTTTTGTTCTTTTCTTACCTCACCTCTTTTGTACAATTGCAGCTCAGGTCACGCCAGGTACATTCATACGTACCAGGACTTCGCGATCTGCCCAACATGGTATCGTTGTGGGGTTCAAAGAAATCCGATGAGGAAGAGGATGGGGAGAATGGATCGACCACCCCCAGAAATTCTGATGGAGGTAGCAGACCTCCACCCTCGAGGAGGGAGTATGAGCGCAGAGAGGCGGACGAGAGGACACGCCTTCTTCCTTCTCAGCCACGCCCACCGCACGTCGATGGCTACCTCGACCCCGACGACCCAGCAGTGAGCCCATACAACTTGTGGACTGTGCGATTCCTGCGTTATGTTACCGTCCTGTTCCTTGTCATCACATTCTTGTGGTGGGTCCTGCTACTCGTTAGCATCTTCGTGTCCCCTCCCGGACTCCATACCAGAGGTTCGGGCTTCTTCGACTTTTCTTACACCACTTTGACCGCTGGAAACCTGCTCGTCGCACTGCTTTTCTTTTCCGCTCCTTCAAGCGCCATGCGTATCTCAATGGCCATCGTGTCTGCCATTCTTCTCGTCGATATGATCATTATCCTCGCAGTTCCAAGACTAAGAGTCGAGGAAGGATGGCCAGGAATTGCTTCAGTCGTATGGGCTACTATGATTGGCCTCTGGTGTGTTTTGACGGACCGGGTTGTCGCTTGGGGCAAGCGCGAGGAAGAAGAACGTCTCACCGGAAGACCAGAAACCCGCAGGACTTTGCGCGAGTGGTTAGCTGTTTTGATTGCAACTTTGATCATGGTTGTCTACATCATCATCACTGTGTTCATGACTGCTACACTTGTTCTTCGTGCGCGCGATAGCACCCTCGAGATGGAAGGCGAACGAATTCTTGTGGACGGCGACAAATACCAGGTTCATCTGGCCTGCTATGGTAACGTCACTTACGATGATGCGGGCTCTCCAGTCCCAACAGTGATGTTGGAGGCCGGCGAAGGACCGCCAGAATTCGATCTGGAGCATTGGGGCTGGGCCGCCTGGCAAAATGGCACCATTCGTGGACGTTGGTGTGTTTTCGATCGTCCTGGCTACGGCTGGTCTGACAATGCCCCAAGCCCGCACAGTGCCGGTATGTCTGCCGATGCACTGTCGGAAGCTCTGGCTGTCTCTGGCGAAGAGGGACCCTGGATCCTGGTCTCAGCAGGATATGGCTCTATCCCGTCCCGCATCTTCTCTGCCAGGCATGTGCGAAACATTGCAGGAATAATGATGGTCGATCCACTGCACGAAGACCTTCTTCATCGCATCGGTACTCCCGGTAGAGGCTTCCTTCTCTGGGGCTGGGGTGTCATCTCTCCCTTGGGCATTCAACGCGTGCTCGGCGCGCTGTTCAACGGAGCTACGCGTGAGGACCGCGTGTACGGCAAGTCTGCCTATCAGGGTGGAAAATTCATCAAGGCACAGCTTCAGGAAAACCTTGTCGCAGACTCTTTGACCAAGAACGAAGTCACGAGTGCTCGCACTATTCAGAGCCCTGAAGTGCCGCTTGTTGTCATCAGCAGTGGAATTAGCGTGCGTCGCGATAGCGAATGGGAACGGAAACAGGAAGACTTGACCCATTTGACCGACAACCTGATCAGCTGGGATGTAGTCAACAAGGCTCCTCATGAGGTCTGGCAGACGTTCGATGGTAGACAAATCATGGAGAAGAGACTGAAGGAGCTTTTCGACGCTGGTTACAAGACCCTCAGTGTTGAGTGAAGAGAAAGAGTTCTTGCGGGTGCGAATGGCGGTGAAGAGGTGGAAGAACGATCGCGAAAGAATGATGACGATATTTTCTAAGACTGAATGAAGGCATGAGGGATTAGCACGAGTATACTTCTTTTCAATGTTGTTGGCATAGCGTAATTAACGTAGTCGTGTAATTATGGATTTTAGTAAAGCATTGTACATCGCAAAAAGTGCACATACGATGTGATTTGATGAGCAATACTTCGTAATGTCGAAATAATTGCTTGGTCTCAGACAATGACATAGTCTTCAGCAATCTCCATCACTCGAGCTGCTCTATTTCTTCGTCGACGTACCTCAGCTTCCTCAGGGCTTTCTTCAAGGAAACGTGTACCTCTGCCATGTAAGAGATGACTTTCGCGGTCCGCTTGCGTATGAAGCAATGCTGATAATGCAGCTGAAGGGACGCGTACAGGGCGTGCATTTGCGCCGGCACGGGAAATGATCTGGTCCAGAGTCTCAACGCTTAGGTCCAATTCCAGGTAGGGTCCATTATCACCCCTCATGGCTGGAACATGCTCGCTGTCCTGCAGAGTCGATGATGGTATTCTCATGCCGGCCTCAACAGCGTCGGCCACGTCTCTGTGACTAAGCAAGCCGTGACGGTGACGATTGAGTGCCTTGAAATAGCGCACGCACAACATGTACATCCTGTGATCGGCCTTGTGGGAGGCCTGAAGGTCTCGTACACACTGTGTGCGAAGAACATCTGGCTTCGGAAAGTCGGCAGGAAGAGGATAGTTGTCTAAAAGATCGAGAACATACTTTGCGTGATGCCTGATCTCCTTCGATCCAGAGAAGAGGTCAAGGGTTAGCTCGTTACAAGCGGCATCCGAGGAAGCAAAGCGGGAGACGAGGAGAGATATGGCACTACTCGCATTGCGGTCAGAAACGAAACGAGCCGAGCAATTGTAAGCAGAACGAACGCATTAGCTATATCTGGGTTGGGGGATGTGGCCAATGTCCGCAGCGAGTCTAGACCGATAGCTAGACAATACAGCGTTAGTATGGGCACAAGCAACACGCTATCAAGGCAGTCCATCGTACAGTCCTCAGCATGGCTTTCATGATCAGGCTTTGCATTATCCGTAGGCCTATCAAACTCGGTGAGTTGCAGGGTGTCGCGCAGGCCATACGCTATGCCTTTGGCAGCCACATAGAAGAGGGCGCCTGATGCTGTCAGTTGATTACTGGCTAGGGCAGAGATAATACTGCTGGGATGATTTTTACCAAAGCCAAGCCATAGCCAGCGATCATCGAGAGCCCAAGCCATAGCACATTTTCGAAAGGAACTTCCAGACGAAGAGACCACTACAGCGTGGAAAGCTTGTTTCGTCGAAGAGAGAAGTTACCTTTTGATGTGTACTTCTATGGTCGGACCTTTAGATCGTGATATGCATATGCAAGCTTGGCGTTGGCGCACGAGTCATGAGTTCATGCGGAGAAAGGCATCACCCCCGAGGGCGCTTGGGCCGGAAGTCAGAACTTTTGGTAAAGAGATATTCGCCTTGACAATTTGCACTTCTTTGCTTGTACACCAACCATCATTATTCGCATTTCTAGGCGACCATGCCGCCCTCGCAGCTGAAGAGGCTAAAGGCTTCACTGCGTGAACAGGGCATCACTGGACAGCAAAAATCAAAAAAGGAAAAGAAACAAGGACGAGGCAATGCCGACCAGCGAGCCAGCCGTCAGGCTGCCCTGCAGAATATACGCGATTCTTTCAATCCCTTCGAAGTCAAGGCTCCTAGCCGCCCCTCCAAATTCGAGAGTACATCTCTTCAATCGAGAGGCTCCAAGGCAGTGAATGGCAGGCCTGGTGTAACCAAGAGCATGGGTGAAGAGGCGGTACGCATTGAACCATTGCCACAGCTGTGTCCTTGTTTTGTTCGCTGACGAGCCGTGACCACAGAGGAGAGCAACTTTACTGCCAGAAATACAGAGACGTAACAAGACTGGTGGTATCATCGATCGCCGTATAGGCGAGAATGACCCGGACATGACCCCCGAAGAGCGCGCCTTGATGCGCTTCGCCCGAGAAAAGCAGCGCAAGAAAGGTGCTTCTCTCTTTGATCTGGAAGAAGCCGATGAGGAGGAGGTCGCTCTCACTCATATGGGACGTGGCTTGGACTTCACCGGTGGCCCGGAAATAAAAGACGATTTCGACATGGATGGCATTTCTGATGCTTCTGACGACGAGGAACGCCCCTTGAAGCGTCGCCGCCCGTCCGAAAGTGAAGGAGATGTCAACGATGAGCGAGAGCAATCCGATGCAGAGGATGGGGACCAGCCAGCTCGCAAGAAGACCAAGGCGGAGGTTATGAAGGAAGTAATGGCCAAGTCAAAGCTTCACAAGTACGAGCGACAGAAGGCCAAGGAAGACGACGATGACTTGCGAGAAGAGCTGGATAAAGGTATGGCTGAAATGTTGGCCCTTCTCCAAGGTCACAAGCCACCTCCGAAGCCAAATCAGTCCGAAGGCAGTGGCGAGGCATCAATGAATCCCGAGCGTTTGGCCATGCTTCAAGGTAAAGCCCGTGCCGAAGCGGATAGGGAGTATGACCAGAGACTGCGCCAGATGGCCATGGACAAGCGTGTGGTTCCCACAGAGCGTACCAAGACTGCCGAAGAAGCTACCGCCGATGATGCCAAGCGCCTTCAGGAACTCGAGGACAAGCGACGTCGTCGTATGGAGGGAGAGGATGTGTCTGAAGACGAGGCTGAACCAAGCCATACCAAGTCTGCCGCTGCCGAATCCATAGCAGATGATGAGGTTATGAGAGACGACGCCGCCGAATTTGGACTGTCCATACCTCAATCAAAGCCTATGGTTCTGGATGATGAGGATGAATTCATGCTCGAGGATGATCTTGTTGCTAGCGCCTCAGATGTCGACCTCAGCGACTCGAGCGAAGACAGCGAGTCCGGTGAATCTGATGACGACGAGGAGCCTTCCGGTCCTCATGAGGAAGAGGAGGACGAGTTTGTCCGCGGCATTTTGGGCGGCAAAGGCGACACAAGAGATGCGAAGCCGAAGCCTGCAGAAACACCTGCTGGTCTTGCGTATACCTATCCCTGTCCACGGACCCATGCCGAACTTCTGGAAACAGTGAAAAGCGTCGCTCTTACAGAGATCCCGACCGTCGTCCAGCGAATCAGAGCGCTATACCACCCTTCGCTTTCGGCGGAGAACAAGTTGAAGCTTTCTGACTTTGCCAAGGCACTCGTCGATCACATCTCCTACATGGGTACAGAGAAGCAGCCACTCCCCGTGATCGAGACACTCATACGCCATATCCACTCTTTGTCGCGGACATACCCAGTGGGAATTGCAACAGCTTTCCGATCCCATCTCTCCGCTTTTCACAAACGCGGGTCACCCACCGCAGGCGACCTGGTCATTCTCACAGCTATTGGCTCCATCTACCCTACCTCGGATCACTTCCATCAAGTCGTTACACCCGCCATCACTACAATAGCCAGGTGGCTCGAGATGTCTTCTCCAACTAACCCCTCCACGATGACCACTGGAGCTTTCATTGTAAACCTGTGTATCAAGTATCAGAGATTATCCAAGCGCTATGTACCGGAGGCCATCCGGTTCACGGTGAAGGCGCTTCAGTCGAACTCTGAGGCTTCTCAAACTCAACCGCATGTCGACAACCTGCTAGCCATGGCTGAGCTATGGCGAGAAAAGTCGTCGTTCTACGAAATCTTCACACCTGCTGCACTTTCAAGCCTGAAGACTCTGAAGGGCCACAAAAACGCGGTTCAACACCTATCTATATTGTTGCAACAAGCACGACTGCGCAGAAGACCGCTAGAGCTCCACGATCATCGCCCTCTGGCTATCCGAACCAGCGTACCCAAGTTTGAGGAGTCCTTCAACCCAGACAAGCACTACGATCCTGATCGGGAACGCGCCGATGCCTCCAAGTTGCGTGCGGAATACAAGCGTGAGCGCAAGGGTGCACTTCGTGAGCTGCGTAAGGACGCCAACTTCATCTCACGTGAACAGCTGCGCGAGAAGAAGGAGAGGGATGCCGAGTATGAGAAGAAATACAAGAGACTCGTTGCTGAGATTCAAGGAGAGGAGGGCCACGAGGCCAAGAACTACGAGCGCGAGAAGCGCATACGGCAAGGCAAGAGGTAGATTGCTTTGCACGGTGTTGTTTGAACAAAATCCCAAGGACCTATAAAAGGCCACATTTCTCATTTATGACTTTAAATCTGTATCAGTGCGATGATATGTCACTAATGTGAATTTCCTCTCAAGATCACAGGTAACTGCTTAGTGAGAAAAGGTAGATACTGTCATCTATTATTTATTGTATAATCCAGATTGCAATTGCGGTCTATCCGGTAATCGTCCGAGGGCACGGTGACCACAAACGACATCGAAGCGTTCCGCCCATGCCACACATCTCAACACAGATGAGACGATATAGAGAAAATGTCCGATTTACTACGAGCATTACCCAAGATAAAGAGTAATGGCACAACAGGACAGCGGCCCGCTGCAATGCCATTAACCACGGCGCACGAAGACGGCTCATCCTCAGACTCCTCAGTATCAACCGCCGACTCTATAGACACATTGCGTCCGGTTTCAGAAGGAATCGTGCTTCCTCCAAACCCATGGGCCGGATATTTTGATCAGGAACTATTTCTCGAGAACCACACCGACGATCAGCGGGCCACTTATCATGTTTATCTGACGCCCCCCGGTAATCCAGCCAAGGGGCCGCTGTTCATCTGTCATCATGGAGCAGGCGCGTCCGGCATGAGTTTTGCTCGATTCGCCACTGCAGTCAAGGCGATTATGCCTGATGCTGGCGTGTGTGCTCTTGAGGCGAGGGACCACGGATCCACCGTCAGGACTTCTTCGGGTGTTGAGATGAATGATTTCAGCATCGAGACACTCGTGTCAGATAGCTTGACTATGATTACCTTGGTCAGAGAGAGGATGGGCTGGAAGGTGCAGCCTCCTTCTGTCTTTATCGGGCATAGTCTAGGCGGTGCCATTGCTACTCGTATTGCTGCGGATGGCACGCTCGGGGCTCAGCTCGTCGGGTTTGCGGTTCTGGATGTGGTCGAAGGGTCTGCTATCGAGGCACTGATGCATATGAGGACTTATCTTGCGTCACGGCCATCATCCTTCTCATCGATTGAGGCGGCTATCGAGTGGCATGTCCGGAGCCGCACGCTTAGAAACCCCGAGAGTGCAAAAGCGAGTGTGCCGAGTCTGCTTGTGGGAAGTGGCGACCGCTGGACGTGGCGGACTGATCTTATGAGGACGCAACCCTATTGGGAAAACTGGTTCTCAGGGATGAGCGGCAGGTTTCTCAGAGGGAGAGCGGCAAAGGCACTGTTGCTTGCGGGTACCGATCGTCTCGACAAAGAATTGATGGTAGGACAGATGCAAGGTAAGTGCACAAATGAGTTCTCGAGACCAAACATGATCGCAGGGCTAACATCATACAGGCAAGTTTCAACTGACTGTTATACCTGAGGCTGGTCACTTCATACAAGAGGATGTGCCTGAGAAGACGGCACAGTTTATGGTGGAGTTCTTCAAGCGGAATGATCGAAGCGCAATGGTCTTACCGCCCAAAGTTTCCGACCTCATTGCTCAAGGCAAGAAGGTCTGATAGCAAGTATCTTGCCATGTTCAGAGACGACGCATGAATGGAACACATCAAAGCACGAAGCTAGCATTAGAAGGGTTTGCATAACAGCACGCTACCCGCTACACCCTACGGCTACGTCCAACGACGGCCATATACCAGTATGATCAGAAACGCCAATACTACGCTAGAAAGAGGTTCTCATTGTCGATACTACGCCTCGGCGGCCAGCGCTTCCTGGGCAGTAGCATCTTCGTTAGTTGTTGCCTCTGCGGCCGACTTGTGCTTCCTCCGTCGCCTCTTCTTGGCCGGTTCTTCTGATGCTCCATCGGCGGCTGCAGAGACGGCTACATCGGCATCCAGAGACTTCTCAGCGGCCTGTGGATCACGCTTCGCGGCCTTTGCGACAGCCTGTTTCTCTAATTCGACCTCGGCATCGGTCGGCTTCTTCTTAGACTTTTTGATACTGAGCGGGTTTGGTCCCTTTGGTCCCTTGCTCGTCTTCTTCGGAGCAGGTTTTCCATCTGATTTTCCTGTGATGTCGGCGTGTTCCTCGTTCTCGGGCTCGTCATGGTCATGCTCGTCATCATCGGATCTCTTTCTCTTCAGGGGTGCAGAATCGGGTGCTTGACCGCGTCTGCCCTTTAATCCAGCCCTGACCTTGCCTCTTTCCTCCATTTCTCTCACCTCTTCGGTCTTCTGGCCCATGGGCTCCATGATCATGACACTCCTGTTGATGTATATGAGCGGTACGCCGGCTTTCCTGCGCATAATGGCTCTGATCTTCCCATCCTGGCTGGCTACAATGTAGCGATTCTTGTTGGTTCCACTGTCTTTCGGATCAACGACAGAATTGATGCACTCCTCTGCTGACAAGGGTTCGGGCAGTGTGTGGTGATTGCAGCGACGACGCTCGAAAGTCTTTGCCATGTCTATGCAGGCATTCTTGGCAGCGGGTTCCATGCCTTCGGCGGTGTAGAGGTGACGTATGGAGCACTGAGTGATCACTGGTAGGATGTTAGCAAAAATAAACACGACTGAATGGAGCAAACTGACTCGGCTTGACTTTTCCGTGCAAGGTACGCTCGAGACCCAGAGGCAGGTTCATGCTGAAGCGCTTAGCATCTTGAATGATTTGGGCGTCAACAAGGACCTGGTATGGCTCGCGGAAATTGAAGTGCAGTTCAAACTGGTGCATGAGCTTGCGGTACTGCTTTGATCGCTTTCCGCGCATGCTGGGCGGATCACGAGTATTTCTCTATTATGTGACAAGTGCAGTCGAGGGTGGCCAAAAGCGCAGTGTGATGGATGGGAAAAGTATGGTGCGAGGATATGTGTGGTAGTATTATGGAATCTATTGGTGGACCGGATGCAACAATGGAACTTCAATCACATGCGCAAGAAATTATATCACGAAAAGAGAAGGAACGATGTATGCCAAGAAAAGGGTAAGACATTAATGTGGGGTAATCGTCGAATTACGAGTAATTGGCTCCCACTTACAGACTGTCCCTTGTCCGCTCCGCTGTCCGGCAGCCATCTGCATCTGTGCATGCGACAACCGCCGCTTTGATCCCCTCTTTCTCTGTTTGTCGTCGATTCTCGGACCAGGCCTCGGTGCTGTCAGCGTTATTTTCTTATGGGTTCAAAGGGCCGCGCGATGGACTGTATGTGAAACATTTATATAATTGTGCTGCGACAAGGGCCACGACAACATGCCCGGGGATGGTCAATTGGCGGAGAACAGCAAGCCTGAACATCTGGACAAGCACGACTCAAAAGCACAGGCTGCCGTCCTGTTCAATGCGCCTTTACGAACCTCTGCCGAACCAGAAGAAGTTGAAGTCGACGACTTTGGTCTGCCGATAAGGAAGCCTCCTAGGCGGACTTATACCGACCATGACGACCATGTCGATAGCGAAGATGGCCATGACCCGCCAAACCACAGACCAGAGGAGTCTGGCACTGTCGACACAGCATTCGAGTCCGAGTCTTCACACCCACCAGTGACTCAGGAGGAAGCACCCACCTCGAAAGAAGGATCCGACAAGCTGGGGAATCTGGAGAATCTGGAGCAAGAGGAGGATACAGAGCACGTGCAGAAGATGCAAGGAAAGGAAGAACAACATGACACTGGCCCGACTGCCACTACATCGGCGAGCACACCCACAAAGAAGGACATGTCAGCTGAGGAGGGTACTCCTGCCGTCACCAGCGACAGCCATGTTGCCGAGACGCCAACCACGACGACGATCATTGACGCGCACCCTCACGACGAGGCGCAAACCGCTGTCATGGCCAGTCAGTCCGACGTGCCAAAGCCGAATGGAGCCGTCGCGCCCTCGGAGTGGTCACATCAGCACGTTGCAAGTCAGGTCGACGAGACCAAGACCACGGAAACCCAAGCTGAAGACGATTGGCAGGAAATGCCTGCCTATGCTACCCACACCATCTACGATGACTGGGGCAAGGTCGTTGCACGAGAGATTGCCGAACTGGATGAGGAAGAGGCTGCATATGGCCACCTCGGAGGTGCAGGAAAAGGCTATACCAAGGTCCAGTTAGATGATGATGCTCAGTCGGCCACCAGCATGGACGAGGAGACGGCCTACCTGTTCAAAGGAGGAGAAACTGCGCCGAACACTCTCGCCGAGGAGGAAGACCAACGTGACATCTTGTCACAAATGCAGGCAACCAAAGATCTTCTGACAGAGGGTCAGCGCATCGCCTATGTTGGTCTCGTCAGACTGTCCATGATCAGCATGATCAAGGACTTGGAACGCCTCGAAAGGACAAAGGGTGTCAAGAAGTTCCTCGACACGGCTACCGAGGCAATGCAAATGTGGAGCCAGAAGATGATGGTCAGGCTGTACAGCCACATGGAGATTGATGCCGCTGAGCAAATCATGATCGAGCAACTTGCCGAGCACGGCGTCGAGCCTGCCGACCTCACTCCTCCGCTGATGCAAAATGCTAGAGTCAAGAATCCCGTGCAACAAGCATCCGCATCCCCGCAAGCATCCCCACTCAACCACTCTACCTCGTCTCTGTCGTGCCCACCTCCTCCCGAACCCCCGTCTTCTCTCTCTGCAAACAACAGTGTCCCAGGTACTCCTACCTCACCGCCACCCTACGACCAGGAGAACCCTCCGGAATACCCCAAAGTGCAAGACCCTTCGGAGCTCGTTCACTCCAAAAACATCGACCTGGATCTTCGCTGGACCGTCCTTTGCGATCTCTTCCTCGTCTTGATCGCAGACAGCGTCTACGATGCCCGTTCAAGAGCACTGCTAGAACATGTCGGCTCCGCCCTGTCTGTGCCGTGGTTGGACATCTGTCGCTTCGAGAAGCGTGTCACAGACGCCCTTGAAATGCAAGAAGCCGCCGACAAAGAGAATTGGAATGAGGACGAGCATATGGACCAGAGGAAGAAATCTTCCAGAAATCGAAGACTCGTCATGATGGGCCTGGCCACTGTCGGCGGCGGCCTGGTCATTGGTCTGAGCGCTGGCCTTCTGGCCCCTGTCATTGGAGCAGGCCTGGCCGCAGGCTTTACCACAATCGGCGTGGCTGGTACCAGTGGATTCTTGGCTGGCGCAGGTGGAGCTGCCATCATCACATCCACTGGTGTCTTGACCGGCGGAACGATTGCTGTAAGAGCAAGTAACAGGAGAACGGGAGCCGTCAAGACTTACGAATATCGACCTTTGTACAACAACAAGCGCGTGAACCTCATTGTCACAGTCGCAGGCTGGATGACCGGAAAGGTTGATGACGTTAGATTGCCTTTCAGTACTGTAGACCCAATAATGGGCGACATGTACTCTGTCTACTGGGAGCCCGAAATGCTTCGGAGCATGGGTGACACGATCAACATTCTCGCCACCGAGGTAAGCGCTCCGAAATCCTGCTTCACTCCTATCCGACTGACATGAAATCAGGCTTTAACTCAGGGCCTGCAACAAATCCTCGGAAGCACTATACTCATAGCTCTGATGTCCGCCATGCAACTTCCCATGGTGCTGACCAAGCTTTCCTACCTGATCGACAATCCATGGGCTGTTTCTTTGGCTCGTGCAGACATGGCCGGTCTTATCCTGGCAGATTCTCTGATTGACCGCAATCTTGGTGTGCGTCCAATCACCCTGGTTGGCTTTTCCATTGGCTCCCGAGTCATCTATGCTTGTCTGAAGGAATTGGCTGAACGAGGTGCATTTGGACTCGTTCAAAACGTCTATCTGTTTGGTAGCCCTATGGTGGTGAAAAAGGATGAATATCTCCGAGCCAGAGCCGTCGTTTCTGGTCGATTTGTGAACGGCTATGCTAACAATGACTGGATCCTCGGTTATCTCTTTCGCGCGACATCAGGAGGTATAATGCGAGTCGCCGGCCTTGCCCCTGTAGAAATACCCGGAATCGAGAACCACGACGTGACCAGTCTTGTTCTCGGCCACATGGCGTATCGTAAGGCCATGCCAAGACTGCTGCGCGAGGTGGGGTGGCAAGTTGACAGTGATGAGTTCGCCGAGATAGAAGACCCTGACCCGGATAACCACGAAACGAGGCAAAGAGAACTCATCAATGAGATTGAAGAGGCACGCCGCGCATTGGAAAAGAAGCCGGAGAAGAAAGGACTAAAGGCCTTGTTTGGACGAAACAAAAAGAACGCCGAGAGGAAGCAATGGGAGGTATATGAGGAAAAGTCAAAGGCAGAGTCTCGCGAAGCCGGGGCGCAAAACAGCGCTGCTGATCCCAACGGAGGCATTCTCTTCGATATCGACGCCATTCGGGCGGAAGTGGCAGACCTCGCCAAAGAAGGCATTGAGGTCAAGGAAATCAAGAGCACGCTGCCCCCAATGAGGCTCAGTCTCGGCCCGCAATCAGCCGTTCCAAACAGCCTGAGCAGTCCACCTCCTGCCCTCAGACAGACGAGGAGCTTTAGCGGCTGTGGAGATAGCAGACCGAGTTCCTCAAGCGCAGCCTGGGGCGGTGATGGTATCAAAGCCATAGCCTCGCCACGAGCTGGACATTTCGACTACGACTATGACGAACATGACCTCCATGACGACTCCAATATATCCATGACTTTCGATGACGGCCCTCAGCGACCTATTCTGGCTTCTGCGGCATCGCCCGGCCTTGCTGCTCCAATCAGTGGCTCATCGATCAAAACATCTACCATTGCGGCACAGCGACCACCGCTATATTCATCGAGCACGATGCCCGCATCTTCGAACAATGCGGATCCAGCGCCGGAACGTAGTGCTTGGGCGGAAGAGGAGGATGAGTTTGGACACGAAAAGCAGGTGTCGATGACGTTTGAATAATTGTATAGGTACTGTTTTAAACAACACAAGTGGGTCTGCCTTAGGTTGTTTTGGAGCACGGAGCGCTTGGGAACAGGTCATCATCCCGGATTTTTTTTTTTTTTTTTTGGCTTTTTAATCAATGGCCTCGGCTCTAGAAAGTGTGAAATGGATTCAACACAGGAGTACGGGAATGCCAAAGAGTAGGCGCAAGGTGACAGACGAACTCAGCATGTCCTGGCGTTTGGATATAGAAGACACAGTGACTGCGGATAATACATATGGCCAGCCATACCATTACAGTTTTGCATACAAACCTTCACACCGAAATTAATCTCTTACTTTTTACTCCTCTACCATAAACGATATTTTCATGTAAAGCGGCGTCTGAACAAGGAGCAAATGGCAAGCAAATATTGTACTCATAGAATGTCAAAGATGCAATCTCAATCTCCCTCGATTTCTCATGCCAATCAAACAACCATAAAAGCTTTGCAGATGTATATATATAGATGCTAGATGCTAGATGCCATACGCTAGATGCCATATGCGTGCTTAAATGCGCCGATTTTGCCCACTGATGGATTACCAATCTGGGGTATTCTTCCTTTATCGCCAGCCCAGACCAAAATGCGACAATGTCCGGATTTCATGCTCTACCTTTTCGTGCCCGAAATGCGTCCCTAAAATGCCCCAACCATGCTTCGTAAATAAAAAGAAATGTCCAAAGAAGAGGACCCTTCGCCTCATGATGCGTTCTTCACATGTCTCTCACATCACATTATGACACATTCCTTCTCCTTTCCGCTCTTGAGCTCCTTCGCCTTGGCCTCTTCCGTTCTCATTGGAACACCAGTATCACCGGATGCGGCGGCTCGGATAATGGCCAAGCGCTGCTTAGCGGTCGCATCGCCCTGCTCGGCGGCGCGGACATACCACATGTTTGCTTCCAGGGGATCTCTTCTGCAGCCGATGCCCATCTCTGTAAAGTAGGCTACGGCGTACTCTGCTTTTGCCAGACCTGCAACATGTGAAATCAGTAAACTAACTCTAGAGTGTCGAGCATCAAAGACCAAGACTCACCAGTATCCGCAGCCTTCTTGGCCCACTCGAAGGCCTCCGCCTCGTCCTTTTCGAGAATTGGTTCGGCGCCTACCATATACCAAGCGCAAAGAGCCATCATGGCCTCAGGCATGCCGCGGGTAGCTGCACCGTTGTAGAAATGTACACTCAGAGACGCATCTCGAGGACAACCCAGAGTACCATTCTCGTAATTCTGGCCCATGACATAATTGGCCTCGGGGTGGCCAAGCTCTGCTGCGCGAGTGAGGAGCTGTGCGGCGTAAGCCTCGTCTTTGAAGATGTCGTCGCCAAAGCCAGTGATGTGTAGAATGCCCAGCTCGTAGGGCCCGCTGTTGTATTGGACATCTGCGGATTCCGAAGCTCGCTTCAGCCACTTGACTCCCTCTCTGTACTTGTTGGTCAGGCCCATGTCGCCTGTCAAACAGGCCTTTCCCAGCCTCACTGCAGCACCCGGGTGGCCCTTGGAAGCGGCAGTTCGAAAGAATTGAACAGCTTTTGGAAAGCTCTGGCCACAGCCCCAGCCAAACTCATAGCACAGAGCTGCACGATATCCTGCTTCGGCGTGACCATGCTTACTCGCGGCCACGAAGAGGGGGAAAGCTTTGTCGTAGTCGGGCTTTCCTTTGTTAAACAAGCCGGAGAAATAGCCGTCAGCAAGGTAGTATTGCGCAAAGGGGTAAGCGCGGTCGGAAAGACGGTGTAGAATGCTTCGCGCTTCCTTGATCATCTCTGCAGCAGACTCTTGGTCTGATGTGGCTCCTTGGTCGATGTGGGACATTGCATCTCTCGCTGTGTTGACCATAAAGATAGCAAATTCGTACTGGATGGCGGGGTCGTTGGTCTTTTTGACATTTGCGCGGTACATTTCCAAAGTTTTGTTAGCATCTAAAAGGGAAGCACTGTTACCGACAGACATTTGCAGGGCAGAATGATTCATGGCAGGCGCGGGGGCGATTTGCTGGGCGTAGGGAACTTCGTTGAGCAAGTCGATGTAAGACATTGGTCTGCTGTCAGGCGAGCGTCTCAGGGCAGCAAGTTGTCTTCCATTGATACCAGGCGAGCCGCTTGATGAGGGACCATCATCCATGGACGACATGGGCGAATATGAATTGCGTCTCAGGTCGGCGCCCAGGGTGCACTGTGATGATGGACGAGGGCCTTGGTTGCTGGGTGGTCTGAGATGAGAGGCATGACTTCCTCCGCTCGAGGAAGAGGCGGTGCTCTGTACCGTCATTTGAGACTGCCGGTAGGCCTTTTTCTTGGGAGAATCGTCGAACGACTGAGTGTGGGCATATTGAAGTTGAACGGGGGGAGGATCGGGTTGATTGATGTCGTCGTCGGTTTCATGAGCCTGCGGATCTTCCGGCATTGTCTGATTATCGAGCAGTGAAAGATTGCTTATAGAGTGATGGAGTTTGGTAGAGTCTGGTGTGTACACATTCCGCAGAGACTGACGGGATAAAGAGGAAGGCGAATAGTTGTGATACTGGGCCGACGACGGCTCGCGAATGTTTTGACGGGGAGGGCTTATGCTGACTGGACTGGACGGAGCATCCTGCATGCGAATGCTTGGGTTATTAAAGTGGTGGAGACTGGTGCCCCTAGTCGTGAACATGTGGTCTTGGCTGTGCTCGTCATAGCCATAGGATAGCTCATTCAGAGGTGATGGTCGCCTTGGTGAAGTCGGTGTTCGGGTCCGATGGTACGCCATTTATCCTGACACGCCCGTGTGTGAACCGTGTTGACCGTATGATGCCTCGTTTCAGATGCTTGTTACTAGCGAGCGGTCCTGGCGCCCTATGATCTTCTCTTCGCTCGCGTGCTTGTCGTCGGTGCTTGTAGTCGGTGCTGCTAACACGGCCTTGATCCGGTGCACGGTACAGATGCTTCAAGTCTTGAGTAATAAGCGAATGTCGGTGACGCGTAGAAGGAAAAGAGATGCGCTAGAAGTTCATCAACTCCTGATATTTTCTTGGAAACCATATCCTGTGCACATACCACAAACACAATGAGCGGGAGGGGAAGGGTGGGGAAGAATAATTGAGGTGCTGTCGTAAGACTTCAGCAAGATGGTGCAATGAAGGAAACTTGCTTGATAAGGTATGTATGCAGGACGTGCAAGGCGCCTCCTATAACTACCTTAACTGGTGCTACCCTAAGGTGCCTTACTAATTATGCTTCAGCAAAACTTTAGGACAAAGGAGAGACCTGTGGACCCTCGGCAGATCACTGCCCCGCAATGTTTTGACCCCTGTTCCTGGCGACCTTTTGTGCATATCGATTTGCGACATGCTTACTTGTATGTCGGTCGTGCCGAAAACGCTAATCGATCAGCAGCATCAAAAACATCCCGCCGTCATGTTTCCATTGAGAAAAGACACACTTGCACACTTCAGTGTTACTCGGTGTGCTTCCTGAACAATCAGGGTAAAGATGTTGCCTCTATTACGTACCGAGCCATCTATAAAAAGGCCAAAAGTTATTTTTATCCATCACGAGGTCACCGTACCAGCCGACTAGTACTGTTTACAGCGCTGAATCCACGAAAGATATGTCCAATTTGTGAGACAAATATCAGAAAAACTCTGTTGATTAGATCAAGCAATGAGAAGAAACTGCAATATCAGTATATATGCGTCACCGCAGTGTACGGACTACGGAGGCTTACAGGACAAACAATCGTCGCTTAAAGCGGTTCGGTCCAAGATCGAAGCGGCTTATTTATTATTAGGATCCCTCGGCAGCACGGCAGATTCTACAGTGACTTCGCCAACCGTAAAGCGTGAAACTCTATTTGCCCCCGGACCTGGCATATTGTCTTGCTGTGTTCAAGCTTCTGCGTTCTCTGATTGTTATGTTATACTCTTTCCTTGGCTTCACCATTGCATTCTAGAGAAGATTGCCCCGCGGCTTAATAATGCACTGAGGGCGCCTTCGCTTTTGCCCTTCTTGCGCGACAATACCGCGCCGACACAACCATCTGAAAGGCACAATAAACAAAGGTTAAGAGGTGCGAACTTGAACATCACAATGTCGTCTCCAGGTCCCGCATCTCCCCAAAGACGCTACTCGCGGTCAGGGAGACACCGCGAGGATTCCTCTAGAAGGCGGCGACCTTCGGATACCGACACGTCCCCCCAACATCGTCGGAGAAGAGCTAGTGGCACAAAGCGCTCCTCGGATCCATATGTAGCAAGGGCGCACTCACCCACTTACACATCTGGGAATAGGGATCCCATTATGCCTTCGCCTATCAACCAAGATCTAGGCAGAAAGAGAAGCCTAATCCGACCGGAGCGGAGGCCTCACGACAGAGACGATCCGCAATACTATTACAAGAAACATGCCCGTGATATGCAAGTCATGCCTTCTACCACCGGAAATGACCCAATGCTTGAAGATGCCGATGGGCCCACAACTCCATCGTCTGAAGAAATGGAACCAAGAGGTCTCGACACGTCTAAACTGCCCGCAGCTGGAAGTCTGGCAAGGGGTGCCAGTAAAAAATTGCGCCGCAAGTCGACCAGTAGAGACGTCGCTGCCATTCAAGAGAAGGCCAAGAAAGAGAAGGCTCCCGATGAAGCTCCCACACTATGGAGTACTTACTGCCACCTAATAACCTTCTGGTGTCCTAACGCCGTTCTTGCCTGTTTCGGAATTAACAAGAAGGATCAGCAACAGGCTTGGAGGGAGAAGATCGGTCTCATCAGCTGCATCTTAATGGTCATGGCCTTTGTCGGTTTCATCACTTTCGGTTTCACCGCCACCGTATGTCCCAACGGAGGAGGAGAGAGGCTGCGAGTCAATCACGTAGACGCGGGATACATGATCTTCCATGGAAAGGCATATAACTTGGAGTCCTCCTCGCATCCCGCCGCCCGAGGCATTTCCGCCGGTGCCAATGTTCTCTATGATCTGGCCGAGCCTGAAGGTGGCAAGGACGGCAGTTTCATGTTCCAAAACGTCAATGGCAAATGCAAGGGCCTCATCACCGCCGCGAATGATTCTGACGTGACTACCGATCCTGACGGTGATCTGGCATGGTACTTTCCTTGCACCACGTTTAAGCAGGATGGCTCATCCAAACCGAATCTCACCATTGAGTACTATCTTGGATACGCTTGTCACACCTCTAAGCAGGCCCGCACAGACTTCTATGGTCTTAAGAGCGCTGGAGATGTCTACTACACTTGGGACGACGTCAAGAACAAGAGTCGTAATCTAGTCGTCTACAGCGGAGACGTTCTAGACCTGGATCTTTTGGAGTGGTTCAATACCACTCAAGTCTCGTATCCCCAGAAGTTTACCGACATTCGAGAGGACCAAGCTCTACGGGGCGTCGATGTCAGCCTCGCCTTCACAGCAGGCGAGGACAAGAGAATCGCGCAGTGCTTCCAGGACATTATCAAGGTTGGTTCCATCGACACCGAAACCGTCGGTTGCATCGCCTCCAAGGTCGTCCTTTATGCCGCCCTGGCCTTCATCTTGGCAATCGTTATAGCCAAATTTTTACTTGCCCTGTTCTTTGCATACTTCCTCTCCAAGCAATATGCGGCTGATAGGAGCTCGTACATGGGCGATGAAAAATCGAGGCACCAGCAAATTGAAGATTGGACTGACGACATTTACCGACCTCCACCAAAGATCGCTGACCCTGCTAACGGTGTGAGTGAGCGGTCTTCCAAGCGAAGCAGTTTCCTCCCTACAACATCAAGATTCACAAGCCCTTATGCCATCGAACGAGCAATGGCCAAGGGTCGTCCAAAGCCGACAACCATGGCCAGTCAAAGCTCAACAGCACGACTTTTGCCCGGTAGTCAAGTCTATGGTAACTCTAACCGAAGTGATGAAGGAACCTTGCCGACCTATCGCGACTCTCAGGGTGGGAAACTCTCATCCGACACCCGTACGAACAGTGAGCAGAGATATTCCAGCGCCTTGGACACCGAAGGCTCCGGACCGCAAGGTTTCATCCATGAATCAGTCGTACCACAGCCACCGCCCGAGTGGCAGCCATTTGGCTATCCGCTTGCCCATACCATCTGTTTGGTCACCGCTTATTCTGAGGGACCAGAGGGTCTTCGGACGACCTTGGATTCCGTTGCCACGACCGAATACCCCAACAGTCACAAGTTCATCCTTGTCATCTGCGATGGTCTCATTAAGGGTAAAGGAGAGGAGTTCTCCACCCCCGAGATTTGCTTGGGTATGATGAAAGACCACACTATTTTGCCAGATGAAGTGCAACCCCACTCCTACGTCGCTGTGGCTAGTGGTTCAAAGCGACATAACATGGCAAAGATCCACTCCGGCTTCTATGACTATGGTGAGGATTCTATCATTCCACTAGAAAAGCAACAAAGAGTACCCATGATGGTCATCGTCAAATGCGGTACACCCGAGGAAGCCTCGGATTCCAAACCAGGAAACCGTGGCAAGCGAGACACTCAGATTATCCTCATGTCCTTCTTGCAAAAAGTCATGTTTGATGAGCGCATGACAGAGCTCGAATATGAGATGTTCAATGGAATTTGGAAGGTGACCGGTATATCACCTGATTTTTACGAGATTGTTCTCATGGTAGACGCCGACACCAAAGTTTTCCCTGACAGTTTGACTCACATGGTGAGCGCCATGGTCAAGGATCCAGAAATCATGGGCCTTTGTGGCGAGACGAAGATTGCCAACAAGAGGGCGAGCTGGGTCTCCATGATACAGGTCTTCGAATACTTCATATCTCATCACTCAGCAAAAGCATTCGAATCCTGCTTTGGAGGTGTCACCTGCTTGCCCGGCTGCTTTTCCATGTATCGCATCAAGTCACCCAAGGGTGGCCAGAATTACTGGGTTCCCATTCTGGCAAATCCTGATATTGTCGAGCATTACTCTGAGAATGTTGTGGATACGCTGCACAAGAAGAATTTACTACTGCTGGGAGAGGATCGTTACTTGTCCAGTCTCATGCTAAGGACCTTCCCCAAGAGAAAGCAGATCTTCGTGCCGCAGGCCGTGTGCAAGACGGTCGTACCCGATGAATTCAAGGTCCTTCTTTCGCAGAGACGCAGGTGGATCAATAGTACGGTACATAACCTCATGGAGCTGGTTCTGGTCAGAGATTTGTGTGGCACATTCTGCTTTAGCATGCAATTCGTCGTTTGGATCGATCTTGTGGGAACCTGCGCGCTTCCGGCAGCCATTGCATTCACCTTGTACTTGAGTAAGTCAGATAACAATGTCTATTTTCTTCTGTGTGCTAACCAGGGACAGTCGCCGCCACCATCAAAGCCGCAATCTTACATACCCAGATCCCCGTTCAATCTCTGGTTCTCCTTGCATTGATCTTGGGTCTGCCGGGTGTCCTCATCGTCATCACAGCCAAGCGCATCTCGTATGTCGCATGGATGATGATCTACCTGCTATCGCTACCCGTTTGGAACTTTCTTTTACCCACATATGCATTCTGGAAATTCGATGACTTTTCGTGGGGAGATACTCGTCAGACTGCTGGCGACACTGGCAAGGGCGGCCATGATCAAGCGGAAGGTGAATTTGATAGCAGCAAGATCACAATGAAACGCTGGCAAGAGTTCGAGTCGGAGCGTCGACGTGGCGCCGCTGGTTGGAGTAACCAGCAGCGTGCTTCTGGATACGAGGTCTATGATTACTGAAAACGGAGATGTACATGAACGGGTGGGGATCAGGGACGGTGCACGCATATTGTGTGCCTTGGAGCTTGTCGCATTTGCGAAGGGCGTTTGTAGCATATATGGCGAGAACAGGTTAACCGAATTACGAATCGCGATTGCATCATTTCCGTCACCGCCAGTATACCGTATCCGTATTCTAACCATCAAGACATCGCCATGCGCCACATTGGGCGAGGAAACGGGCGGTTTTCGACTACAGAGGCTGATTGTCGTGCAGGCTAGACTGCGTCCAAAAGCCAGCCTGCAGCTGTCAAGCAATTACTGGCCAATGCCTTGCTTAACGAATCGGATCGTGTTCAAGTGCTGTATACCACGTGCATACAGAGCTTCAGCCTGTTACCCCTGCCGTTCTGGATGCATGGATCTACTTGGAAAAGCCTAGCGTGAGAACCATGGATGCGCGTGATGATTTCAAGCAGCACCTAAGTATGCACAAGACCCGAAACACATGGTTGACACGAGAGCTGTCATGGAGCTAGGCCGTGCTTTGTGTCCCCTCTTTCTACAGCCGGCGATCGGTACAGGACGCGAACAGGGGTTGTCGACGTTAATCCACATGTGTTCTGTCGCTTTGCTGTTTCTCGAGTACAGCATCACCTTACCTCGCTTAATTGCTTGTCGGGATTTGATGCTGTTAGTTTCCGGGGCATTATTACTCTAGCTCGCCGTCCCTAGTCCTTCGATTGTCTTTCTTAAAGTTCCCGCTTACGCCGCCACATCTAGCAACCATTTTTTGCATTACTCACTCTGCCGGGGTGCCACATGGCGACTGGACCTGATAACACATGGATTTCCGCCAGCACACAGGACCTTATCGAGCCGACCACGCCGACGTGTCATGCCAATACACTCCCACACCGCGTCCCCTTGTCCGAATCAGCCACTGAGCCCTCCTACACTTCAACCACCGGGCTCAACCGCTGGAATGTCTCACACAACAACATGGGTCCTGCTTCCGATTGTGATATGTTGGACGATGAAGAGGGCGGTGGTGTGTCTCTGATAAATCTTGAAGAAGATACAGGGAACTCCGACGCCCAGGATCATTCCGTCCGTGCAGGTGATACTATGCCGGGTACAGTGTATGAACCGCACGGAGAATCACATCATCATTTAGACACCTATCACGGCGGTGTTCAGCTATCATTAACCGCTGGACAAGCTCCGGAACATGTCCATCTGCAAAGTGTGCATGAGGCACACCCGCCCCGCAACAGCTATAATGGCGGTTCGACCTCATACGCAGATTCAGGCATTCTCACAAGCCATGACGAATCGCAATCATTCTCCACTCAGATTCCGACCTTTCGTGCTACAATACCTCAAACTCTGTTTCGAGAGTCAGGATCCTATTTCAGCGCCACCAATTCATCAAACATAGCGCTCATCCCAGACCGGCGTGTTGAACAATCATGGACCCAGTTCAGCGACTCATGGTCACAACAGCATGCGTCTATGCATGCTGCTGCGCCGTCCGATGCGCATCAGTTCCTTCCAGATGGCGCTGCATCTACTAGAAATTTAGACGCAACACAACGCAACACGAACAATGGCTCTCCGCATCAGAATGTAGACATAGCGGATAGTAATTTTATGGAAAATGTACCGGATGTTCTTAACTTTCTGGACAGATGGCATATGCAACTAGAACTGCCGGAAGCAGGGGTGATCCATTTAGACGCGGATCGCATGCGACGGTGGCGACCTCCGAACCATGACTCGATTCAAGACTCGACTGATACGTTTCGCGATATGCAAGGGCTTGATTGGAGCAGCTTGGAAACCACCAGACACTCAGCAAGGGTGGCAAGGCGGATGTTGCATCCACCTAAGCATGTTCACAACACTACAAGCACCAATGCATGCCGTGTGGATGAGTTACCATTCTACTCGTTCAAACGAAATTATGGCGGCCACAGGGCAAAATTCACTCACCCTCAACTCCGACACGTGCTGGCCGCTACAAGCCGCAACGACATATTCTACGCATCGTACAACAAAGTCATTCGCACGTCCTTGGCATGCCCTTCGGTCACAGATACCATCATCGACCTCAGCAGTTCAGATCTGAATCGCAACCGGGCAACAGACTGCCTCATTACAACCATCGCTGTTTCACCGGCCCCAGAATTTGGAGGCTACGTGTCCGACTCCATCCTCCTCACTGGAGGTTTTGAAGGCGAGTACAGTCTACTAAATCTGAACTCAAGCATCTCTGAACTGCCAGTCGAAGGCTTTGTAACAAACGCCATGGACGGCATAACTACCCACATCCATACTCTCCGCAATCGCAGAAACGGGGCATTGGCCGCTGCTTTTTGCTCGAACGATCGCAAGCTGAGATTACTTGATGTGGGCACGAATCAGTGGATCAGCACATTTCAGTACGCAGATCAAGTCAACTGCGCCGCGACGGCGCCGGATGGAAGGCTTAGGGTTGTCGTGGGGGACACCAAGGAGACTCTGATCACGGATGCGGAAAAGGGCACCGTGCTCTTCAGTATGCAGTACCATGATGACGACGCTTTCGCTTGCGCTTGGGCAGATGATGGATGGCATGTGGCTACCGGGGCGCAGGACGGACAAGTCGTTGTATACGACGCGCGGAACTGGAGTAATCCTCTGACTGTCCTCGAGTGTGAAGTGGACTGTGCGCGTTCTCTCCAGTTCACACGGACAGGGTCGAAGACGGGGTCACCAGCGCTCGTGGTGGCCGAGGCAGAAGATATAGTCAGTATTTACGATACTCGAAGCTGGGTGGCGAAGCAAACGGTGGATTTCTTCGGTTCTGTGGCGGGGGTCACGGCGTTGGATGAAGGTCGTGAGCTGGTTGTGGCTAACGGGGACAGGACAGTGGGAGGATTGATGTTGTTCGAGCGGAGAGATGACAGTTTCGTACAGGCCGAGACGGACGAGGACAGGAGTTTGGCGCGGCAAGGCAAGGCAAGATCACGAAAAAGGGACACTGATAGTATGGTGACCAGAAGCGAGAGCTACTGGGAGAATCAACCAAAGAGGCTAGGTCTGGGGATAGAGCAGCTGCTCATCTGAAAGACTCAATTCGGGAGACAATTTGTCTTTCCCTTGTAGAAATCTCCTCAAGAGCATGCCATCTAAGCCCCCTGATTTCGTCCGCCAAAGCCACCGAAGCCACTGACATCTCTGCGGAAGAAGTTACCCATCTTCTTCAGATTTTCATTGAGACTCGTATGTGCCGTTTCGGCTCCGATACCCAATCCTAGTGCGCCAGGAGGTGGGCTCGCTGTCCTACTCATAGGTGATACCGAGGAATTGACGCCCAGAGCCGGGGAGCCAAAGCGATCGACTCCGTCGCGAGCAGCATTGATGATGGCGGTACCGAAAGTAGACGGATCAAACCGAGCGGCACTTCCCAAGGTAGGCGTGGAATAGGAAGCCACGCTGTCCCTGTTGAGCGCCGCGATAGCCGGGGCGGTGCCTCCGACGGTTGCCTGCAGCGAGATGTTCCCAATTACGGGGTTCGACACCTGCAGGTTCTCGTTGGCCGGAGACGCCTTGTGTGCATTGAACAGTTCCACCAGATGCGCTTGGTCTCCTCTTCGAGTGATTCCCTTGATCTCGAGAACTTTTCGGAAGTTGGGTTCTGAGCGATCACGGAGGTGAATCAGATATGCCTGGACTAGACCTTCTGGAGGCGATGACCGGACCTGCAATGTTTTGAGAATCGTGTCCAGTTTGGTCATGCTCTGGTTCACACGCTTTACGAAGTTGGGATTGGGAGGTGTTCCTGCCTCTGAATTGATAGTCGCTAGACCGGTGAAGCCTTTCTTCACGACGTACGAATCTAGCAGCATCTGTTCGGCTCCAGTCTCAGAAATGGGACGAGAGACGACGAGATTAGTGATGTATGCACTAGTCATGGCGTCGACCAGGTGGTCACAGAAAGCGCGTGCATATTGTGGTTTTTGCAAGTGCTTCAGTGTGTCTGATGTGCGCTCGTTGACAATAGCCAGCAGCGGCGAAACGTATCCGCTCTGATCGCCGACGTTGTCCATTCTGCTCCACGGAACGTTGCGCATCTCTCTCCATGAAGGTTCACATTCGAGCTCCACTTTGCGGACCATTGTGCGTACAGCGGCCGAAGCTATGCCCATAAACGAGTCAGCTTGAGATTGCAGGTCGACCTGTTCCCGTAGATCATCGTCTATGCGAGACTTGATGCGTTCTTCAAGCTGAGTTGTGGTTTGATAGCAATAGTCAGCAGTGTTGAGAATTATGACCGTGTCCTCGATAGAAGGCCCAGCAGGACCGCCACGCTCGGATAACAAGTAGAACAGGACATCTCGACAATAAATATCCAGGTACTTTGCAAACGTCCTGGCGAGCTCTAGAAGACGGGTTCCTGTGGAGAGCTTAGCACACTGGGCAAAGGTAAGGCGATATGAGTGGAAAAGGTCGGTGGAGGAAGCGATGACCATCTGTGGATGGAAGTCCTCATCGGGATTGCGAATGGGCTGTTGGCGATAGTGGGGGATAAGCATAGCAAGCTGCTTGTCCTGAGACTCAACCCAGAGGCTTAGGTAGGGTTCGAAAGCCTCGGAGATGGGCTGGTTGAAGGAGGAATGCAACTTCTCCTCCCTTGCAGAGCTCAAAGTGCTATCAGTAGAGGAGCGTGATTCAGCAGGACCTGCAAAACGACGTTCTAGAGTGTGCTCGAAGTCAAGCGTTTCTTGGAGGCATTTCAGCAGTAGGTTCACATCGGGAGACTGGCCGTCGGTTCTGCGCATGGCCCGTTGCAAGATGGTCTTGTAGTCTTCTCTGGTGCTCTCGCAGAAGGAATTGGCCAGCAATTCATTGACTCGCCAGCTCGGGGGGAAGAGGACAGCATGTTCAGCATCATAGGTCTTGAGAGAGCGATTGAACCATGAGTATCTCCGGGCAATATTATCAAGTGAGGCGGCCTCGTCACTGGCACGGAAGACGTGGCGATATTCACGGAGTTGAGTGTTGCAATACCAGGTGATGAGCCTCGACCTGGCATGGTCCCCGAGGGCATCGATGACATGGCAAGCCTCGGCCAGCATGACCCTATTGGCGTGGACTTCGGCCTTGGCAAAGGCAGACTCGAAGTCTTCACAGATCTGCTCGAGCAAGTCGCGCTGCAAGTCGGCGACGTTCTTGCTCAGGGTTGCAATCTGGTCTATGCTCCTGTAACTTTTGAAATGGGCCATGAGCTCGATGACGGCCTCCAACAGCTGGGCGCAGTCCCTATACTGGCGAGTGCTGGACAGAAGGCGCAGCTGATCATAGGCCGTAGTCAACATCTGGAGTCTCTTCAGAGCAGTCATGGAAAGGGTAAGGTTGCGCTTGGTGCCATCAAGGCGCTTGATGTCGGTCGTCATGTCGGTAATGGTGCGCTCAGTCGCAAGGGCTCGCTCGCGGACACTCTCAATCTTAGCAAAGAGGTCTGACAGCTCTGCCTTGGCCTCTTGGATGCGAGCTATACTATCCGTGTCTGAGGCAGTCTGACGCGCCACGAGGGAGCCAATGCCGGTGCTGAGCTCATGTTGGTATGTCGACAGTCCCGACGAGATTCGAGAGACGGAGAAGAGAGTCGACGGATGGGAGAAGATAGCATTGAGGTGGTCGATCGGATTGTAGTCAGCTGGAAGAGGGCGAGGTCAGACGACGTAAATGAGCAAAGGAGTGCGCTGCGGGTAAACAACCTGCATCTAAGGCATGGCCTGGTTCGACTCGGGGGACAGGCGCCATGATTGGTGGATACAGAGACGAATTACAACCATTCGAGTACTGTACAACACTATCAACAATTTCTAGCTAGTAGAGCATTTATTGAATGGCAAGCCACTGTGACATTGACATGTCGCCGCACTATCCAATCAAGCTAAACCGACTGTTGATCGTTCGGCCAACTCTTGGCCGAGAAGCGGGCCGTCTCCACAATAGAATGACCCGAGGCGCTGATTCGTGGTTGGTGAGTGATGAGAGAGAAGCTGAAGGTGACTTGGCCTCTTTTTTTTTTTTTTTTGGTTTTGAAACACTGTCGGTAGATGTTTGTACATACCTAGTCAACATGGCCTCTTTAAACGCAATAAGGGCAAATTGCCGCAAGGTGCACCTCGGTCCGCTCACTCTCGTTCGCCATTGACTGATTGACCATTACCCCAGGTTATGTGCATTGGTCGCAACTATGCCGACCACGTCAAGGAACTCAACAACCAGCGACCCAAGCAGCCCTTTTTCTTCCTGAAGCCCTCTTCTTCCATTCTCCTACCGGGTCAGGGCTCCATCCTGCGCCCAAAGGGGGTGACTCTGCACTATGAGGTCGAGCTTGGTCTGGTCATTGGCAAGACAGTCCGCGATTTGGATCCCAACGACACAAAGGGTGCCCTGGATGCCATTGAGAGCTACCTGTTGACCATAGATATGACTGGTCGTAACGTGCAGGATGAGGCTAAGAAGAAGGGTTTGCCATGGAGCATTGCCAAGGGTTTCGATACCTTCCTACCCATCGCTGGTCCTATTTCCAAGTCCACCATAACCGACCCCCACAACATCGAGCTCTACCTCAGCGTCAATGGAGAAGTCAAGCAGAATGACAACACCGAGCTCATGCTTTTCCGCATTCCCAGACAGTTGAGTGATATCAGCAGGGTCATGACGCTGGAGAAGGGCGACATTGTCCTTACCGGCACCCCCAAGGGTGTTGGTTCCGTTACCACTGGCGACATTATCAGAGCTGGCATGAGAGTCAATGGCAAAGAGATCGAAGAGGCAAAGCTAGAGGTTGACGTGAAGGACCGGGAAGGCCCTTATGCTTTCGCTGAGACTTAGAAGTTCTGAGTCTGACCACCAATGTTACATTCAATGACCATCCGAATGCTCTCCGCATAACGTCTCTGTATTCCGCGACCATCTGCATCCCAGTCGCATTCCACCACACTCATCACAAAGCCATCATGGCCCTGGCCTTGGCCTCTCGAGCCTTCCTTGCCGCACGACGTCGGTATGACAAGGCAGCACGTTCCTCGCAACTGAAATACTCTTCTTCTTCCTGCATTACTGCCAAATCATCCCTTTCAGTTGCAGTCATTCGTGGAATTTCCGAGACGCTGAGCGCTTTGTGCGATAGGCGCGACTGGCGGGATGTGAGATGCTGACTTGTTGGAGATGCCGATGTGACCTCGAGAATGCCAGGAACCATCTCTTGGCTGAGTAGCTGTGTTGTGGCTGCCTGATCTCTCCTCTGGCATGTCTTGACGCAGTTGCTAAGCTCTGACGCACATCGAGCTGCAACCTCAGGCTGTTGCTCCCATGCCAGAAGCCTCTGTTCGACTGCGACAGACTGAGTGAAAGGCATAGTGCCTCGATCCTCCAAAGCCGCCACCTGCCTTTCGAGATTTTCAGCTGAGGCTTCCAATTTGCACACCCTCTTCAGCAGCTCCTTTTCGCGCTTGAAGTCCTTTCTTCTCTCAACTTCGTTCTTTGCATTCTTGTCTGCGAATTCTTGCATCGCTCTGCTTGATGCCTCTTGCTCTCGCTTTGCTACATCGAGCTGGCTCTTTAGCTTGTTGACTTCCTCCTTGGTATGGGTGTCTTGTGATGTGATGCGGTCCATCATATATTCATGCTCCTTCTTCAATTGATAGAAGAAGAGCAGGTCGCGAGGTCCGATCGAAGACATCGTATCTGGGTGCAGATGATGTCGAATCTCTTGTGATGGAGTAGCTAACGTGTCTTGCGGATCAAGGCAGTACCACCTAATATTCAATATCTGATGGAATAAGGAGGCCTGAAAAGGTGTTGACGTGAAAGGGCTAGAAAGTAGCGAGTGAGAAAGGAGAGCGCACTGCGCCACGCGCAGCTTGTAACCGTATTGTTAAGGAAGGCGCATCAGACAACAAACGCGTGCCTTCTAAACACAGAGCACCTGGCCAGAGTCCAAAACCTGCATGTTAAATCTCTTCTACTTCACTTTTCAACACTGATACACGTGGGCACAAAAGCAGTGAAGTTTAAGACATGAGCATTTTAGTAACAGCAGAAGAAGAACGGAGACCCGGCCTAATCTAAGAAAGCTTCTGACGCATTTTGGGAAAGTCGAAAACAAACTCCGAGATGCATGTGTAGAAGGACCCAGCAAGCATCAAACCTAGTGACACCATGATAGATCCTTGTCTCGTCATACCATCAAGACTGACAGCCGAACAAGGCTAACAGTCATTCTCCAAAACGTATGATGCAGCGTAAAGAACATAGCAATCATTCGTTTAAATGAGATCTGGCCGTCATGTTAGCGTGTGTCCATTTCCGTGAGTGTAGATTCAACTTCAACTTACCAGCAACGTTCATAGGCATCTCCTCGATCTGGGTGCTGTAGAATTGCTCGATTTCTCTCATCATTCGTACGTCGTCAGCGGTGACGAAGTTGATCGCAACACCCTTACGTCCGAAACGACCACCACGACCGATTCTGTGGATGTAGTTCTCGCGGTTGGCGGGGAGGTCGTAGTTGATAACCAGGGAAACCTGCTGGACATCGATACCACGGGCCAGAAGGTCAGTGGCGATCAGGACACGAGAAGAGCCGGAACGGAACTCCTTCATGATGACATCACGCTGTGCCTGGTCCATGTCACCGTGCATGGCGGAAACGGTGAAGTCACGAGCAGTGAGCTTGTCGGTGAGCCAGTCGACCTTTCTGCGGGTGTTGCAGAAGATGACGGCTTGAGTAATGGTGACGGTCTCGTAGAGATCGGAGAGGGTGTCGAGCTTCCACTCCTCCTTCTCAACAGCAATGTAGAATTGCTTGATACCTTCGAGGGTAAGCTCGTCCTTCTTGACGAGAATACGGATGGGGTCACGCATGAACTTGGTGGTGACCTCCAAGACGTCCTGGGGCATAGTGGCGGAGAGGAGGACGACCTGGGTGGACTGGGGGAGGAGCTGGAAGATGTCGTAAATCTGCTCGGTGAAACCGCGAGAAAGCATCTCATCGGCCTCGTCGAGAACGAACATCTTCATCGAGTCGGTCTTGAGGACACGACGCTGGATCATGTCGTGGACACGGCCGGGAGTTCCAACAACGACCTGGGGGCCGTCCTGGAGAGCCTTCATGTCGTCTCTTACCGAGGTACCACCGATACAGGCGTGGCACTCGACGTTCATGAAGTCACCGATGGCGACGACGACCTTCTGAATCTGCTGGGCAAGCTCGCGAGTAGGGGCGAGGATAAGAGCCTGGCAGGCCTTGACGTTGGGGTCAAGCTTCTGGAGAACGGAGATAGAGAAAGTGGCAGTCTTGCCGGTTCCAGACTGGGCCTGAGCGATAACATCGTGGCCTGACGAGCTGTTAGTTTTATGTGGAGAAGTGGGCTTTTCGCCTTGGGCGGCGTTTGCGCAGCTCAACCGACTCACCCTTGATGACGGGCATGATGGCGCGCTGCTGGATAGCAGAGGGACGCTCGAAACCGTAGGCGTAGACACCACGGAGAAGCTCAGCCTTCAGATCCATGGAGTCGAAGGAGTCGGTCGTCTCATCGTAGTTGGACTCGATTTGTCCTGCAGATTAAAGACCATCTGTTAGCCTCACTGCTCTTTCATCCATCAAGTGCGCATGCAACACATCCATCTTCTTCATTATGCCGTACGATCGCATGCGCTCTGAACTTCTTGTGTCTGTCATGTGTGACATACCCTCTGGGACCTCTTCAAGACCAGAAGCCATGATTGCGGTTGCGCTTTTGGTGGAAAGTGCGCTTGTTTGGGGCGGGGGTGATCCTTCTGGATGCCGCCGCCAGGTGTACTTTTTAAGTTGCTGAAACTAGATACCAAACTCTCAGATTCGAGAGTCGACAGGTTCTAGTGTGTGTGTTGTAAGTATGGTGATGTGGTAAAAGTTGGTAGAAGAAGAGGGGCGGAATTTCCTGGAGCTTTTGACATTCGACGAGACGAGAATTTTGAGCGGGTGGCTTGGCCCGTGTGGTCCAAGCGGCAAAACCGGTTTAAACTTCAGAGGGTTCGATCATTCACATCTCGCGCAGGAGTCACTGATGTTGCTGATGTCTTTTCCAAGCGATTAGTTGAGTCATCTGTCTATTCAAGCTAACAGTCTCCTGTTCTGTTCGCCTTGAACTCTGACTCACAACCAGTGGCCTTGAGACGTTTGATCACAACTGGAAGTCCTAACCGAGCTCACGCCCTGCAGAATATATTACCTGTGGTAATGAACAGTGACTCTACTTTGTCTACAGTACAATGACTCCTCCGGCTGCACTGTTGGACGAGTATCTCGAGGAACCAGCCTCTCGTCCGTCCAAGAGACAGAAGATCGGGGTTTCGATTGACGATGAGCAGACAGACCCCAATCTAGAGGCTGCCGTCCGCAGGCATCCCCTTGGTGTTCGCCCCTCAGGAAATGCATTCACTTCCAAAGTCAATCTGAAATCGTCCTGCGGGCTCTATTCAATTCTTCCGGACGAATTGTTGGTGCAGCTGCTGGACTATCTAGAGGCTGCAGACCTCCTGAAACTTGGCGCCACTTGCCGGGCTTTGCACGCCTTCACGAGGTCTGCTGAAATCTGGAGAGCCTTGTTCGTAGAGTAAGTTATTATCCCTTTCACAATTTCTATTGTTTCAAGTCCTTGAGAGTCTAGTCATTCAGCGTTGGAGTCGATTTTTATGAGAGGTCTTTTTGGTTTTTGGTGAGACATGTTTTTTACTGCGTGGTCTGGCAGGCATTTAGCTTGCGATGGTATGCTCTTCAAACTCGAAGTGCCGGGTGTCAGAAATCTTGCCATTTTGTTCTGTTCCGTTGTGTGATTTTTGATGGCGCTGAGCTTCTTTGCCAGGTCCTCTCCTTCTCAATTTAGCTGGAACGGCACGTGGAGGTCAACCTTTCTTTCTCAGCCGCGGTCTCAGGAGCCAAAAGTAGACTGCAGCAACCTGTTTTCCGACGTCCTTCACCGTCCATTCCTCTGTGCCCATGTTCCAATTGAGCCGTATGTCACGAACATACCTCCAAGGAATGAGATAAAACGCCTGTCGAGCCTGACGTTCGATGATTTCTCCGATTCACTTACTAACAAGCCTTTCATCATCTCGGAACCAACCAAGCAGTGGCCTGTATACAGCACTTGGTCAATAGATACAATGTTAAAATTATACAAGGAGGTCAAATTCAGGGCCGAAGCAGTAGACTGGCCATTCGATGTCTACTGTAATTACATGAAGGACAATGACGATGAGAGCCCTCTTTACTTGTTCGATCGGTCTTTTGCAGAGAAGATGAAGATCAAAGTGGCCGACAGCTCCGAGGCCCATATCTACGAGGACAAGTCTACAGGATCTCCAGAGGAGGAACGCAAAGCTGCCTACTGGGCGCCTTCCTTCTTTGGTCCCGACATCTTCAGCGTCCTTGGGGAGCAGCGACCAGACCATCGCTGGTTGATCGTGGGTCCTGCACGTAGCGGAAGTACCTTTCACAAAGATCCCAACGCGACTTGTGCCTGGAATGCTGTGCTGAAGGGGCGCAAGTACTGGATTATGTTCCCTTCATCGTCATCGATCCCACCACCCCCTGGAGTCTACGTCTCCGAGGACCAAAGTGAAGTTACCTCTCCCTTGAGTATCGCCGAGTGGCTTCTGGGCTTCCACGCGGAAGCAAGGCGCACAGAGGGTTGCATCGAAGGTATCTGCGAAGAGGGAGAACTCTTGTATGTCCCTGCTGGGTGGTATCACTTGGTCGTCAATCTGGAAGATTCAATTGCGTAAGTGCCCCGCATGATTCAAGGTGTCTAGAGCCCGTATCACAGCCAGAGAAACAACACTACTGCCATGTTCTCAAAACTTGCCTACGAGACAGCAGCGCGCCGGAAGGCAGCTATCGTGGCAATATGAGGACAGAAGGTAATGGGGGTGCGAGTAAGCTTGCTCTGGACAGTACATTACGGACTCTGGGACCGCGAGCATGTTCCATGCACACCTTAGACCTGATCACTGACGTTGTCGATGCTTAGTCTGACACAAAATTTCGTTCCGAAACAAAGGCTGGCGTCGGTGCTGCACTTTCTAAGAGACAAGCCCGACCAGGTCAGTGGATTTTCCAAGGATGTCAAGAATCCGTATGAGTTGTTCGTCAGCCGTTTGAAGGAGCAGATGCCAGAGACTCTAGAGGAAGCTTTGGCCAAGCTCGAGAAGATGTCAAAGGGGCCAAAGGGCAGATGGGAGGAGCTTAAGAAGCCGCAAGGCGAAGACGAAGCAGAAGTTGGTTTCTCTTTCGGATTTGGAGGTGACGATGATGAAGAGATCCCGTGATGGCTGGATACAAAGTCTGGCATGCATTTCATGATGACCTTTGTTCTCGTCATGTATGTGACCAAAGGCGATGACCTGCTTGGACAAGCAGACTGAAGCGATACTAGTTATAGTTGTAAAGTACTAACATTAAACAGACCAGGGGTCGGGGTTATAGTCCATGATCACAGGATCGATCTTTGGATACAGGAAGTCCTGCCACCGAGTGCGAGATTGAATAGAAAGTAACCTACAATTCCTCGGGGCAATCAAAAGCGAGATGTCCATCCTTTTCGCATAACGCGCACCATTTATCCGCGTCATTACCCCCGGCAGCTGTGTCCACTTCCGGTCCCTCGTGACTAGGGTGGTCGTGTGTTTCATCGCCTTCGTGTTCGACTTCTTCGTCTTCATGTTGGGAGGAGATTTCAAGGTCACGCATCTCCTCAGCGAGGTCGTGGCGGTCTTGGTTGTTCGACTCATAGTGATGGACATCATTGCTGTGGTGGCCACTAACGTTGTCGCAAGTCAGGGCATCGTGACCCTCGGTCTCGCAGACCTCGCACCATAGTTTCTCGTCGTGTTGTGGCAAGGGAGGCGCCGGGGAGTGTCTGTTTGAGGCTGGGGATAGAGGTTTGAGGCGCCTGGCAGCGTCAGGCGAAGCAGCGCCATCGCTCATAAGACTGTTCTTTTCCCCTTGTGCGGCCTTCCTGAGTTGCTCAATGGCACGCTCCAATTCTTCTTCTCTAAAGGCCTTTCGCTCGACGAGCCCCTGAAGCTCGGACTTCTCGCGCTCGAGTTGCTGAACACTTGCTTGTGTGCGTTCAAGCTCTTCCATGTCCATGGATCGCGACGGGGCGTGGCTGCCACGGCTGCCAGGGCTTGTTGACTCCGGTGGACCCGAGCTCAAAGAGTGGATTATAGCCTTGAGGCCACGAATCTCATCGTCCTTGGTTTCCATATCTCTGTCCCTACTCTGCATGCCTTCGACTTCTTTGGCACCTTGGAGAGCCTTGGCGGCCTTTTCGCGTTCGCGCCTGAGCTCGCTCCGGCCTCGCTCAACCTCACCACGCAAGAACTCTACCTCGCCTCGGGCTTCGGCTTCTCCTCGTCTTGCATCTTCGAGACCCTCCTCTAATTCAGCAACAAGCTCTTCCAGACTTCTAAGCTGCTGAGCAACAATCTCGACGTCTTCACGATTGTGACCGAGTTCGCGCAACTCGTGTATTTCTGCAAGCAGGTCTCCTACCTTTGCCTCGTAGACTCGCTCGGTCTCGGCAGAAGCAAGTTCCAGGGTGTCGATGGTACTGCGGAAGTCGGCACGGTGGGCATCGAACTCGTCGACCAGAGATTGTATGCTTTCATTCTTCTCGCGCAAGGCCTCACGCAACTCTACGATCTCGGCATTGTCGTTTGCCTCATTTGGCAAGCCTTCGGTGGGGATCAGAGCTTGAATCTCCCTGAGACTCGCATCCATTTCGGCCAAGGAATTCGCCTGATCTTTGAGCTGTCTGTCCTTCTCCTCGAGTTGCATAAGCAAGCGGCGGATCTCGTCTTCTTGGTCGGGATTGGCCTGACGTGAAGGCGAGCGACGCGGATTGTTCAAAGCATTTGGCGGGCCCTGCTCAGATATTGTATCGCTGCGGTGACCCAGCCGAGAGCCATTCCTAGAGTAGGGGCGAGCGGGAGGCGGACGAGAAGTCGACATAGACCTCGGAGTACCCGTCCGGGTGGGGGCGGGACTAGCGGTCATCCTGGAAGGAGCAGCACCCGCGCGCTGGCTCATGGACAAGTTGCGGGCAGGAGTAGGGGCCAGTGTTGGAGGCTTCCGCAGAGGCGACTCAGGGCGAGGCAGCGATGGTCGCGACGGCTTGAACTGCGGACTATGCGGGCGGACACCAGGGCCCACGGACTGGGAGAATTTGGGAATGCTTGGGGTCGGCGGTGTATAGGCGTCGACGTCTCCATGCTGACTTGTATACTTGGCATACGAAGGGGTGTCGGGACTGGCAGGAAAGTCATCGAAGCTCAAGGCGGGCGAAGCGCGAAGTTCAGCACGGTGGACTGGCAGGAAGATGCCTGAGCCTGGGACCGAGGTCCTGAAGTAGTTGGTGCTGGGAGATTCAGTCAGCAAATATCTTGACTGGAGTGGCCGAGGCTGGAAAAGCTCTCACCCCTCGACATCACCATCATTCTTGCCTCTGGCAGCAAACTCCCTGCTGAGCTCGACACCGACAAATACGCCTGCCTTGCCCTTGACCGTGCCAATGAACTTGACCGTTCCGTACATGTCGCCGGGAACGTTGACGATATCGCCAACATCAAATTCCGAGTCGACCATCTTGCCGGCAGGTGTGACTGGTGTCCTTCCAACCAGTGCGCTCATTGATGCTTTTCTGTTGGCCATGGTCGAATCTGGACGCAGAATTGAGCTCGCTCTCTGCCGCGGCGTTTGCATGACTGACATGATACACGGCTATGCAGGGCAGTAATCACACAGACATTGAATGCAAGAAGCCTGCGAGCCTTGACAGGCGTGTTGCGTTTGGCACCAGAAAGATGTAAGCTAACCCTTCTTGCCCTCGCCAAACAATACAAACAACAGATGGACGCCCGAAGCCAGGGCAGCCTTTAGCCGCGTCGATCACGGCCCGTCGTCCCGGACATTCTTATTCACGTGTATTGCCTGCCCGCAACCACGCCTCTGCTCGAGTATTTGCTCGAGTATCCGCTCATGGGCTTTTCATAACATGGTGACCGACTGATCACAAGAAGGCAGCACTTTCGCCATTGCCGTTACATCCGGGAACGCGGAAGTGAACTTTGCAGGGACAAGCTCCCTTGCTGGACAGTGGACACACAGATAGACGTCGTTTGTGTTTCCTGATGACGAGCCTAGCGTGAGCCGAGGCTCTCCACTCCATTAGTTCCTCGGGAAGTATGTGGGGTACAAGAGCGATTAGAGCATTGCGTAGGTACATATCATCAATCATTCATATCAAACCCCTTCCTTGCTGTGATACGTCTTCGTAGATTCTTGAAAATGGCTGGCGCTATTCGGCAACCTATAGACCTTCCTTCGCTAGAGCGTTACATTGACGCCAATGTGCCTGATATCAAAACACCACTCGACATAAAACAAGTAAGCTCTCGGTTGCCCTTTTTCATCATTGCCAGACTCCTCCATTTTGCGTCTCGCATATCATACCGTGGTCTGACACTCCTCCAGTTTGGCTATGGTCAATCCAATCCCACCTACCTCGTAACATCTTCTACCAAGCAGCGTTATGTGCTACGCAAGAAGCCTCCCGGAAAGCTCCTCTCCAAGACAGCGCATAAAGTTGATCGCGAGTACCGAATCCTGCACGCACTCGAGTCTACCGATGTCCCTGTACCCAAGACATATTGCCTCTGTGAAGATGACTCGGTCATCGGCACTGCCTTTTACATCATGGAGTTTCTCGATGGGAGGATCATCGAGGATCCCATGTTGCCGGACGTAAGTCCCGGAGATAGAAACAAGATGTACGCCGATGCTCCTATCGCTATGCTGAACAACAACTAAGTTGGAAAAGGTGGCACTCTGCCGTCGTTACACTTGCAAAGTTTCACCGCATCTCACCCTCGTCGGTCAATCTCGCGTCTTATGGCAAGCACAATGGATTTTATGATCGTCAACTCGCCACCTTCAAGACCATATCGGAAGCACAAGCAAAGGCGGTTGATGTTGAGACCAAGGAGCCTGTGGGCCAGATACCTCATTACGATGACATGGTGGCTTTCTTCGGCGACAAAACTACACAGCCAAAGGATCGCAGCGGCTTCGTGCACGGCGACTATAAGATTGACAATGTTGTATTCCACAAGACTGAGCCGAGAGTCATCGGTATACTCGAGTATGTTATGTCGTGCCGTCCTCCCTAAGAAGATTTCTGATAGATGCGCAGCTGGGAAATGTCCACGATAGGGCACCCATTGTCCGATTTGTGCAATCTGCTAACACCATTCACAACTGCGACATCTTCCAAAGCACGATCGATTGGGAGAGGCAGCGAAGACTTCCTACCTGAGCGGACCCCGGGACTTCCTACAAAGGAGCAATGCGTTGAATGGTATCACGAGGTAGTAGCTGGCTGGGATCCCAAGTCTGATCTCACGTGGGGAGAAGCGTTTGGTATCTATCGTGGGAGCATTATCATGCAGGGTATAGCGGCAAGGCACGCGCTCAAGCAGGCAAGCAGTGCGCGTGCCATTGAATACGCCGTGCAGATGCGCCCTTTTGCAGATGTCGCTTGGGATCTAGTGCAACAATGTCAACGGGAAAGGAGTTCTAGGCAGGGTGGAAAGTCCAAACTGTAGTATATGTGGCCAATATCACGGCGGTTGAGCGGGGGGCCGAACACGGTTTATCGGTAAGCATCATTAACGTTGATCCGTGTTGAAGTCTCTCGGGACTGTCTAGTATATGTTGTACTTTCTGCCAATAGAAGGGCAAGAAATGGTATCGAAGACTCGTTCCGAGCGTCGCGTAGTTGCCTGCTTTTCCTGCTTTGTTTGATTTGCCTGCATACTCTCCGGGCATGTTTTGAGCGCCCAAACGCCATATGCGCCGTTCAAAATCTCACTCCGCCAGAACATAGCCGTCGAAAAGAAGGCTCTGACGGGCGGTCCAGCTCTTTCACATGACCCTTCCGTCATAGGTAGATCATGTTGTTGGGCGAATGCATGACTGCTGGTGGAAAAGACCAAGAATTTGTCGAGTTCTTCATTGTCTTTCTCGGGGGTCATGCATGCGCTCAAGCGCTTCTAGCATGACTACGGAATTGCCTCGAATGACCTACAGTCATGGTCAGCTTGACTGGACAACGATGTTGATGCTTGAAGCTACGAGGACAGGCAGAACGTACGACTTGACCGATTCTGACTTTCTCACCGCCGGCCTTTTCTTCTACCGCGTCGTCGAGCACAATGTTAAGGAAAACCTGCAAGATGGCGTTAGTTGCGCTGGCTGTGTGGGGGGAAAGAAGCGACTCGAATTGACGCACATCGTATCCACGGAGAACACCAATAACCTTTCTGCTTCCGTTGAGCTGGACGAAGAGACGACGGTCAAGGTACTGCGACACTGGTCAGTCATCTGTCTTTTGCGAGTGTGTACGCACAACGGTGCGCTGGAGGCACGAAGGCTATTAAAAACAGGAGACTGACTTTCTTGAGCTCTGGTTGTGCTTGAGGCATATTGATCGGTTGCGTGTGATGTTTTGCAGAAAATACAGTGTTCCGTTTCAGAGTATGTCGTGTTGCTACTGCGGATGGAAGAGTGGGTAAGGTACAGTAGTTGCGACGGCGCTTGCGACGGATGTGACTTTGACGCGGAAGGTTTGCCGAGCGCGCAACTCCACTTGAATCACTATGAGTAAGGTACGAGTACCTCACCCTGATTTATTGAATTGATACTGTACCCATCAGCTACCTCATCCCATCCTCTCTACTCTACCGTGTCATCATGCTACCGTGTCATCAACTCAAATCTTGACTTTTCAACACAACGGATCCAGTGAATTGCGCTTTGTGATAATGAAAAAGTCATTTGCTGCGCGACGTCTGCCGCGCAAGATCGCCCAAGACGACGATGAAACCATGTCGTCAACTCCGACAGACACGACTTCTCCAACAATCCTTGGTAAGCTTTCCATTGTCTCTTGAATTGCAAGACCAAAATCTGACTCTTCTCTCGCCATACAGTCCACTGATTGCTATCCTCAGATCAATCGCCCGTCATAAAACGACCCGCAAACAAGCACCGCAAATCCGCAGCCCTTCGAACCTCATTCACTCCTTCCAGCTTTGAGGATGATGAAGAGCCCTCGAGTGTCGTGCTGCCCAAGCGATCCAACTTGTCGCGCATCGCTCCTCAGCGCCATGCCGAGAAGCGACCTGCCCCCGACTTAGCCTTTCGCCCTCCCATCCACGATGATCCTGACCGGCCGAGCTACAGCAAAGACTACCTTGACGAACTCAAGCAAAGCACTCCCAGTACTCCAAAGGATCAAGCCTTCCGCGACGGAGCTGGCACAATTCAATCAGGTGCACTGGCATTAGACATTGCTTCAAAGTTTGGCGCAGACCTTTCGAGGTATCAGCCGCCCACCGCCATACCTACTGATGCTGAGATACAAGAGAAGAAGGAACGGAGGTCGCGTCTAGCCAAGGAACAAAACTATATTTCCCTGGACCAGGATCAAGACGAGCAGGATGACGAAGATGACGATAATGTTACTCGCGATGACCAGGGCCGCTTAATCCTCAAACCAAAAGAGAAATATCCAGAGACTCGCTTGGTCCGCGATGATGAAGACATGTTGGAAGGCTTTGACGAATTCACTTCTACCGATGCCCGGATAGGTTTTGGTAGTGCGACCGCGAACCTGGAAGCTGCTAAGAGAAGGAAGGCTGAGATGGCTTCCCTGATAGCCAACGCTGAGGGACGTAGCGACGACGATACCGAAGATGATGACAGTGAGGCTGAGCGTAACGCTGCTTTTGAACTCGCACAAACTCGTCATGGAAACTACGCTGCGAAGGATGATGACGAACATGTGGCACGACCGCAAACTCCACCCAGGATAGCACCACTATCAACATTAGACGCTGTTGTCGAACGGCTGAGGAAGAGGCTTGAAGAAATGGAGTTACTTCGTATGGGCAAGATGCAGGAAATGCAACGGCTCGTGGACGAAAAGGCAAGCATTAACGAAGAGGAGGTGAGGGTGCAGGCCGCTCTAAAAGAGACGGGCGAGAGATATTCTCGTCTTAGAGAAGAATTACGGTCGCAACAGGAGGACCACGACAACCGAGTTGCAAACGGCAGTGGTACCAGACCGGTTGACTCGGATCACGGTGACGGTTTCGACGAGAGACCTGCACTGGGCCTCGGAAGCGTTGAAAGCGTATTGAAGAGTCCCCATCATGGTCTAGAGGCATGAATTTCGCAGACCGTGGACGCCGTGTGCTCTTTTATGGTCTGAGTTGAGATATTGTATACATTCCTTGTGCCCTGCTGTCCCAATCACCTAGAAACAGTGTCAGCTTGCATGCTCATATATTACTTGTGGTTTGCGAGTATACCTGAAAATGCCAGGATGTATCTCAAAACGCCTGGCGCCATGCTGTTCCCAAGTATTCGACATCCCCCCTCCCTCATCTATTGACAGTGCAGTCGAGTCATCGCTGCTTTATTCGTGAAATTGTCACAGTTCTGGTGTGTAATGACTGCGGCAATCATGAATTGGCCTCAATGTCTGCCCACTTCTGCTCCACCTTTTCTCTCTTCTGTCTAGCCTTCTCCCTGTTTTCCTTTGTCCTATCCAAGCGCTCTGCGCGCAGGCACATGTTGACTTTGTGCTTGGCGCTGGTACACATGCCCATGGATTTCCATAAGAAACCTCTCGCATGGCACTCTTCGAGAGCGTTCATGACCTCCTCGCAGTCTATTATTGGTCAGGCCAGTCATACATGGCATCCATATCATCGGTACTGACTCTTGTTATCTTTTGTATGCAAATGCGGATGCATGACGGGCTAATATTGGGCTTGGCTCCAAAATATGGCGACCAACAGCTCGAGAAAGTAAGTTATAAATAATTGGACTGCAATGGATGTCATGGTCGCATCGGAGGCAAATGCGGGAATGCGCTGATCAGGACATGCCAAGCCCTGTCTTGGCTAGGCTCAAACCCCGGGCCGCCGCCGCCTGGCCTTGGGAACCTGGAACTTCTGGGAAGCATCGCTCATACACGTATCATCTCGTAGAGATAATGGCGCAGCAAGTGCCTGCGAGAAAGCAGCAAGGTGGGCAAGCTCATGAATAGCAAAACGAGCTTTACGGTGCTAATTTGGAATAGAGCTGCAGGCTCAGTATTCGAATTACAAGGAGACTCTCCAAGCAATCGCACAGAAAATTGGTGATGTAGAGCAAGAGACCGAAGAGCACAAGTAAGTCATCTCATTTCAGATATATATTTGTCCCGTCGTCACAGGATGGGTCCGACGGACATTTGTTGAACGAGATGAATTCAATTCTTAACAAAAGTGCTCGCCCGGGCGCTCCTGAGTACAAGTTTTGATACAATTCACTCGCTTGATCCGTACGAATCGTACTAATTGCACATTCAAGGTTGGTCATAGAGACACTTGAGCCACTTCCGGGGGAAAGAAAGTGTTTTCGAATGATCAATGGTGTACTCGTCGAGAGGACGGTAAAGGACGTCATGCCACAGCTTACGACCAACGCCGACGGCCTGAAGAAGGTGCTGGATGATCTCCTCAAGCAGTACACCTCAAAGCAAGAGGAATTGGAGAAGTGGAAGGTATCATTGTGTTTTTCTTTTATCTCTCCAAGTTCACTTGAACCCAAGGCTCACGTATCGTGTCAGAAACGCAACAAGATCCAAGTTGTTCAGCAATGATGCATTACACTGCTCGAAACAGGGTATACTCGACATAAGCACATCAGCCCCTGGTCAATATTGATAACACCCAGCCTACATCATTGCTGCGTGTGCGATGACATCTCATTGGCCAATTGCACTGTCTCAGGGACAAGGATGGCTATGGCGTGACCGCATTGCATATGTCACGAGTATAAGCATTTGGGGTTCCGATGGACAGAAGGTGGCTTGCTGCAAGGCTGTGCTGGCGCGAGGCTTCAGATTTGATGCCCAATGACCAAAAACTCAACTTTCGACCGAACTCTCTAGCTTTCACCATGAGATATTAGCGTGAAGCGTCTCATTCCAGGTACCACAAGATTCTGAATGGTTAAGCCAGCGTCACCTCGTTCACCCTATGCTGGAGGCGGATCTTGAATGGCGGGGAGACATGTATTTTGGCCCTTGTGTGGAGCAAATTCGGGCCTGTCAAGTGATGACGATATGCAGGTCTGTACATTTCTCAGTCATGACACAACGCCGACTCTCGCGCATGTTGCGCTGGCTGGGCGCGGACACGGATGGTAGTTTGAAGACAATGTGTTGTTGCTCGGCAACTGTCAAGTATCAATGTGTAGATGGTGTATCTGTCCCAATTATGAGTTGAGGTCGTCATGAGGTCCACCGAAGAGAGGTATAGTACACCCAGTGCATATAACTACAACTATAGGTGGAGCCATTTTCATATGGCAGTACGTGATGGTTAAATCTGGTTTATCGTGACTCGTGAGCGATCAGCGAATGGGGGATGGTTGTGGGGTAAAGGCTTAAAGCAGGGGTCCATCACCCTTCGTTGGTTCGTCTGTGCTCAACCGCGTCCGCCGACTTCAAGTCATTTGATGTCGATTTTCCTAGGTTCATCTTAATTATCCATCAACCGGCCTATCACAAGTCACGAACCTTCTACAATTCTAACCAGAGAGTCCCTCGCGAGGTAGTCCATTCCGTTGTATAGTCCGCCTTGTTTTCTGTGTTACGGTCCCGACACTCTACAGTTTCGACTTTGCCTTGGGCGCGCGACATCGCCTCGATTCGCGTTGCGTTCAACGACCATCGGGCATCATCGTCTCAACTAAGAAATTCTGCGTCATCTTCGTCCGACCACTATCTCCGACTTGTCAGAAGGGAGGCTGGTACGTCGACAATATTGGCATCTTACCCACCCCAGGCACCTGCACTTTTGGCCATCAACAATATTTAGAAAGTCAGCTTTAATTTCCTTTGGAAATTGAGGCTCGGGAGATTTTTATCCTCGTAATCAGAGTCTAGAAGTGAGTCGCGACCCGTTCTCAGACCGATTAACTGGCTCTATAAATTTTTGTCGTAGCACAGAATGGCATACTCGGTAGGGCAAACGTTTCGAATGCTGACCTGTCGTTCAGGCTAGAACCAGCCTCGGCTGGCCTGCAGACCATACCGGATACGCACCGAGTGACGTGTTACACCGCTGCTTGACCCGTTCGGAAAGTTGGTCAGTCTTTTCGTGCCTTGCAGGAGGCTTTTCCCAGCGTGGTCGGACAAGGCCCACTATAACGTCTTGGGTTGCAGGATCTCATACTGACGTGGCTAGCCAGCGAATTGGTTGCCAGCACATTCACGTCACAGCAAGGAGTGGGGTTCCAGGACTGCACCTCGCCGGATACAATATGTCGGAAAGCCCTCGAGGTGCCGAAGCTGAAGAGCCAGCGACCTCAAACTCAGCAGCAGAAGGCCAGCAGTCGCCTGATGAGAATGAAATTCAAGACATGAACGCAAGCGCCCTCGAACTTGGAGAGCAATTCGAGGTCAAGGAGCAAGATAGATGGCTGCCCATTGCAAACGGTATGTTCATTATCTGTCTCGTTTTGCGCGTCGTTTCACGAGCGCGCAAGTTACCCATGCTCTTGTTTGTGCACCCTTTGCACGATCACATGCATGTCGATCCATTCTGCCCCCGGCCTCGCCTGAACCTCCACTTATACACCTCAATTTCGCGTATTACTTGTTGCCACCGTCGAATCAGAGTTGCTCCTGCCAGCCCTCGATCTGCGGCCGTATTCCTGACAAGGCGGTTGGCGACAATCATGTCCTCTGCGTCCCCGCAACCTGCTCACAAACAGCCGCAACGTGCTCGGGCTGCGAGCAATGAGATAGCGTCAGATGCTAACATTCGAAACTTTGCTCCAGTCGCCCGTATCATGAAAGGTGCTCTTCCAGAGAATGCCAAAATCGCTAAAGAAGCCAAGGAATGCATGCAAGAATGCGTGAGCGAGTTCATCTCATTCATAACCAGCGAAGGTAGAGAGCAAATCGCTTGAGCATCTATTGGGAGCGGGAGCTAATCAGGCCTTTACAGCATCAGAGAAATGTCAACAAGAGAAACGCAAAACTGTCAATGGCGAAGATATTCTCTTTGCCATGACCTCTCTGGGCTTCGAGAACTATGCCGAAGCATTGAAGATCTACTTGGCTAGGTACCGAGAAGTACGTCAATACTGGTCGATGTCACATGAATTTGCTTTATTGATCACAACATAGACACTTGTTGCTCGCGGTGAACACCCTCGTCAATCGGGAGCTGGTGCCAGCAGTACCACCAATGCTGCCGCAACATCGCCTCCCTACGACACCAGCAGTCATGGCATTCTCAGCGGCGCTCTCGAGGCATCAGAGGCAGCCTCAGAATTCACCTACGGTGGTGTCGGCCAAGGACCCGGCGGCGAATATTAGGACCCATACGCGGTAGACTCTGGTGAAGAGGCTCCTGTGGCTACCCAGCTAAATCAACTTGACGAAAGGAGACGAAAGGGGATCATCATACACGGACAGCGATGCAACGACTGGATGCGAGAACGGCTATTGATGTCTTTATGCATATGGATGGCGCCTGGCGTTTTGGAGAACCACAGATGGCGAATGTCACGGCATTCTCGCCTTGGGAGTTATTGTGGAGATCAAACAGGGGGCATGATTATATGACCCATATGTACAATATTTGTGCATGCTAATGAGGGAACAAGATCTACTGCTCACGCAATTCAGTGTTGTGGCGCTCGGCTCGACAGTGGCCTGGCCCAAACCGTGTGGTGGCAGCCGTGGAAGAACAGTCTTGGATTTGTCGATAGTATTCTCGGACCGAACGGGCATAGAAGACAACATCAGCGCTTCTCGTCGCAGAGTATCCTCGTAGAGTCTAATTTAATCTATTCCTCCCCGCATGGATCTGTATCAGCTGCGGTTTGGGTAATGGTGATAGTCTTTTGGGGCTCGCATTATCCCCTCTTCTTCGTAATACACGCTACATGTTCACCAGTTGATCATGAGAATAGAGACTTACGAAATAAGATTACTTCTTACTCATACGTGAGAAACACGCGTCTCGTGTAGACTCATGAGCAAGTACTGTACATGCAAGCCCATTGTAGTCCTCGAGAGTCGACCCCAAGCCCTCACATGGTGACACCGAACAGCCGTCAGCAATCCCCTCCATGTCCGTGATCCGAGACCACGCAAGAGCTTGACGGATGGCTGACAAATGACATGACTGGAGGTAACAATACAAGCCCATGAGAATCAACAAAAGCGGCAAAGGTATGGGATTCGAGAGAGTAAGATAACCAAAGTCACGTGCTTTAGTCCAAGAATGGGAGTAACAAAGTCGCGCTAACCGAATCTGGTTAGATCGATGACTTTGCTGCTAATCAGAGCAAAGAACGTGCCATCGCGTGCATGCGAAGTGCACAAGCTATGCTGTGAGGGCACTTGTTTCGCATATTTGATCGAAACTGTTAGATTTTAGAGGTAGTTAAGGCATTGACGGGGCAGGATAATCTACGAGTACATGTTTACAAAAGGGCACCAGTGTACAATGTGTGTAATGGCAGATAATAACACAGTGACAACAATAAGGTCGCGGTCAGAACCCGCCAGGCGCGCTAGAACCATAAGAGAAGCAGGCCTCTGGCACTGAACGTCCAGTCCATTATTAACACCCTTCAAGAACCACACAGTCTCAGACATCAATTTTCTTCTCATAAACAGGCATGACTGCGAGACCCTGATAAGAGTCCTTGAGAACCGAATGGTACAATGGTGGAGCCCTGGTCAGCAAAGTAGCTGGAGTGGTGACTGTCGCAGTAGAGAGCATACCAGCACGGGCATTGGCTTTGTTGTAGATCTTTAGAGTCAATCTGGCGACGAAGGCTGCCTTTGCTTGTTTGCGGGCTGCACGGCGAGCGGATCCGTTCTTGCAGCACATTTTGCTAGTGGTTGATGAGGTAGTGCTTCCGCTGATCAGGTGTGTAAAGACGATCTGGTGCAAGGGATGGAGGCTTGTAGAATCAATCGTGATTATATATGGGTTGGAAGGTGGAATCTGATGAGGAACGAACGAGTGGGGCTTTGCTGAGGTGATTGCGGGTTCAAGTCGGCTGTCTGAGTGGTCTTTTACCATTGTTCCTAGCCTTCCATACCTCTCTTATTATACTGTGTTGTTACGGCCGAGAAGTCTACAATGTGTACATTGTTGTTACTTGTTGGAGCATTATTTCAAACAACCCGGGATTGATGTTCCTCCGCTTTTTCCACTGACACCGCCACTACGGCCGTAGGGCTTCCTCCACGACCGTACATGCGCATACGACAGTCGGAGATATATGGATGCCATGCATGGCAAGCAGCAATAGACTCGCTCGGTACGCCGTGCCAATCATGGTTACCGTACATGTTGGTTGGTGCCGTTCAGTCATTATTTCATTGAATGCTCTGAATACATCCGTATACGGACTAGGATCCTCTTGCCTCAGCGTCTTCTCTCTTCAACACTCTGATCTTGGTATCTTCTGCAGAGAAGCCAACCCCACTGTCGGCCGACGATGCCAGGCCATCTGTTCCCGCCTTCTTCGCAATTTCCTTATCACAGCTACTAGGATCGATACCCAATATGCCCCCGATGTTGTTGCGATCGCCGGGCACACTGAATTCACGGAACGCATAACGCCATTCATTCAGGAACGCCCTGATAGCTTTACCAACCTTGTCTTTGCCATTCTTGGAGTGGTGTCCGGTACCGCAGATGGCATAGATCGGTCTGCTGGTCTCGCCGTGGTCGAGGAGACATGCGGTGAGGTAAGACACAGCTTCCTCCGGATGCAGGCCTGAGAAGTGTTAGTATGGGATTTGTGTCAGGTAATAGATCGGATCCAGTGGTCGACTCACCGTGCAAGTCCACAAACAGCTCTTTGCCCGAGCCATTGTTTTTGTTCCTCTCTTCGTACAAGCATCTGGCAGCCTCTCTGTGAGCTTCCTTCATCAGGTTGTTCTCGTTCTGGCCCCTCAAACTCAAGGCCTTAGCGCCTCTAGCGTCATTCCTGTTCCAAGCCTGTGCAGCGCTTTGCAAGAACTTGTTGCGCAGACCGCCGTGCTTGAAAGCTTCTGCCCTTGCCTTGAGATACGCTCTATTCGCATTCTCACCAGTCTCAAGCCATGGAATATGCTCCGGACCAGGAATGGCCATGGCGGCCGCACTGTTCTCCCGGGAGCCTGAGTATGACTTGGTCGGCCTCAGTCCTCGGCGTGCTTGCATGATAGGGGAAGGAGAAGATGCAGAGATGCGCACAACATCAGCCAGAGAAGCGGGCCCAGGAACAGGACTCTCCTTGCCAAGCTGAGAATTATGTCCATGACCGCGTTTGCCATGACGTTTACTAGAGCGCGCGGCGGCGGCGGAGCCCAGGGAAGGGAATGCTTCGTCATCGTTGACAGCAAGTGCAGATGTGGGAGTCACGGTTCGAGACTGTTGACGGCTTGTCTGACGAGATGAAGGACGACTGCGTGGACATGCTGGCACGAATGTTGGGAATGGACTGAGGTTTGAGGGAGGCGATGCCGGGCTCAGATGTGGCAAACCCGAGTTCAGGAGAGAGCCATCAAAGGACTGGTCGGGATATGGGTTCGAGGTCGTCGGCTGCAGAGCGGGGAAAGAGTCATAATCTTGCAGCTGGAAGTTGGGCTGGGCAGCATTTGTTGCATCGGTTCCATCGCCATTCATGGCCAGTCTGGACATCAGAGCCGACGGATCGTGCGAGAATATGCAGGAGTCGCCAGCAAGACAGCTTCCCATCAGCCAATACCTAGACATGTCAATTGAAATGTTTGAGTGCAGGGAAGTAGTACATGGCAGAACTTACTTGCAAATGTGATTGCTCAAATCGTGACTGAATCTGCAATCTGCTCTTGCGCAATGGCCGCTGGACAACCAATATTTGCAAACGATGCCGCTCTTAGCTTGGCCAGCGGGTGTCAGTGGTCGCGAAAGCGGGGCCATGGACTTCCCAACGAGATAGCTACGGTTCTGTTCGTCCAGAGATGGCGGAGCCACGTCGGGACTCTGGATGAGGGCCATGACAGTCTGGCTTAAATCATAGCCATTGCTTTCGAGAATCTTCTCTAGCTCCTCATCTGTCTTGTCGTCTCTCAGTATAGAGCGGAGCATATCGTATGGGCTCATGTCGACGGTATAAGGCTGGACCCACTCAGAGGAGGGAGTGGTGAAGCCTCCGTCACCAAAGGAAGTGGAGCTACTGGCATCATCATTGACAATCCAGTCGACATTGTCACTTCCATAATCGCCATAGTTCTCGGTGGTGGGGCTGGGTTCGCTGAATTGATACGCGCTCAGACTCGGACTGTGAGGAATGGCTGGAGTGGCAAAGGCAAGGCGCGGTGAGGGCCTGGGGGAAGAAAAGGGGGAGGCGGTGGACGACTTAGTGCGGCTAAAGGCAGGCGGAGCACCACCAAAGCCCGGTGGAGTAGCTAGAGAGGCGCTTGGTATGCGTGGGGATGGGGAGGATGAAGGCTGCATCTGCCATGGAGCTGGGGAGGAACTGCGAATGAGTCGGGTACGAAGGGTAGGAGGAGAGGTGCGGCCGGATGTGGCATCGCGATGGCGCCAGAGAATGGCTAGCACGGCAGCCTCAAGGGCCTTGCCAGAGAGGTTGGCCTCATTGCGCAGTACGTCTTCGACGCGGTCCGTCTTGTCTTCGTCGGCAATCGACTCGTCCTGCAGCACGGGCAAGCAAACTTCATAAATCGAGTCGGAAGCCATCTTGTTGATTTGTGGAATTTATATGGAGAGCATCTAGGGGATTCGCAGAGTGGATGAACAGCATGGAGGAACGGCCGTGTGAGCAGGTGCAGGTGGCAGTGGATGCGCCAGGCAAGCAGCACGGAGAGCAGCACCTCAGCTCAGACGGAGATGGTACAGGCAAGATGGAAGCCGGGACTCGGCTGTGAATCTGACTCTGACCACCTGCAGTCAGTCGTCGCCAGGAATCTGTGTCTTGGAGGAGGGCGGAACATACACCTCAGCCTACCATAGACCGACGGCGCTATCAAATCAGATGATGGATTCTTTAGGTGAGGCTTTTTGTGCTTCAAGGTTGCTTGTTACGAGTACGCCTTTGCCGCTTGTTGACGACGTTCACAACGCTGTGGGGGAATCGAACGGATCCCGCTCTTGGCAGTGGACGGGCATCTGAGCTTATTTAGCTAACCTTTGCGCTTGTTACACATGTCATTGTTGCAGATGCCCGCGGTGCATGTTTGTCAGTTCTCGACCGTCGCGTCTGACTCAAGTCTGCTCTCCTGCTCCTCGTTCTGACAAGAAACACTTCAAGCGCGCATCATGGCAACAACAGCGCAGACCCAAACCACACTCACCAACGCCATCCTCAACCCTGCCACAGCTCCAGCCCCGGATTTATCCTTTTTACCCTTTCTAAAGGCTACCTACCCTCCCTATGGCTACCCCTCCAAGGTCGACAGGCCCATCTGCCCTGCTTACCGAGCTGGTCACTGCCCGCTTGGTCCTGCATGCCCCGACAGACATTATACCCCTCCGAATGAGCGCTCGGGTATAGGACACTTGATCTGCAAACACTATCAGAGAGGACTATGTAAGAAGGGTGATGCATGCGAATTCGCCCACACCTTTGATCTTAGAGGGGAGAGGGAGTGTAAGGAATTCAGTCGCTGGGGAATCTGTCCCCAAGGCGAGGAGTGTATGGACATGTACCGCCTCTGCTCCATCCATCATACTGACTCACGTCCCATAGGTACTTACCTACACATTGGTCCCACATCGCCGCTTCGTATTGCGCCCTGTCCTCACTATGCCAGAGGCTTCTGTCCCTTGGGCCCTTATTGCAGCCTTCGTCACATCAAACACAACAATATGTGCCCGTTCTACCTTGCAGGCTTCTGTCCAAATGGACGCGCTGGCCCGCCCGACAAGGATAACGTCGTGTCGTGCGAACACGGCGCCCATCCCAAGTGGATCGAGGAGAAGGATCTCAAGAAGCCAGAAGTCCGCAAGGTCAAGCCAGAGGAAGAGTTAAGGAGGGAGCAGGAGCAGCGCGAGGAAGAATTTTTCGCCGAAGAAGAGAAGAGACGCGAAAGGTTCGAGAGAGGTGAATCGAGTGCCGGCCGAGGATGGGGCAAAAGAAGACGTGGTGGCGGAGGCGGAGGCGGTGGTGGTCACTGGAAGCGCAGAGGAGCATGATCGACCACTTCCTCATCGCCTCATCATACCTTTATGCTTCCGAAGTTTGAAATTGCTTCTGACAACTGAACATTGTCCCGCAGCCTGGTGTGTCGGAACCAATCCCACGCCTGCCAGAATCTACAGCCCATCCTCGGCGACCATACTTACACCTGTCCCAGACACGCTCAGCTCATGACATCCTCAAGTGCGCCTGGTACAGTAATCACAACAGTACCTTAACCACCGCTCCGCACTCATACCTACGATATATCGACGACAAAAGTCCCCTCGGAATAGCTAGGACTTGGCTCAGCCGTTTTGTGTACGAGGTCTCAATCGGAGACAGGTGCAAAGCCGTTTGGGGCGGCCATGCGTACCTGGGACTTCCCAGGCTTATTTTAGGATTGCTTCCAAGGCACAGTCCCCGTTGTAGGACCGCTGCGTACGACCTGGAGCATTTCCATTTGACATGCTCGTACTTAGTGTGGTAGACATAGTCTGCCTTTGTGGCAACACCTTTTACTCAACACTAAACGGCAGTTGTCTTAGCTTGTACCAAAATGCGTGAAAACTCACCAATTTGTGCGATTCATGTCGCTGCTTTGCCGAAAGATCTATGTAAATTTTGACCATCTCATGCGAACTCGACTTTATAATGGGCGACCCTGTTCAGGTTAAGCATACCTCCACAAACGAGAAACAATCCACATCCGTGATGTCAGTGGACCAAGTTTAAATATCTTCTGGCCAACAATATCTTTTCCACAACCTGAGAAGCAAAGGGGTAGTCTTCATACAATAATAAAACTCAAACATCAAATAACCAAGACATTCAGTCTATCTATCCATCAGGTGTCGATCGATCATCACATACCATGCGCATCGCAGAGATCCTCTCGGATCTAACCTCGCTCCGCGTTTGCGTAAGTCTCGACCACCACTCACTAAACTCTTTCCCGCATTTCGAACGCATCAAAGTATAGACCGAAATATCTGACCAGGCGCTTTGAATATACAGGATCAGGATGCGGCTCTTGCTCTACTTTCCGCCAGGCCTACTGTCTCCGGCAGTGCGCAAGCGAGTGCTTATACTAGTGCGCACTCACCATCACACAGTCTTATTGTGCCTGACAGTGTCATGAGAGATGTCGATCTCATTCGAGCACGCGATGTCCTCGAGCTCCACTCGGGTGTCAAGGTGGCGAACAGCAGTGGCCTTGATCGCGCACTTCGTCAGGCTCGCGAGGACGTGGAGGAGGCCTTGCAACACGTTTGAGCGCTCACACTATACCCAGCCCGCGTCTCACAGGGTGCTTGTTCCTTTCCCACCATGACCCTCACGAATACCTTACACATACCATGCATTGTATCAGCACATTGTTTCCTGCCATATTCCACGTGGACTGCACTCTTATCTGTCTTTCAATCAATCTTGTTACAGTCCAAGAATGTGTAGCAATCTCTTGTCAAGATAGAACAGACGGATCTCATCTTAGGTAAACTACCAGGATCTCCTTTTCACTCCAATACAGTCAATAGCGACCCACCACTGCTGTGGCCACATTCGCTCCCGGCTTTCCAATCATGAGATGCAGCACATGGCGACCACCGACTCTGACAAACGTACGCCTGATTTCGTCCTTCACTTTTCGTGCTCTTGACTTTTCTGTCACAGCATCGATCACCACGACATGCCTTTCCAAGCCCGGAGGAGCAGAACGCATGGCCCGGGCTGGTGGCCTGCGTTGCGGTGCTGGCATTGAACCGCCTGCAGCTGTACTCATCCCGGCATGATCCTGCCGCATGAACATGACATTTCTCGGTCGTCCCCTAGGTATCTCTCGCTTCTTTACCTTTGGTTTCTTTGACGGCTTTACCTTTGGTTGCTTTGGCGACTTGACCTTCGATTTCTTTGGCGGAGGTTTGGGTTTCGGCGGAGGCTTTGGCTTTGGTTTGTCTTCCTTCTTGGGCTTTGCTATCTTCTTCATTTTGTCCTTGATACTTGGCTTTTTCGGTTTGTCGGCTGGTTTAGTTGGAATTATAGCTGGGGTGGGTTTTGGCTTTGGCTTGAAAAACGACTTGAAGCTCGCAACTGATGGCTTATTCTTGGGGCTGAAAGCTGATTTCAGGCTCGCTACTGAAGGCTTGGGCACAGTGGACTTTTTGGGCGGAGGATCCACCTTTGGTGGCGGTGGTTTTGGCTTCGGATGATCTATCGGCGGTGGAGGCTTTGGCGTCGCTACGGCAGGAGGTGGCTTGGGTGGACCTGCCACTGGTGAAACGATTGGCGGAGCAGCATGAAGAGAAGATGGTTTATGGGGATCCGCCGCCGGTGCTGCTACTGGAGTCAGTTGATGGTCGACGGTAATGGCTGGCTGGAAAGATGTAGTCTTCATACTTGGCATGACCTGCGTTACGAAGGGTACATGTACTGCAACCACCTTGTCTGGTGCTGCGGCTTCTACAGCTGGAGGTGTCGGATTTGCTGCCTTCGGCGGAGCTGCGACGACCAGTGCCGGAGGTACCACACTAACCTCTTGGGGTTTATTGGGCTGTACCGATGTCGTTGGGACGAGCACCATAGGCGGAGTTTGGTCAAGAGCGGGTGCGGGAGGAACAGTTGCAACCGTTGCCGGCTGCTGGGTTGTGGATGTGTCAGCCATCTTTTGGGGCTCAGCGATTTTCTGCACGACAAGAGGCGTTTCAAGGGCTGGGGACGCCTGGGGAGCTGGGACCACAACAGTCTCTCCCCCATGATTTGTTATCACAACTGATGGCTCGTTAGCCAGAGTCTCGGATTAATGGAGTAATGGGTTAGGTAGTAACCTGTTTGCACCCTGGCTGGAAGCACAGGCGGAGGTGTTGGTGGATCTGGAGGAGGAACAATCACCGGTAGTGCTTCGGTGACTGGTGTTACGATGGTAGGTGGTGCCTCGATAACAGGAGTAACATTAGCCTGTGGTGCTTGGACGACAGGTAGTGCCTGAATCGAAGGTGCGACCCCGATCACTGGTGGTGCTTCGGCAGAAGGTTGAGCAACCATCACGGGAGCAGGCACCGGTGCTATTTCCATCACTGACGGTGCCTCCATGGCAGCTGGAATAGCAGCTACGGAAGCTGATAGTGGTGCTGTTTCCACCATTGGCAGTACCTCGACAGCTGAGGCAGGTACTGGTACTGTCTCCACATTTGGAAGAGCTACAATCAGAGGGGCGGGCTCAATCAACACAGCCTGTTGCGACTCTGTGGACATTGATACCGACGCGGTGACAGGCAGAGGAACGACAACCGGCTGAGAGTCCGAGGGCTGTGACTGCACAATCACGGAGGGAGCATCGACAATAGGTATACTAATGCCTGCTATTGGCTCGGTAACAGGTGCTGGGGGCGTTTCGACAACTGCTACCTGAACAAGGGCTGGAGGTACTGACAGCACCTCCGTGACAGGCATGGTCGCAGGGTCTTGCACAGCAGCAGGAATCAGGGGTGCCTCAGATGGAGGTAGATCCTGGGCCGGTATGGAGACCGTTGGCGATGGATCTGGAATGGAACCGGGCACTATCGGTACAACAGGCTCTGGCGACGGTGGTGGAGGAACTTCAACTGGCTTCGGCACTGCAATTGAAGGCTCCAGCACTGGCGGTGCACCAACCGGCGCAGAGCCTTCAACTGGGACCGTACCTGGAAACAATTCAGATACTGGCGTTGACGGTGCCTCGACAGTCGGGGTACCTGGAAGTGTGATCGGATCTGGAACCGGGAGCGCAAGGACTGGACCTACTGGCGCTGCCTCAACATGCGGAGAAGCCGAGGGCTCAGGAGCTGGGGCTGGAGCCACCTCAACAAGCGGAGGAGCGGTCACAAGGATTGGATCGAGCACTGGCAGAGCTGGAATTTGCGGAGCCTCAGAAGGAGGGTCAGATATAGGCTCTGCGGTTGGCGCTGGCGGAAGCGAGACGGGAGGATTTGGGGCTGAAGGGTCTACGGGAGAGGGGTCTGGTGCTGGCAGAGCTGGAGCCGGCGTGTCTGCAGGAGGCTCTGGCGCTGGCGGACTTGGAGCTGGTGATTCTACATGAGGCGGGTCCGGCGCAGGAGGCTCTGGCGCTGGCGGATCTGGCGCTGGTGGTTGCACCTCATGCGGATCCGGTGCTGATAGAGCTGGAGCCGGCGGGTCTACAGGAGGCGAATCCGGTGCAGGAGATGGAATTGGAGCTGATGGCTCTAGAAGAGGCGGATCTGGGGCTAGAGGCTCTGGCGCTGGCGGATCTGCAGGTGGAGAATCGGATGCTGGTGGATCGGACGTTAGCGGGTCTGAAGCTGGCGGATCAGGTGCTGGTGGATCAGGTGCTGGCGGCGCTGGCGGGTTCGGGGTTGGTGACTCTACAGGAGGCGAATCCGGTACTGAAGGCGCTGGTAATGGCGGGTCTACAAGAGAGGGATCTACAGAATGGAGGTCTGGAGCTGGTGGATCTGGAGCTGGTGGATCAGGTGCTGGTGGATCTGGAGCTGGTGGATCTGGAACTGGGGGATCTGGATCTGGAGCTGGTGGATCAGGTGCTGGCGGATCTTGAGCTGGTGGATCTGGCGTAGGTGGTGGAGGAGATGGGTCGACATCTTCCGAAACAGTAGGCATAGGCTCAGGAGGAGAGTCCATGCTGTAAGGTACGTGGTAAGAATGGCCACAGGTGTAAGTCGACGATGGAAAGGACTATTTCAATATTGGCGAAGGGGAATACCCCCCGCGCTCCAGCGACAGATAGAGAAAAGGTATATGAAGTGATGATATGTGGTGGTATCAAAAATCTACATGTGTACCAAAAACTTACATGTGCACAGGAAGATGCTGGGTCGTGCAACCTCGATAGCTCTTTCCTTTCTCGTGGACTTACCATTTACATCTGGAAAGCGAGGTCTCGTATTCCTTCCTGCTTTGAACTTGAATCAAAGTGTATTGACTTTGATCTTACGCGTACAGCTTTTCAGCATTTGACTTGAGTATTGAGATTATGCTGGCGTTATCGGTCATTCTGGTCGGCTGCACTCACTGCCAAGACAAAGTCTCCGCCCACCTCCATCAATCGCGGCGCGCGAGGCGTCTGCTCGCATGTCTGGGTCTCTTAAGGCGAGACTACATCTCTCATTTCATCTTTGATTCTCGGCGTCGCCATGAATCGCATAACTACGAATGTGGATCAAAAACTTCTTCGCACAACGAAGTTTCCGGCCGAGTTCAACCAGAAAGTTGATACTTCGAAAATAAACATTCCGGTCATCAAAAAGTGAGTGGAATACGCATCTTGTGTTGGACTTCTCAGTTTCTATAGTGTCGTCAGCTCTTGACCGTCTTCTTATCCATACCACATGCTGCCAACCACTATCTTTGAGATATCGCTAACTGAAGGACTCAACAGTTGGGCTGCTGGAGAAGTCTCGAAAATCTTAAACTACGAGGATGATGTTGTCATCGGCCTGCTCTTTGACTTGCTTGAGGGCACAAAATATGTACGCTGACTCGCGCTTGTTCTCCCACTTCGCAAGACTGATGTCGTCATTTAGCCTGACATCAAGTCCTTGCAAATACAGCTTACTGGGTTCCTTGACAAAGATGCCGCTCAGTTCTGTAAAGAACTCTGGAATTTATGCCTCGATGCTCAAAATAGTGACACAGGCATACCCAAACAGCTCGTCGAAGCCAAGAAGCTAGAACTCATGCAAGAAAAAGTAAGCACGGCTTCTGTTTAGCTACTCATAAAAGGCTACAGCATATTGATTGAAAAAAAGATTGAGGCTGAAAAGGCTGCTGAAGAAGCCCGAAGGCGTCGAGAGGAAGACAGGGCTCGTGAACGTGACCTCGAGGATGTTAGGCACCGAGAGCGTAGAGACAGAGGTCGTGGTCGAGGTGGCGGTGGCAGCCGCGATTTCGAGCGACGTCCACCTAGGGAATACTCCAGATCTCCCCCTTCAAGACATCAACGACCAAGGCCAGCTCCCCCTCGAGACACTGATTCGTACACTCCCGCAGGCCTCAATGGTCGGAGAGCAGACCGACGCTATGTTTCCAGGTCTCGATCACCCAGACGGAAATCGCCAACTCGATCTGATCCGCCCAGCCCAAAGCGACGCCGTGTATCGTCCCGCAGTCCATCTTATTCACCCGACCGCCATATGTCCAGACGCACGAAGGATCGCAGACGAGGCTATTTCCCACGTCCTCGAGATCGCTCGCCAGTGAGGCGCTACCGCGACGACTCTCGGTCTAGGTCGAGACAGCCACGCCGGGATCGTCATCACCGTTCTCGAACACGCTCAGTATCTAGGTCAGGACGGAACGATCGAGAAGGCAATGAAAAGGTTCCACGGCCGCGCCATCGTCGTTCCCGTTCATCATCCGAACATGCTAAGGATGTGCGTACTGATGATGCTAAGGATCTACAGTCGCCTGCGCGCAATGATCGAAGGCAACGTCGCCAAAGCCCAGCCCAATCCCGGCCAGAGAGCCGCAACCTTGAGTCTTCAAACGATGACCGTAGACACGCACGCTTTGATGATGGGGAAAGCTCAAAGCGTCACAGCAATCCCGTCCCTGGAAATGCGCAATGGTCCCCGAAGGTGGTCGACAGTCAAGTAAAGGACAGCATCGCAGGGGCGTCTGAGGTGGGTCCTGACTCATGATCTACACGCGATCCGTCCTGCTAGCACTAGATATCAAATCCGCATGACAAAGTCTAGCATCTCAATCACACATATCATGCTTACTCTCTTCTGACACAAACTGCCTCTGACCTGGTCGTCGATATACAGATTGGCATGAGCTAATTGCAGTAGACCGGCAAAGTTGGTCAAGACAAAGCAGTGCCTATAACAGCTCGAATCAGACCTTTGAGTGCTGATGAGCTTAGAGAGAAGTTGTTGAAGCAACGTCTTATTGTTATGCGAAAGGGAGCTCAGCAAGACGGTGCATTGTCATCGACAGATGATGCAGGTAGCGGGCTCAAGGCTCAAGTTTAGGATAGCATGACAAATGATTACGATGACAACGTAGTGTTTTAGGCAATCCACAATAAATGTACATATAAGATATCGAACGAAACAAATCACAATTTTCTCAGTGCGCTGGAATATTTGTCTTCTGAGGTGGGGAGACGTGGCCGATACCTTGGTCCATTAAGGTATATGTACGTCTTATGTGACAGGGATGGAAGAGAGAATTGTGGTTGATACTAAGATACCTTACTGTATAAGGTAATACTTTAAGGCACTACGAGTACAGGCGCCAAGCTTGGGCTAAAGGCGGAATCATTCCGCTTTCAGCGTCGATGTTGCACAGTTGCTTATTTTATCAGCGAGTTGTGGAGAGGATCATCTCTAGATTGTACTGCGCGTCATCCCAGATAACGCGTGTAGCTCACACAAGCCAAGTACAATAGTCGCGACAACACGGTCAATTTCCAGAATAGAGCGCAAAAATGGCAGAGAGTGTGGCACCAAATGCAGCGACGACGTCGGATCAGCCTGGGCGACCGTACTATGAAGAGCTGCGAACCAGCCTGCGCGGTACTTTGGCTAAGAAGCGCCAACTAGATGAACAGCTCGCGGCACTTGAGGAGAACATATACAAGCTGGAGAGCAATTACCTAGAAGATACCAATGGCGCTGGCAATATTGTGCGCGGATTTGACAACTGGGTCAAAGGAGTAGTTGTAGGAGGGGACAAGAGGGCTACAGATGAGAGAAAGGCAAGAGTCAGGGTCAGAGATGAGGACAGAATCTTTTCGCACAGCTCTATGTCCTGGATGAGAGTTCGTTGATCAAGCCGCAGAATATGCATTGGCATGCGCTAAAACTATCGCAGTCACAGGATTCGGATGTGCCGACTTCTGCCACCAACACGCCCTCACACGCGCCCACTCCTACGTCGTCTGTGCCTCCTACAATAATGTCGAGAGAAAGTAACCATGCCACGCCAAGTAGCACTGTGTCCAAGACAACCAGCAAGAAGAAGAAGGCCGTTGAAAGAGACGACGAGGAAGAGAACAAGTCTGTCAAGCGGGGCAAGATTAGCTATGGATGAGACTACCAAGCTCTTCTACCACCCAACGTTTTGCATCACTATACACATCCACTTAGAGGCAGCCTTATCTATGCACGGACAGACACGACATCGGAAGGCAGATGTATACTTCCGCTTGAATCACGACATCGGCCAAAAGGATTTATCGACCGGTCACTCCATACATTCAGTTGACAACAGAAACATTCTGTCTCGGCGACATTTAAGAAGCCCGTCATCAAGCATTAGTACGAAAGGTCCTTTCATACGAAATGTCCTCACGGTCGACGCGCCAGTCCTGCAGGCCTCGATCCTTGGCTGAGATTGAGCTAGAAGGACCTGTTGAGAAGCGCTCACTGTGTCTATGTTCTTCGTAGCTATTGTCCAGGCCGAAGTGTTCAATGCAATGGATTAACCCGAGGATTGACATTCGGGATTGTAGCATGTTTGCAGGCTGTTTGCAGCAGTGAACTTCATTGCCTCTTAGCTTATGATTATCTGTCTGGCGCAGCGACTTTTGTTTGTAAATATATGCTTTAACCACCATGGCAATCGAAGACGATTTGTGGCTTTTTGGATATGGGTGAGCTTGGCCACTATTGTTGTCGACCTTAGAGACTCACGGTTTGGGGCTTTAGCTCCTTGATCTGGAAGCCCCCGCCACATTTCGGTATCCAAGATAAGGATTGATTCAACCTGTCGTGCAGTGCTAATGGACCATAGACAAGAGAATACCTGGATATGTCGAAGGATACGTGCGACGCTTCTGGCAGGTAGGGCAACGTGCAATACATCACCTGTGCGAATACTGAGTCCAGTCTGTTAGGCGAGGTAGGCAAAGTACTTCTCATTTCCCATGATTCAGTGCCAACACTCCACCGATCAGTGAAGACCACCGCGGAACCCCGGAAGCCCCAGGAAGGGTTGCTACGTTGATAGACCGGTCACTATGGGAGTCTCTCACCGACCAGGTATGTAACCACGCTATCCTTGAGAGAGTGCCCGAGAGTTGACCGATATCACATAGCATGCAACTGCACCACCTCAAGTCTGGGGAGCAGCATACCGCATTCCCGGACCAAAGGTTGCCGAGGTTCGCGAGTATCTAGATATTCGTGAGATAAATGGTTACAGCATTCAATATGCACAATTCCACGTCTCAAAGCATTATCAGGACCAGAAGTTGCCGCCAATCAACTGCCTGGTTTACATTGGTCTTCCCGACAATCCGCAATTTCTTGGGCCTCAGGATCCGCAAGCTCTGGCAGAGCACATCGTTCGCAGCCGAGGGCCCAGCGGAGAGAACAAGGTATGTAACTCAGATAAGGTATGCTACGAGGCTCAAACTGACATCCATGGGCTTCAGGATTACTTGTACGAGCTTGACACGGCACTGAGCCAACTAAGCTCAGATAGTCATGATGAGCATATCCACGACCTTGCTCGACGCTGCCGTGAAGTCGAGGGTAGGGTCACAGCCGGAGGCGAAATTATGCAGAGAGTTGAGGTGATGGAAAGCGAACTACGGAAAGTTGGGAGCACGAACGAGCAGGAAGAGATCGAGAAATAAAGTCTTAGAAGTTTTTAGGAATCCATAGACTTGAGTACAATATTAATGCTATCCTAACGCATGACCTCAGAAAAGGGGAAGGGGTGCTTAAGTGAGTTATTAATTACTGCACGAGCAGAGTATAGTGTTACTTCAGCATACCTTTACTCCTTATTCGTGGCTTGGTATGTAAGTTCCGGGAAAAGCCGGGCATGACCGAGGGGGACAAATGCCTCCGCAACCGTGCAACTGCGAGAAGCTCTCGATCGTATCTATCGACCACTTCATCTCTGCTACGGTCTGCCCATTGAAAAAGAGTGGCAGAATAATGAGCGTGTCGGCACACACATCTCTGCTCTCTCACACAACATGCAAGATGCTGTAGCAAGAGGTGAGTGCAATGCTTCGACATGATTGAAAGTGAGTCTGACAGCATCCCCAGACCTGTCAACTTCGTGGGCCGATATACCGACCTCCCTTCTACGGGCAGAGCTCTCACGGAGGCAAGAGGATGTGGACCTGGAGAGACCAGCATGTGGTACCAGGGGCGCAAAGCAAGAATATAACACCCCTCTCCACGTCTTTGCGCTCTTCTTGATCCTAATCCTCAGTACCATTGGTACGAAGCGCTGCTCTACAATTGAAGGCCGACACTGAATATCGATAAATACAGCTTGTTCTTTCCCGATCCTCGTTCGACGAGTGCCCCAATTGACCATCCCACATCGCTTCCTCTTCCTCTCGAGACACTTCGGTACAGGTGTTCTTATTGCAACAGCCTTCGTACACCTTCTCCCGACAGCCTTCAACTCTCTTACAGACCAATGTCTCCCGCCATTTTGGACGCAGGGCTACCCTGCCATGCCAGGCTTCATCGCCATGGTATCTGTCATGGTCGTAGTAGGAGTCGAGATGTTCTTCGCAGCCAAAGGAGCAGGTCATTCACATAACAGTGAATATACCAGTGGAGAGGACGGACACACGCAGAGCAAACAAGGACACGCCCCAAAGGGACAATCAAGACCGAAGCATGGTCGCACAGAAAGCCTCCGGCGTTTCAGACAAGGTCGCATTGGCTTAGAAGGCAGCACTTCGGAAGACACAGTGCTAGAAGATGCCAGTCACTGGCTCGGTGCACCCAACGCCAACGGGGACAGTCAAACGTTATCCCCAACGAATAAGCACATAGCGGGTGCGCAATTCGAGGACTCGGATCTGGATCTGGATGAATTGGATCCACAATCCGACACGACCCATTTTCTAACTCAACATGAAAGGAGGACATCAGAAGAGGCGTACAAAGGGAACGAGGATGAAGATGACCACATACATCACCATTTATCAACATCCAAACTCTCCGAGCATCAACAGCAGCAAAAAATGCTCCTACAGTGCATGCTCCTTGAAGCCGGCATCCTGTTTCACAGTATATTCATCGGCATGGCTGTCTCGGTCGCGACAGGGACGTCCTTCATAGTTCTGCTTGTGGCAATTTCCTTTCATCAAACATTCGAGGGTCTCGCCTTGGGCTCTCGTATAGCAGCCATCACTTTTCCTCCTCAATCCCCGAAACCATGGCTTATGGCGCTCGCGTACGGCACGACGACGCCATTGGGACAGGCAATCGGTCTCCTCATCCACAATCTATACGATCCGTATGGGCAAACGGGACTCTTGATGGTTGGCATCACAAATGCAGTAAGCAGTGGCCTGTTACTCTTTGCCGGCCTCGTAGAATTACTAGCTGAGGACTTCTTGAGCGATCACAGCTACGAGACACTAAGAGGCCAGATGCGCCTTCAGGCATGTGCCAGTGTTCTAGCAGGAGCATTCTTAATGGCATTGGTTGGAGCGTGGGCCTGATCGATGTTCGAGATATATTCAAACTCATTCCTCTGATCTATTGTGCTGTTCATCAAATCTTCATTGGAGAAGGATCGGTTCAAGTCGACGTGTTATATTGCCTGGCTGCAGATGAGTCGAGATCACCACACACAGACAACACTCAAATCTGGTGAGACACAGGACCGTGCGCGACGTCCCTGTAACATCAAAGACAGACACAATCATAAGGTATGTCTTGTAGCCAACCATGAATTACTCACCTTCCGGAACCAATTGTAGGAGTGGGCTGGATGCGCGATGGCATATTATAAGCCTTGTAATCTGAAACAGACATGTACCCTGTAACATGCCGTTGCTTACTTCCTTTGTGTGGAGCAAATCGATGACGGCCTGTGATGATCGACGTTGTTTAAAAAGTGGATTATGGCCCCGGAATACTCGGCCAAACGGCGGGTAAGGTTGCGGCTAACCATGTGAGGGAAGGACTGGAGGCAGCACGGCTTGCGTGCCATGATACAGCGTTATCCTTTCCTTCCTTGCCTCTAGCCACTTCAGATTTGTGCTTAGTCGTCTTTCATTTCGCCCCCCTCTCTGTACCGTCCAATGCGCGACACGCGCAACACGTAGTGAAGTTACGAGCCACACAGCAAACACACCCGCTGCCCCTCTTTTGCGACATTGTGACTGCAGACTCGAGTATATGTACAAGCTACCGACATCGCATATACATCGCCGCCTCGCGCCACTTCTTCGCTACTACTCCGCCCATTTATGCCCATTTGATTTACGTCCCCGCCTCTTCTGAGTGTCCATGCTTCCTGTTCGCGCACTGGAGAATCGCACTTATTGATAATCACGACTCTTTGCGACAATAGGGCTTATTGAGCCTTGGAGGCTATTCGATTATTCGACTATTGATAGAACGCTGCCTTGCCGCAACCTCAATCATCGACCTAGATAGGAAGTCCACTGTCTTTCTCCACCTCTGCACCGGACAGGCTCTCCATATCTATTTCGTTCACATCAACCGAGCGCGCATAAGAGAGCGTCGTCATGTCTTCCACGACTTCGTCAGCTGCGCCATCGGCCACAACGAGCGCCGGCTCAGGTAGTGGAAACGGGAGCGGCCCTACCAGCTCACCATTGCTGTTCTTCGTCGCCCTTGGTTTTGGTGTTGTCTTTACCAACCTTTGGTAGTATAGTCATGATGCAGAGAGCACGATTCATGTCTGATTGTTTACATAGGATTATCGTCGGCGTCAAATACTGCTTCCGCTACAACCAGCGCAACCGCCAGCGAGCCATGGGAGAAGACGGAAACCCCATTGACCTGGTTGCAATGCCACGCCCCCACCGGAGAAGACGAGAGAAAAAGCTGATGACCATGGATGAGGTCAATGAACGATTTCCTCTCATCAAGTACAAGGCTTGGAGATCGTCTCGCGAAGCTGACGGCTTGCCCACCACTGGCGGCGTCACGACACCCGGTAGTCGCCCACAAAGCATCAAGGACGACGAAGCCGCCGCCAAGCATGAGGACGCCGTCCTTGGACAGAACGAAGAACATCATGGCACTCCGGAGATCACGACATTGGACATTGCCCAGCAAGGTCATGCCAACCCCAGCACCTCCAAACAGCCATTCACAGTCTCGGAAATGGCCACCGAAAAGGGTCCACTTCAAAGGATCGAAACTGCCGATTCCTCAAACATGGCCGACCAGGAGAGGAATGAGGACTCTGACGCTGACGACGACGACCCCATCCGGACTGCCGCTCCACCAGAGCTGCTCTCGACTCCAGGGGACTCTTGCGCCATTTGCCTCGACACCTTGGAAGATGACGACGATGTTCGAGGTCTTACTTGTGGACACGCTTACCACGCTGCATGCTTGGACCCTTGGCTCACATCTCGCCGTGCCTGCTGTCCACTCTGCAAAGCTGACTATTACGTGCCCAAGCCTCGACCAGTAGACGCCGAGAATGATGACAACCACCGTAGGGAGCGTGGAACGCGTATGCCTCAGACCCCGGCCTCTGCATGGATCGGGGGCTCAACTAGAGGAATCACTGGCAGACCGCGAATGGTCCTTGCGGGGCCACGCTTTTTGATGCTCGAATCACGCGCCGAGCGCAACGCTTCTACTCGGCCTTCCCGTGGGGAGGCCCAAGCGAATGCAGCCGAATCAGACCCAGCGCAGTCGGGCTGGCGCAGCAGATTGCCTCGCTTTCCCAACATGCTCGGTGGTCGCCGTTCTGGTGCAAATAGCAACAGCCACTCGGCTACACCAGGAGACATCGAAGCCGGAACTTCGCGGTAGTGCTCGTGGTGCATGGTTGGGTGCTTGACCTTTACGATTGTGATGCCAGACCTCTTGCTTTTTCAGAACATATCGTTCAACTTTTCAGCCACGGCGTCTTATCAAATGCATGATAGGTAACTCGTAGTGACTGGCGTTTTGGGATTTTCACCAATGACATATGGCAAGTGAAATTATGGTTGGTGGTGGTGGCGGGGATGGTTATATACCTCTGGGCTTGGCGTTCAAAGGCAGCACACGAACAAGCGTTTTATCATGGGAATTTCAGTGTTATGATTTCTTGCTTCTTTCCTTACTACTGGCGTCTCGGACAGGTGATTTGTGCAGTAGATTCGACAAATGTCTTGTGAACGGACCATGAAGATTTGTTGCCGTTGATTGGTGAAGATGGTCCATGAGTTAAATGCTTGTGCTGTTTCCCTCATTGTTCCACCGCAACTTATTCCGCGACCGTACCAACATAACGACTCGAAATTCCTTGCTTCAATAGCTGGTCCCACGCTCTGACTTTTGGTGTTTTCTCTTCGCACCTACAAGTAGTCCCGCCACAATCAGTATTGGATATCTCGATCTTGCGCAATCATGGCAAACCCGATCTGCTTTTTCGACATCACCCTTGGTGGCGAGCCATTAGGCCGCATTAAGATGGAATTGTTCCAAGATGTAGTCCCAAAGACTGCCGAAAACTTCAGGCAATTCTGTACCGGTGAGACCAAGAACCATTTGGGCAGACCACAAGGCTACAAGGGAACCAAATTTCACAGAGTGGTATGCGGAGCGCAAACAATCCAAGCGGCCAATCGCAGCGAGGTTGACTTTTGTCTCGACAGATTCGTGACTTCATGATTCAGAGTGGAGACTTTCTCAACGGCGATGGCACAGGTGTGTATTCATCCTATCTAGGTGTCTCTGCCTGAAGTGGTCATTTTGCTAAGCTAGTTGCAGGTTCTACATGCATCTATGGCACCAAGGCTTTTGCAGACGAGAACTTCCAAATGAGGCACGATACGGCTGGCCTACTATCAATGGCAGTAAGTGAATATGTTCTTCTTTTCGTGCTAGTACGCAGCATCCGCTCCTCGTACCATCTCGATTGGAGTTCCAAGTCTGCGTATAGGCAGCGCTAGATATACCCTGGAGATGTGCGCCCCTGACCAGCAATACAGAACTCCGGCCCGAACACCAATGGTTCTCAATTTTTCATCACTACAGCACCTACTCCACATCTGAATGGCAAACATGTCGTCTTTGGCAAGGTTGTGGATGGCATGGACGTCGTACGTAAGATTGAACATGTGAGGACAAGCAGTGAGAAGCCAGTCCAGGACGTGGTCATCTCGCAATGCGGAGAGATGTGAAAAGTCATATCTGTATAGACCTACAAATCGAAACTTAGCACAGTGGCTTTGCTGATGCTTTTGGGCAAGCGGTCGATGCCAGGCCAGGGTAGTGGGCGACCCTGTTCGTAAACCAGTATACGGATGCTGCGATGTACAAGTACGCAGGTTAGGTCTTATTGCACTTTGTACATGCAAAGTCTGTAAAGAGCACAGTGATCAGTGATCATCGTTTCGACCAAAGAAAGCTGAAGTCAGGTATCTCCTGTTATGCTACGACCAAAATCAACTGGACTCGGCTGCGGGCGTCAAAACATCTACTAAATCACGCTTCACGGTCAGACGTACGCCTGCCTGCCTCGCACGCAATCCACGACTGGAAGGAGCGATAAACGACTAGCCTCTAAAGGTAAGATTCACGCGCAGCTTCCTCAATTACCTCCTACCATCTCGCCTTCTTTGCTTGCTACAGCATGTCATGGTCGGGGCAGTGAAGCGACAGTCCCATTCTTCGAGCATTGTACGTCATCTAAACCGTACGCAATCATTGCTACATGGAGAAAGACAAACCCGAGATATGTTTTGTGTACGCATATACCTACAGCGTGACCTTGTATCTTACCATATAATGACAACAGAAGCCAATAGCATAAGCATGATCAGGTTTCACCTAGGAGTAAAACAATACTTCTAGTGTTGTCGATGTGGGATCCAGACCACGTCGAATAGGTAAGGTACCTTTCACTGGTCAAGCACGTGGACCACGTGCACGTTATAAAGTACTGCTTGTCTCTGTGGCTGTGCCAGGGCATGGTCGCCATGGCTAGATGGCTTGGAAGGGCACAGCCACAACTTGGAGAGCCCCGCAATCGGTGTGACATCAGTAGCACTTGATCCACAATAAGGTACGTAGCCGAGCTCTTCAAGTAAACAACTTCTGCACCTTTCTCATTCCTTTCTTCTACACAAACACAGATTCTTTCTCACTCAAGTGAAGCAAATAAATCTACACAACTTGCCAAACCACAAGGTACATGAGCTTCAGCCACACGATTTCCAGTAGACAACAACAAGCTAAGACGTAGCTTCACAGTCTCAGAATGTCCTACAACGAAGAGCGCTACGGTGAGGGCGGCGAGAACTACGAGGGCGAGAAATGTGGACATCACCATGGACGCCACCACGGCGGTGAAGAATTCGAAGGCCAAGGTGGTGAGCGCAGAGAGGAGTTTGGTGGCTCTCCTGGTGGTCGCGGCGGCGAGTCTGGCGGCGTTCCGGGCTTTGAATACGGAGGTCCACCAGGCCGTCACGGCAGAGAAGAAGGTGAATACGGTGGCCAGCAGGCCGGTGGCTACGGCGGAGGCGAGAGTTACGGCAGAGATCACCGCCAAGATGACGAGCCAGGCTACGACCAGAGAAGGGAAGAATTGAGGCAGCACGGACAGACCGGTTATGGGTAATGTTCACAACATGTATTGACACGCTTTCAATCTTTTACTGACTGAGAGTGAAGCTCCGTCGATGGTCCTGGCGGATATGGAAACCAGAGTGGATACAGCAACGAAGGTCGCCAACAGGGAGGCTACGGCGACGAAGGTCGTCAACAGGGAGGCTATGGCCAGAGCACTGGCACCTCATACGGCGGTGGCGGTGCATACGGTGGAAGCAGCAACAACTACTCCGGCGCCGCCGAGCACGCAGCTCAGCAACACTCCCAAGAAGACCCCTCGCTCTTCCATAACGCCGTCAACAGCCTTCACGGCAACTCTTCGCAAGGCCAAGAATTCAACGAGCAACACGCAGTCCAGAGCCACCAGCAATTCTACGGCCAGGGTGGTTCTTCAGGCGGCTCAGCCCAGGCTGCCACTTCAGGAGCCATGGGAAGGTGAGAGAGACCTACCCTCGTCTTAAATAATGCACATCAATGCTAACTCGTCATGTTTCAGCGCTGCGGCCATGCAGGCTCTGAAAATGTTCACCGGAGGATCCTCAGGATCTTCCAGCGGCTCATCCCAGAACGCCTTTATGGGAAGCGCAATGGCACAAGCAGCCAAGCTCTTCGACCAGCAGAGTGCCTCGGGTAACGTCCAGTCAGGTGCTTCCAAGCAGGATGCAGTGAGCTCAGCGGCCCAGTACGCCCTGCAGATGTTCATGAAGTCGGAAATGGGTGGAAGCAGCGGCGGCTCAAGTGGTCTGATGTCTCTGGCTAGCAAGTTCCTTTGACCGGTTGGCAGAACAAAGTCCATGAAAATGGTTGCTTAACCTGCCCGAGAGATAATGATGGATAGCTCAGATTCAGAATGAGAAGTCCAAGACCATGATTCGATTTCAACTTTGCAGGATATATGTCTGCACTCGCATTGCCTACAGTTCGTCATGAAGATGATCAAGTTTGGTATTCATATTCTATGTCCCATCATTGCCCATGTACTCGACTCGTCAAAGATTGAATAGAAGGTCAGGCTGGGTTGGTGCCGCGACCTCTCAATACAGTCCAGCCACTTGAGCCTTTTGCCTTGGTGACATTCTCTGAGTCCACGTCGGCAGGTCGCATTCCACCGACGAGAACAGCCTGCTCGTCCTCACGCTCGACATCCCACTCAGACTCGACGATGAGCTCCCACTCGGCGCCAGACATTTCGGCAAGCAAGTGAGACTTGACCTTGTCAATCAAGCGATGGGGCGAGGCGAGACGCCAAGTGCGCATCAAGGCTATGCCCATAGGTCCCTCGATATTGGAGTGAATTGCAGCATGTGACAATTCACCAAAGCTTGGAGTCGGAAGTGGCGGATCCTGAGTGACGGGCAGATCTGTCGGAGGGCTTGGACCAGGCTGACATCGGAACAGGATGCATAAATTCTTGCCCAAGTCGCAAACGTCGTCCCAAGTATTGGCAACGAAGAGACCTTGGGACCTGCAAAGCCAAGCCACGTCCCAAGCCAGCAGTGTGACACCTTCGACAAACAGATTATAGTTGTTTGGATCATCTCTTGCTGTACGTACCAAAGGTTTGTCGAGATGCAGCAGGCGAAGCTTGGGAAGGGAACGATGCTCGAGGAGGCGAGATGAAGACGGGGTTGGAGGTGCAGCGTGAGGGGTCGAGATGACGGGGAAAAGCATGTCGAAGCCTTTGTAGGAAGATTGCACAGAGAAGATGGTAGGATGAGGATAGTTGGCATGGGGAGGTGTAATCTCGGCAGGAAGGCGCAGGAAGAGATAGTGGCAGGTTGTGGTGAGAAGGCGACAGATATTTGCTAAGGCAGCCGTGACTTGATCGGGTCGTGCAGCTATCTCAATGTCAGTGACTGCTGGTCAACAGATGATGGGCTAAGAAGGGAGGGCTCACTGTGCAGATGGCGAAGGTCGGGAATTGGCACGCCAGCGATGGTATAGTCTTGGACGATCTGGCCATGGCTTGTTTTACGCCTCCGTTGTTTAAGGCCAGCAAGACGAGCAGTTTCATGGCATAATTTGACGCGGCCTTCGCATGTTTTGGCATGCACTTTGTCCAGCTTCCGGTGCAGACGTCTGGCATTTGTCTGCAGAGGCTCCAACAGCTGTGGCATGCGCCTCTCCAGCAGCTGCTTTTCCGACGTCATCTCGGAGCGACGGCGTTCATGCTCAGCCATGCGGGAGAGCTTCTCTGCTCTGGCATCTCTGATCTGTTTGTTGAGCACTTGTAATTGCTGATCGACCTGGGCGCATCGAGCCTCGATGGCCTCAGTCTCGCCCAAGACTCGACCATGGCGTTGCTTCGTGGCAGACTCGCTTATATCGACCAGATCAGAGCCCGAAGCCAGAGAAGCTGCATCGATGTGCAACGGTGAGCTTACGACAAGACCGACGGTCCTCTGCAACGATTCTTTATCGAGCAGATGCGTCAAGTGGTCAAGCCGGTTTTGATATACGAGTGCGCGGGCGCATGAAGCGCATGTGGCCTGTCCACGAGAAGAGAAAGAAGTGGAACAGATGCTACAATCCATCCTCAAGGCGGATCAGTAGGCGATGAATGTGCTTCACAATCAAAATATGGTCCAGCACAAATGGGCATCCTGAAGCGAGCGTGTGAAAGGCAAAGGCAACCGTGAAAGTGCAAGAAGCGACTGTCTGCTCACTAGCATTTCAAAGACGATTTCATAAGCTGCCTGCTGCAGTATCAGGTGGTTTTGTTGAAGAACGTCCTGTCGTCTGCTGCCCGTACTCGTGCTCTATGATATGACTCGATTGGAATAATGGTAGATACAGACGACAGAGTCCGAGGGACGTCACCAGCAACCGCGTCAAAGCTGAGACCAACCACGCGACCGCCTTCCGAATACGCGACTTGAGCATCCCATTCTCACTTCGAACCACCACAACTCCATCTATACACTCACAACTTCTTTCAACAAGCTGTTGTTGGCGTCATGGAGTCTGGTAATACTCCTGCACACAGCCCGCCACAATATCCGTCGAAAGACGCATCTGAATCAATTCGTGTCTCTATGCGGAAGCGCTCACATGACGAGATGAGTGACCAACACACCTCGCGAAACCCGCAAGACTCCGGTGTAGTATCAGAGAATCATCCTGAGGACCTGAGTCCTAAACCTAGTCAGAACCCTGAAATGCTCGAACATCAATCACTCACTCCTGATGAGCCTGCTCAGAGCCCATCAATGCTACCTGATCAACCACTAGAAGTTTTTGACTGGGATTTGTTTGAGGCGAATTACCATGAAATGATTCGGACGAAAGAGGCCGAGGAAGACCATCTCGCTGCTGACTTCCGAGCATTGTGCCAAGTAAGCCCTCGTATTCTTCCGCTTATGTGCCAAAACTGACGACTTGCTGTCAGCTCTTCGGCATGTGGGCTGAGACTTCGAAGACGCGTGAAGTGGACCGGAGTTTCAAGCGGTATGCTCGCCCTCTTCGATCCCGTCTCTGTTGACTAATCAATGCTGCGCCTTCAAGACTCAAGACGCAATCTACATATGTTCGAAACGAGGAAGACAGGCTTGAAGAACGTCGACAACACTGTAAGGTTGCATCCTCACATAAAGTTGTTTTGGAAATATCGGACAGTCCTGGTTGACGTTGTCGCAGATGTCAAGGTCGTCAATGCCTTCCAAGCAGCTCTCTCCTTGCTCAACAACTAGAAAGGATACCGAAGCTCAAAGCGACCACAGGAGTGATGGCTACGCCAATCCCCTGGCATGCATTCACGCTCTCGCCCGCCTAATATCTCAGGATGCACTTTCGCGCCTTTGCTCTTTCTCATCGCAATAAACATGCGAGCCAACGAAAAACAGTTTCATGTCGCCATGAAACGGCCCGAGAGCTGTCACGACTTATTGACTTGACCCGCCTGCCAAGAAATGGACGATATTCTTCGTCTATCATGTGTTTCATAAGATATGCATACGTAGTGCAGAAACCTAGCTCCAATCACTAGCTCTAATCACAAACTCAATTGCTAATGACATGTCTTCCCTGTGCCATCGTTGGCATGCTCCGAACCTCTATATCCATGTATGAAAGAAAATATGCTTCTTAAAGCAGGGGGTTTGAGCGGTACTCTGGGGCAGCATCATCTCCCTTCTTGACTTCCGAGTCACCCTCGATTCCTCCCTCTACACTTGAATCGTGCTCTGCGAGGAACTTCTCGGCCTCCAAAGCTGCCTGGCATCCAGTTCCGGCACTGGTAATTGCCTGGCGGTACTTCTTGTCTTGCACATCACCCGCAGCGAAGACACCCTCGATGGTGGTGTGAGTGGTACCTGGCTCAGTGATGAGGTATCCGTCCTCGTCCATCTTGAGCTGACCCTTGAACAAGGCCGTGGCAGGCTCATGACCAATGGCGTAGAACAGACCGTTGGCGGTGATCTCCTCCTCCTTTCCACTCTTCACATCCTTGATCTGGAGACCAGTCATCAGACCCCGCGGCTTGTCCTCACCAGTGATCTTGGTCGCAACAGTGTTGTACTTGATCTCGACCTTGGGGTGCGAGGCGAGACGGCGTGCGTTGGCCTTGCTGGCACGGAGCTCTCCCTTGCGTACAAGGACCGTCACCTTGGCTGCCTTCTTTGTCAGGTACATGGCCTCCTCGACGGCCGAGTCACCACCTCCAATGACAACCAGTGGCTTCTCCCTGAAAATGGGCAGAGAGCCATCGCAGACCGCGCATGCACTGACACCATTGCCCCAGTACTGCTCCTCACCAGGAAGATCCATTCGGCGGGCCTTGGCACCGGTCGCAATGATGACAGTGTCTGCCGTGTGTGTCTCTTCTTCGAGAGTGTCATCGTCGCCCATGGGGTGTAGCCAGTATTTGAAGGGTCGCTCAGAAAGGTCGACCTTGCCGACGGTCTGGGAGATAATCTCGGTGCCGCATGCCTCGGACTGTTGGCGCATTTGGTCCTGGGTGTTGCGTTAGTGCCTGCAGCCCTAGGAGACAGGAAGAAGTAGACTCACCATCAAGGTGGCTCCTTGAATGTTCATGAAGCCAGGGAAGTTCTCGACCTCATCAGTGGTGGTCAATTGACCTCCAGCAGCGATACCAAGGGCAAGGAAACCCTCGTACAAGACGGGCTTCAAGTCCGCGCGAGCGGCATAGATGGCTGCCGTGTGACCTGCAGGCCCCGAACCAATGATGACAACCTTGGAATGCATTGCGCGGGCACTGGATGGTATTGATGTGGGAGAAGGTGACGCAAAGGATAAATAGGCAGGTGGAGCAGGATTGCTAGTCTTGTAGAAAGATGCAGCGCCGGCTATAAATGGAATGGAGAAAGCGGTCCTGAGAGGACGACGGAAGGATGACGAGAACAGCTTGACGGTAGTCCAAGGGGTCAAAGACGGTGTACGAGTAGCGTTTACAAATCCAATGTTATTAGTAGAAGTTTCTGTACGGGCTTCTGTGCTTCCAGGGTATGACTTAGTAATCGACTTTCGACTTTCTTTGCAATCACAGAATACGGAGACTTCCTTCTGTCCCGAAACCGGCACAAAGGTGTTCGGGAAACAGGGACAGGAAAACGGTCCCGCTTTTAGTATTCGGATCGAAACTCTTCTCTCTACCGTGATTGAATATGACGAATCTTCGTACGATGTTCAGCCTTCATGGCATGAGGGGTGCGATACCGCCAGAAGGCCAGACCCTGTGGCTTAAAGCCTCACCAGTCCCCGTGCTTTGAGAAGCCGGGACTCTCCATCGGTGATAAGATTGTGGGATGATTGCAATACAGGACCACCAAGGTGATAAATATTGCGATATCGAAATCGGACCTGGCAATTTACAAAATTTGCCCCCAATTCCTTATCTAGCAGATTCCGAATAAACACTTACGGACCCGAGAGTGTAGAAACTGGACCGAGCTGAAACTTGACCCTCGTCGTGCCTCACTAAGCTGCCTCTTGTCCTTCCTCGATGCCTCGCTTCCTCAAATTCTCAATGCCGTAAAGTGAGTCCTCTGGTGGAGGTGGGGCGATTGCCAAACTGTTGATCCCCTGAAGACGCTCATCGAGTTCTCCATCCACCTCGAGAGTCGGCTGGGCATTAGCCAAGCGCAGCTTATACGCCCGCAATCGGGGGAGTGATGACTCTGCTGTAGCATAAGAAACTAGTATTGTCGATCCGCTGGCAGTCACGTCTAGCGGAATTGCTGGAAGCTCGATAGCCTTCGCTGTGGAGTTTCCCGAGCTGATCACAGACGCCAAAGCGGCAAGAAGTGCAGGAGTCTTTTCAGATGCAGCCAGCAATATGGTTTGGCCATCTTGCGAATCGCGAACAGCCCAGAGTCCAGATACAGCGACATGTCTCTCAGAATCTTCGCCATCCTGATTCTTGTGCTTAGCGTAAATTTCGTCAAGCGAAGCCTTGAGGTCAACCTTCGCACGTAACTCTCCTGAGATCCAATCCCAACAGCCCAGCCAATCATCGCCACCACCACTCATAAGCAGATTTGATTCTGGCAGTAGACAGAGCTTGCTGATGAACTCCTTATGACCAAGACAGTAGCGCTCGATAACGTGAGCTTGTGGTATCCCTCTGGAGATTCGGATGTGTTCATCTCTGTCAGATGTGATAATGAAGTGGCGAGGATGTCCATCAACGTGTTGAGTAGCATGTTGGACATCTGTGAGCATGGAGACGTGCCCAAGGAGTAGCTGATGCTCAAACTTCAATGGTTCCTTGGACCTGGCTTTCAGTTCCTTCTGCCTTAGCTGCGATTCGAGCGCCCTACGGTTCTTTGCAGTATGAACAGTAAGATTCGTCGCCGTGGGAGTGAATGCTTTTGCAGGAGCAGTGTCTTGTGGGATCAAGGCCTCGCTCTGGCTGTCCTCCTTGGGCAAGAGAGGCAAAGAATAGACATCACCAAACTTATCGCCACAGACAATAGTCTTGTTGTCGGGTGTAACCAAAATCGCGCAAGGGCGCTTAGGCATAGATCTAAGATTGTCAATTTTACAGACTTTGTTTGAAGACGGACAAGGAAGTCTCACCTCTGACTCAGTTCGATGAGTGTGCCACTTTTGGTAATCTCAAAGACTCGAATGCATTTATCGTCGCCTGTGACAGCGACTGCATGAGTCTGGTCGGGGGACAAAACCAGCTTTATGACAGTCGGTAATGCAGCTCCAGGCTTTTCCAACTTTCGCTTCTTGCCTGGGGGTCCTTCATCCTCTGAGGTACCTTGACCGTCCTGCTAAAGCGCTTTTCAGCCTCATGTTCGGAGCTCTCATGGCTGGGAGCCTTCAGTCAGTCCGCATATCACTGCAGAAGACCTTCGCTGAACAGGACTCACTGCCAACATCTCAGCCTCAGCCGGCCACTGAGAGATGATCAAGCCATCCTCTAAATTTACAGACACAATCTTCGGACCACATGCAGCGAGCAATAGGCCAGCATTACCAAAATGAGCAGCGTTGCAGACGCGAACAATCTGATAGGGATGTGCCATGTTCTGCTGCTTTGATAGCTAAGTAAGTATCCAATCACTTGGTATTATTGATTGAAGAGGCGGTTGACGATCTAATGGCGAAAATGCGGCCAAGCAAAAGTCCATGGCTGACATTTATGGCCGCGGAAGGTACCTTACTGACAAGCGAAAGCGAATAGCAGTGCCAAGCCGTAAGCACACACTGCAAATTGCTGCATTCCAAGGTGAAGCTATCGCAAAGTTTCCGACAACTTTTCAACCACCCACATCATAACAATTTGAACTTGCCTGAAACATCCCTATTCTCATCGAAAGATCATAGAAATGGGGGGCAAGTCAGCAACCAAGGCCGTCTACTTCGATAAGCTCAAGGCTCTCCTTGAGGAGTACAGATCCGTCTTCATCGTCTCTGTCGACAATGTCTCTTCTCAGCAGATGCACGAGATCCGTCAGTCGATGCGCGGCGAGGGTGTCGTCCTGATGGGAAAGAACACCATGGTCCGCCGTGCCATCAAGGGTTTCCTCTCCGACTTCCCCGAGTACGAGCGCCTTCTTGCCCACGTCAGAGGTGAGTTTTACTTTGGTTCAAATGAAAGAATAAGAATTGCGCACTGATATCCGAGCGCAGGCAACGTCGGTTTCGTCTTCACCAACGGTGACCTCAAGGAGACCCGTGAGAAGATTCTCTCCAACCGTGTCGCTGCGCCTGCTCGTGCCGGTGCCGTCGCCCCTCTCGATGTCTACGTCCCAGCCGGAAACACTGGTATGGAACCCGGAAAGACCTCTTTCTTCCAGGCTCTCGGTGTTCCCACCAAGATTGCCCGTGGTACCATCGAAATTACCACTGACCTCAAGCTCATTGAGGCTGGTAACAAGGTCGGTGCCTCCGAGGCTGTTCTTCTCAACTTGTTGAACATCTCTCCCTTCACCTACGGTATGGGCATCACCCAGATCTACGACCAGGGTCAGACCTTCGACAGCAGCGTCCTCGACATTGAGGAGAGCCAGCTCCTCAAGGCTTTCAGCACTGCCATCACCACCATTGCCGCCATCTCTCTGGCCACCAACTACCCCACCCTTCCTTCCGTCATGCACTCCGTTGTCAACAGCTACAAGAACCTCATCTCTGTTGCCATCGAGGTCGACTACGAGTGGGAGTCCATCTCCGAGCTGAAGGACCGTATTGCCAACCCTGACAAGTACGCTTCCGCTGCTCCTGCTGCTGCCGCTGCTTCCAGCGGTAACGCTTCTGCTCCTGCCGCCGAGGAGAAGAAGGAGGAGGAGGAGGAGGAGGAGGGTAAGTTACATTTCCAAGATCCCTACAATCTTGCGCATACTGACAACATCCTAGATGACGACATGGGCTTCGGTCTCTTCGACTAAGTGCTTCCAGCGCAACGCGGCAGTTTTATTAGGAGCTAGAACTCGAATACACGCCTTGTCGACCACCAAATGTCTCCTTGTATCTATCACGTGAATATTGACCCACAGTCTCATGAATCATCAGCCGTCTTGCTCGCCACTTCCTCAAGGTCAGTCACATTTGCCTGCTCCTCTTCACGCAATGATTATACATTTTTAACCCCGAGATTCTTCAATGAAGATCAAAAGCAACAACAACACTCTAATTTTTTCATGATTTGCACAAATCCTCCGCATGATATGTACACGATTGTTTAGATGATCTAAGCTGACTTGTTCATCAAGACAGGTACCTCTGTGATTTTTCCATGGCGTAGCAGTTCGTGACACCAGATAATGCCCTTTGTATACCCAATTCACACTCCAACTTCGAGCTTTGCCATATCAACTCTGACCCAATATACGTGAAACGACCAATTGCCGTTCAAACTTTTGCACACCCCATTGCTCGGCGCGTTGTCTACTGCAACGTCTGCATGTGCCCAGCTGTCTGGCGACCACGTACCTTGCCAATACGTGTGCATACCGCTTTGAAACAATTTGGCTGAGAGAATCTTCGCCAGCCGGCGTCCACGGTATTCTGTCTCGACATGTAAGCAGGATAAGCTTGCGTCGGGTCCTAGAAAACTCCACGCTATGGGATTGGAGCTGTCCCTGGGGAAGATGGCCAAGTTTGGAAGTTGACGGAGCGTCGAGTCCTGGCGAGGTATCTGGGTGCGCGACTTGACGAGCGAGAAATGCTCCGGCTGCAGCTGCCCCCATACCAGATCCTCTGGGAGGGTGTTATCCCGAACGATCTCTGTGCTGCGGATAGCTTGGAGTGAGCAAAGAGTACCAGTGCAGAGTAACATTTCCCCTAGAAGTGCCTTTTGCACTTACTGCATCGACTCAGAATACCAACTCACCTGAGATCAAACATGTATTTCCTGTACGGAATATCGGCTCCCACAAATTCCTGAGAAAGCACATCCATCTTCCCCATCAAGTCCACAGTGCGTTCGTGCAGAGCCCCGAAAAGAACGATATTCGGGTTGGCCATGTGACCCTCGTACTCCCCTCTCCCTACGTTAGTGGCGCTGCTTTTGCCCACGACAGTCGCAAGACCATTCTGCACAACAGCAGCAGCAGCAACGGTATTCTGAGGTGCTCCGTCGGCTGCATCGAGACCCATGTCTTGAATCTTGGCAAGAAGTGCTTCGATGAGGTCTCGGGCGTACAAGTCCCGCTGGTCACCGCCTTGATCGGTATGGCTCTCCCACGTGCCAAACATCCATACTTCGGTTTCTGGCCTACGGCTGCGATCGACATATGCAGCTATCCATGGTGTTCCGTGCGTGTTTCCCTCTCGAAGATCCTCGGTGCTCAGAGATGAGAACAGATGAGAGGTGGGCGTGTAATGTTGGAACTGCAACCTTCTATAGAAAGCTATACAAGTGGGGAGATGAGGTTGGAGTGCCTTGATGAGATGATGGCCATCTCCGAGTGGATGATCGTAGATCTTTGAAGAGGCCATGGTCTGGTGTCCTGATTGGCTTATTGTCACGAATGACTCAACGTTGGGGATGGCAGCAATTCGAAACGAAGCGACTTAATTTGCCGGCGAGGAATCCGCTGTTGGCCAAAACTACATTGGCGAGACAGTCATATCGATAGCGGATAGTATTAAAAATACAAGTGCAAATAAATGTTGAGAATCGTTATTTCTTCTCTACTACAGATCCATCGTGTCCTTGTTTCTTCCCGCGCCTGACAATGCCCCCATTCTGCATGCGTAAGCCTGTGAGTAACGCTGCGACCGGCCAGGGACACTCTGTGGAGAAACACAGTCTAAGGTGTCAAGGTATCAATGCATAACGCTTAGTGCCGTCTCTCATCTCGGAGTGGAAAGCGCATAGATGAGCCAGCCTCGTAACGCCTTATGCCCGACCACGACCATCTCGAGTAGCTCGCCTAAGACGCCTTGCCAAGCTAGTATCAATCTTTTTCATGCCCTCGTACTATGAAATCACCCCTTACTGTGATGCACACTGCACTCTCTCACCACCTGGGTGCATGTCATCGTCATCGTCCTCCCCGCCCATGGCAGCGCGCTGAGCTCGGCCGGCTTCACGAGACTCGTCGACCTTCTCCAGAGAGAAGTCTTCGGTCATGGCATCTGGTGGTGGAACGTGCTGTGGCTGGCGTGGTGGCAGAACGCTTTCAAGGGCCTTCTTCTGCTCCTCTGACATAGGCTCTCCTTCTGGACCGCCGAGCTTTTCGGGGAACTTCACGTCGAATTGGATGTAGAGGTTTCCGAAATCGTGGTGTCGGTATGATGGCATACCTTGGCCTCTGATGACTTTGATCTCACCTAACCGTCACAGTCAGTATTTGGGAGGGTGGGTGGAGAAGGGTTGGATGTTACTCACCTGGGGCGATGACCTCGCCAGGAGCAATATCAACGGTAAGCCACCTGTCGTCGAGGTGCTCGATGTAGATGGCACCACCAGCAAGGGCAGTCAGAAGGTCGATCTCGGCGTGGTAGAAGAGGTCGTCACCCTTGCGCTGGAAGCGTGGGTGAGGCTTTTGCTCAATTTCGAACTGAACATCACCAGGCTCGACACCAGGCAATTGATCACCCTCGCCTCTAAAGTCGATCTTGGTACCGCTCTGAACACCCTTGTCGACGTGGACGTGGAGGACCTTGCGCTCGACAGTGGTCTTCTTGCCGTGGCATTGCTTGCAGCGGTCCTTGTCACGAATGTTCTCGCCCTCTCCGTTGCAGTCTGGGCAGACGGTCTGGAAGCGCTGAATCATTGGGCCCATCTGGCGCATCATCGTCTTCATACCAGCACCATTGCATCCTTGGCAAGTCTTGACGGCACCCTCTTTTCCTCCGCGGCCTTCACACTTGGGACAGATGACGGATTTTTGCAGAGCGAGCTTCGAGATCTTGCCCTTGTAGATATCCTCGAGAGAGACCTTGTGAACGTGGTGGATGGCGCGGGCTTTCTTTGGACCTTGTTCTCTCATGCCACCGCCGAACATACCACCAAAGCCACCGCCACCGCCGAAGAACTGAGAGAACAAGTCCTCGGCGCCCATACCACCTCCCATGCCGCCTTGCTCGAGACCTTCCTCGCCATATTGGTCGTAGAGTTGGCGCTTTTCCGGATCTTGAAGAATCTCGTATGCGTGCGAGAGTTCCTTGAACTTGTCGGCCGCCTCCTCGCTGTGTGCGTTCTTATCTGGAGGAATGTGTAAGAAGGCAGTGTCCTCCGTGATCATGATTTATTGCCACTTACCGGGATGCCACTTGAGTGCACCCTTGCGGTATGCTGTCTTCAGCTGAGCCTCGGTAGCATCGGGTGAGCAGCCCAGGACGTCGTAGAATTTCGTATCCTTGACCATAGTAACGGTTGAGAAGGGGTCTAAAGTGGTGTTGGTTCAGAGACCCGTCGAATGGGCGTGGGCGTGATGAAGCAGAGTGTGTTCGTTAAAGAGCGAGGAAAGTATGAGGCACAAGTCAGAAGAGCTGTAGAAATTGACCTGGTCAGCCTGTGTCATGGAAAACAATAAAACAGCGCGCAGCAACACTGAGGCTGGACGTCGTTTTTGCTTTCAGCCGCGGGGTACGAAGCCGTGGTAGTTGCGCGCCTTCACTGTTCGAACGACTTACCTGATTGGGTGCAACAATCGAGTATTTCACAGAATCTTTTCTGGTTCAAACGCGAAATGTCAGGTAGTTTGCAAATACAGATGATTTATTTGCTAGATATACAGGCAAGGCAGATGCAGTGCTGGTGTTGGTCAGCCGCAACATCTTATTACACTTCACCTCCGCAACCCGATTTTTGCCCGTCTCCGTCGTGACGTTCGATAGCCTTCCAAACATTTCGATCTAAATTCAGTACCTCCCAATCCCTCGAGTTCGGGTATCGACCATGGCGGTATATATAATATAGACCGAGCATCATAGGGGGGTATACTTGTTAGTGAAACTACATCTTCGGGCTGTACTCGATTATAATGGATGCTGCTTCATTGGTGATGATGGTTGTGCCGGAGCCGGCATCGCTGTAACGTACTATCATTATGCACTAGTAAAATCTTTAACTGCCGTTATCATACCTGGTACAGAACTCGCCTAAAGTACGTGATCTACCAATCTTTTGCACTTTTACCATTTGAGTCCAACATCCACTGTAAAAAATGGTCATTCGGTATCACAACGAGAACATGAACAGCATAGAGGATCTCGAACAATCTGCAGGTTGGAAGGCTGCCCTTGATGAAGCCAAGCAGGGGGCGTCGGAAGGAGGTGTCGTAAGTCAGCAGGCGTAGCATTACCATAACCATATTCACTAATGCCAATCAAAGCCAATCGGAGCTTGTCTCGTCGATGCAAATGGCAAAATACTTGGTCGAGGTCATAACATGAGGATCCAGAAGGGTTAGCATTTCGATAGGCTACGGTCGTCACCACTCGACAACTTCGATGCTAATAAGAATAAGGCAGCGCCACAATCCATGCAGAGATCTGCGCTTTGGAAAATGCTGGAAGGCTGCCTGCCTCGGCCTACAGGGGGGCGACCATGTTCACCACACTCAGTCCCTGCGAGTATGTCCCAACTTTTGAGTCATCAAGGTCCATCTCTAACCACCAGCGCCTTCCAGCATGTGCACAGGATCTTGCATTCTCTACAAGGTGAAGCGAGTCGTACTTGGAGAGAATAACACTTTCGTTCGTGGCGAAGACTATCTCAAGCAAAGAGGTAATCCTTCACGACTGTGCTATGGAAGGCTCTCCTGACAATAGCTATCATCAGGCATCGAGGTCATCAACCTTAAGAACGCCGAAGCGGAAGGTCTCATGAAGAAATTCATTCACGATCATCCAGAGGATTGGCAAGTTCCGTCGCGATATCGCCGCTGCAAAAACCATGCTGACTGTATGTCGACAGGTACGAGGACATTGGCGAGGAGTAACTCTTACCAATCGCTGAGCATGACGTTGCGGTCATGCATATCTCGCTCTGCATTGATTGCAGATGGTTTCTGGTTTGGTTTTGGATTTCCTAGAGCATTGTTCGCAAAGCGAGGTTTGGAAAAGCATGCAGGATTCATCTACCTGCGGTGAGCCTGTGGATTTCCTGGAAATAAAATTTGAGATCCTCCGGGTTTACGAATGGCGTTATGCCTGCAAGTTGATTTAGTCCGAGCAGAAAGAAGGCTGGATGTCGAACGATACTTACCATGACCAAGATTGGCAACCCAACCCTGCTTACCACGACCGAATCCATCAACCATTTCCTGTACAACTGCAGTAATGGCTTCCCTGCCACCGTAAAGTACACCCGGGTCAGCGTTACCCTGGAGCACCTTGCCCTTCTTTTGAGCGACAGCATAGGCTTCCTTGGGTGAGTGCAACCAGTCCAGGCCGATGACATCGTATCTCGAATCACATAGATCGTCCAGAGCGTACCATGCTCCCTTCGCAAAGACGGTCATGGGAACAACGTCTTGATTGAGTTCCCTCAGCCTCGCGGGCAGATGGTCGGCAATGTAGTGCAGGTATGGAAGAGAGAACGTCTTGAACGATGTCGGGGAGAGCTCGCCAGCCCAAGAGTCGAAGACTTGAACCATCTCCAGAATGTCAGAGAAGTTCCTCGAAAATGAAGTGTACAACATACCTGAGCACCAGCGACGACCTGTAAAGCTAAGTATTCGACGCAAAGCTCGGCTATCTTCTGCAGCAAGGCTTTGCTTTCTTCGGGGTATTTGAAAATCCATGTCTTCACCTGCTTGAACATCTTGGTGCCGCCGCCCTCAACCATATAGCTCAAAAGAGTCCACGGTGCACCACAGAAGCCGAAGAGTGGCACACGTCCGGCAAGCTTATGCCTGGTCATGGTGATGGCTTTGTAGACATAATCAAGGCTTTCCTTCACATCAACGTCGCGCTCCATAATCTCTTGATATTGCTTGTCCTCAGGGCTCATCAGTGGGTCCGGGAAGTGTGGGCCCTTCTTGTCGACCATGATGACCTCCATACCCATGGCCTGAGGGATGACGAGGATGTCGGAGAAGATGATGGCAGCATCAATGAGGCCGGCATAGCGCTCAATGGGCTGCAGAGTCAATGTAGACGCAATCTCTGGGGAGCGACAGCATTCGAAGAAGTCGTTTGTGCCCTTGGCCTCATGGTATTCGGGAAGGTAACGTCCTGCTTGACGCATCACCCATATCGGAGGCCGCTCGACTTTCTCGCCTTTGCAAATGATCAGTATCTTGTAGACGAACGTCACACCAAATACGGACCTCTGGCGGTCCGAAGATACAGGTCGTTCTTCAAAGGTGGGAACTCGGTAGACATGATGGGAGACTTGATTGAGACTATGGTATACACTTTGTAGTGAGCTGACCTTCCATCTCATCTGACGGAAGTCGCTTTCGCTCATCACGCGTGATCCCATATGCGCTAACATGACTTAGTAGCTTTCTGGGGTACTTACGCCAAGCTTAATGCCTCCGGCTTTCGCTCTGCCTACTCGTTCTCGTACATGCATTTCATGTGAAGTCGAAGTCTTTCTTCCCGCCTGCTCAGTGTCGTCTCGTGTTCCCGGCCGAGCGGCAGATCATCAATTTACAAGTAATGGAATAAACACTCGTGCCAGATCAAACCAGACCAATGACCGCCCGATGCCTGCGCAATGCATGCTCAGGTAGATGGCACATGGGAACGTCCACCGGCGGACCTCTAGTAGTCAGATTACAGACTGTGCAGAGGGCATCTGTTTCTCCTGTTCAATGGGTGCCAACGAGAGGCGCTAGAACAAAAGCTACGGTCAAGTTTTCGGATTTACCTCAAGGCGCATTACCCTTAACGCTACTTTCAACTCATGAAGAAGATTCTTCTCCGGCCTATCCGCCTGTCATACAACAGCATTTCAATCATGTCAGGCAGTTCAGCAATTGCGTCGTGCTTACTCGTGTGGGAAACTTTTACGAGCTTTACGGGGAACAAGCCGAACAGTATGGCCCGCTTCTCAACCTCAAAGTAGCTCAAAGGAAGACGAGTCTGGGCCCAGTTGCCATGTCAGGTTTTCAATTCATGTACCTGGACCGCTATCTGAGAATGCTTGTGCAAGATCTGAACCGGCAAGTTGCCATCAGCGAGGAGGTACGCAATTCCGCCGCCGATCAAGTGAAGGCTGGTGGCCTGCTGTACACACGCAAAGTCTCTCGTGTTATAACTGCGGGTACGCTCATAGACGAGAATTTCATGGACCCTTACGAGAACAATTTCCTGCTCAGTGTCCACGTTGATGATTTCATGCAATACCCTGATATCACCTTGGCCACTGACCCTGCTACCACTCGTTCTGAGCGTAAAGTGAACGTGGGGTTGGCGTGGGTAGACTTGTCGAGCGGTGATTTCTTTACACAAACGACTGATCTGGAGACCCTTGGCTCAGTCATCGCGCGTATCGGCGCCAAAGAGATTGTTTTGGACGCGATGCTGGAGAGTATCGGTCAAGATCACATGAACTCGTTTCTTGGAGAGGGCAACCGGGTTGTAACGTTTCATCCTGTTGCAGCTAATGATCCCTCAATTGAGCAATGGCTTCCGATGTTGGAGAGGCCGATACCAGAGTCAGAGCGTCCACACTTCACCCCACAAGAGCTTTACGCCGGCTCTTTGCTTTTAGACTATGTCAAAGGCAAAGTCATGGGCCTGAATATCTCCTTACAATGCCCTGTTCGCCGAAGCGATAACGAGTACATGAGTATCGACAAACACACTCTGAGAGGCCTCGAGATCCGTACAACTCTACGAGAGGGTATGTTCCAAGGCAGTCTTCTGCATGCCATTAGAAGGACCGTCACAAAGAGCGGCACTAGGCTTCTCAATCAGCGGCTGGTGTCTCCTTCCATGTCCTTGCGCGTCATCAACGACCGCTTGGATCTAGTGGAACAATTGCTCGTCGCTGATTCTGTTCGAAGTGATATCACAGCACTGCTCCGTCGCTCATCTGACACTCTACGTTTGCTGCAGAAGTTCTCGATCGGGAAGGGAGATGCAGATGATTTGCTCGCCCTTGCCAGAACCATGGAGGTTACCAGGAGTGTTTTCAAAACCATCGAAAAACATATCGAGGAGTCGGATAACTTTCTCAAACCAGGAAAGCTAGAACAAAGGCACGAGAATCTGACTGCTCTTTCGAGCATTCTTACAAGGTTCGATCTCGAAGGGCCTTTTCGACTTGCTGCGCGCATAAACTCTGCGATCGATGAAGATGGACTCTCGCGACGACATCTTGTCGAGGAAGCCGAGGCTGCGAGCGTTATTAAATTCGTCCAAGAGAGCAGTGCAGAAGGTGCAGATCAAGATAATTCTAGGCGAATCAGAACGGCAGCGAAGGCATCGACCAATGATATAAGTAACTCTGAAGAAGACGGAGGAGAGATATGGATCATGCGGAAGAGTGCAAGCGCAACCCTAAAACGCGCGCATGCTGATCTTGCACTTGTTATGACAGAAAAGCAGGAACTCACCACTCGTCTTAGAAGTGAGCTCGGAAGCAGTACTCTAAATCTGAAATGGACGCCACAGCTGGGCCATTTCTGTCATGTACGAGGCAAAGATGCTCGGGCTACGCCAGACACTGCCAGAAGCATCAGCTCTACTAGAAGTACACGTACCTTCTACCTAACGGAATGGACTCTTCTTGGATCCAGGCTCGATGACGCGAAATTGCGGATCAGGACTGAAGAGCAGCGCGTCTTCAACGAGCTTCGGAAGGAAGTCATTAGCAACATGGTCAAGCTTCGTCGCAATGCTGCGGTTCTAGACGAGCTTGACGTCGCGTGCTCGTCAGCGACATTGGCCGAGGAGAGGAATTTGATAAAGCCAATACTGCATGCCGGGACGACTCACAAAATCGTTGCAGGGAGACATCCCATGGTTGATGTCGGACTTCAGGAGCATGGTAGACTCTTTACTGCAAACGACTGTGCAGTAGGAGGAAAGGAGAACATCCTACTCATCACGGGACCCAACATGGCCGGGAAGAGCACATTCCTCCGTCAGAATGCCTTGATTACCATTCTTGCCCAAACAGGGTGTTTCGTACCTGCAGCATATGCCGAAATCGGATTGGTGGACAAGTTGTTCAGCAGGATTGGCTCGGCAGACAATGTGTACAATCACCAATCAACTTTCATGATTGAGATGCTCGAAGTCGCCGAGATCCTGAATCAAGCCACAGAGCGCTCCTTTGTGATCATGGACGAAGTTGGACGAGGCACTACCCCCGAAGATGGCGTGGCAGTGGGATATGCATGTCTACACCATCTACACAACGAGAACAAGTGCCGAACGCTATTTGCAACACACTTCCACACTCTTGTGGATATGACGGTAGACTTTCATCGGCTGGCGTGCTACTGTACAGCGGTTTCGGAACAAGAAGATGGATCGTGGGTATACGTGCATAAGCTACGCCGAGGTGTCAACAGAGATTCTCATGCGCTGAAAGTGGCACGGCTTGCTGGTGAGTGCGTTGTTCAACATTCACAAATCCGATCGCTAACAAACTGCAGGGTTACCCGAGAAAGCAGTCGCAGTCGCTGCAACGGTACTGGCAGATCTGAAGGGAGCCGAGCAGGCCATGGTCGCCCGAGTACCATGAGTCAGGATAAGCACATCCGTAGCTTGGAAGGTATCATGGTGGTGACGCAAGCCTTTAGAGAACCAGGAAATTTAGGAAACTGTATTCCAAGTAAGGGCGATCGACTTCTGGTTGTGGGTGTCGAAGCAACGGGTAAATCTGTGTCATTGTCTGTTATATAATGACCCAGCCGGTGCGCATCCAGTCAAATGCCTCTCAAGCATGACCGCTAATTCGGGTATCTCAATCTTCGTTTCCTGGCGGATCCAAATATCTATTTCTCGTGCTTCTCCTCGTGCTTCTCCTCGTGCTTCTCCTCGTGCTTCTCCTCGTGCTTCTTATCCTTGTCCAAGCCAAGCATGTGCTTGACTTTATCACCAATGCCTTCACCGGGCGCATGACTGTGACCACCATACTTTTCCTTGTGGACATTACCTCCTCCGCCTCGCTGGAGAGGTATTAGGACGACGTATCTCATGAGCACAGCAAAGGACACTTACGCCTGTGTGAAAGTTTGCATATTCACCCGAATTACGAACGGAGGGTTCGGGAATCATGACTTCCGAGGCTGTAGGCCTGACCTTTGGACAGTCAACAATGTTGCCAGCTCCACCTCTCTGTAGAACAGTCAATATATACACCAGTCCACTTTTTGGACTTTTGGTGACATACACCGCTCGAGTATTCTGGGTTCGTGGACTCGCCAGCGACTCCTTCGCGGACAATGCCGCCATCGGTGTAGAGCGTCGAGTCATCTTTTCCGATGTTTCCGGCTCCTTGTATCAAGTCAGCACTTCTTGTGCTGGATTAAGGTACATTTTTCCATCGCGATTCGCAAATGTAGGTCTCACCTCCGCGGCCAGTAGAGTGTACACCTTCTGCCATTTTTCTTTTCTTTTTGAAAAGGGCTGTAGTTCGTCCAAAGTCAAAGAAGTACGGATGCTCCACAGAAGAGCGATAAAAGGATGATTCTTATGGGAGATGATCGCTACGTATTTATGACTTGCAGGTGAACATAACTTTTGGGATTGGCATGCAATGACGTAGGACAAGGAGCATTCCACAAAGGAGTGAAGCCCAAGGGTGAACAGACTCGATCCAGTTCATGATCAAGGTACTGTATAATAATGCTTACACAATCTTTTTCTTGCGGGAGAAGTTTCGGATGGTCTATTAGAGATACGTAAGACCTGTGACGGATACTGCATCGCGGTCATCCCGGAATCAGCGTCCGAAGGCTGACTACACCGACGAGGTAGGTACGCTGGGAAGGAATTACTCGTACCAACACAGAAGAATACATTACGACAATCTTGTATCCCCTACAACCTCGCCTGCGATGATGATCCCCATTCCTAAGGTAATCATAGACTGTGAACATGACCAAAAGATCATCGTGGAACGAGGGCTGCAACGATGTTCATGCTCATGGAAATGACAGCATCTAATTATCCTACCATATGATTGACAGCCTGAACCCGTGAGAGCACATGGACTGACTGAATACGGATCCTCCGCAACCATTGGTGAAACGAGTAAGGTAGATACCTATTGTGTTGGGCTTCAGAGAAGACCATGCCACGCATGCGTGGGGCAGCTCGGACCCTTGGTTTGAATTCCCCCCGAACCCGCCCCACATTGATCTTGAGTCATGAGATGCGTGACGCTGCAGTGTTCACCACAACCTTCTGCAAGCTCAGTCGAAACAGCAGTAGTTGATTCGGCACGATCAGACCACAAAATGGCTTCACGAGCAGAGAGGGACCTCGAGAGGGCCAAGAAGTATCGCGGGGTATGGTCTTCAACATCATCTCTTGCTTCTAAGGTAGCTTCTAGCTTTACAAGCAGCATGTTGACCTAAAAGATGAACGTATAGGCTACTGTGGAAGACCTCGACCCACCATCAGCTCTATCTACCTCTCCGTCGGCTCCTGTTTCACATGCGCTGATGTCAGCCTTCGAACGAGACTATACGCATTTGACTGTCATCTCCCCCAACAATCGCGCCCTGCTGGGTTATCTTTCGATACCGCGCCTGAAAGACCTTCTTACGTCGGGTTCTATTCAAGAGAGCGACCCAGTCGAACAAGCCATGACAAAATTTCAGCGAAAGGGAAAAAAGTATCGAGTCATCACCATGGACACGCCGCTAGAGGATCTAGAAGCCTTCTTCGAGGGTACCCTGGAAGATGGACCAGGCACACCACAAGACTTCGCCGTTGTCACGGACGATGAGCGCAAGTTTGTGCTTGGGGTATCGACTCGCCACGACTTGGAAGACTTTGTGAAGCGACGGCCCACCTGATGAGCTGATGAGATTGGCTTCAGACGCAAGCCATCATGTTTGAACAGAGATGGCTTTAAGATATCCAAAATGCGAGCTTAGCAACAATGTAATCCCCACACCATCAGAACACGACTTCCGTAGCCGAGTATGTCTTCGTAGTATTACGAGAGACCATACTGTGAGCCCAGCATCTATTCGGACTCTTGACCATCGTATCTCTGTTTGATAAGTGTCAGTATACTCTCCATTCTGAAGACCAAGTGAACGCACAATGATTCGAATAGGCAGTGCTAGCAGAGTAGCATTTTTATGCATAGTTGGTCGATTTGATTCTGGAATACCGAGCGTAGTTCAGGGCCTCTAGGGTCTTGGTCTTAATGATGGTAGCAGCCCAAGGTTCGCTTGTGGCTAAAGACGGGTGCTAGACCTTGATAGGTGGCGAGGATATAGGACTTGGATCATTTCCCTTTCCTGCGCTTGCAAAGGGCAGCGACGACACTGATGTCGTCGAGTTTGCCTCCTTCGATACTGAGTCCTTCGTCGACTGCTCGTTCCATGAAGGGGCTTTCGGCAAAGGGATCCTCAGCAATGATGCGGGCAGCCTTGACAAGTTCCTGTGCTACAAAGCGCATGCCAGCAGCGTAAGTGTTGGACTCATCAGAAAGGTCGGCATTGGCCATGTAGTCATTCTGCCACTTTCTCCAGCTCTCTACCACATTCTCAACCACTTCGTGCTCCCACAGATTGTCAACGACACCATCAGACATGGCAAGGACGACATCATCTTCCTCAATGATGACCTTGTCCATGACGGCGTTCTTTACGGGTGTATCGGGGCTATTGGTGCCCAGCTGTCTCGGACAGTCAAACCAATGCCATTGCTCTTCTGTCTTGTATATCACACCGTGGTCACGAGGCCTGATGACGAGCACCTGAGAATCGCCAAGCTGTGTGACGTACAGCACGGGACGGGCAGGATCCTCGGTATTGGTATGGAGGAGAGCAGCACAGGCGGTGGTGGTGCCGTGCCACTCGTTGGGCTCAGCAGTTGCTGCCTTGGTCTGCTCGTAGGCCGCCTGGAGATAACTAACGGGATCAGGCGCTGAAGATTCACCATAGCGATCCTTCTCCGCTTCGAGAGCCCAGAAATGTAAAATGAGTCGCGACCATAACCTATACGGATTTGATTCAGCAATGCACCTCATCGAGGGCGACAGTATGTCTTACGCAGCGTGACCTCGATGGCGAGTGGCCCAGGCGCCCACGCCGTCGTTCGCTCCTATAAAGTTGTCGCTCACTAGGACAGCGTCATCCCCATTGGTAATGCCGCGGATCATCTCCCCATTTACAGATGGCCTGCGGTCACGGCTACGGTCATGCGTACTCAGAGGATCGGAAAAGGAGCCCGAGGGCGGTGAGAGGAAGGGTGGGGGAAATGGTCTTGAGGGTCTCTTTGCGAAGAGGGCGTATCCAGCTTCAAAATAATAAGGCGAAGTCGATAGAATCACTGCTGTTTCATCCGATACTGGCGTGGTAGTGCCTGCTTTGGGCTCTTCGGATGCGGGCGCGGAAAAGGAGCGAAGGGTATGCCGTCGATAGGCAGTGTAGACATTGCGAGCAACGAGCTGATACCTAAGCCGGTGCCCGATGGATACTGCTCGCATGCCACGCATGCTGTAGCCCAACTACGAGCCTCTCCAGCTCAGATACATTGGTATGTCATGCGTTCGGCACTTGAGCCATGACGAAGATGGACTACACGGTCACGGCTTCGCTTCCAGTGGGGAACCTAATGATAAGCCGTAGGCATACGCCAAGCTCAGCTGCCAGCGAATCGACCTAAGGTTAATACCCGACGTCGTACTGAGTACTCATGAGTAAAGGCGACTTTGATCGTCCAAGTAAACCACGAATGGTAAGGTATATAGCCAATGGTAATAGCCTCATTTGAGCGGTGATGATACGTGCAACATGCGTCTACATATATGCAAGCACTCTCGAGAGTAATCAAACTCAACTCCTGAGCATTTCCTCGTCTGACACGCCCTTTACTTCTGGAAAGTGTCCCAATAGTGCGACTTTTAGTTGCGCCTCCCATCAATCTACAAAGCCAGCCCATATGCAGAATATGGATATTTTGCCTCTCTATGCCTTTCGTTCCTCTGTCTTTCCACTCTCCTTTGCCGCTGGCTCAGATGCAGCATGCTGGGCATGCGAAGGCTTAGAGTCTGCCTGGACGTCTGCCTCGTGTTCGCGTGATAGAGCATCAACCTGGCGTGCATCATCGTCCTTTTCGTCAATGTTCTCGATATCGCGGACGCTAGTCTCCTTGCCACCCTCTCTCTGCTTCTCGCTCTGCTCGTTCTCCTCGTCGATGAGTTCTTGCTGCTCGCGAAGCACTTCTAGACGTTGCTTGTTGGTAGCAGCGCCCTCAGCAGTGTGAACTTCAAGCTCGATTTCGTGGAAGAGCTCCTCGGGAATGCTAGACAAGACAGCCTGAAGGGCATCGATCTGGGAGTCAAACTCGACGTCCTTGCCTTGGGCATACATGAAGGCGTTAGACAGGACAAGCAGAGTGCTGGGCACGCCGTACTTGAGACGGAGCTCCAGCCACATGTTCATGTCATCCCGGAGTCTAGCCGGGGACATGCCGTGAGTGCGTAGACCTCGAGCGGCGCAGGCAGTCTGGAGCTCAGGAACCGACAGAGTCTCGACACCTTCGTAAGAAATGGCCCTGTCGTCACGCTTGATTTGGCGCATGCGATGCCTGATCTGGTATCGGAGCATAGTGTCGGTACCAAAGGTTCCGAGAGACATATATCTGCAGATGCCGACGAGCTGAGGCCTCGAAAGATTGTCAAGAGTCAAGTCATCCTTGAATATCTTGCAGACGCGGATGACATCGGCCTTTGTGGGTGATTCACCAGTAGTGCGGATCTTGCGGAAGAACTCTGTGAATTCTTCTTTCTGGGCGTTGGCAGCACTGACGGGAAGTCCGGTTTCACGCATAGTCTGGCGCAAGAAGTTGCTGACATCCTTACGAGTACTTCGGAGAGAGGAGGCCTTGGCATCTCTGGACTTTTGACCCTCGTAGGTACTGGGAAGCATGTTGGGGAAAAGCTTGAGAGCGACGGGGAGGAGAAGCTCGGCAAAGGGAACGATGACGAAGGCAGAGAAAGGAATAAGGCGTCCAAGGTCCTGGACGGTACGGCGCAGCTGACGGTGCTCTCTCCTCGTCAGCTCGTAGCCGGCAGCCATCCTTAAGGCGAGCTTTGAGCTGATCTTGACCTCGGTGGCGAGGAGTTTTGTGCCATCCCAGTAATGGTGAACCTCCTTCATAATCTTCTGGCCCAGGGTCAGCTTCTTCTCCTCCTCTTTCTTCTTGGCAACCTTGATCTCGTCGCTCTTGTCTTCGGCTGCCTTTTCCGCAGCCAGTTCATTCAGAGCCTGCTGCTCTTGAGCTTTCGTAGGAGCATGTTCAGAGGGTTTATCGGCGCGGATATTGATGCTGGGCTGGGCACCAGATGATTGTGATGATTGAGCTGGCTTTGATTGCTGTTGAGAGTCTTCGGAAAGTGGTTTCCGTGCTTGTTCGGCATTGAAGCCAGGGGGCGGGTAGTTGGCATGGTCGGTGGATGTTGTGGAAGTCTGACCAGAGACAGCACGATTCTGGACACGCAGTGCAAAGGCGGGCAATTGTCGTTGAATGCCTGCAGATCTGACAAAGGCTGCCCTGGTGACGTTTCCGAGAAGCAGAGGGGCCATGTGTGATGCAGTTCGATTGAAAGACATGGTGGTAGGCCTACTGGCTCTCGCGGGTACAGGTTAAGGAGCGCAATGAGAGATGATAACAAGGTGATTATTGGAAGCGGCAAGGAATGACTCCAGTGTACCAGGTATATGGTAAGGGGATGATATTGGTACGTCCAGGTAGTAACAGTGTTGATGGCGAAGATAATAATGACGATCGAAGGCCTGCCACTTTTCCATCTGAAGAACTCCAGAACTTCCCGGCGGACCCCTCGGACGCATGGCCAAGCATCTGAAAGCACCCGACCTGAACCCTTCCTTCCTTGTGGTTCCTTGTACGAGTCAACAACTCGGCATGTGCGTCGGCCAACCGGCGCCGGCGCGAGATGGGATGCCCCATGCCGACTGCCCGACAATGATCATAACCTTAATTATTCCCCGCACATTTTGTCCGCGCCCAACACCGAGGCTGACGCTTTAATTGATATTCGTTTCCACGTATACCTTACATAAAACCTGCTCGCTTTGCGCCAACAAGAGAGCTTTGGATTCCCAGCTTGTTGCCAATCACGTCCAGACTCAAAAATTCAAGACGACCCGCAAGCGACTTCCAATATGCGTTGAGCGACAGCTCACCACTCTTCCGGCTTCTCGTCGCCGGCTTCTTGTCGCCAGCTACAGTATCTTACCGCCAGTCACCACCGCAGGCCCACGGGGTTGGTCTGATCTTACCTGATCTGATCTACCGCCTTTCTCTCTCTTTCTGAAGGCAAAAGTCCACTCGGTGCCATTCCATCAATCACGCCACATCCTAGCTCGCCATGCAGCTCCGAAAAGCTGCCCGAATCATCCTGGTCGGTGCACCTGGTGTTGGCAAGGGCACACAGACCGAGCGCATGCTGCAGCGCTTTCCTCAGCTGGCCTCGATCAGTTCAGGCGATCTATTGAGAGACAATGTCCGCAGGCGCAGTGTGTTAGGTGAGTTAGCCTGATGACCGCGTGCGCTTTCCAACTTCAGGCACTGAGCGAGCCCTGCCAGGTATCCAAGCCGAGGCCATCATGAAGTCTGGCGCCCTTGTTCCCGACGCCACTATACTGAGGTTAATCATGTCCGAATTGACCACCCGCGGGTGGATCAAGGCTGCCGGACCCCACCAACCTCTTCTCACTCTTAATTCAATGGCCGCTTCTTTTAATCCCCTTGATGCCTTTACCGCCAACGCCCATGAACACGCACAGGAAGACAACTACATCACTCGAGGACTCAGCGATGACGGTGACAAGACCTACGAGTATAGCGATGATCCGGAAGCCTCATTCATCCTAGATGGGTTCCCTCGCACTGTTATTCAAGCCGTTCAGCTAGACAAGCTCATCCCCATCAACTTGGTCGTCCAGATCAAAACCCCAGTCGACGTCATCTTGGACCGCATCTGCAATCGATGGATACATACTCGCTCTGGACGAGTGTACAACACCACTTTCAACGCCCCCAAGGTCCCTGGCAAGGACGACGTCACAGGGGAGCCGCTTGTCCAGAGGGAAGACGATAAACCAGAGACATGGAGAGCCCGACTGCAAAAGTTCGAAGAGACCAGCCAGCCTCTTCTCGATCATTATGACCGTATGGGAGTCCTCTGGAAGGTCCAAGGCAATTCTTCCGACGAAATAACCCCAAAGCTGTTCGACGAGTTTGCCAGACGCTTCGCGGCATGATCAATGTTCACGATATAGTGTTTACGACATTAATCTCATTTCTACTCATCCTGTCAAAGCTGTCGCTGTGGATTCCGTTCCCGCCTCCTGCGCTTGACACTATGTTCTCTGGATGCTTCTTTTCCGACAGCAACCAGTCGACACATCGTAGCCAAACTTGAAGAAAGTTGTATACTAGATATATGAGTAGAAGGCCCTGTAGACCACTTTTTATCTGTCTGGCGTACGGGCAACTACAGATTAGTCGAGGCTATTGCACTCCAAGGTAGACCTGACAATTCCTACAGGGATCCGGGTTGGTCTATCAAACGTACGTGTATACCTTATGGCTCATCGTACCTTGCACGCCTCTTAGTGCCTATCGGACGTTGGCGGTTCGCCTCGTCCGGCTCGGGGCCTACCTGTGATATGGTGAATCCAGCCGCATATAAATATATATACCACATTGGAGCAGCACTTGTTAAGACGATAGTATCCTGCTCTAGCCGTGTCAATTTTGCAAGAAGCATAAACTCTGCAAAGTTTGTAGCGTACCGAGTAAATCAGTCAAAGCTGGCTCGAATGAACCACCGCGAGCCGTAGGAAGCCGTAGATCCCCTATCTTATCGATAATCGGCCCTCTGTTCCTGCATACGCGGGGCCAAGGTTTTCCGCGCTCTGAATCATCCACAGGGCGCATACTAGACTGCTGCTTTGCACAAAAACTCGGACTTCCCCTTCTTGCTGGCTCATTCCTTGCCAGTCAATCCTTCCTTTTCCTAAAACACGATGCCTCCATCAGCAATTGATACCGAGGTCTATGCCGAGTCTGACACAGTAAGTCGAACGACGAGCCCACTTTGGTACTTTTTTCCCCCGTCCCTGACTGCTTCAACAGTCCGGTGTCACCCTTCCGAACCCTTTGACTCTCCACAATGTCACCAAGAGACGTGCTGCAGCCGGAAAGCTCATTGCAGGAGTCGCCGCAGTCGCCAATGTCGACTCGTTCAAGGGCGAGACACAACATCTCCACAAGCCTCTCGCTAAGAGATGGGACCGTGAGTGGGCTTTGTCACGATGCGCTGATACAATGCTCATTGCTTCATAGACCGCTTGAACCCTGAAGCGCACGCCCGGAAGGGCAACCGTCTCAAGGGTGCTGCCAAGTACCTCAAGAACCCCGGCCTCATCTCCTTGGGTGGTGGTTTGCCATCGTCCGAGTACTTCCCCTTCGATGAGCTCAGCTTCAAGGCCCCCGAGATTGGCCACTACTCGGAGAAGGAGATCCATGAGGGAGGCAAGCTTCTCACGGCCGGAAAACACGATCTGGCCGAGGACAAGTCCATTTTCGACATCAGCACCGCTTTCAACTACGGACAGGGATCGGGCAGCGCCCAGTTGCTCCGCTTTCTCATTGAGCACACCGAGATCGTCCACAATCCTCCATACCGCGACTGGTACTGCAACATGACCATCGGATCCACATCTTCGCTTGACATGGCCCTGAGGATGTTCTGCCAACGCGGCGACTTTGTACTTGCCGAGGAGTACACTTTCTCGGCTGCTGTCGAGACGGCAGCCCCTATGGGTGTGAGGATGGTGGGAGTGGCCATGGACAAGGAGGGTCTGCTCGCCGACTCTCTTGACGACATCTTGACCAACTGGAACGAGGCAGCCAGGGGTGGAAAGAAGCCTTTCGTCCTCTACATCGTGCCTACCGGCCAGAACCCCACCGGCGCAACCCAGAGCGAAAAGAGAAGGAGAGAAGTTTACAAGGTGGCACAGAAGCACGACATCTTCATCCTCGAAGACGAGCCATACTATTTTCTTCAGATGGAACCCTATGCCGGCCCCGATGCCCCCGACGCTGAACCACCAAAGTCGCACGAGGAGTTTGTCAAGGCCCTTGTGCCATCTTACCTTTCCCTCGATGCCGATGGTCGTGTCATGCGCATGGACTCGTTCTCCAAGGTCGTGGCACCAGGATCCCGTATTGGCTGGATCACTGCACCTCAGCAGATTGTCGATAGGTACGCCAAGCACGCAGATGTCAGTACCCAGGGACCGAGCGGTATGAGTCAACTCATCCTGTTCAAGCTCCTTGACGAGCACTGGGGCCACGAGGGCTACCTCGATTGGTTGATTCACATCAGAATGGAGTACACCAAGCGCAGGAACGTCATGCTTGAAGCATGTGAGAAGCACCTTCCCAAGGACGTCACGAGCTGGAAGCCCCCAATGGCAGGCATGTTCCACTGGATCCAGGTCGATTACAAGAAGCACCCCAGCTACCCGGAAAAGTCCATCGAGGAGATTGAAGATGCCATCTTCCAGACCAGCATCGCCCACGGAGCTCTTGCAATGAAGGGTACGTGGTTCTATGCCGCCGACGATGACGAGCACGACACCATGTTCTTCCGAACCACGTATGCCGCTGCACCATTCGACAAGATCAACGAGGCCATCAGGCGCTTGGGCAAAGCCCTTAGGCAGGAGTTCAACCTCAGCGCTTAGATCTGACAAGGGTAATGTGCTTGGACAGGTGACCGACTTCCGAGAGCCCACGGTCGTGTGAATATCTGGCGCAATCGGAATATAGGATGGCTCTTCATGAGACTTGATTTGAAGCGTTGAAATTTTTTGGGATATAGATTGGGAGTATCATAGAAGTAGAGGAAAGGGAAGGTCTCATTGGCCTGGCTAGAAAAAGCGGACTTTTTTTGGGTTATAAAGAAACCCATCCTATAGGAATGGCAATGCCAGATGACGACGCTCTAGTTGATGAAGTTGACACAGAAGAAATGAAGGATCAGACTACCAAAGACGTAATCCGCGAAAGCCCTGTGTGACGAGTATTAGCATCAAGGAGTCGAGGCCAGGATGGGCATGTGACAAGCCAGCTCACCTTTCATGTGATATGCTTCCAAACTCAGTCTTGTTCTCAGGGTTTGTCTGAATCCTCAAGCTGGCAGTGAGGACGAATTGACCGACCGTAGCAGAGAAACCGGATAGGAAAGCGTTGAATGGCTGTGAGGATAGAAATCAGCTCCTGACTCTTTCTGCAAGATACCGAACGCGAGCGTATTCGTGGGCACAAGGAACAGCATACGTAATTGCCAGCAATGACACAGTAGACGAATTGCAAAACACCGACGACGATAAGGAAGGCCATGAAGACATCGATCAGCTTGACGCGCTGCGGCGTTTGCTGGACATAGCGGTCCCAGACTCCCAGGAGCACGTCTTGAGCATCTTGAGAGTTGCGTGGTGTGGATTTGGCCGACGCCTTGCTAGACTTGATTGATTGTGAGGAAGCGCTGGTTTGGCCGTGGGCTGGAGTGGCTACTGAGGGTGGGATGCTCGAGGGAGGAGGTGCGGCGGCATTTCTCTTTGGGGCCATGGTGTGAAGGTTGGCTGTTTGATGGCACGATTTGGGGGTTGTTATAGAACAATCGGGAGGTGCAATACGGAGAAGCGGAAGATGTTTTGTTTTGCTAGCTCGCCGTCCAGGATTGAAAATGTCGAACTCTGCAGCGGATGGTCGATGTTGAGGATGCGTGTCTGTTTCTTTTGTGAAGCGCAGTGTAGTACGAGTAGCAGCCAACAAGCTAAGGTAGCAACGTGGCTCGGTGGCCCGGGGGGTGGTATGTGCACAGACCCTTTCGTAGGTTCGTAACGCACCTGGAGCTTTCCCCGCTGTCTCGTATGCACTAACAACAACTGTAAACCCATTCCAAGACGTACCATTGTCAACCAAGTATTCGATCTCCCCAAACTAATCCATAATGGTAAGTAACATGGTCTGAACATTGACGATCTATGTACTAATCTACCACCGCCTAGTCACTCTCGTAAGTACCAGCATGTAGGCGCAACACTCCCACGCTCATCCATCCTAACACAACATCAAAGAACCATCGCTTTTGTCCTTGCTTCTCTGACCGCCGGCGGTGGTACTATGGGATACGTACGAACTGGCTCCGTCCCGAGTATTGCAGCAGGTGTATCCGTTGGTGCTCTCTATGCGCTAGGTGGCTACCGCATCCAGAACCGCCAGCCATACGGAGTTGAACTGGCCCTGCTGGCCAGTGTCGTCCTTGCTGGAAGCAGTATCCCTAGAGCCATCAAGTCCGGCAAGCCATTGCCCATTGGTTTGAGCTTGCTGGCTGCATACGGCCTCTTCAACTTTGGTGTTGCATGGCAGAACAGAGTCCGTTGAGACGGATCACATCTTCGGGTCAATGCAATGAAGTCCTGGGGAGTGTGAAGAAGGCATAACCACAGCACCTCTCAAACGACGGAGCAGAACTCATGCTCCTTTCGAAAAACCCCAGCCCTCTTTTGCAGCCACGTCTTGTGGAAATGTATGCACTCCTCAATACTATTAACAATCCCTCCCTCTCGTCTTCAGTCAGCTAGCTCGCACGTCAGCGACATAACTCTCAACGGAATCCGTTCTTCCAAACATTGAGTGCTTACGCTGCAATTGCACCTTACATAATTGAGCGAATACACGTCATGTCATGTCATCCTCATTGCAAACATCCTCGCCCTGTTTCTTACCTCGTGCTGATAGCGCGTTGTTTTGAGGAACCTCTTCCTCTTCCGCTTCATGCAACGCTTCTCCAATCTCCGAGCTCTCCATAATGATCCTCCGAGCTTCTTCTTTATCGCAGTCTGCGTCTTCCATTACCAGCTCCAGCGCCAATTCTGGAACCAATACTGACTGCACATACCCTGGTATTCCTCCTGATGCACCCACTGCAGTGACCACTTTGTTTGATATCCCACTGCGTCGTAGTTCCGACTTGAACGTGTTCATGATATAGTCTCTCCTGGTGAATTTAGCAGTGATTGTGTCGTTCTTCTGGGATACTAAGACGTACATGATCACCTCTCCTCTACTCCCGTAGTACCCCACATGAGTTCCTGTTTGCGCCTCGTTGTCCAACGTCTGATGCGTCGTCTTGAGTTGGCCACTGCGAAGACGCTCTTCGAGCTCCTCTTCGTAGCCGCTCTGGACCTTGCCACTAATCACGTCGAGAATCCGTTGATTGTGCCTTTCAAATCGTCGGTGAAGCCTGCCCCAATCGATCTCAGGGTAGTCTCGGTCCTGCCATATTCTCCTTGCCGAGCGCTCCTTGTGCGTCTTGCAAAAGAGCTCTTGTAATCTGAAGTTCATACGCTTTCCTCGACATTGTCTTGCTTGGAACTCGCTTCTGAAGCCTGTCTCAACTTCCTCGCCACATATTGGACATGGTTCATTCTCCACATTGATACTGGGGTTTTGTAGATCCAATTGAATGATATCGTCGGGTTCTGGCGTGTACGTGCATAACGAAGGTGAGGCACTCGATTGAGGGCTGATTGGCGTATCTGTGGTTGCCGGTGCTGAGCCAGCGCTGAACTCTTGAGGTCGACGAAATAATGGGACCGCCCGAACAGGTGCATCCGCTTCACTCCCTACGGCTTCTGACTTTACGCTTTGTAGACTTTGGTGCACTGATGGTCGCAGGAAGAGTTTCGCCTCGTCGCCATTTCGTTTTTCTCGAGTATCTGTTCGCGGTTTTTTGATCCCCTTCCCATAGGTAGCCTTTCCTCTCGAGCGCTTTTGGGAGCTTTGGGATGGCTGGGAGCTTCCGAATATGTTCTCCTCTGCCTCGTCATGGAGAGGGTCACTCGTTCCACATTCTGGCTGTACTGCCTTCGATTGGACTTTTTTCGTAGACTCAGTGTGAATATTGACGCGGGCTACTCTTCCAGATTTACGAGGTGCTCGAATTTTCGTCTTGGGACTGGGCAATCTCCAGCTCTTGGTGTTTTCCTTGTCATTCCTATCCGAGTCGGAGTCCGAATCTGGGTCTCTGTTTATATCCTCATCGTCCTCGTCAATCTGGGGTTTATTTGTGTCCACACTGCGACGGCCAGTTGTACATTGTTGCAAAGCCGGATCTTCATGATCTGCTTCAGTAGCCCAATTCCTGTTCTGCACTACTGACAAGAGCCTCGGCGTCGAAGCATTTCTTCTTAATCCAGACATGGCGAAAGGAAGGATATGCAACCTAGCTGAGGCCTAAGTATGCAGTTGGGGTACTGTTTGATCTGCTACTAACAGCCTGCAATATCAACTCATTTACGTACCAATATCGGACGGCGTGTCCTTGATCCTCACACTCTGCTAATATAGTGTGACACGAAGTGAGGTCTTCAAATCGCGTTCTGTCGGAGGACGCGCCTTAGAGAGGAAACGCGACCCCGCAATCTAAAAGACCGATATGGAAGCTGCGTCGTGCAAAGTGCACAGGCACGCCAGGTCCATGTGCTCACGGCGAATCCTTACTAATAATATATTAAATCCCATCAGATTCATCGGATGAACGAATAGCCTTCAATTTTGTGAACACGTTCGTCGTCCCTGCCTAAATCTTAAAAACAAAACACAAGGCTTCCATCGAGCCGGATATCATAAACCAAAGTCCCACATATATCCTGTTCAGTAAGACGCTCAGAAATCCCGCTACAAAGTCATCGTCATTCCTGAGTGAAACTGTTCCTACGCGAGTTGAATGCTTCGTCATCATTCCGACTCGTCTTCGTAATATTCTTCTTCTTCTTCTTCTTCTTCTTCTTCTTCTTCTTCTTCTTCTTCTTCTTCTTCTTCTTCTTCCATGTCTTCATCGTAGTCATGAGATATAGCGTATGCTGTTGGAATAGGCATAGGCACTGGGCTCGTCCTGACTGAATGTGATTTCTCTGGCAGATTCTCAAGCAGGCTCTCAGTCGCATCGAGCATTCTGACGGCACCCTCGAGCCATTCGGCCCGCCGACAACTGACCCCTAGGGCCCATCTGTATTCCTTCAATCTGTTGCGGTAGAAATCTGCCTCTTCCTGCCCTGGTGCTGTTGCACGCAAGAGGTTTCCGAAAGTGCTGATGAGCGCAAAATTTGTGGTCGAAGCGAAATACCAGAATGAATCAAGGTGCTCCGGCTTCAGCCTGTTGACAAAATCCATGGCTGAGATAAGTCGTGTCTTTGCAGCCGATCGGCATATGTACATTAGGTAGGGATTAGCAGTCTCGGGGTCGAGGGACTGAACAATGCGACGATGAATTGATATTTCTGTTGCAAAATACGCGAGGTGCAGGTAGCCTATGCCGATGTCAGTTGGTGCTTGCAATATTCGAGATCTGCTTTGATATTGACCATTGGAAGATAACTTCCCCGCGGAATATGTGTCCATCCTCGCAATAGCAGGCAGCCTCGCATACCACTCCTTTAGTTTGAGTTGCACAGGCTTAGCCTTTGCCAGGATGAGCTGTGTAGCCTGGCGGCCTCCACGGTCGAATTCAGCAACGGCCTTCTGTGTATAGAACACGTCAATCACCTCCGCCATGATACTAGTCAGCTCAATCATTTGAGAGAAAATTAACCGGCTTTTCTCCTCTTCCTCGTCTTCGTCTTCAATCATGAGCTCTTGGTCTGCTGTCTCGAATTCTCCGTTGAAGTCATCAGAGGTCAGTGTCGCAACGGCCCAGTCAGCAGCTTGGATGTGAGAGGGGCGGCCATGAACGAGAGCAGTCCACTTGTCTTGCATGTAGAGCGCCCAGGCTAGACGCTTACGAAGGCGACGCTCCCAGAGTGGAATAGCCCATGTAGAGCAATCAAGATGCAGACCCAGGTCTTGCGCCAGAGCCACAAGTTGCACTGTCAACCCCCAATCAGTCGCCTGCCGTCGTTGTAGTAAGAGCAAACCAGCCTGGAGGACTGATAGCTTCGGCCGCTGCATAGCCAAATTTAGTGCACGAGTAGCGTATTCCTCCAGATGATAGGTTGAAGGCTGTGGATGCTGCGACAAGATCGGATCTTGCGACCACCACCTGAGCGCCAGAAGATACATGCCAGCAAGCAATGCCGCATTGAAATGGCGGTCGCCATTCCTATGTCGATTCATGAACGTATGCTTCTGCATAATTGGAAAACTGGGATGCACATTCCGGAAATAGATGTCGATCAACGCAGGTCCATAAGGAGCGACCGTCTGTTCTACTGCCATCAGAAGTTGCCTCTCATCCTCGTGGGTCGAGAAGGAGGCATCGGGGTGCATGGTAAAGTAGTCGTCGGTCGTGACCTTGCGGATCATCCCAAAACCTAGTGTTGTTTCGTTGCGGTCGCCAAACGCGGAAAGACCCAGAAGGGAGGCGTCAAGTGCTGTCGTTCGACCGATGTGCCGGCAGTGATAATCTCTCTGAAGGCTCAATGTCTCGCCTAATGGGACCCTCTGATCAAGCGACAAAGCATGATCTACATGCAGGACATCGTTCGAAGGAGCAGAAGTTGGTGCCTTTTGGGTAGTCCTAGGGCTCACCGGAGCCTGGTCGGAAACAATTCTTGGACTGACTGTGTTAGTTTCGACTTATGTCTAGACGTGGACATCATTACCTTTTGTTAGACAAAGGCTCTGCAGTGAAGGATACCTCGTCCAATTTCCGTTTGCGTGGTTGAGCAGCTTCCACAAATGTGCAATCTTGCTTGTGGAACTCACACAAAACACAGCGTAGTGAGTCTTGCAATACACATTTACTCTTACGTCTCCGGCAGCCGTCGCCTATGATATCCAGTTAGCCCAGAGCACAGGATGAATTCTGGTCAAGAAGGAAAAGCATATTGAATGTAGGGTAGGGAGTAACTTACAAGGTCTTTCTCTCTTGCTCCTAGATGTAGTGACTGTGGATAGGATTAGGCAACTAAACGATTATATTTTCGACTACAGATGAGCTCACTGCTTCGGGAGTGTGCAGCGTTGATGGTCATTGGACTGGAGCGAGGAGCCAGTGGTTGTATGGTCATGGCAGTAGCCATGCTGGGGACGTAGCGTATATGGCTCGGACGGTGATTGACGTTGAGGGTCTGATAGGCAATGTGGCCGACGGCGCTTTGTACGAATGGGTAAAACAGTAATGGCTATTATATCGGCCAGAGGTACGAGCATGCGGAGGAAGTGGAGAGTGCCTATCAACAGACTAGACAAAAGGAACTTAATTTGACGGGCAAGCGAGAAGGTACAGTGATATCAATGCATGCAGCATCAGAAGGGGCTGCAAAACATGGCAATAGTGTCAGACACGCTATCGCCGCGGGGGTCATCATTTGATATCAGTTATGGGCGCCAGAAGGGTTGAGATACTGCACCAGTATCTAAGCGTGGAGAGAGGGTCCTCCATAATTTTTGTTTGTCACGGTGACAAACCGAAACCCTTATGCCGTGTGGACAGCGAAGCTAAAATGCTTTAGTCGCGTGGGCACGACTCAGCCAGAAATAGAGTTGCGATAAGGAAACACAATTGCCCAATCAGAGATGGCTTTTTCCAAATAGATGTTCATTAGTCCGTGCGAGCTTTACGCACCTCGTCCGAAATCCGTCTGCACCCGAAAGGGAGATAGGAACATGTCTTGTACAAAACACGGTGTGCAATTGTTCGCACGATGGACGTGCTGAAGCCGACCATGGACTTCAAGTCATAAATCTGGACCTCGCTCATGTCTTCCCGGTATGGCATCACTCATCTTCCTCTGTCCCAGCATGTCAGAGACACGCACCTGGCACGGCACGTTCCACTTATGTCAGAAACACGTGCATGGGTACGGCTCATTTACGTATGAGCATACCCAGGTATAATTTCCCCAGTGACTGACGATGACGATCGTCCTTGTACAAGCTGCAGCTTGATGAAACCTTGCCTAGTGGTCGAATGACATGGTCTCTATATGTACGAAGTAGACTCACAGAAGTGAGAACAGGGTCGTCATGACACGCCAAGCGCGGACCAATTTGAGCATGTGAATACATGACACAAACTACGAGGTTCGACTCGGCAAGTGAAGATCTAAGAGCCTCTTCAAACACAGGGCCATTGGACGAGCGCTGAAAGATGCAAGGTGTGTGTAACTCGGGACGACATGGGTATCATGTAACATAAAACCTTCATTAAAAGATATGCTCAGAGCTCATCTCTCTTTCTAGCTTGGTGTTTGGCACTCTCCACGTCCTCTTCCCATTGCTTCTTCTTCGGATTGCGAGGCTTGTCTCCTCTCTCTTCAAGGATGATACCGTCGCCGCGTCTCACGACGGCAGGGTCATCCTTGGGAGCTTGATCGCGCTCCTGTGCATGTTGACGGCTGGTCTCAGCCATCTGGCCAATCTGTTGGGAGAGGCTGCCTTCCGGACTTGGATCTTGATATCTGCCGTCTGGTCCCTTTTTTGCGCCGGCGCCGCCCACGCCAACAGGAACTGGGGGATGCGGTTGATACTGGCCATTGGACATGATGAATTTAGGACCCTTTCCGGATGCACTGGGCTGTATGCGCAGAGGTGGTCTGGTAGTGGTTGTCTTGAGGCTGGCGGAGGTTGGGTGTGCTTTGTTGGAGATTCCAAAGGCGGTAAAGATAAAGTAGAAGGGCTTGAAGAGCAAGAATTTGAGCGGTAACCAGATAAACCACCAGGCAGGACCGTAGATGAGTCTGCGGAAGATGAGCCAGCAGACGGTAGCAAGCAGGATGTAGAAAGCGGTCTCGAGATACCAGGTGTCGCTCTTCTGGCTCCGCACAAGAGTGCCGAGTAAGGTTTTGCTCTTGGTAAGAAGGGAGTCCAGATCAGTGTAGCGTTCAGCCAGATCCGAAAGGGCTGCAGTCGACTGATCCAAGGTCTCTTGGGCAAAGCGGGAGCGAGATAATTCCGAGGTCAGGAGGTCGTGTGTACGGCGGAGGGCAGATGTGACGTCGCTGGAAGCGTTAACGAGCACCTCTTCTTGGGTGAGCTGCTTGGTCTGTTGTATTCGACGGCCAGCAAAGAGGTCTGGGGTGTCGGGGCTGGAAGGAGAATCTGAGGATTGTTGTATGCCAGCGAAGAGGGCTTCGCGCTCTTTCTGCTTAGCTGTTTCCGAGGCTCGTTTTGCGTTGATTTGTGCTTTGCGAAACTGACTGCGGGCGCTGGGTAGGAAGTCAGAAAGTCAGATATGGTTGTGCGAGTTTGAATGCGACGAGCTCACTGCTTGAGGTCCTCCTCCAGACGGGCAACTTGGGCAGCTATGCGCGCTCTATCACGCTCTTTGATGCTATCTCGTCTTCTTTGTGCGGTCGATGTGAAGCCGATCAGCTCGTCCACTTCCTGCTTAGCCGTCTCTAGACTGTCCTCGTCTTGTTTCAAGCTGTCTCGAATATCTTGGGCCAGTTCAGGTCTTACGTCTCCATGCTCGTCTGGTGGGGTAGATGCAGGTTGGAAGCTGAGCTTGGTCAAACGATGGATGAGCTGGAATGTTAGTTTGACGGAGTCTGATAGGGCTGCAAGATTTGCAGATACTGAGTGGATGCTCATGGGAATGAAGAAGCGGAAGCCCTTGTTGTCATTTAGTTGTTCGCTTCTTGTTATTACAAAAGGTGTCAGTCACTAGAGTACCGTACTCTAGCTGCCTAGCCAATGTTCCCCACGAAGTTGGCGCGGAATATCCCGCTCCGGAAGTCTGCCGGCGAAGAATGTCAAAGGTGCCTGCCTCGTGCGTTACACTCGACATCAAGAAATAATTATAGGAAAGTCAATCTAAGTCCACATAAACCCTTCAAGCGCACATTCGGTATCAATCACTCGGTCTTCTCAAAGTCTTCTGTCAATATGATTACCCGATTCCTCACTTCCGTCTCGACCGCCTTCTCGCCCTTCAATCCCAAGTCGGGAAAGACAGCCCGCAATTTCCTCGCAATGTTGCCGCCAAATGCCCGTACCACCATGACTATCAACATCAAGATGCTTCCCAAGGCCGACGCAGCGAAGCCCGCCCTTCTGTCTCTTACTTTCAGTGTGTCTTGTCCATCCACCCCTGCCTGCCCACCCCTGCCTGCCCACTCAACCACGAGCCGCGCTAACAACCATGAAACAGAGGATGGAAAAGAGATGAAGCTCGACCTGGACCAACTGAAGATCAAGGATATCATGCAGGAAGTCGATAGGCATTCGCGCATGCTGGGCAGACAAGAAGAACTTTCCGGCTGATTCCTCCTTGAGTCCTTGCAACATGTGCTTTCTTAGAAGCGAGGCGTCACGGAGTCATGGGATTTGGAGGAAACAAGGGACCGAGGGAAACATTCCAGGCACAGTGCAGTGTTGGGGAGTTCCAAATGCGTAGACTGTGCTATCAAGGACTCTGTATGCTTCAGAGCAACGTGACGAATACGAGGGTCACCATCACGTACACATTCATGTCATTCCAAATGCCCTTTATATTTGGTCTTCTATGTCAGCTATTAGACCTTCGTCCAAATTCTTCTAATCTCTTTGCTATATGCTTTCGACACTTTACACAGCGGCGCCAGAGATGAAGAACCACTTGTCAATGCTAGGGTCAATAGGAGCGGGGGCCTGGTGGCCGCCAGCGGGGATGTTGAGGGCGCTGGCCTCGGTGCGGTCTGCCGAGTGGGCAACAGTGGTGTTGGCGCTGTAAACAATGGTCAGTTGATTGCCATCGAGGAAGATGGGATACGTGGGACGGTAGCCTTACAGCGAGATTTCGCCCTTCTGGGTCTTGCCAGTGATGAGCTTCTCCCAAGCCTCGGCGCACTCACGGACAACGTCCATGGCGTACTTCTTGTTCTTGCACTCGCCGCTGAATGCGAACTGGTTCTCGGGCTTTCCATCGGGGATCTTGTAGATGCGGAACCACTCGTTGGATGCACGGAGAAGACCTGGCAAGTGTCTCTCGACGTCCTCAATGTCGTTGAGCTTGGGGGCCAAGGGGTCGTTGACATCGATGACGATGATCTTCCAGTCGGTCTCACCCTCGTCAAGGAGGGCCATGACACCGAGAACCTTGACCTGCTTGACCTCACCGGGCTTGGCGACGAGCTCACCAATCTCACAGACATCGAGAGGGTCGTTGTCACCATTGGCCTTGGTCTCTGGGTGAGTAACGTTGGGGTCCTCCCAGGTCTGGCGTCACTGTCAGCTGCTGCAACGGCTATTCTTGCTGCTTGCTGCTTGCCTCGGGTAGGACATACTTGGGGGAAGGCACCGTAGTTCCAGAGATAACCCTTGTGGGGGAAGCAGTTGCGGACGAATCGGAGCTTGCCCTTCTTGGTGTCCTGCTTGATGGGGTTGAGAGCCTCCTCCTTGGAGATCTATAGCCATTGAGAGTATTTGTCAGCTTCTGCTACTCCGATTCTTACAACTATCATGTCAGACGTACCTCCTGCTTAGCGTTGGTCCAGCGGGGGACCTCGACGACCATGTTCAGGATGGTCTGCTGCTCGTTGGCATAGAGAGGAATGTCGTGGAAGGGCGAGACAGGCTTGCCATCCTGCTCGACGAAGATACGGTAGTCGAGTGTGTGGGCGGCGCCAACGTGGCGAGTGGTGTACTGAGGAGCCATTGTGCTTTGTGATGGTTGTTGAGATGGCAACGTGGACAACTGACGAACGACCTGAGAGAGTCGAAAAACGGAACTGCCCGTTTTGGCGGGGTTGGAATTACGGCGGTGAGCCAGTGTGGATAGAGCAATGCGCCCAACACCTGGTATAAGACAGCTCGTTGCTTGTTTGCTAGCCGTAAGCGAGTGATTCCGGATCGTGCAGTAGACTTTCATACGCCTTGGCTTTGCAACCATTCGGTGTTGGCGCCTCTTCTTCTTGCACCCTCGTTTGAAGCAGAAACACAAAACGGAAACTTTCGACGCTTTGCGCAGAATGACGAGCCGTGCGAGCTCGCAGTTTGGGCCCCTGCGGTCTTGCTCCGCAATGTCCGCATCACGATATTAATATTCTGAACATCACTTTAAACCGAACAATTATCGACTTCATACAAATCGACTTTTCTCAGTCCGTTGACCCCGGGAAATGGATCCATGCATCTGGTATGTGACTCTGCAATTGAATCTGTATGCATCCGGCAGCATTAGCGACGTGGACAACCTCTTCAATACAGTGTATTCGACCGCCAGAATCCTGCAAAGTCATCCAGAGAGCCACTCTGAGATTGACATCGCTCTACGGGTACATCACAATCTTCCAGATCCTCTTGACCATGTTCCAACCTCTCAAGCTGTAGCTCGGCATAGAACTCTCCCCCTAATGAGCCCCTTGCAGCATTCCAACAGTAATCATCCCATGCAGTAGCATCAACATGCTCGTCCTCTCCTACCCACGTTGCCTGTTGCGAAACGAAAGTCGTTTCTTCTGCGTCCAATGCACTAGGATCTTCTACAACAAAATATCTGTCTCCCGGACGTCCTGCCTTAGAGTCCTGATGTATATAGATATCGGCCATGGGTAGCGAAACTGCAACCCTCTTCTGTGTGCACGTTGGCATTGCAGGTGCTTCGCCATACTTTGGAGTCTCTGGGCGCTTCTGCTGTTTGCATTTTGCAGCGAAACTTGTGCCATTACACATCTTGAGAAGTTTCCCAAGTGGAGACGATGACAATTCCCGTGCTAAACAAGGTATAGCTCCCTGCGCCACTGAATTGCCCTTTCCAGGACTGGTAGACCAAGCTTCTTTGACACCATCAGGTTGCGGCTTTACTGCTAAGTCAGCCACATGTGGCTTTAGAGTATGGTTTGGTTCTGCCATATCGCTATTTCTTAGTACCGGTTGGGCGAATCTCTCAGTGTCGCTGGCCATTAGAGGATGAAGTTTTTCATTCCCGGCTTGAGTTGCCACCGGTTCTAGAAGTTCTAAGTCCTTCCTGGGCTCATCGCGACTCTTAGTCAGTCTAGTGCCGCTGCCGGTTGCATTTTCGATGACATCTGTTCTGCCGATGATTTTTTCGACGGTCTGATTGGGGAAAGTGTTGCGAAGGCGGCCAATCACAATAGGTCTTGGTTGATGGTGCGAGGACTTTGGAGACGAGACATTAGGCTCTAATGATGTTGGACAGGAGAGGTGGCTCGCACTGACGAGGCTCTTGCCGCTGCTTCCGAAGCCCAGAAATTGTCTTGCAGGAGATCCAGCTAAGACTTCCGCTATTTGCCCATTCATATGATCAGACATGGGAAAGCGCTTCCTGGTTACTTCCTGACTGTCTTCATGGGTGTTCGCTCTGCTGTCTTGGAAGTATGTTGAGATCTCTTTTGCTTCTGTATGCCTGCGATTGTTCGTGCGACCCTTTGCTCGATCCGTCTTGCGCTTCTTTTGGCTGTTCTTCGTCGGATGCGAGCTGTTGATTTCTTGCAGACGCAGGGCAGTCTGAGAACGAAGATCATCGCGAACGTGGCCCTTTTGCAAGAACTTCATTTCCGAAAATATCAGATCTGGTACTTGAACACGGTCAGCATAGCCATCATGGTCGGACATGCGTACGTTTACACACAGCCTCGACTTCTCGTGGGACCAGAGGCGCGTCCCTGGGTATAGAGCCCGGTTCTCGTCGGGTCTAACTAGGGACAAGTTAGGACGGCCGTGCCAGTGTGTTTAGAAAGGCTAGATCATACTGTAAGACGATTGCTGGACATGTTCCTTGCGTGGAAAGTTTGGACAAGCCCCGTGGGACGCGTTTCTGTTTTCTTCTTGTTCCCTTTCTTCTTTGTCCCTTTTCTCTTGTCCTTCTTATGCAACTCATGCTTAACATGCTTGTGTCTGGTCACGCGGCGAAGATGCTTCCTGTGCCCTTTCTCGTACTTTTCAGGTCTTGGTTTGTAACGAGCACGCTTCCGATATGATTTTGATGACTCCGTCCGTTGTATCGAGGTTGACTCGGAAGAGGAGGATGACGATAGGGACCCGCCCAAGCCCACAGAATCAGAGCCAGCAGAAACTGCCCCAGTGAGTATAATGCTTGACGCTGCCAGCCTTGCTTCAACAGGATCGATGAACGAGCCATCTATTTTGCAATGTTTTCTTTTCACTCCAATGTGCGGGTTGAAAGTGTCGTGACCAAGCTCCATCGGGCTCAAGTTACGTTGCTCCGGATCAATAAATGCGGCACCCGAAGAATCTAGCCACTTGTGAATGTCCATGATCTCGCACTATGATGCTCAGCATGGATGAGATTGCTGCACAGATAGACACCTTGAGCATCCTCAGCGGAAGGCGCCAGGGTCGCGCCTACATACTGATCGACTTTCGAACTATGTTGAAAACTCAAAATTACCAGCATGCTGTACCACAGTACTATTGCGGTATATTCCTGTCTCATGTCGTGACCATCAATGATCCAAGAAATAGCCAAATGCCAAGCACATATCTGAGTGGTATCAGGGCTGCCTCCAGGCACAATGGTCGAGAATCAGTTCCTCGAATTGGCATTCTGTGTACTCCCGTAATTCAGGAGCACAGATATGGTACTCGACTGGATATCGCTAGTGCTGAGCACAAAATCTTATGCACTTTGCTCTTTTCAAGATCATCACAGTACTAAGCACGTGGGCAGCAGCGGCGGCGACTCGAGGTTTGTAGGCAAGCGCCACAGTCACCTCTTTGTGCCACGTGGCTGCCCCTCAACCCCAGGCGTTCGTGCGATCTTGACAATCCCCCGCATCATGTCAGTGATGGCATGCGTCCTCCTCAACAAACTCGTGCTGTTCAGCACATATATTATATCGTTAGTCATGCGGCTTATCTGTTTTTTGAGAAGGACTCTGCTGCTGCAACAAAGTATGTAAGGGGTGCGTGTCGTTCTTCATATACTGGAGACGTGTGGCACAAGACTGGTGCACAGTTGCGCACACAGGCGCAAGTACGATGCTGTGATGGGTGCGTGACAGTCGTGATGCGAATGTTACCTAATCTAAAGTGCAACAAATTGATATTCGCATCATTCCATGAGACAGTCTTGTGAGATGCCGATTACCTTACTATGTGCGTCGACCCGACATGCCACCAGTGCGCTATCGTGATTTCTCGCGAATCAAGCTTGAGCGGCAGATTAGCGTGCTTGCAAGCTGCATGAGGGGCTCCCACCTTCTCTCTGGCATTCTTGCTGAACCCTTGAACCCTTGCGAGCGGCACCAAGCTTGTACCGCCGCTCACCGTTTCCCAAGCTCTCCTTCTCGCATTCTCTGTAGACGTCTGTCTGATTGCTTGAATCAACAACATCATCGTGATTCACTCAAATTCCGCCGTAACATCGTCTGGAAGTGCAGCTGAACCACCAGTAAGTCCTTCTTCCCTTCAAACATGCGACCTAAGTGCGCTTTCACGATTCTTTCGACTTTCGCGGAAGCTCTTTGTTGAGATAACAATTCTCGCTTTTCACACGTGCATCACTCACACTCAGCTTAGACTTTTACCAACGTTCTTGCTGTTCCTACGAATCGACCGCGGAGCTCAGTCAATCATGTCGAAGCTCTTCATCGGGTAATATATCGCAAACTCAAGTCGTCCATCCCCCTGACAGTGCTTAGCGGCCTTGCCTGGCATACCGACGACAACACCTTGCGCACAAAGTTCGAGGAGTTTGGCGTTGTTGAGGAAGCCGTGAGTGATTATCGTCGATTGATGGCAAGCCTATCCATACTTACACATCCTAGGTCGTGGTTAAGGACCGTGATACCGGTCGCAGTCGTGGCTTCGGATTTGTCCGCTTCCAGAATGAGAGCGAAGCGGACGCTGCAATCAACTCAATGAACGAGGTTGAGTAAGCATATCCTTTCGCCGTGTAATTTAGACACTGTACCACGGAATGCGCTAATACTCACGACTCTCACAGATTCGATGGTCGCACCATCCGCGTCGACAAGGCCTCAGAACGCGCCAGCGGAGGCGGAGGAGGCGGTGGCTACCCTAGAGGTGGCGGCGGTGGCTACAACAACCCTCGTGGCGGCTACGGCGGCGAGGGTCGCGGTGGCGGTGGCGGCAGCTACGGCGGCTACGGTATGCTGCATCAATGATCGGTATACAAATGGAGCCAGGCTGATGAATAATTATTAGGTGGTGGCGGCTATGGTCAACAAGGCGGTGGTCAACAGGGTGGCGGCCAAGGTGGTGAGTATCGCTCGGGCGATGTCCACATGTCGAAACATTGCTAATTGTTGTAGGCTACGGCAACGGTGGCGGCAACTGGCGCTCTCAGGGCTACGGCCAGGGTGCTCCTCAAGGCTACTCTAACAATGGTGGCGGTGGATATTAAAAAATTGTCTCTCGGTTCTCGTGGTACTGGCTGCAACATATGTTTCTGCATGCGTGGGATCTGGTGTGACGACGGGGACAGACTGATATGCCGAAGGGGTTATGATGGTTGAAGCGAAAAAGGTGATCCGATGGGTTATTCCCCTCAATGGTTATGCGCATTGCTACATGCTCCAACGATACCTCAGATAGCAGTTGACTTCAATTCAAGCTCAAGAAGCTTCGACTTTGAAGACGTTATGAAGAGCGAAGTTTCGCCTGCTCGTTGTATCTTGGTGCACAGATGTCAATAAATTACATGTCCACTCGGTCACCCTGGTTCGTGGTTCGGCGTCCAGAATCTTGGCGCCGGATTTACGTGATAGCGCCGGGTCCAACTTTTTCTTGCTCTTCTACCTAGAGTAAAATTGGTCCGCTAGTCGTGCTTCCATACAGCAGTACGGACGACTTCGCAAACGACCAAATCAGCCATTCACTATCTGATACAGTGTCGGGCCACCCATAGGTATTCTTCCCCCGCGCTCGTACCGGCAATACCTGGATAGATGGCGACAGCGCCCTCGACGGCGCCTTTGCGCTTCACTGGCGCTGCTCAACTCACATCGCGACTCGTCTTAGCGACTTTGACAGGCCGACCCGTTCGCATTTCTCAGATCCGCTCGTCTTCACACAGCAACGCCGGTCTGGCACCTCACGAAGTCTCATTCCTTCGACTACTAGACACCATCACCAATGGCTCCGGCATCGAGTTTTCTATGACCGGTACGACACTCGTGTACAGGCCCGGATTAATAGTGGGAAGTGCGGCTGGTTATGGATCGAGTGGCGGTGTTGTCACGCATGAGCTGCCCAAAGATTGCGCTCGAGGAGTCAGCTGGTTTCTTATTCCGCTCTGCATGCTGGCAGCCTTCTCCAAGGCCCCGGTCAATGTGCTCTTTACCGGTCCGGGTGTCATTACAAGCACTACGGACAAGGGAGACGTGAGCGTGGACACGGTCAGAACAGCAATCTTGCCGTTGTACCAAGCCTTTGGCATAGAGAGGAATATCGAACTTTGCGTCCTACGTCGCTCAAACCCAGGCCCAGGCGGACGCGGCGGCGGTGGTGAGGTTCAGTTGGTCTTCGGACACCAGGTCCGCCTGCCCAAAACGATCCACTTGCTTAATCCAGGTCGAGTCAAGAGAATCCGTGGTGTGGCCTACGCTACAGGTGTTGCTGGCGCCAACAACGCAAGGATGATCGAGACGGCACGCGGTGTGCTGAATCAATTCGTGCCCGATACGTACATCTTCTCCGACGTATCTTCTGCTCCGTTGATAGCTGCACCAGAGAAGAACAATGCGGCGGCAAAGAGAAAGATCGGAGTAGGCTTCGGGCTGAGTCTAGTTGCAGAGTCCAACACAGGAACTCTGTATTCTGCAGATGTTGCCAGCTCATCGGCAGGTGGCGAAGCGCCCGAGGACATTGGCAAGGCTTGTGCATATCAGCTTCTGGAATCTATCTCTCAGGCCGGATGTGCATCAATAGTTGCGGCGTCCACTATGCTTACCATGATGGCCATGGGAAGCGAGGACGTGGGAAGACTAGTTCTGGCAAAAGATGTGCTAGGGACTGAGGAGATCGTGCAGCTCGCCCGAGACCTGAGGGTCTATGGCATGAGTGGATGGGGTCTTAGAGAGGGCGACAACGATGGTGAGATAGTCGTCAGCATCGTTGGACGGGGTGTGGGCAATGTCGGGAGGAAGATAGCATAAAAAGGAATTGGATATTTCCGGATTAAGACTTTATGATACCCCTGTACGAGCATACGCAATTGATATTCCAAAGGCTCCTACTGCAAAGCCTTTTCAAATTATGCTACACACTACAAGCTACGAGTATATAGATTTCAAGAGGATTATCTATAGGCGACGATCGATGGTTTGAAGCTCGGCCCAGCATTCAGGAACAAGCTTAACTTCCCCACGCATGCGTGGCTGCGGCTCGTGCTCGAGTTTGACATGGCAAAAGGTGGCCTCTTTTATTAGAAATAAGCACGCAAGCACCGCGACTCTGATCACTCACTTTCATTGAGTGCCTGGACATAATCACGCCTCGAGGCCGATTGCTTGAATGTATCGATAAAATCACCGAAAACATAGTCCATCTCAGCCTCCTCTTCTTCCCGAATTGAAGCGCCCGTACTATCTCCGCAACTTCCATCATGCCCGCCAAATCGCGGTTCACGCGTTTGGACGCCTTCACAAAAACAGTCGAAGATGCAAGAGTCAGGACGACATCTGGCGGGATCGTGACACTGGGCTCCCTGCTGCTGATACTATGGCTTGTGTGGGGAGAATGGGCCGATTATAGGAGGATAGTTGTGCATCCGGAGCTGATTGTGGACAAAGGACGAGGTGAATACCTTATTGTACAAGAGAGCGCTATAACCGCTTTACTGACCATGAGCAGGTGAGAAGATGGAGATCCACATGAACATTTCATTTCCCAGAGTTCCCTGCGAGCTCCTTACGCTGGACGTAATGGATGTCTCCGGGGAAGTCCAGACAGGTGTCATGCACGGTGTCAACAAGGTCAGACTGGCTCCAGAGTCCGAAGGCGGACACGCAATTGAGTCTAAGGCCTTGGATTTGTATGCCGGTCAATTTTCCATCTTGCCTATCACGAGACTAACCAGTCGGCACTCATAGACACGGAGACGAATCCGCGGCCCACCTTGATCCCTCGTACTGCGGCGAGTGCTACGGCGCCCCTGCTCCACCTGGCGCTATCAAAGCTGGATGCTGCAACACTTGCGCCGAGGTTCGCGACGCCTATGCCAGCGTGTCTTGGTCCTTCGGCCGGGGCGAGAACGTTGAGCAGTGTGAGCGCGAGCATTATTCCGAGCACCTAGACGAACAGCGTAGGGAAGGATGTCGTATCGAAGGCGGAATCCGCGTCAACAAAGTCGTGGGTAACTTCCACTTCGCTCCAGGAAAATCATTCAGCAATGGAAACATGCACGTACATGATCTCGAGAATTACTTGTCTGGCGGCAGCGGTGTAGAACACACTTTTACTCACAAGGTCCACCACCTGCGATTTGGTCCACAACTTCCCGACGACGTTATTGCCACCATTGGGAAAAAGGGCATGGCTTGGAGCAACCACCATCTGAACCCCTTGGATAAAACGGAACAGAAGACCGACGAGAAAGCTTACAACTACATGTACTTCGTCAAGGTTGTCTCCACCGCCTACCTTCCTCTAGGATGGGAAAATAAGGGTTCCATATTTGACATTCCTCACGAACTGGTGGAGCTGGGACAATACGGACACGGTGAAGCTGGAAGCATTGAGACACATCAGTACAGCGTGACTAGCCACAAGAGAAGTCTTGGAGGCGGGGACGACAAGGCAGAGGGACATGCAGAGAGATTGCACGCTAGAGGCGGCATTCCGGGTGTCTTCTTCTCCTATGTAAGTTCTATTTTGAACCAGAGGAAGTCGTATATGCTAATGTGTTCATGCAGGACATCTCTCCCATGAAGGTCATTAACCGTGAAGCGCGCAGCAGGAGCTTCTCCGGCTTTCTTGTTGGTGTATGCGGCATCGTTGGTGGTGTGCTTGTTACAGCGTCCGCGATAGACCGATTACTATACGAGGGTCACCAGAGGGTGAAGAAGATGCATCAAGGCTAGATTCCTCATATAATGGTGCGCCGATCAACCAATGTACCAATTTCATATTTCAACTCGTAACTTCGTGGGCCTGTTAGTGATGTGGCGCTATGCGTAGTTTATTACGCCATTCAGGATCCATAGCTCGCCATTTGCTACCGTGCTAGGGACGCTCAAGACTTCGATAGACCCAGGTTGGATCTATGCATACAACCTTAGCGATATAATTTGAAACAGCCTTCGCACACTTATGCTTACCAATTTCCTGCCATCTTTTGTCTCCCACCAAATTGTGTGGCCCTCCAAGGTTTGAAGCTTATGCCCCTCTTTCCACGGTGATTCGGGCACGATATGTGCTTCGACGAACCTGCGCAAGTTTCGACGAGCTCTGTCTTCGCCACTTTGACCCTCGTATGCGCTTTGTCCTAGCTCGGAATAGTCATTTGGGTCCTCCCAAGGCTTCCTGGGGAGCTTGGTGATGTCGGAATTGCGTGGCGCAAGGACCGTAGTATTTGCCAAGTTGCTGTCTAGTCTGACAGATACGGTTTGGATATCACCTTCATCCCTAGTTATTGGATGGTCTATGTGTGAGACTATATACTCAACTTACGAGTAAAGCCCGCAAAGATGTTGATGCTGCGATCTTTACCCATCACATCGCTCAGCCCAATCTCCGAATCCGACATAATCACTTGGGGCGCAAGATTAGATGGCGGTGACAGTTGCGCAGAAGTTAGCCAGAACAAGTTCAATACTATGGTTGCGGAAAGTACTCTCATCGTTGCGCAGGTAATGAGGGATGAGTGTTATTAAAGCAGGCAGCCATTATGGTGGAGAGGAATGCCAAGCCTAAACGTCATGATGGAAGCGTCAGGTGCCTGCCCTGGTCTTGCTTGTTTCTCAAGAGTCGCTTTGGCGTTGCAAAGATCAGGATGGTTATGTTCACTCTCGCCTTCAGCCTAATGTGATTTTGTCAAACAACAGAATGGCCAATCAAGGCAATTCTAACGCCATACAACCCCCGTTGGTGACTGAGGTTAGTTACGCGTAGTATAGGAGGATGTCCACCACATATAACTAAATTCTTTGCAGCACGATCTCAGGTCATTCCATGCTCTACATTTCGGCAATGGTGCAGGTCCTGCAGAATTCTTCTCTTCTCATGACAATTATGGAGTTGAAGATGATGACGGGCTTGGCTCTTATCCGGACGGAATCAAGCGGACACTTACCGACGACCAGATTGCCATGTTCAGGCACAGTGAGGTACAGGTCGCTCTCAGGGAACGGAGACTTGCTCAAGACAATTCCGACCATGAAGCAAGACATGCGCCTGTAGCGCCAACTCGGACCGAAGCGAACAATGTTGTTCCTAAAATGCAACGTAGTCGCAGCCCGGAAACTACCTCAGACCAGACGAAGAGGAAATGGGAGCACTTTGTGGATGTTTCAGAGGAAAATCCAGAACATTTGACTCACCGCAGAATGGCCCGCGAACTGGATGAGATACGACCAGATAGTGTGGATCTCGCTTATGGTGAAGAGGAATTGCAACCACCTGTGTTGAAGAAGCGCACAAAGCGTGAACCTCTGCCATTCCAGTGGCCTCAAATTGGTCCAGCGGTCATCTCATCGGGTGGCAGTTGAACATACCGCGCCTTTTTGGGATTATCAGGCCATGACAAACATGGCGAGATATCAATAACGAAGCAAGCGAGAGCTATTGGTCTTAAGACACCACACTCGTCGAAGAGCGGAGAACGATTGCACTGATACTCGCTCACGAGTGTCTTCCTGCACCAGTAAAGCAAGTCCCACTTCTTTTTAGTTATTCTTTCCTAGTGATGAAACATCATCCTTAGACCGACGGCTTGGGCGGGATAGCCAAAGGTTTGCACCGTGTTTTGGCCCTTCAAAGGCGCATAACCAGCTGTCTTACCACCGCTCGGCCGCTGTGGACCATAATCTTCTCTCTGATCACAACGGACGATCTTCCTTGTCTACTATAACGATGACGGCTCGTATACATTCTGACCGTTTGTCTAGCAGGATATTCCGATGAAGGAGGGTATGAACGAGAGAACCTTCGTTGTGGACCAATTTGCAGCACAAATGATGGTCACATCAGCTTATCTTCCTCGCACATGCCATCTCAAATAGCAATGCTCCCTGTGGTGTAGAAGACGTGTGAGGAGTGGCATGCCTGCTTGCGGGGTGCCAAGAAACGTCATTATGTCCCATTCTAGGGTCCAGATGGAGTGATGTCGCTCCCACCCCAACATGCGTTTCCCTGGCGAGTCGCTGCCCCAAACCATACTCTAGAAATACAGAACGACAAAATTCCGGAGGATCGGCCTTTTCTGTATCTCGATCAAGCTTACTGTATCTGTTTTCCCCCTCTAGCTTCGATTGTAGCAACATTGTGTAATCTACTCTGCTTCGTCTAGACTCGGAAATACATCAGGTCCATCTCCACTCAGTGATATGGCGGCCCCGGATAGCGTAACGCTTCACAACCTCACGGGGACATTTGTCCTGGTATGTTCAAAATTATAAGATGAGAACATGCTGTCTTATTATTCACAAGTTCGGGCCGTGATGCTGATTTCGTAATTCAACAGAACAAGACCTTGTCGGACTCCTCAGACCCCGTGCTGGCAATGGTGTGTCTCGAAAGATTGACCTCATGATACTCATTGAAGATTAACTTTGGTTTTAGCAAGGCGTGAGTTGGCTCGTTCGCCAAGCCATTAAATGGTCGACCATCACACTACACGTCAAGCAGTACACCGATGAAGCGGGCAAGGTGCACATTGATATCGAACAGACGGCGGGTGGCTCCAGTAACCAAGAGGAGCGGACCCTCGACTGGGAGTTTCGCGAGAAGGATGACCGGGTGTTTGGCAAGGTCAAGGGCAAGACACGGTATGTCAAGAAAGATGACGTCGAGGAGCCGTACTTGAAAGAAGGATGGGATCGAAAGTTTCTAGATGATTTTGAAGGTGAACTTGTTCAGAACTATGTGGAGAGCATCTCCTCCACCTGGACTGCCGACCAGACTTGGGGATTTGAGGTCATCAAGACGGAGCGAAGGTATGTGAGGCATGTATTCGCCAAGAAAGGAAGGGAAGAACATCGCATCAAGCTGGTGTACGATTGGCAAAAGTAGAAGCGGCGAATGCGACCAGAAGTTGGGAGGAGATGGTTTTGGATTTCTGCTACCCCGATAACATTTCACGAATTGTCTCTTCGATGGGCTTTGGCTTCCTCCCTTTACTACTCAAAAGCTTTTCCAAAGTGTCATCGTGGATCAGGCATTCCTTCGCCTTCAATGCATTGTATGTGGTCGACCACCATTCAACTGCAGGTTCTGGCATACCCTTCTGGATGTAGTATTGCTCGTGCTCCTCACGCGAGACGACCTCTGCCTTGACTTCGCTCCCCTTCATATCCGAGACAAGTCGCGCCACTTCGTCCAATGTTTTGGGATTACTGGTTGCGGATAGATAGAAGGTCTTGCCTGCATATTCTTCCGACGGGGCCACAAGCACAAGTGCGTTGGCAAGACCGAGATCCGGGATCGAGGTCCAGCTGATGGGGCAATCACCGGCTATAAGGATTTCTGATCGCTGATCTCCTTTGGTATCGTAGTAGCCCAAGTACAGGGGCCACGATTCGTTGTAGAGACCCTCCCGGATGACGGTGTTCTTCGGACCCGTCATTTCGGATAGGTAAGCCTCGGTTCTGATGTGAGCACGCATGACACCAGCGCGTGAGGGATTTCCAAAGGCCAACGAAGAGTAGTAGATGTGCTTGACACCTGCAGCCCTTGCTGCTTCAATGGCGGACGTATGATGTTTCTCACGGCCTGCGCCCGGACGGGCATCATTGTAATCAAGGTCGACCTTTGGAGAAGAGACCAGGAAGGGTTTCTCGATGCCAATCAAGGCCTTCTCGAGCGAGCGATGGTCGTCGAAGTTGGCATGGCGTACTTGGACACCAGCGTGTTCCAACGATAGCCAGGTGTCGGAACCGGGCTGTGAAGAGGTGCAAGCGACAATTTCTGTGGCTGGTATGAGATTCTCCGAGAGCAGGGCTCTCAGAGTGGCATTACCCAGCTTGCCGGAAGCTCCAATGATAGCCAAAGTCATGGTGTCACAAATCACGGAGCAAACAAGTGGGGTTGAGCTTCTCTAAGTTCTATTATCTTCACGAGGACTCGTTGTAGATAGCTTACCTTAGTGATTGGTAGGTAGAGCACAAGCTATGTCGTCATGTGCATTGCACAGCACATGTCCACACAAAGTATATGAAGAAATGAATAGCGGCGAGGGAGCAGGGCGAGAATATACTCGTATCGTACCTCTGTTTCAGGCTTCAGGTATTCATTACCCACCTTGCCTTATCCCCCACACATTTGCCAAGACCAGGTTAAAGTACTCGTAGAGTATTGGGCCATCTACATGCCAGAGTCGCATGACAAGCTGAAGACGGAAACACTTTCACAATCTCGCGCCGCACCTTCCTCCCCCCATTTGTCAGATTGTGCGCGCTCCACGCAGCGCAGGCCCACAGCGGACCACGTTCAGCATTCAGCATCTGTCTAATCGACGCCTTCACTTTCATCGGTCAAATCCGACGCCGACATAAGATCATTTAGCACCGTGTGCACAATACAAGACATTCCGAACCAAGTCGACAAGCCGGGCGTGCAAGATGGACTCAAAAGAGCTGGAAGAGAAGGCCAAGCAGCTGGCAAAAGCCGCTACCGGCGGTGATCCCCCGGCTACCATTCTACAGATGCTCGACACTCTGAAATCATGGACGGCGACAGAGAAGCTACTGAGGTCGACCAAGATCGGTGTCCATGTGAACAAGTTGCGCCAAAACCCAGACGCCACGGTCGCTCGCCAGGCTAGCAGCCTCGTTAACAAGTGGAAGACGGACGTCAAGAAAGGCCCCACTGCCAGCGCGACCAACTCTCCAGTTGCCGCCAAACCTGCCAATAGCAATAGCGCCACAAACTCCCCAGCTCCTGCCGCACATCAATCCTCCAAGCCTGCCAAACCACACCACCACGTCGATCCGGAGAAGAGGAATTCCATCACCGACAAGGTCAACTGGAAAGTCACGGGCAACGACGTTCGCGATGCCTGCGTCAAGCTCATGTATGACGGTCTGGCCTTCTTGTCCACCGAACGTATGTTGTTCCGCAGAACCGAAACCACCTACACCTGAAAACTGACAACTTCTGACGAAATAGCCTCGGACGAAATCCTCGTCGTCGCCCGCAAAGTCGAGCTCGCGGCCTTCAACACCTACCAGCCCGAGGGCAGCCCGGAATACAGGACCCGTTTGCGATCCCTCTTCCAAAATCTCAAGAACAAGAACAACCCGAAGCTGCGCTCTCAAGTCCTATCCGGCATGATCGCTCCCGATCGCTTTGTCAAGATGTCGCACGAGGAGTTGAAGAGCGACAAGCAGCGCGCCGAAGACGAGAAGCTGCAGAAGGAGAACATGGACAAGGCCATGGTTCCCCAGGAGGACAAGAGTATCTCCGCCAGTCTGACATGCGGCAAGTGCGGTCAAAAGAAGGTCAGCTACAGCCAGGCCCAGACCCGCTCCGCTGATGAACCTATGACCACTTTCTGCGAGTGTACCGTCTGCGGCAACAGGTGGAAGTTCTCATGATCCGAGTCACCAGCCATCCTGTTCTTTCGTTGGCGAATGAGAGATACCACACGACTTCATGCTTCTGGCGCCATCATCCTGCCTGCCATTCCCATCTGCATGCCTTGCCACACTGCTTGATGACTTGGTGGAACCATGGAACCCGAAGGTCAGGACATCCGCGTAAGTAAAGGGTACAGACAAGGTACAGACATTGAGTTGCAGGCTTAATCCCAATCATTGCATTATTCATGAAGCCCCATTGGAGGGGCAGTAGCTTCGTATGTTGCTCCCCTGTGGTAGCATCATGCAGCATGAATTTATCATCCCTCGATGGAAAAATCATCCCTATTGCATCATGCCTCGATCGAAATGGAGGAACAGTAGGCCACTAGCTCTTGAACGCACACGTCCTCCATCCCTATCAAAGACGTCGCAACTACAGACAGAGCACTTGTCACTTCTTCCGGGGGGGTCGCGCAAATGCCGATCATGTACATAGCACCCAAAAAAAAGACCAAAATTCGGGACATCGTTTTGACCAAGAAAAAAAAAAGTCTTCATGATATTGAAAACGTAGAATTCAGAAGGTGCTTGCTTCATTGTGTTTCGTCTAGTAGCCTGCTAAATGCAAGCCAACATCGTACCCGATCCGAGTCAATGCACAGCATCTTCTACTTGCCGAGCTTGAGCTGCTCAAACTGAGCGATACTCTGCTCGTAGTTCCTCTGTTCAGCCTCGAGATCCGCCAGCTTGGTCTTCTCCGTCTCAAGCACAGAGTGACTGGCCTTGTCAGCGAAACCCTCTGCGTCCAGAATCTTGCGCTGCTTCTTGGCGCCATCGGCCGCCTTTTGCAGTTTCTGCTGTGCCTTTGTGATTTCGGCTTCAATGTCGATGCGGCCGGCCACTTCGAGGAACACGGCTGCCGATGAAGCCACGGCGAACACGGCGCAACCTGTCGGTGCCGCATCGCTGGGCGAGAGAACGGTGAGGGATGTAAGCGCCTTGCCGGAGAGCGAAGTGATGGTTGCCTGTTCGCCGGAGGCCGTCTTATATGACGTCTCGTCGCTACAGAGGACGAAGGCTGTTGAAGTTGTTAGTGGACAAGCAAGTCGATTAGGGTCTGAATGAGACTTGCCTTTGCCATCTTCCTTGATCGAGTATTCGGACATCAGGGAGCGGACGCCCTTGGAGCAGCCGATCAGAAGCTCGTAGGCAGCTGCGCTGTGTGGGTCATCCATGTTGGCGTCGTATTCGGGGTATTCGGCCACGACGATACTCCTGGTCTTGTCTTCGGGGCGTCTGGGCAGACGTTGCCATAACTCTTCGGTCAAGAAAGGCATGAACGGATGGATGAGGCACAGTGCACCCTCGAGCGCCGTGTACAAAGTGTCAATGGCACTCCTCTTCTCCTCCTCCGTGCCATCTCTGATGATGGCCTTGCTGTTCTCAATGTACACATCGCAGAGGTTGTCGTACCAGTACTGGTATGCGAGGGAGGTGGATCGGGAGAACTCGCGTGCGACGAGAGCTTCGTTGATCTCCTTTGCCGCAATGGTGAACTTGTGCAGAATCCAGCGCTCGGAAAGCGATTCTTTGCCGGTCTTGCCACCCTTTGCCTGTGGGACAAAGTCCTTGGGCAGGTTGCCCAGGACGTACTTGGTTGCTTGGTAGATCTTGTTGCAGAAGCGACGATAACCTGCCATAACCCTGACGTCAAAGGCAATGTCGCCACCGCCAGTAGTGTACTGGACGAGAGAGAAACGCAGAGCATCAGCTCCGCACTCGGGAATGCCCTGGGGAAAGGAATCCTTCTGGTACTTGGTCGCCGTCTTGACTTCCTTGGGGTCCAGGTTACCTGCCAAGAGCTTGTCGTGCAGCTCTTGCAGGGTGATACCATCCATGATATCCACGGGGTCAATGACATTACCAAGTGATTTGGACATCTTTCTTCCTTCCGAGTCACGGATCAGCGAGTGGCAGTAGACCTCTGTGAAAGGCACCTTTCCGGTCAGTTTGAGACCCATCATGATCATCCTAGCGACCCAGAAGAAGAGAATGTCCCAACCAGTCTCTAGAACGGAAGTGGGGTAGAGTTTCTCAAGGTCGTGCGTCTGGTTGGGCCAGCCCAGGGTGGAGAAGGGCCACAATCCAGAGGAGAACCAAGTATCCAGGCAGTCAGGATCGCGGACAAGGTCAAACTTCTGGCCAGGGTACTTCTTCTCGGCCTTTTGCTTGGCCTCCTCTTCACTCCTGGCGGTGATCCACTTCTCGGGGTCGGAGTCTTCGACAGTCTCCCCCTCCATCTTGATGTAGTAAGCAGGGATTTGGTGTCCCCACCAGAGTTGACGCGACAAACACCAATCGTTAATGTTCCGCATCCAGTGGAAGAAGTTACGCTCAGCACCCTCGGGCTTGATCTTGATTTCCCCGTTCTGGACAGCCTCGATACTGGCATCAGCGAGTTCACGCATGCGCATCCACCACTGGGGCTTCATGATAGGCTCAATGACATCCTTGGACTTGGAGCACATTGGGACCTTCATTGGATTATTCTCCTTCTTCACGAACAGACCAAGCTTTGTAAGCTCGTCAGTGACGGTATAACGGGTCTCGAAACGCTTCTGGCCTTGGAAGGGGCCAGCATTTTGGTTCATTGTACCATCGTCATTCAAGACGTTGATGAATTCAAGGTTGTGCTTGGTTCCGAGGTTGAAATCGTTAGGGTCATGGGCCGGGGTGATCTTGACAGCACCGGTTCCGAACTCGGGGTCGACGTATTCATCAGCGAAGATTGGCAAGAGGCGGTCTACAAATGGATGCTTGGCCTTCTTGCCGATGAGGTGAGTGTAACGCTTGTCCGAAGGGTGAACAGCAATACCAGTGTCGCCAAGCATGGTCTCGGGACGGGTGGTGGCAACCTCGATGGTCTCTTCCGAGCCCTCGATACAATACTTGAAGTGAGTGATGACACCGAACTCGATCTTGCGGTCATAGCCAGGCACATCGAGCATAGTACGACCTTCCAGCTCCTTGTTGTCGACCTCGAGGTTGGAGAGAGCGGTGTTGAGCTTGGTGCACCAGTTGACGAGACGATTGGATCGGTAAATGTAACCTTCTTCGTGGAGACGAACGAAAGTCTCGCTGACGGCAGCTGACAGGTTGGCATCCATGGTGAAAGCTTCGCGGGTCCAGTCAAAAGAGCCTCCCATTCTCCTGAGCACCTTGTTGATCTTCTGGTGGTACTCCTCCTTCCAATCCCATACGGTCTGGGTGAACTTTTCCCGGCCGAGATCATGTCTGGTCTTACCTTGGCGCCTCCAGAGCATGTTCTCGACAACACTCTGAGTGGAAATACCGGCGTGGTCACATCCAGGCAGATACAGCGTGGTCAGGCCTCTCATACGATTCCATCTGATGAGAGTGTCCTGGAGGGAAGTGGCGAGAGCATGTCCGCAGTGCAGGGCACCAGTGACATTTGGAGGAGGCTCAGAAATGACAAAGTAGCCCTTTGTCTTGACCTCGCCATCTGGGCCGAATTCAGGCTCGTGGAACTTCTCCTTCTCCCACCAATCGTACCACGCCGACTCGACGACAGAAGGAATGTAGGCCTTGTGGTAGGCATCATCCAGAGGCTTGAGGATCTTCTTCTCTCCCTTGGGCGTCTCCTCGACGTATGGGGCGAGTGTCTCCTCCTTCTCCTTTGGCTTCTTCTCCTTGGACTTCGCTACCTTGTCGGCACCGCCATCCTTTTGCTTTGCTTGCTTTGCTGCGAACTTGGCCGCTTTCTCGGCTTTGGCACGTTCTTTGGCGACTGGAAGAATAAGCTGTCAGCCAGTGCTCTTGTCAGGTGGGGATGAATGGTGCAATTGTGCAGTGCAACATACGCTCTTTCTCCGTCTTGGCCTTCTTCGGGCCCTCGCCATCACCACCATCTTGTCCAGGTGCATTGGTACCCTTGGGGTCCTTCTCAGAAGCAGCGACTATGGCTTCGGTGGCTTCGGCAGACAGCGCTGGCGGTTGGCCGCTTACTGGACCTGTCTTCTCGCCAGCTATGTTTCCATACGTTAGCCGATCCGCTCTGCTCCAGTCTTCTTATAGAGAATAGTGGTTTGTCGAGCATACGAATATTGTGCGATGCTGCATTGAGCGCCATTCTTGCGAAATTTCGAGATTGGCGGAATCTGAATGCTATCGATGGTCTTACGAGCAGGACCGGCGCGCTCCTGATTAGCGATCGTGAAAGAATCTTGAGCTCCCTTGCTCGACGCAATCAGTGATGAAGTAACAGAATGACAATTGCGCTTCGATTTATTGTTGCGCTATTGACTCACTTCGAAATCAATGGCGGGCGTCTCGGACTTTCTGACTCAGACCTCGACTCCCAGATTTGTCCATGACTCAGTTATGCAGTACCTTCCATTACCACGCTTACCTTACCTTAAGATACGTACCTTACCTTACTGGTCGCAGATTGTCTTGGCATCAAACCAAGGTGCCTGCCCATCAAGGTACTCACTTACCTTACCTTATCTAGTTTACCTTGATATTGGTATCTGCAAAGGAATCATCGATGTTGCTGACATAACCGTCAGAGCACTCATCAAGGTAACAGCCTTGACCTTAGTATTGACATAAGAAAGTATTCTTGCCGTCATGGTATGCAGAAAACAGGTTGATGGGATATCTACAACCCTTGCCTCGCCTCTCTAGTCCTGACGAGCTTCAAAACTATTAACCCCCAATACGCCGTCGCTTGATCCGTGTTGTTATGCTGCTGAGACGGGTCGTTTTGGCCAAATGTAATCCTTGCCGTTGCCACGCCATTTGCCCAACCTCTTGACCTCGTCTCCTGTTCGTGTTGGCTCAGATTGCCGTCTCGTGCGCTTAGGCTGGACAAGTCGATCAAACTTGTCCGAGAGCTGCGAAGGATCCAAGTGATGCGGCAGCATTCGCATGTTTCAATCCTTGACCACGTCCATGTCCTGGTCCCCTGGCACTCTGCTTCGTCGATCAATCATTAAGCATGCCCAGCGTCCGAGTTCTGAAGAGCTGCCTGGCGCACTGGCGCAAAGTAGGGGTGAGCCATGGCTTCCTTGGCCGTCAAACGCTCCTGTGCGAAAGTCAGTCAACATGGCCTGTGCCTGTGAGCTTCATGTCCTACCTGATGGTCATATCTAAGGAGCTTGTCGAGGAAGTCAATAGCATCATTGCTGACGAATCTCTGGTTCTCCGAGTTCACAAAGCTGTGCCAGTTCTTCTTCGGGAAACGACCAAGAATGTCGTCGTACTGCGCATCAAGTTCGATGTCGTACTTGTCAAGGTAATCGAACAGATCCTCGGTTCCAAGCACTTTGGCAATCTTGACCAGCTGGTCCGAGTTGCTGTTGCCGTGGAAGAAAGGCTCTTTCCGAAAGATCATGGATGCAAACATGGCTCCGAGAGACCACATGTCCAGGGAGTAATCGTACTCTTGAAAGTCCACGAGCAGCTCTGGTCCCTTAAAATAGCGCGAGGCCACGCGCACGTTGTACTCGGTCCCTGCGTGGTAGAACTCGGCAAGACCCCAGTCGATCAAGCGCAGTTTCTTCTTTTCGTGGTCAATCATGACATTGTGTGGCTTGACGTCTCGGTGCATGATGCCTTTGCTGTGGCAGAAGTCGAGAGCCTGTTGAGCATTAGACTAGACTCTATTTACCAAAACGAAAAGTGTACTATACCTTTAGGAGTTCAAAGATGTAATAGCGCACATCATAATCAACAAACTTGGGGTAGAGGCTCCTAAAGTCGGTGTTGTTGACATATTCGAAGATGAGGGACGGCGTCTTGCTCTGCGAATCGAGACGAGTCAGTCGTGAACGAGGTCAGGCTTATTTGTCTCTCATGACGAATTACCTGGCTGTCGCGCACGACATCAAGGAGAGCGACGATGTTCGGACCGCCGCTAAGATTCTGAAGAATTTTGATCTCTCTCTTTATCTTCTTCTTCTTGACAGGCTTCAACACCTTGATGACGCATTTCTGGTAATTAACCACATTGATTCCCTCAAAAACCTCGGAGTATTTTCCCCTGCCTGCACCCTGTCAGCCACACGAACCATGATGGAAGGTTGCACAACCGGGCCCAGCTGCAGCCATCTGGGAAGCAAAACAGCGTGGGGCTGATTCGACCGTAAACAGGAAGGGCGGAGAGACATGTGCGGGCGCATACCAATCTTGCGAACGACTTCGTAGTTCTCCAAAACTCCCCATGAGATGTTGACGCTATCGTAGTCCCAGTAGGCTCTGGGCATGTGCTGGTTGACATCGGCATATACGCGAGCCATTGCGGGCGGTGACCCCGGCCTGCGCAGGCCTTGACAAGCGGTAGTGAGGAGACCAAGCAGCAAGAATGCTACTAGTAGGAGATGAAGACGGTAGCGACGCGCAGTCAAGTCGCAACGAGGCCGCTCGTGTCGTGTGGCTGATAGGCGGCTATAGAATGACTGGTGTTGTCTCGAGGCGTCAATGCCAGGGCTGGTGGGCTGGGAAGATGACATCGCTTGCAAAAGTCCTGAGCTCGTGATTTCACTCGGCCCTCATCCACCACTTGCACCACAATGCAACGACAACCGCAAATTCCAATCTACTTTGAAACAATGAAGACAATAAACATAGTTATCCTGCTCTACTGACACCAGACTTGCAAGCTTCATCGCAAGTCTCTATACAATTATCTACATGTTGTCTTTCCTCTATATTTCCCTCTCTCCTTGTGCAGGAGCGAATGTGTACGTGCAGTACACTACTACTAGCCGCTGAACTGCACATGCCCGATGCGTCTGTCTTGTATTTTGACTGAACGACGTACATCATCTGTTGAATTACCATGTCTACGCTGGACATTAGATCATGATCACTCACTCGCCTGTATGCTTACCTTACCTAATTAGGTACCTTAGATTGTTATCAGATCATGTATGCCAAGCACATGCATCACCAAGCCTCCGCAATTTACCTTATGTTCCCGTCACATTTATCAATTATTGTCAGGTAAAACCAACACTTGATTCCTGTGCCTGCGCAATACCTCAACATGTGCCGCTAACTTAACATGACCACGGTACCTACAACGCCACACTCTTGCACAATTTGGAGGTTTTTGTCCAGCACGAGCGCGGTCGCCATCTAAGCAATCATGTTCTACGACCTGAATGTAGAATATAACGCCTCGCGCACGCCTTCAAAAGATAGTGAAATTACGAGGGCTCTGTCCTTCCTCTCCGAGCGTAAGCATACATCGCCGTACATATTACTAACTTTACAACCTGCTTACCTGATTCAGTGGGCTATAATGCAGTCGCCTTGAACCACACCATTGCCGGCAAGTTGCCCTCCGATCTTGTCAGTTTTCCCTCATAATCGTATACTTGCACTATGGCAGCTCATATTTATTGCTCATGCAGTCTTGTGCCATACCAGATCCTCTGCCATTTCCAGTTCCATCTTCCTTGAACGTGCTCCGCCGATGCACTCTCATCCTATCCGAATCAGCTACGAACAACCGCATCGCCGCTCTGTCCGCCAACTATGACATCCTCGCTTTACGGCCCGTAGACGAGAAGACCTTCCAACACGCTTGTAGTACCGCAGAATGCGATCTCATCTCCCTCGACTTGACACAGCGCTTAGGTTACCATTTCAAATTCAAGACTGTCTCAGAGGCCGTCAAGCGCGGCGTTCGCTTCGAAGTATGCTATAGCCAAGGTCTTCTGGGCGAGTCGCTTGCCCGGAGAAACCTGATAAGTAACGTCGTCCAACTCATCCGCGCCACCAGGGGAGGTCGTGGCATTATCGTCAGCAGCGAGGCCAAAAAGGCCGTCGCTTGCCGTGCCCCATGGGATGTTGTTAACCTGGCTGCTATTTGGGGACTCTCTCAAGAAAGAGCTCATGAGGCAGTGAGCAAGGAGGTCCGCAGCGTCGTTGCCAGCGCGAGATTGAAGAGGACGAGTTTCAAGGGTGTGGTAGATGTGGTCTACGGTGGGGAGAAGCCTCAACCAAAAGCGGCACAACAGGTCAAAGAAGTCGTTGGCCAAAATGGAGCTTCGAAAAAGAGAAAGGCAGATTCCCAGGCAGAGAACAGCTCAGATGCGGGAGGAAAATCGATCTCCAAACGAGAGCAGAAGAGGAGAGCAAAAGCCAAAGCAGAGGCCAACAAGCCGATCAACGTGACACCAACTTGATCTCACGTTCAGGAATGATGCCATATCTCTATCAACTGACTCTCACACAAAGCAAGCACCCGCGACGCCGGATCGTCCGGCCACTGCACATTGCCAGACAACAGAGATTGTCTGGCGGAGCAAACAACACTCAGGCCGCGCTTCACACCGAGGCTCAACTCAGCACAACGGCAGCGGTAGTATGAGTTCTGCAAGCACGCACAAGGAGGCGTTTCCGCCCCGTATACCGGCCACGATGTTCTGAAACGCCAAATATCATGAGGCTTGAACAGCGGGAATAGTCATAGTACACATGTGTCCAAGTAGTCTAAGAGTACAAAAACTCTTTTCGTTCGCAAGAACATCAGCTACACGCAGTAGTCATTACCTCTCTTCCCGGTGTGCATCATCGGCTATACTGTCCCGGTACGCCTCATGACCATGCTCCTGGTCGTGCTCGTCATCGCCCACACTGAAGACATCTTCCTCGTCTTCACTACCCTCGGCGAAAGCATCGTAAAGCTCTCCTGCCCTTTGCTTGCCCTTTGCTCTGCCGCCTGTGCCGAATCCATTCGCGCCATTGGGCGCGCCATCATCGTCAACTTCTTCGTCATTCAGCATCTCGAACTCGTATTCATCCCTGGCATTGCGCTCACGACGCCGGCGCGTCAGGGTGTACCAGATACCTAACGAGGCGCAGAAAACCACTATGAGCGCAAGGGCACCATAGATCCATATCTGAGTTCGCTTGGACACACCAAAGGTAGGGAATGGCGAGGGCAAGAAGGTCGAATCCTCGCTAGGCTTCGAATCGAGATCCGGTTCCGCGGTAGGTTCCGCAGTGGGCTCTCCAGAAATCTCCGCAGTAGTCTCCTCAGTGGCTGCAGTAGAGGTTGCCGTGCTTGGTGAAGGTGTAGAGTCAGTCGTCGAAGAAACCTTGCCGTTCACAGGGCGGTCGATGTGATCAGTCGGATTGCCATCGGGCTCACCAGTCTGCGTCGGAACGTCTATACTCGTGATGCCCACCAAGGCGCTTGTTGTCTCCACATCGTGGTTGTCGTCGTCGTGTTCATCGGGCAATGGAAGAAGCCCCTGCTTGGCAGCGTCCTTGCTTTCACCCCACAGTTTTAGTCTCCAGTCAGTAAAATGACCACTGTGGTCATTGACGACGGTATCTTTGACAATCACAGTCCACGTGCCAATTCCGCTTTCGCCCCAATGTGCGACCGACATGAAAGTCCAATCGACATAACCCATCTCTGCGTCGTCATTGCGGCGAGTGGTCGCTATGTGTGAAACGATGCCGTAAGGTGAGCGGAGTTCGACACTGAGGTCTCCACGGCGCGTATGGTCGACATTCATGGTGACGGTGACGTGCTCAACTCGCTCAAGGTTGGCGCCCTGCAGCATTTGTTCCGTCACGTCAAAATGTGATGCAAGTCCTTGATCACCCTGAGGTATATCGTGTCTGACATGTAACCATGGTGAGAAGTACCATGCTTGTGGCTTGACACTGGTCCAGTTCTTTGCCGCCTCGACAATCTGCCAGGCGTCGATCTTTCCATAACCGAATTGGTGACTAAAGCGACGGCCCAATTGTGTATCCTGCCAGTCGCTCTCTTGATCGACAGGCACGGCAGACATGACAGTAAGCCACTGGAAATCGCGCCAGGAAAGGTTCGGATTGGCCTCGATGACAAGGGCATATATGCCAGCAACGAGAGGGCCTGCAGCAGAAGTGCCACCGTGGTTTTCGTAACATTTGTTCTGACCGACATCCGTAGTATGGATAGCATCTCCGGAGCCAGAGCTGTAGGTCACAACGAGTTGAGCAGAACATTTCTCGCTGTAGTACGGATGCTGACCCTTGCGATCGATACCACCGACTGATACGCTGTAGATGCTGTTGGTGTAGCCATCAAAGTTGCAATTGTCGTCATTGGCGGCGCCGTTGCCGATAGCAAAGACGTAGATGCTGCCGAGACCACCACGACCGTCTTGAACGCCTTTGATCATGGCGCGGCGAATCAAAATGCCTGGCTCGTCCATGCTCTTGCCGTCATCGGGAGGGCCCCATGAGCACGAGTAGATCTGATTGTCCTGGTAGGCATAGTTCATGGCGATTGCCTCATCAGCGTCGGAGATAAGGGCAGAAAGGATACGCAACCCAGCGATTTTGGAGTCATATGCCACACCGACACCGCAGACATTGTTTCTCACGGCAGAAACCTCCCCGGCGCAACGGGTGCCGTGCCTGTCGTCTGATAGTCTAGGTTTCGGGTCGTCAACTTGATCATTGAAATCGTAGGAGCCAGCCGCGAAGTAATTATCTCGCAGATCGTCGCTGTCCATGTCCAGGCCATCATCGACGATGACTACAGTGCTATTCTTGCCGGTAATGCCTTGCATCCACACGCCCGTGACATTGATGTCGTGACCAGGTTGGACGGCGTTGTACAGGTGCCACTGGTCCTTGTAGATGGGATCTTCTATGCTCAGAGCTTTTGCAATATCCAACCCCTTTTGCACGCTCGAGTCGACGGGGGTATCTCGCTCCCGCTCGCCTCGCACATGTATAGAGACATGTCGAGTATTGTCATGCGGAGGAAGGTCGCGCTTGAATAGTCGCTTGCGGCGCTCTTGCTTCTGATTTAAAAGTACGTCGTCCAAGGCATGTGGCTGATTCCATCCCAGTTGTCTCTTGCGCCTTAACCGCCTGAGATCGTTCTTGGCCTGTTGTAACACGTCTTGTTCGGTCTTTGGTGCCTTGAAAAGGTAATGGTCATCCAGCTCGCCAAGAGGGCCATGCAATTCGAGTCCGAGGCTTGCGGCAACAGTAGCAGGGGTGACTGCGGGAGAAAGGTGGACAGCGTAATAATCGTGCTGGTCGTAGTCTCTCTTGCTCAGCGCAGCACAGCAAGTAGCCGCTAAGTGGAGAAATAATAGAGGAAGCCGCATTCCGGCAGGTGTCGTGAGCTTTCAAGAAATCATGGCAAGCCGTGGCCGCTAGATTTCACCTTCTGCTACAGTATGAGTACGTTGCAGATGTATTTTACAATGTACTGTACCCGTGCTGAGGAGGACCGCCGTGGACAGGTGTACCATTGGTGACTCAAAGCGGGATAGTCGCCTTCGGGGCTTTCACATCAGGCAATGATACGCGCGTCTCTGCTGCTTCCAGCCAGTAGGACAAGCGCTCCAAGGGCTTAGCTCTCAAGACATCCATCGCCGTCCAAACCCCCAGCAATGTTCACATGTCCCCACTTTCACGTGCGATGAAATACAATTATAATAGTCCAAGTCTGTACTGCAGCTGTTCGCACGATGTGCGTGTACACGCACTCATTAGACAGGGCTACTCGTAGTAACCAGTCGCCTAGCTACCCAAGGTCCCAGGTATTTATGCATGCGCTTGATCTTGATCTATCTTGCACGCATCTTGCCGCACCACTTTCCTGACGGGCCGCATTTCCAGGGCGTCCGATGCCCTGTGCTCGAGCTCTCCCCAATTTCTCCCAGCCACTTTGTTCATTTATCTGTATGCGACCAAGATATCGCCGCGTCTTTACTCTGCATTGCAATACGCCATCCGCGCTTATTATCTTCCTTGTGTACATATCTAGTCTCTGCAAGTCGCTGTCAATACACTGCATGTCCACTTCTCAAACTATCAAGCCGTGACGTATTTGCTTTTTGCTTTCTCTCTTACTTGCTCGCTCTCAGGCTGCTCGCTGAGCTATGCCAGAAGTCAACAAATCTTCTCTTTCTTGACCTTTATGCCTGTTGCCCTCCCCTGCTCTGATTGACATTGTTCACACCGCCGTGTCCACCGCCGAGGTCCGCATGGAGTCTCGAGAAAATAGTGGCAGCTATCCTCGCTCGTCCTCGCAATACTATGACAACGACTACCATTTCGTCAATCAGCATCCCCTCACCAATAAGAAGCAGTCTTTCTCTGCACGAGCCGGAATAGAAACGCCCGATCTGTATGCCACACAGGATCCAAACTACATGTCGCGACACCAGGACCGCTCCGAAAATGAGACTGTCCTTCCTACATCCGGGCAACCTAGGGCGTCGTTGGCCGCGTTGCATGTTCCCCAGTCTAATAACATGCTTCCCAGATTAGATACTCAGCTTCCCAGTGGCCAATCTCCAACCTCGTCGCTTTCTCCTCTGGAAGCACGTGCTCAGAGAAAGGGCTCTGTGCCTGACAAGTCGCCCCTCCAGAAGTTAGAAGGGAAACTAGACGACATCAGCAAGGAAGAAAAGCGCGCAAGAATGGAAGAAGCTGAGCATCGTGCCATGCAAAAGGCCGCTGCAAACCAATCGAGGAGGGTAGACAAGCAGCCCCAACCTGACACCGCCCGTTCACGCAAATCGTCAAGTCAAGCCGTACAACCTGTGCAGTCAAATAACTCTACCGCGGAAAGACGACACTACCCGGTTTCTCAGCCTACTAACAGACGACACGCTCATGAATCAGACACTAGAGGTAGCGTTGATTTTGGTGGCGAGCCCTTCCAGCCCACCGTTAATCGAACAAATCCAGCTCAAACATCCCAGGCCATTGATGCTGGTCACAAGTTCAGGCGCGCTTCTGATGCTCTGCGTATGCAGAACCCGGACCGTACGACCGTCGAGGAAGGTCATCAGTACAAGGACCCTCAACTCGGAATTTCGACCGATGCGCCCCCTTTTAGCGAGCTTGAACGTAGTGAATCAAAAAAGTATCGTCACCGGCTAAGGGATGCAGGTTATGTTGGGGCTGCCGCTGCTGCTGCTGGAGGCGCTGGACCGGGCTTTGGCCTTGATGGCATCGCCCGTCGTGATGACCATCGAAATTCTACCAATCACGGATTGCCAGGATCTATCCCAGACGTTGCGCAAACTGAGAGTTGGAAATCGCAAAAGACTCATAATGCACCTAATAGAACGGTGGATAACGGAGGGCGTGATCGTGTCTCCGCTAGGCAGCAACAGCTACAGGCAGACCGTACAGGCACTGGGCAGGGCCCGAAGTCCGCAATCATGCATCAAGATGCGGACCCTGTCTCCCGAGATTCAGTACGGATTCCAGATACATACGGGTCAACGTACAGGGTCCCACCTCATACCGTTGGCGGGCAGCATGCAAGAGCTCAAATCAGCTTCGACGCTCGGTCTCCGGTATCACGACCACAAGAAGCGTCTGCAGGAAATCGCCATCGGATTGGTGAGTTTCTCCATGGCCACCAGGACCAGCCAAGGGTTTATCGGCGAGGCCCTGTCCTGGACGACTGGCGCAATGCAGGCATTGCCAAATTAACGCTGGAGGACCTGATGATCGATAACGTGAACACCAGTCGTAGCAAACGCCAGAATGATTCAAAGCGAGATGGACCTGCAGTGTACGACGGGCCTTATGATGAGGAGACGAGGTCGTTCCAACCTCCTCTTATGCTCGAGTGTGGCCCTCTTCTACGATATACAGGCTTGCGTCGGGAGCGAGGTGCGAATCCCAGGAACAGCCGAGTCGCCGAACGAGAGATTTGGCGCGGTAGTGTGATGATTGTCACACTCGACAGCCGTTCATATTATGGAACCGCACCTACGCTTCGACTTTTCACGCAGCCAATGGACTTGCTTCCAGCCCTGTCCTCGAATCCCAGCGACGAACTCCCATTGGAGTATGATGACCCTATAGCTGGTCACGTCAAGCTGTCGAGGACTGGCAGACCTCTTTTCGTCAAGCATGTTGATCTACTCGAGGAAGAGATAGATGTTTCCCGTATTGAAGACGAAGATGGGTTATTTGAGGCAAGCAGATCCCCAAGTCTTGGCTCACAGCACATCAAGGGATTAGATGGCCAGCAACATCGCCCTGTCACGATCCAGAATAGTTCAAGGATACGGCGTAGCGATGGAGAGAGAGCTGGCAAGTATCGAGAAGTGAGAGCTACTCGCCTGCATGCAGACCGTGGTGTCACGTTTTGGCGGTTTAACATCGAAATTGAACTCGGACATGCTCAGACTCGGGTCGCATATCGCATCAACCGTGGACCTGCCATCGGCTTCTGGGTCCCTGCAAGAGGTGAAAGTATGAATGTCATGTTCCATTCGTGCAATGGGTTCAGTCTTTCCGTGGATTCGAATCTTTTCTCTGGACCAGATCCACTTTGGCGGGATGTCTTGAACAGGCATCAGTTCAGGCCCTTTCACGTCATGCTTGGTGGGGGCGATCAGATCTACAACGATGCTGCTATGCGTGACACCAAGCTATTCAAAGCATGGCTTCAAACCAAAAACCCGGAACATAAGCACAAGGCAGAATTCACGGAAGAGATGCAAGGAGAGCTCGAAGATTTCTATCTGAACAGGTACAGTATGTGGTTCTCACAAGGTCTCTTTGGCTTAGCCAACTGCCAAATTCCCATGATCAACATTTGGGACGATCACGACATTATTGACGTAAGCCGGAAATTTGACTGCGTGCTTGATACACTTTCTGACCATAGCTTGCAGGGATACGGTTCATATCCACATCACTTCATGAGCACAAAAGTATTCACTGGGCTTGGTGCTGTAGCCTTCAAGTATTACATGCTCTTTCAGCATCAAAGTATCGTTACAGAGACGCACAGAGAAGAGCCGTCCTGGCTACTAGGCGCCTCCCCTGGACCATACATACATGAGCACAGCCGAAGTGTCTTCATGTTCCTAGGTCGCAAAGTTGCCTTCCTAGGTTTGGATTGCAGAACTGAGAGGATGAGGGACGAAGTCCTCTCGCAGGAAAGCTACGACATTGTCTTCGATCGTTGCCGTACAGAAATCATCAAGGGAGAAACGAAGCATCTAATTGTCCTTTTGGGTGTGCCAATCGCCTATCCTCGTCTCAACTTTCTGGAGAATATTTTGACATCGAGAATGATGGATCCAATTAAGGCTATCGGCAGGACTGGTATCTTGGGTGGCTTTGTTAACAAGTTCGATGGAGGCGTAGAAATTCTGGATGATTTAGATGACCATTGGACGGCCAAACACCACAAGTCTGAGCGCAATTGGTTCATCCAAGAGTTGCAAGAGTTGGCAGCGGAGAAGTCTGTTCGTGTGACCATCCTGGGTGGTGACGTTCACTTGGGAGCTGTTGGCCAATTCTACACCAAGAAGAAGTTGGGAGTCGCGAAGGATCGAGATCACAGGTATATGCCGAACATCATCTCTTCCGCCATTGTCAACACTCCTCCGCCAACTCTCATGGGCGATGTTTTGAACAAAAGGAATAAGGTTCACCATCTGGATGCTGAAACAGATGAAGACATGATTCCGATGTTCGAGCGAGATGTTGACGACAAGCCTCGAAACAACCTCCATCTTTTGCCACGTCGAAACTATTGCACGATCCGCGAATACGTCCCTAGCTCCACGCCGCAACCCTCACCACGCTCAGAGGCTCAGACACCGACGTCGAGATGGTCTCAGTCGCAGGACAATGCCGCCAAAGACCATCGGTACCCAACAGGGACAATGAAACGGACACTTTCTTTGACTGGTGGGAGCTTTCGGCCAGGAAATCTTGTGCGTCGTCTCTCTGGCTCAGCAACGCGCACTCAGCGCGCTTCTGTAACTGTCGAGCCTCAAGAGTCTGCTCAAGGCCAAAGTGGCCATGTTCATAACGTTCATGGCAGGCCTTCAGTCAGCCGAAACGATCCTCCTAGCGAATATCAGGGTTCATACTTTCCCCAAACTTCTGCTCCGGGAGCTCGACCGACCAATACGTTCAGCAGACGCCCTACCGATGTATCCGAGAAAAGAGCTCTGAAAGCTGCGGCAAGAGGAGGTCCCGACGGTAATGTTGAAGGTCACGAGGTGGGACACATTGACCTTGAAGGGGGGCTGGACATTTCTCTAAACATGGAAATCAGTCAGCGAGATCCAGCTGGAATCACGAGATCGTACAGACTGTTAGTTCCTGCACTATGGTACGAAGGGCGAGGCGATGCAAACACGGCACGGTTCAAGTCGAGAGGAGCATCCCTGATGGATCATTTACGTGGCAAAAGAAGTGATCGTGGCCTGCAGAGCGGCCACAGTGGGAGTGAGAACGACAGCAGAGGCTCAAGCCTCGAAGATGAGCGGTCTGAGGAACCCGCTAGTGGCTGGCCAAGATCAACATTTGGACGAAAAACTGAAGCTGCATCGCATCCCCCTAGAGAAGCTTTCGGTGACGATGGCACGGCTAAAATTCAGTCTCAAAACCATAAAGAGTACGGAGCGCTACCTCCAGATCGTCATCCTGCTCTCCTGGCAACCAAGGATTACAAGATTTCTGCATCGCCACCTGCAGCACCACACCCATCGCAGCTTCCAAGGCAAGGAGGACCTGTATCGAGTGGCTTGTTTGGGTTCCGCCGCAATGCTCAGAGTGGCGTGGCATACTATGACGACAGTGACAGTGGTGGAAGTTTTACAGAGTCAGATATCGATAGTATGGAACTGGAACAGGAAGCGAGGCAAAGAAGACCTAGCAAAGCAGAGGAATTTTTCGGTGCCACTAATCAAAGAGGTGGAACGGACCGTCTTGGAGGAGGTAGGCTTGACGATACATCTGGTACACAACAACCACTTGGATCCAATGGACTGCCCCTTGGGACTAAGAAACGAGGGTGGAAGCTCTGGAAATGATCAGCAGCAAGCTTCTCTCTTATTAATGTGTCACACAATAGAATAGTGATGAAGTTTCAGTATACCCCTAATGCGCATGTTATTCAGTTTTATTCAAAATGATTATATCTTACCTCTACCTACCTTGTGGTAAGTCAGGATAATGCACAATGTCGTGAATGATTGATTGATTGATTGATTTTTTTCATACGCTATACGCTTACCGCAGGAAGCATAAGCAGCTACTATCTACTTATTTGCTAATTATATAAATATTTGTGGAGTCTACGTCTCATTCTGCAGCTCAAATTATTAGGATACCTATGTATCTGTTATATCTAGGTAATCTACAGCATTTGCCATAGTTAGTATATATAGAGTTTTTTTTTCTTTTCCTATACTCCTCTAGGGTCCGCTCTCCTCTTATCCTCTAATTCACTCTTTAATTCGCTTTTGCTATTTCCTTTCTTATCTCTCTAGCTTTTCTGTTCAGTATTCTCTTCAAGTTTCTTCTACTTCTTTATACAGTCTAAGTTCCTAATATTTATAATATATTTAATAATAGCATAAATAATGTTTATATTTATTTTCTATTAATTTATAAAGCTATCTTTATAAAGTTACTCTGTTGCTATATAGAAGTTTTATTTCTTAATTATTCTAAATATATTACTAAATTTAGAATCTAATATTTCTATTAATCTTTATTTTTAGATTATATATTTAAAATAGAGTAATATAAAGTATTAAACTGTTTTCTCTTTTTGGTTATATTTATATAAGCTAAAGTCTATAATTTTAATAATTACTAAAAAGCGATTTAATTAAGCGTATTTTATATAAAGCTATAATAAAATAAAGGCTTCTTTTTTATTTAGCTTATTATAAAGCATTATAATATATCTTTTAAAAATAGCATTATTTATAGTATAAAGGCTTTTATTAATATTTTATAATTATTATTATTTTTTAGCTAGAATTTTATTTTAAAAAATGTTTTAAATTTGCTTTATACTATTTAAAACTGCTTTATTTACTTTTTACTTTATAATAAAAATATTTATAGCTAATTAATTTAATTTAATATATTTGATAATAATAAACTTCTTTAAAATCTATTAAATAGCTAGTTATTTTTTAAAAACTGCGTAATAATTAATTATATAAAGAATATTCTACATTATAATAACTCTATTTTAACTTTTTTAGTAGTTTACTATATAAATATTTAAGAAATTAGCTTTTTATAATTATAGATTATCTCTAGCAAAACTTTAGTCAAAATTATAGCTTTTTTAATTATAAGTAGTTTTATTATTATATTGTTAATATTCCTTTTTAATCTAATTAGCTAAAAAAGAATAAATAATAATATTAGCTTTTTAAAGTATATATTTACTTTAATGTCTATTTGCCTATTAATAATAAAGTTATTAATAAAGATAATTAAATATTGTTTTTTTGTTTTAAAATAATTATTATATATTTTATTAGAATCATATAGATTAAATCTATAATTCATTATTGTTATACTTTATAATAGAAATACTTATATAGAAATAGTTTCAATATTAGCTTTTATTTTATTTAATTATATTTTTATATTATAAAGAAAAGAGGTAAATAATTTTACTTTAGATTTTTTAACTATTTTTTAAGCTATATTTTTAATAGATTAGTCTTTAATAATATATAAAGTCCTATTCAAAATTTACTAATTTTTAGCTAAAGCTAAATATATAGAGAAAAAAGCGAAGCTTTAATACTAAACGCTTTAATTAAAATTGTATAAAAGTATTTAACTATTGCTTAAGCTTTTATTTACTATATAAAATTAAGAATCTTAATAGTATAATTGTTAATCTTTTTATTAAGAAACTGTAAATACTATATTACTATTATGTAATTTATTTAGAAAGCTATAATAATCTAATAAAATTAATATATAAATTATAAGTTAATATAAGTAAAGCGTTTTAATTAGTTAGCGCTTTTTTACTTTCTAGCTTTTACTTTAGTTAAATGGTTTTTGAACTGCAACTCTAAATTGAAAATAACTTTTGAAATTCTCTTTTTTATTAAGAGTTTAATAACGTAGTTATTTATTTATAAAGAGAGATCTATTTTATTAATCGTTTTTTAATTACGTATAAAGTATATAAAAATTATTTTGTTGCTTTTAAATATAGCGCTATTATCTTTAGCTTATTAAAAGGCTTTAAACCACTTTATTATTTAATATTAATATATTCCTCTTTATTAATTCTAAAATTGCTTATTAAGTATAGTTATTTATAAATACTATATTATCTTTTTTACTATTAATTTTCTTTTTTATTAAAAAGGCGTTAAAGAAGATATATAGAATTAGAGCTAGCGTAAATCTTTATAAAAAACTAGATTTAATAAGTATAATTTAATTTAATTCTATTTTATTAGTTAGTATTATAATAAGCTAATTAATATAAAATAAATCAATTTATACGATTATATAAGCTAGGATTTCTTTTATATGTAATTAATTAATAAAAACTTAATAAAAAACATTATTATATACTCCTTTATATTAAAACTGATAAAAAAAAGCATTTTCTTTTATTACTATATTTTAAGGATCTTCTTAATAAAAAGAAGCAGTATTTAATTATATAATTATTTTAGTTTAGCTTTAATTAGGTTTTTAAATAAAAAGAGGTTAAAAGTCTCTATTTAACATAATATTCTTTTTAAATCTAGTATTTACTATTTTAAGCTCTTTTTAAGTTTTTTAATCTTAATATATAAGAATTTAAGTTTTATAAGCAGTATAATATTCTTTTAATAAAATGTCTTCTTTTAATTGTAAAGTATTTTAAACTATTTTTTTAAATTTGCTGTTTTAAGCGCTTATTACTTTTTCAAGAAGTTACTGAATATCTTTAATAAAGAAAGCAGTATTACTTAAGCTAAATAAGCAAATAGATTAGATTAGCCTGCTACTCTATTTAGTAGTTCTAGTTCTTTTTTAAACTGTTATTATAGGGCTTACTCTTTATAAAGATAAAGTTAATATAATTATAGCGACAGCATTACTAGAAATAGCTAAGCGGAACTCTTTTTCTTAACTAAAATCGATAGGAGTTAAATAGACCGATTTGTTAAGTTAGCTTGTAGATAATAATGTCAATTAATTAATAAATATCGATAAAAAATATTAATATTACGCAATGTCGTAAATGTCTCTAATTGATTAATTAATTGATTGATTGATTTTTTTATACGCTATACGCTTACTATAGGAAGCATAAGCAGCTACTATTTACTTTTTTACTAATTATATAAATATTTATGAAGTCTGCGTCTCATTCTGCAGTTCAACCTGTTAGGGTGCCTATATACCTGTTCTATTTAGGTATTCTTTAGCAAATGCTGTAGTCAATATATGTTATTTTTTTTGTTCCTATTCTTTAGCTTGCTCTCGCTGTTTTCTAACTCACTCTTTTAATTCTCCTGTTCAACTTCCTCCTCTATTTTTCTACGCTTCTTTGTAAAGTTTTATCTTTTTATATCTATAGTATACTTAATAGTTGTATAGACTATGTTTATTTCTGCTTTTTCTTAATCTGCTAATTTATTTTTATAAAGTTGCTTTATTGCTATATAAGAGTTCTATCCCCTAATTATTCAAAATATATTACTATAGTTAGAGTTTAGCGTTTTAATAATCTCTATTTTTAAGCTATATATTTAGAATATAGTAATACAAAGTGTTAAACTGTCTCCTTTTTCTAGCTGCACTTATATTGACTTAAATCTGTAATGTTAATAATTATTAAAAACTTATTTAAGCGGATATATTCTATATAAAGCTATAATAGAATAGAAGCCTCCTTTCTATTTAGCTTATTATAAAATAATGTAATATGTTTACTAAGAATAGCGCTATTTATTACTTAAAAGCTCTTATTAATGTTCTACAGTCTTTAACATTCTTTAGCTAAAATCTTATTTTAAAGAGTGTTTTATACTTGCTTTACGCTGTTTAAGATCGCCTTACTTACTACTATTTCTATAATAGAGGGGTTTGTAGCCTATTTAGCTAATCAGTTTATTTTAACGTGTTTTCTAATAATGAACTTCTTCAAAATCTACTAAATAGCTAGCTATCCCTTAAAGATTAAATAATAATTAACTATATGCAAAATGCTTTACATTATAGCAGCTCTACTCTAGCTAATTTAGCAATTGACTATATAAATAGTTATTTAGCTATTAGACTATATATTAATACTTAGAGAATTAGCTTTTTACAGTTATAAAGTGTTTCTAATAGGATTCTAGCTAGAGTTATAGCTTTTTTAATTACAATTAGTTTTATTATTATACTATTAATTTTACTTTTTGATTTAACTTATTATAAGAGAATAGATAATAATATAGGCTTTTTAAAATATATTGCTACCCTAACTTCCATTTAGCTATTAGTAACAGAGCTATTAACAAATATATTTAGATACTGTTCCTTTATTCTAAAGTACTTTTTATATGCTTTATTAGAGCTATATTAGTTAGATTTATAGTTAACTATTATTATGCCCTATAGTAAGGTAATCTATACTAGAATGACTTTTATATTTGTCCTTATCTTTCCTAATTACATTTTTATATTATAAAGAGGGGAAGTGAACAACTTCGCTCTAAGCTTCTTAACCAGTTTTCTAAGCTGTATTTTTAATAGGTTAGTTTTTAGCAATATATAGAGTCCTATTTAGAATTTGCTAATCTTTAATTTTAGCTAAATATATAAAAGGAGAAGCAAAGCTTTAGCACTGGACGCTTTAATTAAGGTTATATAGAAACATTTGACAATTGCTTAGGCTTCTATCCTCTATATAGAATTAAGAATCTTAGCTATATTGTTATAATCTTTCCTATAAGGGACCTAGAGTACTATACTATAACTGCGTAGTCTGTTTTTAAAGCTATTATAGCTTAATATAATTGTTGCGCTAATTATAGTCTAATATAGAAGAGGCGTTTAAGTTAACTAGCGTTTCTTTATTCTCTTATTTTGATTTTAGCTAGATAGTTCTTAAACCTCAGTTTAGCGTTAAAGATAACTTTTAGGATTCTCTCTTTTATAAAGGGTTTAATAATGTAGTTACCTATTCTAAATAAAGAGTCAGTATTGCTAATCTTTTTATAATTTTGTATAAAATATATAAGGATTGTTTTATTGCTTTTGAATATAGCGCTACTATCCTTTGCCTATTAGAGGGCCTTTAGAACAACTTTATTATTAAATATTAATATGTTCTGTTCTACTAACTCTAAAATAGCTTATTAAATATAGTCATTTATAAACCCTATGTTGCCTTGTTTCCTATTAATCTTCTCCTTTATTAGGAAAGTATTGAAAAAGATATATAGAATTAGGGTAAATGTTAATCCTTATAGGAGACTAGATTCTATAAAAGTGACTTAACTTAATTCTATATTATTAACTAATATTATAGCTAATTGATCAATGCAAAAAGAGTTAACCTATATAATTATACAAGTTGGGATCCCCTTTATATATAGCTAATTAGTAAGCACCTATTAAGAAATGCTATTATATGCTCCCTTTATATTAAAGCTAATAAGGGAAAGGACTTTCTTTTATTGCTATGCTTTAAAGATTTTCTTAATTAAAAGGAGCAACGCTTAATTATATAACTATTTTAGCTTAGCGTTAAATTATATCTCTAAAAAGAGGTTGAAAATCTTAGCCTAATACAACATTCTTCTTATTAATATAAATTCTATTAACTTGCTTAGAATAGCTAGGAAGAAGATAAAGCAATATGCTTTTACTATATAGTAATTAGGTTTCCTTAGCTTTTATAATAATAAGATTTGCGCTATTTTCTATATAGTTAATACGTATCCTAGTTAATATAACGTATTAAAGATATTAATAACTTAATTACTTAAAATAGATTATAAGCATTTCTATATAATATTTGGAATGCTATTTATGCCTAGCGCTTTATATAGGCTAATCTTAGCTATTGCTCTAGTTACCTTTTTAATAGAGATATCCGGATTGTCTATATATTTTATATTAAGGTTCAGCATATCCTCTTTCCAACTTTTAAGGACTAATAGGAAAAAGCATTAGACTAGCTTAATTGCTTTAGCATTGTTATCTTTAAGCTCCACTTCTTAGCTTTCAATGCTAATAATTATAATAAGGATGTTGCTAAACGCTGATAGTTATAGATTAAAGTACCTAGCTGCTTTCGAGATATTATCTATTTATATTAAGAAATTGCTTTAGTATAGTCGCTTTTTATTATAAATACTTTTATAAAACTAATGCTTAGCTTGCTTAGCTTTGTAATAACTTTCTTCCCTATTTAGCTTTATAGTTTATAATATATTATTCCAATTTAGTTATTAAATATATTTATTATAAAGCTTAGTAAGTTTATTATCCTATTATGATTTTATATATAGGGATTCTTTAACTATTAGGCTATAATTGTGAATATATTGACTCACTGTGTTCTAGATCTTTATAACTGCTTAGCTAAGCTTAATAGTATTATCAATATTAACAACTAACAGTTTTTATCTTTTAAGTGCTTTAATAGCTATATCCTAGTTTATCTTTTTGAAATTGTATTTAGCCTTTAACAGAGCGACTGTCTTAACCTCTTTAATTCAAAGTGTTATAGCTTTATAGTCCAACCGATATTAGGTTAAATAGATACTGCATTTTATAATCTAGTCTTCTATTAAGTTAGACACTAGTATAAGGTTAACAATAGTTTTGAAGCGTCCTTATAAGAATGTGACTATACTACTTAGTAGCGCTAAAAAGGTATTATATTAATGTATTTATTAAAGCACTAGTTTACCTTAATTTCGCTTTTTAAATAGCGCTACTTAACGCGTTAAGCCTAGTAGTAGCTGCCTCTTCTAGGTCCTATTTAGAAAAAGCATATTAGCTCTAGCTTAGAATATAGATTAACGTAATAAAAATGTATTTTATTAAGATAGTAATAACTTTTACAATTATATTTAATAATTTTGTAGGGAATTAAATAAATAAAATATCTTTATAAATGTATAATATTAACTAGAATATATAATACGTTAATTCTTCTTAATAGATAAATAGAGTTATAATAGTCTAGCACCAATGTTAGGAAATATATAGTTTACTATTAATATTAGCAATACTTAGTTTTATAACTATAATTACTATAAACTAACTAATAGATTGATTGTTAATAAGGCTGAGTTAAACTAAGGGTTATCTATTCACATTTGCTAAAAGGAAATAAGTGTTTCCTATTAAACGTTACTTATAATGGCTTCCTATTTAATTTATTGATTAATAATAGTCTGCTATTCTTTATCTCTATTATAAATAGATTAATTAGTGTGTTATCTTCTGCTTTAGATTCTGCTAACTTTGTTACAGTATGCTAAACACTTTATATTTATAACAATATATAGTTCGCTATATGCTGCACATTTAGAAGCTATAGCTTTATAATTATTAGTTTTATAATTTTCTGCATATTTGCTATATTTTAATAATTAGCTATATTTAGCCTAATAATAGCTGTATTTGTTACAGTTATAGTATCTTTAAGAGCATTAGAGTTTTCAGTATTTGCTAACTATAGCTATATTGCTATTAACCTTAATTATTTATTTAGTAAGAGCTTATTAAGCATCCTTAGCTATAGCTAAATAGACTACTATAGATCCTGCAGGTTTCTCTCCCTTAGATAGCTAGAACGCCTTAATAGCGCTTGTAAACTTGTTCTTAATAGTAAATGCTGCTATAAACTCTAGATAGATTTTACAAATGCTAGGTACTAGGATTGCTGTTCTATATATATTATTAGCTTTAATTAGGAAGCAGTTTTCTTTACAAGTTTAGGCTATTTTAAATACTTAGTAAACCTATTTATTATTTAATTGTAATTATGCTATATCTTTTTTATCTTAAATAATAACTCTTATAATTCTCGCTCTTATTTGAATTCTTTTAATAATAACTACATATACTAATAGTTAAAATGCAATTACTTTCTTAATTTATTTCTTTATAGCTTTGCTATTTTTAGCTAATTTATATTATTTAGCTAGCCCTTAGCTAAAGTTAATTATAACGCTTAGGAGTTATTATAGCTTCTTTAAGGAAGTTAGTAGGGTTAATAGCGTTCTATTGCTTATATAAGATTAAATAGCTAATAATAATAGGTTAATTGATTTTAACGCTATAAAGGCATATAAAATTAATAATAATGCTGCTGTGTTAGAGTTGGCTAAGGACAATAGGTCCAACTGTTTGAAAGTCAAAAGGACTGTCCTTCCTTTGTTAATATTAGAGCTAATAGTTCTGACCTCTATATTAAAGACTTTAATATTAGCTTTTAATTTAGCATTTATTATTTTAAACTCTTTTTTAAGCTTTTTAATTTTTATAAGTAAGCGTTTAAATCTCATTTTAGTAATGTTGAGTTTCTTTATAACAACATTAAATGTTGCTAATAATGCAATGTTCTTTTAGTAAAGAGCTTTAGTCTAATTCTAGAATTGCTTATTCTAGTGTTAAAATTGCTTATTCTAATATTAGAGTTGCTTAAGCACTTTGTTAAGTTTGCTGTTCTAAGCATTCACTATTCTTTTAATAAGGTGTTTTATTATATCTTTAGCAAAGATAGCGTTATTATTTGGACTAAGAGAGCGGATAGGCTGAACCAGCCTTCCATTACTCTGTCTAGTATTCCTAGCTCTTCTTTAAGCTGCTATAGCAGTGATTAGTCCTTTTAGGGATAACGCTAGTATAACTATTGTAACAGCGTTGCTAGGATAGTTGGGCAGTACCCTTTCCCTTAATTAAAATCAACAGGAGTTGGATAGTCCGACTCGTCGAGTCGACTTGTAGATGAAACTGTCAATAAACTGATGAATGTCGATAAAAAATATCGATGTCCTCTCCCCCTTTCCACGTCTAGGGTCCTGAAAAAACGTCTATTGATTTCCTATGTTTTCGCAAAACCACGCAGCAATGCCAGTTCTCGCAGAGAACTTTATGACCTTGCCGGGGTAGCTCAATCGGTAGAGCGTGTGTCTCTTATGAAGAGACAACCTCAAGGTCGCGGGTTCGCGCCCCGCCTTCGGCCATTCCTAACTATTTTCAAAGCTGGCTGCTACAACCAATGTAACTGTCTTGTATCACGGGTCTTTTGAGCCTCCCCACTGGCTCCGTGTATTTCTCCATTGCATAGATGGTGCGACATCTTTCAGCCCTGGTAGATCAGAATTCCTGAGTGCTATCTCCTTTCGTTGATAGCGATCCGGCGTTTATGTTGATCACTTCGACACGCAAGTGATGAGGGAATGCCGACTTCTTCGGCTCTATTTGTTCTTCATTCTCGCTGTTGTGGGCAACATCGCAAGCTTCGAGGCTTTCCACTGACAACTTGAAGCCCGACGGCGGCATCTGTATAGGACAGGGTCGCCCTGTAGCAAAGAGTACTGACCGCGTATAGATAACGTAGCCTTTGTCATGAACTTGTCACTTACGACCGCAAATACTGTAGGAACCCTCGTTAAGATGAGGTCACCGCAGTTTTTCGCTGGCATACTAATAGAGAGATTCCAGGCTGACCATACCAAGAAGGTCTTCACCAACGCCAGACTTTTCCTGGGCAAGTATTCTTCCTTTGTATCTCAATCCCTGGTTGCTAACGACTTACATAGGCTACTGCACCGGAACAAGTTGGTTCCTTCTTCCACAAAGTAAGCTGTCACCAATACGGTTACGGTATAATCTCCTTGATGTGACTTTGCAGACCTCGCAGAGTCCGCGATATGACTTGGGTATCTGAAGCATGATAGTCGGCCACTCAATTGAGGTATGTGTAATTATAGCTCTGCGGGTATTATCGAGCAGAGAAATGAGCAGAGAAAACAAGGAGACGGACCGGATCCAGAGTGAAACGCCATGAGGTATCGAAGGAAGAGACTTGGACGCCACTGCATTTAGCGACACGACTGACCGCGAAACCTTGAATTTTCGTTGTATTTCTTGATTGAATACGATGCGGCGAGAAAGAATACAAAGGGGGCTTTCTGTTATCAGCGTATATATCTCTATCTCTGTTCCCACGTTGATGTACGTCCACGTGCGGACGGAAGTGCTTCGTTCCTCGGATCATTGATCATTGCGATACATCTCCTTCGCCAACGCCATGGAGCGTCTGGTTCTTCTCCAGACTTTCTCCAGCAGCTTTCTTTTCTTCTTCTGCGAAAAGCTGCTGCCAGTGCTTCTCGTCGAATCCGTCCATGAGCCTCGTGTACTGAGGTCCTTCCTTGACCCAGCCTTTGACACCCCCTGTGAACACATGTTGAGCATTTTGATAGGCAAAGAGGATAGAGTAACGACTCACCCTCGAGTGTCATGACTTGCATGTTTTCATCGCCTGCAACCTCTCGAACATATTGGAGGAACCAAGCTGCGCAACGCGGACCTCTTCCGTTGGATGATCCTGCTCATGTCTCAGCAAGAGGTATGGTGAAATGGCGGTTTTTTCTGTTGCTCTGAGACTTGCTCGAGGGAGGAAAGAGCTAGCGTAATGTGCTCGGGGTCGACCAGAAACCAACATGTCTGCATATGTCGTTGAGATGGGAGGGCACCTACCGCAAGTGAAAACAACCCATTGAATATCTGTCATCGAAGTCACTCATCCGCCCACGAATTCAAACTAGTATCTCCACTCAGTGAACATACCTGCTTTGTATGCCAGCTCATACCTAGAAAGCATCAAATGTCAATAAATGAAATAGGCGAGACTGGTGCTCGTATACTCGTATACCAACCACAGTTTACATGACATCACTTACAACATGCCCCGATTCCACCAGAGTCCTGCTGTATCGTCAATAGGTTGAGCATTACAGACTATCGTTGGCGTTCGGTAATCGACTTTCCTTGAGCGGGAATGTTGAGACCCGAGGTTATCATACCGCCCTCGAAATCAGTCCGCCGCACATCGATGACGAGGATGGCGGCCACGCCTTTCAGGCTGAGCATTTGCGCTGCTCGTCTGCGCGGCATGATTGGTGCCGTGACTGTCGGTGCCGGGAAGGCCGCATGCCATGGTTGAGTCTCTGTCGCTGACATTATTGGGCTGATGGAATATGGTGGTTAGGTTGAGGTCTCGCCAATGATATATACTTTTGAGGCTCAAATGCAGGAGTGGCAACTACGCCGTCGCACGGAGTGCGACCCTGTTCAATATTGAGCACTTCCTCGTCTCAGCCCGGCGCTCTGTTCTTCGATGCATCTGTCATGGTTATTCGTTGGGTCAGTAATGCTTATGCTTACTATAATCACAATGGTGAAGCGAGAGAAGCGTATGGAGAAAGACAATCAGAAGAAAGTGAATTATATGGGGATATCTACAACTTTTGAATCAAGACGTGGCAGCGTAAATGGCTATTGCAAGCTCTCGACAACAAGAGCACTGGCACCACCGCCACCGTTACAGATTCCAGCAACACCAACCTTGGCCTTCTTTTCTTTGAGGACAGCGAGAAGGGTGGTCACGATTCTGGCACCGGAGGCACCGAGAGGGTGACCAAGAGCGACGGCTCCACCGTGGAGGTTGACCTTCTCTTCGCTAATGCCCAGAATCTTCATATTTGCAAGAGCGACAACGCTGAAAGCCTCGTTGATCTCGAAAGCGTCAACATCATCCTGCTTGATACCAGCGTGCTTGATGGCCTTTGGCATGGCAAGGGCGGGAGCGGTGGTGAACTTGGAAGGGTTTTGTGCAGCCTCTCCCCAACCAAGGATCTTTCCAATGGGCTTGAGGCCGAGCTCCTTGAGTTTGGCCTCGGAGACAAGGACGAGGGCGGCAGCACCGTCAGACAATGGGGAGGCGTTGGCTGCGGTGACAGTGCCGTCCTTCTTGAAAACAGCCCTCAAAGCGCGCGTCTTGGACTCGTTGAACTGAAGGAGTGTGTTAGAGGTGACAGACAGGGAGGGCAGATGAATTGTGCAACAAGATGGATATGCTTACGTTGTTGGGTTCGTCATCCTTGTCGACGACAATGTTAGGCTTGCCACGACCACCGCTGATCTCAATAGGAGCGATCTCTTCGGCGAAGCGGCCGCTCTGCTGTGCAGCCTGAGCCTTCTTGTAACTCCTGATGCAGTACTCGTCCTGGTCAGCTCTGGAGAAGCCGTGGTCATCGGCGCACTCCTCACCCTGAATACCCATGTGCTCCTTCTTGTATGCGTCGGTCAGGCCGTCCTTGAGCACACCGTCGACGAGAGATTGGTCACCGAACTTGGCACCGGTGCGCATGTTGGGGAGATAATGGGGAGTGTTGGACATGGACTCAGTACCACCAGCAACGACAATGTCGGCAGTTCCAGTCAGGATGGTCTGGGCGGCAACAATGATGGCCTTGATACTCGAGGCGCACACCTTGTTGACGGTGGTGCAGACGACGGATTCCTCGAGACCAGCGCCGAGTGCACACTGACGGGCAGGGTTCTGGCCGAGGCTGAATTCAGGTCAGATTCTGACATAGGCAGACGTTGGGTGATGTGACTAAGGTAGGATACATACTTGGCGGAGAGGACATTGCCAAAGACGACTTCCTCAATGGCCTCTGGCTTGACACCTGACCTCTGGACAGCGGCTGGAGCACGTTAGTATGCCAAGGTCGACTGCTTCATATATGACCATTTTGAATACCCTTGATGGCGTGAGAACCGAGCTCGGTGGCGCTGAGGCTGGCAAGAGAGCTGTCATATGTTCAGCAGGCGCACATGGAGAGTGCAGGATAGCTATCGAAGGGCTCACCCAAGGAACATGCCAACGGGCGTTCTGGCCGCCGAGACGATGTAGACTGTAGCAGGGGGGGCCATGTTGATTGCAAAAAGTGACAATGTGAAACTATCGAGCAAGCTTATGGAGGGACTCTAGAGAAAAGAGGAAAGGATCAAGACGTGTGTAATAGAAAGGTGTTGCGAGTGTGCAATGTCTGGACGATACCTTAATAACAATGGCGCGCCCCACGCAAGCGAGCAACATGGTTCGATAAATTTGACCGCATCCTGGACCCTGCTCCATGCTCCCACGGATCCATGCTCCATGCTCGAGGTGCTCCTTGCTAAACACGGGCCGAGTCGGTGCGAACGTGTGAGCTTCTGTGCTTGATCTTATCAGATCCATTCGTGCCATCTCCATTCGTATCTGGCTTGCATCGCGCATCGCGACTTTTGAAGTTTTACGATCGCTTTCATCTCTTATTCAAATCACATCTCGTCACAGCAATCGCCGAGATGGATGACCTCTACGATGAGTGAGTCTCCAGCTCATGATTTTTGCGCATAAACAGATATGCTGACTCTGTTCAGATTTGGTAACTTCATCGGCGAGCCTGAAGAGTCCGATGTCGAGGAAGATGTGACCGATGACGCCAATCGCTATCTTTACGATGATGATGAGTCCGACGAAGATGCCGCTGCTACTGCTGTCGCCAATGACCAGCAGCTGATGGAAATAGATGGTGAGCAAAGTCGCCCTCCAGTTCCAGCTCCAGCTTCACCATCAATGCAGCTTCATTGACACTCTGGCAGATGAAGGTCCCTCCAACGCCGTCGTTCTTCACGAAGACAAGCAGTATTACCCCACCGCTCAGCAGGTCTATGGCGCCGATGTCGAGACTCTTGTCCAGGAGGAGGACACACAGCCCCTCACTCAGCCCATTGTGGAACCCGTCGTGCAAAAGAAGTTCGCCGTACAGGAGGAGCATTTGCCGCCCGTCTTCTTTCGGAGAGACTTCATGACCGACCTTATGAACTTCCCGCATCACGTTCGCAACGTTGCTCTGGCTGGCCACCTACATCATGGCAAGACCGCCTTCATGGACATGCTTGTCAGGCAGACGCACGACATGGAGAAACGAGTGGACAACAAGAAGGGCCGGACCCGTGAACCACAATTACGATACACCGACACTCATCTGTTAGAGCGCGACAGAGGTCTCTCAATCAAGACAGCTCCTATGACTTTAGTCTTGCAGGGCACAAAGGGAAAGTCGCATTTGCTCAACATCCTCGACACCCCAGGCCACGTCAATTTCGCCGATGAGGTTGCTGCTTCCCTCCGTCTCGTCGACGGTCTTGTTCTCATTGTCGATGTTGTCGAAGGCGTGCAGATTCAAACCGAGCAAGTCATCAAACATGCCGTCCTCGAGGGCTTGCCCATCACCTTGGTAGTGAACAAGGTCGATCGCCTGATCCTCGAGCTCAAATTACCTCCTGCCGATGCCTACTTCAAGCTCAAGCATGTCGTCGAAGAAGTCAATACCGTCATCGAGAACACTCTTCCTGGACAGGGAGAAAAGTGGCGTGTGAGCCCTGAGAGGGGAAACGTTGCCTTTGCATGCACAAGCATGGGCTGGTGCTTTACTTTGCCTTCATTTGCACACATGTACGCCGAAACGTACGCAAACAGCGCTCTCGATGTCGTCGAATTCAGTCGGAGGTTATGGGGCGACATTTACTATAACCCTGGCAGCCGCAAATTTACTCGCAAGCCCACAGAGGCAGACAGCAAACGATCCTTTGTCAACTTTGTGTTGGAGCCCATTTACAAGCTTTACTCTCACACCATTAGCAAGAGTCCAGAGGATCTGAAGATCACTTTGGAAAGTCTAGGCATCTTCCTCAAGCCGTCGCAGCTCCGCGCCAACGCCGATGATCTTCTCAGCATGGCCTGCCAGCAGTTCTTCGGCCCCGCCTCCGGATTCGTGGATATGCTGGTCCGACATGTTCCTTCGCCCATCGAAGGCGCCAGACTGAAGCTTGCGCGCTACTACACTGGACCCATGGACACCAAGACCGTGCAAAGCATGGAGAAATGTGACCAGGATGGTCCTCTCATAGTGCATGTAACGAAACTCTTCAACACCATCGATGCGACTGCCTTCAATGCCTTCGGTCGTGTGATGAGTGGTACGGCACGCCCTGGACAGCAGGTTCGAGTGCTTGGCGAAGGTTACACCATCGAGGATGAGGAGGACATGGTTCAGGCCACCATCTCGGATGTATGGATTGCTGAGTCTCGGTACAATGTGCCGACAAGCGGTGTACCTGCAGGCAATTTTGTCCTCCTTGGTGGTGTCGATAATTCCATCGTCAAGAGTGCGACCATTGTTGATGCCAAGTTACCGGATAACGAAGATGCGTACATCTTCCGTCCTGTGAAGCATTTCTTCGAGTCTGTCTTCAAGGTAGCAGTCGAGCCCATCAATCCCTCAGAATTACCAAAAATGCTTGACGGCCTCCGCAAAATCAACAAATCATATCCCCTTATAACCACAAAGGTCGAGGAGTCAGGCGAGCATGTCGTCTTAGGGACAGGGGAACTGTACATGGATTGCGTATTGCACGATCTACGACGCATGTACGCGTCGATGGAGGTCAAGGTCTCCGATCCTGTGACTAGATTCTGCGAAACTGTCGTTGAGACATCAGCCATCAAGTGCTATGCCTTGACGGCCAACAAGAAGAACAAACTCACCATTGTTGCAGAGCCCTTGGACGAAGGCATCGCTGAGGACATCGAGACTGGCAAGGTCAACATTAGAGATCCAGTAAGGAAGGTAGGCAAATTCTTCGAGGAAAACTATGGTTACGATCTCCTCGCGTCGCGCAACATCTGGGCTTTTGGACCCGACGACATGGGTCCAAACATCCTCCAGAACGATACTTTACCTTCAGATGTCGATCAGAAACTCCTGAAGAGCGTCAAAGACACCATTCGACAAGGCTTTGCCTGGGCTACTCGGGAAGGTCCGCTGTGTGAAGAGCCAATCCGCAACACGAAATTCAAGATTACGGATGTCAGCCTTGCGCAGGAAGCCATATTCCGCGGAGGAGGTCAGATCATCCCAACTGCGAGAAAAGCATGTTACAGCAGTTTCTTAATGGCGAGCCCGCGATTGATGGAACCAGTCTACAGTTGTTCCATGATTGGACCTGCCGATGCTGTCAGCAGTCTGTACACGGTTCTGGCACGTCGGAGAGGCCACGTCTTGCAAGACGGCCCTATTGCGGGTACGCCACTCTACAAGGTGTCAGGCCTGATCCCTGTCATTGACTCTTTTGGGTTCGAGACCGATCTGAGGATCCATACGCAAGGTCAAGCAACCGTATCGCTTGTATTCGATAGATGGAGCATTGTTCCAGGTGATCCCCTGGACAAGTCGATCAAGCTTCGTCCGCTTGAGCCAGCATCGGCGCAGGCTACAGCTCGCGACTTTGTAATGAAAACGAGGAGGAGAAAGGGTCTTGCCGAGGATGTCACGATTAGCAAGTTCCTTGAGCCAGAGCTCTTCCGCAGCCTCAAAGATAGTGGCATCCTGGATGGGCCAAACTAGAGCTCTCAATGGTCACAGAGCATGACCAAACTGATCTTTGCTTTCACAAGCATTACTTTGCATTCGAGAAGCTTTACTACGAAGACAAGCGAAGTCTCTGGATCAAGGCTGGGCAAATGTAGCGGGTACAATATGTGTTATTTAAAAGTAAGAGCGAGGCGTTTCGGTGCCATTGATAGAGTAGGCCTGGGATAGCTGCAGAGGCTGCAGAAAATATGGCTGCATGCAGCGTGCTACTTCTTATGAACTTAATGATGGGCACTACCTTACCTCATTATTTCAGATTGAATCTCCAACAGTCGCACGATGCCTGCTATGATTGCAACCCTTCCTCGTTATTCGTGTGGAGCACGAGTTTTCCCCTGTTGTACAAACCATTTTATTGCTTTTTCGGCATACAGTAAATATATGACACAGACGCTATTAATAAGCCCTATAGCTGGAATATATGATTCTCGGCGCGTTGACTTGATTCTACAACGGCATTTTTCGCTAGGCCACGTGTATATACCGTAATTATGAGGCTGTTTCCCAGTTGCTCGGCAGAGTTGCTGGGTGTGACGTGTGCAATAGTCTGCTGCAAACGGTTTTCGAGAAGCAGCAACCAAAACGATTTCGTCGTCATGCCAGATGAATATAGGTTTTACGTCGCCATGAGCTACACGATCTCGTCCAAGACACGAGAGTCTGACCGAGAATTGAATCATCGCGTTATTGACCCCAAATTGATGTCAATGCATATTGCTCACCAAGATACAGAAGCATTACGAGTAGTACTAGTGCCTTCAGATTTTGTGGTGTGTCGTCGCCCCGATTGGCCGTGCCCCAGGCCCCCGGCCCCTCCACCTGCAAATGGATTGGCGTTGACGCCAAGGATACTCGTGGGGCTGGGAGCCAACTACATCTTCTCCTCTCTTTGGCTCAGCCTTGCATTTCATGAAACGGCCTGGCCGTTCTTTAATCTTCTCTGCGCGAAGCGTGCGCTGTCTCTGCACTGGTTTGTTCTTCTGTCTCTTGGCGTCGACCTCGAAATTTGACTCCTGTCCAGTAGCACCCTGAGGGTTGCTGTGGAAGGAGTAGAGTCCCTTCCTGACAATGTGACTAGGTGGTTGCTATACCGTGATAGCCTTGAATTGCCACGCTAGGATAATGGCGCGACGTTGACTTCTTGACCATTGACCGCTTGCAAGTCGCAACGGCTTTTGAGCCCCCTATCCTACCAAATGCACCGTTTGACATAGTACATACTCCTGCATATTCGCAGGATAAGATATAATGGGCTCTCCAACTCTCATTTCTCATCTCACCTTTCAAGCAGCTCTGCTGTAATAATACTCTTGCTCTCTCTACCTACACAATGTCTTCTCTCTCGAAGATGCCTCTCATTACTTTTGTTTTTTCGTTACTGTTTGTCGACTTGAGCATAGCTGGCTATGTTCTCGAAGATGATTACAGTGTTTCTAATTTCTTCGACATGTTCACGTTCTTTACCTCATCCGATCCGACAAATGGATTCGTCGACTACGTCGACCAGGCTACGGCACAAAGCGCAGGCTATATCGGCACCACTGCAAGCACAATATACATTGGCGCTGACCATCAGAATGTGACGTCCGGTGGCAGGCCAAGTGTCCGTCTGACCAGCAACAATGCCTACAACGCTGGTAGCCTGATAATCCTTGATCTCGAACACATGCCAGGAGGAATTTGCGGCACTTGGCCCGCATTTTGGATGGTTGGGCCAGACTGGCCATCTGGTGGTGAGATCGACATCATAGAAGGTGTCAATCTGCAGACTGCGAACGCGATGACTCTCCACACCTCCGACGGCTGCTCAATCACGAACGATGGCAACTTCACAGGAAGCATGGAGACGGATAATTGCTACATTTATGCAGAAGGGCAAACAACCAATGCTGGATGTTCCATCGATTCTTCGGACACGGAAACATATGGCACAGGCTTCAACGATATTGGTGGAGGCGTGTACGCTACCGAATGGACCGATGACTCGATCAGTATCTGGTTCTTCCCTCGCAGCGCTGTTCCTTCAGACATTGCAGCTGGCACACCGAGCCCATCATCTTCCTGGGGTACACCAGCCGCGCAATTTGAGGGTGGCTGTGATATTCCCAAGTTCTTCCAGGATAATCAATTGGTCTTCGATCTCACGTTCTGCGGTGATTGGGCTGGAAATGTATGGAGCTCTTCAACATGTAGCTCATTGGCGGACACGTGCAATGACTATGTCGAGAACAACCCGACTGCATTCACGGATGCTTACTGGACTATCAACTCGTTGCGCACCTACCAATATAGCGCAGACACTTCATCTTCGTCCTCGAGCTCAGCTGTGTCAAGCTCTACGCAGGCGGTCTCCACCTATCTGCCAGTGACAACTGTGACATCAAGCTCATCATCTACATCTGCCTCGAGTTCGTCTCCCACCTCTTCGTCGACCTCCACAGAAACCACAAGCTCAAGCTCATCATCTGCATCTGCCTCGAGTTCGTCTTCTACCTCTTCGTCGACCTCCATAGAGTCTACAAGCTCGTTGACTTCGTCTACGACAAGTTCCACTAGTACTTGGGGCCAGTCCTCCTATACATCCACACAGAGCTCTTCTCCGTCTCCGAGCGCGTCTGGGCTCTCCTTCTTAGCCAGCCCCAGTTCATGGTCGCCATGGTCTTCATGGTCACCATCATTGTCAACACCAGGGAGTGCTTCACCTACCACCGCGATCAGCTCGGGCAGCGTCGCCCCCAGTCTTACCAATACCGCCATTGGTAAGGCTGTCACGCATGCAAGCACAGCGAGCGGTGCTCCAAGCTTGTCGGTGACGAGTGGCGCTGTCTCTTCAAGCAAGGCTGCTTCTTTCTCCTCTGCTCAAAGCGTCACTGCTTCGTCTTTGTACCCTTCTTCGTTAAGCAATGCTGCCTCCTCGTCGACACAGACTACAGCTACAACGTTTTCCAAGCAAGCCAGCACCACCAGCGTGACGATCATCTTCACAGACGTTAGTGGCAGCCCAAGCTCGACGGCGTACACGTTGACAATGTCCATCGATTCTTCCTCGGCAGACGGCTCAGTGAGCACTGCAGTGCCTACCTCACAGGCTGAGATAGCAGCAAAAGTGGGAGCAATCGCTGAAGAGTGGAGCGAGACTGAACCAGGTGATTGGCAGGACGAAGTCAACGGTCTCGAAGACGTCGTGGTGGCAGCAGCGTCCCAGGCGGCGGCTGTGTCAGCAGCGCTCAAGCAAAACCAGAAGAGGCATTTACTGCAACACAGAAGGAGATTCGGTGGATTCCACTGAAGTGGAGAAATCAGGCACGGAGCGTAGCAGGTCAATGCATGACCAGACATTCGATTCTCTCTGTGTATAGCAGTTTAAGAGCTAGGGATTTGGCAGCAGTATATAGTTTTAGATAGAAATAAAAATATGACAGCGTCGACTGGATCGACATTATTTTGCAAGCAAGGCTATCTTATGATTCATTCCTCATTGGTCTATCTTATCTCTGCAGATGTGTGCTATTCAGCATCATCCTATGTCTTATCTCTGTAGATGTGTGGTATTCAGTATCATCCTATGTCCATGGCGTCCGGATCATCATGGTCGAAATCTTCGACGAGGTAATCGGCATCTAAGCCATGTCCAATCTCTGGATTGGCTGGCCCACGATTGCTATGCTCGATGTCATGAGCCAAGTAGTCCGTGGCATTCAGGCCGTGAGCAGTCTCTGGATTATCAGGGGCATGGTTGATGTGCTCCACAGGGCTTGTGGTGGACTTTTCCCTAGCTCGCTGCCTTGACTCGAGTATGGCTTTCCGCACGCTGTCTTTATCTGCGGGCACCGAGAGGGAAGCAGGAACGCTGTATAGCACTAGCTCCTGTCCTTGGTTGGAATCTGAGCTAGTTCCGGTGAGCACGTGCTGTGGTATCTTGGTCATCTTTTTCTCTATATCCGGCAGGAAGATGAGCCTCTCCTCGTCAGACTCGATGTCGGCAAGCTCATCATCAAGACTGTGGATGTAGACGCGATCCTTGGTGTCATCCAGGTGCATGTGGTCGTCTGGACGGGAATTTGGCTGGATGTTGGCGTGGACGGTGTGTTGTGGTGGGCTGGGAAGGGGTATGTAGAGCTTGTCGCGATTGTCTGAAGGCGAGGGATTAGTTTTGAGCGTAGATTGGTATTAGGATAAAAGAGGCGGACCCAGATTTAGCAGATGGAAGCGCTTTGCAAAGCGCTGTTCATCGTCCAGAGCATCGTCCTGGGCGCGTTTGATGCCTCGAGGTTGTGCTTCTCCAATCATCACCTCCGCGCCGACTCCGTTCATTCTGCATCCCAAAATCAGTAATCTGCTTCCGCTTCTTCGTCTGGCTGCAATCTTTATTCACGTTGGCAAATCAGTCCCCTTTATAAGAACAAGACTGCCTGCGTGACCGATCTAGTCGCACAAGGTGGATGCTGAAAAGGTGGGTTGGCAGTTGCGGACCTGGGTTGACTCACGCCGAATTTCCGCACCACTCGAAGCTGTTCACGCCTAGAACTTTCTCGCATCGACATCTCACATATCACACAACCATACCTACTCGGCCCTTCAGCATGGCTTCTCAATCCCATGAACAGCTTGAGTGGCCTGCCACCAAGGTCAGAGACACTTTTCTTGACTATTTCAAACAGAATGGCCACACGTTTGGTACGTTTTTCGAAACGCTAGCGCCACCCATCCATCACCTTTTTAACCAGACACAGTCCCATCTTCGTCCGTCGTGCCCTTGTCGGATCCTACTCTGCTCTTCACAAATGCCGGAATGAACCAGTACAAGTCCATTTTCCTCGGAACAGTCGATCCCCAATCCGATTTCGCCCAATTGAAGCGCGCTGTAAACTCTCAAAAGGTGCTATATCGTGACCAGCCTCCCCACCTCATCCAAACTAACCATGCTCCAGTGTATCCGTGCCGGTGGAAAGCACAATGTACGTTGCATATTGCTGATTGCGCAAAAGCTGCGCTCACTTTCAATAGGACCTGGACGATGTCGGCAAGGACAGCTACCACCACGTGAGACTGCACCTTCTAAACATTTCTTTCCTTGTACTCATCTATCATATAGACTTTCTTCGAGATGCTGGGAAACTGGAGTTTCAGCGATTACTTCAAGAAGGAGGCCATCACGTACTCGTGGGAACTACTGACCAAGGTCTATGGCCTCCAGCCAGACAGACTGTACGTGACTTACTTCGGGGGCGACAAGGCTGGTGGCTTGGAACCCGATCTCGAAGCCAAGGAGATGTGGAAGGCTGTCGGTGTCGCCGAGGACCACATCCTTCCTGGTAACATGAAGGACAACTTCTGGGAGATGGGCGACCAAGGCCCATGCGGGCCTTGTAGCGAGGTTCACTACGACAGAATTGGTGGCCGTAATGCCGCACATCTTGTTAACCACGACGATCCCAATGTGCTCGAGATCTGGAACAATGTGTTCATTCAATATAACAGAGAATCGGACAGGTCGCTGCGATCATTGCCTAACAAGCACGTCGATACCGGCATGGGCTTCGAGCGTCTGGTTTCTGTTCTGCAGAACAAAATGTCCAACTACGACACAGACTGCTTCACTCCGTTGTTCAAGCGCATTCAGGAGATTACTGGCATTCGCGAATACAGGGGCAAATTCGCCGAGGAGGACCCTGATGGCATTGATACTGCATACCGCGTCGTGGCTGATCACGTTCGTCTTCTCACCTTTGCTATTTCAGACGGTGGCGTGCCTAACAATGTCGGCCGTGGATACGTCGTACGCCGTGTACTTCGTAGAGGCGCACGTTATGCTCGTAAATACCTCAACACCGACATCGGCGATTTCTTCTCCAAACTCGTCCCTACGCTCGTTGAGCAGATGGGTGAGATGTTCCCGGAGGTCAGGAAGAAGGAGCAAGATGTCAAGGAAATTCTTTGCGAAGAGGAGTTGTCATTCGCCAAGACGCTCGACCGAGGAGAGGTCATGTTCGAGAAATATGCCCAGCAGTGCAAGCTCCAGGATTCCAAAGAACTGTCCGGCGCTGATGTCTGGCGTTTGTACGACACATACGGCTTCCCTGTTGACCTTACGCAGCTCATGGCAGAAGAGCGTGGTCTCACGATCAACGAAGACGCTGTTGCTGAGGCCCAGGCCAAGGCAAAGGAAGCAAGCAAAGGCGAGAAGAAAGCTGCATCTGATCTCGTCAAGCTTGATGTTCACGACCTTGGAAAACTCGAACGTATGAACAACGTGACAAAGACGGACGACAGCCACAAGTTCGGTCGTGGTAACATCACTGCCTCGGTCAAGGCTATCTACCACAACAAGCAGTTCCTCGAGAGTACGAAAGAAATTCCCGAGGGCGAGCAGTTCGGCGTGATCCTCGACAAGACAAACTTCTACGCTGAGCAGGGTGGTCAGGAGTACGACACCGGCAAGATTGTTATCGACGGAGAGGCTGAGCTTGATGTACAGAATGTCCAGGTTTACGCTGGCTATGTTCTTCACACTGGTTACATGACCTATGGAAGCTTCAAATTGGACGACGCCGTCCTCTGCGAATATGACGAGCTTCGTCGTCACCCAATTCGCAACAACCATACTGGTACTCATATCCTCAACTTTGCCCTCCGTGAAGTACTGGGTGACGAGATTAACCAGAAGGGTTCGCTCGTTGCTCCCGAGAAGCTTCGCTTTGACTTCAGCCACAGGGCCGCAGTCTCCGACAAAGAACTTGCCGAGGTCGAGAACAAGAGCACATCTTACATTCGTCAAAACAGCGTGGTGTATGCGCTGGACGTGCCTTTGGCCACCGCTAAGCAGATCAACAGTGTGCGTGCTGTCTTCGGCGAGACATACCCCGACCCAGTCCGTGTTGTCAGTGTTGGCGTTCCAGTCGAGCAACTCTTGGAAGACGTCAAGAACCCAGAGTGGTCGAATGTTAGCATCGAATTCTGCGGTGGTACTCACGTCAACAACACGAGTGAGATGAAGGATCTAGTCATTCTTGAAGAGAGCGGAATTGCCAAAGGTATTCGCCGTATCATTGCCGTGACGGGCCAAGCCGCACATGATGTGCAGCGCGAGGCCGATGAGTTCACCAAGGACATTGAGCGCCTGGAGAAGATGGCGTACAGCGCTGAGAAGGACCAGAAGTGCAAGCAGACTCAGGTCCAGCTCAACCAGATGGCCATCTCCGCAGTCACCAAGACCAAGCTCAAGGAGAGATTTGCCAAGATCATCAAGGTAGGCCGGCACTTGAAATTGTGAAGCGGAAATCATCCCAGCACAAGCTAACACTGTCTATTCAGGACAACAACGAGCACCAGAAGGCGGCGGCCAAGGCTGAGAACAAGAAGGTCCTTGACACCATCAACGACCATTTCACTGCCAATGCAGACTCAAAGAAGCTTGTCGTTCGCGTGCCCATCACTGCCAACTCCAAGGCCATCAGCGAAGCTCTGAAAACAGTCAGCTCCAAGAACAAGGACAAGACGATCTACTTGTTCGCAGCGGATGAGGATAAGGTCGCACACGGTTGTCACGTGTCAGAGGTATGTGTCTGTATTCGCTTTATGAAGGCCGACTAACCAAAGTCTTGTATAGGACGCCAAAGCCAAGGGTGCCGACGCAAGCAAGTGGTCCAACACAGTAGCCGGAGCAGTTGGCGGAAAGGCGGGTGGCAAGGGTGCTACCAGCTTGGGCCAGGGTAATCAGGTTGACAAGGTCGAAGAGGCCATTGAGCTCGCAAGAAAGTACCTCGAGGAATTGGGCATCTGAAGAGTAGATTGGAAATGCATGTGTTTTTCCACATGCGTTCATTGGGTTGCGGACGAGGCCGGCGTTGGACGGCTTTTGCATGTCTGTGATTGGGTGGCAGCACAGGTAGCATGTGTTCTAACATGATGACGGAAGAAGGACAGCATATAAATCAAGACAGAAGAATACAACAACAACACAATACAAGATGATACATGATGCTCCACAAGGAGTCAAATGATGGAATCAAACCCGTGGCTTCTGGAAAGTGGATATCGAGTGCATGTTGTAGGAAGATGATACGTATGTCTACCTAAGTCTGTTACACTAAAAAGGGAACAAGACACAAAAGCGAGGGCAATGTGGCAGACGACAGCGCCCGAGCAGAGAGGATAAAGAAAGAGGGGTCAATGGCACAGTCCCAACGCAACCTCGGACCGAAACAGGGGGAGGGGATATCTTGGTTGGGATTGGCAAAAGGTCGATCCGATCAATCATGGTCATGGCTTCACATGGCCATGGTGTTCTGGCGGGCCATGTCGGACTCTTGCATGGTGCGCTGGTGTTGGCCAAAATCTGGGTCATGAATTTCCTGAGAATAAGGCTGAGGGTCATGGTGGTGTGGGTGCCGCTGGAAAGAGTGATGGTGGAGCATGTTCTGGTCATGCAAGGCATCTCTGGCAATCATGGCCTCTTCGGACGGTTGATGGCGCGGGTCTCCAAGATGCATGTCGAGTGGCAAGGTCGACATGGTGTGCAGGCTATGTTGCATGTCCTGCTGGTTCAATGAGAGATCGTCGTCCATGACAGCGTCAGATCTGGTCCATCCCCCGTAGCCCTCGCCCCGACTGACGATTTCACCACTCTTGACCATTTTGCTGCGAAGCTGGCTCATCTTGCGGCGAGTGCGCTCGCGCAGGAGATCATCATGAACGGGAGGATACCAATCGGTATGGTCGACGAGCTGATAGAGGGCGTGGAAAATGGCTTCGAAGGTGTCGAGAGAGTTCTGATTGTAGGCGTAGGTGGAATGCTGATGCATCAAGGAGACGAGGAGCTTTTCAGGGCCTTTGGCCCAGACATCCCTGCTCTGAACCCACTCGGCAGTGAGATGCTCGCGACGACGGCTGCGTCTTTCGAGGTCCTTGAGCATCCTTTCCTGCCTTTCCTCGGTCCTCCGCTTGGCCTCCTCGACCTTGCTCTTGCTGCGCGAATCTCTATGTTTTTGCGGTGGAGATTCATCAGGGTGGGAGTTGTCTTGAGAAGGTTGGTTGGAAGCACCGGCATCGGCATCAGTGCCCATGTCGGGCATAAAGGAGTGATGGTTGGGGTCGGTCGACATTCTCGGGGTGAGCGATGAGCGATTTTGGCGCTGCAGCCGGCGCATCTTGAGTTTGAGTTCGACCTCGCGCTTCTGCAAGGCAATCTGCTGCAGCTGGAGCTGGAGCGTTTCCTCGTCCTCGGACAGTGACATGTCATCGCTCATCAGGTCCGGGTGAATGTTGGTGTCGGTCGGGTGTGTGAGGCCACCAAGGGCGCGGGCCAGTTCGGGGCTGATGTCCGAGGGGCCGGCATTGCTGACCATGGGGGCCATGGGTGCATACGGGCTTTGGTACGTGTTTGCCGAGTGTGCGAGTGGCGGAGGAGGCTGTGGTTGCGGCTGGGCATCGGCGTCGGCATGCTCCAAGTGCGGTTGTGCGTGGGCATGGGCATGGGAATGCAATTGAGTGACAACAGGACTGTCTGGATCTGTCAGGTTGGCTACCGAGTCTCGCGAGGTCCTCATGTCTTTGCGGGCATCGTTGCGGAACTTTTTGTGAGAAGTGTTGCGGCGTTCAAAGGCACGTCGGATGGTACGCGTGCCCACGACGAGCTTGTAGTTGTCGTAGAGCCACCAAAGCATGTCGTCGACGGACAGATCGGGCTTCTGGGCCACGTGGTCGAACAGAGCCTGCTCGACATCTTTGTTCATGACCCTGTGTCTGCCCGTCCTGCTCTCCGGGGGCTTGCCAATGCGCCCATATCTTTCGAGTTCGAGCTATGCACTTATGAGCTGCCATGTCCATACCCATCCGTACATGCAACAAGCCCGCACCTTCCATCGCCTGATGGTCCGGTCCGACACGCCTGTCTGCTTCTCTATCTCATCCTCGGCTACATCTTGTTGTAACAGCTGCTTGACCTGGTCGCGGGACTCTTCCGAATATGCCTTGCCTGCCGCTACACGTCAGCATACGAGTACTGCAACAATTCACCGCCCAGCCCGCCGCTCTGTCTTGCGCAACCCGTCAAGTCACCCAGTCGAGCCATGTTATGCATGCACAGAGTCAAGTTTCAAGATTTGCGAGATCACTCACCCATATTGCTAATGCCACAGCTTTTGGTCCGCTTCTACTGACCGAGTGACAGAATGAATGGCCTTGGCCATCGACAGACGTCCGGCCCACACTTTGACCAAGCTTTGACATCCCCACCCACGTGACATATAACTTCGCAAGTCTGACACCACTCCCGACATTACACTGAGAGACAACCGGTCGGCTATTGCAATTAAATACACATGTGACCTATCATACAATTCCATCCTCAATCAGACACCTTTCTGATTCCACACATGCTAATGCAATAGGTTACGTAAGTTCGGACTAGCGCTTGCCCCAGTATTGGCCGCCGCCAGTCGCGTGTCTACTGAGCCATCCCTAGGTGTCACTGGTCGCGCAACATTCACCGGAGGACTACCGTGCTGCCCGTTGATTATAGACCCTTGCCGTGCCGCTGCGAACGGACTCTCTGTCGTACGAGAGAGAGGGTACTGCGGCCCTTGAGCTGCTCCACCTGCTCCACCTGCTCCCATGTATGCCGGCGATGCCTGCGGAAATTGAGGCGACCGTATTCCGTTGGCCATTTGCTGTGATGGTTGCGCCAAGTTGCTCACTGCCATCGAAAATTGAGCATGATGTGGACCGGATGGCTGCCCGTTGACTGGCACATATTGCGATGGAGGAGGAGGAGGAGGAGGAGGAGGAGGAGGAGGAGGCTGTCCGTTGACTTGCGCGTATTGTGAGGGTGGAGGCCGCGGTGAAGGCTGATCGCGGATTATAGAATATTGACTTTGTGCCGGTTGCGAAGGTGGGTGGCTATAAGATACTCCATTGACGCCGGTGGTGCCATTGCTTTGCGCTGCATGTAAAGCTGGCGCAAACCCATTCGCTTGTTGATACACCGCCTGCGACGGCTGTGCTGATACGCCGTGTACGGCATTTCTGGTTTCTGAAATTGCCTCATTGGACCCGTTGGCTGCTGGAGTATTATGTTGATGCGAGAAGTGATTCGATGGGGGTGCCAGGTTCTCGCTCACCATTGATCCCCAGCTGAGCTGCGTCGGTAATTGGCTTGGGGGTGACAATGAAGGACGCTTAGGCTCAGTCTCCGGAACAGGATCCTGACGCTTTTTCCAGTGGCACTTGTGACAGTGATACCGAGACATCGTTCTCCGTCCGCCATGGCCTTGGACTTCTGTAGCCGGTCCGTCGCCATTCACCTGCTCTTCCTTGATACTACCACCATTGACTTGCCGAATACCATCGGGCATGCCGCCCATTTGAGCGTCTTGGTCTAGGGCCTCTACCGGCACGTCATCTTCCACAGGCCACCACTTTGGACTGACGTCGATATCGCACTTGGCACACCTCCGCTCTGACGCCTCGCTCTGCATCTCGTTCAGTGGACTGGCCCCATCATTATCATCCACTCGTGTAAGGCCCGCGGAAGAGTGCCTGGCACCCCTGGTCGCGTTACTCGCCGTAGAAACACGTCGATTGGGAGCAACAGAAGGGACAACTGAATGGGTGAGCAACTTGGTGGACTGGCTGAGAAGGTTTGCTTTGCGCGCGGTTCCAGTAAGTGTGCGATCCGCTTGTTTGTAGCTCTCGACGAAGAGCTGGAGGGCGTTCTTGCCAATGTCATCTGCTGCCTCACTTATCGAGTGGACAACAGTTTTGACAGTATGCTCTTTACACCAGATCGTGGCCGCGAGAGCCCCGGTCTCTTCTCCTAATGTGACGGTGGTCACTTGGTCTTTTCGTGACCCCTTGACAGGCGTCACATCAAATCCGAAAGTATACCCTGCTTCTGCCGCGCAGCCAACATGAAAATTGGCCTTGCATTGTTGACATGAAACACAGGCGCCGTGCTTGTTGCTCTTGCACAACTTGCATGTCGCTTCGTATCTCTCCATGGGAATAGCACTGAGTCCTTCAGCCCTTTCCAGCCTGCTTGCTTGGCTAAAGCGAATCTCCGGCGTCCAAGCCGCACACAAGACATGGACCCAGTTGTTGCCGTCTGTACGCTTCAGCGGTTCTCGGGGGAGCACAGGTCGATTCAGTTCCTTCTGGCGGCTTCTGTAATCTTCTTTGGCCTGCTCTGTCAGTTCCTTTTCCAGTCTCTCCTTCTCGCGCTCTCGATCCGTCTTCTTCTTATGCGAGATCCTTGGCGGCTCTAGAAGCTCTTGTTGCGTTTCCTCCACTGTGCAGAGAGTGCAAGCGTAGTCCTACGGGGTCTGATTAGCAACAAAGTGTAGCTAGAAAAATTGGTACTCACGGTCGAGACGACGGGGTTGCGATCGTTAGCGCATTGATCGCAAACCCATTTGGAAGGCATTGGCTGGTCAGCCAGGCCGTAGCACCTTCTGTGAACAGTAAGCTTGCAATGGTGACAGGACACTGGCAGCTCGCCCGACGCGTCCAAAACTTTGCAAACAGCGCAAGGCAGCTCTCTCCACCTTGGCTGATCAGGTACAATAGGTGGAGGTGGTGGGGTGGGTATCTTTGGTGGTGGAGCAGGCTTCTCCTTTCTCTTGTCCTCGGATGCAGTCTTTGTTTTCTTCTTGGGCGGCTCAGTCGATCCCTCAATTGACGGAAGCGCCACGTTGGCGGCTTCCGGTGTGCCAGCTGAAGGTGTTTCGTGGGCAGCAATGGCCTCACGAAGCAGCTCCTCGTCTATCCTCCTCTTCAAGCCCCGACCTCCGTTCTGAGCTGCTTTCCAGGTCGCTTCGTCTAGGTCTTCGTACTGAATGGAATAGCGTCTCCAGAGGCCAGCACATCGTCCACAAAGCGCCAGCATGAAGCGGCTACCTTTATCCTTTGCTCCCTTACCTTCGGCCGTTACACATTGACCTGGAGTTACACCTGGCGCTCGCCGCCATTGACGAGATTGTCTAGTCGAGCAAAATTTGCACTGGAACCCACGCTTGTGCGCTACTGCCTTGTTGATATCATAAGCAGAGTCATCCACATCGTCAGCCACTTCAGCTTGCATCTTGGCCGCAGCGTCCATATTCTGCCGCTTCTTTCCCTTTCTGCCTCCGTAGTGGTCCCAAATCTGCTTTCCTCGAGGCGTTTTCTTCCAAAGGTAGTAAAATCGTACTATGGTGGAGTTTGGCAGAGTGGTCTTCATATGCATCCGAATGGCACGGTGCTCAGACCCGAATTTCGCGACACCATCTTCAAACCTCTTCAACTCGTCGACGGTCAGGACAGGCTCTTTCAGATCTTTAGCACGATCGACCTTGCTCAAGCGCTGCAGAGCCTTTTCCGCGTCGTAATTCTCCTCCATGAGCAATTGGAGGGCTTTGTCTTGAAGATTGGAAGCCCACTCTGCAACACGGATTGTCTTGGCGTGCCCCTTTGCCCGACGCATGTAGTCATCGATGAAAGCCTCATTGGCAGCGATGGAATGGCCTTGGCTGCCCGACAGCGCTTTTCCTTCGTCAGGCATCTTGAAGAGGAGTTGCGCAGTGTTCCTGGGATCACCAGTGGGGTAATCCTCTCCGCGATGAATGTAACCTGGAGGCTCGTCCTGGACCCATTTCGGGCGTTTGGCCTTCTCGACTCGGTCAGCCTCGATAGCTGCGATCGTCTCCTTCGATAATTTGCCGTCCTTTTTGTGGCTACCGGTCTTGATGTATCTCTTCTTGATTTCTGCAGGCTTGACAAGCTCAACCGGCCTGCCGTGCCAGACGTTGATGTTAGCTTGATGACGAGGACCCAGACGTGAGCTGGCCCTTGGATAGATTGCACGGTCATCATACTGCAACGCGTCTTCCACCCTGCAGTGAATGCCTAGGTAGCGAAAGGGCCACATTTTGGCCATGGCGATCTCCGCTTGCGTGCCGGGATGCTGATCAGTGACGATTTCTGAGCTGGGGCTAGGCGCTCTGGTACTAGCCAATTGTGCGGGATCCTCTTCTTCTTCTTCGTATATCTCCTCCTCCTCGGTAGCGCTTGCGCTTTGGCCGAGCAACGGTGTATGCCGTGCCTCAAGCCTTTTCTCCTGGGCCCGACTACATGGTCCACAAGCCCATGCAAAACCTCGAGTGGGCTTTTTAGGCAGAGGCGGACGAACACAATTCATGTGGTAGGAGTTGTGGCAAATTGCACAGTCAACAGAATCATTGCTATCTGAATGTCAGTATCCTATAGCTTATTATTCATACGGTACAGCACTTGCCTTGCGCAAAACTGAGAGCATCGCTTGCACAGTTTGACAGCGCTGGTGAGTTCTTTCACTCTGCCTACTTCGACAGCGATATACTTCCACCTCTCATCCAAAGCTTTTTTGACTTTGTCGGGTACATTTATGATCTCCGCGGTTGGAATTAATTCGTAGAAGCGCCGAATAAATCGATCGAAAATCTGACTATACCAGAAGCAGTCCTTCCCCTTGCGAAATTCGTCGAGATTTTGAATTTCGGAACGATGGGCGATTTGACATTTGCCACGCAGCGAGGTAAGAGGGCATATATCAGAGTGCATAGTCCCGTACACAAGCCGAGAGTCGCTGTTGTGTCGCTGAACATCCCGTGGCCTGTAGAACCAATTGACACGAATGGAATCCACCGGTGACTTTGCATCCTCTGAGTCGGTATGTAGAAATTCCATAATCCTACATAGGTAGTATGGATCGCCAGGAGGCTCGCAAACAAGATAAACATGATCTGGTGGAAAGTCAGCGATATAGCCTGCGAAGCAAGAGCTGCTGTTTGGAGGAAATTGTCAAGAGTCGAAGCTTACCATCAATCCTCAAAGAAGACCCGTCATCCGCGACAAGGGCACCCTTTCTTAAGGTGGCCTTGGACTTTTCGAACGTCATCATATTGGATTCACGTGACATATTGGCAGGTGGAACATATCCAGATTTTGCACTTTGACGCTTTGTTGAGGGTTGGGCAGATGCGACTGCGCCTGAGGTTGATGTACCAGATGTTGTGACAATTGTCGTGCCACCACCAGCCTTGCGCTTCTTGGGCGGATTCGTGGAGAAGGTTGAGGTTCCAGGGATTGGATCTTTCCCGGAAGATGGTGACTTTTCAGGTTGATCAGATTCATTTGCAGAATTCAAGCGAGTAGAAGACGAATCCGGGATGCCGCGCTTTGGATCAGTCGCAGCCTGTTGGTTGCGCCGGGTCTCACTCGTACTGGCGCTTTTGGCAGGTGCGGGCTTTGTTGGTGGCGCGGCGAATTCAAAATCCATGTCCTGATCCTCAGCATAATTTGGTCGCGCATTGCTTGTGCGATTGCGCGAACGAGTTCCATACACAGCGGTCTCATTTGAGGCAGCTTCAGGGCCATCGTGCTCGGTGGCAGACTCGGCTTTCTCTGTTTCCGTTTGCTGAGGACCCGCGCCGGTGGTGCTCTCAGCATTAGAAACTGGCGTTGCCACATCTTTAGTCTGATGATCGCTTTGAACTATCATAGCATTTTCAGTATGTGGAGATGCAGAACCACCATACTGTTCAGTCGGAGGTTGCGAGGCACTCCGAGAATCCATGCCTCCGTGATCCAATATGCCACGCCCGGATGCTGACTTCGCGCCGCCTCACAAGGGTGGCTCCGAAGTAATATCCAAGGAACGAGATGGATATGAAATCGAAGGTCGTAGTGACAGCCTAGAGTCCAGATACAAGGAGCATTACATGCAGACGGGGTTGATGCGGATAGAAGGCAGCTTATTAGATCGGGGAAAATGGCAAATGAATGCGAGGAACCGTCAACCGCGTCAGGCGAGTGACAAGCTGCGCGTGTCAAGTCGGCAACTATCAGAAAGTGGAAAGCCAAGCGAGCGAGGGCAACCCGTCTGAATTGGTGACCTCGTCAGAAAGTTGGGAATATAGAAATAACGCCGATGGCAACGACCGAACACGAGCAGTATGTTCAAAGGTTGAGATGAGTGCAACGGATAGAGTAGCGAGAGTAGCGAGAGTAACAGGGGATTAGCTTCGTTTTTGGACATCAGCCTGGCTCCCTCTCACGTCCTACAAATTCCCGTCCATTTCACTCTTGATGCCAAGCATCCCACCTCCCTCTTCCGTCTTCCCGTGCTTTTGTTAAGATCTTCGCGTGCTACGACCGGTGCAACTGTTGACCGCCTAAATTCAACACCCCGGTTTCTACATATGTGTGATAATCCTACTCCGCCGGCTGATAGACTCCTGCAAACCATGATACCACCACATTCGTGATTGTCAAGGTAACGCAAAGTTGTTTTCCTTCCGGGAAAAAGTTAAATTGGAACGCAAGCGTTCCAGGATTGAGCTGTTAACCTAAGTCTGAATAACATCGGTCAAAAATGGAATCTTTTGATGTGTATATATATATGTATATATATATATTTATCTGTGGTATATGTGGAATAGCGACGATTGTGAACATGGTACGCAGACTGCTTTCAAACTCTTCATAGCCATAACACATCATTCAAACCAGTTTCTGCTGAAAGAGCCACATACAAGGAGACAAGAGATGGTGCGAGCATTGACGTTCGGTATGTTGCCTTCTTATTGCGAAGGGGATGCAGCAATCTCACTCAGTAGCGTTCTGATTGCATAGCTTAGCAGAGTGAAGCAACAAATGTGTCGTGCCAGGTGTACTTTAGGTAAAGGTACCTCGCCTCTCGCGTGTCGTCAAGGGTCATCGGAAGGGGAAACACCGATTAAGTCCGGTAGCGCCAAGGCCGAGAAGCTTCGCATTCAGTTATTTTGAAGGGCAATAATAATGACAGCAGACTTACGAAATGATCTGACCATTTCGAGTGTCTCTGCGCACTTCATGATAGCCATAACGCCACATAGCTGAATTTTACTTGTTACAGCACAGCATGGAAGTCTTTAGGCTGCTACAACAACGACTTGCCCATGGAAGTGTACGGCAAGCATTCCGGCAACGGAACGCTCGACAGAACTCATGGAAGACTTTGGGAGGTTGGAACACTCCGCAGACTGCCTCACTGCACCGACGATCTTACGTATACCGAGTAAGCAACTTTCTTGGTCAAGCACAATGGCTCGGACGTAGCCGCAACGTGAGATGGCAGAGCTCTAAACCCACATTCAACCCCACGGAAAATCTTGGGAGTCCTAAACCCCAATCGCTCTCGGCGCGGATGCGGAAACTCTCGAGGGAATATGGCTGGTCTGCACTAGGTGTATACCTCGGACTGTCGGCCCTAGACTTTCCTTTTTGCTTCTTGGCCGTAAGGTTGCTGGGCACGGACCGAATAGGCCACTGGGAGCATGTAGTGGTAGAGACATTTTGGAAAGGTGTGGAAAGCGTGTATCCAGAAGGCCGCTCCGTGGTGAACAAAGCGGCGGCTACGATGCACCAGACTACGAGTGAAGAGGACGCTGAAAGAGAAGGGTCCGGTTGGGGAGTCGAAGAAGCCGACGCACGTAACAAGTCAGACTCGGCGAGTGAGTGCTTTGGATGCTTAGGAGAAGCGAGCAAGACTAACTTGGAGCGCTGCAGGTATCTGGACACAACTCGCACTTGCTTACGCCATTCACAAGTCCTTCATCTTCATTCGGGTACCCCTTACAGCGGCTATCACACCGAAGGTAGTCAAGACATTGAGAGGATGGGGATGGAACATCGGCAAGAGGAAGCCCAAGTCGTAGACGACTGCAGACGTGACGAGGATTTCGTCTCGAAGTTGGCCGTGAATCGGCACTGTACAGCATTTGTAACTATATGGGAAATCACATCTCGACAAGTCGACTCAGCCGATGATGGCTCGAATGTGCTAGGGTAGGAATTATGGCGTCCAATAACGGATGGCAGGCCGATGACATGCATGGACAGCAGAGTCGGTTGATGGCTGTAAGCATAGGGTATACGGTAGGCAGCTTGAGTGAATAGCGACGATGGTATCATTGCAGAGCTGGGTTGTACATACGGTACTAGTCGAAACCCAGTTCCACATGCATCGTGACACAATAATGCATTGCATAGAAAACACATAAGGTAAGCGCGGGTAATAATTGTGCGAGTACCTTAGGGTCCATAGGGGGCAAGGTTGGCGCTGCACAGGCCCAGGCAGATGTACCGTAGCCAAGCAAGCGGAAAGTTGAAGGCACGTCATCTGGCGCTGGCGGGACAGTCACAGACCATTCTCGACGCTTGCACGCGAGCTTCTCACGCAAGAACGCACTTGGACGCTTAAACCTAGCACAACATTCTCATCATTTGCGCTTGTCGACATAATAAAGTGAAAGTGAGCCGAGTGAGATAATAGACAGACATCGAAAAGCGGCGACGACGACTTTGTTGATACGCGCCTTCACAACCCCGCCCAATTGCCATCAGGATTCCATCGCTTCTCCACACGTAACAACACCCACGCACTTCTGCCGTTGACGATTGAATCTCGTCTCAACCTATCGCCTGCCCTCTGTCGCCCAGTTCTGTTCCATCATCTCTGATATCTTCTGTTGAGAATCATGGGTCAGACTCTTTCGGAGCCCGTGGTGGATAAGGTATCTATTCTACTTTTCAGGCCCTGCCTGGTCGTCGACATCAACCCCCATTCCACTTTCGCGCTCTTCCTTGGCACCCAACCCACATTCCTTGTTGCTTAGTTCGAGCTCAGCTACGTTTCTGTGTTTTCTCTTGCACTTGCTAACCACGACGCCTGCAGAAATCTCACCATGGCCAAGATGACCGCATCATTTACGGAGTGTCCAGCATGCAAGGTTGGAGGATCAGCATGGAGGATGCGCATTCATGTGTACTCGATTTGCAACCGCTACAAGGCGAGGAGGAACTGAAGCCTGTCGACTCCGATCTCCGGATCAGTTACTTCGGCGTCTATGACGGCCATGGAGGCGACAAAGTCGCCTTATACACCGGCGACAACCTTCACAAGATCGTTGCCAAGCAAGAGGCTTTCAAGGCCGGAAACTTCGAACAGGCCTTGAAGGATGGCTTCCTGGCCATTGACAGATCAATTCTCAGCGGTTCGTCCTTGCCGCATCGCGCTGCCGCCTCCCATCATTGCTGACTCGCTGGCGACAACAGACCCCAAGTATGAAGAGGAGGTCTCTGGCTGCACCGCCACCGTCGGCATTGTAACCAAGGACAAAATCTACGTCGTATGTCAAAGCACAAAGATGTTTTGAATATGCAAAGAGCTGACGACTTAGGCCAACGCTGGTGATTCCAGGACTGTACTGGGCGTCAAGGGAAGGGCAAAGCCTTTGTCTTTCGACCACAAGCCTCAGAACGAGGGTATGTATACATTCCTGGCTTCGTTCCCCCGTCACCCACAGCTGACGAACCTTCTTTAGGCGAAAAAGCGAGAATATGCGCTGCTGGTGGCTTTGTTGACTTCGGCCGTGTCAATGGCAATCTTGCTCTCTCCCGCGCCATTGGAGATTTTGAATTCAAGAAGAGCGCCGATCTTCCACCCGAGCAGCAGATCGTCACCGCCTTCCCCGATGTTACCGTCCACGACCAAACCGATGATGACGAATTCATCGTCCTTGCATGCGATGGTGAGTCTTGAAGAGAATCCAGCTAGTCTTCGCTATGATGTCTAACGTGCTGTACATAGGCATCTGGGACTGCCAGTCTTCGCAAGCCGTCGTCGAATTCGTCCGACGCGGCATCGCTTCCAAGCAAGACCTTCAAGCCATCTGTGAAAATATGATGGACAATTGTCTGGCCTCAAACAGCGAGACGGGAGGTGTCGGTTGCGACAACATGACCATCACCATTGTTGGACTTCTGAATGGAAAGACAAAGGAGGAGTGGTATCAGATGATCGCAGACAGGGTCGCTCAAGGAGACGGCCCATGTGCCCCACCAGAATACGGTCAGTCGTGAATTTTCCCTTGTAACTCTGTCTCGTTTCGTTCCTATAGCCTACATCATCTTGATACCCCAGTAACATGGAGATGTGTTATTTGGTTCCTTTCGCACTGTTGCCGCAACCATCTCCGTGATAGCCTTGCCTCTAACATGGTATTATACAGCCGAGTTCAGAGGCCCTGGTATTCACCACCGCTTCGATGACAGTCCAGATGACTACGAGATGGACCTTGAGCAGCGTACTCGAATGATTGGAGGTCGGGGCGGATCCATCATTCTTCTACGAGATGGCACCGAAGTACTGACGGATGGCGTAGAGAACGAGAACGACGCCGAAATGTTTGATCAATCTTCAGACGAGGAGAAGGACCTCGAAAGTCAGGTTCGAAAAGGTCAGGCTGTTGGAGAGGGCGAGAGGAAGAGAGAGGAGACACCCGGCCCAAGTGCGGGCAGCGATGGCTCCAGTGCAGGCAAGGCAACAACAACAACCGAGGAGCGAAAGTCAAAAGCCGAGGCTAGCTCAGGGGATGCTTGATTTGGAGTATGGCAAGCATTGAAGTCACAGAAACCACTTACAAACCTGTCAAGAGCAAGAACGACGGGAGAATAACGAACAAGAGACAGCTTCTCAGTAAAGTAGACATTCACAGGCGCACCTGGACTCGATCCGGCCTCTTCTCAAAGTTCAGATCAAGGCGAACAATTACAACGATAGCAGGGGCAGAAGACAGCTGCAGGTCAGAATGATTGATAGAGGTCCTGTGGACGGTTTGTTGCATGGCAGAATTACATCCGAGCATGCCATCATGTTTTGTGGTTAAATTTTTCTGGCTTGACGAGGAAGATGGCCGTGGTCGGATTCAGGAACATGACGCAGTACGTATTCGGGGGTCGTAGTCGACCCGTCAATTCTCAATGAATCATTCTATCATTCACTTGCTGTTCCTTGACCTCTCTCGAGACTAGAGTACCCCTCTCGTTCAAACCTTGTTCCAAGTTTTGCAATTAATAAAATCACAAGTGCCTGGCACAGCTGAGTGCACGTACGTCACAACGCCTCGGGCTCGTTCAGGCCAAGAATGCGGCGCGGACGGGAGCGAACAAGGTCACAACGTGCCCCAACTTTTGAGCTTTGAACTTCTCATGACGACTCGCGCGTTCGGTCAACACTCGACAGCACCAGCACAATCGGCGTCTTTTGACAATTGAAGTTTGCATTGCAGCACACTCCTAAGCAGCGAATTTTCACTCGATTGACTCTCTACATTTCCTAGACGGAAGACACGTGTCTCTCATCGTCTTTTTTAACCACTCTCTTGGACAATCTTCAGTGAAGCACATGGAGTTGTAGTTGCCTTGATTTTAGCATTTGGTCTTCCGCCCATCTCTCCCCGAATCCCGTCTACACTTTTTGGCCACTAGATTGTACAGCATCTCTAGTCTTGCAGTGAAAATGCCCGCAAAGCGCAAGAGAGCGTCGACCTTGACATCACAACCCACCGACGAGGCACTTGTGCAAGCTTCAACGCGCGACACTTCTACCGAGGACACGACGGGCGCTGTACCTGCTGACATACCCGCTTCGAAAGGTGAACAGGCGTCATCAGTTGATCCACCTGCCAAACGATCACGCTCGATCAAAGCGGAACAAGAAGGCTCATCGGATGAAACCACGGATGAAGACAGCCACGCACTCGGAGGTGGAGGTGAGAATGGAGAGGCGGGAAGCATGAAGATGGAGGCTCCTCCCAAGGCCGGTCTGATTGACCCTGTGGGCTACCACACAAATGCTCCACCCGAAGGAAGACCGGTCAGAGTGTATGCCGACGGTGTCTTTGACCTGTTCCATCTCGGGTACGTTGTTCGACACTGCATGGCCATGTCCTGATTTGCTGACTTGTGCAGCCATATGCGCCAACTCGAGCAGGCTAAGACAGCCTTTCCGAACACCTATCTCATCGTCGGTGTGACTGGTGACAAAGAGACACACAGGCGGAAAGGTTTGACCGTGCTCAGCGGCAAAGAGCGAGCCGAGACAGTCAGACATTGCAAATGGGTTGACGAGGTGGTCGAGGACTGCCCGTGGATTGTCGATGTCGAGTTTCTCGAGAAGCACAAGATTGACTATGTTGCACACGATGATATTCCCTACGGTGCCGACGAGGGAGACGACATTTACAAGCCGGTCAAGGAGAGAGGCATGTTCCTCGTAACTCAAAGAACCGAGGGTGTCAGCACTACTGGCATCATCACCAAGTATCTCTCCCTGTCCTGCAGCAGTTTCCGCCGTGCTATGCTGACTGAATCCGAACCAGAATCGTCCGAGATTACGAAGCCTATGTCGCCCGCCAGCTCAAGCGTGGTACTTCACGTCAAGAGCTCAACATTTCCTGGCTGAAGAAGAACGAGTTGGACCTCAGGCGTCACGTCACCGAGCTTAGAGAGTCGATCAAGACCAACTGGACAACGACCGGACAGGAACTTGGAAAGGAACTGCGCCAATTCTGGCAACCGAGTAGGCAGAACAGCCCTGCAAGAAGCTCGCTTGACACGCCTAGAAATCGTTTGGGCCGTTTAGAAGTCCCGGGCAGTGCACGTGCCGAGTCACTGCGCAGCCAGGAAAGGGCCGGAGGTAGGAACAATGACTTTGCAGCAGGCTACGCAATGGGCCTGGTCGGAGGTGTCCGAAGCTGGGTATGTTTTTCATCAACCTCCTAATCGGCCTTTTCGGTCGAGAAAGATGATGCCGGATCGAACCAAAATCTGATATGATTGTAGATGCAACGCACACGCCGCAATGTTGACAGCATACCGCCCAGTCCTGGAAGCGAAGAGGACAGTCCATTCGCAAAGAGCCCGACGGATGCAGAGAGAGGTAGGAAGGGAAAGAGCGTCCAGGACGAGGTCAACGCACAGTTCAGCGAGGAGATGGACACGAAGAAGTGATTTGAAGGTAAGGTAGTCGTAATGCTTTCAGCCTGCTCTCTCCTGCCTACACTACAGTATTATAAGAGTCATCAACCCTACGAGAATATAGTGATACACCAAACCACTTTTTCAAGCCTTGGCCTGTCTACGCTTTCCCCTTTGGCCGTCTTGTTTCTGCCACCTGTATGCAAGCACATCGTGTTCTCCTGTTCATCGAGATGATGGTCTACCCTTTCAGGTGCTTCGGGGACGATTGCATGCGACCAGACTGTCCCGGAGGCAGTGAGGGAGGCTCGGCTACCAATCACTGCCATAATGTATATTGGTGACTCGTTCGAGGACTGCGACGCCAGAACTTGCAAGTCTTCCGTCCAGGCTGTGCATCACATGGTTCTTCTCAGCGAGGTCTCGAGAGGACGCGGCAAACGGCTTGGAAAAGAACAAGGTAGAATTCATCGTCATTTGAGGGAACATAGTTGTCCTCGGTTAAGACAGTGGTCTACTCGATAGAAACCGACTGCCATGTGATAATTGCTGATGGATTGTCGGAGGATTCCATCATTTGTAAACTCCCAACGCCGTGGTATCTCATGCATCGACTTTGGCCAGCAAAAGGATCAAAATACATCTAAGTTTGATGTTAGAATGGAACTCTATCGAATAGAAGTGTGCGCGTAGACGTACCGAGGGTCATGCTCATTGACACGTCAGTGTTCTCCACCATCTTGGTGAACTCCTCGAAGCTGATCTTGCCATCGCGGTCGAGGTCGGCTTCCATGATGGTCTTGTCAACAATCTGGCAGGAATGTGTGTGTCAGCTTCGGTCGGATGGTGTAGCGAATGAAGGGTCAAAGAGGAAGGTGGTGTAGCGGATTACGGGTCAAAGTACCTGCTGTAATTGTTGGTCCTTCAAGTTGCTGCCAACCATCATCTTGAGTACGATGAAAAGCTCGCCATTGCTAATGTAGCCGTCACGGTCGATGTCATAGACTTTGAAAGCAAAGCGCAACTTCTCTTCCTTGTTTCCCTTTGAGCTGAAGGCGCTGAGTCCGGAGACAAACTCTTGGAAGTCTACGTCACCGCCACCGTCCTCGTCGAAGATTGCAATCATGCGGGTGGCCAGAGGGTTGGAAGAGACCTGGGGAAGGGAGAGGAATTCGTCGCGTTCAATGGTGCCAGAGTTGTCCTTTGGTCATGTTAAAATCGAAGTGGTGCTTGTGGCATGAATTGGACATGCATACTTTGTCAAGTTTCATGAAGCGTTTTCGCAGACGGTCAACCTCATCACGATCGACTGGTTGGTGGTCAGCAGGTGGTATGGTGGTTGTACTCATAGACTGTAGGGAGGAAAGCGGGGGACTCACAGTTGCTGCCCTGCACTAGATTCTCGAGCATTTGCGAGTTTGCGTTACCCATGATTGCGGCAGATGGATGTCTTGATCCACCGAGTAAGAATTAAGGTAGTCACGGGGAGCAAAAGTGAAAGAAGCGGGATCAGAAAGAAGCCAAAGATGATGTCGGGTGGTAGGAGTACGAGTAGTATGGGTGGGTTTGGAAAGGGCGAGCACACCGGCCACACTTGGAAGTTGTGGGGTCTGAACTCTGATTCAGTGAAGCTTGATCGACGACAATCCGATATGCATCAACCAACTGCTTCTCTTTCGCTTCTACGAGTACGTACTCGTATCGCTTCTTTGAACTACAGCCAATTTTGACAAGCAGCATTCAAGTACGACGACCATCACCAACATGTCCGAGGATATCATTCGAATAGCCGAGACTATCCAGACGGCTTCCATCAATCGCAATCCTTCTCCCACCCACGACATCAACCCGTCGACAAGTGCTTCCACCAGACAGCACGTAGACCTCGAAACGTCGCCTGATCCAGAACATGTCCTCTCGGATGCTGAAGAGGATGAAGTTCCACTCTCTGCGTTGAGACCGGTCCCTCGCCGCTCCCAGTTGCCTCCTTTGCCAGACCTCCGCTTCGAACAGAGCTATCTCGCCAGCATTCAGAACACCGAGTCATGGAAGGGAGTCGCCTGGGTTACCTTTAAAGATCAGGTCTTTCTGCCACTGACCCAAGGCCTGCTCTGGACCCTCGCCCTTGCTGGATGGAGACACTGGAACAATAATGCTCACTTCACCGGCCACACTGTTGGCGCACGCATCAGAAGATGGTGGTACAAGACCAACAATTGGAAAATCCCCCCTACTTTGCGCAATGAGAAGCTGGCTGGCGACATCAAAGAGGTATGATCCTTCATTCATGCAGAGCACAATTTGTTCAACATACTGAGTCTTGTCGAAAAGTTCATGCTGACGACTCTGCAGTACTATCAAGCCGAGTTTTCCAATGCGGGTGCTGATTGATCACCGAAACCCTTGAGAAGCGTGCAGACATTGCAGTGCATATACTCAAAGATTCGCCAAGTCGGCTGATCAATACCGCCCTTGGAGCAGAAGGCGCTTCTGCGAAGCCATCTTCCAATCCTTTTTACTCTCACACTGACAGACTGCCTACAGTCGCTGTGCCTTGGAAGCTCAAGCCCGTTATTCGGCCGTGCAGCCATGCCTTTGGACCAGGCACCAGGCCCTGCCTATCTTATGCCTGCCCCCAATCGGCCTTCCCACCAACAGTCCAGACATCTTAGATGCTCGTGTCCTGCACGCATCAGCACCTGATGGGCTATGGCCGGGCCAGAGGGGTCAAAACTCTATCTGCTTGAATACTCTATTGCCACCATGGTCCTTGATCCATCCTGCTCAGCCACCATGGCATTCATGTAATCCAAACCTGTTGGGCTTCGGCCATAAAACCAATCTCGATCCTCTTAAATTTAGATAGATGGCCGGTGTCACATATGCAATGAATTTTGATCCACTATCTTACTACCAGAAGCGGACCATCCATATGTGTAAAACAGCCGAGGTCCGCATCTGTGCTCATTCAGCAAGCAACGAGTCGTCGTCCGCCCTAGAGTGAAATGGTCCAAGACTTGCATGGCGGCAGCTGTTCATCCTTTCTTCTCATTATCTCATTATTTGAGCGTCACCATGATTCCCCTCTCCTATAGCGATTTCTGCTGACTGCAGCTGAGCTACATATCAAGGCGAGCCAGATCTGCCTCGATCGCAGCATCGATGCTCTGGCTGACCGGACGGAGCTCGGCATGTGTGGAGATGCGCCCCGGCCTCTCTCGTAAGCGGAGTCTGCACCTATGCAGCTACTCGTATGCTACCCAGTGAACAGGTACCAGTGAACGAACACATTGCCGTTGAAATCCAGTCCAGACGACTCCGCTTCGTCCTCGGTCCCTTGGTCATTCATTGGATGTTCTAGCATCCGGCGAACTATCAACGCCCGCAACGCGAAACATACCCACGCTAACTCAGGGCAGCCTCTGTTTTAACGTCATCGCTTCTTCAACACATCATAGTACTACTCTACTTCAGGTTTCGTTGACTCGCATCGCTGAAAAAAATCGACTTTGCTCCCATTCTTCTTTTGCGCTTGGAATATATTTGCTCTCCTCTGATTCGCATCCGTCTCTTTTCCCCCCTTCACATCTGTACATATTTCACACGGCTGTTCGCAAAAGAGTCTTGAAAATAGCTCTTGCTGCAAGCCCCATTTTAAGGTACACTTCGACTTCACCATGTCGACCAAGCCAATCTTTGTTGCGACCCACCCCCGGGCTTGCTCAACCGCCTTTGAGCGAGTAAGTGATGCGTCCTGCTGGCACCCTGGACGCAGGGACTGACCATTGACACTAGGTCTTCATGACCCAGCGTGACAAGCTGCAATGCGTCCACGAACCCTTTGGAGACGCCTTCTACTTTGGCCCTGAAAGATTGGGCACGAGATACGAGGACGACGAGAAGGCTAGAATAGACAGTGGTTTCAGCGACTCCACTTACAAGTCCATCTTCGACGACATCATGAGGGAGAATTCTGAGGTGTGCCTATACCATACCCAAGCCCCCTGCCGGCCGTCTGCTCTAGCGCCCCGCTCCCTGTTTGCTTGACCTTCTTGCTTTTGTTTTCATATCATACATGCATCCTGCAGGAAGGGGCAACCGCTCTCGGCCACTACTGCTCCAAGGAAAGTGCAAAGCGCATTTGGAAGGTTCAACCCCGCCCAAATGTTCGCACCGCACCGACAAATCGCTACACTACTTGTTGTAGGCTACCTTACGCACTTGCTTACCCTTCCATCAGGACAAGCGCATCTTCATCAAGGACATCACCCACTACTTGGTGCCTCCATCCGGGAAGCCGGCCTCGATCGCTCCGTCTCTGCACACACTCAAGCGTGGTGTCGGCACCAACGGCGATGCTCCTTCCACCAATGGACGTGCTACCAATGGCGATGCTGCGAATGGCTCGAGCAAGGATAGCGCTCCATACCCATACCACACCGAGGCAGAGCCCGGCAACCCTACCGTCATCCCCCAGGATGTCCTGAAGCAGTTCCACTTTGCATTCCTGATCAGGCATCCCAAGCACAGCATTCCCAGCTACTTCCGCTGCACCGTCCCACCTCTGGACAAGATCACCGGCTTCTACGACTTCATGCCCGCCGAGGCCGGCTATGACGAACAACGCCGAGTCTTTGACTATCTGCGCCAGATTGGTCAGATTGGGCCCAAGGTATGCGGACAGGGTGGAATGAACGCAAATGGAACCAATGGTCATGCTGCACAGGACGGCACCGTTGACATCTGTGTCATTGACGCTGACGACTTGCTCGATCACCCTGCCTACATTGTCGAGACTTTCTGCAAGAGTGTTGGCATCGAGTACTCCCCAGACTTGCTTTTCTGGGAGACCGAAGAGGATCACAGAATCGCCAAGAACGCTTTTGAGAAGTGGAAAGGATTCCACGAGGACGCCATTAACTCGACCTCATTGAAGCCCAGAGTCCACGTGTGTCACTGCCTACCGACCGCATGTTACACTGAGAGATGCTAATTCGTCTTTAGAAGAAAGCCGAGAAAACCGATGCGCAGTTCTACGATGAATGGGTTGAGAAGTACGGCGAGGAGGCCGCCAAGGTCATCCAGAAGACAGTTGACGACAATGTTGCCGACTACGAATACATGAAGCAATTCGCCATTAAGGTTTAGGAAATTGCCAGGAAACAGGGCAAGGGAAAATCAAAGGTTGGGAACTGGGAATGGTAACATGGACCACATCATTATGAAGTACATCAATAACAACGAGACCACGGAGGCTCATTATGAAAGTACAGTGATGCTTTTCATGGCCATGGAATCTCTGTCGTCGCAGAATCGAAGGTACTCTATGCTCCAGACAAGCAAATGCAGCAGCTCTTGTAGTCTCTGAGTAGACGATCAACAACGAGGTCAACAAAGACCTGTATACAGTCTTCGATTCACCAACCAACAGTATCAACACCCAAGCCATGGTCATGGCATGTATACATAGCATGCACGTATCTGCAGAATATGCATGACCATCCCAAATCGGCAGGAACGTTAGCGAATCTAACCAAATCAGGCTAGAACGCTTGCAAAGTGCTGGCAGCGTTTGCATAGCACTGCATCGTACTGCACTGCACTGCACTGCACCGATTCACAGTTCTGATGCAGTATGCCTTTTCTTGTCATTTCATCCTCTGTCATCTTTTCCAATCTGATCTTTCTCTATCCGACCGAGTCTATCAAAAATCTCATCAATAACGTGTGTTTATGTATGTATGTATGCTCGACTCGCACTTCTTTCTTTCGTTCGTATTCCATCACCATGGTGCCATGCCAATCTACTATTAGTGCATTCGTTTTGCTGAGGTGGTTGTGGTAATCGATTTGATACCAAGATCTGAAAATTGTAGAGTGGTTCTGTCTGGGACTACTTTGGGCCTAATCTGTATCGGTCCCCCTTAGCGCTGAAATTGGTCTTCTGATAAGATTAGCCTGATTAGGCACATTAAGGGTAGTTTATGTACAGAGATCTACTGTGATAGATAGCTTAGTCCTAATTAGCAGCGTGTTATGCACGCTCTAGAGTAGTCTTATCTGGCAATAGCCCTATTTTGTACACTTTGCAGATTAAAGACCATTTTCAGTGCTAAAGAGGGGTATATACGCTTGGCAAATCAGAGACCATTTTCAGTGCCGAGGGGATCCAACGGCTGTGTCTCTTTAGATATGCATGTGCTCGGGAAATCAGTCTGTTCATGATAGAATCAAAGTTCTTATTCTGTTACGCCATATATTAGATCTAAAATAATGGTACCGACGTCGTAAAGATATAGAAAATGGACATTGGGGACATGAGCTTTCGTTCTATAGGCCCACCGTCATTGGGTCTGGATGAGGCTTTCCCAAATCCGGCGACGATGGATCTCGCGACAATGATTCTGGTGTCGTTGGCTCTGGTGTCGGTACATCTCGCAATGCTGGATCTGGGGTCACGGTTGCCTCTAAAGCGCCGTTTCTCTCCTGCTCTCGCTTTCGCCGCTTCTCAATCTTATGCATGGCTTGCTCGGTCAATTGCTGCCTGAACATGCGTTCAACGACGTCCTTCTTCCTTGTCCGCTTGTCACCGATACTGATGAGGATACCAGCCGTGATGTTGCAGGTGAGCGAGCAGCAGAGAATGACGGTGGTCAAAGCCTCTGGTCGATGGTGATAGTTGATGGCCCATGTGCAGGTGCCAAGGGCAATTTGAAAGATGGAATGGAAGTCGCAGAGGACAACAATGGCAACGAGTAGGCGAAGCGGAAAAGCGTGGTGCGTTGTTGTCTCGTGAGGCTTGTAGAAAGTATGGGACTTTGCAAACTTTTCCTGATGGTGCTTGAGTTTTAGCTGCTGCTTGGGGTTGAGGACGACTATGTCTTGGGCGTTGTCAGGGTCAAGGTCTTTGCCATCGACAGAGGCGGCCTCGGCCTCGATGTCGGCGTCTTCGTCGACTTTGGGTTGTAAGCCTGGCAAGTCATTGTGGTCTTCCAGTTCGGGCAAGTTGCGCTTCTTGCGTAGATCCCATGTCAGATGATGATAGTGGGCGATGAAAATCATGTGATAGGTATCGACTGCGCGGAAAGGAGCCAGGCCATCTCCCATTATGGCAAAGAGGGCAACCAGGACGTTGTCAATGACGTTGATGTCGTATTTCTGCTTCTCGCCTGCACTGATCCAGCCTATGGTCTCGATCAGCTGCTTGTCATGATGGCTTCACTAGCCAGGACGTGTAGGTGCGTGCTTACCAATAAGGAAAAGTACCCATATCAAACCAAAGCCAGTGATCAAGAATGCATATAGGGTGACGAAAAAGCCGAGGGCTGCGACGAAGGTCAGCAAGAGATTGCGGAGTCGGGTCAGGTCTTGTACTTACGCCTCCTTACATACTGAAAGAAGCCTTTCATACCGCGCTTGAATGCGGCTCTTTTGGAATGCAACAAATGTCTCACGTGGTCATTAAGCTCCTCCTTCTCTGCAGGGGTCCACCCTCTGAGAGTAATGCCATGGGGCAGCACAGCATAGTGGTCCTCTTCTTCAGGGAGATTGGAAGTGATGGTGACAGAGCGGCTCATGGGAGGACGTTCGCCATCATCTTCGGTAGAGGTGTGGTCGGCGGGAGTGCTGACATCGGGTATCTCTGGTATAAAGGTCGGATCACGAGTAAAGGTGTAAGTGGGTCTTCGGTTGAGCAAGCCTCCTAAATTCGGGATGAACAAAGAGTTCTGCACATTGGTGAGAGTGGATAGGGTTGCGATTTCGGGGTCTGAAGCGTGGTGTCAGCAGGACAGGACAGTACGGATTGAACGACACGATGAGTGCGGATTGACGCACCGACTACATCGAGAAAGTCTACCAATCGGGTCTCGTACTCGTCACTCGTGTTTTGGTCAGCATCTCGGCGTCTCTCGTTGTAGTTGTTCATGGCATTGATGCCGAAAGCCGAACGTGCGGCGGTACTCGCTCTGGACCTGAGGCCAGGCCGGCGTGCGAGTTCATGAGGCACATCACCGTCGATGGCATGTGGGTGAAGGTTGGCATCGCGGGCAGCCTCTTCATTCAGCGGAGCCATGGGAGTGGAAATGCCACGGCCTCTCGTTCGGGATGCGTTGTTGCCGCTGGCTGAAGTGGGAGGATTCCATTGCATCCGTTGCGGTTCCGACGAACTGCGACGTCTATTTCCTTCTCCTGATGCTGATGCTGATGCTGATGCTGATGCTGATGCATCTTCGGATGCGGCGTTGGCAAAGTCTTTGATGACAGGAGCTTCTGCTCGAAGGTTGGATGAAGACGCAAGACGGCGGAGACGAATACTTGGTAGCCGGTGGTCTTCTATTGTTGGTCTACGCAGCCTCGTATTGGCGCTGCGCGCGCTTCGCGACGGTGATGCAGTTTGGTTCCTCGCAGAAGTGTTGATAGGTTGTAGCGCTACTTCATCCTGTTCTGCTGTCTGCCCGGTACCTGTCCGAGTGTCCATATTGGCATTCTCGTATGTAGAAAAAATGGCAGGCAGTCTTACCTATTTTACCGCGGCCGAAAGTTGGGAACCAAGTACTGCAAGTACCTTATTCAACCCAGTGGCCAGACCCTGTTGTGATTAAGTTGAAGTAGCGTTGAATCGTTTCGGAAAGCCATGACGTCGCATCCGCGGCCCGCACGAGCATCCGCTTCCCATGTTTTGCTTCGCGACCGGCGTGAAAGGGGCGTGCGGAGATTGCGGTCCAGATATGACAGACACGAATGCTGTCACGCTGTCCACCGTTGTCTCGCTGACAACCTTAACATATGAAAATGCCATGATGTATGCCGTGCTATCATATGCGAAAACAGCAGAAGGACAAACATAGCATGATAATCCTAGCACCTCCACCTCATGCTTAAGGTACCTTGGGCCTTGCGAGTGCCATTACTCGACCTTGCAGTAGAGTGACAGCTCGGAACGCCCTCTGACTGCCTCAGGCATCCATCCACACCAAACACATGGCCTCCGTCCGGGAACACAAACATAGACTTATAAAACGCTTACTTCGTGTTTCTAGAGTAAAAATGCATCGCATGTCCATAAGAACCTATAATACAAGCCAGGCCAGATGTCTAGGAACTGGAACACATCCAGCGTACCTCCGACCCAACGTGCTGCAGCGTAAGAATATCAAAATCCCCCCCAGAATTGTAAGCATGGCCGTGTGCGAACGAAGCCGCCATTCTGTTAGGATAGTCTATGGGAGGTACGCCCTCCTATTTTCCAATGACCAGCCAAACGAATCAACTTTTAGTAACTCCGTTTGGATCATCGATTCACATGTCTGTCTCTGTAATCATGCGCTTACTTGGAGGCAGCAATCTCGACACCTCCGGTCGCACCAAGAGCCTGGAGCATGTCAGTCAGTGTATGTATTGACAAAGGGATGGGAGACTGGTCATGTTCTTCAGAAAAGGGACAAAATCCACGCAGACAGCAGATTTTGGTCCCGTTTTCTCATTGTACAATTCGGAACCTCAGAATAAATCAGGGGACATGCTTACCTTCTTGATGTCACCGTAAATGGCGAACTAGAACATGTTAGCTGTGGTTTTCCTGGTTGTGATGATGATCGATAGCTTACCTGACCAGCGGTGATGGTGCCGACCATGAAAAGACGTGCACCGATACCGCTGTAAGAGCCACGGAGACCGAGCTCCTTGGCGATCTTGATCAGACGGCTGACGGTTCCCTCACCGGGGGCACCAGGGTCTTGTTGATCTTGGAAAGCATGGTGTCGGCCGGCTGGGAGACGAGGGCGGCAGCGAAACCAGCGATGAGACCAGAGCCCAAGTTGATGGCGGTCTGGGTACCGGATGAGGCCTGGCTCTTGTCGACTCTCTGGTAGACGGCCTCGACAACCTTCTCGAAGACGACGAACTTGGCCATGGTGTAAGGGATCCTGCACATGTCAGTCTACAGCAATCAATTGGCGCATAATCGGAGCAGCTTACTGCTTGAAGCAGATAGGACCGAAGCCCGAGTAGAAAGCACCGAGACCCTCGTTCTTGTAGATCTTGCTCATACCGCTGGCAAGGCCCTTAGCGAAGGTAGGGTCAGAGACGAGACGAATACGGGTGGCCTCGAGAGGGCAGAGAGCAATGTCGGCGAAGAACTCGGCGCATGCGGAGGAAGCGAGGTAGACGGCGGTGCGGTTGTTGACAGCATTCTCATAGCCGATCATGGAGATGGCCTGCTGCTTGAAGAACTCATAACCACCGAACTTGAAGGCACCCTGGAGGAAGTAACCGGCGAAGGTTGGGCCGGCACCAGTGAGGAGAGCGCCAGCGCCCTCCTTCTGGACAACCTGGCGGAAACCACCGATCAGGCCGCGGTTGAAGGTGACGGGGTCAAGCTGGATTCTGGTCTTGACGCTGTAAGGTGAGGAAGCTGGTCAGCAATTGCGCCTAGCTAGAACAGAGCGCAAAACACCATTTGTGCTGCGCGAAGCCTTGGACTCACACATCGACGGGGGTGAGACCACCGTGGGTGACAGAACAGCAGACGGCACCAGCAAAGGCGAATCTGGAATAGAGGTTCAGACCGCTCAATTTCGTTGGGTCGGCAGCAGCGACATTTTCCTTGATAGCGTCCAGCTTGGCAGAGCCGGTCGACGTAGGAGGGGGAGTAGCAGTGCCGGACATTGTGACTGCGAGGATAATAGGATGTGTGGAGTGGAGATGGCTATCAAAGACACAACAAGCAGTGAGATAGGGAAAAGTGGATGAATGGAGCTGCTCGGGAAGTTGAAAGGCGTTCAACACTAGTACTCACAGACTGCAAACATTCAAAAACTTGTCAATCCTGCCGAATCCCGGCCCTCGGAAAAACACGGCAGCTAGGACCACTACCTTAAACAACTGCATGGAGATTTATTTATACCTTATTGATCTGTACAGTATAAGCTTGCATGCAAACATGATTGGCGAGTGTCAGACTTTTCATTTGAACCTTCATTGGTACTTGTAGTCGTCCAGATCTCTAGCAGATCTTAGCAGATCTTCATGCCACAACACTCAACACCTTGCCCTTTGACTTCACCATCCCTGTGGAAATAGAGTTGCAGCAGCTCACGGGCAAACTCACGGTCGACCTCGCTCCACACATCCAACCCCATGCGTCGGAGATCCTCGCTGCCTATAGTAACTGCACGCTGTTCTGCTGCATCCTCGGCTTCTTCATCAGCGGCCTGGACCAGCTCCGACATGCTTTCCAGTGTCATTGCAGTCAATCGGTGAGAAAAGGCGATCAACAGCATAGCTATCGTTTGCGCTTCCTTCTCTGGCTCATCTCCCGCATTGTCCCCATTGATACCCTTACTTCGCATTCCGATTCTCACGCCGGATCCAGGGGAGTCACAACCTGCATCCTCCGGAAGAGGTAGGTCAGCCAGCAAAGTCGAATCTTGAGCAGCCTCGTCTTCCAGCCATGTATCCTTCTCTCCTGCAGATGCCCACCAGAGGAAACCTGTGTATGCCATAGCCGCCCAGGTCATCGGTTCAACCAAGTTTCCTTCTCCGTCCAAAAATAGCTCGTCGTCCTCGTCTTCCCACACTGAGCGTGTCGCATGCACCAACGGCCTAGTTTCGTTGTCCTCCTCGCTGTCTCTTTGCTCCTCGCTCTCGTGTACATCTTGCCACTCGCGGTGTTGCCCTTGTCCCGAACGCTCAATCCGTTGCAATTCCTTTTTCAGGGCACGATAGCGGCGCAAGTCCCGCTGTGTTGCCTTGATCTGATCCCCTTCAGCGGTTCGCAGCTTCGGCCACTGATTTACGCCAGCGGTATCACTCCCTCCCTGAGGGAGTTCAACCAAAATATCATATATGCTGTGTTTGGTGGCGAGAATCTCGTCGGTGCTGCAGGCGAGGTATGACGCCTGGCCCCCTTCGCTCTTTGAAATATCTGAGAGATGTGGAATGTCGTGGACGCCGACATTGAAAAGCGGACGAATGGGAGAGAGTGCATCAGAGTCTGGTAACACGTCTACCAGTCCCGGAGGTGTGTTTGATAAAACAGAGACATTATACACTATTGACAGATCAGCAATGCAGGGTCAGGCTCCTTGGGCGACTCAGCATACCTAAGTTGCATGCTTCATGTACTGGAGCATGCGTCAAGATGAGAATTCGTTTGCGTAGAAGTGCTGCTCTGTACAGTGGGAATAGCAGTGGCCCAAGCATGTCTAGGTGGCTAGCTAGAGACAAAGCCGGGTGGTCCCTGGACAAGACCTGAGTGTGCTCAAGGGCTGCGGCATCTGCTGGAGCTCTCGTCTTTTTGCGATGACCGGTCTCTCGGTTCAACATGTCTGTTGTATCCTTTCCATCCTGCCCTTGCTCTTCGGCATGATGAATGCCATGCGTGTTCCAGTAATCGTCGAGTGCATCGGTATCGTTCAAATCGTTGACCGTGCGCCTGGCACCCAATTAGCCATGGCCCAATGCGTACAACTCTCGTTGTTTGCGTACTTGGCCAATTCTCGTAGCGATTCCGCGTGTAACCAGCTCCGACCAAGTCTCCCATAGCTTAGCGGAACAAGCACACCAACCGCCGCAAAATGAGCATTGCGTTCCGTCTCTTCGGCCGGTCGGCTAGCAAAGGCACTGATGCCAGCGTATTGATCATGGACAAAGTAACTGTGGATGGCTAAGCGAGTGGCTGGGATTTTTCGCGTTCAAGACAATGCATACACTAGATCGGATTGGACGTTGTGAAGACCTGAGGGTAGAGATTTGTATTCGACGACCCCCTCTAGCTGTACTGAAATTAATTGGATGCTGAACATGAAAAAGGTGCATGAAACCAGCCCACTTACGGCCAGGAACCTTATGGCTATAGGCAACTGAATAGCCGACCTTTTGGTCGAACACGACGAGAAAGAGTGCAGATATTGGCGGCACTGCCTGTCGAGTGCTAGAATCTGTGTTCGCAATCATCTTCGCTATAAGTTTTCAACTCTCGTAGACTACACATAGTTGATGCGCATGGCCATAACTTAAATCGAGGGGGACTTGATGATGTAGCGCGCTCAAGCGGTATCGATAGCCGGATAAAGTCCGACGCTCCGATATGGTCCGTACCGTACTTAGCTAGCGCTGCAAGGACAAGGGCCAATGCAACACGAAGGGACTATGAGCAGAACAAAGAATAAAATGATAGATTTCTTGCGATTCAATGGCCCTTTTAATCGCTGCTATTCCAAAACTCCATCTACTGTAACATGCCTTCGAGAGACTCTCCCAGTATCCCCTCAATTTGCCGGATCCAGCTGAGTGTCTCTCTTTCTACCACCTCATCATCGTCCTCCTGCAACTCGCTGATGAATGGCAGCATCTCGGGTAGTAGCGCGAGCCAATCCTCGCCAAGCTTCTCGGTAAGACTCTTTTCGCACTTGACGGCGGCCAACCGGATCAGTGCATCGTCGTGCCTCATAAGCTTGAGTAGTGAAGAATTGAGCGCCTTGTGGTGCTCAGGAGACGCCGCAGCACCTGCCAAGCCAGTAATGGCTGGGATGATGTTGACCGAGTCTCTAGCCTCTGGCTCTCGCGAATGGGCAAGTTGAGTCAGCAAAGGGTGGACCATAGCCTCGAAATGAGAAGGCGCCTGCCAGAAATCTGTAAGTTGGGGGTCAGTGTGAGAAAAGCGTGATATGATATGGATTTTCCCTACCGTCCTGATCATGCCTGAAGCTGCACGACAAAGTCTCCAAGAGGTTACGAAGCAGCATTACCTCTTCGTCGCTAGAGGGCGTTACATCGATTAATATGCCCGCAGCCTGCTCTAGCAAGTAGCTTGAATAGCTGGTCACAACAGACTAAAATGCATTAGCGGTGAAAGACATTCACGCCATCGTGATACACCTACCTTGAGAGTCTCGAAGAATTTGCCCAGGAACCCGTACAAGCTGGTCAGCCTGAGAATACGTCCAGGAGCTTCCTTCTTTGGCAATCCCTCGTCAGTCCATTGAACAAGGCGCATGAAGAAAGGTCGGAAACTTGTATCGTTCAGTCTCAACACAGCATCAAGAGTCAGGCTGTCTCTTTGCTCCTCAAGGCTCTTAAGTTCGGCATCTGTCAGTGTCAAGGCTAGTTGTCGACGTAGATCGAAGGACTTAGTCAGGACTAGGAACAAGATCGGTGCATACTTGACAAGGACTGATTTAGACTGGTTCTTAATGATGTGATGGAGCATGCTGAGCATTTCAAAGGAAGCCTGCATTGGTCAGTAACGTGTATTGGTGGTATTAAGACCGAACATACCTGGTATCCAAAGGCTAGTCCGTTTTCGAAGGTCGCATCCATTGCTGACAACAAGTTCTTCGCATCAAGCTGTCTCGATGCGAGAGTGCAGAACTGTTCGCGACTGCCTGCACCTTCGCGACCAGTCAAACTGCTGCCGGCAGACTTCTGTGTAAGGCGTAGGACCTGATTGAGCGTCTTTTCCGAGAACATCCAGGATAAGTGCTCGAGTACAGAGCCCAGAAGTGCATACACAGCGTCATGCAGACGCTCATTTCCTGACTTGGTTTCGCTTGCGGCATCGAGGTACGCGAGGGATTTGGCAAACAGATGAGGTAAAATTGGCAAGAGTTCGTCACGAAGAACCTCCACCATCGTGGCCAGACACAAAAGTGATACAATGCGCAATTCGACATCGTCGCTGGCAAAGGCAGACGTTGATGCAACAGTCTCGGTGGCGGCGAGCACTACAGTGGTATTCTTCTTGCCGAATTTGTCGGAGATGATATCGATGCAAGTGATGGCATTGTGTTTCAACCTGATGTCAACATCTTCACTGACTATGGTAGTGATACTTGGTAGAATGTCGAGCAGTGCAGCTGTGGCAGCATGGTCAGATGGTTTTGCTTCTCTACTACGCCTCTCGAGCGATTGCAAGACTGTGAGACGGAGATCCTCGTCAGACCTGCTTAGTAAAGTCTTCGCGGACAGGATGTAATAGGACGTTGGCAGAAGGGCCAGAGTCGCACCCAAGACCTGACTGCTCGCTGTGTGGTAACGAGGTTGGCCCTTCAATGTCTGTGATAAGCTCATCACTTTCTCGAGCAGAGCAGCATATCTTGACTGGAGAGATTCAGCATCGGCACTTCCTCGTTCGAGCTCACGCAGGATCTGAGTGTGTAGTGCACGTGTTTGAAGAAGTTTTGCAAGGGACTCAAGCAGCTCAACAATAGATTGCTCAATCTGCTGTGCCGACTTCTCGTTGAATAAGAAGACGAGCTCGGAAATTGATCGCTTGGGTTGTAGGGAATCGGTGACAAGGTCCAAGTACTTCAGCGCGGCCGTTAGCTGGTCCAGGGGGGGAACAATCCCATCAACTCAGCCGTAAAAGTGGGCACACGCCTGTCAGTGGGGTACTTCTCAAAGAGCATGGCGACAATGGCAGCCAGGGAATCTTGGGGCCCCAGAGCAGTGACCAAGTGCTTGAAAAGCCGCAGGCGGCGATGTAGCGGTATGTGCTCAAATGCTGCTGTGAAGCTGAGCAACAGCTCTGCAGATCCCGTGAGGAGGTCCTTGTTCTTCTTGCGGAGAGAAGATGCGAGTGGAGGAACAACGCGCGAGATAGTCTGGTCGATAATGTGGGCCGAATAATCATCACCTTGGCGGAGAATGGTGTTGGTCATGAAAGTGAAGATTGGCATGACACTGTGAAGGACCAGATCTGGTGCCCAGCTTGCCAGGCTTGCAATGAGCAGCAAGGCAGAGTTGTGGACCTGTGCACTGGTGCTTGATCTGACACACTCAACGATAAGGTCTGCCCTGAGGACCGAGCGATCGACCTTTGTGGATGGGTTGTGCTCTAAAGACTCAACAATGGACAGCAGGCAGCCAAGGACAAGCTGTTGCAAGTAGACGAGGCTGGAGCCGATTTGGGCCCTGTAGTGCTGCAGCTCACCAAGGACATGGAAGAGTCCCTTGAGCAAGTCTGGATGCCTCTCCGGCTTGGATCCCTCGATAAGTTCGAGCACAATAGTCAACTTTCGAATGACAGCATGTAATTCGGGAAGGTCAATGACCTGAGCCTTTGCCAGCTCCGATCTGCTAGTCCGGCGGCGCTTGGTTGCAGGTGGCTTGTCGTCCAGCTGGGCTATGCTTGGGATGGCATCTAAAAGCGAAGACAAGACCTCGGTCGAGAGTGTGACCTGGCGTAGAAGTTCAAGAGCCTCTGCTTGCCTGGCTAGGGCAATCTCATCCGACTGAGTGTCGAGAGCAAGATCCAAGAGGAAACTGCCGACGGGAACTTGCGTTGTGGCTTTCATAGAAGGCCACAATTGCTTGAAGCGTTGGATGGCCAATATCGACAACTGTCGTTCTTGGCCCAGCTCTCCAGAAGCCAGGGCTTTCAGGCAAGTGAGCTCTTCCGATGAGCGGCTCGTCAAACAGGCAACATATGCTCCATCTACTTCGGAAACATCAAGGTGGAATGCGGAGCAAGCTGCAGAGCGCTTCTCAAGGCTCAGGCCCGACCACTTCCGAAGAGACGGGATAAGGCTTTGAGTTCTTGCAGCGGACCCTGCCTTACCACCTTGTGCCAGGAAGGACAATAGTTCAGCACGGACGCTGAGAATTGCAGTGACAGTAGCATGACTGCAGAGGAATGAGAAAAGCGATGCTCGCAGGGACGATTTGAGGTCGGCGGAAGCAGACGTTGAATGGCCGGTTTGTGTCTCAGATGCACCACTCATTGCATTTCTGAGGACGCGAGAGATATGGTACTGATCAAGAACACACTCCTCCAGGCTAGGCAGTACTGCTATGGATAGAATCTTGTAGGCGTCCTGGCTGCTAAGCCAGGTGGTGTCCTTGGTGTGTTCAGCATAGAGGTTCTCACGGCCCCACACTTTGAGCCCGTCAGGGACCTTGCCCTTGTCGGTGCCTGCATTGTACAGAGAGGAGATAGAGATCAGGGAGTCAGCTGCAGCTCTTCGAATAGCCTCGACGGAATCTGATAGCGCGACCAAGGAGTATGGAATCAGTGCCTGAAGGTCAGCGGCGGCGCCGGTGGCCCCCTGCAGGGCCGAAGTTGCTGCCCTGAGAGCGGACAAGCGGGCAAGGGCAGGATATCCGGCAGTCCACAATCTTGCCAAGAAAGAGAGAAGGGCTGGTGTGTCGAAGAGAGCAGATTTACCGAAGACTGGCCTTTCCAGAAGCTCGGACAGATTCCGCTTCCGCTGCAATAAACCAAGGGCTGCATCGGCGAAGGAAGCGAATAGTTGGGTGTCATCGGAAGCCAGGAAGGAGAAGTGACGATCGAGTGTTCCCGGTAGAGTGGAGAGTGTTGCTTCGATGTCTGGAAGATCGGTCTGTATGGGCTCTTCTGACATGTCAACATCGGCGTCATCAGATACCACAGGGACTAGGCTCAGAGCCAGAGGAACGTGTAGCTGCATCTCCAAGGACTCAATGGTGAGATTCGCCTTGGCGGCTTCTTGTCTTACAAGTGCCATTGTCGGTTGAGATTGGCACAGGGTGGTGAAGATTCGCGCTAGAGGCTGAGCATCTGAGGACTCTACTAGCCTCGGTGTAGCGGAAAGAAGAGCTGCGATGACAGCAGACTTTTGGTGCGAGGTGAGCTGCTGGGCAATTAAAGAATGCTCCACCAGATGGAGATAGGTCGGGTTTGAGGCAGACGTATCCTCCATAGCTGCAATGGCCAACCCGGCATAAAGTCGTGCGACATGGGGTTTTTCCGATAGTGCAGACAAGTGCTGGTTCACGGCAGGGATCTTGATGAGGGCTCTCGCGACGGATTTCGGAAGCCTCAGAGACTGTCGTTCCTCGGCGATGACGGCCACACAGGTGAGAGCATCATCGAGAGTTTGTGGAATGGCGTTTCTGACAACAGCATCCATAAGAGCATCGAGAATCTTGTCCTCAAGCTGAGCCTTTGTGACAAGAATGGTAACAATCATGCACGAGCCGAGGAATAACTCAGGCACGTTCCTTATGCGGAGGGATTCCTGAAGCAGGGGTATTATGCGAAGCAACAGATCCTCCTCGCGTTGCCTGCGTACATCTGGACGACCAGACTGAGCACTGTCGAGCTGGCCGTTGATGGCCTGAGCGGTGATGCTAGCCCAGAAACCCAACGCAGACGCAGAATGATAGCCCTGGGCAGCTGTGCGAATTACGTGACGGTGTAGAGCGGAGAAAAAGCCGGGATTGTTGATGGCGGCATAGAGTACTGCGTGCCTCGGCGGAGAGGACAAGGAGGTGATGTAAGGGTGGAGGAATTTGTATGCCGGAGGCAGAGTCTTGGGGAGTATGGAGAGCATGGTTGGGAAGACGGGATTTGCGTGATAAGGCAGGAAGGTCAATATCAAGGACTCTGTGTTATACTCGTGGATGCTATGCACAAAAGTCAGCGACAGGTTTGAGTGAGGTGGAGTGCATGTTTCATGAGAAGTCGACACACCGAAACCCGCGAACCAGCCATTCCACTGCCTTCAAGGCTGGTCTGAGAAGCAAGCGACCACCCACTAGGCCAAGGAAGCTGTCTATGACAGTGTCCAGCTCTTGGTTCTCTTGCGCCGTCATCTGCCCTCTCTCTTCGCCTTTGCTCTGCTCGCTGAAGAGATTTTGGCCAAAGCCCGCAAACCTCGCGTCGAGCATACATAGTTCTTGGAAGCCCTCGGCGCATATCTGGTAGATGGTGTCGTATGTCTGGTTTGCCGCATCTCTTGCATCGAACAGTAAAGACTTGCTGTGCTGCACTCTTTGCGCCTTCAGGTCGAGCTGATTGGTGCTCGATCGGGCAATTTGAGTCAGCTGTTGTTGAAGAGCCGTGGCCATAATGAAAGGGTGAACGAGGCTTGTATCCTGGGTCTGTGAGGCTCTCAAGCCGCGTGTGAAATTGTCTCCCGGATATTTGCTGTACACCTCGAGAAACAGTCGGTCGCTGTTACGCCATCAAGAACTTTTTGAGCCCTTCACTTTCTGGTTACCCTATACGGTTTAGCCTTCCCCACACTGCAAATGTAAACTCTTGGCAGACCACCGTACCCCTTGTACCTTAGCACGCTTTGGTTCTAGTCGAAGTCGATATGCCCGCTTAAATTCCAGTACATGGCTATCATTTGTGCAGTACGAGTACCTTACCTTTGCGTAATGGTCCCATAGTGCATGTAGTATCAGCACTTTAGCAATGCCCGCTCCAGAAAGAAGGGCACCAGTACCAAAATTCTCAAGTTTTAAGCCGGCGGTCAAGCGACCTGTCGATGCAGAGCGTCAACAAGCTCCCGTCAAGCGTCGCAGGAGCAGCTCACCTGGCAGCGAGCGCACTCATCATCACAGGCGCCACAGGAATGAGCCGGGGCGACATGCTCGGCCTCCTGATGCCTTCACGCCTGACCAGGCGTCCATTCGTCACGAATCTCCTACGGATGACCATCTTTACATGATTGACAGGAAAGGAGATCCCCAGAACTGGACTTATCAAAGGTTACACAAATATGCTATCCCCCACTATTACCGTACAGGCTACGGGAATGTCCTGGGTCTCGAGCATCGCATCAAAATCGATCGAGAGACCAGTGTCGAAGATAAGATCTATCTCATTGATACTCGTCGCCTTCCTGCTCTAAGTAAGGAAAGATCGTTGTTGAAGAGACCGAAACTTAATCACATCTCCGAACTTCGCATAGATTCTCGATTGCATGACCAGTCCTTCGATTCTACCACAGACTTCATACCTTTGCGCTCCGTTCGTCCACTCACCCGCTGCTCGGCACCAAGTTCAAAATCGGATTTCTTGCTCGAGATCAAGGCCTTGCATAAGAGTAGGCCTTCAACTGCCAAGCCTGCAGATGCAGATCTGGTCTACGCCTCTTCTGATAGTGAAAACGGCACTTCTGACCTCGATGCTGCAACCCGACAGCGGACTATAGAGTTATCTCGAAGGACTAAAACCGAGCCCGCTAGTCTGGAAGCCTGGCTCGATCTCATAGCACATCAGGAGCGTTTGCTTCGGCCGGCCAACCCGCCTGTCGTCTTGGCCGATTTGTCCAATTCGGAAAGACGCTCTCTTGCTGACCTACGCCTGCATATCTTCGAAAAGGCCAGTAAGTGCATACCGATACATGACAAATCTGCTCGTGAAACTCTGTTTCATGCAATGTTCCAGGAGGCTTCAATAGTATGGGATCTCCCCAAATATACTCAAAGTCTGAGAGATGCCATTCGTGAGCTTCCTGCGAGTTTTCTTCTTTGGACCATGTATCTTGGCGCTGCGCAAACCAAACCCATTGGCTTTCGCTTCGAAGAAGGCAAAGCATTTTTCCTTGAGTCTCTTCAGAGTATGCGAGCTGCCTGTCCTGCTTCTCGTACTCCGCCTAATGAGGAGATTCAAGACATGCATCTGTACATCCTTTTGCGCTACACCACGTATCTCTGGGAAGCGGGATATTCCGAGCTTAGCATAGGCCTCTGGCAAGGACTCATTGAGTTTCATCTGTTCAGGCCTGATCTCAAGACCGGTACTGATTTGGGGCCTGCTGTGCAATGCTTCGAGAAATTTTGGGAAAGCGAGATCCCTAGATTCGGCGAGCACAACTCACAAGGCTGGCGGAACAACGTGAGTCGAGACGCCGAGCCGGCTGGAGACATGCGGACTGTCGAACAGCAGGCTCTGAGCCCTAGGCGCCCCTTCAACAGCTTCGCTATTTCGGAAGAAAAGCTGAGCCATACTCTGCCTTTTCCTGGAAGAACCTCTGAGGAGACCGCATCAGGAGATCCGTTCCACATCATCTTTTTCTCAGACATCAAGGACGTGTTGGAGGCAACTCCCTTTCAATTTTTGCAGCGAAATCTGGTTGACGCTTTCCTGTGCTATTTGGGTCTGCCAGCACGGCCTTCAATTACTAGATCAGACGACCATGCCTCGAGGTGAGTTGAATGTGGAGTAGTGCCATGTGAGATCACAATCAAACAGCCACTGATACACATGCAGGGTTCAAGCATGGCAATCCGACCCTTTCCTTAGTGGTGGTCTGATGGAAGGAATCTCTACTGGTTCTAGCAGCATAACACAGCCATCCATTCCGCATTTTGTTCAATCAACGCAAACCTTATTCTCGGAGTCTTATTTCCCACGTCAGTCAGCTGTTGATGCCCGCTTATGCAGAGCTCCGGACCATACGATATCCGAGTTGTCCGAAAACGGGACGTCAACACTAACAGATCATATCTTGCTCTTTGCACGTTCAAGCCTAGCAAGTTTAGTCAACGAATATTCTGACGATGAAGCACTTGCAGAGTATTTCCTGGCCTATGAATGCCATTACTTTCCCAAAGAGGCATCTAAAACCGCAAGGGCTACCTTGAAACGAAGACCATCGAGTCTAAGGTTGTACAACGCTTGCGCCATGGTAGAGTCAAAACTTGGAAACCCAGAAAAAGCATCCCGTATCTGGGGGGGAGCCATCAAGATGAAAGACAGCTTTGCCCCGGAAGCACAACAAGAAGCCGTTCTGCTTTGGCACAGCTGGACCTGGAGCGAGATGCAGCGGGGCGAATTGCATGCCGCGATGTCGCGGCTTCTCTCCTTTGATGGAGAGTTTGAGCAGGCTCCTGCTACCTACTCACGCTCTACCTCTGCAACACTCAGAGTCAAGAAGGTAAGTTGGCAAAATCTGCTCTGTTGATGGTCATAGCTGATTCCGTAGGTTCTCAAGGAAGGGTTCGATCACGCTCTATCACAGCGCAACGCACAACTCACTTCTCTCAACGTCGAGTGTCTGGCGCTGTTGGGTTACCTGAATAACACTGCTGCTGATGCACTCTCAGCAGCGATCGGTGAGGTCCACGAGTACTGTACCATGATACACCGGGCAACGAACAAAGCATCCACCGATATAATACTCGAGCTATTACATCAGGCTAAAGCTCGTATCATTGCATACCACATCAAGCAGCGAGGTCTTTACAAGCCCGCCTTTGTTCGATCAGAGCTCGAAGTCAGCATCAACTTGTTTCCCAGCAACACAATATTCCTCTGGCTCTACAAGGAGAACGAAGCCCGCTTTCGCATTGACGATAGAGTCAGGGCCGTCCTCAAGGACTCCTCTATCGCCAACAGAAGGTCTGCATTGATAGGGTTCACCTTTGCGGTCGATCAAGAGCTGTCACGGTTTGCAGGTCAGGCGTCCGGATCGACTGCAGAATCGGTACGTGCAACCTTCGCTCGAGCTCTGTTGAGCAATGAGAGTACAGTTCGACATTCCAAGGCCTTGTGGGCTCGGTGGTTACGCTTCGAAGAACAAGCGGTCCAGCAGCTCGCAGCAGAGAAGGATCTGGACAAACGTGTTGGCAAGCAAACAGTCAAGAAATGGAAAGAAGTTTTCCTTGGTGGCCTGCATCATTTACCTTGGGTGAAAGAGTGGGTCATGATAGGTCTCCGATGCTTTGATAGCGAGCAGGACTTTGGGTGGAGCAAGCGTGACTTGAAAGGCCTGTACAACGTGCTCCAAGAGAGGGAGCTGCGGATTAGGGTCGAAGGTCTTGACGATTTGCTGGGTGATATGGACGACATGCAGTGATTTGCATGCTAGCCAATTGGTTGCACGAAGCGACAGAGATACCTCTTTCCAAATTCGCTCTACCAAATTTTCCATCTACTGCTTCTGGGTTACAGTCGAATGTTGCACTTTCGGGGACGAGGTCAAGCGGATAGCTGAGAGGCCAATGCATGGAGATCCATCCATGCTCAACAACCAAGTTGCATCATACATTTCCACACAAGTTAAATGACATGTGTGACCATCCGCTACCATACCTTTATGACCTCGAGAGGAGTGGTGAAGGACAGGGTCTCCCTACACCGACGCAACCCAATCATGAAGCATTCCCATAACAAAAAAAACCCTATATCATGTAATTTGCTTTTGATCGACATGTTCTTACTGATATTGCACTCCTCCTCCTTGTCAGCATGGTTCAACTGGACACTGGAATGGAGGAGCTGACTAATCTTATTCAACGATTTTGACTGCAAAGGTCGACAGCAGCAGAATACACGCCACCTCACACTGAGGAGTTGTAAACCAGGTTTTAGCCAGAATGAGATGGATAGACGTGATGAAAGCTTCCGCATACAGAAGGTACGTCGTGAATCTAACTTGTTTGGGATAGATCAATTTGTGCCTTCCTGGTGAGTATAGCCAGGGCAGACAACAGAGATGGGCACAGAACAGCTTCACATGACAACGGAGTCCAATGGCACTGTGCGGGACGTTCCATCATAGGACTTTTTGCGTCTGAGATATAAGATATAGAATTTTGGGCTTATTTTCGCACCAGTCGAAAAAGGTTAAACGGTATCTATCTATCATGCAATTATCTCCTCATGTCTCGGCTTCACTCTTCATCGAATCCACCGAAGCTCTTTTCGGAACCCGAATCTGCATCCGACGCTTGAGCTTGAGCTTGCCTTGCCTCGATGGCACCTCTCCTGTTGTTTTCCAGTTTTCTGATATAACCACTCTTTGTGCTGATGCGCGTCTTTCCTGCTCCGGTCTTGCCAGGCTTGACGTCTTTGGCAGTCTTGGTCGATCGCCTGGACTCGACACCGCGCTTCTTCAGCTGCTGCTTATCCCGTTTGCTCGGGGTGGGCAATGCATCCAGCAGCCACTGTTGCACGCTTTCCGAATCGCCACTCGAGCCCCGCAACTTCTGGCTTGCGGCTATGATGTTGGCGACGGTCTTGATGGAAGCGACATCGTCGTCGGTATAATAGGTCAGAGCTACACCGCCCTCTCTGCCAGCACGGCCTGTACGGCCGACACGGTGCACATATGCGGCAGCGGACGTGGGTACGTCGTAGTTCACGACACCATTGATGCCACGAAAGTCGACGCCGCGCGAGAGAAGATCGGTAGTGATGAGAATCCAGACCTCACCTTTGCGGAAGCGAGTCATGACGCGATCACGCGCGGTCTCGGACAGATCTGAATGCAATACGGCGATTCTCGAAATGCCACCAGCCTCTGCCGGGATGTCGTATTGCAGTTCGGAATGTAGGGCGACTGCGCGCTCGATGGTCTGGGTGAAAACGAGGAAGGGAGCGCGCAGTATGGGTTGGCCGTCGGCGCGGCTGGAAGCGGGATGCAGAATCTGACGGAGAGCCATGAGCTTACCTTGCTCAGTAGCAGCGTATATGAGGCGATGATCAATGTTGGGCACAGCGGAATCCTTGAGGCCCACTACGAGACGCACAAGAGGGGCTGTGGGCATGTCTGCTTCGTAGAGGTCAGACAGCCTCTTCGCACGGGCGTCCATGGTAGCCTTGACCAACTCCTCGATATTCGAGCCCATGGTGGCGGACCAGAAACTCACTCGCAGTTTAGGGCTCGACAGGAGGTTCCAGAGGCGCTGTGTCTGGTCTCTGAACAAGGGATCCAGGAGAACGTCAGCCTCATCGAGCACCATGTAATGGAAGTCGGTCCAGGACTTTTCGTCGTTGGATTCTTCTCCGAGGGCATTGAGCAGAGCGAGAGGGGTGGAGACGAGAATATCGGCTTTCACGATAGGCAGATTCTGTGACTGGTCAGACTCGCTCAGGTGCATTCCTTTGCGGATGTTTGTAATCTTGATTCCAGTGTTCAGAGCCAACTTCCTGCCTTCATTCACTATCTGGGTAGCGAGTTCTTTGGTAGGGGCAAGGACGATGGCACGGGAGGTATTTGAAGCCGAGTCGGTCGACTGATGGCGGTCGCGAAGGAGAGCTTGAATCAAGGGTATCATGAATGCCAACGTCTTACCACTGCCAGTAGGGGCAATGGTAAGGAGATCAATGGATATAGGCTGGGCAGCAAGGTCCGATGTGGCATCTGGGGCCTGCTGAGAGGCGCCGAGTCGGTCTGCCGGGCCAAGCATCAAGGGAAGAGCAGCCAGTTGGACTTCGGTAGTCGTAGTGTAGCCCTGGTCCTGGATATTCTGGGAGAGCTGACGGGACATATGATAGTGTGAACGGAGCCTTCTGAAGTCCATGACTGGGGTAGGGTATATCTGAGTGCGTGATTTGGTAGTCGCGGGCGTGTGTTTGGCCTTTTTCTTGCTCTTCTTCTCCACCACGGCCGATGGCTGACTAGGAGGCTGACTCAAAAGAGTGACCTTGACCTTGTGTTGTCCCAGAAGCTCTCTGCATGCCTCTTGACTCAACGTGCTGTCCTCCTGCACCTGCTCTTCAACCACCACTTTCTCAGCGCCGTCAATCTCATGACGGCCACTTTGGGCTTTTGAAGTCTTTGACTCGCTGCTCTGTCCGGAAGATGCTCCAAAAAAGTCAAGGCTAGGTGCTACTTTCGAGCTGGTGTTGGCTACGTCCGATCCTCTTTTGCGTTTGCCATGAACCGAGCTGCTTTCCCGAAAGAGTTGTGGATTTTCTGCTGGCCCGGACGAAGGCGTCGCCTGGCTACCTCCAGTATTTGTTTGTCGGTGTGATGTTTTGATAGAGCGTGTCAATAGCCGTAGAGGATCCATGATAGTCCAAGCCTGTCGAGTCTCGAGTCGTTGCCTTGGTTGGTCAAGAAGGTGCAAAACGAGCCTGGGAAATTTATTTGCGACCAAGGGACCATCAATCACTTTGCGGCGAAGCTTACACCTCCGGAGATCATCACCTCTTATCTAATCTGATTGCAATCTTGCCGCATTCAACACCTGCTATCACGTGCCCAGGACCATCACGATTGAAAAATGATCAACTACGAGTAGAGCCATGATCCGCCAGCATTGCCTACATCTGTGATAATCCATAGTCTACAGTTGGATATACCATAGGAAGAAAGAAAAGTTCTTATTGTCATATTGACTATTTTACACGTGCAAAAGGTCTGCACGACCGCTGCCTTTCTGTCCCTCCACTGCTTCCACGTCACCGCATCGACGTCTTGTCTTTGATCATGCCGCCGTTGCTGCCTTCACCGTCTGTCTCTCACTCACTCACTCACCCTTCCCCTTGCCGCGCCATCTAGTGGTGTGCGCTGGCACTTGATCGGTATCCGATGATCTTCATGCGGCCAATCATCTCTCCGACGGTGAAGAAACCCACAATCTCGGCAGCGACAACACCGGCAGTTGCGAGCTGCTGGTTGTCGAGGCTACGGAGCTTGCTGATGGCCTGGAAGGGGTTGGATGCTCCTGCAGCGCTGGGGTTCCTCAGCCCGTTAAGGAGGTTCTGTCCGTATGTTTGGAAAGTGGCCATGTTACTGTCTTCTGTCAGCACGTCATGCTTTCTTGTCTTCTTGTCATCTTGTCTCTACTGACGGAGGGCTCATCTTCTGTCCGTGGAAGATCAACTTTCCAAGCTCAAGTCCAACCTTGGAGTAGTAAACGGTGGGGGGAATAAGGGCTGCCATCACACTTGGTTAGTCCAATGACACCGGTCAATCATGTGCTGTATGTGTATGGCCAATTCATCTCTTGCGCAATCATGCTGGCTGCCGCCCATAAAAAGGCATACGCCCCTTGAGCAAACTTCTTTCGCCCAGTGAGAACCCGCCTCTAGCGCTTCACCATCTTGGCCTCGAGATTGGCTTGTCCATTGGTCACCCGGTCTTGTACGACCAAGGACATAAGAGTCGTATATGTGGACGTGGACAATGGGCGGTGGACATACATTGAACGAAGCCGATGAGTTTTCCGGTGCGGCCGCCGATGCTGTTCAGGGCGCTGCCAGCGGCTGCACCGGCTCTGCTCAGGCCAGAACTTGCAGAAGATGTGACTTTGGAAAGACCTTGCGAGGCGCTCGAGGTAGCCGAGCCGACAGTGTCCTTGGCCTTTGATGCCGTGTTGGATGCCGCTTGGGCAGCTTCAGAAGTTGTCGAGGCATGGCGCAGGCCAATGCGACCAACTTGTGGTCTGCGCAGCAGCATGCGAGAGGCGGCGAGAGACATGGTGTATAGGACGAGGGGAGATTGAGCAATAGTCGACGACGTGTGGGCGGGAAAGGACGTCGTCGCTTTTGATTTGATGAAGCTGCAATGGGGAGACGATTTACACAATTTGGTCCGTGCACAACGTCCTTCCTTGTTCGGCCGTCTGAAAGAGCCGCTCTCAGGCTCTCAGGCTCTCAGGCTCTCAGGCTGCTCGTACTTTCACACGCGGCCTTCCGACATAATTGTGCTTTGCACTTCAACTTGTGAGATCTGATATTGCTCTTGCACCACTCACGCCGCTTCTTGTCAAGTGCCTCATATTGCTTCTTATGCCAGACGCGCGTCACGCAATGTCGTTCGTTAGTGCTGTGTTAGAGCACGTCCACAGGCACAGCCTCAGATCGTTTCCGGCCCCAATTTGACCCAAGTACCAAAAGTCGCCATCGGGATGTTGGGATGCCCATCATGATATGCCATGTTATATTGTCAAGATTGGCCCACGCCAGCACTTCTCTGTTATACCCGTCGGGACAGATGAAAAGACACGAATCCTACGAGTATCATCAGCCTGTCTGCAGAAACCTGCATAACTTGCCTGGCTACTTATCAACCGATCAAATCACCACCATCTGAATTCTGCGAAATCTCTACATATCTGCATCTCGTCGTGTTCCTGTGGCTACTTGGAGAATCTGCACAGCCTCAGTATAGTGTCTAGCCCGAAGTCATGGTGATCCCCTGATGGTGATCTCTTCATTTCGGCGCCTCTAACTGGGAAACTCAGCTATCTGTCCAAAGTGGTCCCAAACACCACGAACTTGGGGGAGATGATTGCCACGCTCATATTGACAATAGGCTCTCATGACCGTAAAGTAGCTGTAGATCCTCGGATCTTGCTCATGTTATGTACTGACCAAGTATCGATTCTGTTAGCCTACATTTAATTAGGTATCTTGCCCTAGGCGCGTACATCACTCTCCCAAAATAAGTATCTTGATGTCTCGAGACACTCAAAATGCCCGAACACAGTACCAAGGGATAGCCAGCGGCTCAGGTACCCCAAGCTCAGATCTCGAAACTCGGTCGCATCCCAGTCGGGAGCTGCCTTAGAGCAATGAATTGTCATGATCAACCGGATATCGTGTATGCTTCTGTAGCTCTCGTACCAAGCTCGGCTTCCTAATTAGAATGTTCAAAATTTTCAACTCCGGGATTCATTTTTTTTTCCAACCAGAGCATGTACGAATACGCTCTCTCAAGTGGGCTCCACCCTGTTCAACAGTCCGCCCATCTGTCCCACAAATGTTTATAGGCGAGCTTTTGCACGTTTCCTCCGGTTTCTCCGACACTCTTGATGTACATCTGCAGGTCTCACGAACGCGGTAGACGCCGGCCGCTTACTTTGGATCAAGTTAGGTTGTGGTTATATCATAAGTTATCATAAGTCAAGGCCGTTGAACCCATCTGGACAGCTATGCGAGCTGTCTATGTTACGCGTAGCCGACGCAATTTCGAAACGAATCGTTACATTGCTACACATGTACAGCAGAAGTATCGTTGGTATCTATCAGGTGTAAGCGAGCGATCGGAGCCTTTGTATTGCCGCTAACACGATGTCGTCAATTCGCATTTATTACCCGCCGCATCTCGGCTTGGCCGCACGTCTTCAAAGGCATGTGCCAGTCCATTGACCTCTGCACCTCTATAGCGGAACGGGGAAGACACTCCCCCCGTTCGATGATCTTCAAAGCCACATCGTGGACCCCCAGATACTATGCCTTTGCCCGTCCTAAGTCTTGAATGCTATGAGGAATTATTGGCAGTATCACCTGCTTGCGATAGTGCGATCCGACGAAGCAAGGATAGTCGCGTGATACAAGCATCTTAAGGGTCTGCCTTCAGCCATAAGACTTGCCCCACATTAGCCCTCGTGGTACGAACGAGACCCTCAAGATGAGTTTCCTTCAGGGGTCCAACTATTGTTCAAAAGATCATGGAGCAATGTGCGTTGCGCGCAGGCTGCGTCCTGTGAGGTAGCCGTGCACCCTCGCTTTGACGGCTTTACCTGCATGCAAGAATGATTGCGCATCCGCCGACCCACACCCGCACCTGACGCTCGTCCTTTGATGAAGCCCTCCGGAGCCGGCAGTACCGATGGATTACATACTGACTGTTTATTGACTTGCTTTTTTTTTTCCACACCTTTTCCCGGTTCTCTCTTGCCGGTGCGATTGCGATTGCGCTATGGCGTCCACCTCCCACCACATGATTCTGCCTCATATGACTATCAGTTGGAGGGCCCTTAAAGCTTGTTACGAGCCGTGGGAGGGTACTAGGCTTATGGCTTTGCGCAAATGCGCAGCCCGGGCCACCCACGCTAGCGCAGGTCGTCTTAGTGAGACCGCAGAGACGCTTGCCGTTCTTCATTGCTATCGGCGATGGTCGTAGTTGTTCTGCCCTCAGGACAATGGAACATGCAAGGCATATCGGAGAAAACGAAGCCCAAAACATCAACCTGTTATTGGTTTTGGTAGCGCGGGCAGCTGCGAAATGACAAGGCATCCGGTGGTATTTTCAGCAGCACTTCTCCAATCAGTAGTAGTAGTAGTAGTAGTAAGTAACAATGCGCAGATCAGGCCCATGCACGCTGCGGCAGGCGGGCTTGAACGGTTGGACCCCAGTTTATTCGCCATTCGCTATGAACTAACTTAGCTTGCTTCGAGTGGGGAAGAGCTCGTGCGAAGTCAAAGCGGGCTGGCCGGTGAAATGATGAGGGTACAATGTGTGGATGGATGTGGATGGATGTGGATAGTGCGTAGTGTCCGGCGGATGATAGCTCGATGCAGGCGCCTCAGCAAGACTCCATCGAGCTTTTGACGCCGCCTCTCGCTACCTTCTGATCTCATCATGCCATGCCACACTATTACCCACTACGCGAGTCCTCTAGATATGACTGTCTGCAGCTATATCATCTGGCCCCCTCCGGCCCTAGCTCCTTCTCCTCCATAGCTACTGCTCTGCCTCTCGTTTCTGCTGCATCATGGGCCTGTCTTGGGAGGCGTCTGCCATTGTGTTGTTGTAAGCACTCCTTTCTTTTTCCTTCTTGCTCCTGATACCACCACTTTTCATGCACACGTTGGAATTGACCTGTATATGCAGCATATTTCGTTATTTCCGTCTAATTGTCAATATAATATCGCATTGGACTTTCAAACCGATACCCATTCCAACAAACCCTAGCTACACCTCTAACGATGTTACGGTCATTATTCCCACCATTGATGGCGACGGAGAAGAACTCCGCCGCACCATCAAGACCTGCTTAGCGACTCAGCCATTTGAGGTCATTGTTGTCACCATTGATGCCAATGTCAAACACGCCTGGGCCATGGCAGGGGCGATCAACAGCAAAAAAATCCGGGTTATCAGCATTCCCAAGGCCAACAAGCGCAGCCAGATGTGCGAGGCTATCCCCCAGGTCCAGACGAAGATCACAGTATTCGCGGACGATGATGTTATATGGCCTCCTGCTGTTCTCCAGTGGATGCTAGCTCCGTTTGAGGATGAAAAGATGGGTGGCGTGGGCACATCTCAAAGACTGATGCGGCCTGAGAAACCCAGCTTGTGGAGCTTCCTAGGTTCCTTGTATCTGGAGCGACGCAATTTTGACTGCTCTGCCTGCTTGCACATCGATGGTGGTCTACCTTGTCTTTCCGGAAGGACTGTAGCATATCGCACGCAGATTCTACAAGACGATGCTTTTACTTTTGGCTTCTCTCATGAAACTTGGGGCACTTACCAGCTCAACGCTGACGACGACAATTTCATTACTAGGTGGATCTATTCCCATGGATACAAGATAACGATGCAATACCACAAGGCGGCTGAAGTCCAGACCACACTTGAGGACAGCCCCAAGTACCTGAAACAATGTCTTCGTTGGATCCGTAGTAATTGGAGAAGTAACTTGACAAGCATGTTTGTCGAAAGACACTACTGGTGGTAAGCAGAAAACCGAGAGAAGTTTAATCCGCAATGTTGCTTACTTGTCGTGCAGGACCCAACCTTGGACCACATACGCTGTATTCCAAACTACTTTGTCTGCCTGGGCGTTCATGGATCCCCTCATCTTCTTCCTGTGCTTCAAAGCTACCGAAAATTGGCCTGCTGACTCCCGCAAGATCGCCCTCATCGCTGCGGGTATATGGGTCTTCGTATTTGCAAAATCCGTGAAGCTCATGGGTCATTTTGTCCGTTATCCAGCCGATGTGTTCATGCTGCCCATTTCAATATTGTTTGGCTATGTTCATGGATTCTTGAAGTTGGCTGGCCTGCTCACATTGCACGAGGTGATTCAAGCCCCTTTCAAATGTTTACTTTGTTCATTGCTGATGGGCTTTTGTATCCAGACCGCCTGGGGCAGCCGTGAAGGCGCAGACGACGATGATAAATACAGGATGATCCGTCTTCCACCTTATGGATCAGGGGAAGAGCCACCGAACAGTCACCTTGCCTCGAGCTCCGCCACTTCGTTCCATTATGGACAACGTCTTCCTCCCTACGCCAAGGTTGATATTGACGACCTTGCGCCGCTACAAGTTCGATTCTACGATTGATGACATTAGATACTATTCTTCATGGGATGGCCTGCTTCCCCGAGAGCCGCCTGCCGAGAGCCGCCTCTCACACTTTTCATACTTTCCGCGTTTAGACGGATGTATTATTCGATAGACTGCAAGAGCTTACTGCTTTTATTTTTAGGAGGCTTCGTTGACCAAAAGGAAAATATTTTGTTAAAGAATAATTTGAATCTTTGGCGCTGATGGAAACGGACGCGAAAAGTCGCAAGTCGTCTGCCAGCTCTAATCTGGCGATTGGCTTCCTGCTAGTTTTCTTTCTTATATCTTCGATTCGTGAAACACTATCTGACGGCGCGAGTGCCAGTATGTACCAAGTACGACACGAAGATAGCTTAGATCGGGCATTATCTGACAGGGGTCTTGACTTCAACCCTCATGCCCATGACTTGTGGATGGCTTTATTGGACAAATTTTCTCGTCAGCTAGCAGTTGTTGTTCAAGACCATACGGGGCCACAGTTTTGTACATGTATAGAATATTCGATCAAAAAAAAGGTGCTGCTTCATGTCAGGTACAAATTGCGCCGTGCAGATTCATCATGCAAGTCACCCCTCGATCGTGTAACAGAGCTCTACGTTCCTGCGCAGGTCCGGCACCGTGTAGCGTGGTGGCTCCCTGCAGCTCGCTTCTGGCGATGCCTGGGTCGATCGTTATGGATGTTGATTAGAGACTTTTTTTTTCCCCTTCGGCTCGGGCGATGAAGCTGCGGGCGCCATGCTTCTCCATCAGCAACATCAGCGGCGCGTAATCACAGAATGAGGCGTGCATGCATGGCGTTTGGCCGAGAGCCACGGCCTGCACAAGGCGTCGGCTAGCTTGTTGGGAAAGTCGAGAGGGGGGCTGCTTGGAAGTCGAGATGATTATTACCTACAACTATTATTATTGTTGACTGAGCAACGTTTTCGTGTTGCATTGATTAGCCACCAGTCGAATTACAGTATAGATTAGGCCCGGCGGCACTCTAGCTCCATGCTCGTCATTCTTCCAAATGGATATTGGCTGCGTGTTATTACTATCATATCCGTCCGACTACTGCCGTGATATGCAAGTGACAGTGCGTTGCGCCCCTTGGCCTGAGCCCTGATGTTCGCTGCAGCACCGAGGTGCACTGAACGGGGAATGGTCCGGGTCAAAGCGATCGACTGGACTTGCCGGCCGGTGTGGCGATAATATATCTTTAATGACTCGACCACACCTCTTGGCATCTGACCTCGATAGTCCAAAAAGACCATCTTTCTCAACTTCAGCACGACAGCTTGCAGAGGACTCTCGTGCTGCGATGCAGTAGGCGGTCCTGCTTGGTGCTCCTGGGACTACCTTGACCTCGTCCGCCATGAGGCTAGCGATGGAAACTCCAATGTACTTGCGAGATCCACTATGCCCACCTACATTACCCACTTCGGGTAAATACCCGAGTTTAATCCTCCACCGCCTCAAAGACAGACAACAAATATGCATTATTGCTACTTATGGACGGGCGACCAGTGGTGAATCACGAGCTACCTTGTTGACAATTGAGGACGAATCCTTCTCAAAAACTGTTCGCAGATGTTAGGGTATATACTGTACAGTATGCCCTTGACGAGGTTGGCTTTCAACCCAGCATAGATGAGATAGTCGCAGGTATGAAAAGGTGAATTACTATTCCCGGAAACATAGGAGATCAAACACGATCGGCATGGGACTAATTAAGTAACACAAAAAGATGTAGATTTCCTCGCACGCTACTTTACCCAACGATGGCTCACTTCTTCTGCCCTTCTGGCGAAGGCAGCGGAGGCATCGGTGGCGGTGGACTACCGGTCAGGATAGAGTCGAAGGTTTTCGTTGGGTCGTACACGCTTATAGGTCTTGCTCGTCGAGCCTCGCTGGCTCCGCCGACAGGAAGCATCGACATTGGCCTAGTCCTGCCGACCGAAAGCATCGAGGCCGACGGCGACAAACCTCCCGAATCCGCGTTTACGACTATTTGTGGGGAGAGTCCGGAAGGACTTCCCGATTCCACTGGATTTTCAACAGCTGTTGAGATCGTCAATGGGGCTTCGGGGCGTTTTTGAAACATTGAAGCGATGGCCGGATAAGAGGCACCCCACTTCTCAGCCATAGTCCAGCAATGACTGCGGCGGAAGAGGCCCTCTGTCCCACTCTCTAACAGATCTGCCGGCAGTCTAGCGACTGCTGGCCTTGGGACGCCACCCAACAGAGGGCTGCTGTTCCGCATAGCCTCCTCCTTGGCCCAAGGAACGCCAGACTTGGGAGGCTCACAGAGAAAGTATTCGACATCTTTGATGTGGTATATGTCGGGCGCATCGACCACAACAATCGGCAAAACTTGTAGGAGGGCGTGAAAGAAAATCCACTGGCCCATGCGGTGATCTGCAATCTGATTGACGTTTCTGTGACGTGCAGATTTGCGATCCATTTCCTTGAATGCTTCGACGAATTGCGTGGAGACGGCATCTTTATTATGCGAAGCCTCCAGTATCTTCACGATCTCGTCGTCCTTGAGCTTTTTCGACATGGCCTTTGCGTCCTTTCGATCGACATCTGTCCGTGTCGGGATCATAGGAATATCAAAGGGAATGGTAGGCTTTACCGGGGGCGATGATCGGTTGTATTCACTGAGCACTTCTCGAAGGGTCTCAGGTCTCGGATCGGCATCTGGATCCTCTTTGGACTCATCTTTTGCTGTGTCAACAGCTGTTGTATCACCCCCTGCAGCAGTGAGATTCGGATTCGAACGATCTACGAGGAGGTCATAAACAGAACAGAGATCCTGATATATGTCCTGGAGAACGACACGATTCAGACCGACACCGTGCTTCGAGATTGGCTTGGGCGGCCATGCCTTGTAGCGCTGCTTGTAAAAGTGCATGAAGAATTTGCGGGTTGCGAAGAAGGACTCTCGCCACTGGTCAAAATCGATGTGTTTTCGTTTGGTTGCCATGATGCCGGAGAATATGGAGGCGAAGTCCAGATCTTCCATGGTCCGATGTACGGTGGCTATGTTCCTGTCAAGGTTCATGGCTGCTCGACTAAGACGATTGATGGTGATTGGACTGATGGAATTGAATTTTGGATCGTTGGCTTTGACGAGTGCATCGTGTTTGCCAGCAGCGTGTGTGAAGGCTTCGTTGTATAGCTTCACGTTCCTCATGCGTTCACCCAGAATGATAGCTTCGATGGTCTTCTCATGACTGTCTCGTACATCTGCCAGTACATACTCGTCGACGTAGGCATCGAAGCTCAGGGTTGGCACGTCGCCAAAAGTGGAGCCATCAACATTGGAGAAGTCATATAGCTTCAATGTGAGTGAGAGGTCTGTGAATATGTCGAAGGTGGTTGGGCAGTATCTCGTAGCAATGAGAGACCTCCCCATCAGGAAGGCGAAAAGATTCCTCACCCGGAGCAGAGCGGCGGCCTCGGCAGAAACGCCTGGTCCGGTGGAAAGAGGTTGTTCAGAGCCATCCCGATCGATGGGAATGTAGAGATGCCTCTCATAAGTGGTGTGGGCAAATGAATCTCTGTCAGAGGTTGATGATGGAGTTTCCGAGTTTTTAGCCAAAGTGTATAGGGTATGCGAGGAAGTGAAGATGGACGACTTGATCCTGAAGGACGGATCCTTACCGGAGTCATCTGGAAAAAGGTAGACCAGACAATCGCCACTGGGATCCCATATTTCAGGTACCTAAAGTAATCAGATTGCGATATTTGATTGGAGAGTCGATGAGAGTCGATGACATACCGGGCGTGCATTCAGGAGGTCTTCCACATCATAAGGTACTTTGTCGCGGTGGCCCGACACCCAGAATGCAGGGCTGTTGTCCGGCTCATCTTTGTCCTTGATATGACCAAGCCAACTCCATGCCTTCTTTTTCTTCTTCTCTTTGGTGCCTTGGGTGCTGCTTGTACTGCTTACACTGGCACGACTTGTGGCAGTTGTCGGTCTTGCTAGTTGCACATCGGGCGACGAAGAACGCGAGCCAGTGGCCGTGTGGGGCGACAGGAGCTCGGATTGGGCGACCTCTGCAGATTGTGTACGGCGAGGTGGCGCTGGACTGGTATTCGACTTGTGCAGTCGGAGTTGTATTGAAGCGGTCGATGCCATGATGTATGAACTGGACCGGCTGCCAAGACTACGGTTGGTGGCCATGCGGGGCGTACCTTAATTCCCGTCGGTACCGTACTCGTATTATCCAATGTACGAGTAAGGTAAGGTATCGATAAGGTATATATCCGACACGTACGTACTTCCAAACAGGTACGAGGTACTCCTCTATCGCCTGGACATGACCTGGAATGGTATGAACGATCGGTGACAGCGGCCCATAGCATATAAAGACCAATAAGGCTCCCTAGCCATGTGCAAACTTCTCATCATCTAATATTGTACATCCTCCGTAAGGCAACGTCATCACGGCGCCCGCTGGTGTGACTAGATATCGCCCTGTGCACGACGCTCGACCGAAGAAGACATTATCCAATTTCCAATCAAACTTCTTACCGAATACCGAACACAATCGGACCCCGGCACCAAGTCATGCCCGGCCATACCATCAACCTGGTGCGAGGCTGGCCGAGCAAGGCTCTGCTACCCTCTGCAGACATCAGTGAGGCCGCGCAAGCTGCTCTTTCAGATCCCACCATAGCCCACCCAGCCTTGTTATATGGGCCCGACGAGGGCTATGCCCCGCTGAGAGAATCTGTTGGCGACTTTCTTACCGACTTCTACCGCCCAGAGGCCAGAATAGGGAAAGACAGGATCACCATCACCGGAGGCGCGAGCCAGAATCTGGGCTGTGTTCTGCAAGTCTTCGCAGATCCCTCATATACGAAGAGCATTCAAATTGTAGCCCCTGCCTACATGCTTTCCTTTCGCATATTCGAAGACAATGGCTTCTCTGATAGAATGAAAGCTGTGCCTGAAGACGAGCATGGCCTGGATATAAATGCCTTGAGGCGCTCGTTGAAAGAGAACGACCATGATTCTCGTCAGACGGTAGGTTACAATATCGCTAACGGGGTCAATCGCCGAACGCCCGAGATGACGGAGTTCGAGAAACCCCTTATGCCTTTAGATCTACATGTCATTCCTGTAACCCCAGAAAAAAATAAAAGCACCTGTCTGTTGCCATGGCTGACTACTGCATCCTAGACTATCAAACCGAGACGCTCCTATGCCAAGTACTATCGTCATATCATATATTGCGTTCCAACCTTCAGCAATCCTTCTTCACGTACCATGTCACTCCAGCGCAGGATTGACCTCGTTAGGTGTGCCCGTGAGTATGATGCACTCATCATTGCCGACGACGTGTATGACTGGTTGCAATGGCCGACCAATCGAGACAGTACTGGTCCTGGCTCTTTGAACAAGGCTATCTTTCCCCGACTTGCTGACGTTGACAAGACCCTTGATGGCGGGGCAGAAAGGGCAGGTGCTGACGGCTTTGGCAATGCCATGAGCAATGGAAGCTTTAGCAAAATCTGTGGACCGGGCATCAGAGTGGGATGGTGCGAAGGATCGCCTAAATTTGCCTATGGTGTTTCCCAAGCCGGTACCACCTGTTCGGGAGGAGCTCCGTCACAGCTAACGTCAACCTACATGGATCGCCTCCTACGAACTGGGAAGCTTCAGGCGCACATAAATGATAAGCTACGCACGGCCTATGCTGAACGTTATAGAGTGCTCGTTGATGCTGTACAGACAGAACTTGGGCCATTGGGGGTCAGCTTGCCACAGGAACACAGAGAGGTGGTCGGAGGCTTCTTCATTTGGGTGACATTGCCTGACAAGGTGGACGCAGAAGAGCTCGCAGACCGGTGTAAGGAGGAGGGTGGTGTTTTCATCGCTCCTGGTAGTATCTTCGAAGTACCCAGTGATGAAAGCGTGAAGTTCAAGCACAGCATACGGCTCACATTCTCGTGGGTCGACTTGGACGAACTTGTCGAGGGAGTGAAGCGGATCAGGACAATGTTAGAGAGCATACTGAAGGGCGAGAAATCGAAGGGCACAGGCCGGTCACAGAAAGGTCTAGGACAGATAAAGTGAGTTGAGGCTTAATGTCGAGGGACAGGAGCCGCAGTCGACGTCTGAAAGGAACCTATGACGCATCGTGTGCGTCGCGGAACGATAAGGTAGCATACTCACTGCACACACTTATTATCAGAAATTGTCGAACGTGGGAGCCGACGTGCCTATCCACTCCTTCACGGATATCCCATGTCAATCTAACGCGCCCAACACTCAAAACCCCCGTATCTCAGAAGTCTGGGTCCGAATCGAGGTGGTATTTTATCGTCGTAGAATCAAAGCAGGACGAAAGCAAAAGATCTTTCACTATTTCTGGTGCTTTACGTGATCGCCTGAAGAAGGCAATCCTGTCTGATAAAGCGACTAGCTTGTCTGATCTACTTTCTCGTGTCAGTCTACGCCACAGTAGGAGCTGGAAAGTTTCTATATGAAGATGCCACTTCTTCGGATAAGCTGTATCCACATTCGCATAAGACCACACCATATACGACAGGTATGGCAGAGATCTAGAACTAGAAATCCTTGTATTGAAACCATCCCTGGCTCTCATTAGAACGACAGAAGTCGGCTGTGGGTGTATTGGGCTGGCTTGGGGATATGGATTGGCTTTGGCGGTTGATCCTCAGGAGATCAAATCCAGGTGCGACTGCACCTTTCTAGAATTTCGTTGTGCATCGACCAGTGACAACTGCCAGCGAAAACAAAGACGATGAAACGGAAAGGAAGAGGCTATGCCGAGGATCCTCGATCAAAGACGTTACATCTACCTTTGGACATGATCAACAATATTGGCTTCGTCGCTCTGACGCGTCTTGATGGTGTCTTTCAACGCCTCCGCCATATCGAGAGTATCGATCTGCTTCTGAAAAAAGACAGCCCTACTCTTGATCAGTTGCCGAGATACTTCTATCCAACCAACTTGTTGTCCTCCAGCAATATCTCTTGCCCGCCCATCAAGCTAGACGGACAAAAGCTCGACATTTCCTCTTCCTTACCGTGCCATCCACAATCACCATATCAACATCGGCATTAAACCCTAGCCAGATTGAAGGCCTCTTCCACCGTCCTATAGACCTTATGGGGGACTTCGTGCTGGTTGGTAAATATTCTGGGATTCTCGATATGCTTGGAATGCTACAGAGGAGGAATCATACGTTGACACACCTCGTTTGAGCGTCCTCTGGCAGCCTGCAGTGCAATTCGCACCTGACTGGGAATGTAAGTGGAGTTGTGTGTGTGACAGTCTACCCCAAGGCTGCATCGCTCTTGCGGGCCCAGATCATCTTGAAGCAGACAGGGGTGTTTTGTAAGATATAATGTTTCTAATCAAGTCTATGTTGGGAAAAAGGCATAGTTTTTGATTTGGGATCAGGGTGTTTGAAACGCAGACAGGCTCTTGCGGCTTTTCACATTCCAGTCAGACCGTGTGCGTGTCAGACTTCTTGGCTTGCTATCACCCTGGTCTGGCAGATATATAATGACAAGACCATCCGGAACCATTTCATGAGGCATGTCTGAAGGTTTACAAGAGACTTTTGGCAGTGGGAAAATACGGCGCTGTGAGCGCCTACCGGTAATGATAAGTACGGATGGATGTACTCGTACAGAGCTACTGATCGATGTGGTCCTTAGCTGTCACGCTTTCGGTCTTCTTTACTCCGAGCTCGGTCATGTCGGCATAAACCACATCTGGTAACTTGAACCAATATATGAGCGAACAGCATGCGTCTATTGCGTCTTCTCCTTCGAGGATACAAAGGCACGCAAACACAACCAAGTGTAGACCGAGCATAGTCACCAGTAGCTTCATCACCACAGGCAAGAGCAATGTCGAATCTTCTAACGGGCAAAGTTGCAGCCATCACGGGAGGCGTCACGGGTATCGGCCGAGCAATTGCGCTTGAATATCTCAGGCAAGGTGCAAGTGTAGCTGTCAATCATTATCCGGATTCGATATCAGAGGATGGCTTCAAGTCGATGCTCAAGGAAGCCGGCGAGGGCGCAAAGCTGATCGCCGTCACTGGGGACATATCTAAGCCTGAGACAGGAACCGATCTTGTTCAGAGGACAGTGGACAAGTTTGGCAGACTAGACATTTTTGTCTCAAATGCAGGAGTATGTCAGTTTAGTGAATTCTTGAGGTGAGGAATGGCGTCAACGGTGCCAGAGACAGTCGCTCATGTACTATGTACTCAGCTTGACTCCGGATCTACTCAAGTCGACTATTGCCATCAACTTGGAGGGTGCCTTCTATGCCGTGCAAGCAGCCGGGAAACAAATGTCCGAGCAGAAGCCTCAGGGTGGCAGTATCATTGGTATCTCGTCCATAAGCGCGCTGGTCGGAGGCGCGGGCCAGACCCATTACACCCCGACCAAGGCTGGTATCTTATCCCTGATGCAGAGCTGCGCGTGCGCACTGGGCAAATATAACATCAGGTGCAATGCACTTTTGCCAGGAACAATTCGCACCCAGCTGAATGATGAAGATCTGGCGAATCCAGCAAAGAAGGCCTACACGGAGGGCAGGATACCACTTGGCAGGATTGGTCAACCTCCAGACCTTGCTGGCCCTGCCGTCTTCCTGGCATCAGATCTGTCAGCTTATATGGTTACGTGCATGTGTCAGATGCCTTCCAACAGCAGCCTGCTAACGTCGTTCAAAGTCCGGAGCACAATTGCTTGTAGACGGAGGAGCATTCGTCAACTTCCAATAGTAAGCACGATTAGACGTCCAACAAGCATGTTGTTCTGCGGTTGGATTCTTACGCCCTGCTTGACGTCGACACATGGCAGAAGTCGAATTGGGCACAAATAATAAGTATTACAGATTTTGGCTCTATGTACAAGTGGCCTCAACCGAAGCTCAGTAGCGAGCTTGCTAATTACAATGTTAGGTGGAATGTCGGGAGAGATTATCGTGAAAAGACAATGCCACTTTGCACCCTTTTCTTTCATGACTCATATCGTGATATAAATTCAAGATGATCGTATATGCGCAGCCCACCTAGCCTGGAGGGGCAGTGTCTCGCCCAGCTGGACTTTCATTTGACACTGTTTCTTGTCGCTCCGCTCCGGTCGTGGTATCTTGCTCGCTAGAGCCATTTGCTGCTTCAAGCACATCTATCCCCAGACCAGTATTCTCCCCGAGAGAGATGACACTTTCCGCAGGCGTGTACTCTGCTTTTTGCTGGTCCGCAGGCTCTCGCAAGGCCGGAGGTCTCTCATTCCTCGCCCGAGCCTTTGCCAAAGAAATGGTCTTCTGGTTGTAGCTAGTGACAACCTTTCCACTAGTGTCGTAATCGATCGTGGCCTTCATTAGTGCTGCCATCCAGAGTCTACCCTCCTGGCGGCTATTGACAGCGAAATAATGGACTGCGGGCTTTGTAAAATTCACAGCTTTGCTCAGTCCTTGTCGCGGAGGGACTAGCTTGAATATGAACAAAACTTGGTCCGAAGCGTCCATGGGTTTTGCTGCTAGATCTGTAGCTGCACTTGTGGGGGTAGTCGCGCTTGTTGGCATAATAGGTGAGGATGAAGTTCCGGTTAGCGCGGCATGTAAGCTGGTCATTCTCTCGTTCTCTGCCGGAAGGACTCGATGGGATGAGATGTCGATGAGGCCTTTTTCTTCAGTATCTGTTTCAGAGTAGTAGTAGGAAAGTCTTCGGCCACGGAGTACGAACAAACGGGGTTTCCATGAACCCATCAGGTTGGAGGATCTCTTTTTCATCCACCCACTGTAATCACAACCGATGATTTGCTCAGCGGGCGTCTTTCTTTCTAGACCGCGGGTGTATGCCGATGTCGCCTTCTTGGTTTTGGATTTGCTACGGACACGAGCACTGGGCAGGGGTGGCGCGAGAGCAAAAGAAGAACCCGTTGACACCCTTGACTGAGTGTCTGGCTTTTGCAACTCAAACGACCTTGTATCCGTCGAGGTAGTGGTTGATCCTGTCCGTGTGGGCGAAGTAATCGGGGATCCTTTCAAGGCACTTTGTGCTCGCTTCTCGTTCTGTGTGATTGCGTCGGAAGCAATGCGCAAGCCACCACCGCGTGGTTTGGAGAAGAAGGAGAATGAGTGAGATGCGGGAGATGGGGTCGGGTTGGCGGACGATGTATCACTATCAGCTACCAGTGGTTGGCCATACTCGAGCTTAGTGACGATAGGCGAGGCGGGGTTTTGAGTGTGACCCATTGGCTTAGTTGGACCGGCCATTTGAGGAGTGCTGACAATTCTGTTGCCGGTGCCTCTGTTGAAAGGAAATTGGCTCGAGGTGGATGACAGTATTGGCGAGACGGGTTCTGGTATGGATTCTACGCTTGACACTCTGCCATGGGCCCTGAAGTGAGTGCTATGGCGCGCCGAGTCTGTGACGGCACTGGCGTTTCTTGTGTGCATGGGGCTGAATTTCTTTTGCAGGAAATTACGCTTATTACGATTATCAACCTCATTTCCAGAGAAATAGCCGCGATCGAAGTCGTTGGGGTCAGGCAATGTGCCAAAAGAATGGTTATCCAATGCTGGGCTGTCGTTGTAAAGAGAGGGGCTGGAGGTGAACTTGTGGTCCTGTATTGATGAACGGCGTCGGGCAGCGGCTGAAGCTGAGGCCAAAGCTGAAGCAGAGGGCTGGCGTTGGTGAGATAGACGGGAGGATGATTGTGGCAAGCTTGTGTCTACCGAACCAACAGAAGAATGCCTGCGGGAGTGATTCAAGCTGCGAATGGAAGCAGCACTAGGTCGCACCGTGCTGTCTGGGCGCATGGCACCTGGAGCGATGGACTGGAAAGAAGAGGCATTGCCAGCTGATGGAGGCCTATGTAAGCCGCTGTTACGATCTGCAAAGCCAGAATAACCAGGCATGCCAGGAAGTGCAGTGACTGGCCTCGAAGGAGTGTTGACAGAGGCACTTCGGCTTCTAGCGATATCTATAGAGGCCTCATCGCCGGCCGCTGAATAATCCGAAACACTCCTTGGTACAGAGGGGAGTGTGGCACTTCTCACTTCGTCCTGAAGCGCTTTGACTTTCTGCCAGGTCTTGAGACGTCGGCCAACGGAGCCAAGCTCGAATTCCTTGATGAAGACAGCGGATTGCTCCATATGTAGCAGAACCTCACCAGATATCTCCTGCTCGCGGAAGATGTTGCAATGCTCTTTCTCCACATTGTGATCCTCCAGGTATTCGGCGACACGGGCTGGGGACCAGGTCATGACTTCGGATTCCGTGTGCAAAAGCTGCTCTTCCTCGTCCGTCTCGTGGCCGTTGATGTAGGACAGGCGGTGCCCGGGATGGGAACTATAGACGCTATCGGCATCATGGTTGTTGCGACGGCTAGTCAAGTAGCTCTGTCGTGGTGTTCGCAAGTCTGTGATGTGCTCATCTATAACGCTCAACGTCTCATGCATTACCGAGTTGTGAGGTGCTGCTTGGCTCGTGCCACGGGTTTGCGGTGAATTGACCAAGAGCGGGCTTCGCAGACTGTTCTGAGAAGCGGCCGAGGTGAGCGGTGGTTGGGCTGGCGCATCGTTTGAGTACCTGGCCATGCTCTCTGTTGCTTCGACCAATCGTCCCGACCCATCTGCAGTCTGCACAGGTGGTGCGCTGGCGCTCGGGCTCGGGCTCGGGCTGGGGCTGGGGCTTGATACGGGCAGTCGAGGGCCACGCTGCTGACTTGAAGAGATTGGTAGCGTGGCTTTGGGCGCTGGGGTTGTATAGACTGAAGACTTCAGCGAGAACCATGCATGTCACAGTGTGTCGATGGTGGCTCACCTTCTGGGAAAAGGCCAGTACTGCCATTGGTCATGTGTCGGCCCAGGAACCAGCCATCGCCAAAGTCATCGTCACGTTCGATGAGTTCGATTCGATCGCCTTTCGCGAGGCTCAGTTCGTCAGGGCTACGTGCGAGGAAGTCATCTGAAGGCGATGCCCATGTCAGCCATCTCCCACGTCCAAGTCTCCCTGTATGCACCTTTGCGCCCGCCTCACACAATTGTCTGTCGTTACAGTATCATCATCCTCTTACGTAGCGTACCATGTACCGCGCACCTGCGGGATTTGGAAGACACAGAGATGGCAAAGGACAAGGACACGATGCGGGAACATGTACTTACGGACGACGAGAAGAATGGAGCCGGGTGGCACATGGTGGGCATCGGTTGCCTGTCGCAAAGCCATGATGCCGGCTTTCTAGATGCTGCTTATTGCCTTAGCGCGGCCAGGTCAACATCTACTGCAGGAAGCAGACACGGTGTGCAGGGTCGTAGTCATGAATGTCAATGCCGTAATGTCGCGACGGTAATTATGGATTATTGCACCGGGCAGTTAATTGCTGCTTTCCTGAGTCATGTGCGATCGTTCATTGGGTGGAGGGTGGAGAGTGCAACGGTCGCAACATGTAATGTGGACAACAATACTCGTACCACACTCGGTGTGCCGGGTTTGCGACGGACAAGAGTCGAGGACTGCAAGTCGACAATGGAATAGACGGGCATTCGGAACATATATCGGCGGCTGGGGCGTTAGGTTCCAAGTTCACCATGCTGAGGTGCCCACCTCACGCTCACGGTGCCCTTGGCCCACCCAAACTTCAATCGAGGCACTGGAGAGAGGCAGAGCACTGACCTCTTCCGGCCTGTAGCCCTTGCGCTTGCCCTCGCGTCTGGACTCCGATACCTTATTAATTCCATATAGGGTTGCGTTCAAAAGTAAATCCCAGCGATCAGCAGCTTGTACATAATGTGTAAGGTAGCCACGGTTACCAAAGCATTTCAGCTCTTGTCTCTCCAAGAGGAGCTCAGACCCTTGAAGTATGGTGGATTCCAGATAATCAGGTAAGCATTGCATTTGCAGCCAGCTTAGATCGAGGTGGGGAGATTAGGTAGCACATTAAGGTAGCTTGAATGTCCTTAGTCCTCCATTTTTGTGGTTTAGCGCCGAGCGTTCATGCTTCCCCGTCTAATATTAATGCGTCGTCGGCAATGCCGTATCAAATTGTCACATCAGTATATCAAATCGGTTGTTTTTCATCGCCATCTCACTCCTTGCTTAGATGCGTACAATATACCTGATACGCTGCAATTATTGCCGGATGTAGAAGGCACAAGTCGCGTACCCGAGTCTGATCATTGCCGATTGCGTGTGCTGCCTATAGGGCGGTGACTGCTCATAACCTCAATTCACTCCTACACGTCTCCTTACGCTGTTTTCTTTCGATGCATCTTACGGGTCAAATGGAATCATGTCCTCAAACGCAGCTAAACGCAGGAAACGCGAGCATACTCGGACGATGGCGCAGGACATAGACGCGTCAAATGCGACAACTCGTTTCGCACTTGGCACTCCACAGCGTTCATGGATGCTCGACAACCAGTCCCAACCTGAAGTGAATAACAACACGAATACTAGAATATCTTTGACCATACCTCCTCACCAACCACCACCACCGACCTTAGTTACAAGTACCAACTCGGCTTCAGATGCCATCTTGCGAGTCGATGCCCGACCCATGCATTTTGGTGAAAGAGATGGATTAGCATATGCTCCCCCGAACCAAGGCGAAGCCCCGCCATCTCTTCCCTCTGATCACAGCACACTCCCGTGGGCAGACCCCGAGCGGCGACATTCATGTATCACTTCTCCTGTGTCACTGCCGCCTGTAAACATGGCCGTGGATTCGCACCTTCAGAATACCATTCACCACAACCCACCTCAGCTTGGCGTACAACACGGCCAATCACTACCCTCACCAGCACCCAGTGAGGAACATGTAGCCAAATCTCCGCCCCAGCCTGTCGCTGTCTTAGGGTCAAGTAGGAGCAGCATGCCGGGTTACTCGAACCCCAACGTACCCAATTCAAACATGGCAAATCCAAATTCAACACGAGCCACGAGACCTGTGTCTGTTCCCACTGCTCCGAACACGTTCATGCCTCCCCCCCAACCACCCATACCGAGCCCTATGCAGTCATTAGCTGGCTTTCCCGTATTCAATAGACTAGATCCATGGAGCATCTTCCATGCCTCTGTCTGCTTACCCAAATTCAACGCTTTCGTCTCTCAGCCTAACATCCACCATAACCTCGACCAATACAGGCTGAAACTTATCTCCGAGGCCGCCGCCCTCTCTGATGTGTTTTTTATGATCCTGAGCCTGATTCTGAGCTGGTATCGCGTGGGTGGACATGACCTGCCGCCGACCGTTCCACCTTTGGACACAGCAGACATCAGCATTGTGGAACAGATCATCGGTGTCGATGATCTGCGTCTGAGCCCGCACGTGCGTGCCTTCCTCCAAAACTTTCCTATGTCTCCAAGGGACGTTCGATCCTTGTTAGGCACTATTCATTTCCGGAGGATATGCAATGACGTCTCGGCATCCGTTGTGAGACTACGACAAGGCTGGGAGCTGACGGTCAGAAATTTTGACCAGCACAAATATCTACCTCTCGCAAGAGACTTTCGCATCCCATTCGGTATGACTAGCGTCTGTTTGCAAAGGGCGGCCTTTCGTAACGTCTTGCTCAGAACTTGGGGCTCATGTTTCGGTAAGCCTGCGGAGCAGGCCATGACTCATTTCGTCAAGGAGCAGCGAGAGTACCTCGTAACCAACACAGTCAACAACGCCGACGAGCACTACGGCATATATAGAGCCTTTTACCTACAGCACCTCTCTGAAACAAGCAACTTTCGCTCGCAGGCGCACTCTCTTCGAGGGGGTTCAGCCATAAACTCACCAGTCTCTCCACGCCCCGGCGATCATAGAGCTACACGTGCGGCACCGGGAACACCAAACCCCGTCAATCGCACCCCCTTGCCTGGAACTGGAAGCCTACCGCGCATAACAGTCAGAGGCTTGCTTGTACCTCCGACTTCCGCTCAATCCGGCCAGCTTGCGCATCCAAATCCTATGCAAATGGCTCTTCATCAAGTACACCTCCGAGATCCGACGCTGATAGCGAAGGAGAATTCTACATCTATACACTACCGATATGTGTCAGCCTTTGTATTGTCACCGCAACGATTGAGCGCTGACCCAATTGAAGAAATCCACTTTGATGTTAATGCAGAGCAGTTGAGCCGTATTCCAGAATTGTTCTGTGAAGGCAAAGGGGGAGCTCCGCCAACGGCTCGCTTCGATTCACGCACCTTGATGTTCCGCCTGAACTGCTGTTCTGCTGCAAAGGACCCAGCAACAGCTTGGGCATTGAAGGAAACAGTATGGCCTACATGGCTCTATTTCTCCTTGAACGACGAACCGTTGGAGCTTCGGCGGAAGCTGCAACATGGCAAATGTTTACCCGTTGATGTCACTCGCCAGCTTCGAGGAAAGAACACACTGAAAATATTCACCAACATTGCGTCCGACTGGCAGGCTCCCAAGCACTCGGTTGCGGTGGAAATCGTGTCGTTCTCGACCAAAGAGTTCATAAAGCACGATTGTCTCACGAAACGCGTTCTTCCGACTGAAGAAGTGCGAGCATCTATCACCTCGTCATTAACAAAGTCTGCGGGGCAAGATGATGATGATGTTGAGATCACAGCATCCTCAGTCACAATCCCCATGTTCGAGCCATTCTCGGGCGCAAGGATCTTCGACATCCCAGTGCGTGGAGTTGATTGTCTTCACCGGCACGCTTTTGATCTCGATGTGTTTTTAGATACTAGGGGATACGAGGGAGAATTTAGCAACAGAGTCAGCAAGATGGATTGGAAATGTCCCATCTGTGGATCTGATGCCCGTCCTCAGTCGCTCGTGGTCGACGGCTTTTTACAGGAAGTGCGACAGGAGTTGGAAGCAGCTGGGTCGCTCAACACACGCACGATCATCGTGGAGAGTGATGGCAGCTGGAAGACCAAGGCTGAAACGACTGATCAAAGCCACAACAGTGACAGTGACAGTGACAGTCGCAGCGAGGTTGCTGGTGACCAACAGCAGATCGCGAGGAAGAAGGTAGCCGTGATCGAGATTGACAGCGATTAGGGCCTGTCTGACTGCATTTTTTTCTTTTCCTTTTGCATATTAGATACCCCTGAATTGTAGTGCATGCTTCTTCATGATTATCATTCATATAGTCCCTCAACCCCGCCCGAACGTGAAAGTGCATACTGGATCGAAGCGTGGCAAATCAAAAGTTACCTTATTGCGGCCTAGCCGTCTGTTCTGGTCAAACGTGGTGATTAATCTATACACAGTCATCTCCAAGTATTGAGAAGAACCGTTCGTAGACAAGTGACGCCTACTCTACGGTGTAGTTCAGAGAACAGGAGGCAGGGGCTCGTGGCGTGATATATGGACAAGCTGCAGTGTCCGGCCCGAATTCAGGGTGATTTAATTTGCCCTTGAGCCGCAACGATGATGAAGACCTACTCTCCCATACGAGTCTGCGATCTTTCTAGAACAGCGTTGGGCATTCATGGCTTCGCGCGAGGCCAGTAAGGAGCACTAGCATATTAGGTATTCATTAGGATCAGCTGTAATCACATTCGCACCCCGTGCATTGATAAGGTAATATACCACTCTTGGCATTCAGTGCAACACGTCGTTTGCACCATACAACGTACGCGAACCGTACTGGACGGACTGCGGCAATGACTGAATATTTAGCCTGTTCCCAGAAGACCAGGAAATCTAGTCATGGTCACTGATATGCTTGTGCTGTTGATTCATTCCAGTCGTGCTGGCAGTCGCGCAGAGCCTGGACAAGAAGCATTTGTTGCCGCCTTGTTCCACAGCTCCACCAAGGGCCCATGGCGTCCATATATGGGATCGGAATCCGGGATCGCTATGCTGTGTGCCACGATTGCCTTCTGGTTGGTTTCCTCTGCGCTTACATTGCAAAAGTTGTTGTCCCATTTCGGGGAGTGCTGGCATTATTAGCACCGCCATCTCAAGGGCGACGCCTCTTTCATCCTTCTAGAAAAGGCATGCGCACCTTGGGGTAGACACCGAGGTAATTGAAATCGTCGGTCGAGGTCAAACAGCAGTGAGCGACGCCAGCCTAAGAGCAGAAACAGGTTGGTCTAGCACGGTCATGGCCAGAAGCTCTAGTCACCTACGGGCTGCACGGTAATGTCTCCAGCGTTTAGCTCAACCTCAACACCATATGCATCGTCGTCCAGAGGCCCTCTTCCGAGCAAGAACCGGCTGGACCCGCTAAAGACTGCGTAGCATTCGTGCGCGACAGAATGGAAGTGGTGGGTCCACTCCACCCTTGATACAATTGTTTTTTTCCAAGGCATCTTTGGCCGAGTTTTGGTTATGAGGTAAGGGAAGGACAGCCCGATAGACCAAAACGGGCAGGGCAGAATTTGGAACATGTGGAGTCGGTGTCAGATTATACATTTCTGGTCTCGGCATTCTGACAAAAGTCTCTGCTCTCGAGGCGGTTGGTCACGCTAGTTATCGAACGTGGATCGGTGTATGATGAGTTGTGGCATGAATATCTCGAGATGATTTGTGGTGTGAATAGCCAGAGAAAAGAGGTTCCAATAACTTTGTTATTATCGATGCAGTAGTGTATCGGGGAAAAAACATGGACCATGGTTGTTTCTGGTCATTGGATGTTGATAAGGTGATGACTTCGACGTCATGCTCTGGAGATTAGGGTGACTGAAGCACATGCGGCTCGTACGGAACCGCCGGCCTGGACTCTGGAGAAGAAATTTGAGGGGATCTCTACTGAATCGCATGATCGACGTTACAATATTCAGCCTTGCGAATAGATTCTTCCAGACTGTTGGCCCTACGAAGCACTATGGCAGGCAGATTGAGTGCGAATCGACAGAAGTGGTGCAGACTGCTTCGTATGAAGCAATAGCCCATGGTAGCACGGTGTCAACGGCTGTTAGGTTTGCGATTAGAGACGTTTGATACAAACGGGTTCGTGGCTGGGAGCAAAACAGTCAGAACAACGACATTGAAACTGCTGCACAGGCCTGTCTAGATCGCGGGGTTCCCGGTCGCTGAGGCGGGCATTGATATATTGAGAAAATCTCTCAGGTCTTGACTCTCTTGTGTGCAGTATTGTGCAGTCGAATATTTGCGCGAATCTGTACTTGATAGAGTATATCCACAGTGGAGTTGTTGGTGCCGATTTCCGACACACCACTTTTCGATCTTCGGCGGCGGTCATTCCCACGAAGCTGGCTTCGCGGTCCCCTTTGACATCACGGTCAAAAAGCCGGCTCGACCCTGGATCGCGCTTCAAGCCTTATTTAACCAACGCTGTCGATTTGTCTTGGTCTATGACGACAGACGGATAATTACCTGCCCTGTTCATTGAGGTTGCAATTGACGAGCGTGTCAGAGTGGCATCAGCCGAGGTTCTCCAGGCTGCGCATTATTGTGGATTGCCCTGCTATTATTACTAGTAGCATGGCCTCGACCGGCTCAGTGCTGAGCCACGCACCATCGTCCCGTAGGAATAGCAATCACATCCGGAGAGCGAGTACGAATGAGTTCGACGTCGACATACATGTGGCCAAGAGAAGCATCATTTCCAACCCGGCACGTCCGTCCCTTAATTCACGCAGCATGACTTCGATGCCCCCTGGTTATGTGAACAGCAGACATGGCAAGTTGCACAGGAGAAGCGGATCCGGCTCGTCGCTTCTGTCAGTCACGTCGTCACTGTCGCTCGCGACAAGGCCGGATCTATCAAAGAGCAGTGCAACACAACGCATCAAGCCTTATTTGAGAAAAATATCCCTCTACGACGACGACGAGGAGCAAGGGCGAATCGATCTCTCACGACCTTCGGCCGAACACAGCGACGGCTGTGCCTATGCCTTTGGGGATGAGACAACAATATCAGAATTAGATATTCATGAGTACAGCGCCATTACCAACCAACGCTCCGTGTCGGATGTCAACTTCATCCCCGCCGTCCGTCGCTCCTCTCAACACGGCCGAGCCACCAGCCTTTCCTCACCGCTGTCGATACACCCTGCTCTTCTTCACTCCAAACCTTCATTCATTCAAGCCCAAGCAATGCGCCAGACATCCAACTCGAACTCTCACCCGACCTCCCATCCTACCTCCCATCCCAACTACCATCCAACCTCACACCCTTACACGCCGCCATCCGCCTTTTCAACCACTTTCCCACATTCCGAGGACGAAAGGGAGGAGAGCGCCGACATCTTATACGACGACCTTCGCCGATCAAGTGTCGAGCGCTGGCGCTCCCGCAGAACCATGTCTACCCAATCGATGCCCTATGCCTCCTCCATCCACGCCTCGATGAGGAACAGTGACGCCGAACTCTCCAGACTGGCCAACCGTTCACAGTCAAATCTATCCACTCGTTCCGATCGCTCGGCCACATCCACCGTAGACGTCAAGGCAATACCCTCGCGTCGCAACACCACAAAGTCATTTGACTTTGGCACTGGCTCCTCACGCACCTCGATCGACCGCGCCGTCAGTTTCCTTTCACGCACTTCGGTATCCGAACCCGAGGACCCAACTGCACGTGCTGATAAAATAAAGGCTTTGCGACGTGCCTTTGACGAGAAAGAGGCAGCAAAGGAGCGTAAGCTGGAGAAACTCGAGACGAAGCGGAGAGACACGCTCGAGATGAGACGGGCCAAGAGAGATGAAAAGCACAGATGGAGATCAGACGCCGAGCCACGCCGTCGAAAGAGCACAAGGAGCATGAACACACCAGACGACACGCCAGACATGGATGAGAAGGTTGCAGGTCCCGAGTACTCGCGTCATTCGCCAGTACATCGTCTCAGCCTCCCTGTGCAAGGGTCCGAAAGCGGTGAAGCAGACATCAAAATTCACAAAGAAGTGAGCAAGACGAAGGCTGCCAAGGGTGTGTGGGTGCGCTTCAACGCATGGAGGAAGACGCGCATGTTGAGCTGTTACTGACAGCTCACGCATCAAGCATCATCTCACTCGACAGCGATTTGCCGCGGTACTAGTACTCATCACCAGCACTCGTCAACAGGACGGGGCGGGAGAAACAAAGAGGGCGTTTTTGGTCGGACATTTGGCGGATCATTGCATGGCGATTTTGACACAATTTCTTTCTGCTTCTTGCACTCGTTTTCCAGCGCGGCGTTAACAATGATGATACCCTCGTTGCAAGGACTGTTTACCAAGACGGAGGTAGCCTCGCCAGCATTTTACATAGTTTGCTTTGCTGTCAGCATTCATAACGGCGAATCCAGATCTATGGTCTGTTATGACCCAGTTTACATGAAAGAGGATCCTCAGAATCAGATATCTGCATACTTTGCATGTGCATGTAAAGAAAGTAATGATAGCGGTGAGACAGGTGACACGAAGTGAATGAGTGAGCACCGTCCCGCTTGATGAGATGGGGCGGAATCAATAAGGCTGGAGCCTGGAAGTGCTAAAAGTACCTTTGGGTGCACGGACTCCAATCGGCATGGAGCAATTGCATGATGTGCCAGTTAAAGCAGTAGCCGGGTTACAGTACGTACTCGTAGCCGCTGTATTATCGTTACCAGGGTTTCTTTCGACCATAATAATCTGGAGGAAAGATCATGACATCCTCTGATACGCCGTCCGGTGCGGCAAGCAAAAAGACACTGGAAGTGACACCCGCGCGGCAACCACTCCCGCTGTCGGCGACACAAGAAGGACAAGTGAGGGAGATATACTATAAGCGCGTGCGAACCAAGTGCGCCGATGAAGTGAGAGGTAAAATGTTTCCGTCCGCCATTTTCGTCTCTGGCCTTGTTCCGTGTCCATGACCATTGCCATTGACAAGGCAAAAAGAAAGATAAGGAAAGAAAGATGAGATGGGAGAAATAAGCCATTCGAATACGAGTACCGACGACTGACTTGTCATTACCACGACGATTAGACTTCGCAGCGTGCGCCTCGAACCGCACTTTCAGCGCGCCCTTTGTCTGTCGTGCCCAGCGTCGGGCGATGAATACATGCATGCTGCAATATGCCAATCAGGCCGAGCAAGACGCGGCGAGGGACGAATGGTTCGCCACCAGGGATGAGAGACGCAGAGAGCGTGAGGCCAAGGAGGAGAAGCGAAAAGAGCAGGAAAAGTTCCATCGCGAGTGGTGGGGACTGGATGAGAATGGAAAGCGGAATGAGAAGAAAGAAGGAAAGTGAGTCGACATGCAGGGCGGAGCAACGGGAAATCCGAAAAGAATCGAGTCGGATGCTTGGTGTACAAGCTGTCGCCATGACAAGGGAACATGCCATCAAGTGAGGGATCTGGCCTCTCACTCACACCCACCCAGGCAGGCATAGAGAATCCGAGAGTGAGTGATGGCAGGGGAGTCACAAATCAGAAAAGCGAAACCACATGTCAAGCATAGCAGTGGGAGGCGTTATGGATTCGTCTATTTTCCTCTTCCTACGTTGCCATCGGAGGCGACCGTTGTACATTAGGAAACGGAGGAGGATTGATGCCGAATTAAAGCGTCAGAAGAAATATCAGATTCGTCACAGGCCCAGACGGCTGACTACATGTACAGCATACCAGTGGAATGACACTTTCTCCATGCCCTGGAGGTATCCGTATTCGTGTCTCTGTTGCAGCCCTGGGTGAAGCAAAGAGACGACGCATGTGCGTGAGATGGTGAACTCCAGAACGCCATGCTCTTCCCAACCGCTCCGATGCAAATCATGTCATGTTTCTATAGTCGGCTCCACGGAACATGGTAATTCAGCCCTCGCCCATTTCTTGGTCCTCGTCTGCGTTGCTGCCAAAGACATCCTCGAATGACTCGACTCCTTCTTCCTTTTCTTCCATCTCGTCAGTGCCGTTGGCTGTGTGAGTATTATCCTGCCTGCCATCTCCACCTTCCTCTTCATCGCTGTCCCACGTGTCCTTCAGGTTCCAACCAGTACCGGTCAGGCAGTATTTCTCCGGCGGGAGCTGCACACCCCAACTTTTCTCAATCTTGGGCAGCACAATCCGGTTCTTCTCTGCGGCTTGCTCCAGCATAAACTCCTTGGGTAGCGTGCTGTGGAACTGATAGTCCTGTCTACTAGCTATTGCCTGTCGGAGAGAGTTGACTGTGATGGAGTTTTCGGCTGCATTGTCACGCTTGTTGTTTGTGGTGCCGGCAGTCGAGGAGTAGCCTTCAGATGACAGGCGCAGTGAATCGGAAAGAACGGATTGGGTGTATCGGTAGGCGAAATCGAGGAGTTGGAGGGGCACGCGCTCTTGGTATGAATGGATTCCTTGAGCCGACAGGATGAGATGAATCAAGCGCGCATCTCGTGGTCGACGTGAGAGTCCGTCGTCATTACCTGATGTTGCGGGCACATCTGTCGCCGGCGCAACTTTCTGGCTTGTCTCGACCGCTTGTGGTGATGCCATCATGTGCGCATTGACGATGCCGACACCGATTGAGAGAGGGAAGTCGACAGAGGATGACTTCAGAACCACTTATGACGAGAGCGCGACGAGCTAAGTTTGTGCGAAAGCAAAAGATGATGGTCAAATGATCCTTATTGTTTGCGCGCTTCGAGATTGTTTGATTCTCGACAATTAGTGAAGTCGAGTTGAGCTGAATTGGATTGAACTGCAGTGAATCCGTCGCTGCCAAGATGTGGAACATGGAATATCTGGGGAAGAAGTCGGCCTTGACGTCGATCACTTGCACGTGAAAGTTGGTGTACCTTTTGCAACGACAATAATGTACCGAGGATAAATCTCAAATGCTATGACCGAGCTTCAAGGCATATTGTTTTAATTCAGCTACCAAGCAATCTTGCGAACCTACTGAATCACCACCATCATGCTCATCAAAGACAGGACCTTCATCTTGTCTGGAGGCTCTTCAGGTCTGGGGTTGGCCACTGCACAAAATCTATATTCACATGGAGCCTACATTGCTATTCTTGATATCGACCAGGGTTCAGGAGAAGAGGCATTGAAGCACATTGGGACAGAACGTTCGCGCTTCTTCGAGACAGACGTCAGTGAGACTGAAAGCATCGCAGCTGCTGTTGCCGATGTCGTCGCGTGGGTCAGGCAGACTGGAAAGGCTATTGGTGGTGTCGTAAGCGCTGCTGGTGTAGGAAACCCAGGAAAGGTGACATGTTCATGCTTCTACCGATATCTACATGGAGGAAGCTAATGCATCATCGATCAGATCATTGATCGTCACAACGAGCCTCTTCCGCTGTCGTCCATAGACTTCGTCCTCAATATCAACCTTCGTGGAACTTTAGACCTGGTCCGACAATGCCTGCCGCATATGACGACTACCGAGCCCCAAGGCCCCGATGGAGAGCGAGGAGTCATAGTCTTGTTCTCTTCTTCAGCTGCCTTTGACGGCCAGCCTGGACAGGTGACTTGTTCCGTTTCATCATTGCCATCTTCCTATACTGACAGCACTCAGGTTGCATATGCTGCCAGCAAAGGCGCAGTGAGATCGCTCACCTTGCCTCTTGCCCGAGATCTGGCGCCGTATGGCATCCGCGTCGTAACAATCGCGCCTTCTTTGTTCGAGTCTCGGATGACTTCCATGATGAGCGACAAGGCGAGGAAATCTCTCGAGCGAGTCATGGAGTTTCCCAAACGTGCAGGAAAGCCCGATGAGTTCGCCGAGGCTGTAAGGCATGGAATAGAGAATGCCATGATGAATGGTGTGGTTCTGAGGTTGGATGGAGCCATGCGGATGCCAAGTCGTCTGTGATAAAGTGAGAACATAGCGTGGGTATCTGTCGCATTTCTTCTGAGCCATCTGTTCCATCTGCTTGAAGGGTCCTTGAAACTCTTTCATCGCTTCCTCTCTCTGATCTTGAACTTGACACCATTCTTGTTCACACCTCCCACCGTGTTGTTCATTTTCGCCCTCTGATTCTGAAGAGCAGTCAGCGCCGCGGTCAGATCCCGTTCCCTCTTGGTCAAGGCCTCGAGACGACCTTGCAGAACATCGCGGGCGTGACGCTTCTGCCGGCGTATCTTGATCTGCTCCTTGGAAAGACCTTCCTCGGCGGCAGCATCATCTTCTGACGACTCGTCTTCCTCGTCGGAAAACCCAAAGTCGGCATCCCCCATTGCTGTGTCATGGGCTTCCTTAACCTCCACACCTTCATCGTCAAAGACCTTCTTCTTGGTTGCTTTCGAAGAATCCACACCGGTGTTGGCGAGAATCAAATCCTTGTGCACCTTTTCCTTTTCTCGTCTGGTCTGCTGCAGAATCGTCTGTAAATAGCCCGCGTCTTGCGTCTTGAGTAGCTTCACGACATCCAGGCTGAGCACTCCACTCTGCCCATTCTCTTTTCCGCGCTGCGTGACTCGAACGCCGTTCTTGGTAGTAGTGGACATCATGCCAAACGCGAACTCGTCAGGGTTGCGGTCAGCAGCCTTCTGCTTGAGCACCTTGATGTGCCTCTTCTTCTCATTGTGGTCTTTTGCACGCAGTGAGTAGTCCTGTGTTGAGGTTAGCTCCGCGGTATGTGTATATTGGGCGCGGTGGAGTTACCTTGTGCTTTTCAAGAATGCCCCATTTCTCACGCTCCAGCGGCTGGGCGCGCTCTCGATGGTTGCGCCGTTGAACTGCATTGCGCATCGACGACATGTTTCTGTTTGTGTAGTGGTAATCACAGACTGAAACACCGTGGCGTGCGTGGTATGCGAGTTTCAATGAACCGCTTGTAGAGCACAAAACTGCGAGATAACTTTCTATCTTCCGCTTAAAGTCCGCGTCCGTGCGCGTCCTTATTGGACCCTTGAACGATAGGCGTGTGGACAGACAGGGTCGCCTCGTTATTAGATCACTCAAAGCTCTAAGGTATTTTAGTACCCAAATGACATCCTTTGATTGTTCGAAATTAACAATCTAAACCATCTGCCTTGCATATATAGTTAGGTAGGCATGATAATGCTTCTTAAGGAGAAATGTCATACATAGTGTAGGAAGTCAGACTATGCCCAATTCAATCTAGCAATTAGTGTTTGCTTAGCTAATAATTTAGGATTGTCAGTTCTACTTATCGAATAGCCTGACGACTTTATAGGTCCCTCCCTTAATTTGTTTACATTTAATACATAGCGTCTCAAACCTGACAGCTTCACATGCCCTTCACTGACTAGGTGAAGAGACAACTTTGTTTTAGGTAAGTGTCTTTATACTAGCAGTGGACACGTTAGAATAGCAGAAGCTCTTGCCGTTTATATTATAACTGTACCTGTCATTTAGTGATGCCATTTGGACGATGGCCCTTCCGTACTAATGACCATGGCAAGCAGGCCATGTCCAAAGTTTCTGTTGTTACATCCCAATCTGCTCTTCCCGAAACCCTTGCATTGCCACGAAGAGTGGCTGCACTACGTCCACATCTAGAAAATAGAGCGCCAGTCCCAGCAATCATCCTCGCACGCTCATCACCTCAACATGGCTCACCCACATATGACTTGCGCATTGGAACCGTGGACATTCCAAATGTCTCTTTAGAAGAAATATTTGAATACGTCTCACCTTACGACTTGGAGGTTTATGAAAACAAGACCTTCAGACAGGAAAAGGCGGCAGAACGAGCACTCGAGATTGCCAAGAAAGAAGCCATAAAACAGGCTCGTGAACGGAAATGGCTCAATCGCAACCGTGATTCTGTGTCGAGTGGAGAGAGCAGCCGCGAGCAATCGCTTTCTTTCACGAGTACGACTAGGGACGAGAAGTCTGTCAATCCTCGACAAGATGGTCGTCGACCTAGGCCAGCCTATACGCACCTCTACAAGAAAGGGCGTGCAAGGAGAGGGCCGAAAGAAGTCTTCGAGGCTACTTCACCCGATGCTCCTGCTTTCCACGCCAGAGGTACTAGAGCCATCACACCTGGCGAGTCTAAGCGGCTAGCGAGGCGTCCATCTCCCGAGATACCTATAGGTGATTTTTCAGTGCATAGCAGCTATAAGAAGTGTCGCTGATTCATGTCTAGTCGCCACTGCTACATATATCAACGTAGGCACAAGTTCCTCTAGCTCGTCCAGTTCATCCGATGAAGGCCAGACGACAAAACATCGAAGACTGGCTGGACCATCACCGACAAAGACGAGATTAAACAAGTATCACTCCGGGTTGGTATCAGAATCCCCAGAGAAGCCTGCTGGACGAAGCTTGATAGAAGCAGCAAGGGGCCCACCTTCTGCAACCACATCATCGTCATCAGCTTCTTCGCTCAGCGACATCAGTCCTGCGAACATTGCCATCCGTGCAGCCAATGCATCACCACCTCCGTCCACTGCTCCCTCGAGGCTCGTCGCTCGTCGATCCGCTCTTGCTGCTCGGTCGGCCAGAAAGCCTCCCATCAAAATAGACTACCACAACCATGGCGACGAAAGCTCAAGCGAGAACGACGACGATGACGACCAAGACTCGGCGTCGGAGACTTACGAGATGGAGGCAATCCTTGCCCACGCCATGAGCGACCCTTCGGTTCAGCGTCCCGACCTCGGCAAGAAATCAGTCAGGATCTACCAGGTCAAATGGGTGGGCTATGATGAGACGACATGGGAGCCTCTGGAGAGTTTCAATGACACTTCGATTGTTGATGATTATTGGACGACCGTCAGGATGAGGGAGAAGGGAGGTCGAGGACCAAAGTCGGCCAAGGAGAGTAGTCGTTCGAAGCCATCGGGTTCAACATCAACGAGTCTGTACACTGGCTAGGCAGGAGGAGCGTGGGAGGCAAAAAGTGCTAGGAAAGAACAAGCCTTATTACGCTCGAACAGAAATGGTGAAAGCAGAATTGCAACCTCTTCCCCCTTGTTGCTTCTAACCATGTTTACAAATATATACGCGGACACGTAGCCTATGGCTCCGGCCTCTTTCACCTCCTTGATTCATCGGACAAAAGAAATTCGTGGATGCAAGCAATGCGTATAACGTATAAGTGGAGGAGATGAATTCAGATTAAGGCTAGATCCGAATGATAAGGCCCGAGAATACCACCAGACAATGGCCAAAGGTTTCCGTTTCCCCCCAACCATCTGCCGATGGAAGTGTTTGACGGAAACGCCTGGCTCCGACCGACTGACCGACCCACCCCTGGTTCGCGCAGAACCACCGTTCGCTCATCCCCGATTCTGTCTTTGTCCGTATGCGTGAGACCCCCTTTGACTCCTGATTGGATAATGAACAGAGTACCGTCAAGGCGTGTAAGTAATATGAACGAAGAAACAGATGAGAGAATAAATGTGCAGACCGCGAACTGGGGTATAGATGCTCCTTGTAATACAAGGTCCTTTTGGAGCAGAAAATTCATGTTTTTCGAGTCGAGACTCTAGTTTGTAGTGTTTTGAAGGAACTACTATACCATGTGACCGGAGGTGGGGAATGTGAAAACCGTGAGATGTCACAATAGGTCGGGAAGGGGAAGCTAGACGTCACCGCCCGCTTCAAGGCCGGTATCGAATCCCATGTTGGCGTCGAAACCAAAGTTGCCGTCGCCGGCGTCGTTGTTCAAGAATGAATCGAAGTCGAAGTTGTCCAGAACGTCGCTGCCTTCTATGCCGAAATCGAGATTCATGCCAAACTGCAAAAAGAGGGTCAGCCTTATGAGGTCTGCAAGTGAGTATCAAATGGATGGAGCAAGACTTACGTCGGTGCCATCGAGGTTCCCAAATGGACCGGCTCCGACAGGGATATCGGGCTGCTGTTGTTGCGAGAGAGGATTCTGAGCGTTTTGAGGATTCGGTTGTTGAGGCTGATTTGGCTGTTGGGCATTCTTTGGAGGGAAGGCCTGGGCCGATGTGGGGGTGATGGGGGGCGCGGGTGTTGGGGTTGGGGGCTGGTCTGCTTCTGAGACAGGGGTTGCGCCGGTGTTGGCCTTCTTTGCGGGAGCCTTCTAGCCAATGTTAGTCTACGGGTTGTGGAGTAAATGGTGGAAGCAATCTGTGACCGACCTTGTTTGATTTGTTGTCCTTCTTGCCCTTCGCGTTCTTGCCCTGCGACGGGGTGGGCGGGGCTTGAGGCTGTTGCGGCGATGAGGGCTGGGTTCCCCTTCCGGGATCGCCGGTAGGAGCTGGGGGCGGAGGCATGGCGGCGTTGCGTTGCTGAGGCGTCATATTGGGGGGGTGTTGCATAGGGCCACCAGGTTGTTGGCCAGGCATCATCGGAGGCGGACCCTGGGGTATAAAGCCATTGGGCATACGGCCGCTATTCTGTTGTTGTACCCTCGCAAACATTTCCATTTGCTGAGGGTTCATGCCGGCCACGTTTGGATGCGAGCTTGGCGGCGGCTGCATCATCTGGCCATTGGGACCCATCATGCCCACCTTGTTCGTCTGAGGGAACATGTTCTGCGGCATGTTGGGATTCATAGAGGGGTCAAAGGCAGGGGCTGGAGAGGCCCGGCCTTGTTGCATGGAAGCGTCAGGAGTTGGAGAGGGTACTGCACCTTGAGACATCTTTGGAGTACCGCGCTTCATCTGGTCGGTCGAGTTTGGAGACAAAGCCGCTCTGCTGCCGTTGGGAGACATGGCGGGCGCAAAAGCACCTGGCTGGCCCGGAGGCACTGGTCCACCGGGAGCGCCTGTCATGTTGTCTTGCTCTTGGCGAGCCATGAGCAGGCGCTTCTTGTTCTGCTGTTCAAGGAGCATGAGCTGCATCTGGTAGTCCTGCAAGGCGTGGTTGCTGTTGCTGCCGCCCTGGCCCTGCTGAGCGGCGGCGGCGGCGGCGCCGGGGCGAATCTGAGTGCCGTTGATGAATTCGACATTGGAATCCATGCCAGGCGAGCCTTGACCCATGACGGGGGCGGCGCCAGGCATACCCTTGTTCATGTTAGAGTTCAACGCGTTGGTCAAGTGCTGACGCAGTCCTTGGGAGTATTCTACCTGCTGCGTCGACTTAGCCGGGGCGGTCGCTAATTGAGGGCTACCAGACTGGGTGGGCGTGAGTTCGACATGGTCAGAGCCATGGCCGTCGACTCGTTGGGCACGTACCTGTTGTCCGGGCATTCCCTGAGCCTGTCCGCGGCCCAAGGGACCAATTTGTGCGCCGTTGAAGGAGCCTTCAAGTCTCTGTCGCTTGGGCGAGGGCGCTGCTTCGCCAGAAACAGGCGATTGAGCCCTTTGCCCATTGATATCCATGGCCGAGCCCTCTCTTTGCATCTGCGTCTGCATCATCTGCTGCATGCGATTACTCTGCTGCATCTGCTGCATCTGTTGCATTTGTTGGGGTGTACTGTGTTGTCCAATGTCAGCCAGCCGCAGGGTGCCGGCACCTTGGACGCACTCGGAACGCGCCTTGATACTCACAGATTGCGGCCCTGCATCATCATTTTCCTAGCCATGTCGTTTGACATGGGCATTCCATTTGGCATCATGCCGTTGCGCATTCCGCCCATGTTGCTTTGCATCTGCTGAGGGTCACCGCGCAAACGCCGGTCCGTTATCATTCGGTTCTGGTGCACCGTGAATGTCAGCTGTGTCCCGCTCATCAGCACACGTGTCATGCTTCACGCACCTGCGAGGCCACCAAAAAAGCGCGGCTGGCTGTGCTGCCTTTGGATCGCTGCGCCTCGTAAAGATCCCAGAATTGGCAGAACCAGTCGTATATGAAAGCGCTGTCGTTTGGCCCGGGAACCCTGGCAAACGGTAGGTCATCCGGCTTTTTCACGTCCTCCTTTGAGTCCGAGTCGATCGAGTCACCGTTGATTTCTTTACGGTTCGGGCTCGGTTTCTGCGGCGTCGACGTGTCGACCTCCAGCTGATGGAGGATCTGGCGGGCCAAGTCGAATCGATTTGTCTTGAGAAAGTAGTCGTAGATGAAGGTATGGAACTTGATGCGAATGTCCTGAGGGGTGAGCGAGGCGCCGCCGGGAGTGCCTTGATTGGACAGTGCCGGGCCACCGGGCGCGCCAGTAGGGCCTATGCCACCCATGCCGCTCATGCTACCCATGCCTCCCATGCCGCTCATGTTGGTTTGCTGGCTCATGCCAAAGGGCGGATTACAAATGGGGCCAGTGTGGGCTCGCTGTGCTTTGACGGCCGTGGGATAGTGGGGATGCTAGGAACAAACTCGACTGCGTCGGCCGAGTCGGCAGATTGAGATCAATCGTGCCAATGAAGCAAAAGTGACGTGGCGAGTGGCCGGTCGTCTTGAGATACAAGAGACGCCGAGGGTGTTTGACGATCAATCGATGGACTAATGACTTGGGCAGCCAGAAGCGCGATAGCGGATGGGCCTTGTTGAATGTCGGCTGCCAGAGGGCTTCAGTGCGCGCGTGTAGTCGACGCGGAATCCCAACTTAACGGCGATATGCTGCCTATAGGCGGGCAATGTCTTCCGTTGAGGGCAAAAAGGGCGCGATGGGATGCAACAGTAAAGGCGAGACCGGGCGCGAGCTGAGGTCTGGAGAGACCCTTTCGTGGGGTTTTCGAATCGAGACCAATTGGAGGGTTGGAAACGTGCTCGAGAGCAAGACGTGTCGCAGGAGAAGGTGATACCAATGGAATGCGCATGCGCCTACGAATGACAGACTGGGGATGCGTATAGGGTATGTAGAAGAGGTGCAATAGAAACAGTGTGTACAGACTCACTGGAGGAAGCAGGCCAAGGTGCGCTGGCTGTCATTCAATAGTTGGGGAGAACGAACCCCGTGCTTCGCTTTGCCCAGCCTTGCTTATCGACTGACCAGCCTAATGGAACACTCCCGTCCGAACATCTGTCATGGAATTCAACGCGATACCGCACATCCAACATGGTTTCATCGTCTATACACGCCTCGATATTCAAATTCATCGAGTGGAAGCATAGCTCATTTCGCCACCATTCTCTCAATATTTAATGCACATGACGCAAGTCGCGTCTGAGCATAAGGCAAGGTACTTGAACGCTATCGAAGTGCCCTAGATCACGTGCCATGTGCTATGCTTGGCGATGATCATGAGCAATAGTGGGCAGTACCTTACGGTAGGCTTGGACCGACTTCTTCCTGTGTCGCCTTCAACATGAACTTAAGCTGATCGTTTCATCGTTGATGCATGTCATTAGGCTTCTCTCCCACCATGTCTCCCACTCTCTCGCTCTCTCAGTGGCTTTTGCGCTGTACATGCGCTGCACGGCCGATACGGGTCGTGACGGGTCGTGACGGGTCGTGACGCTTTCCCAGCAATCCGGTTCCCAGGTGCTCTTCTGACAGCGAGAGCGCATTCGGAGCCTCGGTCATGGCCAGTATTAGGATAAGACAGAGCACGTTTGCTGGCCTCGAGACTAGTGGTAGGAAAGGCGTTGTTTGTAGCTCTTCTGGAAGAGAGGCTGAATGCTTGGCTCACTCATCATCTGGTGGCATCTCATCTTCAATGTACCTGATGAGACTGACTCTCATTTCAGTGGTATCATTGCCTCTCAGAACGTCGCTAGTGAATTGTGCGTCAACCTGCATTTGAACCTGCAGAAAGGTAAGCGAATCAGATGGCGTAGACAAGGAGCAGGCAGTGTCGCATACCATTTCGAGGGCACCTTTGAGTACACCACAGAGTATGTTTGAGTACCAGAGTTCGTCTTGAGCCTTGCCGTCATCTGGAAGTTCGACAAAGTCGGCCAGCGGATTATCCTCGAACAGTAAGGTGAAGGACTTGTTGTCGCTGGACCAGTTGATGACAGTGGGGGTAATGTTGAGAAAGATCTTGAAGCCGACCTTGGAGATCATCTCGGCCGTCTCTCGCAGGTTGGAACACGAGCCGGTATTGGATTTGGCCAAGAAGTCTTCGATCAGCCGCATGCCGATGTTGTAGCCCATCTTATCAAGCTGTTTGTTGACCTCGACATAGTCGCTGTTGTAGTCCTTGCAGAGCTGGGCGACAATGGTGCCGTAGGTGAGGGTAACAAGTTCGGAATTGACCTTCTCTACACGGGTCCTAGACGGAGATCAGAACAAATGGAAGGGAGTGGTTATGCTTATAGTGAATCGACATACTTCCATACCCTAGACAACAATTAGTGAATGCGAAAGGCACAATGACGGCGCAACTAGGCTCACTCTTCGCCGATTCGAGCTGCTTTGCTAGTCATGGCTGCCTTGAGCCTGGCCGTGTGAGGTCGGTGGTATTAGTGATGACAATATGCCAAGGTCACGATCAGTCCATCAGCCAGACCAAGTGTAGTGGTACAGCGCGAGGTGGATTTAAAGTGCAATGCGGAATGGAATGCGTCTCCACTGTTATGCAAGCTGGTAGGGCTCGCGTTACCGTTGGACATGAGGGAGGAGCCACGGGAGCATGTGCAGGTTGCAAACAGAGCAAACGCCGAGCTCTAGAGACAGCAGCTGTACTTTAATTTACCTTATTCAGTTACAACAACTTCCGACGCAGCTCAATTTAGTCTGCCTTTTGATGCAAGATTCATTGTTGATCGACATGTCTTCAGAAAAAAGAGCCTCGTCATTTGGATCGGGTCAGATTGTGAAGCGACAAAAATCGGACACCAGCCTCGCTGTCACAAATCTGTCTCAGAATGGAGCTCTTATACAAGGGGTGAGTCGTCCTGATATCGCGACTTGATCACGTCAAAGCTGAGGCGCGCATCAAGGAGGGAGACGAAGGTTTTGGCTGATTGCGGACGTTGGTGCGCAGACCTATAGACGAGCTGCCCTGCCGTCGCCTGTCATGGAATTGACCGGTCACTCGGGCGACGTCTTTGCAGCACGATTCGATCCAACTGGCCAGCATATCGCATCCGGTGGCATGGATCGTGACATACGTATGTACTCGGCACTCACCCGATCTCTCTGATATGAGAGGCGCTGACGCGCTCCCTCAGTCCTCTGGCATACCTCTGGCGATTGCGATAATTACGGTATACTGTCTGGCCACAAGGGTGCCGTCTTGGACCTGCAGTGGTCGCGCGACTCACGTGTCGTCTATTCTGCCTCGGCCGACATGCATCTTGCCAGCTGGGATGTCGAGAGCGGTCAGCGCATCCGGAAACACGAGGGTCATGACGAGCTCATCAATTCTATGGACATCAGCAAGAGAGGCGAGGAAATCTTGTTCAGCGCTTCCGACGACGGCTACATTGGCGTACGTTCATGACCCGTCTTGATCACTCTAGACTTTAGAAAGCTGCTGAGCCGAATTGCAGATATGGGATCCCCGACAGAAGGCCGCCGTCGACTTTATCCATTCCGATTTCCCTGTGACCGCCATCACTCTAGCCGAAGCCGGCAATGAACTCTACTCGGGCGGCATTGACAACGATATTAAGGTCTGGGATCTGCGGAAGAAGGCCGTCGCTTACTCTCTTATTGGACATACCGACACCATAACCTCGCTCGCTGTCTCGCCAGATTCGCAAACCCTTCTTTCAAACTCTCACGACAGCACAGTCCGCACCTGGGATATACGTCCTTTCGCACCCACCGACCGACAGATCAGGACCTTTGACGGCGCCCCCACGGGCATGGAAAAGAATCTCTTGAAAGCAAGCTGGGACACGCAGGGCAAGCGTATAGCTGCCGGAAGCGGTGACCGCACTCTTGTCATCTGGGAAGCTAGTAGCGGTAAATTGTTACAGAAGCTGCCCGGCCACAAGGGCGCTGTCAACGACGTCCGTTTTGCGCCACACGACGAGCCACTCGGTAAATTCAAATACTTTCCCCAACTTTGTGAATATCAACGCTAATCTGGTCAAAGTACTTTCTGCTTCGACGGACCGGAATCTTATACTTGGGGAGTTGACCAGATGATCCGAACGCACATGAGGAGAAACCACCGCAACATCTTGACCAGGCACCAGGAGAGACAAAGTCATCAAAGCGTTAAGAATCAGAACTGGATCCACAATCCGATCAAACACAGCCCTACCCCTCTTCCGACCTTCACTCGTCTAGCTAGCTCAGCCGATCTTGGCCATTGGAAGAGCCTCTGACGAATGCTACAGCATCCATGGTAGCGGGGCCAGAAAAGAACGCAGCGAAAGACAAACGAAGCAGAGCCGAGATGGAACTCTACCAGTAGCTTTACAGAAGCTTCTTCCAGAGTCATCACATCCGAACGTGATTACATGCATTCTGTCCTATGCCTTCAACTTGTTTTACCCTCGACTGAGCGAGTTTCAACTCCTACCTCCCCTTTCCTAAAGGAGTTCAAGCCAATGCAGCTAAACGGGGCTCGATGTTCTCTACGGCTTGGAGGTGGGGACATTGCATCGAATGTAAGCTACCTAGAAACTTTATCAACCTTGACATATATAGTTCCACAATGGCGAGGCCAACAATCGAGCCAACAAATGCTACATGCTACAAGACATATCGTGAAAGGCCATGTCCGACACACCAGGTCTTTGCGCTCAAGTTGGAAGTCATGCAGCGTCTTGTTCTTGATCCTGCTACTCGATGGAGCCGTTTTGTGACAGCGACATTCCATCTTGCTCGTGGAATACTGCCTACTGTTCGATGAGAGATTCGAAAATGTCACCAATCGCTTTGGCGCTATTCTTGGGGTACCGTTTCTGCCCACCTGCGTAGTCCACATAAGCGACGCCGAACCGGGTCTCGAAGCCTTCTGCCCATTCGAAATTATCCATCAAGCTCCAGGCCATGTATCCTCTGACATCAACGTCGTCTTTGACCCTCGCATCCGCCATGGCATTGATATACCCCTCAAAGTACTGCACACGGAAATCGTCCTCAAGTATCATCTCCTTTGGCAGGTCATTTTCTCCCTTGATGCTCGTTCCGTTTTCTGTAACGTAAATAGGAGGTCGATTGTAGCGATCTGAGATCCACTTCAGAAGTCGCCGGAACCCGATCGGATATGGACGCAACCAGGGACTCTGCGTTTCGGGTCCGATGTAATCTCCTTGCTTATTGCGGAGCAGTGATTCCAGGTTCCCGAGGAAATCCTCGGGTGAAATCGTCCGTGAAGGATCCTTATGCTTGATGAAGTTGGCGCAGTAAGTGTTCATACCGTAAAAGTCGTTCGAACCTTGCACGAGCGCTTTCTGCTCTGCAGTGAACTTGGGCAGCCTATCGCCAAGCTGGTCACGCATGCTTTTGGGGTATTCGCCCCGGTAGATTGGATCTGCAAACCATGCAATCGAGAACTCAAGCTTCCTCTCACATGCTTCGACATCCTTTGGTTCCTCTGGATCCCAAGGTTCCGTCCAGTCCCCATTCAGAGTGATCCCGATCTGACCTGATTGGATTGCCTTGAATTCTTCTCTGTATATCCTGACTGCAGCACCATGTGCGACGAGGCAGTTATGCCCGACTTGCCAAGGTTCTGTGCTGCTGTCTCCCACGGGGCTTCTGGATCTGTCGCTTGTGTGACCTGGTGCAAAGTCACCAGTGCTATAACCCAGGATGGAACTGCACCAGGGCTCGTTGAATGTTATCCAGTACTTGACTTTTGGGCCGAGAGCATCGAAGACTATTCGGGCGTAGTTTTCGTAGTCAGCGACGAACTCTGTGGTGTTCAGTAGCCCTCCATATCTTCGGTCCAGTTCTTCGGGTAAGTCCCAGTGGAACAAGGTGACCATAGGCACAATACCGTTGGTCAGAAGCTCGTCAATCAGGTTGATGTAATACTGGAGCCCTGCCTGATTGACGGGATCGTTTCGACCTCCAAGGGGTATGATACGTGACCATGACAAGCTGAATCGATATACCTGGGCACGACATTGCTTGAGGAGGGCGACATCGGCCTTGTACTGATGATATGAATCACAAGCAACGTCGCCATTCTCGTTGCCTGCAATCTTTCCTGGTTTACGGCAGAAGGTATCCCAAATAGAGTCTTGGCGTCCGTCTTCGTGTGGTGCTCCCTCGATTTGATAACTATGATATTGTGAGCACACCGTATCAATTACAAGTGGACCATTGCTTTGCAGACCTGGCGGTCGCGAAACCCCAGAGAAAGTCCTTGGGTAAAGTTGATCTAGACATCCCTGACAGGCCTGACCACAATACAAGATAAGTCGGCAACGATGACTGACAATGATCGAGAGAAGACGAGCGCCTAAAGAGGTGTCATATCAAAGCAAGTGACGCTAGCAATGTGGAGGAGGCGAAGTTTATCCACAAATAGACCACCCACTGTAACACCAAAGTAGTCCCGCATGCATTCGAACTGGACGTTATCCGTATCATGAGCGATGCCATGAACGAGAATCAAGATCGACTTGTCGTAAAGCACCGTGTTCAGCTTGTCTCAAAGGTGATTTCTCCGCCTTCAAGCTGTAAGAATTACTCCGTACTGCTAATTCATAGCAGTGGAAGCCTTTTTCCAAAAATGTGAACTGGACTTCTGATTCGTGTGTGTATTGAGGTCAGATGTGGTCTGAAATGTACCTTACGTTTGGATGCGATCCCATGGAAATCCATTACCTTATTGTTTACTGCCCTCGCGGCTAAAATCATCCCGGCTTAACACGGGAATGCACGCCACTAACAACTCCAGGTACGCCGTGTATACCTTACTCATAGTTTACTGTCACTTCGGGATTCAAGTTCATCGGCTAGATCATCTCGCCTGACAACCGACGGGCATAGTCCACAGGACAAAGGAGGGCAGTCGGTAGTGGTGGTTTGTTCGTCTTTTAGCCCCTACCTGTTGAAACTCGATACCTTTATGGTTCATATAAAAATCCACATCTCACCGTGAACTATCTATCCACTTATGTTTTGACCCGCAAAGTAGTCAGAGACCATGCGGGTGTCATAGCTCTATAGAGTCGAGAACAACGGTCCAAGGGTCGACGATTTTGGAAACTCGTGCGTGCACGGAGTGACCAGTGATGATGGGAGAGCGGCCTCACAAAGTCCAGTCCCTCGGCTTGTTCATTCGCTTGACAAGATCCCATTAGCAATTGGAGTGGCGATCGATACAACAATCGCCCCATACCTGTAAGGGCACGTAGATCAACGACCCCCAGGAAGACGTTCCCGTGGACTCATAGTTATTGGCTTTCTCGGGCATAATCATAAAATGCTTAGATGTTCTCGAGCCTTTCTCCAGAAACTTCCCCACTGAGTTTAGTCCATCTTGTATGCAACAGTCCCCGATATGACAAGCCGCACGCCTTATCGGCGCTAAATCTCCAGACGCGAGTGAATTGTAGTATATATTATAATAATAATTCTCTTGCTTTTGTGGCAGCCGAGTACAGAGGATAGATAAGTGCCTGGCTATTTACTATCAATCTACATCTATTGCCGTGGCTTTGTACATATACCAACCTCGAGCCACTACTATTATTCCTACATGATACATTTTTGACTCGATTGCTGCGCAAAACAGTTTCTTGACGACTTATTGAGAACTGTAGTGGTACTTCTATATTTTTTCTTACTTTCCTTTGTTATATTCAGGTCTGCGTCAAGATGCAAATCTCCATGACCAAATCAAACGACAAGACTAGCATATCGCCGACTCATGACGCCCCGAAATTCGACATTGAAGAAGGCGCAGTCGAGGTTAATGCATCCGGGCATGCTCAAGAGCTTGAAAGAAACTTCAGCCTGCTCTCCATTTGTGCTGTCGGGTAGCTGTCTCCTTGCCGTGCGATCTTGAGATCTCAGCCTGACTGTCTTTAGTATCGTCACTGGCAACACATGGGCTGCTCTTGGAGGCTCGATCGTCATTGCGTTATACAATGGTGGTCCGCCTGGAGTGATATTCGAATTCATTGCGGTCGCAGTCTTCTACTGGATGATCGCCGCCTGCATCGCAGAGCTGGCCAGCGCTGTGCCATCATCTAGCGGCGTATACCACTGGGCATCGATAACGACTCCGTCCAGATACTCCAGAGTCGTGGGCTTCTTTGCTGGATGGTGGAACTTCTTCGCATGGATCTTTGGATCTGCAAGCATGAGTTCGATACTTGCCAACCAAATCTTGGCCATGTATGAGCTGTACCACCCGGATTACGTTGCTTCTCGATGGAATGTCTTCATCGTCTACGTGATCCTCACGTGGAGTTGCTGCGCATGTGTGCTATTCGCAAACAGAGCACTTCCTCTGATCAATAACGTTGGATTGTTCTTCATTCTTGCTGGCTGTTTCATCAGCATTATGGTATGCGCCATTATGCCAAGCACCACAGGTGATGGAAATGCCTCGAGCTCCAGCGTATGGTCAGACTGGGACAACGAGACTGGATACACCAGTAATGGTTTTGTCTTCCTGGCCGGTATGCTGAATGGCGCATATGCCGTGGGTACACCTGATTGTGTCTCGCATCTTGCGTATGTACTTGAGGCAATTAGTCTGCGTATTATATTGGCTGACGTTGGGCAACAGTGAGGAGATACCGAACCCGCGCATCAATATCCCGAAAGCTATTGGGGCCCAAATGAGTGTCGGGTTTCTCACTGGTCTTTTTTACCTGGTCGCCCTCTTCTATGGTGTCAACGACATCAACGCCGTCTTCGATTCGACATTCACAAACCCACTTGCAGAGATCTACCGCCAGGCCACAAACTCGAACGGAGGGTCTTTGGGGCTGCTCGTAGTCATTTTTCTTCCGACCGTCTGTACTTGTATAGGCACGTACATTACTTCGGGCAGAATGCTTTGGACTCTGGTAAGCATAGGTCTCATAATCGAGATAAGCAGCCAGCTGATTTGATACCAGGCAAGAGATAGAGCCAGCCCGTTCAGCGACACGATAGGCCAGATATCCGCCCGGTTCGGCAACCCTTTTGCCGCAACGATCGTGTGTGGATGCATTTGCACCGTACTTGGTATCATATACATCGGATCCGCCGTGGCTTTCAATGCCTTTGTCGGTAGTTTCGTGGTGTTATCGACAGCCAGCTACCTCGCAGCAATACTGCCACATTTGCTGGGAAGACGCAAGAACATCACACCAGGTCCATTTTGGATGCCTGACGCGATAGCATACATCATTACCCCCGTCGCATGTGCGTACATGTTGGCTTTCATAGTCATCTTTTGTTTCCCATACTCGTAAGTGGTTGGCGACCAGATAGTATGGAGATACCTTACTGACCGTGCCCAGGTCTCCAGTCAATTCGGCGACGCTGCAGACATCTATGAATTGGACCTGCGTGGTCACTGGTGGACTCACGGTGTTCATTGCGCTCTTCTACCCGTGGCAGAGGAGAAATGGACTCACAAGCCCGGCGGACACTGCCCGTAATCTTTCCATCACCAGTGCTGTCAAGGTGGACGAGTAATATCAAGCACGCCCATGAATTGTATGTTTATTCGAGACCAAGAATCGAAGCGACGACTTTTACCCTTGTTATGTATAATTATAGTCCGAGCTTCAAATTCAGCCGGATAAAAGTGTCGGTCGGATAAATAGGTAGGAAGAAGATGGTTCAACAGTGATTTATAGTTGCATATAGCCTGCGACGTTCTCTCAAGTTTCCCATTCGGCATTTTCAAATCTACGATCGGTTTCCCTGTCTTGTCCTGTAAACTGTGAGTTTGTGCAGTCACATGCAGCGTCGAGTAACAGAATCGCTGAAAGCCATGATGCAATCATCAGTCGTGGAAAGCACCACCCACGTACTCGTAGGTCCACTATAAAGGCAGCAATCACCCCACGAGCAGCATCCACGCCACGTCTTATCCTTGAATACAAAAGAAGCATTGAATCCCATTGTCAATAAAGAAGCTTCAGTCAATCATCTGTCTGCTCGCCCAAAATGTCAAACTACAAGGTGAGCCTTCACCCACTACACTGCTTTCCCCGCATTCGCGAAGATCGCTGTGACATTTCAGCCAAATGTTTTGTCGAGACTGACATTATTGTACCTACAGAACTCCTCATTCGTTCTGAACAAGCCTTACGACGTCACATTCGAAGATCGACCTGTACCGGAGATCAAAGACCCCCGCAGTGTGTTGGTTAACGTCAAGTTCACGGGAATCTGCGGCTCGGACGTTCACTACTGGACAGATGGCGCCATTGGAGACTTTGTGGTCAAGAAGCCCATGGTACTTGGCCATGAGTCCTCTGGGGTCATTGAAGAGGTGGGAAGCGCAGTCACAAGCTTGAAGAAAGGCGATAGAGTGGCCATGGAGCCAGGTGTCCCATGCCGACACTGTGTTCGATGCAAAGAGGGAAAATACAATCTTTGTATCGACATGCGCTTTGCGGCAACTCCTCCTTACGACGTGGGTCATGCTGATTCGTTGTTTGCAATCTTCCGCTCGGCTATACTGACTTCTTGTAGGGCACCCTTGCCAAGTACTACACACTTCCTGAGGACTTCTGCTACAAGCTTCCGGAGAATGTTCCACTAGAACACGGCGCTCTCGTCGAGCCGCTCAGTGTTGGTGTCCACATCACAAGACAGGCTGGAATCAAGCCCGGTCAGACTGTCGTTGTTTACGGCGCCGGCCCTGTCGGTTTGCTGTGCATGGCCGTTGCCAGATCCTTTGGCGCGAGCAAGATAGTAGCCGTTGACATCAACGAGGAGAGGCTCGCGTTTGCACAAAAGTACGCCGCCACTCACTTGTTCCGGTCGCAAAGAGAGAGTCCGCAGGATAGCGCAAGGCGACTCGTCGACGAATGCGAGCTTGGTCTCGGCGCCGATGCTGTCATTGATGCGAGCGGAGCCGAGCCCTGTATACAAGCCGGAATCCACGTCGCCAGGACCGGTGGCACCTATGTCCAGGGTGGCATGGGCAAGGCGGAAATCCCCTTTCCTATCATGGCCGCCTGCGCCAAAGAACTTACCATCAAGGGCAGCTTCCGCTATGGCTCAGGCGACTACAAATTGGCAGTCGACTTGATTGCTACTGGCAAAGTAGACGTCTCGTCTCTGATCACCGGCCAAGTCAAGTTTGAGGATGCGGAGCAGGCTTTCAAGGATGTGAAGGCGGCCAAGGGAATCAAGATATTGATTGAAGGCCCTCAATGAGAGTGCTCTGGTGGTTTCTCGGAGGTAGACAGTGTTAGCAACTGTAGATGAATCTGCGTCTAAGATGCACCTGATTCGCCGACTGGTCCCACCTTTTCTGTACTTCCTCTTTCGTCTCGTGGCTGTACACTAGAACGTCTCCCACCAATCATGAGAAGTCGGACTGAAGACGTCGTAAGTTTTGACAAACAGGGTGCAGTTCAAGGACGTTGCTCGCCACAGGAAATTCTGGAGGCTTGAACGGCTGGCTTGGATGGAAGAGAGGTCAGAAACCAGGGAAGGAAATCGTTTCAGATGTCATGTTTAGCTAGTCTGCTAGAGAGATGAAAGAGAAAACGGATAGTGTCGTCGGATGCAGGTATGAGAAAACAAAAGAAAAAAGAACAGGGAAAGAACGGCCAAAGCTTCCAGGCTTGGTCTGACCATGCATGCACTGCAGAAAGTGGCTGATGGTAGGTGATTTGCTCATATTATACTCCGTGAAAATGCGTCCCAAATATTTGGCCAGTGAGCAGTATGTGCTCAGTGAAGGCCTACCCATCCCCCGCCACCAACGCCAGGCTTCGGAAACAAAATCAAAGAGCCGTTCCAGGCTAGCACGCTAAAAGAGGCGAAGAAAAAGAGGTCATCTCATCAAGCAGAAGGTTGCTGAAGGGTCGAAGGGTTGTCAGGTAGCGCTGTTTCGGTGGTTGTGGCCGACGGGGACAAAGGACCGTCGGCAGGCCTCGAGGCAGCCAAGAGATGGCCACTCTCGACCAAGTCCTTGAGATAGGCTTCCAGCTCTGGATTGATGTCCAGATTCAGGCCTTGTTGCCTAGCAGCAATGGCGGCGAGGATACGACGATTAAGGTCGTGACCAAGAAGTTGAGCAGTCTCGCTGACGGCCTCATTGACATGTCCGAGGCCTTCTCCGTCAGTGTCCATCTCCCCGTCGTCTTCCATGACATGGTCGTCAACAGGCTGGTCGATGGAATGGTCGACTTGAGATGTGCCCATGAGGCAGTCATGGTCCTGGGAGGTGTCGACATGGACATGAGCATCCTCTGAGACCTCGACGGCAGTCTCGACTTTGATTCTGATTCCTTTCTCATGCCCCTTCTTGTTCAGGCGGGGGTCGACCCAAGGGATGATGCCGTCGCCAGTCGTGTCTCTGACCCTGATATTCTCGTCTCTTTCAAATCTTTGCCTGGCCCACAAAGTACCCTCCCAACGCGCAAGGTCCATGACTTCTTGATCGGTGATGCCTAGGTTGTCGATTGTCTTGAACAGTCTGGCGTGGTGGGGGAAACGGCCCAATCGCATGCGGTGAGGCGCATGGCAGTAGTTCAGACCGGGATAACGCGCTTCAATGCTGTCCAGGCTTCCATAGAAAGTGGCCGTCTCGATTCGAATTTCGGGAATCAGGTCGCGAGCCAGATGGGTTTGGAAATTGGGTGGATCTGCAGGGCCAGGCGTGGGGAAGAGGCGTGTATACAATAGACTTGCTACTGGCGTTTGACGGCGCATGGCGCTGCTGGCCTTCAATTGACACACCAAGAGGTGCACCGCTCAAAAACAACAAGAGCGGCCCAAGTCCAAGTGGGAGTAATGGCGATGGGCAAATGAGCGGCGCAAGGTTAGATGGATGAAAAGTGTGACTACCACGACCCCGGATCAGGAATTTCGTCGATTTTCGTGCACAAAACATTCAAGGGAGGGGGGAAGTTCGGAGGCGGACCTGGGGAACACCTGTTGGAGGACAACCTAACGGCACGACGGCTACTGCAAGCGCTAACAAAGTCTTGTAAAAGTCTGAGTGTGAAATTTTTTGATACCGACACATGCGCCTTTGCGACGCGCGGGTGGTGAGGGAAAAGGACGTTCCAGAACAGAACTGCGTGGCAGAAAAATCTCTCACCCGCCGTGCTGCCACGCATGCTGTCGACTGGTACGCTGCACAGTTATTACTCCCATGCTGCTGCCATTTGCCATGATGGTGCAAGTCTATCTGTACTCGGCCTCCATTCCATGGCCTTGCTGCAATACCGCCTGATACGTCCTTGCTAGACTGACTACCTTATGTATCACCTTGCCGGACATTTGTCGTTTTCGCAGCGGAGAAACACTCATCAGCAAATCGAGTAATAAGCACATGTTCGGCGCTAGGTGCCGAAGAACCCTTTGACAGTTTTCGCCTGTTTTAAGTTTAAGGCTTTGAACCCTCGGACGTAGCTAGCGTAGTCTCTTTGCCCCACCGATCTCCCCTTTTGCTTCTTGTTCGCATTTGACGTACCGCTTAGACCATGGTCCGCAAGGCTGAATATACTCGTGGTTGCAACAACAGCTTATTAAAGACTCGTTCTAGAGATTATTAGGCTTCATACGGAATTAATCATATACATTCTCGAGGAGATCCACCCAATGCGTGCTTGCTAATCTTTCACTTTCCCTTCAAACTCCTGCTGAATCTGCTTCCAGGAAAATTCATGTTGTAGAGACGCTTTCTTCTTCCACTCACCATCATGCTGGTCCCGGTTGGCCTGCAACCCCCTGCGCCCATTACCTGCCCCGCTGTACCTTCTGTGCCATTAAGCTCTGTCGAACGATGAGCTCTGCTGCAGCGTGCGCCGCCAAGCGTTCCTTTTGCCTGCTGCGGTCCTTCAGATATCTCTCCGCCTCTGGTCGCATTCTGAGAATCCTCAGTATGATATCGTCGCTCGGCTCAGCCTGAGCCTCCTTCCTCTTCTCTTCCTTGGCCTTTTTCATTGTGCCCAAGTTGCGGCTAAGCATGATGCTCTTGCTACGCCGCGTGCTCTGTACCCCAACCAGACTTGCTGCACCACTGAACGAATGCCCAGGTGCAAGCGATGCCGGTGCTGACAGTCGATTGAGCTCCCGAGTCTGCTGCGCTTGTTGCCTCGCCACAGTCGCCTTTGCCATGGACTCTGATGTTCGTATCAGGTTCTCTGTCGACTCAAAGTAGAAGAAATTAAGGTTCTGTAGATCGTGATACTTTGGTGACTTGAGAATGTCCAGAGGCACACCGTTCGCCACTCCGGACTCGTCGTCTACAGCGTGGAAGAAATCGAATAGCATTTGCAACCACTTGAATACAATGTCAAGTTCTTGCTGAGTCAATTGACGTTGCAACGAAGGCTTATCGGAGAGTGGAGGGACAAGCAGTGACTCTATGGTAACCAGTACTTCCTTCCATAGTCGGGTCATTACCATGACCATCGCTGTTTCGGTAAGCGTTTGTTTCATGATTGCGAAGTTATCGTCGAAGTAGGTGAACAATGGTTTCAGAGCATTCGCAACGTCAGCTTGAGTAGGTCCCTGAGCAACCGAAGGTGGGCGGTTCTTTTGGAAATATCCGCGCACCGATGAGATGGTGATTCCTTGGGATAGCATGCCTCGCAGGGCACGGCGTGACAAACATTGCTGAATATACGAGGAGAGCTTTTAACGAGAGTCAGTGGCTGGAGCCAGCGGATATCAAGCGTACGAACCTTGTCTGTGATCTTGCGTGTCATATCACGCTCTGTCCGCTTAAGCGTACGGAAGGCCTTGCCGAAGTAGAATTGAATGTCGTCCCTCTCGCCTTCCATGCTTACGCGCAGCAAGAGTCTGCCTTGCGTGTCCAGATCCAGCCAAAACTCTCGAGGCATGTAGTCACTGAAGTGCGATGGATCAAGCTTCAACGATGTTCGGCCAACGCAATCATGATCCCCCAAAGCATCCCAATCCCAGATAGTAGCGATGATATTGAGGGGCCCTTGTGTGCTTATATCGACTGTCTCGTCCCATCGTGGGTTCAAACTGCTATACACGATTCTCGTCTTTGCCAGTCGTTTTTGATATTCGTCGCCCAAGACAACATATGGATCACTCAGACCATTCATGTCGCATGCCTTGAGGTCCTCTGCTTCGATAATCTTGATAGTGAAGACATACTTGGTTGACTGCCGCACCTTCATCGGCGTTGGAGGCGTATTCTTCTGGATGACCTCAGCGCAGGCATCGACGTTGATATCCTTTTCTAATTTGTCTAGTTGTAACGTGGTGAACTCAATGTTGTTCAATTTGACCAGCGACTGGGAGGATGATCAGCATGGGATACTCAGAGTCGCAAGAAGGGGCTCACCTCTGGCAGGAACTGGAAAGGCTCCACCTTTTCCTTGTTATTCCACGTCTCTTTGGCCATTTGCATCCACTTTTCTTGCGTCGTCTGACGGGCCGCTGCCTCTTGCTCCGGCGTCAGGCGATCCATCTCCCGTACAAACTTCTGCTCGAGCAGCTCACAATACCTGGCGATGCCCAAGCCAACCGACTTTGATATGGCTGTCATGAACTTGGCGTACTGGAAGTCATCGTCCCACTCCAGATTCACTACCTGATCAATGCTCTGGCTGAAAGAACGGAACATATCCACTGCAGAAACAGTATGACGTTCTTCGTCAGTGCTTTCGGTCTCGATTTGTATAGCAAAGTCATCCTGCCTGACGGCACCTTCTACCCAGTCAAGGATTTTGGCATCGGTCAAGCCGATCCATCGCCAAACAAAGTCAGCCAGCAGCCCTTCTATATGGAAAGCGAAAGGAACGCTGTATCAAGTTAGCACGAAAATTGTTGACGAATACAATTGACTGACCTGGGAAGTGCCTGAGAGTGCACGCCTCTAATGTGGACCAGCTCCTTGTATAAATCGAATCCATCTTGAATTGGGACTTCCTCGCCACGGCTCTTCGCAAGGGCCATGACCTTTGAGACCAGATCGCGTGCATCGGCCGCAAAGGATGGAAGGATCTCTTCAACTAGTGTACTCAGGGGATTGACGCTACGGTCAGTCAGCTTGATGCTTGCAAAGTCGAGGTCTTATATCACATACCCCATTATTTCCGGATTCTTGCGATAACGTTTCTGAATCTTTTCAGCGAGTGCTACAACAGCTTTTCCGAGCTGTATAACATTGAAGAACTCCCACGAGTCTGCGTCTTCGGGCACATGTTTGGAGAGCATGCTGTTATACGCCTCTCGGGCACTCTGGCGTAAAGCTTCGCGTAGAGCATCCGAGAATTGATCGAGATCCTCAGGCGTTTTTGCAAAAAGTGGGTCATCATAGACGTGATTTTCGAGTATATACATGACAGGGCCAATAGATGGGGGCTTGTTCTCGTAGCAATGCTGCAAGAGCTCGAACAGCTCTCGTAGCAAAGCATCATGGATCGAGACAAGAGTCTGCGCTTGTAGAGCGTGATCCGCTACAGTCCATTTGGAGGTATCAGAGAATGAAGATTGCAATATGACACTGGTGCGGTTGCTTGGTTTCTTGAGTTCGGGTGGAGGTTGTTTGACAAAGTTGAATGCAGTATCGAGTGCGTCAAGACTGATTTCCTTATGCTCGAATTTCTCCCTGATGGTGTCAAGGAATAGAACCATGCGGGAGACATGGGGAATGCGCCAGCGGAGTGCAAGCTCATTCAAGATATCAGTCGACTGCTTAGATAGCAATTGAATGGAGGGCTCCCCACCGTTATCGTCCGATGCTTCCTCCTCGAAAATATCATTGGCAAGAGCCTTCTGTAGGACGGCACGATAATACATCCTCGGTTCGGGCGGGATAAAGGTGAAAGGAGTGTCTTCGGAGATGGAATTTCGAGGGGAGCTTTCCAGACTCAGACTGGCGAAATCAATCGGATGGTCCGAGTCGGGGCTGGTGGGATTTGACAAGGTTCTCGACAAGTCTGAATGCGCAGAGCCAGACGCTGTGGTAGGAGGAGATCTCATGCCCGTCAAGGGTCCGCCTGTGGTACTTTTGGCAAGAGCGGGGGTAGACTGGATGATGGCTAGCATCATCTGAGACAATTCCTGGACTTCGGCTTTTCTCCACTGCTCGTAGGTCTCCTCGAGCTCGAAGTCTTCGTTGCTGAGGGTCCTGCCTGAGTTGAGACTGATATTCATCTGATACATTTTGAGATCCTGGAGGGCAGCACTTTCAGTCCAGATGGCCTTGTTGGCATCGAGGTCGGACTGGATCTGATCATACGAGACAGCGAAGATATTTGCGACACGTAAAACCAGCGGCATGTCCTTTGCTTCTGAGCTACGAGGAATTTCTACCTCGACAGATGTGCCACCTGTGCCACTATATCTCTGAGACGAGTCGGCCAGATCTTGAGCATGAACGAGGAGCTTGCTTTCCAACGTCTGTAACTTGCTGCTCAGCTCCGGGCGGTCTCGAGCCCAGTCGTTGCTCTTCAGGGTAGAACTAACAAGACGGACAAACAGGGCGACATGACGGTCGACCATGAGCTTCCAGCTATCGTCGTCGGCTGGCTTACCTTTCTGCAGTTCGGTTGTAGCTTTGGAGAAGAATATGAGAAGCAAATCCTCGACTCGACGGTCCTTTTCCATGGACTTGCGAAAGGTCGGATTTTTGAACTCATTCAGGAAGGCGGCAAATGTCCGTTTGACCAAAGCATCGTTGAACTCTGGCATGCGTTCCCTGCCGACAAGGATGCCAGTGATACGCTTGTCCAACTCGGAAGTGAAGCCATGAGGGAACCTTGTGCTCTTGGAGTCCCTGATGAGGGAGAAGTCTTTGACGAAGTCGTTGATCGAGCTGGACGCTCGCGAGACGGTGGGCTTCAGTGGGGCCGGCACATGTTGTATGCGACGACTTTTGGGCTGAAGGAGGTGGGATAGATAGGCGGCACGGAGGGCGTATGAGTAGGCATCATGGTCAGCAACAGCAACAGGTCTGCGGTGTGAGTATGAAGAGGCACGTTGGGTGCGGGCGTTTTGCTGGACACTGTTGACACGAGGCCGATTCAAAGAGGAGCGGGCTGATGCTGATGACATGTCTCGTCAGGATGGCAAGCAGTATTCGGGTTGGCCGACAGGCTCAGGACCATTGCAAGCTTGCAGCGCGAGACGTCGCAATGTCAGATATGAGGGGCAAGACGAGCCCAGGTGCGTTGGCGTTGACGTTGACCTTTGTGCTTGGCGTTTTGTCTCGTGTTGTATTTGCAAGTCTTGATTGTTATCCGTGTATTGATGCCTTATAGTCCAGCAGATGTGATGTACGTGATTAGATGAAAGTCTAAGTGACCGCCTCTTTGCAGACGCGCTTAGAAGGAGAAGACGACAGAAGTGTACAGTAAAAGTGTACAGTACTCGTAGAGCTGTGGTGCTTGTAATTTGTGTAGAAGTAAGTGACCCTTCAAACACCTGTGCAGTGTGCACGCCCGTTATGTCTGGCCTACTTGACACCCACGAACCGTTCAGTCTCACTCGCGCCTGATGAGGCGTGAAAGACATGAATCTGCACCATGATTGGCTACTTGTCCGCGCGAAGACCCACAACCAGATCTAAGCTTGATTCCTTGGCGTTTCATCTTTCCATCAGGTCTCATACCTTACCTTAAAGGTACCATGAGGTACTCTCACACACATAAGGCAAGCACATTCGGCGTGGTTTCCGTCGCGCTTTCTAAGGTACCTGTGATTTATGTGACGTCCATGCCACCGGGAGTCTCTCATCTTAGAACAAACAAACCCTAGCACACATGTCTTGACTTTCAGGCACCTCTCCAGAGACGCCATATACTTCCATGGCACACTGCTTCATTCGGCTTTCAGCAAATCACTGATCCACCTCTTCACATTTCTCCACTCTTCACGCCGCACCTTGCAATCGCTCTTCTTGTGTCTTACCACGTCGTCAAAGCAACCCTTACTTGCCTTGGACATCTTGTCTCAATTGCGATCAAAGCTGTCTCGATTTCCATCACCATTGGCATTGTCTCAACTTGGCCCAACCATCCCTCTACACAATTCACAATCCTTCGCTCGCTTCGCCTTCGTTCCTTGGTAACATGGCATCTGTCACCAACAACGGCCAGTTTACCGAGAGGCCTCGTTTGACTGAACAAGAGAAGAAGAACAATCACATCGCTTCTGAACAGAAGCGACGCCAGGCCATCCGCGAAGGCTTTGATCGTCTCGCAGAGATTGTGCCTGGCATGAAGGGTCAGGGCCGCAGTGAGGCACAGATGCTCACGGCCACGGTCGACGAGATGAGGAAGCAACTCAGCGACAAGGACAAGCTTCGCATCATTGTCACAAAGCAACTTGGCATCACCGAGATCGAATTTGAGGAGATTTATCGTCAGGAACGACACAAGGTCAACTCCAAACACGACGGTTGATGAAGGTCTAAAGTCAGGCATATCAGCAATGGTCAATGCTTTGCGCAGCTGCACCTAAGGTCACTGGCCGGTGGTACAAAGGTACTGGCTGCGAGCATGGTGAGTGCCTTCTTGCGACACTCCATCCGACTCACGCTCTCGCCGTTGGAATTGGCTGCGTCAAGTGCTACATCGGTCCTCTGCACGATGGTGTACTGCGCAAAAGTGATTTCATCGAGAATAGCGAGGTCCCTACGAGGACAAGATGATTCAAGTGATACATTGAAGAGCAAGGAACAAATATCAGAGAAATCTTAGTTAGGATTCGAACAGAACCAAATTAAGAGACATGATCCTGCTCATTTGTCTAGTTTTTGCTGGCTATCTTCAATCGAATAGTGGTTCCTATTGTTCGCTGTTCATGCCAAGATGGGTTCCATGATGGTCAGATGGTCCAATCTCAACACAACGCTACCAGTACGACCCTTTACGAACACGGGGTCTGGCCGCAAGGTGGAGCTATCGGTGCTTCGCGTACACCATCGCGTGCTGTCAACATAGCTGTTTTTGGGATATTCTATTTGTTTGACGGCTCTCAATGTGTGAAAGTCGAAGCGCCTTTGGTCAAGAGACGTATCAATTGGTTGGTCCAGAAGCAAAAACGGTTGCAAAAACATGAATCCTTCATTGAAGCCGTTGTACGGATTACGGATTTCGATAAGTCTCAGCCTCATGGAGCTTGGACATGTCAAAGAGTATCGAATTTGATCGAATGAAGAATTTTAGTTGGGGGGTGCTGTCGACAGTTCAACGTTCATGTCTTACATTGAGATCGAGCGAAATGCGTGATCGGCGGATGTTTGATGAACCACACCTGTGCACGTTTCAACATGACTGGGCGTGGACCGACTCTGACAGTCAGCAACCTGCCTCGAGCTCAGACGAGGCCGGCGGAGTCATTATCGGACAGACGCACGCGTAAAGACCTGTCCTTCTTGTACTCCACTCTGATCGGGATACGCGCCAATCGTTCAACTATGCTGACTTTTTCCACATGCCATCGGCCCGTCGTGGCTGCAAGGTTCATTCAACCTATGACAGGTACCATTGAATTAAGTTGTAGCTCATGATCGGCGTAATGGCCCTGGATCGAGGCTTCAAGGGCTGGCAAAAACTGCGGGGTAGGCAAGCACCCGAGTGGCTTTGGCGGCCGTAGGGCTGGGCCTCGACCGCCCCCAACGACGGCTAACGGCCACAGGGCCCTTTCCAAGCACGCCACAATCTCGGTGCCTACCTTATTCCGTACCTACCACGCCATACTCGTACTTCTCAGTAGCCATGGCTTGTAGCAGTACCTATTTCAGCAGATGCCGTCCTACACAGCGGTTCCATTTTCCATCCCGCATCGGCACCACCGAGACATAGTCAAGTATCTACCAGCTACCAGCTACCAGCTATCTATCGACATCTGCAAGCACCCACGAGATCAACCATGTTCGGTGATTACTCTGTCGCAACGGCATCTCGCCATCCCTCGTCGCTACCTTGTCGTGAGGACTTTATCTCAGGACCTCATCATCAATCGTCACGCGACTACACAAGCGTATGCCCTCGTCAAGTCTCCATAAGTCAGCTATCGCAGGGCTGCAGTGAACAGCGGCTCCAACAAGATGCTGCCTTGAACATCCGCTCCGAACCGTCGGTACAGACTCACGACACGGACTCGGTCGAAGCACTAGCAAGGTCATATATCGGAAGCGCTGTGCCGTCAAGAAGGAGACAGCGACGCCAACAAGGAGTGCGAATGCTATGTGATGCCTCGCATCTGCGAAACATTCAAGAAATGGTTGAGAGGATGGTCCAATCGGAAGATCAATGCGCTGTCTCAGCGTCGCCGAGCGTCGGTATTGAAGGGTCATGTTATATCGATGCGAAAGTCGACGAAGGCTACAGTAGTCTCGAGGACAACACGGGCTCTAGCAGACGGCGCTCTACATCATCTTCATCGTCGTCTTCCTCGCTCTGTAGCTTGGACGGGCACTACAAACGCTCCATGGACTTGTCCATGACAGGCGCATGCGTGTCAAAGAGTGGGAGGACAAGGAAGGGCCGCACTCAACGCAAAGTGCTTCAGCGTACTGAGTAGACGTCTCAGTGTGTGATTGTGTATGACGATGCTGGCGGTCGGGAATGGCTCTACGTTGAGAAGGCTGACCGTTTGCTCCGATTTAATGACAAGGGAAAGGATGGGGAAATGGGAAACGGGAAACAGGATACCCTTTGAAGTCCATCTTTGGAGCACTGGAGCTTCTCCACTGTAATGGAGGTTTTCCAGTGTATTACTTAGCAGCTAGTGACGGCAATAAATTGCAAATTTCAGATTGCATCAGACATATCATGGAAATGAACATGACATGCACGGTGATGGTTTGCCTTGGTCTCGGTCGTGGTGTTAATTAAATGTCGGATGTACGAGTAAGGTACCTTACGTATAAGCCCTTCGGAAGCTTGGCAAGAAATGTCAGCCCAGGGCAGGCTTCTTCCCGGCTTGCAGCCTCTCGTGTTCCATTGTGTTCCTCGTCTTCTCTCAAACACCAACGCGGAAAAGATTTGGCAGCAATGTCAGGCAGCCACGTGATCAAAGGGCTCACACGAGCAATAGGCGATCGAGCGGTCCATCTGCGACTTGTTCCGAGGCCTGAAGGCATAGGTGAAAGCCGCGTGATCATTCAGTTGCTTCAACAATATGGCAAGGTGGAGATGTTCAAGAACCTCAAATACGACAAGATTCCGGCACCCAATACCATGCTTGCCGTATTTCAAACCGAGGAAGCGGCATCAAAGTTGCTTTTCAGCTCCCCATTGAGGTTCCACATGTCACTGGATCACATCGAGGAGAGGGTGGGCGAAAATGAGAATGAGGTACAAGCGGGTTCCGAATCCGAATCCCAATCCGAATCCGAATCTGCCCACGAAACTTCGAGTGACCGCATGGCCCTGGCAGAGACAGAGACAGCTGCACGTCAAAGCTCTGCCCACTCATCCGATTCTGCCGCCTCGACTCGCGAGTATCAGCTTGTGGTCAACCATTCAACCATGCACCATCGTGACCACATCAACGTCCACCCATACAATGGCCCCTTTGCCATTGACACCAAGTCTGCTATACAAGAGGACCTGGCCAAAAGGGTCCCTCTGATAGGCCTTAGTGAGGTCAATCTGAAGAAGAATGATAAGCCATGGAGGGCCTTGTTGTGGGAAAGAGAGAGGGAAAGGAAAGACCGCAAGACATTGAGAGACATGTTGCATCATCCAAGTGACCTGACTCGGCGAGATCATCTGCCATCATGATGCTCGAATCGACACATACGCCTATCGCCTTGCCAGAAGGGGCCCTTCGACCCTTCTCATCCGACCAACCTCGAGGCAGCGACACATACCTTGACGAGTCGCATATGGTAAGCTTACCCCATATCACTTCATGTACGCCACCTTTACTAAAGCCTGAAGACTATCACTCGAGAGTGCGCGTCACAATACACTCACAAAGCCCTTTTGAACATCCTTCAAGGCCTCGAACGAAAGGGCTCTGAAATACGCCACAGACGCCTCATAGCATCATGTCAACATCACCGCCAAGTGCTCTCTTCTGTTTCATCAATCTTTGATTGTATCGGAAAAGTTACGTTGCATCTACTTCGGGCATACAAAACTCCGGCACTTCATCCATTGTATGCGCCGAATCTGTCTGCTCCTCGCCTCCAATATGTAGACGAATGTGGGGCCTTGAATTGCTTGTAGGAGATGAGCGAGACTGCTAGAAATTGATCTGAGTGGTATGCAGATAATGCTCATCTGACTACCCGCCATCTCAATTGTGCTGCAGTCAGCTGCCTTCAATTTCACTGTCTCCTTTCCCTACCCTACAAGTTGGTCCACTCCTCGGTTGTCTGTCCTCATTCCGCGGTGGATGAGGATGGATGTAATGCTGTGAATCTCAACAGACCATGACACTGTTGCGCCTGGAAACATGCGAATCAGCTTCTTGAACTATTCTTCTCCATCCTTCATTGATCTACCTTGCTTCTATTCGAGCTTTTCTTGATCACTTGTGTGCCTTTTGGCCTTGGGTTTCCTTGTCTTCTGGCCTGGCTCGGGCTTGGCATGGAGATTGAAGCCATCGATATATGCGTGCTTACTGAACAACGTCAAGAATTGGACGACATGATTGAGCGAATAGCTTACCTGCACCCAAAAAGGGTCGCAAAGACCTCTCCACACGCCTTTTCGTTAGCCATGACCGCTTCGCAGTGTGACATGTGACCCTTCTTGAGACAGGTCGCTTTTACAACATGATTGCAGATTGGACTAGAAAGATTTAATCATGAATACTAATTGTGCAAAGGGAGAATATGGCCGCATACCAGTGGTGCGTCTTTGCATTCTTTTTGCCCGTCGTCGTGTTGGAAACGACCTTTGGCCTGCACATCGTAGTCTGGGGAGGATGCGTGAAGAACAGATCTCGTCAGTTGTTTCTACCTTCGATGTCAAGATCGAGATATTTCTTCGTGAGCGCTTGATTCAAAGGTGATTACATGAAATTAGCATCCGGCAGAATCACTTCTAGGTGAGAACAGTCACAGCACGTGTATCGCATCATTCACGTCAATAGAATGCGAAATTCCAAGAATCGAGGGTGGTCTCAGCCAGAAGGGTTTCGTATACAGCCTTTCGATCACATGAAACATATGTGCCCTCGAGATATTGTCACAGAAGTTACACTCGAAGAGACTCGATCATCTCTTAGTTCGTCCTTGACCTCGTCTTTTCGTCTCACTGTCTTCATCGCGTCTTCTTGTCGTTCGCTTGTATCGCGCTTCGGCCCTCATCGCTACTGAAGCTATGTATATCTAGATCACTGGTAAGAAGACTCAAAGCAATTACGCCATTTCCTCGACGACAAGCGCGGACCGAATCCCACTCAACAATGACAGTCCCCATCACGGGAGACGTCCATAAAGTGAGTATTTATACTTTACATAACGCGGCGATCTTCGCTCCATGGGGTATCGGGGCTTGCCCGGGAGGGAGCCTTGCCCACCTTATTGTCGGAAGTGCCCGACAGTCGGTAGGACTCCGCTACCGATTTTGCCGCCGAAAAGGATTAGTATAATTAATACGGTGCTCGTTGAAGTCTGCGCTTCATTTACCGCTATACATTATTGACTCCTTTCGTGATACGTTCCCCTAATGTTGATCGTAAAGTTGTTAGCTGGCGTATGAATTCAATCACCAAAGGCAGCACGCCAGGATCAGAACTTACCACAGACATCGAACGTGCCACTTCGAACATTTCCTCATTGAATCCACCGGCCGTACCCTCTGTCGATACTCTTGGACATGACACATGCCAGGAAAAGGGAGGTGTGGTAGATGGCCTGAGAAGCTGTTTCAAAAACAATGTATCTTCCATATCGAGCGACGGCTATACTACTTACCCTGAAGGTGGTTTGGAAGCATGGTCAGTCGTTTTCGGGTCCTTCTGCGCAATGATGGCATCCTTGGGGACCATGAACACAATCGGCGTATATCAAGCTTATATCTCTACCCACCAGCTTGCAAGCTACAGTGAGAGTGAGGTAGCATGGATATTTTCTGTGTATTCCTTCCTCTCTTTCTTCGGAGGTGTACAAATTGGCCCATACTTCGACGCGAAAGGACCTCGGCTTTTGGTATTCGTGGGCAGTATCTGCATGGTTGCCTCAACAATGTTACTCGGAGTTTGCACTGGTAAGGAGCAGTCACATGGAGCTCTTTGAAAGCGATGCAAAGGTTGACCTCCAACAGAATATTGGCATTTCATGCTCGACTTTGGTATTCTTGGCGGCTTGGGAACTAGCCTGCTTTTTACACCTGCCATTTCCAGCATTGGACACTTTTTCATGACTAAACGCGGCAACGCCACTGGTATTGCTGCATGCGGTGGATCCTTGGGAGGTGTGGTTTTTCCGCTCATGCTTCAACGCCTCTTTCCTACCCTAGGCTTTGGCTGGGCTACTCGCATCCAGGGCTTTATTTACATCGGATTACTCATCGTCGCGAATTTCTTCATTCGGGCTAGATTGCCTCCGAAGCCTGGCGGCAGTGTGCTACCGGACTTTAGGATATTCAGAAGCAGTACCTTTGCCTTGACTACAGTGGGAGTCTTCTTCGAAGAGTGGGGGCTGTTCATTCCCATATCCTATTTGATCTCCTACGCCCTGTCTTCGGGTGCGATGAGTCAGTCATTTGCCTACAATCTCATCGCCATCTTCAATGCCGGCTCGTGCATAGGACGGTGGGCGCCTGGCTATCTAGCAGACAAGTTGGGGCGGTTCAACACTATGATCATTACTGTTGTTATTTGCAGTGTTTCATCACTCGCACTTTGGCTTCCAGCCACGGTACTTTCAGGGCCAACAGGCAACACTGGCCATGATCAGCAGATACTAGGATTGACTGTCACGTTCTCAGTGCTTTTTGGATTCGCCTCGGGGTCCAACATCAGCCTGACACCTGTATGCGTGGGGCAGCTTTGCGACACGGAGGAATATGGCAGATATTATTCCACATGCTACACTCTCGTAAGCTTTGGTACACTGACTGGGCTCCCGATCGCCGGCGCATTGCTGAGTGCTTGCAACAACTCTTATTGGGGTCTTGTGCTCTTCACTGGTCTCTGCTACGTTATCAGCTGCGTGGCCTTCACTTGGGTCAGAATCTCGCAAGTCGGTGCGAGTATCAAGAGGCTATATTAGACACTCGGCAGACATCTCAAAGCCGCTATTCCTTCCGACCCGGTCTATGCCCTGAGCGAACTCCAAGGCAACGTAGATCGGAGCACACCTGACGTCGAGACAAAGAGTGGTACGATACTGTGAGCGAGTTGACTACTATTGCAATAAAGAGAGGAATAAGCCTCGGGTCGTCTTTTTGTTACGTGCGACCCCAACTAAGACTGAAGCAAGAATAGACCAAAACGTGAACAGGAACATAAAAGAAAGCAAAACTACATCATGGAGCAATTTGCTGTATCGCCCCTCTGTCTTTGAGCCCTGTGAAGCTCGTCCCTAACTTGTGCAAAGTCTACGTAACTCATGGCGAATTTGGGATCTTCTTCAAATTGCGGCTTGCCCCATCGAAGAGCTACGAGCGCCTACAACGATAACCGGTTAGATTGCTCGAAGTACGTGAAAAGTTGCATCTTCTCACCTTGGCGACGACCTTCGTCCTGAGGCCATCGTCCTTTGTGATCACGCGCCCATAGAATTCGTTCCTGGGGCGTACGCGCTGCAACTCTGGGGGCAGACTGTGATCAGGCATCCTTGCTTCCTCGGCCAGGAGTTGCTCTCCATAGCTGCTACCACCTTTCCTCCACGCCACGCATCCATTCGAACACACAATACGGACGATAGCTATATCCGTGGGATCGCCATGGGGATCGTTACCCGGCACTACCTGGTCATTGTCATCAAGGTCCTCGATCGGGCATGTACTTCGGATGGCTGTCAAGTTTTGGCATTCCATTCTGGATGGGTCGAATTCCTCATCCTTGAAGACCGGCTGGAAGAAGTACACCACTTTGCTGTTCATTCGGATGATCTGATTGATGTAAACAGCCTTGATCACAATGTCCTGGAGTTTGTTGGTGTAGTTCCCAGACTGCAGTTGAACGTTGTGATCCAGCTCACGGATCGGATGAAGCAGTTTCTCTAGCTGTAGGGTCAGGCGCGTGATGCCAATCCTGCAGCCCTCGGAATCGGTGGATATATCTTCCCCGGAAGCTCTGATGACTGCAGCCCGCTCATCGGCACGATGAAAGCCTAGTTCAATATCTTGTCAAAAAGAGCAATGTACCACGGTCTGTTTGTCACGTACCATTGTCATTGACTTGTCTTCTCTCCATGTCTTCGAGCTTCGTCATCAAAGCTTGACTTGCGCCAAAGCACAGGCTTGCAAGTACATGCTCCTGCAGAGCCCTGCCGATGATGCCATGGACGAGCGCTACTCTCAGATCGATGTCGTGGATCAGTTCTCTCCATCCCTCCCGACCGTTGGGTCCGCCCATAGCAATGCAGCCAATGTAGCTTATCAATTCAGGAGGTGCTTTGATGAAGGCAGGCTCGATGGGGCCCTTGATTCTGAAGTCGAAGTTCGCCTCGCAAAAGCTCTCAATGAGCGCCCGCAGGGCGTGGAGATGACCTAGGATCACCTTGTCCTCTGCGTCCTCATCGATTTGTTGAGGAGTTTTTTTGATCTGTCGAGTTGATCTCGAGACTCTTTGCCTCGGGACGGCAGCAGGCGTCTTTGAAGCTACTTGGCGAGTGGCTGTCGACTTTGCCGGTGACAGGCTACGACGGTGCTCGGCCTGTAATTGTTGACCAGCGGCATCCTCTGCGACACGACTATTGGCAGAAACGGGCTTCTGAGACCTCCTACCTCCATTCGTTAGAGCCGGAGTGTTCCTGTCGGCTGAGCTCATGATGTATTGTGATCAGGTTAGTATACCAGGCCGTCGTAGAAAGGACGATGAAGCGGGAACACGAAGCTCTAAGTGTTTGGTCGAGGTTCACAGGGATGTTCTGTTTCATACATTCCTAAGTCACTGTGGAATGTGCGCCTGGAGAATGTGTTCTCTGCATAGACTAGACACAAAACAATGCAACCTGATCAACATGAAACATGGGAGGAATGTTGACTGCGAAGCCGAGCGTCTCCGCCGAAAGCATCGAGGTCCAAAAATCTCTACCACATATAAAGTCATCAATTCGTGGGAGTCAACTCCTGCGAGAACAGGAGAGCCAGCGACTATTCCATAGCCCAATCTCCAGTCTCTATATCTCCTGGCTGCGCATGCCCAAGCTTGAGGAAAAGGCGCTTGTTCTCGAGTGTGACAGAGCTGTCGCTGCTGCTGGCATCGCTAGTCCTCCGAACAGAGTCAAGAGCATCATTGGATAGGCTACTCTCAATAGAGGTCAACGAGCTAGGAGCCGGTCTGGTCGATGCATCTTTTGGCGCGGTGGCAGACTGGCTCGCGTGAGGACTTGCAGCCTTTGCTTGCGAGAATTGCGGTGAGAGACTGAGGAAGGTCGAGTCCCTCCTCTCCTGCAACTTTGTGATGGGAGTATCTACAGGCGATGCTTCTGAGCTCATTTCAACGATTGGATGCGGAGAAGAGGAGGCTGTGCTGTCTCTGTTTTTGTCTTTTTAACTAGATTGATTTATCGCTGTTGCAAGATGTAGAAAAGTCCAAACAATGAACGACCAGGCCTCATAGCTTACCTATATTACTCCTAGAGTGACTATCGTGACGTACTCGTAGCACATGAATGGCACAGTAAGCTACGTATTCGTGAACATCCCTTCGTCCTCGGTGGTCTCACGAGAAAGAAGCGGAAGCCCGAACAGGCAGTTTTCACGTCACATGCGCGAAAAAGTTCCGTCTATCCTGTAAATGCCTCGATGGACTTGTGTCCCTGCGATGTATGTGTGTTATGATCAGAGATAGGATAGTGTCTCACGTGGAACGGTCGCAGTTGAAGCTCGCATATGGGTCATGGCGGCGGAAGATGTAGGAACGGACTCGCATGTGTCCCGGCTTTCATGTATGTCGACAAGAACAGGAACCCAACCCAACACACCGCGGAAGCGCGGCGGTAGATCTCGTATCCTTGACTTTCTCTCCCCTGTGAGTAGTTGGCGGGATTATGAGAGCTGTATAAACACCTTGCTGCATTAAACAACAATAACAAGTAGTGCGGTGGTGCGTACCACCCATGGGCCGTGTTCATGGTGGTCTCCACTTTTCGGCATGTTTTAGGGCTACTCTGCATGTCCGACATGATATACAACTTTGTGAGCTGTCTAGGAAAATAGAGCAAGACCTGCAGGCCTTGTGCTTAGCACGCTCATTTTACCCACAGATTTGCACACTGTATATACTGTAGCTGCAGATCAATTCGAGTCTTGCTCAAATCATGTACTGCATATGCCGGCAAGTACATCCGTCCCAGGCAGAGATTGCTGGAATCCTGGTTACTTGTTTGTACTTGACCTGATGCCAAATGCTCACAAGGATGCAGGACGGGCCGTTTGACCCAAAGCAGTCATGACAGATAGTTTTTTGATTGGTCGAGGCGTGACAACCCGCTTGGCTGGGAGCCTCTTGACTCCTCACCTGTCATGCAGCATGCCATCCTCGCTGTCAGTACAGCAATCATGAAATACATAGAGAGGCTGCATGCGTAGATTCGCGAAGCTTTTCAAGATCTGGAGCCAAGCAAGGGAGCGTCTCAGCAAGGGAGGGTCTCATGCTCTTGACCTCGTGGGCAGCAGGGCTTTCGGCTAAGCACATTGCGATGGTGTTTGTGCACAAACAATTTCGACAGAACGAGGGTGCTTGCATACTTGGCTGCGTACTGCTCACAACCCATACAAAGGTAAAGTCTTGACATGTTCTGTCGAGCTTATGGCACGAGTGTGCTCGAGGAGATGAGTACTAGGCTCAAGTGTATAAAAACGATATACCCAATAGATTGCGGGGAGTTGCGTTCCGGCTGCAAGTGTTTGTTAGCACAATTTGTCCTCATCTGTGGTTTCGTAATCTCTTTTGCTATTTCAAATCCGCGTTCTCGCAGTAGTGTTACATGCCCTTGCTTAGCATGGGCCTTGCAAGCTCAACGGCTATCACGAAATGGTCCTTGTGGGACTGACCAAACACTCGGTATTGCACTGTGACAGCTCATGTATAAGACGTAGCTCATGGCCTGCTGCTGGGGAGGTTCGCCCACAGCTCGCTACTTTCACCTCTTGGAAACCACCTGAGCGCTCAATCGAAGCTGCAAAGTGTTGTGAGTGAGTGTCTCTGTGACATTACGTTATACGTGCTAACAGATGCCTTTGCAGTACTGTCTTACTGCACTTCAAGCTTCCGCGTACGAAACTCGAAAAGTCTCGGCACAAGAACACACCGAGGCTGCGGCCATCGGACTCGTGCCAGAATGTGCACAAAAATCGTACACGTCTACAAATGTGGCCACCAGGAGGACGAAAAGTCACCATGCGCAGCCTCCAGGAGTGGGACTTGTAAAGGCGTCCACGACAAAAAGATATACCACGACCAGAAATGTAAAAAATGCGGCAGCTGATTATGGTAAGAATACAACGATTACGCTCCATCAATGGCAACTGATACTCCTCGTGCTCTAGGCCTGTTCGAAGTGTAATGAGACATGCTGTACGATTTCATGGCAATAATGAGATGATTGGTTTTTCAATGTGCACTTGATTGACTTGGACAGAGGGCTTGGGTGGCGTCAGGGACTTAGCAACGGTTCAGGCAAGAAGGAGGTTCTCGATGGTGGCTCCGTGGGCACCAAAAAGTACATTTCCTTCTTTGCTTGGGTACTTTTCATCTCGTGTATGGTATTGAAGACATAATAATGATACCACCAATCGAGATGGATCCATTGGAGGTGTACGAGATGGGATGAAACACCAGCGGTTCGTGGTTGGGTTGTGCAGGACTATTTGCGTGTGCCCAAACAAGATTTGATTGAGCAACACATGACGGGTCACGGGCCGATCTGCTAGCATATTTTACTGCAGGCGCTGCTGGCTGCTGTCAAAGTTGCCAACGTGAGGTGTGGAGCGTGGCCCGAGGGGTGAGCAAACAGCAGTGACAGGTGCTTCGTGGAACGATGCCGACCTTGACGAAGACCTCTGAATGACGATGATAGTCGTACAGTAGCCAGTAGATATGTGTAAACTCATCCATCATCACATGGGTAGAACAAGGATCTTTACTGATGCAGACATGACATGAACAGAACGTTGCTTCAGCAGACTGAACGGCGTCGATTCACGGTCTACGGTTCGCGGTTCCCGCCGGACATTCGCCTGGAGTTGCCGTCTATCGCTCCTTCGTCCACGTTGCTCACCAAGAGCCTCGAATCACGAATCATGTCAATAGACATAAGCTGGGATACTTTGACCCAAGGTCCTGATGGAGAAGCCCTCGCAGAGTCTATTCGATCTTTTATAGATGACAAGTTCCAGAAAGTGACGCTTCCGCGTATGATACGCTCGGTCAAAGTACATTCGTTCGACTTTGGCAGCGTACCACCACGTATCGAACTGAAAGATGTCTGCGATCCTTTACCGGACTTCTATGAAGGGGAGGACGATAATGATGACGAGGACGGTGAAACACAGCCTGTGGAATCCAACGTAAATCTTCAGAGTAACGATTCTGCTTCCAAGGAAGGCGACCTGAGCACTCAGCACGAAAGTCACCCAAGTAGACATGGACGTACCGTCACCTCTTCTGTTGCCTTTCACCAGAACGAATCACAATCAACCAGTCGTCGAGACCAGTTTGGCAGTCACCTCTTATCACGGGCGGCGACACCTGGTATACTCGGCGGTACATCAAATCTTGGCTATTTTCATTTGCCACTATCAGCAGGTCTTTCAGGTACCACGACGCCCCTAGCTGCTGTCGCGGGGGCACAGTTCCAGAATTCACGGCACCAAGCTGTTTCAGCAGATAGACTTGAGGATTTGGATTATTCGGCGCATCACCGCACCACATCGTTCGGCTCTCAAACGCCGTCATCGGCCACAACTCACTCATCACGACCGACGTCTCGCCATCAGCAGGACTGGTCAGAAGACGGTGTTGATACCCATCCGTCTCCCAAAACAAGCTCTCACATGTCTCAACAGGAACGTAGCGTGGAAGACGTGCAGATAGTCTTCCATGCCTCTTACTCCGGCAACGTGCGATTATCACTCACCGCCGAAATACTGCTCGACTACCCGATGCCCAGCTTCGTGGGAATTCCTCTGCAGCTTAACATCACCGGGCTCACATTTGACGGCGTAGGCATCCTGGCATACATCAAGAAAAAGGCGCATTTCTGCTTTGTGTGTCCCGAGGATGCAGAAGCACTGGTGGGTACTTCTGGTGACGGAGATATCGATCTGAGTAACGATCAACAAAAGCAGAGAGTGGGCGCGTTGCTCGAGGAAATCAAGGTTGAAAGTGAGATTGGCCAACGCGAGGGTGGGAAACAGGTGCTCAAGAATGTTGGTAAAGTGGAGAAGTTTGTGTTGGAGCAGGTTCGCCGCATCTTCGATGAGGAATTTGTGTATCCCAGCTTCTGGACATTTCTGGTATGAAGAAAGCACGGCAGCTCACCACGATGGCGTGACTAGCTCGCCAAACAAACTCTTGTTGGTAACTCTTGTGATTGTTTCATGCTCCCTGAGACCGTGCGTATGCACATGTGGAACCCTGCGCCGAACTGCTCCTGGTGCTGGGACCCGTAGGATGCTTGCGTTTACACCTGTCATATGCAACGCGCAGGAGCAATTTGGTTGCACAGCGTGGAAGCGGTGAGGACGTCGGTCGGATTTGCAACCGATTCGTGGTGGATGAGTTTGATCTATAAAGTTTCAATTGCACGAGACAACAGATCAATTCAGCCGTTCGAACACTAACGCACACACTCGGTCGTTCATCATGATATCAATGAGACATTTGAATACAATACTATGAAAAGGTATCCTTGGCGAGAGTTTGAATCGTAAACGACAGTCGTAAGTGCGACAAGTCTTAATATGCGACCATTGCAGATAGCCCATCAATCTCGCGGTCAAAGTTCTTGTGCTGTGAGATAGCAAAGAAATAGGCATCCGCAAAGTCTTTGGCTCCCTTGACCATCTGCACAGTCTCCTTGAAGCTTTGAGGGTGAACTTGAGTAGCAGTGACCACTCCGTATGAGTCGATCACCTCGCCGCTCTCGCTCAAGTGAACACCTGGCAATTGACAAGCATCCTTGACAAGTTGAACTCCTTCCGCGGTCGCACCGATGGCCTTGAGGTGGCCAAAGGCTTCCCTGACCCAGTGAAGAGCACGACCATTCTTACGGAGAGTAGCAACACTGTCGGCACCTCCAGGGATGAACACAGAGTCGAACATTGTACTTCTCATTCCCTCGAGGTGGTGGTCGGGCGTTACACCCTTGCCGGTTCCCTTCTCCTCGCCTGCGGCATATATAGGACTGCGTCGAGGGCCGATAGTGAATGGCAGAGCCTTAGCGGCCGTGAGCGCGGCTTTGATGCCATTGTAGGCCACTGGGTCGTAGCCATCGGCAATGATGATGGCGACACGACGCGTTTCGATGGTGGGACCGTTCTTGGGAAGGAAATCAAGCTGACTGAGGTTCTTGGCTTTCTTGCCATGGTTCGGCTGCGCAGCCTCTTGTGGAATAGGAGCACCAACCATCCCCGCCACAGACTGGGCCAAGTCCAGGTCGATGTACGTCAAGCGCTCGACCAGACGATTGTAGACTACAGGGTCGTCACAGTGGTCAAGCTCGAAAGAGAGGGCCGACTTAACATGCATCTTCTCAACCTGCGACAAGGAGTTGTAGAAGAGTTGAGCTTGATTGAAGTGCTCGCGGAATTTCTTGCTCCTCAAACGTGTCTTAATGCCGGTCACTTGCTGTGGATATTCAACATAGCCTCCTTCTTGTGGCTTTGCGGGTGGGGTCGCCTCGAATCGGTTTGGCCAATAGTTGACTGTGCCCTTAGTGATAGTATGGCGCATGGCTCCGTCACGCTGTTGATTCATGACAGGACACACAGGCTTGTTGATTGGTAGCTCCTGCCAGTTTACGCCTAGTCGCGATATCTGCGTATCACTGTACGAGAAGTTGCGGCCTTGGAGAAGAGGGTCGTCAGAGAATCCGATACCTGGTACCACGTGTCCTGTGCAAAAGGCCACCTGCTCAGTCTAGCACGAAATATTAGCGGCATGAATTGAAAGAGGTAATAGGTAGAAATGCTTGCCTCGGAAAAGTATTCTTCCGGGTTGCGGTTCAGCTCCAGTTCACCAATGTACCTGATTGGGATCTCCTCTTCTGGCCAAACCTTGGTTGCATCAAGGATGTCAAACTCGAAATCATTCTCCTTGGACTCTGGAATGACCTGAATACCAAAGTCCCACTTAGGGTAGGATCCGGCCTCAATCGCTTCCCTACTGAAGTCAGCACAATGTACTCGAAATTCAAATTGAACACCGGTCCAACATACCAAAGGTCTTTGCGGTGGAAGTCTGGGTCTTGACCAGCAAGTTTCAAAGCTTCGTCCCAGACAAAACTGTGGACGCCAAGGTGCGGCGTAAAGTGGAACTTGACAAAGTGCCTTTCTCCCTTGGAATTGACCAAGGTATAGGTGTTGACACCAAAGCCTTGCATCATTCGATAGGACCGAGGAATTGAGCGGTCTGACTGGGTCCATGTGAACATATGGGTGGCCTCCGAGTGCAAGACTGTAAATTTGGCGTCAGTCGAGGTGTTTACTTTATGCTAAAGGGTAACAAAATACGCGTTGCAAACGCATGACAAAGCCAGAAATAACCAAGTTGAGGCACATGTTTAAGCAGAAGCGTATAATACTTACACTGGAAGTCCCAGAAATTATTGTGAGCAGTTTGGGCCTGAGGGACTGCATTGTGTGGCTCAGGCTTTCCGGCGTGTATAACATCGGGGAACTTCAAGGCGTCCTGAATGAAGAAGACGGGAATATTGTTTCTGTCAACGCATTAGCTGTGATCCCCCAAACGATCTTTTTTGACATGCACGGGGCAGACATACCCAACAATGTCCCAATTACCCTCTTCTGTGTAGAATTTGACTGCGAAACCTCTGACATCTCGAACAGTATCGGCACTTCCGCTACTACCCAAGACGGTGGAGAAACGTAGGAAAACAGGGGTAGTGCGTGAAGTGTCAGTCAAGACACCGGCGGATGATACATCTGCAGCGCTCTCCTTGAGCTTGAAGGTGCCATGAGCAGCTGCTCCACGAGCATGCACTACACGCTCAGGAATACGTTCATGATCGAACTTTTGAATCTTCTCACGAGAGGCGTGATCCTCAAGCAAGTCGGGTCCTGTATGGTCTTCGCTGGCTACTCTGAGCCAATCGTCGGTGTTACTTTGTTTGACACCATAGTTGGTGGTGATTCTATTGCTAGAATCATGATAACTGAGGAACATAGATCAATACGTGCGCTATATTATTGAAGTGGCGAGGGTCTTACTCGACAGTGTTGCTTTGAAGATCGGCGATTTTCTTGTTCTCGACCATACCTGTCACTGTTTGCTTGATGGCGTCCTTTACACTGGAAGCCATTTTAAGAATTCGCGTAGTTGCTGATTTAATGGTACGATGGGAAAGTTGGTAAACGGACAGGTTATGAGTGCTGAGGCTCCTCATATGTACCTTACCTCACCTCATATGCACCTCACCTGTAAGCCTACAGCCACTCCATGTGTGAATGACGTTTGAACTCCATCACTGCTTAGAGACCAAGGACAACCCAACACCATCGAGTTGAAACATGCACATCATGCGATATTTATGATGAAAGGCCTCTTTAAGCCTCACTAAGCCCTACTGAGCTTGATCGAGCCGCTGAACGGGCCAAGATTGTCCAGCTATATAGATTTAACTTCAGCAATAATTATGTAAGTCACGGGAGTTTCCGTCGTGTCATTGGCGAACGCCAATCAGAGTCCACTTTTAGCGTAGGGTGCCGCTCGGGGCAAAGTCCGGTAAAGTGCGTGGGGCATAGCCAATCGTCATCCCAGATTTCTAAGCGATGAAGCAGCACGGACACGAGCGATCTCCAATGGCACACATGTACTCGTAGCCTTGTAGTGACGGGACGTAAGCCGTGATATGCGCGTAACAATATGAGCCAAATAAGGCATTCACGGGACATGCCTAGTAGTAGTTATGCCCCTGGTGCAAATAGTGCATACCTAAGGTAGTGATGGCGCGGCAAGCAGTTTGATTGCGTGCCGAAGCGAGTCAACCCCGAACTCTGGACATCACAGGGGACTAAGGTACTTGAGGACATCAGTCTGATGCAATTTCATGGCTCTCGCCATGCCCCATCTGTCCTAAGGTACTGCGACTTCTAACGGCGACGATGATTCGTCTTGTCAGGAATAATTTATCTAATCAAGCAAGCAAGCAAGCATCATGTTCATTCGCCTTCGACATCGCCAGCCTCGGCCTCTGCTTTGTCCAGGCGCTCCATGGAAGCCTTGTCAAAGACGGTGTCTTTTGGAATCCTTGTCTGCCCAAAGTCGACTACAGGGCCAATGAGATCTCTCCATTCCTTCCTCCTGTCCATCAACATGCGAACACCTTCACTGACGGCATTTCGGCTGACAGCTACACCTCCAGTGCCGGCCTGACCTGGCCTAGCTTTGCCGACGCCTTTCTTGGGCTTGCTCATTGTGCGATTCCTCTTCAAGTAGGCCGTGTTGATCTGAGAGTCCAGGTCGTCTGCTATTGTAGAGTATTCTTGCATCGCCATGCGTTCCTCGGTCAGCTCCAAGACGCGAGCCTTGCGCGCCCCGTTTTCACGGGCTATGTATCGCAACTCGGCTTGAAGATGGCGTAATCGCGCGGCTACCTCGTCGTCGTAATGTGAGTCGTAGTCTGGGGTGGCTTCGGGAGTGAGGAAGCCGCTGTATCGCAGCTCTTGTAGTGTGCGCTCGTCGAAGGACGAGACGTCCCGCGCAGAGAAAGAAGGAAACTTGAATACCGAAGTGCCTGAGACATCAGGGAAGTATGTGGAAGGTTTGAAGGTGGCGACAGTCTCGTCGTCGTTGGAGCCATTTACCTGGGTTGTGTTCGCTTCGGCATCATGGCCTCCCGCAGTGGTCTCACCATTGACCATAGACACATCTCCATTTTGATAGGCTGATGAGTCTACGTTTGTCAGGTTCGGATCATGGCGTACAACCTGAAGTAAGCGAGCCATGACTGGACCGTTTGAAATCTCGTCAGTCTCGGCAAGGTCGTCGGTCATGTTCTCTATATTTCCACGGGCTTCGTTCGGCGGTAAATGATGGTTGAAATCGTGATGACTCAAACCGTCCTCCTTGGCCCAAAGTTCACGGTATGGCGTCGGACCGCGTGGGGGGATGATGTATGGTGCTACACGATCACCGCGCTCTTTGAGGAAAGCCACATCCTCCTCGGTCAGCGGGCGAATATAGGGTTCAACAAAGGTCTGGAAGGTGGAGAAGTTTATCTGGTTGGGTGGCTTCGCGTTGCTAAAGTCCATGTCGGGTGGAGTGCCAGGCGTGAGGTCATGTAGGTCGTCAGCAGGATACCGCGCGACACAGAGTATCTCCTTCTTCTCTTGGTCGGCCATGTCAGGGGTCAGGTCGCGAATGTGATAAACGGTAGGGTCGTCGAACTTGGTGGGGTCGTCGCCGAAGGTCTCGTAGTGGGCGACAGCTGGTGCGGGTGGGGGCTGGTGACTAGTGTCCGAAGAGGGCGATGAAGCGGCATTATCTGCAGCTGTCGAAGCAGGACGGGGTTGGGTGCATGTGTCAGATGTAGGTTTTGGCTCTGGGTCGTGTTGTCAGTAGACATTAGAAGTGAACAAAGGGTCGTGTTGTCAGTAGACATCAGAAGTAGACAAAAGGTAGTACTAGTGGTGATGGTCAGAATGGATGTCCATACCTTTGTGCGCATGTGCATCAACTCCATCCTGTCTTGCCAGGCCGTGTGCGCCGACAGTTGGCGGCCTTGAATTGTCGTCGACCTCATCTCTCTCTCGTTCTCTTTTCGCCGCCGCTGCCGCCTTCTTGACTTCCCTCCTCCTGCGCTCATCCTCGCGCTCTCTCTCTTCCTCCCTTGCACGATCTTCTTCTACGCGTTCCTTGCGTTTCTTTGACAGCTCGCGCATGCCCTTGTCGCAGACGTCGCTCCGTGAGCGAACATGACTGAGTACGCTGGTATGGATTTCACCACCCAATGCATGCAGGCTGGCTGCTGAAGGAGGGTTCGATGAGTTGGGACTGTGCCGCTCGATGAGGGATTCGATGGAAATGTCGGTCGGGACGAGTAGTGACGATAATGGCGTGTGCAGATATGCCGACTCATTCGTCCACGTGGAGGAGGCAGGTGTAGGTGTAGGTGTAGGTGCAGGAGCATTTGTAGGCGCAGGTCGAGGTGGTGTCGTTGCGCGGGATAGTGAACGACTCTCACGACTACGAGATTTGCCAATCTTGCCCTTTGAAGCCTGTGATGAAGGCATTGTGAATATAATGTGATGGATGGCGGGCGCGGGCGCCTTCGTCCGGATGCTTGCTAGCTTTTGTCGAGTAAGGTACTGTTTGATTGATCGAGACTTGTCACAATCACATCGGCGCAGACTCGCAATCAATCCTTAACCTGCGCTCTTTCTGTTTGCCAATGTGGAATGAGTCGAGTGATGTGGTTGTTATAGATAACCTTGGCATCATTTTGTGACTAACGATGCTAATAAGGTGCTATCTTGAGATCCTTGCGGGGGCGACTTCCAGTTGGTCTTTAACTCCGATCACATGTGCCATCAATGCTTGGCGAGGGACGCATCAAATGGCGCATGTTTAAGCTTTTCGGCAGTCACGGCTAATCTACCTCTTCCATCTGATCACCATCTTGATCGCTCCCTGGCTCTTCCCTTCTTCCTGCACGTTTGGGTACCTGCGCAAAGTCCTCGGTCTGACCTTGTTGCCGCCTTCGTCTTCCTGTCCACCAAATCCTATGTCGAGACCTCGACCCGGCCGAGAACATTGCCGTATAGGAGGGTCTGGGCGATAGCGGCCAATGGAAGATTGGTACCAGCTTGCTCCCCAAAACACTTTTTCAGTACATGCCAACCCTGCCTGGCTGCCACGAACATCATTTATCACATGTCACTATACTCTGGTCATACAAGTAGTGATCCACACGGGCCTGAACGGGAAACCTTCATGACTCAAAGGTGGCGTCAGACTTCATACATATGGTTATTGGTGTAAGCTGGCGCTCCTAACACGCCCTGGAGCCCGTTTCTTTTTTCTTCCTTCTGTTTCCCTTTTTAAGTCTCATATTTCTTGTTATCTATCCTTCTGGTAGCTGTGGGCATAATGTTGGGCGCTATGCATCTCACATAGCGCCGTAGACAGCACGAAATGATAGGAAAAACGCCGGTGGGTAGGAAAATGGCCAGTGGGCAAGTCGATCTTAACATCAGGGTATGAAAGAGATGGCCGTCCCGCAAGCTCTGGTTTATCAATCCTTCACCTCATATTTCCTGGCACTGGCTGGAAATTTCAGAACGTTCTCGGGCTTTGACTCCATATACTGACTGTACCGCATTCAATTGACTGAGGCTCAGCCGCAAATCTTGATGGCGGTGTCCTTGTCGAAAAAATCCATCATAAATATCACAATATTGCATAGCCTCGACAACACACCCTGCTGTCCACACGTTCGACGTTCCAACTTCCAAGAGGAGTGCTCATTGAGCCTATTGCAAACATGTTACCCTCCACCATGTCTGGTGTCGTGCCCAGCATTTGTGACATGTGACACAATATGGTTGCGCAGTCTATTCATGTAGGAGCGCTTAATCAAACCAGCAATCTTAGGTTTCGTAGTCTTATGGTTGCCATTGCTAGTGCGCCGTTCCTGGAGCAGGTAGAAGCGCTACACATTTCTAGCAATTCGACAAGCGGATAACGAGCTGCTCTACACGTCTCTATTCCAATACCTTGTCGTCTTCGTAGAACCATTGTAGCAACACTCCAAAGATACATAGTCACCTTGACTTCATAATAAATGTCCATAGACTGCTAGCATGATGACTTTCCCGATACATACACAGATCAACGACCCTTGAGCTTCACGAGTTGTGCTTATCCCAGCGCTTTCGTTGCCTCACAATGCTGCTAGAGAGAACCAGTACGTGGTGAACTGACCCACTTAGGTTGAGTCAATTTCAAGCTCCTGGACATGTCTTGCTAATCCAGATCTGTTGCAGCGTTCTGCTATCACAGAGTAGCATGCTACGGCATATTGAGTCAACTCTAACCGCTTTGGGTTAGATTCATTCTTGTCATAAGGTATAATAAAATTTTAATGGATGCCTGAGGCGGCTGTCCTGATCGAGCGGATCTAAACAGGTGGGCAAGGAAGTAAATCATGTATGGCGAGTGGATACATATGTACGTTACGTGGTAGGTGCCTAAGACAGATTCGAACCATATCTCAAAAAAGCATAGTCAAAATAAAAGTTACTACGACGTCAAGACATCAATTCAGCCCTCGAAAGTCATCATTGGCTACGCAATCCTTCGTGCACTAGAACTGTAGATGCAACGCCGGTCCCCTCGTCGCAGCCTCTTCAATACTGAAATCGCACACTCGCCGATAAAGGTCCCTGATCCAGGTCCACTTGCCATCTCTACTTAGCCAACTGACCGCCGTGGCGATGTCCTTGGCTGTTAGTCTCTTGCTCGGAAGATTGTTAAGACCTCTGAGGGAAACGTCTGCATCGACCAGACCCTTGTAGTCCACTAGCAGCTGTTTTTGCCAGGCAAGCGTTCCAAAGGCGTCTGCAGAGAGGCTTTTGACAAAGGCAGGAAAGGGTTGGGCGGAGGCGCGGGTGAAGCCTGCGTTCATGGCTGCTTTTAGAATAAGGTACTGTAGGCGCACAAGATGGGTTCCTTCTGTGCTAGCAGTGGCGGTGGAGGATGTACGTTTCGACGAGTTCGACTCTGAGTAGCCGCTTAATGTCGATGCGTTACTTGACCAACGTTCGTGATGAGTACCGCGCGCTAGCATGCTGCCGTTGCTTGTGGTAGGACCAAGGACGAGAATATTGGGCACGCTGATATCCTCAGGCGAGGAAGCAGAGGCTGTATCATCAAATATAGTGACCGGTGTCTCTGGGGGCAAAGAAGGGGCATCGTGATAGGAACTGCTACTCAAGCTGGAAGAGGGCCGCTGTGAATGAGTAGAATAATTGCTGCCGCGCACATGGTTCGGAAAGTTTGGTTTGGTTGGACGGGGCGTCCCTCGATCCGGCCTGACCTGAGACCACCCCTCCCGAAAGAGATCGCATAGCTCCCAGCAAGCTTGAACGGCTGATCCAAGGAGTTCCTCGTCCGAGTGGCTCGAATCGCGTCCCGCTTGACGTAGATTGAAAAGCATCTGTGATAGAGACCAGCATGCCCGCAGCAGAGCGTCGGTTTCCTGAGCTAGAGTGGTCCTCTGCTTCATCAATCGATGACATATGGTGACATAGAAGTCTAATGTTCGTTCATGGAACGCTCGTGGGAGATGGCGATCTTGCGTACTATAGAGGTGGTTGTTCATCTCGAAGCTGACTCTCAACACTGAGTCAGCGGCTTCTTCCCCTCGCTGCCGGACCTCGAAAAGGGCTTGACAGAAATCGCGGCATAGCTCGAGGATCGTCAATACTTCTTCCGAAGCAGGCAATTGTTGCGCCTCGTAAAGCTTCTGACACAGCCGCCAGCAACTTTGCCAGGCGTGCTCTTGTGAGCCATTATTGCTGGCCGAAAGACTGAACATTCGGACACGATGATTCGAGCTCAGACTGGCCAGTGTGTTGCAGAGTGTCCAACTCTGACCAAGTGCTGTTCGCAGTGCCGACGTCTCTAGGTCAGCACGACTCAAGTTTCGCGTGGTGGTTTGTGATGGACTACCACTTTCCGGAAGATCCGAATGGTTTCGGCTGCTGTTCTTCGTATTGTTACTTAGGGCAGGAGATCCTGGAATATCTTAACAGGTCAGATCTGTACAATGTGCCAACAGCAAAGCATGAAGACACTACCTTTCAAGGGTGAGACCACCCTCGATCCCATCTTGCCATCCTCTTCGGCTTCCTGTCGATCTATATTTAAGTGAGAAGACAGCGAGATACGCTATAGCATAATTGTTAGCTACATGGCAGTAAGCCACTTGATGACTTGCGTGCCTTATCGTCTGGTCCCATTGCAGCGTCAGGAGTGATCGGAGAATTGGTACTACGCTCTTTTGTCTGACCAGCTGCGCGTACTGTATCGAGGGTAGCGGTGGTTTTCTGCTGACGGTATGAGTGGAATACTCATGGCCAATCTGGAGCATAAGATGAACTTACATAGTCCAAAAACCCGGGCGGTGCGTGTATAACAGACTGCGGAGCATCATCTGAATTCGATCGTGATCTGACAGGAAGACCAGTGGTTACCATAGTAAGCTGTCGTCTTATCAGCCACATCGACGCTCCCAGTAGATACCAACATACAGTGTCTTGTCCATTCGGGCTAGTGATTGGACTAGTGAGTCCGCTTGTCAAGGGTGAGCCAGTTGCGTCTCCCGAGTTTGCTTCTTGTGAATCCTCGTCTATGTCCGTACTTTCCGTGCCGTTGGAGTCGGTTGGTGACGGGTCGACATGTTGGGGATAGGGAGAAGGAGGAGGAGCAAGACCGGATGATCTGCAATGTATGTTACATGGCTGCGGCATAATTGAGATGTCGCGCAAGATTACCTGTTGGATTTCCTGGAGGGTACAGGCGAGCTTAACGCATCTGGCAGAGCGCAAGGCAGAGGTCCTGTCGTAGACGCGATTACAAGAGCCATGCTGATGCGCCAGCTATTGACGTGGCAGAGTCAAGTAGCAGGCACCTTTGATGCTATTGTAATTACTTGACGCGAGCGATACGGCGCAGATGTGATAACGATCGTACAGCACTACGACTACGCCCAAAGCTTGCCCATGGCGCGTTGGTCAGGGAGCCTGCGGTTGACGACAGGATTTGGAGCACTCGGCCTGATCGCGTGTGGACTCGAATTGGAATAAGAGAGAGAGAAGAATGCTACCATCAGGACAGGAGACAGTCACAGAAGCTCCGCTGAAGATCATGGCCTGAAGCAAGCACCCCGCTGGAATTGACTCCTACCGGTCAGACAGCGTGCGCGGCTAATATAGCACTGTGTCCTGCCGCGGTGTTGGTATTACACCTGTGTGGCCAGTAAGAGCAATCAATAAGCGCCGGCTGGGTGAGGTGGTGCCGGGAGACGTGCGGATCGTCCCCACCTAATGTTTCCAGGCTAAATTTGGCAACATCAAACAATACGCGGATGTCCAATTCGTTGAACATACCTCTAAACAAGGAGGATGCCTGGTATAAATCTGAGGAGAGAGTTGGGGTATGTTCTCCACAAGCGTGTAGTACAACAATCGTTGAAGACATGATGTTACCGTGCGAGTCCGAGTCCAGCCTAGAAAGGACTCTACATGTCAAGGATATTTAAGAGTACAAAGAGTGCAGACGATCATGCTGATCAGCAGTTACATAGATAAACTGATCCATGTGGATGCTCGCGACTGTCTCTAGACCGTGCCACATGATAACCACAACATGGACAGGGTCACCCCCCTAGAAATGGCTGTGTAATCGAGTCGTATGTGATCTTTCTCACTGATCCAACGAGGTACAATGACAGCGGTTGAACCTACTTACCAAAATTAGAAGATACAACAACTAGACAGAGGATCTCGTACTGTGATGAAAGGTAGAATAAATGTCCCTGCACTGGTGAATGAAAGCTCATCTGCGAGCTCCCGGTGATGGTCCTTACAAATACTGTACAATGGATCGGCACTCCACACGTAGAAGGACTTGAAGATCACACGAGGGTGATTATCAAGTACGATGCCGTAGCAGGTGAAAAGGTTCGACATTATTTGTCAGATAATTCAGAGCTGAAGTCTGTATGCTGCAAGTGCAGTTCCACTCCATATCATTTCCTGTTCTTCACTTAAGAGGCCCCTTTTGTCAAGCACAGTCTGAACCACATCCTTCCACACAACCCATGAATCTTCAGTAGCTGGTCCTCGGACGTTGCATACGGGCCAGTCACTGCCAAACATGATGTGATCCGGCTGAAAGCATTCGAAGACGTGATCAAGCCATGGCTTCATTCTATCGGCAATGGTAGCAGCAGAGCTCGTATATAATCGATCAGTACCAAGCTCGGAAAATGCACCCGATATCTTCATATAGACATTTGGAAAGTCTGAGAATCGCTTGATAGACACACGCCATCTTCTGAAGTCCTCTGCTGACATGGGTTCTGGGGCCTGAGTGAGATCTGGCTTGCACAGGTGATCTAGGAGACGTCAACGCACGACCAGTGACACCCAAAGTGCTTTTCCGGGACTCACTCAGAACAAACACCACCTTGTCATTCTCGTCGGCCTGTGATTGGACCTGCTCAATAACTTTCGCGAAAGCCTCTAGTTGCCATACTCCTCCGGAATGTTGATCTATCCCGACGTCAAACGAATAGTTTCTTCCGTTGCCACGGAAAGATTTCAAGATCGAGATGAAGTCCCTACTGAAGATCAAGCCTTCAAACTCCTTTCTGTCAGTGATGCCTTGCAGAAGAAAGCGAAAACCTTTCACTCTGGCCCATGTTTCTGGGCCTGCGATCTGCTCCGCATGCTCTAGCCAGTCCTCGAAAACAGAAACTCCTTGATTGAGAGGAGCCCAAGGTACTAGTCCCAAGAGCAGCTGCGAGTCATTTGCTCCGTATTTATTCTCAACCACAGATCGTAAGAATCTGATTTCTTCGATTGGCTGGCGAGCCCAATCATAGAGCTTTCGGTCACTGGCCCCAAACAGCCGGCGGTCTGTCTCAATATAAACAACTCCACGCACTCGAGGCGGATGTTCGTGTTCGGAGTCTTGCCTTGCGGCATGAAGATAATCTGGGACGACATGTTGCTTCGCAAGCATGTGGCCATCGTTCATCCAGCCATGGCTAGCCGAATTGGCTGCTGATTCGGGCCATAGATGAATGTGGCTATCAATGATAGAAGATGGTGCCATAGTAATTAGAATTTGTCCACTTGGCACAAGGCGCTAGATAGGCCTTGAGAGGCTGGTGACCTTCGGCATTTATGTAAGCTTAGTAAGTATATCCTAGATGAAGTTCTCGAGCAATGATTACCCGGTCGGCTGATATTTGCAGCGCTTCGCGAGCTGCTTACCAGCGATTTAGGCGTCGAACACAGCGAGAAGTCAGTCCCCTTTCGGGTCACACTGTCCCGAGCAATCCTCTTTCGTAATGCCGTTGCCGAACCCTGCCCCACGTTTAACAGAGCACGGCCAACTGGCGGGGTATAATAATGAGGTAATGATACAATTGCTTGAGGTGGACCCGACTACCATGCACTCGATATTCTCATCCTATCTTTTGCCTCTACGTACTAACTGTTGTCTGGTCGCGTTCCTTCGCTGCACACAAGGGAGTTACTAATAAAAGCAATTCTAAACTACAAAGACCTGTCAACATTACCCACACCGAAGCACAATGTCATCACCTCCACCTTCAGGAATCTACGTTCCGGTCAGAGGCAGGCTGAAGTATCGAGTCAATCACAAGCTCACAGGGATATCAGGTACCCACTTTCTTTGCTGCATCCACTGCCTCCAACTATGATGAGACCAATCCACCGCTCGATCTCGAGACACAGACTAAGCACTCACTCTTCTTGCTCAAGGCCGGCGTCAAAGGTCTTGTCATCCTTGGCTCAACAGGCGAAGCTATCCACATAACGAACACGGAGCGAAGCGAGCTCATCAGCAGTCAACGGCAGGAGCTCGACAAGGCAGGCTTCAAGGACAGAGCCATCATTGCCGGCACAGCAACGCAGAACATCGAGGAGACGCTGAATCAGTTGATTGATGCAAAGGCCGCAGGAGCAGAGTACGGTCTGGTGCTTGCACCAGGGTACTTTGCAAGCGCAGCCAGCCAGCAGGGCATCGTCAAGTGGTACACGGCCGTAGCTAACAGGAGTCCAATTCCCGTCATGATGTGAGTGTAATAGCTGTATTAGTAGAAGTGGCAGTGCTGAGCAGGTCACCAGCTATCATTACCCGGGAGTTACCAACAACCTTTATATCGCGCCGACCACTTTCGAGAAGCTTGCACAACATCCCAACATTGTTGGGTGTAAGCTTTCTCATGGTGATATACCGGACCACACATTGATCGCCTCGAGTCCCAGGATAGACAGCTCAAGTTTCGTCGTTTTCTCTGGCCTTGGCCAGAACCTGCTGCCCGTGCTTACCATTGGCGGACGAGGAGCTATTGACGGTCTCGCTGGTATCTTCCCGCGCACGGTGGTCAGATTGTTCAACCTCTTCCACGAGGTAGCAGCAAAGGGTATAAGCAAGGAGGACAACGAGCAGCTGCGCAACTTGCAATTCAGAATCTGTGAAGGCGAGAGACTCGTTGCCAAATGGGGGACAGTAGGCATCAAGGAGGCAATTGCGAGGGAGTGGGGAATTGGTGAAAAGGAAGGAGCCAGGCTGCCACTTCAGGGAGGGTTCGGCGAGGCCGAGTGGAAGAACTGGTCGTCTGTACTCGAGGGGCTGAAAGAGTTGGAGCTGTCGCTCGAGTGATGGAGGAGAATGGTGATACTCTACGACAATACTTCAATGGCTCATGGTAGCTCTTGGCGCACATGAATGCTGCATGGTGACCGAAACCTCATTCTAGATGAATAACGTAATCAGTATCAAGTTACCAAGAGGGTAGCACAGGAGACAAGGAGTCCAATGGCTCGTCATCAGAGAAGTTGAGAAGATTGGTGACTGGTGATTTAAATCAACAAGTCGCCCAACGCGCCGCATGTGTGATAGCAGATGCTAGATCGACTTCATATGGCCCCAGCGTCTTCATCATAAGAGTAGAAAAAAGTGATATATGACTTACAAGTGAGTATAAGGGTGGGTGAAGGTGAGTTGATTTGATATGTCGTTGTCCGCAACGCGCTGGAGATGATGGTCCCAGGTGACAATGGAAGCAGTGCCGCGGTGCAATGATATAACAGAGACAAGTTGGCCCGAGCTCGCGTTGCAGCTTCACGCAAGTCACGTTCAATGAATTATTAAGTTGTTTACGAACAAAGCACAGCTGAGGCAATCAACGCAACAACTTCATCTCACATCTCAAAGTTGAGCAGCCGGACGGTCTTGTGTATATTGCGACTTCTGGCTTACATGGTCTGAAAAACAAGAGGCGCCTGCGAAACGACCTTCAGCGCGTCGACTCTTTCGCGAGAAGCTTAAAGACTCATTGATCAGTTGCAGCAAGGCAGCGCAAAGAACATGTTCGCTGTGCCGGACTCGGATCCGCCATCGACACCAGAGTCCAGGCGCGGTAGCCAGGGTCAGGGTCCGTCAACTACGCCTGCAGGACCACCACCGACAGGTTACACAGCACAGTCTTTCACACCCGCTGGACGACCCCCGAATTCCTCGCTTTTCGGCAACTCCTACACAAACGCCTTTAACGATGTAAAGAGTCCCTTGTTCAATGCGCCGTCGCAGCTGGATTCGCGGCCCAAGCCAGGCGTTTTTGCCTTCCCCGCCAGTAGTCCGCCGCAAAACTACGCTGATGATATGGAAGAGGACGGGATGGATTCTTCAGAAGAAGACGCCGAAGCCGATGGACACAGTTATTTCCAACAGAGCAGGCCACCGACCTTCTCTGCAACCAACCGTCTCCCAGCCAAGCACGCCATGGCAGACTCGCAAGCCTGTCTTGGTTACGATTCTCCTCGTGCTCTCAAACGCTCACGCTACGGCCAGGTCACGGGCAATTCCTTGGCCAATTCAAGAGCAGCCCGTCTCGACGGTCGTCAGTCCACCATGGCCACGATTGCCAAGGGCTTTGCCAAGTCTGGTCCTGCCTCGCTGGAAGAGCCTGACGACCTCATCTTAAAGTCTGAGCAGCTATTGGCAAGTTTGCATGCCGCAATCAGGACTACTGTCAATGCCGACTCGGACACTTTGGCCGTAAGAACTGCCCAACAGCTCACAGACGTCTGGAGGAACCATGTCTCGACCAGATCTATCCCAGGAAGAATTGGCCCGCAAAATCAAAAGTCCAATATCGACAAGTCAAACTATCTCGCCTCGTTGCTTCTCCGTCTATACCATCCCTTCACCAGCAAGCACAAAACAAAACCCGAGAAGAACGCTTTCGGACGTTCCTCCAGATTTATGGACCTTGTTCTCCACAGCCAAGTCGGCACCTCGGTTCCAAGATCTCTACTCGATTGGCTGAACACCTATCATAACCCTTTCCCCGAGGACTTGCCGGAGGTCCTCGGCCATCGCCCCTCGCCTATAGCTCACGAGAAGTTCTGGGACATGGTTTACGCTACAACCCTTCGTGGTGACCTGGCCACTGCCATTTCCCTCCTTGAAAACGCAGACTTCTCTCAGGCAGACACCGCTATGGATGACGGCTATGATGAGCCGGGTTATCATGGCAGGCAAGCCGATGCCGCGAGATACGTTACATCGCGGTGCATCGACCTCCTCAGATTGTGCCCAGCATACGCTGACGACGATTGGGATGTCAAGAACGCCGAGTGGGCCATCTTTCGTAATCGTGTGAGGCGAGAACACCAAGACCTTGAGGCTTATGCCGAGTCCGAGAGTAAGGACCGAGACACCACCATGGATGGCGCCAACGTCTTCGAATCTTCTGCAATGGGACCTGGCAGGAATGGTTTGTCCTTCAGTACAGCCAGCAGGAGGGCCGAGAGCAAGGTCCCATGGACCGTCTACCAGAACTTGAAGATCCTGTATGGTCAACTCCAGGGCTTGAAAGACGAGATCGCTGTCTGCACCCAAGACTGGCTGGAGACTGCCATCTATGTGACCGTTTGGTGGGACGGCGAGGACGATGACTTGGCCATGGGAAACCTAGCTGCCAGCAGACACTCACTACGCCAGTCCCAACAAATAAGATCTGTTGATGTCTCGACAACATCTGCATATCGCAGGCAATTATTGTATGCTTTTGCCAGTGTTACAGACGATCCCGAGGACGCTGTCTTTGCCGTAAACACTTTGGACCCGCTTCAGGTTGCCCTCGCTTGTATATGCGAAGAGGACATTGAGGGCGTGATAGGCATTTTGCGGGGCTGGTCCCTACCGCTTGCCTCCGCTGTTATCGAGCTAGCCACTGCCGGAGCTTGGTTTCCGTCCGGGCAGCCGAATAACCAAGGACTCTTGGATGGATTTGACCAAGACGATCTGATGGTTCTGAGTCATGGCAAAGAGGATGAACCGAATAGGCTGAAGCACGACGAGGTTCTGACTACATATGCCGACTACCTCGCCAAAGAGGGCGAGTTCAAGAGCAGTGACAAGAGCGTCGTCAAGGAAGGTTGGGATCTTGCATGCCGCGTGCTCAGTCGTCTGGACAGTCTTGATGCTGCACAGCGCAAGATCGGTGAGCTTTTGTCGCAGATTCCACTCGATTCTGGGGAAAGAGTTGACCGGGTGCTCGCCGTATGCATCGACATTGGACTACCGGATCAAGTCCAGGCCATCGCCGAGGTGAGACAAAATTAGAGATTCTTCGACTTGAGACATACACTGACATTTTCGCAGCGATACGCAGATACCTTGGCTGAAACGTCGCAATCATACGGCAGTGCTCTGATCTACTATGCCCGAGCCCATTCGCAGCAAAAGCTCAAGTCAACCATCGATCTATTGATTTCAATGTGTCTTGTGCAGTCTGCAGCGTTTCCTCCAAAGTCGTCTCTTGATCCTCAGCTCGCTATGATAATCAACGACCAACGTGCAGCCATTACTAGGCTTGCCAAGGTCGATCAAAAGGCAGCACAGCTTATTGCTACTTACCTTAGTGGCTATGCAACGCTTCGAAAATTCTACGAGCTGCGAGACGAAGACTCTGATAACGCCAGCAAGGGGGACCAGGCCAAAGATTGCAACACAAGCTCTGGACTGCGCCCATTGGCCAGGAAACGTGAGGCTGCCAAGGCTTTACTGGCTCTCATAGAGAGTGCCGCTGACAGTATCCGGGGCGGGCTCTATGATGCAGAGAACGATACAGTGATGCAGGTTGACACGCTGATGGCATTGCTCTGCGAGGTATTGCCATTCATGCATCGTAAGAGAAATTGCCTTCCTCATATTCTTGATCATGTAACTAACACACACACACCAGTAAGAAAGCCTATCCTCAAGACAACTCAGCTTCTCATCATTCTCCGAGCAGTGGAGGATCTCGAGGCCGTGACCCCGCTCGTGTATGATCAAGCAGAGTCACTGTTCAGATCTGCAATCGCAAACTACTGCGACTCGCCATACCAACTCGTCGCGACTCAAGACCTTGCGAAATCAGTATCGGATGCCCTGTTGGCTAAGTCAACCAACAGTCTGGCCGCAAGTGGCTATGGCATGATTGGCAGCAACGGAAGTCTCGCAACCACGAATGGGGACGCAGAGGAGAAGGTGACCATTCACAGAGCCTGGGACTGGCGGGCCGGCGCAGCACAGATCGGGAAGCATGTGACTGGTGAGGAGATGCTGAGGATCTTGAGAGCGCAGGTTGCGAAGGAAATGGCCAGGACGTGGATGCAGGTGTAAGATTATGTTCCCAATGTTTCGAGCGCGGCGTTGGCTCTTGAGGCTTAAAATGAGTCAAGGGACTCTTTGTATATGAGACGAACTTCGGACAGAACTCCCAAGTTTACAACACCGCGATATTCGGAAACGGCAAGTACTGTACGAGGCTACCTTATGTATCATGTCTCTAGCCTGAATGGGCTAGACTCCTCTTGTGCCTGCCTACCTTGGTATACAATGCAAGCAAACAATGAATCGATTGTCAGTATCGCCTTGCTGAATCCTGCACAACGACATGAATTTCACACCAACTATCTTGTATACAGTAGAGTAGAGTGTACCCTTCTAAGCAGTGCCTTGATACCTACGCTGTTCGTGTGGGGAAATTCTCCACACGATCTTGATGCAGCATGACATCAAACCTTAAGATTTCCTGCTTGTGAAAATAAGCGTGATAAGGTAAGGTAGACGAACCACCCAAGGCCTAGAGGAAAGCGTCACAGCCCTACACATATGAAAGTCCGTCAGCGGCGGCCCAGCAACCATGACACCAATGTGCCTTTCTTGCTCCTTCATTGATGTATTGCACTATCCACACCCCATTGCATTTCTGAAGAGCATGACTGTTCGTATTATATATCGCACGACGTGAAGGAAGTGAATCCCGTATTGCAGCACTTCTAGTCAAGCCAGGAACCGCGAACTCCTCTATACATAAGAATGCGCGGACTCTGCTACCGTATCGGCCTAACTATCCTCAACGTCTTCTTCCCGCCTCTCTCTGTCGCATTGCTGGCCGGTCTCGAATGGGATTGCATGCTCAATTGCATACTTTTCCTCTGTGGTGTACTGCCGTCGCATATTCATGGATTTTATATCAGCTGCGTATATTTGTGTGTAGTGCATTTCGACCTTGACGCAGGCCATCAACTTGCTGACTCTTCACAGCCATCGCAGGCACAAGGTCAAGAAATGTCGGTGGCCAGGAGGTCCAAAACCATTGATCCACAGTACCAATGTCTTGAATGGTGGCGCGACCCCACGTCAGGCCGAATTGCTATACCGGAATGAATTCGGAGGAGCAAGAGAAAAAAAGAGGACCGCCTCATCGCCGCGGCGAACACAGTCACACCAGCGCACTGTCACCAATGGGTATCGAAAGCAGAGACGCAGTAGCCCGCGTCCGGCTTATGGTAGTGTGAGAAGCGTTGTTCCATATTGAATCGGATTTCACTCGATTGGATTTGATGGCTGGAGGAGAGAGAGTCTGGCTGAGCTCTTTGGTAGTACCGGTCGAACTCGAGTACGTCTTCGCGATTTGTTGTATACTACCATTGACGTCGTTCCGTCTCCCTTTAGTGTCAACTTGCCTGACAGTGCTCTCTCGGCACACTGATCTATCTGCTTCAGAAAGCTTCATAAGGTAGATGCGCCATTTTCTCGGCAGTCTTGTAAAATTGACCAAAGCCTGAGAGATTCGATACAACCAAGCTAGACAGGCGCAGAGCTGTCCATCGGCTGAGTTTGTCGACAGAAAACAAGAAAATGAATAACAAGGTTTTGCTTACTTTCGGATTGACCACCCATGACCAGATTGTGGTCCGAGAAACCTGATCCTTGACCAAGTCCTGACCCGAGCATGATCGTGTCATAGATGAAATCAAATTGAATGTATATGAGAAGATGTTCGGCGATTGCTAGAAGATCGCATCTGATCTACCACCAGAACATCACGACCAATAGATGCATTCACACAGGCGTGTCGTCCCAAAAGTGGTACGTAAGTATTGCGGACATGTTACGTCTAAAGCAGCAGAACTGACATCCAAACAACGAGAAAAGATTGACCTATATATGGACAACTGACTGTATTTATAATGTGATATCGCCGCTGTATGCTCACGACCCGAAAGGAAACTAGTGACAGATACTCCGCAACGTATGTCTCACTTCACACGTATAGAACGGACCCGAACGTCTTCGGAGGCCCCCTCATCCGACTCGAAGGGGAGATGCAGACGGCGCAATTGTCCATTGCCTTGAACAGCTGCGAAACAACAATACGCTCGCGGAAGTTTGAAGCGGATCAAAGCGGATCGGAGCGGAAAAATGACTATGTCAAGGTGAATCTTTGGCTCACATGGCCGCCAGGGTAAATCTATGGATCGTTCGGGTCGACACATGCGCAAGCTCCCGTCGCTCCTGCTGCGAGTGCGACATTGATGGTGGCGCGTGCACTAGGTTTATGACATAACTGAGTAGAAAGCGGATGAGGTCGAGTACGTTAGGCAGGTCTTCGCTCTTTCTCCATCTCCGCTGCACTATTTTCGAAAGCCCACTGTATTCTGACTGTCTTCTTGGAAAGCAGCGAGTGGCGAGGATACTGCGTTTCATTGGCATTGTTATGTCATCCGTCCTCGGTTTGCTTTGACTTCTACCCCACTCTCACGCATGACCGAGTAGAACCATGGCCAGTCAACAAAGCTGGTGGGAGCGAACTCGGACGGGTGGTAAGGTTGGTCAGTCGCATCTGCTAGACCCCTCTCTGTGTTCTTGTTGCTAACAGCTCAGGCTTCGACAAGATCTACAATTTAGTAGACAAGTTGGGTGCACCTGTGAACAAGCTCACCAACAAGATCGGATCCGAAGCATTCTGGCCTACGACATTGGACAAGGAGAGCGACAAAGCTGCTCGTATCCTGCGCAGTTTCTGCAGTGAGTTTTCTACCAGTCTATACAGTGCAATCAACACCTAACAGCCACATAGAGGATGGCTTCTATCAAGAGGAGAAGATGAAGACTGCCGAGGGGCCGACGGCGAAGCAGCGTGTGCTGAAGAAGATACCCTCCGAGGTAGGCTATGTCGCAGGACCCTGCCGAGACTCGCAACTGACAAACGCCTAGGTCATCCGTAATGCCAAAGGTCTCGCCATCTTTACCACGATGCGAACCGGTCTCTGGGTGTCTGGAGCTGGTGGCTCCGGTGTCCTTGTCGCACGAACTGCTGACGGTAGCTGGTCACCTCCCTCAGGAATCCTATTACATACAGCTGGGCTCGGCTTTCTGGTCGGCGTGGACATTTATGACTGCGTTGTAGTCATCAACACACAAAAAGCCCTGGACGCCTTTTCTAAGATACGATGCACCCTCGGAGGCGAAATCAGCGCCGTCGCAGGCCCAGTGGGTGCTGGAGGTGTGCTTGAAACAGAGCTACACAAGAGACAGGCGCCAGTCTTCACTTACATGAAATCGAGGGGCTTTTACGCCGGCATTCAGTTCGATGGCACTGTCATCATCGAAAGAGGAGATGAGAACGAGCGCTTTTATGGGCAGCGGCTGAAAGTTGAAGAGATTCTAGCTGGGAAAGTGCGACATCCGCCTTACGAGGTTCGACAATTGCTTGAAACCATCAAAGCCGCACAAGGTGACCGAGATGTCGATGAGAGCATCCTGCCATCTGAGCCGCCACCAGGTGACTTTGAAATCGAAGACTCTACCCACATATTTGGAGTTCCGGATAAAGAGGATCCCGATCCGTATGGTGTTCGAGCACTCGAGAAAGAGGGCATGTCCATAAGAGAAGCCGGAACACATAAGCGCGCAAGTTGGGAGCAATTCGCTTTCCAGCCCGCGCCTTCAAGTCCCATTTACAGTACATTCAGTGCACGAACGAGCGTAGATCGAGATGGTAGCAAGACGAGGACGAGCACACGTAGCAGTTGGAACACAACAGCCCAATTGAGCAACAGCGATACTATCGCCACTGGTGCATCCAGCCTCGACCAGAAGCGTCCAACTCCGGCAAGAGTAATGACAGACATGTCGACACAGACTGAACCTGCAGAAGAGCATGATTCGGGCCGGAGCAGCGCCCGAAGTAGCGTCCTGAGTAAACATCAGAGCTTAATGAATGGTATCCCAGAGGATTCGACCAGCATGAAGTCCCCAAGGCCCACTTCATTGCGCAAGACTAGTTCGCACTCTAGTGGTCGGCAATCACACTCTAGGGACGGTTCGCGTTCAGAATCACCTGTTCAAAATCGTATCCAAAAGCCGGGGCTTCCAAAGCGGGATCTAAAGGTCGAAAACCAAGAGGCTGATGACTCACTTGATGCCTCTGGCGATGACACGGCTGAAGACACCGACTTAGACATAGCCATCGATGAGCCAGTTGTTCACCAGGTCCAGAAGGCCACTGCTCCTCAGTTCATATCTAGAGCACGACTTGTCGAGGTTCCCAAGCGAGTCGCTCCTAAGCTGCCTCCACGTAATCCAAACCGTCGTGGTCCAATAGTAGTCAACGCAGATCCTGATGCAGAGTCTGGCGCCGAACACGAGAGCGAACAAGGATCGCCTTCCCAGTCGCCAACTTTTTCCGTGAAGACCGCAACTTCGTCGTCCAAGGATCAATTGGCCGAGAAGTTCGAAGAAGCCAATATGTCTCCTGGAGAGACACCTGACGAGACCCCCGATGAGACTGACATGAGGAATCCGTGGGGGAGCATCATTGCCAAACACAATGGCAGCCAGGACTCGCTTCATCAAGAGATGCCTGGCGCGTTCCATTCGTTGCCACCTACTCCTGATGAAAGGAACGAAGCCATCAAAATATGACCGGTCTTGTTATTATCCTACCGTGCTCTGATTGGTACGATGCATGCCTGAGAGCGATTATGATTTCACGAAAGCTCCGAGACAGAAGCGTAGGCGAAAGGTGTTGCAGATGTTTATAATAATTCATGGGTGGATATTCTAGTTGGACATAGAGGATTGAAACTCAAGAACTCCCGTTTCTGTCATGGTGTGTAGAGGCCGGGCACATGGCCATGTCATACTGACATATTTCGCGAAGACAGACATTGATTTGGTTTTGTTGCTCGTACGTCAAGGTATTCGGATACCTTAGAAGAGCGTCCTTTACCAAGAAAATGTTGCCAAGGCCTAAGAGCACTACCGTATAAGATCCGCCCGCCACGCGACGGGAAGGATTCATCGGATTCACGTTTGATTGTTCATTATTATTGGCTAAAAACGCGGAGGCTGTGTGCCCAAGACAAGGCGCAGCGCTACAAGCATCATAGATATTCATGACTCGCCCGAGTATGATCATCATTGATACAAGCAATCAAGGCTTGTGTCCACTTGGCATCTCTATAAGGATTATTGAGGTCCAAGCCCGCTTTTTAAAACATAATTTACCCATTCACAGTCTCGAAAAGGTATTTAACCACAGCATACCTCTCTTCGGCGTGGCCAAACAAGCCTTGTTTATCCTGCCTAATTGGACATATCCACAATGAGGATCTCAGACGTTTTATTGACCTTCACTGCGCTGAGCTCAACTGCTCACGCTGCTGCTATTCCTGGCGACATAAAATCAGTCTCTCTACGGTCGATCGTAGCCGAGCTTGTGCAGCCTGTTCCAGGGAATCAGCTTGAGAAGCGCAAAGGCGGCGGCGGAAAAGGCGGCAGCTCAAGTTCAAGTAGCAGTAGTGGAAGTCGAGGTTCCGGAAGCGACTCTTCTTCCTCCGGCTCGAGCAGCTCAGGACGAACTTCTTCGTCTTCCAACTCTGGCGGCAGTACCGCGAGCGGGAGTGGTGTTAAACCATCATATGGCTCTAACGGAGCATACTATGCGGGTGGATCAACCACTCCGTACAAAGCCGGCACGCGATCACCTGGTGGTGTAACACCATACCTAGTCGGTGGCGCGGCTTTAGGCTTGGGCGGTGCATATGCCTACGGATACTACCTTTACCCATATCCGCACTCCTACTCGTTCCACAACCAGTCCTCGCCAAACAACTCGACCAACACCACTCTGCCAGTCACATGCACTTGTGAACAATACAATGTTTGCGGCTGCGACAACACGACAAGCAGCGACTATCTTGACCAAGTTATTGGTAACGGAAGCGCAAGTGATATGAACACAACCATTGCGCGCGTCGAAAATGTCAACGGAACTACAACCCTTCTTATCAACGGTACTTTAGCAAATGGCACGACAGCTAGTGGAGGCTCCGACTCTGCTGCTGGCAGTTTAAGTAGAGGTCTTGTCGAATTGAGCGGATGGTGGATTGTTGTTGGCGGAGTAGCATATACCGTTTGGTTTATGTGATGGAATGATTCTGTTCTCAAGTTACTGAACTTTCGGCACGTCTTTTGTTGATTATCACACACTAGTAGAGTTACGTCCTTAAGGAGACGCCTGAACTTGAGAGATGTGGGCATACTATCATGATACACGCCATAACGAACCACTACCTTATTATTACTCTATGCATTATTTTATGTTCTGATGACTTCGGGATTAACGGTAGGCAATTCCCAACTTGATAACGCTTGCTAGTGTTTGGTGACCTGCAATAATGATTTCGAGAAACGCTCCATCGGATCCCACTACAAGCGGACTTGTCGTACAGTACAGTCGATGATACAAATTCGTGGGTGTGGGGATTACAACAGAAGCACAGTAGGTGTCCATGGATGGTGCGTAGAAGCAAACATTTTGTCAAACACTCCGTTCCACCTATTTTCACCGCCCGATCTTAAAGCCAATTTCGTGTATCAAAGGCGATTGGCCATCCTTTCTAGAAACAGGAAGTAGTAACCCGTTTTTAATCTCAATCTCGCAGGATGACCTCTTCATTGCCTGGCTCGCGCGACTTACCGGCCTCACAATACGACTTGACCACATACTGGGGTCGCGTTAGACATGCAGCCAATCTTTCAGACCCGAGGTGAGACTTGATAAAATGTGCGGCGTTGCAGCACTCCTGCAACAACCTACATTCATCTCGCACATATCACGACACTGCTTGCTGGCCCTTAGGTCGTGTCGTGTCTCCTCATATCACAACCATTCCATATTAAATGACCACTAATATGGACTGTCATGCAGGACTCTGTTGACCTCGAGTGCTGGACTTGAGAATGCAAAGGAGCTTGTATCTGCCTATAAGCAGGGCAGAATCCAGACTATGACGCCGGAGCTGTGGCAGGCAAAGAAGACAATTGACTCAACTATCCACCCTGGTATGATGACCTGATTTGTTAAGACTTGAAACGTAGTGCTCATAACCTGACAGATACTGGAGAGCCGGTCTTTCTGCCATTCCGTATGTCCGCCTTCGTTCTTTCGAACTTGGTCGTGACAGCAGGCATGTTGACTCCTAATCTCTCTACTTTCGGAACCCTTGGGTGGCAGATAACCAACCAATCTCTGAATGTCGCCATCAACTCGGCAAATGCAAACAAGTCCACGCCACTCTCAATGTCTACAATGGTGCAGTCTTACTTCCTTGCTGTCGGTGCCAGTTGTGGTGTAGCTCTCGGTCTCAACTCCCTAGTGCCACGCCTCAAGGGTCTTAGCCCTGGAAGCAGGATGCTACTGACTCGTCTCGTCCCATTCGCAGCTGTCGCCAGTGCTGGTGCATTGAATGTGTTCCTCATGCGTGGTGAGGAAATTCGCAAAGGAATTGACGTATTTCCCACCGAGACAGAGGCGGAGAGGCAAAAACGCGAGGAGAGTGGTCAGGACCTGCAGTCGCTTGGCAAGAGCAAGAAGGCCGCGACTCTCGCTGTTGGTGAGACGGCTATCTCTCGCGTCCTGAACGCCACGCCAATCATGGTGCTTCCCCCACTGATCCTCGTCCGACTGCAAAAGACCGAGTGGATGAAGCAACGGCCTCGAATGGTTACTCCGGTCAACCTGGGATTGATCCTGACCACCAGTATCTTTGCTTTGCCCTTAGCACTGGCTGCATTCCCCCAACGCCAAGCAGTGAAGGCGGACAAATTAGAGAAGGAGTTCCACGACCAAGGCGGCAAAGACGGATGTGTGGAGTTCAACCGTGGCATATGAGAAGTGTTTCAAAACTGCTCGAGACCAAACATATGCATGCTGGTAACGACTCTAATTCGAATGCGGCGTCATGATTAAGAGGGAACGCATCTGGGCTCAACCAGCTTCGAAGCGTGAGCCAAGTTATTGCTCGTATGATGAGTATAAGGAGCGACACATGATCTGCAACAGAGATCTTGGCGAACGAACACGCAGGATAACAGCGTGACCTATAGGACGAGGGAGGATGATGAAGAGTTGATAAATAAAGTAGACGAGTACCTTTGGCTATGTTGAGTGGATAGACTTTTGAATATTTGACAACTACTCGTTGATAGATATGTGATTGTACCCATGTATTGTTGATGAGGTACTTATTTGTATATGGTATCTTAGGTAAGGTATGGATGGACCGAGGCCTTGGCCCAAAGCTGCATACCTTACCTTAAGGTAGCTGATGTTTGATTCGAAAGTCCGCGTTTGGACATCGCACATCTTCCGACATACACCGACCTGCACATAAGTAACAAACCCGTCAAAGAGTGCAACCACTATGGCCTTTTTCTTCACGTGTGGAACGCATCAGTTTTCGTCTCTTTTGCAGGGATACGAGAACATCACTGCGCAATGTCAGAACTGCGGCAACATTAGTGCGAAAATTTACAAACGTTGGTAAGGACTGGCCCCGGAATTGTTGATACCATGATCGGATATTAACACACACATTATTATTAGGCAGTGGTTTACCTTATGCTTCGTCGTACGTATCAAAAAGCATTTTCAAGTCCAGGCTGGGGCTACACTAACAGATAGTACCACAGCCTGTTATTCCTTTCTCCTTGAAGCCTTATCACGATGTGGGTTGCCACATCTGTAATTACTTTGTCGATGTGTATGAATACGAGCCCCTCTCACACCGTTCATTCTAACGTGGGTCAGGAAACACCGGCCAGATGTCCAAGCCATGATGGCCGGTCAAGGTGGAGGGCAGCCACCACAACAGCAACAGCAGCAGCAGATACCTTTGCAACCATATGGCAATCAAGGAGGACAGGGCAAGCCCGCTCAGTACATCTGAAAGGCGACGCGCTAGCAAGGCACACTGCACCCACTGTGGAAACGATTCATGCGATTAGCGAACTGCACTGAACATGGTCCAGGGTGCAGTTCTGGCCATGACATGACTTTTGGGCCGGAACGATACCATTTGTGTTTCTGTCACAGCTCTAAGATAATGACCCATTACATTCTAATGCAGGACGATAAGTCGATCAAGCGTAGTCAAATTGTTACAGCGAAAGGTGACCTGCTGACCTTCAAAAGTGCAGCTTTGTCGAAAGTCACGGACCAAGCCCTTTAATGGAAGCTCGTTAATGATCATCCCACCTGCCTTAAAGCCCGGTACTTTCGTCCCAGCCTCCCCAGCGTCGCTCTCTTCCAAACTTTTTTTCTGCCTCGCGACAGCCATTATTCTTCCATAATTTGTGCATTTGTACAGAAAGCGCGAAACAATGGCCAAGACCAAGGATGCCAAAGCAGGTGCAAAGTCAGGCGCAAAGCCAGAGCAATTGACTATTCACGTGGACAAGAACGAGTTTGTCCGTACTCGAGATGCGGTAAGTTTGCGCGCACCTCAATCATTCATTCACGCGCGATATACATTTTCAAAAAGCAATCGCGTCTGCATATGTATTCAAGCCATACCATGTACGCAAATGGTGCTACAGTGTCGCATGCACAATCTCCCGAGACAATGTGCTGGCGCGTCGTCGCGACGCGTCTACAAGCCCAAAATAAAGCCCTACTCGACAACAACTGACACTTTCTTAGTTGATTACCTCGTGGGTCACACTCGAAGGTGCACTCAGAGATGCTACTCGCGCCTATATCAGCCATTCCAACGCTGTCCTTGGAGGAAGCGAGACGCTTGACATCAGCAAGCTCGACCTCACAACCTTCCTTGCAGGGCAGTTCCCTCAGATACCAGAAGTCAAGGAGGAGGGTACCGAGGCCAAGACAAAGCTGAAGCGCCAGCGCAAGGCAAAGGATCCGAACGCTCCGAAACGGCCCCTCACTGCATACCTGGCATGGCTTGGTGACAATCGCGAAAAGATTCATTCCGAGCTCGGCCCTGGTCAAGGAAGAGGAGGCATTTCCTCCGAAGGGACCAAGCGATGGAACGCCCTGTCTGAGGATATCAAGCAAGTATGTCGACCCAATACTGTCGCCTCTCTATCAAGTCGCTAATCTTGACACAGGATTACAAAGAAAAGTATGGGAAGGAGTCCGAGAAATACAAGGAAGAACTAGAAGCCTACAAGGCTAGGGGTGGTGGTCCTCTCCCTGCCGAGGAAGAGGCAGATGAGGATGTGGCCGATGCGGACGAGGTGCAGCCTGTTGAAGCAGAGGCGACTGCCGGGGCAGCATCTGATGCTTCGTCTACCGATTCCGATTCGGACAGCGATTCCGATAGCGAGGACGAAGCGTCCACTCCTCCCAAGGAGCCAACTCCCCCTCCCGCGAAGACGCCTCGCTCGGCAACAAAGGCCAAGGGCAAGAAAGCACTGAAGGATGCCGACGTTCCTGCATCTTCTCCTCCCCTCCCCGCTTCTTCCCCAGCCAAGGCTTTTACTGCTGTGAACGGCAAGCGTAAGAACCAGGCCAAGGCTGAAACTGCGGAAGAACCCAAGAAGAAGAGAACCAGGGGTGCTGCTGCTGCCGCTAAAGAAGAAGCACCTGCATCGACTCCAGCTGAGCCAGAGAGCTCCAAGAAGGAGAAGAGGGACAGGAAGAAGAGTCGTAAGAGCTTTGGTGGAGATGCTTAGGTATGAGGCGTGACAAGTGAGCAGGCTCGAATCCGTGGTTTGTATACTAGACCATCCGTTGTCAATGATCTTACAAATACAGTCTCCGTGTTCGCTATTATGGTTTAGCAGACGTGTATACAGCTATCGAAGCATTGGAACCATGACGAGTAGGAAATTGATCCCAGATCATGGTACTATTACCCTCCCCTACCTATGTTTAAGGGCTCGGAGGTTCGAGCCCTGTCATGATGGCTGGCAAGCTTCGACAGGATACTGTAGTGCCTTGTTTATTTCCCACGGTAGACTGTTGTCGAGTTGATTTGAAACATTGTCGCTCACCGGCACGTGTAGCGCGGGCAGATGGGTGACAGACAGCAAGATTTTTTCCTATCGATGCAGAGAGAGCTGGCAAACAACAGAAGACCATTGATGGCAACCTAAGGTAGAGTAGGTAGATCGGTGATCCAACCCACTCGCTTGTCCGGCACGTCATTTGGCCTATGCTTTCGCGTAAGAGTTGAAGAGATGACCTACGCGTACGAGTAGCCACGACAGGCAGCCGCAGGTTGAATAGATCTCATAACATGCTCTATAACTTGGCCTCGACTGGCCACTCTGTATGCTGGATATCCCGGGCGATTGAAGAACTATCCTATGCTTGATTACAAGGATCAAGAAAACAATCTCCCCCGTTAGGTTCCTTTTCATCAATGGTCGAGACGGGAGCTAGACCAATACTTGTAGCTCTAACCCACTGAATCGTGGGTCAACCCGAGAGTTAATCTGACTCTTTGGTTTGTGGTTCTTCAGAGCGGCATAACTTTTCGAAGACACATGCTGAAACAGCCTCTGAGATACTATACTTTGACGCGAGATCAACATGAAAAGAGTAGTACGCATCACTAACAAAGGTCCCCCATGCCGACTCGAGACATTGGCGGTTTCTCCGTCAAGTCCGTCGACCGGTAAGGTATATAGCGGGGTGGAGTGGGGTCTCGATCAAGCATGATGGCTGACTAGGCGTTCGATCGAAGATCCGCACCAATGACGTTGTGACCGCTTGTGGACAGATGGATGCAGCGAATCAGATCAAGCCCATTACAATGGATACATCGACGTAAACACTCTGGCGGAAGGCACTTTCAATCACGCCGTCACGCCAGTAGGGCACCTTATAGCCCGACTCCGACGTGCCTGCAGACACAACTCGTACCAACCTAACGCAACACTCCTATGCTTTTATTCCGCCCATCCCTGACATTCCAAGCATCGACTCTTCGTCAAGCTTCACAACACCTTCCGAAGCTGCACATATCACAAAGAGCTGCCTTCTCAATGACGTTAAGGATAATGGCCACCGAATACAAGCTCAAGGGCTTGACTAGCATCGACCTGAAGAATGGTCAGAAGCAGGAAGCCGAGGTTGAAGGTATTGAAGGCGGCAAGGTGCTCCTTGCGAAGGTGAAGGATGAGATCCACGCCATGAGCGCCAACTGCACCCATTACGGAGCTCCACTTTCCAAGGGTGTCATAACTGGAGAAGGAAGAATCACTTGTCCATGGCACGGAGGTGAGACGGCCTCACTACAGCTCTCGCGTCATTACAAAAGCTCACATATCTCCAGCTTGCTTCAAGATCTCCACTGGCGACGTCGAAGATGCTCCCGCACTAGACCCTCTCGCCAAGTTTGAAGTGTACGAAAAAGAAGGTGCGGTATACATCAAGGGCGAAGAGAGCGTCATCAAGGCAAACAGGCGCACTTTGAACATCAAGTGCTCTGCAAAGGGCACTGAAAAGGCTGTCATCATCGGAAGGTGAAGATACAAAGGCTGTAACGGTATAAACAGAACTCCACTGACCAGTATCACAGCGGAAGTGCTGCATTAGGAGCAATGGAAGGCCTGAGAGGTGGTGGTTTCACAGGCGAGATCACTGTCATCTCTCGCGAAGGCATGCAGCCCATCGATCGGACCAAGCTTTCCAAGGCCCTCCTGACCGACCAGTCAAAGCTAGTCTGGCGCTCAATGGACTACTACAAGGAAGCCTCAATCGATTTCGTTTTCAGCAACGTGACCGGTGTCGATTTTGACAAGCGAAGCGTCAAGGCCGAAGACGGCAAGGCCTACAACTACACCAAGCTCATCATGGCATCTGGCGGCACACCAAACATGCTGCCAATGGAGGGTCTCAAGGGCGACCTCGAGAACGTGTTCCTCATCCGCGCTCTGCCTCATGCCCAGCAAATCATGAAGGCAGCAGGAGAGGATGGCGGTAAGAAGATTGTAGTCATCGGCAGCTCTTTCATCGGCATGGAGGTCGGCAACTGCCTGGCTAGCAAGAAGCATAACGTCACCATTATCGGCATGGAGAAGCAACCCATGGGCAAGGTCATGGGCGACAAGGTTGGCGCCATCTTCAAGGCGCTGCTAGAAAATTCGGGCGTCAAGTTTCACATGGAGAGCTCGGTGGAGAAGGCCACGCCGTCCAAGTCAGACAGTTCCAAGGTGGGCGCTGTGCACCTCAAGGATGGTACTGTCCTCGAGGCAGACCTCGTCATCGAGGGTGTCGGTATCAAGCCCTCCACGGACTATCTCAAGGATAGCAAGGAGGTGAAGCTGCTGGATGACGGCTCTGTGCGGGTCAACGAGTCTTGGGAGGTCGAGGGCCTAAAGGACGTATACGCTGTCGGCGACATCGCCACGTTCCCCTACCACGGTCCCGGTGGCAAGGGCAAGCCGGTCCGGATCGAGCACTGGGACGTGGCACAGAACGCTGGACGTGCGGTCGCGGCAAAGATCAACGACCCATCTGCAGCGCCCAAGCCATCTATTCCTGTCTTCTGGTCGGCAGTCGGCGCGCAGCTCCGCTACTGCGGAAACACGGTCAATGGCTACGACGATGTCATGGTACAAGGCGAGACGGACGCCCAAAAGGGCCCCAGCTTCGTGGCCTACTACACAAAAGGCGACGAGGTCGTGGCTGTGGCGAGCATGATGAAAGACCCATACATGACCCAATCTGCCGAGCTAATGAGAAGAGGGGCCATGCCTTCGAAGAGCGAGATTCAAAAGGGAGTGGACATTCTCGAGGTCAGCGTGCCGGCCGAGACTAAGATTTGATGAAACTCATGATTTCGTTTTGATGCTCGTATAATAATGACTAAGCATAGTAATGGCATAGCTCCCCAAACGTCATTGTCAGTCGGCAGCTCTCAGACCCGGATGTTGTCCAGTATCCGTTGTACAGCCAGCTACAGGTGACCGCGTCTAGCAGTGTCTTGGGTGAGACATTGCGAGTGGCTTGTGCGATTGGAGATCGGCAGGGTCGGTGAGGGAGAAGGAGCCTAGGAGGACCATCTGTGGGCCGAGGAGAGCGGGACGATGGCGGCTTGGCAATAGTGGCTCGGTGCCATGGGTGGGCTGGTAGACACCTTTACCGTAGATGTATTATTGCTTCGTGCATCCCCACTCATTCTTTTGCAAGGCACTGACGCCACAGACGGTTCAATAAGGAAGCATGACTTCCCTGGGGATGGGACAAATTGCTCGAGGCCCCCTGTTAAACTCTCTTCATCCTTCATTACTCGTAGCAGCAGGTTCGGCGTTACAGCAAATATGACAACCAACGGTCATGAGCCGTTTCAGAGCAACCATAGCGGACAAAGCAGCAACGATGGCACATGCACGGCCAGCATTCCTGACTCTCTCCCTTCAGCCTGCTGTTGTGGGCAGATCGACTGTGCATTCCTTCGACACACCAACGCGGCTTTCGAAGCGCTCGAGGCAAACCTCCGGACGGCGGGATCATTGGGCCAGGTACGTGTATTGAGTGTACGCTCTTCCGTGGGCGCTTACCACGGTTTCCATGTCCATTTCGTGCAACCATGACCGTTTCGCAAACAATCTCCACTATCATCGCCGTATCGGGTCTGTTTGAGTGCGGAAGCATGGCAATAATAATGCCAGTCTGAAATACACTGCGAGCGCCGCCGGTCATGTCCCCACATCTGCTTGTCACTGCACCCACATTGTTGCCTGCCATGTCGCTGACCTGGTCCTTACAGGCTCTGTTGGTCCGACACGAGGCCTACGTGGCCGAGGCGGAAAAGGAAAAGGCCAGAATGGCCGAAGAGATCCAGCAGTTAACGACGGACAAGAAAGCGCTCGAGGCCAAGAACGCGTCGACTATCGACGAGAATCGCAGTCTACTGGACCAGCTCGAGTGTGTCAACAACGCCGTGTCGGATTCAGACGTCCACATCCAGTCATTGACTGCCACGCTCCAGTCGACACAGGCAGAGCTTCACAAGCTCAACAACCTCGCCTCACGCACCGACAGACTCGAGCGGGAGCTAGAACAGTATGAGCGTGAGCAAGCCAGCCTTCAGGCCGCTCTGGCATCTAAGACCGAGGGAGAGAAAGCCATGACAATGCGATGGCAGGAAGCCGAGCGGCGTCTTGCTGCATTCGAAGATCAACTAGAGACGATTGAGCGCGATGCGAAGCAGGAGAGGGAGCGCCATGTAGAGATGGTCGGACGTATGGAAAGGCAGCGAGTCGTCGAGCAAGAACTGGAAACGGCCAGCGGTCGTCTACGAGGTGCCGCCGCTGCCAAAACAATGGCCAGAGACAAGCACGGAAGCACCGTCGTGTCGCACTTTGTCAAGGACATCCTTCAGGACAATGCAAACCTACAGCTTGGTATCGTCGAACTCCGCGAAATGCTAACCACGTCCAACGACGAAGTCGAACGCTTGAGAGACCAACTTGCTCAATTCTGTCCACAAGACCAGCTGGCCGACTACAACGATCCAGATGCGAATAGGCTCAGCACTCTGAGTCTGGGCCAAGAAATGTCCAGAGCCAGCGCGCAGGAGCTCCACGTTCATCATCACTATCACGCTCCCTCGGACACGTCGTCGCGGAGGCAGAGTCAGACTTTACGTCGTCCAAAGAAGAAGCGTCAAGGTCTCACCTCTGGCATCTACGCTCCCTCCTCTGCACGAACACCGACTTCTTCCGTATCAGGATTCCTACCTTTCACTCCATGCTCGACCGCTCCATCTTCATCCGGCTCTATCATTTCCCAGACGGCTGTCACCGCGCCCGCCACCAAGAATCATCCCTACCGCTGGTCAATGCAATCTGCCTACACACTCGCCTCCTCGGTTGCCAGCTCTCCCCCCTCGACCACCTACCACGCCCCATCCCTATTTGATCGCGGCTTCAGCGATGCCGGCATGGATTCCTCACGTCCGACCACGCCGGATAGCGAAATGGCCGATTCACCAGCTTACCATGCCGTGCAGTGCAAAAGGGGTTCGGCGGGTTATTTTCGGAACATTCCCGCGGTTCCCAATCATCATGGCAATGAGGACCATTTTTCGCCTTGGGATCAGTCCTCAGCTTACCCTTATCCAGAGGCTGATGTTGACCTGTCTACGCCAGACCATGGCACCATTCTTGAAGAAAACGAGCAGGATCTGCTGCCTACTGATGGCCCATCAGCTCATCATAACTCTTCTACCCTCGCTCGTTTCGCCCATGATGACGACACCCCGTCCACGAGCACCACAACTGACTTCCAACATTGCTCACATCGCAGGATGTCGCACGAATCTCTTATATCGATATCTGGCATGGACATTCACACACTGAAGTCCAGACCCTCGCAACTGCTCACCGGCCACAGTGCTCGCTCATTCTCCTCGCAGCCAGTCGTTTGCCCAACAATGGCGCACGCCGCCCGTCCTACTCCCATTCCCAGGGCAGCGTCTGACACCGGCCATAGCCTATTGATCGGCATGGCATCCGATCAAAGGCATCCCTCGACTAGCAATAAAACAAAAACCAAGGCCGGAGGCTGGATATTTGGCAGATGGGGCTCCACACCAACCCCAACCCTCACCATTTCAACCCCTCTTGCAGATATGAAGGTTCCAAAGATTCGGGAAGCCGTGTCGACCAATGGACTTTCATTACCATCCAAAATATCACGAACACCAGGCATCAACCAGACTGGACCCATCTGTGGCTTCGGGCCTGAACCTCGGCTACCCCCAGATCCAGTCATGACCAAACTAGACGAGGAGGCACTCCGGGAAAGCCTCAGTGAGGCTTAAAAATTCTCCAAGCATACCTTTATGAGCACCGCCAGCATAACGTTCGCTTCGTACTTGTTTTCCTTTATTCTCGATACCCACTGCTTGAAGGCGCCGCAAAATGTCACATGCTATATACCATCTATTATGTCTCTTAATATATATTCAATAATCCATCAGACCAGCAAGCAAATATGTACAATAAAAATGATCACCAAGCTAATCGATCAAGTCCAAGAGTCACCTGCTGTTGATCATCGAGAAGAAGAACAAGACGCCAATTGTTTCCCAGGTCTCGAATGTAATCTTCCTCCCACGAGCGAAGTCTCTGAGGGTTCGGCTGAGCAAACGAACAATGGCGGTGTAAGCTGTCTTTGCCTCATTTCGGGCATCAAAGAGCAAACGGCTCGTTGCTGCCCTACAGCTGAACGAGGTCAATATGAAGAATGCAAAAATTCAATACTAGTCAGCTTGTGATTCATGGCTGCTTTGGTATTCCATCTATGCTTGACTAGATCAACGGGCATCTCCATCGGCCACTCGGACTGGCACAGCTCGTGCCTACCACCACGCCTAACCACTTATTAGAACACCAGAAGTAGAGGAATCACCAAAGCGACTTTGTCTCAGCACGTGATCCGCAAGACGGCCCAATACGAGAGGGAGTTCAGAACGAGTAGAAATGGAAATTGGCATTGAAACTTTCTTTTACAATCGTCGTGGATACACTATTTCTCCCAACGACTACGTTGATGAGTCAAGAGCATTTTTTTGACAGGGCAACCGGATCATGGTACCGGCGGTGCGCGTCTAGGCGTATACAATAATTTGATGTGATGTATGCTTCAGCTTCCCATTTTCACCGCAGGAAGCGTAGGCATTCGAGGCGTTTACCGGTCCTTCTTAGGGGTGGCATCGGCAGGAGAAACCTGGTCACCGAGACGGTTGTACTCGTCAGAGAGGCCCTGGGACTGCTTCTTGAGCGTCTCGATGTCGCGGTCCTTGGCGGCAAGCTCTCTCTTGAGGCGGCCAATCTCGCCCATGTCACCAGCTTCTTGAAGACCACCGGCACTCTTACCCTTGCTAACAGCGGGGTCGCCCTTCATGCGCCTGTTCTCCTCCTCAAGACGGAGGACATCGAGGATCATGCCATAGGTGCGGTTAAGGATGAGGGAGAGGAACAGGGTGAAACCACAGAGGTACATGTTGCGCTGCGAGTAGAACTTGCGAGCCTGGACCTCCATGCGCTCGGGGCCACCGATGGCAGCGGCACTGGACAAGAGGTCAGTGATGTGTCAGATGATAAGGATACATTTCAATTACCCAGCCACGCTGGCGCCCTTGGCAGCTGCAGCGAGCTCTACCTGAACGCGGTAGACACGGTTGACACTGTCAATGAACAGAATCAAGACGAAGACGAAGGTGATCTGTCTGGAGTCAGCAGAAGTCTAATAGGTTGTATGAGTGAGTGCTGGTGATACCTTGATCCAATATTGCAGTTTTGCAATGAAGGGACTCTCCGAGATGAAGGTGAGGAGCTTGCGCTTCCAAGTGAAGGGCATAGGGATGATGAGCGACATGAAGACGACCATCTCGAAGACGAGAAGTGCGAACACCTGTGGACGCGATACTTGTTAGCTGACTGGTGCCATGTGCGGTGCCGTATGCGGGCTGAGGAGATGACCATGTGGGAGCTGCACCGAAGGGTAGAGGAGACCAGGCATTTCGATGTGCCCTTTGCAGCTTGAACGATGGAGATGGGATGTGTAAGGTACTCACAAGACTGTAGTAAAGCGTCATCTTGGGCTATTATGAATGCCTTGGTCGGGATGACTGGGTTCAGGTATTTGATTGGTTGACCACGTCGCAGCTAAGCAAGGCTCGACACGTGGTTGGAATGGAAGTACTAAGGTACAAGTTTGAGTTCAGGAAGGATGCCAGATGAGTCAATCAAGCAAAGTGAAATCGAAGACGAGTGGTGAATTGAGGTGAGGATGAAGCTGGAGAGCAGGGAGAGGTACAAGCTGAAGGAACCTGGGCCAGATCCAAGCTTGGATTAGAGCGAATCTACGTCATCCGAATGTGGAAGTTGTGCCCCACATCAAACATCACGCATCCGCATCTAGATGCCAAGACTTTAGACTTCTCGCTGCCTTATCGATAATTAAATTCATCGCTCCCGGAGCGTAATTTTGGTGGTGCACGAGGTGATTCGGCCTTGGTCAATCGCTCGCCACACGCCTTCATTGCGCCTGAAGAAATCAACGACAATGGCTGATAATCAGGACAAGTCACTCAACGGTGCTGCCATGGCTTCGGCAGACCAGGTCAATGGCAACCCGCTTGCCCCCAATGAAGCATTAAAAAGGCCTGCGCCAGGCGAGAAGGATGAAGCTGCTCATCCCCAGCAACAAGTGCTTCCTGGAGACTCAGCAACCACGCGCGCCGAGAAGATAGAACGCAACCACGACCAACATCACCCGGCCAAGAGACTCAAGACCGAGGACGCTACACTTATCGCCGCTGAAGCGCATCCCGTAAAGGAAAGACAAAAGGGTACAGCTGCAGTCAAAGCTGAATACCTCATTGCCAACCCCGGAGGCAGACCTGAGCAGGTCTCGGATGAGAATGACGACGATGCTGCAGAAGCAGCTGGAAAGACAGACAATAATCAGTCCAATCAGGGTGGCGGTGGCGGCAGGAAGAAGAAGAACGAAAAGAAGGACCGAGGCCAGAACAAGGCCAGGACGTTCGGAAGCTCCAGAGATGAGCTGCAGCTGTGCAAGACGAGGACCCTCTACCCAGAATTCTCTCCTGCAGAATGCCAGTTCGGCGACAAATGCCGCTTTGAGCACAACTTGCGTAGATACCTCGCAGACGGCAAACGACAGGATCTTGCCACATTCAATTCACAATGCCCAATCTTCCAGATCAAGGGCAAGTGCAATGCTGGCTGGAAATGCCGCTTCGTGGGCTCTCACTCCGTCGAGCGCGACACCGAGGACGGCAAGAAGGAGCTGGTGCTCGTGGACAACCTGAAGCAATTGCCCGAGGGTGCAGAGGAAGAGGAAGAGGGCCTGGGCGTCGTCAATGTCGTTCCCATGTCCGCCAAGATCGACATGCGAAGAAAGAAGGTATCGCTACCAAAATCGGAAAAATACGTCGCTTGGCTGGACAAGAGGCAGAGCGAAGTTGACAAATATTATAATGAAAAGAAGGCCGCACCCGCTTCTGCCAATCAAGACCAACAGGAGTCCGCGATGCAAGATCAAAGGGCAACCTTCACCGACCCTCCCTTCCGCCCCTCTGAGAAGAGACGCATCTACTATGGTCCCGAGACTCCCGTTCTGGCTCCACTAACCACCCAGGGTAACCTTCCTTTCCGTCGTCTGGCCGTCCAGCTCGGTGCCCAGGTCACCTGGTCCGAGATGGCCATGGGCCTGCCCCTCCTACAAGGTGAAAAGAGCGAGTGGGCTCTGATCAAGGCACATGAATCCGAAATGACTCCGCCCAAATACACTCCAAAGTCCATCGTTGCCGGATACGATAATGCCAAAGACTTCAAGGTTGGTGTTCAGCTGGCCGGAAACAAGCCCTGGAATGTGCTCAAGTCCACTGAGCTCCTCACTCAAAACGCCCCGTACTTGCGCGCCATCGATCTGAACTGTGGCTGCCCCATTGATTTGGTCTATCGTCAAGGTGCCGGCTCCGCCCTCTTGGATTCTCCTGGAAAGCTAGAGAAGATCCTGAGAGGCATGAACGCCGTGTCAAACGAGGTTCCCATTACCGTCAAAATCCGTATGGGCACCAGGGATAATCATCCTACAGCCGACAAGCTGGTTCAACGACTTGTCCTTGGTGGTGACGAGTCTCAGGACATTGGCGAAGGGCCTGCTGGTGTTGCTGCAATCACTCTGCACGGTCGCAGTCGCCAGCAACGCTATACTCGCGACGCTGATTGGGAGTACATTGCCGAGTGCGCCGCGACTATCAGCCGACTTCAGGAACAGCAGGCTGCTGTCACTGACACCATCAGGCAGCCCGACGAAAGAGATCTGACCTCCTCCAACAACGGAAACGTCTACTTCTGCGGTAACGGCGATTGCTATTCGCACGTCGACTACTACAATGCCATTGAGCATTCCAAGGTCGACTCGGTCATGATTGGCCGAGGGGCTCTTATCAAGCCTTGGATCTTCGAGGAGATCGAATCCAAGCAGTACCTTGACAAGAGTGCCTCTGAAAGACTCGCCTACATCGAGCAGTTTGTCAGGTACGGCCTCGAGAACTGGGGTTCGGACGAGGTTGGCGTCGGCATCACACGCCGATTCCTGCTCGAGTGGCTGAGCTTCAGCTGCAGATATGTCCCCATAGGTCTGCTAGAGCATCTACCACCTCGCCTAGGTGATCGACCCCCCGCCTATCGCGGCAGAAATGAACTCGAGACGTTGCTGAGCAGCCCGAACTACAAGGACTGGATCAAAATAAGGTTAGCATCGGAAATCCCTCTCCCCCTCACGCAACCATAATACTTTTTCCTACTGCCCTGAGCTCAAGCTAATCTATGACATAGTGAGATGTTCCTTGGACCAGCCCACAAGGACTTCCAATTCGTCCCAAAGCACAAATCGAACAGCTACGAGATAGAGGCTGAAGGATGAATGCGCGGCCGTCCCTTGGTCACGCGTTGCATTGTCAAATAGGTAGGAGATAGCAATGGCGGGACATTTATAACTTGAGCGGAATCACATCCGACAGACGGCGATCCTGACTTTGAATGGAACCCCCGTGTTGGGTTGAGCAAGTTACAAGTACAGCGGGCTGCATGTTCCGAGCGTGACAGCACGACTGCTACTGTTATTGCGTGCAAGTTGCAAAAGGCCGGATGAGCATCAAAGAGTCAATCACAATTTCAACTCGTGCCGAGCAAATCTGCATGATCTACCTGACCCTTTGATCCGCAGATTGTATTGCTTCTGCCGAAGGCGGGTTTCTCGAGTGCCATCATGACTTCTGTATCGTGCTCGATTGCGCCTTGGTCGCGGCTGTAGAACGAAATAATACTCAACAACTTATCCTATGCCCGCTGTGAAAGTGTATCAAGAGGTCCACGGAGTCTTGCGAAAGTGCGTCAAGAGTTTCACGGAGTTTTGCAGCCGAGGTCCCGGCTGTATCGCAAAGCATCCTCAAGTCATATACCGCTTAGCAGAGGACCGTAGCGAACCTTGAACGAGGCATACTATTATTCCAAGTCCACATCAGGTAGAAGCGCGCGCGTGTTGTTTGCTGCCCACCCTGGGTTCGCTTAACTGAACCGTATGTTTTCTATTGGGAAATAAGAAATCACCCATGGCGATACAGCTTGGAACGCTATGTAGATCGTACCCTCGAGTGTGTGCGAATCCAATGCGTCGCTGACCAACAGTGGAGAAGGGCCCACGAGGCGGTCTGCGAGTGGTCGTTGTTACTCGTTTGTGACGGACCGCCATGGACAATCTTGCGAACATGGATACCTACAAGCCCAAGGTATACACCGCCTTGGTGTCGTGAAGATTTGACATACTCATCTCGTCCCCGGAATCACCCATGTCAGACGGAAAGCAGGGTATAGTGTAACAGAGTTACAGAATGCAAGATAGACTTTGGAGCCACCGTACGCGAGTGGAGTGAACCGGTGAATCGCCCCGACATCGAACCCCCGGAGCATGATACGAGCCCGGAGCGGAGGGTCGATTCCCCTATTGGCTCGACGCTGTCCGAAGGTGTCTGCAGTCTGGTTGAGCCAAGACGGGGAAATATTGCGAATGCAGTTTTGGTCGGTTAGTTGGGTCCGAGTCAGTGCGAACCAATCCCGAATGCCGATTCCCGGATATTGGGTTAAATCGTGGAGCAGGCGGGTAAATAAAACAACTATGGCATGTCTAGGCAACTCATATGTCTTATTTGAACCCTGTTGGTTGCGATATGCTAATACGACGGTCACACTTCGCAACTGCCATTTCTTGTCTCCGTGAAACGGATACCTTAATGCCGAGTTGCTGTTTCTCGGGGCCTTGTCCGTGATGGCTATGCAGACTAGAGAAGACCAAACCGTCGCTTCTTTGCCGTTGAGTTTCTACGGTTCCAGGAGTGCAGAATAATAGCAGATCTTCGAATATACTCCTGCTAGCTGTCACAGAATGCGTACGGTAATGGCCATTGCAGACTCACAGGCCACCTGCAAGACCCTGGAGACCCTGGCGCCGAAAGCTATGGAGTGGGTGGAGGTAAGCACGCAAGCCGCATGTTTAGTACATTACTTCGAGATGTCCGAAGAGTGCATTATGGATCATCATACGGGAGTCGTAATGGCAATAGCAAATGCATGCATTATTGTCAGCTCCACACTGTCGAACAAGTCGTCCATATCTGTGCAGGAGTCTGAGATTATTGCGACTTTGATACGTACTTGATGATGTACCACTGCCATTGCCACTTCCGGATACTGTTGGACATGAGAGACATGAATGCCATACACACGGCGGATCTTTAGCGGGACCGAGAGCTTGGATGGGTATGACTTTAACCCCGTTGATGCTAGCGGTGTCGATACGAATAACGAAACGAGAGCTGAGACCGGTCGTTGGAATATGGCCGGTAGAGAGATGAGATGATGCAGGTCAAGACTCGGGCGTCTGCATGATTTGTGGCCGCGGGTAGTGCCACAACGAGCCCGTGGTGGAATGTGCATGTATAGAAGGGTTCGAGAAGAAATCAAGTGGGGACGTATGCACATTGTTCTCGGATGGACCTCGGCACACGGTGGATGGCGCGCAACCGATCTCATGGCTGCACAAGCAGATCTTACAGCAAAATTAGGTTCTCGATGACGGGTTGCTGGAAAGTCTTATTGTTCGCTTTGGCCAATGAGATGGTCGACAAGTACTCTGTCGGTGGCTGTGATATGAATTGCATGCAGTAAATGATATGCAGCGAGCCATGATGTGTCAGGGTGGGCTGGTCAGTGTAGCATGGCTGCATGGTGAGCACGCACAGATGGCTAGTTCCCGACGGCGCAACAATGGAAGACAAGCCATGAGGCAAGAAGTAGCGGCCGCCATAAACAAGCGTTTGATTGGGCGGTACCACATCGATGACTCTAGGTTTCGTTGGCGACCCTGGTAATAAGGTAAGGTAGGTAGAGGCCTTTAGGCGCTGCGAGCCGACACGCAACAAGCGTAAAGGTGATGGCATCGTTGAAGCATGATTTGCTTGAGCGGACGCTATCCTAACCGTGCCAATGACTCTCGGCGTCGTCAGGTCGAGGGCTCCGCGTACCAAATATAATTGCTGTCCCTCGCTCTGTCGCCTTGTCCGTCATCTCATAGTTGGAAATCTAGCATTCTATTGCGGCTGGTCTTGACACTCCGTACACATTACACAGTTTTTGCCTGAACAAGCAGGCGACATCAGATTGATAGAGTTATATTACTTGTATTGCGCAGGCAGTCCAGTAGACCCGAAGCAAGACTCGAGCACTACTCGTAGATCGCCGTGTCCACCTTTGCATTACTATTACTAAGACCAATCAACTAAGAAAAGTCCGGCCTGAACCCTTCTTCCTCTCCACCGTACTTTCCGCCAACCTGGATTCATCAGCAGCGTCTCCGCCAACCACGTCTTCTACGCCCTCGCTTGCCTCGTCGCCATCGGCTTGCTCATCAAGCAGTTCCAGCTTTCCAGAGTCGGCAGCACGAGCCTCGGACCGGCGGATTTCTCAGGAGCAACTTCCACAATATCCACCTCAGAACACAAGTTTCGCCAAACATCCCGACCGTCCTATTTATCCTTTCAAGCGTGACAGTGCATCTCTCGAACTCGAGGATCTGATATTCTTACCGGACGACGAGGGTGACTTCGAGGCGACTCGACCATACCAGGCTCAGAGTTCAGCATTCGCACCGTTCGGCGCAATGTCTTCAGCGGCGTCGCCCATTGACATCGCCACACCTCGCGCATCGCCGCCAACACAAACTTCTAATCTCACCACACAACTGCAAGCTGCGGGCGCAGGGGGCAGCAACAGCAATGCCGCCCAACCCTCTTTAACCCCTGCCATGGCTATGGAAAGGCGAGGTAGCGAGTACAGGGGCGATGGACGCCACGGCTCTCTTGCACTCGGCTCTTCGTTCCATTCGCGACCCATCTCGATGCGCGATAGACAACGACGCGACAGCCAGAACCTAGCAGGCAGCTTGATGGGAGGCATGAGTTGGGGTGGCCTTTCTGTCGGCAGCTTCATCCGCGACGAGTAAGTCTATCAATGGATGGCCATAAGTCTACATTGTGTAATAGCCATGGAATGATTCGCCATGGCAGACGAATGAGCAGTCACTGACAAGATACGCCACAGCATCCTCATGGCCGGAACATCTCCCTATCAATTCCAGTCGCCCTCGTTCCATTCGTCGTCGTATCTGCCCAAGATGGAGGCCAACTTTATGAAGGACTATATCTGCTGCGGCATCACACTCGATTCGCTACACGAATTGCTACAGCACTACGAAGAGGCTCACGCTGGCGTTCCCACGCAGACTATGGGCCGCACACCCAAGGACCAGCTCAACGCCTTTGCCAATGCCCGAAATACCAACGGAGGCACCGCCGCCGCTCTCCTTCAGCAGAACCACGGACAGCAACAAGCTCCCACGTCCAACATGCCGCAATTTAACCACCCTTCAGGCCTATCTCAAGGTCTGGCCCGTGATCCGCTGCAGTCTGATCAGGACATGGATGACATGGATATGGAAATGGACGATTCCTCGGCCGCACCAGCCGTGCAGGAGCCGTATCAGAACCAATACCAGCCTCAGCCACAATTCGGCCGACAGCAAAATAGGGCGCCCTCGTTGAACATTGGCATGGCCAGCGCTTTCCAGAACCAACAAGCCTTCAACACGTCGAACCCGTCGACGCCGCAGCCTGGACAGAACCTCCAGCTCAACAATAACCCCACCGTTTCTTCCGTCAACACTCCCACCTTTGGCCAGACGGCCTCTCGCAATGTCAGTCCTCCCGAATCCGCTGCTCCACACACTCCTAGTGAGCTGGACATCAACTACAACTTTGACAACTCGGCCTCGGCCTTCAGCGGCCAGATGCAACAGTCCGATAACTTTGGCTTTGGAGACGCGAACCTTGGCGCCAACGACGCCGGACTGTGTATTGACGAGCCCGCGAAGCGTCTGCTCAGCAAGCAGGGTGGCAATTTCGGCGGCTTCAAGAATGGCATGGCTGGCAACCAATTTGCCAATAACAGCGAGCTTGCCAAGCGTCTGCGCGAGCAGCAACTCATGTCTGGCTTCGGCTTCCCGGGTGAAGAGGCCAAACCTTTTCGATGCCCAGTCATTGGTTGTGAGAAGGCTTACAAGAACCAAAACGGTCTCAAGTATCACAAGCAGGTGAGTCTTCCTTTATTCCAATTTCTCCAAACCCCATTTCTCACTGACACTCGTACAGCACGGTCACCAGAACCAACAACTCAAGGAGAACCCCGACGGCACCTTCTCAATCGTCGACCCCGCAACCTCGATTCCTTATCCTGGTACTGTTGGCATGGAGAAGGAGAAGCCCTACCGCTGCGAGGTTTGTGGAAAACGATACAAGAATCTCAACGGTCTTAAATACCATCGTCAACACTCTCCTCCCTGCAATCCTGATCTCAAGCTCAATCCTTCGGCTGTGCCTGGTGTCCCGAACAACTTCCAAGCCAACGTCAACGTCGCCGGTGCTGGTCTGTCTATGGGCATTGATGCCATGGGCTACTAGATCTGGCAACCAACTTCTGATCCACTTCCATCATCGCTTGCGCCGCCACATGCTGGATATCGCCATCTGCGCTACATCATCTTCAATCCGAACATTCCACGCGGTTCTCTGCTGTTAGGCCTTCATACCCTCCTTGCAGTGCCTTCCTCCGCCGTGGCACCCGCCTTCGCCACTTCTGGACACTGAGCACATCTGGTCCACAGCGTCCGCCGAGGAAGGCCATTACTTCTTCGCGTCTTTATCCCCTCGGCCATGAGGTCAAGTCGCATACTTACCCCCTGAGATACCCGCATAGATCGTGCATTGAAAAGTCTTTGCTTTCTGCCTCTGCTTCTATTTTCTGTCTTGTACTTGTTTACCACTTTCGTGCCTTGTTGGCCGCATCGTCTTTACGCTCGGATGTCTTTGGTTCTGCTTTTGGCGTGGCGTAGGAGTTCCAATCGTAGAAAGGAAAACCTGGATTACGGCGTTACTCGGATATGAATGGATGCACGAGGATACGGTTAATCGGGAGATCTCATAGAAACAAGCAATACCGGTACTATAGCTTGAATTGTTCAGAGCTTCTTTTTCACTGCGCGCTACGCTCGTCTTGTGTGCTGATAACACTCAGGTGTCTTCCAACCCGGGCCCGATATCCTCGCCATGAGGATGGGAAAGTGTGTTAACTGTCGCCTATACGCCGTTTCTCTTGCCCTCCGAGTAGTCCGATAGCAGCATCAGCCGTCCGCTAAGGAGCATGTCTCATTGGGTCGTTGCCGGTCGTACCTACTGGCCAGAATAGGCCATGACACGTACCGCTAGAGCAGGACCCTTGTTACCCCCAGTGCTGATCAGTCGCGGGGATTCGAGAGACATGGCCGAGCCTATACCTGTCTGGTAGGTACCTTGCCTTATCTCAGGTACGCGATACGAACGTCACACATCGCATGCACACCCATGCTTCTCATGTATGCCAACCGCCGATCTGACACGCCCGATCTGTTAGTCTCCGTCCACCCTTCTCCTCTTCAAAAGTAGCCAAATAATGGGATCTGTGCTAGTGATAACATGCGCTTGCTGGCCAGGATTAGGCCATATCTGTACCGCTGGAGCGGGAACCCTACATCGCGTGAAACGGCCCACCGGTGCCGAGGCTGATGAGAGTCATGGTCGCGCTGAAGCTACACCTATTAGGTGGGCACGGAAGCTCACGGCGCTAAGCCACACAATAATACATGTTGTACGCTATTTCTTTCAAAAACCTCACCCCGACCCGGTTCCATCAATGATTCCTCTCCACGATTTCCTTGGCAAACGTAGCGAAATCTCGCTTCTCGTCAACCATTTCCCATAGATTTGGCTGTTCCAACATGCAATTAGTGACCATGAAAAACCAAGGCGTGTGAATTCAACGCACCTGAGTGAAAACGGCCAGCGTGTTTCTGGCCACCCTGCTGCCCCCTTTACCAGGCGAGACACCCTTGACGAAATGCGGCACGGCTCGGAATCTGCCTCTCGTGATCACTTCCAATGCCTCACCAGTCTGGAACGCGAGACAGTCCTTGGGAATATTGACCTTTGTCACCTTGCCTGAGCGTGCGTGGATATAAAGTCCGGCGTCTGGATCTGGCGAGGATGCGAGTTCCGCCAGAGGCTGCTCGTAGGATGGCTGTGCTCCGTCGACCACGTTGTGTTGTGCCGTCTCGTCCACAAACATGGCTGATGTGAGGCCCGTCAGACAGCCATGATCTAGATGAGTCGCGCACCAATCGTCTTCCGCGTTATTTACTTGCTCATCGGCTGCCTTGTGCTGACTCGTTTCTGGCGATGGAAAGTAGTGAAGCAAGCGAGCCTTGGTCGATATGCTGGTCTTGACCACGTGCTCGAGAAAGCCTCCCTGATAGTCGGGCACGTTCTGCTGTGCGTAGCTATCACATGCTCTGGCCACTAGTCCAGCAGTGTTGACGATGAAATCACAAAGTGTCTGAAAGGTATCCTCAAAGCCTGGCAAGATGTCTGGGCTGGGCCAAACATTCGAAGCTGTGTATTCGGGCAGGTTTGGATACTTCTGTATAGCTAATTCTTGAAGCTCGGCGTTTCGTACCGGGTTTGCGTAGTACGAGCCTTTCAGAGTGTCGTATCTGCCGTCTTTGAGTGTCTCTTTACCGCATGACCAGCCAACAAGCCATTTTGACTCGGGGGATTCGAGCTTATCTGGACGAAAACATAAGAGAGGCCACGCTCAGGGGAGAGGTCGCATTCGAACCTAGCTCAGTCTGTGGCAGGTTTGCCAAGTGCGAAGAAAAGGACAACAACCTTTTCCTCAGTGTGGTAAAGTCAGAGGGTAATCCCTTGACGACTATGATGCCTAGAGAAGAAGGACCAAATGCATTTTCTAGCAACTCGAATGGAATGTAACCTGGCATAGATGAGAATCGCATTTCGCGATCTGATAGACGTGATCATGTACCTGATTGGAGCTCTTGCAGGCTGACTGAGACGGGGGACGCGACCTCGACCTCAGTGTTGTTGAGCTTGATAGCCATTATTGACACGTGAGACTCGTGAGTGTGTTGAGAAGGAGTTAGGTACACACATCACTCTCGTGATAAAATCAAATGCGAGATGTGGTTGGTATTTAAAGTTACCTTATCTCGGCATATCGCGATTACTGATGATTTCGCGGCCACCTCCGACGACCTTCCATAAACGAAACTCTCACAATGGTCAAGGTGCTTACCTTCAAAGGGGACAAGAAAGTCAAGAAGCGCAAGCGAGCTGCAGCAGAGGATGTTGGTGATGGAGCGCCGTCGTCAAAAGAAATAGCCACGAGCTCGGGCGGAGTTGAAGAAGACGAGAACTGGGTGTCAGCCGAGAAAGAAGAGGACATATCGGGTCCCATTGTTTTCGTCCTGCCCACACAACCGGTGACTTGTCTAGCATGCGATGCCAATGGCAAGATATTCGCCAGTGTGATTGAGAATATGGTGGAAGATGCTCCGTCGACAGCGGAGCCACACGACGTCAGGCAGGTATGGATAGCAAACCGTGTTGCAGGCACGACCAGCTTCAGCTTCAAGGGCCATCATGGAAAGTGAGTGCCATTATCTCATTCTGCCTTTTACAAGGCCATCATCTCATTCTGCCCCGTACAATGCCATCATATCATTTTGCCTCTGACAAGGCCATTTCTCTGACAGTGTGTGCACAGATATCTAAGCGTCGACAAATACGGAATTCCCAGTGCGTCAACAGAGGCCATCTCGCCCGAAGAGTCCTTCTTCTGCACACCTGACCCTACCGTAGTCACCTTTAGCATACGTACGACACGCGACAAGCTCTTCACGGTAGGAGAGGGCGCGACAACGCCAGAGATTAGAGCAGACGCCGAAGAGGAAGATGCAAGTACCGCATTTCGATTTCGTATGCAAGCCCGCTTCAAGCCCACCCTCACCGCCCGCAAAGAAGAGAAGGTCAGGGAAAAGATCAGTCGGGCACAGCTGGAGCAGGAAGTCGGCCGTCACCTTGAAGACGACGAGGTCAAGAAGCTCAAGAAGGCACGAAAAGACGGTACCTACCATGAGGCTCTTCTCGACGTCAAAGTCAAGAACAAGCATGACAAGTTCGCTTGAAGTGCACCCATGCCCAGGGAGACTGTATTTCGATAAGCATGCTGTACACTCGGAGCACACGATTGTGGGTACCAGTTGGGCGCTACTCCTTCGTAACTTGCTTACGCACGAGAGGTACGGCTGGAGACAATAGCACTGCATTCTGTGCTTCGGAAAAGGCGTTCTACCGCCACCACTGCTCATTGGTTATGTACCAGGGAGATGGCCCTCGCAGACTCCACAGCGGTATCAGTTTTAGCATACACTCGTGAAACATCACGCGTTGCCAGAGCAAGGGACGAGCCCGAAGCCGAGTAAGCTAGCTTCTCCGAGATAGACTCTGTGCGTGCCTGAGATCCATGGGGAGTAGAATGTGCTATGAATTCTCCTATTGGTCTATATCGCTCTGATAAACACCTCGTACAACGGGAGGCCGAGCAAACTAAGCTTTTGATCCAAGCGCATGAGAATCAGCATCTGTCTATGCCTCGTGTTCATCTTAGTACGACTGCATGTAGAGTCGTACCACCAGGGTTCATCTTCCGCTTACGGCGTGAACGTCATGAGCTTGCTTCGGACAGAACATACGTTAAGTACGAGTAAGGTACCTTACCTTACTTTATTAGTAGTCCAAGCCCCGCCACGCACGACGCACCACACTCCATGCTTCCGTTATCAGCAGCTCGACCATCTTCTACCTCAAAAACCCCACAGTGTATTCGCTATTAATGGAACCAGTACTCGTATCCTTGTTAGCCGCCATCTTTGGCATCAAAGCTATGGCCTTGAGTGCATTGTTGGTCAAATTAGTCTGGTGGTGACTCCACGTTGCCTCGGTTTCCTACCTTACCTCCAGCAGCTGCGACCTCGTGGACCTTCTCCTCGGAAGCCACCATGTCTTGTGTGTCAGAATGCTAGGTAGCCATTGGCCTCTATACCGACACACCACCTCAATGTTGGGTTGATGTGATCCAAGAACATATTCCATTTGCCAGAAGAAGAGACTCGGTGCAAACCAGAGATCAACCTGTTTGGATAAGCTCAAAAGGGTAAGCTTTTCTGCTATATAGCGTGCAGCTCCTCTATTAAGATTAGACTAATCAGTGCTTATATGTGCTTGCAGTGCAGGAAAGGTTTGTAAACAAAGACAGCGCTTGGATAACAATGCCGCCCCGATTCCAGCAATGGTAGCCAATATGATCTGCTAGCCTCAGATCATTGGACGTCTCAGACATCTCTAGTGAGCTTTTCTCCAATCTCCGAGGCCTGCGCTCAGCGAATTGTCGAATAATCATCACCAACACCGACTCCACAGCCTGTGGCCTGCCGTTGCCCGCTTTTGACGACATTCCTGCCAGAAAACGTCTTGATACCGGCAAGACACTCTCGATCTTGGTGAATGTCTTGCTGCAGGCTCGAGTTCGACCAACTTCGTGTCGAACAGTCGTAGATTAAAGGGCCGCCATTCAAGGCGTCAACGTCATCCAGATGTCATGTTCATGCCCGAGCTCTTACAAGCGACCTAACAATCGCACCTGCAGGCGCAAAATCATCCTTGACTTTTGGGTGCCGGATCTATCGTCATAGCTATACGCTATAACTGCTTCCGGATCTTGATGTCCGAAAGGCAGAGCCTGAGTAGGGTCAACAGCCTTAGTCATCCAGAAACGATCGCGCGGGCGAATTAGCTTCGGCCTCGATTCATTCAATGCGTCTCTCGAGTGTCTACCCATTGGTCGATGCTGCGTTACGCTGGCGGACGAGCAACACTTCTTCGTACACTTCCATGCAAACAGATCCTTCGTGGGCTTCTTCAACTCTTTTATTCTTGAACTCGTATATCATATCATAACCACGTTATCCCGCCGGTCCCAACAGTCCAGTATTCGGCTACACAAAAGCTGTGGATTGCTCGTTCTCCAGGTCCATAAGAATGGGAACGTATCGGAACTCTGTGGTTGGTGAGTATTAAGCAGGGCTGGTGTCACCGACCGCCCAAGAGAAGGCACTCCAAGTAGCGCTGCGCACAGCTTGTACAATCGTTCTCATTGCGTTTGCGGGAATGTCTTCAGCAAGCCAATCCCTGACTATGGATGGAATCGAAACCAGCTGACTTTGCATCTAGGTATCGTAGCTGTATTGATGAGGGTTCGTGCCCTCCCGGTACCCCAATGGCAGACTTTGACCATGTGTCGACTGTGAATTGATAAACTGAGGAGATCCTGCAGCAGAATTGTATGCTGGTGGAGCCAGACCACTACGGTGCACGTTGGAAGTAACGCCATGGAAATCACCGGCCGATTGGACTTGGGCGGGTGCGACTTGATAGGTAGTGTGAGATTGTGGCTGCTCATGGAATGTCGATTGTTGTGAAGTAGAGTACGAAGGCATCTGCTGATAATCCGCTTGCGGTCCACTCCCAGGGGCGTGGAAGGTGGCAGCTACCGGAGGCAATTCGTTCGCGGCCGCTGGAATAGTCTGAAATTGAGGAGGCTGGGATGGTGTAGGATATGACATGGCTTGAGCGGCGGAATGGTAGCCCGATGGTGGTCGATCACTGGATCGTACTTGGTAGGCATATGCTGGCGCTGAACCGATCCACGAACCTCGGTCTGGATTTGGTGGGCCCGCTGCAAAGCTTCTGCTAGCCTGCTCTATACGAGAATGAGGTTCCCCAACTTCCTGAGCTCTCCATGGCCCCGAAATTGGCGCGTTGTTAGCTTGCGCAGCATCAGGTAGAAATGATGCGGAGGCAGGAACTGCAGTCGAAGGGAAGGAGCCATGACTTCTCCATGTGTCAGGATGCTGTGAAGCTTGCAGAGGGGCCATAGGGACGCTTCTGCTTGTTGAGGTCGAAGAGGGCCTTGCAATATTAGGTTGTGGAGATGAGTTCGGTGCTGGCACGCTATATTGCGTTGTTTTGTCTGTATGATACAGAATTAGCCACTTCACAAAAGTACAAGGGCTCGCTGGGACTTGGCAGTACAAGGACGACTTACCCCTACTCTCAGCCTCTGTCACACTAATGGCGAACGTCTCATTGCCAAGCCTACTCCTCAGATAGGCATTTTCTTCTTCTAGCTCTCTGTTACGCCGCTGACTTTTCTCCTCACTGACAGTCAACTCATTGATTCGATGCTCCAGGGTTTCGATATGGTCTTTAGTCCGTTGCCGAATGGCGCGCTGGGCTTCTCTGTCATTCGCGCGCTTTCTTTCCAGTTGAGCAGCCGAAAGGGTTGTCACACTTCGTGTACCTGCCCGAGAAGCCCGCTTTTGAGACATGCTCGAGGACTTGGGCTTCAAATCTGATCCTGGTGAGATGTATCCTTGTGTTGGGCTATGCTGTGAAGCCGAGGTTGCTGAAAGAGCATCCTGATTCATCGCCAATCGATGCAATACACGAGTACAATGATTGATGATCGTATGGTTCAACCACTAAGCATCCCATGTACACAATGCAAGGTGTTTGCCGAAAACTCTAAATGTCGAAGCAGGGGACCACGGCAGTCAAAGGGAAGAACCAATTAACAGATATAGATATCCTATGGGTCAGTGCTGTTATTGCTGTGCTTAGGCAGAGAGTGGGGCTGAGCGAGCGTGAGGAGAGGGAGAGGTCTAGCCCAATGCCGCATGTTGTGCAGCTATTGATGGGCTTTTGCAGCCTTTGAAAGAGGCCTCACCGTGCAGGAAAGTCTGGGTCAAATCTAGCTAAAGACGTGCACACCGACCATGTGACGAAAGCACTTGAGCTTAGTCTCGACCTTAGTCGCCTTTTCCCTGCGTAGAAAGAGGTCATACAACGGTTGATGCCTGGCGGGAATCGTAATGTTACGAAAACCAATTCGCTGCTGCTGCACAGACATGTTTGAACTGATGAGGGAGAGTGGTTCCGCCAATTGAGGTAGAACAAGCCGTCATGGCTGGTGCTAGGGAAAGATGATGGCGGTGCAGATCACTTTGGGTACCAAGTTGGTTTGACGCCACGGCGCGGTGTGATGATACCAACTTTCATTTCGGCATCCTTTTGGCCAACATTAAGGCTTGGACCGAAGCCACGATCCCTACCACGTGGAGCTTGCGTACCGGCTGGGAGCCAACCGAAAGTCTTTCCCATCGAGTGCCCTGCCACTGAGTCAGTGCAGACCGGCAAGCATGGTTCAGATCGCTTCTCAATCGAGAAAAGTACTGATGATAGCGCTAGACTTGTTGCCTCAATGCTTACGAGCTCATGGCTGCGCGATCTTCGCGTGGCGACCTCTAGATAGTAAACAAGAACCATTAGAGTACAAGAATTCATGCACAGCCTGAGTGATAGCCTGGAGTGCTGCAATCATTTCCCTCATCCGCGAGCTACCGGGCCAGCGGCTCCTGCAGAGACTGTGACGGAGTTCTCTCCTCACAGTTTGAACGCAAGAACTGCGGAATTTTCGCATGTACTGTCTGTTTACTGAGGGCCATTGTATCTTCAGATATAAGGCCGAATTTGACCAACGCAGGCAGGACACTAGTCGAAGATAAACTGCCGGGTGTGCTAGCGCGAGATGGTGTTAGCCTACCTCATTCTAGAAAACCTTTGAACAGCCATTCATTCTTGTACAGTGCATGAGATGGCCCCGCGCTCGAAGTCACAATCGCGTGAAGAAGTCCGATGTTTAATATTCCGGGATCTACAAGGTTAAAGTACGCCGTAAAGTCTATCTATAAACCCCTGGACATTTCACCAGACCGTTAGCGGGCACTTCTGAAACGGCTGACATGCTGGTGGAGATTGAATACGCTTTGAGCCTGAGTTGCCTTTTTTTTTTTTTTTTTTTTTTTTTTGGATACGTGAGGACGAAGGCGCCATCATTAGACGGCAAGTCGAGTTTCCGCCGCCTGCCTAGGGAAGATGGGTTGGTCTGAGAATGTTCGTTGCTCAATCATCACGAATCGAAGCCTGAGATGCTTGGGTGAAGTCGGGAGATTTCTCATGCGCAGGTCGTGGACAGTGTGCCTTTCTAGCATGCATGGGCTCGGGCCAGTCCCAACGGCAGTCGCGTCAAACTCAATCTCATGCAGGGTCACCCAGGTATGCGCGCACGAGCATGTAGAAAGTGCACGCACACAAGCTACCTTACAATACTGGAGTATGAACATGGATTTGTGTCCGAAAATCCGTCGTTCATTGGGCGTCACTCCCACCTGCACAGCGCTTTTCAGATGCCACTCTAAGCAGAGGCGTGATTGCGTAGCAATCGGTTCCACATATTGAGGCAGCAACGAGCATTGACTAGCTCGTCACGATACCTGGTCAGAGCTCGTGTCCTTGTGCCATATTTGGAGAAAGGTCTTGCGTCTGCTTCCATCTTAGTCGACGCTATCGCTCCTTAGCCGCAGCAGATGATGGAGGCCTCCTCGCCTGTGCGCATTCCATGATTCCCATCTTGTACCTGGCACCTTTCCAGAAGCTGCTGCTTTTCGCAACACCGCCTTACAATAGCAGTGTGCATATCTGCCTAGATAAACACCTTAGGAAGTGGTGCTCCCCGAAATATGTGCGTCTTCATCGCTTCCTTCATTGTTGCTGTATTGTGATACGCGACTAGAGAAGATCCTCGGATCGGTGCGCTAAGTCGGAGCAAAGGGTAAATGGCGGGTTAATAGTGGCATAATAACTAGGTGCCGGATCGACGTACCGCCGGCTGCCACCCCGCGGAAAGTGTGGCCTTGCATCTAAGTTGTCATTCGTCATTGTTCTTTACTTCATCCGTCTTTCTAGAAGAACCAGAATAGATACAAGGTACCTGCAAGCCTCTGGCGGACAGACCCCCCCTTAGTCCACCAGATCACCCATGCGTCCCCAAAGTGCGTGTGCAATTGTTTGGGGGCCCAAACAACTGCGTCTACGCATAGACCCTACCTTGGTCTTTGAACTTGTTGTAGTACTTCTCCTGTATCAACTCCCTGTCAGAGAGAAGTCACCTCTTCTCAACGTACTAAAAGTTTCGCAAACATATTATGGAGAGCACCAAATATTGGAGGTGTTCTTGAAACCAGGCACTCGTAACACGCACGATTTGTTACAGAAATGTGGGGTCTTGTTGGCGTTGTGTGGCCGGTATCCTTCGAGGCGCGTGCCACCTGTGATCCACGGGACGTCGTGACGTTCACGCGCATAACGACGTTCTTGAGAATCTCGATCGTTCCGACAGTCGCGGTTTCGTATGCCTTACCACTTCTGAATTTCGCCCGGCTGACTCCGAACAACCTTGTCGCAGTTGAGGAGACAGAGGGGATCGAACGCCTGCTTCATCTTCATTTCACATTGCGTTAGCGAGTAGAACGGCCGGAAATGGTGGGAAGTGCTGCATACCTTTCTCATCAAATCGACCGTGGTCTGACCGAGCTCGTGCTCCAAGTAGTCTCTTTTGACAAGACCAACTCCGTGCTCACCGGTAGCAGTGCCTTCCATCTCAATCGCACGCTTGACCATTTGATGCACCAGGTCCTCGGCGAGATGATGCTCTCTATCGTTGTAGAGCAAGATTGCTTGTGGAGGTAAGCAGGCGATCGTGATGATTATATGAAGTGAAAGGTATACTTACTGTGGAAATTGCCGTCACCAACGTGTCCGACGATAGCGCCAGTCAGGCCACTCTTTCTCACGGCCTCTTTGGTTTCTTCGATGATATCAGGCAGGCGCGAAATAGGCACAGCGACATCGGTGGTCCAGACATGATCACCATCGTTTTGTTTCTTCGCCATAACACTCCAGAGTGCTTCTTTTCGTGCACTCCAAAGTTCATCTGCTTCTTCCTTGCTACGTGCGAACTCAAAGCTCTTGCTTCCAGCGCCCTTGGCGAGCTTCTGGACAATAGAGATATGCTCTTTGACACTTGATGGAGTGCCACTGAATTTGAAGAACAAGGTTGGCGCTTCTTTCCATGAACGTGAAGTAGTGCCCACGTCGTTGATGCAGCGCATCTGCACGTCGTCTAGGAGTTCAATGGCGGCAATGGGCACACCCTCACCAACGACCTTGAAGACGGCATTGGCTGCTTCTCTTATGGTTCCAAATGTACACACGGCAACGCTAGTGTTCTGTGGCATGACCGTGACCTTGAGCGTAGCTTCCGTGACAAGACCAAGAGTGCCCTCGCTTCCAACGAAGATTCTTGTGAGGTCGTAGCCTGCCGAAGATTTTCGGGGTCGTTGTTTTGTCTTAACAATAGTACCGTCGGCCAGCACCACGGTCAGACCGAGAACCCACTCTTTCATCGTGCCATAACGATAAGCATTAGTGCCGCTGCATCCAGTGCCGACCATGCCTCCAATCATGGCACCGGGGCCGGGATCGGGAGGAAAGAAGAGACCCTGTTCGGAGAGCTCTTCGTTCAAAGACTGCCAGCCTACGGCAGGCTGCACCACGACATCGAGGTCGTCCTTGTGAAGGACCAAGATCTTGTCCATACGGCTGAAATCGACACATATGCCCCCCTGTGTAGCAGCAAAGTGGCCTTCGAGACTGGTCCCACCCGAGTAGGCGGTCACAGGTATGCGGCGTCTGTGGCACACCTTCATGATCTCACTAACTTCGGCCGTGCTTGCTGGTTTGACGATGCAAAAGGGGCGGTCGCCTGGGAGGGTGGGATATGAGCTCCATTCGGAGCCCGAGTGAGAAGCGAGATCTGCTGCTTCAGTAGATATATTGTCCAGACCGACAATATCGCGGAAGTCTGACCATGCAGCCTCGAGATTCGTAGGGGCTGTGTTGTGCTGAAGAGGCGGTGCATTGGTGAGGGGAGTGGTGGATGTTGAAAGTGGAGGAGCCGGTGTCTGGCGGCCGAACATGTATCCGCCAACTACACCAGTTAGCAGTACTGAAGATGGTAAGCAAAGTATGGAAGAACAACCCATAAATGGAGCTTACCGAGTGGCACAACCCAAGCTGGAGCGCCGCCTTTACTTTTTTGCGCTTCACGTATCTGGGAGAAACGAGCCTGGTCTGCACGTTCTCGCTGCAGTCGCTGATGTGTGCTGTCATACAGTTGTCCTTTGAATGTCTTGCCATCTCCGGACTCAGAGGCGTACGTCCGTCGACCCGGTCGAGGCCCACCTCTCACACATCCACATCTCCGCGTGTCAGCACGAACTGTGAGTCGAGACGCTTCACAGCGAGGCAGCTTGGCGTGAAGCAAGGCACGAGACATCGGTGTCTATGAAATCAATGGTTTCAGGTCTCTCGCTGGAGAAGACCCCCGTCAATTTTCAGAGATGAACACGTAAAGAGAAGCAGCTGCAGGCAATGGAACCTTCGAAAGCTTCATTATTCACGCAACCTTCGCATCCGAGGAGCTTTCCACTTCCGACTGCGGGGTTTACGACTTAAACCCGTACTCTTGGCGCTCCGAATACCACGTGATCTTTGACCTGCCTCCGACGTGACACGACGGGCATTCTTGCCATGCCTGGCGCGACCACTGTTCGCAAAGATGGTTTATGATTGGGAGGACAAGCAAGAAACATGTTACCGCATGTATGTTGTGGAAAGGAGAAGCTTGGATGATGTAATGAAGTTCTTCAAAGACGAAGGTTCGCTATCTATCCATGTGCTCCAGCCAGCAGCCCAGCTTTCCTGCGCGATGATACTTTTGGTCGACCCTAACTAATTCACTGATATAGTCGGATTCGTACCAAGGTATATCTCTTTACCCTTGACTACCATGCTCTGAGGAAGTGACAGCCACTAGGCTTCCTCGCACGAATCAATGAGTCGGTGCTAATGGCCACAGCAAGCGAGCTTTTCAGACACAATTTCGGGTGAGTAAAATTATGCATCTGCTCTATACCACTAGAAACAGCCAGACATCAATACCATAATGCAGCTTCCTCTTGCTGATATTGCGTTTCCGTAGCGGTGGGGCTTCCCCAGCAAACAAAATCCTGCGCATCGGAATGAGGCCTTAGTGGCCAGAACAAGGGAGCTATGGGAGAGGAACACCACGCAGAAGGATATGATCAGCATCCTGCACGCTGAAGGCTACACCATTTCCGAAAGAGAGCTTATGCGACTCCGTTCGAAACACCGTCTGCTCTTACGTGGAGCAAATGCTGTGAAGTCAGCATCATCGACAGCAGCTACGCCTGACTTAGACTCAGTTGAGCAGACTGCTCCTCTGGTAACACAAGTTCAAGCTGACGGAAGATTCTCTGCTGACGAATGGATAGCAGTCTCCTCGCCCTGTGATGGCCATGTCCGAGGCTTTGGATGAGGGTGAGTGCCATCAAAGAATGCGCAATATCGATCGTCTGACCCTTGACCTCGAATGCGCCTGTAGTCAAGGTTTCAGTCTCGCGACGTACAGTAAACACCGTCCGCTGACTTACAAACATTGATAGCGATAGAGCAGCCGACCAAACGCAAAGAACGATTGGATGAAATGCAGAAAGCAAGCGACGAGAGGTGGGACTCCAGAAAGCGACGTCGTCGCAGTCGAGGTTGGGCTGGATTGCCAGCCGATCCTCCTGGACCACCTCGTTTTCCGTCCGAGACGACGTTAGAGTCTAGCAAGGCTTGCTTAGACTTGAACAACTCTCTGTATCTCGAGATACGAGCCAGTTTCCAAACTATCTGCCAGGAACAGAAGATTGTGAAGAAAACGTCTTCGGGACCAGAAAGATGGCAGAATGCCAAAACGCAGCTAATACAGAGGTATCCGCAGATCGATCAAGCTTTCCAGCAAGCCGAGCCGTCACGGCTTGATCAGATGCGCCTCTCGCTTGATGTCATTTGTATGGATGTAACAAAGCGGTTGCGAACGATGGAGCACCAAATGACTCTCGCCGAGGCCAAGAATATGCTCAACATCAACCCCGAAGAGGGCAGACGCATGAGGCAAGTGTTGATTGAAATCCTGACGGCACACAATTTCATCAACAAGCACGAATCGGATAACTGGGAGCAGCTAAAGCAGCTGTGGATAATACAATCAGGGCTCGGGCATAGAATCCCGCCTCCTGGAAGCAGTAATCGTGACCAGTGTTTGCGAGCTGTCCAAGTCATCTGTCGAGACATCATGAAGCGCTGGAGAGATGCACAAGTCGGACAAGGCAAGGGGAAGCCAGTCAAGCACCGCGAGGGGAATCAAACGAGTGATGGGCAGCAAGTCACGGCCAGACCCATGGCTACGGCGCAACGGACACGTCGTTGGCAGCAGCCTCGTGTCCCTGTCGAGGAGCAAAGCGAGAGCGAATTGGCGGGCAATTATGACTTCCAAATCGATCCTAGCCTATTGATGGCAACCAAGGAAAGTCCGTTGACGCTTGAGAATCCTTATGCTGTTGGAGCTGCAGCCACGTTCAGCGATACGCTTCACGAGACGGGCACACATGGATCTGTTTACTTTCCCTAACACGGCGCGAGTAAAGTTGGCATTGGCGGAGGCGCCTACTCGTACCATTCTTCAATAACGAGATTGCAATTCTAATTTCGCAACGACATGTGAAGGTGACATGGGGCGATTGCTGATGGTATATGGGTAACCTCTCTAGGTAAGGTACGAGTAGTTCCAAACGGCAGAGTTATGGTGGTACTCATAACGAGAAGTGAGATGAGATCGTGGGTAAAAGCGATGATCGGCAGACGCACGTGCGATGCAACGACGCCACTCGTCATGCACCTCCACGCTCCGTGCTCCACCTTTTCCCAAGAAGTAAGGGTGCGCGTTTCCTGGCATATCATCGAAACATGGCATATGCTGGCATTGACATTGACAGACTCCCAAGCTAAATCAGCGTGCAATCGGCTCGCAATAACAAGATCCCACAGCTCCGGAAGGCATGCGGCACCAAAGCTGAATTGCAGAACATTGCTCGCGTGTCGGTGGACGGAAAGATTGTCCCTCGATCGCAGGAAAAGGCACATATGCTGGCAATACGGATGAAGAATCTCTACCATAAATGAATATTCCCAGATCCATCTTCACCGTGCCCGATCCTTCTGAAAGACCTTCCCCAGGAAGTCAACAATCAGCTACAGCTACAGCAGCACCAGCGCCAGCACCAGCCTCAGCATCACCACCATCATCAACACCAATCTTAGCACCATTAGCATCGGCACTACCAGCACCAGCCATCACAAGGCCAAGTTCAGCACCCCGTCCACTGGCTGGCCTTGAGCAGTATCAACAGGAACAGGGCGGCCCCGACTGCCAAGCCCATTGGCACTCAAGCGCTATTCCATCGGGCGTCCCTACTGGGCGGTCGAAAGATGCATCAATAACCATCGGATTGACGATAGATTCTGGAAGTGGTGCGACGTCTCAGCGCCGACATCCTGCTGCCACAGCCGTGACTCCACCCAGTAACAGGAAACGAGGGCTAGGAGAGGAGGCGCATGCAGCACCGCGAACGACATCCTCGGAGCCACAGCAAAAAAAGCCCCGCCTGCTCCCGCGAGCAAGACACACTCTCGACCCCTTCAACTTTTCCGGGCCGTCACTGAACAATCAAGAGCCGCTGTCGCCACTTTTCTTTTCCCACTCTACGCGCCTGCGCCCTCACCTCCCCCCTCGCTTCTCCTCGTCCGAGGCGGGTGCCAAAATGTTAAGTAAAGCACAGAGCGAGGATAGCCATGTCAAGACAGTCACGCTAGCAAGGGGCACGCTGAGCACTCCCACAATACCCACTAGCGCACCTGTGCCTCGATCAGTGGACAGAGCAAGTACCACGGGATCCATCTCGCCCGATGCCGTCCTCAGGGGAGACGTGTCGTTGGCGTCTTTGGCTTCGATCGGTATCGTCGAGCTTTTAGACCAAGATGACCGTCCAACCATGATTGTCGACGTCGGTGACACGCTGAACTACGGTACTGGACCTCTCCGCCCAATCTTTGCCAACGCTTCTCTGCGATCCTACCACGGGCTCATCGACGTCCTCTCGGGCACCGCCAGTGACGAAGTGCAGCATGCTGACGTCCCCAATTCATTTCTACATTTCAAGGCATGGCTACTCAGCGCCGTCATCAACGGAGAGTCTCTCAATGTCTGTCTACCCCCATTCATCTTCGCCGGTGTTTCCTGGCAGCTATCAACCTTGCGCAGGAGGCTTAGAGTCGTCAGCGGCTCTTTCCAATCCGGCCTCACAAGCAAGCAGCCAACAATCACTCCAACCCTGCGTCATGCTTCGGTACGCAGTGCTGCCCCATCCACGAACGCTTCAGCAGCCTCGGCTGTATCGAATCCACATGCTCCTCTTGAAGAGCCGCAGGATTACTTTGGTGCTGCCGCTGTGGAAGCCGGCTTGTCCCCTACTGGCGCCTTACCAACCACGGAGAAGCCTGCCGACCAGGATGCCTCTCAACACTTGGCACGTCGAGCTCGCGAAAGCTCCTCGCTTGCGAGGAAAGCATCTCCAGCCATGCCAAGCGCTTCCCCATTCCCATATGAGAGCATCCTGTCTGCTCACGCGGCCGGCAATGTTGACTTGCTCCACAGCTCTTCCACCGCTTTCGTCGAAGGTCCGTCCTACGACTGGACCCGTCTACCCGTCACAGACACCATGCCGGAACATGTACAATTCGCAAGGAGTGTCGATTGGAGCAGCACCGCCCTCGGTCCAATAGAGACTTGGGCTGCCGACCTACGCCAAATGTGTAATCTAATCATGGCCAGTCCGCATCCTGCCGCCATGTACTGGGGAGAAGAATTGATTGCCATATACAACGAAGCATACATACTCCTGGCCGTCGGTACCCACCCATCGTTTGCACAAATTCTCATTCACTAACACCTGTGCGCAGGGCCAAAAACACCCCAAGCTGATGGGTCAAAGTTACAAGGATGCCTGGGCAGAAATCTGGCCCGAAGTCGAAAACGTCTTCGCCAATGCTATCGAGACAGGTGAAGCGACAATGAAGGATGACGATCGCCTCTTCACCTTGAGAAACACCTTCTTGGAAGAGTGCTACTTTTCATGGTCCATTATACCCCTGGTAGGCGGCGATGGACGTGTCAAGGGTCTCTACAACCCTGCCTTCGAAAAAACAAGGAGGAAATTGGCCGAAAGACGCATGCTCACTCTCAGAGAGATTGGCGAGCGCACTGCATCAGCGAGAGACGTGAAGGCCTTTTGGGGCCAAGTTTTGAGCGCCCTGGAACTAAACGAATACGACACACCGTACGTATATCAAGACAGCCCACCTTGCTATTCCGCTAATCCGCATCCTTACAGTTTTGTCTTACTCTATTCCGTCATGGATGAGGTTGATAGCGACTCCTCATCGACTCATTCGGCGAGCGTCCAGGGTACAAAACAATGCGTGCTGGAAGGTACACTCGGAGTGCCCCAAGGCCATGGCTCAGCACCCGCATTGATCGACCTGAAGACGGGCGTGGAAGGCTTCGGGCCCGTCTTTCGCGAGGTCATGAAGACCATTAAACCTGTACTTCTCGAAGTCGGTACTCGTGACCTCCCTGCAGAACTCGTTGCCGGCCTGGATTCCCGGGGCTTCGGCGATGCCTGCCGTGGCGTTGTCGTGTGCCCTATCCATCCAACCACTGGAGACTCTGTTCTAGGCTTCCTTGTTGTAGGTGTAAATCCACGACGTCCATACGACGAGGACTACAGTCTCTTCATACAACTACTCAGCAGGCAACTTGCCACCTCGCTTGCTTCAGTCGTACTCTTCGAGGAAGAAATCCGGCGAGGCCAACGCGCTGCCAAGTTAGCTGCCCTCGACAGAATGGAGCTATCAGAGCAGCTGGCAGCCCGAACACAGGAGGCCATAGAGAGTGAGACGAAGTTCACCCGCATGGCCGAATTCGCCCCTGTCGGCATGTTCATCGCAAATACCGAGGGTAAGATCACCTACTGCAACAACACATGGTTCGATATCTCTCGTGTCGGTGGGTCCAGGGATGAGAATACGCCAGATGATCACTGGATGGACGCGGTCAAAGACGAGGACAAGGCCCTAGTCAGAGCCCTTTGGTGTGATCTCATTGTGAAGAAGGAGCCGCAGACTGGAACCTTTAGATTCAAGGCTCCCTGGCAGGATGGCCACGGCGTCGCTGGAGAGCGCTGGGTGCTCTTTTCTGCTTACCCAGAAAAGTACGAAAGTGGAGCTCTCAAGAGTGTCTTTGGAAGTCTTACGGATATCAGCAAGCAAAAATGGGCAGAAGATTTCCAGAAACGCAGGATGGAAGAGGCTGTGGAGCTCAAGAAATCGCTTGAGAAATTCGTAGACATGACCAGTCACGAGATGCGGTAGGTGCTTTGGCTCTGTGCCAGCTTGAAAGACGACCACTAACTATGCTACCAGGAACCCGTTGTCTGCGATACTGCAATGCGCTGACGATATCACCAACACCATGACGCAACTCCAAACGAACATTGCTGTGACCAAGGATGGCCTCGAAGTCGCTGTGGATAACAGTCGTAAAGGCAGAGAGTCCTCCGAAGACGTCATCAGCAGCGCCATCGATTCTGCACAAACTATCAGCCTCTGTGCCCAACATCAGAAGCGCATCGTGGACGATATCCTGACGCTGTCTAAGCTAGATTCGCAGCTCCTGCTAGTGACACCAGTAGATGCACAACCTGTCACCGTCGCAGAGCGAGCCTTGAAAATGCACGAAGGCGAATTGCAGACTGCAGACATCCAGCTGAAATTCGTCGTCGACGACTCCTATCGAGCTCTTGGCATAGATTGGGTTAGGTTTGATCCATCTCGCGTCCTGCAAGTCCTGATCAATCTAACTACAAACGCCATCAAATTCACAACAATGGAAAGTAAACGCACGATCATTGTGACCATTGCTGCATCTATGCAAAAACCCTCACAATCAGAAAGCCGAATTGTTAACTACTTTCCCTCACGAAAAAAGCCTGGAGAGCTCTCCGAGAACAAAGACTGGGGCAATGGAGAAGAAGTCTACATACATTTTGCAGTGCAAGATACGGGACGAGGCTTGGACGAGCAGGAGAAGAAAATGCTCTTCCTACGATTTTCTCAGGCATCACCGAGAACGCACGTCCAATACGGAGGCTCTGGACTTGGCCTATTCATTTCCCGCGAATTGACAGAGTTACAGGGTGGGGAGATTGGTGTCAGCTCCGAAGCTGGTGTTGGAAGCACATTCGCTTTCTTTGTCAAAGCTAGACGTAGCAATGCGCCAATAGATGATGCCACGAGTGCTCAGTCAAGGCCTGTCTTCGGAACCCAGCAAGCCACACTTGCTCCCGCAGCGGCTGCCGCCCAGAAGCTAGGTTCGGCAGGAGTTGCATCTGCTAAGGAAAAGGAACCCATGAAAGTGCTCGTACGTATACCACTTGCTCCTTGAGACGTGTGCCTTTCTGACCGTGCCCAGATTGTCGAAGACAACCTGGTTAACCAGCGTGTGTATGTATTGCCTTGTGTCTTTTAAGACGTCTGCTTCTCTAACCATATTCAGAATGCAAAAACAACTCAAGAATTTGGGATGCGTCGTCCATACAGTATGTACTGAAAAACATCTCATTTCTGAGGTCTAGCTGCTAATGGATGTCCCTCATAGGCGAATCACGGAGGAGAGGCCCTTGAAATATTAGCAAAATCCACTTACTGGAACCATGGTCCGAACTCAGAGGTGAAGGTGGCGGACAGGATCGAGCTAAGCGTGGTTTTGATGGACCAAGAAATGGTTGACTCTAGCACCTCAATTCTTACCAAAGCGAATAACTAACATGGTGGTAGCCTGTCATGGATGGCCTTACTTGCACTAAGAAAATCCGCGAGCTCGAGAGAAGCGGTAAATTTATCAAGGTCAGTACAGACACAAACACTTCTTTATGTAATCGTAGACTGACGATTCTCCTAGCATGTGCCTATTATCGCAGTCACTGCCAATGCTCGTAGTGAGGTAAGTACATTCCCCGGTCCGACGTGCAAACCTTGACTCACATGTATTGTAGCAAATCGAGACAGCAATTGCCGCTGGCATGGATGCCGTGCAGCCGAAACCTTTCAGGATTCCAGAGCTGATGGAAAGAATGCTTGAGCTAAGAAAAACAATGGCGCGGAGTGAATGATGACCCATTTCTGGCCGCATGCGTTGCTCATTAAATCATGCGTGGGTTTGGGTATACTTACTTGGTATGCTAAACTAAAGTGACGATAACCCCCATCCATCTAGCTGCAAAGCACAGATTGTGATGTTCGACACTGGGACTGTCTGGAGAACAGGGGCGTTTTTTGTTTTCAGCAGGGTCACTGGGACCAACGACCATTCTCTATCGCGCTATTCCTCCTACATAAACCGGGATTTATGTTCACGATGCGCACCCACTCGTCGGTATGTAACATAGTATGGTGACCTAGTATGGTGACCCATGTCATGCATTGCACTGAAGAGCATCAATAATAATTCTCATTCTAGATGTGTGTTCTCCATATCAGTCATGATTCCATCGCCAACCCAGGAATCCTCCCTTGACAGCCTGAAGTACGCCTTGACACGCCCAGAAATCCTTCTTCTTCTGTTTGGGTCTTATAGGCTTGTTGGAGCCCGACAGCAGCGAGCGGACACCCTTCGTTGCACCATTCTCGCCTACTATTCCACTACAAGACGGAATCATCCTACGACCTGCCTTTTGCTGCCCCCCGACGTCTGAATGTGGGTTACGGGTCCTCACTGCATCAGTGGAGCCTGATCGCGCTCCTCTCAGCCCCGGCCGTGGAAGCGACGAGGCAAGCATGATGGGCACGTCGCCCGTTTCTTCAGCTGCCTCTTTCCACTGGCTACCTCGGCTGATGTGTCCCAGTGGCTCGAGAGCTTCGTCCCAGGTACCGCCAGTGACGGAAATGGATTCCAGTGAGAGGTCAACGAGGGTACGTGAATGGGCTGAGATGAGTTGGCGGATCTGACTTGCAGACACGAATGCATTCTCGATGGAGAGATTGGTCAAATAAGGGAAGGCCGGCGTCGGCCTGGTCGCTACGCGATGGTGTCCTCTGGTTTGGCCCGCATGGCAATACGCAGGGTGACGAGGTCGTGGCGGAGACGATGAGGCTACTTGTGCAGCACCGCGATGAATCCCTCGCAGCCTGTCGGGACGGTCTGGTGGGATCGGAGAAGGACCTCTGTCGCCTAGCCAGCAGAAAGCTAGACGCTCTAGACGAGGAAAGCTCTGGATGTAATCATGGAGCGTCTGCATTCCGCCAACAATTGTGTCTGTTGTGCTCTCTATCTGCATGTTCGAGACTTTGATCCTGGACCACATCTGTGTTGACGAGGGGCTGGCTCCGATGCCAAACATGGGAGTCAGGGATGCCAGGCCGTAGGCATCGATATGCAGAAGCGTCATGGTGTTCAACGACTTCAGACTGGCACGCTCAAGCGCCAGCCGCAGTGAGATCAGTGCGTAGTCAACGATGGTCTTGCGAGCAGGCTTCTGCCTAGAGACGTTTCCTGAGCAGCTAATCGTCAGGTGCGAGATATTATCAAAGGTAGACAGCGCTCTGGTGAATGCATCCACATTGGTAGCAGCATGGAACAGGGGCGGATACTGCTTGATCAAGAGGTCGGTGGTAGCCCAGTCTCCGTATTTGGGATGCTTGGTATTGTGGCTATGAGCAGTGGGGACAAGAACCTGAGGCGGATATACAAAGCTTCTTTCCTCACCAGTCCATGGATCAATGAGGGGAGGCAATAAGGAGTCTTGGGTGCGCTGGACCTTGAAATCAAGCTTTGTCACGAAGCGACCTATCCTATCCAGGGCAGCAATGCTCGCCGGTCTGGAGAAGGATCTTGATCGGAAAGTAATGGAAAGACTCTCAAACAAGCCTGGGGCAAGGCGATTACTGAAATCAACACAGACGAGACGGAGATTGACAAGATCGCTGCGTGGCAGGTAAGATAATAGGTTCTCCCGGCAAGGATCCGAGTTCCAGAATCGGATGAAGGATGAATTTGATGAAAGGACTAGACTGCATGCAGAGTGGTAGGATGCTATCATGTGAGGTCAGAAGTCGTTTAGCCAACAACATCGCTTCCCATACATTTATCGCTGAACCTGTCAATTTCCCCAAATAACAATCTCGAACCAGCGAGAGTTGAGGATGTGGTGGAGAATGAGGTTGAAGGCTCCGTGACGAGGGTCGAGCCGGATGACGAGGTCTGTGAGCGATGCATGATTATGTATTGTTCTTAGATTTAGAGTCTTGAGAAAGAGAGAGAGAAATCCCAAGGTCAGCGGGATATACAAATGCATCGCTTTTGCAACTCGGCCATCGTTCTACCCCTGCTACAATGTTCCTCGTGAAACGACATTCGTGACTCATCTATAGTGAACAGACTGCAGGTCGCAGTCAATAAGAAAGCACAAAAGCAGCCCGAACATGTACGAAAACACGACTATAACGCGAATTTCGCGGTCGTGATGGACGTGATGGTCCTTGAGACTGGCAAAAGAAGAATGGGGTCGAGACGCATCCCCGCCGGAACTTCGACCTGTAGAATACATGCAGTTTCAAGCATAGCAGATGCACCAATGGCGGAATCTGAGAGCACACTGTAAGCGCCGGAGGTTATAGCCCTGCATATCACAAGCACTAGCTTCACGGGGTTGGGAGTTTGTAATATTCGCGACTTTCCTTCGCGTGGGAATCGTGTCTGTTGTAGGCGAAAGCGCGCTTTTCAACCATCTAGAAAGATACAAAGTGCATTAGTTTGCTCGCGAATATCGATATTGAGGTACAATGGTCTCTGATATACGAGATGTGAGGATTTGGGTGAGATCGCGAAGGTACTCATGGTAGGGAATCAGTCCAGTCTCCTCATGAGAAGAGGCTGGCGCGTTTTGGACGGTCGCGCTCTCGTGATCTTGACGGCTGACTGGCCTCTCAATTCTGATCATAGCATCTTCTTCCTCTGCTCCATCTTGTCATTCGTGTGGCAAGAGTACGGCCTTATTACAGAGCCACAGGGAGACCCCTATGCCTACCCCGAATCATGACTGCGTAAAGTATCAGCTTGCTTAGCTAGCTTGTGCCATGCATCGGCAAAGCTGTATGCGGCGTTCGAGACTCCAAAGCTAATGCCCGACAGTGCCATAAGCGCTGACAATTTCGAAAAGAACATTGAAAGAGGATATTACCCAGGCTTCAGGGAACGTATACTGTACTATAAAGAAAGTTCGAGCCTCTCCACTACCTTAACGAGTGCCAAGACGCAAGAAGCCACAGTGGAGCGACACAGCCACATCTGACGTCCACCCGCATCGGCAAGTGAGCTGCCATGCTGGGCGCTGTCGCAAAATCGCGCCCATACGAGTACATAAACAGGGAACTAGACACATATTGAGGCAAGTACTCACATAATCTTTCTCTCCTTCGCTTTGAACTTTTCATATTCTCTTCAAGTCACCTATCCATGCTTCTACCGCCTCTGTAATACGCTAGTATTTCTGTGTTCTTCCATACCATGGCTGGTCATCATGATCCTAAGCTGCTCTACACGATCCCGAATGTGAAGGCATTTCACATACAGAATGGCGAGCAGCAGGAACTCACACCATCAGGCCCACAGACGCTATCCCTACTTATGGTGCCAACATCCTCACCGTTCGCTGATGTCTCGACTACCATCCCTCAAAATGCCATTCCAGACGAAGACTTCTACTTACATCTCAACCTACCTCCTGAGCTCGACCTTTCTATGCCAGCGACGACTCAGGTCTACCATCAGCCTTCCCATGCTTATCTAATTCCGCGATGGGATCTGGGTCCTGAGAGTGGCGCCTTTACACGCATTCAATTCTCGCCAGACATTTCAGAGGAAGACAGAGACACATTTGAGACCATCCTCGCTCAGTGTACCGCCTTTCTGGAACGTGCGCCACCACCAAAACCAGATCGTCCACTTCGGCAGTACGACCCGAAAGATTACGCTCTGGGTGGACAGTACGCGGATGGAAAACATTCAGCCCACGGTCAGATCGTGCTAGTGGACGAGGATAACGGGAGCATTGTTGGAGAGCTAGCTGCCGACGCCAACGTCGTCGAAGATCCCAGCCTGAAGTACGGTACTAAGAGTATGCTATTCTGACAAGTCGTCTCGACGAATAACGCTGATAACATGGCAGACCCTGTGGAAATTCAGATCTCCTCAGACGGAAGCCGAGTTGACGTTCGCCCGATCAGCGAGGACTACCTTGAGATGGCTCGACACCCGGCGTACAAGGATTCTAGCATTGTCCAAAATTCAGCTACTGCCTCGCGTCTCATCGTGACGGGCTCCTCATATATTGGAAATATCCTTACCCAAGGTGCCGACTCGTTCACAAAGAAGGTCAAACCGAACCCCAAGCCCATGGAGTTCTCACCTGCCACACATGAGCGTGTCAGGAAGATCAACAATTTCACACAAGGCGCGGCTGGCTTGAGTTCGAAGACGGTCGGTCAAGCGTCAAAATACGCCCAGAACATCGGAGCTCGGTTTGGAGGTCACAAGGCAGATCGACCTCACAAGGGCTATGATGAGAATGGGAGAGCAATCGAAGATTACAAGCCTGGTCTTCTGAACAAGAGCATGATTGCATTCAGTACCCTGGCTGACGGTATTATGGAATCCGGCAAGCACTTGCTGGAGACAACTGGCTCCGCCGCTTCGACTGTCATGGGTCATAGGTATGGAGACGAAGCTGGGGCTCTGACCGGTGGTCTTGCTGGAGGTGTCAAGAACGTTGGTCTTGTATACATCGATGTGACAGGTGTGAGCAGGCGAGCGGTTATCAAGAGCGTGGCCAAGGGAATGGTAAGTTCCATGTTGCGGACTGTGCTCAATTGTCGATATGCTTCTAACACCATGTGTACAGATCGTTGGCAAAGTTCGAGGTGGAGGTCAGGTTGTTGTGGGTGGTGGTGACGGAGGTGTAATCCCTGAGAAAGACCTCGAGCAGGCTAGGTTGAAAAACGAAAACCTCGGTCAAGGACAGTACGGTTCAAGCAGTCCTGGCATCGAGGGATTCGGCAGTCACGCTCCTCCCGCGTACTCGGGCGTGGGAGAGCCCCTCGGTGGACAGGCTTTGCAAGGGCAGAATGTGCCTTTCAAAAGGTGACAGCGGTTTCATGCTTCTGCTTTGCTGCGAACTCTCGCCCTGCATGAATGCAGGTGTTACGACTGCAATGATTGACGATTGTTTCAAGTAGTCATGAAAAAGCTTCATGACAAGAATATTTATATTTACGTGCTCAAGTGAAACAGCTTTGACAGCCGTGGCCAACTTGCAGGGTTGCTTTGGATTAATTGTGCTGAACACGACTCGCCCAGAAGATATATTTTATTTACACTCTTACTCTTTGTCGAGGAGATAGCGGAGCCGGCAAATAGCCTGCTCCTGGTAATATTGTGGATGGTGATGAAGATCTAGGTGGTCAGCATTCGTTGTTGGATCCTGAAGGCGTTGGTCAAGGACAGGATAAGGGGCACTGGAAGAAGAGCAAATTGGGTGGCATGAAGCAGTCCGGCACTACTAGGGCGCTCAGCGTAACAGTGCGGAATTGAAAGCTTGCCCCATCCGGCCGTTTAAAAGGGGTCCGCGCGCACTCGTATTACATGATTCAATAATGCGACATGGTTGGAGAACGGTGGAAAGAAGCGGCGGGCTTCTCGGGATCGTGTAGCTACGAGCCTACGAGTACGGCCTACGGTATAGGATAAGCAGATCCGCCAAGAGTCGTTGGGAAAGCAGTATGGTGATTGGGCGAAAATACCAGGTAGTCAGAGATGCCCTGTTCGGCAGGGGTGCTGACTTTCTAGCGTCGCAGGGTGCATAGCCAAGATGGCCGAGCGATATGGGATGTACCTAAGGTCCTAAGGTAGATGATCAGCAATGTGAGACTCCACGCTCTCCCTCTCGATTCGAAGCTTGAACTCCAACCCTTCTCTCTCTCCAATCTCTCCCTCCACAATCTCCCTCCTTTCCCCAGCACCGCTGCGACTTCCTGGCACTTGTCAAGTGTCAATTACTCTCGTTGAGCAGTGAGATTTCGATATTATCCAGCATCTAGCATCCAGTGTCCATCACTGTAGACGGCACAGGTCTAGGTGCAACGGGAAAGCGTAAGCACAAGAGCTTCCTTCGTCTGAACAAGCTCGCTCCATTGAGCAAGGCGTTCCGCAAAGCGTCGTCACCTTCCAAATTCCGATGCCCAGATATTTGCCGGGGGAGCAGGGTAAATAATAATCAGCCTGTCATTAATATTCACACTGCACTTCAACATCGTATTGCTCCAGCACCGCTGCGACTTGGTGGCACTTTAGATATACATGGCAGCCGACTATCGGGTTCGTAGCAGCGTCTGGGCTGCCCTGGTCTTTTGGCTATCTGTCTCTCAAGCTTTCTATATTCCTGGTGCGTTGATTGTCTCGCCATGTGATTGGGTGATTGTCGTGGCTGACAATACACAGGCTGGTCCATCAAGAGTTACAGCGATGGTGAAATAATACCACTTTTCGTGAATAAAGTGTATTCCGACAATACACAGCTACAATATGCCTACTCGGAGCTGCCGTTTGTATGTTCTCCCAGCGGACGCAAGCACGGTGCCGGTGGCCTCATAAGCGGCTCGAATGTCGCTCTCAACCTCGGAGAAGTGCTGCGAGGTGACCGAATAATCGTGTCCGACTATGAGCTGGAGATGGGCAAGGACGAAGAGGCGAGATACCTATGCAGTCACAAGGTCGACCGAGCTGGACTCCGGAGAGCCCACGACATCATCGACAATGGTTACGTCGCCGAGTGGATTGTAGACAATCTCCCAGGAGCCACGCGCTTCGTCTCCGCAGACAAAACCCGCAAATATTATGCCACTGGCTTCAAGATGGGCTACAAAGAACTCAGTCCGCTCACGGGCAAGCCCAGATATTTCATCAACAACCACGTCACCTTGGTCATCCGCACTCATCGCGCCCCGAACGACGATGGACAGCGAGGCAAAAAGGTCATTGTTGGCTTTGAGATTTATGCAAAGAGCATCGACGCCCACAATAGGGACGCTTCCGGCTTACCCCCAACCATCTCAGACGTTCACGACAGCATGGAGCTCGCTCTTCCCAAGTCCAACGCCACAGCCGCCCTGAAATACTCCGACTCGTCCTACATACCTGCCGATCTGGATGATGGAGATGAAAGTGCCACCCTCACCATTCCCTACACTTATTCCGTTTACTTCAGGGAAGAGGAGCACATTGAGTGGGCCAACAGATGGGACTTGTTCTTCGTCGACCAGGAAGATAGTTCCGCTATCCACTGGCTGGCCATCGTCAATTCTCTCATCATTTCCGGCCTCCTCACTGCTGTTGTTGCCGTCATCTTCACTCGCACTATTCGCGGCGAGATCAAAAGCTACAAGGACGGCAGCCTCGAGGACGGTAAACTCAAGGTCAATCGTGCCAAACCTGCTCATTCCCTGAGGAAGAGCAGCGAAAAGGGTCGTCTGCTTGATCAGGACGGAGAAGTTGACGCCGACGTGTCCTCTGATGACGAACTCGTCGAGGATATTACTGGTTGGAAACTGGTGCATGGCGATGTTTTCCGTCCACCTTCGTTTGGTGGTATTCTGGCTCCGCTCATCGGCTCCGGCATGCAGCTTGTCTTCATGGCTACTGGTCTCGTCTTGCTCTCCTCGTTTGGCGTCTTGAACCCCAGCTTCCGCGGTGGTTATATCAGCGTGGCCGTCGCTTTGTTTGTCTTCGCAGGCTCCTGTTCCGGGTACTTCTCTGCAAGAGTTTACAGGACCTGTGGTGGACAAATGTGGCAGAAAAATGCCGTTGTCACTGCCACCCTCTTTCCTGGTCTACTCTTTTCCACCGTATTCATTCTCAACCTCTTTGTCTGGGCCCAAGCATCCAGCACCGCCCTACCCTTTGGCACTCTTGTTGCTCTCATCGCTCTCTGGCTTCTCGTCCAGCTTCCTCTAGTCTACCTCGGCTCTTGGTACGGTTTCGTCAAAGTCGGCCCATGGCAGCACCCCATTAAGGCCACTGTCATCCCCCGTCAGATTCCGCAACAGACTTGGTACACCAGAAGCCTACAGAGCATCCTTCTGGCTGGTCTGATTCCCTTCGCCGTTATCTTCATTGAGCTACTGTTTGTCTTCAAAAATCTATGGCAAGACAAGAGCGGCTATTATTATGTATTCGGTTTCTTGGCAGTCATAGCTGTCGTTCTTATCGCCGTAATCATGGAGGTCACCGTCATTGCTGTCTATGCCCAATTGTGCTCCGAGGTATGTGTTTCTGTTCTCACAAGGTCCTCATGCGCATTGCTGCTAACTTCAATTCAGAACTACCATTGGTGGTGGTATTCTTTTGCCGTAGGTGCCAGTAGCACTTTCTGGATTTTCCTTTACTGCATCTACTACTTCTTCAACCACCTTCATATTCACGGCTTTGTCTCGTCTCTGCTGTTCTTCGCCTATTCCGCTCTAGCATGTACCGTGTACGCTCTCCTTACTGGGACAATTGGATTCCTGGCAGCGTATGCCTTCGTCCGAAGGATATACGGCGCCATCAAGGTTGATTGAGCGATGCTCTGATGACCTCGAACTATGGTTGGGCAGCCGGTGATACGAAGGATGGAAGATGACTCAATGTCTATACAAGAGCCTCTCTTTCTATGCTGTTTTATCTTGCATTTTAGCGGTGGGTGTCACTCTCTGTGGCGTCTTAGCCTCAGAGAAAAGGAGTCTTGGGCATATCACGGATCGGCGGAGTTTTGAGTCATCATTGGCTGGATATTTCAAGCAAAGACGCTGATAATAGATGTAAGCGATTCCGATTGCTGCAGCATTTAAGCTTCTAAAATACGTTCAAGATACTACGATTCTCGACAAGATCATCCTTGCAGATATGCACACTTTAACCGAGTTGTTTAAATTAACAAATCAATAAATCTAGTTGTGCTGTGCTTTCTTCTCCTCCCCATCCGAAACGGCTTGGCTGGTCGCCGGCGTCATCTCCCTCATATAACTGCTAAAAGCCTTGCTCTCGATATCGTCTTCAACATTCGCAGCACTATTTCGCGAGCTGCGTCGGCGGAAGAAGACACGCTTTGCCCATTTCCAAGCCTCTACTCCGATAAAGAACAAGAAGCTCCCAATGAAGACTATTCCCCATTCCCACGAAATGCCTTCGTGCCTGAAGACATCGTGGTTGATGACGGGGATATACAGGACCGGGAAAAGGGTGACGAAGCCCACAAGCACGGCCGCGAAGAGAAACTTGTTACGCCACACGTCAACGATCCATTGTGTAAAGTAGCGTTCAGATCCCGGCTGCATGCGGAAGAAGCTTCTTCGCATATCAATCAGCTCCCAGGCCAAGAAGATTGAGAACCAGGTGAGGCAAGCGAAGCACGTTGCCCGTGCGCGGAAGACGCCATCGCATTCGGCCGAATAGCTGTCGTTGCAGCCTCTGGCTGGAATCCTTCCGCTGTTGCCGTCTTCGAACCCATAGAGGACGATGACGAATGAAGCAAGACAGAGTGCTGCGATCCAGAGGCCATAGACGACCATGTCGACCAGTACCTCCCACGAGAAGATGCCACGCTTTAGACTTTGCGGTGGCCGGCAGAGGACACCTGGTGCCGCTACTTCGAACCCGAGGCCCATGTCGGGAAAGCTCGAAGTGATCATGATGATCCATAGGATCTCCACAGGCGATATTGGGAACACGGACAGATCGTCGACATCCTTGAACGCTAGGCCGATGAGAAGAATACAAGCTCTACGCGACTCTTGTCAATACAGATATACACGTCGTGAGTTCAATGAAACTTAACTGGGCAATGTTCTGGGAAAGAAGGTGCAAGACGAATTTTTGGATATTGTCAAAGATTCGTCGGCCTTCCTCGACAGCACTCAGTATGCTGGCGAAGTTGTCTGTGAAGCGTCAGCCCGTATTATGCATCGAGTGGGATTAAAGAGCTTCTTACCGTCGGTGAGAATAATGTCACTTGCATCTTTGGCGACATCAGAACCGGCCTGTCCCATGGCGATACCGACATCCGATCGTTTGAGCGACGGGGAATCATTCACTCCGTCGCCGGTCTGAGACATGTTTAGATAAAGGCTCGTGTGTAAGCGAGAATGTGTGTAACATACCATGGCGGCAAACTTCCCTCTTCTATGCAACGCTTCAATCATTCGGACCTTGGTGTATGGTGCACACCGAGCCACAACAAGAGGCAGAACCGGCAGAGCGTCTATCTCATCATCGCTCAGCTTATCGAATCGAGTCGCAGTCATGACCATGGATTCCACCACATCTTTGCCGAGTTCATGCATGCGCAAGGGCAAGATGCCGACCTCCTTGGCAATGGCTTGCGCAGTACCCTTGTGGTCTCCTGTCAACATGTGAACAGCTACACCTGCTTGGTGGCATTGGCGGACCGAGTCGGCGGTCTCCAGACGTGGGGGGTCGTATAGACCAACTAAGCCTCTGAATATCAGATCGGACTCGACCACCTTTCGATTTATTTCTCCTGCTGCGCTCGGAGCTTTATCGCTGTAAGGCCTGCTCGCCAAAGCAAGAACTCTTAGTCCAAGGCTTGCCAAAGACTCCATGTTCTCGAGAATGACTTGGCGAATCTCCTCGGTCAATCTGGTTGGTTCGACAGAGTCAAGGTAAATGGATTCACAAGAGATCAGTATACGCTCTACGGCGCCCTTGGAGAAGACGTGTTTCGTCCCGCTCTGCGTCTCTTCAAAGATAACAGACATCTTCTTGACATCGGAATCGAATGGGAACTCGGCAAGCTGCTTCCACATCGGCTTGTGACCCGAAGTAAGCTTGGATCTGTTCCAGTCGAATCTCGAAGCGAGAACCTGAATAGCAATCTCTGTCGGGTCACCTCTAGCTATCCATTTGTCGTGCTGGTCTTTGTGCACGACAGCCAAATTAGCCAAAGTTGCAACCTTGAGATAATCCTCCAAGTGCGGGTTGTCCTGAAGAACATCTGTGTAGCTTATTGGGTGAGGCTGCTCATAGGTACTTCTATTGGTGTAGCAAGGGCTCTGTGGAGTGAAATGCAAGTCCCCAACTGTAGGATTGTATGGTTCGCTCAGGGAGTCGACGGAGTATGTTCCTAGTGAAGGTATCCATGCCTTCTTAGCCACCATCTTTCCCTGTGTCAGAGTTCCTGTTTTGTCCGAACAAATGTCTAGTGATATTCAGTAATCGTTGATGGTTGACAAGGAGTACAAGCAGAGAATGGACTTACCTGTGACAGCACCAAGCGCTTCAAGTGACTTGAGGTTTCTGACAATAACATGCCTCTCGACCATACGCTTTGTCCCAGCAGCCATTGTGATTGTAAGAATCACAACAAGAGAGGCTGGAATCATGCTAAGGCCTGTAGCAACAGCATAGATGACGACTTCTCGCTGGCTTCTGAAGTCGTTCGCAGCCAACACAATGATTGCACAGATGACTGCCACCCCGAAAAGAAGGATTGCTAGCCGGGACAGTTTCTTTTGCAAAGGAGTGCCAACATTGACACCCAGAAATCTGCCAATTGCGTCGCCCAGAGTAAGCGACCATGCCTGGGCGTATCTATGAAGCTTTACAGAGCCATCTGGGTTCTCTTAGCTTTTTTTCGTTCACTTGAAGTCGGAATGGGAAGTCATACCAGGCTTTCGCTTCACCGAGCGAACCTTGGAGTCTTTCTTGCGTAGCGCGATCGCTACTGAGCCAATCTCCGTATAAATCCCAGTCGCGAACACGATACCTCGAGCTCGGCCTTTGGTAACAGTAGATGAGCTATAAACAATATTGAGGCGGTCACCTGGTCCAACGTCGTCGTCGTACGTCGCGTCAGCTTCCTTTCGTACTGGCAGAGACTCTCCAGTCAAGAGCGCCTCGTCCGTCTCGAGATTCACAGCTTCTACGAGGCGCAGGTCGGCAGGAATTGTGTCACCGGTCTTGATCGCTACCATATCGCCAGGTACGATCTCAGCGGTGGGAATGTTGATCGCCTTGCCATCCCGCACCACGTGCGCTGTTGGAGAACTTAATGACCTCAATGAGTCCATTGTTTTCTCGGCCTTGAACTCCTGTACAAATCCGACGACGATGTTGATCGCAACCACTGCTGCAATAACACCGGCTTCGATCCAAGATTGGATGCCAAAGCTAACAGCCATGCCCATTATTAGCACCTGATCTAGGGATTAGCGGATGTTTTTGGCATATTAGCAAGGGAGGAGTGTGATTTACTAGTGTCATGGCATTCGCGACTTGTCCAATGAGGATCTTGAGAGGCTGCACTCCGTCAGAGTCCCCGAGTTCATTGCGCCCATGTTCCTCTAGACGTGATCTTGCTTCATGGTCTGTGAGACCATCTTCAGCATCAGCTTTGATCTCTTCAATGACTGAGGTATACGGTAGAGCATGCGCAGGTCTTGACAAGTTGAAATGTCCAGGCACGGGCTTTCAGGATGCCCAGCCCTTGTGAGTGGCGACAACACAATGGAAGCTGAGATAGGCTTGGTAAACTGTACACTGAAAAGGTGGACTCGATCCGCGGCTTGGCGCATTATTCAAATCAGTATTCAACTGCATACGTGATTTATGATGATGGTGGAGTAGCTGAACTGCTATCCGAGCTCGGCTTTCGTGATAAGGGGAACCTTGATAATTGAACCTGACCATCCGAATCCTCCGCTTGCATGTAGAATAATCCCATGAGATTTGTGACTCGACTTCGAGAATCTGTGATCTCGAAGACCTTGGACTGGACGGTGTAAGGCTATCCCCGCCTTGTATTTGTAGCGATGCGGTACTAAAATGCATCCAACATCTTAGAGGCATAGATATCGATGGGCAAATCTGATTCAATGAAAAGAGGTCGCGTCAGCAAGTTGTGAGTGAAGCTCATGACATAATGATGCAGAACGTTCGACTAAAATCAGCGGAGACGAAGGATGGACGCCCACACTAGAGGTTACGAAGCTAAGGTAGGTACGAGAGATAGTTTAAGAGATACTGGCATTATTCAATCTGCTCGGAGAATAGATCTGTCTGAAGCCTGACGTTCCGTATAGCCAGATTTGGAAAGTGGCCAGCATGTCAGCATACTTACGGAGAATATCTCACGTCTTAGGCTGATAGCTGACGGTTCATGTAGCATCGCCACAGGAAATGGTGTGGCTGCGGCAGTGTATATGTGGACGTTCAGCGTGATTCACCAAGTTGACAGGCGAGTATCTGCAGACAGCTATTTCCATTAGTCACGATTGAGTGATCGAAACGATAAAGTAGTAGCTGGCCTGACCACAGCAACGGACTACACAGGCTGTGAGGAGTATGTTTCTCGAATTGACGTGATTGATTGCCGACGTCTGCATGACAGCGTCTGTGCGTCTTCAGCCCAGAGATGGCATAAATAGCAAAGCCCGTATCACCGTTACTTCGTCACTTCAGCCGAGCGAGCATGGAACACGAGGTACCTTTCCTTGGCTCCCACGCCAGGTGAGCTCAATCTACTCGTACATGGATGCAACCTTTTCACGATCTTTACTCCGTGGCCTAGCTGCGCATTAGCAAGTCCACGGCTTGTCACCATACGAAGACCGTGCAGTGTATGGTCCGTTAGTTGCGCGTGGCTTGAACGCTGCTAAATGTGTACATGCCAGTCATACTGCTACAGAATCCTTGCCGGTCCAAATGTGCTTAGTGCTTTTTTGTTACCTTGCCATGTGTCATTCTTGCTGTTAGACGACCTCGAGTGTACGAGGTCGCTTGATTATGGACTGGCTATGCTTCAGTATAAGTACTGTGAGCTCCATGCAAGTAGTAGTCTCTTTCCTTCTCATCATCAATACTGTACATCGCATTACAACCTAGTCCACCCACTGTACACTGATTCCTATACTATCACAATCGCTTCAAGAGGATACCTGCTTTTTGACCGGCGTCGCTAATCTTTCTCACCTCTTGCACTCGCATTCGCATAATATCACGCACTGTCGAACCTGAGCAACATGTTATCAAAAATCAGCATGCATTCTATCTTCACTCTAGCCGCTGCTTCCATCATGGGGGTGGCCTCTGCCACGCCTGGCGAGCCTTGGCTATACACATCTGGACGGTCTTGGGGCACAGGAACTGCTGCTAGATCTGCCTGGTCGACATCCTTGAGCAACTATCCCACTGCATCGTCGTGGTCATCGTCAAGCTTGAGCCACAGTCTCCCTGTGGGAACTGGATCTTCAAGCTACCACATAGTCCCGACTGGGCCGCTCTCGTCTTCTCCCTCGGTCCCTTATCCTACTGAGTCAAGCTCTTCGCACACCATTGGGACTGGGTCTGCTAGCCACTCTCTTCCCCTTGGAACTGGGTCCACCACTCTGTCGTGGAGCTATCCTACTGGTGGACACGGTCAGACCACTAGCTGGGCTCCCCATCCCACAGGCAGCTACTCTCACGGGACTGGTTACACGCCTTCTGCTACCACTGAGATCGAATCTTTGACGACTTTCACAACTGTTACCACATGCCCTGTCACATCCAAGATCACTTCAGGCTCGTCAATCTATTACACTACCGCCTTGACCACAAGCACCGTGACTATCACCTCGTGCAAGGGTGGTTGTCATCACAGTACCACAGCTAGCGCGACCAACGGCACAACCTCCACGAGCCCATCAGCAACCTGGGGGACCGGCGCTGCAAACGTGACCCTTACGTTTACTATTCCCGTCACCAGTCTCGTTACCTCATTCGTCCCTTGCAGCACATCTGTCTACGAAACCTCAGGATCCACATACTACTCGACCTGGCTCACTGCAACCTCATACTTGACCTCTTATACCACAACTTCATGCAAAACATTGTTGCCCTCGGCGACCTCTGCACCCGGAGCACCAGCTAGCGAGACATCCATATCTGTCGCTCCCAGTGTTTCTGCCCCAAGCTCTCCAGTGAAATCGACTATCGTCCCATCTTATCCCGCGTCCCCCATCACGAACTCGCCAGCGTCCGTAAGCACCAGCGTGACCACTCTGCCTCCAACCACCATCCTTGGCTCCTCCAGTGGCACTTGTGCTCCCGCTGAGACGGTTTACAACACAATCGTCTCCTACAAGACAATATACGCCAGCTCCCCGCCCCCCAGTGCCGGGGCCAGCGAGACCTTCACTGTGACATTCAAGGACGGTACCACGACCACAGTTGTCGTCGCACAGGCTGCCTCCTCTTCCGCATCCACCACTGGTGCGACCTTGGTTCCTGGCCAGAGCTACAGCTGGTCAGCGTCTGGTTCTCAATCCACCAAGCCTACAGGAGCAATTGCGCCGAGTGGCTGGGCAAAGTCTTCAGGATGGGCAAAGCCTTCAGGATGGTAGAGAATGGAGCTAATCAAGGATACGAGGCACAAGGAAAATGATACGGAAGCTACATTATGTTATGCATCCGAGAACAATCAGTGCGAGGCAAAATTGTTTTGCTCGGCATGAGTCATGAGATTTGGGTTACAGATTGGTAGAACTGGCGTTTTCATATTTGGATAGAAGATTCCTTTGGGTGTTCCGTCCCGATACTATGAGTAGTCGCTCCTTTAATGGTTGAAAACATATATATTCTCATAAAGTTCGTGTTCCGAGTCTCATATGATATCATTTCCTGGTGGTAGGATCCATTGCATGCTCGTGAGTAGGAAGTCTGTTGGGACGATCTACGTTTGCGGTTCTGTGGCGATACGAGGTTGTGTTTCCCTGAACTGTGAAGCGAACCTTTTCGGGAGAGTAAGTGCATAGGGGCTAGCCTGATATGATTCCGGTCCTTCGGCCGTGCTATTCTGCTAGCAGGTTCAAACCCAGCTCTCGGAAGCGTAGTGGACGGAACAGCGCGGCGTTATGAGGTGCGCTTACCGTGCGTCCGAGGCACGAAATACGAACAAAGCTTGCCTTTATCGTCAAAGATACGAAGTGTCCATGGGCGCAAGGTCACCAAGAACGACCCATTCGTATGATAATGAGCGGAAGTGGCGCTCAATCATCTGGGACAGGCGCAAAACTGGACATTTTTCCGAGTTTCACACCGTACTTCATGAATATAAATGGGGCAGGCAAGGCAAGGGCGGCCACGCCACCTAATATACTCATTGCTGGGCCTGTCACATGGGATCGTCAGTAAGGAGTTGCTGCCTCAGTTGATTTGGAGGGGAAAAAGCAAGAAACATACCAACGCCTAGATTGTTAAACATGGGTTTCGCAGCCAGAGGCAGACCAGCGGCGATCAGACTTCGTAAGAAGGTGTTTGCAGACACTGCCGATGCAGCATAAAGTTGGTAAGTGTCGACCAGAAAGTTGATACACTGCTGGAAAATTATGTTGAAGCCTGCGCCAATGAATCCTGCAGCAAATACGGGCGATAACCAGAAAATAGAAGGGTCTGAAGTCCATCCAAACCAGAACAGGCCAATAGTGAAGATGAAGCCACCAAAGACCATTGGCAACAGGCGGGCCTCAGGGACGGGCCGACCTTTGTTAGCGTCGACCATGCGAGCGTAGCGAGGTTGGTTCGCTAGATTGACGAGGACTGCAGCCAAAACACCCACGAAGAGAGCAAGGAAGGGAAGAGTGGAGACAACTGGGCCCCAGTGGCGATTTTGCTCAAAGACTGGAAACTGTCAGCTTCTGTCTACAGGGCAATATTGGGTGAACGGCATACCGATTGGGAAAACCTCGAGGGTCATGTACAACAAGCCATATACGAAGGAAGCGTAGAAGGCTATGCACGTGACCATAGGCTCCGTGATAAGCATATAGACGGGTCTGGTAAAATGCTTGGTGACGACAGACTTGACATCAATCTTGACATCTTCATGCGGATGGTGGTATCTCGAGTCGCCTGTTTCTTTACGTAGCCTCTGAGCCTTTTGCTTCAAGAGGTAGGGGGCATAAAGCTCAGGAAGAAAGAAATAGGCCATTATGGTGACGGTAGCGACCCAGATGGCCAGAATGTATTCAGTCCATCGCCAGCCCAGATGCGGATTTATTGTTAGAGCAGAGCCAATGACTGGCCCTATTGTAGGACCTCCGACTACGGCAACGGCATAGAAAGTTACAGCGGTTCCTCTAGCTTTGGGCATCCAGATATCACCCAGAGCGGCAGAAACGTTGCTGACCGGAGCACTGCCGAACAAACCAGAGAAGAATCGGCAGATGATTATGGATTGTGCGTTTCTGCTCACGGCAGTGCCGACACTGAACAGAGCCAAGCCCACCAAAGCTGGAAGCATACCCATTCTGCGACCCCATATCTCGCTGATCGGAGCCCACATAAGAGGGCCAAAGGCAAAACTGTCGGACGAGTCAGACGTGTACTGCGAGGTATAGATAGACGAGATGTCTTACCCTAAAATGTACATGGATATGACCAAGACGGCAACCTCTGTGGAGATCCCGGTGTATTCGGCGATCACAGTCTCGGCGGGCGAGATTATGGACGAACCCAGACTCGCACACAAGGCGAGCATACCCAATTGGAAAGTGATCCATGATTTATACGTCGTGGACCAGTTACGGGGATTGGCCTTCTCGCCCGAGTCCCAGTCTACGAGAAAGGCATCGCCTTCTTCCTTCTCTTCCTTCACCTCCTTGTCTTCTGCAGTTGGGGGCGGGTTTTCTTCATCGTGAGGTCTCTGTGGAGAAGTGTCGGAGTCGGGCTCCGCTTGATACGGCGGTTCGCTCTTGGTTGACTGCAGAGTCGTCGACGACGACATGGACATGTTCTCTCAAATCAATCACAGTCTAGCTGAATTGGTTGAAAGGCGCAGCTTGGTAGGAACATTAAAAGATAATAATAAAGACGATGTTGCCATTGTGCAGAGGGTGAGGACATGCTTTTGTGCCTCAGCCAAAATCGGCTATACGGCAGCCCATGACGGGTTATGCGTCGTTGACATAGTTAAGGTAATTATCTCCAGATCGTTTATTTCCAGGGCAGAGTTTCAAGTGAGCAGCGAGATCGGAGATCGGAGATCGGAGATCGGAAAGTAGCCAGCAGTGAGCAACGAACAGTGAACAGCGAGGAAGTGCTTCACCTTGGGCGATATAGGCACTATCGAAGGTCGGGGTGTAATTAGCATATATACAAAGACTGGGGCGAGTGTGTGATGGCGTGATGGTGCCTAATTACCTACCTTAAGTTAAGGTAAATAATAAGGTAGTTTGCCAATCGCGTCTCATCTACTTGGCAACAGACGATGTGCCCTAGGGCCTTCTCTGATAGCCTAAAGCGGCTCCCGCCACCGTGGACCTTGAGCCCCACCGCTTGACTTTCCCCAGGATAAGGTATCAACGTCATTGAATACTCGTGCATGTGCAACTGAACTTTACTCGACCATAATTCTACCCCTAGCAAACACGACGTGTTTTCGAATCTATATATACGCCTCGCTTATATTGTTGATTGTCATCTCATCTGACGGATACCAAAATCATTATCAAAGCTTCATCATGTCGAAGTCACTCAATGGTCAGTACGACAGCAAGATGCCACTCATGATACGCGAGCATTGACAAGTGGTTCAGTCTTCAAGAAGCCGCTCGCTCTTCACTCAACAAACCCCATGTGAGTACTGGTGATCTCAACTTAGTGCCGGTTGGTTGCTGATAGTGATTGCAGGACGGGCTTTCTTCGAAATGGATACTGCGATGTGCCTGCTTCAGACTTTGGAAACCATGCAGTGGCAGCCGAAGTGACGGATGAGTTTCTCAAGTTCTCTGCAGACCAGGGCAACGATCTCAGAACAATCGGCCTAAAGGGTGGCTGCAAGTGGTGCCTATGCGTTACCCGGTGGAAGGAAGCATTTGATGCTCGAGGCAAGGAGGGCGACAAAATCGTTCCCAAAGTCTTCCTGAACGCGACAAATGAGAAGGCGCTGAACAAGGTTTCGATGGATGAGTTGAAGTTGTTTGCAGCAGATAAGGAGGCGTGATTGTAGTGGCATAAACGCAAGCCGTCTATCAGTATATTTTCAGAGTCTTGTGTAGTCCGAATTCGCTGGTGTAGCGTGGATGGTAAGCAGCCAGAGACGGCATCCGATACTTGTGGCCCGAAGCCGGATGGCTCACATGCTGCTAGCCAGGTTGATCGCGGCTGTGACGGCTACTTTGGTTTGCTGTGCTCTTCTTTGCAGACCTGTGAAGCGCATAAAGCGGCAAGATGAACTGGTTAGCCGCCTCGTAGATATCCGGACGTGTGAGTATTCATTGGGATGTGCTATGATTGGGAGCGGCCATCTGAAACGTTCTGAATCTTGCGGTATTCGGCCTCGAGTGCGGCCTGCATTTCAAAGTCCAACTGCCTCTCTTTCTTCAATCGTTGCTGCTCCATATCCCGGATAACGCCTTCATGCATAGCCTGTGTCGAGAATGATTAGCATGATTGGACGCGAAACATGGTCGAGATTGAGTCCATACAGCTTTCTCTGTCTTTTGCGCCACATGCACAAAAGCAATAATGCCCAAGGCGCCAAGAGATGTACCGGCCAAGGTGAGCTTTGCTTTGGTCGACATGGATGTGATTTGTATGCGACGTAATTCTGTCCAGGTATTCGATTGTTTGTCTCACTCGGGACATTGAGTCTTTCTTCCATTTCCCACACCCGTAAATTGCCAAGATGTGCCCACGCAGCCCGGCCCTGGCCTCCGAGTCCCCTCGGGCTGATGATGGAGCGGACCAGAGCTTGGACCAGACTTGGCGTCGTTCATCGACCTCCAGTTCGCCAACTGCGACCGCGCCATTAAGGTATTGACAGTTGATTGTGATAGAGGGACTTTGTATATTCAAGCGTACAGCACATACGGTTAGACATGGTACACAGATGCTTGATTCTAGAATTACAGGAACCGATTTACTAATGTCCATTGTTCATAGGCTGCGCAGAACTCAGCAGGCATTCAGACGTTGCTCGATGTATGCCTTATCCACCACCCAACATGTCCCACCCACAACCCCATTTCCATGCTTACCATACTATCTAGGCCGAGCGTGAGGCTCAGAAGATTGTTCAAAAGGGTACCTTGGTTTCTCCAGCCATTCAACCACTCTACAGGAAAGCTGACCTTTTATAGCCCGAGAATGTATGCCGCCATGATTGCAATCGCTTATCTACACTGCCCCATCCTAATGACACCAGATCGCACAAAGCGAGTAAAGGACGCCCGTAGTGAGGCCCAGAAAGAGATCGACGAGTACCGACAGAAGAAGGAAGAGGAGTTCAAGAAGTTTGAAACAGAGGTGCGTCGCGGTCAATCCAGCCCTGCCACGTCTTGCCTTGCACTGCCCTCAATCAATTCTGACCACTGCCTCTACAGCACACCAGCGGCAACAAGAAGGCCGAGGAAGATGCCAACAAGGAGAACGATGTCCAGCTGAAGGAGATCAAGGACATTGGCAACAAAAAGGGCCAGAAGGTCATTGACGATTTGCTCACTGCCGTCATGGACGTCAAGCCTGTCGTGCCCGACAGAGTTGAGCAGCCAGTTGTATAAGCAGGGAGATCCAATCTGTCTGCTACTGCATTCCCATCCAACTCTGCCATTGTTGTATTTGTAGATATCCCTGGCTATAGACCTTTTGCGTGCTGATACTTCCATGACCTGTCCCATTCAAAGCTACGAAACCCTGCTGCTGGTGCCTGATCTTTGTAAATATCCTGCCCTCCGTACCATCATTGCTCTCCATCTTCGTGTACTACAGTAGTACCCCGGTGAAGCTACCTAGGTACCTAGGTCATAATGAAGTCTGACGTCACCGTATGTTCTGTCATGTTTTCATGTGCATATGCACCTGCGCATTTTATATATCTCCTGCAACGAACAACCCGCCCGACTACTAATGAACGCTCCTCTTCTAAGGCCTTGTACTCGCCTGTCAAGGGTCAGACTGCCCCAGATATGCTGGTCCAGCCTTCCCTATGCGCCTATACACAGCTTCGCTGCGAGGAAAGCGCAGGCTACTGATCCCAGGATTGAGGACATTTCTGATCTACAACTGATTGAAGATCAATTCGCGGCAATCAGAAATGACTATCGTGAGTGAGTTCTGCGAGTTGGGGTGACGTTGCTGAGCGGCGCCAGAAACACCTAAGAATCCAATAGTACTTGCTCATGGCTTGCTTGGCTTCGAGGAATTAAACATTGTTCCCAAGCAAATGATGGGCGGGATACATTATTGGAGAGGTATCACCGAGGCTCTTGCGGCCAAAGGCATCGAAGTTATCACCGCCACAGTCCCGCCTTCGGGATCCATCGAGGCAAGGGCCGCAAGGCTGGCAGAGGACATTGAAAGGAAAGCAAAGGGGAAAAGTGTCAATATTATCGCGTAAGACTACTTCTACTGTTCTGTCTCATTATTGTGCTGACCCTGGCTAAAGGCATAGCATGGTATGTCGACCACACGCCTTGAGTTGGAGGAGACTAATATAAGAACAGGGGTGAGTTTACCGACTTTCTTCCACCCTATCATCTACAATGCTGACCTTGTTCGATGAGGGGCCTTGATTCCCGCTTCATGATCAGCAAGCTGAAGCCACCAAATGTCAAGGTCCTATCTTTGACTTCCATTGCGACTCCGCACCGAGGTGAGTAATTTAAATCAGACTTGAGATGAAATGAATACTTATACTGACATCCCAGGGTCTGCCTTTGCAGATTACATGTTCTCCTGGATAGGACGTAGGCATCCTCCCGCCGTTTGTCCTCTCAAAGATATGCTAAAGACTTGATAGCGACCAACATACCTAAACTGTATAAGATGCTGGAGTTCTTTGGCTTTGAGACCGGCGCATTCAGCCAGCTCACTCAAAAGTACATGAAGGAAGAGTTCAATCCGAACATACCCGACCGTGAGGGCGTCAGCTACTACTCGTACGGCGCGTCGTGTACACCAAGACTGTGGTCCATGTTTCGGCAATCTCATCGCATCATTCAGCGGGCGGAAGGCGATAACGATGGTCTTGTTAGTGTGTCCAGCAGCCGTTGGGGAACTTACAAAGGAACGCTCAAGGACGTCAGCCACCTCGACATGATTAACTGGACAAACAGACTCAGGTGGTTCATGTGGGAGCTTTCGGGAAACAAACGCACGTATGTTGCTTGCGGATGGCTTTCAGCATGACAACCTTTACTAACCTCATCAAAGCTTCAATGCCATCGCGTTTTACCTAGACATTACCGACATGCTCGCAAAGGAAGGCTTATGAGTGGCTGAGCAATTATTCGTCAGCGAGAGAAAGCATGCCATCTGCACCCTCAATCAATATTCATCGTGTACGTTATGTTGTGCAGATACCACAGTAGTGTAGGACTCCTTACATCGATTTGTTCATGATGTGATCTCTGGCGCTCAAATAATTCCGAAAGACCGCGTCGTGCAGAGGTTCTTTGCAGATCAGCAATCTTGGCGGGCATCCAACGGCCCGGTGCTTCCGTTCTATATCCACTGTCGTCTCTGCCTCTCAGGCCAATCAAGTACTAGCAAACCAAGTGCAGTTGCCTGTAATGGATCGTTCTGTGCCGGAAGTGTGCTATCTCTAGAAAAACATATTCCGTTGACAAATATCGAGAAACGAGCAAACCGGACAGCAGAACCCAACCTCTTGATCGTCTCCACAATGCTCGCCCACATTGTCCTAGATCAGGCGTTCTCACATTACACCAACCTTGACATTATTAGCGGGAAAGTGATACTCAAGACACAAACCTCTGCAAACATCTCATCCATCGTGGTCAAGCTCGAGGGGGAAAGTCGAACAAGACTACTCCCACCACCCAATCCAAATGGCGACAGGCAAAAGGCTCAACTGGAGTTTCACAAGGTAGGAGCACGACTCAGAAAATATACATGTAGCATTCTCTGACTCATCAAAAGATACTATATAAAGTCCAGATAGTATTCCCTCCTCCAGAGGTGGTTCAAGAGAAACAGGATGCCATCACTGCCGGTCGCAGCACGTTCACCCTTCCTCCTGGACAACATGAGTATAAATTCAGTTTCAAGGTGTGCTCTTTCTCTTTGATTTCATCACTTGTATATACAGACGGTCTGGACATATATACTGCATTAGTATGGTCAAGAAGACTACCCAAACTGGGCTTCCAATCTTGTATAGTTCGGGGGGATCTTGACTGGTTGTCAAAGTGAATTCCTGAGGACTCAATTCTTCTAAGCTAGTCTTCTTGATGCACTTCGAAGCAGGCAAAATCGGGGCTGTGCTGATAATATTATAGTTTCCATTCAACAACGATTGCACGGCTACACACAGTACAAATCCAACAGTCTCTCTTTTCGGTGGCCTAAATGTGGATGTGGTCAAAACACCGCTCCGCCATGTCAAAAAAACACTACCACCTACGTTGATCGGCTTTCCCGGTGAAGCTGAGATTCGGTATTACACGAAAGTCACGGTCAATAGACCTAATCTGTTCAAGGAGAATGCGAGGGCGTATCTGCCCTTCAATTTTTGCCCAATAGAGCCACCACGCCCCCCAACGACAGACGCTCAAGTGTTTGCACGGCGCAGACATCAGTTCATCACTCCAAATCAAGCTGAGAGCTTGCAACCAAAATCCAAGATGAGAGGCCTCTTTGGAAAAGAGAAGAGAGCCTCGGAACCTCTGCCGCCACAACTGCCAGCAATCGCAATTGACATTCGCCTTCCAGAACCGGCAATACTCACCTGCGCACGCGATCTTCCCCTAAGAGTGCTGATACTGTCAACAAATGGCATCAAGGATGCATTAAGCCTGCAGTCACTCCAAATTGAACTGATCAGCATCACCCACGTGCGGGCACAAGAAGTAGTCCGTACAGAGCAAAGTAGTACCGTTATAATCAGCAAGAGCAACCTTGGTACTCCTATTCACTTTGCGGATGGCAGCAACGAATCGGAAATAGACAGTCAGCTGTGGCGTGGCCAGATCCTGCCGAACACTGTACCGCCCTCCTTTGAAACGTGCAATATCAGTCGGGCATACGAGCTTGTCGCAAGGATAGGGGTCAAACACGAGGCACACGGCTTCCAGGTACGAAAACACAAAAACCCATGCAGAACCACTGTGATCTCAAATAATTGACTCTTGCAGCCGCAATATACCTCAGCCGATCTGCGCCTAGCTGTCCAAATCTTTTCTGGAGTGACGCCACCACAAGCACTGCTTGAGGCTATGACTGCCAAAGGACATTCACATACAGCTGCTGGAGTGCCCACGTTACCAGTCCGTAAGCCAGTTCATGGCTTGAGGCCATCGTCTGCAACTCAAACACAACCTTCGTCTTCGATACCAATGGGATCTGCAGAAGATGTGCCACCACCATTATACTCTGAGGCACCTCCAAGTTATGGTAATTAAGCCTGATCAGACCCCTTGGAAGACAGATAGAGGTAGCTAACGTCTATCACAGAAGATGCGCTAGCACAGAACATCGCGCCAGTCGATGGGTCAAGGAGGGACTACGCGCCTCCAATAACTGCAGAAGATCCACTCTTGAGTAGGGATGAGAAGGCTTGAACGTTATAGCTGGAAAAATGGAAATGCACACTGTCTGCTGTGCTCAATTACAAAGTACAGGTCAATCGTAATCTACGGTGCCTGATATGCATAGGTTTTCTTATCACTTCAGCACACAGTGCAATGGTTGATCTGCTCGGCCAAAATGGAATACCATAAAACAGATGAAGAAACAAGAATGTGCAGAAGTCTGACTAAATGGCTCTGCTGTACATAGATTCAGATTTCCTTCACTGCAACAACTCTGTAGAGCGAGTCAATGGCTGTTGAATTCTTACCTATCTTGGATACCTCACTCACCTCACGATGAATGTGGAATGAACTCCGGTGGTGAATGCGGCCAGCGGTTAAAGCTGCTTGCTTGGCACGCTAAGAGACTTAGTGCCGACGCCGACAGAAGGGTGCACAACATCGCACGTCCGGTGGACTCCAAACCAGTGACATCCACAGCTGCAACCGCAAGAACATCAGTTAAGCAACCTGCAAAGGTGCGCACGACCTGCAGAACGGGCACTTTCGATAATAGGCGCACAGGAAAAGACCCAGAGATTTGAACAGACGACGGGTAGAGCACGCCGGACAGTTGGTCCGCAGTACTTGCCACAAGCCGCTTATCACTTACTTGACTTCACCTGCGAACACAGGGGCAACTCTCGCTTTTCTATTCCATTCCCCTTGACGAACGGCGACTTCTCTTTCAGAACACTGCAGAGTGAAAGGCCATCATGTCTAACATTGTTGCTGTCAGTGATGTTTTTGCGATCTTTGGCCAACAGGCCTATGTGTCGCGCAGCCACACAACGTGAGTCTGGGCTAATATCAGCATGTAGGGCGAGATCTTCCAGAAGATCATTGAGGACGTTTGCATCGCATCGCAAAACGACTTTGAGGAGAATGGTGTCGAGCCACAGACATTGTCGGAACTTCAGCAGGTCGGTCATCATTTTTCGCTTTCATTACTTCATGCCTTGCAACGTCCCGAAAAGCGTGTGTTTTATCCTCATTTGCCCATGAAGGAGCCTTCCTTGTCAGACAGTACTGGCAGGGCTTTCTTCTCTTTCACGATTAGAAGATTTGTTGTTGCCTATGAAGAATGAGCCAGCTCACTTTCCAGCGGCGGCGGGAGAGTCGGGGCTTAAGGATCGCAGACTGTTGAGGGGGCTGCGCCTTGTTTTGTCCTCGGCTTTTGTCACACATGGTCTTTGCTTCCCCAGCCCGCGAAATACCCGCCGCTATTCCATATCCAGCGGAACCGTCACATGATTCATGATTGGCCATACAGTACGCATGGTCTTTATTAACGTTTTGTAGGCATGGCAGCACAGGTTGTCGGCCGCGAACGTTGCTCAGATGCCTTGGGATCCAAAGCCTCAACCTCCACCTGCTCAAGCGCCGCCGGCCCAACAAGCACCGACTACTCAGTCCGCTCCCTCCCAGAATCCAAATGGTATCTCCATGCCAAGCCATTCTCCAGTGAATGGACAGCAAGGAAGCAATGGTGTAGCACCGCGGATCAAGCCAGAACCAGGCACTGAGCCAGGATTTCAGAACATACCTCAGGCAAATCCCTATGGAGCCCAGCAACCAACAAGCCAAATGCTCGCACAGCAGCGCGCCGCCCATCTCTTACAGGCACAGTTTGGCAGTCAAGCCAACGCATCGCTTGGTGCAATGCAGCAAAGGGGCATTGCCCTGCCTGGTCAATCACGACCACAAGGATTGCAACTGCCAGGCCAGAACTCACAGCAGCCGGCGCAACAACAGACTGGTCAACAGCATCACCAACAACAGCAACAACAGCAACATCAGCAGTCAGCTCAGGCAGCTCAACAGCAATATGCCCACCACATGAGACAACAGCAGCATGTCCAGCAACAACCACAGGTCAAGATAGAGAGTGGCCAGTATCAGCAGCCTCCAGACGGTCAGTCTGGTGTACATTATTCTCAGACGGACGGAAGCGGCGACGATGTGGATGAATGGAACAGATACATGGCACAGAGGCGCATGCTCACGGACGAGGACATTGCGAAGAATGACCACATGATGAGAGACGATGTCAACCAGCTGATACAGAGGATGGACCATGGCTTGATGGTACCACTTGACCAACGCCAGCGTTCTGGCCTGAAAAAGCGTAGAGATGGAGTAAAAGCTTCCCAAAGCTCAGATCCGGCACTTCCCCAGATTGTTCCTGATATCCCTCAGCTCGACGGCGAGGGAGATCTCAAAGACGAGGACGACGAAGACGCTATAAATTCAGATCTTGATTCCTCAGACGACGAGGCGAACAAAGAAGAGGAAGATGAAGACGAGATCGACTCAATGCTTTGTACTTACGACAAAGTTCAGCGCGTCAAGAACAAGTGGAAGTGCGTGCTCAAGGACGGTGTGCTGAAGGCCAACAGCAAAGAGTAAGTGGGCAGGACGAGGGTTCTCATGGAGTGAGTGAGGCTGACTAGTTCCAGGTATCTCTTCCACAAGGCAACGGGCGAGTTCGAGTGGTAGAGACCTTGTGAAACCAAGACACTAGCATCGGCTATACTGAAGCCACAAACTTGGACACAAAACAGCACGGCAGGCATTGCCTGTCGGTCGCGGATGGCAGAGGACTGCATTTCCCGCGGTCAGCACATTCCCTATTCTCATTGCATTTCACGGACATGGGGTGGTAAAAGGTTAAGGGCAAAGCTACGAATGGAGGTGAAGCCTCGAACGGTTTTGGAAACTAACATACCCAATCAGATAATGGGCATTAGCATAAAGGAAAACAGGACGGGCATTCGTCTGTTCTCATGGCTTTGTTCAATGAAGGTGCTCAAAGCGTGCAGACGGGACCCTGCGCGGCAGCTGGCATAAGGCACATAAGGCACATGCAAGGGGCGCGTGTTGGCCAGTGAGAAATGACGTCTCATCATCGGTATGATCGGCGGGCTGGCGCGCGTGGCTGATTATGTACCCCACAATGAGAACGGGCGTGGTTTCGAACCCTCGTGCCTCTTATGTGCCTGTTTCTTTCTATTTCGGTGCACGATCTGTCCGCGGTGACCAGTATCCAATTTCATGATACACAATAGCGGATTGTAGCGTGGTGACTGTTGCCCCCTATACAAGCTACCGCCACAGGATCAATCTCGTCGAGACAGTGGACCAATCCTCCCCTGTACTCTGTCGCAGACGAGGATTGCCTTTTCTTGACACATCCACATCACGTCAATTACTCGGCTACTTCGGACTCTGAATTGTGGTTCATCACGCATTTTGGAGTCGCTTTGTCTCATACAGTCGCTATAGAAGCTTCGTTGTTTGAAAGATGCAGAACCGACAAGCTCCACCGACATATCTTAACTACCGCAACGGGGCCGTTCACAATGCTGACCTGCCACAACCGCCATCTTCGCCGTCGCGGCCACCGCCTCCTCCCCCGCCTCCGGCCGCAGTACAGTCCTTTTCCAACTCGCTCGTCATCCTCATCTCGGGCGCCCCTTGCCCAGACCTGCAGGCTTACCTCGCCACCATCTTGAGCCGGTATAGCATCAATGAAATCTCGATAATAGCAACGAGTGAAGAGGTGCTAAAAGTGAGCCGGATGGATGTATACACGGCCGTTGGCAAAGCAAGGCAGGAGATATTCGTCACGACGGCCACACTCGACGCCCCCATCTCGTCTGCTGAACTTTTCAAAGCGACACGCGGCCTGGAGAACAAGACGTTGAGTGGTGTGCTTTTATGCCAGCACAGGCATACCCAACCCGAGCAGAGTCTTCCCACAACACCGAGAGATATACTGGACTATGACGATGTCGAGCTGGAGGAATCATGGCGGGTAAGCGGCCCCTGGCCCTCCTGAAAACTCATGACATGAATACTGACATTGCCACTTTCAGACGAATCTATCGACTCTACACACTCTGGCCCGAGTGACAGTGCCACTTCTCCGCAGAGCACCCCTCCAACCCTCCCCCTTCTTCTGTCTCGACTCGTCGCTCCCGCTGTCGCCGCTTGATGTCGCCGCCCAGGACGCGCTGCTCCACCTCCTCTCGTCGTCTCCCGCCTCTCAAGGACTGCGATTCGGCATGGCAAAGGAAGAGCTGGTCACAGCCGCACCGCAATCGTTAGTGCTGGACATACCGAATGCCAATGGCAACGGCAGCGTGAATGGGCAGGCCAACGACATGTATCATCACGGTCAGCAGCCGGATGGGGGCGTGAGTTCGAGTTATTCTCCTTTGCCAGAGAGCCCCACCAAGCTGTGGGCAAGCTGGGCAATGATGTATGAGTGATTGCACCGACACATTTCTGCTGGCTGCTAACAAAAGGCGTTTGGATACTTGCATACACGGTGTGGGAGCATGGGTTGTGTGTTGAACTAGGAAGTTTTGAGGCTCCTTGATAATGTCAAAGGGTCTTGCATTATATGCTGCCCAAGTCACTCCTGTGAATGTTTCCTGTCTGTCTCTGTCTCTGTATATCTCGCTTTCTCTCCCTTGCTCCATCATCATCTGAAGACTGATGGATACTGTTTCCCGCCAGATGCACCGATCACGAACGCAATGCAGCGTCACACCTTCATCCTCATGACGTCCCCACTCCCCTCTTCACTCAGACCCCACCAGAAGCCCACAGCCGACCTCGACCTAACCGACCGCATCATAGATATTCTTTTTGAACGCCTTCAGCTTGCTGTGCATCATGAATAGAGTCCTCCTGTCCTCCTCGGACACTTCCTCTGGTGACATACTCTCCAGCCTATCATACAACTCAATGTACGCGGGGTACAGGTGCATGCGAAACTTGGCTGCCTTGTCGAGCGCTGACTCCCAATCCGACTTTGTCTTCGGAGATGCCTCTGCGTCGTTGAGGAACATCTGGATCACGTCCATTGGGTTGCCGGAAGGTGGGGTGCGCTGTATGTTGGACCGGGGAGATGTTGGGTCAGGAGATGCAGTTGGGGCCGTCGTCAAAGACGTCAAAGACGAGTTTGTAGGATCCAGAGAGTGCGTCGACGATGAGTCTGTCTTGCGATGCTTCGAAGCAGGCACGTCGTGGTCGTGAGCTCCCGATGAGATTGCGTTCGCCTTGCGCTTCAACTTGCCATCGCTGTTCTTTGGGCTCATGGCAGGCTTGACAGCTGGAAGGCTTGGCTTGGTCTGGCTCTTGACCTTGCTCTCTACATTGGCGCGTGAAGATGGTATGTTGCTTGACGCCGCCTTTTCATCCACAGAAACTTTGGCTTTGGTCGTGCTGTTGGCCATGATTTTGGCAGGCTTGCGTGGTGGCGATGCATGGTCGAGTGGTCGTTTCTTGATGACAGGCCCGTTCGGTCTTGTAGGGTCAGAGCCGTAGAATCCCAGCTTGGGCGTTAGTGAAGCTCGGTTGGCATTGGCCGGCTGAGAAGTCTTGGTCGCGGCTGAGATTGCAGTCGACTTTGGTGGGAGGGAGTTCTTGTTTGGAATCTTGTCGGCTTCCTCGGATGCGTTGCGAGGCTTGCTCGTTCCCAGGGGTGACGGAACCTTTGGCTTTGTGTCTTTCTTGGGACTGACCTGGCGCTGTCTGGAGGATGGCGTCGACTCTGATGTCTTGATGGGTCGCTGACTTGGCGGCTGCTTTAGGGTCGTCGTGCTCTTGGATTTGTTTGCTGGAGCGACACTGGCCGACAGTGCGGCCTTCTTTGGCAGATGGGTGCTCTCGGACGCCTTCTCTCTCTTGGTGGGGCGCAGACCAGCGACATCGTCTGGAGCAAGGCTCGAAGGCTTTGATCCGGGGGCGTTGGCCCTGGTCTCTGCTGCAGCCAAATGCTTGGTCATGTTCAATTTAGACGTCGTCTTGGTGGGCTTTGCATCAGTGATCTCCCCGTCTTCGTCGTCCGAGTCATGCACGACTTCGTCGGACTTGACCTTTTCGGGTATCTTCTTGGCAGGCACTCTCTTGGCTGTGGTTGGTCTGGGTTTGGTCTCCCTTGCCTTGGTCTCTCTGTCGCCGGCAAGTGCCTCCCTTTCTTTCTTCTTCTTTTCCAAGTCTTGCTTTTCCTGCTTCTTCTTTGCTTCCTTCAGACGCTTCTCAATTGAGATTCCAGCACCGGATCTACCGGTGGGGAGTGTACCGTTACGAGGAGTGGACGAAAGGCCAGTCTTGGGGGTTGCGGCCATGTTTTCCGCTGTTTCGGTCATGGTATGAAGTGGGGTTGCAGCCAGTGCAGGGGTGGCAAGCTGATCTCTTCGTTCGACACTGAGGTGAAGCCTCGAGAGCACCTTGCCCTTTCCACGTTTTTCTCTCGGTAGCAGCAGTTGCCAGTGCTTGTCGTCCTTGTCAAGTCGTGCTCTGTCGAAGGCGCGGATGGCGTTGTCGATGACCGTCTGTCTTTTCACTTCACTTTGATAATTGAAGGTCCAAGGGTCGAGGTCCTTGAACGACTTGGTGTTTAGTTCCCAGGTATTGGAGGCAGACTTGTCTGCAATTTTTGGAAGGAGAGATGAAAGGTGAGAGTTCGGAATGTGAGTGTGAGAAATAATATCTTGTTCACTCAGAGGTTTGATGGCAAGAAGATGTACGAGGACGGTGCGCATGCCCCTTTCGTGACCTTTCACTTGAGAGTTCACCTGAGGTGTCGACGTTGGTGCAGCACTTGGCTGGGGAGTGGACGTGGCAGACGAAGCGGTTGGTTTGCGCTTCACAAGTAAAGATGGTTGACGGTGAGGATTAAGCCTTCCATTTTTCGAGGTGGAAACGACCTGGTTGTTTATTGTCGCCCTGTTGAGAGTCTCTTGTCAGCATGTCGCCCTACTGAGAGTACTCTGCACCACATACTTTCTCGCCTCCTTGTCCTTTGCCATGGATGCCAATGACTGTTTCAGCGTGGCCAATGCCGCGTCAGCGCCAGCACAGTCGGCCTCGGTCTTCTTATCGGCTGCCTTCACTTGTGCCTCATGAGACACGAGGGCGGTGAATGCACCATGGCCACTCGACCCTTCTTTGCCGGCCGAGTATATCTCGTGACGAAACGTCTCTGGTCTGACATTGAGGTCCAGAGTCTTGCTGCCGTAACGAATCCTCTGCACTGGAATCAGAAGGGTTCAAAGGAAAGCTGCGAGGCAATCCAAGGGCATACCGCTGATTTTCCGCCAACCAACTGCAAGACCTTGCCATTCTGACAACATTGCTGTAAATCCCTCATCACTTGCTCGTTCAAGTTGACCACTATGGCCGCTCTTTTTTGTATTTGTACCGAGTCGCCGCCGTCGTGTCCCTCTCGTCCATCTGGGGCCCCATGTAACGACATGATGGATACTGGCATCGCCATCGTGGACAAATTGCTACCAGACTACTCGTATGCGTGCGAGAGATGATTCCAAACATCCAAGACCGAAGGGGTTTGCTACGAGTAGATGAAAGGGTTTGCTATTCCATGCGTAACGTCGGGTATCATCAAAGGGCGGCGTACTACACGTATTTGAATGTCAGCAAGCGCCATCATTCATTGTCCTTCCAGTTCGGCACCGACTAGTGCCTGGCAGTATGACGTTCTGGCGGGTGACATGGTTGTGGCACTTACAAGGTAGAGCAGGCCAAGCTTGCACTGCATCTCCGTACCTTTCACACCGGGCAATGATCTATATCATACAAGACCAGGCTTGGTCGGTGGACAGTCAGGCAAAGATGGACGACGACGACGACGACGACGAGACGATGGGGGGTCAAAGGTACGAGTACGACAAGCAGGGCAGGCGGGTACCATTCATCGAGGCTTGTCCCGAACTCTACTCTAGCCTCTAGGCTGATTTAGGTACCGCAGTACTCCGCCTGTTGCGAGCCTCAGCCTGTCGCACCTTACGAGCGATCCGCGCCGAACTTTGATTCTAGATTCTTTTTTCGATAGCTCCCACTCCCACTCCTCTTTGTTTGGAATCCGTAAGCAGTAATACTTTGAACCGGCTAGTCACTGGGCGTAAGCCATCGACGAGCCCGAACAATGCTAGATATGCAATCGAACAAGAGGCGGTCGCTTCCATGCTCATGCAACCAAGACAAGCCCAAAGAGGTGCGAGCCATCCCTGCTCGGCACGCATCCGCCGAGCCATGGCGTTGGACGCTTTACCCCATTCGTCATTGACCGTTCAGCACATCTCAGCTCAACACGAACCAGTCAACGACTGTGCGATGATGATTCAATCTGCAACAGTACTCAATACTGATGGAAATCTTACGAGTCACCGGGCCACGACTCCCATCAGACATCACTTGGATCGAACACGGTCAAGAGGCCTACGACGTTCCACCAGTCCGTCGGCAGTGGCGCACAAGCCATTTCTCGGCCTTGGGGTCAGTCAATTACGTGCATGCCATCTCCGCCACGGCTCGAGTTTCCACTCGCGACTATCGATTGCAGGGCTATGCTGGTCACTCGGAGGCAGTACTAGTATTTCCAGACTTTACTCTTTTCTCCGAGCCCTGTCGTGTACGTTATTCTCGTCAGCTCAACAAGATACCAATAACAATTTCCTGAAAATAGAGAACCATCCGGCAGCTTGAATGGATCGACGCACTGGATCATCCTCGCTCTACCTTACGGGTGGGCACGTCTCGGCAGTAGCACAAGGACCTGGAATCAGGCATAACGTTGTGCAACACGTTAGTCAGCACGTGCAGCATGCAGTGCACAGCTGGGCGACACGAAAGATTAATTTAATCAAAAACCAAGAGCTTGGTGTAATTATACGAGTACATGATTTAAACTCGACTCGATCTTCCGATTGGTATCTCGCGAGACTCCCATAGTATGTATGCACATGACTGTACACCGCACCCAACCCACTACGCCGGACACCATCACACATGATTCCTTGTGACATGTCTACTCCTATTTCGCCAGGTATACTGCCATAAATCACATTTCTCCACTGCCCTGCACCGAGGCGTGCGTCGTCGGTCCCCCGGGGGTCTTGTCTCCGCCCTGCCTCTTCTTCTCTTTTTTCGCCCACCGGAGACCACATGCATTGCACAGTGTCTTGGGGCCTTTCGGGCCCTTCCTCCATTCTGGACTGTCGAGGGTTCCGCAATCTGCACACACGTACTCGTCGGCCATTTTGAGTTTCTTCTTCTTTTCCTTTTGCTGTCCTTCCCGGTCCCGATCCAGGAGTATGGCGATACCGGCATCGCCGCGTATGAGAGCTGGGGATGTGTCGCCCGTAGAGATACCATGACTGCGCTCTCCGTCCCGATATCGTAGACCGGTCAGCATTTCAATCGTCTCGAGATGGTTTGAGCCCTCGTATCGTGACATTTTGTCAGCAATACTGTCTGGTTGTTGTGCTGACAGTGCACTGTCGAGATTTTGCCGTGTCAAGGCAGTGTTATAGTTGGGGGGCCTGGCCGGCGGTGGCATGCCTTGGTAATCGGCTGTTAGACCGTGGCCCTCGGCTGAGGACTCGGCCAGACGTTGAGCGCCGTCGGACATGTCCATGTCTCTGGTCTGTGACTGGTTCGAAGCGGAATGGCCCTGCCAGTGCCGCTCCGTCTGCTCATCCTCCTCAGCCTCTTCCCGCTTCAAGTCGGCGATCTTCTTCATGAGTCTCTCGTTCTCTATCTTGTGCTCGAGGAAGGAGTCCAGAAGGGCGGCATTCTTGGTGGGGTATGGTCGTGCCATCATGAAGAAACCTTTGCAGAGAGACGATACGGGCGTCATTGCGTTGGCTGTGGACATGTCGCCGAAAGCAGCAGGGCGGGAGTCAGACGAGATGTGTGGGTGTCCATCGCACTCGAAGATGATGTATGTGCCGTCCTCTTTCTTGAAACGGTAGAAGAAGCGCAGCGGGTTGCCTGAGGCGATGGACTCGTTGAACTCGCGCATGAAAATTCCGCTGTCGTCTGGATGAACGAACTCACCCATGAATCTGCCCACGAGTTGCTGAGAGCCATAGCCGGTGAGGTTCCTGCATGAAGGGGATGCGTAAAGAATGCGGCCTTCGGGGGTGAGAATGTGGAGGAAGTCTTTCAACTCCTCGATGACACGCTGCGACCAGTTTCTCCGTTTCGTGAATTCGGTCAAGGTGCTGTTGCCATTTTGCGGAGCAAGGCCGAAGCCCGTGGGCAAAGGGCCGGCACCAACAGCGGACATGGTGCCCCCGCTGAGCGAGGTCGTGAGAGGGTCGTTAACATTATCAAAGGAATCTGCATTGTTCTGTCCGCCGAGTGACATGGGGTTGTATGAAGCCGCAGCGTCAGCTAGTGAGGAATCGAGTTGGTTAAGGTCCATGGGCAGCATGTCAACGTCGAACCCGGTCAACATGTTGGCCGTAGCATTCGAGTCTGCCAGCATATCGGCCATCGAGGCCGCCCCCGCCATCTGCAGGTCCAGTACGAGTAATCAGTCTAGGCCTGCGTGTCATAATACTTGGGCACAATGGAAAGCAGGCCGGCAGTAGGGCTGAAACTCACCGATTGCCGGAATGACCCATTCGGAGCCAGAGAGAAGGACATATCAGATCGTTGCACTTTGCCTCAAGGATAAACGTGTAAACGTAACGCACCGGGCTCCGAACACATGGGATGTCGATGCACGGCGATGCAAGTGCGATGGCTGGAGAGAACTTCGATCCCTACACCTGCTAGACCCTCGGACCCTTCGGACCACTTGGCTTTACATCCTGACTTGGCTAGCAACCGACGGGAGGCCCACGCCGACAGGGTCCACACCTCTCTCGGCCCTGATCGAATAGCCGCCGACTACGCGAGCACACACGCTATACTGCATGACAAAAACGTTGGCCAGAGAGAACGCATCGATGATCTCCTGCTTCGGTTATGTTGATCCATCATAATAAGACGGACCTCGTATAATTAGACCTGACTTGTGCACCAGACTTGTCACGCACTGGACAGTAGTAGTGTCATGCTGTTGTGTATAACACTTGAACGTCTTCGCGTGATTGTCTTCCGGTTCGGTTTCATGATAGTTAGTTTCATGACTTACCTGTATCCAGAAATTGCCGCCCTATCTCCGTCCGCCTATAAGGCAATTTAGAACGCCACGTGACGTCGCGCGTCTACTTTCTGTTTCTGCCTACATCCAGACGCGGTACGCTACCATGTCCAAGCTCACTTACCGAAGCACTCTACCTACCTTTGGTACCTCATATCTGCACTCAACTACCAATATCACCTTTTCTTCATAATCTCGTCATCGACCAAGTGCAGTCCTCGACTGCTGCTCACACTGGGCTAAACATGTAATGAAAAGAAATCACAATGTTGCTGATAATCTTGTGCTAACGATTCCAGGTGTATGTAACGTAGTTGTAGAGTCATCCTGCTCATTAGTACTGAATTCCAACAGCGAAGATCGACAAGTTGTCCATATTGGGGTGTGTACATAAGAATACTGCTTTGTAGCTTGTGTACTTACGAGTTGTGTAGCGTTCGGTCCTTTGACAACACCCGCAGCGAGACCATTCAATTCTACACTCCACTCACTCTGATCGTTGGCTACAACGGCTCCGGCAAGACTGTACGCTTATGACGATCATGTCCTGGCCTCCATATGGCTTCGTGTTGACCTAAAGCAGACCATTATCGAATGTCTCAAATATGCCACAACTGGCGACCAGCCTCCCAACAGCAGGGGAGGTGCATTCATCCACGACCCCAAGGTTCGAATCATCCCTGACATGCGAAGAAGCTCTTCTGATCATCTACAGCTTTGTGGAGAGAAGGAAGTGCTCGCTCAAGTAAAGCTTTCTTTCAAGGCTACCAACGGAGCCAAGATGGTCGCCACGCGCAGTCTGCAATTAACTGTCAAAAAGCTCACGCGCACCATGAAGACTCTTGAAGGAAATCTGGTGGCTCTCAAGGATGGCGAACGCCTGTCAATCTCGAACCGTGTAGCAGAACTTGATGGTCTCATGCCGCAATATCTTGGCGTCTCTAAAGCGATCCTGGACTCCGTCATCTTTTGCCATCAAGACGAGAGCTTATGGCCAATGGCCGAGCCAAGTGCGCTGAAGAAGCGCTTTGATGAGATATTCGAGGCTATGAAGTACACCAAAGCCATCGACAACCTGAAAGTCCTCCGTAAGCAGCAGAACGAAGAGCTCGGGAAGCTCAAGATCATCGAACAGCACTGCAAAGAAGACAAGGACAAGGGCGAACGTGTATGTACCTGTCCTCTTTGTTGTAGGAGTCTACTAATATGTCTAGGTGGAAAAACGCTCCCAGGAGTTGTTTGAGGAAATCGAGGAGCTGCGTAATAAGAGCGAGATCCTTGGCTCCAAAATCGGTGTGGCGAAAGAGAAATACGATGAAGCATGGGAACACATCAGCTTCCTTAGCGACATTGTCGGCAAGCTTTCTGGGAAGCGTATCGAGCAGCGTGCTAAGCAAGAAAACATACAGAAGTTGAAACGCAACATCAAGGAGATGACGGACTCCGACGCGGAGCTTCAGGACATGCTCGTCAAATACGAAACACGAGTCGGCGAGTTGCAAAAACGTTCCGACGAAGAGAAGCAGCGCTATCATGACCTACTACGAGATCTTCAGCGCAGCCGTGAAGGCTTGAGTGCAAAGGAAAGAGAGTGCGGCTCTTTCGAAGCACAAAAGGCCAATTACGAGCGCCAGGTTGAGCACCGTGAACAGTTAGTGAAGCAGACCGCTCGGAAGCACAACATCCGTGGTTACGAACTCGACGTGGATGAAGACCAGGTCATAGATTTTATGGAAAAGATCAGTAAGATGGCTAGAGAACAGAACACCGCCTTCGAGCGTGCCCGCCGCGAAACTCAACAGCACCTTCAACAAGCCCAGGCAACACTCAATCAGATCAGTGAGCAGAGATCGGCGCTCAACCAGAAAAAGGAAAGTGCCAGAGCATCAATCGCAGCAAATGAACGCAGGATCGGTGGCTTCCAGTCGGAATTGAACAAGATCGAGATCGATGAAGGCAGCAAAGCCATCTTGGAATCATCTATTGGCGACACTGAGACCAAGCTCCACTCTGCAAAACATGAATACGAAGTCAGAAGCTGGGACAACCAAGTAGAAGAAAATGATGTCGAGCTGCGAAGGCTCGACGATCAGAAGGAGAAGCTTGACTCCGAGCTCGTGCAAGCCACGAAACAAGCACACGACTCGGCGCAACTTGACTACGTGCGGAAGGAGCTCAAAGACCGCGAACGCAGCCTGCAGACAATGGTGGGTGCACACGGCTCTCAGATCGACGATGCAGTTGGCGCCGGCTGGCAACCTCACTCTTTAGAAGCCGACTTTCAAAGCTGTCTTGATGATAAAAGCCAGCATCTCGCAGAGGCGGAGCGACAACGAGACGGGACCACAAGGGAGTTAGAGCTCGTGGAATTCAGACTTAAAACCTGCAAGTCTGATCTCAAGGCAAAACGTGACGAGCTTAATTCGACCGAAAAGAAGCTCCGCAACGCCCTCGACGCTGATCCATCTAGCTATCCGTCAGATCTGCAGAACATTGAGGTCGAACGCGACGAAGCAATGACAACCGCAAAATACGCAGAGTCGGTGCTCGGCTTCTGGAAGAAATCACTGCAACTCGCCGAAGAGAAAAAGTGCTGCAAAATGTGCAATCGAAGATACGAGGGCAAAGATCCAAAACCATATCAGTCTTTCTTGCAGCTCCTTCGCAATGAAATCAGTAAAGCCGAAAGGGGCTCAGACCCGGAGTCACTGAAGGCCATCGAAGATGAATATCTGGCATTGAAACAGATGAAGCCCGTGTATGACACCTGGATTCGGCTGAAGAATGATGAAGTCCCTCCACTAGAAGACGATGAGACCCACCTGAAGTCTCGACGTGAGACTCTTACTCACAAGGCCGAGCTAGAAGACCATGAAGTCGCGGAGCGACTCAGTGAGAAGCGAGACGTCGAAGGTATCTCCAAGACTGTACAAAGCATCGTCAAATATTCAAATGACATGATCGACTATCAACGCCAGGTTGAGGAGTTATCGGAAAAACAAAAACGTGCTGGTCTCTCGCGCGGCCTCGAAGCTATTCAGGAGGACTTGAAGAAGGTCAATGAGCAGTCAAGAGCAGTGAAGGTAGCACTTACAAAAATGCTCGGAGAGCGAGATGGCGCTCGCGGAATCATCAACACTCTGGAGCTGGAACTGAGAGACAGCAGATCCAGATTGAGTGCTGCCATCTACCAGCTCAAGGAGAGGACATCCCTCGAAAACCAGGTCAATGAGCTTAAGAGTCAGAACAGCGAGCACCGTGACATAGTCAAGTCCACGGATGACGAGTTACGGAAGCTTGGCCCGCAACTCGAGCAAGCTCAGATCAAGCATGATGACATCGCTCGTCGTGGTGCAGAAAAAGATCGACAACTTCAGGCGGAGAAATCATCACTGGACAGTAGCGTCAACGAGCTGAAGATGGCCAATCGTGACATCGAGGATTACCTCAACCGGGATGGTCCTGGTCAGCTCGAGCGCGCCAAAGCTGCAATCGAGCGCATGCAGCAAGACATAGAGCGGGTTGAGGCCGACATGAATAATATCTCGAAACAGGTCAAAAAATTCGTGACAGATTTGCACGACGTGGAAGAAACAAAGCGACAGATTGGCGACAATCAGGATTACCGGCGCGACCTCAAGTCTGTTAACAAACTCGCAGCAGAGATCGGGGAGTTGGAGTCTCACAATGCCGAAGAGGAGAAAGCGGATCACGAACGCGAAGGCAATCGGTGGGAGATGGAACGGAACAAGCTCGTGGCTGACCAAGCTAGTATAATGGGTCAGCTAAAGAGTAAGGACGACCAACTTCAGCAGTTGCTCCAGGATTGGGAGACGGAGTACAAGGGCGCGGCAGACAAGTACAAAACGGCGCATATCAAGGTCGAGACGACCAAGGCTGCGGTGGAAGATCTCGGGCGCTACGGCAGTGCGTTGGACAAGGCAATCATGAAGTATCACGCTTTGAAGATGGAGGAGATCAATCGGATCGTTGAAGAGCTTTGGCGCAAGACGTATCAGGGCACCGACGTGGACTCGATCCTCATCCGATCAGACAATGAAAGTGGAAAGGGCAACAAGAATTACAATTACCGGGTTTGTATGGTCAAGCAGGACGCAGAGATGGACATGAGGGGGCGCTGCTCGGCCGGACAGAAGGTACTGGCTTCGATCATCATTCGGCTGGCGCTCGCGGAATGCTTTGGTGTCAATTGCGGACTCATCGCGCTGGACGAGCCGACCACGAATCTCGACCGCGACAATATCCGCGCGTTGGCAGAGTCGCTCGCCGAGATCATTCGCGTCAGACGGCAGCAGCGCAACTTCCAGCTGATCGTCATCACTCACGATGAGGAGTTCCTGCGGTACATGCAGTGTGCTGACTTTTGCGACCATTATTACCGTGTCAGCAGAAACGAAAGACAGAAGAGCATCATCATCAGACAGAGCATTGCTGAGGTATGATGATATTCATTCGCATTGGTTATTTGTGGATGCAAATGCTAACGAATGCTTGTAGGTACTCTAAGCACGGCGGTGCCTACCAAAGCGCAGCACAGACGCGAAGGAAACGACGTCTCGGTGACGAAGAGGTTTGGTGTTTGCAAGGGCATGCGGAGTTATGGTCATGGGGAAGCATTTGCGGGCGTTGGTAGGAAAGGAATACCCTTGACTTGTGCCTCTATTTTACTTGTTGAGACGAGTCGAGTCCTTTGTCTCTGCAAACGTCGACTGTCCCTCGTCGACAAGGCACGTCTACAAACATATTTACATGTCCAAACTTGACTGTGGTGTTGACATTGAAGAGCATAACCTGTGTTCAGGCGAATGCGAACGCGAACGCGACACGAATTAGATGTTACAAGGCGAATGGTGACGTCTTATCGATAAGCGAACAGTTGCTGCAGTAAACAGTAAACAGTAAACAGCGCCCAGGCCACCAAAGCCCTTCCTTGACTTGAACTTCCGACTCTTTTCATTTGACCCTTCCACATCCACATCCTTATCAAGACACTCCTGGCTCTCTCGCTTCCGATCCGTACACCCTCGGACGCAACATCAGGATATCAGTCAGGCTTACTCTACTTTAGCTTGGGTTCATCTTGGTAGCATTGCATTCGCATTCCTTGGCCTTGTTTGAAAGTAATCATGGCGACGGCCGTCACATCTTCTTCCAACACACCTGCTAGTCCCTCGCGCTCCAAGGACAACGGCAATGTCATCAAGCGGTATCTCTTCCAATTTTCCCCCATTCGTCTTGTCCATTGATCTGGTAATGGTAACTGACGAGCGACGCGCAGTCTCCAAGGCGAGCTCATGACGCTCATGACATCTCCCACTCCCGGTGTCAGCGCATTCCCTCACAATGGTGACCTCCTTCACTGGACTGGAACCATCATCGGCCCAGAAGGCACTCCCTATTCCGGCCTCACTCTCAAACTCGATTTTCAATTCCCCGCTCGCTACCCATATGTCCCACCTGAGGTCCGCTTCAAGACTCCCATCTACCACCCAAACGTCGACATGAAGGGCAGGATTTGCTTGGACATTCTCAAGGACAAGTGGAGTGCCGTTCTGAACGTCGGGAGTGTGCTGCTGTCACTGCAGAGTCTTCTGGGCGAGCCAAACAAGTAACTTTTAACCCTACCCCATCACCCTATCGTTATCCATCCAGACTAACCATCAAAACAGCGCAAGTCCCCTCAACGGCCACGCTGCCGAACTCTGGGACAACGACTTCGAGGAGTTCAAGCGCAATGTCCTTGCCCGCCACCAGGATCTGACCGACGACGAGTGAATGATGCTTGCAGTCCACCTTCACTCCTTGGTATAACCACACAGCAGCAGCAGCATCAACCACGCATACAGCCAAGACTCTTGAAGACCCCTGGGGACACGCAGAGATGACGGCGAGATACCCCTGCTTGGGCGGATGCATTACGCGGCGCTCGGTGCTCATTTAGGCGTTTTGGAAAAATGGTTAATTTGCTTACTTCAATTTGCCGAATCACTCGCAGGCAGGCATTGGGTGCGTGGCTCTTTACCAATCATCATTATGATGAACAGATGTTGTAGCCGGTTGGGTGAAGCAGGAGATGGTTTTTAGCACTTGCTGGCATGCACCTTTCTGCCACATGTGGGCTATGACTCCGCCCCTCTTTCGTATTTCTCTTTTCTAAGCCTCGAATGCCTGAATTGAACATGGTCATGCCCTGACTACGCACTTGCCGTGAGACACGGATGATCACCTTTTCATCTTGGCCGGTGGGCGACCCTGTCCGTTGGCTTCCAGACTTCCCTCAATGCCCAAAGTCCTGATAACATATTCTGTCTTGGACAAGACAAGGCGCAAACGACTCCTACGAGGTAATGTCATCCGCTGCTAGTGGCCCTTCACAAACTGGCCAGCCATGCGCTGAAATGAAGAACCAAGTCGTGGTACACCCCATTGGTACACCTCATACTAAAACAAAGGAGTAAAGAGCTGTGGCTCTCGTCAAGCCACTCGGTGGTCGGTTACATTTAAACATCGTCCCATGCCAGTGCACTCACTGTTTTTTCAACCAGGTCCGTATCATTCCATCTCCGTATCATTCGGTTTTCGATACTCAGCGTAAAAATACATGTATAAAGAGCCGCTGCCAAACGCGACGGTGGGCTGGCCATTCAGTCCTGGGAAACGCTTTCGACACTCAGCCCAACCAAATATCTAAATGCCGAATGCAATGCCTTCTTTGTATTGCGCCAATAACTCCACTTTTTCGCCGCCCCCGCTACCCATGCATTGCGTCTTTTTTTTTTTTGCGTGAAACTTGTTGTAAACCACCATTGAGAAACAAAACCACAAATCGCGAAGTGAGGGCTGTTTGCTTCATCCACCCACCTCCGCGCTGGTCCTTCTTCATCCTCACACTGCATGTCCGAGGCATCATCTTATGGTGACGCCGCTTCTCTTCGTGTACATTCTCGTCGCGACATTCATCGCCGCCAGCTCCTGGAACATCAGCTTGGCAGCATAGGGAATGATGATCTGCGCAATCTCCGTCTTGTTCTTGCAAGGCCGGCACTCGAAGGTGTTCTTCTTGAGGGATCTGCAAATTATAGCATCAGCACGAGAATTCGCAGAACAAGGGCAAGAGAGACAAAGCCGAAACTTACGCTATTGGCGTCATGAGTCCACAAATCTCACAGATGTGGACCCTGAACGCGTCACTGACATCCAGCAAGCGCTCCTTCAGGAACGCAGAAGCACCATGCGAAATCATGCAATCGCGCTCCATCTCTCCAAAACGCAGTCCACCGTCTCTGGCACGACCCTCCACGGGTTGACGAGTGAGGATTTGGGTTGGACCACGGGCACGAGCATGGATCTTGTCGTCGACCATGTGGCGCAGACGCTGGTAGTACGTGGGTCCAAGGAAGACCTGTGCAACCTGCTTTTTACCTGTGTGACCGTTGTACATGACCTCGAAGCCACGCTGCTGGTAGCCATGCGAGCGAAGGAGTTCCGAGACCTGTGTAATGGTGACATCGGTGAATGGTGTAGCATCGCCTTCTTGACCACGCAAGGCACCGACTTTGGAGAGCAGGCACTCGATCAAATGAGCAATTGTCATACGCGATGGAATGGCGTGAGGGTTGATGATGATATCAGGTACCAGACCGTCTGCGGTAAACGGCATGTCTTCTTGTCGGTATGTGACACCTATAGTACCCTTCTGACCGTGACGGGAGGCGAACTTGTCACCGATCTGAGGAATCTTCGTAGTTCTGGTACGGACTTTGACGAAGTTGAGACCATCCATGCTAGTAGTCAAAAGAACTTGGTCGATGATACCGCTTTCTGTCGAACGGAGAGGCGTCGAGACATCGCGCTTCACGTGCAGCTTGGTACGCTGGCCGAGTTCCTCTGCATCAGGTGCCATTGGTGCTGTCTTGCCGATGATGATATCTTCACCGGAGACACGCGATCCGGGGGCGATGATTCCATCGTCGTCAAGCTTGTCATAAGTACCGTGCTTCATGCGCATTGTGTCTGAGCGAACAGGCTTCTCAAACTTTTCGACGGTCGATATGCCGACCTTTTTCTCTTGGTCCATGTAGGCACGGTAGAACAGAGATCTGAAGAGGCCACGATCGATCGAGGACTGGTTCATAATGACGGAATCCTCCTGGTTGTAACCACCGTAACATGCAATGGCCACGATAGCATTCTGACCGGCAGGTAGCTCTCTGAACTTGAGGTACTCCATGGATCGCGTGGTGCCAAGTGGCTTCTGGGGGTAGTAGAGAACATTCGCCATGGTGTCCATGCGGACGCCGTAGTTGGTAAGAGTGACACCCATAGCTTGCTTACCCATAGCCGACTGGTAGGTGTTACGAGGAGACTGATTGTGATCGGGGAAGGGGATGATAGAGGCACAGATACCGAGAATCATGGCAGGATGAATCTCGCAATGGGTCCACGTCCTGACATTCTGGTTGGGCTTGGCCTTGAAGCGCCTGTGTGGATCTATGATGGGATCCTCGTAGACGGGCACACCAGAACGGGCTTGACGGTGCTCGTCCAGATCTTCGGGAGTCATGATGATCATGGCAGCCTCCTCTTCCTCAGCATCCAAGTATTCGATGATACCGTCGGAAATCAAGCCCTTCCAGCCGTATATGCTGCTGTCCCGCTCCTCCTCGCTCAAGCCGGTCGAGTCAATCTCCCTCTCAGCCTGCAGTCTGTCGATGTTCTCTCGGGCCAGGACCAATTGGCCTCTGCGTTCGCTCGAGGGGTCGTTGTCAACGACGAAGAGGGGCCTCATGACACGTCCAGCGTCGGTGAAGATCTTGAATTCGCGGTCACGGACATCTCTGATCAAACTAATTTCGAATGAAATGGTACCGCTCCTCCGCAGGCTCTGAACGACCTTGACCAGCTGAGAGGGATCCCTGTGGACACCAACCCAGACACCGTTGACAAAGACCTTGGTGGCGTCCGGATTGTTCTTGGGCTCATACTCCTCGAGCAGTTCCATGTTCCTCTGGTTCATGAATTCGATAATAGGCTCGCTGGGGGTGCCTACGCTGACGTAGCACATGAGGGACAAATTCTTGACCAGGCCACACGCTTGACCCTCGGGCGTCTCGGCCGGGCAGACCAAGCCCCAATGGGTATTGTGTAGTTGACGCGGCTTGGCGATCTTGCCGTCTCGGCCAATGGGCGTGTTTGTTCTCCGCAAGTGAGAGAGGGTGGAAGCGTATGTATATCTGTTCAGGACCTGAGAAACACCAGCCTTTGCCGATGCGGCCTTTTTCTGATCGCCCCAATTACCCGTGGCAAGACAGTAACGCAAGCCACTGGTGAGAATGTTGTTCTTGACGGCAAGGGTCAGGTTGAACTCCTTGCCCTGCTCGACACAGCGGGCGAGGTAGACTCGCATGTCACGGACGAGTTGAGTAAACTTGAGCCTGAAGACCTGTGCCATCAGGGGACCAGCAAGATCGAGACGCTTCTTACCGAAGTGATCTCTGTCGTCCTCCTCGGTCCTGCCGAGAGCGCATTGCAGAAGGCGGTTGATCATGTAGCCCAAGAAGAAGGCCTTCCTCGTCTCGCTACCTTCCTTTTGAGAGATGTGGGGCAAGAACTCCTTTTGCATGACGTCGCGAGCATAACGGATACGCTTCTCGCGAGTTCCCATCTGCTGACCACGCTTTCCGATGAAGTCAAGAGCGACATCGCGGTCCTGGATGACAAAGGCCTCTTCGAGACAGGGCTTGATCATCTCCCTCATCTGGGAATCGTTCTGGTCATAGCAGATGCAGTCGAGGATCTGCATGTCCGAGACCACACCGAGAGCACGGAAGACGATGGCGATGGGGATGTCACTCCTGATGTAAGGCAGGGTGGCCTTGATGGTACCGCCCAGGCCACCCTTTTGGCTCTCACCCTTGGAGAAGAGCTTGAGCTGCATGGAAGAAATCAAGCGCGAACCCTTTTCGACCGCACTTCGTATCTCGGCAACGACAGGAGTGGGACTTCCCTTCTTCTTGAACACCTGAACAATGTTGGCCGCACTGCGCTCCTGTGCGATGAGCACCTTTTCACTTCCGTTGATGATGAAGTAGCCGCCCTGATCGTAGGGACACTCCTGGAAGGCGTAGAGTTCTTGCTCTGAGCGGTTTCGTAGGCAGCAAATCTTGGCCTTCAGCATGACGGGTAACTTGCCGATAAAGACCTTTGTGAATTCCTCGGGCTCGTCAGGGTCTTCCTTTTCCCACACCAGCTCCGTGTCGTTCTCATCGCCCTCATGACCTGGGATCAAACTTCCATCGTCATCGTATCGAGCACCCACCCTCCTCTCTCTTGCGACCATGACTCTGTTCTTCATCTCCAACTGCATGGGCGTCGAGTAGGTGAGATTTCGCAGACGAGCTTCGTTGGGGTATAAGGGTCTGGTGATGCCGTCGGCCTCGGTGATGGATGGAGCAGAGATGGTGAGGTTGCCAAACTCGATCTCGTAGCGGCGCTTGATGATGGGATCGTACTCGTTGTCGTCTTGTGGGGCGTTTTGGTCGAGAATGATGCGACCAGTCTCGGAGACAATCTCTTGCATCGTGGTTCCGGCGAATTCGTCGTACGAGTCTAATTGTTGGGAAACGAGACCCTTTGCGTCGAAGAAGGACTGAATCGTGGTCCAGCAGTCCTCGGATGTGATTATGCTGGGATCATCGTACATTTCACTGCCGGCGGGGCTGCCGACATTGCCATTTTCCCAATCGGCCATGTTTGCGGTCGAGAGGGTTGTAAGGATAGATTTGGTGCTCGGAAGTGCTCGAAACGAAGTCGTGGAGGATCTTGGTGTTGGCGCGCCTGTCTTGCCAAAAGGGAATTATCCTTCGCGCCCGCACCGCCAGGCTTGAGAAAGGGAGCAGCGATTTGCTAGAGACACAGTAAGAAGCGCGTCGGTAGCTCCACTTGTTATTGAGAGGTCCGCACGATGAGAGATGGGCGGTGGAGGGGCGTGTCGAAAGCTAAGGGAATGCGTCGTGATGGATTCCAGGTCGCTGCCACTGACAATGAGCCTCAAGGCCGACAGGGCTGAATAATAAAGCGGAAGTTACCGTCGCCATTTACTTGTACATCTGGTAGTCACTAGCGCGCTTTCCCCGTGTTTCCGATCATCCTCCACCTGTCACTCCATTGACCAGGGCATTCACTCATTCTCTGATTCACGCACTCATACCTTTACGACAACAAAATGTCTGTTCAGCCTCTTCATGACCTCTGGGACGCCGCTGCCGGTCAGCCTTATGAGCCCACCATTGGAAAGGACACCCAATTCACAGTCGGCTTCTCACTACTATTTGCCGGTACGCATCGTTCCGTTGTCTTGGTCTCTTGATCATCTCAGGGCACGCAGTTATTCGCACTCACACTCACACTGTCACAGCTCTCATTCTTTCCGGCTACTTCAGTCTGAGTGAGCAACAACAGGCTCCACTGCCTACTCTTCACCTAACCTGACCTTTTAGACCCATCCATGAAGAATGTCCCACTCGTCGGTATTCCTGCTTCTTTGGCCGCTGGGTAATATCTCCTTTCGCCCTCGTCATGGCCTGATATTGGAGCTGACATTCTACCAGTTTCGGTGCTGTTTACATGATTTGTGCCGTCGGCGTTTACGTATAACCAATCCCTTGGTTGCGACAACCCAGAGCATTTCAGAGATACCCATAGCTAGAGCTCAAAAGCATCCACAATCCACCCTTGAAACTCGCACACCAAGCTTGTTGACTCAATCGAGTACTGTATGCCTCACAATCCGGCCAAGTGAAATAGAGAGGGAGAGGATCAGGGAGATTATGAAGAACTGTCTATCATATAAAGAGACGTCTGAGCCCTGTGCCGTGCTCTTGTATCATCGTACTAGCCCTGTGTGCATCTCCCTATGCGTACCTTGAGTATGCGCAGTCTCTGTATAATGCTAGCCTGTATTACCCTCGTCACATGCACCTCCGCGCTATCATGCACTCCTACACCACTTGAAGTCTAAGCGGCAGCTTACTCATCAAGGTGACCACAACCTTTCTCAACACCTTGACCTATCTTGTACAGATATATCTCACTCATTTCCCCATGATGCCACCAATGTGTAATCTACTCATTCCATCTTCATGCATGAGCCTTGAACATTGCCGTTGACTGAATCTGGGGTACAACCATTGATTACCTTAAGCGTCATGCTGCGACATCCGACCAAGATCTGACGCTCACAAGCACAACCTGAAATCTCTCTGAATACAACCAACAGGTCATTTGCTTACCTTAGCAACAATGCCTCTTGGTCTGGACACGCCTCTTTGCAGCGCAGTCTCTTCATCCGCTCGTCAACTGTACCTTCTCCTCCGTTGCATCGCTTTCTCGCCCAAGACCCAAGTCCGCATCTCGCCCGAGGGTTTGCGATTTAGCGCCGAGGAGACTAGTGTTATGGAAGGTAACCACCATCACTGAAACCCAAAGTCTACCTTTCTGTTATCTATATCACAGTCTTCTGATCTTCTCAGCTTTCGTTTTTCTCTCCAGGTCTCTCTTCTCGTCTTACAATTACCAAGACCCGGAAGCATCTGTGCATGATCTACCAGAAGACGCGCCGCCACCACCGACATTTCAACTTTCCTTGCCAGCACTGTTGGAGACGTTGCAGATATTCACCCTAGGAGACTCCGCATCTTTCAGGCAGCAACAGGACCCCTACGATGGCTTTGCCGCCCATCGCTTGAATCGCCATGCAAATCTGCCCTTTTCTCCAGCCGCAATGGGCCATTCCGGCATCTGTCGCATCTCGTGTCAGAGCCGAGGAAGTCCTCTGTCAATCAATCTTTCCGAGTCAGGTGTCAGCACTACTTGTGATCTGACCACTTACGAGACATCCAGCACCGAAGACATCCCTTTCGATCGCCACGCAATATCGCTCAAAACCATCATGAAGGCCTCTCATCTTGGTGATGCAATCACCGAGCTTGCTTCAGCAAACCCGACAACTCTGTCCCTTCTCGCTTCTCCCTCCGCACCCTACCTATCCTTGTTCGCTTCCGGCCCACTTGGTTCAGCAACCATTGACTTCGACAAAGACCCCCAACTTCTCGAGACTTTCCAGTGCGCTTCCACATTCACCACTAACTACAGCTTCTCGCATGTCAAAGCTGCATACAGAGCTATGCTGAGTGCTTCCAAAGTCAGTGTTCGCACCGATGCGCAGGGCGTGCTCAGTCTACAATTCCTGATCGAGGTCGAACCTGCGCTGCAAGCCGAGGGTAGAGAGGGTGTGGCTTTTGTGGACTTCAGGATTGTGCCGTTGGTCGAGGGTGAGGGCGATGATAGAGACGACGACCCGAGTCCCGAAAACGAGGACAATGACGAGGCATGAAGCACCCCAACGCTCGCACAATCGTCGCCCTCTCCGCATTTCCACTAGGCACAGTCTGCCCCGATGCACATTTTCATGTCAAGTTCAATCCGAGGGCTGAAACTTAAACTTGGTCACATGCAATCATCGAACAGCAAGTACGCTGTCGGAGTGGCATCACAGGCTTGGAGCCCGGCATGAAGAATGACAAACATATCGTTAGTAGTCTACTTGCGATATGTCATATTGATCTCCATTCTTGTTCTGTCAAAACACTTGCGCCCAAACTCCACCACTTCCAATGATTCATTCAGCGAGTCGTTCCTGGAGCAAAGGGTCCGTGTCCGCGGCCGCGGAACAGTCTAAATCTCCCTCTACCTCTTGGTGCCCTAACTCTTCCTCTTATCGGACCTGCTCCGTGGTCCCTCTCTTCCACGGATCCTTGTGTGGCCGTGTTGTTATCGGCCAATCCTGTATCGGCACTTTCCACTCGGGCACGCTTACCAGCCGGCTGGTCGACAATGTCGTCTCCATTGCGCTTCGTACCTGTCTGAGCGTTGCCTGCGGTCGCTGGCGGTGTGGGTAGTACGGCTGGCTGAGGCATGGGGTCTGCACCAGATGCAGGCGTCACCGGCTGAACACCTTGAGGCCTGAGGTTTGCACCAGGTGTCGTTGGTGGTGTTATCCCGCCTTGACCAACTAAGGCAGTGGCACGGTCAGCGGCTTTGATGGCCTCAGCGCGAGCAGTCTCCAGAGCGTCTTTAGCTGCTTGCTCACGTCTTCTGGCCGCTCTTGCCTGGAGAACAACTGCATTTGGCGAATCCGCATTTACATGTGTGCCATCGTCTTGAGCAGGTGGTGTCGATCCAGTCGCAAAGTGGACTGTGCGTCCAGTGCCGACTCGAGAGCTGTCGGGCACATCGTCTTGAGCGTTCCCAACTGACTGTGATAGTAGACCAGCGCCATGCTGGGCTCCTGGCACTGGCGTGTCCTTTGGTCTAGCTGCAGGACTGAGGTCTCCATCTCTCGGGGTAGGATCATAGGGTATCGCCATGGTTCTTGTTCGAATACGCTGCCTTGACCCACGCCTTGGTCGGGGCGTCAATATCGATTTTGCTCGCTTGATGACTCTGGATACGAGCCGCCGACTGGATGACTTCTTTGGCTCGTCAGAGTCGTTGGACGAATCCCTGCGATCGGCGACAATCTGGACGATTTCATAGTCGTCGGGAACACCTAGCTCCCTGTCTCTGCGATTGCGCCCTGGTTGAAGTCTCTGCAATGGCTGTGGAGCGGGGTGACCAGGTAGCGGCTGAACGATGGTATCGTGGCTAGTGTAGTATCCCAAGGGATCCTGGTTGATGTTTGAGGCTGACATGTGTGGACGCCGAAGCCCTGTCCAATCGTTCGTTGCTCGATAGTGGACCAAATTGAAACTAAGTGGCTTCGTGCCCGGACTACTGTGATGTTCTCCGCGCCAATTGAGCAGCCACGATTGCGCTGTTGCTGTCTGATCTGCATTTGCTGAGGCGCCGACGGGGCTGTGTACGTAGATATTCACGCCGTAGGCATCGGCAATGAGTTGCACCACGTCAAGGCTGGCTTCCCTCGCTCCTGCTAGCTCGTATTCCAGGTGCTCATTCTGTTGCCTCATGGCCGTATATAATGCTACCCTGGATCGACGAGCCAGACTGTCTCGCCTGTTTGGACTCATGACTGCGTTCCATAGTCTCAAGACCCGTGAAACCACTGTGTGCCAAGTTTGGTCTTGTGGGTCACGACCGTAGTAGACACGTGCAAAAGCCCTGTAGAGAGCGAGTGGTCCAGCCGCAACGTGCAACTGCGTGAAGGGCAATCCGGCGTTATCTGGTGTCTTTCCATGCACGACACGAATGTCATGCCACCTGGACATGACATCTTCGGCCACGGTCACGACAGGGCGGTTATCAACAACAGCGTCATTGCCCCTAGGCAGGCTTGAATCAACGTCTGCGTGGCCATCAACAGCGTCATGACCGATAGGAAGGCCTGTAACAACGTCTACGGGGCCATCACCAGCGTTGTCACTCCTAGGCTGGATTGCATCGACGTCTGGGATGTGCGGGATGTCCTTGGCCACAAGAGCCATCTGGTTATATATCGCGTGCCCTAGTGGATATCTACGTAGCGGAGGAGGCACTGGATCGTCGCGTTGTCCAGGGACCGGTGTACGCAGATGGTCGGGCAATACTGGATCGCTAGGGTCAATCACATCTGGATCAGCTCTTCTCCTGAGAGGTTCCAGCAAGGTCTGAAAAAGCATGTCAGTCAGAACAGCTGTCCTCGAGTGTGCTAGGTGATTATGCCTACCCAATGATACGCGTTCATCCAATTCACTATGTGTATCTGACGGTTCGGCGGATGACGATCGCCACGAACTTGAAGTTGCCATTGTGTCACTACTGGCAGGTTCTGCGTGGCAACAATATTTGTGGGGATATGAACGTATATCTCAACATCAAACGCGTCTGCGAGCAGTTGAACAATATCCAGAGTTCCTATAATGGTAAGTAATGGCAGGAGACTTTTGAGTACTTCAGCTCACCCCAGTCGCCTGTCCTCAGTTGACTCACGATACTATCTCTACCTGTCCTGCTGTTCTCTAGCATCAAATGGTACAATCCCCCTCGATCTTGTCGAGCAGGGTTATCGGGATGATGAATACCCACGACATGGTCCCAAAGAACAGCTAGCGATCAGGATTAGTATGGTTGCACATGGAGCATATGAACAGGGGCAAAGCGTACCAACTCTGTCACGAACATGTTGAAACCGCTGGTGGCTAGCTGCTGAGTTTTCATAATAGCCCCTTGCGAACACATGCCATAGGCAGCGCAAGTCGCTATTGTGAGAGTTTGTTTGAATATATTCGTGGTTTTGATTGGCCCCAGCTACAGCATGGGGTATAGTCAACCGAACCGTATTGAGCAGCCTGAACTCGAGGTTCCGCCTTCTCCTACGAGCAGCCACTTGTGCTGGAGTTGGCTGAGCTGTCGCCATGAGCGATATCTTCTTGGGCTTTCAAATCGATCGTGAGGATGATCAAGGAAGTGAAAACGAATGGAGAGCAGAAAAACTTTTGTGAAGTGCGAGAAAATAGTTCTAGTAATGGAGACTGTATTCTACGTTGCACACTCTTTGTTTGCCTAGGATCGTTCGCCAGATGCGGCACCCCAAGTGTGAGTGCATGCCGCGAATGATGAGACCAAGGGAACAAAGCACGCCGGATGAGAATGAGGTATCGCTAGACAAGGAAATCGCTGCAGGGACGAACATAGGCGGATCAGTGGGAAACACCCAATCTTGTGGACCAAAGCATGGTACAAGAGCATATTAAAGGGATTAACGGAAGTCTTCGGGTGCAGGTAGATCGATGTGTGATCGGAGTCAGACATCACAAGATTTGACTAGCTGCTCATATACGTCGAGGAGGAAGTACTTATCATATCCATATATTCTGTGCCTGAATCAAAAAAATTCATACCTAAGATGCGATGTATGTTTATCGCAGAAAGAAACGATGTGTCGGCGACTAGGGTTAAAGCGAGCGGAGGTTAAATAGTGGTTGTCGGTGTTATCTCAAGAACTGTCGATAGTCATTACTCAGCGAGGTAGAGCTGCATTTGCATTGGATCAAGATTTCCCTACTTTGAACAACCAACGATTGTTATTTGTGAAGTGACCTAATGATGGATTGTCGTGGCCAAGAATGCGGAAATGATGGAGGGATATGTTTCAATGTGGGCCAGGATTACTGACAGCTGTAGTCAAGCAATCATGAGCAAGATGGCCGCGTTTGGATGAGCAACAAATACGCAACAATGAAGGCCATGGCGTGACGACTTCCAAGTAATGCCAGTACTTATCACGGGGATGTGCAGGATGTTTCCGACGGTTTTCGGTCATCTTGAAAGCAATTTCATGAGTATAACGAAGCTCAACGTAGGATGTGACGGCTATACTATACATAGTGATCAAGACTGGCCATAAATGGCTGATCAGGGCATGCAAAAGAAGAAAACCTATTATTATGGCTCAAGGTCGAGCAAAACGATTGGCTTCGTCTGTACGTGGACCGTGTCTGACGTATTAAACGGTGGTCTATCGATTGAGGTTGCAGCATTGTGGGCTTGATTCTGCAAGGTCGTTGAAAGCTGAAGAGATAATAAAGAAGGGACTGCGACAGAAACTAAGACATCGTCAGCAATGCCTACTGAAGCGGCCCTACTCGTATGAAGTCGCGCAAAGTTATGGAACAGGTGCCATCGTGTCATGATAAGCGGGCAGTTTCAAGGACTGCAACGAAGGGATGGATGTAGACGAAAATAGGCACAAAGACGGGACAAGAAGATATTCAAGGGGCTCAGACTGAGCCGGTTTTTTTTTTGCTCCACCAAATTGCGGAGTTTGTGAGAAGCTCCTTGGTCGTTGCCATTGAGTTGGCCCTCGCATGCCCGAATGGCGCCGGTTGTGGCTGGCGGTTTGAGCTAACTTTGTCTCTCGGCTGCCGCCTCGGCCGGCGCGTCTGCTTCTGGAAATCCAAAACCAGCGCCGAAGGTCTACTAGAAGGCATAACACAAGGAAATCTTGCATGTTAAGAGATGTGTTGCAGCTTGGGTCGTCAAATATTCGTTCCCCTGAGCATCTACTCGTAAGTAGTGCAAATTGCTACCGAACTTGAGTACAACAGAGAGTACATGACGTTTGGTAGTCCCATGGCCCGCTGCCCAGTCCTCGCTGATCTTGACCTGGGGTCCTCCACAGGCTTTCCAGTTCCTGGGACGCTAAGAAACAAGCCTTTAGTGCCATTATCCCGCTGATCAGCAGCATCAACAAGACTGAAGCAAGGACATAAATGTTGTGTCATGTGCGTGTGCTGGCAGCACCGCGGCCAATTCGCAGTCGGGATGACGATTGTGAGCGGCGACGTGCAGCATGCAGAGAAGGTTGTTCCCAATTTCGAGGCTACTTAAGATCATCGATATCAACGTGGCACGATGGTTTAACATTGCTCTTCACTTTCTAGCGTGCAGCATCTCATCGTCCCTTCGTTTACATCAACGGTCTCTAGGCATCTCTCGCTCAGTATATTACAGTGCCGCTTCCACACTTTTGATCTTTCAATTCTGAATTCATGTCTGAAACGCATTCCTCCACTCGTATTCCATCTGAATAGGACCACCAATCTCGTATTTGGATCCAAGCATTCCTCATTGGCTGCATCATCTTATCGCTTAGCAACAAGTCCGGTTGCATCTTGATAATAGTCTTTGTTGACACCCCGACGCTTCCTCTCGCTCGCCAACTTTCTGTCCCCGAACAGATAGATTGTCTCGAGCATTTGACACATCGGAAGATTGACTGCAGGAGCCAACACTGAGACGATGTTCTTCACACGGGCAGTAATCGTATTGAGCGTCGTCGCCACAACGCTTGCAGCACCCGCTACCAAACGGTCAACCGCCACCGGCTTCAACTGGGGAAACGAGGTCATACGAGGAGTCAATATTGGTGGATGGCTCGTTCTTGAACCGTGAGTAGAGTCATCGATGTTCGAAAGTCCAACTTAACAAGTGGTTGCAGGTGGATTACACCCTCCATTTTCCAGGCGTATCCAATCAGCGAGGGCATCGTAGACGAATACACACTGGGCGAGAAGCTTGGCTACGATGCAGCATACAATGTGCTGAAGCCTCACTGGGACTCATGGGTACAGCTCTCAGACTTCCAGAAAATCGCAGACTCAGGATTCAACTTGGTCAGAATCCCGGTCGGCTACTGGGCCTATGACAACTCTAACTCCCCTTTCGTAACTGGATCTGCTCCCTATATTGATGTGGCTATCGATTGGGCTCGCCAGACTGGCCTGAAAGTCATAATAGACCTTCATGGTGCCCCAGGCTCGCAGAATGGGTTCGATAACTCTGGAGAGCGTCTACCGAAGCCACTTTGGCAGGAGGGTGATACTGTACAGCAAACACTCAGCGTGCTACAGACCATCCAGAACAAATACGCCGACTCTTCGTACGATGATGTCGTTGCAGGCATCGAACTTTTGAACGAGCCTCTTTCTTCTGAGCTCGACTTTGATGCATTGAAGCAATTTGAGCGCAACGGTTATGGACAGCAACGCACTGTTTCTCAGTCTCGCGTCGTGGTGATTCAAGATGGATTCCAGGACCCGAGCAGTTACAACGGTTGGCTCAGCACTTCCGATGCTAATTCGCGAAATGTGGCGCTGGATCACCACGAATACCAAGTATTTACCGATGAGCTCGTCGCTCTGCAGCCATGGCAGCACAGACAGTATGTCTGTAACAACGCCAATACCTACTCTGGAGCAGACAAGTGGACATTTGTTGGGGAATGGTCCGCGGCCATGACTGATTGCGCAGCAGCTCTCAATGGTTCGTTTTGCCGTCTCTGATGATAAATCGTGCGGGACTAACTCTCAACCAATAGGTTACGGCATTGGAGCAAGATACGACGGTACCTATCCTAATAGCACGTACGTCGGATCTTGTGCTGAGATCAATTTCGTCGACACATGGTCGCAGCAAATGAAGGACGATACTCGCGGTTATATCGAAGCACAGCTCGAGTCTTTTGAGAAGAACACGCAGGGTTGGATCTTCTGGAACTTCAAGACCGAGGCCAGTGCCGAATGGGACGCATTCAGACTGATTGACGCTGGAGTCTTTCCACAGCCATTGACCGATAGGAAGTTCGGCGCCATCTGCACCTAAGCGCCCAGCTACAAGCCCGGCGATGGACATGAGGTGTAAGAGTAATAAGGTGCACAGAGACGGCATGTGCGGCGGGAGGTAGATTCGATGCAGCGCATCACTCTAGGACATATGAAGTGCGAACTGGAACTATGGTTTGAAGATTCTGTTCTCGTACTACTTTCTCCGGTTGATACCCCACGGAGGGTGCCTTTAAGAGCACTCGTTGCAGATTGCTAGTTGATTTGCATAGGGAGCGGTGGACAGCGTAATCATGATAATTGAATATTGCAGAACATACTCGATCCGTTGCGCTGAGGCTGCAGTGCAGTGAAGTGCAGTGCAGTGTGGTGAAAGTTTGTATTAGCAAAGTTCAGCAAATCACAAAGCCAGTTTCCCACATACCATGGTTACTACTGTAACAGTGGAGTCCCGCATGACCAGACATGTGTGCATGGATCAAGGGGATCCACCTTTGGTTGCGGCTTGTAGTCGTTGGCCTGAACTTTCAGCATGGCAATCAAACGGTCGAAAATGCTAAAAAAATCATGACAGGATCTCAAAGCGATTGGCACAGAGTAGACAAAGATGTCATTGGATATGATGAAGATGGTGTCACGCATTAGTGTGGCTGCTGTATGCATGATACACGGGATAAAGAAAGTGCCATTTGACCATTTAGCTACAAGGACGGATTGACTGTGGTTGAGCGAAGCTTTGATCAATATCATTCGTATGAGTAGGCTCGTACAAATCTAAAATCAGACAAAGATACGCGTACCCCTCGGCAACGTAATACATGGTACACTCGTGAAATGGAAGAGGGATATTATTAGTTGGTCGATGAGGCTCAACTTGGCCTTGTCGTGATCAAATAAGGTACAAGTAAGGTACGTATAAGTTTACTCTACCAGCAGTGCCGAGGCGGTTGGATGACGTCTTCGCCTTAGGGCCGGGATTCGGCGTTGCCGTTCAGGGTCGTCAACTTCAGCTCGACAATACTTTGGTGACAATACTTTGGTGACGGGACTTTGTACGAGTAGACGAGCATAAGCTGCGGCGTGACAAGAATAGAAACATTCGCTCGTGTTTGGGTTTGTGCGCCATTTTTGCACCATTTTTGCACCATTTTTGCACCAGGCCCGAGTTTCCAAGGTGTACTGAGTGCGACACATAGAATACAGACGAAGGATGGCGGCGCCCCCCCGGAGGCCGACAGTGCTGGTATGGCATAGCGTGGCATAGCGTGGCATTGCAATGGGCACAATATCAGGACATTGACTAATGTTGATTTCAGGTCACAGATGCGAGGGATAAGGCACCTCAGAGACCAGCGCCACAACGAACAGGTACCAAACTCATCTCGGTCGATCATGTGTTACAATATGCCTCAGAAATCCCATCAGCACAGAGAAGAGCGGCTCCGGGCTCAAGACCAACTGTGCATACTCGCACTCCCAGTGGTCGTCACCCCTTGGATCCCAAACTGGCTGGCCGCATTCTGCCAGTAGCAGGCTCACACATACCCGCACGCTCAAGTAAAGTCAGCGAAAAGCTCGTCTTGTTGCCGGAAACCAGCGAGGCCGAAGAGGATGAAAAGCCAGATGACGAGGACGAGGAGGCTGCCCCGCCGTCAGATGCCGAATTGCAGAGGAGGAGACACCCGAAGATGGGCGACAAATCCTATGCCGAGAGGCTTCCAAAGGCCCGGAGAGCGGAGAAATTGGCAAGAGTGACTGCATATTGCACCGCCCAGTCTTACAGGCTACGCGCCACTGCCGATTTCACAAGAGACCAACACGGCGCCAGGACGAAACTCTACGATGACTGTCTCTATTGCGTCTACCAACTTCCCCTGCTCGGTGGTAGTGACGGCTACCGCATACGTAGTAGTCCTGTGCTGAAGAATCCTGGTGGAAAGAGCGTGCTCGACGAGCAGATTGAGGCCAACGAACGGAGGGACTACAGAGAGGGTTGGCTAGAAGAGCGCGATGAATACAGTGTCCGCGGTCACGATTCCTCCGCCCCTACAGAACAACACCAACAATCCAGACCGGACAGTAATCATGGCGCTTTCGACGACAGACGTTCGAGCAATTCCAGTCTCGTCACTCCCGCCACTACCTCCGACGCTCTCACCATAGCCGAACTCTTCGTCTTCAGTTATGGCGTCGCTGTCTTCTGGAACTTTACCGAACACCAGGAAAAGGACATTCTTGCCGACCTTACCTTCTCATCCTCATCAAGCATTCCTACCAAGCTCTCCCCCTCGTCCATATCCCACATCTCTCCCCCAGCCTATTCATCTCTCCTCTCTCGTCCACTGTGCGAAGACGATTTTGAGACGGAAGAGTTCCATTTCGAATATAACAATGATATCGAGAAGCCTCGCCTCTTCAACGATATGATCACCCTGCGTACTAGAGACCATATGATCAAGCTGGCCATGAGTCACGCCATTTCTCAGAGCACCAAGCTCAGCTTTTTCGAGGAACGCATGCAACGGACCATGAGTGAGGCTCAATACGTGCCGAGAAGATTGGCCCTCGAGGGTCGCTTGGGCATGAGCCGAAGAGAGGTTGTCTCGCTTGTGGGCAAGCTCTTCCAGGGTAGAGTCGATGTGAATTTGTGTAAGTTGCACGCCATGCCTGATTGCACGGGTATAGCTAACATATGGCAGCATCCAACATGCTGGATACGCCCAACTTCTTCTGGGACGCCGAGCCGACTCTCCACCCCCTTTATGCTGCAGTCCGCGAGTACCTGGAGATCAAGCCTCGTATCATGGTCTTGAACGAACGCTGCCGTGTCTTCCTTGACTTGGCCGAGATTCTCTCTGACAGCATCGCCGACACCAAGATGACCAAAATCACATGGATTGTCATTGTTCTCATTGTCGTATCCATTCTAGTCACTTGCACAGAGGTCATCTTGCGTTTTACACTGTTGAGCAGCGCGGGTAAGAAGGAAGGAGGAAATGCTGCGCTATTCGCCATTGCTTCTCGGAAGGAGCTTTGAAGGGCTAAACTTGTGTGCTTTGAATTTGGCTGCTGCGTTTCCAGACTACCATATGAGCGAGGCGCATTGGCGTTTATAGCGACACAACGATTCATTGATAACCTTTCATAGATGGCCTATATATTGTACAGAGTATTCCTTCATACCACTTGGTAGCTTCTGCTCGATCTGTTGCCATTAAAAGTGCAACTAAATGGTATCTCGACCTTGGGCAGCTAGTTCTGGGCCTGTGTTTCGCTCGAGTTTCATGCTGTCCGGGGTGGCACGGGTGCTGTAGATCTATCTACCTTGGATGACAAGTCACCAGTGAGCACATGGACCACATTTCAGACATGTTTACCATGTAAAATAACACGCTCAAATATGACAGGCACTCTTCCAACAAGCCATGGCGAATAATGCCGCAGCGACTCTTGCCTCTTTTCAAGGACATGGTCGCCCGAGCGTACCCCAACTTGCGACGGCTCTGCCCAGAGTACCTCAGGTGATGAGCGATGCTAAGCGCCAGTAAGCGCTCCTTGTACCTACCTGCTCGCACAGTCCCTAACTGACTTCCTTTGACACCAACACTTCAAGGCCTGCCGAAAGTGCTATCTCTGAACACGAGTCTGCAACTAATAGAAATGTATACGCAGATAGCAGGTACTAATAATGCAGCAGCGCATTAAGCTTCACCCGAGCACCTAGGCAAGTCGCCAAGGACCTGCCCTGACGATCGCATCGCAAAAGAGAATGTTGAAGAGACTGGAGACAGATGTAATAAGATCGCATAATGCAAACCACTATCACCATTAGACCGCAGGAGTTAGTTGTGCTTGCTTTGTCATCCATGTCCATGCTTGTTTGATAAGATAGATGTGCATCTGTGCATCTTCTCGACCACCGCACAAATGGCATCTAATTTCATCGTCGCTTGGCAGGAGTCAGGCTACGTCAGTGCAAGAAATGTAGAAAGTTAAAGCTCTAGAGCATGCCACCACTGGCCACTTTCTTGACGACTCATGCAATCGGCGCCCGACGCATATCAACGAAGCATACCCCCCCCCCACCTTGATTCTACAACGATAGCACGAACCAGAAAAACACCACCTGTCGCGATCATATACCGCTTGCACAACCTTCTACTGAACAATTTCATACACAAACAAGTCACGAAAATGCCAGCATACGGTCGCGGCGGTGCCGGCAATATCGAGGCCGCAACCACAGTACCAGCCAGCATCTCTGCCTCGAACGACCTAGAGAAGGATCAACAATCCTCGGAAGATTACCTCGAACAACGCACACACCTCGCTTCATATGCTGGAACCCCACACGACCAGCTGCACAACCAGCAATATGCACATATGGGCCGCGGCGGTGCAGGAAACTACTACTCGCCGTGGGAATTACAGATGAGGGGAGAATTCACAGGCGCAGGAACAAGTCACGTCCTAGGAGACGGCACGCCGCAGCCCATCAGTCAGGAGACGGAGAGCCAGGGACCACTTAGCAAAAAGGACATTCCGGAGCAGAAGGAGGTGTATAGAGGCCGAGGAGGCGCAGGAAATTTCTCATATGGTGTCAGTGAAAGCGAGGAGAGAGCTTTCAGAAGGAAGCAAGAGGAAGAGGAGAGGAGAAAGGAGGCTTTGAGGAATAGCATCGAGAAAGGCGTCGAAAATGGCTTGTCGAAGCCTGCAAAGGCCAAGTTGCCTGGCGGCGAGCCATACTGAGTTGGTATGTGTCGTCGCTTGCATGCATGAACGGTTGGTGAAGCATCGTCCGTCGTTTTGTCTTGATCGGCCATGTCCAGTGTCTAGTAGTGGCGTTGCCGGAAATACCTCTTCTAGACTCGGTCCCTCTCAGCAGGCCCTGGTGGGAGCAGTCTTCAGGGGGCGGTTTGTTCTATGCCAGACTGCTACTGTAAGAATGCCTGCTCACCTACTTCCTCATCACATTAAGCTTAAGCTTTACATATTGTGTCCAAGTCATACCGATAGAATTACGACGACACCAAAATCCTGTAAATTGTGGAGTAAAGAACAGACAGTCGGGTGGTAGGAGAATATAGACCTACTATGGTAGAGCGGACCAATCATTGGAAACATGTGAAACATGTTAAGAAGTACAGAGAGCAAGAGGCCTGGCCTGGCCTGACCACGGCATTGTCTCCACGCCGCCATGTGGATCATGCAGTCAATAAGCAGACCAGCACTGCGTAGTTGGCTTAAATATGCCTGCCTCTCCTCTAGGTATACGTGAAAACTGCTGTCGTTCGTGGAGCACTATGAGGACATCCACAAGCATTACACTGGCCAGAGACATGTGGCTGTGGTACAGCAGACCTATACAGCATGCCCCTTCTCATGACGGAAGGTTCTTGCCAAGAGAGGAAAGTATCCCACGTGGGAGGATCTATTGGCATAAGATCCGTTCTTCAGCCTCGGGCTTATAGACCGCGTCAGATATTGGCAAGCTCGCCTTGGTATGCGCAACTCCATAGTACGGCCACGTACGGCCAAGATGTCCTGGCGGACAGGGGCGGGATTGCTATGGCTCTAGGCACTTGGCGATATGCCAAGTTTGGGCGGAGACAATTGTATCTCTGCTGCTGCGAATAAAGCCAAGCGATTTTTCTTTGGCCCAACTGCGGCAAATGTTTTGCCACTTTGTTGTGCTCAAATTACAATGTATATTCAACCCTGCACGAAACGCCGGATACTCCGATATCCGCGAGCCCGACATGCATGATTGCATTATTATCGGACCTGCGCCGAATGATGATCGACCTTTGGGAATGGCACTATGGCACAACTCAATCAGCCTCGGCAGCATACACTTCTGCTGAAACTGCCAGATGTGCTGCTGTCCAGTCTCATCGTTCAAGCGGATGCGACAGCAGCTCGAATGATCCGAGGGCGGCAGATTTTGCACTGCCCCCTTCGCCATTCGTCAAAAGATGACGGACAAAATGGGACCATCATTCTTGGCGACTTGGCGCCAAGAGCTGATCCACCACATCAACCAATGGGAAGGCGCGTACAGGAATACGAAGGATCAGAGTTCGATTAACCGACTCGAAAATTGGCAGGTGGTGTCTTAGGTTGCCTGTCGACCCCCCCAATCAGCCAAGTCCGTCCGCTCTTTCCCTTGTCCGCTCTTTCCCTTGGCCGGACCTTCCCACGCACTTTTGCTTGGCCCCGCTGGTAAGCCTGGGCCTTAACTACTTCCGACTCCCCTCGCACGCGCTGCCCAGACTTTGTCTTGTCACCATCTTGTTTTTGACACGTCTGATACCGCAGAGGTTCGAAAACGCGTCTCATTCACTCCATAAGTTGTAACACCTCTATAAATCGCGTTTTCTGCAAATTTTCAGACTTCTCAACGCGAATTTATTATTCGGCTTTCACAATTCTTGGCATCTAGGCGAGAGCTAGTCGCTCTGCTACAGATATAATCGATGGACACTCAAGAACAAATCACGGTGCAACAAGCACTGCAGGCCCATCATCAACATGAGCAGTCGCTTGCCGCCCAGCAGCAGCAACAACAGCAGCAGCAGCAACAACAACAACAACAACAACAGCAACAACAACAACAACAGCAGCAGCAACAGCACCAAGAATCATTGCAGCAGCAACAGCATCAACAGCACCAACACGATCAGCACCAACACGAGTTGCAACATCAACACGAACAACACCCCCAGGAATTGCACCAACACGAGCTGCACCAACCGGAGTCTTACCAACACGGGCAACAGCAGGTACAGCAATCCCAGCAACATCCGGTAGCGCAACAAGCACCTCAGCAACATCCATCACCGCTTTCACAAGCGCAGCAGCACGACCCATTGCAGATCCAAGTCGGTGGACCTCAGCCACCGGCGCCTCAGGCACCCACTTCGACCATCGACTCGCTCACATGTCAGTGGACGGGCTGCGGGGAACGGTGTCAATCACCGGAGGCTCTTTACGTGAGTCATGGTTCCATTCCTCGCTGCAAGGTGAACGAACAGGGCTAATGCGTGCGCAGGACCACGTATGTGAGCGCCACGTCGGCCGCAAGAGCACCAACAACCTGAACCTCACTTGTCAATGGGGTGCCTGTCGCACGACGACTGTGAAGCGTGATCACATCACTTCTCACATTCGCGTACATGTGCCGCTCAAGCCACACAAATGTGATTTCTGCGGCAAGGCATTCAAGCGGCCTCAGGATCTCAAGAAGCATGTCAAGACTCACGCCGATGACTCTGTGCTCATGCGCTCTCCAGACCCGAACATGCAAAACAGAGGGGCAGGTGTCAACACTCCCTACCAGCAGAATGGCAAGCGTGAGTCTGGATCTTTTAACATCAGTACGCATACTAATAGACGCAGCTGGTGCAGGTTACTACGGCCCTGGTCAGGACATGTCGCAGCCTCACCCTTACCCTGCCGCCCACACTGCTCATATGGCCAACAATCAGTTCAACTACCAGGCTCCTCAGCAATACTCTGCCTACGGCCAGGTCAGCTACCCCGCCCCCACGGCCAACTCCCTTCAGGACATGCAGAGCATGGACACGCGTAAGAGAGCGATCGAGGCACTGAACGACTTCCTGGGCGATATCAAGCGTCGAGCGATTGACCCTGCATCCTACTACGACGTCGGTCAGAGACTGCAGTCACAGAACCTGCCCTTGCCCATCAGCAGCGGCTTCGGCTACTCGACTGGCAACAACTACAACACGACCAATTCGTACAACAACAATGCAAACGGCATCATGGACAGCTTTGGAGGTGCAGGGGGGCTCATGAACGGTGCGGGTGGCGCCATGACCCAAGGCCCTCTGTCGCAATCATACTCTCTTCCTCTGCCCAACGCACGTACCAAGAACGACCTGCAAGATATCGATCGCTTCCTCGAGCAGTTGCAAGCCACCGTTTACGAGAACTCTGGTACCGCTGCGGCTGCCGGTGTCCAACAGCCTGGCGTGCACACTCAGTACCCTGGCTTCAACAACCACTACCGTACTAGCGACAGCCCACCAAACATGCAATATGGCGGTCAGTCTGCCAGTGCTGGAGCTGTCAACGTCGCGCCGAATCTTTCAAGCATGGCTTCAAGCGCAAGCGCTCTCGAGACTCCTGCTCTCACTCCCGCATCTGTCACGTCGTATGCCTCGTCCAGCCATTCACCCATGTCTACTCACTCTCGTTCCAGCATGAGCAGCGTGAACGGTTCCAACATGTATCCCAGTCTGCCATCTGTCACCGCCGTCTCAGATATGGGAGCAGGCTACCCAGCAACCACTTCGGCTCCTTCATCCGCCCTTGCCTTCGATGACGGCTTCAACACGGCCCGCAGGTTCAGCGGTAGCCGCCTCCAGCGTGAGGCTCCTGCAAAGGCCGAGCACGACGATGACATGGACATGGACGACGGTGCCAAGACTCCGCGCAACGCCAAGGAGGCCGATGAGCAGCGCCCAGGTTCTTCCTCTCTTGACCCCGCCCTTCGCGGAGGCAACACCCCAACTCAATCTGCCGTTCAGAGTCCAAATACAAACTCGTCCAACAGCGACGGAGACAAGGGCCAGGAGAACTGGGTCGAAAACATCAGAGTCATTGAGTCTCTGCGTCAATGGGTCCGTGAGAGGATGGACCGCCAAGAATTTGACAATGACGAACATGAAGAGCAGGCCCATGAGGGTGCACAACCGGAGCACATCCAGCATGAGCATATCCAACACATTGACCACATTGACCACTCGAAAGAGTTGCCCACGGATATGCAGCATGACCACGAGCCCACTCAGGAAGGTGAAATTGCTTATCCCGTTCTCAAGTCCGAGGTCGCTTGAGTGTATCACGTATCGGAATGCTTTCGGTTTCTTCAATGGCGTTGCTCTGTTTTGGTCTTCATATTCGCCATCTCGATCATCAATAGCACCTGGGTGAACCGGAAATGAGTACGATGGGAGTCAAGAGGCCAATAAAGGGCCAATACACTGGGTGTGATGGACATGAGCTATGGGAATGGGTTAGGAGTTGGTGGCACTCAACAAGGCGAGATGGGGATCATCTGTTCTACTAGTACTCAATGGTCCGGACGACTACACAAGGACACATAATTGTTCCTTTAATTTGATACTTTATTGTTAAGCTGCTATCAATGTTGTGCCTGCTGGCACCTAGGTGAATAGGAAGTGACGACGGTGGGGTAGCGTTAGATTACCTTAGCGAAAAGCCTCCCGCGGAATGTCATCATTGATTCAGATTCGGCTTGAACGTAAGGTATGAGTACTCATGGTGCCCCACGTGTCCTAGTGCTCTATGGTACCTTATTGTTGACAGATTCGAGGTTATATTTACTGTCCTCACAATCTTACATCTGTGTCTTTGCATAGTGAGACAGACTGCTGAAGAATGAATGCTTCTCGTGAGATATTACAATCTCAAAGGACTATCTTGTATCAGCGGACGCACAGAACCTCCACCGATTGAGCAACCCAGAGAGGACAACAAAGGAAAATGTCTAAACCACGAGTGATATACTGGTTCAGAACCGACCTTCGCCTCCATGACTCTCCGGCTTTGATGGCGGCTCTCGACCTGCGACCGGATTGTCTATATCCGATCTGGACCTGGGACCCGCACTATGTCTATCGCGCTCGCGTGGGCTCAAACCGCTGGCAATTCCTGCTAGATTGCCAGACCAACCTCTCTGAGAACATTACGAAATTGAATGCGAAATCTAAACTTTTCGTGCTGAGGGAGGCGCCCCAGACTCTGTTCAGAAAGTTGTTCAAGCAATGGAAGATTACGCATTTGGTTTTCGAGAAGGATACCGATGCCTACGGTCGTGAGAGAGATGAAAAGATCATGGAGATTGCTGCAGAGATGGGAGTCAAGGTTGTGACCAAGGCGGGGAGAACGCTTTGGGACAGTGAGGATCTAGTCAAAGCTAACGGGGGCAAGCCTACGATGAGTATCACACAAGTACAGACTGCGGGAGAAAAATTAGGGGCGATAGCGAAGCCGCTTGCTGCACCGAGTAGTTTACCTGATCCGGGAGATCTGACTCTCGATTTCGAGCAAGAGCAGCCTCCGCAGAAACCAGATTTTGATGATGGTTTCAGGGCGGGAGAGGAGAAGAGTTACCAAGTAGGCTTAGCAGGGCCGGACGGCGACTTCTCAGTCCCCACGATGGAGGAACTGGGACTACAAGAAGCCACTACACAGCATCGAGGAGGCGAGACCATTGCTCTGAGCATCTTGGACAAAGTAATCGCCAACGAGGATTTCACGGCTACATTTTCGAAACCAGAGACAGCGCCAACGGCGTTTGAGCCGCAGTCCACTTGCTTGACATCACCGCATCTTCATTTCGGCTCCCTGTCAGTACGCCTGTTTTGGTACCGCGTACAAGAGGTGCTGGACTCGTACAAAGGTACTGCCAGCCAACCGCCCACAAGCCTCCACGGTCAGCTTCTTTTCAGAGACATGTACTTCGGCGCGCAATGCGCTCTCGGTTTTGCTTTCTCCCAAACAACCTTGAATCCGACGTGTCGCTTCATTCCCTGGCATCTGCCTTCGAAACACGACCCTGGCAACAACCTCATCATTGGTGAGTACGAGATCAACGATCCGGAGAAGGAGCAATGGTTTCAACGGTGGAAACATGGCAAAACAGGTTTCCCCTTTATTGACGCCCTGATGCGCCAACTCAGAGTCGAGGGCTGGATTCATCATCTCGGCCGGCACATGGTCGCTTGTTTCCTCACTCGTGGAGGCTGCTATATCCACTGGGAACGGGGGGCGGAAGTATTCGAGGAATTGCTTCTCGACCACGAGACTGCTTGCAACAGCGGCAACTGGCAGTGGTTGGCTTGTGTGGCGTTCTACTCGCAGTTCTATCGATGTTATTCCCCGATTGCGTTTGGGCGAAAATGGGACAAGGAGGGGCTTTTTGTCAAGAGATATTGCCCCGAGCTGGAGAAATTGCCGGCAAAGTACATTTATGAGCCTTGGAAGGCCCCAATCGCGGATCAGAGAAAGGCGGGCATCGTCGTCAGAGGAGACGGAACCGGGGAGGCAGAGGAAGGAGGTCTGAAGGTGTATCCGAAACCAATGTTTGATTTCGCGAAGAGACGCGAGATTTGCATACAAGGCTTGAAAGGAGCCTACCAAGTTGGGTTGCACGGCAACGATGCCAAAGTGTTGGATGGAAGCTGGAAGAGCTTATTCGCTGATGATGCGGAGGGTGTCACTGAAGGCTCGAAGGGAAGCGATCGGGGGGAGTAGTGATACGTTGAGCAATGCGGACGCGGACGACGGAAAGAACATCAGAGGAAAAAAGAGGAAAGCGGACGAGAAGACGGAGGGTCACGATGATATCAAGCACGCGAGCCCACGAACGACTCGCTCAAATAAGCGGGAGAAGGGCCAGGCGACGTTGGAAAATGCTTTCAGCAAGGCAAATAAGTGAGCTTGATGAAGCTGAATGTGTCATTCAACGTCTTCACTTCGCAGTCAGCTTAAGAAGCCCTCTCCGATCCGACTGGTTCTTAGCATCCCAGCTTGCGAGTGGTACCTTAAGCATGGCTAAGCTCATAGCATCTCAGTACAGGAAAGATTAAGGGAATCTAGCCTTTTCGGGCTAGGACAGGTAGCTCCTCCCTTTTACGCAGCCATTTCCATATCAGCTCCAATGAGTTGTCGAATGTTTGATCGGAAAATCGAAGGAACGAGCAACGTCCTCGATACGATAATGCCAAGATCTTGACGTTTGCTTACCTCAAGGCAATCGGCGAGAGACAGAGGAAAGGATTGAAAAAGAGTTCAGAGATGAAACATACTACTTCAGAATCGGAGGATGAGTAGCAGGTACTTTTAGGAATGCCCGTATAATCTAATCTAATTGCTCCCCGAATCGCCCTCTTCCTCACTTAGTCTTTTCGACACTGGCACCCAAATGCCGGTTTCGTTGTGTGCCTGGCAGCAAGCTCGAAGCAAAAGCATCCAACCGGTGACTGACCCAGGAAAGATATCCCGCAATGCCCTCATAAGAGCTTCGCTTGGCAACAAGATGCGGCCATTTCTTTGCAATATCCTCATCAGTGAACCGCTTTGTCTTGGTGCGCAACATATCTGCGATCTCCTGTCTTGACATCTTCATCTGTTCCTCACCGATAGGGACAAGATTATCAGCCAGTGCAAGGTAGTTCTTGGTTAGGCATCGGAACGTCAGCATGTTGTAATCGATATTGTGGAAGACCAGAGCACGGCCATTCACATAAGCGGCCTTTTGCTGAAGGAAATGTACTGGTTGTTCGCGCCAGTGGCGGCGGGGGTTCAAGTGGTGAGCGGTGTGGTAGCCATCATTGAAGCAGAAGCGGTTGCTCTGCAAGAAGAGCTCATGTTAACAATGTCCCGTTCGCATTGCCTTTGCGTTGCGTGTAGCAGGACTCGAAGAAGGGTTTCAACTTACAGGCACATCAATCAACGTGATGCTTGATCGGAAGTCCGAGTCCGGCTCAATCTCATCAACAAGCGCATGCTGCCCGAAATTGCCAACCATCATGAAGAACCGCAAGATGCAGAATGGTATCAGCATGGTGAATACTGTGGCACGCGTGTTGACATTTGTAGCCATGACGTAGAAGAATGCATAGCTGAGGTATTCGCTTAAACCAGCCTTAAGTGCCATGACTGGCTTTCCTTTGCGAAGGAAATAGAGAGGCAACTCCAACCAGATGAAAAAGCAGAAGCGGCCGACGTAGCAGAAAAAGTCGAACACATCATCTCGTTGATATCTCACGGTTGAGGAGAGGTCATCGGGAGCATTGCCCTCGACATGGTGATGCTTGACGTGGTGGTAGTAGTATGAGTCCCAAGTGTGACCCATGAGCGGCTCCAAGATATAAGGGAAAACGCGGTCGAATATGGCATACTGCTTCGAGAGGATACCATTGTTGTGGATGTGGTTGTGCATCATGAGGGTGAATGGTCCGGCATTGAAGACGGCCCACACCGTGTGGACGACCGCATGAACATAGCTGAAATTGAAGAATAGGTAGATAGCGCTGGGTACGATGGTCGTGAAATGAATGAGGAGGTGGGTCAGGAATACCACATCAGCAGGATGACGCACGATCGTTTGTGCTACTTTCGAATATGGCTGCACCAGGTACTTGTTGATGGTGGGGTTGAGGTCCTTTTCATCCCAAGTTGTGAAGACTGTTGGCTGAAAGCGAACATCATTCTTATCATTAAGCGCAGTCAAGAGCTCAATAAAATCTTCATCCGAAGCGTCAGGAGCTATATCATCCTTGGCGATCTTTCTCGGAGTCTTGATCTTGGCTACCGTGTCTTTTTCCCCCTTTGCGTTTTTGATATCATTGAGCAGGTTCTCCAGGACTAAGACGTCCGGGATTGTGTTAGCGCGGTCGATCTCTCCCGGCATACTCAGGTCGAAAAACCAAATGTTGGAATCAAAGAAAGGACGATGGAAGCATCAGGTGGATACAATGTTTATAGAAATCTGTATACAAGGTTGTGGTTGTAGCTTTTGACAAAAGGCCCACTTGAAACGCGGCATCTCGGGGTAAAGCTTCCAGACTCGTGGTGGCAAAGCCTTATTGAGCCAGCGAGACAACGCGGACGCGTGAGCGCAATCTAGCGGAGAAGGCGATCGTGAGGGTCGGCCATATCAACCAATCCGCCAATCTCTTTTTTTGGATTTCGAACTTTGGACTTCGGACGAAGCTTCATTGAAATCGAGCATTTTCAAACGCTGTTTACGCACGGAGGGAAGGCTGTATCGACTTATTTGTAGGCTTATTCTTATTGTCTCCTTTCAAGCAGTCTTTCAGTGGAATATTATATTAATTGAATATATATCTCGATAAGAATATCTTCTTGAAATTTATTAGCGATATTTCAAAGCGTTTCGATAATTTTCAGTTTTGAAGTTCTTCGCCGAGCTTTTAAAATCCAGGGTATTAATATGTATATCTAATCATATCACTAAGGATTTATAAGTCTGGACCTTTAAAGACCCTGGATTTCAAGGGCTTGGCAACGAACTTCAAAACTGAAAATGAACAAAACGTATTGAGATATTGCTAACAAAATCCAATCCAATATTCGTATTTAAGGAGGGGTATAACCCAATTGACATTTATACTTTGATGTTCTTTAAGAACAGACGATTAAAATGAATTAAAATGAATTAAAATGAATTAAAATGAATTAAAATGAATTAAAATGAATTAAAATGAATTAAAATGAATTAAAATGAATTATAATTGGAGTATTTTTACGTGCGCAAACAGCGTTCGAAAATGCTCGATTTTGACGAAGCTGCCGTGGCTGCCACAGCTGCGAAGTTCGAAATCCAAAAACGAGATTGGCGGATTGGTTGATATGGCCGACCGTCATCGTGTTATTTTGCATAAAACTCGGGGTGATGTCGTGTCTTGTATAAGTGTTGCACCAGATGATCCCGTCTTGAGTATAAAATGCGGCAGCTCTAAAGTGCTTCTCTATGATATTCCCAGTAAAGGCGAGCGCCCTACATGCTGGTCACCAAATGGTTGGAAAAGTAAGAATGTATCAACAAGGCCGGAGCTTGTGCACTCGAGCCCAAACTGACTGCGAGGCACCTAGTCCGTCTAGCTCTAAACTACAAGAACATTCCGTACGATACGATGGTCTATTTTCAATCTTCGCTGTGTTACTTTCGCGCTTCACCTGTCAAAATTGATCGATCGCTTAATTGAATTATCGTCGGATTTGAAGTCAACATATGGAAGAGGGTTAGATATAGGCACAAATACTCGAGCATCGATTCTTGATATTCCAGAGCCGTGTACAAGGCAAAGGCGGCCAACGGTTTCCTTGGTCCTCTCGGTCCGATGCTCGGAATGGAAGCTGTCGAGAGCACCGAGTGACGTCGCACATGGCCAAGTTACGAGTACACTTACCTTACCTTGTGTCAAAGTAGCTCTTCAATATGAGCAACACAATCTTATTATAGCGCTCTTCGCTCCGCCAAACCGCTCGACTCACCTTCTCATATCCTGCCCGGTCATCTTGGACAATAGTCAGAAGTATCGAGACGACATGTTCACTCAACTCCTCCACGTTCCCCAGGCAGGCCTTTCAGCCTACGGCCTGTACATGTCATATATCGCTATAACCAATCTCCGCGAATATGAAGAAAAGTCTGAAAAGGCAGCCGAGTGGAGCAACACTGCTGCCGAGCAGTTGCACAAGACGAGGACGACGCAGGCCAGCGCTGCCATTACCGTTCTTTTCTCTTTCAGCAGCGCAGTCCTCCTTGCTGTCGCTCCTGATGAGATACCCTCAATCATTCGCCAATTCCTCGGTCCTATCCTGCTAGTGGCCATGCTGTTCAGCAGGGCTCACGTCAGCGGCTTCTGGAAAACCAAGGCCAAGGTGCCGTTTGTGGACGGGTACAACGAGGCCATCAGCAAGACAAAGACCATCCTGCAGATTCTCACATGGTTGCAGTATTCTTGGGTCGGCACTACCTTGGTTGGGAGCCTGATTGGATACTAGGAAGGAGAGCGTACGTCTGTTCCACACCACCATCACCACCTGCCGACGAAAATCTCCATGCCTCTTGTAGGATCGAGACCGACTGTTCAGTCTATCATGACTTCCAGCAACTCGTCGTACGAGCTGGTTGGTGGTCGAGATCATGGAACCACACTTCTTAGTTTCAATACATTTTCCGATATACCATCAATGGCCGCGTGGCCCAATGGCAAGGCGCTTGACTACGATTCAATCAGACATCAGTCTATTGAGCGGTATCAAGAGATTCCAGGTTCGACCCCTGGCGTGGTCAGTTTTTGTCCCCTTGAAAGATCAAGTGATGTTTTTTTTTTGGTGAGACCGAAACTAAAAGTCTTGGGCTTCGCGCTAGTACGGGCTCGCTCCGACGGACTCTGGTGAGAGCACGGGCATGAGACTTGGAGAGATGAAACAAGACAGTTCTTTTGCTTCATATTATTATATGACTTGGTGAGCTTGTGTTCCATAGGACGACTTCAGGATACAGTTGACTGTGGGAAGTAGTATGGATTTAGTGGCAGAACCGAGAGATATGATACTTTTCGTATTGACTAGACATTTGGCCTAATGATACATCAATGTACACTAAAATTCAAAAGTGACAGTGTTTTCGATTGACAAGCAGAATCAACACATTACCTGCTAAGAAGGGTATCGGTCAGAACCAACAACGAACGTATCAATGCTGTCCGCAAACGCTTCAAGAATCAATGCAAGATGCTCAATTCAAACCATCTACTCGCCCAAGAATGACTCCTCCCCATCCTCTGGACCATCCGTAGAGCTGAGCAGCTCTTCTCTAGAACCATCATCCGTCTCCTTTGCGAAGTTCACTGCTCCAAATTGTACTCTGCCTGCTCGTATGGGCTGTGGTGAGGCGACCGAGGGCGATGTCGCTGTTGCAAGATCCAACTTCTTGAGTTCTGCCGGGACCTCGTCTGCTGTTTCTTTGATGGGTGAAGTGGCAACACTGACGGCACTGTTGGGCATTTCGCGATCCGGAATCTTGTGGCTAACCATGGTGAGATCTCCTTGAGTGAGTATAAGAGAATGCCTTCTAAGCTCTTCAAGTTTCTCATTGGGATCCTGTGGGCGTCCCAAGTCAGTAAAAGCCATGGATAGATAAAAGAGATGTCGCAACATACCCAATCTGCCTGATCAGGTACTCCTTCAGCGCTTGGTAGCTTGCCACTCTGATCCCTCTCCTCGCCCCAAAACATGGGTCTGCGCATGGGCGCAGGCGTGACTGGTAGACTGGGCCTATCGATTTCGGAAGGGAAGTCGGTTAAGATCAAACTCTCTCTTCTCTCGAAGGGTGTCTGTGTGACGTCTCCGGCAGGAGAGACGACAGGGTCTGAGGTGCTTGAACGAGAGTTGCCAGAGAAGCTCTTGTTACGTTTGTTCAAAGCGCGAACGTAGCGGTCAATACCAGTGACTTGATCCCAAGCGTTCCCGGACTCGAAAGAAGACCATGGGTCATCTGAAGTGACCTTGATGCTTGGTGTGACGGGTGTGAGGTCCCTATCTTGTACCTTCTCCGTGGTAGGCGTGGCGACAGGAGATGTGATGTCGTCGGCGAAGACGCGCGTGGGCCTTGCGACATCTCTTTGCTCCCAAGGGAAAATGGGAGGAGGTCTGATTTCTGGAGGTGCGGGCTTTGATTCGGGCACCTTGTACCACATGTCCTTGGGTGGCTCGGGGTATGTGGTTGGGGCGCGGAAGAGCTCCTTGTCTTCGTTGAAGGTGTAGTGTTGCGAAGGGAAGTTTGAAGCCTCTGGTCGCGACTGCTCGGGCGGGGCGGAGCTGTTTGCATGATGAGTGGTCATGTTCGCTATGTTACCATGTCGATACTCGATACTGACCGTGTGGCATCCCATTCCATGGGAGGAGCCTCCCAGCGTCTCTGCTCGGCCGTCGGCACACGCTCAACTGTAGTCTTGATTAGCTCTTCTGCTGGAATTATCGGCTCTGCCATGTCCGGCTCGGTTGTTGTGACCAGTGCTTCTGGCTCCACGTTGTAGGTACCTGAAGGTGCTGGCTCAGCAACGTGTGGCATCACAGCCGAAGCAGGAGTATAGCGTCCAGACATGTAATCCATCGTCTGGCCCATGTCAGCGAGTGGTCTGTCTGACGGGGACAGGAAAGTTGGTTGTATACGCACAGGTTCCCCGAAATGAGCGTCGTAGACAGCCCACCATCTGTGGAGCAATTCATTGAAGCCACCCGGAGCGGCATGCTTGCCTCTGCTTGTCATCCAAGGCTTCTCTTTACCTATAAAATGAACAATGGATATCTTGGACTTGTAATAACGATAGGCTGGCTCGTACTGGTAGTTTGCACTGGGCGTAGTGTTGTATGTGAAGCTCAGCCTGTGCCAGTCCTTGTGTTCATAGAATTGGTTGAGCAGCCCTTGATCTGCACCGTCAAACGTGTCTCCAGTTGAAGCGAGCGTCCTCAGAGCCCAGTATTCGCCCATGTTGGGCTTCAGCACCATGACACCGGTGTTGAAGATGTCGGGCCAACCGACGTCGGGAGCTGCGGCAAAGTGACAGGGCAGGTCGAAGAGTTCATCGGGTGCGCGCAGAGCGACCGTGTCTGCATCGAGGTAGACAATGCGGCGGAACTGCGTCTGGCGCCAGAGCCCGATCTTGGTGAAAGCGTACAGCAAGTCGCCGCGATTCATGAGATACAAGTTGGAAGGGTTGGGGTTGCCTACGCGGTCCACCGGGATAACATAATCGAAGAGTGCCTTGAGTTCTGTGACAGTCGTTGCTCGAACGCTGTCCATAGTGACCAGACAAGCCAGCTTCTTCTTGGTGCCATTGTCGCGGAGCGAGTGAGCTAGTACTGCGGCGCCTGTCCCTCTCGTCAGATCTTGATATGTTCGAATCCCTTTCCTCCATTCCACACATACCAGGCAGATAGCTATCGCTCATCACAAGCTGTGTTACGTCAGTTCTTGAGAAATGCCAAGTAAAAACATCTGGGAACTGACAGTGCAGTATACATCTTCCTCGCCGATAGCCATGAGTGCTTAGATGATGAGATTTCTGTGGATGGCGACTCAGAAGACCTCTGGAGCGACTGGGTAGGGCAATATTTTCGTCGTCAAACAAGGAATAAGAGACTTGTTGGGTTGCTTGTGGCCCGCGTCCCCACAATCAAGATAGTGGAGATCGGGAGGCGCTGATTGTAGGGCAGAAAGACCAAGCGAGCAAAGCAATGGCTGACGATCACTCGATATCAACAAGAACAAGCCCGTCTCAAGGAGAACGACAAGAGGAATACTTTACAAAAGGAAGCAAGCAGGCAGGGGAAAGCGATATGCATCGAAATTGACGGTTGCAGGCCAGCGGGCTAGCCCTTGAAGGGAACCATGTCATTGTATCCAAGCTTTCAACCACCAAACCAAATGTACGGACTGCTCCGACCTCGAGCCTGCCTGTCGTCATTTCGTGATCTTCCTCCACGCGCCCCCACACCACACTTGTCCCCCAATGGCAACGATCTTCCCACCATAGCACACTTGTGACCTCGAACAGACTGTGAGAGGAAAAACGAAAGGCTACCACAGCCGGAATCCAGACCGAATGGCAACAATAAATTAGAACCAATCCGAATATGCAGCCAGTGACCTGCGAAGTGAGGTGCATCGAGCCCTTCTCGCTTGTTTGGGCCGCTGTGGAGGCTTTGAGCACGGATCTTGAATTGGAAATAATTATTCAACGTGCCCCCCGGACCGTTACCGGGGAAGTCCTCCGCACAGAGATGAGAGATGAGATTGTATTTGTATCTCCATTATCTTGTTACGGGGAGGGTTTGAGTTTATCAAGGGGGTTCATCCGATGAGAACGTGTCTTGTTCACATCTCCCGACAAAGCACGCGTGATGCCTACCCCACCTTACCTGATAATCAAGGGTCCGAGGGGTCGTTCTCACAAAGGTATTTCTTGCAGCTGTGTCACCGCCGTGGTTCATGCTCGCTTACCATGGCGTATCTCATAGATCTGTGGAGCTCTACATCAAATAAATGGATATGCACCATCCTGGGCTCAGCCGACTTCTGGACTGCAACTGTACTGCATGGAGAACCAAAAGGAGGGAATCAAAACTGTGTCGTAGCCTATCAACGTAGAGTCGGCTGGACCCGGATCTTCATATCAGAAAGTCTACGGAGTCTTTGAAGGATTACGATAGGCTTCGGCATTCGCGGGTCATGGATGACATGAACACGAGTGGCAGTTGGAAATATTTGTTTTGTTGACGTGATGTGAGCCTGTTCTTCTTTTCAAGCTCTCTGGCGTAATAAAGCGCCAACTCCTTTTACGTGCCGCCATAACAATTGCAACGAAGCATTGATGAAAAATACCCGAACCATGCCTTAATCCCCCTTGTCGATCATATCACCATTGAAAGACACTATCTATTGCTCGGCCTCAGCGGGAGCGGCCTCGGCGGCCTGCTCACCCTGCTCGGCGGCGCGGGCCTGCTCAGCAGCCTGTTGGGCAGCGGCGGCCTTGGCACCGTAGTCCTGGGACACGGGCTGGACGATAGAGGGCTCCTCCTTGGGCTCGATGATGGTGACGGAGTCAGGAAGGGTCTTCTGTGGGCCGGCCTTGCCCTCGGGGTCGGAACCGCGCATGATCTTGACCTTGATACCAAGGACACCCTGGCGGAGAAGAACGTGACGAGTGGCGGAGTCGATGAAGTCCTCAGCGGGACGACCGGAGTGGATCATGAAACCGTCCTGAATGGTGCATTAGTACTGATTTTTCCTCTTTTTGCTGCTATTCTGCATCCTGGGTCTGAGACGTACAGTGAACTTCATGGACTTGGCACGGGCAGCACGGAGCTTGCCAGAGACGACAACCTCGCAACCCTTGGCACCAGACTCCATGATGAAACGGAGGACACCGTAGCATGCTCTGCGGACGGCAAGACCGTTGAGGAGCTTGTATCGGAGGGACTCGCACTGAGCGACGGCGGAGAGACCACGGTTCTGGACCTTGGCGGCGTAGAGGGAGACAGAGTTCTCGGGGAACTTGAAACGCTTCTGGATCAGGGAGGTGAGCTCGCGGATGCGGCGTCCCTGCTCTCCGAGGACATCTTGGGTGTGGGTGGCGCGGATGATGATGTCGGTGACGGTAGGGGTGACGCGGACCTCGACGCCAGAGTATCCCTCCTCGGCGAGTTCACGCTGGAAGAACTCGTTCAGCTCGGCGTAGAAGACACCATCTGTAGGTACTGTCTTAGTATTTGTTTTCTCAATGTCATGTATCAATGTTGAATGTGAAGGCGGTCGCGCGGTTGTAGTCGAGACTCGTTCGTCTCATGCTGAGGTTCTGGAAATGGCGAGGATTGTGGGAATATGTAGAAGTCATACCGGCAACGAACTTTCTCTTCTTGGAGCTGGAATGGAGTATCAGTGAAAATGTTCATTGTGACGGGGACCATGGGCGCATTTTCAATGACGATTTGGAAGTAAAGGCGGCTACTTACATGGCACCTGCTGCTTGAACTGCGGCCATGTTTGCAATCGGTATGTGCTGATCGAAGGAGGATGGGCGAAGGCGAAGGGTATAATATGTCGCTGGTCGTCGAAAAGGTCGAAGGAGACGGGTAGCGCTGTGTGTCGATACCTGTAGCGAAGCCGCTTTTCGAAAGTGTGCGTTCGGGCTTGGCAATGCAGCCAGCCAGCCAGCGGCTAATTCAAATAAAGACTAGCGCCTTTGGGCTGGGGTTGAACTTCGTCATGCTTCACATGCGTCGGCTGGCGGGCACTGCGGGATGGAGTGCAACTGTGCAACTGTGCAGCGTCCACACGCTACGTACGAGTACGTGTATTCAGCAACAAACAGCGAATCCTTAATTCTTGCAGTCGATCGAGATATGCTGGTCAGTCGAGATTGACAATCGAAGACCTCACACATGTCCTCAGTGAGGCATCGATAATCTTTCTGCCACATCGCACAAGCCACTATATGCTGTTCGGTGCAGAGACAGAGAAATGGCAGACAAGATACGAGTGTCCAAGGCAGGCCGTCCCTCTCATGCGCCCGCTCCGATTGTTTGTTACAGTAGATAACTGTTGCAGGTGGAGAATGTTACCTTTTGTCGTCAGGGACTTCGCTTCGTAGGGACACTGCATCTCGCCCAGCACCACATTATCTTCTCCTACCCCCCATCGACCCCGCCAAACCATTCGCTATCCGCTCAATCCGCTCAATCAGCTGCCAAGTCAGCACGTCCAAAGGAGATATGGATCACATATCCCATGATCTCAGCCTGCACCTTCAGGCCCATGCCTGCCGTGTACAAGCAGCCTTCTTCTATCAGACTACGCTGCAGGGACTTCACCTTTGTCGCCTTTCAATTCGAAGATGATCAGGCGGCCAGGAGTGTCTATGACACAATCAAGTCATTGACCTGTCTGAGCAGGATAGAAAAGGTTCACGCCTTTACTTTCAAGGACGCTGCACCACCGATGGAGAAGAAGGTCAATGGTTGGGACATGTACGATGCGCGTCTGGAATTCAAGAGAATGGGAATCAGCTCCAAGGCAAAGGACATAGGCTGGAGAGTGTCCGAGATAAACAAGGACTATCGATACTCGCCAACATACCCTTCCATCCTGGTTGTTCCATCATCCATCACCGACTCAACCCTCAAACATGGAGGTGTCTATCGCTCAAAACAACGCATCCCAGCACTGACTTATCTACACTCGGTCAACAGCTGCTCCATCACGAGAAGTGCTCAGCCCTTGGTTGGCTACTTTGCTGGGAAGAGAAGCGCACAGGACGAGCGTCTTGTCGCCGCCATATTCGCAACCTCACGCCCACCTACTCCCGCTGCCGCTGCCGCTGCCGCATTGGACACAGCAAGTCTCGCTGCTGTCACCTCGCAAGCTCAGAACGCCGAGTCCAAAAGTGTGCAAGAAGCTGACCTGCCTTCGTCGCAAGACAATGCTGCCTTTGCTATTGGGGAGGACGAAGAAGAACAATATGCCCTGTCAAGAAGCGAATCGGACATCGAAGCAGCAGCTGCCCCACAATTACCAAAGATATATGGTGCTCAGCAGCGCAACTTCATCGTCGATGCCAGACCACAAGTCAACGCCATTGCTAACCAGGCTACCGGCATGGGCTCGGAAAACATGGAGTGGTACCCCAGCGCTACCAAGGAGTATTTGGGCATTGCAAACATCCATGCCATGAGAGACTCTCTCAACAAGGTTTTTGATGCCTTTGCAAACACCGACTACACCAATTTTGCCCCAAATCAAGATCTGTTAGCAAAGAGCAAATGGCTCGACTACATCACCATTCTCTTGCGTGGTGCTGATCTTGTCGCCCGCCAAGTCGGCATCAACCACTCGCACGTGCTTATTCACTGCTCCGATGGCTGGGACCGGACCAGCCAGATCAGCGCTCTCAGCCAGCTCTGTCTGGATCCATATTACCGTACCCTCCAAGGCTTCATTGTCCTCGTCGAAAAGGATTTCCTTGCCTTTGGTCACATGTTCAGACACCGCTCCGGCTTCCTCGGCAGCGAGAAATGGTTCCAGGTTGAGAACGAACGTGTCGGTGGTGCTGCAGAACATGCCACCACAAACACATCCAACAACGGAAGCGGAGGGGGCCATGCCATGGAGAACTCATTGTTCGCCGCTGCCAAAGGCTTCTTCAAGCAGAAGAACGAAAGCAAAGACTCGCTCGACATCGATCCGGAAGATGTAGCTCCGGGACAATCTACCAAAGCCGACAAGCATGGCACAAAGGTGAAGGAGACGAGCCCCATTTTCCATCAATTCTTGGAAGCAACATATCAAATCCTCCACCAGCATCGTGATCGCTTCGAATTCAACGAACGATTCCTCAGGCGCCTCCTCTACCAGCTCTATTCCTGTCAGTATGGTACCTTCCTTTACGATAGCGAGCGTGAGCGTGTCGAGGCCCGCGCCTCTGAGCGCACTCGTTCGGTCTGGGACCATTTCCTTGCTCGGCGTGATGCCTTCACCAACCCAACTTACGATCCTACAATTGATGACAATATCTCTGGCAAGGAGCGTCTTCTGTTTCCCGACATGCGGAAGGTCAGATGGTGGCCCGAGCTCTACGGTCGCACTGATACAGAAATGAATGGAACTGCCACCGCACCTGCTTTGAGCTTGCCCAAGGAGAGTGGAGCCTTGAGGGAGCCGCTAATCACCGGCATCGAGAATGCAGAGATGAGTGTTGGCCCAGCGGCCGCCAACGGAAGCAGAACCAGCAGTCCACGACCTAATTACCAGAACAGTCCAGGAATGATTTCGAATAGGATCGAAAAGGTGTCAGCAGGACTGGCTGGCATAGGTTTCGTTACGAGGAATGCTGCGAGCCGACCATATCCGCCTGACGGCAGTAGGCCTGGAACACCCAGCAAGAGATCTGAGAGCGAAGCTACTAAGGTCGCGCCTCCTACACCTGCGCAAGCATCATCCCACGCGTCAGGGCCTCCGAAGAAGGAAGACATGTTCTCTGCCTTTGCTAGGGATAATGCTTTTAGAGACTCGTGATGAATTGTTGACCATTGCTCATCTTTCTCCAGCGTGGCGTTTGGGAGGCTTCATTTTTATATCGCACTCTTGGATGTTTTGTACAGCACGGGAGGACCCCTCTGACATGCAATGCTGTCCTACGTCCAACATGACCTCTTCCTTTGAGCCACGAGACATGTTGGAGCTCGGCTCACCATGCCATAACAGTCTAACATCTTCCTAGATGAGTGGAGAAGAACTGAGTTTTCCACAACCGATGCATTTCTGTTTCATCTGAATGAATGTATGCGGCCATGCCCTCTAGACAATACAGATAACATTAAAATGAGAAACGGGTGAATTTTGAATAGGGACGTCATCTTTCCACTCAAACAACAATCTCTGACCGCCATGCGTGCACGCTCTTTGTATATAATCAAAGTGATATCCTTATCTGAATTAAAAGAGTACAAATACCCATAATAATGTTGCAAATTATAAAGTCACAATCGGCTGTGACCACATCGATAACCTGTAGCCATCAAGGTTAGGTTACCATAATCGTTCAGACGCAGCCTCGTCCCACGTCATTCCCCACCTTGTCCGGTTTCCTCACCTGTCCCGATCCACCTTCCTGCAAGCATGTCTGTCTTGGCCGCCAAATCAATTCATAACATCAATCGGTTGAGATATCTTCTGTCGTATCTTAGTCCTGTTCTTTGTCTTACCTATACACAAGCAATCCTCAAGTTCTGTAGCTCTGGCTGGTCCTTAAAGCTTAATTGAGCGCACTGCCTTCCTATCCACTTTACCAAGAAACCCAGCTCAGACAGCTTCATCTTAAGTTACAACTACTTTGCATACATCTCTACTCAACATGAAGAAATTTCTCAACAAAGCTAGATCCGCCCTTCATGACTATGATGGCGCGAACGACTCTCCCAGCTTCGCTTCGTCCAGCCACGGTGCCAGCCAAGAACCACTTCCCTCGCAGGATGGACCTGAAAATATCCAGGAACCTCATACTCTGGAGGTCATGAGGTATAGATACCAACACGGCACAAATCTAGGTAGTGTCTTCGTGCTTGAGAGATGGTTGACTGGTGGTATGTTCGCCGAGGGCAGCAAGGGCAGTGCCGAATTAGCTGGCGTCGAGAGCTTAATCAAGGTCAGTGGTCTGTAGTTTACGTTTCACCTTTTTCTTCAAACCGACTAGTTTTGCGATCCAACTTAAAGATGATTCGAAAACTTAAAGAGAGGTGGCTTGGCTGGACCGGGTTGCAAGTTGTGTCGAGCTGGACTTCAAAGTCAGTCAACAAGCACTTCGCTGACACCTTTTTTTACCAGGCAAATGGAATTGAAGGTACTAGAAGGCAGTTTGAGAAGCACTGGAACGAGTACTGCAGTGACGCAGATCTGGATTGGCTTGTAAGCGATGCAAAGTGTGAGTCTCAATCTCCCGTCTCATTACATGAAGGCAGTGGCCCTGTAGAGGAGTAATTTCTAACGTCTCGATCAGGTAACTCAATCCGCCTTCCTATCGGCTACTTCACCCTTGGTCCAGCCTACTGCCAAAATACTCCTTTCGCCGCATCATCGCAGGTTTATGAGAACGCCTGGGCAGCTGTGAAGAACCTCACTGCTCGCTGTGCTAGCCGCGGTATTGGTGTTCTGATAGACTTGCATGCTCTTCCGGGCGGTGCCAACGGTGGCGATCACTCCGGCACCAACAGTGGAAAAGCTGACCTCTGGAAGAGCAGCAAGAATCTCGACCTGGCCACCAGATGTCTTTTGTTCATTGCCAAGGAGGCAAAGGGCATGGACGGGGTCATTGGAGTCCAGGTCTGCAATGAAGCTGAGTGGGATGCCAAGGGTATGTTATTGTCTGGAGTACAATTCCGCTTCGAAGATTTCGTCATGCACGGATTGATCTTATACTAAACCCCTCCAGGAATGTACCGATGGTACGACGACACTATTGCTCAAGTTAGCGGTATCGACTCGACGTTACCGATCTATATCTCAGATGCTTGGAATCTTGGCAAAGCAGTTGAGTATAGTAACAGCAAGAATAGCTTGAAGGCAGGAAGAAACGCCAATCCGATCGTGATCGACACTCATCTTTACTGGGCCTTCTCAGATGATGACAAGCGGAAGCATCCGTCGCAAATCATCAGAGAAGCCTCCGGCAAGCTCTCGGAGTTGGACGGGCATGACGGAGCCGTGACAGATCACGGAGCAGTGGGTGTCGTTATTGGCGAATACAGCTGCGTTTTAACCGGGGACTCATGGGGTAAAGCTGCGGGCCATGAGAAAGAAGGCCTGGTACAGCAGTTCGGTCGGGCTCAGAGCCAACGCTACCAAGCTAGGTCGGGTGGCAGTTTCTTTTGGACTTATCGTATGGATTGGATGGACGGCGGCGAATGGGGCTTCAAACAATGCATCAAGAACGGTGCCATTACTGCTCCGCCTAATCTCAACATTCCCCACCAAGATATCCTAGGCCGCATCTCTCACGCCCAGTCTCAGAAAGACGGCAAATTCGGCCAGACTTTTGGCTCACACTGCAGCTACTGGGATGGACAGGGTGGGCACTATGAACACTGGCGTTTCGAGAAGGGATGGCATCTTGGATTCAACGACGCGGCCTCTTTCCTGGGTATGAGTGCGAACGGAGGTCTAAGAGGTGAAGGTGGCGACAAAATTGGCTTCCTGGATCTCTGGATCCGAAAGAGAATTGTCGATTCGGGCCAGGCAGTCGGTGGCTTACTATGGGAATGGGAGCAGGGTTTCAGACAGGGCGTCAGGGACTTGTACGAGTTGGCTGGTGTGTAGCTTGAAGTGCAATGGCCTCTTTTGGCCGATGGATTGGGCTCAACGATGAGACTCTAGCAGACGGGTATTTCCTAAATGACAGAATTCCTTGAATGGCATATCAGTCCCCATCTAAGTTGCACTCGAAACATTAACAGGCCTACGTGCCTCTCTGCTGATACATGGAGTAGACGCGACCCTGTCCAACGCAATCAACCCCGCCTCTTCGAAATCTTTCTGAGGACTCTACGAGCCACTATATGTCAGCCACGAGGTTTGTGTCTCATAACAATCGACCTAACTTATATGCGAGGGTGCACAGTTGTCTCAGCAAGTACTATAATTCATCAATAACGCCTCACATATTTGGGTCGTACAAAGTGCCCCTCGCATTCTGGTCTGGGCGCAGTCCAAGCCAATGGTGATCCAAATCCATATATATTAATTCAACTACAGTGAGTCGGGCTGCCGGGAAGAGGTCTGTTTCAGAATGAGATAGGGGAAGGCAGCCACACTTTATAATACCTTCGCATTCTCTTCTTGAAGACTGTCAGCATCATCATCATCACCACAAGTCTCTCCTTTTCGTACCGCTAGAAACAATTTTAGGACCACCCTCCTTACACTCTTTTTGACCGTTTCCGACGTTCCCTAGCAAAGATGTTGTTCAAGTCTCTTCTTCTTGCAGCTGGTCTGCAGGTTGCCGCTGCTGAATACCTCGAGCAAAGCTATTGCTCGACTAAAAACACCGGATCTGATTACAATGCCGGTATGCCATCCTCGCACATTCTTGCGAGACCCCGAAATGAAGCCCCGTTGACTTACGAGCCATCGCAGTAACAAACATCTGGGGCTCTCTCGGCTCTTGCCACAATAACTGCAACACCACCGAGGCTACCTACAAATGGGCCGTCGTGCAGTATCAAAAGTGCTGGTGCACCAATGACACGCCATCTGACACAATTGACGTGTCAAAATGCGACGACTCTTGCCCCGGCTACCCTTACGAGAACTGCGGTTCTGCCGCAAATGACTACTTCGGTTACGTGAGCGTTGAGAGATACGCCGTGCAGTCGCTTCCGGCCTCCGTCTCTCTCGCTGCTCAAACCAATGCTTCTTCGACCTCTTACGCCAAGGAGACCAGCACATCTTTGAACTCTACCAACTCCACTCACTACGCTTCATCCACTGGATATACAAACACTAGCTCCGCATCTGGTGCAGCTCACACTGGCGCTGCTGCCGGTATGGGTGGTGCCAGAGTCGGCATGGCCGGTACCGCACTGGTTCTCGGCATGGTGGGATTCCTGCTTTTGTAAGGGACCATTCACTCAAGTACGAGCAAGGCAAGGCAGCTTGCGATCATGTCTTCTTCAGATGTTGACTTTACGAGTCGGGGAGTGGTAAGCAAAAGGCATCTGGATGTTAGTGTAGATGCTGCAAATATTCTTCGTTTCCGGATATACCATGGCATTGCATAGTTATCAATATAAAAATTGGCCCTGTGGGCTAGAAATCGCGAGGAAAGAACGCTCGTGTCCTGACCAATTGTTTCTGATGCATTGCGTGAACTGTAGCGGCGAGCTCGACAACTTGCAGCTCAATAGTAGCAGAAAAGCAGACAAGTGGTGGAAGGAGCGCATGAATCTACTCTCAATGGGTTAGTGACCTGTGCCCCTTCCGTTCGAAAACTGGTCTTCGAGCAAAGTTTGAGCTTTGGGCTGGTTGTAACGCGAGTAAAAGATGACTTTCGAAACGATTCAAATCAAAGCATAGGGCATCGCTTCCGCGTATATGGTAATGGTGATAACAATAAGGTACTGTATGGCCACAGGGCACATACATCGTTGTGACGTCACTCTCTGCGCACTGCACAGCTGTATATGTTAGCATCATTATTAATATTACATACATGAAAACGAAGACATTTAGCTGAATAGTTCTCACCGATAGTCATATCCGGCTCTGAAGTCAAAGTCCAGGATTGTCAAAGAAACGAAAGTCATGGCAACCAAAGGACATTGCCTCTGCGGCCAAGTCGAGGTAAGCTAGCTCCTACTGACCAAGACCCTCTCGTGCCTCTCTAGCCATCAAGGTTACACGGCGATCAAACAAGACACTCACACTTCATTAGGTCTCAGTCTCCAAACCACTATCAGAGTTCTCAACCCTGACATGCCACTGCCAATCCTGCAAACGCCGCTCCGGCGGCATTGCTTCGCACGCCTTCATTATCCCCAAGGAGCACGTCTCCATTTCCGGCACCTCGCACAAAATCTACAGCGATCCAAACACCGGAAGTGGTAAACCAATGCAGAGGTCCATGTGTACCGAGTGCGGAAGCCCCGTGTGCATTATCGAGGGCCACGCGCCCGATATGCGATGCTTGCAGTATGGACTTTTTGCTGATCAGGAATTACCGCCGCCGAAGCTGGAGCTTTTCAGGAAGCATGCGGTGGGTTGGATGCCTGCTGTTGGGGAGGATGTCAAGGACGAGCAGTGACCCGACTGTTCGAGGAAATGGCCTTCTTCAACATGGCATTATTCGCATTGAAAATCTGGTTGATTCGTACTTTGCGAATAGCATTCTTTTCTTCTTGCATTCGCATTGAGAGACCCTCATGACGAATCTAAGTCTGGCTGCAATGCAGCGGCGTGGCAACGACCTTATCGGTCGATGCGCTGTAGTCAAGATACAAATATGTACATCTTCCCGATACCATCTCAGTCAATACAGGAAAACACACAACCGAGTCTCAGGATCATGGTTGAAGTTGAATGCTTTCACGATCCCTGTCAAGTGTGCAGCGGCTCCCAATAAGACCAACATATGGAAGAGCTGGTGGCTAGCGCCCACAATGTCGAATTTACCAGGCCAGAGTCTCTCAGGCACTTTGGTTGCATAGAGCAAGACTCCAGAAATGTAAAACACTCCCTCTAGGCAAAAGAAGCCCCAGCCCATTTGTCGATGGGCTTGGTCGATGCCGAACGTGTTGGCAGCGTAGAACATGGGCAAGACACCAGCGAGGCCGAGTCCGATGAACAACAGTGTCCGGATGGGCTTCCAATGCGGTTGTCGGCAAGAAGGAACAATCAACATGGAGGCGCAAGCTGTAGTGAATGCGCCAATCTTTTGACAGCGTGGTCAATCAAACAAAGGTCTCATCTATCCATGTCTCTAGACTTACCAGACTCCAGTAGAATTGGGCATTGCTCGAGTCGCAATAGAAACCATAATATATACCCGAAATCCAGCTTCCAAGTATCAGACCAAGGATCCCCAACATGTCCAAGAAGAGATGTCTATCGTGTATCTTTGCCGAATGGTTGGAAAAGAGATGGAAGCCAACTGAAAGAACCAGGCAGGCGACTACGCTGGCAAAGTAACATCCGAGGGCTATCATGTCTCCCGTAGCGAAGGTGCCATATTCATGAGCCAGAGAGTACCAGAAATATGTGCCAGCAGCGGCGTAGAAAAGAGAGCCCAGAAGATGTGACCAGATGTTTACGGTTTGATTATGGACACCAAAGAGAGAGCCGCAGCAGACAGCATACGAGTTCGTCAAAGGTCGATAGCCACTGCGAATGAACCGATTGTCTTGTTCGAATGACTGTACTTCGTGCCAGGACAATAGTCTTTCACCTTGTCTGGGCCACGATATGAGCCTGGGTTGCTTTCTTTGATTCACAGTCTTGGTGGTCGTGGCCATTTCGCCACTGCCTCGCGAATGTGTCGGAGATTATTGAAATCAAAATTGTATTGAGCCACGGAGAATTTCTTGTCGGGATCGACCCACGCTGCATTACTATGCATAAAGTGCATAATCCTTGGCTTGGCCTTGTGCAGGTATACACTGATTGGGGAAGCCAACCTTAATTTTGGAATGTTTTTCATTTGATTTCGATATGGCTACTATATCTTGTGGTTCTATACCATGCGCTGAAAATTCGTGTTAACGTAATAAAGTCGCCTCCAAATCCAGTCCGGCCAGACACCTCGCAATGCAATTCCAACATACAGTAAACTAACAAGAAAGTTTTGGTGAAATCCTGCATGTCAAGATGGGTTCCATCACCACACACGTGATGATGAGCTTCCCCAGTTCTCCTTGCATGGAAGGTCATCCTGTGACATAATTTGGAGCGATACGATCTTGGAGCGAGGACGGAGCCCTTGCCGCCAGAGTCAATATCGAGCACAAGTGAGTCTACAGGAGTACTTTCTGGGGATGAATTGAGGACACAAGGATACTGACTGTCGCTCCTGGAGGATCTGTCCGATGTGTGCTGTACGGGGTTTTCGTGGAAGGGCCTTCTAAGCCGCTTTGACCTCAGCTTTCATTTCTGGCTCTGCTACCTCGCGAGTCGGACTTTGTGACTCCAATTCACTTGGTGATCTGGATGCGAGAGAGATGGACCTGGAGCCTTCAGGCGCACGAAAGGCATTCCAGTATCTTGCGAATGCCGGTGCACCACCAAGCTGGTAGTAGACAAGTCCTCCGAGAGCGACGGAGAAGCCGAAAAACTGGAGACCAGAAACGGGATCGTGGAACAGTAGCATCGACGCGAAGACAATCATAATGTTCTTCAGCACTCCAGATAGCGTGAGGACGAGAGAAGAAGTTTTGCCAATCTGTTCATTAGATTAGGTCATCTTCCTTGTAAAAGAATGTTTCGAACGCGGCTTACCAGAAGTAGTGATGATACGTTTAACAAAAAGGCAACAGCGGCATTGATGATCAAGGTGAAATAGCCAACACGCTCAAAGTCTGCCATAGACATGTGAGGAGCCTCAAAAATCAGACTGAGGATGGCGTTTGTGATCGTGCAGACAGGCGCGAAGTAGTAGAGGGAGACGAGCGGGTCCATCTTGAACTCAGCCGAGAGCAGTCTCTGGATCATGACAAGTCTGCTAGACTCGAAAAAAATACCAGTCATCTGGTACACGACGCCAATGACAACAAACTTGATCTCGCCAACGGAAGCGATGACAACACCCACGACTATGATGCAGACATTGCCGAAAACTTTCAGACTGGGATCTGCCAGTTTGAACGCCCACGTGGTGAGCAGGACTGCAACAGGAGCACTCGCCTTCAGCATCTGGATGAAGGAAACACTCAAGTAGAGGTAGGCCATGTTGCCGCAAACCAGTGATAACGCGAAGAATAAGCCGATCGGTACAATAGCCCTGACGTATGTTCGTTTGGTCATGGGTACTTGTTTCCTAGAGTCAAGAATGGTGGTAAATCGCGCCATGATCTGCGTGATAACAGATGCGGAAAAGAGATGCCATGTTGTAAGAAATATTGGGAACTCTGTACCTTGTTAGCTCACTTGCTACTCCAAGTAACCGCTTTGCTCAACATACTGAAATTTCTGTTATCCAGAATCCATTTGTTGAACAAGATCACGCCAGAGCTTAGGGCAATCCAAGCACTGCAAATGTCAGCATTAACGCCCTTCGGCTTGACAAAGTTCGTGGAAAGTACAAGATGAACACCGCCGGGTGAAGTCCGGTTTTAGAAGTGGTGTCGGGCATTTTCTTCAAGTTCCTCGACTCCAATTCGGTTGCTTCAAGGAAAGGCTCGTCCTGTTCGTGCTTTTCATCCACGCTGTCTCTCTCCATAGTGAGCGTCGTGTATGTGTTGAAAAAGGAAGGTCCTGAAGGAATGTGACCGAGCGCGTTATAAGTGTGAAGTACAAATGCAGCAAGGGAGGGACGAGAGATTGGCTGAAGGCGCAAGGGAGTTCAAGAGGCTGTGATGGCGATATGGCTCGACTATATGCTGTGTTCGCATGCCGTGGGCGCGGCTGACAAGCTTAACGTTTTGTTCCTTCCAGAGTTCACTATTTACGGACACGGGGAGCCAGACGATGCTGGTACGAGAACCTGACCCATTTGGGCAAGCCGCGAAGTCTAACTAATCAGGCGCACACCGGCTACTAGAAACAATTGTGGATTGCAGATGGCAACCACGCTGGACACGAGTCTTAGTCAGTTTCTGTGATTGGTAACCTGCTATCAATATGTTTCAGCGCGTCAAACGGAGCGTTTTTGATGTACGAGGAGGGCGCCAAAAGAAAGGGTGAGATAACTTGGCGTAACGTTCTTCGCACCGACCATTTTTCCAATCTTGTTTTCAACGGCCTTGAGGACTGCAATAATACCTTAGTTTCCCACCGCCAAGACTATTATAGGTGGCAGGCCCACCCAACCGGGTAGCTTATACAGGAGATCGCGCGGCATTATAATCACACGCGATCTCGAGTGACGAAAGTCAATGCCGTTAGTGCGTTCTGGCTTCTTAGCTTTCAGCTGAGTGAGAAGACGCCTAAAGACGCCATGCACCCTGTCCACATCATTAAAGTTTGTGGGTGAGATTGGAAATTCGTTATCATCTCGGGCATTATCAGGGGGTGTTGTGGCATCTGAGCGTATGAGCCTGGAGTGCCCGGCACCCCTTGACTACTTGAAACGTTCCATGGAGGGCGCACCCCTTTATCCAATTCCTACATGCAGCTGCATAGGACTTCCAGGTCTTTCCAAGCATACCACAACAGGTTGTCAGTACCTGCTATGCAATGGTCATGCATGATCCGCAACTTCATAGGCGTTCATCTTCTGGAGAGGCCTCCTCATCCTGCAGGCATCTCGACACCTCCTCTACTTCAAAGCCTTCGAATTTTACTGTCCAGACCTTGTCATGGCCTCAAGCCACAAGGAGAACAGCTCATTCACAAGGCTTGCCAGGAGGCATGCCCTGTCCCGCCAGCAAGATGGTCAATTGCAATGATTTTCAAATGTCTCGCATATGCAGAGTGAATCGTGTACATCGCCGCCACAGAATACCTCGAGTCGCTCAAATTTGGGTCTATATGCTGTGAATGCAACCCATGTGACAGTCATTCATTTGGTATGTGTCAATCAGCCAAATGAGCGATTTTGGCTACTGGGTGAAGCACTTTCGTGTCAACGTCACAGCACAGCAATTGTGGAGTGTGTGTTGCATGTCGTGCTCTAGCAAGTGAACTACCGTGGACACGTAGTTGAATAGAGTAGACTCCGATCTCAAAGGCATCGATCTCGCTTGCTCTAAAGTTAGGCAGGATTGACGCTTCTCCGAGGCCGAGTTTTGGCTATACGTCTCCATTGGACGGCAGCCCAGAACTTAGACGGGACCGAATATTTGGCTTTGCGCCTATCACATGGTGCTGCTTTCAGTGCTTTGTGATATGTATGAGGAAAGTCTCGAATTGTGGAGACCTCACCTTCACATCCATGCCAGGCAGACATGAGAAGTGTAAGGTACCTTAGGTTGTTATCTTAGACGAAGTGCGAATAGGCCGGCTTAAGCCGAGGCTGAGCACGAATGGCTCCTCGCGCTTAGGGCACGTGCCACAATCTTTGGTGATGCAATGGGCTCAAACAATATGGTTCCGTACTCCTCAGAATGACCTATCTTGCGTTTTCGACATCCCTGCATTATGATATGATAGTACTCGTAGTGTGTCGCCATCCCACCTTACCTTTCTCAAGACGCTTGATGACAGAAGTGTATGTGGCCTCACAACACGACTGTCTCGAAAATATGCTGCTAATACGCGAGGTAGGTAAATATTTCATGTTGCAGTATCGCATCTGTTGTATGATACTTGGTCGAGTCGAGGTAGAGATTAGATTGGATTACCGATCAATAAAACTATGGCTTTACCATACTACGCCTCATTGAAGTCGCGACTTTCGTCGTCAATTAGCATGAAAACGACATGCACGCGAATGTTTGCATCGTCTTCTCCTCCTGCATTCTGCTCGAGATTGGTATCTTGCCAAGTACGGACGGGATATAGTCTTAACATCCAGACATTTCGAGGATTCTGCGCTGGTACCCGGTCAAGGTCGGTATTTCAAAACAATTTGAGTCAGCACGTTCCTCACGACCATACCCGCATTGGAAGCCAGGTGGAGAGCCAGGAATTGATCCAGGAGCGAAAAACTTCAGCGAGAACAAACCATACCGGGTCAGTACTCCATCCATTAGTACTTGACAATTATTAGACCCAAGGCTAACGAAACATCAGGAATGCAACATTACTGCTGTCGACTTCTCCGATGAGGGGACGGAACTGACTGAGCTTGTCAACGAAAGCCTGGCGGGCTATCTTGCAAAGCCGAGACCAGATTGGGCCACATGCCGGTGGATCAATGTGAATGGGCTTAGCTGGGATGTTGTAGGTATGCTGGGCAATGACAAGAAGTTGCATATGCTGGCGATAGAAGATTTACTTCACACTCGCAGCAGGACCAAGGTTGACTGGTACCCAAGCCATCCCTTCAGTACGTCAAATTGACGATGTCATTAGAAATGATTCATAAGCTAATCGTTATTCCGAAGTCGTCCTTCCACTTCAGAAGATCATTCCCCTTCCTGTCTCGCATTCCTCCAGTCCATCACCAATACAAGCACGAAAGCGAGACATGGTCTTTTCACATCTATCTAGATTTCGCAGCATACGGAGAACATTAAGGGAGAATGAAGCGGATGTAGCAGCTATCAAGACCGGGAAGGCAGTCTCCGACCATGCACCAGGACCTCAATACAGCGACGTACGGACACTGCATAACCACGGAGACACAACTCCAGAACGAATAGCTTTTATGAAGAAACGCTCTATGCTCACCAAATATGGCTTGACAGTCGCTGTAGAGCAGGTATCGATATTTCTTTGCAGCGATAACACGGTCATTTCTTTCTTCGAGCGTTCTGCCGACGACATTGAGCATCCAATCGTGGATCGTCTGAAAACCCCTGGCACCATTCTCAGGAGGACATCCGACGCTAGCATGGTAGTACATGCTATTATCGATGGAATCGCTGATCTTGCTATGCCAATCATAGCTGCCTATGAGGATGCAATTGCTGAACTAGAGATGGACATCCTGACTGATCCAAAGATTGAGCATTCCCAAGCCTTGTACGTCTTTTTTCTATGTCATTAATTGTCAAAACTGCACTGACAATTCACATAGGTACACTCTCATGTCCGAACTTGCTCTGCTGCGCTCTCAGGTCCAACCTATTACTCTCCTCGTCAAAGCTTTGCGCGATCACAGCCCACCTGCTTCGATACAACTCGAACCACACGCGAACACAGCCGGAGGAGCCGCATTTCAACCAATAGAGCATCATCATTCTTCGAAAGCTGACACTTCGGTTGTCGTTTCGTCAACGGCATACACATACTTCGCAGACGTGGAAGATCACTGTGTCACAATTACTCAATCACTGGATCAGATGCGTAACTCGGCTGGAAATATGATCTCATTAATCTTCAACACCATGTCCAGCTATCAGAATGAAACGTTCAAGCAGCTCACGTTCGTGACTGTCCTTTTTCTGCCTCTCACCTTTTTGACTGGCTATTTCGGTCAGAACTTCGACTCCTTCCCGGCGGTACAAAACCACAGCGATGTGTCAGTACAGCCTAAGTATGATTAGAGATAGAGCACTAATGACATGGCAGGTTTTTCTGGATTCTTGCCATCCCCTTCACCTCGGCCATGGTCCTATTCCTGATGTGAGTCTGCCTGAGTGCCGACATCTCTTGGAGACCTCAGCCTCGAGTCGTTCAGCTTTGCTAACAGTTGACTCACTTTAGGCGTGACAGGATCAAGCGCAACTTCCGAAACATGATGCGTACACGGAAACAGCAGCGTCGTGCTCAGCGGCCACAAGGCCGCCTTTAATATCAAATCAGCATGCATACTGTATCCCTGTATGAAAAGCGGCGGTTCGTTGTGCAACAAAAGTCGAAGACCTCAAGTCATGATTGCCATATGAGATTCTTCAGCAGCCATTACATCACATTGCATTCCATATAACAAGGTTGGCTCTGTGTTGTCGATGTCTGAATATCGCTTCCGGTCACGCACCACTTCTCTGCTAATCGGAAATGCTCAATTCTAAATTTCTTGCTCTAAGTGTATGCTCTGCCTAATGTCCTACCACGGCTTTGAATTGAAGCATTGAAATGCTAGGCATATCTAAAGTACGATTACTTCCTTCAAACCACTAGAGGCAAGCTCAATCTATCTCTTATACGATCTGGCCTTCTGATCGTGTCACGGTGATGCCATCCTTCTCGCCGAACCGATCTTCGTTGAGATGACCACCTTCGTCGTCGGACTGGACGCCGTACTCCCTAGCCTTGATTTTGACTTCCTCGTCGCTGAGCTTAGGGAGCTCCAAGGCAGCCTTGACGTAACTCATGTTCTCGACGTGCCCCTTCGCAAAGATAAGATCAACCTCTTCGAGCGAGCGTCCAGCGGTCTCGGGGTAGCAGAAGTATATGATGGGGAAGAAAATCGCATTCATAGCAGCGAAGAAGAGGTACGTGCCCCAACCAATACCGTCCAACATGACTGGCGTGATCATGACAATGAAAAAGTTCCACAGCCAATTGAAAATGGTCGAAACGGCGTTGGCCTTTGAACGAGTCTTCAGCGGGTTGATTTCAGCGGGATACAGCCATGGTAGTGGTAGCCAAGTAGCGCCGAAGAAGGCAATGTAGGTGAAAAGACCAACCGCGGCACCTTTGGCCGCCTCGGTAGTTCCTGGGATCAAGGCGCCGAAGGTAATAACCATAGATAAGCACTGACCGACGGTGCCGATCAGGAATAGCTTACGACGACCTATACGCTCAACAAAGAACCAGGAAGTACTTGCGAAGATAGAGTAGACGACCATATTGATGCCACCGAGGAGTAGAGACAGATTGTGAGATGTTCCAATGGATTGCTGAAACAGAAGAGGAAAGAAGTAGATGACAGCGTTGCAGCCGGAAAGCTGTTGCATCATTTGAGAAGATGCTCCTAGGATCATACGGCGGAAATTCTGGCTGGTGCCTCCGGTAAAGAGTGCAGAGAACGGCGTTACACCTCCTTTGTGGCCGGAAGCACGAATGCCTTCAACAATGGCGGCGGCCTGGATCTGGACTTCTGGGTCATCGCGGGGCTTTCCAGACAGTCCTGAAAGTACAGTCAGGGCATCTTCGTGGCGGTCCTTAGTGAGAAGCCATCTTGGAGATTCAGGAAGGTTGGTCATGAGGGCTAGGACAATAAGGGCAAAGACGCATTGGAATGCGATCGGGAAACGCCAGACAAGATCAGCTGGACCGTATTGACATCCGTAATCTATCCAATATGCGATGAGAGTGCCAACAGCGACATTGCCACCCTCGATACAGATGAGCAGGCCTCGGTTATGGGAACGAGAGCACTCGGCTTGCCATGTTGGTATACTCGAGGTGTTGATCCCGTTGCCAAATCCAGTGATGCAACGACCCACAATAAGTTGAGCAGTCGCTCCACTACCAACAGGATGTGTAGAAACCTGAATGATCACACCGATGATCATGATGGTGGCTCCGAGGAAGATGGATTTTCTGCGTCCGAGATGATCTCCGACGACGAGTATAAAAACTGCCCCTAACAAGCAGCCGACAGCGTAGATAGCAGTGACAAAGCCTTCATAAGTGCTGTCGCCTTCTACCTCAGGGAAGGCTGTAGTGAATGCTGGCGCGGATATAATACCGGACATGACACCTTGCAATGACTTTCAGTATGAATGGTCATGCAGTGATCTACTAGATGATTTACCTTGATCGTACCCAAAGAGGAGGAAGTCGGTGGTAGCGACGACAGTGACGAGTAGCTGCAGCTTCTTTCCTGTCACCCCCCAGTAATGGGGGATTCCATCTTCGCTATCTTTAGCGCCGTGGACCATAGTGGTTGCGAAGCTCAACTGTCTGTTCTTTTTGGACACAGCGATCTAACAAAATTCCGATTTGACTGGCAATTTCCGTCATGTGCAGCTTCTGACGTAGTCAAAGATGCAAGTGGAATCTGGAGAAAATGATGAAAAGGCAGATTAGGACTGGAGGTAGCGGGGTATATATATGGGTCCTCCACGAGCCTTTCCCATGGGCACGATAACAAAGTGTGGAGCACTTGTGGAGGTGAAGATAGTCCGGTGTTTTGTGACCCTTGGCGAAACGTTAGTACGACATTACGCACATTTATCCTGCCTTTCAACCGGTTGTGGACTGATTGGGCTGGATGCTGCATCTACAAGTGTCTCAATCAGCAAGCCAACATGCATCAGATATCCATTACGCCCTTCCAAATTCGGTTTGGTGGGTTAGTGATGAGGCTTCAGTCAAAGGATTCTGGATAGGAAGAAACACTACAAGAGGCGAGCAAAGATTGGTGAATCTAGCTGGTATTGGGGTTGTGTCGGTGGGAGGGCTGGCTGCCCTTGAGAAGCCCAGGCTCATTGATCTAGTCCGATAATCACCATGCAGATACATGTAGTTGCAGATCCTGGTGAAAAACCATAGCGATTGGTGGTCCTGCTGCGAAGGTGCGAGTTGTGTGCCGAGAATACCAAGCCCGAGCCGATATTGGCAGCTCCTTCGTCTGAGCGATCTTTCCCAACAACCTCTTGGGCTTTCTCCACAGGCAGAAGTTTTGCCACGAACTTGCGAGTGAGTTGAGGTCTCTTGATGCGATGCCATGCCTGATCATTCACCTTCACTCAAGCTGACCGCAGCTTTTGGTCGCATCCGAATGTGATTAAAGCCTCTGTGTAATCGTTATCCACCGTTCGACCGAAATTCTCAGCTCATATCTCTCTATTTTGAGAAGAGCTTGAAGTATCATAAGGAAGGCTCTCATAGTTCTTTGTTGCTACGGAAGGGAGTCCACACTCTAGACGCAGGCCATGAAGTTGTAGGACTGTCGATCAGAAACGTGATCAATCTCTCATCCACGGTCTGAGGCACTTTCAGCTCCCGTCCCCTTTCAACGACAGCACAGCGCTGCCGTAACACCTTCAAAACAGAGCGATGATAGACATACGATCACCTCAAATGGACGCAACCTGAGAAAAACTATCCTCGACAAGGATGCTGTATCTGTGGCTGCTCTGAATCAAATGTGGAGCACCGCATTTATCTCATTTTGCTATAAAGCCGAGACATGCCATACACCGCAAGAAATAGTAGTTCGCTCCACCGGATGCTATGACCTGGCTGGTTGCAACGTCAGGTTGCAACGTCAATCCTGGGCCATGTTCACGACAATAGACGGCATCGTCATGCCATCTTCTTTCTATCCGTACTTTCTTCCCGGGAATCGTGCTTTATATAGGCATGACTTTGAAGGTGTGTCTGATTAATTACAGGTAAGGTACCTTACTGTTTATGAGATCAAAGGCCGACCTGTGATGACGGGCCGGCGGCTGACGCCGAGTGCCACGCTCTTTTGGGACTAGGCCGGAACGCACACACCTCCCATACAGTTGTTGCTGCCTAACCTCCGACTTTCGCAGCGCGTAGAACTACTCATCAGACCTCGAACTCTTTACATCTGCACCTTTTTCTTCCTGATTACATCCTTGCCCTCCCACGCCTCGCTCGCTGGCTGCTATTCGCGATTCCCTCCCCACGGTTACACTAGACATATACAAAGAACAACAAGCGACATCTCTTCAGCGCGCGATACCTCCGCCATAAGTATAGCCCGACCGTGTGTGCCGGACTCCGCGTGAGCTTCGTCGCTGTATGCTTCGGCGCAAAGATACCCTCTTCTCTTGTTGATTTGGATATTCGCCCGACAGCATCACCGAGCTCGCGTCAGTCCGAGCCCCAAGTGGTGCTTTCACTGCGTGTCGGAGTGTGTTAGTGCAGCGAGAGTTTGTCGCTCACGTCGACTCTGAGAGTCAAGGCTGCTCATCAAAGCCTGGGCGGGCGGGTTCGTACGATAACCATCGTGCGGGCAAAGGTACCCCTTGTTTTATCGTGTGGAAAATACTTATAGTGGTTACAGTATCTCATCGCTAACTCTAAAACCTCCCACTGAAGTCAATATGGCAACGTGTGACGACATGGCACGCCTTGAGAAAAAGTTAATTGGAGAACAGCCTCTCAGCTGGGTCATCTCTGGCCAACCTGTTATTGCCTTGTTCTCAAGTCCGGAGCGTGTGTTATGTGAACACCTTGGACATCCATCGCCACACAATCAAGTATCAGACAGCCTCCGTCTTTGGGTCGGCCTAAATGAGCAGACTGGCCAGCTCCTCGTGACTCTGACGCAACGGATCAAGGTGTCGACAACTGGTAGAGCAAGGCTGTTGTTCCTCATTGTCCCATCAGAATCCCTTGGACTCGAAAGTGCCGCTCCAGCTTTCTGGGCCCTGTCCAAGGAAGATGTTCCATTGAATCTTCTTGAGATGCCAAGTGATGAAAGATCGGGACAAACATCTAGGCTCCTGCGCATGTCATTCTATCTTGGCAGTAACGGAGCGAAAAGTCGGGTCATAATGCCTGCACAGCTTTATGAGGGTTCTGTAAGTCGCCAGCCAATGTCACTGCTGTGCAAGTTGAAGGCTTTGTCCGAAGTCGACCACTTTGACCTCTTCACCAATCACAATTCATGGACCCAAGTCGGCCTGCACAAGACTCAGGCTATGCTGGAAAATGGCAGCCTAACGATAACTACGCCGTCATTTGATTTGAAAGCGTTGTATCCAGGACAACGTGATGGCGGCTTTGACCTGTGGTTAGAACAAGGCTGGCGCGACCAAGAAAACAGCAACAGTGTCAAGCCTGCTGCGCTGCGTAAACGTAACAAGCGTGGACGTGTCACTGGACCAGCCTGCAAGAAACGCAGAGCACTCAAGTCTCCCAGTCCGCCTCCCCCATATGGACTGCCATCTAGATTGTCATCACCATCTGTCGTTGAAAATACCACCACTATCGTCCCTCCTCCCGCTGATGCTGCTGCTGCTGCTGCTGCTGCTGCGACCGTACCTATAACTACGCCTGTTCTTGCACTTGTTTCCACATATGAGCATGCACCCACTTCAAACTCTGCCATCGAACCTGCACTCATACCTGCGTCCATACCTTGCTCTCCCGCCGTTTCACAGAGCCCTGTACAATCACAAACCTTTCGCAGATGTGATGCACGCGAGCTTTCTAGCAGCTGTATTCCTGAGACGCCAATAGTCATCACGCATGCAAGATGTGAATCACGTTGTCCTCCCCATACCACACGAAGCGCTGAGCACAGCACAAGCCATGTCGCCCAAGACAATGTGCCGCGTATTACATTCGACACCCAAATCTCCTTGTGGCTAACACAGGTGTGGGAACTATGTCCCTATGCACACTATATCTTCATCGTTGGGATACTCAAGCTTGGGGCTGCTGCGCATCGGGCGGATGCTGAAACCTTCCATGGCACTCGAGTGGCGTGTACGGATGATCTACTTTCACTCTGCGCCAAAGAGGAGCTTGCAAAGGCCTCGAATGAGTGCTCCACTTTTCGCACCTTCCCTATAAGTCAAGCGCTCTCTACAAAAAAGCATGCTCTCCGCGATGAGATACCTGCATTGATTTCGTGGCTGCTGATACTGGACTCAACAGCCGATGTGAAGCTGTTTCCTTCACTGTGGAGATTGACAGTGATAAAGGAACACTTGACACGTTCATCTACACTGAGTGACGACGAGTATAGTCAGATCTCTAGTAAGTTCGTGCAGTTAAAAGCCGTAATTGTTACCGAGGCTTGCGTCCGGTGGGGTTCTCAGGTGTTGAATCATAATAAGGATATTGAGGCCACAATGATGAGAGAGAAAGAGCGTGCAGAGGCCAAAGCCTGCAGCGATCAAGGCCACAATGTTGGCTTATAGCTGCTTATATATACCTTGTGAAACGATACCCGGTTCTTAGATACTGGTCAAAACTCGGCCAAATGTCTAGCTCTTCCCATAACAATACTCAAGCCGTAGGCCGAATGTGCACAAAGTCTCCCACTAGCTTGTGTTAATGTATCGAAACACCGAAAGAGAATAACACGCCAGATGAATACTGTATCCATGTTTATGTAGCGAGGCTCAGAAAGGAAATCAAATGAAGCTCAGTAGATCTTTCTTCGTGACCGCTGGCTCATCAACGCCGCATCCCACAAAGATCCATCCGGCTCCCTCATCCTTCTGCTGCTTTATCTCGCCGACTTTCTCATTCTCGCCATCCTTTTTCAGCTAAGGACACTTCTTAATGTTCTCAATCGCCCATCTGACCTCATGACCCAATACAGGTGGTATTCTGCCCTCGCCCCCGGAGAATTTCCAACCCTGCGATTTCAGAGAGTTGTGCCAGCCACTTCTCCGTCTCCCCGTCCTGCACTGAATGTCATGAAACTTCCTTTGCTCTTTTCTCACCAGCGTCACTCTATCTTTGTCCCACGTCCATTTTTCCTCGTCCCTCATTTCTCCCAGATCCTCGAACGACCAGCAAAGACTCTGGCAACCACCACCGCTGATACTCAAGTCCTCTGAAAGTCAGGACCCTTGGTACGCCAACGAGAGCGGTATTGGAGATGGACGAAAGAAAAAAGGTGTGGAGGTAAATTCCTGGGACTCTGTCCTCTGTGTAATCCCAGTGACTTGCGCCATTCCTCTTTGTGTTCCAGAAGGGAAACAAGATTTTGTAGCCAGTACAGTAATTCACCGTGCCAACTTCGTCGAGAAAGCTTTCTTCGAAAACTATTTTTCTATTAGGAAGATACTTGGAGACGATGGGTTTCCATGCTACTCCCTCAGGGGCCTCTTTGCCGTCCCAGCGAGAGGCCGAATGGCGAGATTGATGGATTCGTAGTTTGGCGGAAGAGATGAGCGAAGCGGCTATATCGTGTTCAGAGGATGAGCTGCCCATGACCACTACTCGCTGTGATTCGAACTCGGATGGCCTGCCATATGTTTTGGAATAGGGGTCCAACCTGGGAGTCCCTTCATGTATGCCTCCAGTCCAGCCGCCCAGGTATCTATATCTTGTGAGGCTCGCATCTGATGGGGTACGAAGACAGACATACGTATGGTATTGAGTAATGTCCGTTTGCAATCACCACTGCATCAGAAGTCTCTGCCCATCATTCATCAACATTTCTGAAAGCGTCGTGTTTGCTTACTGTCAATTCCACCCCGCATTGTCTTGTAATCTTGAGATTTCTTTTACAGTCGTCCTTGGTTGGAGGAAAGTGTCGGTACCATGCGTGAAAAAGAGTGTTTCGATGTATTGCCGGGGACCCCAATGGGGGACGAAAGGCCCATAGGCAAAGGGACGATCGGAAAATGACATTGCTATGTCGGGAACATTAGTCGTGGTGGTTGTCAGTACTTATTGCCATGTTTACGAGCAAGGGATTGTAACGTAAGTTGATCATAAATAGGCGTCTTCTCGAACCTCTGTTGAGAGTTCGATTCGGTCATTATCGGCAGCCCATCTTTATCTTAAGCTTAGGGATCGGTAACTGAGGATCCGTCTCCGTGGGATTGCACCAGGTCTTGGGATGAGAGCATGATCCGGGTTCGGATTCGCCTTAACGAGGAGATAATATATTGTATTTCGGATTTCCTCAATGAGGAAAATCCCAAGCCATCTCTCTTTCTAGGTTGAGATGGGAGCATACCAGTTTCCCCGGCACTTTGTCTTCTTTCAGAACTACGGATCCGATCGAAGTATTTCTCAGCATATAAGGCAACAGTGGTGATAGCTCCTATGTGTATCAAATCGTGTTAATCATCACGTCTTAGATTTCTCGAACTTATAGATTGTCCCGTCACTGAAGTGACGGAGATGCCACTTAAAGAAGTGAGTCATGAGCCTACCCGATGCCCCTGCACCGATTATAGCCACCGACTTGATCGGCCGCTACTGTATGTTCGACGTCTCCACTATCTTGAGTCCTTAGATCACACTTTGAGGATTTTAGGGATAGAAAGTGTATTGGAAGCCATTTCAGTTTGGTAACTCTCATTATCCACTGCCGACTCCCAACAATAGCATGTTGGGTCGTTATCATGTGCGTAACGTAATAGCTACCTGCGATATCACCATACCTCGTGACCTTCGCTACGATGAAGGGCTGAGGGCGATAAGATAGCCACAGGCTTGGCAGAAGCGTGCGGCTCAAAAAAGGAGTGTGCTTGGAACTTTCCTTCTCGTTCCTTTCGAGGCATTCATCCCACCCTGGTACACCAAAACAAAAACAAAATATAACGTACCGCAGCTGGTATTCCAGCATGGTCACCCACCGTAGTACTAATCAGCCGGTCAACTGCTTATGTCTGGCAGAGCAGACGGGATGCCCAGTTCTCAGCTGCCTATGGCCGTACGTGTCGATGTACTAAACTATTACACACAAGTAGGAATGATATCTTGACGTGAAGCCGCCTGAAATGGATGAGCTTGACCTCCGGCTCACGAAAAAGACAATCATCCTTCTTTCTGGAAAAAACGGTCATCGAAATTTTTTATCGGTATCCATCAGTTTATTGAGTGTTTCATCTACAAGTCAACTCGACAAGTCGAACTGTCCAACTCCCGTCGATTTTAATTGAGGGTAAGGCCCCCGCCCGACCATCCTAGCAACGCTGTTGCTATAGTCATACTAGCGTTGTCCCTAAAGGGACAGAGCACTGCTACAGCAGTGCAGAGAAGAGCTAGGAACATTAGATAGAGCAGAGGGCTAATTCAGCCTATCCGTTCCCTTAATCTAAGTAATGATGCTGTCTTTATAAAAGATATAATGAAACATCTTATTAAAGGAGCAGTGAACGCCTAGAATAACAAACTTAACGCTTAGAATAATAAACTCAATAAGCTGCTTAAGAGCCTTTAAACTCAGAACAAGACCCTCTATTAGGAGAATATTACTCTAATAGCGACATTTAATATTATTATAAAGAAAAACGAGAAGCTTAAAAAGAAGCTTAATAACATAAGCGCAGATATTAAAAATATTAATACTAATATTAAAGCCCTAGATACTAAAGTCTAATTTATTAAATCCAATATTAATAAAGGAAAGACAGTTCTCTTAACCTTTAAATAAGCGAGCTTGACATTCTTAATTAACCTTAATATAGCAGCCTCCTTACTAATCTTCTATGCTTTAATAGCATTAGGCTTAATTAACCTATTATTATTAGCTATGTAGCCTTAATATAGTAATATTATAGTAATAATATTACCTACCTTTTCAAAAAAACTATACCAATTCTTAAGCGTTATAATAAATTTAAGCTAAATAATAGCTAAATAGTGCAAAATAATAAATAATTATAAAGCAATTAGGAATAAAATCTAGAAAGCTATTATAGCCTAATAATTTATAAATAATATTATTATTAAAAAAAATCCAATTTAAAGTAAGGGATATAAAGATTATTATTTAAAATAGAAAAAATATAGCATATTTATAAATAAATAAAGTATAAGTCTATTAAGTATTTAAAATAGCCTAAATTTGTAAAAAAAACTCTTCTTAATTAAAGTTAATAATATATATAAAATAGCAGTCCTAGTATTAGGCACCTATAAAATTAAACCAGAATTAGTAGCTAAATTTAATATAGAAAACAGGTTTACTAGAGCTATTAAAGCGTTCTAGCTCTTTAAAAGGGAGAAACCTATAGGATCTATAGTAATATACCTTAATATAGTAGAGGACGCTTAGAGAGCGCTTAAGAAACGCATAGTCTAAGTTAATAACAGTATAGCTATAATTAGCTAATACTATAAAATCCAATGCCTCTAGAGATACTATAACTGTAATAAATATAGCTATTACTAGGCTAGATGCAGCCAATCTCTAAAATATAGAAAATATGTAAATAACTATAAAACTAATAACTATATAGCTATAATACTAAAATATGTAGTATATAGGGAACTATATATTACAATAGACTCTAAATACGCAATATACTAAAATAAGATTAGTAGAATCTAAAGCGGAAACAAACCCTTTAACTAGCCTATTAAAATAAGGAAAGAGGACTAATAGACAGTTATAAGCCAATATACTAAATAGGAAGTTATTATAAGCAATATATAATAGGAGACACCTGCTTCCTTTTAGCAAATGTGAATAGATAATCCCTAGTTTAGCTTAGCCTTATTAATAACTAGTCTATTAGCTAGTTTATAGCAATTATAGTTATAGAACTAAGTATTACTAATATTGAAAGCAAATTATACATTTTATAATACTAGCGCTAGGTTATTATAACATTATCTATATATTAAGAAAGACTAACGCACTACGCGTTTTAATTAGCATTTTATATTTATAAAGATATTTCATTTGTCTAAATTTTTATAATATTATTTAATATAATAATAGGGGTTATTACTATATTAATAAAACACATTTTTATAGCGTTAATTTACATTCTAAGCTGTAGCTAACATATGCCTTCTAAATAGGACCTAGAAGAGACAGCTACTATTAGGCTTAATGCCCTAAGTAAAGCAATTTAGAAAGTAAAAGCTAAGTATAGAGAGAACCTCTATATTATAACTAGAAATGACTTTAATTGCTATAACTTAATATAAAGAGGAATTAATATACTATAATTATAATATAAAAAAGAAAGCGAATTAGTACTTTAATAAATGCAATAATATAATATTTTCTTAGCTTTACTAAGTAGCATAATTACATTTCTATAAAAATAATTCAAAACTACTATTAATTTTATACTAATGTTTAATTTAATAAAAGACTAGGTTATAGAATGTAGTATCCACCTAACCTAATATAGGTTAGACTATAAAGCTATAATATTTTAAATTAATAAAGCTAAAACAACTGCTTTATAAAGAGCTAAATACAATTTCAGAAAAATAAATTAGAATATAGCTATTAAGGCGCTTAAAGAATAGAGACTGTTAATTATTAATATTAATAATACTATTAAGCTTAATTAAATAATTATAGAGATTTAGAACATTATAAGCTAATATATTTGTAACTACAGCTCTATAGTTAAGGAATTACTATATATGAAAGCGTAGTAGGACAACAAACTGATAAAGCTATGTAATAAATATATGCAACACCTAAACTAGAATACTATGCTACAATATATAGGACTAGACAGCAAAGAAAGCTATTACAAAGCTAGATAAGCTAAATACCAGTTCTATAAAGGCATCTGCAATAAAAAACAACTATATTGGAATAAATTCCTAATATAGACTGACAACATCTGGAAAGCAGCTCAATATCTTAACCTATAGCTATTAGCGTTTAGTAACATCCTTACTATAGTTACTAATATTAAAAGTTAGAAAATGGAGCTTAAAGGAGATAAAGTTAAAGCAAATAAACTACTCTAATGCTTTTTCCTACTAGTCCTTAAAAAATGAAAAGAGGATGCGCTAAACTCTAATACTAGACATATAGAGAACCTAGATATCTTTATTAAAGAAGTAATTAAAGTAATAGCTAAAATTAGCTTATATAAAGCATTAAGTATAAATAGTATTCTAAATATTGTATAGAAACGTTTATAATCCACTTTAAGTAATTAAGTAATTAATATTTTCAATACATTATATTAATTAAAATATATACTAACTATATAAAAAATAGTATAAATCTTGCTATTATAAAAGCTAAGAAAACCGGATTACTAAATAGTAAAAGCATATTATTTTATCTCCTTCTTAGCTACTCTAAGCAAACTAATAGAACTTGTATTAGCAAAAAGAATATTATATTAAATAGAGATGTTCAATTTCTTTCTAAAATATAATTTAATGCTAAACTAAAACGCTTATATAACTAAGCGCTGCTTTTCTTAATTAAGAAAATCTTTAAAGCATAGTAATAAAAGAAAATCCTTTTCTTTATTAATTTTGATATAAAGGGAGCATATAATAGCGTCCCTTAATAAATACTTATAAGTCAGCTACGCGTAGAGAGGACCCTAACCTATATAGTGGCATAAGTTAACTCCTTTTATATAGATTAACTAATAATAGTATTAGTTAATAATATAGAATTAAATAGAGTTATATTTATAAAATCCACCCTTCTATAAGAATTAACGCTTACCTTAATTCTATATATCTTCTTTAATGCGTTCCTAATAAAAGAAAAGATTAATAGAAAATAAAGCAATATAGGGTTTATAAATAACTATACCTAATAAGCTATTTCAGAATTAGTAAAAAGAAATATATTAATACTTAATAATAAAATAGTTCTAAAAGCTCTCTAATAGGTAAAAGACAGTAGCGCTATATTTAAAAGTAATAAAACAATTTTTATATATTTTATATAAAATTATAAGAAGATTAACAACTCTGACTTTTTACTAAGGGTAAGCAACTACATTGTTAAACCTTTTATAAAAGAAAGAATCCTAGGAGTTATTTTTAATGCTAAGCTAAGGTTTAAGAATCACTTAGCTAAAATCAAAATAAAAGGGTAAAGAAATGCTAGCTAATTTAAATACCTCTCCTATATTAGCCTATAATTAGTAAAATAGCTATATTAAGCTATAATAGCTTTTAAAATAGACTACATAGCTGCAATATAGTATTTTAAGTTCTTAAAAGGAAAGATTGATAATAGCACAGCAAAGATCCTCAATCCTATATAAAGGATAAGGGCCTAAGCAGTTATCAAATGCTTTTATATAAACTTAGTTAAAGCATCCAGCGCTGAAGCTTTGCTTCACCTTCTATATATCTAGCTAAAACTGAAAATTAGCAAATTTTAGATAGGACTCTATACACTATTAGAAAATAACCTATTAAAAAGACAGCTTAGAAAACTAGCTAAGAAACCTAAAGCAAAGTTGTTTATTTCCCCCTTTTACAATATAGAAATACAATTAGAAAAGACAGGAATAGAAATAGAAATCATTCTAGCGTAAGTAGCTCTATTATAGGAAATAACTATAGTTAACAGCAAACCTAATTAATATAATTCAGATAAGGCGTATAGAGAGTACATTAAAATAAAAGACTAGTATATAAATATCTTTATTAATAGCTTAGTGACTAACAGCTAAGCAGGAGTTAAAGTAGTAATATATTTTAAAAAGTTAATACTACTATTTACCTACTTTTAAAAAATCAAATCCAGAGGTAGCATTAACAATATAACAATAGAGCTAATAGCTATTAAATAAGCAGTAACTCTAGCAAAGATTATACTAGAAATATTAATAAGCTAAAGGAAACTAACCCTCTAAATAGCAATATAGTCAAATAGCTAAAAAGCTATTTGCATAATCAATTATTAAATAAGCTAAAGCAGAGCAGCTATAATATAAAGTATACTACATATAATAAGAAAATATATAGCTTTTAAGAAATATTTAGCTATTTAATAGATTCTAAAAAAGTTTATAGTTATAAAACATATAGAGGCTAATTAATTAGCTAAGCAGGCAACAAGCTGTTATATAAAGCTAAGCATAGGCAAAATAATTCTAAATAATATAATATAAGTTTAGAATACCCTTTAAAACAAAATTCTAACTAAAGAATAATAAAGACTCTAAAAAGCAGGTAAAGGCCTTTATGCAATAGATAGCGCTATTTTAAATAAATATATAGCATTATTTTATAATATAATAAATAAAAAAGAAGCTTTTATTCTTTTATAGCTTTAAATAAAGCATACTTACTTAAATAAATTCCTAGTAGTAATTAATATTATAGACTTAAGTTAATATAAATACAGATAGGGAAAGAAAATAGTCTAATATTTTATATTATTATATCCTAAATACAATATCTAAAAACAGAAATTAATAGAAATATTAGAAAACAAGTTTAGCAACATTTTGCAAATGCTAAAAGAGTATAACTCTTATATAGCAGCAAGGCAGCTATATAGGGATAGACTAGTAAACTAATAAAAAGCGGATATGAAAATAGTCTAAGCAACTATTAAATACATAATAGACACTAGAAGATTAGACTTTAAAGGAACGCAGAAGGTAGGAAAACGAAACTAAGAGGGAAGACAGGGAGGGCGAAACAGGAGATAGTGAAAAGGAATCAGAAAAAATAAAATAAAAATAAAAATAAATATACACTATACATATACAGGACAAGGCGAACGCTGAAAAACACCTAGATAAAACGGGGGCACGGACACCCTAATAGACGGAGCTGCAGAATGAGACATAGACCCCACACACAGAATTGTAATTTAGTCAGCAGTAGATAGTAGTCGCTCATGCTTCCAGTGGCAAGCGCATAGCGTATGTTATAATCAATCAATCAATCAATCAATCAATCCTTCTTTCTGGCTTGGACGATCCGAAGCCATCCCCTCCGAGTTCTGGACCGGGTCATGATCGAGCGAGATCAGTCTGATCGAGTCATCAAACATGCTAGCGAGGTTATCCGGCGCCAGCACAGACTTGAAAAAGGTCAATTGTAATTTGATTTCAGCAGTCAACAACTCTTTGGCCCCCCTTTGGCGCCGCCAATGTTGGACATTCAGAGAAGCGGTGTCACACCCAGAGATCATGTGTTTAGCCACCGATGTCCCAGATGGGCCCCTACCACTGTTTTCCAAGCCACTTTTCTTTGTGAAGAAGAGCCACCTATTGATGCGGAACAAAGGAGACGTTGAAGTAAGATTGTCGGATCTCGTCGGTTAGACCCGCGAGAGCCCGGAAACTTCTCTTATAGGCAATGATGTGATTTACTTTAAACTTATTCTTATTCTAAGGTAGTGTTAATGTCGCAGATCGATGAAAGAATTGCCTAGGTAGGGTACTGAACTTGGTTCACAGTAACCTTCATGACTAAGGTATTGACAGTGACGATGCATCGACGGCTTCCGATGATCCCAATAGCAAAACAAGCAGTGGTTTTTAGTATATATATTCAAAGCTTCGCATACTGTGTGATATCACATTTTTCTCACCTGGCACTCAAGATAGCAACATCATACTTACCTTCTCAAACCGTGCAATATGCTTATACAGATACTCCTCGCCGCCTCAGCTTTGACTGTGCGAACGACTCGTGCACAGGCACCAAACACGCTCGCAGTCTACAACCCTTACTTGCGTACCGCCTCCAACAATGCCAGTATGTCTGCCTCGTGCTTCATCAGACTTTACTATGCTCTGTTCAAGTGGTTCACTAACACGACCGTACTCTAGCAACCTTCATCATCCCTATTTCAGAGGCCACGGCTGCAGGACTCGCGTCTCCATATAATCTTCTCGAGGTCCCCGTCAATGACACCACCCTATTCCCAAACGGATTCCCAGCAGGCATGCACCCACTATTTGTCAGTTCTGGTGTACAATACGGTATTCTTTCCTCTTCAAGATATTGATGTTGGCAAAAGCCGAATCTGATTCATCGATGTTCTCTTAGATATCCGCATTTCCGCCTTGGAGATTGACTGTCTTCTTGGATCATTGTCCTACTTGCCTTTTGTGGATCGTCTAGGCGACGGGACTACACCATTCGCACAACAAGTGGGTACGAACTACATTGGAGGATGCAATGGCGAGAACATAATGGCATATGTCCCAAGTGAGTTGTCTCCCCGCCTTTTCTCCTTTCCTGTTTCTGTCTTTCATGAGGTTCATGGCTGACTATTCCCGCCACTGAAGGTCTGGTGGGCTCCCTTGGAGGCACAATCATCGAGCCCGCTTCTTTCCTTCCCAATACAGCAGCCTACGGAGCCCTCCCCAATGGACAATGCTCGATCAATGTCAAGGAGATGATCGTGCCGAATCCTCTCAGTGGGCCCCAGGTCGAGCCCGCGGTCTATGACCTTCTCTTCTCTACGACCAACACGCCAAATTACACAGCGCACACTTTCCACTCGATACTAAATCAGCCAATCATTCTGGACGACGGGCTCTGTCTACGAAACGCATACTACTTCAACGAGAGCTTTGCGGACCCAATCTTCAGGACTGGACAGGTCACTCTGTATACACCCAACCAGGTTGCGGGCGTGTATGAAGGTGTTGGCGGCTACAGTGCCACGGCGGAAATTCTGGGAAATAATCCCCAGACCTGCAAGGATGCAGCGGGCAGCGTTGACCCCGTCGCGAGTGCCTAAGCAGGGAATTTTTCATTGCTGACGTTCTGGGCGGGTTCATGATGATCATGGTAACCGAGCCGATTGTTCGTAAAGTCTTGCATAGCCTACTTCGGACCTGGCATTACTCTTGGAGAAAGTCGTGCATGTAAATATCTTGTTTTTGCTTACGTATGAAACGAAACGATTCACCTTGAGATTCAGAACGTCCTCGTTCGTGACTTTCTTTGCTTCCGGGATACTGTCACTATCGAATTCGTGCTGATGTTGGACTATATCCGAAGACTGGGTTTCGTTCGACAGGTCTGGTTGATGAGAGAGCGATACGAAGGGACAGGGCCCAGGATATTTAATATGACAGCGAGCTCAATACCTGAATGAGCAGACGGCGATGAATCAGAGTCACGTCAAACTTACTGCCGATCCAACTGTCTGGTTCTTTAGAGATACCTGCCATGCACTCCTCCTTTCTTTTAGTCAAAGCCTTTTGTCCTTTAAGGTTATCGGCCATCCATACATGCTTTTGCTTCTTCTTTTTCTTCTTCTTCTCTTCTCCCTCTTCTTCTCCAATGAGGGTACTCTATGCAGCGCCACTTCCACCCAAGCCTTGAGCCTCGAGCTCGGAATAGAAAACAACCATCCTCCAGACCTTCCTGGCGAGCCCCTCGGCTTCTTCATCGAGCAAGCCACTGAGCTCTTCGACAATCTTTTCGGGACTTCCTCTATCCCGGATGACGCCTTCGATGATATCGACAAGCATGTCTTCCTGCACGCCCAAAGATTCAAAAATCTTCTTTTGCACATAAGGACGCAATTGCTCATCGATGACAGCAGTGGTGAGATGTGCCCATTTGACAGGCCAGGCGAAAAGAGAAGAAGTATCGTTGGGAATGGTGGCAGCCAATTGGCGAGTGGCGGCAGCACGCTCTTCGTCAGACATCTTCTCACCAGGAGCGAGGGGCTTGAAATCGACAGTGCGGAGAGGCTTGCGTTCGCCATCACCGGCAGTGACGTCGTCTTCGTCATCGAGGAGGTTCTCCATATCTTGCATACGATGGCTGCGGCCGATGGTCCTCTGTTGCTGGCGGTCTTCTTCGTCTTCGTCGTAGCGGCCGCCGGGTGCGCCTGGACCGGCACCACCCATACTAAAGCCGCCGAGGTTGAGGGAAAAGGCAGCCTTTGGTTGCTTGGGTGCGGCACGAGCAGAGATGTCGTCGGCGGTCTGTGAGAGGAAATCGTCGGCCATGCCTCTGGCTGTGTCAAGACGGCGTTGCTCGCGAGACAATTCTCTATCCTCGTCTCTACGGTCCTTGTCGTCACGTTCACGCTCCATGCGTCTGAAGTCGGCACGGGCACGGCGCCAGGCTTTGCGGTCACGATAGAAGAGCTCGGTAGGTCTGCGGAGTTCTTCTTCGTCGTCAAAGGTCTTAAACTTTTCGGCGAAAGCTTCGCGTCTCTTTAGCTTGCTAGCTTCTTCGCTTTGCTCTTCGGCTTCAGCACGGGCGAGGGAGGCAATATGGCGGCGCTCGACATTCAACCAGCGTCGCTCTTGGTCCAGGTAAACCTTCTCAAGCTCCTCATTTCTCTTGTCCTCTTTCCTGCGTTCAATTTCTTCATCTGATGCCGGGTCTTCCTCATCCTCGTGGTTTGCACCGTTGGTAAAGTTGACACCATCAGCATAATCTTTCGGAATCTGAGCACCGCGGTAGCCCTTCGGTCCTTGGGGCGCACCGGCAACGACAACATTCCTAGGACCGAGAGGAGCACCGTTCGGACCCGAGTGAGCGGAGGAAGGTGGGGGTGAAGCCAATCTTGAGGCGCGTGGACCAGAACGGAGGCGCTCGGCAGCTTCAAGCTCTTCTTCTTTCTTCAATCGTTCGAGATCACGCTGCAAGCTCCGGTCCCGGAAGGCCTTGATTTCAGCGGCCACAGTCTCTCGTTGTTCGGCGGGGATGTCGGAGAGCTCGTCTTCCTGAGCACCTGCAGCAGCAGCGGGAACGGAGATGTTGAGAATGTCCGAATCAGCGTGGTCAGCCATGGCAGAGTCCCCATTGGAGTCGACAGCGGTAGCAGCGGTGAGGGTCTCGGCAGCCTCGAGACGCTTGAGGCAGGCAGTGAGGTCGTCCTTGGCAGTGTCGAGCTTGAATTGCAGGTCGGCTTCGGATATCTTGGAGCGGGACCATTGTTCGATGTACTCGGACGACTTTTCGTCAATGATGACCTGGTTGAGATGTTGTCAGCGTGGCATTCATCACAAGTGCATGAGAAGTGGCATACTATCAACTTGGCCTTCTTGACATTGCCTTGGTCATCTTTGATCAAGGCGCGCCCACCACTTTTCTCCCGAAGCGGGACCTCGATGGCGGCATCTTTGAAGAGGTCGCTGACGACGTGCAAGCTGTTGGCGTCCTCGTACTCTGCAAAACCAAAGTTGCAAGGTTTGTTGTCGGCGTCAATCAGTCTAGTCCAGCGCCGTAATCTCACTGCCCCTCCACAGCTCAGCAAGTCTTCGAGCTGATGATCGTCCGGCACGCCCTCGTCCAAACCAGCGACAAAGATGGTCCTCCGCACCTCTTCCATTGTTGGGGGCACGAAAGCTCTCTCGGCATCTCTTTGTCTTCCGAAATCACCACCTCCGCCTCTCGAATCGGCACCCAGACCCATGCGATTCCTGTTTCCCTGTGGAGCATCAATAGCTTGGCCACCTGGCGCACCGCCTGCGCCAAGACGAATGACGGGAGCATTGAAATTGATGTTCGCGGGCATATTCGGCGGCGGTTGGAAGGCAGCGGGCATAGAAGGTGTACGGCCGGGCATGGTGGGGGTTTGAGCCGTCACGGGAGACATGCCAGGAGGAGGCGACATGCCTGGTGCTCCCATCATACCTGGAGGGCCGGCTGCGACTTGGTTAGCATTGGTCGTATTGCCAGGGTGCGCTTAAAATTGAAAGAAATACCCATTCCCGGTGGTGGACCCATATTCGGAGCGCCATAGCTAGTGCCTCTATTAAAGCCAGGAGCTATAGTGTGTCAGTAATTGATGAGCTGGTCGCATGTGCAAAGCGACGTACGTGGGTAGTAGGCCATGGTGAAAGCCTAAGGTATGCAAGGCTTGCGGAGAATTAAAGGTGATGCGCTGCTTTCGGATTGATTTTATAGTGAAGGAACGGAAGACAGATGAATTGTCGCAAAATATCAGGACGACAAAACGGGCAATGACAGGAATAGAGTTGGTCTAATCAAGGGTCCCTTGGTTGGTGAATAGCTTGAGTTAAGTTACTTGTAATCAATGGCGAAGCTGCAGCTCTCTGTACGAGTACGTACTCAGGTCGTATGTAACATGTCGGCCTCGGCACTTGCCGCCCGCCGTCGTCCGTCGTTATGTCCAAAGTCGAAAAGTCGACATTAATTCCAGACGTCGGCCACTCGCAACTACGACCGACCCTGTCGACTTTCTCGATTCATCGCCCGGCTCATGTTATCGCGGAATATCCTGTAGCATACAAGTCGTTCAAAATGGAGATCCGAACGGGCTGCAATGCCGTGCTGCCTTGCCTCTACCGCGCCTCTCGCCAGAGCAGCATTCGCCATTCATCGCCCTTTACCCGATCACTATACCAGTCAAATGTCTTTCAGTCAGCTCGTCACATGTCTTCGACTTCATCACGATGGGCAGATCAACCCCCACGAAAACCATCATCCGACGAGATGCCATCGACGACCCCATCGACCCAGTCAACCGACTTTACTGCCATGATCAACCAAGCTCTAGATTTCACTAAGCAGAGCCCAAACACTTCGCAAGGCCGCACCTCGCGCTTTGCATCCGACAATATGCCTGCCTCTACCAAGTCCAGATCCTCCCTCGACGACTTGGCCGCTGGCTTCGGCTCCCGCAACAACAGCAACCGCAATTCCTTCAACGTCGCAAATATGCTCGACCCCACCAACCGCACCGGCGCCCACAACTTCCGTACAAACAAGCCAGAGCCTGTCCGTCTACCGGATCCCCTTCCCGCATATGGCCCCAGTGTCGGAAGGACCGTGGCTGTTGACCCCAATAGAGGAATGGACGTGGGAAGAGCCTTCAGAAGCTTGGAGATCAACTGCTCGAGGAACAAGGTCCGCGCTGATTTCAACAGACAGAGATTCCACGAGCGTGGCGGTCTGAAGAGGAAGAGATTGAGATCCGAGAGGTGGAGGAGAAGATTCAAGGAGGGTTTCAGGGGTATGGTCAAAATGGTCAGTCAAATGAAAAAGCAGGGCTGGTAAGCCCAACACATCCCGTACAACTCAGAGAAAGGCCAAGGACCATCATGGCTGTTGCACTGCGAACAGGACGAAGGACGTGCCCGTCAGTCAGCTCAAGAAATGGACCAAATGACTGGATGCCCAGATATCAGCCACAGAGAGAGAGGATTTAATAAGGCCATCTTAGCATGACGGAAAAGAGAGTTAGCGTCTGCGTATTGCCCTGACCTCTTCATGAGCCCCGTAAACCCCGTCGGGTCTCTATAAAGCTGTACATTAGTCGTTATACACAAATTAACAATACGTTCAAGCTTCTTATCGGCATTAAGAACATGATGTTGAGCATGAATACCCTTTTCTGGCACAAGGTAGCTAACTGTGTCCAAGCTAAAATAGATATCTTGGTCTTCCACCTACTCCTCAAACTGTTCCGTGGGTCTGCAACACTGCTAAAGGTTTAAAGTGGTACCCTCTCGGCTTACGTAATACTTGCGGACTTTATTTTGACCTCATTCCTCCCGGCATTCCGTATATCACCATATCCTTTGGCCATTTATCCTCTGCACATCTCTTTTTGACTTCAACTTTTTCTCTACCGTCGAAGCTGCCCCCGAACTCTCTTTGTCTTGATGCTTCTCAACAATTTATGTCACAGCTTATCCCATCTTCACGTGCCATGTCGTCTTCAGATCAGGCCCTCGACCGTGCTACTGGCGAACCACATGTTACTTTGACGGAAGCTCACCATCAAGGTCAATTGACCGATGACTATTTACCTACGACCATTCTGACGCCCTTCAGCCATACTTACAAGCGGATCGATAGATCATTTATTGAGCCAACTGCTTGAGAGAGCTCATCGTGTAATTCGGCTCCATGAAGAAAGGTCTCGGAGCCATGGCAACGGTGAACACACATTGCTGCACATGAACCTGTGTATGAAAAGGTACCGCCAAGAAGCCTTGCTGTGGACGAGAGGTGTGGCATTTGTCTGATGCCATACCATCAAGGTCAGTACTCGGCACCTGTAGTTGCACATGATCTTGAAACAAACTTAATGAACTTCTTAGACATGGACTTGAATGTTGTCCGTTTACCTTGCCACGACACTCACATTTTCCATGAGGAATGTATAGTTCCATGGCTGGTCCAGCATGGCAATTGCCCGGTATGTCGAGCTAGAAATGGGTCATGATGATCATGAGCAGGTGCTCTTATGCCATGTCGCTTGTTGTTCTTTCGAGTATACCGAACATCTTACTAAATGACTCGTCGTTCAGTCCACTTCTCCATCTCCTAGTGAAAGAAAACTTGTGAATATGGCCTCGAGAGATATCTGTTTGGGTCAGTCTTTTGTTGTCTCGTAGATTCGTGGGAAGAAGCTCCTGATGCTCCAGAGGAGAATGCAGGTCTCTCATTCTACATAGATAAGTCTCGCCTATTCAACGTATATGGTCTTCGATGAGTTCTATGGCTTTGCCTGTTGGTTAGACCGCTGCTACATTGAGCCATCTTCCCGCACTGGAGGATGTCCTGATATGCCTGACGCAAGCCGTGTACGAAATCACCTCGCAGGTAGGGGTCGCCGAGACAAGAGAGACTAGTGTACGCATCGGCGCTCTCGCGCTGTTGACAAACGGAAGCGTCACCCTAAAGTGTCTAGCAAAATCCAGATGCGATTGTTCTTCTCTCGACATCACAACACACTGTCCGCTTGTTTCCAAACAAAACTACAATGCAAAGGATACGCGCGCTCTTATCACACCCGTCTATGGCTGACCGTCGCGCGCCAGTAATCCGGGATCTGGCCCTTGGTACGTGGGATTTGACGTAGTTATCGCTTACAAGTCTAATAAACATGACCCGTAGGCATAGCTGCCACCATTCAACGCCTGACTTCCGACAGCAGTCTGGAGGACGATCTCCGCTTCTGGATGCGGTCTGACAGTAACTCCAACATCGACAGATCTCTCATGGAAGGCGTGCTCACAAATGCCATGAGTGGTGCTACCGAGGAATCCTTACAATCACTACACTCTCACCGTGACACAGATCCAACACATTATGTTGGATGGGACCCTTCTCGACTCTACGCCGTTCATCGCTCGTTGCTCTCTCTTTCTTTTCTTCTTTGGGATATCCGAGTCAACAGCATTCACTTCGACGCGGAAGAGCTGATGAAGACACTGCGAGAAACACGTCAAGTCCTCGACGCAGCGCATTTCAGTGCCCGCTCTTATCCATTGGCCTATAATGGCCGCATTGAATATGTGCGCAGCTCCCTTCAAGCCATCCTTGTTTCTGCCAACCTGATGCGGCCACCACCACAATGGCTCAGGCGTTACCTTCGCAACAGGGGCTACCCTGGACTCCCAGCCCTGAAACTGGTTGGATTTGCAACCATCCAAGAGCGCGAATGCGGCATCTGTATGGTGGAGTATAGCCAAGGCAAGTCAACCCCCTCGTCCTCATCGATGCCTGACATTCGGCTAATAGAGAGTCTAGAGCTGGGAAATGAAATCGTGCATTTGCCTTGCGATGAGAGACACAGTGCATCGGGCTCTGGCTGAAGCAACATGTCAGCTGCCCTGCTTGTCGTGTGCAGTTCAAGTGAACTTCCGGGGGACTTCGCGTCAATGTAGAGTATATTTTCATAGCCAATGGGACAATCATGAGATCGTAAAATCATACGGCGACCTCCACGCCCCTTACATCGTGAGCCCAGCTATCAGTTTCTCATGCAGTTTTCAGACGGCATCTCCGCTCTATCCTCGATGCCTGCTCTGGTCGCCCAATCCCTGCAGCACCTCCGTTTCTGCCATATGTATCCTCAATAGGTCAGCCTGAAGGAGCGGGTCCCCCCCCCCCCCCTCCCCTAGCCCTGAATAAACCCCTAAGACCGATCGAAATTACATACATGCGGCCAGACTGTCACCATAGTCTTGCGACTGTCACTAAACGTATATTCTCCTGTAAGTTCTATGAGATAGGTAAGCCATCTTTGACCTCATCTTATGTTTTCTGCGTATGCAATCCGTCTCGTTTGATGTTCTTGTGACAAAAGGCCTTCTCCAGCAACCAGGTCAAAGTTACCCAACCCTTGTATAGTCAAAGTTTAAGAGCATCCTTTGTATCAAGTTACATGGCTCAATGGGAACGATTGAGTAAAAGTCATAATAATGCAAAAGGTCGGCCCACCCAACAAGGAAGGTCCTCGGTTCAACCCCCTGGATCTGCCTTTGATACGGGTTTCCCCCAAACTTGCAGTGCAATGTCATTCTAGTATTGGATTTTTTGCATCTCTGACTGAGTCAGTGTAATTTAGAGGACTAGCAATAATTGCCCGCATGTTCGACTTCCCACGCCTCCCATTATACGAAGTACAAACTCGTGATGCACCAAGAGCTACCTACAGCCGTTCCCTACACAAGTCAAGTCCTGATGTTGAAGATGAGCGAGCGATAGAAGGTGGAGCCGCAAAGTCAAACACCAAACGCACCGTACAGCAATCAACCCGTCTGCCAGACTTCACACCTGCTCGCGTGAAATTCCTGCTACGTTGATTCACTCTGATCACAAAAGCTTCTTCGATGTTCACATTGTGACACATGATCTCCAAGGGTAAGTTTCATTTGACTATACGCCCTTCTACAGATTTAGCCTGCATGGCCGTAACAATTGGGGTTGGCAACTAGAGGTGGAAATGAAATCAAAGTCAGAAAGGAACTTTGAATACTAAGTTGGGCTTACAACACCAATTGCAGCACGGGGCCACAGGGGTGAATGGTACATGTGATCAATTCGAGCAAACCTTGCAAGTATAATAATGTCTCGATTCTTTTTGTAATATTCATATATCCTGTCCGTACGCAGCGCACTGCACTTTCTAGACATACGCCGACGCTATTCGATCCGCGCATTCTCCTCAACACTCAATTATTCTATCTCATGTTGCATGCATTCAAGATTCCATCCTTGAAGCGAGCGAAATGTAAAGAAACCAGGTCATCTGTCGGCTACCTAAGCTTGGAGTCCGACTCTGAGTGCGAAGACAGGAACTACCACGTTCCAACCAGTTCTCGAGCATTCGCAGTTCTCAAATCGGTCAAATACAAGGTCAAAGAACGACCCTCACCAGATCAGACGACTCTGAGCACCACCGAGGAACCTGATATCAGATCCAACAACTCACAGCTCATTGCAATGCCCCTGGACCCCGAAGACTTGAAACACGACCTTGAATTCGAACTGAAGACCTATATGGCGAAAAAGCAGATAGCAAGGATCTTGACCCGTCCTGCAAGACTTCCCGTCATAGCAATGATCCCGTGGTTATATTTGGCGATCTCTACATCGAGGCCAAGTTGTACGCCGAGAGGAAGCGTGTTGCAGCTTCAATGAACAAGTCCTCATCAACCACTACCAAAGTCGTCAACTCTTGTCGAACTGCGGCTTCTATCCAGTACATCCAGCCGCCTCAAAGATGTCGGGACAACTCCAACCCAGATCAGGTCAAGCAAAATTACAAGACATCATGAGTACGATTAGCTACTCCTACCCTGGAAAGGTATGTCCAGAGCTTTCAAGATGCGTGAGTCGTGTTGAATAACAAGAGTTTGTATTAGATCAGTCTTTCGAGTGCTTCCGTTCGTCACTGCAAAACTTCGAAAAGGATATCTGCCTCCAATTTCTCTGGTAGAATCTAAGTATGGCGCCATTACATGGCGAAGGAGGCCCTCCCCGAATCCCCCGGAGTGTCTGATGAGCAGAAACCCCCTTCAGAAGAGATAATAGTGCATCGGAGGTATTGATAGTTTGCTATCCGTAACAAGTCTAGCATGCCTAAAATCCTAGCATGCGTAAACTCCTAGCATGGGTAAATTCCATAATGAGTGAAGTGAATCGCACAGTCGGGAGAGCTAGAGTGAATCGATTGCTGCAGTCAAGTATTCACCGTTTTCTCCTCAAGCGTTGATCCCGCTCTCCGAGGTTCTACACAGCGAGTCTCATACATTATTTGAAGGTACAAAAGAGCTCGCTAAGATATACGCACCAGATCATCTTATCCAGGTTAACAAAAAGACAGTCGGTCCGTAGTCACAAGCCACTGACCCTCAAAATCCTCCTCGAAATTCTCGCAAGATGTCCCTTCAACATTCCACCTCGCAAAACATTCTGGCATCGTTCCGCGACGTTGCTTTTGCCCACGGTAGAGGCTACCACGTACCTCCTCGTACAAAGGCATGGTCGCCATTTTCACCAATCAAGAATGCTATGAAGGACATGCTCCTCTACCGTTTCGATAAGAAGGATAAGAAAGCTCGTCTGGAGAAGAACACTGCGACTCCTGCCGATGACAAGGCCTCGGCTACCAAACAACTGTCACCATCCTCTGCTCTTCTTGTGCGAATGGAGGCCTCCATTGAGTCCGAAGAAGACAGGGCTACTACAACGGAGCTTACCAAGTCCGATCTGAACCTTTTCCATCAGACGATGGATAGGGCAAATCTAGTTGAGGTTTGGGTATCTTAGGCATCGAGAGTCGGGACCACAGAACAGAGAGGCGTAGGATATGGATTGAATACCATCACCTGGGTGGAATTCGAAGGAAATCTCACAGGTTCCGGTCATCCGAGGCTTTTACGAAGGGAGAGAAGAATGGGCATCACGAAGGCGCGAAGATCTTCCAGAAACCAAAAAAATAGTGACGGCTGATGCGGGCAAAATCGTGAAAAGGGAGAGCATATCAATCCATATCTCAGCAGCAATGGTGTTCAACGATGCAGAAACGTAATTCATCTTGTGTCTCTCGATGCCTCTATCTAATCGTCCTGGGACCAGTTCTTCTTTCTAACCTCATTCAAGAGACGACGCTGAACCTTTCTTCCATCTTCTCATCTTTCCTATTACTGTGTGATCGTAAATCTGGTCTCACCGCTTCACAAGAGCCGATTTTGCCCAAGATCTGAACATCACGAAAAGGAGTTGGTCGACTGCACTCGCCCCTTTCAAAAAAAGATCCTCGTGCCAATTACAATCCGAGGGTATATATGTAACAAAAGCAGAGACACTTCCACCAAAGAGACTCCGCCTCAGTGAAGTTAACTCTGCTGTTGAGGATGGTCTAGTGGGGCATTCTGCTTGATCGGGTATTCACTAGATCCTTACTGCCCGGGTTCGACTCCCGGGGTGGTCAGCAAGTTCAAATTGATCTCAGGTACTTCCTGGGTGATTGGCGGCATGGGGCATTCCACTCAATTGGCGAGGGGGTGGACCCATCACGACCCGTTGCTGTAAGTAGTAAATTCATCTGCTTTTCTTTTTTTCTTTTTTTTTTTTTTTTTTTTTTTTTTTGGACGCTTATCCTCTTCTTGGCCATGATATCTCGAGCCCTTGATAGCTTACCCTTTCCCTAGTCACATTAAGTGGATGTTGATCTGGCTCATATGTGTAAATTGGCAGATTAGTGCGAAGCGAATGTCTTTTTCATCTTTCACTTGATGGAATTTCGGCCACTCACACCATCATAGTCTTCCGAAGCTTTGTTTCTGTCTCGCTTACACATGCACTGATTCGATACATTGATGAAGATTGAACGGACACCTGGCCTACACATTTTACACATGTACTAGACAACTCTGTGCTCAAGATCTGCGCATCATCCATGTTGAGTAACAATCAAGGAACGAACACATCAATCATCACATGCCAGTGCAGCCGCCCATCTTTGAAAAGGAAAGCCGAGCAGCTGGACAAAGAGATAAGCATCAGAGCGTCCCATGACATGCTAAAGGGCCACTCTAAAATGGACTGGTCATTCGAGATAAACGAGGACAAGGCGGCTCCAGAGGTGCAGTACAGTCAGTCCAGCTGCAGACGCCAATTCTGATTCCAATCTCTGCAATTTTCGCAGATCCCGTGGAAACACGCCAGACCAGAACAGTGAGACTAGCAAGAGGCCGATAAGAAGACGTTCGGGTTGCTCTATGCATCTCATTTCATAGTCAGAAGTGGCGGAACATGACTGGTCCGATCAAGATGCTGCTGGATCTTGGGGATATATGGGGGTGAGACGCGAGATTAAGTACAGACCGATGGGAATTCTTACATTATGCCTTCTCTGGCAGCAGTCTTGCACCATAAGTATCTACAACAGATAGGTTTCACTTGAATATAGGATTGAGAATCGTGATTACCTTTATCACATCGGAACTTCAGGTCTGGGTTGATCGTCCCTTCAATTTACGGAATCGTTTTCCGAACTCCCTATCATTTCTCATTTTCTTACAACATCTTCGATAGCGACCTTCTTTCAACACAGGATTAGCAAAGATAAATGAAGATGCAGGGTAAGAGCGACGTACTGGGCACTGAGCCAAGGGGCAGAACGGAGTCGCTAGAGACCAAGCGCCCGGTCGAGCCTGACAGTACGGACAGGTCCCGTGCTCGGTGGCCAATTCATCCAGCCATTCGTAACGGAAGCAATGGTCCTTAATGTGAGCGGGACCAGTACCGCCGAAAGTCCGGATAAAAAGTTGTCTATAGGCAGTGTGGCAGCTTGCGGTGTAAATCATGGTGGAGTCGATGGCGCTCATGTACATGACACAAAGGCCGAATGCACTGGAGACGGCCTCGAACATGAAAATCATGCGCACAGTACTGATAGAGTGTTTCGCCATGGAGTGCGCAATGCTGAAGATGTACGGCGACTCAAGCTTGGTTTTCGAAGCCAAATTGGCGAGCCTTTTTGCAGACTGGCCAATAGAAAGCCTGCCTGCCACACTTGCCACTATTCCAGATCTAGCAGATATGCAATTGTAGTCGAGGTGCTCAAAAGGTGCTCATTATTATATTCGGTAGACAGACATCATGCTGAGAGGCATTAAATTGGGCGCCCCTTGATAGTATATTATTATACATGGATGCAGCAGAGCTTGACAAGATTAAACCTCTTCCCCACCCTGTTCGACAGCCTCATAATCGCCCTGCCTGTACCGCATCCTGGCCGGAACTTCATAAAGCTTCCTATAGTCCACAGCCTCACCCCCAAGCAAGCCTTTCCCGTCAGCCTTGTTGCCGAAAAGCACCCCTGCAGGCCCTTTCCCAGCATCACACCAGAAGTCGCCACAGTTGCGTATGCAGCCACGATTGAAGGGGTTGCGCTTCCTGCGTGCCATGAGTTCAGGTCCACGCGACCCATGTAAGGCAATGGCAAAGAAGGTGTCTAGACCGAGGAGTTTCTTCCATTGGGTGAAGCATGATTCTTTGTGGTTTTTGCGTTGGACATGGGCTGGATCGGACGGGGCGTTTGGGTGGGGTCCACTTCCTGCAATTGTCTCGGGGGATGTGGAACCGGTTGTAAGAGCGGTTGTCAAGGTGCCTGTGTGTTGACCCTTCATGCTTTCATAGGTGGTCATTGCACGACCGATCTGACTGAGTTGGACGAAGAGCAGCATTGTTGTCCAAGTTAATTGCACAAAGCCCCAGCCATTTACGACTAGTGTGAAGGGATCTTTGCACCATTGTGCGCAGAGTTCTGGTTTGAGGATGGAGCAGGCGTTGACGAGAGCGGGATCAGTAGGAACAGGTAGAAAATCAATGTAGGCGATGGTGAGACGGATCAGGATGGAGAGGCCAAGGAAGAGGAAAAAGATGTACAGGACGAAATCGCGATGGTTCTGCAGGCCGACGCAGTTGTTTATCCAGGGACAATGGTGGTCCTGTCGTGAGACGCAGCGATTGCAACGACGGCAATGCTTGCTACGGAGGGGCTTCCGTATCATACAAGTGGTACAGAAATGGGTATCGTCGAAGATACGACTTTCGAGTAGGTTGTCAATTGTTGTCTTTTGCTGGGCTCGCGAGCCGGATTTAGGGATGAAACCAGGGTCAGCAAACATGGCTTTGAAGTAGTAGTAGGCGGTAAGACCGAGGCTCAGGGCGAAGGTGAGATTTAGGAATGGGTTGGCTAGGATGGTGGCGGGTAGAATATGAGTAAGATAGCGTAGACCGACCCAGAAAAGAGAAGCAGCAAAGACACCAGCAAGGAAAGAAGTTTTATGAATGTGCTTCATATCGCTCGGAGCCCAGACCAACAGCTTGGTGCTCGACCACTGAAGACAGTAGCTAGTTAGCATACTCAAGGGTAGTCCAAAGTAAATGGGCATCCAAGCAAGAATGTAGAGAGTTGCTCCAAGCACCAGAGTGGGCCAGGTGAAGAAGAAGCGGTCCAGGAATTTTCTCGTATCTTTGACGAAGCTTAATGGGAATTGTTTTGGGTGGCCTTGATTATCAAAACCGGTATCCGAGAGTGCCTTGTGCCATTGCCTGACTGAGTTCATCTCTTGAGCCGTGACGGCGGGCGTCTTTCCTTCGTTGTTTGCAGCAAACCTGTCTGCGCCGTATTCGAGCAGCTTTTGCACGCACATGTATGATCCCTTGACCAAGGCCCAATGTAATGCAGTGAAGCCCTGAGAATCTCTTTTGTGCACATCGGCGCCCCATCTGAGCAGAACATCGACACAGGCGGGAAAGCCCTTGTAGGCAGCCCACATCAAGCTCGTATGGCCCTGAGTGTCGGGAACATCGACGTCCAGGTCGCCTTCATGCAATAAGAGGATGAGCTGAAAAACATTGCCGTCCAGAGTAGCACAGTGGAGAAGGTTGTAGCCCTGATCATCCGTCATCAGAGCATCAGCGCCATTGCGAAGGAGAAGTGAGACGATATCCAGGTTGCATTTCTTAGAGGCCCAGAGCACCGGAGTAGCCAGAGCGTCACCACCGCGTGCGTTGACTTGTGCGCCGGATTGAAGGAGGAAGTGGCATAATGCGTAGTGCCCATTGATAGCTGCCCAATGTAAAGCTGTGATGCCTTGGTCGTCGGTCGAGCTGGCTGTATACTTGCCGCTGTCGAAGAGTTTTTGTATTGCTCGAAGCTCTCCAAGTCTGGCCAGTGCCATCAAATCTTCTTCTATAGCCAACGTCGGCGGCGGCGGTGGCGGTGGCGGCGATGTTTTCATCGAATCAAGTTCGACTGCTGCCTCAACACTGGTCGCTGCTCCATTGTTACTTTCCGTCATGTTGCTACGCTCTCGCTTTCCAGACGCCGCTTCTTCTCTCGATTCCATAAATGTGAAATTCACGACTGCTCTATCGTGCCATCATTAGGATCGTAAAATATGTTTGGCCGTAACTTCAAGAATAGATATTGGGGCAGTGCTATCCTACGAACGCGTCGTGCTGCGGGAATCCTGGAAACGGCTGTCGGACCTTAAGGTACCTTACACTTTCCAGCCAATCAGTGTATATAAACTCCGCGCGATTGCCAAGCCGCCTTGCTCACACGACTCGCCTAAACTTGCCCATTTCAAGTCTCCACATGCTAAGGTACTTTCAAGGTTGTCTTTCACAACGACCATCAACTTGCGCGTCTCATCTTTTGACACTAATTGGCAAATTGTCAAGCTTCGGCCTGCATGATCATAGCCACCTACTGCATCCCGAGCAGTATCATGCTTCTGCAGCGGTGCATCGCTTTCCTTATGCCACTGCTGAACGGAGACCGACGTGATAACATTGTGAATGCTCTAGTTTGGCAGACCAATACACATACACCTGCGCGAGACATACTTACAGATGCTCTGGGCCACCTGGCCTCAATCTACCCTCCTGGAGATGTACAAGATTCCATCATAGATGAACTGGTTGCTCAGGCGGACTTCTTGCAGCTCAACAAAGATGCGGTCACTCGGCCCCAGCATACAGCTATTCTTCGCGTTCTAGATTCAATAGTTGTGGGGCCACCTGCTAGAAACCTCGTTGTCGATATGCACATTCAAGACCTCAATCGTACCCAAGAGCACCTACTAGAGACGTACCTCAAGACCAGGGGGATACACGGTGCGGTGATCCCTGTTCCCGCTGTAGCCGGTAGTTGGCGATATGTCAGGTGCCTTGGTACAGGTGGGGAATCAACTGCTCACCTCTATCTCCATCTCGATAACAGTAGTAGAGTCACAGATAGGGTAGTGCAGCGAAATGTAGTAACGGAACAGGGCCAATGGGACCTGCCAGCCAATTGGGCGCCAAATACCGCAATAGGGACCTATCCTAAAGAATCGTGGATCATGGACATGTTGCCCCAAGATCCAAATATCATACACCTTCGGAACACCGTACTCGACCCGGCGAATTTCATGTTCATACACTATGTGGACTTTGTGGAGCACGGTAACCTATGGGACCTCATAGAGATGCACGCAAGAGAATCGTATGTGATAGCTAAGAATGTGCAAGATACCAATGACGCTAACTTTTCAAGCCGTCGTAACACTTACACTCCGGCTTCGGGCCGGACAAGGTACAAGAGGGAGGATCCAAGACCATTCGACGAATCTTTCTTGTGGCACTTGTTTCGCTCTCTCGTTAGCGGGCTGGATGTCATGGATAACGCTGTAGCACAACAGGCACATGCACCGCTGTCGAGGCCTGAGATTGTTCATGGGGACCTGCACCCGGGCAATGTTTTCTTAGGTGCCGAGAATCCAGCAAGCTTCCGTTTGTACCCTACACCCAAAGTAAGATAGATGCTGCGAGATTTATGGAAGAAGGTAGCTGATCTTCCGATACAGATTTGCTGATTTCGGCTTTGCTCACATCTCAAATGCCAATGATCCATATAATCGCGAGTCTTTCGAAGCCCTCCGTGGTCACGTCGACTTTCGGGCTCCGGTCTGTCTTTCTGCAATATTTTTCCAAAAGGCAGCGAGAAAAAGTACTGATAATCATGTTACAGGAGCTCGAGGGTCCTCCCGGTGTATTTACCCATTTCGGGGCTCCGGAAGCTGTCAAAGCCCTCGCCTCGGTCAATATTTACCAGATTGGCCTTCTCATGGTAAGCGTCATGCGACTACAGCCTGTTCCTAACCCACCTATCGACGTTCACGCTCCAGATGTCCACGCTGCGAATGGACAAGGAATTCTGCCCAACCATCATCGGACTACAGTCTACAGCGCGGTAAGGATTTCCCCACTCAAGCATCTCTAGTCATTCGTGCGAAAAGGCTGTTTGACTAACTGTTGTAATGCCCACACGCTTTGGTCAATCTAGTTCACAGCTGTCTGGCCTTTGACCCTCTGCACAGACCTGACGCAGCAAATCTGCTGGCCCAGATACAAGTGCAGGGAGCGGCTTATTTCGGGCCGGGTACTGCAGAATTTGTTGGTGTCGGTGCTGGTTTACCCAAACCGAGTCTGGATCCGCGCGCTGTTCGGTGCGGCTTGAGTGATCAATACAGGGTCGGATTGAGGTATCCTCCTCGTCGTCGAGCAAGAAGGTGAAAAGTCTCGGACAGGAGAGACTGTCTTGAAGCGACTGCCTACGCGAGCGTGTTGAGTAATGTATAAAGTTGATTGCTAATTTCTTTTCCATGAACGTTATAGCATAGAGGGAAGAAATGATACTTAGCAGATAAGATATTGTACTGGTGGAGGGACTAGCCAGCTACAATATACAGACTCGATCGTATGCGAGACGTCTTGACATCAGGACTCCCAATCGACCTTCGAGTTGCCTATGATATTTGCTCTTATATGCCTGTTACCAGTCTGCTTTATACGAGAAACTGTATGATACTTCTTATAGGGCGAGAAGGATCCGTTAGGTGTACTGAAGGTATATCTCATGTGATGACAAACGCTATGTCATTGTCAACAAATAACCAATTATCACGTCAAATAATGTGAAGAAAGTGATTGGCTCGGTTACAACTTCACTTCGCACGCAAACAATGCATGTTTGAAAGTGTTGATTAGGAATTCTCACAGCTTCTGTAGAGCTGAAGAATCTGTCTCATTCACTCGCCATCGGAAGGGGCTAATAGCTGGTTCTCAAACCATCTAGCAAATTTGACGATGGGCATATCGATGTACCTCCAAAACAGGTCGGACATCCAGACAGTCATCGGTATTAGTATGATTCCACCCAATACAAATCCGGTCTCGTATCGTATCAAGGTCTCTTTTCCTGTCACATTCTCCCAGAGGTTGTGTACAAGACTATATCCAAGAGTCCTGTTCATGGTGCCGTGGACAAGGTACAGAGCGAAGGAAATGCTGCCTAGGTAGCGTCCAAGAGAGCAGGAGAAGGGCTTTTGAAGTGAGGGCTCATTGTTGGCGGTCCAAACGATCAGTAGACTACCAATGGCAGTCCAGAATCGATAAGCGGTGCCGTGTCGCAGGCCAGGAGGGGACCACTGGATCAGGGTCGAGTAGAATGGTGCGAATTCGGTTTTTTGGGGCGGTATTGATAGGAGAATGAGACTGACGAGGAAACCGCCATACCAGATAGCCTTGCCGTATGATCGATGTCTCCTGGTTGGGTCTCTGAAAATTGGAACGCCCTCTTCGATCTTCTCGTTTATGTCTGACGACTCTTGCCTGATCAAGCTGGCCTCGGCCAGGAGCATGCCGCCCCAGAAGAGGCCTAACTCCCATACATCGCACTGGAAAGAAGCAGCAATCAGGAGACCCAATGTGATAAGTCTTACGTGGGTGCGTACGAGAGAGAGACCGGCGATGGTGAGAAAGACGATCATGGAGCAGCGAAACTCGACAGGGATCGTCCATAGATGAATATCGTAGCCGTGTGCTGGCCAATGCGCGTGCGTCATAATGTCAAATAGACCTGCTGAGGCGTAGTAGTAATCGTAGGCCTGTTCCCATACAGTTTCGTAGATATGCGGCTGAGGTTCGTGCGACCAGCCCCAGAAGATGGATCTGAAGATGCCCTCATCTTCTGCGATAGTGTTGACGTAGTCGAAAAATCCAAGTCGAAGAGCAAGGAAGACCAACAAGGTCGAGGCGATGCAAGGAAGAAAGAGGCGAAAAGGGCGGCGGAATACCGACGACGCCAGCGTTTTCAAGACTTGGTCGTGGGAGCGTCGCCGGATCAGTTTCAATGATTTGAGACTGAGTGCATAACCAGAGATGACGAAGAAAACGCACACCATGGATTCTCCAGCATATAAGAGTCGAATGATGGGGAGTTGCATTAAGAATCGGTTCTCATTGGGATAATTGGCATCCTCGACTGTGCCATATGAAAAGGCACCCTTTCTGTGGTAAGCAAATTCATAGTGTCGAAGGAACACGAAAAAGGCCGCATAGCCTCTCATGCCATCGAGCCATGCCGTAGGTGCGATCTTGGTCGGTGGGGAAGGTGTAGTACTAATGGTCGATAATATGAAGCTCGGTAGAAGTGCAGTTAGGAATGAGCGTAGCTTTCTGCTGAATGAATCGTAGGCCATTTCACGGACGGGTTTTGGCTTCTCGACATCAAACAACATGCTAGAATAAATGATTACAGTACAATATCAGGAAGAAGGAAAGGGAAGCAATAGGCCCAGAAGAGCTTCCATACAACATATTGAGTTTCATCGCCTAATAAACAACACATGCGACGTCGGAAGCCGGCCGATATGCGCAGCCTCACCAAACGACTGTGGCTTTGATACACTGTGACAGGGATTCAGTGGTGTCAGATGTTGTCATCGTTGTTCGTGTTACCGCGGCAAGGTTGGATTTTCATCACACGTGTGGATCACACACGCGTCGTTTCATCCTGAATGGCAAGAACAGGAGACCTGTTTGCACTTGCGTCAAACAAATTGACGATCAGCAGCTGAAGCCGCAGATGCTATTTGGAGTTTCATGTCGACCTTCTTACTTGATTCGCTCTTCTCGACGCTTTGTGGCTGCGCTGATGATGCTCTTCAGGGGGCCCAAGGGCCACATCTCTTATCCTCGGAGACATAGCAAGCGCTCATAGAGATCAGCCCATCCCTGCAGCCCCATATTTAAAACATCAAGTCAGCAGCTGTGCCTGTGCCACTATCACGACTTTGTGACACGCCCGGGCTTTCTTCATGTATTTCCATTGGGATAGCACATTTCGCAACTTGACACAATTCTCAGATCGTGGCCTCTGTGTTTGTGGAAGTTGTCAGAGCCAATTAATGTTTCATGACGACGGATCTGTCACACTATTTCTCCACGGAAACACAAGCGAGCCTCCACTGAAGATCATCGTCTGTAAGGCGTTGCGACAAAGCTTATATTATGAATCGGTGTCAGTCAACCGTTCCATTATCTACCCCACCGCCACTCCGCTGCATGTAGGCTTACTAACCGTTTATCCTTAAGCCAACCGCTGCCACATTTATAAGCGACGTGACCGCTTCGCTCTGCAACAAAAGGCGTTACCTCTGCTTGCTGAGCGCAATATGCATCCTACTGACCAATGTCGATATCGACCAAATAAAGAGCCAGTCGTGTCTTGGAGATGCCTGGACTATGGAATCTGTAGGCTAGGTAGTGACCCGTTCGTTAATGCTGAAACACGAGCCTACTTCTGAATACTACAGCCACAATTTGACAAGACAATGACAGGGTTTCCATGATTTATGCTACTTCCGAGCTGCCTAAAAAGCCTGTTTCTCTTAAGCACTCTTTCCAGCATAAATCCTTTCAAGATCTTCCCCCTCAATCCCGTCATGGTTACTCTTGACAAGTTCCTCAATGGCCTCCTTGATGGGCGTATCTCCCTGGAGCAGATCATAATACCCTCTAGTATCATTACGATCAAGTAAGGCGGCCGCTACTCCCGCAACATCCGCTCGCGAGATCTTTCCCTGTGTGGAGGTCTTGCCCAACCATACCTTGCCTGTGGCGGCATCATCAGAAAGTAACCCAGGCCTCAGATTGATTGCCTGGAAAGACTCGTCGCCTCCGGTCACTCGCTTATGGGCCAATGCGACCAGATGCTCATCTGCAGCCACTTTGGCTTGGAAGTAATGAGGCAGCGTCTCATAATTGGTCTTGTGGGCGTACTTCTTGTCCGCCTCGGTCCACCAACTCGGTGCAGCGTGACGAGAAGAAATATAAGACACCATCAGGAATTTCTTGACGCTTGGAGTTGATACTGCTGAGCTGATGTAGTGTTTGGCTGCGTCTCTGTCGACTGCATAGGTCCTCTCTGCCCCACCCTTGCCCCCGGCGCCTGTAATCTGTCAACAACAGTGGATGCAAATTCGAAACGGGTCTACTAACCTGCTGACCAGATTACTATCTCTGGGTTTACCTTATCAATGACTCTTTGAGCGTCGGCAACGCTTTTGACATCGTCGAGACTCTCGACTAGCACGTCTACTTTACCAGGTTGATTTTTGCCTGCGGCCTTGATCTCTTGTTCATGATCTGGATTGCGAATCACGCTTGTTACATGCCATGATCGCGCCAATAGTAAAGGAGTCAGATGGAGAGAAACCTTTCCGTGACCGCCGAGAAGCAGGACTCTTGTAGTCGACATTCTGGTTCAGTGATGTTGGATATAATGGTCAAGTTGAGAAGTAATTGAGTGGATACTTATTTGTGTCGAAGAAGTCTATATAAACCTTGCTATGCTTACAAAGAAGAACATAAGATGTTATGGTGTGCCCGGTCCCCAGCCGGGGTTGTGATGTCATCGTACCCTTTGCGATCTCTGTCTCCGACAACCTCCGCTTTCGATAAATTTATCCTCAAAGGTTGTGGCTTGGACTCAAGATGTATACCTTAATGGTCCACTACATAACATGATAAGCCATGCGACGTCACATACAAAACCAGAACAAGGGGTCTTGAGACTGCGGGGGATTCTGCTGTGTTCCACATCAGCTCACCGCTGTGGGGTTGAATTATGGCTATGGTCACTCTAGCGAGGGATCGTACGGTCTTTTGGCTAAGTGGTTACCCCCCGACACCGCATAACCGCCGCAGTCGCCAAGAGCCGATCGAAAGCGCCATAGCTGACAACAGCTCGAACATGAAACGGACATCCTCTACTGTGGAAATGACAGTGATGCTGATCGCGATCGCGGTGAGAACTCTAGAGCCTCAACCTGATGTATTCGGTTATACGGAGATCTCTCTAAGAAAAGGGTGACTTTCCAGCCTCATTGCCGTCTTTACAGCTGGGCTTTCCCGCCAACTACCTTACAAGGTGAGATCTTGAGCAAATAGCGAGACATGGCGCTTCCATCCGAGAAAGAGTTTCTGCGGGTCAGTGAACTCTACTCCGGCAGCATGTAGTATGAACGTCGAGTTTTTGAACATGCGTGGAGCAGGTCTTGCTCTCGCCATTTCTAGTTCCTTCGTCGTGGCATACAGAGAGCTAGGTAAGCGGTTGTTCGGTGTCATCATGCGTTGTTCGACGAGGGGAGTTTTCTGTAGTAGGTCATTGGGAAGGACCCAAACCCACTACAACTGTTATTTGCTTTGGTAGGCGTCATGATTCAGGTGGCGTGATATGGACGGAAGAGTCGGCGTGGTAAGGTAGAAAAGGTGTAATCGCGTCAGTGCCAAGGGAGCGCGTCTCGATTGAATGAGTCACGAATCAAGGGGTTGCAGAAGGTCAGGGTGGTGTACCTTGGATGAATGGGATTGCACACTTCTGTCTTGGCGCTCGAAGTGCCACAGAGAAATGGACAAGGCGTCTAGAAGGGGTTCAGGAACCAGCGAACGTGAAAGCGAGTCAGGACATATTGGAGTCATGTCTGAGATGCAGTTCATGATCACATGTTCTTTGGCATTGCTTTGGCATTGATTTAAAGGGCGAGGGATAACGTTTCTAAAGCAGTTGTCCAAAGGCGCAACTGTCAACTACAATGCTATGAAGAAATTCCCAGCGCCCAATCACCATCCAGATGCCATTGGACCATTGCCAAGCAGTGGCCAATCCCTCCTAGCAGTCCACCTTCGAGGGCTCAGAAATGGGAAGACCAACCTAGTAGAGGTGATCGTCCTTCCTTGACCCGTAACGTCCTGCTCTTTTGTTACACATGAGGCTGAATTGCCATCCACGGCTTCAGACCTTTAGGCGGTTTCACCGGCACTGTCCACTTCGGTAGCATCAGCTATCTCAGAAGCATCGCGGCTCTCAACGGAGTCACTCAGCTCCGGGATAAGGTCGGCACTCTCTCCTCCAAAGATACGGTCTCCCGAAGCAGCCGCCTGACGTATGTCTTTCTTTGCTCTTTGCAGAAGATTATGTTCGATCTTGGGCCACTGAGCTTCCTCAACGGCAAGGAAGGCAGCAGGGCTGAGAAGCTTCGATTCCAGAATGTCATCGACGATGTCGTTGAAAGCGTCGCCCATGATACGAGTCCAGATAGCCATGTGACGAAGGTCGGCAAAGGCACGAAGTGGCGTGCCAATGACCTGGTCGAAGTAGGCACGGCGGCCACCAAAGTTCTCGACTGCACTGACTTTGAGGCAGTACTTATGATAGTAGTCGAACCAAGGCATGATGATCTCTCCCCAGCCAAACTGAGCTGCAGTGAGATCCACTGCCCAGAGACCACCAGCTTCGACTCCCTTGAGCTGAACTCTCAGGACATGGTGGGGACCCTGGAGATTGAATTTGCCGCGGGCAGAATCGATGAGGTATATAGGGCGAATGACGTTCTTGATCACGACCTCTACTTCCTGAATCGAAGTTGCTATGCCTAGACACATTAAAACATGTTAAGTACAATGCTTGCATCAATCACCTACCATCGAGGAACATGCGGATGATGCCGTGAAAGAATGCGAGCGATTTGTCGCAGCTCATGTTTGCCAACACTGCCATCTTGGTTTCCTGGTCCATGAAGAGCTCCTCCTTCAAGGGATAGATACGTCCGGTCGCACATAGCTTTGACGCATTGTTGAAGTCCTCGTAGATGTAGAGCGAATTATTCTTTGACTCGACCTTGACAACAGGACGGTCATTACAGGCCTCGCGCCATATGTAGAAGAGCTTAGTCAGCACATCACCAGCGCGGTGCAGAGACTGAATGTGCTTGTTGACTTGGTGAACCTTGCACTCGAGCTTGTGAGATCCCCAATGGGACTTCTGGCACTCTTGTCCGCAGTAGACGGTGCCCTTGTTGCGGGAGCCGTCGCTCAAGGGTGCGTCCTTGCAGCCTGCGCAACGGCTGGCAGCTTCGATCTTGCCACAGTTAGAACATCTTGGCTTGCTTAGATTTGCGAGCGACGGGTTTTCAGAAGTGTTGCCTCCGTTAGTCTCGCTTGGGACACCGAAGTCATTGGTGACCGCAGCAGAGGACTTGATAGTTGGAGAGGCCACATTGTCTTCTGGTTTCTCTTTCGGTCCCGTGAATGGAGCGCGGATGGCGTCCTGAACGAATTGGTTGGACTCGTTGCGCTGAGAGGCGTCGAGATCATCACGAGTATCTCCATGGTTGCTTTTCTTAGCTCCGGGCCATGCGAAGGATGGAGGAGCATGGAAGCATTCCTCAGTAAGGAAGTCCACCATGATGATATGAAGAATTGCGTGCGATGTAATAAGAAGGCGAGACGAAAAGAGAGAAAGGAGTGAATTTACTTGCGAAGGAAGTGGTGATGTAGAAAAGCGATGAGTCAGGATTGTATGAGAAGAGTGCGCTCAATAAAGGTAAGGTGATGATTGAAAGTGGAAGGGGGCCAGCTGCCAAGTCCCTGACAAGAACCTTATCCTCGTTGCGGTGTCCAAGATCTTCGCAAAATCGCACCTTCCCGCTGTGGACGAGCTGTTTTTCACACGATCGACGGCATTTCTGTCCACTTACTTCACCGTCGTATCTCACTTTGGCTTCAAATTTATGAAGCTCTGACTATAGCGGAGTTGTCAGCTATAGGACTATGCATGACTAGTCTAGTTTGAGGAGCTTGAATACACTGACCTTGTTGAACCCTCCCTCCTACAAAGTGAGCTGATATTGAGCTTCACCCAGCTTGTGACAATGTTTCAGTTTTACGACGAGCGAATACACGCATCGCGCAGGCTGAGTAAATTCCGGTTGCACATAGGTCATGATACGTTTTCTGACCACTGTCCTTCAACATTCTCGCCTTTGACGAAGCTCTTTATCGTGTCGTACACTTGCCGATACTGCCATAATCATAAATTCTTGCCAAAGCTTGGAGGCTATGCTTGTGGTAATCATAATTGAAGTCTTTCAATTGCTTCGTTGACCTTGTTCACTCGTTCCACCATAGCAGCGTTGGCTCTCCAAGGGAAGGTTTCCCAGACGTTATCTGCAGCCAGAGTAGCAGTTTTCGCATGCTTCTTGACCTGTTCGATGAGGTCCTTCTCAATGTCACGGCCTCTCGCCTTGTCAGTCGCCAATACCTCCATTACTGGCAGGCTTTTCAGGTATGGTACCATGGCGTGAGAGAAGTGTTCCTGGACTGAAACATAATAGTTGTCGACTCTGGGTGGCGTGAACCCAGGAATACTAGCATCCTGACTTATAAGCGGTGCAATCTTCTCGTCATCTCGAAATCCTATCCGCATAATCTCCTTGGAGCAACGCCTCTCTAGACACTCCGTCCAAGGGCACAGAGAGTCATACCAGCCGTACTGTGCACCGGTAATGTCGAGCGCGAATGTCTCGCCCGATTTGAGCGCTACACGCCAGCATACATGTTTGTAGTCCGAATTTCTGATTGAGGAGTTTCCGTCTGGCTCGAGAATGACTACCAGAGGTGGGTCCTTCAAAAGAAAGACTGCGACCTCAATGGTCACGCAAATATCTGTGACAATCATTAGTTCTTGTCCAGAGTATCGCATGCCTCGATTGACTACCTTGAAGAAGCCATTCCAGCACGCATTGCATATGGGTGACTGCGACATTACACTGAAGGAAGTTCAATAGAACAACTCGATCATGTGGTCTTTTGCAAAGGTGCTCTGGGAACTCAATGAGAGGGCTAGAAGTGCCGGGTCGCTTTCTGGTAATTCTTTCGAGACATCCACTTCGGAGGACGAGGCGCCTAGAGCTCTTCCATACGATTTGATCAGTCTGATCTGCGTATATCTCTTTCCGGTAGGCAAGCCAAATCTTATCGAACAGCACGATTGCCCTGCGAAGAAGTTCTTCAGACATGGTGATACCTTGTATTCCCACTTGTGATCTCAATGAAGTGGATAATGCAAGGGGACGACGCGGCTGGCAAAGCCATTATCAGACGACATCATAGGATGCAAACGAGGGCCTTTGTTCAAACGACACATGGACATCAAACAAGCACCCCATGGCAACGAAACATCACAAAATAATCTGGATGATATTGTTCGGTCCTCCGAAAATACGAGGGTACGCCTAATCCGCCGGCTACTAGCTTAGATGCCGTGTTTATGCGTGCACGTCCACACTATCAGCCAGGTTATGCATGAGTGAGCGTGGCTGGATGCATCTTGGTTTTTTGCTTCCAAATGGAGCAGCCCATGAGAATGTTCGAAGGATTTGACTGCCTTCACAACAAGAAGTAGTACTAAGGTAGGTAGCCCAAGGTTGATGGAACACGACAGACTTACTCGTAGCTTGAGAACTTTGGTTTAAGTCTACCCCGCCTTTTCTCAGCTCATTATCAAAGTTTCCTACAACATCACTTCGGCTTTGAATTGATAAACCTTCTTTTGATGGGTCCGGAAATATCTCCGAGGTAGCGTAATGTCTTTCAAGCTGATATCGCCCTTCATAAGAGCAAACACTAGACAGGATGACATGTTGAGCTGATTGAAAAAGCTTCCATGTTTGTCTTTAATGCTTCTTCTTCTCTGCTATTACCTAGTCTTTCATGCTATTGTCGGCATTCCCGATATCAAACACTATCCAGGATATCCTGCTGAAATGGCTGATAGGCATTATGATTGGTATTCAAATGGTCCTTTCTGCTCTGCTATCTCATGATAGACGATAGTTCTCATCCTATTATCGGCACTCACAACACTGAACACTGACTAGGCTATCCTGCTGAGATAGCTAGCGAAGCGCTTCCATGTTCGGTCATCATATCAATATTCTGCTTGGCTAACTCATAGTCTTTTCCAATTGAAGAAACTACGTACGACCTCGCACGACCGCCCCAGGCCTACTGCAATGTATAGACATAGTCTTTGAGGGGCACTTCTTCATCCCGGAGTTCCACTTTATTCCGCCCGTCACATCGACCCTCGAGGCGCCGCCGGCCGCTCATATTTCATGGCAACCTCGGCGCTCTCCACCGCCCAAGCACGCTCATGCATCTTCACGGCTTTCACAGCAATGCCCTTGGCACGCTCCAGAACATCGACCATCTCAGTGTGGAACAACTCCTCGGGAGATTCAAACCACTTTCCCAGATCGACGACCTCGTACTTCGCCTTGAACAGGTCTCTGAGGCCTCTGTAAAAGCTCTCTGAAGCCTTGGACGCGAATTTCGAGGTTGCGTGATCGCGACGGTAACACTCCAAATCTTGTTCTATTATTCCGCGCCAGTAGCTGTGGTGCGCACCGTGGGGTTGGCGCTCGACGTGCTTTCCCAAATACGTCTCCTCTAGGAGTGCTCGGTGCTGTCATCGTCGTCGTAGGTGCTGCCATTGGGATTTATTTCCGCCTTTGTTTTGGCGACTTCCTCTATGTATCGATCAAAGGGAAAGGTAGGATCGCGCCAGCCGTACTGGGCGCCGGAAAGATCGAGAACGTAGTGTGTCTTTGGATCCTCATCAGACGACAATTGGACCCGGCAAAATGAGTGATTGAAATTGACGGTATTGTCTACCGTTTTGTCGGCTACGGTCACGCGAACGGCGAGAGGGGCCACGGTTTGTTTGGGGAATATCCTGATTTCCTCGATTTTTGATGCGATATCTGGAAGGGGGTTATTTGTTAGTCGGAAGTGGTGTGGTTTGGTTAACGGGGAGCAGGCTTACGACTATCGAGTAGTGCCCACTTGGTGAGTCTGTACACCCAGGCCACGCTCTCGTCGCAACATAAGAAGGCGAGGATGGACTGCCTGTGCTGCTTGACTTCCTCACTGTCTCCCTTCAAGCATTCTGGCAGCCTGTATACAGGGCTATCTTGCCTGATAGGGGCGATGTCGTTGTAACCTGCCTGCTGGAAGGAAAGTATACCATTTGTAGAATCCCCGGGAGCGTGTATGTTTTTGTTGAAGGAAACGCTGGTTACGGGTCGCGAAAAGGAGGCTTCACGGAAGACGAAGAACAGGTCTTGCAGAAGATGTGCGGCTCTAAAGAATGATCTGAGTTGTGTGCGCTCACGGCAGCGTGGTTCGTGCTTCTTTGAATCACGATCTCTGCAGAATTCATTGCACCAAAGACGTTTAGTGTAGGACTCGGCTTCTGGTGGGACCTCGTCACAGTGCGGGCATACGGTTGGGTTGTTAGGCAAGTCTTTGCCGCAACTTGCACAGATCGACTCTACCATAATGGGGCCTTGTGGTTGTTATGGCACGATCTTGATGATGAAAAGAACAAAAAGTGTTGGAACAGAGGCGTTGAGACGAAGAAGTAACAGGAGAGAGAGAGAGAGAGAGAGAGAGGGAGAGAGAGAGAGAGAGAGAGGGAGAGAGAGAGAGAGAGAGAGGGAGAGAGAGAGAGAGAGAGAGAGAGGGAGAGAGAGAGAGAGAGAGAGGGAGAGAGAGAGAGAGAGAGAGAGAGGGAGAGAGAGAGAGAGAGAGAGGGAGAGAGAGAGAGAGAGAGAGGGAGAGAGAGAGAGAGAGAGAGGGAGAGAGAGAGAGAGAGAGAGGGAGAGAGAGAGAGAGAGAGAGGGAGAGAGAGAGAGGGAGAGAGGGAGAGAGAGAGAGGGAGAGAGAGAGAGAGAGAGAGGGAGAGAGAGAGAGAGAGAGAGAGAGAGAGAGAGAGAGAGAGAGGGAGAGAGAGAGAGAGAGAGAGAGGGAGAGAGAGAGAGAGAGAGAGAGAGAGAGAGAGAGAGAGAGAAGAGCAGCATTGAAAGCTTTGTGAACTCTTCGTACTTGCAAGGGGTCCGACGGCGATGTCATTGAAAGGCTCGGCGCTGCTGTCAATTGAAGAACTTGGTAACCACATCGACGATACTGTACGTGGTCTAGACGGGGTAACGAGGGACGTATGTTTGGAAACGAAGCAGAATGGATAAGAAGGGAAATGGGCCTGAAACATGAACATGATCGTGAACTTGAAACTGGGCTGCTTACTTCTGGCCATAGGTGAGTCGAGAGCAAACGTAACGCTTTTTGTTATTTGACCTCAAAACGCAACAAGGGCATATCATCATTCTTCCAATCCCTCTCTAACTCATGCGCTTTCCTGTCGAAAAAGCCGTAGCCATGACCAGCGAGTCATTTCATCCCAACGCCGAAAATGCCGTTAGTAGTATGTGAATTAGCAAAGCAGAAAAGTTGTTGTCTTCTGCATCTAGTTGGCCTTCTTGGCGAACTCGACGCGGAGAATCAAGTGACCGTAACCGAAACCGTCCATCTTTTCGCATGCTAATGCAGCATCGGAGCGGTCCACGAAAGAAACGAAAGCGAAACCCTTTGCCCTGCCAGTCTCGCGGTCCTTTGCAAGGAAAACACGAGTGACCCGACCGAAACGTTCGAATAGAGCGCGAAGCTCGTCTTCTTCGGCAAACTCGGACACCTGTGATTTGAGAATTAGTATGAAATTGCCAGCCACAGAGTGAATTTGGAAGACCCACGTTGGTGACACGCAGAGTAGCCAGGTCGTCTCTTTCGAATTTCCCACCCATTCTCTCGCCAGCTCCGGCGCCGCCTTTCCTCATGTGAGGAGGAACATATGATGAACCACCGGGGCCAGTGCCCATACCACTGCCCAGACCCTCGAGAGTCTTGGAACCAGCCTCCTCGCTGAGATCTGGAATACCGGCACCAGCCTCGCCCTCGGGTGCCATGGTGTCCTTGAAGGGACACTTTGTGGTGAAATGGTCACCTGAACAGATACGACACTTGATTTGCATCTTCTTGAGAGCCTCGGTCTTCTTGTCTTCCTCCGGGTTTGTCACCTCTGCTGCTCCAGACTTGTAACCGACTTGGGGCCTGAAGATGATGTTTTCTCCGAGAGTGGTAGTGTCGCTGTGAGGTCCGGCGGCGCGGCCGGCTTCGATTCCCATCTTGGGCCACTGCTTGCGCTCTGCTACACCGGGCTTTTCGTAGATGCGCTTGGTGATGGTTCGGAGGCGCTGGGTGCGCTTGACTTTCTTGCCGTCCTCGTTCAGGAAAATGGTGACAATCGTCTCGGTGCCATCCTTGTTCTTGGTGCGCTGTGGTGCTGGGATGGCCGAAGCAAGATCTGCCTCTTCGTCCTCGGCCCAGTCGGTGCGGCCAGGTGCATTCGACATGATTTCTATATTTGTGCGATTATATGTTGATGGCGGCTATTATTTTATGTCCAGATGAGAGTGAAGAATGTATTGCAGCGCGTCGTCGCAAATTGTAGGAGCTGCCTCAACCTCACCGTCGACTGACGCTCTCCGCACGACGAATTTATTTCTGCCAAGACTTTTCGGCCTTGGCGCTGCTTTGACCCCGACTTCATCCCGCAATCACCTCCAGGTGCGAGGCTGCAGCTCATCACTTAAGCAACAAGACCGAAAGTGCGAGCTTGCACATGCTCTTCACCTCATTCACACTGCATGATGAGTGACCGTACCACGCTCTAGCACGAACGTGGTCTGGCTTTGCCCATGTCGGCCTTCGTTCTTACGTCTGCTGCTGCTTGGTTTGTCATAGCACATCTCGAGATGTCAACCACTGTCTCTATAGCACCTGCAAAGAATATATAAGTCTGCCCGTTCTCTCCTCCTAGCAAAAACTGCAACATAGTTTTCGCAAAACTTTGCTGAGGCTAGTCAGATCTTTGAGCAGAAGACGGGCAGTCCAATGCCCATCACTTACACTTCTCTCGGGATTATGCTTTGGTTGGTCAAAGAGTGGGTGATCATGATTTCTTGGTTCAGGCATGAGAGTTTGGTGCCAGTATTCCAGAGCTACAGCAAGAGCATCCTGAACTGATGAGCCTGGACAATTGAATGAAGAAGAATACTGATTTTGTAAAGGAGAGACACAGGGCATATACGCGGAATGCAAGGTAAAGCAAATTGTGAGATGAACAAAACATCCCTATGTCTGTTTCCATGTCGTCGGAGGCAGCTCGAAGGGTTATGCGGCAGTGACTGGGATTTACTACCGCAAGCCATGCATGTGCATGTATCACGCTTTGCTAAAGGATAACAGGCATATGTTCTGATGAAAGATGATCGGTTAACAAAGCACAGCCATTGTATGACGTATCAGGATCGAGTCATTGATGCTCAGAGACAGCTGTCTTGGTAGGTTGAGTACCAGATTCGTGACGAAGCCGGGGAAGGAGGCGACGAGATTGAAGCAAGAGCTCACAAGTAGGGGCATCGAGCTTGAGGAGATGGGTCTTGTTCGCAGAAAACCATGCTGGAGGTTGAAGAGATAATGCGCAATTCAGCCGACGATTGTGATTTGACGGGTGATACGATCGACCTGCTAGAATTGTCTCCGCATCATGAAGCGGAGAACTTTCACATCAATCAATGCTTTCGAGAAACGCTCCCTTCGTCCTTCATCCCTCCTTCAATTTTCCGTTACCATCAATCCTCTCTCATTCAAGTTGGGCCAGATCTTGGAAAGTGGCCTTGTGAAGGTTGTAGCTGTAATAGTGACCAAATCTCGATGGCCTTCTTTTTCTTGTCAGCAACCCTGGGATCTCCTGACCCGCCATCTGCATCGAGCAGCAGACGGAGGGGCCACGACTTCATGTCGCCGTAGTTGATGTCCATGCATGGCGAAGTCATGTCTTGCCACACGAGCTCCAATCCGCTGTCAAACAGATTTTTGTACTGCTTGTCTCACCATTGGCGGACTCCTTCGTGGTTGAGATTGGGGTAGTGGCCTGGAGAGCCTCTCTCACTACCGTAGAAGACGCCACCATGGAGAGGCACCGTCTTGGCGTCGAATGACTGACTAAAATGGTAGTAATACTATAGCAGGTGGCTAGTAATTCTCCCTTGACAAAGTTGTCCTGCTCAAAAAAGCTGATGCTCTCCGGATTCTTGGTCCAAGATTTGGTCTCGGGAGTCATGTCATCGCGAAAAAGTCCTCAGCCTTCTGGAAGGTGTATGGGTCTTGGTAACGGACAGGGTTCCGAGAAATCCACGTCTGCCTATCTCGGCACAGGTAATAGCGGAATGCGGAATGCGGAAAGTAAAGGGATGCGAATCTCCCAACCCTGAACAAGATCTCGATAAACTTGGTCCAGAGGATTTTTGACAAGTCGCCTCTGGGCAGACAGGACGAGCATGGTGAGTTGTGGCAGAGGGATTCCTATGGGCGCGCTCAGAGCTGCGGATAGGAGAGCCGTTTACCTGTTTCACAAGTGGCAGGTTGGAAAGGAGTCTAATGTTGATGCATGTGCTGCTATTAATTCAATCCTGATCTGGTTGTGCAAGACGAGGCATACCCGGGCTCGCAAGAACCGGGTCGCTGCTAGGCTTTGGAAAAAGGAGATCTTGCAAGGAGGATTGGCATACATGTGCAGTGTGGTTGAAAAATCATTTATCGGGTGACTCAGGCAGAGACTGCGATATAGTCGACCAGCACATATTTGAGGTAGACACTTTCTTTGCCACGACCGAAATATCGGGTTTGTTCTGTGCTATGAAAAGACTTGTTGGTCAATACCATCTACTCGATCTCGAATGTGCTGCATCTCAAAGCGTGCTGGATCGCAAACAGCTATTGCGTTAATTGACCCGCTTCAAGCATTTCACACCTTTGAGCTCAATATACGCGATCGTAGACAAGAGTAACAGAGAGGTGAAAAGAAGGCTAGGAATGGTGTCGACATCATGGCATACTTTGCGACTACCATGTAGTGGTTCCGCGGTTTCGAGTATATATGATTGAGGACCTCTGGATTTGTCCATTGGGCCTGTTCATAACTCGATGTTACGTGCTTGTGCACCTTGCGACAGCTTTCGAGTAGACGTCACGCGAGATACGATAACAAAGAGTAAAACGAAAAGCGGTTTTCACGAAAATCCAAGCGAGATCAAGAATTGGGAAATGGGAAATGGAGAGGACCAGAAAAGGAGTTGAATGGATATCATCAAACTTACCTTCTTTCTGTGCTCCTCGCCTTTTGATTTTCAGAAGCCGACTCGACGTGAATCTATCTACTGTACAATATCTACATCAAACACCCGGTCGTCTAACTGCTATCCTCTCTCCATCTACTCCTCGTCTTGTTGTAGTCATCGACGTCCTTTTTGGAGTCTGTAGCCTGTTTCATACCGATACCCAATCCCCTCTCGACCCACGGCTTGCCCTGCATCTCGGAAAGTCTGCTCAGAGCTCTGGCAAAGGCAAAGGCTTCTTCGTCTCCAGAGAAGAAATTGGATTTCTTCATCATCTCCATGCTCATGCCGAGCTCGTCCATCATCATACGCATGACATCGTCGATATCGTCGCCATCGGCCTTGGCCGCTTTGGCAGCCTTGTCACCACTCTTTGCGGCGCTTCTCAGAATCTCATCCGATTCGGCTCTGGACAAGAAGAGCTGAGTCAGTGGTACTGCAGTGGTGAGTACGAGTTTGGCGTGGGATTCATAGACGGCATCGATGAAAGTGATGAAGCGTCTGGCCACATCTCGGGTGTTGTGGTCCATTTGCGGCACATTGGTGATGATGAAGGCGTGATAGTTGCGCATGAGTTCAATGTAATCAGCGGCTCCCGTGGCGCTGCCGGCGCCGAGAAGGTGGTCAAATTCGTACATGCAGGCTCGACCAGAGGCACTTGGGACGATGATTTTGCGGCCCCAAACCGTATGTTCGGCTTGGTGAGGAGGATCATGTTCGAAATCGCCAAAGTATTTGTACCAATTCTCGGCGTGTGTTTTTGCGCTTTTGTCCAAGGGGTGGTGGTAGACGCCTGATGCCGGACGAGGGACCTTGCGGTAATCGGTGGTGCTGTCCAAGTTGATGACTCTGAGACGTTGGGAGAGGAGGTTGATACATGGAACAAAGGAGTCACGCTGGACACCATTCTTGTAGAGTTCAGAGGGGTGACGGTTAGATGTGGTGACAATGACGGTGCCGTGGTGCATAAGAGACTCTACGAGGCGGCGCAGGATCATGGCGTCTGCCACATCAGTACATTGAAACTCATCGAAGCAGAGAACGGTGGCTTCGGAGGCGATTTGAGCGGCGACAAAAGGGGTAGCGTCAATGTCGTTGCCGTACTTCATCTTCATCTTGTGTAAGTCGCGGTGGACCTCCTGCATAAAGTTGTGGAAATGGATACGCTTCTTCTTCTTGATGTTCCTGGGAAGAGTGTCGTGGAAGAGATCCATCATCATGGTCTTGCCACTGCCGACGTCGCCGTACATGTACATGCCTTTGGGGAGAGATTCTGGAATGGTCATGGCTGTCTGTGAGCTTTCAGCACCACCGCCAAAGAGGCGTCCAAAGAGTGAGGGTTGTTTCGGTTGCAAAGATTCAATGGTTGGTTGTTGCACAGGGGGCGGGTTGTACTGTGCCAGCATCTCATGAAGATCCTGGAGTCCTTGGATGAGGGCTGGCGATCATGTCAGCAGGAATGAGCTCAATAAGGACATATATTCGCGTACTCCTCTGGTGGTCGTCGTTCCTCAATGTCCCATTCTTTACTCTAAAATCATACTCGGCAATTGGACCTCTGCCATATTCACCTGTGAGCGGAGTTCAGCACTGTCCTTCTCGTTGGTGCGTTCTACGGCACATACTATCTCTGTAATCGCTCATGGTCGCATAGGACCTGGCCGGCTTTGTGGAGTCTATCGGGCCTGCTCCGCTCTTGTATGCGTCTCTTATCGCCATTTTGCCATCATAACCATCTCTTATTCTTCTATTACTCCAAGATCCCAAACACCTGTGTTGATGTGTCGTTATTCTCCGTGCTGTCACGCTAGTCTCGGTGCCATGAGCCGCTTTCACGAGGGCTCTGTAGCCTTGGAGAGCAGCTCTGTTGTTCATTTTTGCGTGTGATATCCTTCCTATCGCCGATCTCGTGTGTGTTGGAAATGCCAGAGAAAAGTGTTGTAAGGTGCTGAGCTGACAGTAATCTAGCGGACAACGCTTCAAACAAGAAATGCAAAACAGACCACAAAAGACCACCAAATATACAAGGGTATCACGATAGAGGTATAAAAAGCTGAACACGAAAACAATCGGGATGCGTGGGAGCAACGTGGATTGCACGCATTGCCTTTTCGCGGGGAATCTGGAACACAACGGCCGACCGAGGCTGGTCGCCGGGTCAGTTTGGTCAGTGAAGCCGGCTTCAACTCAATCCCGAATCTCGGAAATAATCAAAGGTAAGCTGCCGTACCCTACCGCGGGTCTCACAGAAGAAGTGCCCGACCATATATTAAGCTACTTGTAGATCACGGTGCACCCCTCCGCGCTCCTATTGTGTGTTCTGATCTGCTTTTCTTCTTGTTTGTTTGCTTTTAGCTGAATGGCTATTGTACAGTACAACATCTCTAACGTCTCTTCCCCTTTTCGTAAAGTCATTGTCACGCGTTTACCAACCTCCCTCCCAAAGAGGCTCGCGCCTTGTCTTTTGAAACTCCATCGAAATCTAAAGCAACGCAACTCCTGACCCAGGGTATTAGTAATACAAGAACAAGCCATCAGTTTGCTTCTCCCGTTCTCGGCTTTTTTCATCTGCCCTCCGGTTCTCATCCTTTGGCAACCCAACCGCTCCATACAAAAAAGTCAAAGAGTTTACCTGCTTTCGTCGTATCGATCCTACAGATCTCCTTGACATTCTTTCGCTTGAGATTTCCACCATTCTTCAACGCTTCTCTCATGACAGCCTCTTTCATGACCATGTACGCCTTGCTACTCAGGCGTAGCTTCTCGCACACGTCTCTTTCATTTTCGCTTAGCAGATGCATATCTGGCGAGTTATCTGCGTTGAGACCGAGACGCGGGACCTTGTCCAGCGCTTGCAGTTGAAAGCGAGGTTGAGGTTCGGGCACGCCATTCGCTCGATTTGGCGGTTTCGCACCGTTGGTACCGTTCACGGTCGGTGAGGCCGAGTCTGGTGGCGTCTGCAATCCGGTGCCTGTCTGTGGTTTTGGCGGTAGTTCGACCGCGAGCAGTTGGCTTGCTTGTGATGGAGGCTCCTGGGCGCTGGGCTTATTCATGCGGCCAAGACTGGATGAAAATCTGTCGACGGATTGTGCAGCAGCACGAGCGGCCCTCTGCGCTTTCTCTGCCTCGTACTTCTCGCCAGATTTTAGATCCGGGATGCGCATACGACGCCATTCCTGGAGTTGGGCTATTGCTTGGCGGAGATCGTGCTCGTATTCGATTCCGGCGGTGAAATGCTCAAAGTCCGTGTGGTTCATCATGCGCGCGAAAGGCTTCATCTTGTTGTGGAGCTCCCTCTCCTCTTTTGTGCGCTTCTTGTCGGCAGCAGCATTCTTTCGATACTCGAGTAGATTGTGCTCGAACAGCACCTTCTTCCGTTCCACTCTTTGGGTCAGGCGGTGGTTGTAAATGTCCATAACAACAACCTTGAGCTCCATCTCGGGCTCCAACTCGCCTGTCTTGGGATTGATGCCATCACCGGGCTCGAATGACATGTGCTGAACCGCTTCTTCGGCTTCGTTGAAATACTCGGTCTCAAACTCCAGACGTCCGGGCATGAAACCTTGAACCTCGTGACATGATGGCACGCTCGATGTGGGCTTTTGCTTGGGGTCTGTCGGAGGTTGATTCTTCTGGGCCTCTTTGCGCTCTTCTATCCGCCTCTTCTTGCGTGACAGGAATTCGTCTCTCGGGATGGTGTCGAAGAGTGTTCTGTCCTGCGGACTCGCGCGTTCCGGTAGGGGGAATTTGGAGCTGTTTAAATATGTGTTGATGTAGTGGTCGCGTACTTCGTCTTTTGTCCGGTAGCCACCAATGTGATCGGCAATGTCGGCCCAGGACCCCAGGCCATACGTCTCGGCACCCTCCAACAACAGCAACTCTTCATCAGCACCCCAATCTTCGGTGAAGATAGGTATCGAGGCTTGTTCTATGACTTGGTAGGCGTGTGTGGTGGGGTCATGTTTGCCGGAATATTTCCCTTCTGACCAACAGGTGACACAGAGATCGTAGTCGCTGCAAGCATCGTCGGCGCATCTGATCCGAACCTAGCCATGTGAATGTCAGCACTTGGACAGCATTGGATGCGCACAGACCATCCGGGGATGTACAGCAAGCTGTCACGCAGGACAGAGACAAAAGACTCACGGTTGCGGTGATATCAGAGGAGCATATGTCGCATATGTATTTAATGCCTCCCTCTGTCGTGCGAACGGCCGTCTTCTTCTTAATCAGACCCATGTTGATGCGGTCATGGGTGGTGCTCCAAGCGCGATGGCGGTATTATCGCAAAGGCCGGTGAGAGACAAATTGGGAATAATGATGGCGTCAAGTCGGTAGAGAATATATTGTTGGGGTCGTGAATGATGGCAGTGATGTGTGTTCGATGGAAAGACGCGTTATCGTCGTCGTATTGTCGCCTTAATGTTATCGCGGGCTGTCGTCGTCTCTGATGGAGGTCGAGCGGTAGGGCTGAGATGTTATCGATAACAATCTAAGCTGGAGGGTTTGCTTGGCAGCGGCTCATCCCTCTGAGCACCTGTGCACCAACCTGTGAGCGGGACTGGACTCCCTAGCGCACTCCTATGGGAAGGTCGGGGACGGCATCTACACATCAACACTGCCCCAGTGCTAATTTTGCCTCACAACATATTACAGTTGCCCATCTCCTGGGGTTGCTGCATCATATCCCAATCCTCCCCCTGAACCCGGCGCTTCCAATTGAGAGTTTTGACGTCGCTTCTACACAGCTACACACCGACACGGCCTGAACACATCCACACACGCATCCACGTATACCCTCCCATTCACCAACCACTTGTCCGCCAAATCTATCCCCATCTTGGCTTTACAGCCTCCAAGACGACGACGCCAACGACAACAACAATAAGCACAAGCACACAACAATGTCTTGGAAGTTGACCAAGAGTGAGCAGCGGCTTGGGCGATCGGGTTATCGCTGACATGTGCTGATCATGATTGCTTGCAGAGCTTAAGGAGACGCATCTGGCGCCCCTCGCCAACACCTTTAGCCGCACTTCTTCCACCTCGACCATCACTGGCGATGGGGCCAAGGCACCGACTAGTCCTCTAGCGACCTCTACCCCTGCAACCAACGACACCAACGGCATTGGTAATCCCCAATTCCCCGCTGCTTCTCTGACTCTGCCTCTTTCGACACGGCGCTTACCACAATGACAGTCTCCACATCCGAAGCGAATGCCCTTCCTCAAGCACCACAACCCCTCAAGCCGGGTATCCTCATTCTCACCCTCCATGAGGGTAGGCAATTCTCTCTCCCCGCCGGTGCCGAACAAGTCTTCACACCCCGTCATGGCTCATCCATCTCGGGCAGCGGCTTCTCAGTAGCTGGCTCGCAGAGACCTGGCTCATCTACTCACGTCGGCTCCTACGCCGGTCGTCCTCAATCGGCCGCCGGAATCAACGCAGCTCCCTCGATCCACGGAAGATACTCATCCAAATACCTTCCCTACGCTCTCGTCGATTTTGACAAACAACAGGTCTTTGTCAACGCCGTCTCAGGTACCCCCGAGAAGCCCGTCTGGGCGGGGGAGAACACGCAGTACAAGTTCGATGTGTCGAGAGCCCAGGACATCAACCTGTCGCTTTACATTAGGAATCCAAATGCATCGCCATCCGCTGGTAGAAACGAGGACATCTTCATCGGCACATGCAGGATCAATCCTAGATTCGAAGAGGTTCAACCTCATGTACAGGACCCCAAATTGAGCAAGAAGGACCAAGAGAAGGCGGCCGCCGCATTTGCTGACAAGGAAAAGACGCGAGGTCAGGTTGGCGTCGAGTGGAAGGACGTACAATATGGTACTGGTCAACTACGGGTCGGTGTCAAATTTGTCGAGAACCGTCAGCAATCCCTGAAGATTGAAGACTTTGAGCTGCTCAAGGTTGTTGGCAAGGGCAGTTTCGGCAAAGTCATGCAAGTGCAGTATGTGCCTCCCTTATGTGACCATTCATTTTCCCCGCACTCCTGCTAAGCTCGATCACAGAAAGAAGGACACTCGTCGGATATACGCTCTCAAGACGATCAGAAAGGCGCACATCATCTCTCGATCCGAAGTCGCTCACACGCTCGCCGAACGTTCGGTCCTCGCCCAGATCAACAACCCTTTCATCGTACCGCTCAAGTTCTCTTTCCAATCGCCTGAGAAGCTTTACTTCGTCCTTGCATTCGTCAACGGAGGAGAGCTGTTCCACCACTTGCAAAAGGAGCAACGCTTCGATATCAACAGATCTCGATTCTACGCAGCTGAACTTTTGTGCGCACTCGAGTGTCTGCACGGTTTCAATGTCATTTACAGAGACTTGAAGCCCGAGAACATTCTGCTCGATTACACAGGCCACATTGCACTCTGCGATTTCGGTCTCTGCAAGCTTGACATGAAGGATGAAGACAAGACAAACAGTAAGTCGATCGATTGCCAATTCACGAGACCCTCACTGAGCAAATGATAGCATTCTGTGGCACACCCGAATACCTCGCACCCGAATTGTTGCACGGAACTGGCTACACCAAGACGGTCGACTGGTGGACGCTCGGTGTGCTTTTGTACGAGATGTTGACGGGACTACCACCCTTCTACGACGAGAACACGAACGACATGTACCGCAAGATCTTGGCAGAGCCATTGCACTTCCCCGGTCCTGAAATTGTTCCTCCAGCGGCGCGCGACCTCCTCACCAGACTGTTGGACAGAGACGCCAACAAGAGATTGGGTGTCAATGGCGCCGCGGAGATCAAGGCTCACCCATTCTTCCACAGCATTGACTGGAGGAAACTGCTTGACAGGAAATACGAGCCTAGCTTCAAGCCCAACGTGGTAAGTTACGACCCTGGCTGATTCTTTCATGATTGACGGCCGACTAATTGCACACACAGGTCGACGAGAGGGACACGGAGAACTTCGACCGCGAATTCACATCCGAGGCACCGGCCGATTCATATGTCGAGGGACCGATGCTCTCATCGACGATGCAACAACAATTCGCAGGCTGGTCCTACAACAGACCGGTCGAGGGACTCGGCGACGCGGGTGGAAGTGTCAAGGATCCGTCATACATGAAATAAAGGATGGCGAACTGAACAGAACAGCATGGGTGTCATGGTTTGTTGGATTTTCGAGAAAAGCTCGCATTTCGGACGTGCTCTTCAACTTCTCGACAGAAATCAATCATGTTCCTCGGGGCGTATAGCAGGCGTTTCGATAGATATCCTACCCAGTACCGCCCGGTCCTTGTCGTTCGTTCTCATCCTTCTCGGTCTTCGAGCAGCTGGACTGTCGTCGAAGCTCAGCCTGGTGTGCCTTTCGCGCGTATCTGGCAATGAGGTCTTGTATGGTTCTGTATGCAAATATTTCAATAGATATTTACCTATTGTTGCGGCAACGTCGGCTTCTGTCGGTGAGATTGGTGAGCAAGGGGAGCACCTCAATGTATTTGTTACGCAAGCCGAGCCGATGTAGGATGGCGGAGTGCAGTGATCCGGTCACGATTTCGGCCATTTGCCTGAGACGGCTAAATTTGAGCCGCCGTCGGGCTGGTCAAGGAGTTTATCGCCAAGACAAGCGGCTGCATTGTGTTTGGGCAGGTTGCCCCGCGCAAAGTCGACGTCACCTCACAGCTCTTTCGAGTCGAGTGTCCCCGAGCTTCGACGCTCTTTCTCCGGTGACTTCCATCATTGTCAAAGTATTAGCATCGTCTGCGTCCCACCCAGAGTCAAAGGTTCTCTTTCCTGTCCACTCTTATACCCGTCCAAGCAATTGATGTGAGTTTGAACATTGTCGAAGCCCTCGAAGCGTCTCATGACCCATCCTAACAGCTACGTTTAGACCCCTCGTCTCACCGCGTGCTCCCCACTTCCCAACACAAACAATGCCCGGATTCTCTCAAGCAAGCGAGCTTTCTGCATGGAAGTCGCTCCAGAAGCATCACCAGGAGCTCGGTCGGTCTATCGTGCTCAAGGAAGCTTTCGCCAAGGACCCTCAGCGTTTTGAGAAGTTCTCACGTACCTTCAACAACGAGGCCGACGGCAGCGAGACCATCTTCGATTTCTCAAAGAACTTCATCACCGATGAGACACTCCAACTCCTCACCCAACTGGCACGCGAGGCCAAGGTCGAGGAGCTCAGAGATGACATGTTCAAGGGTGAGAAGATCAACTTCACCGAGAACAGAGCCGTGTACCACGCCGCACTCCGCAACACTTCCAACTCGAAGATGGAAGTCGACGGAAAGAGCGTCGTTGAGGAGGTCAACTCCGTCCTCGAGCACATGAAGGAATTCTCCGAGCAGGTCAGGAGCGGCGAGTGGACCGGTTACACTGGTAAGAAGATTGACACCATTGTCAACGTCGGTATTGGTGGTTCCGATCTGTGAGTTTTGCTTGTCCGCATTATCAATGTCTTTTTGCGTGCTGACTCTTCTCACAGCGGTCCCGTTATGGTCACCGAGGCACTCAAGCCTTACGGCAATGACTTCAAGCTCCACTTTGTCTCCAACATTGACGGCACTCACATGGCAGAGGCCCTCAAGCACTCGGATCCCGAGACAACCCTCTTCCTCGTCGCATCCAAGACCTTCACCACTGCCGAGACCACCACTAACGCCAACACTGCCAAGAAGTGGTTTCTCCAGTCGGCAAAGGATGAGTCTGCCATTGCCAAGCACTTCGTCGCCCTCTCCACCAACGAGGCCGAGGTCACCAAGTTTGGTATCGACAAGAAGAACATGTTCGGTTTCGCCGACTGGGTTGGTGGCCGTTACTCTGTCTGGTCCGCCATTGGTCTTTCCGTCGCCCTCTACATTGGCTACGACAACTTCCACCAGTTCCTTGCCGGTGGTCACGCCATGGACAAGCACTTCCGCGAGACTCCTCTTGAGCAGAACATCCCCGTTCTCGGTGGTCTTCTGAGCGTCTGGTACTCGGACTTCTTCGGTGCTCAGACTCACCTTGTCGCTCCTTTCGACCAGTACCTCCACCGTTTCCCCGCCTACCTCCAGCAGCTCTCCATGGAGTCCAACGGTAAGGCCATCACCCGCAGCGGTGACTACGTCAAGTACACCACTGGCGCCATCATGTTCGGCGAGCCCGCAACGAACGCCCAGCACTCCTTCTTCCAGCTTCTCCACCAGGGCACCAAGCTCATCCCCACCGACTTCATCTTGGCCGCCGAGTCCCACAACCCCATTGAGAACAACGTGCACCAGAAGTAAGTCATGACTCTTGTTGCAATGCACACCTCGTTCACTTGACTAACATGTCTGAAGGATGCTCGCCTCCAACTACTTCGCTCAGGCTGAGGCCCTCATGATCGGCAAGTCCCCCGAGGAGGTCCGTGCCGAGGGTGCCGCCGACGAGCTCGTCCCCCACAAGACTTTCCTCGGCAACCGCCCCACCACCTCCATCCTTGCCCAGAAGATCACTCCCGGCACTCTCGGTGCACTGATTGCCTACTACGAGCACATGACCTTCACCGAAGGCGCCATCTGGAACATCAACTCCTTTGACCAGTGGGGTGTTGAGCTCGGCAAGGTCTTGGCCAAGAAGATTCAGGCCGAGCTTGACGACTCGGAGCCTTCTTCGAAGCACGACAGCTCTACTTCCGGTCTTATTAACGCCTTCAAGAGGAAGGCTGGTATCTCCAAGTAAGCGCCGCACGCACTTGGTGCAGACATTGCATTTTAGGCGCATCACGATGAGATGACTTGGGGAGACTGTGCAGGAGAAAATTGAATATAGAGTTGACAGATGAGTTTGATTTGCCTTTCAATTAGCCACAAATGATTACATGTTTACCCATTCCATTCGTCTTTGTTATAAGTCTATGCACTTGATGTCTCGTGTCTTGGTATGCGACAGGGTAACAAGTTTTCGCTCCTCTGGCTTCAAGCTTGCACACCACAAATTTACAAGGCAAGAATCAAAAGGCCATCGGACCCTCGTGTCCAATGATGTCCAAAATTCTGTCATGACACAAAATACAATACTCGCACCCATCTGTGTCTGTATTTTGTACCTCAACTATGACAGGATCAGACGTAATTTTTTCTTTCCCATAGATTGTTCTCGGCCTTTTTCATGTCGTGTACATGTGGGAGTTTCTATTATCGCTTTTGGTGAAATTTCTATATTCTTTCGAGTTATTAAGCTCGGGATTATGGTAGAGAAGAGAAGAGATGAGAAAGAGAAAGTTGGAAGGAAAGGGTGATTTATGCTTTGTCTGCTATTCGTCTTCTGAATCCTTGTAAGGAAATGGATATCATGGTCTTGAGTTTTTCCTTCCGCCGTACTGATGGTATAAAAACCAGCCTCAACGCGTTCCCAAACTTCGTCTCTACAACCGCAACATCCCTCCTGAAATTCAAAACATTGGGGTTTGTGTCCTGTCGTGCTTGTGTGGCGCGTTGTGTTTGTGTGGCGGAACCGAGAGGAGGAGAATCTGCAGGCATATTGGGCGGGCATCTCATCTCTGAACTCGAAACCCTCGTTCTGAGCAGGTATGATATTAGATGTTGGAAAATCAAGATGTCAATACTTGAGATTTAACGATCGGGTAAGGTGAGAGCCTGCCTGCTTTCTTTGCTTTCTTTGTTTCCTTTCCCTCGATGACATACAGGAAGTGAAAAGAGTTGACCGCAACAAAGGTCCCCGAAGGATCAGTTTGGTCTTCCTACTGGTTCTTTGTTGTAGCGTAAGGATAAGGATAGACGGATGTTCGTTTGTTTTATACCCCTGAGTTTAAGGCGATAATTTCAAGCATAGCATCGGGAATTCGGGAACCGAGCTTCTTGATACGAGATTTCCTGTTCCTATGCTCGGCTTGGTTCTGATTGTACAAAAGAGACTTTTGTTTGTCTTCTCTCTTTTCGAATTCCGTCTTATCAAACCATGTCCTGTCTTCTCTGTATCGATGCGGTTGCGTGGTATATAGTTCTCATATTTGTCCATTGCGAGTCACGACTTGAGCGGAGGGAAAGAGCATCTGCAGGCTCGTTGTTTGAAATGACTATCTCGCATCTCAGCACCGGAAATACTGCTGATGAATCATAATCGATAATTTGCTACTTTCCAATGAATTTGGTCGCTGGGAGAGATGAGGAAGTTCGGTCGAGTGATTGAGCCTGTTTCCTTGCTCGACTTCCTTCCTCTTGAGAGATATTTTGGCATAGTGAAATCATAGAGACAAACATGGGCCGGCAAAAATGCATAGGTCGTCTCTACATGGTCAAGATGCGAATCAAGAGAAGAGCAGTCTGGGTGAGGTTTCATACTGCTGTTCTCTGGGGGCATCAGTATGAACAGGAAGCACTGTATCCTTTGGCTGCGGAATTCTTCCGGAATGTCCTCTACGGCAATACAGTGGTATAGATAAGAAGCTTCTGTTTCAGGATTTTCGAGGTATTCTTGTTTTGTCTCGTGTCCGATAATACTGTACGAATACTGTCTGAATACTGTACAATTAATCCAGCACTGACGGTATCGTGATAGAGCAGTTCTAGTGAAGATCTTTCACGCGGGAGCAAGAAGCTGTGCATGCTAAACGTCTTCATCGGCATCCCAGTGTTCTGCTTGCTAAAGAGTGTCGAAGTTTTATTCTTCATTTCGCATAGACGCTTTTCGGGGACTGGAGAATTCTGACATAGGGGTAGAGCCTGAGTTCTATTTCCTCCTCTCATATTAGTCACAGCTCACTCGTATAATCAGGATTTGCTACACCAGCAATTATGAACGAAATCAGCCACATCTCCACATAGCATGTTGGAAGTCACTTCTGCATGAAAGAAACAGAAGAGAAGAACCTGACTCCCCTCTTATACATTGGACACAGTGATCGTGGCTTGTGGAGCAGGGAGAATATCACGAGTTTCTCTCATCCTTCTTCGGAAATGTAGTCATGTAAAAGGACCTCTTCAAATAAGGTACAGATCTGTCCGAACACAAGAGCGGTATCTTCGGCCGAGGTCCCATCGTATCCTAATGGCTTATTTTACGGGGCTCCTCTTGGTCTGATATCTAGCATCGACGGATAGGAGGAAAAGCATCCACAGGCATAGCATCCACTGTCACCATCTCCGGGAGTAATGCTTCCAATCGGTGAGAAGATTCTAGGACTATACTACCGAGCTATTAGTTACCGTCTTTAGAGAAATGTAGAAAAGAGACTGAGGGTAGAGCCTGTATATCCTCCCTCGACCCCAGCACCAAACTAGACTACTAATCATAGAGCCGAACAAACCCCAGAAAGCAGCAAGAATCGAAACGATTGCAGAAGAGAATGTCTACAGTGCTTAGCTGTCCTCAATTCTTGATGCTTGACATTTAAAGGCATGAAAGGACTGAGGTATCGCTTGCTGAAATCTGAGTCAGTCGGCAGGATTACACAGGACTATAAATTAGTTCATGTTCGAAGAAGACGTAGTATACACTAGAGAAGATAACTACTACCACGATCCAGTGCCACCAAGAACGGCAGTCAGACCAGGAACCAGACGATCTGGGCTTAGCGGATTGTAAACATCATGATTTATTAGGCAGGAACAATACGTAGGCACAACATCTTCGTCAGCATCTCCAAGACGAGCAATCCTGTGTTCTATAGACCTAAATCTGCTCTTGTTCTTTGATTGATTATATCCAGAGATTGCGGAGATATAGTATAACAAAGGAGCCTGTCTGCTTTATCCTCCCCTCTCTTGCAGCAAAATTACATCAACACACCAACCCGAGAGAACAAGTGTTTTTGCTCGTCTTCTCCGTCAAAGTTGTCTTTTCCACTTATAAGAGAATTAACAAGGTCGAAGGTCGCTTTGCCTTTATACGTGAAGTCTCAGAGTAGAACAACCCTCTCTCATTAGGCTTCTTTATGTTGAGACCAAGCAGATGTTCACGTCCTACAATTTCTACCCTTCGCGTGAAAGTACGGGTATATGAAAGGCACTTTCTCTTAATGACCCTAAATCCACAAATGATGGAGATAAATGGTGCAGCTTCATTTCCTGGCTTGGCTGGTTTTCGTATTGAATCTCTTTTTTTTTTTTTTTGGGTTGTACTGCGTATATGAGGAGCAAAGAGCAGGCATTTCATTCTATTATTGGCATCCCCCAGTCTCATCGTCTACCAGTAGCTCCTGAAGCAATATCTCCCTTATTCTCACATAGATATTCCTGTAGGAACAGAGCGGGAATTGAAAGAGCCTGCCTCTTGCTTTGCCTCTGCTTTGCCTCTGCTTTTACAGTCGAAGAGGTTGTGATAGACCATATTCACGCACAGGACCCGAGGCAAAATCAATATCTACTGACTTATCATCGCTTTGATGGTACCATGAGTCGAGGCGGCTAACTTGATATATACCCTGGTCTTCGAGTAACAGCTCTAGCGTAAGGAAATTTCGAATATGGCAATTCGAATGGAACTATCATCCTGCTTCTCATCTATCGCAGTAAGACTTCTTACACTATCATGTACACCATGGGTGATCAAAGAGAAACCATCAGGGTTTCGATGGACTATGGTACCGTAGTCGGCTTAATGGCGGCCTGGATTTGCAAGAACGGCGAAGGGTCATTCGGTAACGTTAGCTGCTAGTAGAGGAGGGATGTATGCAGGCATGTCGTCCCTACACCATCATCTCCGCAATAGGCTTGTATTTTCCATGGACTCAATACCATGCTACCTTTCAACGATAACTCAGTGATGAGATGAGGACATTAGCCAAGTACAAGACGAAGCCCGCCCGTCATTCTCCTCGCCTCCTGCTTGAGCTCGAGCATGAGCTTGCCCTCAAGGGCCGTCTTTTCGGTAAGGAATCTGCTCTTGTCGTCTTGGAGCTGGATTCCATTGCTTCTCAGAATATATCACCAGAAAACAAATTTCAGTGAAATTCTCGGCCACAGGCCATTTTTTAGCAAGCAATAATGTGATGACAGGTGAATGAAAACTTTCGAGCAGAAGTGACTTTTTATACCCAGCAGCCCGCCAAATCCCCTAGGTTCTGACGACCGATTCTACGTCACATCTCCGAAGCAAAGGCCTCGATTTTCTGCAGCGATCTTGTGTGAATACGTTCATGGAATGAGTAGAGTAGTATGAATGTATACAATTCCCCAGTATAATTCCTTTCCCTTCTCCTTCCACTATCTTAGCTATGGGATCCACGACTGCCTCCCACCCCGGCAAACCCCGGCCCATTTCCCGTGATCAACCTCAGCAACCACTATGCCATCGAAAGCAGAGATAGATGTCCGGAAGAAACCAAAGACTAAAGACTACAGACTACAAACATCATGTCCGGAAACCCGATATCACGGCCGAAACCCCATAATTTGGAGCTAGCCCAGTCTGGTGCCAACAACCACTCTCATTCTCACTCTCACCATCGACTTTTGTGACCGGTTTTATCTACAGTTTGGGTTGGTTTGGGTTGGTTTGCTATTTCTTGTGGGACATGTTCTGGACTGCACTCGCTCACTTACTAACTCAGCAGGCATGATTCGCCATGATTCGCCATGATTCGCCATGAAGTGTCGGAGAGAGATATATTCATCTTCAACCATCAGGCACCGTACCACCAAAGTTCGAGTCTCCCTTGCCTTCCACCATCCTCTCATCTCATTGCCCTGAGTTCTGTGCTTCTGGCCGACAGATCTATCCATCAGGTCGCTAAAGTATGTCAAATTTGCAATAAGAAGCAAGAAGGTCTCGAAGACAACAGATCTGAGCGTATCAAGGAAGAGTATGTGTTCAATATATACAGATTTTGCAAACACAGTCCAAGAATAATCATTAAAAAGCTGTCCAAGATCTCCAACACTCAAACATGAATTCGTAAGGGCTGCAATTCATTTCATTCACTTCCTGGCATCAAAAATGACCTTTTGTGCTTTCATACTGTCAAAGATCTCATACCCCTCTACGGCTTGCGAGAGCGGCATTATCTTGTCGGCCATGAAGTCGAGTTTGTCCTGTTTCTCCTTGAGTTTCTGCAGAGCTTGTGGGAAAATAGATCGGACGGGACAGCGACCCATCTGGATGCGAAGGTTTTTGCCGTAGGCTTGATTGCCGGTCCATGGGATCTGCGGAACCATGTCAGCATGTTTTAGCACCGATAAGGAGCATAATAATTACCTCGGCATTGTGCACACCAACGCTAGAGATGATACCCCATGGCCTGAGCAGGTCGAAGCCCAATTTGAGCGCTGGACTCAATCCAACAACCTCGATAACGACATCAGCGCCCCTACCCTCAGTCAACTCAAGCACCCTCTTCTTCAGTCCCTCCTCATCAGTCTTGAAATTCCAGCCTTCGACTTTCCCATCGCCCAACTTCTTCGCCAGCTCCAACCGACTATCAACCGCATCAACAACCACCACATTCCTAGCGCCATAATCCAGGATATTAAGCAAAGCGCAAAGCCCCACCGGTCCCAACCCAAGCAAAACAACCGTACTCTCCCTCCTCTGCCGCTCACTCAACTCCCTGAAAGCATTATACGCAGCGAAATAGCCAGTGGGGAAAATATCCGCCATCAGCACCAACGCCGTCTCCTTGATGCCCTCGGGCGCCTTCATGACCGTGGCATCGGCGAGAGGGATACGCACATATTCGGCCTGCCCGCCATCCAGAGCCGCGCAACCGAAGAGTCTACATTTCCCGCAACGGGACGAGAAGCCCTGCTCGCAATAGAAGCATTGGCCGCAGGAGACGGTGAAGGGGGAGACGATGAGGTCGCCTTTTTGGAATGTCTTGACGTCGTCGCCCATTTCGTGCACGCGGCCTGTGAATTCATGGCCCATTATGAAGCCCGTTGGGCTCGGTTGGTGGCCGCGGAAGACGTGCAGCTCGCTGCCGCATAAAGCTGTGTATTCGACTTTGACGATTATGTCGCCTGGTTCTTGGATCTGGGGCATGGGTCGGTCTTCCAAGGCTACCTTGTGGGGGCCCTTGAAGATGACTGCTTTCATTGTTTTTCCAGACATGGTGGCGGTTTGAAGGGTTGTGCTGGTTCGAGGTGGGGATGTGGTGTGATGATATGGAAGGACCAGATGTCGGGTGATTGGAGAGGATGAGGAGACTCAGGAGAGAGAGATAGAAATAAAATTCCGGACATGACCAAGGCTGGGAGGAGTGTTTACTGCATTATGTCACCTCCGAGGCTCAATTGATGCTAAATGCGGGGCATGATGGAAGATCGGGAAATCTTATGCGGGGTAATACCTTGTTATTTCCCTTGCATTTGGATGAATCTAGAGTATTCTTGCACTTCACTTCACTGCAACTTGTATGCATTTTGGTGCGTGAATCTGAAATCGTTGCTCTTTGCATAGAAGTAGGGAGGGAGCAGACGCGCATGAAGCCATCGAGGATATCTATTTCACTTGCACGCCCGTACCAACTTCTTCCTTAAAGGCCAGCAGGCTGCCCGGCTGCAGCTGCACTCCCGTGCCTCTGGTCAAGATCGTCGTAGCTCAACACGAACTCTCTACGTTCCCGTCTCCAGTTGTTGGCATCGAAGAAGATGTAGAAACCACGCTCCGAGCGCTCGCTGACCCTAACAGGTTGTGCCAGGCTGGTATCCTTCATCATCCACTGTCTCAACTGCTTGTGCCATCGCCAATCCCGTGCGTAGAGTTCGCCTGCCGCAACTTCTTGAAGCACATCCCGTGTGAATTGGTAGAAGATGGCGAAGAGGGTGTCGTCGGTGAAAGCCGTGATGCGCGTATGAATGGGCGGTACATTATTCACCGAGTATGCGGCCGGGAGGGTGAAGTCTGGGATTATGCGCTGGGATGCGGCGTTTGTGAAGGGTGTGCTCCACATGGGGTGAAGGGGTTCGGGGCTGCACTATGTCATTAGTCTTGATTCATCGCAGCGGGGAATGACGATGCGCCGACTTATCCAGGTCCATGTCAAGCGCGGTGAGCTCTTGGCCTTGGAAAAATGTGTTGTTGTGAAGTTGCGACATCAATCCTGGCAGCCCCCACCTTTCCGACTCGGTCATTTCCGACATTTGCTGCTGCTGGGCTTGTTGCTGTGATGCGGTAGGACCCTCGTTGGCAAGCGGACTCTCAAAGTTGCTCCCTTGTTGGAGCTGGGGTGTCACATTGGCAGTCGATGGCTGCGCCGTCGGCGGTCCTTGGTGTAATGATGACATGGCATTATCCCGGAAGGACAATTGCTGGTCTAGTGATGCTGGGTTGCTGGGGTTTCGTGATTGCCTCGACTGTGACTAGATGCTGGATCAGTCTGCCGATGGTTTGCTGAAGATGAAAATGCCTACCTCTTGCGCATCCTGTAAAGAGCTAGGTGTCTGATATGTCTCGGAGGGTGATCGAAGGGCTAGGCAGATGTAAGCATGCGCTCTGCAGGAAATGTATGATACACAAGCATACCATCTAGACTGCCCGAGTCGGAGCTCTGATCTGCTTGTCCATTCACTTGGCCCAAACCATTGAGACCAGGGGCTTGTCTCCTGCGATCGCCATTTAGCTGACCGCCAAGTGGCGGGAAGTCTGCAGTGGCTGACTGTGTTTGATTGTTTCCGCCACGAGAAGCGGCCGCTGACTGGCCATCAAATTGGCTGTCCAAAGCTAATTGTTGCTGATGTTGACCAGAAAGCACACGGGCCTGTGTCGTTTGCTGGGGTTGCGGTCTTTGTACAGCCGGTTGCTGTCTTATGGCTGTGCTGTTCCAGGCTTGCGATACATTGTTCGGTTGTGAAGGTCCCCCTGATAAAGATGGAAATTCTCTGGATGATCATCATCGGTTAGCAAGACTGCTACGGTCAAAACTCTTCCGTCCTGAAGAGTGGTAGTACTCGTCATATTTATGCGCCATGTGCGCCATGTGTCTTTCTCGTGCCTCTGAATACGCAAGGTGTGCCATATCCTTGTGCTCTTCCTCGCTCACTGATGTAAAGATGATTTTGTTGACTACTTCTAATATGAATTCAGAAAGGATTGACGTACGAAAGGTCAAGTGATGCTTGAGAATTTGAAGCGCCCATGGCAGCTTGGGCAAAGTTGGAAAGAGGGGGCGGCCGAGTGTTGGACAGGCCAGGTACGCCTCCTGCCATGGCTGCTGGCATACCAAATCCCCAGCTTGAAGCGCCGCCTCCGCCTGTTGACAAGACATGGTTAGCGACTGCTGTTCTGCGTAGGTTTCCGCGTGCCTTGGGGCGGGGTCGCGGCTACCTAGCTTGCCATTTTGCAATCGTTGCGAGGCCATGGGACTATTTCGGTTTGAGTTTGGCTGTGAGCCGTAGACGTTTTGGGGGATGGATCGAAGGGCCTGGGGATTGGCGCCTATTCAGAGAACAATCAGTATGATTGCTCGGAACGGTGCCGTCTTCATCCTTGTGGTGGTGGTGAGCCATGTGGCTGATCTGCTCATTTGCGCACAACGAGCGTGTGGTTGAGAAAGAGTGCGGTGTTTCGGGGGTGTGGTTTAGCGATAGTCGATTGTCGATTGTCGATTGTCGATTGTCGATTGTCAATTGTCGATTGTCGATTGTGCATGCGCGCCGGCTGATTGGTGGTGGAGGAGGGGTTGAAATTTTTTGTATCGTACCTGAGCGATTCATAATGATGACCGAGAGTTCCGTCGGTCCTTTTGCGTTGTACAGATTGCAGTGCGCGGTTATGGCCAACCAAGTGTCGTTTGCGCTGGACGTCGCTGGACGTCGCTGGACGTCCTCTAGAGAGACGAGACCACAGAGCTCTTGTGGGGAAGCCAATGTGCCAATGTGCCAATGCCAATAGTGGTCAATTTCAGCCCTACGCGTCGGCGCCTCTCCCGATGTTGGCAGATTTAGCGGACCAGGTCGTGGCACGCGATCAGATACTTGTTGATCTACGAGTGATACGAATGACCCGATAGGCTTGAGGCCCAGTCATCAGCCTGTCGCTTGTGACATTTATTTAATCTCCACTGCAAGAAGACCAGCGAATAAGAAGCGATATGACATGGCAGCAAGAATTATTTCTGTGTATTGAAAATGAATAGTGTATTCAAAGGAAAGGGTATATTTCAAAAAGCAATCCTATTCACAATTGCATACGTGTATGCATTCCCTTAAGCAGAAGTGGCCTTTTGTCTATCACGCTCCTCCATCTTCCGCCTCGCAGCCAAAACCATTTCCTCTCTCCTCCGCCTCAGCGCCTCGGCCCTCTCATTCTTATTTGCTGACCAGCCCGGAGACTTGCTTCCTGTCGATACTGCGGCGTCTGCTAATTCTGTCGCACTGACCTTTGTGGCCAGATTGTATCGCGTAATCAGATCCGGGTTTACAGGCTTCACCTGAGCCGGAGATGGTGAAGTTGTAGTGGCTGCCGGACGTGGTATTTGAGGTTGGAAAGATGGAGGTGGCTGAGAAAAGTCAGTTATCTTCTCCATAAAACACATGTTCCATCAGAACAAGGTCTTATTATGGCTGTTGTAGAAGACCAATGACGTACGTTGTCCAATCCTCTTCCCATCAATATTCTCTCGGTCGTGGCTTGCACGCTCCCTCCATTCCTCTGCAAGTCCCACATGATATTCCGTCTATCGAGTTGGGGGAACATTTGCGCAACCTGCTCTACATGTGCCGCATTGACTTGTCGACCCGCATTTCGGCTGGATGATTGTGTCGAGGGCGAGTTGGGGGACGTGAACCATCGAAACACCAGGTAGCCTATAACGGCAACGGCAAATATTTGGCCAAAGTTGATCGAAGTCTGGTCCGCCATTTCGGTGCTCATGATCTTGTGTGACTGTGTGACTGTGAGGGGGGTTGACTGAAAGCGAAATGTCCGGGGATGGAGAAGGTGGGAAGAGAGCACACAGTCCAGTTGATATTTCAGAGTGTGGATAGCGATTGTATGTGTATTTCTGGCCCAATAAAACAAAGGCGCATCGAAATAGAACATGTAATGACACAAAGACATGTGCAGGATAAGGCAGGCAGGCAGGCAGCGCTATCGGCAACACTGGCTGCGCTGACGCTGACTAGGCTTCACTGACTTGACTCCCTCTCTCTCATCGGAGCAAAGCACCTGCAAGCACCGAAACCCCAGCTTTCATCATTATTCGGCAGCAGCCAAGTCCCTGCATCATGTACCAAGATTGATCCCATTGATTGTCCACCCATCTTACAATATTATTATTCATATCAAGCTTATCTCCGTGTGACATGTCCGATTGACAGGTTTTGTAATAGTATAATAGGTTGCAGCATATCACTGGACACGACCCACGTGATATAAGGCGCTTAAGGTACCTAGGTACGCTTGCCCTTACCCTTGCCCGCTCTCTTGTGCACTTTAGCTTGTCGCCTGACCCCCCGCCTTGAACGACTCGCCTTGAGTCAAGACTGTCGTTGAAACACTGTCATTTCATCGTCGTGAAACCTGAACTACATATTAAAGTACGCTTGCAGCGACTGCTATCCAACTGCCCTTGACACTCTCTGCTGCCTCAAGCTCTCTGTCAACTCCATCAATCACCACCGGCCTTAACTCCGCTTCAACCCGACCACTTCATCTAAGCCGTTGACCAGTCCACTGCTCGTTCAGCCAACTACCAAACTCCCATAGCAAGTCTCGCCAGCTGTAGCACCACCGCCGCCACCGTCTGACCCTTTGATAGGTGTCTAGACAGGCCTGTCAACAACCAGCAACAGCTCTATCATCCTTGAGGCCAGTGCACAGCGATCGCCAACCCCCGATACCCAACCTATACTTCTTTCACCTAGTCGATTACCAACCCCCCTTAGCCCAACATAAGTCGATCAAAGCGTCTTCGAGAGAAGCTCTTGGGCGAAAAATCCGACATGGGTCTCGCCTACAATGTCTATCTCAACGCTCAGAGAATCTACGGTTGCAAGTCATGCAAGACGCATTTAGCCGACCATGACGAGATCATCTCAAGAGTGAGTCTTGTTGTTGTGACTGCATTCCCAAGCCATCGCATCTGACATGGGCAATTTCAGAATTTCAGAGGTCAACATGGCAAAGCATACCTCTTCAACACCGTCGTAAACATCACACAAGGCGAAGCCACCGAGCGAAATATGACGACCGGTCGCCACGTCGTGCGCGACATCAACTGCCGACATTGCAAGGAGACGGTGGGCTGGAAATACGACAAGGCTTACGAATCCACCGAAAAGTACAAGGAGGGCAAGTACATTTTAGAAGCCGAGCTGCTCGCCACGGTCAATTGAACACCAGGACACTCAACCAAGACGAAGCGAGAGAAGCGCACACATTCACGGCCAATCACGACCAAGGCGTTAGACGGTTTTTGTTGGGCACAATCGCCCGGATGGCAGGTAGGCATGGTGTTGATCGGATATGACAATTAGGCTGGGATCCAGGATATGGGATATGCATTTGGGAATCTTTTCTTTCGTTTCTAACCCACAGCTCGATATCATGAGTCGGGAGAATGAATACTCTGCGGAACAGTAATGAAATGCTGCTTCCGATAACTTTCAATCACAATCATCTTTCGATAATTGTACTTGTGAGCTTATATTTGCCAAACTGCTCATTGCTCACGTAGCATGTGGAATGACTCTTCTCTATTCTGGCTTGTGCTCGAATGACTTTTGTGGCCTCCGCAGACGCGAGTGCAGTCGTGGTGTTCGAGCTGTATAGCACAGCAACCACGGCGTTATGATTGCGTCAAGGTATGACGGACTCATATCTCTATACTCACTCGACTGTATCTGTGTCGTTCGGGTATATTGGTAACAATATTCGTGTCGTGTGTCGGATCATGTACGGAATGTGGGACGAGATGTGAATAGTGCTAGACTATCCAGTGAATATCGAGCCAAACACAACATCGACGCATTCGCTGAAGCGGGTGTGTTGATGATTCATCTTCTTCCAAGCGTTCGCACCAGAGCACACAACTCAAGTCTTGACCAGCCATACCAAGTCGGGCGAGCGATTACGACCATAGCTAATGCCCAAATTGCAGGAAATACCGACTTTCTCGAGCGCCTCAAACAGTTTCCTCACCTCGTTTGCGGGCTTCACGTAACCCCCATTCGTGAGTGAGGGCTTAGCAGTGAGGTTAACCTCCCCTTCTTTCAACACTTTGAGTAAGATCTTCTGCAGACTCGTACGCGACCGATCTCTGGGAAGAGAAGTTGCCAGGGCTTGTAAATGCGTAATGGTGAACCATGTGCAATCGAGGACCCTCAGCAGCCGTAGATTGGTGGGTAGGACGTTCAGAAGGGTGCATTCTGGCCATGGATCTCCAGCGGACTTCATGTGTCGCGAGTAAGTCTCAGATCCCAATAGCGCAGTTTCGCAGATTGTCAATTCCTCAAGCGCGGTAAAGCATTGCAACGATCCAACTCGTCGCCAGTCGAGCTCCATGATGTGCATCTCCACGTGAGCTCCCTGCACCAGAAAGCAACGCAGTGCAGACGCCAATTTGAGTTTGCGAATGGTACCGCCCCTGCTACGCAACGCCGCCACGACCTGTGGCCATTTGGTGTGTTGAGGACAGTTATGACAGGCATTGCATTTGAAGGAGAGCTCAAAAATCTTCAGACATATGGCATTGGCGACCAGTATCGCAATTTCCGTCATTCTGATCTTACTTTCCCGCAAGACAATGGATCTAATAGCGACGTTTGCACCCTTACTGACGCTCCAGTCGTCGCTCTTTCTTCTGTAATCGCCAATCACACACAAGGACTTGACACGAGGAGCCTGTATGAGGCCATCGGCGAGGGAATAAAGCGTCAAAGGATCATCAGGTGGTTCCATGATTTTTGATGCGTGATTTATCAAATGGTAGAGATATGGTGACACATTCGCGGCAACGGTGACTCTCTCCAGCTCTTTGAATCCATGGAAACGTGGCCAGTATAGCCTCTCTATCGCTCCAGGTAATTGTGAACTTGGTGTCATGGAAAAAGCCCTTCTCAGTGATCGGTTTAATCCCCACTTGGCTGCAAGAGCAATGTGCAATTCCACTAGGCTTGGAGTCAGGAAAAACAGGAGTGCTATTTCAGCATCCTCATTCCCCTGCCTGAGCATGTCCTTCCATCCGGCAAGGTGGCTGAAACGGAATAGTCTGATGGCTGCCATAAAAATAGCGGTTTGTTTCTTCCACTGATGACGCTCAGAGCCAAGGCGGGACTTGAGACGTCTGTTTAGTACTGTCGTATCCCATTCGCCAATTATCATGCGTCTGACGTGCACCCTAAGGTCTGGGCGCTTGCAAAGCGTGTATAGAAACTTTCGCAGCCGTAAGATGTGCAATGGTCCAGTGAGCTCTCTTGCTGATGGTTCCTTGAGGAATGTTCGATACAGTACTCGCTCGGCAAGTTCGCGCAGGAGCTTGCCAGTGAGACTGACATGGGACAATGTGCGCTCGTTTTCAAACGAGAAATGTGGAATGTCTCTATCCTGGGCTAGCGACAGCGGAGAAAGGATGGGGTCCAGATGTTCGAAGACTAGTGTGAGAAGCTCGTTGGGCAAATCAAGTAGTGAGGGCGACTTGCTTGACGATTCGGCCGCCATGGTTGCGATTGTTTGCTCCAATAACGAGAGGAGAACAATAACTGTTAACAATTAGTTGTACAAGAGACTGTCAATTACTTTCTGTTGTGTCTCATTTTCCTGTGATCATCGAGATGTTAAGTACAAGACTTCCTGCAGCGAATGCTTGGATGGTGCATTTCTCTGCTGAGGCATGAACTGACAGACCGAAAGGAAGGAACAACCTACACCTCCATCAACCCCAAATGACACTCTTAAAGTGCGTCTCAATTTTTCTTGCCAGGAAATTCATTTACAGTATCCACTGAGTGAGCTACAAGCGGTAGAATACGGCATTGATGCTTCTTATGTTGATGTAGGCTGCAGTGAGCTACAGTAGCTCTGTTGATATGATCAATGTGCCATTGTATCAGGGTCACAGCATCCCATGTGTTGGAGAAATAACAAGCACAGTACGCGACATTCTATCAGCATATTGGTAATCGCCAATATGTAGATTCACATGCGAAAATGTGAGCGATTATGATGTGAGTTGAGCTCGCAGTTGATAGTCTAGTTTGATTGATTGATAGATTGATTGATTTTTTCATACGCTATGCGCTTGCCACTAGAAGCATGAGCAACTACTATCTACTGTTTGCTAATTATACAACTATTTATAGGGTCTGCGTCTCATTCTGCAGCTTAAACTGTTTAGATGCCTGTGTATATGTTCTGCCTAGGTACTTCTATAGCAATTGCCGTATTCAATATATGTGTGTTTTTTTTTTATCCATTCTTAGCGTTACTTTCCAGCTCTCCCTTACTGTCTCCTATCTTATCCCTTTAGTCCTCCTGTTCGGCATTCTCTTTTAGCCTTCTATGCTCCTTTACAAAATCCAGTCTTCCTATATCTATTGCATATCTAATAGTTATATAGACTATATCTATATCCGCTTTTTATTAGTCTGCAAAGCTATCTTTATAAAGTTGCTTTATAATTATATAAGGGTTTTGCTCTTTAATTATTTAAGAGATGTTGCTAAATTTAGAGCTTAATATTTCCATTAGTTTCTGTCTTTAAATTAAGTACTTAGGGTAGAGCAGTATAAAGTGTCAAACTATTTCCTCTTTCTAGCTGTAGTTATATTAACTTAAGTTTATAGCCTTGATAACTGCTAAGAACTTATTTAAGCGGACGTGTTCTATATAAAGCTATAATGTCACAGCGCTTACCTGCAAGTATTCCAGATAGCGCTACAACCCAGTTATAAGTTGTCTTATGTGACTCTGTCTGCCAAAGTTTTACCAAAGTTGATATTTGATAACTGTGAATACTGCTGACTGCCTGTAGCTCTTTGAGCTACGTCCTGTTATTGAACCTGCCTGTTGGTTTCGTTACCTGTTTGTAGATAGCCTGTTGAATATCACTGTACCCTGCACAGCTGCTCCTCCCTCTAATATACCTGAACCTGCACTGTGACATATAATAGGATAGAAGCCTCCTTTCTATTTAACTTGTTATAAAATAGCGTAGTGTGTTTACTAAAAATAGCACTATTTATTATATAAAGACTTTTACTAGTGTTCTATAGTCTTTAACGTTCTTTAGCTAGGATTCTATTTCTAATAGTATTCTATACTTACTTTATACTATTTAGGATTATTTTACTTTTAATTAATGCTGTAATAAAGGAGCTTATAGCTTATTTAGCTAGTTAGTCTAATTTAACGTGTTTTATAATAGTAAACTTTTTTAGAATCTATTAAATAGCTAGCTATTCTTTAAGACTTGCGTAGTAATTAACTATATAAAGAATATTCTATATTATTATAGCCTTATTTTAACTAACTTAGTAATTAATTATACAAATAGCTATTTAACTATTAAATTATATTAATATTTACAAAAGCAGCTTTTTATAATTATAAAATATTTCTAGTATAATTCTAGCTACTATTATAGCTTCTTCAATTGCAACTAGCTCTATTATTATACTATTAGTGCTATCTTTCAATTTGACTTATTAAGAGAAGATAGATAGTAGTGTAAGCTTCTTGAAATATATAGCTATTCCAACTTCTATTTATCTATTAGTAATAGAGCTATTAATAAAGATATTTAAATGTTAATTTTTTATTTTAAAGTAGTTTTTATATATTTTATTAGAGCTATATTAATTGGACTTATAGTTAATTGTTATTATGCCTTATAAAAAGCTACTTATACTAAAATAGTTTCAATATTTGTTTCCAACTTACCTAGCTGTATTTCTATATAGTAAAGCAAAAAGGTGAATAACTTTACTCTAGGTTTCTTAACTAGTTTTCTAAGCTATATTTTTAATAAGTTAATATCTAATAATATATAGAGTTCTATTTAGAATTTACCAATTTTTAGCTGAAGTTAGACGTATAGAAGGGGGAGCAACGCTTTAATACTGAATGCTTTAATTAAAGTCGTATAAAAGCATTTGACTATTACTTAAGCTCCTATTTACTATATAGAATTAAAGATCTTAGTAATGCAGTTATTAATCTTCTTATTAAAGGACTAAAATTACTATATTATAGCTACATAGTCTGTTTTTATAGCTACTGTAGCTTAATAAAGTTAATACGCTAATTACAGTTTAATATGAGTAAAGCGTTTAAGTTGATTAGCGCTTCTCTATTTTCTAGTTTTAACTTTAGCTAAGTAGTTCTTAAATTATAGCTTAGAGTTAAAAATCACTTTCTCTCTTTTACTAAGAGCTTAATAATATAGTTGCCTACTTTTAGTAGAGGGTCTATTTTACTAATCTTTTTCCAATTTTAAGTAAAATATATAAAATTGTTTTATTGCTTTCGAATGTAGCGCTACTATCTTTTACTTACTAAAGAGGCTTTAAAACAACTTTATTATTAAGTATTAACATATTTCTTTTAACTGATTTTAAAATAGCTTATTAAATATAATTATTTATAAACTCTATATTACCTCATTTTTTATTAATCTTCTCTTTTATTAAGAAAGTATTAAAAAGAAATATAAAATTAGAGCAAGCGTAGATTCTTATAAAAAGCTGGACTTAGTAAGAGTAATTTAATTTGATTGTATTCTATTAATTAATACTATAGTAAGTTAATCCATATAAAAGGAGTTGACTTATATAACTACATAAGCTGGAATTCCTTTTGTATATAGCTAACTAATGAACACTTATTAAGAAATGCTATTATACGCTTCTTTTACATTAAAGCTAATAAAAAAAAGACTTTTTTCTATTATTATGCTTTAAAGATTTTCTTAACAAAAAGAAGCAACGCTTAATTATATAATTATTATAGCTTAGCGCTAAATTATATTTTTAAAAGGAGATTGAAAGTCTCTATTTAATATAATATTCTTCTTATTAAACTAGTTCTATTAGCTTGCTTAGTATAGCTAGAAAGGAGATAGAGCAGTATACTTTTACTATTTAGTAGTTAGGTTTCCCTAGCTTCTATAGGAATAGGATACGCGTTATCTTTTATGCTGCTAGTATGTATCTTAATTAATATAACGCGTTAAAGATATTAGTGATTTAGCTATTTAAAATAGATTAAAAGCGTTTCTATATAATATTTAGAATACTGTCTATGCTTAAAGCTTTATATAGACTAATTTTAGCTACTACTCTACTTACCTTTTTAACTAAGATATTTAAGTTATTTATGTGTTTTACAGTTAGATTCGGAGCGTCCTCTTTCCAGCTCTTTAAAATTAATAGAAAGAAGTATTAAAGTAGTTTAGTTGCTTTAGCATTGTTGCTTTTATTTTAAGCTCCCTTTTTTAGCTTTTATTATTAGTAACTATAATTAGGATATTTCTAAACGCTAATAGTTGTAAGTTGAGGTACTTAGCTGCTTTCTAAATATTGTCTATTTAAATACTTTAATAGCTTTATTCTAGTCTATCTTTCTGAAATTGTACTTAGCTTTTAATAAAGCTATAGTCCTAGCCTTCTTAAATTAAAGCGCTATAATCTTATAGTCTAATCTATATTAAATTAAATAGATATTGCATTCTATAACCTGGTTTTCTATTAAGTTAGACACTAGCATAAAGTTAATAGTAGTTCTAAAGCGTCTTTAAGAAAATGTGACAATGCTACTTAATAAAGCTAAAAAGGTGTCTTATTAATGTATTCATTAGAGCACTAGTTTGCCTTCTTTTATATATTAAGATTGCAGCACATTAATCTCTTTTTATATAGAGTTTTAGTAATTGAAATCGCTTTTTATTATAATAGAGAGATTTTCTCTATATTTTAATTTAGCTTTATAAATGCTATTATTTAATATAGCTAGCCTAGTAGTAATTGTCTTTTCTAAATCCTATTTAAATAAAGCGTGCTAGCTACAATTTAGAATATAAATTGACATAATGAAAATATATTCTATTAAAGTAGTAATAGCTCCTATATTTATATTTAATAACTACATAGGGAACTGAATAAATAAAACGTTTTTATAAATATATAATAGTAACTGAAATATATAGTGCGCTAGTTCTTTTCATTAAATAGATAGGGTTATAATAGTCTAATACTAATATTAAGAAATGTAAAGTTTGCTATTAATATTAGTAATACTTAATTCTATAACTATAATTGCTATAAACTGGCTAATAGATAGATTATTAATAAGGCTAAATTGGACTAGGAATTGTTTATTCACATTTGCTAAAAGGAAATAAGTGTCTCCTATTAAACATTGCTTATAGTGGTGTCCTATCTAGTTTGTTAACTAGTAACAGACTATTATTCTTTATCTCTATTATAAATAGACTAATTAATATATTATCTTTCCCTTTAGATTCTGCTAACCTTATTATAATATACTAGACATCCTTTATCTATAGCAGTATGTAGTCTACTGCATGCTGCGTATTTAGGGGCTATAGACTTATAATTGTTAGTTTTGTAATTTTCAGCGTATTTGCTATACTTTAATGGCTAGCTATATCTAGCCTAGTAGTGGCTGTATTTATCCTCTGCTATAGTGAGGTAGACCACTATGGACCCTTTAGGTTTCTCTCCTTTAGAGAGCTAGGCTGCCTTTATAACTTTTCTAAACTTGTTCTCCTTATTGAACTTAGCTATAATTTCTAATTAGATTTTATAAATGCTGGATATTAGGATTAATGTTCTATATACATTATTAACCTTAATTAGGAAGAGTTCCTTTTTATAAGTATAAGATATTTTAAAAACTTAATAAACCTATTTATTATTTAATTATAGCTGTGCTATATCTTTTTCATTTTAAATAATGATTTTTATGGCCCTCAATTTCATTTAGATCCTTTTAATATTAATATTGTATATTGATTATTAGGCTGCCACTGCTTTCTAGATTTTCTCCTCTATAGCTCTATAATCCTTTATTAGCTTATGTTGCTTAGTTATTATCTAACTAAAGTCAATTATAACGCTTAGAAGTTGTTATAGCTTTTTAAAGGAGGTAGGTAGGGTTAATGCTCTTATATTGCTATATTACAGTTAGATAGCTAATAATAACAGGTTAATTAACCCTAACGCTGCTAAAGCGTAAGAGGTTAGTAGGAAAGCTGCTATATTAGGGCTAGCTAGAGACATTAGGCTTGATTGTTTAAAGCTGGAGAGGACAGTCCTCCTATTATTGACATTGGACCTAATGGTTCTAACTTTAGTATTACAGACTTTAATATTAGCGCTTACTATATTAAGTTTCTTCTCTAGTTTCTTAGTCTTTATAAGCAAGCGTTTAAGTCTCATTTTAATAATATTAAGCTTTATCTTAGCAATGTTAAGTTTTTTCACTATAATATTAAATATTGCTAGCAGGGCAACGTTCTCCTAATAAAGGGCCTCAGTCTGGTTCTAAAGAGCCTTATTCTAAGCTCTAAATTACTTAAGCAGTTTGTTAAGTTTGCTATTCTAAGCGTTCACTGCTTCTTTAATAAGACGTTTTATTATATCTTTAGTAAAGACAGTGTTATTATTTAGACTAAGAGAGCAAATAGGTTAAATTAACCTTCTACTACTCTACCTAGTGATTCTAGTCTTTTATTAAGCAGCTATAACTGCTTTTACTCTTTATAAAAATAGGGTAGGAGCAACTATAGCAATAGCATTGCTAGGATAGTTAAGTAGCACCCTTTCCCTTAACTAAAATCAATAGGAGTTAGATAGTCCAATTTGTCAAGTTGACTTGTAGATAAAACTGTCAATAAACTGATGAATATTGATAAAAAATATCGATATTGTTTTTAAGAACCCAATGTCCTCAATTGTTAATAGATTGATTAATTAATTGATTATTTTATACGCTATGCGCTTGCTGCTGGAAGCATAAGCAACTACTATCTATTACTAACTAATTACAAATCTGTATATAGGGCCTATATCTCATTCTGCAGCACTAACTGTTAGGGTATCTATGCCCCTGTTTTGTCTAGATGTTCTTTAATAGGTGCTGTATCTTATATATGTATATATATATTTTTTCTTTTCTTTCTTAGCCTTGCTTTTCAACTCCTTACCCCTATCCCCTTCCTCACTTCCTAGGTTATCTCGCTCAGCTTCATTTTCTAACCTCCTATATTCCTTTATAAAATCCAATTTTCTAATATCTATTATGTACCTAATAGTTGCCTAAATTATATCTATATCCGCTCTCTATAAGTCTGTTAGTCTATCCCTATAAGGTTGCCCTATTGCTATATAAGGGTTACGCTCCCCTATTATTTAAGAAATATTGCTAAATTTAGGGCTTAATGCCTTTACTGGTTTTTGTCTTTAAGTCTCATATTTAGAATATAGTAATATAAAGTGTCAGACTGTCTCCTCTTCTTATTTATATTTGCATTAACTTAACTTTATAACCTTAATAACTGTTAGAAACTTGTTTAGCTATATATATTCTATATAAAGCTATAATAGAATAAATGCCTTTTTCTTATTTAACTTATTATAAAGTAATATAATATATTTGCTAAAGATAGCGCTATCTATTATATAAAGGCTTTTACTAGTATTCTATAATCTCTATTATTCCTTAGCTAGAATTTTGTTTTTAAAGGTGTTCTATACTTGTTTTATACTATCTAGGACCCTTTCTCCTTTTACTAGTCCTATAATGTAAAGGCTTATAGCCTGCTTAGCTAGTTAGTCTGCTTTAATATGTTTTATAATTGCAGCCTTCTTTAGAATTTATTAAATGGACAGTTAACCCTTAAGGATTTTATAATGCTTAGCTATATATAGAATGCGTTATACTATAGCTGCTCCATTCTGGCACACTTATTAATTAACTATACGGATAGCTGTTTAGCTATTGGACTATATTAATACTTAGGGGATTAGACACCTATAGCTATGCAGTGTTTCCAGTATTACTCCTGCTAGGGTTACTGCTTCTTTAATTGCAACTAGTTCCATTGTTATATTATTGATACTACCTTCTGATTTAACTTATTAAGAATGTATAAACAGTAGTATATGCTTTTTAAAGTATATTACTATTCCGACTCCTGCTTAGCTATTAGCAACAGAGCTATTAGCAAAAATATTTAAATGCTGATTCTTTATTCTAAAGTAGTTTTTATATACCTTATTGGAATTATAATAATTAGGTTTGTAAATAACTGTTACTATGCTCTATAGTGGAGCTACCTATGCTAGGATAGTTTCTATATCTATTCTTATCTTTCCTAGCTGCATTTTTATATTATAAAATAGAGAAGTAAACAACTTTGCTTTAAGCTTCTTAACTAGTTTTCTAAGCTGTACCTTTAATAGGTTAGTTTCTAGCAGCGTATAGAGTTCCATCTAGAATTTACTAATCTTTAGTTTCAATTAAATATATGGAAAAGGGAGCAAAGCTTTAGCATTAAATACTTTAGCTAAGATTATATAAAAGCATTTAGTAACTGCTTAGGCTCTTATTCTTTATATAGAATTAAGAATCTTAGCTGTGCTATTATTAATCTTTCCTTTAAAGGATTTAAAATACTACGCTATAACTATATAGTCTATTTTTAAAGCTATTATAGCTTAATATAGTCGCTTTACTAACTGTAGACTAATATAGAAGAAGCGTTTAAGTTAACTAGCGCTTCTCTATCCTCTTATTTTGACTTTAGCTAAATGGTTCTTAAATCTCAGCTTAGCGTTAAAAATAACTTTTAAAACCCTCTCTTTTATAAAAGGTTTAACAATATAGTTACTTATCTTTAATAGAGAGTTAATATTGCTAATCTTTCTGCAATTTTGTATAAAATGTATAAGGATTATCTTATTGCTTTCAAATATAGCGCTGCTATCTTTTGCCTATTAGAAAGCTCTTAGAACAATTTTATTATTAAGTATTGATATATTCCTTTCTACTAATTCTAAAATGGCCTATTAGGTATAGTTATTTATAAACCCTATATTGCCTTATTTCCTATTAATCTTCTCCTTTATTAAAAACGCGTTAAAGAAGATATATAGAATTAGGGCAAGTATTAATCCTTATAGGAAACCCAATTCTATAAGGGTGACTTAACTTGATTCTATACTATTAACTAGTATTGTAGCTAGTCAATCAGTATAGAAGGAGTCAATCTATATAACTATATAGGTTAGGATTCCTTCTATATGTAGCTAACTAGTAAGTACTTTCTAAAGGACACTATTGTATACTCTCTTTATATTAAAGCTAATAAGGGAAAGAACTTTCTTCTATTGCTATGCTTTAAAGATTTTTTTAATTAAAAGGAGCAGCGCTTAATTGTATAATTACTTTAGTCTAGCATTGAATTATATTTCTAAAAGGAGATTGAAAGTTTCTGCTTAGTATAATATTCTTCTTACTAGGACTAGTTTTATTAGCTTGCTTAAAGTAGCTAAGAGGGAGATAAGGCAGTATGCTTTTGCTATATAGTAATCAGGTTTCCTTAGCTTTTATAATAATAGGATTTACGCTATTTTCTATATAGATAATATATATTTTAGTTAGTATAATGTATTAAAGATATTAGTGACTTAGTCACTTAGAATGGACTATAAGCATTTCTATATAATATTTAGAATGCTGTTTATACTTAGCGCTTTATATAAACTAATTTTGGCTATTGCTTTAATTACCTTTTTAATAGAGATATCTAGATTGTTTATATACCTTATATTAGGATTTGGCATATCCTTTTTCTAGCCTTCTAGGACTAGTAGAAAAAAGCATTAAAGTAGTTCAGTTGCTTTAGCGTTATTGCTTTTAAGCTCTATCTCTTAGCTCTTAATGCTAATAATTATAATAAGAATATTGCTAAATACTAATAATTATAAGTCAAAATACTTAGCTACTTTCCAGATGTTGTTTGTCTATATTAAAAAGTTGTTCCAATATAGTCGCTTTTTGTTATAGATGCCTTTATGAAACTGGTATTTAGCTTGCCTAGCTTAGTATTAGCTTTCTTCCTTATTAAGCCCTATCATCTATAGCGCATTGTTGTTAAGACACAGACCTGGGACAGGGTCCACTAACCAACCAGAACTGCCTAGGCAGACTGAGCAGCTAAGCCTAATCAGTCTAAGCAAATCTAACTAAGCATAATCAGACTGAGCAACCTAACTGAGCATAATCAGACTAAGCATATTAATCACTACTAATCATTTATGAACTTTATAAGTATATAGCCTCCTAGTCCTTACTAGTCTTTTAGATAATTTATAGTCAACTTATGTTGACAATTTTATACCTATCTGAATAACACCTCCTGCTCTTATAAACAAGCCTCTGCTTTGCTAATAAACTGCATATTAACCTGCCTGCCCTATTAAGATGTAACAATTGTTCTAATTCTGTTATTATATATATTTGTTGTAGAGCTTTATAAGCTTATTATCCTATTATGATTTCATATATAGGGATTCCTTAACTACTAGGCTGTAGTCCTGTATACATTGGCTTACTGTGTTCTGGATCTCTATAACTACTTAATTGAGTTTAGTTATATTATTAATATTAGTAATTAATAGTTGCTATCCTTTAAATGCTTTAATAGCTTTATCTTAATCCGTTTTTCTAAAGTTATATTTAGTCTTTAATAAAGCAGCTATTATAGTTCTTTCAATTTGAAGCATTATAGCTTTATAGTCTAATCTATATTAGCTTAGGTAGATATTATATTTAGTAACTTGGTTTTTAAGCGTGTTGAATACTAGTATAAGGTTAATAGTTATTCTAAAGCGTTTTTAAGGAAATATAATAATGCTACTTAGTAAAGCTAAAAAGGTATTATATTAATATATCTATTAAAGCACTAGCTTACCTTCTCCTGTATATTATAATTATAGCATGTTAATTCCTTTTTATACTAGGTTATAATAATTGAAGTCGCTTCCTACTATAATAAGGAGGTTTCCTTTATACTTTAATTTAGCTTTATAAATGGTATTGCTTAACGCAGTGAGTCTAAAGGTAATTGACTCCTCTAAGTCCTGCTTAGAGGGGGCATGCTAGCTACAACCTAGGATATAGATTGACGCAATAAAAAGGTGTCTTATTAAAGTGGTAATAACTCCTATAATTATATTTGACAATTATATAGGGAATTAGATAAATGAAACGTTTTTATAAATATATAATAGTAACTAAAACGTATAATGTGTTAGTCCCTCCTATTAGATAAATAGCATTATAGTAGTCCAGTATTGATATTAGGAGATATATAGCTTATTGTTAATATTAGCAATGCTTAGTTTAATAACTATAATTACTACAAAGTGGCTAATAGATTGATTGTTAAAAAGGCTAAATTGGACTAGGGATTGTCTATTTATATTTGCTAATAGGAAACTAGTATCTCCTATTAAATATTGCTTATAGTGACTTCCTATCTAGTTTATTAATTAATAACAGTCTGCTATTCTGTATTTTCATTATAAATAGCTTAGCTAATGTGTTATCTACCTTTTTAGATTCTATTAACCTTATTACAATATGCAGAGCATTCTATATTTATAGTAATATATGGTCTACTATATACTACATATTTAGAGGCTATAGCCTTATAATTATTAGTTTTATAATTCTCTATATATTTACTATATTTTATTAATTAGCTGTATCTAGCCTAATAGTAGCTATATTTATTATAGTTATAGTATTTCTAAAAGCGTTAATACTTCTTGTATTTACTAACCTATGCTATATTTCTATTAATTTTGACCTGTTATTCAGTAAAGGCTTATTAGGCATTTTAGGCTATAGCTAGGTAGACCACTATTGATCCTTTCGATTTTTCCCTTTTAGACAGCTAGAATGCCTTAGTAGCACCTATAAACTCGTTCTTAGCTGCAAATTCTGCTAAGAATTCTAAATGGATTATTCTAATGCCTAGTATTAAGACTGCTATTCTAAATGCGTTATTGACTTTGATTAGGAAATAATCCTCTTTATAAGTTTGGGCTATATTAAATACTTAATAAACCTATCTATTATTTAATTATAATTATGCTATATCTTTTTCGTTTTAAGTAATAACCCTTATAGATCTCGCTCTTATCTGAATTCCTTTAATAGTAATTATGTAAACTAATAGCTAAAAAGCTATTGCTTCTCAATTTTTTCTGCTATAGCTTTGCTATTTATAGCCAGCTCTTATTATTTAGCTAGCATTTGGCTAATGTTAATTATAATACCTAGGAGTTGTTGTAGCTTCTCTAAGGAAGTTAGTAGAGTCAATGGCATTCCCTTGCTTATAATAGGTTAGGTAGCTAACAACAATGGATTGACTAATCTTAATACTATAGAGGCATATAAGGTTAATAATAATACTGCTGTATTAGAGTCAGCTAAGGACAATAGGCTCAACTGTTTAAAAGTCAAGAGGATTGTTCTTCCTTTATTAACGCTAAAGCTAATAGTTCTAATCTCTATATTGAGAACCTTAATATTAGCATTTAAATCCATTAGTTTAGTATTTATTATTTTAAATTCCTTCTTAATCTCTTTAATTCCTATAAGCGTGTATTTAAATTTCTTTTTAAGCTTCTTAGTTTCCTTTTTAAGCTCCTTAATCCCTATAAGCGTGTATTTAAATTTTATCTTTATAACGTTAAGCTTTATTTTAGCTATATTGAGTTTTTTTATAATAATATTAAATAACGCTATTATAATGGTATTCTCTTAATAAAGGGCCTCATTCTAAGTTTTAAAAACCTTATTCTAAGTCTTAAGTTGCTTAAGCAGTTTATCAAATTTGCTATTCTAAGCGTTTATTGCTCTTTTAATAAGATGTTTCATTATATCTTTAGTAAAAACAGTATTATTATTTAGATTAAGAGAGCGGATAGGCTAAATCAGCCTTTTACTATTCTGTTTAATATTTCTAACTCTTCTTTAAGCTGCTATAGCAGCAATTAGTCCCTTTAGAAACAATGCTAGTATAACTATAGTAATAGCATTACTAGGATAGTCAGGTAGCACCCTTTCCTTTAACTAAAATTAACAGGAGTTGGATAGTTCAACTTGTTGAGTTGGCTTGTAGATAAAACTGTCAATAAAATAATAAATATTAATAAAAAATATCGATATTGTTTAGGTGAAGTTGTATAACTATAGCAACAGCGTTGCTAGGATGGTCAGGCAGGGACCTTACCCTCAATTAAAATCAATGGGAGTTGGACAGTTCGACTTGTCAAGTTGACTTGTAGATGAAACACTTAATAAACTGATAGATACCAATAAAAAATATTAATATTGTTTTTCCTCTTATTGATAGATTGATTAATTAATTAATTGTTTTATACGCTATATGCTTGCTACTGGAAGTATAAACAACTACTATTTATATTTTACTAATTATAAAATTATATATAGAATCTATATCTTATTCTGCAGCTTAGACTATTAGGATGTCTATACACCTATTTTATTTAGGTATTCTATAGCAAATACTGTAACTAGTATATATATATATATATATATATATATTTTTTGTTTTTAGCCTTGCTTTCCAGCTCTGTATTGCTATTCCCTGCTTTGCTCCCTAGGTTGTCCTGCTCAGCTTGGCCTTCTAACCTCCTCTGTTTCTTTATAAAGTCTAGTCTCCCTATATCTATTACGTATTTAATAGTTATCTAGACTATATCTATATCTACTCTCTATTAGTCTGCTAGTTTATCCCTATAGGGTTGCTTTATTACTATATAAGGGTTACATCCCTCTATTATATAAGAGATGTTGCTAAACTTAGGGCCTAATGCCTTTGCCAGTTTTTGCTTTTAGGTTTTGTATCTGGGACATAGTAATACGAAGTGTTGGACTGTCTCCTCTTCCTATCCGTATTTGTACTAACTTGATTTTGTAACTTTGATAACTGCTAGGAACTTGTTTAGCTGCATATGTCCTGTACGCAGCTGCATTAGGATAGACGCCTCTTTCTTATTCAACTTGTTGTAGAGTAGCGCAGTGTGTTTGCCTAGAATAGCGCTATCTATTGCGCAAAGGCTCTTACCTATATTCCACAGTCTCTGTTGTTCCTTAGCCAGGATCTTGTCCCTAAGGGTGTTCCACACTTGTTTCATACTGTCTGGGACCCTTTCTCCTTTTACTGGTTCTGTAGTGTGAAGGCTCGTGGCCTGCTTGGCTAGTCGGTCTGATTCGACATGTCCTATGACTGCAGCCTTCTTTGGGTCCTCTTGTTGATAGTCTGGTAGCGATGAGACGTAGAGGTTGTGCCCAGATCTTTCGGTGTCAAGTGAAAGGTATAGAGCGCTTCTCATGTTAGAGACTCTCATCCAATAGCATCAAGCAATTGGTTCGGTCTGGTGGTCTAGGGGTATGATTCTCGCTTAGGGAGTTGTTCATTCAGCTCATTCTACCTGAGCCTGTTTGCGAGAGGTCCCGCGTTCGAATCGCGGCCAGACCCTTTCTTTTGACTTTTTTCCCCCTTCAAGCCTTCAAGTTGTTTCGTAAGAACGCATTTTTGGAAATACTTTTGTCCCATTTTCAGTGAACAGGTCCTCCAATTAATTCTCCCTTCTTTTTTACTTCACAGAAACATTACACGCACCTCCGCTCCCCTGCTGCTTGGATTCGTTCACTATGTACTCTGCAATCAATATAGGCAGGACATGAAACCAACCAGCAGCGCCCATAACGATGCGTTGATGTGATGCAATTTGCAGCTCCACATGCTTTTCGTGTCATAGTGAAGACCATGTGGTGGTCCATGATCACCTCTGGTGCTTTCACGACAGGCGATAACAGCTCGCTCTATCGCTTGCCAACCATGGCTTGCTTGGTATGCGTGTGAGGTTCTCAAACTTTCATCGCAATTCTTCTGTAATTCGCCTGGTGCCCTACTGTCTGCTTATTAAAATACGAATAATAAAACATTGCAGCGGTGGATTCGTTTCGGACCTTATATTCGACATGGGAAGTATTGGTCTTCAATGTAAGGCTCTCTAAGAGCTTGTTCAGATAGAGTCAAACAGGAATTTCTGATATCAGACGAGGCGGAAATCAACAGTTCACAACCAGAAGTTGTATTCTATCCCAAGCATGTGAGTGACTTCATGGATTCTTATGGATAATGGACTTTGATGTGCCATAACTCATGTATCTCTATTTCTGTTCAATATAGAAATAGGTAATTTCAAAGGTTCAGGGAGTGTGTAGTTTGGAAAGGTCTGCACATACTTATATAACCTTATACTATCTATTCCTATCTCGAATATTGGGACGTCTGGTCGCTCATCGAACAGTATTGCGTAGCCCAGATCATCACCAGATCTACACCATTCGTCGGAATCTGTGGGCTCAACGGGCTCTTCAAGATCAGAATCAGCATTGACAATTTGACACCGAATCCTCTTGGGTGTTCCTCTGGTAATCTTCAATACGCTTTGACCTATTCAATAGCCTCCTGGTATGACTTAGTGTTCATTTGTTTGCTGGCTTCCCTGAAATGCAGCTGATTAGGTACTTTGGGCTCGCTCTCCATTCCCCATGTCCTGATGCACGTAGAACTACGTCCATAATTCTCTCTGATGAGTACATAATTCCATGGCTCGATCGTCCGAGCGATGAGCTTCTCAATAGTGCTGTACAGTGGTCGAAAGCGGATCGGGTGCAGTATGAGACAATTCGGATCTCGGTTCCCGAATCTCTCACAATTTCTACCTTATGGCAGCCGCTGGAACCTGGCTGAATATTTCGAGATTCGATAGTCAAGACGTCCCCAACCCGGCGAATCCGCACTAGCTGAGTAGGCCCAGTATCTTCCCTTCCTCGAAACTCTGAGGCTCTTTCGCCTTTCTCACGGGCGTCAAGCATGTTGTCGATTTCGACTGTGCCTCTGCCTACTAAGACAGTCGACCCGCCGTATACAAGTGGAAATAGCATCGAATCCACAATGTTCTGCCAGCCCTTCTCTACGTCGGAAATAATTTCACGTAGAATCGAACCTGTCAGCCATCATATATGGTCAATGGATGCGCTAAAGGACCACCTCTTTCACTGTAATTGCTTGTTGTCGTTGGAAGGGGCCGCCGATGTCGATGCCAGGCTCTGTGAATGCCAGACTATCGAACCTAGATCATGGCCAGGGCAGTCTATCACATGGCAATTGCATTACTGGGACTGTTTCTCCGCCCCTTGCCTGTCTTTTTCAGTCCGAACGCAACATTGTCTGGCTAGATATTCTCCATGCATGTGAACAGCAGCCACTCTCACTGCGACATGCGCACAGGCATACCACACGTGGAAGTGAAAGCGGCATTCTGTTCGAGTGCCTTCTTGACTTTCTCAAGCGCATGCAAGCTTTCGTGGAGCCCTATCTATTCTATCAAAACAAGATCTCTTGTTCTTGTTGGAAATCTAAAAAATCTCCAAGATACGCCAAAAGTTGGGCGCTGCCGGGATTTGAACCCGGGACCTCCTGCAGACACGCTTTCGAAGTGTGGAGCTTCAGTTCACCCGAAGCAGGAATCATGCGACTAGACCACAGCGCCCTAAAGCGAAGGGGCATCCCTATGTTGATTTAGCACAAATTCTTTTGCGTATATGTATTTTTCCATGATTCCTCGCCAATACATGCATACCGAAAAACGAAGAAAAAAGAGCAAACGACAGACATCGATATTTTTTATCGATATTCATCAGTATATTGACAGTTTCATCTACAAGTCGACTCGACGAATCGGACTATCCAACTCCCGTCGATTTTAATTGAGGGAAAGGGTGCCGCCCGACCATTTCAATGACGCTGTTGCCTGAATGACAAATGGGTCCACCAAGTATTCGAAATGGCTCGAACTCACGAAGAAGATCGCTTCCCAATCAAAGTCGACGACGTACCTAGGACAGCAGTCCTAGAACCGGGCACCAGTAAAATCCGCCCAGAGTTCGTAGCAGCATTTGCGGCTGAGAACGAGTTTACAGGCGCTACTAAGGCGTTCTGACTGTCTAAGGGAGAAAAACCGGCTGGATCCATAGTAGTCTACTTAGCTACAGCTGAGGATGCCTAACGAGCTCTCGCCAAACAAAGGGTTAAGATTAATGAAAACATAGCTATAGTCAGCAAATACAAGAAACTTTAACGCTCCTAGAGATGCTACAACTGTAACAAATACAGCTATTATTAGGCTAGATATAGCTAACTAATGAAATATAGCAAATGCGTAAAGAATTATAAAACTAATAACTATAAGGCTACAGCTTCTAAATATGCAATATGCAGTAGACTACATACTGCTATAAATATAGAATGTTTTACATACTGTAATAAAGTTAATAAAATCTAAAAAAGAAGATAATATATTAATTAGGCTATTTATAATAAAGATAAGGAATAGCAGACTGTTATTAATTAACAAACTAGATAGAAAGTCACTATAAGCAATGTATAATAGGAGACACCTGTTTCCTTTTAGCAAATGTGAATAGACAACTCCTAGTTCAATTTAGCCTTATTAACAATCTGTTTATTAGCTAGTTTACAGTAATTATAAATATTAATAGTAAACTATACATTTCCTAATATTAATACTAGACTATTGTAACTCTAACTACTTATTAAGAAGAACTAACGCATTATACGTTTTAGTTAACATTTTATATTTATAAAAATGTTCTATTTGTTCAGTTCCCTATATAGTTATTAAATATAACTATAAGGGTTATTACTACCTTAATAGGATACATTTTTATTATGTTAATCTATATTCTAAGCTATAGCTAATATGCCTCCTCTAAGCAGGACCTAGAAAAGGCAGTTATTACTAGGCTTAACGCGCTAAATAGAGCTATTTAAAAAGCGAAATTAAAGCATAGAGAAAACCTCCCTATTATAATAGGAAGCAACTTTAATTACTACAATCTAATATAAGGAAGAGTCAATATGCCGCAATTACAATATATAAAAGAAAATGAACTAGTGCTTTAATAAATGCATTAATATAATACCTTTTTAATATTATTAAATAGTATAGTTACGTTCCTATAAAGACGCTTTAAAACTACTATTAACCTTATATTAGTATTTAACTTAATAGAAGATCAGGTTACAGAATGCAGTATCCACTTAACTTAATATAGGTTGGACTATAAAGCTATAACACTTTAAATCAAAAAGGTTAAAATAGTTGCTTTGCTAAAGGTTAAATACAACTTTAGAAAGATAAACTAGGATATAGCTATTAAAGCGCTTAAAGAATAGAGACTATTAGTTATTAATATTAATAATACTATTAAGCTTAACTAAGTAGTTACAGAGATTTAGAATACAGTAAGTTAATGCATTTGTAATTATAGCCTAATAGTTAAGAAATCCCTATATATAAAATTATAATAAGATAATAAACTTATTAAGCTTTATAATAAATATATTTAATAACTAAACTAGAGTAATGCATTATAAACTAGAGGACTAAATAAGGAAGAAAGTTATTGCAAAGCTAGGTAAGCTAAGCATTAATTTTATAAAAGCATTTATAATAAAAAGCAATTATATTAAAATAATTTCTTAATATATATAGACAACATCTAGAAAGCAGCTAGGTACCTTGATCTATAACTATTAGCGTTTAGCAACATCCTTACTATAGTTATTAGCATTAAAGGCTAAAAGGTGGAGCTTAAAGGTAACAATGCTAAAGCAACTAAGCTACTTTAATGCTTTTTCCTACTAGTTTTAAAAAGCTAAAAAGAGGATATGCCAAATCTTAATACAAAGTATATAAACAATCTGGATATCTCTATTAAAAAGGTGATTAAAGCAATAGCTAAGATTAGCCTATATAAAGCGCTAGATATAGATAGCATTTTAAACATTATATAAAAACGCTTATAATTTATTTTAAATAATTAAGTTATTAATATCTTTAATGCGTTATATTAATTAGGATATATACTAACTATATAGAAAACAATGCAAATCTTACTATTATAAAAGCTAAGGAAACCTAACTACTACGTAGTAAAAGCATATTGCTCTATCTTCCTCCTATCTACTCTAAGCAAGCTAATAGAACTAGTTCTAGTAAGAAGAATGTTATACTAGGTAGAGACCTTTAATCTCCTTTTAAAAATATAATATAGAGCTAAGCTATAATAATTATATAATTAAGCGCTACTTCTCTTTATTAAGAAAATCTTTAAAGCGTAGTAATAGAAAAAGGTCCTCTTCCTTATTAGCTTTAATATAAAAGGAGCGTATAATAGCGTCTCTAAATAAGTATTTACTAATTAGCTATATATAAAAGGAATCCTAATCTATATAATTATATAAGTCAACTCCTTTTGCACTAACTGACTAGCTATAGTATTAGTTAATAAAACAGAATCAAATTAAGTTACTCTTACTAAGTCAGGCTTTTTATAAAAATCTACATTTGCTTTAATTCTATATATCTTCTTTAACGCCTTCTTAATAAAAGAGAAGATTAATAGAAGATAAGGCAATATAGGGTTTATAAATAACTATACTAGATAAGCTATTTTAAAGTTAATAAAACAAAATATATTAGTATTTAATAATGAAATGGTCTTAAAGGCCTTTTAATAAGCAAAAGACAGTAACGCTATATTTAAAAGCAATAAGACAATCCTTATATATTTTATACAGAATTATAGAAAGATTAGCAATACTGACCTCTTACTAAAAGTAGGCAATTATATTGTTAAGCCTTTAATAAAAGAGAGAATTTTAGGGATTGTCTTTAACGCTAAGCTACAATTTAAAAACCACTTAGCTAAAATTAAAATAAGAAGATAAAGAAGCGCTGATTAATTTAAACGCCTCTTTTATATTAGATTATGATTAGCGCATTAACTATACTAAGCTATAATGGCTTTAAAAACTGACTATGTAATAGTAATATAGTACTCTTAGTTCCTTAAAAGAAAAATTGACAATAGCATTATTAAAATCATTAATTCTATATAAAGAATAAGAGCCTAAGCAGTAGTTAAATGCTTCTATATAATATTAATAGAAGCGTTCAGTACTAAGGCGTTGCTTCCTCTTCTATATATCCAATTTTAGTTAAAGATTAGCAAATTTTAGATAGGACTCTATACACTGCTAGAAATTAACTTATTGAAGGTACAGCTGCAAAAACTGGTTAAGAAATCTAGAGCAAAGTTATTTGCTTCCCTACTTTATTATATAAAAACACAGCTAAGCAAGCTAGGGATAAAGATTGAAACTATCCTAGTATAGATAGCTCTATTATAGGGCACAACAACAATTAGCTATAAATCTAATTAATGTAGTTTTAATAAAGTATATAAAAACTACTTTAAAATAAAAGATTAATATCTGAACATCTTTACTAACAGCTCTATTGCTAACAGGCAGGTAGGAATCAGAATGGCTATATACTTTAAAAAGCTTATATTATTGGCTATTCTCTTATTATAAATCAAATTAGAAAATAATATTAACAGCACATTAATAGAGCTAATTGTAATTAAAGAAGCTATAATAATAGCTGGAATCATACTGGAAACACTTTATAACTATAAAAGGCTGTTTTTATAAATATTAATACAGTTTAATAGCAAAACGGCTATGTAGATAATTAATTGCTAGATTAGCCAAAATAGAGCTATAATAGTGTAAAACATTCTTTATATAGTTAATCATTATGCAAGTCTTAAAAAATAGCTAGCTATTTAATAAATCCTAAAAAAGTTTGCTATTATAGGATACGTTGAGTTAGATTAACTAGCTAAATAAGCTATAAGTTCCTTTATTACAGCATTAAATAACAAGGGTAAGGGAATCCTGGATAATATAAAATAAATATAGAACACTATTAAATAGAATCCTTATTAAAGAATGTTAAAAACTATAAAACACTAGCAAAAGCTTTTATATAATGAACAGTGCTATTCCTAGTAAACACATTGCGCTATTTTACAATAAGCTAAATAGGAAGGAGGCTGCTATCCTATTATAATTTTGAATAAGATATACCTATCTAAATAAGTTCTTAGCAATTATTAAAGTAACAGATATAGATTAATACAAATATAGCTAGGAAAAGGAAACAGTTTAATATTTTATATTACTCTGCTTTAGATACTGTATATAATAATTACTTTAAAATAAAAAACAATGATTAAATATTTTTACTAATAGCTTTATTATTAATAAGTAAATAGAAATTCAAATAAGCGTATATTTTAAAAAGCTAATACTACTATCTATTTTCTTTAGCTGATTAAATTAAAAAGAAATATCGATAATATAATAATAAAGTTACTTATAATTAAAAAAGCCGTAATTTTAGCTAGAGTTTTACAAAAAATACTTTATAATTATAAAAAGCTAATTCTTTCGATATCTATATAGTTTAATAGCTAAATAGCTATTTATATAATAAATTACTAGAAAAGCTAAAATAAAGCAGCTATAATATAGAATATTCTTTATATAATTAATTATTATGTAATTTTTGATGAATAGTTAGCTATTTAATAAATTCTAAAAAAGTTTACTATTATAAAATTTATTAAGTCTAATTAACTAGCTAGGTAAATTATAAGCTTTTTTATTATGAAATAAAGTATAAGTAAAGCTGCTTTAAATAACATAAAGTAAATATAAAACAGTTTTTAAAATAAGATTATAGCTAAGGAATAATAAAGACTATAAATACTAGTAAAAGCCTTTATATAATAAATAGCGTTATTTTTGAAAGATATATTATAATGCTTTATAATAAGTTAAATAAAAAAGAAGCTTTTATTTTATTATAGCTTTATATAGAGCACGTTTATTTAAACCGCTTTTTAATAGTTATTAAATTATAAACTTTAGTTAATGTAATTATAGTTAAAAAGAAAAGACAGTCTAGTATTTTATATTATTTTATTCTAAATATACAATTTAAAAATAGAAATTAGTAAAAATATTAACCTTTAATTTTAGTAATATATACAAAGTAATTAAAAGGGAAAATCTTTATATAGTAATAAAGCAACTTTATAAAGATAGCTTTATAGATTAATAGAAAGTAAATATAAATATAGTTTATACAATTATTAGATATATAATAAATATTAAAAAGTTGGACTTTATAAAAAGCAGAGAAAACTAAAAAAAAAAGGCAAAGCAAAAAATAGTAAAAGTAAATTAAAAAGGGAGTTAGAGGATAAATAGAGGGCGGACCCTAGAAGAATATAAAAAAAAACAATACACATACTGATTATAGCAATTGCTGTAGATTACATAAATAGAAAAGATGCATAGGCATCCTAACAGTTTAAGCTATAGAATGAGACGTAGACCCTATAAATATTTATATAATTAGCAAACAAATAGATAGTAGCCGCTCATGCTTCCTGTGGTAAGCGCATAGCGTATGAAAAAAATCAATCAATCAATCAATCAATCAATCAATCATACCCTACGCGAGGCTTGGCGCCCACGAGTGACGAGTTAAGGTATTATTGTTTAACCTAAGTGAGTCTTCAGCGACAACTGACAGCGGAGACGCTTTCATAGGGTGCTTTCATAGTGCGAAAGGAAGCGAAAGGCATCTTACAGTGAAATGCAAGCATATTAAGAGAACCGATGGAAAGTCGTATGATATCAGCCGTAAAGCTCATGCCTCACAATCTATACATCCATCTATAGATCAGTAACCCGACTATCGGACTCGTAACAAGCACAGGGAACAGTGACAACAGTTCCATGCGATTTACTGTGGAAATTGCCGAACTCACATACGTGATCAAGCAAGATCTAGCAGCCCTGAATCAACAGATCGGCAACCTCTCGCAGCTCTCGAGATCACAACATCCGAATGCCAAGACCGGTGCCGATCAAGAAGGTCTACATAACGAGAACAGGTGGAAAAAAGCATTAAAGAAGCTTAGTTGCCTTAGCGTTGTCACCTTCTAGCTTTACCTTTTAGCCTTTAATATTAGTAACTATAATAGGGATATTGCTAAACGCATGGTAGACCAGGCTCCGCATCGACATCCTCAGTATTGGTATGTTCGGTTGACGATCCCATCCAGCATGGTATCGGACCACAGATCGTCAGTAGCGGTTGGTTGCACCCGCAGTGATGCCAATGTCGGTGATGAAAGGCGAGGGGAGAAGGTTGGAGGATAAGGAGAGGATAAATGGTCTTACGTCTGGAGAGTGTAAATAGTACAAGAATATAAGTGGTACGTATCCAGTCCTTCATGACATCTTTAGTTCTTAGTGCGAACTTGAGCAGCAAGTGTAGAAAACTTGGCTCTCTAGAAAGCGCTTCTCTGATATGGGGTATGACAAGGTTATAAACTAGAAGTGGTTTCGACGGCCATCCACCCGAGTCCAAGATAAGGACAATCTTATATTCTAACCATAAGTATCTCTTTTGTATTGTCTTATGTTCTCGAAGCTAAGCTCCGAGTCATCGATCTTTCCGCAGTCATTCATTCTCTTTCGGGAGAGCTCGGCTCACTTCTCGCTTTTCGCTTCCGACCTAAGCTTGGAGACACGTATCGCGTGGGAGTAGCATCGTTCATTGGGGAATCGACTGGGATATCCTTATAAAGCCTATGTGGCGTCGCTATGTGGCGTCGTCGTCGCGGTCATAGTGGCTGCTTCACTTATATAATGCGCCGCCTGCACCACATCTTATCATAAGTCAGCTTTCGCCCAGCACTGCTTTATACCTCTCAGACTTGCTGGCATATGCCCTAGAGGATTCGATCAGTACTGGAACTTTTTGTTGGTGGTTTGAAGCTTGGTACTAGACCATGAGAGAGGTGGAGGTGAGAAATAGAGGACTCAGTTGCCTGGAAGAGGAGGCTAAGCATAGACCAGAAATACACAGTTATCTTTGTGAATCTCTAGGCCGGATGACCAGTCATCTCAAGGCAGTTGTGAGGTCAGGAAAACGACGTGAGGCTTATATGAATTCGTAAAGTCATCTTGGCATCGTATTTCATGGGACTAGGTTGGGAGATAACCATGGATGATATGGAGATAACAGTGTCAGAAAGCGCCATACGCCCTGCGACTAATAAGCAACCGAGATGTTGCTTTTCTAAAATGGAATGTGAGACAGAAATATTGGTTCATCGCTGGGATCTACGAAGATATATTCGATGTATCAAGCGCCTTTGTTGGCATCAGAATGGAACCGAAGACTCGGCCATGAATTGCGGTCTCACTGATCATATAAAGTGGTGTTGATCGTCGGAGACCTGCATGCTATGATGTTGCTCACTGCATTGTTGCATGCTGGCATCGGAGTTTGTCCTCCAGCTCCGGCAGCCCCGCCCCCCACAGGCATAATGGACGGGTGGGCCTGCAGGAACAACAAGCCACAGACGTCGATCCGAGCTGCTGTGTAAGGCTAACCTGTTATGGTGATGGTCTAGCATGTGTTGCGCACACCTGACACAGCTGCCTCTTCCGAGGTCGTTTCAAGACGTTCAGAGACGAGCGTTGGCGCATGGTCATCCGCACACTTCCCGCATCAGCAGATGAGTGCGTTATTGAAGTAGATCCTTGCTGTACACCGCATCTCCCCGCAAGACATATCGTCCCGTGGTATTATTATCTTCTATATTCTGTAAGATTGTAGAGCTCTGGAGACCAAGGAAGAGCAGGGTAGAGATGAAGCTGTGCATTTCTCTTGCTGCTATAGCGGCTTCTCTACTCTCAGGCGCCCATGCCTCGACACTGACGCCTCCCATACTTCCATTGATTGTCCGCAACCCATACCTCTCGACATGGCTAGCCAACGCGAGGGATGTGCCTTGGAGCAGGTGGCCAATGTTCTACACTGGGCAAGAGGTAGGTCGTTTGCCCAAAGCTTAAAATAGCTTTGTATTGATTGAAACATCAGATTGGATTTTCTGTCCTTGCCAGCGTTCCCGACACAAGCACTTCATATCCTCTGCTTGGAAGACCACAGGATTCGCTCCGTGAAGGAGATGGGTAGGTCGTGCCTAGCCTAGCTTTATCATGAGCTACGTTAGCTTATCATGACCACATGCTGACCACGAGGAAGATATAACGTTTCTTACCCCACCTACAAAGGCGCCAAGTACGATGCCTCAATCACCAATCTGACCTATTCGATCCCCTCACACAACTCCTCCCACGATGCAGCTGAACTTGTCTTGTCTTTTCTTTCTCCCATCACCCCCACCTCGACTCTGCGACAGTCGATTCCAGCCTCCTACCTCACCGTATATGTCACGGGTAGCTTTGACATCGCTGTCTACGTAGACCTCAACGGGCAGTGGGTCAGTGGAAATAGAGGCAGTCAAATAACATGGGCATTGGAACAAAATGACTCGGGAGAGGACGAGACAGAGCTCAAGACTTGGTCTGTCAAGAGAAGGGATGAACTACTGTTCACCGAGATTGGCGACCGTGCTGAGTGGGGAACGCTCAGATTTACTGGTCCCGCTGTAAGTGTCAGCATTGCATTGGGGTCTGTCTCATATTGACAATATCAGGATATCCGTCACCAGTCAGGCACCTCTACCTTGCTGAGGCAGCACTTCTCGCAGACAGGTACACTCCGGAACGAGAACGATGCCGCTTTCAGGGAGATCATGGATGAGGAGCCAGTTTTTGCCTTTTCCAAGACCTTCGAGCTTGCCTCAAATGCTTCCACTAATAGTGCAACCTCGGATAGTGTGCTTTTCACAATCGCCCACATCCAAGACCCGGTCACACAATATGCCTCAGCTCGAGGCCTGACTTTCATGCGTCCTTTGTGGAAAACCTGGTACCTGACCGACGAAGCGCTGTCAACTTTCCACTACAATGACTTCGAGCACGCTTCGAAACTTGCACAGAACTATTCAGACCAGCTAGCTGTTGATGCCTATGCTTCGGGATCAGATTCTTACGTCGATATTGTTGCTCTCTCTGCCCGTCAGACCATGGGAGCTACCAGTTTCTCCGGCACCCAAGAAGACCCCATCCTCTTCCTCAAGGAGATTTCCTCCAACGGCAACAGCCAGACCGTGGATGTCATATTCCCAGCTTTCCCATTCTTCCTGTACACTCAGCCACGGTGGTTGGCATACTTGCTTGAGCCTCTCCTTGAGCACATGCTCAGTGGACAGTACCCAAATAACTACAGCATGCACGATCTTGGCACCCACTTCCCCAACCTCACTGGTCATGCTGATGGAAATGACGAGTACATGCCTGTCGAAGAGTGCGGAGACATGCTCATCATGGGGCTTGCTCTGGTCAATTCACTGACTTATGGCTCTGATCATGAAGCTCAGTCATTTTGGTCCGCGCTGGGCTCTGACCATATTCCTGAGTCTGACGATGCTAATCCCTTCGCTTTGCTCGCACTCGAATCCCGTGATGACATTCACGGTCTTGACAAACGCTGGGGAGGATCAACTCAAGGTCTGAAGCAAGCAAAACAATGGCTTGGTAGATCATACAAGCTCTGGAAGCAGTGGACCGGCTACCTGGTCGAGTTCACTCTCGAACCTCACAACCAATTATCCACCGATGACTTTGCAGGCTGGCTTGCACTCCACACCAACCTCGCACTAAAAGGTATCGTAGGCATCCGTGCAATGGCCGAACTAGCGGTCGTCATGAACGAGCACGATGACGCCAAGGACTACCGGAACATCAGCGAATCCTACATCAAACACTGGGAGAAGCGGGCCATTTCCCGTGATGGTACACATGCAAAGCTAGCATACAACTGGTACGGAAGCTGGACCACGATATACTCTCTCTTTGCCGACGCACTGTTATGTTTCCACCCTTCAACCACCAACTCCAGCTCCACCTTCGCCCCAGTCTCCGGAAGCAACGATCAGGAATCGTTGTACGAGCAGCAGCCTCCCACTCAACTCGCCTCCAACGACTTCATCCCCAACCACATCTACAAAGTCCAAAGCGACTGGTACGACGAAGTAATGCAAAAATACGGCGTCCCACTCGACAACCGCCACCTCTACACAAAAACAGACTGGGAATTCGAAGCCGCCGCCGTCGCAAGCAAAAGGACTCGCACCAATATCCTCAACGCAGTCAGCAAGTGGCTGAACGAAACGGATACCGATCGTCCCTTTACGGATCTGCATGAGACGGAAGGCAAGGGCGGGTTTCCCGGACCCGATTTCTTCGCCCGGCCGGTCGTCGGTGCTCATTATGCTTTTTTGACGCTGGAGAGAGCTTGTGGTGGGACTGCTATGGAGGGGCTTGCGTTTTTGGATGTGGAGGATGAGGCTGGCGCTAAGAGAGCCAGAGAAGGGCTGGCGGCACTTGAACTGGAAGAATGAAATGATTGATCGAGGATCAAGTCTCGGAGGATTATATTGTAGTACTGGAGTTCATGATGTGACGTATGACTGCAATATATGGTTTTCATAGCACCATCTACAACGTTCTTTGCGAAGAATGCAAGGGTTGATCATTACATGCATTATCGAAACCATTCGCACTCTAGTCTAAAGCACATCCCGTCCATCCAGAACGAGGCAGAGTACAGAAAGAATTCTAGAGTTTAGTGAGTATCACCAAGAATCCCTAGCAATCTCATACCCCCCTCCAATCCTTTCCACTTCCTCTGCCTCTGCCTCTGTCTCTTTCTCTGTCTCTGCCTCTGCCTCTCCCTCCACCTCTCCCTTCCTCCTGAGCGCAACATCCCTCATCCCCGCCAAAAGCCACCCCATAGCCTTCCTACGCGCGCTAGAAGGAGGCGTGACGTCCCGCTTCTGGTGCCCTGCAACGCCATCAGTCGGACTCGGCGTCTTGAGTTTTCTGGTGCTGGAGACAATTCCAGCGACGTGACTAGTGATTTGGCTTGAGCGAAGGGTGCGGATTTCGGTACTGGTGCGTTGTTCTGCTGGGTATGTGTTTGAGGTTGAGGTTGAGTTTGAGTTTGAGGTTGCAGAGGCATTTGCGTTTGCACTTGGGGTTTTGTGTGGATGGTCGTCGAGGTCGGGATCGGGATCGGGATATTCATCTGAATCTGAATCTGAATGTGGTGGTGAGTCTGGACCTGAGGAGGGTGAAGAGCGCATGAAAGGAGGTCTAGCTGGTTCTTTCGCGGTGCTGCTTTTTGCCGGGGAATGTGGTTCGTGGAACGAGGAAGTGGAGAGTAGACGGATGGTGGGCGGGATTGAGAGATGGCGATGGAGGGTAATCGACTGCGAAGGACGGTGGTGTTCGGTTTGGTAGAGATGGAGCTCGGGGGTCTCTCGGCGGTTGAACTCGCAGGGTTTTGCTTCTGGATATTGATCTTGGGGTGTTTGGACTACGTGGTCTTCTTCTGCGTTGGGACGGGTTGATTTGCTTTCTTCTTGGTCGTCATCGAGGTTGCCGTCTTCTTCTTGCAATGGGTCGTCTGAGGATGGTCTCCAGAAACGTGGTGTCATGTCATTGCATAGCAGAGGAGCATCAATACCCAAGACGCGAAGCCTGTCTGGATCGTCGTCAATATTTGCCACATGCCATAAGGCGAAAAACGGCATACCCATGCTTCGAAGGTGATAGCGAAAGATAACGTATGGCTCATCGACCGGATCGAGAAGAGCATACTGATAGTAGCGCTGCGGATGATATGGCTTGACCCTTCCCGTATTGACGAGTCTGGTACCAGTCAGCCAGTCTGGTAAAACAACCACTTGATCAACAACTTACTCCACTTCGTTGCCCTCTCTCTTCCTGGCCTTCATCTCGGGGAACACTCTACTGGTTCTTCTCCGTCCCCTTGCTCTGAAGATCTGGATATCAAAGAAACCCTCGTTATCCGGGTCTGCCGAGAACCAGAAGCCGCGCTTATCCACTGTTCTTCTCGCCATGCCCTGGTGTTCGCCATGGAAGAGCCCGAACATGGTCTTGCCTTTCCACCCGTCTTTCTGCCCAACGCCCCACGAGACTGTGCGATGGACTTTGTCATTGTCAAGTGGAAAACTGGAAACAGAGCGAGCTGGTAGCAACATCTTGAAGTAGACATATCTGACATCCATGTCATCCACGATTGGCGACGATGAGGCTGTTGCAGGCGGTGGCGAGTGGTTGAGAATGTCGGGATTGATATGGTAAATAAGCCAGAATTGGCTGTTGGGGTAGATGGGTACGTGAACGTCAATGACCGGCGACTTCGATCCCAAATGGCGTGCATTAGAGCTGTCGGCAAGATTGGGCGTGTTTGGAGGAGCTGAGATTCGCAACGATTTGCGCCAATCATTCCCTGAGTGTGAAGATGGCAAGGTGTATTCTTGTATCCGCTGGATGTCATATTGGGACTCTAGCCTTATGACTATGCCATTGTACGCCGGCATTCTGGGGTGCTGCCCGAGAAGAGTGAGCAACGGTTCGACGGAAGCGTAGCGTGCGCAGTTGTAGGCAGAAAAAGAGTGCAAGGTCAGATGTGACCAACATGGGAAGTCGCAGCTCTACATTCAAAGGCCAACACATGCCTGCCAAGTCGACACAGCAAATACGGCACCAAGGAGACGAATCAGTTTTAAAAATGCTGGCATTTTTAAAGAAGCCTCTACGTAAAATAGAAATGGTATCGAGCTATGATGAAAAGCAAAACCACGCGTGCAATAATGCATACAATTACGCACTCATGATTTCTGTATGCCCACGCCATGCTCCCTCCCCCAATCTCACTCTCATGTTGACGAGACAGGGGCATCAAGGACCTAAGTGACGTGTGGCGGGCAATGAAAAACTGGGATATCATCACCAATAACAAAGCCGTGTTGGGCGCACCTCGATGGCTTGGTGCAACCGTGTTGGTCGTATTAAAGGAGCGCGGCGTGCATGGTCGGATTCGGAGACGTGCTCCCACATGCTGTCGAATGGCGAAGTTGAAGACTTTTTTCTGGAGATGATGAAGTAGCAATAATGAGAGGAAGATATGATGGAATGGGTAGAGGTGGGGCCGCGTTGCCAAAGGTCATGTCTGGGAGACAGACCTTCAGCGGATGGATGACGAGAAGCGAGGACGTCGATCAGCAAACTATGCGGCATCTTGGGGGACGGATTGGCTGCGCCTCATCTTCTCAGCCTCGAGGTTCTCGTACAGGAGGTACAGAGCCTTCTCATTGGAGCTCGAGGTACCGGTGATGGTGAACATTCTCTCGCCAGAGTCGTCATGGGGAGCTTTGGCAATCGAGATGCGAGCGCCGGAGCTCTTCCTGATTTCTGAGATCTTGCTGCCACCACGGCCGATGATGCAGCCGACCATGTCGGCAGGGATGCTGATGTTCTGAGTCTGGATGTCCTCGCCATCCTCGTTGGTCATTGGTGGAGGTGGACGGGCATTGTCGGGATTGGTAGGGCGACGAGTGTACGACGAGGGAGCGGCATCGCTGAAGTCGGCACCATTACCAGTGCGGTTGAACGATCTCTGACCGTTGTAAGCGCCGGCTGCGTTGCCGTTGCTGGCCGGAGTGGTTCCCTGAACTCTGACGACGGGGTTGTAGAGAACGGTGCCGTAACCACGCTGCTCGTCATCGACCAAGCACTTGCCAATCTCCCAGATGGCCTTCTGGATGCCTTCGGGTGTACCCTGAACCTCGACGATGCGCTCAGTGGACTGGGGAAGCATCTCCTTTTGGGCGACCATGCGAACACCGGACGCGTCTTGAATCTGCTTAATCTTGAGACCTTGACGACCAATGATGGTGCCCATTTGGTTGTGAGAGATGAGAAGGCGGACGGCTGCAGAGAAGATCAGCTGGGATTGTCAATGATGAACATGGCGACTCACGATGCGTGTTTGGGTTGTTGACTACACCACCCATGCCCATTTGAGGAGCACCCTTGAGGAGACCATCGGCGACAAGACCGTAAGCTTCGGCAATGCCATCCAATGAACCCAGAACAGTCAGGACACGGTCGTGCACACCAGGGACGACCTTGCTGACACCAGCGCGAACGCCAGTCTTGTCACGAAGCTCGGCGACATTTGCGCCGGCCTTGCCAATGATGACGCCTGCTTCCTTAGAGGAGACGATGGCTCTCAGGGTGAGTTGAGCTTGAGCGTACTCGTCATCGGTGCGCTGAGGGACTTCGCCATCGGCGGTGCTGAGGTTGCCAAGTTGATCCGTGACATTCTCGAGACCAGAGTCCTGAGGGCTGATGGTTTGATCTTCGGTAGACATGATGATTGCTGGATGATGGAAAGTCTACCTTTTTTACTTCAATGTAGACGCAGGAATAACTTTATCGTCGGGACACACGGGAGAGTGACGAGGACGAAGACTAGACTGCGGGTGACGGAGAGGGATTTGTGTTGTGAGGATGGTGTGGTTGAGATGAAAGGTAAAGCTTGAGGTGTGGAGAGGGGTGAAGGACTGTTTACTGTAGAGTAAGGTAGATTAGTAAATCGCGTGGCAGACAAAGCTATGACAATTAAGCCAGGTAGTACCTACTCGTACTGCGGAAGGAGGAGGTGAAGGATGGATGAGGGAAGGGGCGACTCGAGGAGAAGAACCGAAGAAAGTCGCCGTGGTCGAGGGTCGCGCGTACCGTATGATGGTCGTGATGAAGGTGGGAAGGTGGAGGTGGAGCTAGCTCTCCGCGGCCAACCTTAGGTACAGAGCGACGGGACTTTGACGTTCGCAGAATTCAGTACGAGTAGTGGCGGGACATTCATGTGATTGTGCTGATCGGCTAATTGAGCCCCCGGGGCCCCATCACCTCGCAGCAGCACGAGAGCCAGTCTCAGTCAAGAGTAATAATATTTCTCATCACAGCTTTGCTATTTAGACCCGCATATTCACACTCTGAATTCACTTCGCTGTGAGCTACTAGAATTAGAGTACATGTCGCTGTGTCTTCAACCACATAGAGCCAAGCCCCAAGTACTGCTGAAGATACCTCTGTGCCTTAGACCGAATGTGGTGCAGATGTTCAATCCCGTAATATCATAGAAAGTCAGCCGAGGAATGAAGGCATCGAGGCATTATCTTCGACTTTCATTGGCATGCCTACAAGCTAGCTCTGCGCAAGATCGGAAGAGGTCTTTATAATCGTACCTTCCAGTTGATCATGCGGCATGCACGCTTTGACCAACCAGAAATATCTTGGCATTGAAGCCCTTGAATGGTGAAGGTGCACGAATTATTGTAACAACCTTATAAGTCTGTATTGCGGCAGGACTGCAACATCGACAATTCAAGTATCCGTCAACCACTCTCGTCGACCTTCTCTCGTGCGCATACTACACGTCGATCATGGCACCACCAAGCAGACTGCTCAGCCAGAGCCTGCAAACTGTCATCAACCCTCGCCATTCCAGCCTCCCTCCAGCCTTTCTCCTCCCATCTTTCTTCAACATCCAATCACCGTCTTTCTCGACATCCTCTCCAGCTTTCCAACGTCGCGATCGCAACAAGAACCGTGGCGTCTCGGCACTTCGTTCGACTGGACCTCGAAGACGACAGACTCTCTCTGCTCGACTAGACGAACTTCCCAAGCCCGTGCCTGAGGAGGAGCGCTCGCAAGTCAGCGTCGATCCTGAACACGGACTTTGGCAATTTTTCAACAGAGATAGACTTCCCTTTGCTACTCCGGAATACGACGCTTCACATGGAAGAGCATGGACGGTGAATGAGCTGCGAAACAAAGATTGGGAGGACTTGCACCGGTTATGGTGGGTCTGCCTCAAGGAGAGGAACAGGCTCAGCACGGAGAAGCACGAGAGAAACAGGGTAAAGGCCGGATACGGTGATCACGAAAGCGAGACAAGGGAGAAGGAGGTGGGACACGCTTAATTGTTACAATTCGAGAACATGATGCTGACTTCCGCACCAGGTCAAGCTCACACAACGAGCCATCAAGCATGTTTTGACTGAGAGATGGTACGCGTGGGAGGATGCTCGAAGAATCGCAGCAAACGATCCAGAGGTCAACCTTTCTCCCGAGGGAGGCGAGCCTGCATACAACCCAAGGGAGTATGAGAACAGCGTGTGTTGATATTGTTGGTTTGATATGACTAAGTCATCTGGCTAACATGGTGCAGGAATATACCGAGGAAGAGCTGCTTAGCCTATCACAAGATGCACCTGCACAGATTGGGGAGCACCAATCTCAAGCGCTACCAGAGCAGGTCAAGACGCAGTCCGAGGCACGGCTTTGAAGCAATGAAGGAGTCGATGGGTTAAGGAGTCGATGGGATCAGGAGTCTATGAAATCGATACGAGGTGGACGAGGAGGTACCGATAGGATAAGGAGTCTATGCAATCGATACGAGGTGGACGAGTGGACGAGGAATAGACGAGACGGCTGGTAGACGTGTAAGTCGGTGTATTATCAGGTCATGTACAGTATAGCAGCAGTATTACCCAAATCGAACAGCACTTGCTCATTTCTCCAATGTGTTTCATAATAATTTCCGTGACAGGACAGGCTCAAATGATGTCTTGGCGGATCTCCCCTAATGAGACGCTCAGACGTCATTTTGGAGCTCTCGCCTCGTCCCTGGTGTTGCTCTCCTTGTGCCTCGTGCTGTTCTCCGGCAGGCCAGACAGCATAACTTATTTGACAGTCCAGCTTCCTTCCCCTTTCTCACACTGAAATCCTGTAACTCGAATACAAACAATCATGGATGAAATCGCCCCCGAATACGATGTCGTTGTAATGGGCACTGGTATGAACGACCCCAACCCCGCATCCGTCTTGTTGGCGGTCAAGGTTGCTAACGTCGACATGTATAGGCCTCACGGAGTGCATCCTTTCCGGGTCGGTTAAAGCGCAGCATTGCATTACACAAGGACTCGGACTGACTTGATGGTAGAGTGCTGAGTGTCAAGGGCCAGAAGGTGCTGCACATTGATCGTAATGATCACTACGGCGGGTACGACAACCAGAAACCAATCATTTGACTTGTCATACTGATGCAGTCACAGCGAGGCCGCCTCTTTGAACATTGAAGCTGTATGCAATTTCTCAAACCTCCCCTATCCGAAGCACGACTAACTCACCATGACAACAGCTTTTCAAGAAGTACGGCAACTACCCAGAAGGCGCCAAGCCCTGGGAAAAGTATGGCCGTGTCAACGACTGGAACATCGATCTCGTGCCCAAGCTCCTCATGTCAAACGGCGAACTTACCAACATTCTCGTCTCTACCGATGTCACGAGATATCTCGAGTTCAAGCAGGTTGCGGGAAGCTACGTCCAGCAGGGCAACGGCACAAAGGCCACTGTTGCAAAGGTTCCCTCTGACGCTCAAGAGGCACTGAGGAGTCCTCTGATGGGACTTTTCGAGAAGAGAAGAGCCAGGAACTTTTTGGAGTTTGTGGGAACTTTCAACGAAGATGACCCGGCCACACACAAGGGTGGGTTGATGTCTAGCTTTCAAGGCGCAGAGCAACGGCTGACGGAAGATATCAGGTCTCGACATCAAGAACTCGACGATGAAGGATGTGTACGACAAGTTCGGACTGGAAGCCAGCACTCGCGACTTCATCGGACACAGCATGGCCCTTTACACGACAGACGACTACATCAACAAGAAGGGCATGACCGAGGATGCAATTGCCCGCATTCGTCTCTATGCCAACTCGATGGCTCGTTATGGCAAATCTCCTTACATCTACCCCCTTTACGGCTTAGGCGAGCTTCCCCAAGGCTTCGCCCGTCTCTCGGCCATCTATGGTGGCACTTACATGCTCAACGCCGACTACGATGAGATCCTGTACGACGCCGATGGCAAGGTGTCGGGCATCAAGGCAACCATGAGAGAGCGCGATCAGCCAGGAGAGGTCATGCAGTTCGAGACCAAGACCAAGAAGATCATCGCAGACCCGTCATATTTCCCTGGCAAGGTCCGAACAGTCGGACACTTGGTCAAGGCAATCTGTATCTTGAACCACCCCATCGACAAGACGGACAACTCGGACTCCCTGCAGCTGATTATCCCTCAATCGCAGATTGGCAGAAAGAACGGTATGTCTTGTTCACATGGTTAGATCAAGGAATGGTGCTGATGATTGACAGACATTTACATTGCCATGGTCTCATGGGCACACAACGTCGCACCCAAGGGTTACTACATTGCCATCGTTTCCACCATTGCCGAGGGCGACAGCAATCACCACATGGAGCTTCAACCCGGTCTCGACAGACTCGGCAAGATCGAGGAGAAGTTCATGGGACCAGCAATTCCCATCTACGAGCCCATCGAGAGTGGCAACAGCGACAACATCTACATCTCCAAGAGTTACGATGCCACATCTCACTTCGAGACGACCACAGGTATGATTGTCACGGCGACGATTGTCAGATGGAGACTAACACTTTTACAGACGATGTTAGAGACATCTACCAGAGGGCAGAGGGTCACGAACTCAAGGTCGAAGGACTCAGGGATGGACAGAATCTCGTTGCCGAAGAGTAGATTCGGTCATGTTTCACTTCTAGCACAAGGCGTAAATTGGGCAGGCATGCATTCAGTTGATAGCGTCAAACAAGTTGATCATAATCCTACATCCATTATAATCCATGGTTTTATTTCCATGTCATTCATGTCTATCAGACCCCTCGGACCCTGTGCTTGGTCGGTCGGTCGGTGTTTGCGGGCTTGGCGTTCGTTGATGGTGGAGGTAAACAATCGTCAAGGTACGTACTCGTAAGTTTGTAAATAGAAGCGCCAGACACTCACGACAAACGACACGCTTGAGCCGGCACCGCCAAAATGAGGATTACTGAAGTCATAATCGACGTAGGTGCTACTGTTGGGATGTCAAGAATATGACTGACAACAAAAACAGGGCTTCAAGTCCTACGCCGTGCGAACCGTCATCACAGGATGGTGAGTAAACATGACAGCATGTCGAGTGTGTCGCACATGGACTGACACAGTCGCAAAGGGATGAGAGCTTCAATGCCGTCACTGGACTGAACGGATCGGGCAAATCCAACATTCTCGACTCGATATGTTTCGTGCTTGGAATCACAAACATGAGCACTGTGCGCGCACAAAACTTGCAGGATCTCATATACAAGCGCGGTCAAGCTGGTGTCACAAAAGCCTCGGTCACAATTGTTTTTGATAACAAGGACAAGGCAAAGTCACCCATAGGATTCGAAGACTATCCGACAATCTCAGTAACGCGCCAGATTGTCCTCGGCGGAACATCAAAATATCTCATCAATGGACACCGCGCACAGCAGACGACTGTCCAAAACTTGTTCCAATCCGTCCAGCTCAACATCAATAACCCCAATTTCTTGATCATGCAAGGTCGAATCACGAAGGTGCTGAACATGAAGAAAGAGGAGATTCTGGGCATGGTCGAGGAGGCTGCTGGAACGCGAATGTTCGAAGACAGACGAGACAAGGCTTTCCGGACCATGGCAAAGAAGGAGATGAAGGTCCAGGAAATCATGTCTCTGCTAAAGGACGAGATTGAACCGAAGCTGGAAAAGCTGAGGCAGGAAAAGCGCGCCTTTTTGGATTTCCAACAAACTCAGACCGATCTCGAGCGACTCACTCGATTGGTCGTGGCTTATGACTATTTGAAGAACAAGGAGAAGCTCAAATTGAGCGAGCGCGATTTGGAAGAGAGGGTGCAGAGACGACAACATCTTGAAGGCAATGCCGAGACTCTGAGGAAGGAGATTGAGTATCTTCAGGAAGACATGAAAAAAGTCAAGGCCGCGAAAGACAAGGAGCTGAGAAAGGGCGGCAAATTCCAAGAGCTCGAAGAGCAGGTCACGGCCCACTCCCATGATATGGTCCGCCTGACCACAGTCGTCGATCTGAAGAAATCCAGCATGGCCGAGGAGGAGGAGAACAAGACCAAAAGCCAAGCCACCGTCAAGGATTTGGAGAAGCAACTCAAAGAAAAGACGAAACTCCACGAGCAGCTACAACAAAAATTCCATACCGCCAACGCGGAATTGCAAAAGCAGACCGAAGATGTCGAAAAGAAAGAGGAACTCCTCCAAACTCTACAGACTGGTGTTGCATCCAAGGAAGGTCAGGAGGGTGGCTACCAAGGCCAACTACAAGACGCACGCAATCGTATCAGCGCCGCGCAAACCGAACAAGAGCAAGCCAAAATGAAGATTTCACACATGGAGAAGCGCATCAAGGAGGACGAGCCTCGTGCGAAAAAGGCCGAAAAGGAGAATGCTGGCCTCCTCAAGGACTTGGACACTCTTCGATCGCAAGCAGCCAAGCTGGAAGCCGACATGAGCAGACTGGGCTTTGAACCTGGTCGCGAGGAGAGCATCCAGCAAGAGCAATCGCGTCTCCGGCAGCGCATTCGTGAGCTGAAAGAACAGGCCGACGCTTTGAAGCGGAGAGTCGCGAGTATCGATTTCAGCTACAGCGACCCTGCTCCCAATTTCGATCGCTCCAAGGTCAAAGGTCTCATTGCCCAACTGTTCACCCTCGACAAGCAGTTCACCAAAGCCGGAACCGCGCTTGAGATTTGTGCTGGCGGTAGGCTGTACAATGTCGTCGTTGACACTGCAGAGACTGGTACTCAATTGCTGCAAAAGGGCAAGTTGAGGAAGAGAGTTACCATCATTCCTCTTAACAAGATCGCCGCCTTTAGGGCCTCGGCTGAGAAACTCGGTGCTGCGAAGAAGAGAGCCCCAAACAAGGTGGACCTTGCTCTCAACCTCATCGGCTACGAGGACGAAGTCAATGCTGCCATGGAGTACGTCTTTGGTACCACTCTAATTTGTGAAGATGCCGAGACGGCCAAGCGTGTTACTTTTGACGCTTCTGTCCGCATGAAGAGTGTCACACTTGAGGGCGACGTCTACGATCCCTCTGGCACTCTTTCTGGAGGCAGCTCTCCAAAGAGTAGTGGCGTGCTTGTGACTCTGCAGCAGCTCAACGAGATTGAGAGAGAACTTGAAATGAGGACAGAAAATCTTCGCATCCTGCAAGCTAACATGGCCAAGGAGAAGCAGAAGTTGGATGCCGTTAGGAAGATGAAGCAAGAACTCGACCTCAAAACGCACGAGATCGGCCTTGCCGAGCAGCAAATCAACTCGAATTCATCGTCTTCCATCATCCAGGCGATTGCCGATATGAAGAATCAAATTACCGAACTCAAGCAGAGTATCGTTGAAGCCAAGGCCAGGCAGGATGAGGCTGCCAAGGAGGCAAAGACGATTGAAAAGGACATGTCTGACTTCAATAACAACAAGGACAGCAAGCTGAGTGAGCTTCAATCGTCGCTGGATAAGCTCAAGAAACAACTCTCCAAGAACTCGGCTGCCATGAAACCTCTGCAGCAAGAGGTCAGGGAGGCCATGCTCGAAGCCGAACAGTGCGGAAGCGATCTCGCCGCTGCTCAAGAAAGCCTTCAAGATGCCGAAGTGAACTTGAAGACAGCATGGGAGGAAATGTCAAGTCTCGAGACTGAATGGAAGACTGTCAAGGTAAGTCCATCACTCCTTGTCTTGTCGAGTGCAAGCTTCTAACATTTATTCTCTTAGGACGCCCATGACCTAGCTCAAGCCCATCTCGACGATGAACGCAAGAAACTCTCCACCTTTGACGACGAAACCGCCGAACTAGAAAAGGTGTCACGGCAAAAAGCCTCACAGATAACCGAAGAATCACTCGAAGCCCAAAAGCTGGCCCATCAGATCGAAAACTTCTCCAAGCAACAGCAGACGTCCAAGCAGACTCTCTCAGAAATGGAAGCAGAGCACGAATGGATAGCAGACGAAAGCGACGCCTTCGGCCGGGCCGGAACCCCCTACGACTTCAGCGGACACAACATGAACGAATCCAAAAAGACCCTCTCAGGGCTAGCCGAGCGCTTCACATCGATGAAGAAGAAAATCAACCCCAAAGTCATGAACATGATCGAAAGCGTCGAGAAGAAAGAAATCGCCCTCAAAAACATGATGCGCACCGTCATCAAAGACAAGGTCAAAATCGAAGAAACAATCTCCTCCCTCGACGAATACAAAAAGGAAAAACTCTTCAAAACCTGGCAAAAAGTCAACAACGACTTTGGCGAAATCTTCAACCTCCTCCTCCCAGGAAACACAGCCAAACTCGACCCCCCCGAATCCGGCTCCATCTCCGACGGCCTCGAAGTGAAGGTTTGCCTCGGCAAAGTGTGGAAACAATCACTCACCGAACTCTCGGGCGGTCAACGCTCCCTCATCGCTCTTTCGCTCATCCTCTCTCTGCTCCAGTATTCTCCTGCCCCCATGTACATTCTCGACGAGGTCGACGCAGCCCTTGATCTCAGCCACACGCAGAATATTGGGAGACTTATCAAGACTAGATTCAAAGGCGCTCAGTTCATTGTTGTTTCTCTTAAGGACGGCATGTTTCAGAATGCTAATCGCATCTTTAAGACTAGGTTCTCGGAGGGTACTTCTGTTGTTCAGGCGCTTACGCCTAAGGATATGAAGTGAGGATACGAGGTCAGTGGGGGCAAGGCGTAGGGCAGAGAGGTAGCGGAGAGGGGTAGGAGGAGAGGGAGATAATAGTTTTTGATGCTGTTTCGTGGGGTTGTTTATTGTATGCTTTTGGCCTGGCATGGTTTGAATGCTGTCTCGTCTGGCGTTTCATAATCTTCGTATTCTTGGCTTACTGGATGGACTGATGACATGGTTTGGATTGGATCGGTGTGGATCGGAGTGGATGGGACTGGCGTTTTGTAGGGTCTGGTCTGGTCTGTCAGGGAGATGGAGATGGAGATACCTTTTGTTCTTGTTCTTGTTGTTGATATCGTGTCTCTACTATCTGTCTATCTGTCTATCATGTCTCTATCGTGCCTCTATCATGTGTCAATCATGTCTCTATCGTGTCTACTATCTGTCTATCCTATGTCCATTGTGTGTCTATAATGTCTCTATTGTATGTCTATCGTGTCTCTATCTCTATCTCATGTGCCTTACTCTTACTATCGTGCCCGTCTGCTCCTTTATGGCATTTGCCTGTGAAACCACTCTCGGCCCTATTGACGTTTTCATGTACTTGTATATTTATAGCGAGAAAAGAACACAGAAGGTGCCAGGCTGAGATGAAAAGGAAATCTTATTGTTAAAAGGGAAAGGCTATACAATCCGAGTCATATAGCAAGCAAGTTACCCTGCCCCACGCCTGCTTGAACCGAACAAAGGGCAAAAGCCCACCCTACGCATGCATGTCGTTGTTACTTGTTTTGCACCAGTTAATAAGGTAGGAGGAAAGAAGAGGAAAAAAAAGTTTCATAAGTTTTTGAACAGGGAGTAAGATAAGGTATTCATTATTATTCCAACCCTCACGCCGCGCCACATCAAAAAGGCAGACGGAACCAAACCAAACCGTAAAAACAATTACTTCGGTCTGTTCACCAATCATTCAAATTCTTCTCCTCTCCCCTGTTGGTCTTGGGGACGGGCGCAGCCTTGATCTCAACCGGGCCCTTGCGGTCACGCTTGAGATATCCGCTGCCGTCGAGCCATGGGGTCTCCTCGGACCTGCGCTTTTCGAATCTGGAAATCAGATCGCCCTGCTGCATGGTCAGGCCGATGTCATCGAGCCCGTTGACCAGACAGTGTTTTCGGAACTCCTCGACGTCAAATCCACATATTTCGGAGCCGTCGGCCTTTTTGATGGTCTGGTTGACGAGGTCGACTTCGATTTCGCGGCCCGCCGAGGCCTCGGCGAAGACTTTGTCGAGGGTGGCGCGGTCGTCGATGCGGATGGGGAGCATGCCGTTCTTGAAGGTGTTGTTGAAGAAAATGTCACCAAAGGACTCGGCGATGATGCAGAGGATGCCAAAGTCGAGCAGAGCCCAAGGAGCGTGTTCACGGGAAGAACCGCAGCCGAAGTTGGGACCTTGGACGACAAGGATCTTGGCGTTGTTGTAAGGAGGCTGGTTGAGGACAAAGTCGGGGTTGTCGGTACCGTCGGGGTGGTAACGCCAGTCGTTGAAGAGGGCAGAGCCGAGACCGGAGCGCTTGATGGTCTTGAGGAACTGCTTCGGGATGATGGCGTCGGTGTCGACGTTGGAGCGGTCCATGGGGGCGGCGATACCCTTGAGCTGGGTGAACTTGGGCATGCCGAGGGAGTTGCCTCCGGAGGGTGCACCGGACTGGACAGTGTTGCCTTGGGAGGTCTCGTCGAGGTCGAGGATCTCCTCGAGGTCATCATCGGTCTCGGGGTCCATGACTTCAGGCGCAACCTCGACCTTGTTGGGGGCCTTGCCAGTGACCTGCTCGAAGCCATCAACCTTGCGGACATCAGCAAGCTTGCCGGCAAGAGCGCAGGCGGCGGCCATGGCAGGGGACATCAGGTGAGTGCGGCCCTGGGCACCCTGTCTGCCCTCGAAGTTACGGTTCGAGGTGGAAGCGCAACGCTCCTTTGGCGAGAGAATGTCAGGGTTCATACCCAGGCACATAGAGCAGCCGGCCTCTCTCCACTCGAAGCCGGCGTCAGTGAAGATCTTGTCGAGGCCCTCGCTCTCGGCCATCTCCTTGACCAGACCGGAACCAGGAACGATCATGGCACGCTTGATGTTGGAAGCAATCTTCTTGCCAGCAACAATCTTGGAGGCGATTCTCAGATCCTCGATACGGGCGTTGGTGCATGAACCAATGAAAACCTTGTCGAGAGTGATGTCGGTCATCTTGGTTCCAGCCTCGAGACCCATGTATTCGAGAGCCCGCCTGCAGGCCTTCTTCTTGTCCTCCTTTTGGAAGTCGTCTGGGCCAGGAACGACGCCAGAGATGGGAACAACATCCTCGGGAGAGGTACCCCAAGAGACGGTTGGCTCAATGTCCTTGGCATCGATGAAAAGGTCAATGTCATACTTGGCACCCTCGTCACTCCTCAGACTCCTCCAGTATGCGACAGCCTTCTTCCACTCGGGGCTGTCTACCTTTGGTGCCAGGGGTCTGCCCTTGAGGTACTCGAAAGTGATGTCATCCGGAGCAACCATACCAGCTCTTGCTCCACCCTCAATCGACATGTTGCAAATGGACATTCTTGCCTCCATGGACAGGCTTCGGATAGCAGAACCGCAGAACTCAATGACTGCACCAGTGCCACCTGCCGTACCGATCTGGCCAATGACGTACAGAACAATATCCTTGGAGCTGACACCAGGAGCAAGCTGACCGTCAACTTGCACCCTCATGTTCTTACTCCTCTTTGTGATGAGAGTCTGAGTGGCGAGCACGTGCTCAACCTCTGACGTTCCAATACCGAATGCCAGAGCTCCGAAGGCACCGTGGGTTGACGTGTGCGAGTCACCGCAGACGACGGTGGTGGCGGGGAGGGTGAAACCCTGCTCGGGCCCGATAATGTGGACAATACCCTGTCTCTTGTCACCCATACCAAAGTAGGTCAGGTTGAATTCTTTCACATTGTCCTCGAGCGTGACACATTGTGTTCGCGAATCGTTCTCCTCGATGAATGTGGATGCGCTCTTGAAAGTCTTTCTTGAGGCCGTGGGGATGTTGTGATCAACCGTCACCAGAGTACAGTCAGGACGTCTGACTTTTCGGCTGGCATTTCGGAGGCCCTCAAAGGCTTGTGGCGAAGTGACTTCGTGCACGAGATGTCTGTCAATGTACAGAAGAACTGTGCCATCCGCCTTCTCGTCAACAATGTGGTCTTGGAAGACCTTGTCGTAGAGGGTTCTGGGACCCTTGACTACGCCGGGCATTTTGAATATCGTGTTTCTAGCTATCAACGGGATGTATATGGATGGCGGCAACCAAGTGAGGGAGTTGGCAGAAGAGAGAATGAGATGCTCAGAGTGAAAATACGTCAAAACTTGACAACTTCACAGAGGGGCATCTTGCAGCATTCATATGTGATTTCGGTATATCATCTTCGCCGATGTCGGCCATTCGCTTACTCTGACAAAATGAGTGGCGATGATTCGTGCCTGCAACTTTCTTTGCCCCGCTTTCCCACCTGATCGTCTGCGCCGACCGCCGGAGCCGCTGTCTGAGAAGCTCGCGAATGGTCAGCAGAGCTTAACACGGCCTCTCTTCCGACTTCCACTCCGGTACCGCGAAGATCACCCCGGATATTTTGTGCTTCTTCCTACCTTATGCTATGACATGTGCATGCTACATCGGGCAACTATACAATATTTCCGTTACGATGGAGAGTCCGATGTCGTTACATGTTTGGTACCTTTGTACATGCACCAATCCATTTCATGTTTGATATCTTTGTACATGCACTAATCCATTTCATGTTTTGATGGGTATATTCTAGACTGCACTGTACTGCCTGTTATCTAGCGAGAAGACTAGAAGTGCAAGCTTATGTCGCACGAGCAGACCCATCAGCCCAACAACCACCTGCATTGCCAGTATCTCAATCGCCAGCCGGTCTTCTCTCTTTGGACCTCTCCAAACTAGCCACAGGTTGAGAATAGTAAAGTTGGTCGTCGATGTGACCCTCCCCTTATCATCCGTTTCTGCATCTAGCAGACGCAACTTGTGTAATATCTTCACCACTTCACCGACCTTTGGGTTCAATGGCTTCTCAGTGGTAAATGTTGCCCTTGACGGCTCCAATAATCCTGTCCTCGGGTTGAATTTGGGTAGCCTATGTCTTGGGCATGGCACTATATGCGCAAGCTGAGGTACCGAGTAGACAAAGTTGAAGATTTGAGGAATGAAGAGCAGCAACAGTGTTTTGCTAAAGTGGCCCATGATGCCAACCACGGCAAAGACCATTCCAGCAAAGTAGCAGTACGTGTCTCCCACAAACACCTTGGCGGGAAACCAGTTGTGCATGAGGAGGGCCAGAGATACTCCTATAAATGGTAGGAGAAGATAGACGGAGAAGAGATGCGAATCTTCGGCGGGATGCGGGTGCGGCCGGGATGGTAATAGATAGAAGCTGTCGTTGAGCAGAATCAGCAATCCTATGACAATCGATTGAGCCACCTCTATGCCATTGATGCCAGCCAGGATATTGATGCTGTTGGTGCAGAAGATTGAAATGGCCGACATGTAGAGGTAATACAATGATCCTAAACCATGGCGTCAGTCCTGCTCTTCAATCGCTCGCCTCGAGAACACACCAAGATCAACCAGCTCTCCAACATAAGGCTGAAGCGGAACCGGTACGACGACATGGGTCACGCCAAAGTCGACAAAGTAAAGACCGAGAATGGGTAATGAAGCGAATGCTGGGATGAAGAACTTGTGCCTCCATCGTATGTCGAAGAAGTCGTCTATGATGCCCAGGATTACAACTGTCGCTACTGTGCCGTATGCGAAGCCGTAGGAAGCCAGCTGCATTTCTGTCAGTCTCGCATTGTATCCACTTCAACTCGTGCCAAATAACCTTCTCGATGGGGAAGTGGTGCAAGAAGCGACCGGTTTCAACGTGGTGAACCTTTATAACGACATCCTTGTTTCCACCTCCTGAAGTGACAGCTACGATATCTTGCTTGAAAGCGAACGGGAGAAAGGCGATGATACAAAGTAGGTATGCGAGAGCGCTGACGAGACCCATCATTTCAGGACTATGCCATGCGAGTCAGTCGTGGTATAGACCAATGCTTGGAAGATACAAACATTTCGACGGCTACTTTCTTGGACATGTCCTTGCCTTTTCGACCCGCTTTTATGAATGCATCCCCCGTCCATCGAATTATGGAATACGAGGCTGCGAAAGCTAGGCCACTCAATGCCGTCGAGGCGAATATTGGTGCTCCATCTTCTCCCCAGCTCTTGTATAAAACACTCAAAGAGGCCGCCGACAGCGCCAATAATGAGTACGACTCGGTGTTACTCAGTTGGGCCGTCATTTGCATTTATTGTCGTGAATATAATGTACCAGCCATTCGCAAAAGGAAGACTCACTTTCCCTATCGATTGTGGTACAGCGGTCCAGATTATTGTTTATTATTGCAAACTGTCAACTACTCGTACCCCAGGTTACCTAGTTACTTTCACATGCGTCGCAATTACGGCCGTCATCGTGCAGATCACTGACTCGCCCGCCGCTGTTTAATCTTATCTAACCTTACTTGCCGAGTCAAGCCAACAAGACGCGATTATCATCCATCACTTCGTTCTCCGCGAGAGCTCTGGTATAGTCTCAAACACAGCAATTATACCCGTCCCAGTTTACTCGTCGCTATTCAAAACCCGAACTTGTGGGATATACCGCTCCATAGATGATAGATGACCAGTTGAAACCCATTCTGTAATAACCATATCAAACAGGGTATTCGTTCAAATCTGGTCTGCATTAGCGGTCTTCATAACATAGGATATCTGAGTAGCACAGGGAGACTATGGAGTCAGGATTCCATCGCTTCAATCACGGTCACCAGGACTTGGTCTTGGCCGTCGACTACAACTTCTATGGCACTCGCATGGTGACTGCTTCATCAGACCACAGGCTGAAAGTATGGGATCGGAAAGATGAGGGCTGGGTACTTACAGATGTCTGGAAGGCCCACGATGCCGAGGTAACAGATGTGAGTTTCCAGCATTCCGCCAATACTACTCTGGTGGCGTTTCTGACCTCTAACAGGTCAAATGGAATGGGCCTTTTGTTGGCGAAATCATTGGCAGTATTGGAGAGGATGGTCTCCTACGAATATGGCAGGAAGATGTACTCGAGAGCCCAATGTCTGGCCGACGCTTCAAGCGCATCTATCAGCTACTGTCCCCAAGCCGAGTGCCATACATGTCACTCGATCTCAAAAACATTGGCACCGAAACATACTTGGCAATGATATCTCGTGACGGCCAGCTAACAGTCTGTGAGCCTGTTGACCACGACAATCTCTCCGAATGGCAAGATTTGTGGCAAGACTACCTCTGTAAGACTCCATCACGAACCGAGGAGACAAGCTTTCGGCTCTGTTGGCATCACGAGAAACTTCCTGCTTGGCCTGCTATTCTTGCCGGTCTTGACCGCCAAAGCCTCTCTTTGGCCGTTGCCGTCATGGATACTGTCAAGGTATTTCGCACAGACAAGGATCGCAAATTCTTTACAGTCGCAGAGATCACAGGAGCAAGTGGTCTAATTCGTGATGTGGCTTGGTCGAATGGCTCTATGCGCGGGTTTGACGTGATTGCTGCAGCCAGCAAAGACGGACATATCAGGGTGTATGAGCTTCACACTCGTGGTGCTGCAGACCTACCTACTACGGCGAATGCGACGGGAACGGCGGGCAACGATGCTCCAAAGTCTCTCGCTACACGTCCTGCAAAATCTGGAATTGGAGCAGGTTTGGCTGGCGGCTCACACGGCGGACGAAACGAGGAAGATGGAAGGCCGGGGAAAGTTATTCAAGAAGCCAAACTGGTAGCTGATTTATCGGCACACGAAGGTGCTGTCTGGAGAGTGACGTTCTCTCAATTAGGTAAGGTCCTTGATCAGATCTTGGGATATGATTTCTGACTGCTTGATAGGTGATCTCCTTGTTTCCACCGGAGATGACGGTCTCGTTCAGGTTTGGAAGAAAGGCGTTAACAATAAATGGCTCCAATACGCTGAGATCGATGCAACTGTGGAGAATTGATCTACACGCTGTGTATGGCAGGCGCGTTCGACTGTCGGCACTTTGGACGTTGGGCGTCGTATGGCCAACACGGTATATATTCCTCCAACCCCGCCTTGACAGCTCAAAAAGAGTATGAACACTCTCCGCTGTCATTATTCATCAAAAGGTATCGTGCCATTCATTGACTTGTCCTCCAATCCGACGCCTGCAACTAGAGGGACACGTATCGTCTACATATCGGTCAAGGGACGTTATCGTCATTTGGAAATTCACCAGCAAGGCCTGGCAAGAAGGAAATGGGTATCAAAGAAACAGGCGACTACCTCACTGCGCGAGCTGCCAATCCGAGGACTGGCCTCATCAGCCCAAGTGTCGTCACTGTCCAGACACCTCGCACGCCTATGACCCCAGGTGAGGCACTTCGACTTTATAGCCATGAAAAACCACAGCAATCACCTACACCCGTAAGACCTAGGCCCCTTTTGAAACAATCACAGCAGAAACGTCGCTGGAAACAACATGATAAAGGCTGTTCCATGCAGACGGTAGTCGAAGTGGCGTCTCCCAAAATGACAAGCACAAGCTCTTCGCCCTCCATGTCTTCGGAAGATCGCTTTGTCCTTCCTATGCCGTCGGCTGGAGAACCTCAGCCATACCTAAGTTCAGCATATGCAGCAGCACGAACTGCGACATCTACAGCAACAGTGGACTACCACAAGGAAAAGTCGAGGCCTCTATCACGAACATCTAAGGCATCTTCCGCACCTGGCCTTAAAGGAAGAATGCTCAGCCTAGGCGCTGGGCCCAGAAAATTCGTGGAAGCAAGCAAGAGACTGCGAGATTATACTCTGGGAGAGACTGTGGAAAACACTGCAACCAAGTCCAATTCGAGCCCAAGACCAGAAGCCAACAAAGGCTTTCAGTCATCTTCTCCTCCAGTGGTGGAAAAATCGTTCGTGCCCTTCCAAATGCCACGATCGACATCAGTATCAAGCATAGACATTATAACAACAACCATGAATGACATGCCGGGTGCATTCAGCCCTCCACCCGAACACTCCCCGCGTATATCGCGCAAGCCGATCGGTTCATCAACAGCACCACGGAAGAAGCGGAGAGATTCTGACGTAACTATAGCAACTGCTATATCGGCAGAAGAGAAAAAAGTACATGTCTACACTGCCTATTCCCCTGCAGTCGGGACAATTTTCCGTGACGCGAACGAGTCTACCAACAAAGATAGATTCCAAGATCTGCGACAACTTCCTCGTGTTAAATTGATTCATCCCGAAAATGCTGCCGCATCCCAAATACGTGATGAGGGCAGGCTGGATGTGGTACCCGTCTCACTACCTGAGATCCGGACCCACTCGCCCCCGCAGACGGACCTGACAAGCCATCACTGCTCGAACGCCTCCACTGTCACACCTGCAAAAGACAATGCACAGTCTGTCCTGGAAACACGACTCATTGGTGTATTGACATACATATTGAGCCTACCATTCCAGCGGACTCAATCCGCCATCTCATCGCCAGTGTCAGCATGTCTGTCAAACTCGCAAGATACTGCTTCCAGTACAGGCATCCTGCACGTCTTGAACACCCTGACGGACGAAAAAGCAGATCTGTCAAGCCGTCTAGAAGCGGCAAAGCAATTGATATTGGCGACAGGAAGGCTCATGCTCGTTCTCGGTCTTATGGTCGCAGTCATCAGATTAAGCATCGCATTGGCACAAGTCCTGGAAGTGCTGTTATGGCCGATCAATGTACTCATCAAGGTATTGAGGTGGGTGCTTGGAGCTGGAGGCTGACGGGATCTTGAATCAGTCGTGCATGGCCAATCAGTAGATTGTATCTCTCAGCAAAAAATTGCCATGTCCATTCCTTCGGCTGTCTAGTTTGTCCAAGCTATGGCTAAACGTGCTGACCACCTCAATCCCGTCTCGTCGACTTGTTCGAAGTAGTATGCTTGTCCTTGGCGATGTAGCTTTTTCGATGGTCTCGGTCTTGCCACCAGCGGTTCGCCAGCTGCAAGAGGACTTTGTACCAGGTCTTCTCAATGTTCTGCTGCTGAGAGGACATGGACATCAGAAAGATAGCAGAAGCAGTTGCAGTTGCCATTGTCTGGGTGGATGTGAAGGGTCGAGAGCTCGATGGGAGATATCAAAAAGAAAGCTGAAGCAGTTGCCATTGTCTGAGTGGATGTGAGAGGTCGAAGCTCGATGAGGCCTTGACTAGATGGTGAGGCCTGGACCAGATGGTCTCAGCCATGGGTTTCGCTCCTGGCACCACCCCACGAATGGATGTGAAGGGTCGAAAGCTTCACGAGGACACCTTGCCATGTATCGGTGCTCTCGACTCTCTGCTGCCGCGTCCTCGCCGCCATTGTATGAGCGCGTGTCAAGAGTCGAAAGCTTGATGGGATTTGATTGCAATGAAAAGTGTATGATGTGCGAAGCGAAGCTCGACTGAGCCGGGGCCATGGTCCCTGAATCTCAATGGCGGCTAGGTGCAAAGAGGACTCCAGTTTCGGGCGAGCAATGGCAAACTCAATCTCATCGCTTGAAAACGACTGTCATTCCGTAGTCGCCGACCGCGACGCACCATTTTCCGCAATTGCTCCAAGCGACTTGGCGACAGGCGAAGCTCAGTCTGCCGGGGATCTCGATGGATCGATGTGCGAGGAGGGGTTTGTAAGGGTCGGCCACGTCGAATTTGAGGTCTGCGTGAGCGGTGCTCGAGTCGGACATGTGCGATGCCCTGGCTGTTCGCGACGGATGGGTCAGTAAAGAGTGAAGAGTAAGACGAGATGATGGCATGGAAGGACTCACCACTCGAAGCGTTGCTGGTGGTGCTTCCTTCTCTCCCCAGCTTGGTGCTGGCGAAGCTGCCGAAAACGCTTTCGCCTGCGCCGGTCCGACTTCTTTTCTTTCTGTTGACTCTGCTCCAGGTTCCTCGCTCTTCTGCTGGGACATGGCCGTCTTGCAGACGCCTCAGGTCCCAGAAGCTATACTTACTAACTTCGTTTCCCATGGCAAGGATCGGATGACGATCTGGTCGGCTGAAGAGGCTGAATCGCATGTAGAATGGTGCTGCGGGCATGAGCTCGAAGGTCAAGAGACGTTGGAAGCGGCCTCCGAAGGCTGAACGGGTATGAACACCATGAACTGGGACAGGGGGAGTGAGACTGAACACGTTAATACTTCCTGATGGAAATGATGGTAGTACTCACTCATTGTCCGCAGCGGAAAAGCCATCAATCTTCCACAAGATTATATCGTTCCTCTTGAAGCTTTCGCTTTTCTTCTTGTTCGTACTTGCACCTGCCGCTCGAGACAGGATCAGATCACCCCAAAACTGGATGCTGCAATCCAGTTCAGTTCGGGCCATCTAGATTTTGATCTGGATGACTTACCAATCAACGTAATCGGAATGTACCTCTGTAGAAGCGAACAGGGGTAAGTGAATTTCCAATGGTGAGTCAGACCCTGTCCTAGAGTTTGGTATATCTGGAACAGACCACTGAAACGGTCAGTCACTCTTGCATATAGAACAATGAAGTATTTGCGAGACGTACAAGGCAGACCATTGTGTCCTGACCACCCGACAGCAGATACTTGCCACTCGGGTGGAAAGCCTGAACGAGTCAACTATCAAGGTCTCGCAAGGCAGACAGACATGACTATGAAGCGTACCAATGTGAGGATTGGCTGAGTATGCCCTTCACCGCTCATGATTGCTGCGCACGGCTGCTTTCGATGCTGTACATCCAAAGCCCATAGCCTGATCTGGTAGTCTGCAGAGCAAGATGCCAGTATCTCCGAGGATCGGGGTGAGACAGCAAGGTCGTTGATGTCCTGAGGGTTCAAGGATTAGTGGTGCGATAACCAATTTGAGACGCATGTTCTCACTCCGCCATGACCACTTATAACCTGCACTCAATCAGTTCATGTGCACCTGCATGTGTGTAACCTGAATATGCAGCGTACTCTGATCAGGTCTCCCGTTATGGCATTATAGATCTTTATTGACTTTGTATTGGCGCCAGCCACGCAAACCAGGGGATCACCAGTGAGAACATCCTGTGACCATACGATGGAGTTGAGAGAAGCAGTTTCCTGAACAAGTGTCAGTAAGCGGAAGACAAGGCATGAGAATCCGTATGCAGATAGATTACGCTCGGGTCTTGGATGTGATTGAGGATACTGAAAGGTCTATCACAATCGTCGTTGGGTCGACATATGAAGACCTGGAGCATGATTTAGACACTCCACGAACATGCATCTTTGGCTGTGCAACTGACATCTCTCCCAGCCACGATTGCAAAGACTGGTTCGACTTCCGGGTCGGTGTAGGGATAGAACTTCACATCGTATATTTGAACTAAGCCATTAGAGTGATGCTCAAATGAGGACGTATACGTATCAGGGCTCGTTACTTTCTGAGTCCTTGCCCTTTTGTATTCAGTGCATGACATCTGATTGGGCGCGGTCAAAGACTTACCCCGAGGCGAACAGAGCCGTGCAGATTGGGTAAATCAATCATTCTCTGCTCACTGATCAGTCATTGATCATGCTCATGCGAGTGCTAGCCGATGTTTTGTATGGCTGGGGAAGTGAGCGGCGAATGCTGCTAGCCAACTGGTGCAAACTGGCAAGGAAGAAACGTAGACAAACTGGATCGACGATTATGCTCACTGCGTCGGTTGCGAATTATTCATGTATCACAAAGAAAGGTTGATGTTGGAGGTTCACGCGGCTAGGCTAGCTGCACTTTCCTCATGGATGAAGCTTGCGACACGCGAAGAGAACGGGGAGAAGTTTACACGACATATGCCATTGCTTACTATTATTCAGGAGACAAGTCACACAAGACAAAAACAGCATCCGATCCTGTCGCTACAGGGCCTGAATAACATGAGGTACATTTCACGTCTGCTATGGCAATGCATTGAGATGGCGAGATGTCTACTGTACCGCGAGTAGTCCCGCTAACACAAACATCGAATGATTCTTGCATCTACGAGTACAGGCGCACCGCTGACGGATACATATTGATGCATATGTTGGTTCTAGACAAGTCGGCAATGAGGATCAACTATGCAGGCTTACAATGACGTACAGTATAACTCTACATGGGACAGAAGGTGGAGCTGATGCATGCTAAGGTCTTTCCGTCTGCGTTCGCATGATGATAGTCGCCAAGCAGCAAATGGCATCTGCCTTGATGGCTTGGGATACTGGCCCCGTCAACCTTCCCAGCAATCAATGTGCAGCATGATGCGGTGGTTATCGTGATGTTGGGGTGAGGCTCTTTGGGCAAGGCAAGTACTCGGTAACTTTTTTACAAAAGTGGTGAGACTAGAAATTTGTCCCGAGTTTGTCTCAGCGGGCGATCGATGGCTTAAGGGAGGCTTTGCCGACTTGCCTCCCGTCTTTTCCATTCCTCACCCGTACACATGGCATGCTCGAGCAGGCGTGTATTTGAAACAGCAGCACTGCGCGGAATATCATTGAATTGTTCCGCCACGACGTCGCAGCTCATTCTGGTAATCAAGGACGCCTCGGACCCGCATCAAGGTCCTTGACCGAAATTGAGAAGCGTCTTCTTACCCCGCTACGTACATTCAGTACATTATACCAGACCGGTACCGACCTGTCAAGCCGCGTCTGGCATTGTTTGCATTGTCGCATTGGCGCATTGCGCATCCGACGGCGCTGTGCGATTAAGAGCGGATTGCCTGTGGACCTGCCCTGTCTTATTAGGCTCTTAGCTGCATTCCTTGCCGACGCAGCAAAACGCTCGGCCGTCCTTGGCCGTTTTGGTTGTGTGACAATATCTTGCCAGGCCCATACAAATAGCCCAAGAAGTCCGTCCCACAGTCGTGTCGGCTTGGTACCAAGGCTCGAACACTTATCAGAGTGGTTCTGTATTGCTGCCTGGACCTGGTGAGACGGTCGTATCATATCCTAGGATCGACACAGCCCATACGATTCTTCACAGCTTAACTCCGGCTTACGCCACCTCGTAATCATCTCGAGTTGAATTTGTCCAAAGTCGACAAGCACACTTCTTCCACGATGGATTTGACATTTATCACAATCCACGGTTAGTAGTCCTGCTTGCTAATTACATTACCCGGCATTGCGCTGATGTGTGTCGGCCAGATCTCACGCCCGAGGCTCGTATCCTATACTCTTCCGATTCAATCGTTGACGTGCTCGGCTACACACCCGATGAGGTGGTCAATCATTCCACGTGGGAATTCTTCCCCGATGAAGAGTTGCCATATGCGCAAAAGGTTCACAAGAGAGGCGTCACCATGGACAAGGCTGCTGTCCTGGCGTACTGCCGTGTCAAAGACAGACAAAACAATTGGGTTGGCTGCGAATGCTGCTTCACCATTGTTTATGATGTGATGATTGTCTGTACTAGTGTGTACAGGCGGGGATTGGAGAGTCAAAGTGAGAACGAAAAGTTGCGCCTGCGATAGGGTGTGTCATGGCTGACCAATGCATAGAACGGGCACAAGAAGCGCCCGTAATCCGAAGACTATTCTCAAACTCTCCCAAGGACCCCAGATATCACATGCTGTCGCACATTTCGGAGAAGTTCAAACAGCCAACCACGCAAGCCCGAAATGAACCACGGGCCGCTCTCTTTCTCAACAGGTTCACTCGGACCTTGACCATCATGTACGCAACAGGCGGCATTGAAGATGTCCTCGGCATACCTGCACATGTCATGAGAGGTCGGAGTTTCTATTATTGCATATCAGAGAATTGCCTACCAGACGCAGTCAAATGTCTAGAAAACGCCAAGGGCAACGATTCAATAGCATATCTTCGCTTCTGGTTTAGAGACCCACGCTTGGACGACGCGCCCGAACCCGCTGACGACTCCGACGACAGCGATGAAGAGATGACGACAGACACAAGTGTGGACCAAGATGTTGGAGGAGGCGTGCGATTGCGACCATCCAGCGCAACAGCATCGAGAAGTGCATCCGACGCACACATGGATCTGGACGGGTCAAATGCTTCAACCACAAACAGCACAACCGCACGAACTACACACGAGGCCATCTTTGGCAATGCTAGAGTCACCGAGTCATCAACATCCTCTCTCCCGCTTTCTCCTGAGGAAAGAAGTCGCTCAAGACAATCCAGTGAACCCATTCACGATGCAATTGAGCTTGAAGCAGTCATCTCTTGCACATCGGATGGTCTAGTCGTGTGTATCCGAAGGGCTCGTCCTATCATCCCAAGCAGAACCCAACAGCCCTACGAGAATGGCTTGTTCGCTGCGCCTTGGGCAATGCAGCCTGTCATGCCCGCCCTGGACGCCCGACCTCAGCCAGCCCATGCTCCAGCTTTCGCACCCGCCCTTGGTCCTCAATATACTCAACCACAGATTCCAGTCGGCGGTCCTGCTACACACGACTTCATGACCTCAATCAGAGAACAAGCCATTTTCGCTTGGGCTCTCACAGGTATCAATGGCTCACTGAAAAGATTTGGCCACGGAAGGCCAGCAGGCGAATCTGTGCCGCCGGATGGCTTGCCCATTTGGGAAAGTGACCCTCATTCCGATCTTACTCGCGCCGACTCTGGGCCTCACAATCTCGGCCAGTTGGACATGTCCAAGAGTAGTCATCAGGCTAGAGAGAAAGACATATTTGGCGATCCCGGCTTGGATCGAAAAAGCACGTCGAGCGGATCATCATCACACGGTGATCGTTTTTGAAGTTGATGCCACTCCACACCACGAATGAAATGACGGTGTGTTTTGCCTTGGCCTATCGTCCAGCGTCGACCATCACAACGGATGATTTATGGCTGGCAGAGGGGTTTATTCATGAATTGAGCGTTTGAGAAGCGAGCGACTTGTTGAGGAGACTGCTTGAACCACGAGGGCAATGCGCGGGCAGAAAAAGTAACGATTTCAGGAAGGGACTCGTTCTATTTCTTCGTCTTTTTGGGCGTTTAACGACACAGCATCTACGGATTAGAAATTACGGCTACGAACACATGGAAGGGCAATGAAGACTGTAATTCTGGACATCTCTCATACTTTCAAGTATCGTCATTCTTAATGATTACAATCACATTTGACCATCTTCTCTCCCAGCTCGCTTGTACCCGACCAGCCTTGCAAGCCCTGTACGCAGAAGAGGCATTCGGGAAGCTCCTCACCCGCAATACCCTGACATACAGAAACGGATTGGAATGTACTGCACTGCACATAGACTGCACAAGGCCAAGGCAGCCCTCGCTTCACCCCTGCCTGTCAGGCATCAATACATGGATCTCGCCTCGCGGATCCATAAGCCAACATCCCAGGCCCAACCAAGATAACAATCCACACACACACAAGCCAATCAAGTCCCCCGGCGTGAACATCCACGAGCACGCTCAGCTGTACACTCGGAAACATCCATAACCCGGAACCTATCTGTCCAATCCAACAGAGGACCAGCCAATCAATACCTCACATCAATCAAAGCTGTCTCCAACACACTCGTACTCCTCCAACCAAAGAAATCACGACTCTGAGTCCGCCACTACCTGAAAGGAAAGGAAGTCTACCTCCATACAGCCAATGACTGCGTCCTGTATACAGCTTCTCGAAGGTCAAAGCCTAGTCGAGAGTCTCGAACCCCTGCTTGTTCTTGTTCTTGGACTTGTAATTGTGCTTGTACTTATGCTTGTGATTGCTCTTGTTCTTATACTTGTGCTTGTGCTTATCCTTGTACTTGTGATTGTACTGCTACTTGTGCTTGTACTGCTACTTGTACTTGTGCTTGTGCTTAGACTTGTTCTTGTACTTGTCCCTGTACTTGTCCTTGTACATGTATATGGACTCCGTTACCCTAACAAGTAATCTCACCGTCGTGCGAATGAAAGGGCTAGCAGAGGTGGGTGGGTGGAGAAAAGAGGTGACTGGGTAAGAAGAAAAGAGGTAAGAATTGAGTAAGATAGTCAATCAACAAGGAAACAGCAGAATAGGTACTAAAAGGTACGCCAAGGAACAGCCGAAAGAAAGCAAGGAGACAAGAGAAAAGGCAGAGCTGGATACGAGTACTTTGGCGCTGAGCAGGATGGAACTGGAAACAGACTGGACAGGGATTCGGTTTGTTTTTCAGCTCGTGGATGGTTTGGCAGGCTTGGGGATGGCTGGACTCGGGAAGAGAATGGTTGATAGTCAAGTCGTAGCCCCGGTGAGGTCAGCTGATATCCGATCACTGGTTTGATTGGTGGACTTGATGTGGAAAGGATACAGTGGCTGGCTTTGGATGGTTTTCTGCGGATTATGTTCCACCGGTGTTTTTGTTTTATAGTTTGTGTGAGTCGAGTATTTTTGCTTACACAAAAATTCATAGTCGCTCGAGCGTGTAGGGGTGAGAAAGAATGTTGAGATTTGGCATTATCGTTGTTATTGCTGGTGCGGATTGTTGGCACTGTCTGTTCGAGACCGGTAAGGTAGACAACCTTCATGCATACATACGTGCGTCATAGGGAAACAGCAATGAGACAGGAAAAATCAGAGCCTGCAGAAATCAAAAGAATGGAGGTTGATTCAGAGAAATATCTAAGGAGGGGTATCTTTTGCGAAGAAATTTGCGCAATCCGTAACGCCAAACCGAAAGCACGCATTTTTATCCTGGCGCCGAAGAAGCAAAAACGGTGATGAGTAAAAAGAAAGAGAGTAGGCGGTTCAAGAATAGAACACCACTGAGTTGTGAATGCGGAGTTTCATGCCAAACAAGCATCCATAAAGGCATCAAAGACGTCGTCCCAATCCAGTCGTTTTCCTCTTGCTTTCCCCCTCAGCACATCCTTGACGACACCGCCATACTTTGCTCTGTCCCTGGCGACGAGTGAGCCTGTCCCGGCTTTCGAGGCTTCCCTCTCTATCCACTCCTTCTCGGCCAACTGTGCAGCTCTCTTGATGACTCCGTCTTCGTCTTCTGCGACGTAGAGGTCACATTTGTCGCACTCTCTGCACCTGGTTCCTGGCCTCTCCCTGAAATGCTGGCAGAAATGACTGTAGCCCTCTCGAAAGCCAATCTCCTGCCGACAAACATAACACATGACGTAGCCGCAGTTGCAAACGAGTTTGTTGCAGCCGGATGCCTTGACGAAGGAGAGGTTACACTTGGGACAGACGCGCTTGATTGAATGTGTCGTTGCGGTTTCAATGGCCTGACGAAGAGATTGCAAGGAGTCGGCGTGACAGGCATGAGGATCACGCCAGGGGGAAAGACAGTTTGTGCAGGAAGCACGGGCGCAGGTGGAAGAACGGCATTGGAATCTGAGGCCGCGGCGTTTGCGGAGGATGCGAGCTTGAGAAGTGCGGAGGCGGGATGAGAAAGGTTTAGAGATGGCTTCGAGAAGAGGAATGAGTAACGGTAGAAGAGGGAATAGAATTGGGTATAAGATGATAAAAGCGAGCATGCTGAAAGCGGTCCAAGGATCGTGAGGGACGTGTCGGACGCGAGTGGCTACAGTGATTGGATCGCTGATGCACAACGACGGCTGTTCGTCGAGCTCTGCATAGGAGCAGAATGGGCATGTTTGCAAAGGCAACTGACTTTTGATTAGTGTTTCAGAGGCAATGCGCTCCTCGAGCTGGTGCCATGTTTGCTGGCCATCTGGTTCAGCGAGAAGTGCTCGTCGACTCAAGTCGGGTGAAATGCAGCCCTGACATTCTTCCATAGATGGGGCAAGGCAGCGAAGCGAGGCCTTTCCAGCATCAATATTTCGTGCCCAGCCCTGGCCGTACAGGGCTTCACTGATGGCATGACGAATGCAACGGAAGCATATGAAGTGGCATGTATCGTCGCACGTAGCGATCTGCTCAAATGTAGCAGCAGTGTAACAGCATTCACATTCGTACATTGCGTCGGCCTGCTCAGCCTCAGCCTCGTTGAGTTGGTCTGCCAGTGCCTGATCTCGTCGTAGCAGCTCTTCCTTCTGGCTGGAGAGGACAGGTGCAATAAAGGCATCGTAAAGCTCGCGATTCAACTCCAAGCTCTTGGTTCGCTTAAGACAGGGCAGCATGACACCACTGCCAGCCAAGTCCGGCTGCCACTCTACCAGGGGGTGGCAGTCGGCTTCGGAAGTGTTTGCACGCTTTCGTGACCAGAAATTGACGATAGTGTATCTCCAAGATTTGGAATTGATTTGTTGTAATGTTGGCCGGGCGAGGGTGTAGGAATAGTTGCGTTCTGCCATGACTGCCCTGATGGTAGAGTGACTTAGACTCTTGAATTCTTGATAGAAGGCATTCTTCACCGCCAACTTGTACTCCTCACTCCGGAACGTCTCTTGTTGCAGTAGCCTGGCCTGACCATCGACATGGGCCCTCTTGCTTGTTGCCGGCCCTTTCCCTGATGCCTCCTCTTTCTTTCCAGCCTTCCTGTAACGTCCCTGAACGAATTTGGCACCATTCCTGAGTAGATGCTCCGTCACCACCTCCAGCCTACTCTCTTCGCTCAAGTTGAGTAGCATCTCTCGGAACACGTCCGGCTCGACATTAGGAAAAACATCAACGAGAACGCGCAGCGCTTGATTAAGCTCTCTCAAGTCAGGCTGTTCTGCATCTTCCGCCACCTCGTCCGTCTCGGCGGGATCAAAGTACTTTGCCGCATCATCGCTGCCTTCCTCAACATCTTTTCCCTTGCCGAAGAAATCCGGCCGACGCAAGAAAAGGCTACCTTTTGGCATCGGTAATGCTGAAAACACCGTCGTCATGGCGGGTTTCTGTCAGTCCTAAGGTATTGTTGATTCGTTCGGATTGCAGGCCGTCAGCTACCACTGAGATGAGATGGTGACATGATCCATGTCATATACTGCCCCGACAGGTACGAGCAGAATGTTAGATAGAAATGCTCGACGCTATGTGACTGCGAGCACTCTCCGACTGTGGACTGCCCTTACTCTGAGACAATGCCGCATCGTCCCATTGTTTGATTCACGATTCGTCATGCCGGACCCTTGGACCCTAATTCCGTCGGCGGAGGCTGAACCGTCTTGGCATGGTCTGGCCATAGAATAGTCTCACATTTATGAGTACCTGCCGGTGAGTGATATTGACTCAGAAAGCCTCATCCTATCTGAGCATGCTGATGCCCAAGCAGAGTATAGTGTAGGCAGGTAGATACTAGTTCTGTATTACATGCACTCCGTAGTCATGAGCGCCTGTCCCCTGAATAGGACCACACATGCTATGCTGGCAGTATATAATATATGAAACAGATAAAATAGAGCAGAACTAGGCCTACAGCTAGCGGGGTATCATGCTTCGCGAAAATGAGTAGAAGAACGCACCGACGCCATGCTGTCCGTTCAGCGATAAGGGGCAAATGAAATCCGCTCATCTCGTCCCCGCGCTTCGCTAAAGTACACTGCATCCGAACCTGGAAGTACTCACTATACTGGAAGTATGCACAGCATACCCTTCACTGCTTCATCTTCTTCGGAGTGTCCAGGACATGAGCTCCAGCTCCCCTCATAGCCGCGAGCGCATTGTCCGTCGCCTTTCTCTTATTCCTGACTTCTTCGTATCTCGAAGCGATCTGAGCCTCGAACTCGCGAGAGAGCTTGCGCTTTTCCTGTCGCTTCTCCCTGAACTTGTTGAGACTTTCACTGAATTGGTCGAGAAACCATTCTCCAGCCTCTTCCCACTGCTCAATACCTAAAGAGGCGAAGAAGTCTCTTTGTTGTCGAGGCTCGGCCTTGACGAGCCCGTCTAGCTTTTGATGCAGAACATCCCCTGTGAGCTCGTTCTGGTCATTTAATCTGCTACGAGGATCGAGGTCATACTTTTCAGCCTGCAGTTCAGAGAAGTCTCTTTGAAACAAAGCCTTCTCATCGTAGTCCAGCTTAAAGTCGTGCGATCCCTCTCCCTCATCAGGAAACTTCACATGATCGAGTTGATGACCATGTAGCACACCTTGGACCTCGAACACATCTGATTGGCCGCGTTGGTGAGTGGTCATCATCACGGGAACTGTCATACTCTTGGGCGTCTTGGTAGGGGTCAAAAGGCTGGCCTCGACATCTTTGGAACTGGTGTCATGCTGACGGCTTGTGGCTCCGCGGCGACCATTGTCGACAGCAACAGTACGCTTGACACCTGACTTGTTCTGATGGTGGGTTTGCTCATCTCTTGCGCGCCTCAATGGTGCCTGCGACTCTTCGTGCGGACCCAAATCAGGGTGAGACTGTGGTGCACCATAATACGAAGACTGCTGATTCTGGTGCACCTCGGGCAGCGAAACAGGCTGGAAAGATACATGATCCCTACTAGGGCTTGCACCCTGCGTAAGCACACCTGCTCTGGGCGCCGGCCAAGAGGGGTGGAGCACTTTATCCTGCTGCCCATTAGTAGCATACGGCTCAGCTACTAAGGGCCGTACTGCCAGCCGGCTCCCAGGACGCTGTTCCGGGATGTAGGATTGTTCTGGAGCAACGGTGCTTGGACTGCCTGAAGTGGTGTCAGGGTATGACCCGTCATCAAATTGTGGAGCATGAATTCGCTCTATTCTGGCCTTGATTGAAGCATATTCGTCTGGTTCAGTCCTTTTGGAAACGATGAATTTTTGACCAAACCGCTCATATTCGAGGACATCATCGTCATCGTCAGCCTCGCCATCGCTATCATCGTAATCATCATTTGTGTGATGCTCATCTTCATCTGCGCCGTCGGAAATCTCAAACACCTGCTGCCTGTTGTTGACTTGTTCACCGAAGATCTGGTTGAAATCAGTTGTCGTATCGGCGACACTTCCCACCTCTGTATCGTAAGGGTCATAAGGCTCATTTTGCTGTTCAGTATTCACGTGCTGCAGATCTGCATTCGACGCCTTTCGCGCGAGGTTTCCACGAGCACCTGAATGATTACCAAACTTGCCGCTTTTCGTCTTTGGAAGTGGTTGTTTGAGGTCTGCAGGGTTCAAGCGATTGGTGTTTTCATTGATGCCAGGCTGAAGTACACCAGGCTGAAGTGCACCAGGCGCAGGAGAACCTCTCCGCACGAACGATTGCATCTTGGACATGACGCTGTCAACTCGGATCCTCGCAAGATTCAAAGAGGACTGGCATCAAAAGAGGAAGTAAGTGGTACAGTAGCCAAATGAGATCTTGGCGCAGATAAGAGCTTATCGCATGCCGCTCTCATGCTAGCGCGAACCCCTCCCTCGCGTGATCACCTGCTCATCTAAAGTGACATCAATAGTGCTCTCTCTTATCGTCATGCTTTGAATAGACATATCTCTAGGATATTTTAGTATCAGCTCGCGGTATCAAGTCATATCTCAATCACAATGACTGTTCCAGTGAACGCAGATGAAGGCATCTATTCTCTTCCCAATGAGGTAATCGCACTTCCGCCCGCATCTACGTCTACCATTGACCACTTTCTAGCTTCTATATACCATCATTGAGCCACTTCCTACAAAGACAATCCTCAACATCTCTCCTACATCTCGATGTATCCATGCACTATGTGTCCGCCTTCTCCACAACAGACTCACTCTCGCAGCCAGCCTCGCAGACCATGTCCTGTATCTTGAAGCCTACCCTCCCAGCGCCAAACTCACCGCAACCGGACTATACTGTGAACCTCTTGGTACACCATATCTACACTCCACTCTCGAGTCTCCCGATGATGGCGGCAAGATAGGCCGATTCGGCAATCTTTATTCTAGATTTCGACCTCAACGTGCAGAACCTAGGAAGAAGACCTTGCCAAGACCTGGCGATATCCCGGGTTCGCGCACCCATCCAGCCACAAATGCAGGCGGATCAAGTAGTCAGACCGAGAGCGAGTCTGAGCTCATCGGCGAGACAGTAAGTCTGGATGCACACGAGCTCTTCACCCAACTTTGTACAGTCGTCCATATGGTCAAGATGGCAAGGAAGGGCATCTTTGATCAATTAGTCGAGGTCAGCGATGGTATGATAAGAGTCTGGAGAGATTGGTTGAAAGATCAGGCCGATAAGGGGAGTCAAAACAAGTATGATGAAATTGATGATCCGGCCAAGGATGAGCGGATTTTGTGGGTCAACAAAGGTGATCACGTCGTGGGCGTTCGCTGTGCTATAAATGAGAAGAAGTGGAGAAGGGACAATCCGATTCTAGTTGCGAGCGATGATGAAGTTGCTGTAAGCTACTACGTTGAATTTCAGGGTAAGTTGTCAATGTTGAGACTGGTAGATCTTGGCTAAACGCGTACAGAGCTCTACATACGGACTACACATCTTCTGTTGAAGCTGGAGGAATCAATCGCGCAGGAGACCAACAAGCCAAGCAAAGCTGTGATCTTTAGAGGCGCTCTTGCATAATGTGATGGATACAATGATGATAGTTATGATAAACATGAGTATGGTGCAATGATGAAACACGATTTACCTCTGACACGCTCCTAAACGAACCAATGTTCTTATACATGTCTATACCATCGAAAATTGAGTTTTCTCGGCATTGTTCTCTTCTACGGGAATCCATTGGTCAATCTGGTGCCATTGCGCCAACTTGTTTCTTTTGCTGTCGGCGGAGGCTGAAATCGCTTAGAAGATGGTGATGAGTATGCACCTATAGCTAAAATGCATGTCCATGCATCAAGAAAGACCCTCGACATCTCAACGAGACACATTTCCTTGAACGACTCGATAGTCACAACTATAAACAATATGCAACAGCAAGCATCCTTAGGTAGGATAACGTCATTGATAGTGAGTGGATAGCATGGAGTGATATTTCGTCGCCAGGCCGGTGGAACTTCGGGTAGCTCAACCACAAAGACCCAAAATTTCAATCCGAGCTTTTCCGAGGATCCACTCACACCAAAAGATATAGCTGTGTACCATTGTGCCTGTAACAATAGCAAAACGAATGTCTCGTGACCATCATGGGACTCGAACCCACAACCTTCCGCTTAGGAGGCGGACGCTCTACCATTGAGCCAAACGGCCATTTGATATGAGCGGCTGCGGACGCGCCCGGTCTATATTGCTTGCTGCGGTGTTGCGCTTTTCCGGCTAGAGCGAGACGGGCAGCCGGCCAGTCAGTCTGATCTCAAGACACCTGATGCGAGAGGACATCGATATTTTTTTTATCGATATTCATCATTTTATTGACAGTTTCATCTACAAGCCGACTCGACGAGTCGAACCATCCAACTCCCGTCGATTTTAGTCGAGGGAAAGGGTACCGCCCGACCGTTCTGGCAACGCCGTCGCTATAGTCATACCAGCGTCGTCCCCAAAGGGACAGAACGCTGCCACGGCAGTGCAGAGGAGAGCCAGGAACACTAGACAGAGCGGAGGGCTGATTCAGCCTATTCGCTCCCTTAATCCAAGTGACGATGCCGTCTTTGCAGAAGACATAATGAAACGTCTCATCGAAGGAGCAGTGAACGCTTAGAACGACAAAATCAACGCTTAGAACAACATAGTCAATGGACTGCTTAAGCAGATCCAGACTTAGAACAAGACTCTCTATCAGACTCTCCATCAGGAGAACATTACCCTACTAGCGACACTCAACGCTGTCGCAGAGAAAAATGATGAGCTTGTAAAGAAAAACAATGAGCTCGAAAAAGAGCTCAAAGCAGTTAGAAGTGACATTAAAGTCCTCGACACTGAAGTTAGAACTATCAGTACCAAAGTCGACAACAGTAGAACTGTCCTCTCGAGCTTTAAACAATCAAGCCTGTCATTGATAGCTGACTCTAATACAGCAGCCTCACTACTAACTACGTACGCTTCTATAGCGTTAAGATCCATTTATCTGTTGTTGTTAGCTACCTAACCTTGCTTAGGTAGTAGTGCGCTATTAACTTTACCTACCTCTTTAGAAAAATTACGCTAATTTTTAAGAATTATAATTGACTTTAGCTGCTTAATAGCTGAACAACATGAGTTAGCTAAGAACAACAAAGCTATAAAGAAAAGAATCTAAGAAGCTATTATAGCCTAATTATCTGTAAGCGATATTACTATTAAAGGAATCTAAGTCAAGGCAAGAGCTATAAGAGTCATTATTTAAAATAAGAAAAACGCTATTTAATTATAGCTAAATAATAAATAAGTTTATTAAATATTTAAAATAGCTTAAACCTAAGAAAAGGACCTCTTCCTAATTAAAATAAACAATATATATAAAATAGCAGTCTTAGTGCTTAGCATTTGTAAAATCTAATTAGAATTTATAATAGCATTTAATACTAAAAATAAATTTATAAAGGCTATTAAAGCGTTTTAGCTTTTTAAAAAGGAGAAATTAATAGAATTTATAGTAATTTATCTTATTATAATAAAAAATGCGTAAAAAGCTTTAAATAAGCGTATAGTTAAAATTGATAATATTATAGCTATAATTAATAAGTATTAGAAACTCTAACGCCCTTAAAAATACTATAATTATAATATATATAGCTATTATTAAGCTAGATATAATTAGCTATTTAAATGTAGCAAATACGCTAAGAACTATAAAATAAATAATTATAAAGCTTTAATATCAAAATATATAGTATATAGAGGACTATATACTATAATAAATGCTAATTGTTTAGCTTACTACAACAAGGTTAATAGAATCTAAGGCAGGAGTCAACTTGTTAATTAGCCTATTTAAAGTAAGAATAAGGAATAGCAGATAGTCACTAGCTAGCGCTTTAGAAGAGAAGTTATTATAAGCAATATCTAATAGGAAACACCCGCTTCCTATTAGCAAACGTAAATAGACAATCCCTAATCCAACTTAGCCTTCTTAATAACCAATCTATTAGCCAATTTATAGCAATTATAATTATAGAACTAAGTATTACTAATATTAGTAGCAAACTCTATATTTCTTAATATTAGTGCTAGAATATTATAACTCTAACTATTTAATAAGAAGGACTAACACACTATATTTTCTAATTATTATTATATATTTATAAAAACGTTTTATTTATTTAATTCCTTATATAGTTATTAAATATAACTATAGAAGTTATTACTATTTTAATAAGTCACATTTTCATTATGTTAATCTATATTCTAGGTTATAGCTAATATGCCTTTTCTAAGCAGGACTTAGAAGAGGCAATCATTACTAGGCTTATAGCGCTAAACAACACTATTTATAAAGCTAAAGCAAAGCATAGAGAGAACCTCCCTATTATAGTAGAGAGCGACTTTAATTGCTATAACCTAGTATAGGGAGGAATTAACATACTATAATTCTAATATATAAGAGAAAGCGAACTAATACTTTAGTAAATATATTAATATAATACCTTTTTAGCTTTATTAAATAGCACAGTTATATTTTTTCAAAAATGCTTTAGAACTACTATTAATTTTATATTAGTATTTAATATATTTAAAAGCTAGATTATAAAATGCAGCATCCACTTAATCTAGTATAGGTTAGACTATAAAGCTATTATACTCTAGCTTAAAAAGGTTAGAAAGATTATAGCAGCAGAGGCAAAATACAATTTTAGGAAAACGGACTAGGATAAAGCTGTCAAAGCACTTAAGGAATAGGAACTGTTAATTATTAATATTAATAATACTACTAAGCTTAATTAAGCAGTTATAGAGATTTAGAACATAGTAAGCTAATATATTTAAAACTACAGTCCAACAGTTAAGGAATCCCTATATATAAAAGCGTAATAGGATAATAAGCTTATTAAGCTCTATAATAAATATATTTAATAATAGAATTAGAATAATATATTACAGACTATAGGGCTGGATAAAGAAGAAAGTTGCTATAAAGCTAGATAAGCTAAGCATCAATTCTATAAAAGCATCTGTAATAAAAAGCGACTATATTAGAATAATTTTCTAATACAGATAAATAATATATAAAAAGCGGCTAGGTACTTTAACTTACAATTATTAGTATTTAGCAATATCCCTATTATAATTATTAATACTAACAATTAAGAGGTGGAGCTTAAAAGCAACAATGTTAAAGCAACTAAGCTACTTTAATGCTTCTTTCTATTAATTCTAGAGAATTAGAAAAAGTAAGCGTCAAATCTAAATATAAGAAAAATAAATAACCTAGATATTTCAGTTAAAAAGGTAACTAGAGCAATAGTTAAGATTAGCCTATATAAAGCATTAAGCATAGACAGCATTCTAAATATTATATAAAAACGTTTATAATTTATTTTAAATAATTAAGTCACTAATATTTTTAATATATTATATTAATTAGAATATGTACTAGCTATATAGAAAATAGCGCAAATCTTATTATTATAGAAGCTAGGGAAACTGGACTATTAAGTAGTAAAAGCATATTGCTCTATCTTCTTCTTAGCTATGCTAAGCAAGCTAATAAAACTAATATTAGCAAAAAGAATATTATATTAAATAGAAACTTTTAACCCTTTTTTAAAAATATAATTTGGAGCTAAGCTACAATAATTGTATAATTAAGCATTGCTCCTCTTAATTAAGAAAATATTCAAAGCGTAGTAATAGAAGAAAATGCTCTTCTTTATTAGCTTTAATATAAAAGGAGCATATAATAGCGCTCTCTAATAAATGCTTACTAATTAGCTACGCATAGAGGGAATACTAGCTTATATAATAGCATAGGTTGACTCCTTCTATATAGATTAACTAGCTATAATACTAGTTAATAAGACAGAATTAAGCTAAATTACCTTTATAGAGTCTAGTTTTCTATAAGGATCCACACTTGCCCTAATTCTATATATCTTTTTTAACATATTCCTAATAAAAGAGAAGATTAATAAAAAAACAAGAAAATATAGAATTTATAAATAACTATATATAATAAGCTATTTCAGATTTAATTAAGAGAAATATGTCAATATTTAATAATAAGGTTATCCTAAAGGCCCTCTAATAAGCAAAAGATAGTAGCGCTATATTCAAAAGTAATAAGACAGTCCTTATGCATTTCATATAAAACTAAAGGAAGATTAGCAAAACTGACTTTTTATTAAGGGTAGGCAACTACGTAATTAAGCCTTTAGTAAAAGAGAGAATCTTAGAAGTTATTTTTAATTCCAAACTGCAATTTAAGAATCACTTAGCTAAAGTTAAAACTAGAGGGTAGAGAAGCGTTAGCTAACTTAAGTGCCTTGCTAGCATTAAACTGCAAGTTGTATAGTAACTCTATTAAGCTATTATAGCCTTAAAAACAGACTATGTAGCTATAATATAGTATTCTTATTCTTTTAATAGGAAAATTAATAATAGCATTACTAGGATTCTTAATTCTATATAATAAATAAAAGCTTAAGTAATAGTCAAATGCTTTTATATAGTTTTAATTAAAGCAGCTAATGCTAAAGCGTTGCTTCTCCTCCTATATATTTAACTGCAATTAAAGATTAGCAAATTCTAAATAGAACTCTATACGCTATTAGAATCTAATTAATTAAAAGCACAGCTTAGAAAACTAATAGAGAAGCCTAAAGCGAAGTTATTTACTTCCCCTCTTTATAATATAGAAACGCAGCTAGGTAAACTAGAAATAAACATTAAAACTATTTTAGCATAGATAGCCCTATTATAGAGTATAATAATAATTAACTAAGAGTCTAATTAATACAGTTCTAATAAAGCATACAAAAACTACTTTAAAATAAAAGAATAATATTTAAATATCTTTACTAACAGCTTTATTACTAATAGATAAGCAGGACTTAAAGTAACTATATACTTTAAGAAATTTATATTACTGTTTACCCTCTTCTAATAGATTAAAAAAGGAGGCAGTACTAATAGTATTATAATGGAACTGATTGCAATTAAAGAAGCTGTAACTTTAGCTAGGATTCTATTAGAGACACTCTATAACTATAAAAGGACAATCCTGTTAATGTTAATATAGTCTAATAGTTACATAGCTATTTAGATAATTAACTGCTAAATTAGCTAAAGAAGAGCTATTATAATATAAAGCATCCTATATATATGGATGTAATCCTTAAAAGAAAACTAGCTATTTAATAAATTCTAAAGAAGTTTGCTATAATAGGACATGTTAAGTCAAACTGACTAGCTAAATAGGCTACAAGCCTTTATAATATAGGTTCAACTATAAAGAAGACAATTCTAAATAGCTTAAAGCAAATATAGAACACTTTCTAAAATAAGATCCTCATTAAGGAATAATATAAACTATAGAATACTAGCAAAAGCTTTTATATAATAAATAGCGCTATTCTAAGCAAGCATATTATACTATTATATAATAAGTTAAATAGAAAGGAGGCTTTTATTCTGTTATAGCTATATATAGGACATGCTTACCTAAATAAGTTTTTAGAAGTTATTAATATTACAAACTTAGGCTAATATAAATACAAATAGGGAGAGGAGACAGTCTAACACTTTATGCTGCTCTGCCCTAAGTACTCAACTTAAAGACAGAAGCTAGCAGAAGCGCTAGGCCTTAAGTATAGCAATATCTCCAGAATAATTAAGGGACGAAACCCTTATATAGTAATAGAATAGCTTTATAAAAATAAACTTATAAACCTATAGAGAGTAAATATAGATATAGTTTAGATAACTATTAGATACGCAATAAATATAGGAAAGCTAGACTTTACAAAGGAACGTAGGAGGTTAAAGGAGGAGGCTAAACAGGGAGGCCAAGAAGACAAGATAGGGGACAGAAAAGGCAAATTAGGAAGCAAGAATGGAAAAAAAAAAAAAAAAAAAAAAAAAAAAAAAAAAAAAAAAAAAACTTATATAAATATATACTGACTATAGCATTTGCTATAGAATATTTAAATAAGATAAGTGCATAGGCACTCTAATAGTTTAAGCTGCAGAATGAGGCGCAGACTTCAAATATTTATATAATTAGTAAATAAGTAAATAGTAGTTACTTATGCTTCTAGTGGCAAGCATATAGTATATAAAATAATCAATTAATCAATTAATTATCTAATATAAGAAAAGGGATATCAATATTTTTTATTGATATTTATCATTTTATTGACAGTTTTATCTATAAGCCAACTTAATAAATTGGACTATCCAACTCCTGTCAATTTTAGTTAAAGGAAAAGGTGCTGCCTGACTATCCTAGTGACACTGTTATTATAGTTATACTAACATTGTCCCTAAAGGGACAGAGCGCTATCACAGCAATACAGAGAAGAGCTAGGAACACTAAGCGGAGGGCTGATTCAACCTATCTGTTCCCTTAATCTAAATAATAATACTATTTTTATAAAAGACATGCTAAAGCGTTTTATTAAAAAAGCAATGAACGCTTAGAACAACAAGCTTAATAAGCTGCTTAAGCAACTCTAGAAGCAGAACGAACTATTTTATATATAGAATAAACAATTCTAGAATTAGAATAGATTATTCTAGACTTAAAATAAGCAACTCTATTAGAAAAACGCTATAATAATAGCAATATTTAATATTATTATAAGGAAAAAGAAGAAGCTTAAAAAGAAGCTTAATAGTATAAGCGTAGATATTAAAAATATTAATGCTAATATTAAAGCCTTAGACACTAAGGTCTAATTTATTAGATCTAGTATTAATAAAGGAAAGACAGTCCTTTTGACCTTTAAATAAGCAAGCTCAATATCCTTAGCTAATTCTAATATAGCAGCCTCCTTACTAATTTCCTATATATTAGTAACATTAGGCTTAATTAACCTATTATTATTAGCTATATAGCCTTAATGTAGCAACATTATAGTAATAATACTACCTATTTTCTTTAAAAAACTGCGCTAATTTCTAAAAGTTATAATAGACCTAAGCTAAATAATAGCTAAATAGCGCAAAACGACAAATAACTATAAAGCAATTAGGAATAAAATCTGGAAAGCTATTATAGCTTAATAATCTATAAATAATATTGTTATTAAAGGAATCTAATTTAAAATAAAGGATATAAAAATAATTACTTAAAATAGGAAAGACGCAGTATAACTACATATAAATAAAGTATAGGTTTACTAGGTATTTAAAATAGCCTAAATCTAGAAAGAGGAACTCTTCCTAATTAAAGTCAATAATATACATAAAATAGCAATTCTAGTACTAGGCACCTATAAAATCAAACTAGAAATAGTAGCTGAATTTAATATGGAAAACAGGTTTAATAAAGCTATTAAGGCGTTTTAGCTCTTTAAAAAGGAAAAACCTACAGAATCTATAGTAATATACCTTAAAATAATAGAAAACGCCTAAAGAGCGCTTAAGGAACGTATAGTCTAAGTCAATAGCAGTATAGCTATAGTCAGCTAATACTATAAAATCTAATACCCTTAGAGATGCTATAACTATAATAAATATAGCTATTACTAGGCTAGATGCAGCTAACCCCTAAAATATAGAAAATGCGTAAATAATTATAAAACTAATAACTGTATAGCTATAGTGCTAAAATGTGTAACATATAGGGAACTATATATAGCTATAAACCCTAAATACGTAGCATATTAAAATAAGATTAGTAGAATCCGAGGCGGAAATAAACCCTCTAACTAGCCTATTAAAGCAAGGGAAGAGGACTAGCAGATAGTTATAAGCTAATATACTAGATAGGAAATCACTATAAGCAATGTATAATAGGAGACATCTGCTTCCTCTTAGTAAATGTGAATAGACAATCCCTAGTCCAGCTCAGCCTTATTAATAACTAGTCTATTAGCTAGTTTATAGCAATTATAGTTATAAAACTAAATATTGCTAATATTAAAGACAAACTATACATTTTGTAATACTAGTGCTAAGTTACTGTAATATTATCTATATACTAAAAGGGACTAACACATTATGCGTTCTAATTAGCATTTTATATTTATAAAGATATTTCATTTATCTAGATTCTTATAATGTTATTTAATATAATAGCAGGGGTTATCACTATATTAATAAAACATATTTTTATAGCGTTAATCTACATTCTAAGCTATAATAGATATATGCCTTCTAAGCAGGACTTAGAAGAGACAGCTACTACTAGGCTTAATACTCTAAGTAGAGCAATCTAAAAAGCAAAAGCTAAATATAGAAAGAACCTCTATATTATAACTAAAAGTGATTTCAACTATTACAACCTAATATAAAGAGGAATCAATATGCTATAGTTATAGTATAAAGGAAAAGGCAAACTAGTGCTTTAATAAATATAATAATATAATATTTTCTTAGCTTTATTAAATAGCATAATTACATTTCTATAAGAATAATTTAGAACTACTATTAACTTTATACTAGTATCTAATTTAATAAAAGACTAAATTATAAAATGCAGTATTTACCTAACCTAATATAGGTTAGACTATAAAGCTATAATATTTCGAATTAATAAAGCTAAAATAACCGCTTTATAAAAAGCTAAATACAACTTCAGAAAAATAAATTAGGATATAGCTATTAAGGCGCTTAAGGGATAGAGACTGTCAGTTGTTAATATTAATAATACTACTAAGCTTAATTAGGCAGTTATAGAGATTTAGAACATTATAAGCCAATATATTTGTAACTATAGCTTTATAATTAAGGAATTACTATATATAAAAGCATAATAGGATAATAAACTTATAAAGCTATATAAGGAATATACGCAATGCTTAAACTAGAGCACTATACTATAAAATATAGAATTAGATAGCAAAGAAAGCTGCTATAAAGCTAAGTAAGCTAAATACTGGTTTTATAAAAGCATTTATAATAAAAAATAACTATATTAGAATAAATTCCTAGTATAGATAAATAATATTTAAAAAGCAGCTTAATATCTTAACTTACAATTATTAGCGTTTAGCAATATCCTTATTATAGTTACTAATATTAAAAGTTAGGAAATAGAGCTTAAAGGAGACAAGGCTAAAGCGAATAAACTACTCTAATGCTTTTTCCTACTAGTTTTTAAAAAATGGAAAGAGAACGCGCTGAACTTTAATACTAGATATATAGAGGACCTGGATATCTTTATTAAAGAAGTAACTAGAGTAATAGCTAAAATCAGCCTATATAAAGCATTAAATATAAATAATATTCTAAATATTATATAGAAACGCTTATAGTCTGCTTTAAATAATTAAGTCACTAATATCTTTAATGCGTTATATTAATTAGGATACGTACTAACTATATAGAAAATAATACAAATCTTGCTTTTATAAAAGCTAGAAAAACCAAATTACTAAATAGTAAAAGCATACTGCTTTATCTTTCTTTTAGCTATTCTAAGCAAATTGATAAAACTTATATTAATAAGAAGAATATTATATTAGGCTAAGATATTTAATCTCCTTTTAAAAACATAATTTAGCGCTAAGCTAAAACGCTTATATAACTAAGCGCTACTTCTCTTAATTAAGAAAGTCTTTAAAGCATAGCAGTAAAAGAAAATCCTCTTTCTTATTAATTTTAATATAAAAGGAGCGTATAATAGCATCCCTTAATAAATGCTTATAAGTTAGCTATATATAAAAGGGATCCTAATCTACGTAATAGCATAGATTAACTCCTTTTATATAAATTAACTAGCAATAGTATTAATTAATAGTATAAAATTAAGCAAAGTCACATTTGCAGAATCTAGCCTTTTATAAAAATCAACGCTTGCCCTAATTTTATATATTTTCTTTAATATGTTTCTAATAAAGAAAAAGATTAATAGGAAATAAGGCAATATAGGATTTATAAATAACTATACTTAATAAGCTATCTCAGAATTAATAGAAAGAAATATATTAATACTTAATAATAAAATTGTTCTAAAGGCCCTTTAATAAGTAAAAGATAGTAGCGCTACGTTTAAAAGTAATAAAATAATCCTTATATACTTTATATAAAACTATAAGAAGATTAGCAACTCTGACTCTTTATTAAAGATAAGCAACTACATTATTAAACCTTTTATAAGAGAAAGAATCCTAGAAGTTATTTTTAATGCTAAGCTGAGGTTTAAAGACTATCTAGCTAAAGTTAAAATAAGAGGGTAGAAAAGTGCTAGCTAACTTAAACGCCTCTTCTATATTAGCTTACAGTTAGCAAGACAGCTATACTAAGCTATAATAGCTTCTAAAATAGATTATATAGCTATAATGTAATATTCTAAGTCTTTAAAAGGAAAGGCTAATAATAGCATAGCAAAGATTCTTAATCCTATATAAAGAATAGAAGCTTAAGCAGTTATTAAATACTTCTATACAAATTTAATAGAAGCATTTAGCGTTAAAGCTTTGCTCCATTTTCTATATATCTAGCTAAAACTGAAAATTAGCAAATTTTAGATAGGATTCTATATATTACTAGAAATTAATCTATTAAAGAGACAGCTTAGAAAACTAGCTAAGAAATCTAAAGCAAAGTTGTTCATTTCCCTCCTTTATAATATGGAAATACAGTTAGGAAAGACAGGGATTAGAATGGAAATCATTTTAATATAAATAGCCCCATTATAAAAAAGAACTATAGTTAATAGTAAACCTAACTAGTATGATTTAAATAAAGCGTATAGGGAGTACATTAAAATAAAAGACTAGCGTATAAATGTCTTTGCTAATAGCTTAGTGACTAATAGCTAAATAGGAGTTAGAATAGTAATATACTCTAAAAAGGCAATACTACTGTCTACCTACTTTTGAAGAATCAAGTCCAGAGGCAGCATTAATAGTATAATAGTAGAGCTAGTGGCTATTAAACAAGCAGTAACCCTAGCAGGTATTATAATAGAAATATTGAAAAACTAAGGGAAGCTAATCTTCTAAATAGTAATATAATTAAATAGCTAAAAAGCTATTTATATAATCAATTACTAAATAATCCAAAGCGGAGCAGCTATAGTACAGAGTATACTATATATAGTAAGAAAATACATAGCTTTTAAAGAATATCTAGCTATTTAGTAAATTCTAAAGAAGTTTATAATTATAGAACACATAGAGGCTAACTAACTAGCTAAGCAGGTAACAAGCTATTACATAAAGGCAGATATAGGCAAAATAATTTTAGATAATATAATATAAGTCTGGAATACCCTTTAAAACAAAATTCTAGCTAAAAAATAATAAAAACTCTAAAAAATAGGTAAAAGCCTTTATATAATAAATAACGCTATTTTAAACAAATATATAGCATTGCTTTATAATATAATAAATAAGAAAGAAGCTTTTATCTTTTTATAGCTTTAAATAAAGCATATTTATTTAAATAAATTCCTAGCAGTAATTAATATTATAAACTTAAATTAATGCAAATACAAATAGAGAAAGGAGACAGTCTGACATTTTATGCTACTATGCTCTAAATATAATATTTAAAAATATAAATTAGTAAAAGCATTAAAAAACAAATTTAATAATATTTTATAAATATTAAAAAAGCGTAATCTCTATATAGCAATAGGGCAGCTATATAAGGATAGACTAGCAAACTAATAGAAAGCGGATATAAAAACAGTTTAAGCAACTATTAGATACGTAATAGATATTAGAAAATTAGACTTTGCAAAGAAACGCAAAAAGCGGGAAAATGAAACTGAGAGGGACAATAGGAAGAGCGAAATAGGAGACTAGAAAGGAATTAGAAAAGGAAAAAAAAATATATATATATACACTAGACATACACAAGACAAGGCGAACGCTGAGGAACATCTAGACAAAACAGGGGCACAGACACCCTAACAGACAGAGCTGTGGAATGAGACATAGACCCCACATATAAAATTGTAATTTAGTCAGCAGTAGATAGTAGCCGCTCATGCTTCCAGTGGCAAGCGCATAGCGTATGAAATAATCAATCAATCAATCAATCAATCAATCTCAAGACACCTGCCTGGTTCTGAGCCTGACGGGGCCAATTAGACCTCGCTGTGAAGCAGACTGTCTCAGGTTGCGGTACTGAGGTTTCTGCTTACCATTGCCCACAAAGTGGGGTTGGAGCCAGAACGTTCCAGTCAAGAACTGCTTCACACGAACGTCAGGTATATTGACATCATGTAATCCTCCTGACCTGCTCGCTGAGGATCTACCTACCATGAAGTCTGACAACGCAGACCAGAGCCGCAGCAAAAGGGCGTTAGGCCTGAAGTTCTGTTCTGTGCAAAGAAATCGACCTCCAAGGCTCTCAGGTGGGAAATATGAGAATGTATGCAAGATCGGTATGTGAACGTGAGCGAAATGGGTGTACGTGAACTGAGGAGTGTCAATGCTTTTCATGTTCTAGTCTATCTAGAGAGGTAGGTCTCATCCGTGAGGCTACCATCAAAGCATGATGTTCCTTCCTCTAAGCCTTCTTGCCGTTGATGCTCTTGAGCTCAACATCGCTACCAAGGTGTCAGCATAGACTCACGATCAGAATGCTGCAATACTTACAAGATGAGAGTGGCGTTTGGTGGGATGAGACCGGGGTAGCCACGGGGACCGTAGGCGTAGTCACCGGTGATGGTAAGAGTGGACTTCTCGCCAAGAGACATACCACCATCGGCGCTGAGGATACCCTCGTCCCAGCCTGAAGAAATGAGTCAGTACACCAAATCCCATTTCGTCAGTTCATGCATGCAGAATCTTACCCTTGATGACCTGGCCGGTACCGATTCTGACGGGGAAGGTACCGTCACCACGGCCGACGGAAGAGTCGAACCTGGGTACCAATGTCAGCTCGAATGCTCAGATTGGTCTCGGTGAGGAAAAACATACTGCAGGCCCTTGTTCTCGGGCTTGCTGGTGTCCTCGAGCCAGCCAGTGTAGACCATGGAGACATTGTCACCAGCCTTGGGCTTGTCAGAGCCGTTTCCTTGGGAAAGGACCTTCTTAGTAACACCCATATTGATAGCTGTAGTTCTGAATGAACGGTAAAAGATTTGAGTAGTAGGTCTTGCAGGAGAAAGGATGGTTCGGGGGAGACGGTGGTGCATTGCTTGGGTAACGTGGCAGAGGAATGGAGCGCGGAGTTTGTTTGTTCCTGACACTGGGCGGGGAGCTTACGCGAGTCATTGAAGCAAGGTGGCGGTTTGTGGCATGTTTGCAGCTATGAGCTCACAGTTGCTTTTTAGGGTATTTTAGAGCGTTTCAACCTCAGACCTCCATGTGCCTACTACTCGTAAACCCATTCAAGCTTATCGACTCGTGCACCCCACGACCTCGATGGCGTGACTTGCTGTACCTGCATACGCCTAGTGGATCCTATATACAGCCATTTCGTATGAGTACAGTCTTCGGATTGACGTGCGAATAGAGCCCGAATCATCGTAAACAGATAGGCAAGCCCTACAGTGCTAAACTATAAAACCAGCAGCTGCCGGCAAAGGTTGCGTCAGTATCCGGTAAGTATGGCTTATAGCTGAACTGAAATAGAACCCTGAACCTCGTTCCGAGGACAACGGTCGCCAGAACTTCAACTCAAGCTGCATATATGAAAGCGGCTTGTGGACTCTATTTGATAACAGACTCCAACAATAAATTTACAAGTGGTTGTCGTCAGCTCTCCATGGCCTCCTCTACTCCCCAAGCTCCAATACCGAGCATGTCTTACGACATGCACATCGACGTCGACCTGAATCCCAAAATCTCAGTTGGCGCAGGTCCTTGGGGCATCCGTAACTGGATCAGTTTCACAGGAGGAAGATGGACTGCTGAGTGGGGTCGCGGTACTGTCGAGGTACGATCTCCTCTTGTTGCTGAAGCAACACTACTTTTACTCACTGATTTGACATGGAAAGCCCGGCGGACAAGACTCACAGATAGTGCTGCCAGATTTGTCTGCAAAGATCGATACCAGCTACCTTTTGAAGACAGACGACGCTTCTTCTGCTTATATTTGTATAAAGACGAACGGGTGGCGTACTGGACCTCGTGAGGTGCTCGAGGCCCTTGCCGATCCAGCCAAAGCAGACACTGTCGACCCTACAACGTACAAATTCAGGCTGTATATCAACATGGAGACAGGCGATGAAAGATACGATTTTGTAAACACGGCCATGTGGATTGGCAGTGGTGTACGACAAGGAGCTAAAGGTAAGCGGTTGGGTTTCATTGTCACGTTCTCGAGTACGGCTGACTTTGTGGCTATAAGTCATATATGATGCATACAAAATTGAGTGATCAGCCGATGTCAATGGAATCCGGTTTGGCGTACAGTTTCCATGAAGGAATGACGATTGTGGGCTTTGGGCCTTCGCGACCCATATCTCAATACAGTTTGCTTCTATATATGACCCATCTATTCTCTATCCAAGATGCCGCTACGTGGCTGCCCGCTTTCAGTGCCGCCTAGTCGCTACCAATATTTGTCGAATTTGATGGCGAGCTCTGGTTCAGCATCGGTGAGCGCCCAAATCTCCTCGTCCTGCTCTGGGCTGAGCCTTCCACCCTCGAGGTACCTACGATATGCGCTGACTAGTACCCGGATGATATCTTCTTGAGCGGGAAGCTTGAGCCATATCGATCGCATCTCATTGGCAGACAAAGGCCGCTCGTTGATCTTGTTGAGCAGGCGTTGCTTCAATAGACTCGGAAATGGTCGGACTGCAAGAAGCGTGGCTGCAGCATACATATTGACCAGTTCCTCGAGATTGTTCCGCTTCCCAAAGGCTGGCATCAGGGCTGGCAGGTGGTCTCCCCGACGAGGTACAGATGCCATCCATTCGCTTAACAAGTCAAAGGTGGCTTTGGGTGGCAGCGCTTGCTTTGGTTTGCGAACAAGCGCGAGGTCTGCCGCTTGGATGATGACCATTTCTATTCGAGACGTTTGAGAGCTCTTAGAATAATTCAGTGTTCAACCCTTTGAGAACTTCATTGGGAAGCTGCTTACCATGCCTTGACGTGTACGCCATGCCTCATTCTGGCTGAGCTGCTTCTGTGCGATTGCGCTCCGTCGAGATGCCAGGCTACCAGGGAAGTTCTGGATAATCGTCTGAGTGTCCTTTCCCATGTGGACGGAAAAATTGACGGTAAAGTTGGACATCATTCTATACGTTCTTTGCTGGAGAGAATCCTTTCAAGGTAGATCCAGTAAGAATATTTTTATATGAAGTTTTTAGTCCTCGAAGGCACGAAGGAAGAGGCAAAATGCTGCTCGATATAGGCTGTAGTGTGAATGCTAGCGTTCACTACAGCTGTCGTGACATGCGATGGTGCTGCAGTGTGAATGCTGTTCGTGCGACGACAACGTAACCTGTTGTCGCCCCAAGCAAAGTGATACAGCTGTCTTGTGGTACCGCAGCCCTGTCATGCGAGAGCGTGGCAGCGTTTGAAACTCCCAACTCAAATTCGACCCAGAAAACGAATGAAAAGAATCCACATGGCATGTACAACATTATGAGCGAGGCTGTGACATTCACATCGTAGATCCATGTACCTGAGCGATATTTTCTTTGAGGCTTCTTGGATCATGTGCCACTTTTCCGTGTCATCATCGTGTAACTTGGCATGTCATTCAAATAGATGGTTGGTTATCATGAAGGGAAATGTCAAGAACGTGCACCAGAACCTCATCGCCGTGGTTTGATGGAACCCAGTAAAGCGCGACACAGACTTTCAGTAACCAAGGTGCTAGTTAAGCTGGAATCAATGCTTGATGCATCAAGAAGATATCAAGCTTCATTTTCTTTCAAGGCAAGGAGACTGGAGACGTATCTTGGACCAATCACCAAATAGACAATGCCAATTCCCCTCAAAGGCAGTAATTGTTTGATGCAAACCATCAAGCCTCGAAGGGTGGCCTTTCTGATCGGCTCATTAATGGTATATATCTTGGTCATAGCAGCTGAAGTTCCCGTAAGGAGCTCGTACGACATCTGACCTGAGGGAAGCTTTAATCGCTTCGATGACGATATACTCACTTCGTTGGTACTTGTCAATCGACGTGGTGGTAGTGGAACAAGAGTACCAACAAAGAAAAGCAAATGGCGCTGACCTGTTTCTTGCCCTCGTCTTACCAACAAATTCTTGACGTGAGCGAAGGCTGTTGACAGGTCTCGGAGAGTGACCCGAGTGCCGCAAACTTTGATGAGCTTCAGATCCCACAAGGTATCGTACTACTGCCATGCCTCCTTTACATGGACCTGCGGTACTATAGTGGGTGTAGATTGGAGCTCTAAATTCGCTGGTAACGTGAGCGGTTCTCACCAGCTAGTGGGACCTTCTGTCATACTAGAATATAGGATACCAAATTCGATCCTTGCCAGTTGTAGGACGCGTTCAGGAGATCGAACACATGGCCAGTCCAGTGAAATTGTTCTCCCGGTCTGTGTCGCATTGCTCTCTATGTCTATGCGTATACGTTAGGTTACTACCTATGCTCGTGACTTTGCCATGTCCTTATATGACTGACAAAGCAATGAGCACATCCAGTAATGGAGTCTTTGACCTAGCTTATAAAGGCTAGCACGTTGTGCTTCATCTCTTTGTACACTGGTAATGGAGCCACAAGGCAGAGAACAACAGGATCATGACGGTAGCAAGTGTGATTGTATATGAACACATACTGCAGCAATTCATAGATTCGGGTATCCTACGCGCATGAGAATTTACAGTGCCGGACTGAGCTGTAAAATACGCTGTTCTCGGAGGGACAATCGCATCCGAGAATAGAGTTCGCAGAGCTTTGTCCGAGAAGTCGAAGAATCTGAATATCTGAATATCTGAATATCTGAAATCTACGTATCTAAATGTTTTATGAGTAGCTACATATCTGGACATCTGAACATCTGAGCATTCGATTCATCTGGACATTCGATTTATATGAACATCTGGACATCTGGATATCTCTGAACGTTCGAGCGTCTGAACATCTGAGCGATGTTATCAATGGGACGATTCTGTGATTATAGGAATAATGGAAGGCACGCTTGTCAATCTCTCCCGGCTTTCCCGTCAGATCCCGTCGATTAGCGCCTTTTAGCGTCACAATTTGAGAATTCTGAGCCCCTACAGCATAAAAAAGAGGCAGGAGCTAATGCATAATAGAGAGCTTCGCTTCGCTCTGCTCAATGAGTATCGATCGAGCACGTCGTAAGAAAGGCATAAAGCGCCAAGACGCTAGTAGCGTACAGCTTTCACAGTCTGTGTTTGCTTTCACTACCACAACGTAACAATTCGTTCGCTTATTGATGCAAACAAGACATGTCCTTTGTTCCGAAAGGCACACAAAGTATCGGTGATATCCCAGCTGTGACTATATTGCTGCCTCATCTTAAGTGAGCTGAAATTTTGATGGCATTATCGCATAGATCGCAATCTAGACTTTCACATCTCAGAGTCTCTGCTCTAGAAAAAGTTGATGGTACTATCGCTTCCAGCTTCTGTCTCACACATCATCTCCCTTCTCCTCTATATTGCTCGATCGAATAGCACGCTCCACACATTTGCTTCAAGTGGACGACTAAACTTCGTAAGACCACATACCTTCAAGAAGCAGCAGCTGGATTCCGACTTGATCAGCCTGTCACACAGAAATCATCTTCGGCAGACCTAGGGTAAAATTCATTAGCCATGGCTACTTCATATACAACCGTTACTGCAATGAGCCCGACTCTCTATTTTGGCTATGGCAGCAACCTGTGGCTCCACCAAATGGAGCAACGTTGTCCAACATCCACGTACGAGGGAATGGCACGCCTCAAAGATTACCGCTGGATGATCAATTCTCGGGGATACGCCAACATCGTTGAATCAAGCACTCCTGTCTCAGGGAGCGAACAGTACGAAAATGTGGCATTTGGTCTAGTCTTTGCACTTGAGGCGAAAGATGAAAGCAGACTCGATGTTAACGAAGGCGTGCCCTTTGCATACACCAAAGAATACTTGGAAGTCGACTTCTGGGCTTCCAAAGACACTGAGGAAGTCATTGATATTAGCAAGCCTTCGGAGAAGAAAAAGTTGCTAGTCTACATCAACCGCGATTTGACTGAGGACGACCAGCCTATGAGCGAGTATGTGTATCGCATGAATATGGGTATTAGAGATGCCCTTAAAGTGGGCGTACCAAAAGCGTATGTGGATAAGGTGATGAGAAGATTCATTATCGAGCATGACGTGAAGGAGGTGAAGCAGATAGCTATGAAGCAGGCTCTGGCTTTTGAAGATGAGCGGTAAACCTCAAGACTTTGCGGACTGCTACGAAGAGCTCACCAATGGAGGGGCTCGTTATGGAGGCACAAAGGTGCTGGTCTGGAGCGCAGACGATCGATCAACTTGTGATGCGGTGTGGTGAAACAGCACACTGTCAATCAAAATCAGCGTCAGTCTCTTCAAAGACTTCATTGTATTGTAGTCTTTAACCCTGTTCTATTGCCTAGATATCGAAGACGATGGGCAACGCATCTCGCTTGACTCTTGGTGCAACCGTTTTGCTTCAGATATGGACAGAGCAAGGTGTGATGTGCTACTCTGCCTCGGTTACCTGACAGCCTGTATCCTTCAAGCAAAATCCTTTGCCTCAGTTAATCCACAACAACTGTGACTAGAATCGGCAGCGTCTAACAACAATATTTTGAAGGTGGTCTAAAGTCATACCACCACTGTACCTCTTCCTGTCGCTGGTGTCTTGTGGGCATCCACAACATTTTCTCTAGCTTTCCTCGAGTCCTCGAGCGTCCAGAGGACAGGGTCGCCCATACCAAAGGACGTCCAAGTGACTGCATATTGACGGAAAACCCGAACACACAATGCAGATACCCAGTGAAACAATTGTTCCTAGAGGGATACCAGATCACCACTCAAAAGTACCAGGAATTTTCCTTCTTCCTGTTTGCTCTTCACTCTGCGACGTAAGACCTGATTCTCCCGAGACCACTGCAGCACCTTCTACCTCCTCACCAGCACTTCTACCCCGACTTTCCAGGCACTCCTTCCAGATTTTTAATTCCTCTCTATACAGGTCCATAACACAAGGATTACAGCTGCTGCCACAACAATCTCCGGCTGCAGGCTTAATAGGCCTTTCTGCATCTCGGGCAGCGGCTGCGAGAAGAGCTTCTTCTCGGACTGGTGCCAAACGCGTTTTGAGTAGGCGAGTGAGTGTTGGAGAATGCTTCTGAAGATCCTTCGAGGATGTCATTATGGATAGAACTTCGACTGGTAATTAAAGGGTGTTCTGAGCGAAGGTGGTCTTCCGAAGGGTAGATAGAGACAAAAGATCTGGAAGAAGGTGGTAATCAAGCATGCGTGGGTTGTCGTCGTCGTACTGCCACAACACAGTCGACCTATACGTCTTCACGACTCCCGGTCTACGAGTTGACTTTCGCCATTCTTGTGGAATCATTAACTCAGACGAAGGAAGCCGAGCTTGACCGAGGGTTAGAGACATCTCCGAGTTTTCCCGAACGCCACCTTTAACACGCGTCGACGCGATACCTTAAATATCACTTCCAACACATGCAGTACCAGAATTTGAGAACAAAAGCACCACCCATCTAAGGTACTGCGACTCGAGCGGGACTTACTAAATTGCCTCAATCCCTAGTAGATCGACGTAAATGCAAAATCTGTATCAATACCGACGAAAATGTCAGGCTTATATCACTGCCTCCGGTTCGGTCTCTCTATACGTTATCATATACTAATTGCATCGACTCGGCTCGTACAAGGGTAAGTGTTCCTTGTTGATATCGTACTGGGTAAGGTGCCCGCCATGTCTACCGGGTGGCGTCAATATACAACAAAGGCATCCAGTCTGCATGCGGTCTCGAGGTGCAGACGGGGACGTTTTTGTGTGCCATCAAGACGGATGCACATAACCTTATCATTCAAAGAATGGTATTCTTATAGGCCAGTGTCTCTCGCGAAGTTGTTCTGACTTTCTCCAGGTCGAAAAGCGAAAGATTTCGCAGGTTGGTGGGAGAGTGTCAGACTTTCTCGAACAATTCAAAACTGGAACCGCCCACAACCCTTTTAACGATGACGTATACTGGTGGCTTCATAGTGCAGAAAAGTGCACAAAGTAAGGGGAAATTCACCGTTTGCTCAGCAATGAGAAAAGCATCGTCGAGTGCTATGGGTACATTGTGGACAGTTCCAAGACCTTATGGCGGATATATATGGAGTATGTTGGGAGCCGAAACCTTAAGCAATTAGTGAATCGTGAACGACAGCTGATGGGAAGGGAAACGGTGAAGGAGGTAGTTGCGATCCCAGGTACGTGGCAATCGCAATTCCTACGAGACGTGGCTGATCGATACAGAACCATTCTGCTGGTATGTCCTTGGCGAACTGGCTAAAGCTGCCCTCGAGATGCAAAATCCAGCCCAAATCAAGCTTCAATATCCTGATTTGAAAAATCCTCAGATCATTCACCACGATACCAAGCCTGCGAATGTGTTCGTAGGACCACGTAGGGACGACTACTTCCCTGCCTACCCCTCTCTCAAACTTGGCGATTTTGGTCTTGCACAAGAAACGTGGCAAACGGACACCAGCGATCCGATCATGTCTACCTATGACAAACCATTTATGCCTATGGAGTTCATACCTAATAGCGGAGAACGTCATACGCAAGCATCCAACGTCTGCCAGATAGGCCTTATCGTTCAGTACATGATGCTAAGAGCAGAAGACCGTGGTATTGGTGGTAACCGACGATCGATGCCGAAAGGGCTGGGTGGGGTGCACGTCAAGGATGGAGCTTTCAGAGTCGAGCCCATCATTCCAATCCGGCGTCCCGCGTATAATGACGATGATGACGATGAAGATCTGAAAGACTGGCCACCGGGAACTCGTCTCGAGGATATTAATCCTATTATAGAAGGAATGAAAAAAAAGGAAAAAGTACCCGCCCACAGAAAGACCCTGCTCCTCCAGAGCAAAGCCAGGAATTACAACCAATACGACCAGGTCTGGCATACAGCGAGGATCTTATCAATCTCATACATAGATGCACCCACATGGATCCGAGCCAACGTCCGCTGCCGAAGGAGGTCATTGACGCCTGTAATCCCACCAGTAACAAGCACATCAAAGGCATGCATGATATCGTGGAAGCTGTCAAGCCTTCTAGCGCGCCCTATTGGCTTTTCAGCCCTGAGGTCGAGGAGCCTCTTGCTCTCGGAAGTGTTTGGCAGCCTAAGGATGAGAACGCCCAATACGACACACCGAGCGAAGAGGACCAATTTGACGACGATGATGAGGATGATGGGGAACTAATGGAGTTATCCTGAGATGCACCCTTGATTGTCTGGTACGCATCTCGAACGACCCATCATCGCACAAACTTGAGATAATGATACAGCTGCGTACATTGTAACCTTGGGATAGCCTCGCTATAGAGCTACATTTCTTGTTTTGGATGTTGTTGCGAGTCTGCCCCAACGGCTGGCTAATTGTTCTTGCCGCGCTGGATTCAGGGTTCAAGAGTCCATGAATTGTACTTTATTTTTTCTGTGGGCCGCCTCAATCCTATGCTCTTCTGTTTACGTCTTCTTGATCACCATTCTTTCTTCCTTCTTGACCTCTATCATTTCCTTATTCGATAAGCTCTCGAGATCTTATGGTCGATCTCTTTGGCTTCTTATGGATTAGCCTGCACCCTAAATGAATACGCTTAAAAACCTCATCTCTTTCTTACAACCTTATCTCTGTTACTACCATTGTTCGGAGCTGCTTGCACATCGCCAATTGGTTTACAGCGAGTTGGGATCATGCACTTTAGAGAGCAACGGCTATGTCTTTGCTATAATACGGTACTAAGCGTCACATTTCGGCACGTACGGCCATAGGCAGCTGAGAACTAGGCATCCCGTCCGCTCTGCCAGATATAAGCAGTTGACCGGCTGATTAGTACTACGGTGGGTGACCACGTGGGAATACCAGCTGCTGTACGTTTTCTTTTGGCTGTGTGAAATACTCTTTTTACTCACTTCATCCCGACCTCGCGCATCATTTGCTGCTGTGTGTGCCTTGTTCTCACACTCTTCCTACCTGGTCTTTGCTACGCCGGCCACGAGGTGTTGTTTCTCATTGCTTTCTGGTGTGACTACATCCCCTGCCGGAGGGTTCATATTTGGGCTGTTGTTGAATCGGCAGTGCTTTGTGCTTGTCTATGCTGGTTGTGATGCGGAACGGTGACACACAATTTTATATTCTCCATTGTATGTGCAACCCTCTAGTATTGCTTTCATTGGTGCACGCACATCTTTCACTGTGGTATGACTCCGTCACTCTCTTGAGTTTCAGTGAAATTAGGGATGTCTGAAAATTCTCCTCCGAAATGGCATGAATCACTGCCTTTTGAATGACTCTTATATCAAATACATTCAACCATGAGTCATTTAGCTTTTGTTTTTCTTGTGCTTGTCCCTCCTCACCAAGACTGTGGTTTCTTTTCTTTCAACAATCGATCTCGTGAAGTTCGTCTTCTATCACGACTTCTGAGCACCTACGGCACTCCCATATTTCATCGACCTGGAAGGTGCGGCCGAGATCATGCGGGCACCCCTGACGACCGTGTTGCTGCCAACAGTGCTGCCAATCTTGTTCTTCAGGTAGCACGCAGTACCGGCTATGGAGATGTCAACGCATCCAGGAGTGGCGTCGCACTTGTTGACGCAATCTGTGATGTGGTTGCTGTAGATTTGAACAACTCCCATGTCGTTTCCGACGCGGTCCAAGAAGCACTCGATCAAGAAGGTGGCTCCGCTAGTGGTGACAAACTCGGTGGAGTTTGACTTTGGGCATGTAGGGTTGGTGGTTGTCGCGCTAATCGTTGAAGAGGTTGTTGAGCTGGCCGATGATACACTGGAGGAGGCAGTGCTGGCGATTGAGCTGGGAGTGGAGCTTGCGGTGGAGCTCGACTGTGAAGCGGATGTTGAAACAGAGCTGGCCGATACAGTGCTCTGCATAAGAGTGGTCGATGAGGAAGCTGCAATAGAAGAAGATGACGAGGAGAAAGAAGAAGAAGCCACGGGAAGTGCGAGAATCTTCGCTGCAGCGGCTTCTGCGGCGACCATGACAATAGCTTGTAAGTTGCCAGTGGGGAGATCAGGATGGAAAGATCCATCCACGACGAACAAGTTGTCAGTTCCGTAGACCTTGAGGTTGAGGTCAACGACGGATGTACCATTGTCAACACGTCCATCATCAGTACCCATCTTAGCAGTACCGACCCAGTGGTTGCCTGAGCTGTAGGTGCTGATCAAGCTGGCTCCCGTGTCACTGGCTGCACCAGCGTAAACGATCGATGAGTTTGGTTGGCGAGACCATGCGATAAGAGTATCAATGAAAGTGGCAATGGCGTACTTGTCTGTGGCAGTGTTCAGATATGGGCTGACCGCGTAGTAAGTGGTTCCATTGCCGGAAATTCCAAGGGTACCAGTAGAAGTAAGTCCATGTGTAAGATACAACTTGATCGAGACAACGTTTGCAGTAGAAGCGTAACAGGTACTCTGGAAGTAACGGGTGGTTCCATCGGAGGTCTGGTTGGACGTCCAGAAGTTAAGTCTCTGGTAGCCTTGCGTAAGGATACCCTCACCCTGGTCGAACAGACTGATGTCACTGGAAGATGGAGCAGTGAATGTACTTGTGCTTGGGAATTGGACAGCGGTGGTGCTGTTGAAGTTGATGGTAACGATGGGATGGTCCTTGAGGCCTTGACCAACGGGCAGGTTAATCCAATCTGACTCCGATGGAAGCGTCACATTGGTGCTACCACTTGCAATGGTCTGAATCTGGCTCGTAAGACCAATACCGCTGTTGATAAGGAGTACAGGTGTTGAAAAGGTGCCGGCCGCGAGGATTACCCTCCCTCCCTTGTTGACGTTAATAATTGAACGCACCCCGCTGGTGTTCTCGACTACAACTCCAGAGATGAACGAACCATCTCGGATAACGTTGAGAACTTTAGTGTGTAACTGGAGCTGGAAGTTGGAATAGGCTTGGGCTAATGGAAGGTATGTCATGACAGGTCCAGCATTGAGACCATTCTGAATGTTCCAAGGAGGGTAACTGAAGACAGCTTGTTTATTATTTGGGTTTGTGATCGGATCAACAGAGCTCCAGCCGTTAGCGGTGAAAAAGGTCGAGAATGCAGTGTAGGAGCTCGAGTCATAATGCAGACCATTGGCCGAAGGAGCGATGGTTCCAGGATTTCTTTCGTAAAGTCTGTCTGCAGCACTTGCTACATCGGCCCACTTCCAGCCAGTTGGCCACTTATCATCGAAGTCTTTGTCTTGAGGGTGCACATATACAAGTTGGTTCACCATAGAACCACCCCCCAAGATACATCCAGAGACATCGGCAGTGTCTGTGCAGTATTCGCTAGTATCGTTGAAGGACTTCTTAAGATAATGTCTCACACCAGGAACATCGTACTGGGTGACTGTGTTGCTCCAGGAAAGAGTATCGCGTCCACCACTAGCATAGGTTGATGCATTACCGCGCTCGAGCAATAGAACACTGGTTCCGCTTTCTGCAAGCCTCTCAGCTACGATGATACCGGCCACACCACCTCCAGCAATGATGTAATCGTAGGTCGTGCTCGAGGTACTCTGGGCAACTGCACCAAGGGCCAGAGAGAGTAACAGGGATGCGTAACGAGGCATGACCTCTTAGAGTGTGTCGGGAATATGGGTTTGAATTCGACCTTGTGCCAAAGACGATACCGCCCTTCAATTCCAACGAGTGTAGCGATTGAACGAGAGGAAGACACTGGCTGAGACAATTGTTCAAAACAGGCCATTACCTGGGTTATATAACTCTGCTTCCAGAGACGGCTCTCATTGAATTACAAGATGCTGGCCGACTTCGCACAAGGCACTGCATCGTATGCATCGGCACGGACGCACTCCCACGATCCTATGGATCCACTCGTTGTGCCATGGGGCCCAACGTGAGCCAGGATACCAAAGAACGGTGCGTCGTCTCGAAAGCGTAAGCCTTAAGAAGCAAAGGCTAAACCCATCCTGGAAAAGCGACTTCGTAGCGGTGATCTGATTGTGCCAAATATGAACACCCAGTCGACGATCTATGCTTGCCAAACTCAGCCAGATCCGGCCCCGTGCTCTGGAAACCCTTTGTCGGTCCCATGTCTTGGGTTGGTTTGGCTTGAAACTGTGTGAACATCAGCAAGCCAAGTTTCAAACAGGCCAGAAGACAAGAGCTTCGTTTGACCATCATCCTCGCCGTACTCCACCAACTGCAGATGAGCCGGATTCCGAGTTTGAGGTGTTCTTCGCAGCTTCTACGAGCTGTAAGAGTCTTCTTGCATGAATGTTATACATCATAATTTTTATAATCCCTGAAGACACCTAGGCTTTGTACTCCGATTGGAGCCACAGCCGCATTCTCCGATAGAGCTTTTTATCAACTCATGGGATATTGATGGAGCATCTCCGACTTGCACACGTTCACAAGGTAGTAGCCAACAAGAGTGAAGGAGACCAAGCAAAAGGCCAAAGCACAATCAAACACTATCTCGAAACCTCGACGAGTTTGAAGCCACCTCATGCGAAACCGTATACTCCGTATTTTTCAAAATATGCATCTCGTCCTCCTCACCATCCACCATTCCAGCCGCACTCGCCTTCCGTCGTCGCTTTTCTTCATGTATCTGGTCGAATGCTTTTGCCTCGCTCTTCAATGCAAGATCGGGCGTGCTACTCCTCCTCCTATCTTTGCTCTTTTCCGTTTCGATAGTTGCTCGCTGCGTCGATCTTCCTGCAGAACTGCTTCCTAGGTTCGACATATTGTACTCTTCAGCGGCGCCACGCATATCTGCCATACCCCAGCCTGTGCTGAAATCGTTTGTGAAATTTCGCGCTGTGGCCATGGTGCAAGAGGCTAGTGTGTATGTTGCTTGTACTTCCATTAAGATGACCACGAGAGTGCTGGTTAGACTTTCGTCCGAGGTGAGGTGGAGCAGCTGTTGGAGGTAGTGGTGGCGGGTAACTGATAGGGCTATGATACTGGAGATGCATTGGCCTCTTCATGGATAGTAGGGAGGAGAGTTTACGGTGCTTGCGTCCAGAATACGCTGACAAATGTCATTTTTGTCCCTTGTGGCATTTGCAGGGACCAGACTAGCTGGAAGGGCAGGATCAGAAGACCAGTTTCCGAGATCAAATCTAAAACAAGCATGACCTTCCACCGCGTAAGCTGGAAAGATCTGGTCAGCCTCCCAGTATATTGACATCGTTACACGAGCGTACCTGTGTTGGACAACCTGTGATGTTTCCAGTAAAGTCCCAATAGTACCCAGAGGCGATAGGACAGTCCACGGTAACGACAAGAATTGAAGCGAGACAGAAAACGGCACTCAAGACGACACAAGCGTAACATAATGGCCGCGACCGCATTATGCTTCCAATGCGCAACATGAAAAGAAGTGTAGCAATCTTCGACAGATAAATGGAGAGAATGAAAGTAATAGCCCCAGCGATAGCAATCTGGCGTCCAATAGTAAGCAATCGCCCGTACAACTTAGGCAAACTACTCACACTATTCAAACCGGCCAGCGAATCTTGAACCACATAGTAAGGTTTTCCTAAGCCATCGTGGAGGCAGGCATAGCCTATCCCAAAAAAAGATAGACTCACTAGCTGCTACAGTTTAGGGCTAGTGAAGATTGCTCAGCTTCGTATGACTTACTGTAGCAACAAGCACAAAGGCATCTTCAAGCCCATAACTTCTATAACGAATGTATACTCGAGCACCAATGATCAAGAGAGTGTAAGTCAAACATAAACTGGTCGCTACACTCAAAGAGCCCTCATAGCCAACGAGTCGAGGCGAGACCGACATTACTGCCGCCAGAGTGAAGCAGAAGAAGAAGTTATCATGAACATATGAGTGCAAAGTGGTAGCTTGATGGGTCGTTCAATGACAGGGTCGCTTACTTACAGAACTCTACCGAGATCCTCGGGTCCCAGCTCCATGTCTTGTTCCACCTCTGAGGAACCAGATAAGACGTCACTTTGTCGGCAGCCAGCTCATGGTGTGATGGATCCTGTCTATGATAGTGGCGAGTACTTCCAGTCCAGGGCCAAGAAAATGACATATGAAACTCGGCGAGCCCGAGTACAAAGTATACGAAGGTGATGTACGAAGGTGGTATATGGTGTTTAGTGCCCTCCAATAAAAGTAAGAGTATACAAATGCTCAAGCGAAGTGAGATGGCGTAAATGAGCTACAGATTTTCTGACCCGGATTCCGCGTATATCCACTCGTGTTAATCAAGCTCAACGAATATGCTACAGAGTATGCACAGTCGTCGCAAGCAGGAAAGTGCTCTGGGTCTTGACAATTAATCGTCTTCATGTGGCTGCACGGTTCAATTATCCAGGGTTTTTACCGATCATAACTGCTAACAAGAGTTCTGAGAGGTTGCCGGATAGTGATTAAGATCAGAGACAGATCAGACCAATACTGCAAGATCAGTACACCTGAGCATCTGCCACATGGCAGGGAGAGGAGATGCAGTATGGAAAGTGGATCGAATGGCCGCTATTCATGTTCACTGCTGGCCGTGAGTGCATTGTCCATCACGCCATTAGCTTCACCTATCGGAAGCCTCGGTTCCGAAAGTCAAATCTCTTACAGGCCCTAACACAGCTTCGCGAATCCTTCAACTACACTTTTAATCTCAGTAGACAAGGAAGTACATGGAATAGGCAGGCGTTGAAGAAGACGGCTATCTTTAGTCTCCCCAAGTCTAGACAGACACTCGGTATCCGCGGAATATATTATCTTCTTGCCAATGACTAGAGACGCACGCGTGCCCACTGTCTCTTGCCGAGCTGTGCAGAGGCCTCTCCATTCTGTCCTACTGACGTTCTTAGCCACGGTGGATCCTCTTTTCTCATGAATCTAGGCTTAAATCCTTCGGAAAGTCCTTTCAACAAACCATCTTCAACACAATTTTGTGCCGTTCAACTACTAGATATCTTCTTCAATCATGGCGACCACAGCGACGGACGCCAAGATTCCCTCTTTGGAGGAGTTGCAAGTCGATGACGGACCGGCGACCGAGATGAGTGATCGAGATGCCCACGACATGTCAAAGAAGCAGGTCATGCGAGTTAGTTCGATCGAAACATGAATACAGGCGATACGTACTCATAACATCAAAGAGAGATTTCCGATTCATCTCAATAGTCGGATTCATTTGCATCCTTCAGTGCTCGTGGGAAGGCGCTCTGCTGTGTGTTCATCTTTACTTGGGCCATCCTTGAGCAGCATCTGACAAGCCAGATAGGTCAAACAGCTACTCGTTATATAACGGTGGTCTTGCTGGAGCAGTATGGACATTTATCATCACCTGGTTATTCATTCTTTGTATCATCGCTTCGATGGCAGAAATGGCCTCGATGGCACCCACTGCTGGAGGACAGTATCATTGGGTTTCTGAATTTGCGCCTCCATCCATTGAGAAACATCTGAGTTACATAGTAGGTTGGAGTAGTTGGCTTGGCTGGGTCACGGGTAGGTTGACGCAAAGCGTCTCGCCCAAGCAAACTTGACTGATAGCAACACAGGAATCCCTAGTTGTGCTCAATTCCTTGCTTATCTTGTCGAAGGGTGTGTCCTCGTCAGTTACCCGGATGCGGATTTGAGCGGGCTCTGGATCATAGGTCTACTCATGTGGTGCTGGCTATTTGTCGCTTTCGGCTTCAATATATACCTATCGCACAAGCTTCCACTTGCAGAAGGAATCGTACTTATTCTGCACGTCTTTGGATTCTTCGCTTTCCTCATCGTCTTCTGGACCATGGCCGATCTTGGAACTGCCAAGACTGTCTTTACCAGCTTTTCCAATGGCAGTGGTTGGTCTAGCCAAGGAGTATCTTGTCTAGTTGGACTTCTCACTCCCATTTGGTGCTTCATTGGTCCTGATGCAGGAGCTCACATGTCTGAAGAGACAAAAGACGCGGGAAGGATCCTACCAAGGGCCATGATCTGGGCAACCTTTGTCAATGGTATTCTAAGTTGTCTGATGATGATTACCTTGTGAGTCGTGCATCAGGAGAATATGCTAGTGCTACATGTGTTAACACAGTGGCCAGTTGCTTCGCGGTCAAGGACAATGACTACCTCAACATAATCAACGCCAGTCCTACAGGTATTCCGGTCATGCAGCTTCTGCTGAACATCACAAAGTCCCAGGCGGGAACAATCGTCCTTTCCGTGGTCCTGATCATCCTGAACTACTTTGCGACTATTACCACCATCGCATCGTCTTCCCGGCAGACGTGGGCTTTCGCCCGCGATATGGGCTTCCCATACAGCACGTGGCTTCAGCACGTAGGTTTCTTATTGCTCTCCCCCAGTGAGACGATCAGACGTGGACTGACAGTGCACAGATCCAACCAGGACGTGACATTCCCCAAAATGCTATCCTTCTCTGCTTTGGCGTGTCAATCGCACTAGGAACCATCAACTTCGGATCCGAAGCGGCTCTCGATGCCATCATGTCAGTTTCGAATTCGGCACTCCTCTTTTCCTACATCATCTGCATTGGCTGTGTTCGACTCAAGAGATTCCGTGGTGAACCTCTCCTTCCTCGATCTTTCGACCTTGGCAGGCTTGGTGCTCCGATCAACGATCTCGCAATGGCGTTCTTGCTAGTTGGATTTGTATTTTCCTTCTTCCCTACAGATGTCAAACCTACAGCGCCGAATATGAACTGGTCGGTGGTTATCTTTGCCGGAACCGGAGCGATCGCTGGATTGTACTACTACTTTGGAGGATCAGAGAAATACGTTTCGCCTCGCACCATCATCAAGGAGCTTTGATGCGCTTTACGGTGAAAGTATTCGGGGTTAGCTAGTTAATATATAGATGGAGCATGTTATGGTAGGCACGTGTAGGGTAGATTGAAAATACGCCAATCACTTCCCCACAAAGCCGAAGCAGATAGACGTTGTTTCGGATCAGCGCAAGGGCGTCGGTTGACTGGCCAACGCGGTCAAGGCGGGCGAGGCAATCACGGCAATGTGGGAGTTGGTCTTATAGATGTGGTGATCACAAGTTGTCGGATATCTGGTCGCAACCTATATGTCCAGAAAGTGTGTTTGGTCTGTGATACTCGTACAGCATGTTTCTCACGACGAACTCGTAACGATGATGCCATGATGGCACAGAAGCGTTGGATAAGCCCACCTCATGATAACAGAAAGCAACCCCGCCTTGCAGTCACGTCGTCCACCTTCCCACCACACATCCACCGCTCCTTCTAGCTTTGGAAGATAGCGAAACCCACAACTCTGTTATATCAAAGTTTCGTAAATCATGGCACTACCACTGGACTCTGACTCTCCTTACACTTCTCACACACCACTGTTCAAAAGGCAACAAGACCCTCACAACCGACTTGACCACAACATGTTTCGTCCACCGCTTACGCCCGGAAGCCCATATTTCACAACACCGGAGCTGGCAGTGGCACGAAGACGAACAAGAGCAGACTCCAGCATAAAACTAAATACAGCAGTTGTCCACGGCGCCTTCACAAATGGACAAGACAGCTGGAGCAGCAACGATACAGCTCGAGCAACCAGTCCAGCGCCTCTAGCGAATCCCAGATATACCCTTGCTGGAGGCTTTGACACGCCCACTCTCGCAGCAGCAGCTTACTACGACAAAGTCGGTGATTTCGAGGAAAGCCAGTTCCGCCAGAGATGGGACAATACAAAGACATCCCCCACGTGCAATCAAGATGACCTGACAACACAAGGCCCTCTAGCGCGCGAACGAAACGGCCATGGTAGACTAAGTTCATCCACGAGCTCCTTTTCGCACTATCAGATCGCCGAGAACCAATCGGCAGCTCCCGGTTGGGGCAAATTCGTCTTCAGTCTAGCAAGCACAGTCGCAGGCAAAGTCCTGCACTTTTGCCGCGAAAGCGCCTTTCGTGGATTCCATGCCGGCGCAGGAAAGGGCTATGATTTCTCCGAGCCTACACAGTTGCATGTTGACCATAGCTGGGATGGATATTTCAGGTCGACGACTCCGATACCAGGCCAATATCCCCGGGAGCGAGATTTCTCAGGTGATTTTGAGCAGGATAATCGAGCACTTCAGCAACACCAGGAACAGCAGCGACAGGAGCAGCAACGGTCGGCCAAACGCTTGCACACCGAAAGTGGCAGTGGATGGGTGGTGGTGAACAGCAATCTGGAGACCAGGGAGTCAAGCCCACGACTCACGGCCAGAAAAGTGTCGAATCCGCTTTTGGCTGCCATGGACAAGCCAGCGACTTCTTCCGCATCAAGAGCGAGTAGTCGCCGCTCATTGATCCCCGTCTCCAGACGGACCACCACTTCGTCGCAAGTCTCGCAATTCGGCTCTCCGCTGCTTCCACGCCAGAATCATCTCGAGGCCCCATACGCGCTGACGGCCCAGCATCATGAACGTCGTGCCAGCACACCTTCTACACGCTCACCTCTGCAACACGCACGTAACCCTTCCCGCCCATCCAGCGCAACAGCTTCTCCACTGACTCCACAAGCCCAAAATGTCTTGGCGAAGAGAGACCGACGAGACAAAGAGGCCGAGAAGAGTATGCGCAAGATGAGCAGGCAGCTCCAAGACCTCATCCGTCAAGGCCAAGCTGCTCTGGGCACAAGATACGAAATCGAAGACACGGATATCGACGAGGGCTTCGAGGACGGGGATGGCGACGGCGAAGACTGGGAGGATGCTGCCACGTGGTAGAGGCTTCATAAGACTTGTGGATGTTCTGTCGGATGTACTTGCTTGTTCGTTCTCGGAACCGACTCGGCCTTTTGATTCTTTTTTTTTTGGTGGTGCCGAATTTGATACCCCCCTTTTTCACTTCTCGCACAAGAGAATCAAACTATCCTGCCTAGCTTGGTTCTTAATGTCAAAATCATATCATGTCATGTCATGTTGTGTCGTGTTTTCTTCGCTTTTGCAGAGCACATGATCGCATCAAATGTCCTCTGTAAAATGCTACATGTGCACAGTACCATGCATGGCACAACAAAGTGCGCGCCTAGTCAGAAACACCCACTCAAATGCACAGAGAGATGAATCAATATCTCGAGTCATATCTGGGACGTAGAGTGATTGACAATCAGGGCATGTATTGGTCATGCATTAGCCATGCCAAGGCAATCATGCAATCACCAAGGCCTGGCCAACAAACATGCATACAATACATTAGGTTGCCAAGGGTAGCGTGCAGTCTCTGATATCGTGGTGTGGCATGGTATTGCACGCGCGCGTCCCGCATCTACAGGGGCCAACTGCATCACTTCTCTTGACCAGGCACTTGGGGTTCGCTACGACTTTGCATAGGTACATTGATTGCAATATCATACTACTATGATGGATAGAGGCAGGCTGCATGCGCAGGAGAGGTGCTGCCGTCTCTTTGTTTTGGTTTGCCCCTGTAAGCTATAGTTGAAGTTAACCTGTGTGTTGAGGTTTCGGGAGCGAATGCAGTGATGAGGTATCTGTATGGCTGGAAAGGGTGGTCTACAGCTTCTGCCGGCACTCAGCTGCAGGAAATATATGTGAATGTGCGGATTGGACAACAGTCTGGGTTTTCTGTTTCATGGGTTACATGTCGTGATGAGAAGCCTGTCAGTCTGATACTGGACGCATAGAGAGGAACGTCGAGACAGGTACAGGCTTGATGTTGCAACACGACCGCTGGTATAATTCCTGTGATCTGATGTACGATTTTCCATGGGCATCAGAGATGGGACTTGACCAAATACTGCTTCACTCTATGTAGTAATCCTTTGCGTTGGGTAGAGCTTTGCGATAGGCGATTGGCACATCATAGGCTGGCTTGATTCAATGCGGCATGCACTTCAACCTGGAGCATGATTGTCGGCATTGACCAATTGAAGATATTTGGCATACGCCACATATTAGCAGAAACCCAGGATACACGCCTCTTCCCAGCCAGATCCCGACTGCAGATCGCCTCAAATCTTGTGAAATGTGCCGCACGACGGCACCCGACCTGGATATTGAATGTTGCCGTAGGTACAATGTGGTAAACTCATTACAAACAGTCGTCCTACTACAGAGGATTTATTGCATCGCCGCAGTTTCCGTGGTGGACATGTTGATCAACGGTTAAGGGTGAAAGGCAAACGCAAATCATATGCAGAGCCAAGAGTGTAATCCTCCATGACATCTGATGGTTTGCCGCCGCGGCAGGGGTGCGTGGGTCCATGCGTTCCTGCATTACAGTGTTTGCGGCAACCACTCCGTCTATGGTAGATATAGGGGGCCCGTTCAACAGATTATAGTATCGCAGAGTCGTTCGGGTCATGCAGACTGAACTTTTGAGATGTGTCCATGCTGGAGAGTCTTTGGCTCTGACAAGGTGCTTTCCAGACTGATGGCGCTTATGATTCGCAATGATGTGCGTGATAGATGAGGGCAGACCTCTAGCTTACCGCGCTCATTCTCCGAGTCATTCCGGAGGAGAAGCATCGTTGTTCGGTCCTCATCCGTCGGTGCCCTGTCTGTGTGTGTCTGGTGAATGTCTTAAGCGGTTTGATGAAGGGACGAGGCCAAGGACGGTGTAACAATTCTGACACAATTACATTCCGCAGTGGATCACTGCTGCAGAGAATATTTAAGGACCCAGTCGTTAGAGAGACGTTTTCAAGAACGACTGCTAGAGGCGCCCAAGTCGTTCGCCCAGTGTTGCCGAGAGACGGGCCAAGTGCTGCGGTGAATATGAAGAGAGCAAGATGTTGTGTTTGCAGTCAACACTTTACCAGTAGGGCGGGAGTGATGGTCCTTGGCAGGCACGCGAAACCGTTGGTGCCCTTATTGCGTATATTTGAGACAGCCCCACACGGGCCGCCCCTAGCGCGTTGAACTCTATCGCCCTACTCTCCATACCGTTCTGCTCCAGAACCAATCAGTCAACTCCTGGAAACGGCTTTGCAATTTCACTTGTTGGCGCCGCCACGTCGTCCTATCTGACTCCGATGTGACAGTGGAGCCTCGTAAGCCCCCTACCCTGCTATCCTTGTAGGTGCTGCACGAGAGCCAAGTAGACGTTGGCTTTTTGCATTTAACTCCTCCCTTTCTCCTACCCTCACAACGACATCAGCGACGTCGAGGTTCACTTATATTTGGCGTTGACGCCTGTCCATTCCTTTCGCGTTAGCATTCACCCTCATCTTCACAGTCACTCCTTTATTTGTCCTTTGCCTGCTTCTGTTCAGCGAACGGTCGTCGGTCCAAACCAGTCACTCCTTCATATCCATTGCACTTTGATTCTGCTAAACAAAACAAAAAAGCGCTTGCGCACTTACATTCCTTTTACAAGCACCGCCCTTCGATCTGGCAATCAACGTCAACATGCTGTACACGACTCTGGCCTGGGTGTTGCTTGCAACATTCAGTGCTCAATTGACTTCTGCCAAAACTGTCCTGTCACACTTTATGCTCCAGAACTCTTATGCTTACGACCTCCAACAATGGAAGACCGACATTGCTGCTGCGCAGCAAATCGGCCTTGACGGCTTCGCTCTGAACTGGCTTCCACCAGACTGCAGCTCTCCCGGCCTTGACTGGCAGGTCGCCCGTATCGATGACGCCTTTACCGCTGCCGAGGACATGGGCTTCAACCTGATCTTCTCCTTCGACATGAGCTACTCCGTCTGTGACACTTACTGGAACGTCACCTTCATGGAGTCGATGATCACCAAGTACGCTGGAAGTTCTGCAGCCTTACGCTGGAACACGAACCTAGTCGTCTCAACCTACGGTGGTGACACTGTGAAGGAATATGGTAACGAGTTCTTTCAATCGCTCAAGAACTCACTCAAGGCTGCTGGATCCTCCATTAGCTTGGTCCCGGCCTTGACATCCTTTGCCGAGGCTGCTCAGTCTTCTCCCGTCACCTCCGCCGCAAAACTCATTTCGGAATACACATCCATTGACGGTTATTTCAACTGTAAGAATCCTGTGCGTGGGTCTCGTTCAATGATGCTGATACATATCAGGGCAAGCTTGGCCTTTGTCCAATGACAATCTGACCACTGCTGCCGATGTTGCCTTCAAGGCTGCGTTAAATGTGGCTGGGAAGACTGGCCCATACATGATGGGTAAGTGTACAACGCGGCGATGTGTAAAGTTAGTATCTGACAGCTTCTAGCCATCTCTCCATGGCAATTCAAAGATCTCAACGATGGCGACTCTGCCAACTCTTGGGTGTCTTATTCCGACACTCTCTTTGCCCAGCGCCTTCATGCTGTCGCAAACTCGTTGTTCGAGCCCGACATCATCGAGGTCCTCACATGGAACGACTTCGGCGAATCGCACTACCTTCGTGACCTTCCCAGCTTCACCGACACATCCGCAAAGGACTACGTTACCTACTCCGATGGAATGAACAACTATGTCGATGGTATGAACCATGCTCCTTGGCGTATCATTGCAAAGTACTACATCGCCTGGTGGAAGACTGGTTCTGCACCTGTCATCACTGGTGATCAGGTCGTTTACTGGTACAGAATGTAAGTTGCGCCTAGGCCCCTTAATGTCAGAGGCATACTCATTAATCCACTAGTCACCCCAAGGCCGCCGTGTGCACTGGTGGTGCTTCTACAGGCAGCATCAGAAACTACGAATATCCTGTCGATGCCGTCTTCGCCTGGGCGCTCGTCAAGGAAGCCGCAACCATCTCTGTCAGCGTCGGTAGCAATGCCAATTGGACATTCAACGCAAACTCCACTGGTCCCCAGATGGCCATGGTACCCTTCCCTTCCAATCTCGATTCCGGCATCACACCCGAAGTCGAGATCCTCAGAGACGGAAGCGTCGTCGCACACGGCAAGGGCAGCGTTCAAATCACAGCCGACTGCCCATGGCAAAACTTCAACCCCGTCGTCAATCTCGCCGGCAAAGGTATCAACCGATAGATTGTCCGACGCAAACAATCCCCTCCATCCCCCCAAGTCCCTGCAGTGCAGGCACCGAGCTCTGAATTTTAGAGTGCTCGAGTACACACTTTATCTTCTTCGACTACGCTGAACGATCATGGGTTTCTCACGAAAGGATATTCAAAGCATGACCGGTCTTTTTTAACGAATATTCTAGGATTCCTTGGTTCATCGGGGTTTCTTCACGCTAGATCGCGTTGGGTTATAGAGTCAATTGATCACTTCCGGCGCTTTATGCCGCATTTCTTCCTTCTTTTTCTCTTCTTGATTCTTCTTCGCATGACTCGTGTTCGTGACTGCCTTGTGTTTCATAGTCCTCGTTTCTTGGGCTCAGGCCCGATTGATGCGACAGATTGGCCGCGCGCTTGCTCGCTACCGAGAGTGGGGGTTTTGCCCTGCAGGTGTAGACTGCGCTCCATGTTTCACATATTCGCCAAGGGCGGTCAGTGAAACACCCACTCACTCGGCTCGGAATTGCTGCAAGCCATCCGAAATGGTGGGGAGATGATCAAAAGTTGACTTTTTAGATCTCATTTAATTAGGTAGACTACGAACAATTCCCCATCCATATGCAACGTTATTTAGATTCTCTCGCCTTCGAGGATGCCCCTTGCCTCCTCGCTTCGCCACCACGACATGCCTTCCTTGCCGGGATATTCGAATTTGTCCATACTGTCCGCCTTCATCTCGACACTGTATCCGGACTCTGTCGGCGTCGTATAGTATCCGTCCTTGATAACACTAGGGTGGAGGAAGTGCTCGTGCAGATGGTCGACATACTCAAGAACACTGAGCTTGCCACTGACAACAACATAATCGATAGTGCTGAGATGCTGGGTGTATTCCGGCAGGCCGACACCACCAGAGTGAGGGACAATGGGTACATTGAACTTCTTTGCCATGAGCAGGACGGCCAAGACCTCATTCACACCTCCCAGGCGGCAGGCGTCGATCTGGCAAATGTCGATGGCGCCTTGCTGGAGGAGTTGCTTGAAGATGACGCGGTTCTGGCACATCTCGCCTGTGGCGACGCCGATGTTGTAGGGTTTGAGAGCTTCGCGGATGGCTTTGTGGCCGAAGACGTCGTCGGGGGAGGTGGGCTCCTCGATGAACCAGGGCTTGAACTCGGCGAGTTGCTTAATGTACTCGATAGCTTCCGGAACGGACCACACCTATCAGGTTGTCTTGTCAGTGACATGTTTTCATGTTTTCATGTTGACAGAGTCGGCTCCGGCTTACCTGGTTTGCATCGACCATGAGGATGTTACCCTTGTCGTAGCCAATGACATCTCTTGCGATAGTTAACCGCTTCTTGTCTTCTTCCACGCTTGTGCCAACTTTGAGCTTGAAGTGCCTGTAACCCTTTGCCAGCGTCTCCTGAAGCAGACCCTTCATCTTATCCTGGCCGTACCCTAACCAACCAGCACTGGTGGTATAAGCAGGCACAGCACGATTGGCCTCGGCATGCTTCAACCTTTCAGCCTTGCCAGGCTCTTCCTTCTTCAACAACTCAATGGCTTCCTCAGGGGTGATGGCGTCCGTGATGTACCTGAAATCGATGCATGACACAAACTCCTCAGGGCTCATCTCGGACACTATCCTCCATACAGGCTTGTCGAGCTTCTTTGCCCACAGGTCCCAAATGGCATTCACCACTGCACCCAGAGCTAGATGAATCACACCCTTCTCGGGGCCGATCCATCGCAGCTGACTGTCTGAGACAAGGTAGCGCCATGTTTGGCCCCAATCTGCAACGAGGTCCTCGAGCTTCTTGCCCTCGATACGGGCAGCTAGCAGAGAGATTGCCTGGCAGACAATCTCGTTACCACGGCCGATAGTAAAGGTCTAGTCTAACTTAGCAGGTTGTTGAAGTCTCCTCGAAGTGTGCAAGACTCACCATGCCATGGCCGGAGTACTCTGAATCAGTGTGAAGAATACAATATGCAGCCGAGTAATCACCAGCAGCATTCATAGCATCAGAGCCAGTCTTGTCGAGAGACGTCTACAGTCATGAGAGTCAATAAGGTGCAACACAGAAGGTAACCACGAAGACTTGACATACCGGGAACCTCACATCCCTCGTCGTTGATGAAGTGATGGTGAACATGATTGCTACTAGATATGAAGTATTGAACTCGTGATAGCAGCTCTATTGTAGTAGATCAAAAGAATGCTTCGAACGTGCAAGGTGGAAATGGCTCACGTTTTGTTCAACCCAAATTACACGAATCGCCGTCACGTTCAACCCCACCATTGTCCTCAGTGGGGTGCCCGTCTGGGGCCGCCGTAATAGATCTCTTCTCCTATTGGTGGAATAATGGTCAGAAGATTTCTCCGCAACCAGCTTTGAAGCCGACGCCGGAAACCGTCCGGCATCAGTTTCACCGAAAGGCCCAAGCTACAATTAATACAGAGTATCCTTCCCTGGACAGATCGAGTGATCATATGGTTTCGTGCGGGATAATAGGGATCCCGGTCCAAGTATAATGTACCGAAGTAGCAGTCGCAAATAGCACTGAAGAAAAGGCCTTTAACAATCTTCATGCTGGAGGCTTCCGCTTTTAGTATGGCGTAGTTTGCTACGTCCTCGATTGAGATGCAGGGCATGGTAAGAAATCCTTGACATCTGTTTACTGGTTTATTACAAAGAGCAAAAAATGCCATCTTCAGCTCCTGTAATCTCCAGTCGATGTTGTCTATTCGATTTGGTACGCAGAGCAAAGCACTCCATTCTTCCAAACCGCCCTCAAATCGAGCGTGTGATCAATATCCTCCAACGGATTGCCCTCTACAAGCACAATATCCGCTTTCAGACCTTCAGATATACGCCCTCGATCCTGGAACTTGAACCTTTTTGCTGTAAGTGCCGTAGCTGATCTCAAGGCTTCGGCAGGAGTGAAGCCACATTTCTGCACAAACAGAGCCAGCTCATGGTGCATACTGAGACCCCAGGCCGTACCAATGGCAGGGCCTGCTGCGTCCGAGCCACTACGATTGTATCAGTATAGGTGTGCGAAGGCTTTGTAGCTGAATACTGACCATAAGACATCAATCCCCGCTGCTTTGAGCTGTCGTACGCTTTCATACGCATACTCGGCTCTGCACTCCTCGGTCGCCATGCTCATACATAGACATAGTCTATGCCTCTCGGAATCCCCGAGAAGAGATTGGATGCGTGGGTCATGCGCGTAAGCTTCTTGCATACTCTTGCCCTCGTTGGTCAGACTGCCTATAGTTGCCAAAGTAGGGTTGCAATGCCTATGTTGTCTATCAGTAGTGACGACGTGCATGGCAACAACCTGACTTTACTAACGCGTTGTTCAGCTTGTATGCTTCGATGAGCTCCTTGGTAGGTGGCTTGTCGCAGAAGGTGTGTGTCATTCCGTCTACTCCTGCCGTCAGGATCGCTACAGTATCATCATGGGCCAAAGCATGAGCAACAACGACTAGACCGCGTGCATGAGCCGCCTCGATAACCGCCTCCTGTAGTTTGATATCTGGAAGTTCGGTCTCAAGCGAGAGACCGCTCCCACTCTCGTGCATTAGCTTGATGTAGTCAACTTTGTCCTCAGAGACACGAGTCTCAATATAAGCTTCAGCATCCGCTTGAGTCTCTAGTTGAGCCCAGGTCGCTATCTCTGCAGCGGTCTATGTGAGATCGTTAAAAACCATTTCACACTAAGTGACTCATAACACTAACCTCTTCAGATTTATCATGCGCAGTCACGACAGCCTCGGGCCAGCCACCCTTGATAGTCGCTGCCAGACTGCAAGTCTTGAAGTCTGCCGAATCGGTATCCTCCCTGACCTGGTCTCTCAATTTGGCCACATTGGGAGGCTCATTATGCATGTCACACACGGTTGTCACACCAAAGCGAAGGGATTGCGGGAGCGCCACCGTATTGCCTGAACTGGCGTGGATGTGACAGTCAATGAAGCCAGGGAGTAGGGTATGACCAGGCTTAGAGACGACTCGAGTCGACGCCTCTGGCGCATCGAGTTGTGATTCGAAGACTTGATGGATTTTACCGTCTGCAATTAGGACACTACCATTGGGTATCTCTCTTTCGCCAGTGAAGATGCGAACATCTCGTATCAATAAAGAAGCCATTTGTTGTCCAGTTGATCGTTAATTTTCAAGCAGACATTGTTGTTTTCAAAAGTTGTAAAGTCAGACACCCATCGCTCGGGAATCTATGCCCACTAAATAGTCTTTGGTTTCATCCTTCATGTTGTTATTCATGACGATAGGATTGAAATAACGTGTTAGGCTTCGGGTCAGCCCCTCTTTCCGTCCATGTACGATCAATATAATGCAAGCAGAGCCGGAATAGGCCGGCTTTGCGCATCACATCTGTCGAGAGAGAGGATACCAATGGCTCAATCTGGCTACAGGCGCTCTGTCACATGTGGTCACCTTACCAAGAGGCTTAGGAAGCAAGGACTTATGGTCTCCGAAAGCTCCATGTGATGGCAGAAGTGGAGGGTGCCCCCCCTCGGCGCTTTCTCAGGAAGCCGAATCTGCAATTTATGTGCTCCATGTTAGCTTGTGCACGCTCCAAGCACCACCTTTGTAACGCAGACCTTCCAATAAAGACTTGGGCGCCCACATGCTCTTCTTGCCAGCTCAGCAAAAAGATGCCAGTGCTTCAGTAGTAGCGTGAGGCATGGCGACAGATTAGTGCCCCACCATGCATGTTTATCGGATGGCGGAGAACCATAACGGGAGGGTTGCACACTGCTGTCGTCACCTACTTTATTTCCAATGCAATAATCAATGTACTTGTGCCCATCCTTTATCTTATTCGTCAATTTATGGTAGTCTCTGGCGTCGATTCTGACTAAACATCGTTCTATCTCCGCTTTACAGAGAAGCATTGAGAATACCATGACACCTAGACGCATTGACGTACACTCACATTTTCTTCCTCCGGACTACCGCAAGGCATGCTTGGAAAATGGTCATTCCCAGCCAGATGGCATGCCAAAGTTGCCAGAATGGTCTGAAGAAGCACATGTAGATGTTATGTCCCGAGTAGGGATCACCAAAGCTATTCTCAGCATCTCATCCCCAGGAACGCATCTCGTGCCGGGAAACTCGAAGCTTGCATCAACTGTAACGCGCTATTGCAATATTTACGCTGCATCGCTGAAGAAGAAGAGGCCATCTCAATTCGGTTACTTCGCCTCCCTCCCCCTGCCAGATGTCGACCTAACACTGGCTGAGATACCCATTGCAATCGCAGAAGGCTGTGATGGCTTTGCCTTGGAAACAAATCACCACGGCCATTACCTGGGCGACCCTCTCTTTGATCCCGTCTTCGAAGAACTGAATAAGCGAAGATGCACCGTCTTCATCCATCCGACCACGCCATGTATAGCTCGCAGTGAGGGCAAAGCGCCCATCAGCGCGACACCCCTCGCAGCCAGTTACCCAAACCCATTGCTCGAATTCTTGTTCGACACAGCACGCTGCGTGACCAAACTTTTTCTCTCTGGTACGGTGCGACGATTTCCTGATATCACTTACATACTTCCACATTGCGGAGGTGCTGTGCCGCCGATTCTTTCTCGCTTCACTGGTTTCTCATCGCTTGTGCCTGGGCCTTGGAATGGCGTCAGTGAGGCGGATACGCGACAAGCGTTCAACGAACAGTTCTATTTCGACACCGCGGGGTTCGCGTTTGCGGACGGTGATATGCTCGGATCGGGGCAGTTGGTGGGTCTCGTGAATGGCGCTGGCGTGAGCACGTCGAGGCTGTTGTATGGCTCAGACTATCCCTTCACCAACGCAGGAGGCGTGGAGAAGCTCGCTGCGGTGATGGACGAGGGTGCAAAAGCAATGTTCACCGAGGAAGAAATTGAAGCACTCTATCACGGCAACGCTGAGAAGCTGTTCAGCGACCAGATGGACAATGGAAAATTGTGAGGTGGCTTCACAAGCCCGTGCAAGAAAATTTACATTCAGATTGTGCTTGTAACTCGTGTGTATCATCTAAAACCCATCTAGGTTATAGCTTGTAGAAAGTATCAGGGGGAGAATTCGACAAGAAGTTGTGACTCTTGCTCAATTCTCAAACTTCAGGTCTGCTTCTTGCCTGACAGCACCGTAGATGCCAGCGATATCTCCTCTGCTGCCCATGTGCTCTTTGACCATTGACAGATGGTCGTTTGCCACTTCAATATTCTTCATCCTTGTACCATGAGTCTTGGCCAGAGCGAGAGCGTGTCCCGCATCCTTCTTTGCCAGGTCAACGGCAAAAAGCGGCTCCTCACGCTTGTAGTAGTCGCCCTGTCGTAGCCTATTGCTGTAGGCAGTGTATGGACCAGGGAACATTGTCTCGATGAATTGATGCAATCTATCAGATCCCAAGCCAGACTTCTCGGCAAGAGTGTGGCCTTCTGACAGAGTCTCGACCATACTCAGAATGAAAGTATTACCGATGATCTTGAGACGAGTAGCAGCGCCATGGGGCTCCCCAGAATAGTCGATAACCGCTCGGCCCATGACACCGGTAGTGTAGGGCTTCACCTTGTCGACGAGATCGGCAGGCCCGGCCAAAACACAGACAAGTTGACCATTGTCTGCCATGGCAGGTGCACCGAACACAGGACATGCCACGAACTTGGCACCAGCGCCTTGAATGGTCTCGGCCAGCTTGTCTGTTGTGTCTGGGTGGACAGTCGAGCAATCGACAAACAACTTGCCCTTGGCGTCGCCCTTCAGGGCGGTCTTGATCGTCTCTTCAATGGCCTTGTCGTCGCCCACGCAGGTGAAGATGATGTCTGCCTCGTTCACGGCTTCTTCAATGCAGGAGGCCACCTTTGTCTTGCCCGAGCCGAGGCTCTCGGAGAGCTTCTCTGCTCGTGCGTTGGTACGGTTGAAGATGATGACGGGTTTGCCGCCCAGATCAGCCTTCCCAGCCAGATTCTTTACCATGCCCTGCTGAATGTCAGAAGGTTGTATTTTTAATTGTATACCAATGCAATCGACTTACTCGACCCATGTTGCCAAGGCCAATCCATGCTAATTGAGGTGCCATGATTGCGTTATTTTGAGGCTAGAGTATGTGACTTAGGTATGAGTGAGATACAATGCTCTTTTTAGCAGTACACACTGAAGAGCCATTTTATGAATGCTGATAAATAGCGCTATAATCTGTCCATTAATCTATGACGTGTTCGCGGAGTTAAGCAGTGACACAGAGTCGTTCATCCGAGGATGGAGGTGGGAGAGCGAGGATCGGCGCGCTCATCCACGGCACAGCCGAGAGCGGTGTGGGGAAATTGAGGTCCCACGGGTCCCTCGGTCGATAAGATAAGTGTCACAGGAATGACTGTGCTTTTGTTTGCTTCACATTAGATGACATGCTGGGTAAGAGTGAAGTTTTTTACTTTTACCTGGCATATCATTGGTCTACACATCGTGCCAATGAACAATGTCAGGATGGATTGCGGCGTCGCGAAGAGGCCTAAGTCATGAGGTGGGCACGTATAGCAAGCCAGCAAGCTTTTGCAGACAGCGACAATATGATGTTCGCTTTCACTACAGTAGAAAGGTCCAAAAAGCAGGCTATTGCAATGGAGGCAGTGGGGATAAACTTGGCCAGCGAGTATGCATTGCAAAGCCATCATTTGCCTTGGTTGAATAATATGACTAATACCACGAGCAGGACTTCTTCTACGACATCTTGAACGTCAGCGCTACGCGTAGAGATGCAAAGCAATACCTCGCTCGTTTCAAATCGCCAGAAAGAAAGCTCAAGAAGGCTGCTCCTCTGCAGAAAACAGTGCAAGAGCGCCATGGAAAAACAATTCAAGGCGTCAACCTTGGTGAGCTATACCGGCCCACAATGGCTGCTGCTTCGAGTCCCACCTTCACTCAGAGCGAGAAGGATACCGAGGTCCAGCGAGGCTTTGGAGAGATGCATGTCGCGCTTGTCTGCATGAGATCACCTCACCTCATCGAAGACGATGTGCTTGACGGCATCGCCTTGACCTTGGCGCAACTCGTTCGTCTGGATATGCAGATTGTCATTGCCATAAACTGCAGTGCAGAAGTCCACTCGACCGAAGGCCGCTCTTCCTTCAAGCAGACATATAAACGCCAAGCAGATAGAGTCGTGGCAGCTATCGAGGAATACAATAATGCAGGCGCGCGTTATGTCGACTCGGCATTATCCACCAATGAGCCGAATGGTCGAGGCGGATCCATCGCTCAAGTCGAAGGCAACGTCACCGTCGACATACCCAAGCTCATTCTCGAGCCTTTGAAGAGAGGTGCAATTCCAGTCATTCCCGCAATAGCGAATACGCCAGACTTCCGCGACACACAAGTCTCCCCAACAGAAGTTATGCTGGCTTTGACTAGAACTTTGTCTGATGTCGACACTGCCGCTCAACAGGATGCTGCTGTTGACGCATCTCTGGACAGAATTATTCTTCTGGAGCCCGACGGTGGCCTGCCTACAGACCAGCGTGAAGACAAGGCCCATGTCTTCGTCAATCTCGACCAGGAGTATCATGACATTGTTGCTGAGCTTAGCAACAGACCCGGCAACGAACATCATCTCCAGAATATTGACATCTTGCGTTCCTGTTTGGCTCTCTTACCGCCCTCGACCTCGGCTCTGCTCATTTCGCCGGAAGAAGCAGCAAACATCTCACGCTCAAGCAAAGACGCCGACTCTATTGGCATCACTACCAGACGTCAAAAGAACCCCTTGATTCACAACCTTCTTACCAACAAGCCCATCATCTCATCCTCGCTACCCGTCGCTCGTCTGCCAGTGACTGGCGTGATGCCGCCCACCTCTACGCCTGGGACAGCCACTCGATCAACCCTTGTCAAGCGTGGTATGCCCCTCAAAATGATTCCAGACCCTCGCCAGCAGCCCTGGACGCCTCCGAAGCCAGGTGAAAAGACGATTTCTCTCGACGACCATCCAGACATCAATCTGCCCCGTCTGGTCGACTTGATCGAGGACTCCTTTCGTCGACCTCTCGATGTCCGCCACTACCTGAAACGTATCGAAAACAGGATAGCCGGAGTCATCATCGCAGGCGAGTATGAAGGCGGTGCGCTCCTTACCTGGGAGCAGCCGCCCTCACTTGCTTCTCTCCCCGGTCAAGACTACGATCCGTCTCGCCTGGTACCCTACCTAGACAAGTTCGCCGTGCTCCAACGCTCCCAAGGCTCCTCGGGCGTCGCAGACATCGTCTTCCAGTCAATGGTCCGTTCTTGCTTCCCCAAGGGCGTGTGTTGGCGTAGCAGGAGGAAGAATCCAGTCAACAAGTGGTACTTTGAACGTAGCAAAGGAACATGGCAATTGGCCGACACCCAGTGGACCATGTTCTGGACGGGCGAAGGAGTCGTCGAGAATGAGGAGAGATGGGACGATTATGTCGAGGTTTGCAGGAACATTGCTCCCAGTTGGGACGACAACAAAGCGCCCGATTGATATGCATCAGATTTGGTTTTGGTTCCATTTTGACGGATAATGAGGATAGGACGATCGTGGTTGCGAAAGGATTTAATTCGACATCTTGCCCGCTCTATGTGCTTTTAGGGGTGGAGTGAACTGTTACGCAGAGCATAAGGTTTTCTTGCTCGACTTTAAATCAAAAGATCGTTTACACCGAATATACCGTGCTCATTAGATAGATTTCCCCGTATCAGTATCCATCCATGAGCAATCAGTCTGTCGCGAAAGTCTATCCATCACCTACCAGCCAGCGCAGACTCCATAAGTACCTTACCTGTCATGGTATCATCAATATCGAGCCGACACGACTATGCGAATATCTTGTCTTGACCATCCCCCTCGTGCTTGTCCACCTCTACTCTGGATAGATGGCGTGCAGTGATGTGAACTGCAGTATGCATTGATCTGTCGTCTCACTAAGGTAGCTGAGCAATGAGGATAGTCGAGCAAGGGAAGGTAGCTGAGAAAGGAAAGGATAGCCGAGCAATGAGGATAGCCGAGTAACGAAAGGATAGTCGAGCAAGGTAGGTAAGGCAGGGAAGGTAGATAGGTAGATAAGTAGGGAAAATAGGGAAGGTAGGGAAGGTAGGGAAGGGAAGCAGGATATCATATCATTCGAGAATGGCATTACACTAAAGCGAGAAGGGGATATATAAGTAAGAAGGCAATATATGAGGTGAGAAGGCGATAAATAAGTGAGGAGGTAGTACACAAAGCGATAAGGCACATGAAGTGATAAGGCGATATGAAGCGAGAAGGGGATATATAAAGTGAGAAGAGGATGCAGAAAGCGAGCAGGCGATATAGAAAGCGAGAAGGCGATATAGGAAGTGATAAGGCGATACACGAGGCGCGAAGGGGATACATGAAGTGAGAAGGTGATAAGGCGATACACGAAGCGGGAAGATCAAGACAACATGCGAACCAGAACACAGCGACGAGATGACCTGACAAAGATCGAGTCATAGATAGATTCTGGAGTAAAGTCAATGAAGACTAGAGACTCGCTTGGTGTTGAACACGAGTCAAGTTACATGATTCCATTCCTTTCTTTCCCTCCAGTTGCCCTTCCTTCCCGCCAGTTTCCCTTCCCGCTTCTTGGAATACATGATGATTGGAATGCATAAAGGTTGAATTGGTGGTGATGAGGAGTATAAACCAAGTAAAACACCACCAACGCCGTGAGCAAAGGCCGTCGACCGTGTTTTGTGGCTCGTCGGTTCTGTGTTTCCGAGGTTCGTTCGGTATAGGAAGTGATCCCACTGGAACCCGAAACGAAACCTGGGGACTGGGACCGGAACCATAACCAAGACCACAACAAGACCAAGACCAGAACCAAGACCAAGACTAAGACCAAGACCAAGACCAAAAGCAAGACCAAAAGCAAGACCAAAAGCAACAGCGAGATCACAACCACAACCAAAATCACAACCAAAACCGAATCAAGAGAAAGCCGGAACGAACAACAAGGGCAACGAGACAAGCACGAGCGCAAGACCTCAGTGACGAGTCAAAAGACATGAAAGTCCCACAAAGCCCAGAAGTCGTGCCCACATGCTGCCTTTTTTTTGTTTTTTTCAAAGTAGGTAAATCAGTCGCAAGAGGAAGAAAAACATCCCGGAACCGCAACGCCAAAACCAAAAGGGGAATCGTCATCATAACGCGTGGGTCCACGAAGCAAAGGGACCACGAAGCAAAGAGCCAAGTCGCATAAATTCATAACATCATCGCAAGTGCAAGGGGCAGAAAAGAAGCAACCAAGAGAAGCGACCGTAATGACAAGCCTGGACCGAAGTCGCGAGCTTGTCGCATTCCGTGGAGTTTTCCTATATTATTCCCGGATGAGGAGACCGTGAGGCGAGGTAATGATGATCCCGAGTCACGATCACAGGTAGGCGTCCACGCCTAGCCAAGTTGTAGTGTTGGGATCATGCTGTGACGGCACGATGGTTTGTTAGCCCAACATATGTTGCCAAAGACGGCTGTTCCCTGTAAGACAAGTTGATAGGAAATCGACGGAATGGTGCCGGATGAGGCGATGCGTGAGCTTGTTTGATACAAGACTCATGCATAGTCCAGCACGGTTATCAAAGCTTTATGGCGTAGTTATCTTCGGTTGTTATCGAAGATGTCAGTACATTTCGTTTGATGTACCGTTCGGGTACCAGCCAGTGCTCGCGTCGGAGCCGATGTAGCTATAGGTACCGCGATTGTAGTGACGACCAGGTACAGCGTTTGGATATTCATCAGTGAGAGTAAACTTGCTGTCGGGACGCTCCAGCGAGGCCACGCCTGGCAGGGAGATAGTTGTAGGGCTTTCGATCTTTGGGAGCACAGCCATGCCATCATACATGGGCTCGACATAGTAGCGATAGGGGCTCAAGCTTTGCATGTGACTGAGCTCCTCACGTGTGATATTCGGCTCGGCATGATGCTTGGCGTCTATGATGATGTCGCTGTTGCATGAGGGGCTTGTGGCCGAGTAGCTGCTGGTTGGCGACGTTGAGCTATGGTTACTGTAAGCGTACGCAGGTCGGAATGCACCCGTGTTTCCGGTGCTGGCGTTGTACGACGGTGGACCACCGTGACCACCACCAGATGAGCCATGGTGGCCGTGACCATTGTAGCTACTCTGATGTCCGCCACGAGCATTGTGGCCGCCGTTCACTCTGCCATCACTGTCCTTGTAATGACTAGGGCTTCTACCCCTGACCACCAACTTTTCGCTCGGTAACATAGACACCCGTGTCCATTCCGCCTGCTTCGCATCATCTGGACGAACATCGGCAAGCAATTCAACAATCAATATGTAGAATTGTTGAGAGGCTCGTCGCTTCCCATTGTTCTGGGTCGCACCTTTGAACTGAATACGGTCGAAAGAGTGCCGTGATGTTTCATGTGGGCCATGTTGGCCATGTGCATTTGATGCTGGAAAGCGGCTGCGTGTAGAGTGTGTAGACGTCTGGCTTGGTGAAACAGGACTGTCTGCAGAGTCCGGCTCTCTCTCATGCTGCAGTGGTAGATAAGGGAATCCTAAAATTCCAGGTAGTGGAAATGATGACATGTTGATAAAGGCACCAGCAGCAGCGGCAGGACTCATGCTACCTTGACCAAGCGGTGCAGATGGAGAAACCTTTGTGGTTACTATGGGTGTCTTCTGGCCCAAGTCTCGTTTCGGTGTGTATTGGACTAGTTCCACATACTTCGATTCCTGTCCTTCAATGGTGGCGGACAGGTGCATGGCGAAAGCCTTGACTTGGTGCCCGTCGACAAACAATGCCGTCTGATGAGTCATGTAGCCTAAGTCATACCAAGCATTGAGGGCAAAGTAGTTTCGTCGATAGCAAGTCCAGTGACCTTGCGCGGTGAAGAATCCTTTCGTGGCTACGGCATGTATGTTCGGTTTGATGACATCGCCAGCACTTGTCTGTAACGAACGTTCATGCTCCACAATGGACCAAGGGAACATGTGTGATTGTTCTTGCGCGTTGGACGGCATGTCGTCGTAGACCGATGTCGCCGGAGTGTACGGGGGCAGTAACGGTGGTTCTCCACTGCGCGGGGTTGCAGCGTATGCAATACTATTATTTGAATATGCCAGGTGTGAGGCACCAACGTTAGAAGATACGCTGGGATATGTGTAATGCTCCCGCGCGATCGTTGATGGGGATCCTGGGCTAAGTGGGTTGGGATCCGCTCTCCAACCACTGTACGAATGGCCGGTTTCTTCGGCCCTATAGCGCTCTGTTAGCGGCAGTTCTTGAATTTGTGATACAACGGGAAAGGGGAGATGATCGAAATACATACGGTCGTTGACTGTAGGCAATGGGCAAGTAAAATTGTTGCTGGCCTAGCTGATAGGGTCCGTAGGAGGTGTGCACAAGGGAGGAGGTGACTGAGCTTGGTGTTGTGCTAGATATGGAGCCGGAGGTATCTCCTGTGACAAGGTTTGCCCCAAACCTGTTTCTTGGTGGTTGTTAGCACAATGGCGCTGGCAGTACGACTTCGGTGGAAGCCTAGTTCAGGAATGACAGCAATGGCTGACGGAGGATGGTCAGATGCGGGCAGGGTGTACAAGCTCGAAACGTATGCGACATCGCACAAACAGCTCGTGCGAGTGTTACATGTCCAATCTTTCTCTTGCAACCATATCCAATTGCTGATGGGTAAAAAGTGAGGCTTGTAGCGTCATGCGCGACATAGTCCTCAAGCATAGCCGACTGCGGAGTTGCAATGACACGTGATAAAAAAAATGTGAAATGTGACTTACTGATTGCTCGTCGTTGGTCCTCGTTCTGCCAGGTAGTGGGAAGCCTGACTTTCAGCCATTGAGTATCCGCTGGAGTGGGTCTGCGTCAAGTTTTCGTCCCGGCGCAGCTGCTCAGACACAGCACTATGGTGATATGTCTGATTGTTGGGCTGGACAGACAACTGGTCGTGGCAGTCTGACTCCGAGTTGTAATACGTGTTGGATGATAGAGGGTTGAGGAGAGCTGCAGCTGTTGCTGCATAACTATTAGCTACCGGCCTTCATATGCAGAAGTCTACCATCACAAATATGCCTCAAACCTCAGAAAAATGGTGATGAATGGAGGGAAAATCGAACGAAATAGCTTACACTGATCCATGGTATCCGTCCTGACTTTGACTGGCTTTTCGTGACGTTCCAGTGCGTCCTTTCTACCCAACCACTGATCGGAAGAAGCTGTGTCGCAATAATCATCAGTCACGATTCAACTGCGTCTCAAGATTCGAGAAAGGCGTACTTTAAGGATCTCCGATGCTTGGAACAACGTGTTCCGCGCAACTGAATCTCACAGGGATGAGATTACAACCGGCGATCAGGCTGTTAGCCTTGAGTCTTCCTCTCGTGGGAATGGTTTATCTTTGCATATACAGAGCATAGAAAGAGAAGCTTACCAAAGGTTGCCGGCGAGAAGCAGGTTGAGAATAGTGGCCAGTGAGATGAATATGCTGCTGTTGGAGATAGATAATTCTCCCCCTTGGCGTCGCCCAACCAAAGCCGGGATGCGCAGAAAGACTGTCTGGCATTGTAAGTATTAATCTCCTTACATCTCTTCCGAGACAATATGACATGTCGAAAGTATGGAACGAGCGGCCAAACGCATGAATATACCGGATTCGAAATCAAAAAGACTTTAGAGAAGGAAGCGGTGAGGGTACAGACGTGTGGCGCATCTCTTCCTTCGCGACATTTCATGCATGGGTACTAGAGCCGAGACCTACCACAAGAGTGTTATAACACGCTTAGAGGCGTGTCCGGTTCCGTTCAGCACGGAAAGTGTAGGTGTCTTTGTATACATCGACGTTAGCTCCTCGATACGGAAAACAAATTGTGAATATGCTGAGCATGTACCTTCAGACGAATCACCTGACTTCGGCCAGCAGTCTGGCTGAGCTGACTGCGGATGCAGACTTCGTCTGTTTCTAGAAACTGGATGCAACGAGTGCCGAGATTAGCTGAATCCAGCGATCGGTCTGGGTGGTCATGTGAGTACCAGTGGATGAATGCGATTGCATAAACCCACGACAAATGGAATCGTTATCACGATACAATCAGGAGAAAGTTTGAGAGTATCCGTTACTGCAAAGAGTGGAAGAGAGACTTTGCTGAGATATTGAGAACATTTAATAACAAGAGCCTGAAAGACTCGATACTTCTCCTCTTCAGAAGCTGCTCATATTCCCAGGGGACTGGTTCTTGTCTAGCCTCACAAAATGGACCGGAGAGCTCAGCCCAGGCTCTGCTTGAACCAGGACACGGCCCCAAATAGTAGCCGCGATTAGGTGCAGTAGCTCTGAACCCGGGAAGCCAGGAGTGGTCGATGATTCGGTCAACGTAGCGGAGCCTGGAATTAGTCCGGATCATGCAGAAGCACGCTCCTTACTGATGACAATGGTCATGATTATCTAGCTATGGACAACCACAATGGCTTGATGTCTGGACATGCAGTTCAACGGCTGCAGGAACACAGGGGAAAGGTTCACGTCGAGTTTTCAAAACACAATCCTAGAGCCAGGATAGTGGACAGTCATTGGAGCAATGCCGATCGGAGCGCCATGTCCACATGTCTTTGCATGGTGTTCGATAACGGCATGGGCGCGACCCCTGCGGCCATCGACCAGTAGATTGATAGTAGATCTGCTGTTGGTAACAGTGCATGCTGACTACTCGGCCCGCTTAAGCCGTGCGAGGGAATGGTCTTACAGGTAGAAGGGCTGCATATGTCCATGTTGGTGGTAGAGTAAAGCTGCTCATTACAGTCCAAATGTCGCAGGAGCTATAACCGGGCTATTAGTGGAGATCTGCATAGAGGCGTCCTCGCTCTCCTGGAAGCTGGGCCCCAAGCGCTAAAGCCCCAATGCGCTTGTTTCAATGATACAATGATCTGACTTAGGCGGGAGAGCCAATGTGCCCAAGAAGTCGATCCCTTTCGAACCATGCGCAGGTGCATCACGTCATGGTCTTGCAGCATCCCTTGCGAAAGGTATAGAGGTCTGGATACCTGCCCAGAGAACAAACAAGCCAAGCGCCTTTGACACGCATATTGCAGATTCGAGAATTGGTGAAGAAGAGAAGTTCTGCAGAGATATGAGCGTGCCGGCAGAGGTGAGCACGTCGTCTGATAGGCTGAAGCGCGACGCCGCCAACCAAATCGAGAGTAGTGGCCATACACCTTGCATTGCCTTTACCTTACATTCCTCGTATATTTATCATTTCCGTACTAAAAATACAAACGGCTTCGCCGGTATAGTCTTGAATGCTGTCAGTAAGATGTGAGCGCGTGTTCGGCGAAAACACCACAAGTACCTTTTTGACCTTGCTGCCGGGACTTCCAACCGCGAAAACTAATCATATAATGCCTATACACCCCCACCTTTGAAGGCTCTCATGCAAGCCTCCGCGTTAGGCTGACGTGACGCTCACCTGTTTCAGTAATCAGCCATCCATCAGGCGCCTCCAAGCATTCTCGCCTTTCAGGTTGAAGATAAAATTGGTGGCCCTTCCAATTGCCACTATCAAGTTCGAGATTCCATTACTCTCAACGGAGTATACTTGTGGGACGTGCTAACGGCGACTCCAGACATACCTCGTTCTTTGCTTTTACTGCCCTGATCATTAGCCATTACACGGTAGTAGCCTATGTGGCATCAATTGTGGTACATCCTCGAGTAGACGCCTCCGTATGCTGCCAATGGACTGATTCCTGAACAAAAACATCACAAAGCACAAGCGAGAAATGACAAATCTTGAGCCTACCTTATTTAGCTTACCCGTAGGTATATGGGTCACGACATGATGAACGAAGTAACGATCTCGCATAAGGTAATTTACTCTCACGGGCTTGGCAGTATGCTGAAGAATGATCTATACAATGATTTCACAACATAACGAGAGGAAAACCGGAAAACCATTACGGCAGCACATCCAGTCGATTAGCTACGGGCTTCAGAATTGTGGTATAAAGGTCAACATTACGTTGGTCCGTGACGCCAATCATCCCATGACACACAGTGCGCAGATAATATTTGGCCCATAGCCGACACCTTGATATGAGGCTGATGGTCGTCTCGTGGACTCGCCAACATTCCAGAGTTGCGGGCTTTAGCTTCGCCTCGGGAATACCACAACCACTCCCAGAACTGTTTCTATTTTCTTATCTAATGTGTACATCCCTTGCCATGACCGCGGATACTTGCACCGGTTCACTCCCCCGTAGGACTTGGAGTTCGGGTGGAAATACTCCGAATGCCTGCTTACTAGACAACGGGCAATGTTCCTTAACAAGATATATGCCACTTCTCGACGTGCTGCGGTTCAGTCTGTAAGGAAGCGTTTATGCCCACGGTTGCTTGATTCCCCGATGTATACTGCCACGAAGCGCAGATAAATAGTCGCCGGCCTATTATTGTACGTGGACAAAACGGGTCTGTGGTTTCGAAATTGCCAAGGTGATCTTATCGATTCTCCAGTCGGGACTTTTCCACGACCAGACGTAAGGCTGCCACAACGCCATGTACGACTCGACCCCGGTCCTGAAGAAAGATAGTACTAAGTACAAGATTCAGCTAAATGTGATCGCACGATCTGCTCGACAGCGATGATTTACAAGTTTTCCTTGTCGGAAGCGATTAGCCTTGGTGCTTGGAGACTGGCCTTGAGCTAGCTGAAGAATTCGGATCTTCGCACCCCAGTCTCACTTCCTCCCGGACGAACTGGAACTACTGGAACGCTCTGTGACGTAGAGGCTAATTACTATGGCAGAGTACAATCACGGAAGTCCCGCCCTTACCGAAGCGTGACATGAGTGGTTCGTCTGACTACACCTCTTGATCTCGGCGTCGTCACCAACTACTATATCAAACCTAACGCACTTTTAACAAAGCACACGGCGTCAGTCTCGCTGCTGGAACAGCTAATGACTGGCTTGCTGTACAGAGTGTTTGCTCACATTCTGGTGTGCGCGCTTTGCGATTTTAGGCGAGACCAATTTGTCACGGGAGCAATGATACGTACTCACGATTCCGAGATTGAGGTCCTCCAACAGCACGGCCTACAGTCCGAGCAAGGATGCCTCCGCATGATCGAGCCATTGCCACAAAGGCGAGAGAATACGGTCGGCGAGAAGAACAAGGAGAGTACACACATGATGCCTTTACACACATGATGCCTGAAGTGATGTAGCGAAGGGAAATGATATGCTCCACTCACTGGAAAAGGAGTCGGGTTTGAGCCATGTGAACGACACGTATGGAGTATCTCAAAGCTGTAGCGGCCGCGGCCGCGGCTTGCTCATACCCTATTCTACTAGGTTCTCCATACAAGTTTCACTAGTCTCCAGCGATGCCATATGTCACGGCGAGAGAGCAAATATCAGACATGGCTCCGTATGGTCGCGCTCTGCGGTGGTACAACATATGCAAGGTTCAAGCCTCGATCTGGGGCGCAAGCTTACGCTCTTGCGCGCAACACATTTTGCAAATGAAGTTGGGCTATGCGTCAACTCGCAGGATCGACGGTATCAAACTACCCAATTAAGCTTCAAAATAGGCCGACCTGGCGCTTCCATTGTTTGGTGTAGCATTGGCGTCACGGCGCTACCACCCAGTCTGCTGTATTGGGTACGTGGACGATCCTCCTGACCAGCTGCACGCGGCTGGGTCGCGATCGTTGCCAAAGCCCTGTTGGACGAAATATACCGCAATCCTCGCCGACACATACGTGGGAGAAGGCTTGCCACCCGTTCTGATTTGCTATTTCCATCCGAAATGAGGTGACATGCTCACCAACCTATGCAGGTTCATCTTGTGTGAGTCTTCCACACGCGCATGTCGTGTGAACTCTGCTCTGCCTGTACTCCGATTTGACGGAGCAACAGAGGGACATAGAAAGCTAATGCACCACGGAGACTGACAGGTCTGATCATTACGTCGCCTGCGCCAGAAGGACACCTGCCTGGATTTCAACCATGGCAGTCCCGTAAGCTTGAGCCCTGAAAGTGGTGAAATCGTCAGGGTGCTAAGCATGCCCCCAGGCTCGAGAAAAATATCCCAAGGGCCCCTCTGTCAGGCAGCCAGGCATCAAGTACGTCGCAATCGTGTCCCGTAACCGAGCCCCTAACAATGCTATATCGGTTCAGACATCTATCAGTCGCGATTTAGATTTGGTTCATAGCTATGTTGGTATACTGTTCAATTGCCATTGTTCATCCTCACTGTCGCAAGGCGGCAAAGTCCTATATGCTATAATACTTTAACCTTCGAGCCGATCCGGACTACGGAAGAAGAGCAACAACTACATAGTTATGAACCTAAGATCTGGTCAATCTTGCATTTGACTCTTATTAACACTGACGCGTTGAGATTATGGTCATAGTCCTTTTGTCTACTGAGTCTGATACGGCCGAGATCCCAACTTCTGAGCCAATATCTGCTCAGTAAGCTTCCAAAGATTCTCCTGCAATTGCGTATTCTCCGATTCGTTAGACGGGCTAGTGACCTGTTTGTCAGGCACAATCTGTGAAAAACACGTTAGCAAACCATGGCTCACAGGCCTGATGTCCACAAGTCGAGCATACGTATGCGCCCTGAATCTTCTCCTTGACGATATCCTCGCTAGTAGCGGCGAAAAGCGCAGGTCTGCATCCCTCATCCACAGGATCTTTCATAAAAGGCTTGACAGCCGCGACTCCGATTTTTCCGAGTGTGCCATAGGCGTCTTCGGCCTGCTTCTGCTGATCAGTAACCACGCCTCCTGGGTGCGTAGCAATCAACCAAGGCCCCCTCTCGGCATCAGGATCAAAGCCCAACCGGCCCTTTTCCTTTCTCTCCTTGAGGGCATGAATAAAAAGCACCTGGGCGAATTTGGTGCGGTTGTATAGCTTCATGGGGCCGATATTCGTGTTGATCTCTTCCACGCTTTCGAATTTAGCATCGCCGTTGGGACCGCGGTGGAGATCGGAAGATTGGAGCACGAGACGGGAGTTGGGTGTCTTTTGGAGGATGGGCAGGAGCAGCATGGCGAGATGGAATTGCGAGATGTGATTCACTTGCATATGGCTGTCCAAGCCATCTTTCGTCTCATTGTAGTCGCCTACACCCAGGCCGGCATTGCAGATCAGAGCATCCAGGCGGTCAAGCTTGGAAGCGAGAGACTTCGCTACCGAATCCACGTTCTGGAGGTCTTCCAATTCGATCTGGATGGGATGGAGTTTTGTGATGTCGCCGTATTCTTTTAGTTTCTCTTCTGCTTCTTTGAGGTGGTCTTGCTTTTTGCCTAGGAGGTAGAGGGCTTGTGGGTTGTGTTGGAGGATGTGGGCGCAGATACCAAAGCCTATTCCAGCGCTGCCACCTGTTACAACATAAACCTAGGAGGTATCAATATAGTTTCCTGCCATTGGTTCGATATCGATGTCATCGTACCTTGCCAGACAAGTCTGGGATGGCAGTATTGGGATCGAATTTGTTGCTTGAACCGAACATCTTGGGCTACTGCTACAGCGAGGAAGATGGAAAGGAAAAGTATACGTTTATGGTATCTAACTATTGGAGAGTGGGGTAGAAGAGCAAGGCGAACTCGACACGTAGGTCTAATCTTTACTTATACCAGTGTGTTCAGTATAGCCGTCATACTACTACCTTACATACGGTATTGCTCAATGTGACGTCAAGAGATATTGATGCAGGTGTACTACCCATTAGGCAGTGCCGACGAGTGCGAGATTTAGCACATATTAACTCCTGGATCGTGAAATGTATCGTGATAACCAGCATATGTATTGCTTTGGTGCTTTTTATTCAAATAAGAGAAGTATTCGATTACCTTGATGTTCGAATGTGCCAGAGCTCTCTCCGCAAAAAGTGAGGCCGGGATCGGCGTCGCATCGTTCACGCTCGTGCACTCGATCAGCTCTGAATGGCCTGACTCGGGGGTCGCTCATTCTATTCAACACGATCAAGAGGACGTTCGCGCATTGCTCTAATAATACAAGTGCAGCGACCCGGCATGGATAGACAAACGTTCGAGGACTGGTTGACATGGTCCTTCAGCCCGTCCATCTCGGCCATACTGATCACCCTTCTGATCTCTCTACTATCCCCCATCTTGATCCACTATTACCTCTACAGAACAAGAGCATCAGCTCCGACACCTTCTTTTGTTCTGTCAGGACCTAGTGGAGCAGGCAAGACGACGCTTTTGACTCTGGTATGATTCTTATTAGTAGCGCATTATCAGCGCATAACAGAGACTTACTTTCCCAGTTTGAGCGCGGCAGCGCAGCAACTACGCATACTTCGCAAGCTCAACAGACGGTCGCTTGCAAGCTGCCTATCAACATCACCGCCAAATCTTCCAAATATCGTGCCACAGACGACCCATCGAAAGAGAAGGAGCGCCAACTCGAAGTCATCGATACACCAGGTCATGGCAAGCTGCGCCATCATGCTTTCAACTCATTGACTTCGGTAAAGACGCTGCGTGGTTTGATCTTTGTGGTGGACGCTGCTGCATTATCCAGCGCAGCAGGTCTTACTGAGGCTGCCATCTACCTACATGATACTCTACTAGCATTACAAAAGCGACATACGACTGCCAAAACCAGCAAAGGCCCATCTGCCATCCCCGTCTTGATAGCCGCCAACAAGCTTGACCTGTTTACGGCACTGCCTGCGCAGCTCGTCAAGAAGAAGCTACAAGACGAGATCACCAACATCAGAGCAACGAGAGCCAAGGGTCTGCTGGACAGCGCCGCCGGCGCAGAAGGCGAGGAGGAAGAGAGGGAATGGCTGGGCGATGGAGGAGAGGGCGCCTTTGACTTCAAGCAGCTGGAAGAGTCGGAGATTGAGGTTGTTGTAGCAGGCGGCAACATTACCGGCGGCAAGCCTCACGTCGACGAGTGGTGGACATGGATCGCCGAGCAGATGTGAGGTGTGCATACAAGAAGCATCTATCTCTGATCATGACCCGGTCTCTTGTGCAGCCGCACATTTATATGCTAATCATAACCTCTCAGAAAAAGCGTTCAAAGCGTCCAAGCATTTACAGCTCTTATTCCACTACAAATTTACGCCACGTGTATTCGCGCTTAGGCTCGGCTTATTCTGATAAGATAAGGCTCGGCGCCCTGCATGACTCTCCACTCAAAGTCACCCCATAACCCCACGATCCCGTTTATTATTATTCTTTGCAGACCCGCCACACATTCCTCTTGAACCCTTCTCAACATCATCTTATCTGTAGCATTACTGATCTGAAGCCTGATAATTGCATCATGTCTATCAAATCTCATCCAAGGCATCCGCCTGTGGTAATGAAGTCGGTCACCGAACAGATCGGCAACACTCCCCTCGTCCTCTTGAACAAAATCCCCCAGTCACTGGGCTTGAAGCCCACGATTTATGCCAAGCTAGAATTCTTCAATGCTGGTGGAAGTGTCAAGGACCGCATTGCACTGCGTATGATTGAAGCTGCAGAGGCATCTGGACGCATTCACCCAGATCGGACGACTCTGATTGAGCCCACGTCTGGCAATACGGGCATCGGACTTGCCCTCGTCGGTGCCATCAAGGGTTACAAGACCATCATCACACTCCCAGAAAAGATGTCGCCCGAGAAGGTTGCCGTACTAAAGGCACTCGGCGCCGAGATCATCAGAACACCCACCCAAGCCGCTTACGATAGCCCGGAAAGCCATATTGGAGTCGCACGGCGTCTGGAGAAGGAGATCCCCGGAGCTGTCATTCTGGATCAGTACTCCAACCCAGACAATCCCTTGGCTCACGAGCTGGGCACAGCTGAAGAGATATGGACTCAGACTGAAGGAAAGATCACCGCTCTGGTCGCAGGCGCAGGCACAGGTGGTACCATTACTGGTCTTGCCAGGGGTCTCAGGAAGCACAAAAAGGACATCAAGATCATCGCTGCGGATCCACAAGGCAGCATCCTTGCCCTGCCAGCTACACTCAATGATGAATTCAAAGACAAGCCATACAAGGTCGAGGGTATTGGATACGACTTTATTCCTGATGTCCTGGATCAGAAAGGTGTGGACACTTGGTACAAGACCGACGATCGCGTGAGCTTTGACTTTTCCCGACGCCTCATAAAAGAAGAAGGTCTGCTCGTTGGCGGTAGTAGTGGCAGCGCCATGGCTGCCTGTGTGCGTGCCTGCAACGACCTCAATCTGACCAGTGACGATGTTGTCGTTGTGATTCTTCCCGACAGTATCAGAAGCTACTTGAGCAAGGTGAGTCTCCCATCGTACTCCCCTTACATACGCCGCTGACTCCCAATCAACAGTTCGTTGACGACGACTGGCTAGCCGCCAACGATCTTCTTCCACCCACCCCACCTGCATCGGCACCACCTTCACCCGAATCTCGTCCGGCAGACAAAGATGACGGATGCGGCAATGCCACCATTCGTGACCTCCGTCTCAAGCCTGTAACGAGCATTGCCTCGACCTCACCCTGTGGCGAGGCAATCGAGACAATGCGCGACAAGGGCTTCGACCAGTTGCCTGTGTCGCTCGCTTCTTCCACCCGCCTTGTCGGTCTGGTGACTCTGGGCAATCTTCTATCCTACCTCTCTTCTGGTCGTGCTTCGGGAGATAGTCCGGTGAGCGACGTCATGTTTGACTTTACCAAGCTTAGCGAGGTCGTCACCAATCCTCAAGTCGTCGATCTCAAGACACCCGAGGAGAGAAGGAAGAGCGTCGTCACCACTTCTGAAGCAGAGAGTCACCCCAAGAGAAAAGGCTTCGTCCAGATCACCAGAGACACAAAGCTCAGTGCCCTTGGCAGGTTCTTCGAGTGGAACTCCGCCGCCATTGTTACCGAGAAAGCTGAGGGTGAGAAGAAAGAGCTCAAGGCTGTCGCTGTTGTGACAAAGGTGGATCTGCTCACTTGGCTTGTTAAGCATGGCAATGGCAAACACAACGGTACAAAGTAGAGGATTGCGGAAGAAGTGACGTTATCACATGCATGGACTGGCGTTTTTGTGCTCGAATTGGATAGATGAATGGGCTCAACCCACCTCTTATCTCTGCATGGCGTGCTTGGTCAGGAGCATGGAAGAGGGGGACTACGACTGCGTACTTCAAATAGAATGATGACAATACTCCTCAACGAGACTATAATTCGAGATCTTGTGGCACAGGCTTGCTGTAGGTGTGCGCGAGTGGTGCTGGTTATTCAAGGTACGTTTGTGGCCATTTTGTATCGATCACCACTCCTAACCAACCTTCGAAAAGACTCCTGATATATTGTTCGAACGCCACTTTTGCAATAAAAAAGAGAAGCTTGTCTACCCATTTCACGTAGGACCCTTAGCGACAGATGGCGGCGGCCACAGACACTTTATAGGTGCCAACTATTAACTCGTAAGGTAGGCTAGCTAGGAGGCTCTGTGCTTGCGGGTCGCTGCTTCCACATCCGTAAAGACTAGGCTATACACTTTCCACCCTGCTGGGCTGTCGTTTCGACGCGTAGCTTTCCAACTCTATGATAATCTCTCCTTTCTCTAGCCTGAAAATCTCCCTCTCTACAACACCCTGTGTTGCCCCGCACGCATGCATGCATGCATGCACACACTCAACTATAAGGTGTTTTGCGTCTTTCGCCTAGCTAAGTCTGATAGATCCGCATGGTAACTTGTCAACTCATCTGACGTCGAACAGACACCTCTGCTACATTCTAGATCGCGAAGGCTCAGGGACCATACAAGACGCGTTCTCTTTAAACGTGTCTCGTAGTGTACCAGACAAATGTGCCTGCCCTTCCTGTTGCAGCTGTTTTCTTTTCGGCAGTGTTTCAAACCTCAACTATACCGTCAGTCCAGTGAATCTCTAAAAGGGTCCAACATCTTCGGAAACTTGCATCGCGTGCAGAATAAGATGTCGGCTTGGCTTGGCTCATCTGAGTCACCAGCCAACATGTCTGACTCCCCAATCACATCGCAGCAAGCTCCTGCGCGTCAGCCCCACGCTGTCGGCACGTTCGCTATCAACAGACCAGCGAGACTTACAAGACCAGCTGCGATTATCAGTGCAACTCGGAGGTCCCGTCGTCTGGCAGGAGAGAGTGCGGATATAGATGTGTGGCCACCACAAGGCACACCTGATCAACGTCGGCGCCGCTCAGACATTCCATTTCTAAATAGTCAGCAACTTCACGCACCGCCTCCTTCTGGCGAATTCACCTTCAGACATTCTGAACCATCAGTCCCTGCGCCAGGCTTTTCACTTCATCCTTCACACGGCATGGGAAGCATGTTGTCACACCAAAATATCGACCAACAGAACCAAACTAGCCCACGACGCATGAGAATATTCCCTCATCGCGCCGATTCGATCACTTTGACTGGTAGTGAACCTTCAGCACCTGCTATGGAAAACGCTTGGTCAAGATTTGGCATGGCTTCGCATTCGCAGAATCAGCGCCATGGCCAGGCATTTACGCAACCGCCGGAGTCAGCCCTTCGTACCCACGCTGGGAGACAAAGTTCGCTAGAACCAAACATAGATGATACTGTACATTTCCCACCTCTACCCAATTCTAATGGCGTTTCTCAGCATACACGTCCAGGTCTGCAGATTGCCAACGCGAGCCAAGTTCCCCTGGACCCCTCTAACCCTTGGTCGTTGTTCAGTCCTGGAGCATCTACCATTCACGGGGGTGTTGAGAATCCCCGCTTCGATGCCACTACATTTGTTGCACCCTTTCCAATAATCCCAGCAATGCCAAATGGGCAGAGCAATCTAGAATCGCCCAAATGTACCATCTGTTGTGACCCTTTCACACCTCAGGCCGAACTGGTGCAGCCTTGCGTCGACTGCGAAAGCTTTTACTGCTTTGAGTGCATTAAGGAGATGTTCGAAGCATCTCTCACAGACATGACAAGGATGCCAGCACGTTGCTGCTCCATCATTCAGCTGCCAGTCGCTATTCCGCACATCACTCCCGATCAAGCCAATGCCTATCGTGCGAGATTCGAGGAGTGGATGGCTACCACAAGAACTTACTGTCCGGTACCCAAGTGCTCTGCCTTTATCGGTGAGCGCTTCCTTCTACCCGCTACTAAGCCTGCGCCCATCATTTGGGATATAATGCAGCCACATTTACGCCCCATCCTTCGAACACTCATCCAATCTCCGGGCGCAAGATTCTTCAGGAGCATAACCTCGCCCAAACAGCATGAAATAACCGACTGGAACCGGAGAGTGCAAAAGCCTATCTTTCTGGAAATGATTGAGCGGAAGTTGTCAACCTATGCTTCCCTATCGCAGTTCATGTCCGATATGGACCTGTTGTGGGAAAATGCGAACCAATTCCGCCACGGTGAGCATGCCGCCGTAAGTGTGGCAGGCGACGACTTGAAACGCTTGTTCTACGAAGAGTTCAACAATGTCAAGGTTGAAGTTGAGCCCGCATTAGCAAAGAGTCTGCCCACGAACGCATGCTTTGCTTGTCCCAGGTGCTTTACTGCAATCTGCTCTGAATGTAAGCAGATCGCACATCCGCTCAAGCCGTGTGATACTACGTTTCAGGATCATGAGGCAGCAATGCTTGCCACTTTCGGATACAAGCGATGTCCGAAATGCGGCCACGGTGTCAAGAAGATGTACGGCTGCCGCCACATGCAGTGTCAGTGTGGTGCCCATTGGTGCTACTACTGCCAGAAGCCGATCGACGAATGCGATGCTCATGGCTGTGTGGCCTCCGAGGGCTCGGACTTTGATGAGGAGGATTATGAAGGCCTCGAGGGTGAGGAAGATAATGACGACGACATTGAACACGATGGTGCATTACATGAGGTAGCCGAGGGTGACGCTGCAACAGCTCCCGTACCCAATGAACATGCTGGTATGGTCCAGCTGTCTGCCGACACGAGACCGATTGAGGCTGTAAGCTCTGAAACGCTTCCCGGCTGGCCCACACGAACCCCAACAATGGCACCCGAGATTGACCTCGATGCTGGAGGAGCCAGAAGATGGGACGGTATGGGCGACTTTGGCGAAGAACCGGATGAGCCAGGTGCTACGGATATCGCATGGTCCTGCAAGCATGCTTTCAAAGTTCATGCCATTGATGCTAAGAAGGTTGACAATGGCTATCCGCTTCAGTTGGAATGTAATCGCTGCTTCTCTGAGGTACATGCGGAGAAGAAGGACTACCCTAAGCCATCAGGTAATACTTCCAAAGCAGAGAGCAAGCGCATGAAGTTGAAGAACCTGGCTATCAAGACTGACAAGAAGGAGATTGATCCGGTACCTCAGCAAAAAGAAGCCACGCAGGGCGAGAGGCCGCCCGCATGGTCGTGCGATATCTGCACTTTGGTAGTTTGCAAGGAGTGCAAGGAGCACTACGTGACCGAAAAGGATGCGACGGAGGTAAAGGAGAAGAAGCGGACCCGACACTGAGCGCTTTGCAGCATGGCTTCCTACCGTGTTTACCTTAGACTATAGGCCTTTGGTTTTGATAAATGTCTATAAATCTGATTCCGCCTCTTCTCATCGTCCATGTCCCCTCTTACGTTCTGTTGCCAATATATTGAGATTCAGACGTGTGGTAGAGACCTGAGGCCACTCCAATATGGCTCGATTGGGTTTAGCGTGATCTCATCGCATCCGAAACACGACTTCAGAACAGCTGTGCTCTCACTCCTTTAGATTTAATCTTGCTGACCATCTTGCGAACACTCGTTCCTATATTTGACTCCAGTGCTCTCTTTGGATCACTTTCATCAGGTTAGCAGGAAGAACAATATCGGCAACCAACCGAAATTGAACACGCACTGGTCTACCGAATTCGTTCGAACAAGCGGGTAGACCACGAAAGTCTTGGCTGCTAACAACTTTCGAGAGGAGGGCTGGCAAGCGAAGTAGAGAGAAGGCATAGTCCGAATTGCATTGGAAGTATGGCCAGCGACGGCGAATTGAAGCAGAGAAAGGAAAATGGCTCTGCAGACCACAAGAGTCACGAGATTCTCGAAGGCGTCCTCGATGAACAAATCAAGAATCTATCACCCGAGAAATCATCATCCGGAAGTCCACAATCGGCGACGAACCTGTTGATTTGTGTAGGAGGAATATATGCATCTTTGTAGGTCGAATCCGCATCCATATTCATACTCAGAAATGGAGAAAGTCTAATATGTAAAATGAACAGTCTGACGTGGGGGATCCTCCAAGAAAGAATCACGACAACCAACTACGGCACCAAAATCCTGCCTGAGAAATTTAACTCCCCTGTGGTGGTCAATACGGTCCAGTCGACTTTTGCAGCTTTATTGGGTTATGCTTACCTTCTCACGTCGCGGAAAACATCAAACCATTTGCCTATCTATCCTAGTCGACAAATCCTCTTTCCCATGGCCATGGTGGCGTTGACATCATCTCTCGCCTCTCCCTTTGGCTATGCGAGTTTGAAATACGTCGATTTCATCACTTTTACGCTGGCTAAATCATGTAAACTGCTGCCGGTAATGCTGCTGCACGTCACGCTCTTCGGGAAACGGTATCCCTGGTACAAGTACCTTGTTGTTCTTCTCGTCACGGCTGGCGTGGCGGTCTTCACTCTGCATCACCCTGGCACTTCGAAGAAAGCCAGCAAGGGCAGCGCCGGGGCCAACAGCACATTGGGTCTTGCGCTACTGGGTGTCAACCTTCTTTTTGATGGATTGACCAATGCTACTCAGGATCATATTTACAAGGCTTTCAGGCCTTATACCGGGCAGCAGATGATGTGTGGGCTGAACATTCTCGCCACGGGATTGACAAGCTTTTATCTACTGATTGAGCCGTTCTTGGCAGAGACGGCCGTGGGAGCTTTCTTCGGCATGAGAGCCGGAGAAGGAGAATTGAGCAGGGCGCTGGACTTTGTGACCAGACATCCCGGCGTCGGATGGGATATCCTTGGCTTCGCGGCTTGTGGTGCACTGGGCCAAGTCTTCATCTGTACGTTCCATCCTCCTTTTCCTTTCACCTCGCCCCTCCCATCACCGCTCCATCTCCATCACCTACCTACCTACCTACCTGCCTTGTCTTCCTTCTTTCAGCATCAGAAACTAACAGATACATGCAGTCTACACCCTCTCAACCTTCGGCTCCCTCCTCCTGGTAACCGTGACCGTGACCCGCAAAATGCTCACCATGATTCTTTCCGTCGTCTGGTTCGGCCACAGTCTAAGTCTTATGCAATGGCTAGGTGTATCCCTGGTCTTTGGCGGAATAGGCGTCGAAGCTCAACTCAGCAAACAGGAGAAAATCGCCAAGGATAAGGCGGCGAAGAAAGCGTAGAAGAAGAGAAAGCGTAGACGAGGCAAGCGTAGATGAGAAGAAAGCGTAGACGAAGAAAGCGTAGACGAAGAAATAATAGATACGGATTACTCAAGGGTATTACCACCCGTCTACCCTTCACTCTTCTCCGCTCTGCTCTGTTCCGCTCTGATCCAGAGCAAGGTTCCAGAAGCTAGATCGAAACACAAAAAAATCTCCCTCTGCATAATCTCCCTCTACAGAAAAGACCACGGCATAAGGCAGTGATTGATCTTGTTTGTGGCTGCCTCGTTGTTTTCCTTCCTGAGTACTTTTTCTTCATTGTACTCGTAGCCTGTTAATTTCTAGACACGCGAAACAGCATGGCATAGAAATAGCTAAGGTATCCACATATCCACATATACACATATACACATCCACGTATATCTACATATATCCACCTATATCCACGCACACAAGCAGGCTTCTAGAATAAACTCATCCCCTCCTCTGCTATCCTCACAGACCACCGAATAATCTCAGTCGTGGCAAGGCATAACGATAATGGAGCTGAAAGAAGTTGTTTTCCAGAGATCTTCTATCTGTCAGAAATGCTTCTTGTCAGAAACCCTTCCTGTCAGCAACCCTTCTTGTCATAAAACTGTCAGATTATTTCGCCCCGCTAAGTGACTGGAAGAGTGACTGGAAGATTTGGGTCTGTTTCCGTATTGTAGTCGATCTTTGTGTAAGCTGAACGGGTCGGGATTTGCTGTTTGTACTGTATAGTCGATCTTTGTGCAAGCTAAACGGGTTAGAGTTTGTTGTTGTTTGTGTATGTGTGATGCTGATACGACAGGCGCAGATTAGTCCTCTATGTGTTTTGCATTTGTTATTTCTTTCTTCTTTTTCTTTTGCTCTGTCCTCTAGGAGTCGGGTTTCGAGTGTCCTGCGTTTCCGGATTCTGTATATACAGCCACCCCTTTTCGTGGCCTTTAATTTCCAATGTCCGCTCCGGGGCGAGATGGAGAGCATCAGATTCAGATTTGGGTTTGCTGAGACGGAGACGGGAATGGATGTATGTACAATACAGTTTCATGTATAGGGACTGTTCCCTGCATAGAGGTGACTGTGACGATAGAGGTGACTATAGCGATAAAGATGAGGATACAATGGGACAAAGCGAATAAGATAGAAAGGATAAACAACGCCATAAAGATACAAAGGATAAAAAACGGTATAACAATAAATTTCCATCGATTACTAACTGATACGAGAATGCAAAAGAGAAAAATTGCAAGCAGGACGGAAAGGGCAGGGAAGGTGAAAGGCGAATTATTATTTAGAGAGAAAAACTCGTGAATATTTTGAACATGCACTGAGTACTCCTTGGTCATGATTTTTTGCTTGACCCTAACTGACTACCTGACTCTTTTGTCATTCCTTTTGCTTTGACGTACTGATGGGGAAACAAGAAAAGCATATTGCAAGTATCGTAACGACAGACAGAGAAGACGTATCTTGTATCAAAACAACAGACAGAAGGCGCATTCTGCCACTGTAGAAAACAAGCAAACCAAGAGGTAGATAGAAATTAGCAAGAGACAACGATTAAATGCACTTCCCTCATTCCTTCTCCCTCCCCGCACTTTTCTGCATACAAAAAAGCAAAAAAAGCAAAAAAAGCAAAAGAAAGCGAGACTGGCGTTGCACCGTACCGTACCGTGCCGCGACCTACCAACGAAGCGTCCAACGAAAAACGCTGTACCCTGACTAAAATAACGAAAAACGGTTTCCGGACTACTGACCCTGACTAACAAGGAACAAGATTCGATCGGATCGAGACTCGGTTGATTGCTCCGGTCGAGTCTTTACTGTCGTGTTCGCGTGGTGATGCGCGTGGATATCGAGGGGAGGTACTGTGATTACTGTACTTTGTCGCAGTGCGAGCAGATATTGAAAAGCGTGTCCCTGTCAAGAAAGGAGAACATGTGGATATCCCTGGTCAGTGGATCTATATTTGGTTCTTCGACATTGGCGGTGGAATTGCCAGATTCGGACGGATGCGCCATGTTCCTCACAATGCGACTTGAGAAGAGGAGATGTAAAGACACGGGATATTGTCTATGGTGAGAATTAGGATCAGCTAGATATTTGATTGTGGCTGTATGATTAGGGGCGTCTGGTCTTTGTCCTGGCTTTGTATTGTGTGTTTAATAAATTGGGGGAGGCGGTTTCATGGGCCATTCTCAGCTTTCTTCAAAAAGTAGGTGATATGACGAGTACGCCAAGTATGGTAGAATGGTTCAAGGATCACATTTTGTAATGGCTGAAAGACATGCTATGGCGGATATAAGCGTTTGAGAAGAGTTATTTTCATTCCCGCAAGCAGTCGCTTTTTCGATATATCATTATTGTTTGTTCATACTCCGTGCAGGGATTATGCTTGAATAATCTTTCCGAGCGAGCATGTCCGTGATTGGAGAGCTTCAGACTTTGTGACATTCAGTATACGAAAAACAATGCATTGCATCGGAGTTGTAATTCGAATGCGGGGATAATCCTGATATCAGGCATATCTGCAAGCATATGATTCTCCGCGAGGTGTTTCGTGCCGTTTCATGATTGGACTGTAAGTATGACATTAATGACAGGCATGGGTAGGCACAAGTAGGCATCTGCTGCTACTGCAATCGCCTTCCACTGCCCTGATTGAACTTGACGTATCTTGCAGCAAACCACGAACCATCGAACCGGGTACATGGGATTGATGCAGCTCCCAGGGGATCTCAACAGTCCTGCAGCGGAGTATCGATCCCTGACAGCCGTTTGAAAAGATGGCTTGTTTTGGCAAGGATACATAACGTTACATGGTTAGGCGATTTCAAAAACAGGTGGTTTGCTCTGACCTCGCTTAAGTGTTCCAAAAGGGAAAGCCGATGATCGATGAATTTGAGATCGACTGATGAGAGCTTACAGTACTTCACCTGGCGAAAATTCGACAGATCCATTCCGTTTCGTAATACGAATGCAACGATTAAAGACCGGATATGAGATTGCATGGTAAGATCGTTGTCAGGTTTGTCACAATCGAGCCGCTCTCTCGACGAGTACTCCTCAGACACGACAAATAATTGCATGTACAAGTTTGATGGGTCCTTGGGAGATTGTTTGCTTATCTCGCATCGATTGCAACCGAACAGACCAAGCTCCCAGATCATGAGAATCATCACTCGACTCAAACATTGCACAGGGTGACGAGGCAAGGACACCTGTTCATCCAAATGCAAATACATGTCCCGTAACAAGTGGTACCGATGTCTCCATTGTTCAAGACAGGTCCTCTTCCGGTATCTTCTTTGTCTGTGCAGAATGTCAACCGGGTACACACAGACGCAGTGGCTGTTTTCAGTGTCACACTGCGTAGGAAAATCGTATGCGAACTGCTTCGGTAGAGTCACGGATCATTATCTGTCTTCGGCAAGTTGCATTCTGAAGCCGCCGCGGATGTCAGGAACAATCGGCCGCGCAAGGCCAATCCATGCCGCGGAAAGACTGGGTAGTTGATGTGGAGGTACACAATCAATGTTAGTTTGCGAGAAATCTCCATATTGCATGGATTGGGATAGAGGATGTCGAAATTGGGGCCCCTTGGAAATGTGCTCATTATCCAGAGTATAATTCATGAAATAATAATGATGGCCACGGTGGTCGATATTGACGAGATGAAGATCCTGACTTGCATGCCGTGAATCAAGAGGTCCGAGCGCCCTGTTTTCTTTCCAGAAAAGCCCTTGGAAGGATGCAAGGGAGATGTGTGTTGTCTGTCACGTCTTAATTTAATCTAATCCATGCATGCCCGCGGCCGAAGACGGGGCGATGATTGTCAAAGAGCACAGTCACAGCGCAAGACAGCAAACGCTCGTGTATTAACTGTGATAATCTCCCGAAACTCGGGGCAACGGACGGAAGGAAGCTCTTCCACTGCTCGGTCAGGACAGCACGTCAATGTTTGGACAAGAATAGGAATGAGGAAAGAATGGAATACGTGTATCAAAGCCAGATATAGATCTACGGCTCGCGGTGGAACCTTCGGTACCAAACTTTCTTCCGGCCAACCGAGATACTAGTGGTTTCCACAGAGCTGGAGAGGGAACGTCAGACGAGATTCCATTAGGGTGAAGAAGGGCATTATCCAAGTTCTTGGTGTGGTATACGCGGGTGGCTGATCTGTACATGTTCTAGTGCAGTGGTCAGACCGTCTTTCCCGTACTCCCCGTCTTCTACGGCTCTTCTAGTGTCATTTCCGGTAGTCTGTGTTAACCTTTGGTAAGATTCATATTCCGGCAGATTGTTTGAAGGATAATTTAATTTCTGACGTAATGGGGCGGCGAGCCGACGGATCAAGTCGCTCTGAGAGCTGAAAATGTCGCGTAGAGAGGAATTCATGTCGATGGATCTGAGCTTTTGTCTTCAGATCTTGACAGCTGCAAGGCGGAAGCGTTTGCTTGGGTGCATACGGATGGGTGCAAAGAGACGCCATTAGCGGGTGTTCCTGCATGATGCAGTCCAGGGTCGAGCTAACCACCCACAGCTTCCAGCATGGCGGAAAGATGTGCTAAACCCTATGGGACTGACAAAGGGGGCGAGGACGATCTCCAGTCCTCGGTCCCCTTGCTCAGCCAAGCATGCTCTGTTAGTGAAACAGCCAAACAGAGAAGGGCTGTGCGCACGGTTAGACTTCTGCGTCATGTCGCGCTCGAAAAAAGAACTCATTTCTCTTATGGTCCAGGGTCTTGAGGGTCAAAGGGGCCGTCTCAAGGCACGCGTGTGGTGGAGAAAGTAGATATAATACAACCGTAAACCTTTGTTGTCGTGGTCCAGTCTCTGTCATTACCATCTCCCCAGCGCACCTCCTCCAGCCAGTCTTTGCGTAGAGAACAAGAGGCAGTCCATCTTAATCTCGTGTGCTTTGCCTATCCAAACGCGCAGCTTACAACCATCATTTCAATCAACTAATTTCGATACCCTTCGTTTGCACGCAGAGCCCTCTGGCGCAACATTCCAAACGCCATCTCGCCCTTTTCTATCGGCCTACAAAGCCTTCGTTCAACCTCGATCGCCGAAGTCACATCTTTCAGTCACATTCAGTAACGGGCTAGTCACCACTCATAGGTATATTCGTTCCGCTACCACAGTAAGCCCGATCCTCTGTACTACCGAATCTGACAAAGCGGAATCAATGCTGATGAAGATTTAAGCAGCACCTCATCCACCAACTTTCCACCCCATATGATCACCAGAAGCACCGAGAAGCCTACCAACATTATGGGACGCGGCGCATACGACACAACTGGCACTGTCAAGCCGCCACCTCCTAAGAAGTAGCTATGCTGACGTTGCGCATCTGCTGGGCTCGCTCCGTGCCATATACGACCGGCCCGTTGCGTGTCTCAGGAGGCGGCTGCGCTATGCAGTTCGTGCGGTCCTTATCTATACTTTTTGTAAGTCGCTCCATCTTTCAACGGGTTAAACGCTTCCAAAGCTGTCTGGCCGCCAGAAAAAAGGTTCAGCGTCGGAATTTCGAGCTTTAACTAACCCGCATCGTACAGACCAGACATGCATCATGCAAGATGCCGGCGTTGCCTCCGTCCAATGCGTTGGCGGCCTCGCCTCGACAACCTTGAAATGGACGCGACACTGCAGCAATCAATCCTCTCGATTCCTATCGTTTCCTTGGCCTGTTACCTCTTTCTCGCCCCCAACCAATTGCGTAATCTCCAACCATACTGGTACTCTTCCTCCCCTTTGCATCGGCGCACAGTCATTACTCGATTCAGGCTTCATCTTTCAGGCGTCTTCGTTATCATCATACTAAGGTCTCGACAAAAGTCCTTTCCTGGGTCGGCGTTTTGGGTGAGGCATAAAGGCAGGAGCTGGCTCTCTCTTGACCTTCCTGCCTTGCAACATCCTCTGGCGCCATCATCGAAGTAGACTTTTGCATCGCGGATCACTCTGCAATCTTTCGGACTTGCGCTTTCTTTCGGGCTCGGCGTTTTCACAAAACAACTTCTGTACACTAGCTCGGGCAACCAACTGGCGCAAAAAAAAACAGGACATTGACTTCTGGGTAAACGAATCGGCTGTACCATAGTATGAGCATACTGGGCACAGGCAAGAGCATGGAGTCGTCTTCCTGATATCTGGGCATTGGGGCCATCTGGCATGGCTGCACTTGGGAACTTTGGAATGCGTAATACCCTAGTGCCTTTTTTCATCTTCTTTTATTGTCCTGCTGCTCTCTGTCGGCACGCGCAGCTTCGATTTAGGCATATGGCGCGGACTCTACTGCCATGCTTTTTTGTTCGCGATGCACTTCTATTTGCTATAGCCTAGATACCCAACCTCAGCAATATGGCGTGCTTTCATCACTCCAGGACTCGCAGCCCTCGCTCCACATTCGACGTTCAATCATCGTCACGTAGTCGTCTTCCTCTATCTGATAGGCCATGCTTATGTTATCACCACAGGTATCACAACAATACGAGCCGACGCGAGAGTGGTCGTCGACATGACTTCTGAAACGGCCTTGCTGATACATATCTGACCATTTGATACTCTAATAACGCGAGTACCGGAGTCCGACTCCTCGGACCAATTGCTTAAAGCGCCCCAGAATCTTCTAAACGCCAGACCATGGAAAATCCCGGGCTCGCTCTGCACGCTGACTCGAGCGCCTTGTCTGGATTCGTCTGACATAGATTATGCCGACATCCGGATCATCTGGTCATTCATGTTCGTTGTTTGCCGAGAAGAGATCGAAGATGGTCGCTTACTCTTGTGCTTTGTTGCCACGTGTACTATATGACAGCTCAAGACATGCCAACTCACAGCTGCTTGGCAATAGACAAGACACAATATAAGCCTCGCGAGATCCTTCTCTCTGGTCTGGATTCTGCTCCTCGGACGATCATTGAGCAGACAGACCGCTTATCGTTAATAGTTATATTAGACGAGTACGTCTAGGCGAATGTCGGTGTGGTAGTCTCTGATTGGTCCCATATTCATCTAGAAGGATGCGTTCGAGCATATTATAGCCGATACGAGCCAGATCGGTGAGCGTCAAAACGAAAAGAGTAAAAAGTACGTCGCCATTCAATGAATCAGCCCACCAACCATTATGTTGAATGTATGTGGACGCGGATGAGTATAGGGACATCAGTCTCGGCAGACTGGAACAATCAGCTGGCAAAAATCAACAGTCCGCACTTGCAGGAGCCAAGCGGAGTAGTACAACGTCGAACGGCAACGCTATGGTACTTGTCACGGCCTTCTTTGCACAACAAGTTGATTGATATCTTTGGCGCATCCATTCGCTGGCTATTGTGGGAGCTTGGATACTTCAACAATTGAATGTCGTATCGCACTCGTCATTATGGATCCTTGTTATAGACAAGGGAACCAGACCGTTTCAAAGACCTACAAAATAACGCAACAACCATGTGGTTTCCACTATAGAAACTTACAAAGGCTCAATTCATTTGCTCTATACACGCAGCTTCCTCACAGACACCCTTTCCACGCGCAATATCATGAGCTACTAACCCTAATGTTATCTAGTCGTCGGGGACCAACCCTGGACATGTCATTCCGTCTCACTCTCATGCGACCTTTCCGAGACCGCCTGGTACTGTATAGCTATACTAAGTTAGCACTTAGCACATGAACGCTTCCTGCGCCCGGCCCGACCCTGGCCGCGCGCACGCACGCACTACACAGCGGTACACGTGCTGACCAGGAACAAGCGCCACGAGGAACAGCGGAAACATGAGCCTCTTTTTTCTTTGCCCTTTTGAAAAAGCACTGGCTCCACGGCATCTGCTCTTGAGCACTTACTCGTCGAGATCTAAGTTTCGGCATTGGTCTAGTGCTGATCGGTACTTTTTCATGACAAGCGGGCGAACGGTTATGCATAATTACCGGATGTGCTGTGAATGGTCGGAGAAAAGGCTTGGAAGGAAAGACATAAAAAGATGTGCATCTGAGCGCTGCTAGCTATGAATTGTTCAGGCGGAGCTATCACTTTGGGTATAGTGCGGATATCATCAGACCTGCCTCGTTGCCTTGTCGCCTTTTCTGTTGGTCTGGGATCTGACTTTCCTCCTCCTCGTCCTCCTCCTCGTCCTCCTCCTCCTTCTCTTACTACCAGTTTAAGGGGGAGGTACAATACAAAGCAGTCCTGAATGCAACAAGTCCAACCTTGGCCTCCTTTACTTAGGTCTCTACTCATGCTCCATCCCTTCAAAGCAAATTATTTCTCTTTTCAGTCACTTCGACACGAGCCGGAGTCTCATGACTCCTAATATGCCCCCAAGTTGCATCGCACCAAACAATTTCTAAAATTGCAGAAATTAACCCTTAAATCTCCATCCTTTCCTTCTCTCCATCCTTTCCTTCCCTCTCTCTTTCCTTCTCTCTCTTTCTCTTTCTCCCTCTCTCCCTCTTTCCTTCTTGTCCCTCTTCTTCCTGCCCTTATCTCTTCTTTTCTTCCTGTCCTTCTCTCCCTCTTGTCTCCCATCCTTATCTCCTCTCCTTCCTTGTCTTATTGTCCTAGTCAGATCTCAACAATCCCATCTCTACGCCTATAAATACATTTATACAAGACAGCAAGACGTATATCACACCTATTAGACACTTAGAACCCTCAAAGCAGTAAACAGCAGGCAGCTGCATAAGACACAAAACCCAGTTTTGAAAACATCGATATCATGTTCTCTGTGACAGTTCCATATCCTCTGTGACGTATAAATAGACGCTGGTGACGTATAGATAGACGCCTGAGCTAGACGCCTGAGATGAAACGAGAGATGGAAACGAGAATGTTGAAGCAATAATACCTGTTTTGTGATTTGTTTTGTAATGTCTTCTTGAATTCAGTTGCTTTTTAAGATGATAAAGGAGTTGAGATAGCGAAGAGGTAGAGATAGCGAAGGGGGTATCTTATAAGGATGCGAATACAAATGCAAATGCAAATATGATATATAAAAAACAGATACGTGTACAGGAAAATACACCAGCATTGTTGGGAAAGAAATTTGGTGGGATTTGTAGACTACAAGTCCAGTGTCTCTATGTCTACTCTTTTTCTTCTTAGGTGCAGGAAGCATGTATGATCATTTAGCAATTTTTAATTAAGTTGAGTCGAAAATGCAGGAGAAAAGAAGAGAAGAAAAGAGAAAGGGAAAAGAGAAGAAAAGAAAACAAGGTAAAAATAACAAAAAAAAAAAAGCAATTACTTGCACAGATCATAGTTTTTCTCGTCTTGTTGCTTTTCTTTCCTTCCCGCTTGTATCCTCTCTTGTATTCTCTTATTTTGATTTCTGTTATCCGTTATACGCTCTTTCAGTTGTTTTCTTGTTCATTTCTTGTCTCTTTCTCTTTCTCATCTTATTGTCCTCCTTTCTTCAATTAGTAACGCTTTTAGAAAAATGGAGTACAGGATTCACGTATCAAGCATTCAGAACTTTCGAGCCAGTCAAGCCGAAAATGCAAAGGTGAAGAAGGGAGAAAAACAATTTTTCTTCTTTGTCTTGTCTTGTTGTTTTTATCTTCTCCCTTGTACCCTCTCGTTTCTTTTCCTTTTCTCCCCTTTTATATTCTCTTGGGAGTCTTGGTTTTTGTCCATTTTTCGTGATCCTTCCTTTTATTTCCTTTCTTGTCTTTCGTGTTTTCTTTTTTCTTTGCTTGTCCTCTTTTTCGTCTTGATCAATAACTCTTGCATGCAACTCTAGATCCTTGATTGCTTGATCGCTTGGTCCCTTGGTCCCTTTGAGATAAGTTATAGTCTTTGCTTTCCTGTCTTTTTGCTCTCATATAAGAAGTAAAAGAAAGAAGGAGATAGTAGAGGATAGAACGAGGCAAAAGGAGATGGTAAAGAATAAAGCGCAACAAGCAATCGTAAAGAAAGGTCGAGATGATGGCACTGTGGTTTGAATTTCTCTCGTCTTGTTTTTCCTTGGACTCACGATGTCAATCAACAAAGTTTAGTAAGGGGGAGAAGTCTAGATGATAAGGCAAACGAACGTAGCAGCAAGGTAGAGAGAGATGATCATGACAACAGGATCAAAAGACAGCACTAGAGTCTTAAGAGCAAGAAGAAAAATATATATCAAACTCGGCTATATGCAGAACGTAAAGAAAGATGACCAGATGACCAACTCTCTCACACAGGAGCCGGTACGCTCCTAGGTCTGAACTTGCAGTAAAATTCCTTTTGCCTCACAAACCACGCATTCTCCGTCTTCCAATCCGCGGCCTCCATCTCGACCTCGAAGTTTCTCAAGAAAGTGGGCACCAGCTTGTAAATCTCAAGCAGAGAGATGTTCTTTCCGATGCAGGTTCTTGCGCCAGCGCCGAATTGGAACATGGTGGCCTTCATGTCCTTCAATTGCTCGGGTTTGGCCTCGATCCAACGTTCGGGACGGAAGATGTCGACGTCTTGGCCGAAGATTTCTGGGCGTCGGTGGAGCACCCATGCTGAACAGCCTACTATCACGCCGCCTGGGATTTGGGTGCCGAGGATGTTTATGCCTTGGGGTGGGACCACGCGTTCGAGGATTAGACCGCCGGCTGGGTGGAGGCGGAAGGATTCCTGGATCACGGCGTCGAGATAGGGAAGTTTTTGGCTTTCGGCCCAGGAGACCTTGCCATTTGGTCGTTCTTCGATCAGGCCGCTTGATGCGGCGTCGTCGAGCTCTTGCATGAGTTTTTGGTAGGCTTTCGGGTGGCGGAGGAGGTGGTAGAAGACGCTGCTAAGACTTATTGCGGTTGTTTCGGAACCGGCAAAGACCATGCTGCAGCTTGCGGCTAGCACTTGGGTGTCGGTCATGAATTCAGGGTGGTCGTGTTGGGCTTGGGTAAATTTGGTTAGGAGGTCGATGCCTCGACCTGGTCGCTCGACGATCTCGCCCGTTGTCTTGACTTTCTCCATTTCATCCTTACGCTCGCCTGCGCGCGCGAGGGCGAATTTGGTTACTGGGAAAACGGTCTTGAGAATGCCGTGCTTTTCCAATTGCAGCTTGATGGGGTTCTTTTGGAGTAGCTCATCTATCCATGCCATTTGGCCGACCTTTTAGAATATTTAGTAAGGAGGTAATCATTGATTCGTCACACGACACGACTCACCTTTGCTGCATATGTGAGGAAAGACTGGAGGAAGCTAATAATGCCATCTACATCCTCATTTCTCTCAATGTATCCCAGACGTTTGCTCCATGTCAGCTCGCCAATGACATCAAAGGCGTAGTACTGCAACCAACGAGAAAAGTCGCAGCGTGGTGGATTAGCGCCCAGGAACAGTTCCTTGGTCCGTTCAATGTATACATCTGTCGTACTGTCGACAAGAGGCTCGTATGAGACTAATGAAGACATGGCGAAGGCACTGTTCACGCAACGACGATACTTGGCATGGTAGTCCTCCATGCGTGTGCTGAAGAGGGATTGGAGACGCTTTCCTTGAGCGACAGCATTTTGGACTGGATAAAAGGCAGACTATTGATGGCAATGTCAGACTTGACTTTACAAAGTTGAAGATCACTTGTACGAACCTTGGTCATGCCCTTGTTAAGTCCATAAATGGTCTTGATGGCCTTGGGATCCGCAAAGGAAAGAACATTTGGTCCGAGCCTCACAATGTCACCATGCTTCTTGTGCAGAGCAATGTGTGTCTCTTGCGAGTGTAGTTTGGAAACATCCCAATAACGCCACCAATTGGTGTAGGCTGCTAGAGGGTGTCCCGGGTACTTGTTAAGACCCTTGTAAAACTTGTTGTGTATCAGATGAGCTGCAAGCAGAGCAAAGGTGAGAAGAGGCCAATAAGCCTTGATAAGAGGCAGAGCTTCTGCTAAAAGCATATTGATTGATTTGCTCGTGCACGATGTGTTGAAGCGTGCTTAGTGGTCCAAAAGAAAGGTAAAATTACAATGTCGAATCAATGCTTCAAGACAACTGAGATAGAAGAGAGTAGTAATTCAATCCTTCAGCCTTTGGAGGTGATGCCTTCCTATCTATGTTATATCCTTGGAGAGGTGCGAGGCTGGTCGGCAATTAGGCAACGAGCAACTGCCGGAGTCCAGACGGAGGGCCAAGTAGCAATAAATCCGTCAACGGCAGTTGATGTTTGGACGAATAGGCAGGTCAGGAGGTACTCATTACTCAGAAAACACAAGTACCGACTGTTTGACGCAACACACTTTCCCCGTCCTATCCGGTCTCCACCAGAAGCAAAGCATGCTTTCGGGGTGGTATCCGCGGGGAAAGTGTCGTCTGTTGGACAGTTGGCTAGCTCTCGAGGGTTTCCAAACCAAAGATGTGGAATGAATCTCATCTTGCTGTTATAGTGTCACAGTAATAATCGAGTAACGAGACTGCTCGCAGTGATTTATACGACTGAACGGTCCTGTATACGAGTATGACATACGGAGGTCAAGTACCCCGTCCTCGCCATGTTGATCCGTATGTACCCCGGACATGCGCGCCCCACAATCTCCCCCACAACGGCGGGATAGTGGCAATTCGGCAATTGTCATGTTGACATATGCCGCAATCGCTCGAAATACTGTCATGTCCCTTCTCCTTCTATGACCTCGATGCTCAAGCACAATGCGTTGTTTTTCAAAATCTTGTGGTGGACATGTCGCAGATGCAGAGGCGGTACCAAGTCTATACCGGCCGCTCTAGTGCGTACTGTTGATGGACGCCAATCCCAATGCAAACCCCTTGCAATGCAATGCCTCGATATCCGACATCTGACAGGCCTCGTGCACTAGAAGCGAATTGTTCGTTAAACGCAAACTGGTGGCAGGTTCAAACTTTTGTCGCTTTAACCGAATGGGAAGCCGCCAAAGCCTTGAGGAGCTCCTCTTTGACGTCCTCCACCTCCAAATGGATTGCCTCCGCTCTGGAAGCTGAAACCACCACCTCCACCGCCCCCACCGCCATTCATCATGTTGAAGAGCATTTCGGGGTCGATACCTCCGCCCATACCACCGCCACCAAAGCCTCCGTGCATGCCACCACCGCCGCCGAACATTTCGGAGGGGTCGATGAGATCCTCGCCGCTGTCGTAACTGGCGCGCTTCTGTGAGTCTGACAGAGTCTCGTAGGCTTCGCCAATGTCCTTGAAGCGTTCTGCTGCCGTCTCGTCGCCTTGGTTCTGTGGATGATGTCAGCATTGATTTGGTAGGACTTCAGATCAGACTCGAGCACAAACCTTGTCAGGGTGATGGATGATGGCGAGCTTGCGGTAAGCTTTCTTGATCTGACCCTCGTCTGCATCCTTTTCAACGCCGAGAATTTTGTAGTAATCCTTCCTCTTGCTCTTCTTGAGTTCGAGCTCAGCATTGCGGATCTCCTTGACAATACCAGGCTCTTCAGGATTGGTTTCGTGAATAGCCTTGAGTTCCTTGACAGCGGCCTCCCAGTCGCCGGCCTCGCCTTGGGCTTTGGCCTTTGTCTTCCTGGCCTTGGTGTAGGTAGGGTCAAGCTTGAGAGCCTTTTCGCAGTCGGCAATTGCCTCGGTGTATTTCTTGAGCTGCAAAGGTGTTAGCAGGCCAGGGAGTATATTTTACTGAATTAAAAAATTCAGCAGGGTCAGGCGACGTACCTTGGTGTAGCAGAGGGCCCTGTTTTGCAAAATCTTGGAGTTTGTGCCTCGATTTTGAGGGTCAATGGCGAGGGCTTCGGTGTAGGTGTTGACAGCTTCCTGGTATTTGCCAGTCTTGAACTTGTTGTTGCCGTCTTCTTTTGTCTTGTTAAGCTTTTGAACCATACGCAGGTACTTGACAGCATCCTTGAAATCGGGATCGCAGCTGATTGCCTGGCGGAAGTGCTGCAAGGCCTTCTCGTCCTCTCCTTGGGCATACAGGGCGCGTCCTCGCAAGACAAGAGCCTCAGGGTCGGCGCTGTTTTGCCTCAACAGAGCCATAGCAACATTTTGAGCATCTCCCAGCGCGTTGACATTGCCCATCTTGAGATAAGCCTCTCCTCTCAGCAATCTCCATTTTCTTGGTGGATGGACGGTAACACCAAGACCCTTTTCGGCTTCGTTGAGGGCGTGAAGGGCCAAAGAACCGGATGAGCCATCTCTTACTTGCTCCTCGACTTCCTTGATGTGATTGGCCATGGAGGCGGCAGGAGCGCGATCTTTTGCAGAGACGGGGGGCACAATCTGGTCATAAATGTCAAGCGCCTCTTGAGGCCGACCGAGGGAGGTGTAGATACGGGCTAATCGGAGAAGAATCTTGGGGCTGTTGGGCTCGAGCTCGTCTGCGCTCTTGCAGTCTTCCAGAGCCTCGACGTACTTGCTTGCAGACATGTAGGCGGCCGCCCTGTTGGATCTGTATGTGGCATTCTTGGGCTCCGCCTCGACGGCTGTAGAAGAAAAAAAGGGTTAGCAAAGTGACTGTTTTACTATAGTAATTCACCAACCTTTTGTGTATTCTGCAATGGCCTTTTGATATTCCCGAGCTTTGAAAAACTTGTTGCCCGCAGCCTTGCAGGCCTCAGCATCTACCGTTGGGCCTGGAGGAGGACTGGTGGGTTCCTTGTGAGGTGGAGGGGCAGGCGCGGGATCCTTATCAGCTCCAGCTCCATCTTGCGCACCATTAGTCTGTGGTACTGCATTTGCAGAGTTGGCAGGCGAAGGAGAGCGAGTGTCCTGGTCGTCGCCCATGGCTTGCAAGTTGACGCTCAGTCTCGACAATTGCGAGAGTTTGCGGCGCTCTTCCGGTGGTAAATTAAGCGGGTGTGTGTCCGGGTCGTATTTGGCCCCCGCTGACGAACTCTTGCGATGGCTGCTGAACTTTGTGGACCGCGATTTGCTCGTCGAAGAAGTTGTAGCACTCTCAGCACTGGCACTTGCACCGGTCGACTTCTTTTCCCGCAATGACGAGGATGTGGATGTGGATGTGGATGTGGATGTGGATGTGCGGGAAGGTAACGGTCGTTGAAAATCAACACTCGTTCCTCTGCTGCCTTGGCCTGGTCGACTGCTCTGTGTCGCGTGGTCCTTCTTTTTGTCGCCTGCAGGAGAGGAAGAAGACGAATTTCTGCTAAAGAGTTTCGGGAGGACCATTGAGCTTATTCCCACTACTGTTCAGGCATCTGTGGCCTGCCCATTATTCATTCGTAAAAGGTTCAACGTCTGTGCGACTGAGCCGCTCGCTGCTGCAGCCATGCGATCCAATCCGAAAGACCCTAACTAGGGTAATAATCAATTCGAGAACTTTCTTTCCCACCATTTATGACAGCACTTGATTATTCCACAATCCAAACCACTCGACCACACGAACTCGCTTGTAGACAATTGCCCGAGCGCCCATGATTGATTGCTGAGGTACATGTCTATGCAAATGCGTCTGATTTGTCTCTTGACCGAATCTGTATACATACAGACAAAATCTGAAACATAAAAACAGTCTGCATTTTATCATCATCCATGCTCAACATATGAAACACATCCCGAGGTTTCAGTAGTATGCTTGACCGGCATTACTATAGGCACTTAATGTCGTGATGGCCCGAATGCGCTCCTTGTTACGGCGCAAGACATGTCCTAGAATGATATTTTACCATTCTCCCATGTCAAGTGAGTTTAGTATCTTTGCATTTCAGAAGTTGGACTGAACGCAATATCACCACAAGACGTGTGAATTCTAGACTTCGCTATGCTCTAGAAGTATCAAGGTATGCGAGGTTGACCATGAAAAGTATGGCAAACCTGCGGGCCCGTCTTCATCCTCTTGAAGGTGGTGTACTTAGTTCTCATATTGAAGTCAAAGGGAGACTTTGTGAGACATTGATGGAGTGTCGAGATTCCCCGTCATGGTATGATGGTTGGAAGACATATCTTAGCAAAAGACATGGATATCCCCGCCTTACTGCCTCCACATGGAGGGCTGGAGGTGTCTTTACCATCGATCCAATATGCCCGGCTAATAAAGACTGGAACAACGGAAAGGCCTCGCAGTCACTCGACTTGCTTAATGTCAACACCCTTGACCATGCAGGATTGAACATATCAAAACAGACATCGAGAAACAGATTAAATTATTGAAAGGCGACAGGCACTTCCGCAGGTGGCCTTGATTCGGAAGTCGGAAGACCGGCTTGGCAAACACTTCTCGCGTCATTGGCTGGCAACCTAAGTGAGTTGTACTGCGGACTGCAAATGGCATCAGGCGGTATCGATATCTCACATATATTCCATCTCGAACAATTCACACAATTACAAACTCGAGCGCACTTTTCGGAATCGCAGAAAACTCACGGCCGAACCTCTACACCTGTTAATCCGCGCCGTAGCGCTACAAGCACGAGCGCATCAACCCAACCTCTCATCGACTTCCATCGCCTTTATCTTTCGCAAGCACAGCACAGTCATCAATGAGCGACAGCAACACACCCAAGCCCAGCAGCAGCGTCAAGCTGGTCCTGCTGGGTGAAGCCGCAGTAGGAAAGGTACATCCATCACACCCACGACCAAACCATGCACAACAACTTAAAGACCCAACAAAAGCTAACAAGACCACCTTACACCACAGTCCTCACTAGTACTCCGTTTCGTAAACAACGATTTCCAACCCAACAAAGAACCCACCATCGGCGCCGCCTTCCTAACCAAGAAAATCACCCTGCCGACCCGCCAAATCAAGTTTGAAATCTGGGACACGGCGGGCCAAGAACGCTTCGCCTCGCTGGCGCCAATGTATTACCGCAACGCCCAGGCCGCCCTCGTCGTCTACGATTTGACGAAACCGAGTTCGCTGCTCAAAGCCCGTCATTGGGTCGCTGAATTGCAGCGCCAGGCCTCGCCCGGCATCGTCATCGCGCTGTGTGGTAACAAGTTGGATTTATGCGGCGAGGACGGCGGCGACGACGCGGCGGGGGAGAGCGAGGCGACGACAGCGGCCGACGACGACGAGGAGGGGGTTGACGCGAGAAAAGTCTCGACGAAGGAGGCCAAGGCTTATGCGGATGAGGAGAACTTGCTTTTCTTCGAGACGAGCGCGAAGCTGGGCACTAATGTCTCGGACGTCTTTACCGCTATAGCGAATGCTATTCCCGAAACCAGTCTCAAGGGGCCTAGGGGTGCTGCTGGCGGTAGACAGGCTGCTGCTGGCGGTGATGCTGCTGGTAATGATTCGAGGGTCAATCTTAATGCCGTTAGGGATGCTGGTGCCAAGGAGGGTTGCGCTTGCTGAGGGGATGGACTGTCGTCTTGGTTTGCTATGCTATCAGCGTGGCTATCTCTGTTGATTGAGTGATTGAGTGATTGCTTGGTTTCTTCTCTGCGGCTTTTCGGGCGTTTGATGGATATGCATGCATGCGATGATATGCGTGCAATGCATACCTTAGGCACAGGCACAGGCAATTGTTGCTTCCTCCTTCCCATCCCCCCCTCCTCCTCCTCCTCCTCCTCCTCCTCCTCCTCCTCCTCCTCCTCCTCCTCCTCCATCTTGTTGATATCCTTATTACTATTAGCCAGTTCTCAGTCACGTCCACCAGCCTTTTGACGCCAGCAATTCACGCATTTTTCGTTTTAATGTTTGTTCTATAGAAAGAAATCACAATTGCCCCTTCTTTTTGTCTGGTTCTGTGGATTGACTTTTTATTTGTTTCGTTGTTTGAGTCTCTTATTCTCTGCTACTGCTACTGCATTGCTACATAGAATACATGTCCAGAGGAAAAAAGCACTGTGGCATTGTACTTTTGCTTGTTCGTTTCGCTATTCAAGATTCCAAATCTGAAACGATCTAGTCGTTTCGATGCATACGCCCATCTACCAGTACCTCGTCTCATAAATGCATTCAGGTCTTTCATACCCCAGGCTGACCGATGATTTCTCTCAGGGCAGGAACACCTCTAGGGACAAAGTAAACAGTATAAACAGCAGCAAACGCGACCAAAAGCCCCGTGAACTTTTCAAACCACGTGTGGAAATAAGCAGCCGTCATGAGCAGCATCCACCAACTCATGGCGGCGACAGCCAACGCGACCTTGACACCGAGACCCAGATCCCTGATCTCAGGGACATGCATGTTCCCCTGGGCGTCGGCCGTCTCGACAGCAGCGCTCTTGGTCGCGCCGTCACGCATGCGGATCCGCCTGTCCTCGCGGAGTCCGCTGGCTCTGAGCACGGCGGGGAGAATCTCGAGCCACAGCATCGCGGAGCCCAAAATCAGGATGAAGACGTGGCCCGAGATGTCGTGGCCGCCTTTCCACGTGCCCCCGATGCCCTTGCATGCCGCGTGGGTGAGGATCTGCCTCGTGTCGCTCATCTGCGCTTGTTTCCTGTTGGTCTCGGGGCTGTCACGGTAGATGATTTCGCATTGGCCGCCTGTGAATCTGAAGCCGCGATCTATGAGGGGGGCGCCGAAGAACCATTGCGTGACAGCTGCCCAGACGGCCGTGACGAGGATATATCGGAGTGCGGCTTTGAGACGGCGAGGCGTGAGGGTTGGTGTGAAGCGGGGGCCTAGCGATGAATGGCTGAAGATGAAGAGGAAAAAGGCTGATGTTATCCACACCCACCCGATCTTCACGAAGAAGACGTTGAAGATGTTTGATTTTTTGGCAAAGTAGCTGGGCGCCATGTCTGGAGGATGGGATTGTAGGGTTGCGCTATAGGGTGTGTGGCGGGCTTGAGTGTTGACAACGCTGAAGAGGGAGCCGAGGATAAGAGTGAAGGGATAGATGGCTAGGAGACCGAGTTCGAGCGGTGTTGGGAGCCATGGGGACGTCGTTAATGTGCTTGTGTTTGGCGATTGGAGGCGGGTGGTGGGTTTTGATGGCGAGGTGGGCGCGTCGTCGCTCGCCGAGGGTCCATTTGTTCGGCGTGTCGCCATCTTGTCACTATGAGTACAAGACTGCCTTGTGGCTGCGGTATACAGGATCGATGTAGGTGGAAGTCGTGCGTAGGTATGCAAAGTGTATTCGTTGTTGCAGACCAAGGTAGAAGTTTCCTGACCACGTTCGGGCCGTGACGTCACTGTTTACTTGTCACTGTCGCAGCGCGAGATGAAATCATGAGACCATCAAGGCAGACAGACCAATATTTGAAGACACCTGGCAGCTGGATCGAGTACACATAAGGTATAGGAAGAGATGTTACAAATTGAGATGCCACAGTTTTCAGTGCATCAAGATTGGATTCATCGTCGAGCACAAAATTTGACTCTGAAGTCGCGTTTGGGATTTACTGTAAATCGCATTAAATCATTTGATAACCAGCTGATAATGGCCATCGAATTAGGGCACTTCAGTTCGATTAATGCCTACCTCAGTACCAACGGATTGATGATATATTTCACGACCAAAAAACTGCATGTGCAAATTGCAAATTGTTCAGCCATGCTCCTGAGGTATGTCTCACAAACTGGAGACTTGATAAGAGACCCAAGAAGGCAATCTGTACAAGCATGACATTCAGAGCCTACTCTACCTTGCTGCACGTTTCACTCTATCACATAGGTCTACCTTCGACAGGCTAGATTGTTCGTAGAGCGTCAACATTCATCTTGTCGGAGATATAAAGGCCATTTATCTTCTGAGTTCGAGACCAAAAAGTGAGAAGTATTCTTGCCACTAGCTCTGAAAGATACTGATTTGAAGGTAGCCTTATCGCTTCGGCAGTTGGAATATCCAGAACTCATAGCCTAGCCTGTTCGTATCACCTCGCCATCTCGATGCCCTGCCATGTTCTGTTGTGTGTGTGGGCTTTGAACGAGTTCGTTGATATGCGATATCGCCGACGTTATAACGAGTTAGTGCATCGTTTACCACTTAGCCGTCGGTGGCGTTCCTTTAATGCCTTTTGCGAGCCTTTTGTAGTCGTAGATGGTTGAGCTATTGCGAAGACTGTAGCGTTGCTTGCTTCATGTTATGTTATTCGACTACCAAGGGCGGAGCCAGTCACCGACAAGGGCAAGTACAAGCCATTACCGCTTTGCATCTGGCGTGCCTCAACGGTTGTACGATCTAGATGTCATCTTGCCGTTGTCAAACCATGGCCATAAGGATGCAAAGGAAGAGACAGGACGCAACTAGTAATAAAGTTCGATAGTTGTTGGCCTTCGGGTTGGATCTGAACAAAGGAGTACCTCGGGGCTTTCGGCGCCTGATTGAATGATTGAGATGTCCAGGGCATCACTAAACTCAAACTTTTGTAGAAGGGTCAGAGGGACAATGATCGCCTGGTCTCGGCCTCCGCCTCCAGATCCTTGCTGTCTAGATCGCAAGCACCCTTGTACATGCAAGGTAGCTGTTCAAAGCACCGTGTACCTCGCAGCGACGATTCACCATTATTGTTCGAAGATGGGGAAAGCTCTTAGCCACAACGAAATGCCGAGGAGAGCATGCCGCTGAGCATGCCCCGGCGCTTCCGAACAGCCAAGATATCAAAGACGAAGACACGACATTGTGACTTTGCACCGTCTCCACGCTGGGTATTTGAGGTATACCTTACTTGATTCGGTAAACCGTGAATTTCTTTGACAGCTTGTGCTCCAATTTTTTTTCAAACACGAGGAACAAAATTGTCGCAACAGCCACTCGAACGCGGACGTGACGTATCCACCGTAGCCTCAAACTGGAAGCGCAATGCGGTCCGAGTCAAGTGCAAAGGAGTAGACTCCATAGCGCACGCTCGAACTGCGTGGAGTTGCGTGCTTCAAGTTTCAACGCCGCAATGGCGATGCACTGTCCGATTGTTCGAAAGTCGAAACCAGCTAGGTCACTGAACCATGTCAGCTTCAGGTTGGCAGCTGTTACACTGTTATCTCGATCCCGATGACGCGAGGCCACCGCCACAAGCGTCAGCTATCGTTTCTCGCACTATCCACAAAGGTTCAGAGTGGCTTTGCTACTATGGCATTTTTCGTACAATAACATGACGATCATGGTGTGTGATCTAAGCGTCCGTTGTGCCTGTACCCATAATTTTTTCGAATTAGGAGAAGACGGGAAGAGGCCGCCCTATCTGATTATTTAGCAAGCTCGGGCGCGCAAGCCGGCTTAAGAGACTGTGGAGACGGCATGGAGTGATCAGTGAGCTAGCGATTAGGCAATGGGGTTGCGGCGGCTCAGTGGTGTGTGCATTGAACGATGATGCCGATGGCAAGCAAGGAGGTCTATTCCGAATCGGAGGCAGACCGTGGACGTATTAAGATATGATGAAATTATGTACGCGCAGAATATGTTGTGTTTTTCATCTGGCAATAATTTGCAACGGTAAATGGCCTCGTGGACACGTTCGCTACCCATAGTTCTCGACATAGTCCCAGGCACCGGCGGAGCCGTTCCATTTGCTTGCGAGGGGCGAGAGGGGTCGCGGGAGGACGCATGAGTCCATCATGAGACACCGGGAGACGCCTAGACTGGAAAGAGACGTTCTTGAGCCAATAGAGTAGCGCGGCTTCGGTCCCACAGATGGCATGCATGAGAGACGGCAACCCTGCATCCAATAGCAAGGCATCAGGCAGGCTGAATGTTGTGCTTGCGTGACCTCTAGAAAAATCACAGGGTCGGAATGGACCACGAAGGTGTAGTAGTGTAGCTCTGTAGGCAGTGCAACGACAGGGTCGAAAGGGACAAGGGGGAGGGGAAAAAAAGAGTTCGAGCTTGGATTGGGAATTACGATTGAGGGCATTGAGGCAGGAGTGTCCCTATAGTAATAACAGGAATAGATTAGTCGAATAATATTTTGGGGGGCCCCTCGGTGGACGCGCAGGTCCAGGTGGACAGCCGGGCAGCACTCACAGGCCACGGTCGCTGATGCCATTGGCCAACCCGTGAACCCCACTTCCTCCCGTTTCCAACATTAACTCAGTATCTCTGGACATTTCCTCCTTGACACACACATAACGTTTCTTTGGAATACAGCCATCACCGAATCTCCAATCGCAGCAATTGCTCAGCAGTGCCATCTCAGACCGACAGACCGACCTTCACATAGACACACCAATCAACAAATCACCTCCGGCCGGGAATCCGGTGAGGCTGTGCAACGCAAGCATATCCCAAAAAGTCCAAAAGTCTCGCAACGCTTGTCAGCAACCAAAACATTTCCTACTGTCCCTGTCTTACAGCTGCGCATTGCTGTACGACAGAGAAGTAGTTTAATATCAATTTCACAATGACGATTGCCAAAGTAGGCCTTCTGCCACCCCTTGATCCTTCAGCCAACACATGCTTATCAATGGGTAAACAGGACACTCCACGCCCGACCAACCAACACCGCGCTTCCACATCCTCTATGGCATCGAGTCTGCCCACACGCAACTCCTACGCTCGCTCACACTCGCATGCAATCGCCATCGGAGCCGGCTCGTATAATCCGACCCATCGAGTCACTCGACGGAAGAGCACCACCTTGAACGCTGCCACCAGTGCTGCTGCCATCACTGCAGCCATCAACATAGATGCCAACGGCGAGATTGAGGGCTCTGGCTCGAGAAACAGGAGGGGTGTCTCGTCCAAAGCCGCTCTAGGTTCCCTGACCAACAGAGGCAGCTACCCCTCTCCACCCAGTAGCCTTCCGCAGGGCAATTCGTACGCAGGAAAGGGCAACAGCACCCTCGATGGACCTGGCGAAAAGGGCAATACCAAGGCCATCAGATGTCGTCGCGCAAGTGAGGCCAGTGTTCCAAACAAGAAGAAGTCGGGCAACGGTGAGCTCAAGTGCGAGACTTGCGGTAAAGGATACAAGCATAGCAGTTGTCTCACAAAACACTTGTGAGTAACTCTCCAGATATATCCCTTCATCATCGAACCAAATGCTGACGTGGCTTGACATCCAGATGGGAACATACCCCAGAATGGCAGCTGACGTCCAAGTTGTTGATTTCAAAACATCAGCAGGTCCAGCTTCTCGAAGCTGCGTCGGTGCTCATGGCAATGAATGTTGATCCCGTTCCCGGTGCTGATGGTGGCAAGTTGAGCGACAGCGAGAACTCGTCGGCTTCGCCCGATGGCTCTGGCTTCGACTCAAGAGAAGACGAGCCAAGCTCCGCTGAGACCACTCCGCCTCCACAGAATGAGCGCCTGTCTTTCGGTCATCGCAAGACCTTCAGCAACGCCAGCAGCGACGTATCTCGCTCTTACCAGTCCAATTACTCGGAGAGTGCCAGCAGATACCCCAGGCAGTGGAGCACCTCCAGTAGCAGGCCGCCTACTGCCCAAACTTCCGTTACCCAGAGCTACCCTGATGATGCTGATCAGGACATGGTTGCTGCCATGGGTCTGTTGAACTGTGCGAGCAGCTACAAGTCTCCAAGAGCCGGTCCGACTTCTTTCGCTTCGCATATTCCTCCAGTCCCAGAACTTCCAGAACAGTATCGTGCCATGTCCGGTGCCTCGTACCAGCCCAGCTCCTTGTCAAACGTCGTTCCTAGGCGATACCAAGAGGATGTCGATATGGATGAAGATTCATACTCGGATGACGACAAGGACACCCGCAGAGCCGATGAGGCCGATGAGGGTGTCTTTGGGAATATGGAGGAGTAGCCTGTTTCAGAATGAGCAGGAACATGGTCCTGATATCTGCTTCTTTCACACATGGTCCAAACCATTACGATCCTTTGTTTTTCATTCGTCAGCAATGCACTCCGCAGCCCTTCCACTGGCACCGATGAGTGTGGATAGCAAGGGGGATTTTATTTCCCCGACACCAAGCGAGTCCCACGAGGTTGAAGCCAAGGAAGAGAGTCTTTCGCGCGTTGAGAGCGGCCGATGCCATTCCTTACACTCGTTGTCTTCCTCTTTGTTAATTATCATTTTATCCCCTTACCTTAGGTTTTGTAACACTTGGATCGCATGGATAGCATCATGCCCGGCGGGGCAAGGGAAAGACTGACCAGGTGGAGTGCCTCTGGTGTATCTTGTCTTGTTTCTCTTACCCACGATATGAATAGCATGAGATCGGATTTTTGTCAACCACAAAAAAAGTGGAGGTAGTAAATCTTCTGAATACGAAACAACATTTTCCAACCATCATGATAACAGACGTCGTGTGTATGTATTGTAGCCTTTAAGTAGCCCGGTGATGGAAGAGTTTGCAACCAAACATGGTAAGCTGACTGTGTACAAAGTTACGATGCACGTTTGCTGCGCACAATGCAATTCGTGCTTCTGTGATGTATTTCACCACACATTGAAAGCAGAGGGATGACAAAAGTGGACAATGGAGCTTTTGAAGGTGTGAAGCGTGACGAGGGGAGAGCATGTATGTAAACCTTTGCTTGCCAACTGGCATTGCTTTTGCACAAGGAAACTCTGTTTTCCGTCAGGTAGGCGAAGCGTGAAGAGGAAAAAATATGACGTCCCCCGAAGCGAGCCGGCTTCAAACCATCTCACTCTGCTCCCCACTTGGTGCTCGCGAACGGACTTCTTTTGTTTCGAGAGTAATCTGATGCGATTGTCCATCAATACCTTTTGTACCATGGTCGCCCTAAGATCTGCACGTTTTGTTTGTTGCTTTTTCCGCGTCGTGTTTCGTGTTGGTGGAGGAGGGATACGGGGCTGGTACTATAGTTACGCAGCAGCAAGCACGCGTGCACAGCGCTTTGGAGTGGAGATTATGCATGGTGCCTGGTCCCTGGATATTCTGCTGCTTCTGGCTTTGTTTTTGCTTGCTTGATCCTTCTTCAATTGCAACGACAAGTTTCAGAATCAAGAGCGTGTCAATGTGATCTGCGTTGTGCTGGGAGCACGATTGGTACACTAAACGGTCACGCGTGATGTAAATCTCGGACGAGCTTTTAACCTAATAACAGTACTCTACTCATAGTCCATCAGGAACTTCGGGCTTACTCTGTTTGCTGTACTATAGGATCAGATGAGACCTCTTTCCGTTGCCAATGATGCAGCTTGCTACCCTTATAATCGCCGATTGCTGCTATCATGCTACACTGCACTTTATAGCATATTTGAAGACTTATGTTAACTTCAACTTCACCTACTAATAAGGTAGCATTGAGCTGCTTTACCGATATCTAGCTCGACCAATTCCGTATTGTATCGCCCTTCTGTTGCCAAGTTGTCTATCTTGACATATACCAATGACAGGAGAGATCCACCTACTTCAGCTAAGAATGATAGCATCCATGCATGAATGCGGCCTAGTTGCTGACACGGTTTCAGCAACGCTGGCTCAAGCATTCCTTTAGTAGGTTCAGACGATGTCAAAATTGTAACCATCCGATTGGGTGAGTGCTAGAGCTTGTTACGGCTGATCTATAGATCGATATCGAGCTATCCATTAATCACTACGCTGCCTCACACCGCACGGATATCAGCGGATCTGCTCTTCTGCAATAGTAAGCACATGCACGTATGAAGGGTTCCAGGCATCAATGCTCAAGGAAGACCTTTCGAAAGAGCGCCTACCAAAAGGATGAAGGCCATTGTTGCACGCAGCGAAGCGGCCCGGATAAATATAGCTTGGCACTGACGCCTCGAGCCCTTCGACGTGAACAGCTCTATACAGATCTTTTCCCATTCCTGTACCCTCCACTACTCACATTCCGCGTCCACTACCCATATTTCACGATGGTTATGACAGCTACGGGCGACTTAAAACAAACCCATTATCCCCCATGATCAGGGCAGAACGGTACATCAAAAGAGTCAATCCATCATACCATTCTGCAGCATATATAATCAATCATGTCTGCCTTGCCTTCCACATCAACCCATCCTGCCTCGAGTGCTCCGGTGCATGCCAATTTCGCAAGCGAGAAAATCACAATCGGCGCTGGAGTTGCCATCTTTCATCTGGCCACCAAGAGGGTTGTTGTATGCTATCATTCGAGGGATAAGTATTGGTTCTTGCCCAAGGGAAGGAGGAATGCTTCCGAGGAAACAGGAAGGGCGGCGGTAAGGGAAGGTTTCGAGGAGGTGAGTTTATGACGTTTTATACTGGAAGAGATGGACGGACAGAGAGCGCATAGGAGATTGTCTGTCATGGCAAGTCGGATAAATGAATCAACACAAAAGGAAGGATATAGAGGAAGAGACAGAGAGCCATCTTGAAAGTCTGAGCATTTGTCTAGCTATACGCTTAACAAGTCCCCATGTTCTTCGCACAAACCTTGCTCTTGATAGCGGACCAAGACTGATAGTTCCTCCAACCAATGCAGTCAGGCTACCGTAACCGTCTCCTTCCTTTACCTATTCGCCATCGCCAACCATACCCAGACGACATGCCCGAGCCTATAAACCCTTTCGATACAGAGCCTCTTTGGACGCAATTAGTTCCCGCCAGAACAGCACAATACATCCTGCATTGGTATGTCGCAGAGACCATACCCGAGGACGTCGAGAATGCCCTTCCGCGGATCGCGCCTCCTCCAGCTTCAGTCACGTCAACCCATGCACCAGTTATCAACCCATACAGTGCTCCACCAGCTTTTCCTGCGGACTTGACGTTGAAAGAGCGGATAGCGCAAGATTCTCGAATAACGGCAGAAGGGGCCAAGAGCGTCTACGAGCCAAAGAGACACGAAGGCACCGGGGTCAATGAGGACGAGATGTTATACGAAAGCTACCTGCTGTCCATAAAAGACGCCAGAAGAGCGTTGAAGAGAAGCATCATGGAGGATGTAGTGATGAGGGGCTGGGAGGCGATCAAATTGAGGATGCAGATTGAGGAGGAAGAGGAGGCCGACGAAAGCGAAGCTGGGGAATGAGTGGTTGGCCATGATAATGATATGGGATGGGGTTTGCCTAAGGTTAGTATAAAGGCAATTGAATCGAAAACGGGTGGGTTGCCTTTGAGGTTAGTAGAAGACATAATGCGATGCGAACAGTCACTGAGAGATGATGTATACCGTGCAATCGAATTCACAAAGGGCACAAGGTAAGATGAGAAGACAAGGATATTGCTGGTGCTATACTAAGGGCGACTGACCATGCTCCGAACCCAAAAACCCACCACGAAACCCCACCCGCCTGCGCTGCTGCTGTATGAATTTCGGCCAGAGGTGGAGGTAGGTACCTTTACCCTTTTTGGATTGCTCAGCTTCGTGAAGGATACCAATCCAACGCCAGCGTCCTCACAATCCGGGTGGTCGCTCCGCAGTCTGAAGGATACCAATCCAGCAGTAGCTTCATCGCGACCAGTACCTTGGCACCTTTTAACCAACGGGCCGAGCAGTCTGAAGGAATACCAATCCAACGGTAGCCCGACCCGGAGCAAAGCTCCTCTCGTGGTGGACCGAAGCATTAAGCCCCGAGACCAGTGCCAGCGCTCCTGACCGGACCCTTACAGGTTGATCGGCTTGTGTGAAGGATACCAATCCAACGCCAGCCATGTCACAACCCGGAGCTTCGCAAAGCTGCACAGGGTGGTTCCTCAGCAGTCTGAACGACAACCAGTGCCGAACGGTAGCCTCTTGAAACCAAATGTGTTACCCCCAACGGTCCGCAAGCAATGTGAAGGATACCAATCCAACGCCAGCCCGCGAACCGGAACCAGGTCTAAGGGTGGTCGCTCAGCAATCTGAAGGATACCAATCCAACGGCAGCATCATCGCAACTCCGGTAACACACTCCCGCCATCAGACCCCACAGTTGCATGCTCGGCTATCCTTCCGGAGAGCGTCCTCACAAAAACCGGACCCGAAGGTCTAGGGGCGGTCGCTCCACAGTGAAGGGCAACTAAGTACCGCAGCGGCTGCTTCATCGCGACCAAGCGCTCCATCTCCCCAACTCCTCCTTGCCTTCTGGCCTTTTTTTTTTCACACAGCAGCAACAACAGCCCCTCCCCTTCTCCGCCGCAGGTTCCCGAATCCCAAGCTCTTCCAGTCCCGCCTTGCTCTGCTCCAGTCTCTCCCGACCTTCTCAATTGTATTGATACAATAACAAAAACAAGAACATCAACCTCCACCACTCCCTTCTCAACCTCTCCCCTCTCCCTCCATCCGCGAAACCTCAAGTACCGCTCCAGTCTCCCGACCTTCTCAGCAGCAGGACCGGCTGAACCGACCCAGATATTCATACAAGAAAAACATCCACTCCTCTCGAGCGCGAAATTGAGGTACCGCTCCAGTCTCCGACCTTCTCAGCAGCAGGGGCCAGCCGAAGCAGACCCCAATCTTCTCCTTTTTTTTTGGGGGGTTTTAGGGGGAGATTTCGGTCGTCTCTTGCACGATAAAGACAAAGACTGAATGCTCATCGATCATCGAGCCAGAGGATGTGTCTTGTGGAATGGAGTGGAGTGGTAGACATGCGCATCGAACAGCTTTTTTTTAATCGGTTTGCTGGTTTTGAAATGTTTTGAACTTTTGGGGGCTTTTGGGGGCTTTTGGGGGCTTTGTTTTTTGTCTTTGTGCGCGAGCTCTGTACAAGCAGTTGTTTTTCGGGCGGACTGGCGGAATTTGCTCGTCTGCTGGCTGCTGGACTCTTCTTCTTCCTTTTTTTTGCTTTTTGGTGGGAGTGGGGGTGCTTTTGTGGGATTGGGAATGCGTTGGTGGGAGTGTGTTGGATCGCATTTGAGGTATGGAGATGCTTCTTCTTCGCTTTGCCATTCCGAATGCTGTTCTCGCTCTCTCCTGGAAGGCATTTGAGCTCTGAGTGTGAGTTCTGTATCTGATGCAAGCTCCTTCATGTTCTCGCCAATTGTGGAAACTTGCGCTGCGCTTCTTTCGTCTACTTTGCTCTGCTCTGCTGCGCTCCTCATGTCTCTGTACACTTTTTTGTTGTTTTGACATTTTGACGTTTTTTGGAGATTGTTTAGCAGTACTGAACTTTTTTTTTGGGTGCTGAAGAGCTGAAGTTTTGAACTTTTTTGGAGATTGTTTTAGACCTTTTGGAGTTTTTTTTGGATGCTCAAAGAGCTGAGAGTTTTTGAGGTTTTTTGGAGATTGTTTACACCTTTTGAACTTTTTTTGGGTGCTGAAGAGCTGAGGTTTTGACGTTTTTTGGCGATTGTTTTGACTGTTTTGAATCTTTTTTTGGGTGCTTGAACAGCTGATGGGTTTTGACGTTTTTTTGGGTGCCTCAAGGCTGATGGTTTTGACGTTTTTTGGAGATTGTTTTGACTGTTTTGAAGTTTTTTTTTGGGTGCTCGAAGAGCTGAGATTTTTGTCGTTTTTTGGAGATTGTTTTGGAGCTTTTGAAACTTTTTTTTTTTGCATGTTTTCAATCTTTTTTTGGTGCTTTTGACGTTTTTTGAGGATTGTTTTGCAAGTTTTGAACTTTTGAACCTTTTTTGGGTGCTTGGAAAAGCAATGTCTTTTTCTCTCTTCTCTCTCTCTCCTTGAAGCTCAATGTCATCGTCGTTCTGTGGCGCGGTCTTCTTCTTCAGGGGCGCAATTGCATGTTTCTTGCCCGACGCTCTCGCCTTCTCGGCTCTGGCAGCCATCACCTCCTCTGTCGCTGGCTGCGCTTCCTCTGTGTCGTACTGACGAGTGGTTCCCTGCCACTCGTCGGGGATGCGCTGCAAACCAAAGGCATTGGCAGACCGGGATCCCTCCGCCGTCTGCGCCACGTAGTCGTATGGATTTGCTGGGAGAGCACGCTCAGGAGTTTGAGGTGCAGGTGCTGGCGCGGGCGCAGAAGGCGTGTCGTCGTATCCCTCGTCGACATCAGCGGGAGCGGCTTCTGCAGCGGGCTCGTCCGTCTCCACTCCCATTGCTTGGTAGGCCTCGTTCATGGCCGCCTTCTGCCTCTCGCTCAGTCCTCCAAGGTTCGGATCAATGTCGGAGGAGGAGGTGGCTCTTGTCTGCGTGCGGGTCGATGGCGTAGCCGCGCGAGGAGCTGAAGGAGGCGCTGGCGACGGCGCTGCACGAGGTGAAGGCGTGGGAGTGGCGCCTGGTGGGAGGTATCCCGGCAGACCCAGACTCTGCAGCACCTGGGCGATGCCCACTCTCGACCCGACCGTGTCGGCTGCGTTCTGCGTCACCGCGAGAGCGGTGAAGTCTGCTGCTCCGCTGGGGCGGATCGCAGGTATCTTGTCGGCAGCTGGAGTGGCTTGCTCCGGTGTCCATGACTGCCTCAGGGGGGATGCTCTCACTGGGGGAGCAGTGATCCCCGCTACGGTCGGGGGAGGAGGACGGGTGACCCGCAGGCTCGGGGTCGCTGTGCTTGTCGGGGTGGCAGAGGGTGCAGCACCTGCCAGATTCCAGGTCTGCCTCTGAGCTGGTGGCGGAGTCGGAGTGGTCGGTCTCCACTGTGGCAGATTCGCGCCCAGGGAGGGGCCGAATGTGCTCGAGCTCAGAGGGCTGAACGTGCCCGTGGTTGCTTGCTGAGGACCCAGCATGCCGAGCCCTGGGATCTGGACAGGCGATGGTGTCGCGACCTGTGTATAGGCCGCCGACGCGCCAGCGTTGCTATAGGCTGGCGACGGGATTGCGCTCGCCTCCTCCTCTTCACCGAGCTCCATGTCGCCGTGGTGGTCCATCCCGTTCTCGTCGAGCGTGGCCGGGTCAGCCACGGGCTCATCGTCCGAGTCGTCGTCTTCTGGCATGACATCGGCCATGTCAGCCAGGGCATCGTCCTCCGCTGGCTCCTCCGAGGAGATCACCATGCTGTTGTCATCGTGGACGGAGGCGTCCGACGAGCTCTCTACCTCAGGGGCAGGCGAGTAGATGACCATGCGGTCTTCATTGTCGAGGGCAGTGTCTGCCGAAGCCGCAGCCAAAGCAACAGTCGCCTCTTCCAAAGTCTCGAAGCAGGACTCGTCGTCGTCTGCATGGCTGTCTGCCGCCCAATTCTGGAAGTATCCTCCATCAGGAGCGGTACCGACGTAGTCGTAGGTCAGAGGAGCGTCGACCAGGTCCTCCTCATCACGTGAGGGCGGAGGGAGCTGCTGCTGCTCGGCCAGCTCTGCATTGGGATCCTCTGCGGCCGCGATCTGGGCAGACTGCAGCTCTGCAGCGTGGTTTCTCGTGAGCTCATCGACCCTCTCGATGTGAGCTTGTTGCTGCAGCTTGACGGTCTCTTGTCGCCGCTGTTCAGCTTCGACGCTGACACGTCTGAGCTCTGCCTCGTGATATGCCACTGCGTGCTCCTTGAGGCTTGCAATCTCACTCTCCTTGTCCGCATTGAGCTGCTGTATGAGATTCTGGCGTGCGGTCTCATGGTTGGTATCGTGCAGGCTGCGCAAGTTGGCGATCTCTGCATCTTTGGCAGCAGTGATGTCTGCAAGTATTGCCTCTTGCTCGCTGCGGATACGTGCCAGCTCCTGTTCATGCTCGGCTTGCAGTCTCGCCGACTCGCGGTCGAGATGTTCCTGCTCGGTCTCACAGCCGGAGGTGGGAGTGCCGGTGGTGGGAGGACCGGTGACTTGAAGGCTGTTGCAACGGCACTGCTTATTGAGCCTGGAGATTTCGCGTTCGTGCTTGATGATCACCTGCCTGAGCTTGACGATCTCGCTGATCTGCGCGATGGTCTGCTTATTCGATTCGGTGGCTTGCTTGCGCTTGCGATCGTAGTCGCGCTGCAATGAATCGTGGGCACGAGTCTGCTCCTTGTTCTTGGCAATGGCTTCAGTGAGATTGACCTTGGACTTGGCGAGAATTGACTCTGTATTGGTGAGCTTGGTCTTGGTTGCGATAGAGTCGTGCTGGAGGGTGTCGAACTTGTCGCTGAGTGTCTGGTACTGCTTGCGCTTCTTGTCGAGATCCTTCTGGAGATCCTGTGCTGAGACATCGGGGACCTTGAGCTGCTTCTTGGTTTTGTCGAGATCGTCCTTGAAAGACTTGAGTTGCCATTTGAGCCCGTCGATCTGCGTGTCCTTAATACTGTTGAGCTTGCTCGTGGCGTCATATTTGTCCTCCAAGTGCTTTGTCATGTCGGCCATCTCGGCCATCTCTGTGGCCATTCCATTCTTCGTGCGCTGCTCTGTGGCGAGTTGTTCCTTAAGCCCACTGATGGTGTTCCTATCGGTGGTCATCTGCTTGGACTTGAGCGCGAGCTTGCGGTTAAGAGCCGTCGTTTCGGTAAAGAATCTGTCATTTTCGGCTTGGAGCTCGGTTTCATTGCTTGTGCTGGTCTTGAGATCCCTGGTGAGCTTTCTGATCTTGTCTTCGTGAACATAGTTCTTTTCCTTGGCCTCCTCTGTTTCGTATTTCGAAGAGGAAAAGTTCATTCGAAGTCCTTGTGCGAGTTCCTGAGCATTGGCATGGAGTCGTTCGACTGCACTGTACTTGTCCTTTTGGCTCTGGTTCTCGGTCTCCAGCTGCTGGATCCTCTGCTGGATCTGGGCGAGGTCCTTCTTGAGCTGGTCGATCTCGGTGTTGCGAATGTTGATCTCATGGTCGCGGAGGATGATTTCATTGCCGTGGCGGTTGGCATTCTTGCTGAGCTGGGCGCGGAGCTTGTCAACGTCACTCTTCGAATCCTCATCGCTGAACTGGGCGCGGAGCTTGTCCATGTCACTCTTCGGATCCTCGACGATGTGCATGTCTGACTTGTGCCAAAAGATCTTTGCGAATATGAAGGACAAGAAGCGGTACATGATGTAGGAGGCAATCAAGGCGAGAACGACGTGGAGAACAGTGAAGGCATACACGCTATACTGGGACGAGCGCGTGGGAGGGTTCTGCCTGATGATGACAATGGGTGGACTTTCGACTCTCATGCTAGCAGTGCCAGTCATGTAGTGCCCTTCGATGGGATTATCGGGAGTGTAGACCACAGGCGGGGTGTAGACCAGAGGCGGAGTGTATGGTGGCATCTCAGGGGCGGCAGTACGGGCGGGGGCAGGGAGAGTCTTGGGGTAGATGAAGCTTCTCATGGAGTTCATCGTGGTGGCATGCAGGTTGGCAATCATGTGCCAGGTCTGTTCAGCAAAGGTGGTGATGGCGAGGACGTTCTTGATGACCGACTGGGCTCTCTCGGAGATGGTGTGGAAAACGTCCATTGTTACGTGACAATGGATCGTTTGTGTATTTGTATTTAGAAATCGATCTCAAGGGCGAACGCTGTGCGATTGATTGACGCTCTGACGGGCGGTGGTGCAATGCAATGGTGTCTTGATGTCGGAGATCGTTATATGAAAGTTGCGCAGTTTGTGTATCAATGTCGCGGACTGTGAAGTCTGGTATCGATTTTGCGCAATGTGAAGGGGGGGAAGACGGACGCAGGCTGATGATCTCAGGTGCGAAGAATGGTGAAACAGATGCAATCCGACTTGGGGGAATTGACGTGGGAAAGTTGCGCAGGTGGTGTGAATCTTGCGAACTGTGTGGGCTTGTCGTCAAGGGGGACGCGTGTATTTGTGTAATGCAATGTGATCAATTGCACTAGAGAAATACGATCTTCGGAATTGTGATAGAATAATTGCTGTGATTATTCTTTGCTTCGGAAGATGCGTGAAGGATGGAGAGAGTGGGAGGAGGGAACGTTTGTAAAGCGCAGCAACGCGTGTATCCTTTTCACCTGAGGTGAACGAAAGTCAGGTGAAAGTTCAGGTGTAAGGAGAGACTTGGCAAGCAGATGTACACTGTGGACGAGTAAGGACACAGGTGATGGGAGAGAACATTGTCATGATTGATGGGATAGAGACCAAGTTGGCACATTTTCACATCCCAATTGCGCCTATATACAGATGTAGGAGATAGAAACGCTACATCATTTAGCTGCGCTTTGGGCGGCGGTATCCTATAGTTCTCCTGGTCAGCTGTCTGTTTGCTACTTCTCTTGACCATAGAGAGGACAGAGGCAGTTCAACAAAACAACGCACTACAGAGATATCATGCGCGTTCAACAGACGTGGTTAAATGTCAGCATGGCGAGTGCATTCAGGGGCATGAAGCCACATGGCCCAACTCATCTTGCACATCTCTCGGCTCTACCTTCTGAATCGTTTCTCTACTTTAGACCAACAATATCCAACACCAAACAGAACAATGCGCGCAAAAGACAGGGGAAGTGGGTAGAAAAGGTGTAATAAAATGGATGACCAACGACACCATCTCATTCCCGCATCTGCATGAACCGATGCGGGCATCCTCTTCTCTTAACTCCTCAATTTGGAAATACGATATCTTCTGATGCCTTTTGAATGACAATGCTTGAAATATGACTTACCAAGTAGACCTGATAGAAATCCATCTTGACAGCGCCACCTTCCTTGACCAGGTGAGCTCTAGCTGCCCATGGGACAGAAGCTTGCTTCCCATCCTTCAAGACATAATTCACATTTCCATAAAGCATGACTTCGTCAGAGGTAGAACCAAATGGGAAGATCTTTAGAGGTTGGTGCTTCCTGCTGGCAACCTTTTCCCACATTCCCTTTCTTACTGCAAGAATCTCTGTATATATATGTTGTTAGAATATCACTGCAATTATGCTTGTTGTACGAGTTGGCATTACCATCGGTGCCCTTTGCCTTCTTTGAAGCCATAGTCAGATCGGCATTTGATGTGAACTGCTTGCTATACTCCTCATGGGCATCTGGAGTATCTGAAATCTGGTAGAAGCGTTCAAAGAACTGCTTGTATGCAGGATCGAATTGCTCGCCTGCTGGATACTCTGAAGCGTAGGAAGACATTTTTCATGAAAAAACCAAGGATACTTACAAGTTGTAATGCTGAGTATGAACAATTGGATGAAGCTTGAGGTCTAAAGCTATGGAGTGAGGTCCCTCGACGTTCGGATAGTGCACCGGAAAGCGGATTAACCTACGGTGTTGCTGAACGACTCAACACTGCAACCGGGGTTTCGATCTTGAGTACAGTACTCATGGAAGAAGATATGTCTTCTGAAAGATGACGCATTCATCCTTATAGAGGGCGCTCCCTAAGACTAATGCTGTTCTACAGGGACAAAATGAAGATGCGCCCATACTTTGTTTGCACAGCAGTTCGGCGTTGTAGCCGAAGCCCGATTGCGGCCGCGTAAACGGGCCGATGCCGTCTTTCAGGAGGTGTACAAAAATAGGTACCTCAATTTCTACCATTGAAGGCGACCTTGAAGGTCATTGTGTTATTGCCTTCTGACGGAGTCGAACCGGCGACCTCGGCATTACTAGTGCCGCGCTCTACCAACTGAGCTAAGAAGGCTTGATGAAAGGAGGACGTATTTACGGCGTTATGTTATTTTGTCCCACGCAGTGCAAGAGCTTGGAACCAAATGCGAGCTCTTGACGATCTTGAAACTACCGCTAGAGCTTGGAACCAAGCACCCAGGCGTAGTAGACCATGGCTCCAAAGCCTGTGAGGTTCAACAGACTTGAAACACCGTGGAGGGTGCCAAAGGTCTTGTTCAGCTTCTCCATCTCAGCAGAATGTGGGCCCTTGTCATAACTCTTCTTGCCATCCCGAGTCTCCTGGTGGTGTCTATCCTTCTGAATGCAATGTCAGCATGCTTATTTTTTTGTTTGTGTCCAATCGTGTCTTACCATGGTCTTTGTGGTTGCAGGACCGACAACGAAGAGGTTGGCAGCGCTGGTAAGCAGAATCGTAGCGAATGGCACTAGTGCAGACCACTTGTTGCTCTCTGCCAGAACACCACTATAGCCCACACTTTCTCTGATATATTCACCGCCAATACCCAGAAGCTTTTCTCCAGGATAGGTTGCGATCATGATGAGAGGAAGGACCGTTTGGAGACCAAAGAAGATGGGAAAGACGTTCTGCTGGAGCGTCGCGAACTGAGGTCGAGGGAGTACTTTATAGGCTACAACACCACCAATGAAGGATTGAAAGACAGTAATTCCGAGTAGGGAACCATAGCTGAGTATGTGGTAGGCCTTGTAGTCCGTGATGGACGCCAAAGAGAGAGACATCTTGATGGGGATTGATCGCAACAAGAAGGCGCTTGTTTGGAGGTCGAAGAAGGTATGGAAAGTCACAGTGTATAGGAGTCGCTGGTCGAAGTGACTAAAGTATATCTTGGTAATGAGCATCGGCTATACGGGTATTGCTCATCACTCCATATCAGGCGAAGTGATGACGCAATTGAACGAACGCGTTATCCAGGTGTATATACACTCTGCCTACTTAACACAATTAGCTTGGAAACATGGCATCAATCATAAGCTAGAGCCATTCTCGAGCTACATTTCCTTACCGAAGATATCAATCATGCTTAAAGCAAGAGCGCAAAGGTAATTATCTGAGGTCTTGGCGGTCGCTGCTGCCTGCTTAACGCGTGAACGCCGACGCGATTATTCAATTCCCTATATTTCAATGTGTTTGAGCAACATTGTTTCCGCTTCTACGCAATAGACGTTTCTGATATGACACTACCATCAGAAGTTGAGTTCTCTCTGTAATCTGAATCGGTAAAAACAAGATGACTACCAAGGAGGCTACCGTCTTCATTGTGGATGTCGGCCAATCGATGGGCGAGACGCGAGAAGGCCGTGAAGTTAGTGACCTCGACTGGGCTTTAGAGTATGTCTGGGATAAAATTGCCGCAATTGTATGTCTGGATTTTGATGTGGCATCAATGACACGGCCACTGACAAGAGCTTGCAGGTAGCCACGGAACGCAAGACGCTCAATGTAGGAGTAATCGGCCTTCGAACAGACGGTAGGTACAAGGAAATGCTTCTCTGCACATCGATGACTAAGTATCGAAAGACTCACAGAATGAAATGGACGAGGAGGAAGCGTACCACCACATCTCCATTCTCAAAGGGCTTGGACAGTAAGTTTCGCCTTACTTGCCATTCGATAGTAATACATGTTTACAACAATAGGATCCTTATGCCGGATATCCGTCGACTGAGAGAAGAATTACGCCCTAGTGGTACTGATCGTGGAGATGGTAGGTAAATCATCGACTTTCACATACGATGGCTAATTCGATGGGCAGCCATATCTGCTCTAGTTATTGGCATACAGATGATCTCGAGCTTCTGCAAGAAATTACAATACTTACGAAGAATCATCCTTGTAACAAACGGTCGTGGAGCTATGGACGCCGATGATGTCGAACATATCATCGGAAAGCTCAAGGAAGACAAAATTGAGCTCGTTATACTGTGAGCAAGACCGCATAGAAATTAGCTGTCTGCAGCGCGATACTGATATTGTGTAGTGGTGTTGACTTTGACGATGCGGAATATGGTTACAAGGAAGAAGGGAAAGACAGCAGCAAGGTCGACAGTCTAAGGTTCTCCATCACCATCGTGGCTAACACGGAGACAGGCTGAGAATGAACTGGCTCTCAAGAAATTGTGCGATGATTCCGATGGCCTCTATGGCACGCTTGCGCAAGCCATCGAGGAGTTGAGTATGCCACGAATGAAGGTGACCAAGCCCGTGCACTCATACAAGGGCCTCCTGACTCTGGGCAATCCCATGGATTATGATACAGCAATGACAATCGATGTGGAGCGCTATCCGAGGGTCATGGTACAAAGACCGCCATCGGCAAGTCAATTTGTGATCAAGTCAGACATGGCACCGACGCAGTCCATTTCAACAGAAGACCGCGCAGCCCAAGACCTTGCAGCTGTCACGAACTCCCGAACATACCAGGTGATTGACAAAGAAGCTCCCGGTGGCAAACGCGACGTTGAACAAGAGGAACTGGCCAAGGGCTATAATTATGGCAGCACTGCTGTCCCCATAGCAGAATCTGACAGAAATGTCACCACGTTCGAGACCATGCCATGTCTGGACATCATTGGTTTCATACAGCAAAACCAAGTGAGTAATGGACTGTCCTTGATGGACTATCGCGGGGCTAATTGGTCTCAGTACGAACGCTACATGGACATGACCAACAGTCACGTAATCATCGCCATGAGGACAAACGACAAAGCTAATATGGCACTATCGTCGTTCATACACGCGCTGCACGAATTGGAAGATTACGCAGTGGCAAGACTGGTGCCCAAGGCCAACAACAAACCCGCAATAGTCCTCCTTGCACCATCGATTGAGCCCGATCACGAGTGTCTGTACGAGTTTGAACTTCCATTTGCTGAAGACATCCGTTCTTACAGATTTCCTGCATTGGATAAGGTGATGACCGTCTCAGGGAAGGAGCTCAAGCAACACCGCAACCTACCAAGCGATGCCCTGGTGGATGCAATGAGCAAATACGTTGACGAAATGGATCTTTCAAAATTCGGTACAGACGACGAAGGCCAACCCGCAGAATACATGCCCATCGATGACACCTTCTCCCCAGTCCTCCATCGCGTAAACCAAGTAATAAGGCAACGCGCTGTGTACCCGGACAAGGATCTCCCACCAATCCCAGAGATCCTAACCAAATACTCCAAGCCGCCTGAGGAACTCGCTGAAAAAGTCAAACCAGTAATCCAAAACATCCTCGAAATCGCAGATATCAAAAAGGTACCTCCAAAGGCGCGCTCGCGCCGTACTCGTCGTGAAGCACCCAAGCCCTTGTCAGGTCTGGATGTCAATGCTCTGCTCTCCTCCAAAGACCAGCAGCAACGAAAGAAGATCTCGCCCGAAAACGCAGTCCCAGAGTTCAAACAACTCCTCGACACGGCCACCACCTTCGAAGACGCCGACAAAATCTGCCGCGAAGCCTGCGACCAGCTCGGCACCATCATCGAGAACTTCATCCGGCACTCGGTGGGCGATTCCGGCTACGGCAGAGCCGTCGAGGCCATCGGCTGCATGCGGGAGGAATGTCTCGACATCGAGCACCCGAGCATATTCAATGTGTTTTTGAAGAAGCTGAAGTCCAAGATTATGGCTGAGGAGTTGGGCGGCGATCGCAGGGAGATGTGGTTCGCGATTCGGAAGAACAGGTTGGGACTTATCAAGAGGACTGAGCAGAGTGGTAGTGGTGTTACTGAGGAGGAGGCGAAGGAGTTTATGTCGTTCAGATGATTTCTGGAAGATGCAGGAGACGTCTAGAATCGCTGCAGTGCCGGAGTGCTCTTTGTGGCAGAATGAAACAGCCGCTGAGCTGTTTGCCGTGGAACTGGGTACTGTGCTCAAGGGCGCCTGAAAACAATCATCCTTTTAACATTGCTGGTCACACATGCAAGACGCTTGAGCTGAGTGAGAAAAGACTTCATTGCAGATGGGAAGCTCAAGCCAGGAGAATCTCACATATCCGAGAATGCATTTTCTTCCCCTGTCCTGCTGTCTATGAAACTCGTCAAGACATGATTACCTCCAAACGTCGTGCCCATCCGCTCATGCCACGTGCCCTCGATTCTGCTCATCTCAGCCTAATCAGGTCCCCACTCCAACTCCTCCGCGACCCTTACGCTCTCGGCCTCGACGATCCACTCGCTAATCTTCTCTCCCACATCTCCAACAAGTTGCTCATAGGCCGGGCTCGTCTCGAAGAAAAGACCGCAATGCGCGCCGACCTCGTCCACATTCGGCATAAAGACCTTGACCCATGTCGGATCGCGATTGCCGGATGAATCTTTGGGCGGCAAGGAGCAAAAGTTGTGTTCCTTGGGCGGCTTGGCGGCTTCGGCTTCTGCTTTGGCTCTGGCTTTCTCTTCTGCGTGGATGGCTGAAAGCGAGGGTGCGCCGGTCGATGTGGTGGGTGCGAGAGAGGGAGAGCGTGTGGAATCCTTGACCGAGGCGGAAGTCGAGGCCATGGGGGTTAGCGTGCCATCGTCATCGTTCCATTTCATCTCCAAGGCTTCCTTCCATTCCCGCTCCGTCTCCCTGCGCTGAACGGCGAATTTCTCCTCAATCGTATTCTCCTGCGCCTGTTCCTTCTTCTTGGTTTCCTTCTCTCGGTCTTTCTCTTTTTGCTTTGCGGCTTTTTCTTCGTTGCGCTCGGATTGTTTGCCAGCCTTGATTGCGGCACGTTGGCGTTTATCTTCGAGTTTTTCGCGTTCGCGAATCGCCTCTTCATGATCTTTTACAGCTCGTTCCCATGTCTTTAGCACGCGATTGTGGTCTTTTTCGGCCAGCTTGCGGGTCTCTTTGTCAATGTAGAGTGAAAAGTCTGGCTCTACGGGCTTGGGTGGTGCATCCGGGATAGGTGGGAGAGAAGCTGTGGTAGAAAGAGAGACTGTAGATTCGTTGATGGACGATGCAGCGGGGGTCAGAAAAGGCGTGGACTCGTTGATGGAAGATTGAAGGGTCAATCCTGATGTGAACTCCTTAGCCGCCGACTTAGCGGGAGTGAGCAGTTGTGGGGGTAGTTCTTGGGTCGAAGCGTTGGCACCAGGCTCTTTAGACGCGGGGTGACTCGTATCAGAGAGCTTCAGCCCCTCTACATGATCTTCAACGGCATCTGTCCACGACTCGGTATCTGATGATTCAAAGTCTGACATTGGCAGCGGCTCTATTTCATCCATGGCTTCACTGATGGCGTCGTTTGACTCCTCCAAATCGTAATGGGAGGATTCCGTGTCATTGTCACCCTCATTCACCACGAGAGGGTCGTTTTCCTCAGCATGGGTTGGGTCGCGTGAGGATTCAACATGCGGCTCTTCCGCCGCCTTTTCGGTTGCCAAGCTAGCTGACTCCACGGGTTCGTGATTGGGAGTGGCGGCGGGAGACTTTACCTTCTTCGGCCTGCCTGTGCTAGAAGTGTAGTAATTTACGAAGCGAACTCTAGGAGGATGGCTTTCGGCACCCATGATTGACCTTCTGATGTCCGGATTTTCCTCTTCGAGAGCTCTGATGCGGCAATACCTATTCTTCAGGCCGCTGTAGTCTGCCATGGCGCCACCAAATTCCATGTGAGACTTGAGGAGCTGCTTAGTAGAGTTGATCAAGTCTCCGTTATGCTTGCTGACAAAGTGCCATGCACTTCGCCACCCCTTACGCACAGGCAATCTCACGTCATTCTCAAAGGCAGGATTGTAGTTGGGATCTGGTTGTTCAGGGTTGAAGAGGGTATCAATACGCCTCGGCGGTAGAGCAGGCGGAGTAGAAGCGTGGGCTGCTGTTGAAGCAGTCCCGCCATTTGAGTGGCTTGTAGGTGGAAACATGGGGTTGTCCGGGGCAGCGTCTGCCTGCGGCTTAGGGGACTCGGCAGCCGGGCTGAATATACTGGCAAGGCCACTCTTTATCACGCTCGGATGCATGCCTAGGAATGGTACATCGAAGTTGATAGTGCCCAGTATGCGGTGTCGCATTTGGGTATGAGGCTCAAGTTGTGACAGGGCAACCTCGGCGGATACCAAGCCGCCCATACTGTGTCCAAGTAGAATGACATCTGTCTCAGAGGCTTCATGAGGAGTGAGCCTGAGCCCGTGTCAGCCAGGGCAGGGAAGAGCAGGGACACAGCTGTCTTCGATGATGCTTACCAACGACTAAAGTCGTCCCTCGCAAACTGTATGTTCTTCTTCGACCTGTACTTTGGATATATTTTGGTATGCACAACGTGTGTCTCGGCTATCAGAGCCGATACAAGATGATGCACATGGGCTGGAAAGCTCTGAAAGCTTGTTTCATCTCCCATGAAGCCATGGACATATATCAAAAGCAGCCTTCTCTTATCTGAGTGTTGGCCTGATTTAGTGGGCACAAGGGACTGAGTCGATGATGTTCGAGGGTCACTGGCACCCAAAGAGGGTCGAACATCGCCAACTGGGCGTATGAATATAGAATCGTAGGCAGGCGGTGCATCGGATGGCACAGCATCAGCGGGTGGAGATTGTTGAGATTGTTGATGGCTCGCAGCGCGCGGAGGAAGAGGTGGTGGAGGAGGGCGATTGAGCCTCAACACATCCTTCTCCGACATTTCCTATCTGATATTGCAGATTGTCAATTCAATCTCAAGTATAAGGCGTCCTCAACCGCCGGCCTTGTAGCGACGATACTCGACCTCCGGCTTTCGTTGATTGTCCGTTGGTGAAAGCCGGTGCTTAGGGCATGTGACGTTGTGGGTCAACAGGAAGAGCCAATCTGCGACCTTCGGTTGCGGGGCGTCAGTGCGCAATTGTGACCAGCGCTCACAGCTGCAAGCCAGCCGACTTGGCACCGTTCATCAATCTGAGATGTGCTTCTATTGATTCTATCTATTGATTCTATCTATTGATTGCGTAGGCTGTTGTGGAGAGCTCAGGGTGCAGAGATCGGTTCTTGTGACAGAATCCATAAGCGGAGGAGATGGTCAGAATTCACATGTCAACATAACGTCAGGGATGATGCGGAAAGATTTTTCGTGGTGAAAACCACGTCACAAAGGAGAAGGGACTAGGGTACACAGGTATCATATCGAGTGGAGGGTAGGTTGAAACGAGAAGAAAGTGTGCCGCTGCAAGTTTAGGTACAGGTACGTACCTGACTACTCACTGTAAATCTGTAGACCGCCTGAAGGCGCAGTGCTTGGCGCAGGCTGCAAGTCAGAAACAGGGCATGTGAACCCTCAGGTCATGGTGCGGCTAGTCCCAATTATATGGGAAGTAGTGGACCAGGGCAAGGAGACGCGATGCAAAGTCCCGCGGTACCTGCAGGCAGGGATACTAGGGGATATTGAAAAACGCGATGCGGAAGAATCCTTGTTGACTTCTCTGAGATTGATTACTGGTTGGAGAAGACCGGGATTCCGACACTGTGGTTTCAACCAGAATCAAGCCAAGGTAATTTCGATTATCGGATGATTACTTGGTCGGCAAATGATGGTATGCCGGTGGTCGTGATGCTCGACAGCGAAGGGAAATTTGGTGCCAAAATAAGCAGCACGACGCGGCTTTAGAGTTAAACGGCTCAAAGGCTTGGTACGACCGCTTAGCTTCCAGTTTCGGTGCTTTCCTCTAGGCTCTCGCTGTTCCTCGTTCCGTCACGCCCACGTTTGCACCTTTGTCTCGAAGTCTTCTCCCGTCTTTTTGCTTTGGACATGGGGACGACGACACCGCAGACACAAACACTTCGACAATAGCAGTGACTCCGGCGTGTCTGACAGGCAGACGACAAAGCCATCCCCCGGACCGAACACGAACACATAGGGACGCGACCGACACAGCAGGACACGCTCGCTGAGCTGACACGGACGCTGTAGCCATTCTTATTCCGCCCTGGCAGCCGACCGACCGACCGACCCACGGCACTATATCGCAGCACCGCACTGCATCACAACCCTCGCATTGATTTACGCATACAGGACGCCATAGCGCTACGACCCTCTTCTTCCCAACCTTACAAGCAAGCACTTGTCTTTTATATCGACCTAGCTCCCGGCCTGGCTCGCCCTAGTATCTTCACCTTTCCGCCTATAGTCGTATCGACATCCACATAGATCTATTCTCGGCTGGTTTCATCACCGGCGTCCATTCGTTTCACTCACTGTTCTGAGCTCTCCGCGAAGACGTTCACACTCTCTCTCTCTGTGTGTCTAATCTACGCTGGTCCTGTACATGCAGCAAACACGCTCGTCCACCACAGATTCAACCTCTCGGAGATTATTAGGCTCTCTGAAAGCAGCCCTTGTAGCTAACACTGACACACATCGTGTCCCAACAGTGCTCCCACGCACGCCTCCGTCGCTTCAATCTTACTGTAGCAAACATGGAGCATCTTTCGAAACGGCGGAAGCTGTCCTCAACCAGAGAATCCCTCCCAATCCCAAATTCAGACTATGACTACCGGTCGCACCCAAGACGATTTTATTCACACGCATTGGAAGAAGTCAGGCACAGGTTTGCTCCTCGTAAACCACGTGTTGACGAGGTTCATGTGCATATTAGAGAACACACACCGAAGTATCGATTAGACAGACGCCAAACTCTTTTAGGAACCGCTGCATCCTCCTCTGTCGATGCTTCGGCTGGCGTGACCGTGGGCATTTCGGCGTCTACCTCTCCCACCGCGGCTGCGCAAACTGCATCATCAGGCCTCTCGGCATCTTCGCCCTTGTCCACCTCTAGCTCTCTTTCCACCTCGCAACTTGTAGGCACTGCTGTATCTTCGACCGCATCGTCGACCCTGCCATCCTCTGCCACAGACTCGGGCACAGAAAGCATTGTCAGCTCGTCTTCCCTTGGTCTTGCTACTGGTCCTGGAACAGGCATCAGCTCTCCGTCAACTGCTTCAGCAATTGCTGGAACAGGCGCCAGCATTTCATCGACTGCTTCAGCAATTCTCGGTACATCTATCAGCCCCTCGGCTGCTGTCTCTTCGAATCTTGGATCCGGCACCAACACTTCCTCTTCCGCTCTTCCATCAAGCTCTGCAAGCAGTGTATCCCCGTCTGTTTCTGGCACGAATGGAACCACGCCAGCCACCACATCGAGAGCTGCCTCTGCCACTACGAACGTGCTTGGCCATGCCTCTTCTACAAGCGGTAGCCAATCTCTGTCAAATTCGACGTCAATTGCTAGCCAACTCACTCTTTCCCCTACGGCATCTACGGCAAGCAATCTTACGACATCTGGTAAGCTAGCATACCATCATGTTGAGAAAATGGTGAACTGACACTCGTCTTACAGCTGTTGTGTTTTCGAGTTCACACACTACGTACACTTCTTTCACCACCCTCGATAGGGTTTCTTCTACAGGAATACGCACTTACACGGATTATTCCTCAACTGTCACAACTTTCACTGGCGGCTTGCTTGCCACAATATCGGAAGCGAGAGAAGCAGTCGTCACTACGCTTTCTGACGGCGACTATACCACAACATTTGGTAGCTACTCGGCTTTCACCACCATAACGTCAGATGCTTCTTCTACCGCAACATCGTCACGTTCAAGTAAAACCGATTCGATCTCGTCTTCAAGCAGCTCGTCCAGATCCGGCTCATCTTCGAAAGAATCGACGAAAACCGACTCGTCCTCGATTGGCTCATCTTCGACTGTATCGACACTGTCCGACTCTTCGGCAACGTCTTCAGCCACGTCTACCGCGAGTTCTTCTTACTACTCACACGTTGCTGGCGGTGCAGCATCGGCGAGCGCGGCATCCGCATCGTCGTCTGCCTCTTCCCTTTCGGGCGCCAGCAGCGACAACGGCAGTAGCACACCACCTACTTCGGTTCTTGCTGGTGGAATTGTGGGCGGTGTTGCAGGTCTTGCGGTTTTGCTGCTTGTTGCAACAGTCTTTCTGCGGTGGTATCGGAGGCGCGCCGCCAATATGCGGCCACTTACGGAAGCAGAAGCTGCAGGATCGGTTGTGGGTCCGGGCGGTACCAGTGGTCCCAGAAATCCAGGCATGGCTCAGAGGGCGGGCATCGCCCCAGTGCTTGCACCGCTACTGGGTGGCGGAGTGTTCAAAAGCAGACGCGAAGCTGAGACTGGCCCTGCAGCAACAGGCGAGCGCGGCTTCCAGCGCGTCAGTGGTCGGAAACTCCCAAGCGCCTTTTCCGAGGGCATGGAGGGCAGACCTTCGCCGCGACCCATGCCGGTGGCTTTCGGTCATGATCGCGATCTCAGTCACTCCTCGTTCTACCGCGACAGCACTGGCTTTCACGGCAGAGAGGGGTCACCGTTTGAGGACCCCAGTGATGAGAACGAAGTGATAAGCCCACGGCCCGGACCGGCAAGGCAACCGACACTGCACCCTGGCGGACCGTGGGCGGTCAGTCCTACGACTGCGACGACACTCAGTGGCCCTCCATCACCGTCGTCCCCCACGGGCATGCTCTCATCAATGGACGGGCTAGGGTCGCCCCTCAGCCCACCTCCGACGGCGCCACGCAGCAACACACCAGCGACATTGTCGAGTTTCGACGGAAGCAGAGGCAGTAGATTCACAGAGGAGGTGTAGCATATTTAATTCTCGTTGATTCCATTTTACAGGGGTTGGTCCTTGGAGGAAGGACTGTTTTTGTTGGCGATATACCCCTTCTGTATGTGTTGCTTTTCTGATGACAGTCCAAGACGGTACCTTATGACGGTCATGTAATGCAGTAATCTAGTTTGTATAGCGGTTCTATACCACAAGTTTCCGTTAGACCTTGGAATTAACAACCTAATTGAACCGATCGAACCGTCACTGGCGCGTGATCATCGCAATCAGCATGCAGGCGCCGAGAGAGCATCGCGAGCGAGTACGAGAGTATGGGGCGGCGAGCTTGCACTTGTTTAGCTCAGGACATGAAAGTGAAGACGGTTTCATGCACGGACCATTTGTGCACGTCGATGTTGTTGACAACGCGACAACTTCGAGAAGACAAGACTCCTGAGCTTTTCGCACTGAAGTTGTTGTACATATTCAAGATGGGCAGGCGATTACCACTGGCGCTAAGTCTCGCGCTTACATTCTGTTCCGTGCTGGTCGCGGCAGTGTCATCACAGGAGCCTCTGGTCGACAAGTCGCAGTACAAGTTAGGAGAGGCGATCCCCGTGAGCTGCTTGAATAGGACATCGTAGGTCGGTCGCACACATGTAGGTATTCATTTCTGACTAGTCATCTAGCGATACTGGCGAACACGTAAATACATGACTTCTCTTGTCCGTCACCTTGAAACAACTAACGCCAGCATTATAGGTCACTGACGCCTCGGGCCAACTCCAATATATTCCTTTTTCCACTTGCAATGAGACTGGACGGCCGCTGGAGCTCTATTTCGGCGTGGAGAAGGATTTGAACTGTACAATCGACTTCATCTCGGACGGATTCTTCCACCTTCTCGAATTCTACGTACACAACGATGCGCCGCTAACTTGCAGAATCCCTGCGCGCCCTCTATCTCCGGACACAGCATTGTCAAAGAGCAGTTCAGATCCTATTGAAGGCCAAGGTAGTTTGAGTGATGAGTGGATACCTTTGATCATCGCCTTGACGGGTACACTGCAGCTCAGTCATCTGCACGTGAGCAGTCATCTCAACATGCTCTTGCATGCCGCTCCCAAGTCGCTTGATCCAGGCGTTATTGCGGCAGCGACGGCATATTCCGTCAGCTCTGCCTCGCAGTCACCGACGCGAATTGTCATTGGGGATTCTCTCCCTCTACAATTCTCGGTGAGATGGTACCCCAACACGCTACTTCCGAGCGGCTGGTCTGGTCTGGGAGGACACATCTATGCCAGCACGCTGCTCTACTGCGTCCTGAGTGCCGGTGCTGCCACTGCAATATGTATCGCCTGGTTCAGAGGCGTTGAATTGCCAAGAAGACTGAAAAGCCATGGCAAGGATCGTTTGGGCGGCGGCATGGAGGGTGGAAGATTAGGAGGCTATGGCTATGGTATTGGCACTGGCACGGGCAAAAGAGATTAAACACGTACTGCGCAAGACTTTCAAAACATCGATGCCCTTGATCGTACCACGCCAGCCTCCCATGCTGCTGAGTGCCTGCCAATGCGCGAGCTTTACCAACAAGATTTGACCATCAGACAGCGACGACGAGGTGATGAAATAAGCAGCAGGAAAGTTACATCAAATAATTGCATTCACCAGTTGTTGTACCACCATGGTGGAAGCGAACAGGTAATTGGCTCATCTGGCGCCATGTGGGGGGATCAACAGATATCAAAGTCACCAGTCTACAACTTTTGAATTCTCCATCTCTCCTTCCCATATTCACACCACACGTCTTTCTTCTTGTCTTGGCGATATGCAATCGTGTATTGGGGTTGGTCGCCCGTGATTGTTTTTGCATCCATTGGCAACGACGTGTTCTCAACCGCTAAGCTCACGCCCATCTGCGTCCTCCATTGACACATCCACCCTTCCTCTACAGCCGTCCTTGACGGTCTACTCTTCTGCTCAACATTCAAGGCGATGGAGTCACCTATCTATATCTCCTCGTCTTGCCCCTCCCCTGCGCCTCAAGCGCCTGCTTCAGCGCCTGCCCCAGCACGTCCCACCTTGAACGCGGACCTCATCGAGGCGAGTAAACGCTACCAACAAGCCGAAACAATCAAAGAGACAGTCTATCAAAACGAAGGCTGGTTTCCAGGACTAGAACCCAGACACACCTGCCACGTCTGTGAAAAGGATGGTTCCGTGCAAGAGAAAGAAAAGGTGCGCGTGCCTTAACACTACCTCTCACGCTGCCCCCCCCCCCCCACCGCCTCTTTGACATGAGAACCATGAAGCCAAAAGCTAACGCATCCGTTGCAGTTCTGGAGTAGAGACGGGATAGTCATGCACTTACACGGCCCCTTCCACACCCCTTACTCTCAATGGCGTCGTCTACGCACGCAGGAAGCAACTCAATTCGCTGCACTTGCCGAGGAAGCCGAATCTGCGACCGCAAACGTCAATGTCCCCCTCAATGCCAACTCAGAGTCCACTCGCAACAATGCCGGATCGTCAAAGCCAATGGCAAAGTCCAAGAGTACCGCAGCAGTCGAAAAGGTCACTAGGCTCATCTTCTACTGTCCCTATCCTTTCTGCCGTGCTGGTGGTGACGGCTGGACCAGCCTGCATGAACTCGTCGCTCACGTCGTGGGCAGTAGTGAGGAGACCGAGGACTTGTGTCATGAGTACGCTAAATGGGGGGAGGGATGGGGGTGGGGTTGATTGGATGGTCAACAGTAGAGCTGAGGAAATGGTGCTGGAGATGCAATCTCGTTGTGCTTGACCAAACGCGCAGCTTGATTGCCGCCGGTCTACTGATGGGTCCCTGCGAGACAAAGACGTGGGAGTCTGTGAGTGTGGATGAGAGGCAAACAGGGATAAGAGGAAGGCTGGCACATTACTTTCGCTATTAGCGTTGTCCTTGAGTAGTGAGCGAGCGAGAGAGGGGGGGAGGAGGGTTTTTCTTTCTTCTGTCACTTGTACAATATCAATACCGCGCTCTATGCTTTTTCTATGCTTTTTCTTTTCTTTTCCTTCTTCCCTGTTGTAAGAAGGAAGGTGCGATAGAGAGACAGACAACACATCCCAGTATACCCCATACCACAAACCATCGCAGCATGTGTATGTGTGATCTCGAGCAAAGTCAACTCGACCTTCCATCCAAACCACCCTCCCCAAAGGAGATCTCGATCCATCGGATTCTGGTTCAGGACGAGTGGCCATTTTCTGTGGTATATAGGCTACGCTAAGCTAGGTCAAGGTAAAAGTAGGAGATAACGGTGGGAGATAAAGAAATGAGAGGTGGGAGGTGTAGAGATGGGAGATGAAGAAGGAGGGACCGAAGACTAGGATGAAAGCAACAACAAATAGGTATGATTTGGGGTAAAATTGCTTATTTAGTAGAAATCCAATTTAAAGACAAAGAGGAGAGAGAGGGAGAGGGTATCTACAACAGCACTCTAACCAACAAAATGAACGTAAACGCGCAGATCTCGCATAACCTTGCGCAATAAGAGTCAAGATCCAATCACCTCTGCATATCGCGAGCTCGATGGTGTTTAAGCTATCTGTCTGTGTTTTCTATGTTGTGGTATATTAGAGTATTACAGCCTGGATTTATTCCACTTCAGTAAACGTAGTGCTTGACCTACAACAATACAAGGTCAGCAGCCTTGTCCTCGCAGCGAGGGAAACGACTGAGCCAGCACAATGCGAATAGTTAAGAGATAGGAGGGCGACCCTGTTTATTACTCTCGCCCACTCGAGACTACTCCCGAAACTACCGTATTGACCCCAACTCAGCTTCTCTCCCTCGAGATTCGAGATTCTGTAGTGCTGTGTAAGTCAGTATCCTGTTTATCAGTCCGGATTGTATAGTGCATGCATGTATCTCCTGTGTCCTCAGAATAAGTTACCTGGTACACTAGTATACCCAACACACTAAATCAGGTATAGATATTACTCACCGCCTTTTGTTTCGTAGCCGATGTGCAAACATAAGGTAAGGAATCAATGACTGACAAAGACAACACTTCTTGACAAATTTTTTGATGAATTTCTCGAAAAACTTCTTGATGAGTTGACGGAGGACGTCTGTCTATCCAACTCCATTTACCTTTCAGACAAGTTTGGTCATAGGAAGAAAATATTTACCGCGACTGCACTTGTCACATAGACACAGTACCACAAAAGTTCAGAGCAGTACTCAGAGCAGTACAGTACTCGTAGTACATTATAACAACCTAACAACGAAGAACAAGACGAAGACTAAGAACGAAAACAAAGAGCCCAAACAGAGAAGAACAAGGAACCAAAAAGGAAATTCCGATGCGGGGAATTGAACCCCGGCCTTGCCGGCGCTTCTGATCAATTGATCAATGAGAGCGGCAAATCCTAGCCACTAGACCACATCGGATTTATACCAAATATTTTCTGTTGACCGTATAATACTTTCGCGACTTGTGGTATGCAGACTTCGTGAATCAATGGGAGAGAAGGAGGAGGACGAGAATCAGATCAGATCAGATCAGATCTAGGAATTCCAGGATATGGCATGTGGGAGGAGAATATTCGTGAGTGAGGAAAAAAAATAGCTTGTAGGGCGAAAGAAAAGTCAAGGAGGAAGAGAAAGGAAGATTGATCGATGACAATAATGACAATGACATGGCACTGCACTGCTAACATTCGACGAATTTTACCCAATTCTACTCATACTGCAGGAGGCTCTCGCCATGCGAAGAACGTGAAGTTCATGCGATACGTCTTTGGAAAAAAACATCAAACAAGCCAAAAAGTACAAAGAAGTTGGATTTCTCGCGCTGCTAAACAAAAGGTATACTATACTATATTCTTACACGTCGTATATCATGGCCTTGAGATCCCCCCCAATCCAAGGCCTTTCCCTCCACCCTCCAAATGCCACCGTTCAGCCGGGCACCCCACCAAAAAGTTCATAAATCATGCTGAAAACCTGTTTATGAACTCCCGCTGCCAGCAATGTGTTCAATAAAAAGCCAACACGAACAACGAAGCCCCTTCTTCCAGTACTAGTGTTGCTGATTATTACCATCGTTGAGAGCACCCATGTCATCAAAATTGAAATTTGGTTGGGCGCCTGTGTTGAGCATATCTGCCCAATCCCACTCAAGCGTCATGGGCATCTGCCATAAATCTTGTGGGACGAATGGTTGCTGGAAGCTGCCATTGACAGTGCTGTCACCATTGCCCCAATTGTAGTCGTTGAGCATTGCATCTTGTCCAAACATGGCTGGAGGAATACTACTGGGAGCCGAGAAAGGAGCAAATCCGCTTGCCGGTGATTGATTAAACCGCGATACGCCATTGAGGTCCACAGTGGTTGTATATGGGGACTGTGATGGCGATGTGAGGGGAATGTTGCCCATGAGAAGTGGAGCACATGGCGAGCTCGTTGCAGTATTGACCTGCCTCATGCCGGAAGGCGAAGTAGTGTTGGATCCATTATGCATTAAGTATGACGATCCCATATTGGGTGTCCGTGTAGCCGGCACTTGAGGAGGTTGCATCGTTTTTGCTGTTTTCGGTGGCGGAACTTGTGCAGGCTTCTGGTCAATCGCTTCTTCCGGATCCTTCTCAGGGGCCTTTCTCTTGCCGCGACCACGCATTTCCCTTTCGGCTTTTTCGAGAGCGACCGTGGCAATGCGTTCGAATTCGGAGCATATAGACAGCATTCGTCGACAATGGATATTCGAGTCTGCTTGGCATAGCTCTGATAAGTACTGGCACACAGAATGCATGAGTTTCAAATCTGGACGGGCACGGGCATCTTGAGGATTTTGAAGGATGTTTGCAAACAATGTGACAAGCGCTGACACGGGGTAGTAAAGAACGAGCCTGTGATGATTAGTTTTGTTCAGACTGGAGCGGTACATTATCTACTGACCAAACGCAGGCGTGGTCTCCCTTGGGGATGTATTTGACAAGGGAGATGGAAGTCCTGGCCGCATTGACACACAAGGCTGCAGACATGAACACACGTGGATTGAGCGGCCGCGCATTCAAGCCTGCAATAGCGTAGTCGGAAAGTCTAGATGTCCAGTATCCATGGTGAACAGACATTCTGTGTATCGTGGTCAGACAATTATAGTATGCAAAATGCAGAGTCACGACATGTAGCCTTAGCGCTGCATGTGGCAGCTTGATCTCGTGCTCTGGCCGGAAGTCGACTGGAATAGAGTCTTTCCAGGCTTCAAGTTCTTGATCGAGCTCGCCAATAGTGTTGAGCAGTTCTCCGTCAGATTGGCGAGATGCCTTGACAGAGTATAACTGCTTGTAGACCTTTGATTGGATGGTGGCAAAGACGCATTGTAGACGGAACAGATTGATCTTTTCCTTGCCATCGCCGAGCGCCACATTGCCGATGTTGTCAGCAGGATCTTCACTCGGAAGATCTACGTTCATGTCGTCATCGTCTTGTACAGGAGGACGACCGGACCGTAAACAGATGCTACAACACGGTCAGTGAGACGATATGGCTGTGTTGCAATGTCTTTACATACTCCTTGTCCATGACATAGGCAATCCAGAAAACTCGTTTCCGTTGTTCACTTTCAACGTCATTGAGATTGAAATCGGATCCTCGTTTGTGCAGGCCTATACTGTGAGCTAATCGGAGAGCAGCCGAAAGTAGGAAGAAACCGGGCTGGGGATTCGGCGTTCCTTGCATAAACATGGCCTACATTCGAATGGTTAGCGAGAACTACATGGTGAGGAGCATGGAGCGAGGTACCAATCCTAACAAAGCCTGTACACTGAGCAAATCGTTATTTCGTAAAGTCAATTCGGCTTGTACAGCAAGGGCGTTCTTTAAATAACCCCAAGCCTTGTCATCTTCGCCGTGGGAGTCGACATCGCTCATCACACGTAGTCTGTGGGCAATGGCCAAAGCAACATTCAAACTTGCCCACCAACCAGAACCTTCGTATGGCTCGAGGGAGTAATGCCGGTCGACGAGATGCATAAAAGTAGGTTCGTGAAATAATGGGAACATTGCGTTGAAATTGGTGAAGTAATCTTTCAACAAGGCCATAGCTTCGTTCTTGGGAGGCAGCGGCCTGAAAGTCCTTCGATGGAAGATGTCGCCAAATACCTCGGGTTTCCAGTGGGCCCAATGCTTGTCGTCTGCGGCGGCCTGTGAAATCATGTCGTGGAAGGAACTGTCTCCGGTCTTTTCATTCACCCATTGAATGCCTTTTGGAGAGAAGATGGAAAAGCCAGAAGAAGAACCTGGGCGTTTTGGTCAGCATGAAAATATGATGCGCACCAAGAGGTCGAGATACCTATATAACGAGTTTCACCACAATTGTTGGTGACTAACGAACACATCTGGTCAGCCAGGGCTTCTACTTGCTGGGTGTTATGCGGGCGTCCGGCTGCTGCATCTGGCGTCGGGGCGAGAGTATTGGGACTTGGGATACCACCATTGATTGGGGGAGAGTGATTCGCCGAGGCAGAACGGTCACGATGCGTGGTCACAGCAGGAGATGTAGGTGAGTCAAAACTCGACCTTGCACCTGAACTGCCAGCGGCCTGCTTGTCTGCCAGTCGCTTCTCCAGTGTTCCAAGATCCGTCCTTCCATTGTCCTCCTCTCCGAGTAAACCAGACATTCGCAGTAGCGACTCCATGCGGCCGAGTCTGTTCTCCAGACCCTCGATATACTTGGCGCTATAGTGGGAAAGGCCATCAGCTCACTGGCAGATTAGAGACAGGTGTTGTGGTCTCACCCTTTAGGAGGATTCCTCTTCTTCTCCACCTGGGTGAAGATGCATTCCGTCTTGTAATTTTCACAATGAGAGCACTTTGGTAGTTTCCCATCACATTTAATCTTCTTTTTCCTGCACATGTCGCATGCTCGGGCTATCCTGCGTCGCTTGGGATCACCTTGGCCTTCGCCATTACCGCGCTCATCCACATCATCGTCATAGTCGTGCGCGTGGTATGACGGGATACCATGAATCGAGGCCGTCGTCGGCGAGTCTTCTCCCGAATAGTTTGGGAATATGTGGGCGGGTTGACCGGGAAGTTGAGGAGTATAGGCTAGATTATTGGCGTACTGCTGGTGCGCATTCTGGTGCTGATGTTGAGATGGATCCATGATTTGGCGCATTTGCAAGCACTGAAGTCCAGAGATGCTCGGCGATGGTCAGCCACAGCCCGCTACGCCAGTTCGGTGGGCGCGGACTACACCAGATGATGGTTTCGTGTTTCGTATCTGCCTCGTGATGTAATGCGCCTGTTAACTCCGCATTACCTTGTTATTTGGCGCGCAATGAATTTCTTTGGAAATACTGTAGAGTTGGATAACCGCGGGTTTGGAAGGGTCCACTCTGACCACGCCGTTTTCCAATAGCAGAAGGTTTGTCAGGATGCGCTAGTATACGATTATTATCGTCACGGTCCTCATTCTCGTGCCATCGGGCTTGAAGCCTACAAACTCCGACCTTTTCTGCCAACCAGCGTCGGACCCTCGGAGCCACGGTGCACTTTCAGCCCGTTGACCCTTTTTATTGCACAAGAACCTGTGGCGTTTGCATTCTCAAACCGCTCCCGTGCTAGCCCCGAACAGTCTTTGTTCCGAGGGCAGAGGGCTACACGGTGATTTCTCGTACATCGCAAATCGTACCCCGTACAACACTACCCGAAATCCTGCTACACATCTACCTTACCTGAAAAATCGCCTTTTGATCATTGGCGATCTCTGCCCAGACGACGTCACCGCCTTGACCCGATTTGGCGAGTGGACCTTACTTGGACTGCACATCGTACTGTACTGCGAATTGAATAATCACGCCAGATAAGACGTGACGCTGCAATTCAAATTTACAGGTAGCGTACCAGGAGCGAGAGCCTTGATCAACAACATGGCTGGCGGAAGAGGTGGTGGCAGAGGCCCCATGCCTAGAGAAGTACAAGTTTCGAAAAAGCTGAGTTGGCTTCTTCGCCATGGCGCTGAAAAAGAGGGGTTGAAACTCGGTGAAGGTGGATACATCAGTGTCAAGGACGTGGTAAGTACTCGGCCAGCTTGAGGCCTTGTCGTTTTCTGTTTTCTCTCCTATTCGAAACTATCATCACACTTTTCCTTGACCGCCTTGGTCATGCTCTGAAAAAGAATTTTTACAAGACAGCTGAAGGCATCCTTACCTCCTGTTCTCCAATAGTCTATGGAGCATATCCCGAATGCATCTTATCGGCTAGGCTAACCAAGGCAGCTTAACAATCGAAACATCAAGTCACTAAAGGTGACCTTTGATGAGGTGAAGCAGATTGTAGCATTGAATAATAAGCAACGCTTCTCGCTCATCCACATATCCGCCGCACCATCAGGCAAGGAGGGTGAGGGATCTGCACCGGCAGACGACGAAGCAACTGCGACGACATCAGAAATAGCACAGGACACTGAGAATCATGCTTCTACCAATCCAGCAGACTACTTGATCCGCGCCAATCAGGGCCACTCTCTCGAAGTTGCGTCCGAGGGTCTCCTAACACCCGTCACAGAAGAGAACCTGCCCACTACTGTCGTCCACGGCACGACTCATTCTGCATGGCACCTGATTGTTTCCAGTGGGGGACTAAAGAAGATGGGTCGTACCCATGTTCATTTCGCTTCAGGACTCCCGGCCGGCTTCAAATCTGTTGCTGAAACAGAGCCAACCGAGGCGGGAGAGAAGACGGCACCAGCAACAGTGATATCTGGTATGCGCAACTCTTCATCCGTGCTTGTTTTCCTCGACATCAGAAAGGCGATAGATGCCGGCTTGAAGTTCTGGCTCAGCGAGAACGGCGTTATTCTCAGCGAGGGCGATGAGGATGGCGTTATTGGCATGCAGTTCTTTAGCAGGGCCGAGGACAGGACTGGTGGTTCGGGTGTTCTTGTTGAGAATGGAGTGGTTGTCAAGGAAGCGCCCGAGTCCTGGGCTTCCAAGGGCGGTGGCAGGAGAGGTGGAAGAGGAGGGGCCCGTGGCGGTCGAGGTGGCAAAGGACAAAGTTCATGATTCGCACAAGTCGATCTGGTTTGACTTGGTTAAAGTGACCACAAGCCAGTACTAGACGATCCAAGGCGACGTTTCACCCGGAAGCAAGGCCAGGAAGAAAATGGAGCCATTTCCCATCGCACGGCACCGATTGAAAGCCACATTGGCAGGAAAAAGCACTCACTGGCTATTACCTAGCCTTGAATTACACAGCGCATGCCACTACTCGTGGCAAGACTCCATATGCTTGCGAGTCCAGGAGAAGCAAGGACGTGGCAGCGTTCTGAAAGAGACAAAAAAGCTAGCATTCTGAAAGAGACAGAAAGGCTCTATATGTGATACACATATGAACAAGCAGGAAATTAAAAGTGTCTCATGGCGACCCAGCGCCTGAGCTGAATACTGACTCTACTGGTGGCATTACACCTGACCCCACAGAGGCTGAGGAAGATGTGTTCGAGTAGGCGAGTCCCTTCCAGTTTTGAAGCCGATATAGGCCTCTCTCCGAGCAGGACTACCAGTCGTCACAGACCAAGTCTCAAGACCGTAATAAATAGCGATAGAATGAACAAGCCAGCGTCTGCGCACACTCGTTAGTATCTCTCTAGCCCTGCTCCGACACTGGACACGAAGATCAACATACCCAAAAGCAGCCCCGTGGTCGTCAACCAGACTCTCATAGACCAACTTGTCCCGCTTCGAATCCTTCTCTTCTTTGGCCTTCTTCCTATCATCACTCATTGCCCCGTTCCTGCCCACAAACACAATCTCCTCATCCTCGCTGTCTGCATCGATCAAACCGTCCTTCTCCATCTCGGCTTGCTTGTTCTCCCAACTCTCGACAAACTGTCTGACCTCGGCTTCCAGATCTTGCAACATGCCCTTTGCTGCCCTTGACCGTCTAAGTCTAGCCTTGAGCTCCTTCGGTACTCGACTGGCTGCTTGGTCCTCCTGTGTACCATGCGCGCGGGGGTCTTGAGGGCGCGTTGGCTTATTGCTCGGCTTCGATTTGTACTTGTACTCGGCATCCCAGAGCGGTGCAAGGAAGTAGGGTACACTGTGCACAGGATATGTCGGCCGGACTTCCCAGTCGCTCGGCAGTGGCGGTTGCGCGTAGGGATTGTTCAGCAGACGGTCATTCTCCCATCGCTGCCGTCGGCGACTACCTTCTTTGCCCTTGAGAAGAGCTTCACGACGCTTGATGCTGTCTCGGCGGATAGGCTCGTTGCGCTTGTAGACCGTGTGGACTTGCTCCTTCTTGTATACTGGGAAGGCGGAGGTGTCTTGTGCGCGGGACTCAGGCGCGTCGGCGATCGCGGCGGGCTCGTCAAGTGGAATGTCAATAGCGACTCTTCCACGGATGGGCATGTCTGGAATCTGAGAGATGGCGGTCGCTGCAAGTCGTTCCGCTGCTTGCTCTACCGCCCAGGCCTCGATATCTATGGCCGGCGCCGTATCTACGCCACTCGAGGCTGTTGGCTTTGGGAAGATGGCCATGATTGAGACGGCAAAAGGGGAGCAGCGGTAAGAGGTGTGATGATGGCCCTAAGAAAGGGATTGAGAATCTATATAGTCAATAGGGTGGGCGTAGTGTCGTGTATGGATGAAAGGGAGAGTGGGGAGTCCAAGCCTCCGAGGCCGATCAATGATACACCCATATGCGCATCATCTAGTGCGAGATAGCCGAGCGCCAATCAGCTTCTAGATGGTGACGAACGTGCGCCTCATCACGTGAGGAGAAAGAGTCATACCAGTCTCAATGACTGTACCTGATCATAGCACACCTGTATCTCGACACCGCTATGACTGTAATCATTGTATACAATTTCGGTGTGAGTATTAGACGGAGGATCAGATTGATTGATTGATTGATTGATTGATTGATTGATTGATTGATTGATTTTTTCATACGCTATGCGCTCGCCATAGGAAGCATAAGCAATTACTATCTACTTGTTTGCTAATTACATAAATATTTGTGGGGTCTACGTCTTATTCTGCAGCTCAACTTGGTAAGATGCCTGTGCATCTATTCTGTCTAAATATTCTATAGCAAGTGGCGTAGTTAGTATATATATATATATATATATATATATTATCTGTTCTCATCTTCTGATTCGCTCTTATTGTCCCTTGCTTTGCTCCTCTAGTTGTCCTGTTTAGCTTCCTTTTCTAGTCTTTTACGCTTCTCTACAAAGTCTAGTTTTCTAATATTTATTATGTTATTAATCTGCAGGTTTATTTTTATAAAGTTGCTCTTTGCTATATAGGAGTTTTGTCCCCTAATTATTCGAGATATATTATTAAAATTAGAGCTTAATATTTCTATAAGTCTTTATTTTTAAATTGTATATTTAGAATAAAAAAGTATAAAGTATTAGACTATCTCCTCTTTCTAGCTATATTTATATTAACTTAAATTTATAATTTTAATAATTATTAAAAATTTATTTAAGTAAGCGTGTTCTATATAGAGCTATAATAAAATGATGTAATATATTTATTTAAAATAGCGTTATTTACTATATAAAGACTTCTACTAGTGTTTTATAGTCTTTAATGTTTTTTTTTAGCTAAAATCTTATTTTAAAAAGTGTTTTATATTTACTTCATACTATTTAAAACTGCTTTACTTATAATTTATTCTATAATAAAAGAGCTTATAGCTTATTTAGCTAATTAGTTTAATTTAATGTATTTTATAATAATAAACTTTTTAAAAATCTATTAGATAATTAGCTGTTTTTTAAAAATTATATAATAGTTAACTATATATAGAATATTCTATACTATAATAGCTTCGCTTTAGCTTATTTAATAGTTTATTATATAGATAGCTGTTTAGCTATTAGACTATATAGCTATTTAGAAAATTAGCTTTTAATAATTATAAAGTGTTTTTGATAAGATATTAACTAGAGTTATAATCTCTTTAATTATAAGCAGCTTTATTATTATACTATCGATATTAATTTTTGATTTAATTAGCTAAAAGAGAGTAGATAATAATATAAGCTTTTTAAAATATATTGCTATTTTAACTTTTATTTATTTATTAGCAATAAAACTGTTAATAAAGATATTTAAGCGTTATTTCTTTATTTTGAAATAGTTTTTATTCTTTTTATTAAAAAATTAAAAATACTATATTATAGCTATATAATCAGTTTTAGAAGCTACTATAGCTTAATAAAATTAATATGCGAATTATAGTCTAATATAAATAAGGCGTTTAAGTTAACTAATATTTCTTTATTCTCTAATTTTAACTTTAGCTAAATAATTCTTAAACTGCAGCTTAAAATTGAAAATAACTTTTAGAATTCTCTTTTTTATTAAGAATTTAACTATGTAATTACTTACCTTTAATCATAAATCAGTTTTACTAGTCTTCTTTTAATTTTACGTAAAATGTATAAAAATTATTTTATTATTTTTAAATATAGCGCTATTGTTTTTTACTTATTAAAGAGCTTTTAAAACTACTTTATTATTTAATATTAATATATTTCTTTTAATTGAATCTGAAATTACCTATTAAATATAGTTATTTATAAAGTCTATATTGCTTTGTCTTTTATTAATCTTTTTCTTTATTAAAAAAGTATTGAAAAAAATATATAAAATTAAAGCAAATATACAACTTCATAAGAGACTGGACTTAATAAGAGTAATTTAGCTTAATTCTGTTTTGTTTACTAATATTATAGTAAGTCAGTTAATATAAAAAAAAGTTGACTTATATAATTATATAAGCTGGAATTCCCTCTATATATAGCTAATTAGTAAACACTTATTAAGAAACGTTATTATACGCCCTTTTTATATTGAAGCTAATAAAGAAGAGAACTTTCTTTTATTATTATACTTTAAAGATTTTCTTAATAAGAAAAAGCAACATTTAATTATATAATTATTATAGCTTAGCGCTAAATTATGTTTTTAAAAGGAGATTAAAAGTCTCTATTTAATATAATATTCTCTTTACTAAAATTAGTTTTATTAGCTTATTTAGTATAGCTAAAAGAAAGATAGAGTAATATACTTTTATTATATAGTAGTTAGATTTCCCTAGCCTTTAAAGTAGTAAAATACGCGTTATTTTCTATATAGCTAGTATATATTCTAATTAATATAACGTATTAAAAATATTAGTGACTTAATTATTTAGAATTAACTAAAAGCGTTTTTATATAATATTTAGAATGCTATTTATACCTAGAGCTTTATATAGACTGATTTTAGCTATTACTCTAGCTACTTCTTTAACTGAGATATTCGAATTGTCTATATATCTTGCAGTTAGATTTAGAGTATTCTCTTTCCAGCTCTTTAGAACTAGTAGAAAGAAGCATTAGAGTAGTTCAGTTGCTTTAGCGTTATTCTCTTTAAACTCTATTTGCTAGCTTTTATTATTAATAACTATAGTAAAAATGTTACTAAACGCTAATAGTTGTAAATTAAAGTACTTAGCTGCTTTTCAAATGTTATCTATTTATACTAAAAAGTTATTTTAATATAGCTGTTTTTTATTGCGAATGCCTTTATAAAACCAATACTTAGCTTATCTAGCTTTACAATAACTTTCTTTTCTATTTAGTTCTATAGTCCGTAATGCGTTGTTCCAGTTTTAGTATTGAGTATATTTGTTATAAAGTTTAATGAGCTCGTTGTTTTACTATGCTTTTATATATAGGGATTCCTTAATTATTAAGCTAAAGTTGTGAATACATTAGCTTATTATATTCTGGATTTCTATAACTGCTTAGTTGAGTTTAGTACTGTTATTAATGTTGACAACTAATAGTTTCTACGCTTTAAGAGCTTTAATAGCTTTGTTTTAGTCCGTCTTTTTAAAATTATATTTAGCTTTTAATAAGGCAGTAGTTCTAGTCTTTTTAAGTCGAAATGCTATAGCTTTATAATTCGACTTATATTGAGTTAAATAGATATTGCATTCTATAACCTAGTTTTCTAATAAGTTAGACATTAGCATAAGGTTAATAGTAGTTCTAAAGCGTTCTTAGAGAAACGTGATAGTGCCGCTTAATAAAGCTAAAAAAATATTGTGTTAGTGTATTTATTAAAGCACTAGTTCGCTTTTTTCTATATGTTAAAATTGTAGTATATTAATTCCTCTTTATATAGAGTTATGGCAATTGAAGTTACTTTGTATTATAATATAGAGGTTTTCTCTATATTTTGCTTTAGCTTTATAAATAGTGCCTGTTAATATAGCTAGCCTAGTAGTAATTGTCTCTTCTAAATCCTATTTAGAGGAGGCATGCTGACTATAACTTAAAATGTAGATTAACATAATAAAAATATATCCTGTTAAAATAGTGATAACCCCTATAGTTATATCTAATAACTACATAGGGAACTGAATAAATGAAATATCTTTATAAATATACAGTAGTAACTAGAACGCATAATGCGCTAGTCCTTTTTATTAAATAAATAGAGTTATAGTAGTCTAGCACTAATATTAAGAAATGTATAGTGTTATATCTCAACAGGGCAGGCAAGTTGATATGTAGTTTGTTAGCAAAGCAGGGGCTTGTTTATAAGAGCAGGAGGTGTTGTTTAGGCAGGTATAAGATTGTTAACATAAGTTGACTATAAACTATCTAAGAGACTGTAAGGACTAGATGGCTATATACTTATAGAGTTTGTAAATGATTAATAGTGATTAGTATGCTTAGTCTGATTATGCTTAGTTGAGTTGCTCAGTCTGATCATGCTTAGTTGGATTGCTTAGACTGATTAGGCTTGGCTGATTAATTGGCCTAGGCAGTTTTAGTTAGTTAGTAGACTCTGTCCCAGGTCTGTATCTTAACACTATCCCCTATTTAGGCTTAATCTGTTCTAAATGTCTAATTTTAAATAATAACGTTACGCAGTCCTTTAACTAAAAGATAACTATATTATCTTTATCTAATATTATTCCTTTAATTACTACTTGTCATTCTAAAACTTCAATTAAACGTTATTTTAAATTATCTACTAATATTAAATAGAATAGTTTAGAAATAGCTTCTTATTTTTACTATTATAATGCTAAAATTGCTAAAAGCAACCTGCGCCTAAGGTATATTATAAGTCTGCAATTTAGAAAATGTTTAGAATATATCTGTAAAGGATATTCTTATTATAATATAACTATATCTATTTTATAATAGCATTAATTAAAGGAGAATTAGGATAAATTATAGTAAGAGCTTGATTTTATTAAGGAGAAAGAGGTCTATCTTTTATAGCAGCTTGCTAAATATTAGATAAAGAAGATTTATCTATATAAGCAGCTTTGCGTTACTAAGTAACGTATTAATAATGCTTTAGCTAAAGAACTAGATAACATTAAAGCCTATAAAGCGCTTAAGTCTCTTTTAGCTATACTTAGTATTAAAGGGGTTAAGGTGTCTAAGCATCCTTTCCCTTTTTATAATATTCTTAAATTGTTACTAGCTGCTTAGAATATTTTTAATAGCTATTTGGATAAGGCTTAGCTTTCTATTTTATCTTTTAGCGGAATTACGCTAATAATATTGGATTAAGGTTGTTTTCTAGTTCCTAGGTATTTTCTAATTCTTTATATCCTATTTATTCAACAAGATAATATAGCTAACTATTAACTAATTTAATATTTAGAATGTTATCCATTTTATATTTGTTATTCTAGCTTTTATAGTCCAATTTTAAAATAACCAGTATAGCGTTTTCTAATGCTAGTTCTAATAACAAGATATGAAATATAGAATGGATTTGCATTAAAGCTAGGAGCTTTAATTTATATATAGTTTTGCTTATAACTTTTAAGATTTTGAATAAGTTAAGTTTTATATAATCCAATTTTATACTAAGTTTCTTTATTTTAAGATTTCTTTATAATAAGTAGACTGGGTCCCCTTTCTAAAGAGCTGGTCCCTTAGACCTTTTCCTATTATAATACATTACTAAGCGGGTATTAATAAACTGCAGATTAAATGCTAATTTGTAATATAATTTAGTTAATTGTTTAATATTTATTATTGATTTCTAAAATATTCTTATAATGTTTTTTAATTTTCAGGTAGCTATTAGGTTCTTACTAAAGTTGGCAAAGAAGGGTGAATAATTAGTAGCTAATTTGCTACTATTATAGGCAAACTACGCTAGTAGTAATAGCTTTACCTAGTTATCTTAATAATAGTCAATATAATAATGCAGGTATTGTTTAAAGGTTTAATTAATTCTCTTAGTTTAGCTATCTATTTAAGAGTGATAAGCTGTTAATATCTTATGCTTTATGCTAAGTTGGTTTATAAGTGATTTCTAAAAATGAGATTTAAATAGCTTGTTCCTATTAGATATAATTTCTTTAGATATACTGTAGTTAGATAATACTACGTATAGAAAGGTATAAGCCAATTGTTCAGCTGTTAAAGCTTCTTAATATAAAGTAAAGTAAACATATTTTATAAGTCTGTTAATAATAACTAATATACTATTAAAAAGGCTATTAATTAAAGAATCTTTTAAAGTTAGTAGTTTTATAATAAAGTCTAAAGCAATAGATTACTAAGCTCTATTTAATAGTTTTAATAATTATAATAATTTATAAAATGCGTATTGCGTAGCTTTTATATATTAATATATATTATAGTTATTTATTTAGCACTTTACTGATTTCCTTATTTTAAAAAAATAGTAGGTTTATGATATACGCTTAAATATTTTATTAATCCCTTAATATCCTTAAGTTAGCTTATTATAGTGTTTTCAAAAAATCGATTTTCAGAATGGATTTAGTATATATACTAATCCTTAATATAAAATCAAACCTAATTCTTATTTGCTAAATTGTAGATATCTCTTAAAGTGTTCTTTCTATATCTGGATTATACTGTTGCTATTATAGGCTAATAGTATCTAAGTTTTTTAAATATTATTTTAAATAATTAGAATTGCTATTAAAATTACTAAATAATTATAAACTAAGGAATTACTTTCTAATTATAAAATAGTATTTGCTTATAGTTTCATATCTTTTACAGTTTTAACTAATGTATTTATTATTTATTTAATTACTTTATAATAGTGAAATATAATAGATTTTTGTAATCTGTGTATACTTCTATAAAGTACTTAGGTCCTTCTAAGTATACTTACTATTTCTGAAATGTAGTAATTATAGCTAGTAGTTCCTTATTATGAATTTTGTAATTTAATTTAGCAGGTATCATTTTTTAAAAATAGAATATAATTAGTCTTAGTTTGCTATTTTTATTAAGTTGATTTATATATATACTAATAATATAGTTAGAAGCATTAGTTTCTAATATAATTAGCTTTTTAAAATTGAAAATTGCTAAAATTAGAGCTATAGTAAACTTTTTCTTAAATTCCTAGAAAGCAGACTTAGCTGCTAGGCTTTACGTAAAAGTTTCTCTTTTCTACGTTATAGCTGTTAAGGATGCTGTGATTTTGAAATAGCTTTTTATAAATTATTAATAGAAGTTAATAAAGCTAAAAAAGACTATATCTCCTTAATTAAAGCGGGCTATAGCTATTTAAGAACTGCCTTTACTTTCGACTTATTTATCTAGATTCCCTTATTTAAAATAATATATTCTAAAAACTTAATAAAATGCTTATAAAATTTGTATTTCTCAATTTTGACTAATAAGGAAGCTTCTTCTAGCTTTATTAGGACTTTCTATATATATTGTATATATTTTTTATAGGTTTTAAAATAGATTAGAATATTATCTAAATACGCTATAGTGAATTAGTCTAGATACTCTTAGAGTATATTATTCATTAATAACTAGAAGGTAGCAAAAGTATTAATTAGGCTAAAAAGTATAACTATATATTTAAAATGTCTATACTGTGTGTAAAACGCAGTTTTCCATTCTTTGCCTTCCTTTATTTGTACTAGGTTGTACGCTCCTTAAAGGTTAAACATAGTAAACTATTTAGCTCCTTAGATCCTATTATATAGCTTTAAAATCAGTAATAAAATATAGCAATTCTTAATAGTGATTGAATTCAATTGTTAATAATCTATATAGAGGTAGAGACTCTATAGACTAACTAGATACAAAGCACAAAATGTTAATAGCTTATTACCTTTAAATAAATAGCTAAACTGAGAGAATCAACTAAATCTTTAAATAATATCTACGTTATTATATTAACTATTGTTAAAACAACTAGGTAAAGCTATTACTGCTAGCGTAGTTTACCTATAATAGTAGCAAATTAGCTACTAGTTATTCATCCTTCTTTACTAACTTTGGCAAGAACCTAACAGCTACTTAAAAACTAAGAAATATTGTAAAAGTATTTTAAAAGTCAATAATAGATATTGAACAATTAATTAAATTATATTATAAATTAGCATTTAATTTGCAGTTTATTAATACCTACTTAGCAACGTATTATAATAAGAAAAGGTCTAAAAGACCAGCTTTTTAAAAGAGGGACTCAGTTTACCTATTATAACAAAATCTCAAGATAAAGAGATTTAGTATAAAATTATATTATATAAAACTTAGCTTATTTAAAATCTTAAAAGTTATAAGCAAGATTATATATAAACTAAAGCTCCTAGCTTTAATGCAAATCTATTCTGTATTTCATATCTTATTACTAGAATTAGTATTTAAAAACGCTATGCTAATTATTCCAGAATTAGATTCTAAAAGCTAGAATAACAAATATAAAATGGATAATATTCTAGACATTAAATTAGTTAATAGTTAGCTACATTATTTTATTAGATAGACAGGATATAAAGAATCAGAAAATACCTAGAAATTAGAAAACAACCTTAGCTTAACATTGTTAATATACTATTACTACTAAGCAAAGGAAAATCCTAGAAGGACTTAGATACCCTATTAATAAGACCCTAAGTCTCTAAAGGTAATTATAAAATGTTAAAACTAAAGCTTACTAATAGTAGATCCAATTCTGAAGGAATAATAGCGTTATCCTCCTATAAAGCCTTAATAGCTTCAACTTCCTTAATAGAAGCTAACTCCTTAAAAATTGCTTTAGAGGTATAATTTTCTAAAAAGTCAAATTGTTTCTTTAAGCGTAAGCGCTTTGCTATTATATTTATTAAAATATTTTCCGCCTTATCTAGCTTTTAAAAAGTCAAATTGTTTCTTTAAGCGTAAGCGCTTTGCTATTATATTTATTAAAATATTTTCCGCCTTATCTAGCTTTTAAAAAAGGCGCGCCCTTTATTTCTTTAAGAACTCCTATTTAAAGTAAGTAATAACTAGATTGTATTTGCAACCCTAATAAACACATTCTTTATAGCAATCTAAGCGCATATTAACTTTATAATAAAGCTGCTTTAATTAATAGTAACTATAAGGAATTAGCATTTTTTTTATTAAAAGCATTAATAGAATTAGTAAATATATAACAATAAATAGTACTATTAGATAAAATCACTTTTAATATAATAGAAGCTAGACAAAGAAGGTTCACGCTAGATAAACTTAGTTATTAAATGCGTAAACGTATTTAGCTAAAAAAGAGAATAATATTATAACTGTGCTTTATATATGATTAACTATAATTATAGCTTAGCGCCTAGATTAATAATTACTTATTCTAAGTAATTAAGTTAAATATACTATAATCACTTGTTCACTGTAATTACAATAATCTAGTAATTAAGGTGATTAACCTAGTCTCTATAACATTCTCTAAGTATATAGCCTCCTAGTCCTTATTAATCTCTTAGATAGTTTGTAGTCAACTCATATTAACAATCTCATACCTACCTGAACAACACCCCCTGCTCTTGTAAACAAGCCCCTGCTTTGCTAACAAACTGCATATCAACCTGCCTGCCCTGTTAAGACATAACATATATCTTATATTAAGATTCGGCGCATTCTCTTTCTAACTTTTAGAAACTAGTAGGACAAAGCATTAGAGTAGCTCAGTTGTTTTAACCTTATTACCTTTAAGCTTCACCTTTTAGCTTTTAATGCTAATAATTATAGTAAAGATATTACTAAATGCTGATAGTTATAAGTTAAGGTATCTAGCTGCTTTCTAGATATTGTCTGTCTATGCTAGGAACTTGTTCCAGTATAGTTGCTTTTTATTATAGATACTTTTATAAAACTAGTGCTTAGCTTACCTAGCTTTATAACAATTTTCTTCTTTATTTAATTTTATAATTTGTAATGCATTGCTCTAGTTCAGTTATTAAATATATTTGTTATAAAGCTTAGTAAGTTTATTATCCTATTATAATTTTATATATAGGGATTCCTTAACTATTAGGCTATAATTACAAATATATTAACTTCTTATGTTCTAGATCTCTATAATTGCTTAATTAAGCTTAGTAGTATTATTAATATTAATAACTGACAGTTTCTATTCTTTAAGTGCTTTAATAGCTATATCCTAGTTTATCTTTTTAAAGTTGTATTTAACTTTTAGCAAAATGACTATTTTAACCTTTTTAATTTAAAGTATTATAGCTTTATAGTCTAACCTGTATTAGGTTAGGTAGATACTGCATTTTATAACCTGGTCTTTTATTAAGTTAGACATTAATATAAAGTTAATAATAGTTTCAAAGCGTCCTTATAGGAATATAACTATATTACTTAATAGCGCTAAAAAGGTATTATATCAATATATCTATTAGAGCATTAGTTCACCTTTTTCTATATATTGTAATTGTGGCACATTAGCTCTTTCTTATATTAGGTTATAACAATTGAAGTTGCTTTTTATTATAATAGGGAGGTTTTCTCTATACTTTAATTTCGCTTTTTAAATAGCGCTACTTAGCGCGTTGAGCCTGGTAGTGACTGCCTCTCCTAGGTCCTGCTTAGAGGAGACATGTCAGCTATAGCCTAGAATATAAATTAACGCAATAAATATATATCCTATTAAAGTAGTAACAACATTTACAGTTATGTCTAATAACTATATAGGAAATTAAATAAATAGAACGTCTTTATAGATATAAAATGTTAATTAAAACGCATAATGCGTTAGTCCTTCTTAATAAGTAGTTAGAGTTACAGTAGTTTAGCATTAATATTAGGAAATATATAGTTTGCTATTAATATTTATAATACTTAGTTCTATAATTATAATTACTATAAACTGGTTAATAAACAGATTGTTAATAAAGCTAAATTGAACTAGGGGTTGTCTATTTACGTTTACTAAAAGGAAATAAATGTCTCCTATTATATATTGCTTATAGTGACTTCTTCCTATTTAGTTTGTTAATTAGTAATAATTTGCTATTCCTTATTTCTATTATAAGTGGTTTAATTAATATGTTGTCTTCCTTTTTAGATTCTGCTAATCTTATTACAGTATATAAAACATTCTATATCTATAACAGTATATAGTTTACTATATGCTGCATATTTAGAGGCTATAGCTTTATAATTATTAGTTTTATAGTTCTCTATATATTTGCCACATTTTATTAATTAGCTATATTTAGCCTAATAATAGCTATATTTATTATTGTTATAGCATCTCTAAAAGCGTTAACGCTTTTTATATTTATTAATTATATCTATATTTTTATTAATCTTAACCCTTTATTCAGTAAGAGCTTATTAAGCATTCTTAGCTGTAGCTAAATAGACTATTATAGATCCAGCCAGTTTTTCTCTTTTAAACAGCTAGTGCGCCCTAATAGCGCTTATAAATTTATTCTTAGTTATAAATACTATTATAAACTCTAGACGGATTTTACTAATACCTAGTTCTAGGACTGCTGTTCTAGGTACGTTATCAACTTTGATTAGGAAGTAATCTTTTTTGTAAATTAGAGCTATTTTAAATACTTAGTAAACCTATTTATTATTTAACTATAATTATGCTATATTTTTTTTATTTTAGGTAATGACTTTTATAGTTCTTGCTCTTGTTTGAATTCCTTTAATAGTAACTGCGTATACTAATAGCTAAAATGTAATTGCTTTTCTAATTTTTTTTACTATAATTCTGCTATTTATAGCTAGCTTACGTTATTTAGTTAGCATTTAGCTAATGTCAATTATGACACTTAGAAGTTGTTATAGCTTTTCTAAAAAAGTTAGTAGAGTTAATAGCGTTCTTTTGCTTATATAAAGTTAAATAGCTAATAATAATAGGTTACCTGACCTTAATGCTATAAATATATATAAAGTTAATAATAATATTGCTATATTAGGGTCAGCTAGGGACAATAGGCTTAACTGCTTAAAGGTTAAGAGGACTGTTCTTCCTTTGTTAACGCTGGAGCCAATAGTCCTAATTTCTATATTAAGGATTTTAATATTAGCCTTTAAGTCAGCCAATTTAGTATTTATTATTTTGAATTTCTTTTTAAGCTTCTTAATCCCTATAAGCGAGTGTTTAAATCTCATTTTAATAATATTAAGCTTTATTTTAGCAATATTGAGTTTTTTTATAATAATATTAAATAACGCTATTAGAGCAATATTCTTTTAATAGAGGACCTTGTTCTAAGTTCTAAGTTGCTTAAGCAGTTTGTTAAGTTTGCTATTCTGAGCGTTTATTGCTTTTTTAATAAGATGTTTTATTATATCTTTAGCAAAAACAGTATTATTACTTGGACTAAGAGAGCGAATAGGCTGAATAAGCCCTCTACTGCCCTGTCTAGTACTCCTAGCTCTTCTTTAAGCTGCTGAAGCAGCGATTAGTCCCTTTAGGGACAACGCTGGTATAACTATAGCAACAGCGTTGCTAGGATAGTCGGGCGGCACCCTTTCCCTTAATTAAAATCGACAGGAGTTGGATAGTCCGACTCGTTGAGTCAACTTGTAGATGAAACTGTCAATAAACTGATGAATATCGATAAAAAAAAATATCGATGTCGTTTCCTATCTCGGTGGTCGTTCGAATCTCCATTTCGCCGTAGAGGCGAGGGAACCCATCTGAAGTCCCGAATAATACGCTCTAGATTTTCCAATTTCTTCATGAACAGGGCTTGTGGTCTAGTGGTATGACATCTTCTTAGCATCAGCGGACTTCGGCCAGCTTGCGAGTGGAGAAGGTCCGGCGTTCAATTCGCCGCTAGTCCAGTGTAAATTCTTTTTGTATCTTCGCCATACTCGACCCTGGGGAGGAAACGCTTTTCTTTTGTTACACTTGATGGGCCTGGAAGCATGTGTGCGAGGTTAGGTGGATGCCAAGGCAGGTATTGGCAGACCAAATTCCATCGGATAGCTCATTTTCAAGTAGTCAGTGTAGGGATGTCCTTGAGCAGACATATAAGAATTTCAGCTAGCAGACACGGTAGCACTACGCCCCACGTGCTGTAGATCTTCCGTCGCTGAATATAGTAAGGTAGGATGATGTAATTCATACATATCACAATCAGGGCATGACAGAGATATGAGGTGGTACAGATACCTGACCTTACTGTACTGTAATGATTTTGCCAAGCTTTGTGCTCTCGTGACCAAGTTCGAAGGAAGGGAGGTGCCAACCTCGAAACATTGCAACCTCATCTACAACAATCACACAAACTCGACAGACAAGCTCATCAATCACTCAGTATGGACAGAATTCCCATCTCTGTGGACAAGCCTACTGCAGGCGTTTGTGTCGCCCAAGTTGTGGGCCTCACTGCCTCCGCCTACCTAGCAGGTATGTTTAATTGTGATGGTATCGTCAGATGCGTGATTGACGCATGATAAGGCGCGATCGCTGGCATTAGCTTCACGACTCCTGCTATCCTCGACTCCCCAGCGCCTCTGCTTGTCAAGCAGTGGAAGAAGATCTTTGACAGCGGAAAAGTGGTTGCTCCCCCGCTTAGCATCATCAGCGCGGCCATCTTTGGTGGCCTTGCATACAGAGGTAATTGCTTTGTTCGTGTATATGTTATTGTCATCTAACCCTCTCCAGAACCAAAGGGCTCCGCTGCCTTTACCCTCTACACTGTCGCGGCAGTGTTGGTTCCGTCGATCGTGCCCTACACTCTGCTTGTCATGAAGCCGACCAACGATAAGCTTAATGAGAAGGCCGAATCTCTGGCTACCACATCTCTCGAAGATGCAGCTGCAGAGGCTGGTGTTGCCAAGGAGGAGACTGCTCATGGTCTGCTCGACAAGTGTACGTACATGGTGAGGTATACATTATATAAGGTTCTAATTTACGTTGTAGGGATCACCCTCAATCTGGGCCGTTCACTGCTTCCATTGATTGGCACTATCTGTGCTGCTTGGGCAAGTGTAGACAAGTACGAAGTCCTTGCGCTCGCAGACATTACCGTCAGATCAGGCGCCAACCGTCTCGGCTGATCGAAGTGATGATCATGAAGATGATGATATGAATTCCGGCGAGCTTTTCTTTTGTACCATCAATATTAGTGTTTGTACCACGCGTCTCAGCTTGGCAAGTTGAGTATATCAGGCAAGCAGCTTCTCAGCTCTTCGGGTAATACAAGGCCACCCTCTGAAATCACTGCATATGTGCCACGCCGAATAATAGTATCTGCTATCTCTTGTTATTCATGACCCTTTTCCGGAAAGAGTAAAGGCATAAGCATCAAGGTAGATATGCATGAAGCGGGAGGAGCGGATTGGCTTCCGCGAGACCCCTCGGAGGCTTGGTGGGGCAGACCGAGGCACACGCGATAAGAGCGAGTCATGAGGAACATTGTTTAAGCTGTCACGCGAGATGTACGACTTCGAAGGGCATCAAGAGGCGGTGTCGTGTGAGGACTTGTCTTGGGCCTTATCTATCTCTATCAGTATGTGTACCCTCACGAGGTGTCCTACAAATGTATGAAGTTGTTCCTCAACTGCGTCGATGTGGAATGCAAAGCCTCTCTCCACGGCCGAGACACTAAGCAAAGCAAGCCCGCCCCGCTGCGCTGATAAGCCGATAGTCCGTACATTTGTTCCAGTCGGGGCAAGATACAACCTCAGCAATTCCAGCAGAAGGTTGACCTGCAGGCCCAGGGCTGGCCATTTGGTCCCTCTCCCACGCCTTCTTCCAACTTCACAGCTCCTTGTTGTCTATCGTTCGTTTCTCGGCTTGCTCAAGCAATACCTCGGCCGTTGTTTCGAGGACGGTGACATTATCCCTCGCAGTTTCCCCGCTTGAGGCACATATCGAATCCGCTTTATCCTGCCTTTCGCCAGCGCACAAGAGTCCGGCAGAGAAGATCAGACACTGAAGCTGCTTCCATAGCCAAAGGCCGGAATCATTGTAGTAAGGTTACTCGATTCATCTCGAGGTCTTTGGTCATTGACTAGGTAGGCATATATCTAGCAATACCATACCTTTCTGGACATCAAGCCGTCTGTCTGGATCCTAGTCGTAGTCTCTCAATAAAATGTCCCAATCATCGGAGGAGCACTTCACGATGGACTCTACTGCTTCGCAAGCACCTTCCACCCCAGTGGGCACATCATCTACTCGGAAGCCAAAGCGAAGAGAACGATTGCTCCATCGCCTGTCGTCGTCTCCTTCATTGGCAAAAATAGCTGGCACTCAATCTGCTGGTGTTAGGTATGGAGGAAAGGCCTCGGTGTCTTGTGTTTCGTTGTCTTCTGGAGCTTCGCCTTATGCTTCGTACACGACAGAGCTGTCGACTGTGTTTTCAACCGCACCGACATCTGCTGTAACGACACCAGGAACCCGCTTCCTCGCAGACGCTCACTCGACGCCTCTTACCTTACCTTTCCGGTCCACGTCTAGATTGGCCTCAACCCCTGGCATCACAGAAGAAGGGGACTATTTTTCTATACCAGTCAAGAAACCTCTGCGCCAAAGACGGCCGAACTTCAACTTATGGAATGACCTACCATGGGAGCTTCGTATGGAGGTTCTGTCTTATCTCCAACCTCGAGAAATCATCCGTTCTTCCGCCGTGTCCAAGCAATGGCACAAATTGTGTTTCGATGGCCAGCTCTGGAGCAATTTGGACACAGCTGAATTCTACCAGGACATTCCAGCCAATGCTCTGATTAACATCATCACAGCAGCAGGCCCGTTTGTGCGTGATCTCAACCTGCGAGGTTGTGTTCAACTGAGAGAGAAGTGGTACGAAAAGGGTCTGGCAGAAGCCTGCAGCAATCTCGAGAATTTCTCCCTGGAGGGTTGCCGCATTGACAGGTCTTCTATACATTGTTTCCTGTTGCAAAACACTCGACTAGTTCACATCAATCTGTCTGGCCTAGCCAACGCCACGAACTCAACCATGAAGATGATTGCCAAGGCCTGCCCAAAAGTCGAGTATCTCAACATTTCGTGGTGCAACAATATCGATACTAGAGGCCTTCGAAAGGTCGTCGAGGCCTGTCCGAACCTGAAGGATGTTCGGGCAGGAGAAGTGCGCTGCTGGGACGACATCGACTTTATGCAGCTCCTCTTTGAAAAGAATTCTCTTGAGAGGCTAATTCTCATGAACTGCGACTCACTCAGCGACGAAGCTCTTGCCGTTCTCATCGAAGGCAGAGACAGCGAGATCGACTACATCTCGGGCCGACCCATCGTTCCTCCTCGTAGACTCAAGCACCTCGATCTGACCAGATGTCGTGGCATCGGTGACAAGGGTGTCGCTGCCATGATCAACAACATCCCTGAAATTGAAGGCTTGCAGCTGTCGAAAGTGCCCGACATAAGCGACGAAACACTGACTGCTCTTCTTCCCACTATGCCAAAGCTCACCCACCTTGACCTGGAAGAGCTTGAGCCTCTCTCCAACGTTGTTCTGCAGACACTGGCAAGTGCTTCATGCTCGAAAACGCTGCGTCATCTCACCATATCTTACTGTGAGAATCTTGGTGATGTCGGCATGCTGCCCGTCCTCAGGGCTTGCACCAATCTCCGCAGCTTGGAAATGGACAACACACGCATCTCAGATCTGACACTTGTCGAAGCCGCAGCTATGTCTCGCGCTAGAGGTCTTCGAACAACATGCAGCCTGGACAGGCCAAACGTTGGCCTCAGACTCGTGGCCTACGATTGCCAGAACGTGACTTGGACAGGTATTCGCGAGGTACTTTCTCGCAATTCTGAAGTCATCACCACTCGACATCCGGCTCCGGCTCGCAAAAACACTGACGAACGAGGCGAAGAGCATGTCGTACCCACGCATCCGTCAGCTATCCGCACTTATCCCGCCGAGATTATCCAATTGAAGTGTTTCTACAACTATCAGCCCACAGTCGACGAACACACCAAGCGCGTGCTGAAGGGAGATTTCACAGCAGCGAACAGGCTGGAGCGAAAATGGGCAGACTTTATGATTGCGCAGGAGGAAGCCGGAGCCAGTGGTGCAGGCGCTAGACGTAGACGAAGAAGAGCCAGGGAAGCACAGATGATGCATGCGGACGAAGCAGGCGAAGGCGGCAACGGAGGTGGTGCCGTCGGGGGTGGTCGAAGAAGGCGAGCAAGAAGTGGTGGATGCACCGTCATGTGACGAGCATGCGGATACGAATAACGAAAGACAGATCACCTGTTGTAATACGAGCAAGACTTATCACAGGCATTGTCGACATGGACAAGGCAAACACAAGAGCCGGATCTCGCGTTTCTCCTTGCATCTTTCCGTTCCCTTTTCCTGTCTCGGAGTTTTCACCTCGACCTTTCCTTTCATTCAGCGTCTATTTGGCCGGTACATGCCATATCGCATCCAACATCCAATATCTATGTCTCTTTTTGGCTCCTTTCAGCAAGAGGGGGAAGGGGAGTAGGGAGCGGACCCAGGCGCTCACATGCGTTTTCGTTGCTTACCTGCTGGCTTATTCGACACCGTATATAGACACATCTCATTTCACCAGGTATCCAAACTTTTGGGTCTACACTATCTCGCTGTTTTCGTCTGCTGTGGGTTATGATCACAATGGTGTTTTTCCACATTGCCCACGGGTGTTGTGGGGCGACCCTGGCTAACGGGCTATCGGAAGGCCCTCTTCCTTGACGTTTGTTTGTGTACCTGATTCCTCGATGGGTTAGAGATGTGGATATTCAAGATGTCGCACTGCTATCGCTATCGCTATTGCTATTGCCATCGACGATGGAAGAGTAAAGGGCGCAACGAGAATTGGGTATTGGTACTCTCAATAACTTCCGTTGCTAGTATGAACGTACTCTAGTAGCTAGGTTGACACGAAAGAAAATGTAGACTCGGAGTGGAGTCTACATGAGTCTATCTACCACTTCCTGATTCTTTACATGGAGTGTTACTCGTGTGCATTATAGCAGGCGTCGCTTTCTCGTACTAGCTTGCTCTCGTTTGCGCTTGAGTTCTTCCTGGGAAGGATGATTGATCTGGTTGGTTTAGTCGGCGCGAAAGGAACGGGCCGTCGTGTTGTAGACGACGTTATTCGCAGCAAGGCAAGTCTTTGCTGTCATGTTTCGTAACAGCGTGCATTTGCACCATGTCTAATTGCTATTGCAGCAGAGTCGTAGGGATATACTTTCGCCAGCAATTAACTAGGTACCGAGCTCAGGGCCAATTCTGGAAGTGATGAGAGATCCTGGCATAGACTTCACATGCTCATCCTTGGGACTGCCAGAACTTATGCTTGCGTAGCTCGGACAGGGGAATCTTTCTTGCCTTTTCGCTTGCGGCTTTGAAGTCGTTTTTGTGTCCGGAGGTCACACAGTAGACTTCGTTTATTCCAGTGTTCTCCATGAAAGTCAGGACCTTTCCATAATTCAAACCGACTTGATCGGTGCCGTGACTATCGTCCGAGAGAGTGAAGCGGCCTCCTAGTCTCAAGAATTCCTACTTACGGTTAATATTGATAGCGAGAATCAGTCATCCAGACAAGACACACCTGGCAGACTTCAGCCTTAGGATAGGGCTCAGTCATGCCTTTGCGGATGGCTGATGAATTGAGTTCCAGAATACCACCATACTCGGCAATGAACCTGAGGTTTCTTTGCATCTTCTCCCAGACCGCTGGCATGTCTGTCCACTTCTTCTCAGGATCATCAGCCTTCAACCGGATGAGGTCGAAATGACCGACAACAGGAGGTTTCAGCTCCTTCAGCATCTCGAACTGAGAGTCAAAATAATCCGCGGCGAGCTTCTCATCCTCGCCACCCGCGATATCTCTAGCCTTGCGGTACATGTCATGGTCATAATCGATCGGCACAGTATGCGTATGATGCAGACTGCCCATGAAGAAATCGAATCCATAACTCTCCAACAGCGCCTGGATAATGATCAGAGAGGAACCACGGATCCACTCACTCTCGAAGCCGACGAGTATGTTAATCTGCGATGCGTATTTCGCTCTCAACCGCAGCGCCTCGGGATAAAAGGCATTGAAGACGCGCACGAGCTCGCCGGCTGCTGTTTCCTCCGGATACAAATCTTCGGTGTCCCGTGGGATGTGCTCGGTCAGGGCAAAGGTGTCCATGCCCAGCTCAATGGCCCTCTGGATCATTTCCTCCAGAGTGTTCGTGGCATGCGAACAGAACTGGCCACTGTGGCTGTGGTGGGAGAAGGGCATGACGTTTGATGTAAATCGAACGTGCCTGGTCGGATTCGAACTCCGCGTCGATATACCGAAATTCGCAGCTTCGTCGCGTTATGAGAGTACGTGATGGTGTAATTAATATACAGAAGATTGCGTGGAGAAGTGAGGGTTTGAGGCTTATTGTCGGACCGACTCCATGAACGATTCTCCATACACAGAAGCATAGACTGTCGGACCGAGTTCTCCATTATGGAGTCTACATGACAGGAGCATAGACTGTCGGACCGAATCTCCAATTCCGAGTTTCCATGCTATGCCAAGCCGGATCGTGAGTCATGTACAATTTCAGGGCAGATGGCACTTCAGGGTTCCCGGTGGGGCCTCTGGGTAGGAGCTCAGGCCTCAGGGCAAGCTCACATGGTCGCAATCTGCGAGGTCATTGTTGACATTGACATCTCAACCCACAAGCTTGTCACGGCCTGAATCGCCATCCCCACCGACGTACCGTGGTTTTGCAACAATGGACAAGTTTTCTGCATTCGGAAAAAACCTGAGGTACCGAGGCTTCGCGTATGCAGTGTGGTAGACACAGGGGCACTAACACTATGCAGCGCATCCTTTGCTGGTGTGCCCAACTTTGCACAGAGGACGCAGCAGTATCTCAAGGAGCAGGTTGGCCAGGCAGAGGACAAGGTATGCCTGATATAGGTCCGAGCGGTGACGTGCCTTGTGTCCCTGACCGCATCTCGTCAGACTGAGCTCCCACCCGACTATATTGAACTTGAGAAGCGTGTCGATGCGCTGAAGCAGGTCCATCAGAAGCTGCTTTCTGTAACGTGAGTGCCATCCATGTCTACCTTATTCATTCTCATTTCGTCTTGTCAATATTCTGTACTGAGGGGCATCAAGCTCGCAATACACAAACGAAGCCTACGACTACCCACCAAACCTCCGCGAATCTTTCAACGACTTGGGCCGTACAGTTGCCGAAAAGGTCACTCTCCTCTCCCGCGCAACCAACAGCGCAGATGTCCAGGCTGCCCTGACCGCACCTCCTCAAGCAAAGCCTCAACCCAAGACTTTCAACCACGCCATCGCGCGTGCTTCCCTCGCAGGATCCCAGCTCCTGCAACAGTCGGATATCCGCGGCACTGGTGCTGATGATCCTCTTGCACAAGCTCTCGAGAAGTATGCAATCTCGGAAGAGAAGGTCGGCGGAGCACGCCTAGAGCAAGATGAGCGCATTCAGCAGCGCTTCCTCGCAGGCTGGAGTACAACCCTCAACACAAACCTGCAATTCGCTCAGCGCGCCCGCAGAAACGTTGAAAATGCTCGCCTCAACCTTGATGCCAAGAAAGCCGCTTTCCGCAGCGGACCCTTTGGCATGAAGACGTCGCACAATGGCGAAGAGCGCGACCTGACAGACGCTCAGAGAGCAGAGATCGAAAAGGCCGAGGACGAATTCGTCAACCAGACCGAAGAGGCCGTTGGCGTCATGAAGAACGTCTTGGACACCCCGGAACCCCTCAAGAACCTGGCTGAGTTGATTGCCGCCCAACTTGACTTCCACAAGAAAGCCTATGAAATCCTTTCAGAGTTGGCGCCCGAAGTCGATCAGTTGCAGGTCGATCAAGAGGTCAGTCGATCCAGTGATTTCTGAACATGTCCATCCCCAAAACGTCAAATGGGCGTGTCCTGACGCTGTGTCCTGCAGGCAAGCTACCGCCAGAATCGTGACAGCGCTTGATGAACGCGCATACGGTGTGGTGTCCCCTAGAGATGCTCGAGACGTGGCACCATTCCTTTACACTTCCGAAACCATGATGAGACTGCCCACATACCTATTTCAGCCACAAGCAGAGCATTCACCGCTACAGCTTTCAACGGGGCGCTTGGAGATTGCCTTTTATTTGTCGTCATGCAGTCCGAGACTTCCACGACGAAACGCGACGAATGCTCACCAAAGACCTGGTTGTATTGGGCACACCTGGTTTTTCCCGCCAGTACCTTAAAGTATGATGAATAGGATTTCAGAAGCGATACCAATCCGATACACTGGTGATTTCCCATCATTGTTTCAATTCTCGTGCTTGCATGTGCGGTACCGCGGTTCATGGTGAAAGAGCGCCAGCCCTAAAGTGTACAGCACATTAAAACGCACCTTCCTAATTAGGAAGGTGCATTACTGTTAATCGCCGTTATCACATTCGGGGTCATCTCCGAGACTTCGACATGCAGGCCCAGTAGGTGGAGATCCTATTTTAATCTAAGGCAAGCGTTTTGTCTCGTATTTCGTACACGCCTTTTCTCCGTATCCGGTACGGTACCATGCATACGTACCACTTTCTTTCCATATCTCCGTGCTATGTTGTACTCGGAAAGATTGGGATTGGGCTTACAATGGTGTAACCACCTGCTCACTTCAAGTGGAGTGAGCTTCTGCAATATTGAGTACAGGAAGGGCACGGTGGCATAGCTAGCTAGCTTATTTATTACGCGTTTGCTCACAGGGAAAGTCGATTTTATGTTGCTTCTTTGTTTTCTTTCTCTCTCTCAAGAAAAATCCAATCCGGTATACAATACAAAATTCCACCTCGACTTGCGTAAACCCACTTTGTCACACTGCTGCGCACCAGAAAACCAGATAAAAGATCAGAGGAAATCGCATTCGTGTCATTCCAGTGTATTCGTGTCACTTATTTCAGCTAACCAGGAAAAAACCTGTTGAGTTTTGTCTTGTTGCTGGACTCTGGATACTGTTGAGAAGGACGAGTATTTGCACCTCCTGGCGATTCTGCTAAGACTATAATAAGTAATGTTACTGTGCTTTTTATGCAGTGATCAGTGATTGAGAAGAGGAAAGAAGGAGGAAAGGAGGGCAATACCTGTTGAGTATTCAGTTCGAACACAGTAATACCTTACTTTAACCCTCCTCGATGCCCCCCTCCCCCTCTTTTAGCTTTCTACTCGGAATATCTCATCTTGCTCTTTGCGTTTTGCCCTTTGCGTTTTACAGACCACGTTTACATGCAAAACGCAAAATGCATATACATATTGCATATTGCATATGCATTTTCGTTCTTCAAGCTTGCCCTAAGCTAGCGGAGGCATGGGGGAAACCAGTAACACTCCACCAATCGGACAAGACCGACACATATATGTAGGTTGTCGGTTAAGACATTTTTTACGCAATGCAAAAGCAAAGCAATGCACTAAACAATGAATGAATGAATGAATGCACTATGCCTTTCCCCAGTCCCTTTCCTACAGATTCCCATGATCAAAAGCTACCTACAGTACCTTACCTTACTCTGCACCGCAAGTCCACAAGTCCGCAACAACAAAAACCCATGAACCGAAAAGTAGATAGATGACATGAACCGAAAAGCAGAAAACGGACCCCACTATCATCTCCACTATCATCTTCATCTCCTCATCTATTCTGTGCCGCATAATACCCATTCATCTGTACCGCTTGATTTGCATTCATCTGTGCCGCCTATTCCCCTAATATCCGCAATCAATATCCGCAACCCACATCCACACTCTATATCCACACCCCAAAAACCAAAAACCAATCTACTTCAAAACCCACTAACCACCTGCTGCAAAATCCAAATCTAACCTAGTCCAAAATCCAAAACTAACCTACTGCAAAACCCAAAAACCAATTACTCTAAAAACTGCAAACTGGATGAATCCACGGAAGAATAGATCGAGGAATCGAGATCAACAGACTCCTGACTCGTGAAGATGTGCCAGGCTGCCAGTATCTTGCATTTTTGCATTTTACATTTTGCATACCCTAGTCTGTGCTTTTCTATTTAGTCCTTCTTTAATCCTTTTGCCTTAGTTTTATATGATTACACATATTCTTCCGAGATGGAAATGTGAATGGTGGGTGGGGCGGGGCTGCGACTTTTCCTTCCTTTTGCCTTTGCCCCCCTCCCTTCTGCCCTCTGCCCTCCTCCCTTCTGCCCTCTACTCTCTGGTGTGCTTTGGCGCTTCCGCTCCTTACCCCACTCTAGAGTAGACAGACACCGAAGACTGGTCTGAGCGGAGGGACTTACCTGCAGCTGTGAGAGTGATGCGAAACTTGGCTTTTTTTTTTGGCCCGTGTATCTAGGGCTGGCACTGCGAGCTACGGAAAGTGCGTGAGTGTGAGAGAGGACGTGGCCCTAGATGATTTCAATAGTCTGTCTTGTTTGAATTTTCATGTTCTGAATTGATCTGAAACTCTTGGTTGATGATGCAGCTCCGCTTTCAAAGCAAAACAATCTTCGCAAACACTTCCCAAAGTATGCGCTATAACTTATCCCGTCACCCCCGCCCTAGTATAATCTACATGAATTGAAGTGTAAAGTTGTGGTGAGACAAGGAGACGGGGCTCCGAAAACGGTCCGCCGGCAGGGGATCCAATGTCGCTCTCCTTCCCAGGCGGGAGAAGAGAGTGCGAATGGAGCAGGCTCCGAAAAACGGTGAATTGGTAATGGTGAATTGCTGACCAGAGCAAATGAAGAATGTAGAGAAGAAATGAAGAGATCCTGTATGCCCTCTGTTCCTGATAGTGTAGTCCACATAGTCAGGCTTGACAAACTCCGAGCCAGGATAATGAAGCGGTGATGATGAAGATGGTAGTTTCACCGTTGATGGCTTTCAGGGTCAAATCGATCATGTCCAGCCGTGCATCTCGGGACTGCTGTCTCCAAATGGATCTTCTCCCATAAAAGAAGATGTACTTGCCATTGACTCAAATCGGTCGCTATCAGTACCGCCAGTACTGCTGCTCTTTGCGTCCCTGGTGTCGGCATCTTCCAAGGCAAGACTCCTGAACAAGCCTTTCATGTCCCGTAGGTCGCTTGCCATGTCGTCTTGCGGAGCGAGAGCTCGGTACTCGAGGAACTCGCGAATGGATTGAATGATCGGGAGGTTGCTTTCGTTGTCGGGAAGCCAGGAACTGGTCACATCTACGCCCCAGACTTCGGTCAGGCGTTTGCGGAGAGCGATGGGATAATTGTACCTAGGGACCATGCTGTCAGCGATCGAATTATGAGAGAGGATGCGGAACACTCAAACTCACCCGTATGATTCAATAGCGGCGTACTTGCGCCTGCACCACAAGATCGTCGTATCATCTTTTGGCAGACAAGTAGCCGCGATACCAAGACTAGCTTGAGCACCTAACACCATGGCTGCCGAGTCCTGATCACAGTACTGCAATGCCTCGAACATCTTGCACACCTTGAAGGCTGTCCTCACGACTTCCTCGCCGCTTACCACGGGATTGAATTGCGCGATTTGCGACTTGAGAAGCAGGTATATCGCCCAGAAGTCGATCAAGATAAAGTTCCATGTGAAGAGCTCGTCCGCCCACAGGAAGTTTGGATCTGTGCCGTCGACCACACTGTCCGCATTCGAGGCAGGTGCATGGGGAAAGTCCTTGACGTACTTGCGCGTGTCCTTGAAGGCATTCTCCAATTCATCCTGCATGGAATCCATTTTCATCATGAATTGCATCACCTCTGTGCCAAACTCCATGTCGCCCATAGCACCACTCTGCTTTTGTGCAAAGAGAATTGCAATGTCCGTTGCAACCAATCTGGACTTGGCGAACTTTTCTTCAAATAACGAACCAAGGTCCTTAGGCTTGTCTCGCGCCTGACGAGAGTAGAAGTCTGCACAGGCCACGTGCCACTCACGGCCCAGCACTGTCGCGCTTCCTGACATGAACCCAGCAAATATCTCGAATCGGATGTACCAACTGATGATCTTACGATGGGTCTCGCTCCGCATGATGGTTTCAGGAGTGAACAGCTCGGTGATGATATGGTACGCCGCTCTCTGATGGATAAGCAGATTCACCCAGTCGCCCAGGAATTCCTTCATGATCGTTAGCAATGTACAAAAGCAGGAGATCAGGATTGCGCACCTCAAAGGTAGCAAGCTGCAGTATGGTGAGCACAGTGGCGAGGGTGTGTCGTGGACTGCGAGCTAGAGACTCTCGTAATAACGTGACGGACTTATTATAGTAGCCCAAGAATTCCTGAACTTGTCCGTCTGGCTTGGTCAAAGTGTGATGATAAGCGGAGAAGGCGGTAATTGCATACAGCAAGGGCTCGTATGAGAGGGCAATCTCTAGAAACGTCGTCTTAAGAAAGTCGCCAGTGTCGACCTTCATCGAGTAATGATGGTATGTCAGATGTTCGCGATGATAATTCATGTACCATCTGACTTGACTGGGAAGGTGCGCCCATTTGCTGTTCTGCGGACTTCGGTTCTTGAGTTTCTGTCTGGAGTGCTGTCGGCCAAGTTCCGGTCTAGATGCTGTCCTGCGCAAACCGTGAGGAGTTTCAGTACCAGCATTCTTGAGCCTTGGGCTTTGCTCTCGCGATCCGGAAGATGCCACAGAGGATTTACGTGGGCCTTGATAGAAGGTAGCACTGGATGCAGTCTCAGGGCTATCTTCATCGTCCGGGATCGAAGCTAGCCTTTCTGGCTCTTCGTGCTCTTCTGATGATGTGGGAGAGCCTCCTTCACCCAGGCCTTTCCTCGAAGAGCTACGTTTTCCAGATGTAGGTGTGGCCAACTCCGGATACACACACTCACGCTTGCCCTTACGGCATCCTGAACAATCATCAGCCTCGTCTATAAATAAAAACATGATTCTACTCACTCTCGCATGTAGGATGGGTCTCATCGCACTACACCGTCAACGACGTCAGATAGTTATGTATGGAAGCGAGCGATGTCTAAGACGTACCTTTACTCTCCTTTGTCGACATGTATAACAACCGCTACGAGTCCTTCTATGCTTGACATGGTCAGGACCAGGTATCGATCGCCGTTTCCCGCGAGCGCTCGATTGTGGTGGAATGGTGGCTCGGCTTTGATCTTCGATATCAGAATAGCTATTGAGCGTTTCTGACGACATGGTCTGTAGTTGGTGTAGCCTGGGGGTGAACCCTTCAGACATAATCATTCCCTCGGAAGAGTGCATCATGCTCTCATGATGATATATAGGCTGTCCATCCGGATAAAAGCCAGAGACCTGGTTCATTCCAGACATGTTGTAATAATGGCCGTCCATTGCGGGGTACTCAAGTCAGAAAACAATCCAAAGTGTCTTTAAAAGTTTTAGGATCCAGCCATAGATATGTAAGAACAGAAGGTGTATGAGACAATTGTCAAAAAGCAACCATCCAGATGCTCAGGAAATAATGTCTGTTTAAGATGCGTGAGGCTCGGTGTGGTACCTGGACGCACCGACCAGACGTGATAATGGGGCGCCTCCTGAATGTGAACGGGCAGTGGATCCAATGAGAATCTCCCGTTATTGAGCAGGTCCGGCGGCAAGAAGGCAGGCTGTAAAACAGCACCTGCGATATGTCGGAAAAGGGCTAGACCTTATGGGGTATGCGCTCTGCTTATTAGTAGTTCCAAGCTGGAGGGCTAATTTGCATTCGGATTTCGGAAACCAAAAGATTGCGGGCACCGAATAGAAGACGGATCGAGGACGTATATTAATTGCTGCGGGGGGTAATAGGATGGTCTTCTGATTGCCACGAGGCAGTAGTGTCTACAGACGGTCTTTGCTTCAAGTCCAAAGCTTATCAAGCAGCTGAGAGGGGCATAAAAAGCCGACTGATATCGTGTTGTCGATGAATGCTCAGAAGCACGGTGGTGACAGAACTAGGAGCCAGGACTCTGTGACTGTAGATTTGGATCGGAACAGAGCGAGATGATGTTTGGGCCGTTCCCGGATCTGGCCTGGATGCTCGTTGTCGGTGGACCTTGACGCATGCGCGCAGGGATGTGTGGTGATCTTGTCTCTGCCTAGTGACGGGTACTTGAAAAGCGCCCGTGATCTTCAAACTACATTAATGCTAGAGGTTGTCTTTAGGTACGCCTGCAGTTTGACCGCAGCGATGCGATAAGGGTAAGGTAATGGTCTCGTCCATGGGTCGGTGCGAGAAACCGAATGAGCTAATCATTCGCCCAACAGCCGTTCTTCTAGGCTCAGCTAAAATGGTCAGAGTATGGTCTAGCGTAAAGGTCACCCAGTAAAGGCGGTTTCAGAAGCCAACAGTCGCGCTCTCGGCTCATCTGATAAATGCCCAAAGACAATCATCATAGCTCTGGCTTTATGGCGCACTTTACAGCCTTGGCGCGGAGTCCGTTGGAAAAAGAAGGCCCCGAAGTTCGTACAGTACAGCCACGGGCAATAATTAGGTTTCGTGACGGGATCCACCGAATCGGAGCCTGCATGTGCCGACCCCGTCCAAGGATTGATATTGCAGGCGGCTGAGGCTTACAGGGACATTTGATTCCGTTGCATCTACACTGGAACGACAGTGCGCGGGTGTTTAGTTTGTTTCCGGCCAAGACTTTGTTATATTGCTGTATTGATCTGGCGGACGTAAGCTGGGAAATTTTGTGCAAAGTACGTATCCGGCCGTCGATCTGTTCAGACCTCGGGAGATCTGAGACAATTTGCATGTGTTACCGGTGCACAGGGCGGTTGAGAGAAGACAACCCCGTAAGACCCGCGACGGAGATTTGCATGATTAGCAATAGGATCATAACTCATTGCCGCTTCATTGCCGCGACTTGATTCACCTTCATAGGGCAGGGTCATTGAGCCATTCAATACGAATGTGGCCAGTTATATCCTGAGATGCCGAGGTCTGCAGGCGTTTCACGATGGACATAGCATCATTGCCTAGCAAGAGGTGTGCAACAGGCACCCTGAAGCTGAATAATCAGAATGTGGCATATCTCAATTGCCCGTATGAGCAACACTGGAATAGATAGCGACAGTGGTTGATGCATACGCAACGTCCTCGGTGATCACAATGGTTGATTTAGTGATTTACAGTTTCAATTGACGTTTCTGGAAGGTCATAGCATGCATGACAAGCAAGCTCCCGCGTTATGGGTCATACACGTGCCATGACGAGCTTAAGCTTCTAACTTTAACCCAGGACACCAAGCTTCCAGCGTAGGCTGCGATCTGCCGGGGATAGCTCTCCGTCGTGCGTGGAAGTAAAGGAATGCGTGCATGCTGTCATAGATTCATCCTTTTAAATAATAATGGATGGAGCTAGGAGGCGTGAGACAGCCACAAAAAAAATATAGCTGCAGCTGCAGCTGAGATAGTCAACATTTAATCAAATTTGAGCGTTGTGATTTGTTCAGATGTGGGAATTCCGATTAAAAGATGAGATCACCGATTGACAAGTGTTGCGCAAATGGCCCACAAGGTTTCTTGTTACACCAGTGGAAAATTAGACCCCATAGCCTCGTGCTGGAGATTGCGGTAGAAGCCCGAGTGATCTCGCACTCAATACGACGACGACAAGATGGATCTTCTCTGATGATACGAGGAGATGCCCGGTTGTCAGTGGACGGAAGAATTATTTCAGCGCAAAAAATGGCCGAAATCAGCTGATGTTCCAAAAGCAGCGCCACAAGTCTTGGGTTGATCCACGTTCCAAACCTTGGAGGGCTCATGGAGTCATCAAAGCACCTCTGTACAATAATGGTAATGACTCGAGCGGGTGTATGGCGGGATAATCTGTACTGTAGCAATGGTGGTAACTTTGTGGAGCCATTCACCTCGACCCACGAGCGCCTCTTGCGACAGACCGCATGGATTGGCTGCTAATCAGGAACGCGGCAATCCTTGTCGGCAAATCATGCCTCATGTGGCCATGTTGTCGATCCCATACTCTGGGCATTGTTACCTGCAATCACGAAATACGTCCATTGTCCCACGATCTTAAACCAATCTTACGGCGCATTTTCACGCTTCGAGATACTACACTGCATGTGCGCAGGGTATAGTATGAACTCGACCTTGTACAATCGATATTGGGTTCAGTACTCGTAGATTGAGATGTATTGGTCAGCCTACGTGATATTGAAAAAATGCAGCTGCAGAAAGGTTGCAGCGCGGTAAGTGTGGACCATGCATGTCGCCTTAATCTTTGCGTCTCGTATGAGAAGGAGCGAGCGTTTGCACCACCAGATGTCACAACAGTGGGGTTCTCTCATATTACTTCGGCATCATCGGAAGAAGACCAAAAAAGAATCGATGATTACGAGCTACCTACACGCAGCCAGTGCGTTACCGACAGAGATTCGAATCATGCCTTCCTTCTCAATTCTTGGTATGTGGGGAATGGTGTGGTACGTATCAACAACGACCCGAGTCATCCTTTGTAGACAGCCCAGAATGTGGCTGCCACCCGCCGAGCCGGACGACTGCCGGAAAGACGTCGATCTGGCAGCCCTTCTTACACCGGCGGACAATGTTTCGACGAGGCAAAATGAATAGAAGATACCTTAAGTGACGGCTTCTGAAACGCTCCCGACGCCGCGACGCAATGCAACGCTCACTGGAAACAATATGGTATGAAAGACAAGTCGTAAGAAATTCGTAACCGGATCGTCGTAAATGGGCTACAACTACTCAGGTGATGACTGTGGCATCAAAAGAGTGATGTAGCACGAGGTGCCTGCAGCAGGCTCTGCAGAAGTCATGCAACATAGTAATGTAGGGGGTGCCTGAGCCTCTACAACTAAGGCATATGCTGTGTGGCTGGAGGGATTCATGCGGCAGGAGATGCCGCATCGACAAAGCTTGTATCAGAGGAAGGCACAGCAGATAAGGGTGGGCTGTCATCAGCTGTCGCAGGTGACGGGATATTGACTTTCTCCTTCTCGTCGACACCTTGACCTCTGCAGAGAGGACAGGAGTTCCGACCTTTCGTGAGCCACTAAAACACAGGGTTAGTAATGATATGAGAAGGACTCTCCCCCTCCGGGAGGGGAAAAAGGGGGTTTATCAAATTTACGTACCTCGTCAATGCATTCCCTGTGGAACAGATGCTTACACTTTACAAGTTGTCTGGCTTCCTCATCGTGCTCGAAATCGCACAGGCAAACGAGACAGCGTTGACCATCGGCGACGTCGAGCGTTTGGCTTTGGTCAACAGCAACGAGGGTGAGGCCATGATCAGCTGCTTGGGTAGTTTGAATTTTGAAGATACCGCCAGCGTTGCTGACGTCTTCTTCGCTGGCAACGGGGGGCTTTGCTGGACCGAGCAAGGCTGAGAGCAGCATCATGTCTTCGTAAGTGGGGGAATCAGTGAAGAGACTCGGCGTGGTTAGTATGGGGTGGTTCTCCGGGTAACTGCCTCCGAGGACATAGATGATCCAGCTACGGGTGTTCTCCGAGGGTGGACTTGGGTGATCGGGCTCAACGATGCCGTTACGGCGCGAAGAAAAGGTGGTACGGTAGTCAGATTCGCTCAGACGACGTTGGCGAGGTGCGCGTGGGCGCAAAGGGGCATCTTCGGAGGTGGTTTCGAGGGTGGTGGTAGTAGTGGTGCGGATGATGCTCTCACGTCTGGACGAGCGAATGGAATTGGGACGAGATGACGGGATAGAGGCAGTCGAGGTGAGTCTGCTCAGTGAAGGACTGGTTGGAGAGGCAGGTGCAGGACGGGAGGTCTGAGCAGCATCGCTTGCCGTGGAAAGAGGGCGATGAAGGTTGCGCTCTGGGGATCTGTGGTGGCGCTGGGCGTCGTAGCCAGAGGCAATGCTGTTGACGCCACCCATGCTCGCGCGACGTCTGTGGGTGAAGTGGGTTCCGTTCTGGGGGGATCTCAAAATGTTGTCGATGCTGTCGTGATCGACGGGGGTTTCACCAAATGGTGTAGTAGGCAAGGCGGAAAGAGCGTCAAGAAATGGCGGCATGCCATTATCATCAGTGTTATCGTTTCCACTAGCGGGATTCACTGAGCGGATGCCAACAATGATGATTGGAACCATGCGGCCGTCCGTGTTGGAACTGGGTGAGGGTGAATGTGCATTGTCACTTTGTGCTGCTGTCGAGCCTGCACCTCCTCTACCTGATGCTGGTGTGGTTGGCGCGGGCGAACCAAAACGAAACATGCGAAAGAAATTCAAAGGTGCATGTGTCTGAGGGGTAGAAGTAGCACCGGCTTGATCGTTGTTCGGTTGTGCACCTCTCAGAGCAGCGGCCAATCTTCCACTTTCAAGCGACTGGAGGAAGCTGTTGAAAGTGCCATCGTCACCATCGCCTGCCACACTACGAGCGTCTGCAATGGCTTGCTGATTGCCCTCGAGCAACGTTGCAGCAGTGGCGGCAGCTGCCACTGACAGCAGTCGTGACAAAAGGGCAGTATTGTCTTCAGCAGCCGCTCCTCCCAGTCCTCCTTCTCTTGTGCTTCCTGGCGCCGCTCCGAGGGGTGTGAGTGGTGAGCGTCGCCTTCTCGGAAAGGCTGATAAGCGGTCCAGACGGTCAGATATACCATTCGGAAAGCGAAGACTCGATCTACTCGAGGGCGTACGTGGGGTGGCAGGTCTTCCGGCGCTCACGGTGGTGGTGAGGTCGTCAAAGTTGAGATCGAGGGGTTCCACAGCAGATAAGTCAGGAAGGTTAAAATCAAGGCCATCGGTGGCGGCTGGAGGCTGAAGTGTCGGTCTGGCTCGGGATGATGTGTTATGCGTGCGTGCGTGAGGAGTGACTCGGCGGAAGGACAGGTTGGATAGCGATGTGTTTATTGAGGTACGAGCACGCTGAAGACGCGAGGGTCGCCGTAAGCGTAGGGTGGAAGTATCATCATCATCGTCGTCGTCATCATCACCATGATTGTAATCATCATCAGCAGCGGCGACATCGGCATTGCTGTCATTGTAGCGAGACGATGTGTCACGCGATGAAGACGAGATGTTTGTAGAGTTCAAGAACTGCGATAGTCTGTTGAGCGATGCTGAACGAGCGCGTCTCGGTCTCGATCGTCTTCCTCGCTCATGTTCCTGCTCCTGCTCCTGCTCCTGCTCCTGCAGATCCGCACTCTCTCGCTCGTCACCGCCCGCAGTTTCCTGTCTGTCGGAAAAGGGTATTAATGAGCGTCTCCATGGGGCGACTCGTCTTCTGTTGGTTTCAGGCGCAGGCTGAGGGTTCGGAGATGCTGCACGTGTCTCTGAAGACGTGGCCTGGCCCATGTCTTGGTTGTGCAGTTGATGATGTGATTATTAGGTCTGTCTTCTGTTCACTATGTCCGATTTAGGATTCTGGACGCCAGGGCCCGAGGGAGGAATAATGGCCGTCTTCGATTGAGATGGACTGATTGTCGCTCCGCTTGTCGAATAAAGAAGGAATATCCTGAGCATGGAAGCCGACAGATTAGTGAAATGGTAGAAGATGGATGATGGCTATAGAGAACCAAGGTTGTCGGCAGCAATCCAAAGCCAAATCCAAATGCACCCACCGCCGACCGGCTGCGTAGCGGGCTGATCAATGCTGACAAGCGCCTCGACCCATGACTACCTTAGCTTCCTTGCCTTATGTGCCGCAACAAGTCACTTTGTAACCGCCCTGTTCAAGATATTCTCATAAAATACCCTAGGTATAATCAATCTTGGCAATCAATCCCACACACTTCATTACACGTTTCAAGACTCAGCCTCGTTCAAAGCGCAATTCAATGCCCTGCCTGCCTGGCCTGCAAGCAAGCTGTGCCTTGGCGACCGTGCTGCCAAACTGCCAGTACGACTAAACGAGTACCTTACCTAGGTTGTGACGCCGCTTGCACAGTGCTGCGACTCGCGAGAATAACCTAATAAGCCCTCGGAAAACAGGCTGCCGCTCCTTTACGCCTGCACCTTCCCGTAGCCAGCGACAATACACTGCACTGTACTTTGATTCGCCTGCATAAAGTATCTAAAGTGCTTCGCAAGCATTTTTGTTTGTCTTTGCGCCGCTAACCGGTGAACGCCATCTGTGCTGGCTGACCCTGCTCGTTCCTGACCGGCACAAGCTTTTGTGTAGCCAGCTATACACGTGCTCTGTGACCGCTCAAATTTTCCTTGAATCAGGCTAGCCTTCAGTACAAGCCAAACACCACTTGTACCTTGGACCATATCAGGATTACACTGTTTTTCTTTTTCACAACATGCCGCCCTCGGCTCACCACTTTATACCAGTGTGGCAATCATTAGACGGAGAGAAAACATATCGCTCCAAAGTATATGGCCCGAGCAAGAAACGTAAAAGACAGCCCACACAGGAAGACAGTGATGATGAGGATTCTTGGTCACGTCAATCAACTCCTCTTCCATCTGAAATCAAGGACCGTAGACAACACATAGTAGCCAAGAACGATCCTTATCGAGTCGCCGGCCATTCAAAGGATTTGCCACTTCCCCAGCATCCATTTCCTCACGCGCCCGTCAAGGAGCCTCGCCGAGATCATAGGCTGGAGACGACTCAGATAGACCTGGCGGCATTGAAACCTCCGCTATACCTTCCTCCTGCACCGCAGATCGAAAACGCAAGGACCTCTCTTCGCCGTCATCATCTCAGTGTCATGACAACAATCATGCATACTTCTCTCCTGCGCCGCGATTTCGTTCGCGCAGGCAGAGCTTGGGGCATGATCCTCCGCACCGAGGTTCTCGGACGATCAGTCGATGTACGGACACATGAGCGATGGGGCATAGGCGCCGAGATACTCCTCCGCCAGCATACTGACTTCGTTTCCGATACTTCAAATAACGACCAAGACGATCAGGAGGACGAAGAGGGTTCGCCGAATGAGATTGTCATCAGTCAAGAAGGCTTTCAGCTGGCAAAGGATTATTACGAGAGACTGATACATCAATATCCATATCAGAAGACCCATCCGAATGCCATCAGTAGTCTGACTTTCTACCCTGCCATGTATGGTTTATGCATCTATGAAATCCAGCAAAAACACAAGCAGGCTCTGAGGCAGGCTGAAAGATCTTCTCGGTCCCCATCTCCCGTGTATGATCAGGATGAGAGGCACACCAATGACGAAATAGGACCCTCCGAGAGGAGAACGACCGCTGTGAAGCAGTCAACGTTGAAGGAGGCTATTGTTCTCGCTGATCGCATGAGTGAACTCATGCTCAGTCCGCCCATGAACGATGACCTCCCCTTGATGCAGCTACGTGCCATGTTGGCCCTGTGGATCGTCGATCTATGCAATGGGGTCATAAGTGCTGACCAAGGGTTGGAGTCGGTGTACGATTTGAGAATCGAGAAGGAGAAGCAAGAAGCTAAACGCTTCCACAGTGCAGTGAAGTATGAAGGTGGTGAGCTGCCTGAATTCTTCAGTTTGGAAGACTGATGGATAATTATGCGGCGTTATGCTATTAGACGGCTTGTTCTAGATACCCAGTCAGATATGACATTGTTTTCATTTTTTGCCAAGATGGATCAATCTCATGATAGCCAAAGACGCACCATAAAAACATGGCTCTCATCACACCTTTGTAATGCTCGAGATTGCGAATGCTTTGATGTACTGTATTTTCATAATGATTATATATTTTTGGAAATTCAGCTTACTCATCAACTAATACTATCCCGGGTTGTACCTGGATTAGCTTCGATAGTATAATGGTTAGTACAACGGTCTCATAATCTGACCAGACGTCAAACGTCTAGACATCCGTAAATCCGAGTTCGATTCTCAGTCGAAGCAACCATCTTTTTGCAATTTTTGTTACCCGATCCGCCTATCATCATTTAGCGCATGCAGGCCTATCATGCCTCTGGATGTCTATATCAGGACTGTACTGAGTACTCTTTTGCCGCTCATAGTACAGACTTGTCAACTTGCATACATCCATCTTTCATCTCGTACATGCGCAGTACTCTAGCAAATGATGGATATCGCTTTGCATTATTGGACCTTGCCGATAACGGCCTACTGAGCGGGCGAAAGCGGCAGGCCCGCCGTTACCAAGTCAGAACTAAGAAAGACGGCGACTTACACTGCGCGAAGAAAGAAGAATGGCAGAAATATATTAACTTGAGCATGATGGTTTGTGCTCTTTTATCTAGCAGTCTTGTGCTTGGGTTTGGACACGAGTCCTTGTAGTATTGATATAGAGAAGAAAGACCCCACAAAGATGTCTTTGAAGAATAACCACCATGAAACCTAATCCCCGCCATCTCCGGCCCTAAAAATCCATTCAGGGTCAAATAGTTATGGGTCACGGATGACAGACGACCAGCGCCACGGTTCAGACCAACCTTCCCCATTGCATCCCATCCCGCATTGGAATAGTCCTTTAAACCACATATCGAAATAGTAAAATGGCTCCTGGACTCGTTGATGCTGGCAAGCCTGAGCAAATAGGTACAGACATTTCCCTCCAACCACCGCCATCTCAGTCATGGCTCGATGCGCTCAAGCCTGTGCCAACTGATGAGATCTTTACCCTCCTCGGCCAATTCCTCCAGGACCCTGTCGAAGAAAAGGTGAATTTGAGTGTCGGTGTCTATCGCACTGATGACTCCAAGCCATGGGTTCTCGACTCTGTCGCCAAGGCCGAAGACGAATTGGTGCAATCAAGGGACCAGTCTCGGCACGAATACCTGCCCATCGCAGGCGACCAGAAGTTCCTCGAGCTGGCACGAGATCTCTCCTTGGGATTCAACAAGCAGACCTCAGCCGAGCAAAAGGCACGAACGGTATCCGTGCAGACCATCTCGGGCAGCGGAGCAAACCACATCGCCGCCGTCTTCCTGGCCAAATATCTGAAACCGAAAAACATCTGGATCTCGAACCCGACATGGGGCAACCACCACGCCATCTGGGACTTTGCCGGCCCGAACGTCAATCAGCGGTTCTACCCTTACTACGACAACGCCACGCGCAGCCTGGACTTTGACGGCATGGTCAAGACGCTCGAGAGCGAAGCCCAAGAAGGCGACGCCATCCTCCTTCAAGCCTGCGCCCATAACCCTACCGGTCTAGATCCGACCAAGGAGCAATGGAAATGCATCGCCGACATCTGCGAGCGCAAACGCATCTTCCCCCTCTTCGACATGGCATACCAAGGTTTCGCATCCGGCAGCATCGCAGAAGACAGCTGGGCGATCCGACATTTCTTCACCGAGAAGCCCAACCTCGACATGTTCATCGCGCAGTCCTTTTCCAAGAACTTCGGGCTCTACGGGCAGAGGGTGGGCGCCTTGCACTTTGTGCTGGCCAAGCCCGCCCCCGAGGCCAACGCCGCGGTCTTCACTCACCTTTGCAATATTATTCGTGGCGAATACTCCATGGCTCCTAGCGGGGGCGCCGCTATCGTTAAGAAGATCCTCTTCGATGCCGATTTGACTGCGACATGGCATGGGGACCTGGCCGTCATGAGCAGCAGGATCAAGCGCTCGCGCCAACTTCTTTACGACGAGCTGATTAAACTGGACACGCCTGGCACCTGGGAGCATATTGTAAATCAGGTATGTCCACCTTAGCCACCAATCCCATCTTTCCTTCCAACATGAAAAAAAACACTTTACTCCAAAACGTTTCCTTGCTGACTTCCATTCCTTTCTCCTAGAACGGCATGTTCTCCTACGTCGGCCTCACACCCGCTCAAGTCGATTTCGTCAAGGAGAGATACCACGTCTACATGCTTCAGTCCGCCAGAGCTTCCATTTCCGGTCGTGAGTACTAGATAAAGATTATCCCTCTGCAAAGACTCTTGAGACTGACGTAAATTGCTTGTAGTGAATCCCGGTAATGCGGCTCATGTCGCCAGGGCTATTGATGCTGCGGTGCGAGAGATTAGATAGGGTAGGCGATAGATCTTGAGCCAAAAAAAATACGAAGGTGCAGACAACAAAAGTTTAGGAGTATTGACCAGATCTACCTTGGACTTGTGTGGATGATCAATGACCGTTCCAGTTCCACTTCACGAACAGGTGCAAAACCGCTTGCTTTTTGCCTCTGGACATCGTGAGACATAGTCATTGCTGCATGATAGGCACTTACTTCATCACAATCCATATTGCAAGTCGAGGTCTTATTATTAAGAGCAGCATCTAAGTCTCGCTTTCAATCAAGCTATCAACCAGCATCTGCAACTTTTCCGTCAACCAAGCCGCTCTGTCCCGCTGCTCTTCAAGAACCGCAACTTCCAGATTCAACTGCTCAATCCGATCAATGATGTAGTTAATCGATAACAAAACCGCTCTTTCCAGTCTCAGGTTCCCTGCCTGCTTTGCTTTGGCTGCCAGGTAGAAGCCTACATTCAGTCTTTGCAATAGAGGCGCTGTTTTGTCCCTGAAGAGCTTGTTGCATAGATCGTGGATGGCTTGCATCTGTCCGTTTGCGGACTGTTTGCACCGTGATTAGTCATGTGGAACGAGGTGGGGACATGGCGAAGATGATGGACAGTGGTTTCAAAACAGGTGTCGATCGACTCTGATGGCGTTCAAGTCGTCATCTGTGCCGCGTTCCATGTGAACGCCGGCTGGCAGGAAGATGCTGAAACCTAGGATGAGCTCGCGATGACCGGCGACCAGGTCACAGACACGGTCAATGACGTTGGGGGTGTCGATGCTAGATGTCTTGTTGGCATATTGACTCGCAGAGGGACGTGTAACATACATGCTCATCCTGAATGCCTTCAGGGTGCAGATGAATCTAGTGTAGACTTCTGGGCGGCGACGAAATTCGGCCTTGACTTGGTCGCAGTAGTTCAAGGCATCCTTTCGTTGCATGTCAGCGGATGAATGGGAGATCAGGGACCTGAAGGGGCAGTGCGAAATGTGGGAATCGGAGATTGCTGTAACGTACCTCGAACTTGCGCTGCTGGTCCGGTTAGTCACGGGTATTTTGGTGCAGATTGTGGTGGTTGAGTGTATTGTACTCACAAGCTCCTGGATTCTCTGCCGAACAGCATCGACTGTTTCAAAGCTCTTGGTGACTTGAGCGTTGTTCGCCTCCATGGCCGATTGTTCTTGTTCAGATGTGGCAGGGTGATCGCTTGTTGGGGTCGTGACGAGCGGTGACAGATGTGGACCGGGTTCGTCCTGTGTTTCAGACGAAGTGGCGTCGTTGGAAACGGGCCTGTCGGAGAGAGCGTCGTGAGAGAGTCGTATCTGGGACGGCGTTGTCTGGAGAGACGTCGTTCGAGATGGTGCCCGTAAGCACAGATGTATCCTTGTGGTAAGACATAGTAACGATAGATGTAATGACGCTGGGTGATGTATGTGAATGTGAAGGGAAAAGTGAATCGAGGGGTTGTTAGACAAATGGCTCATGCGTACGTACCATCATTGCGCCTGCCTGACGAAGTGAAATCCCTTCGGAGGCTGCTTGCTACCTTTTGTCGCTCTACTAGAAAGGCCATACATTCACGAAAAAGGTGGGATGATCGCTATGAACAATGTTTTGCTATTCAGCTGCAGGCGTGACGAACAAGAAGTTCAGGCACATCATTGCTCATGGTATCCGCTCATCACCAGCAATCAGCAGTATATCCAAAAGCCCCATCATAGAAAAGGGGGACACTCTATGATGCCCCTTCGCCAACAGCCGCGTCAGCCCTCTGCTTTTCCTCTTGTTGCTTCCTTGATTTCTCTTCCTCTAGTTTTCCGAGATCCCATACTTCGCTCTCCTGTTCGAAAAGTACCTCGGCTGCCTTACTGCTCATGGTATCTGGTTTCTTCTTCCGGAGTTTGTTACCACCTTTCCCTTTAGACGAGTCTTTCGGGGAACTGCCGATAGAGGATGAGGGCTCCTCATCTCCGAACAAGAAGCCTCTGTTTTGTCGCCGTTCTTCAGAGGGCGGGAACGCTTTCGCTTGGACGAATGAGCCCGGACTTGATTCTTGACCTAAGATCCAGGAGAAGGAGGATTGCGTCAATGACGGACGGGGGGTATGGTGCAGGGCCTTAGGAGGGGGGTCCGACGCGTTGGGGATTGAGGCCTTCTTTGGCCGAGATTTGATTGGTGCTGGAGTGATGGTTGATTCTGACGTCGGAGGTCTCGGGCCTTCTAGTTTCTCGTCGTTCACTGCTTTGTCGTTTGCTTCAGTCTTGGGCGCTGAATCGGTCTCCACTTCGGTAGCATCCTCATCCTCAGTGGGCAGTGGGACAGTCGAATCTTCTAAGTAGACCTGAGTAAATTGAACTCTTGCGATGGCCACACTCAGTGCTTCAAGATTATCCTTTTCTGACCCTTTTCCGCCTACAGCATCTTCGTGATACTTCCAAAGGTCATCCGTGGCATTCTTGAGCATCTTGGCCAGAGATACAGTGCGTTGCTCCAAGGCAGCGAGTTTCGCCCCGGCTCTGTCTCCAGTTCCACTTTGCCAGGAGGGCGCACGAATGTGCGTCCGTGATATTTGAGGCGTGGGAGAATTTTGAATTTCCCGTACACCCTTCCTGACTTCGACAATAGCATCCCGAACGGCCTTGTTAATGCCCCATTCCTCGCCGCGCTTAAAAAGCCCTTTTGCCGCATCTTGAAACACGCGGTCAAAGTTGGGTGGCTGTCTGCTTGAGTTCGTTGGGAATCCGACAGCTTGCAGACCAGAACCTAGCATGGTTTGTGGAGTCGGAGGTAAGGCTTTCTCACTGTTTGCATTCCCTGTGGCTAATCGTCTACCTGTGTTCCTCTCAATCACATGGCTCGCCCCTGACTGGTGGAGGTGATCCCGAAGGTACAAAGCATCCAGAACTAGTTTTTGAGGTGCCATAGAATCAGATGGAGCTGGATAGCGGAGGAGCAGGGTGAGAGCAGTATTGTAGTCCGACTCGATCACTGGTTCAGTCAGTCCTCGTATGATGAAAAGATTAGGAAGATCATATCCACTTACAGTCCCAGTGTAGCCGTATTATCATCACCAAGCATACAAAGTCAACGATCTCCAAAGTCGGGTCCTCGGCGAAGATCACGTCCCACATAGCCAGAACATCGTCGAAGCCAAACTCCCGACCAAAAATCAACCGAATCCATTTCCTGCAAAAGGTCAGAAAGAATCATAGCCCCAAGCGCCCGACAATCATACATCAAGAAGACCTGAGGGATCATATCAATTTCTCGCAGATGCTGTGCAAGCTTTGGATCCACATGTGGCAGATATTCGTCAAATATCCTATGTATCCGAGTAAGTATCGGATTCTCCAGCGTTGCCGCGGGTTTTGGCGAACCCACAGCCAGTTGCGATGGCGCACTGTGTGCTGCTTGTTCGTAGAATGATTTTGCACCCTGCATCACGATGCCAAAGAGGGTGAAGGTGTCATGCTCGATGAATTCCAGATCGCATATTTCACATAACATCTCATCATCAGAAGAAAGTTCTCCAGACGGTTGAGGTGATAGAGCGTCCCTTTCCACAACCCAAAGGATGGGCGCCAAAAGTTCGTGCATACCTTGTCTGTAGCTGACATCGGGATTCAGCTTACAAAAGACGAACAAGATATCAAGAAGCATCTTCTGGGTCTCAGGCTGGCGGAAATACATATTCTCTGGCATGCAACGGTCGACATCCTGGAGTATCTCCGCTCGTAAGGCTTCGTCTTGGCGCAATGCAGCCCAGGGAGACTTTTAAGACTTAGTGAACATGTCAGACATGAATGCTAGATGCTTTTGGCAAAGCTTTTGCCATACCTCTATACCTTCGCTCAAGGGATCATACCCGGAAGCTAACTCCTCAGGATGTTCGAGTGCTTTGAGAAGATGGGTGCGCACAGAAACATACGCTGAACGTGAATCTGATATGCGGCGTAGCCATTCTGAATGGGCTGAATCTTCAAACAAGAGGAAAGCCTACTCATTCTTAGTCAATGGACTCTCGCCATCCATTGTATATGCGTTACCTTCCAACATAGCGACCTCGAGCCAATTAACGGACTCGACTTGTTCTCATCGCTACGAACCGCAAGTCTGACATCCGAGAGTGCGGGGTATGTCAAGATTCGCTGCCAGCTTTCTCTGGCGTCTTCAAGGTCTCTCATTGCACATGTACAGAAAGGGCACGCGCCTGAATGGTGTGGTCGCGAATATGTTGATGCCTCTCCACCGTTTACTACGTCAGAGGAAGCAAACAAGCCGCGATGCATCAAACATCTGTGCATGCTGCGTCGGAACATTGAAACCTCCGAGGCTCCTTGAACATCTTGTCTGCTTTATACACCAATAACATAAAAGGTCGGAAGTGGTAAAGACTCTAGACACTAATTATTGGCTGTCAAGAAAGTCTTTTACTCTTCATGTCAACAACGGCATAGTTCCGACTGTGAGATCTCCATGATTCATCTCTATCCACATCTATTCTCCGATTTATTGTAAAATCAGGTGGACATGTCACAAGATCTCCTAGCAGAGTTTGGAGATTTCTCGATCAGTAACAATCACCAGAATGGTGCGATATGTGACAGTAGTGCTGTGTCTGCAGCACCTCTAAGTCACGCAGTACATTCGGGGACGGCTCAACCAAATCAATTAGCTGGTTTTACAGATTCTGGCGCTGGAGAGGATGCATGGGCGGAAGGAGAAGACGATGATGATTTTGGAGACTTTGAGGCGCCTGAGGCGGAAGCTGGGCAAGACTTCTTCAGCCAAAGTCTACCGCCAAAAGTAGAGCCCCCGAGATTCACACCGCCAGCTCCGGTGACGGCTGCTCCGAAGACACAGTTTCCCCCTAAAAAAGAGACCTCGACTTTCATACAGCATGGCCTGGCGAGGACTTCACAAAGAATGCAGCCTATATCAGAGCCAGAGGCCCCTAGAGTAAAGCAGCCCGTTACAATGAGCAAGCCTACATTCAAGCCTAAGCCCAAGTACGTGCCCAAGCCTAAGGAATCGACAAAACCAGAGAAAGCGTTATCGAAAAGCCATCCTTTTGCTGAAATGGCCGATATCTTGTTTGACGCAGAGTTCTCCGACGAGGAAGATATGTTTGAAGTTGAAGTGCCAGCACCCGTGAAAGAAGATGACGAGGACTTTGGCGACTTCGAAGCTATTACCCCTGCGGTGGCTGCAACACCGAGACCATCAGATGTACAGCAAAAACAGGCCCCGGTGGCTCAAGTTCAGTCTGCAACTTTCGATCTCTTGGGCTTCGACGAGCCGCCTCCATCACAGCCCAGACCAGCCAACCTATCAAGTCAAACGACGCCAGCAGCAGCATCCAAATCAGCACCATCGAGAAAGGCTGCACCTCAGTCCTATCCTCCTGCAGTGCGGAGCCAGAACATCGTGGCAGAAGCAGACGAAGATTTCGCAGAATGGGATGATTTCGAATCCGTTCCAGCAAAGCCATCCCAAACAACATCTCCCCCACCCCAACCAGCCATGACGACAACGATAACTCTGCCCCACGAACAAATAGGAAATCTCCTATCCGCAGCCCCCACCAACCCCTCTCCACCACCATCAAACATCCCACCCCCCTCCCTCCTCCTCCCACTCTTCCCACCCCTCCTAACCGCAACCTCAACCACCTTCCTACACCCTCTATCCACTCTCCCAACAACCCAAAAACCAGCCTTCCTCCACTCGCCCCAAACCCAATCATTCCTCCAAAACTACCTGACAGCCACCCACGTCCTAGCGCACATAATCGCCGGCCGCAAGAACAGGTGGAAACGCGACAAATTCCTCGCGCAGTCGATGCGAATCGGGCCATCGGTTTCGGGGCGCTCGGGCGGCATGAAATTAGCCGGTCTGGACGGCAACGAGGCCAGACGCGAAGAGGCGGAGGTGGAGGATGTGTTGAGGATTTGGCGGGAGCAGGTTGGGCGGTTACGGACTGCTGTTGCCGCGGCGGCCGGTGCTGGTGCTTCTGCTGCCGGGGGTCTGCCTGGGGTGCCTGAGTTGGCGAGTGCGATGCCTGTTAGGGTTGCTAGGCAGTCTGAGGGCGGGGTGGTTAGCACGGGGTCTTGTGCGCTTTGTGGGCTTAAGAGGGAGGAGAGGGTTGTCAAGGTTGATGTCGGGGTTGAGGATAGCTTTGGGGAGTGGTGGGTTGAGGGGACGAATATGCATGTTGCGTGTTGGAACTTTTGGAGTGTTCATAAGGACAGGCTGAGAGGCAGGTGATGGTATTGCAACTCGGAAGTGGAATGATAGAAGTGCTGCTTGGCGATATCCGTCGAAAGTCCCTACATTTAGATATTGGAGCAGAAATTATCAAATGCTTTTCCATTCATTAGACACTATGGTTTATAGATGCTTTCGTTATCTCCATTGCACATTCCTCATATCTCAACCATGGCCACTATCTCGAATGCATCATGATGCTTTCACTTCTTCTTGTTGGCAGCATCCTTCTCGTCGACATAAGCGTCCCAGCTTGCAGTGGAGAGCTTGGGCACGAACTTATGCACTCTGCTCTGGTACTCCTTGTACTCTGGATATTTGCCAGCAGTGATCTTCTCAGTAAGCCAAGTGCTGGACTGGAACAGAATCAAATAAGAAGCAGCACCAACACCGGCCCAGTTGTACACAGTGTTCGTGTTCCAGCAGCACCATTGGTAAAGGCCGAGCCAGATGGCTTGCTCGGCAAAGAAGTTCGGGTGTCGACTGAAAGCCCACAGGCCCGAGCTGCAGAAGCCACGGTCCAACTCGGAGCGTGTAAACTTTGGCGGGACCTTGGCTGTCTTCTGATACAGGGCTTTGGCTTTGTGGAAGTCCCATTGTTGCTGGTCGGCGAAGAACTCGAAGAGGATCAGGCCCATGAGGAGGCGGGCTGCGACGAGGTCAGAGGTTGCCATGCCGTCACCTGTGACTTGAGCGCCGAGAAGGAGGATGTAGGTTGGAGCGGTTACAGCGAACAGGAGAATCTAATTTGTTCATGTTAGAGAAGGGCTCGATGATTGGTTGGCTGGCTGGCAAGAAGATAGACTCACGCTCTGAGCGAAAGAGATGAAGAGAATGTTGAAGATGAACATCTGGAAGGGAGTGACATGTTTCTTGACAATCTCCCAGCGGTAGTCCTCCGATCCGATGCTGTAACCACCCTTGCGCCAGTAGTTGTAGGTTAAGCGGATCTGGCTGTTGTCAGCAAATGTACGTCTGACAGCTGTCTTGTTTTGTCATGCGTCGTCACTCACCGACCAGCACACGCTGAAGGCCAAGATGTTGTCGACTTTCTGGGTCGGGAGACCATTGACGTGGGCCCATAGAGAGTAATGTGCATTGTATATGGTAGGCAGCAGACTCCAGCAACGGTCGACCTGAGAGTAGTTCTTGTTGACCTCGGAGACGATAAGGAAGACGGGCGCGATGGCGAGTGAGAAGGCAAAGGCTGAGATCAAAGGGTTTGTCGACACATAGAGCTCCTTGAGTCCATCTACTGCGAAGCCAGTATCCAACAAGCGTTGAGGAAGACTGCTGAGTTGCCCGATGAAAGGTGCGACTGTCTTGCTGTAGTCTGCACAATCTGCCAATGTCTTGACCACAGGCAACGCCTGTCCAGTTATGTTGATGATCATCTTTGCTCGACCTTCTTTTCAGTGCTAAGTGGAAGAGCAAGGTGGGGGGTTATAATCAGGAGACTAAGAGTGCAAACACGAAGCGCTTATTACTGCAAGATCACGCCTTCATCATCGGTCATCTCACCCTTCACATTCCATTTCCACACTGTGACTCTTTTGAGTTCACTGACATCATCATCCCTGTAGCTGCATCGCCAAGAGACTGAGCTAAGCCGCATACAGTAGAGAGCTAAGGTAGCAGCGCGACACGTCTTCCCGCCTTTGAACGCGTTTTCTGCATGAGTGCACTCTCCTACACAGTAAACGCCGCCAATTCCGACATTCGTGTTGGAATGTCAGAGCTATGAAGAATACGCAACCCTGCAATCATAGTTTAGCAGTGCAGGGACATGGTGGCCAAGATCCTCTGCGTGGCCGAAAAGCCTTCGATCGCTAAAGCCGTAGCAAATCATTTGGCTGGCGGCCAAGTCACTGTCGTACGTCTGCAAACGTCCTTTCAACACATCCACTTATGCTTACACTACTGCAAGCGTAACGTGACCGGCTGCCAATACATAAAGAATTATTGCTTCTCCTATAATTTTCCAACATGGGGACAGTGTGAGGTTATCATGACCTCTGTCCTGGGTCATATTTACAGCACTGATTTCCCTCCCAATTACAAGTCTTGGAACTCTTGCGACCCCTCGGTCCTATTTGATATTGAAATCCTCAAGTACCTTGACGACAAGAATGAGCCCATCGCGAGGAACATTCAGACTCAAGGCCGCATTGCCCGCGCCCTCTTCATATGGACCGACTGTGACAGGGAAGGCGAATTTATCGGGACCGAAGTGCGACAGGTTGCTTCGGGCGGGAATCCTCGTTTACTACAGCCCGGAAACACTGTTCGTGCTAGATTTTCGAATATCGAACGTCAGCACATCATCAATGCTGCCAGAAATCCCATCGCCCTGGATGAAAATCAAGCTCAGGCCGTGTCCGCCAGAATCGAGCTTGATTTCCGCATCGGTACCAGCTTTACCCGCATGCAGAGCTTGAAGATCAAAGGCTGGGTCCTTGCTAAAGGCATCAGTGAGGAGAATCTGAAACTCCTCAGCTACGGGACCTGTCAATTTCCCACCCTTGGCTTCGTAGTTGATCGTTACTTCACCGTCAAAAACTTCAAACTCGAACCTTTTTGGTCTATCAAGGTTATGCATGTCAAGGATGACATTGAAGTCAAATTCAACTGGACACGCAATCACCTCTTCGACAGGATGGTCGTCACAGTCCTGTTTGAGCGCTGTCTGGCGGCCAAGTATGCCAAAGTCACAAAGGTGCAGACTAAGCCGACCAGCAAGTGGAAGCCCTTGCCCTTGACCACGGTCGAGCTTCAGAAAATGGGAAGCAGATATCTTCGCATGGACAGTCACAGGGTCATGCAAGTAGCTGAGGCTCTATATAATAAAGGATGGATCAGCTACCCTCGAACAGAGACTGATCAATTTGATCGAGCCATGGATCTACGAGCAGTGATCCAGAAGCAAACGCAGGGTCTAGCTTGGGGTCAGTATGCACAAAACCTCCTGAATGGAGGCTACAGCCAGCCCAGAAATGGTCGAAACAACGACAAAGCACATCCACCTATCCATCCAGTTAACTTCGTCATGCCAGCCAATCTCGCCAGCGACGAAGAACGTCGAGTCCACGAGTTTGTTGTACGCCACTTCCTTGCTTGTTGCAGTGAGGACGCCAAAGGTACACGAGACGAAGTATCCATCATCTGGGCGGCCGAGTCTTTCAATGCCTCAGGATTGACTGTTCGAGAGAGGAATTATCTCGACGTCTACCCTTATCACAAATGGACCAGCACGCAGATCTTGCCTCGTTTTGAGGTTGGTGAAACATTTGAGCCTACCGAGGCAAGGATGAACGAGGGAAAGACGAGCGCTCCTGGATATTTAACTGAACCTGACCTTATTTCACTGATGGATGCCAACGGTATAGGCACAGACGCGACCATGGCTGAGCACATTCAGACGATCAAGTCTAGAGGTTATGTCGTGACTCGACCACGCGGACGTGCTCCTCGTCGAGATGATGATGACCAGAATGAAATCGAAGAGGGTGAAGCGCCTGCCGATGAAGAAGTCGGAGGCAGGGGAGGTGCTCGAGGAGGCAGAGGAAGAGGAAGGGCTAGAGGTGGCCGCGGCGGAGGACAAGCTAATGGCGGACGGGGAGGCGGGCCGAGTGTTGACGAGTTCATACCTACAACTCTTGGTGTTGCTCTTGTCAAAGGCTACGAAAACATGGGATTCGAGACGAGTCTGAGTAAACCGTTTCTTAGGAAGGAGGTGAGCATATCTGATGACTGCATGTTGCAGCATATATTGACAACTAGGCAGATGGAAATCAAGATGAAGGCCATATGCGATGGTCGAACGACACGGATCAATGTCGTACACGAGAGTCTGGACATGTATCGGGACGTGTACATTAGGACAACCAGGCAGCTGAACGTAATGAAGGCGGTGTGTCCTTCTTCCCGCATACAATACGGAGAATGAGATCAGCTGACACTTGACGTATAGGCGATAGATAAATACGTCCAACCTGGCTGACACGAGCGCCTGACTACCAGACTATATTGCCCAGGTGATGTACGAGTACGAGTAGACGTCATTTTACGCGGATCCGCGAGACGCCTGGATGCGGTAAAGATTGCCCAGTCTACAACATCACATCGGCATATGCTTGTCACCATGCAACTACGTGTTTGCGACGAGGTTACGAGAAGGATTGTAGGTCAGCTTGGCCACGAAATAGAAGCCGTTGGACGTGAGAACGGCAAGGAGATTGAGTTTGATGGCGCTGCGGAAAGCCAGATGTCGCAGCTTTGGACCCCTCGTATGCTTGCTTGTGCCCCGCATTTAATACCGGGATCTGACGGACTTTGGCTGCGGATTGGAGATGCGCAGCAGTGGTGTAGCAAATGAGAGTATGGTAATGCTAGATCTACTCTTACATGGACTACTCGGAGTATAGGTAGAGATGGGCCATGCCTTTTGCTCCAGTGTTGCCTAGGTAGCATGCCCGAATGCTTGATGATCCGAGAATATTCGGAAAATGCAGTTCAGACACGCGAACAAAGCCTTTTGTCTCGGAGGAGTTTGAACTCACCCCACAGAGTAAACGCAGCGGGAAGGAGTCGACGGTTCTGGACCGGGCGCAGTAGTGTGAACTCCTTTGCTTTCGCTGGGCAAAGCAAAGCAAAGCGAAGACGGCTTTACTTCTGGTTGACTCGGCGTGGGTCATCCGTACGTGACACGCACGCATCCCATTCTTCCTTGGACTACGTTGTCGCCTCCCGGCAAAATAGAAGATAGGCCTACCACAATATTGTATCTGCTCGCTGAGGAAGGAAGTATAGCAGAATATATATTTGCGCCACTACTGTCGGTCATTACTTGTGTATTGGACCGTGCGACGAGACATCTCTGAGCCCATCCGGTCAGCAGCATCGACGCATCAGCGACAGCGCTTCTCAACACCGCCGGGCTCCTATAGGCATACTACGGCAGCAGCCAACGTCAGGTGCAGAGGAGCACATCTTCACGTGTCTGTTCCTCGACGCATGCCACTTGGAGCATGATTTCGCCGCAAACTGATGTTCACGATGGCAAGTGATGCAAGCCACCCGTTTTTTTGGTTATAGCAAGCGAATCTGACTGGCGCCGTTTTGATTTGCAGGCTCCAAGCACCCCGCCGCCACGGAAGCGCCGTCGCGTGCACAGCAATCAAGCCTGTCGACCAAGACAGGGCAGCAGCAGGAGCAGGCTCAACAGCAGGCACAGCAGCATGAAGAATGCTCTTATGGATGTCCTATTGCAAAAGTCCACAGCACGAGCAGTCTTCTCTCGCCTCCACTGTACGGTTCGGTGCCTGTAGAAGGGCTTCGCACGAGCATGTCTTTTGATGCCGCCTCCCTCGAGTCGGAGATCAGCAGGTAGGTCTCAGGGGACGGCAGGGTTTGGCAAAGAGAGAAAGGAAGCAAACTGACTTGACTGGCTACATAGATCACCAGTCCTGCCCGAGCGTGATAGTGGGCTCCGACGTATTAGGCAGATGCTACCTGCTCGAACACCCCTCTCCCCTCAGCTTACCACTCGCTCATCCTCGCTAAATCTCAACATGGCTTATGGAAGTCAGTCTGTTGCGCCGTCTGGTCCTTCATCGCCAACCTTGCCATTTAGCGAAGACCTCAGCCGCTTCCCGTCCGAGTCCCTGCATTCCTTCTCGTTTGCTCACCAATCCGAAGACACGCTGCACAACAGGCAAACGGTACTCAAGAGATCGGTCGATTTTATGCGTGACAAACTTGGCGGCTGGGCACACACCAGCCCAAACATTGTGAGCGCCCAGGCAAAACTATCTGGCAACCAAGAGGTGCAGAGCATGGTAGAATTGTTGCAGCGCGCCAACCTGCTCGGTCCAGATGGCAATATTGATGCGCCAGGCTTGGGCATCACCAATGCCCCCTTGAGCGGTCCAGCAGAGACGTCGACAGAAAATCCATTCGACCAGAGTTTTGCTCCACCACAAGACGAGAAGGCTGATGCGCAAGAAGAGAGGAAGCCAACTAGTCAGAAACGGCCAGCAACAGACACTCGATCCCAGGTGAATGGCGTAGCGCCCCCTCATGAGGATTCGCAGTTTGCCTCTACCACCATGTCTCCATCTCTCGCCAAGCGCTCTTCACTCAAACGGACGTATACCGATGTCGCCGGACTGAACCTGCAGAATAGGCTCAGTGAAGCTTTGGCTCAGCCATATCACACCTCGGACGTCTCTCAGCAATCTCACCTCATATCTCCACAGTCTGTGCCTACCATGACTATTCCCTCCAAACCAAATCAGCACATTTACCCACAACCTGGAGCCGGCCAGTCACATGGTCATTATGGTCACGGCCGCCAGGTAGCAGCCCACCAAGCAATCTTCACCACTGATGCCAAATCGCCTTGGACCATAACAGCAGCAAACGACCTTGCCTGTCTTGTCTTTGGAGTCATTCGCGCTGAAGTGAGAAAAATGGGCATCATGGAGGTCATCAGGGAAGAGAGGCGTAAATGGCTCGAGAAGAAGTTGCGCAGCGCCGACTTCGACTCTCCGGCCGAAATGAAATCGCCACATCCACAGATGCCCCCAGAGCAGACCCCAGACCTCCATCACTCCAACTCCCCAACCCTCTCCATGGGCACCGGTGTCACGGCAAAGCTTTTGAGCAAGCCTCCGGTCCGCCAGAACTACCAAAGCAGAAGGTCCAAGACTGCTAATGGCATCGATGACCCTTCAATCAATACCAGGGCTGGCAATGCTGGACACTTCGCCCCATCAAGAGGTGTCCTGCTTTGTGGCGACGTCATCCCCATCCAGAAACGGAACGGTGACATTGGTTCTGCCAGCTTGTGGGTTAAGGAAAAGTCGGGAGGTCTCATCTGGGTGCTGGAAGAGATTGCTGAAGATGTTGCTTACTTGACCGTCGACGAGATCGGCTGCACTGATAAGACCGTCGGCGCCCTCGAGGCCATCTGGGGTTTGGAGAGAGTACGAAGAGGCACCGACATTAGGAAACTCGTGCCTGAATTACCCAAGCTTGCTGGCACTAACACCGGTGTTCTCGACTACGAAGCAATCGCCGAGACCAGACGCTATACGGCGAGAACCACCAACAGTATCAGCATCCCGGTCACCATTGATGTGCTTTCCGGCGAATCCACTTTGAGGGTGTCCAGCTTTCCCCATATTGCCGGCATAATCGTCCTGTCGGCAGACTCTTTGAGGGTCTCGAGCTCCAACTCCGTCTTCTCTGCTGCACTCTTTGGTTTGGAGCAACCGGAGGGCGCTCACATTAGCCAATTGATTCCCTCGTTTGACAAGATTCTTCATCTTCTGACTGATGAGGACAAGATTCGCCTCGAGGACGGCTTGGTCATTCCCGAGCACAGTTTTCGAAGAGCCCGTGCCTTACTGGCCTTGAGAGAGGGTCGAGCTGACGCTGCTTCCATATTCCTGCGCCCAAGCGGTCTGCCTGCCAAGCATAGAGATGGTTCAGACATTATGATTGATGTCCAAATGCGTGTTGTCAAGAGCGACCGCCACACCTCCGCCAACAATCACTCGATACCTGAACACCGCGCCGAGAATGGCGACTGCTCCACCCAGCCTGATTCCGAAGTCGTTTATGCACTCTGGATCACATATTCACGAGCCCTGCACGCTGTAAATCACGGCGTAGGCCCTGTCAACCCACTAATCTCTCGACCTGCATCCCCTTTACATAGATCTGCCCCTGGACAACCGACGAAACCGCCTCCTGCATCTGCTGATGGAGAGAGCGATGAGTCAAGTAGTGTTGCCGGCGAATCACACTCCTCCAACCCTAGCTCTACCGGATCATCCACCTCACTCATAACTCAACAAATCCAGGAGGCCTCCAATAGCAACATTTTCTCTGCTGAAAATGGCGAGCTCTTCGAACATCCTTCTCCAGATGCCGTTGCAGCCTCTGTCGCAACGACAAAAAAGAAGAACATTGCCGACTTTATTATCCTCGAGGAAATGGGCCAGGGCGCCTACGGCCAGGTCAAGCTGGCAAGATACAAAAAAGTCAACGCGAAGAAGATGGTCATCAAATACGTTACCAAGCGGCGCATTCTCGTTGATACCTGGACTAGGGATCGCCGTCTTGGCACTGTGCCGCTCGAGATTCACGTCTTGGATTATTTACGTCGTGATGGTCTGATGCACCCCAATATTGTCGAAATGGCCGACTTCTTCGAGGACGACATCAACTACTATATTGAGATGATTCCACATGGTCTGCCGGGTATGGACCTGTTCGACTATATTGAACTCAGAGTCAATATGGAGGAGAAGGAGTGTAGAAAGATTTTCGTTCAGGTCGCCGGTGCCATCGATCATTTGCACAACAAAGCTCGGGTCGTCCATCGTGATATCAAGGATGAGAATGTCATTCTTGATGGCGATGGCGCTGTCAAGCTTGCTGATTTTGGAAGTGCTGCCTACATCAAATCCGGTCCCTTTGACGTCTTTGTTGGAACGATTGGTATGTGCATACTTGCCACTCTTTGCTTTTCTTCTTACCTCTGTCTTGTTAGCTTTTCCCATTACAATCGCTGACCAGGAATCAATAGACTACGCAGCTCCAGAAGTCCTTCGCGGCTCTCCTTACCGAGGCAAAGAACAAGATGTCTGGGCCTTGGGTATCCTGCTCTACACCATTGTCTACAAGGAGAACCCATTCTACTCCATTGACGAAATCATGGACCATGACCTGAGGGTGCCGTATGTCATGAGCGAGGACTGCATCGATTTGATTCGCAAAATGCTTGATCGTGATGTCGAGAGGCGTATTGGTATCCAGGGCGTGCTCGAACACCCATGGTGTACCCACGTTGACCATGATGACGAGTGAAGGGATCACTGTACCTGAGGGTGCAGGAGACAGGTGTATGGCATGCATGAGCAGGCGGTTTGGCTCAATTGGTTATGAAATCAGTGGAGCAACGACTCCACCACAATCGCGCCGGCCCAGAGGCCGAGATGCATTGTAAGATTTAATGCATGCATGGCACGGAGACTCGCTAGCGAGGCAAGCGTTGAAATGTGCTTACGGACGGCGATCCGCACACCACAATATCCATGATTCTCGAGCGGGTTTCCCCTCTATCTCTAACCTACCTACTTGTTCTTCTTCCCTCGGGCATGTGTGCCTAACTCAATTCGCATGCATGCATGCGCACAACGAAGCGGACGCGCCCCGAAAGCAAGGGCGGCGGAAAGGGCATCAGTATCGTATCGCGCTTAGCATACCATACAAAGCAACCCTCGTTTCTTATTTTTCCTTTTTTCCTTTTTTTTTTATCACACATTCATGTTCATTTCAAACTTTGCCTTTCTGATACCCGAAATAAAAAAGACTTGTTTTGTTTGCGTCTGAAATTAGCCGGCGTAGAGCGTGGAGCGTAGGGTGTAGGGTGGGGCGGAGAGAGTTTATGGGGGAGGGTAGGGGAGAGGAGGGGAGGGAAGGGGACTGGAAGAGGGGAGGGTGAACGTAGGGGGAAGAGTGATGGAAAGGGAAAGGGGGAAGACGGATGGAAGGAGGAAGAGAGATGGAAGGAGGAGAGAGGGATGGAAGAGGGATGGAAGGAGGAGACAAAGAGGCACGAAGGAAAGAGAGGTTGAGAATGAGGCTGAATGAACCACTGCTCCTGCTAGCATAACGTATCAGGGTGGTTCGGCTGTCTTGGTGGTTGTTTTACTTGGCTCTTGAGCTAGAGTGGATTGAGTGGGATGGGGTAGGACTAGATAGTATAGGGTAGGACGAATTAGGATAGGACGAGATAGGATTGGATGGGATGAGATAGGCACAGATAGGCGCAGATAGGATGAGATAGCATAGGATAGGACGAGATAGAATGGCGAGTAGAAGTATTGTGGAAATAAGTAGTGCGAACTCTGAAATGTGGTGCTTGAATCTTGTCTCCTCTTTCCCCCTTGTTTGTAGGTGTATATGCTGTAGATATTATCGTGCTTGTGGTTCTACTCAGTTGTACAGATATATCTGGGAGAAATACAGCAACTAAGGAGGGATAAGATGAAAATCATTCAACAAATCATTGCTTCTACTTTTCCGACTTACATTGCGTTATTCCTACATCACATTCCACACCAAACCGACAGTTTTGGTTCAAAATCCGAGATTCATCTCCATAATTATATATACAAATATCATAACCCATGCATCAGACCTCCATCTCTAGTTAGAAGTCTTGCCACCCTTACGACCAGCCTCAACAGGGTCAACCTTGCCACCAGCAAATTCTGTGATTTATATCAGTAAAAATTCCCTATTTACCAATCCCTCGGTTCCACATCATAACTTCAATTCCTCATCGCTTCAATTCCTCATAATCGAAACTGTAGAGAGACGAAGACGGGGGATGGGAAAGGTGAGAATGGGGAATAAGGTAAGCAAACTCACCGCCCGAACCGCCGGAGGAGGAGTCACTGCCAGAACCGCCAGAAGTGTGACCACCCTGCTTTCCGGCCTCGTGGGGGTCGACTTGGCCTTGAGCGAATTGGCCGGTGCCGACGCGCTTGTCGGGGGTACCGTCTTCCTTGAGGCCTCCGTGCTCTGGTGTTGTGTTAGTGCTGGATTGCGAGTGATGATAGATGGATGGTATGGATGGGGAAGGGATAGGTGATGGAGGCGTGGATCATACCAGTGGGCTTGTAGGTGTCGGACATTTTGATGTTTGGGTGGTTGGTTTGGTTGGTTGTGGAAGTGTTTGTTGGTAGATTGGAAGTTGTGATGAAGAAATAATGCTTGAGATGGTGTTGATGGTGGGTTTATATAGATGCTGAATGCGGTTCTTGGCAGCTAGGTACCTTACCTTACCCCTGATTCACGCATGCGCAAGTGATGCCTTGATGACGCGAACAAGCATGCATCCATCGTCGATCGTCACGCGAGATCAGATCGGATCCACGTTCGTTAAGGTACGCATCGGCAGGTAGTTCGAGAACAATAAGCTAAACGGGGACGGAGATCAAGATGCTCAGAGACACGGGACTGGAAAAGGAAAGTGCGTATTGCGCAAAGTCGCCATGGAAACATGCCTTTTTGCGTATACCCTTGTAGGTGCCTGGTCTTAAGCTTTCAATTACGAAACGATCAATACAATAATACGACTGATCATTTGATCGAGATCTGATCTGTCCCCGCAATGGCCCCGCAAAAACGTCAAGATCTCACCTGTGTACCTGCATTAGCGATGCGATTATGGCCAATCCGCTTGTCTTGCTACCGCTCGATCGCGGAGGGGTCCCCGATCTACTTTGTAATAGACGCACGCCATCTGTCATGAACTATATCTTTTGTCCGTCATTGTCTAATGAGGGATGGTAGAAGACCCCTGATTCGTGCCCTGTCATGATGTAGGCGTCAAACATGACTATGCTCCTTTGGGGACTTTGATTGATTTCGTGATTTGGCGACTGCCGCGCTAATATGCGTTGTGACGTGTAGACATGCTCCTCTGACGTCGAGACTCGATCTTTGTATCACGAGTCTGTCGTTCATGGTTAGCTGTCTAGACTGAGTCTGGTGTGGAATTGCTTTGCTTCTTTTCCAGCCTTCTTGGTCCTCTTTGGTCAAGTCAACGGGTAATCTATCGCGCATGCGCCAGGTAAAGAGGCATGGGACGATCGTCCTGATACTTGGCGATGCCCCTTGGTAAGACCGATCTCCGATTGTTCCAGCGTCTTGCGAGTCTGGCTGAGCAGCAGCAACGACAAGGATGTGGGCCTCTTCACCCTTGTCGATAACTTCCTTCCGAATCCTGTTCGAATGTTGAAGCTGCAATACGCAAAGCCTCCTGAGTTGGTCATGACGCTCAAACAACCTTGCTGTCGTCAAAGCCAGACTGCTTCGAGTCACCGATTACTCTACATTCCTCCAGCGTCCCCATCGAAGCACTTATGTCCCTTTCGCACGACTGTCCAAAGGAATATCGCTTCATAACATGGCTGGAGTTCTCGCCCCTCGTGCCCAAGCCAGGACGAGCAGATCAATGGCGTTTCGAGACGTACGTTCTGTAAAGGCCTCTACGTCAGGCGAGTGGGCGTCCTTGGATCTGTACAGCCAATAGTCAAGCTCCTGTAGCTGGAGCAGTGGTCTGTCATTTACCGTCAGATGTGACTACGTCTCCGAAATTGAACGATTCCGAGGATGTAGACCGTAGGCATTATTGCCCTCTCGCCAAATCGAAAGAGACGGAGTATGTTCCGGGTTTTTGTCAGACACTAAAATGCCAGCGTGGCTTGTTCGCTCGTCGAGCTGTCCGTGGACGAGGACGTAAAAGATGGAGTCACACCACTTCGCGGCTCTTCGGAGTATGAACCGACACCTGTCTGATGAGTTCACGCATAATGCCGTTCCATACCATGAACGGCTGTATTGGCTATATGGTGTGACACAGAGCGTTAAGTGATTTTCTGACTGTCCACTCGCCATGGTTCAGCGCGAAGTAGAAGTCGCTCATGCACTCTCGATTGCATTAACAGTCAAGCAATTTGCTGGGCAGATCAGTCTATATGCAATAGCACGACACAAAAGAATACCCACGAACACCTAGAAGGAAAAAAGGCATATGATAATATGGGTTGCATCCTTCCACTTCCAAGGAGAAGAACTGGGCAGGTGACGATCGCCGACGTACTTTGCCTGTAGGTAAGTGCTTGTAGGGTGCTTCCTCCCGCTTTCGTTGCGAGCCAGACAGTTTAGTGGCAGACACGGGCCATGAGACAGGTGTACATGTGTTGTGGGATGATCGTTGTTGTGGCACTAGAAAGTGCATCTTGTGCTTCGGTTGTTTTCGTATCAGAAGCAGAGGCACAATCATAGCTGAGAATAATCCGTGGCCTCAATTCTACGTTCGAGGCGACTATAGTGACCATTCAAAATTTCGTCTCTTGAATCGAAACGAGAGAGGCGACGAGGACTAGGACTAAGAAAAATCGTTGTCGCTCAATGATGGTAATCAAGGTATCGCGTATAACATCCCATCGCAACACAGTCATAAACCTTCATAGACCCAGTTCATCACCTATGCCCAGAAACTTCCCGCCCTATCATAGATCCAAAGGGCAAGACCTCCACAAACCCAGCACTATTCGCAATTATCAAGCTTCTGTTTCTCCATGACCCTAGGTAATGTGCATTCATATGCCATCCAAAGGGCGACCGTATCCAAACGCCCGGTGCGATTGATTGATTGATTGATTTTTTCATACGCTATGCGCTTACCACAGGAAGCATGAGCAGCTACTATCTACTTGTTTGCTAGTTATATAAATATCCATAGGGTCTGCGTCTCATTCTGCAGCTCAAACTGTTAGGATGCCTATGCATCTGTTCTATCTAGGTAGTTTACAGTAAGTGCCGTAGTCAGTATATATGTGTTTTTTTTTCCTTTTTTTTTCTATACTCCCCTAGGGTCCATTCTCCCCTCCTCTCCCAATTTACTCCTCGACTCGCCTTCGCTATCTCCTACTTTATCTTCCTGACCTTTCTGTTTAGCATTCTCTCTAAGTCTCTTTTACTCCTTTGCGAAGTCAAAAACGATATCGATATTTTTTATCAATATTTATCAGTTTATTGACAGTTTTATCTACAAGTCAACTCGACGAGTCGGACTATCCAACTCCTGTCAATTTTAATTAAGGGAAAGGATGCCGCCCAACTATCCTAGCAACGCTGTTACTATAATTATACTAGCGTTGTCTCTAAAGAGATTAATTATTGCTATAGCAGCTTAAAAAAGAGTTAAAAATATTAAATAAAGTAGTAAAAAGCTAATTCAGCCTATTCGCTCTTTTAGTTTAAATAATAACGCTATTTTTATTAAAGATATAATGAAATGTCTTATTAAAAGAATAATAAACACCTAGAATAGCAAACTTAATAAACTGCTTAAGTAATTTAGAACTTAGAATAAGGCTCTTTATTAAAAGAATATTGCTCTGCTAGCGATATTTAATATAATTATAAAGAAACTTGACATTGCTAAAAAGAAGCTTAATATTATAAAAATAAAACTTGAATATTTACTTATAAAGATTAAAAAGCTTAAAAAGAAATTTAAAATAATAAATGCTAAATTAGCTAATTTAAAAGCTGATATTAAAATCCTTAATATAAAAATTAGGACTATTAGCTTTAACGTTAATAAAGGAAGAACAGTCCTTTCAACCTTTAAATAATTAAGCTTATTGTCCCTAGCTAACCTTAATATAGCAGTATTATTATTAATCTTATATGTATCTATAGTATTAAAGTCAGTTAACCTATTATTATTAGCTATCTAACCTTATATAAGCAATAGAACGCTATTAACCCTACCTACCTTTTCTAAAAAACTATAACAACTCCTAGGTGTTACAATTGACCTTAGTCAGATAATAGCTAAGCAACACAAGCTAACAAAAAACTATAGAGCTATAAAGATGAAAATCCAGGAAGCTATAGCAGCCTAACTATTAATATGCAATATCAATATTAAAAGGATCTAAATAAAGTCAAGGGCTATAAAGGTCATTATTTAAAATAAAAAAAATGCAGTATAACTGTAACTAAATAATAAATAGGTTTATTAAGTCTTTAAAATGGCCTATATTTACAAAGAGGAACTCTACCTAATTAAGGTTAATAATGTATATAAAATATCAATCCTAATACTTAGCATTTATAAAATCTAATTAGAAATTATAACTGAGTTCAATAAGGAGAACAAGTTTAGAAATGTTATAAAAGCAGCCCAGCTCTCTAAAAGAGAGAAACCTAAAAGGTCTATAGTAGTCTACCTTACTACAGTAAAGGATGCCTAGAGAGCCCTTAATAAACGCAATGTTAAAGTTAATAGCATTATAGCTATAATTAGCAAATATTAGAAAATCCAATACCTTTAGAAATGTTATAACTATAACAAATACAGTTACTACTAGGCTAGATGTAGCTAGCCACTAAAGTGTAGCAAATACGCTGAAAATTATAGGACTAATAAATATAAGGCTATAGCTTCTAAATACGCAGTATGCAGCAGACTATATACTACTATAGACAAAAAGTGTTTAGTATACTGCAATAAGGTTAGTAGAATCTAAAAAGAAAGACAACACATTAAGCAGTTTACTTATAGTAAAGACAAAGAATAGCAAACTGTTACTATTTAATAAACTAGATAAGACGCTACTATAAACAATATTTAATAGGAGACACCTGTTTCCTTTTAGCAAATGTGAATAAACAATCCCTAGTCCAATTTAGCCTTATTAACAATCTATCTATTAGCTAGTTTATAGCAATTATAGTTATAGAATTAAGCATTGCTAATATTAATAGTAAATTATATATTTCCTAATATTAATGCTAGACTATTGTAACTCTATTTATTTATTAAGAAGAATTAATACATTATGCATTCTAATTAATATTATATATTTATAAAAACGTTTTATTTGTTCAGTTCTTTATATAGTTATTAAATATAACAGTAGGGGTTATTATTACCTTAATAGAATATATTTTTATTACGTCAATCTATATCCTAGGCTGTAGCTGATATGCCTCCTCTAAGCAGGACTTAGAAAAGGCAGCCACTACTAGGCTCAATGCGCTAAGTAGCGCTATTTAAGAAGCAAAATCAAAACACAGAGAAAACCTCCTTATTATAATAGGAATTCAATTGCTATAACCTAATATAGGGAGGAGTCAATATGCTATAATTACAATATATAGGAAAAGGTGAACTAGTGCTCTAATAGATACATTAATATAACACATTCTTAGCGTTACTAAATAGCAGAGTAACGTTCCTATAGGGACGCTTTAAAACTATTATCAACCTTATATTAATATTTAACTTAATAAAAAGCTAGGTTACAGAATGCAATATTCACTTAACCTAATATAGGTTGGACTATAAAGCTATAATATTTCAAATTGAAAAGGTCAAAATAGTTGCTTTGCTAAAAGCTAAATATAACTTTAAAAAGACGAACTAGGATATAGCTATTAAAGCACTTAAAGAATAGAGACTGTTAATTATTAATATTGATAATACTATTAAGCTTAACTAAGTAGTTATAGAAATCTAGAATATAGTGAATTAATGCATTTGCAACTATAGCCTAATAATTAAGGAATCCCTATATATGAAATTATAATAGAATAACGAACTTATAGAGCTACATAATAAATACATTTAATAACTAAATTAAAGTAATATATTACAAGCTATAAAGCTAAATAAGGAAGAAAATTGTTATAAAGCTAGGTAAGCTAAGCATTAGTTCTATAAAAGCATCTATAACAAAAAGCAACTACATTGGAACAACTTCCTAGCATAGATAGACAATATCTGAAAAGCAGCTAGGTACCTTAATCCACAACTATTAACATTTAGCAATATCCTTATAATAATTACTAATAGCAAAAGCTAAAAGGTGGAGCTTAAAGGTAATAAGGCTAAAGCAACTAAGCTACTTTAATGTTTCTTCTTACTAGTTCTAAAAGGCTAGAAAGAGGATGCGCTGAATCCTAATATAAGGCATATAAATAATTTGGATATCTTTATTAAAAAGGTAACTAAGGCACTAGCTAAGATTAGTCTATATAAAGCGCTAGGTATAAATAGTATTCTGAATATTGTATAGAAACGCTTATAATCCATTTTAAGTAACTAAGTTACTAATATCTTCAATGCATTATATTAACTAGAATACGTGCTATCTATATAGAAAATAGCGCAAATCTTACTATTATAACATTTAGGGAAACCTAACTACTATATAGTAAAAGCATATTGCCCTATCTCTTTTTTAGCTACTCTAAGCAAGCTAATAGAACTAGTATTAATAAAAAGAATATTATACTGAATAGAGACTTTTAATCCCTTTTTAAAAATACAATTTAGCGCTAAGTTAAGATAATTATATAATTAAATATTGCTTCTATTAGTTAAGAAAATCTTTAAAATATAGCAATAGAAGAAAGTTCTTTCCTTTATTAGCTTTGATATAAAGGGAGTATATAATAATATCCTTTAGCAAGTGTTTACTAATTAGCTATATATAGAAGGAATCCTAACCTAGGTGGTTGTATAGGTTAACTCCTTCTATATTAATCAATTAGCTATAATACTAATTAACAATACAGAATCAAGTTAAGTTACTCTTATAGAATTAGGCCTCCTATAAGGATTAACACTTGCCCTGATTTTATATATCTTCTTTAACACTTCTCTAATAAAGGAGAAGATTAATAGGAGATAAGGCAATATAGGGTTTATAAATAACTATATTTAATAAGCTATTTTAAAATTAATAAAAAGGAATATGTTAATACTTAATAATAAAGTTATTTTAAAGGCTCTCTAATAGGCAAAAGATAGTAGCGCTACGTTTAAAAGCAATAAAACAATTTTTATATATTTTATATAAAATTATAGAAAGATCAGTAACACTGGCCCTCTGCTAAGGGTAGGTAATTACGTTATTAAACCTTCTATAAAAGAAAGAATCCTAGGAGTTATCTTTAATATTAAGCTGAGGTTTAAGAACTATCTAGCTAAGGTTAAAATAAGAGGATAGAGAAGCGCTAATTAACTTAAATACCTCTTCTATATTAGTCTATAAATAGCGTAATAATTATATTAAGCTATAGTAGCTTTTAAAATAGACTACGTAGCTATAATATAGTATTCTAAGTCCCTTAAAGGAAAGATTAATAACAGCACAGCTAAGATCCTTAATTCTATATAAAGAATAGGAGCCTAAGCAGTTGTTAAGTGTTTCTATATAACCTTAATTAAAGCGTTCAATGCTAAAGCTTTGCTCCCTCTCCTGCATATTTAGCTAAAATTAAAGATTAGCAAATTCTAGATAGGACTCTATATATTACTAGAAACTAATTTATTAAAGGTACAGCTTAGAAAACTGGTTAAGAAGCTTAAGATAAAGTTGTTCACCTCCCTTTTCATAATATAGAAATATAGCTAGAAAAGATAAGGATAAATATAGAAACTATCCTAATATGGATTACCCTATTATAAAGTATAACAATAGTTAACTACAAATCCGACTAGTATAACTCTAATAAAGTATATAAATACTACCTTAGAATAAAGGATCAGCATCTGAACATTTTTGCTAATAGCTCTATTGCTAACAGCTAAGCAGGAGTTAGAATAGCAATGTACTCTAAGAAGCCTATACTAATATCTACCCTCTTTTAAAAAGTCAAATTAGAAGGCAGTATTAACAATATAATAATAGAACTAGTTATAATTAAAAAAGCAGTAACCTTAGCTAGGATCCTATTAGAAACACTGCATAGCTATAGGAGGCCAATCCCTTAAATATCAGTATAGTCTAATAGCTAAATAGCTATTTGCATAATTAATTATTAGGCGTGTTAGAATAAAGCAGCTATAATATAAAGCATCCTGCATATAGTTAATTAGTATATAATCCTTAAAGGATAACTAGCTATTTAATAGATTTTAAAGAAGGTTGCAGTTATAAAACATGTTGAATTAGACTAATTAGCTAAATAGGCTACAAGCCTTCATATTATAAGACTAATTGTAGGAGAAACAGTTCTAGACAGTATAAAACAAGTATAGAACACCCTTAGGGATAAGGTTCTAGCTAAGGAACAATAGAAACTATAGAATATTAGTAAGAGCCTTTGCGCAATAGATAGCGCTATTCCTAGTAAACACACTATATTACTTTATAATAAGTTAAACAAGAAAAAGGCATTTATACTAATATAGCTTTATATAGGATATATATAGCTAAATAAGTTCCTAACAGTTATTAAAATTATAGAGTTAAATTAATATAAATGCGGATAAGGAGAGGAGACAGTCTAACACTTTATATTACTATATTTTAGATATAAGACTTAAAAACGGAAACTGGTAAAAGCGTTAAGCTCTAAGTTTAGCAATATCTTTTAAATAATAGGAGGGCATAACCCCTATATAGCAATAGGACAACCCTATAGGGACAGACTAGCAGATTAATAGAGAGCAGATATAGATACAGTCTAGGCAACTATTAGGTATATAATAGATACTAGAAAATTGGACTTTATAAAGAAGCATAGAAAGTTAAAAGATAAAGCTAAGCAGAACAACTTAGAAAGTGAGGTAGGGGACAATAGTAAGGAATTGAAAAGCAAGGTTAAAAAAAAAATTAATATATATATATATATACTAATTATAGCACTTGCTACAGAATATCTAAATAAAACAGATACATAGGCATTTTAATAGCTTAAGCTACAGAATGAGACGCAGGCTCTATATATAGATTCATAATTAATTAACAGTAGATAGTAGTTGCTTATGCTTCCAGTGGCAAGTGCATAGCGTATAAAATAATCAATCAATTAATCAATCCTTTGCGAAGTCCAACCTTCTAGTATCTATAGCGTATCTAATAGTGGCCTAAACAGTGTCTATATTAACTTTCTACTAATTTATAGAGCTATCTTCATAAAGTTACTCTATTACTATATAGGAGTTTTGTTCTCTAATTATTCTAGATATATTATTGAATTTAGGGCTTAATATTTCTATTAATTTCTGTTTTTAAATTATATATTTAGAATAAAGCAATATAAAATGTCGAATTGTTTTCTCTTTTTAATTATAGTTATATAAGCTGAAATCCGTAATTTTAATAACTATTAAAAAGCAATTTAGATAGACGTATTTTATATAAAGCTATATTAAAATAAAGGCTTTTTTGTGTTTAGCTTATTATAAAGCGCTATAATATATCTTTTAAAAATAGCATTATTTATTATATATAAGCTTTTACTAGTATTTTATAGTTATTATTATTCTTTAGCTAGAATTTTATTTTAGAGAGTATTTTAAACCTACTTTACGCTATTTAAAGCTATTTTATTTACTTTTTACTTTATAATAAAGGCGTTCATAACTTACTTAACTAGTTAGTTTAAATTAATGTATTTTATAATAGTAAACTTCTTTAGAATTTATTAGATAGCTAGCTATTTCTTAAGAATTGCGTAGTAGTTAATTATATAAAAAATATTCTATATTATAATAGCTTTACTCTAGCTCTTTTAATAATTTACTATATAAATAGCTGTTTAGCTATTAAACTATAAAGATATTTAAGAAACTAGCTTTTTATAATTATAAAGTATCTTTAATATAATTTTAGCTAAAATTATAGCTTTCTTAATTATAAGTAGATTTATTATTATATTATTAATATTCTTTTTTTAACTTAATTTATTAAAAGAAAGTAAATAATAATATTAGCCTTTTAAAATATATACTTATTCTAATTCCTGTTTTTTTATTAGTAAGAAAGCTATTAATAAAGATATTTAAATTTTGTTTTTTTGTTTTAAAGTAATTAATATATACTTTATTAGAACTGTATAAATTAGATCTATAATTAATTGTTATTATACTTTATAATAGAGCTATTTATACTAAAATAATTTTAATATTAGCTTTTATTTTACTTAATTATATTTTGATATTATAAAAAAGAAAAGTAAAACACTTTATTCTAAGTTTTTTAATTGTTTTTTTAAACTATGTTTTTAATAGGTTAGTTTTTAATAATGTATAAAGTTCTATTTAGAATTTACTAATCTTTAATTAGAGCTAAACGTATAAAAAAAAAGAAGTAAAGCTTTAGCGTTAAACGCTTTAATTAAAATTATATAGAAATATTTAACTATTATTTAAGCTTTTATTCGCTATAAAAAATTAAGAATCTTAATAATATAATTATTAATCTTTCTGTGAAGAAATTAAGAGTACTATATAGGTATTATATAATTTACTTAAAAAGCTATTATAGTTTAATAGAATTAATATATAGATTGTAAGCTAATATAAATAAAGCGCTTTAGTTAGCTAGCGCTTCTTTATTCTTTAGCTTTTATTTTAGTTAAGTAGTTTTTAAACTATAGCTCTAAGTCGAAAATAACTTTTAAAATTATCTTTTTTATTAAAAGCTTAATAATATAGTTATTTATTTATAAAAAAGAGTTTGTTTTATTAATCTTTTTTCAATTACGTATAAAATATATAAAAATTGTCTTATTATTTTCAAATGTAACGTTATTGTCTTTTGCTTATTAAAAGGCTTTTAAAACAACTTTATTATTTAATATTAATATATTATTTTTTATTAATTTTAAAATTATTTATTAAATATAGTTATTTATAAATTCTATATTGCTCTTTCTATTATTAATTTTCTCCTTTATTAAAAAGGCGTTAAAAAAGATATATAGAATTAAAGCTAGCGTAGATTTTTATAAAAAGCTGGACTTAGTAAATATAACTTAACTTAATTCTGTTTTATTAACTAGTATTATATAGTAAGCTAATTAGTATAAAATAAATCAATTTATATAATTATATAAACTAGGATTTCTTTTACACGTAATTGATTAAGAAGAACTTAATAAAGAATGCTATTATATACTCTTTTTATATTAAAACTAATAAAGGAGAATATTTTCTTTTATTATTATATTTTGAAAATCTTCTTAGTAAAAAGAAGCAGTATTTAGTTATATAATTATTTTAATTTAGCTCTAAACTAGGTTTTTAAAAAAAAAGGTTGAAAGTCTCTATTTAATATAACATTCTTTATACTAGTATTAATTTTATAAACTTACTTACTATAGCTAAAACAGAAATAGAGTAATATATTTTTGCTATTTAGTAATCTGATTTCTCTAGCTTTTATAATAGTAGAATACGCGTTGTTTTTTATATAATAAATATATATTTTAGTTAATATAATATATTAAAGATTTTAGCGACTTAGCTACTTAAAGTCAATTAGAGGCGTTTTTATATAATATTTAGAATATTATTTATTTTTAAAGCTTTATATAAGCTGATTTTAGTTATCTTTTTAATAGAGATATTTGAATTATTAATATATCTTGTTAAGATATAGCAGCTGTTGCAGCCAAATTGAATTGCAATTTGAGGCTACAACTTGGACACAAGTCATATTACAAGTTGGATACAAGTTATAAAGTTAAGACCTAAAAGGAAACTGGATTTGTATCTATAATTAATTATTTTTAATATTATTATAATTATTATTATACTCTTTTAATATATATATACGTACCCTTTAGGACACCTAGTTCTTATACACTTTGTATTAGTAATAATCCGCTAATAATTGACTTTATAAGTCGACTTATAAGACAACTCACTGCTCACTTTTTAATTAGTTATAAGCCTAGGTTAGTAAGTGCTTTTTAAATATCTAAAAGACTTTAAAGGCTAGCGTATTATAAATATCAGCTTATTAAGTAACTCTAATCTTTTAAGCTAGATTAATTAAGCTGCTATAAGCTCAATTATTGTCAATGTAACAACTTAACTAAAGCTATAATGCGTAAAGTGCGTATAAAGTTATAATTATCTTATTATTTTGTTTTATTTATTATTTGACTATTCTTTTCTATTATAAATGTTAATAACATTTTTACAAAGAGGCAACCTGCCCTTATTCTATTAAAGGAGAACTTAGACAAATGGTTCAAACTTATAGAATAATAGCTCAGTGCTAGAGACATATTCTATATAATAAAGACTGAGACTATAACTCTATTTCTGGATCCATTGAACCTTATAGGATTAAGTATTTTCAATCTTTCTGCCTCCACTAGAGCCAATATTAAGGTAAGGTACTGGATTACAATATGCCTAAATAAGGACAACTAAGAAAGAGTTAAATATCAAACAATTGCTTATAGCATATAGAGCATTCTAAAAAGAAAGTACAAAAACAAGTTAGCTATAATAGCTAGAATGTATTTGCATAAATATATAGAATATAGGATAGGCCTAGATACAACAATTAATAAAGCCTAGACTACCCTATCCTAATTTAGTAAAAAGCTCGCAAACGCTAATTCTAACTATAAATATATAATTACTAAAAAGAGCAGACTTTAGTAACTCACTTTTAACTAAGTATATTATTATATAAAACAGTATTAACAATTAGCGCAATCTAAATATGGAAAATGCTTTTAAAAAACTTAAAGAAAAGGAATTGCAATTGAAAGGAATAGATACTATAATAATATTCATAAAAAGCAAAATACTATATTTCCAGTTTTAAATAAGGATATCTCAATCTGCTTAAAATAAGAAGAAATGCCTATTTTATAAATTGTTTAGCTATTAGCAGAAAGAATGCCTAGGCTTCACTACAGCTTAAAAAGTAGTAAAAGAGTAAAGGCAGAAATTGAGGGCCTTAACGTATTCTAATTAAGAAGCTCTTTTAGAAAATAAAGGAGCTTAAGTCCTAAAAGTATAATAAAGCATTTAATATAAAAGAAACCTCTGCATTTAGCAATAAGTCTATTATTAAAACATTATCCAATTTATAAGAAATTAATAAGGTTACATACGTCTCTAAAAAAGCAATTAATAAGATTCCTTATAATTAGTAAATTGCAGATTCTAGTTACAGCTTCTATATAATTAACTAGGATTGCAACTTTAAAAGGCTCTTTTTAAAAATTATATTAAGATGTATTAAAATTAATAATAGAGTTTTAAAATCTATAGAAATAGGAACAGCTGTCTTTAAAAATAAGGCTGGAAATAAAATCAAGCTTTCTAAAACACTATTTATACTAGACTTTAAAGCAAATTTACTATTAGAAAGGAAAATATGTTAATTTAGAATGCTAAGTAGCTTTAATTACAATAATTTATATTTTAAAGACTCCCTAAGAAACATTATAATCTAAGCCTCTGAATTAGGAGGAGTTTACGTTGTTAACACTATGTCACTAAAGGTCAACAATTCTGCCTTTCTAAGCTTTAAAAATATAAACCTTTAGATCCAAATCTCTTTATAAAAATAGGCGTTTAAAGCTTAAAAGGAGGTATCTACTAATAATGACTTCTAAATACCTAATTAGAAGGCACGCTAAGAGTACTAATTATAGTATAGGAGATTTGCACACAGTAAGCTTAAAAAGATAGTTAATCTTTATAAGGTTATTACTTTTAATAAATTAATAAGAACCTTTAGAAACTATAAATATTATGTCTATTTCTTTACTAAAATGCGGAACAGGAAGGGTAAAGTGTCGCTCTATAAGAACAAAGTCTTAGAGCTTATATCAATTAACGTATATAGACTTTTTAAAAAATTATACGTAGGTTTCACATAGTTCATTATAATTATAAACAACTTCTTTAGAAAAGTGTAGCTCTACTTAATGAAACTGAGAAGTGATGCTCTAACTATCCTTAATTAATAGAAGAAAGAGGCTAAACTTAAATCTACTTAAAGCAATAACGCATTAGAGCTTAGAGCTCTACTTAAGCAATAGAGAAAGAACTATAGTATTTAACCCTAATCTACAGTTACTTAGATATCTATATAGAATAATATAGCTGAATAAGCAAACTAAACTATTAAGAACTCAATAAGGGCAATGCTTAAAGATACAAGCTTTTAAATGAATTCTAAGTAGAAGTAGCTAAAACCAATATGTAGTTTAGGAATATAACTTCAAATAGTTTTAAAGTTAATAGCATTAGAATCAGCCTAGATAAAGCGTTTAATAAAGTAAAACTGTTAATTAACTATATTAAAAGCTAGGAATGCAAGGTAATCTTATACTTTAATCCAAAATTATTATTATAAATTAAAAAATAAAATAAGCTTATAAATAGAAGAAGAATAGGAGTTTTCCTTAAATATATTAAAGAGACTACTAAATAATAAAAGATATAGGCACCTAATATATAAAAAATGGTTATTTTAAGTATTATAAAGTTTTTTTTTTTTAAAAACGAACCTGGCAGCATAGTCAATTTGAAACTTCCAATATAAAGCTTATTAAATTCTATATTATAAAGAAAGCTTATTAGCAAACTGCTAATAAGGACAAAGAATAATATTAAATTAAATGCAATTCCAGCTGCACTAGAACTTAAAAAGCTAATAAGCCTTTAAAAAGAAGCAATGCTACAACTAGTGGACTGACTTTAAATATAGGTAATGTTGTACATTAAGATACCTGCGCTGTCTTATCTAATATCCACTCGAGTTATATCCTATATTAAAATCCCAGTTTAGAGAAAGAGAAAAAGAGACAACAATAATTCAGATTTTAAGAAACCTCTTTTAAAGATTTAAAAGGCTTATATAGTAGCTGAGTTTCTATGCTAAAGCTATAAAAACTCTAAAAACTAATAGGAGTATATATAGTTAGTAACTAAAAAGGGAAAATTCCAGATTCTAATTCTAGCATTATATAAAGACGTAATAAATAATCCTATATAAGGATTAATATAGAAAGAAGCAATAGAGAAAGAACTTATTGCTTTGTTGTCCAACTCTATTTAAGAGATTACAACACTTTTAAAAGGCTCGAATATTATTATAAGCAAGTAGGTCTTTGCTATTAAATTCAATATTAATAGTTCCCTTAATAAGCTTAAAGCTAAGCTAATAATAAAAGGATTTTCATAAAAATATAAAGTTAACTATAATTAAACGTTTGTACCTATATTAAAATATAATACTTTAAAGCTGTTTTTAACTATTGTAGCAATTTTTAATTTAAAATGCTATTAAATAAACGTTAATAATGCCTTTATTAAATTCTTCTTAAAAGAAGATATATATATAGCACTATTTCTAAATATAGAAATTACATTAAAATAAGTTCTTAAAGTTCTTAAAAGCTTATATAGTTTTAAATAAGCTATTAAAAATTAGAACTAAAAGTACGTATTTAAACTTTAGAAACTTAGATTCATTTAAAGCAAAGCAGATCTATACTTACTTATTTATTCTAAAAGGAAGATTATAATACTAATCTACATTAATAACATTCTAATTGTAGCATTAAATATAAATAAAATCAATTAGTTAAAGCAATCTATGTCTAACATATTTAAAATTAAGGACTTTGATAAAATAAAGAAGATCTTAGGCGTTTATATTATAAAAGACAGAAAAGCTGGAACATTATAAATAGACTAAGCTCACTATACAAAGGAAGTGCTTATAAAATATAATATAGAAAAAGACAAAGCTTAATTAATAAAGACCCCATTTAATGGATATAATGCTTTGAGACTTTTAAGACTAGACAACTGAAGAATAGATTAACAGGAATATTAACAGATTGTTAAAAGTTTGATTTATCTTACAATACTAATTTAATTAGATATATTATTTACGCTTAGAAGATTGAGCTAATACTTATCTGACTTATCTGATTATTACATAAAGGCGCTAAAGGGTCTAATAAGATACGTTAGGTTGTTATATAATAAAAGGATAACGTTTAATGCTAATAGGAGTAATTAACTTGTTAGATACTTAGACTCCAATTTTGCTATAGATAAGCAAAAAGGATCTCGATCCTTAGAAATGTCTTTATATTTAGTAATGGATTAATTAGCTAAATAAGCAAGAAGCAAAAATCTATAGCTACATTAATTATAGATGCTAAATATATAGCTATATATATATATATATATACTAAACAATTACAGCTGCTTGCTCACCTAATTAGGAATATAGGGTTCAATTAAGTAATTAGACTAAATTCTTTTAAACTACTTATTTATAAAGAATTGAAGTTTGCCTTTAGTTCATTAGTGACATTTAAAAATGACAATCAAGCTACCCTCTTATTAGTGTAAAACGTATATATTTATAATAAATTAAACCATATTGATATTGCGTATCATTATATAAGAGACCTTTATAAGCGTTAGAGGATTAATATCCAATTTGTTAGAATAAGTAAAATAATTGCTAATAGATTGATTAAGCTACTATTAAAGTTTTAGTTTAATAGGTTTAAAGATATGTTAGAATTAGATTCAATAAACTAATAAGGCTAAATAGGAATGTTAAAATATAACAGCTGTTACAGCCAAATCGGGTTGCAACTTAAAGCTATAACTTGGATACAAGTTATGTCACAAGTTGGACACAAGTCAAAGTTAAAATTTGAAAGGAAACTGGATTTGTGTCTATAGTTGATTACCTTTAATATTACTGTAATTATTATTATATTCTTTTAATATATATATATACCCTTTGGGACACTTAGTTCTTGTACATTTTGTATCAGTAGTGGTCTGCTAGCAATTGACTCTATAAGTCGACTTGTGAGACAACTCGCTGCTCACTTCTCAACTTATCTTATGATTAAGTTTGGAATATCCTCTTTTTATTTTTTTTAAAACTAGTAGAAAAAAGCATTAAAGCAGTTTAATTACTTTAACTTTATTATTTTTAAGCTCTATTATTTAATTTTCGTTAGTAGTAATTAAAGTAGAAATATTATTAAACGCTAATAATTAGAAATTAAAGTATTTTATAGCTTTCTAAATATTATTTATTTATATTAGAAATTTATTTTAGTGAAATCGCTTTTTATTATAAATACTTTTATAAAATTAATATTTAGTTTATTTTACTATATAGTAACTCTCCTTTTTATTACCTTTCTTTAGCTTTTAAAGCGTTATTTTAATTTTAATATTAAATATATTTATTATAGAAATTAGTAAGCTTGCTTTTTATTATACTTTTATATATAGAGACTTTTTAACTATTAAGCTGTGGTTCTAAATGTATTAATTTATTATATTCTGAATTTCAGTAATTGCTTAATTAAGCTATATATAGTTATTAATAATAATAATTAATAATTATTATAATTTAAAGGCTTTGATTGCTTTTTTTTAGTCTATTTTATAGAAATTATATTTAGCTTTTAATAAAGTAGTAGTTTTAGCTTATTTAAGCTATAGTAATATAGCTTTATAATTAGAGCTATATTGCTCTTAATAAATATTGTATTTTATAACTTAATTTTTAAATAAGTTAGAAACTATTATAAAATTAATAGTAATTTTAATCTAGCTTTAAAAGAAAGTAATTATGCTATTTAAAAAAGTAGAGAAAGTATTATATTAATATATCTATTAGAGTATTAGCTTGCTTTCTTTTATATATTAAGATTATAATATATTAACTTCGCTTTATATAGAGTTATAGTAATTGAAGTCGCTATTTACTATAATAGAGAGGTTTTCTTTATACTTTATTTTAGCTTTATAAAGAGTATTACTTAAAGTAGCTAGCTTAGTAATAATAGTCTTCTTTAAATCTTATTTAGAAAAGGCATGCTAGCTATAATTTAGAATATATATAAACGCAATAAAAATGTATTTTATTAAAATAATAATAACTCCTATAGTTATATTTAATAATAACGTAAGAAACTAAATAAATAAAACGTCTTTATAAACATATGATAATAATTAGAAAGCGTAATACGCTAGTTCTTTTTATTAAATAGATAGAGTTATAATAGTCTAGTATTAATATTAAGAAATGTAGAGTTTACTATTAATATTAATTATATTTAGTTTAATAACTATAATAGCTGTAAATTGATTAGGAGAGTGATTATTAAAAAGACTAAATTAAATAGAAAATTACTAGTTAATATTTACTAATAGAAAGCTAGTGTTTTCTATTAAACGTCTCTTATAGTAACTTTTCTTTTAATACGCTAATTAGTAATAATCTATTATTTCTTATTTTTATTTTAAATAGACTAATTAGTAAGTTAGCTTTTGCTTTAAATTCTATTAATTTTATTATAGTATATTAATTATTTAGCGTTTATAATAGTATATAGCCTATTATATACTATATATTTTAATATAGTAGCTTTACATTTATTAGTTTTATAATTTTTAGTATACTTACTACATTTAAATAGTTAGCTATATTTAGTTTGATAATAACTGTATTTATTATAATTATAGTATTTTTTTTAAAAGCGTTAGAGTTTATAGTATTCGCTAATAAAAGCTATATCACTTTTAATTTTAATTATTTGTTTATTAAGAGCTCTTTAAGCATTCTCTATTGTAGTAAAATAGACTATTATTAATTCTGTAAGTTTCTCTCTTTTAAATAGCTAGGACGCTTTAATAACGCTTATAAACTTATTTTTAGAGTCTTCTTATTATTAATATTAGTACTAATAGTTTTAACTTCTATATTAAGAATCTTAATATTAGCTTTTATAGTTTTAATTTTAATATTAAAAGCTTTTAAGTTAATATTAATTATTTTAAGCTTAATATTTATCATTTTAAACTCCTTTTTAAGCTTTTTAGTCTTTATATATGAAAGTTTAAGTTTTATAAGCAATATAATATTCTTTTAATAAAATAACGCGTTTTAATTATAAAATAATTTAAACTGTTTTTTGAGTTTACTATTTTAAATGTTTATTACTTTTTTAAAAAGTCGCTTAATATTTTTAATAAAGAGAGCAGTGTTTCTTAAATTAAGTAAGTAAATAAATTAAATCTTTTTATTACTTTATTTAGTAGTTTTAATTCTTTTTTAAGCTAATATTGTATTGCTTACTTTTAGCGGAAATGAGGTTAGAATAACTATAGCAACAGTATTGCTAGGGATGGCTAGGCGGAACCCTTTCCCTCAACTAAAATTGACGGGAGTTGGATAGTCCGACTCGTTGAGTCGGCGTGTAGATGATAGTGTCAATTAATTGATGGATATCGATAAAAAAATTATCGATGTCGTCTCCAACGCCCCGTGCGCCTACACGCGCCATTTCGGCGCAGGCCAATTGAAAACCCCACATTTTCGTCAAAAATTTCGCGATCAAGTTTTATAAATCTCTTTTTGCAATCTGCTCTCATCAAGCAACTGCCCGGCTGGCGCAATGGTAGCGCGCAAGACTTCTAATCTTGAGGCTGCGGGTTCGAGCCCCGCGTCGGGTTACTTCATATGCAAGTAATTGTGCAGGTTAGATTCCTGTCTGGCTTTTTTTTGTTTTTGGTCTCGCTTCTGCCTTTTGGGCTTCTGTCTTTTTGGTGGCTGAAGGCTGGATCTGGGTTTGCAGGGTCGCTGTCTTTGCCGTTTTCCCCTCTACATGGGATGGATATGGAGGAGTGCGTGAAGGTTTATGTTTTTGCTTTTACCCACTCATGTTTCTTAGCTGTTGTTAAGGTAGTATAGACGAGTATGGTCACGGACCTTATCTTGTAGTACACGAATACATGATTCTCTGATATAATGAGCTCAAGACACAATAGCAAGGAGGAAAAGATTGATTATCAGGATGTTTGTCTTACTATCCTCGGCTTCTTTGGTTAAGCAGATACGTCGGGCTCACTAGAATGAAAAGGCTACCTAGGAATAATAATGCTGTATCTGCTATACCTGGGAACTATGAGATACTGATACTTTATCGGCGAGAACAAATGATCGCCTCCTATGATAATTTCTCGTCAGCCAACTATGCTTCTGAAGTCCGTTTCTGATCATCATCATCACGGCTACCAGTTCCTGACCCTCATATCACAGAGGTTATCAAGGTGAAGGCGTCTACAAGGATCAAGGCTACGTGGCCTGAACTGGATTGGGAACGTTGTTTTTCTTTGCAGATAACCCAAGATCTGAATGTTTGGCGGCTAAGACTGCCTTGCAACCAATTTTAAATTTGGACTTGATCCCATACACTGTGGGTCATTCATGGATAAGTCCTATGCTCTGTCAGACCTGTCATTACGACAGAGACAATGCAAGGATCCGGTATAGGACATGCTGCGGTGTTTAGGGAAAGGGAAAGGTAGTTAGGGCTCACCATGGATAGTTAGTGACGTCTTTTTGCTGGGCACGTGGAGAGTCAGAAATAGCCCATTTCACATCTTCAATTTACGTGTAGAGCATCTTGTTGTACTTCATGCTTCAGAATGGCTGGTCTAGCCGGGTATGCTGTACGTTTTATATGTATAGCTTGACACCGGTAGAAGTGCTTTAGTTGTAGTTCAGATTCGCGCTCTTCCTATATCGCAAAACAATCTCCACGAGACAATCGACACACACAAGCCGCCTTCATGTTATGGCAGCGTGGCATATTCGACGGCGTTCTGATTTTATGGACAGAAGTATTGGAGTGACGGAGATGCTGCAAGTATTGGCAGTATACGCGCTCAGAGGATCTAAGCTTTCACAAACTCTACAATCCACCTTAGTAGACCACCGTCTCGCGTGTCTCGAACCGGACAGTGTCCGCGTGTGTGGACGAACGCGGGTATAGATTGCTTAATGGTGTATAAGTGGTATCAAGAAGTTAGGCGATTACAAAGTGTTTTATTCCTAACTACTGTCTCACGCATTTTGATCCGTCTGACAAAACCCCGGATCTCCATGGTCGGTTGTCGCCGGTTCCTGCATATGCGTGAAACAACCGAAGCTTGTCCGCATTAAATTCGTCATACACTGAGTAATTGGCTGGAACCTTCATCATACCAAGAAATTCACTGCCTTGATTTACAGCCTCCTAAACTGGACCGCGATGTCTTGGCTTGAAGAACATTACTCGTGTATGTTGTATAGAAATGGTATGTCAGCCAGGTTGATAGTATCTTTTTTCTTTTCTTCACGCGCCCTCGCTTTCCTTTGCTGTTATACAAGCCGGTACGAAGATGCCTTCTCTCGCTGCTTCCGCACTGCTGCTTTCTGCATCTGCAATTGCAAGTGCAAAGTACACCTTTGATCCTCTCAAGCATCTTTCTGGCGTCGCTCCCTACTTCGAGCCCGAGGACCCGGCATTCGATCCAGCACCACCTCAAGGCTGCAATGTCACACGCGCAGCCTACCTAGTCCGACACGCTGCAATCTTTGCCAACGACTTTGACTACGAATCCTACATCGAGCCATTTGTGCAAAAGATCAATGCCTCACAGCAATCAAACAGCAGCACAGACTGGTCCAGCAGCTCCGTACTCTCCTTCCTCTCGACATGGCAAAGCCCGATCAGCTCAAGCGAAATCGAGAAACTAAGCAAGATAGGCCAACTGGAAGCCTTCAAACTCGGTATCGACGTAAGCGACCGCTACACCCACTTCAAGCAACCAGCAAAAGTCTGGTCAAGCACAGCCGAGCGCACCCTCGCCTCAGCCAAAAGCTTCATCTCGGGCCTCGTGACCCAAACCAACTTAACCCAACTCGTCCAGGTCTCCGAAAGCTCCGAAGAAGGCGCCGACTCACTGACGCCCTACGAAGGTTGCCCAGCCTACAGCAGCAGCCGAGGCTCCTCGCAATCCTCGACATACCAAACCCTGTACACGGCGTCCATCCTCTTCCGTTTCCGCGCCGCGATCCCGAATTTCAACTGGACCGCCGCAGACATAACAGGCATGTTCGAGCTGTGCGGCTACGAAACCGTGATCCGCGGCTCCTCGCCCTTCTGCGATCTCCCCCTCTTCAGCGCGAACGAATGGCTGCAATTCGAATACGCGAACGACATTATGTATTTCCAGAACACGGGCTACGGCAACCCCATCTCAGGGGTTATCGGTTATCCCTGGGTGAACGCGACGGCAGAGTTGCTTCTCTCCAACGGCAATTCCAGCAATTCCAGCAGTGGCGTTCAAGACCTCACCGTCTCCTTCACCCATCGCGAACTCCCCCCACCGTGCTGGTCGCACTGGGTCTCTTCAACAACTCCGCTTTCTCCGGCTCAAACGATGTGAATGCCACCATGCCCACCGACGCCATCAACCCGAACCGCGCGTGGATCTCGAGTAATATCTTGCCTTTTCTTACTAATATCGCTGTGGAGCGTTTGGAATGCGATAGCTATGGGTACCAGGACAATGCTACTGCGACCGGAGAGTATTATCGTGTTCTTGTTAATCAGAGTCCGCAGTTGCTGCCTGGGTGTGTTGATGGGCCTGGGTTTAGTTGCTCGAGGAGGGGGTTTGAGATGTTTGTCAAGAGTAGGGGTGAGGAGTTTGGTGGGTTTTCGGATAAGTGTGGTGTGGATTACTCCAATTCTACTGATGTGCTGGGCATTTATTCTCGGTAGAGATCAGGGGTGGGAAGGTTGTGGCGAGATAGAGTTTTACGATAATGTGACGAGTAATTCAAAAATTTAATGTATTTTTCATCCTGATTTTCATTGCTCGAGTTACTGTTATAGTAAACCCCTCTTAGCACAGACTAGCCAGAGCCTAGATTGTGGTCTTTAAGTCGAGGCTACAACTGTGTGGTACTATCTGAGTGATTTTCATTTTGCCCTTGTCGAGCGTGTCAGAAAGTCTGCTTGTAAAAGTGATTTGCAAGCGCAACTCCCTTGAGATCTTTCCACCATAAAAAATTCATTTTGAGACCCAGACGCTCTCTTCTCAGTGATTATGCTCCTGATTTTCGTCATCAAGGTCCATGCCCTCGACACTTCCATGCAAGTCATGAGAGACCTCACTTGAGAGCGGTCACAGCCTCCAGCCGAAGTCTCTCACCACCAAGACTTTCGTCCAGAGACGTTAATGCCCTTGCTCTCCTGTAGCAGACGTTCTTGATCCTCTGCAGTGAGGACCTCATCCTGAGAATGCTTGTTGAGGTAGTGAGACTCGCCACCATTGATTTGCTTCTCATCATCATCCTCTCCACGAGCCTTCAAGGAGACCGTGGCGAGCTCCAGAAGTTTATCCAGAACATTTGCAGGGCAATTGCGGTCTCTCTTCATGACGTAATCGTCTGAGAGTTGGTATTGCTCTTTCATACGATAGTAGTTCATTGCGATCTGAAGGTCCTGAGTGTCAAGAGTGCCAATGACATAAGGAAGAACGGCAGGGTCGAAATCAACTTCGGAGAGACAGGCCGAAATGTGTGGAAGATCGTGACCAACGAGTACGACTTTACGCTTGCCATCTGATGAGGCTTCGTTCAGAATGTTTAGCATCGCTTTGGGAGAGGTTAGCTTCGGTCAATGTTCCCCATACAGTTGCGGCGTGCGCTCGATGAACTTACTGTTTTCGATTGCTTGGGAGCGCTGAAATCGCGACTTTTGTGTGGGGCGTTTGGAAGTGACATTTTTGGCCCAACTCCACTTCTCATTTTTGTGGGAGTTGTTGCTGTGTATAGCAGAGCCAACGAATGATATCTCAATGTTATGAATTCTCGCTCTTTCGCCAGCTTGGGGCTTCTCGATGCGACCCATGCTCTCACACTGGAAGGAAACAAACACCACATCTTGCTCCCCCTTGGTCGGTGTAAGTCTTTTTCCGAGAATGTCGGTACATGCTGAGCCGCCGAGACCGAGGTAGCGTTGAGCGAGGCGAGCTTTGTCGATACAGTGGACCAGCTCGTCGGTCAGATTGGAGTCGAGTTCATGTTCTCTTTTGACACCGCGCTGCTCATCCAAGTCCTCTTGCTTGACAATAGACATTTTAACACTAGTCTGGCTGGGATGGAATGTTTTCCAGATAAGAGAGAGTGTCTCAAGATCAATCAAAGTGAAGTGATGTTGAGGTGAGAAATGGAGGCTAACGCAACGCACAATGTCACGAAAGATATGTCTCAGAGGGTAAGTGCAAGCTCTTAGCGTGAACACGTTCTCAGAATGGATGCCATGTCGACGCGAGGTGACTCAAACAAAACGCTCTTCTGCGTCCTCCAACAGATATAAAGATCCGGGTACTCGTACTCGCACAAAGATGCATCACGTGCACTGCTCCCATGATAGTCTGAGATGAGAAGATTGCAGACACAATGAAGCAAACATGAAAAGTTTCATAGACTGCAAAGCGAACAGTTTTGCTCATGTTCACATTCAATTGCCAAAGAACAATACACTGGCAATGCACAGGAGAGCGTAGAGCCGTTGCAACGATATCGGCAGGCTTTGCTCATTAGAATGTACGAGTACTTGTGGTGGATTTGAAGAATGGAACCTGAAGGGGTCACACCAGTCAGACATGGCTCGGTGCTTGGCATACATGAGTCAAGGCATGACGTAAGGTATGAGAGTGACCGAGTGACCGAAGGCAACGATAACCTTCAGGTACACACGCATTGCCCACCTGCATCTCCATCAATCCCCACACATTCACCACAACTCACAGTTCGTATCTCGTAATCATGAAGGGCTCAGTTTTGCTCGCAGCCTGTGCATCAGGTCTTGCCGTTCAGGCACTCTCGATTCCCAAGGTAGCACAGCAGGTGGCTGGGAGACTCCAATCGCCCTTCTCGGAGCCTGAGCGTTCATTGATCGAATTATCACCAGGCGAGACACGATGGGTCACAGATGCTGAAAAGTGGGACTTGAGGAGAAAAGGACTCAACTTCTACGACATCACCTACACTCCTGACCTGGGCTCAGTGCCCAAGTCCAAGGCTGCCGTCGAGTACCCCGAGCACACGGCATACAATGAGACGGTGAAGCCACTTCTGAAAGAGCTTGAGAAGGAGAAGATGCACAAGCATCTGGAGAAATTCACATCCTTCCACACACGCTACTACAAGTCCGATTATGGCGCCCAGTCTTCGAGATGGTTGTTGGAGCAGGTCAACAAGACCCTCGCACATGCAGGCGCTCTCGACCACGGTGCTAGCGTCAAGCACTTCCAGCATCCATGGGGTCAGAACAGCATTATTGCCACCATACCCGGCAAGACGGACAAGACTGTCATCATCGGTGCACACCAAGACAGCATCAACCTCTTCTTCCCATCCCTTCTCGCCGCTCCCGGTGCTGATGATGATGGTTCCGGCACCGTCACCATTCTCGAGGCTCTTCGTGTACTTCTCAAGGACCACAAGATTGTCACTGGCCAGCAAAATAATACCGTCGAGTACCACTGGTACAGCGCTGAGGAGGGAGGTCTTCTTGGCTCTCAAGCCATTTTCCAGAGCTATGAAAAGGCTGGTCGAGATGTCAAGGCTATGCTTCAGCAAGACATGACTGGTTACATCCAAAAGACTCTTGATGCCGGTGAGCAGGAGAGCGTTGGTGTCATCACTGATTTCGTCGACCCAGGCTTGACCGACTTCATCAAGAAGGTCATCACCACTTACTGCGACATTCCATACATCCTCACAAAGTGTGGCTATGCTTGCTCCGACCACGCTAGTGCCAGTAAGGCTGGTTATCCCAGTGCTTTTGTCATTGAGAGTGACTTCAAGTACTCGGACAGCAAGATTCACACCACAGAGGACAAGATTGAGTTTTTGAACTTTGACCACATGCTGCAGCACGCTAAGCTGACTCTTGGCTTGGCTTATGAGCTTGCTTTTGCTCCCTTCTAGTCTTTCTCATTTCAACGCATTGCATACCTGTTGTTATTGAAGCTGGCGTTAGTCCCACTCGACTGATTGAGATGTTTGCATCATGAGAGCGCATCGTATAGCATTACATATCATGATATGTTTATATTCATCCAACTTTCTTGATTTGTCATTCTCGACTCGGCCTTGACCACACGGTTAAGCTTGACAAAGCAAGTCACTACTTACACCTTCGTCTGAGCTACAGGTACACCAAGAGCCAAGACTCTTTCATGCCTCGCTGTCGTATTCCATCCAGAGTACACTCCCATCATGCTACATGCTCTGACTTTCCCGCTTGCTTTATACATCGACATGCCGCATAAAGAAAGATGCACATGCGCTGGCTATTGTGAGTTATACAGGTCCATACTTTACACCTCCACATGCTAACATCTTCTACTTTACGTGTTCTGACTTTCTCTTATACTTTCTATATCATAACGACGCACATGAACTCTTTGCGCATAGCTACTGTAAGTTGAACAGATCCGTATCTTGTATCTCCACTTGTTGAAATCTTATATCTATGGCTCTGACTTTCTTTAACGCTTTATATATCAAGATACCATCCAGAGATAGATACAAGAGGGACAGGGATCTGGAGTGCAATCAATGCAGCGTATATCTAGTATCCGAGGTAACGTAGTCATAATCCTTCATGCGATATCTATTGTGAGTCGAACAGGTCCATATATTGCCCTACGCCACCACTTTATATCTATAATACAGACTGGTGGTCTAATGACAAGTATAGAGCTCTCTTAATTGTGTGGAAGTTTGCATAGACCAAGTCACGTCTACTTTTCCGGCTCCTCTGACTTTATGCATTTACGCGAGCCTGGGCTGTTTGGCTACCATCCAAGATAACGATTTGGAGGAAGACTTCGTGCTATTGAGAAACGAGTCCAGTGAAGAGTATCCGATCGGCAGACACGCCTCAGCATACACTACTCAGAACCGACTCCGTTCCGCCATCTCTGCCACCGAGGAAGGTCTATCACCAATAAGACACCAAATTCTGAAGGATATTAGGGTTTCCAAGCTTCAAGATGCTATGAAGAGTGAAGGCAGATGTAACAGGAAATAAGCGACCGTTAAGGAATGCCAGCTCATAGTCCTGCAACCTTTGCTTTACTACAATAAGCACCTACTCAACAAGACGAGTAAGAGCATCATTTACGACCCCATCACTCACCGGTATTACCTTCAGGACTTCAGTGTGCCAGCCCTACTATATATATCTCTATCAACCGCACACCCACCATCTCGTCTATCCCATACTTCAACAACCACACCTTCCATATATGACATTATCCTTCCTCTCAGTACAACACACCTAGCATTCATAGCAGTCATGACTGACGACATGCCTCACTCTACTACCCTCTTCTCTAGGCTGCCTGGCTCGGTCTGGTTCGATATGATTCTTCCCCAATTGGACCACCAAAGCCGCTCAGTCTTTGCCTGCACCTGTCAGGAATCTCACAGACTCATAAACAACTACTGTGCAACTTTCATAGGTTATGAGAAAGGCAGCTACTCAAAGCCATCTCGTGAGATCCGCAGTATTCAGCTTAGGATCGAGGATGCAAAGATCGTTGCCTACCAGACGCCGGTCCCTCAGGACTATGATATCGCAGTCGCCATGATGAAAGGCGACCTGCAACCACAATACATCGTCAACGGGATAGAAGCAATGCTCAGCTACAGCAGCCTGCGGTCTCTGGAGTTTATCAAGACATCAGTGCTTACCACCGACATTGCCATTACCCTTCTCGATAACCTACCAGCAGTCAAGACATTTGTCTTCGATGGTTGCATCGGTATCGTGCCAAGCTTACTTTTCGAGTACATGCGCAACAATTCAGAAACGGTCTGCCGCAAGACCATCAAGTATGCGCCTTCATTCAACACCAGCGGGCAAGGAACCTTCAGAAGCTGGGCCGGGAAAGCCCACATGTTCTGGGCAGCTCTCCTCGCAATATACATGCCGGTAATCATGGACGTTGCGCCCCACATGATGGAAGAGAACTCGATATTCTTCGAGGCGATGATGCGTGTCCTTTCATCACCACATTCCAAAGTCCAGGTCATCCAAGTCCTGCAAGCTCTGAAGACCGCAGCCATCGAGACCCCTCCCGACTTCATCCACGACTACGGAACCGACAAGATGGACATGGAAGACGAGGGAAACTCCTACGACGACGACGACGACGACATCCTCACCAAGCGCCTGCAGCTCATGACAACAGCAGCCAGTCATGCCTATTTCATCCCCGTCTGTCAGCTAAACGAGCTGGCATATCTGCTGGCACCGCAGGCCCACAGGACCATCATGACGAGCGGCAACTCCGCCGGACGACGCTTCCATCCTTGCGACGAACATGGTCCCATGCCCGGTTGCATGTTTCAGGGCACCAATCTGCAGCATGAGAAGAACTATAATAATCAATGTCTCGTTTGTAACGTTCAGGAGGAATGGAATGATTTCGTCTGTCATAATGCTACCGCTCGAGATTTTCAGGAGACACAGTGGAGGTTCGATCGGTTTGTTGATGAGGGGGGGTTGGTGCCTCGATCTCTCCCTGCTAGACAGGTTCATGAAGCCGAGGAAGACGATGACGAGAATCTTGGGGATGCTGTGAAGGAGCCAGAGTCTAGTGATCTTCTTGAAGAGCAAGACGGCATTTCTGAGCGTGAAGCCGAGAGTTCTCACACAGAGCATAGCAGCCAGAACTCCGGGCGTCTGAACAGCGACTCAGGACCGACCATTCCTCACGAGCAGCTCCATCCTCAGCACGATCCTCACCACCCCAAAAACAAGAGCAGCAGCAAATCCGACCGACAACCAGACTTTCTCTCCCACGACAACAAAGCAGAAACCATCTCCCCGCTCGAAAGCGGCCCCCTACCAAATTTCTACACCCTAACCCCCCTCGACTTCCCACCCTCCACTTACCCTTTGCTGCACCACTACTTCCGCGCCCCCGAAAACGCAGCAAAACTAGCAGAACGCCTCTGCAACACATACTGTCCCTTTTCCATCCTGGGATCTATCTGCCCTCTCGAACGCTGTACTCTGAAACCGCTCTGTATGGGGGAATTAGGGAGGTGCGGTTGTCTTGTCGGGGGGCATGAGATTGGTCCGCCTTGCGTCTCATTGAAGGGGTTGGAGGGGGGGTGTGAGGGGAGGTGTAAGGGTGGGTGTGAGACGAATCATAATATCGTGGTTCTTGCGCTCGCGTGGATGGTTAGGGAGTTGCATGCTGCTGGGTTGGAGGAGGAGGTTTGGGATCGGAGGGTTGTTTTTGGGGAGGTTGATACGGGGTTCTTGGAGTATGGGAGGGAGTGGGAGAGCGAGAGTGAGGACGTTGAGGATTATGAGGAAGACGAGGATGCTGATGACGAGGATGCTGAGGATGCCGAGGATGCTGAGGATGCCGAGGATGCCGAGGACACTGACATTGAGCCTCCCGAGGAGACTGAGGATCATGAGGAGAGTGCTGACGACGATGACGATGCCGACGCTTGGTCAACCACTACCCAGATCTCATTCGCATCTCTCTGCTCTTGAGCTGGACGTTTCTCGCCTCGAGACATCCGACTGATTTCGAGAAGCGAGAATTGTGCGCATCTTTGGGATCGAGAGCTAGGACCGTGATTCGCGGATGAGGATTTGATCTCATGATACCATGCCATATTGGGGTGGCCGGAAAGGAGTTTGGGATGCAGATGTCTTTAGGCATGATGGGAGATGGGAGATGGGAGATAGGAGGTTGCGAAGCGTGGGGTTTGGGCTTTGGATCGATAGACTGGATAAACCATTCAGAAAATGCGGGACTTACGGGTAGTCTAGCATAAAAAAGGATCTGATTTCTTTCTTACTTACTTTCCTTGCTCACTTTTCTTACCTACTTTTCTTACTTACTTTTCTTACTTACTCTCTGTCACTGATGTCACAGATGCATGTACTTGTGCTAGAGATATCTCTATGCCTATTTCGGGACGTTTGATATGTGTGATCTAGATTTCTGGGAGGAAGGGTGTGGATGTGATGGATGTGATGGAGTGGTTATTACAACTGGATGATGATTACAACTGGATGGTTGTTACAGCAGAGTGATACTGATACAAGTGATACCAATACCAAAATGATATCAATAACTGAATATTACCAACACCAGAATGTTACCAATATCAATACCAAAATGATACAATACCAGAATGATACCAATACAAGTAATACCAATACCATAATGGTATCAACAACCCGAAAACCAATTCTACTAAAAGAAAAGCCGCCTGAAAAGCACCAGAAGCAGGATCAAGGCCGTGCAGTCGGGCAACGATCGGTTCAGGCATACATACCTCTATTTGTTCCCGTGCTTTTTCTTGGATAAAGAAGGGAAAAGAGGGGAGAAAAGGAGAAAAGGAGAAAAGGAAAAGAGGAAAAGAGGAAAAGAGGAAAAGAGGAAAAGAGGAAAAGAGAGAGTGGTAAAACAAAAGATGAATAGAGAAAAAAGACAAAAAGAACTCATCATGCATAAAAACCGACCTTGTGCCTTCTATGTATACAATATGTACACACACACATAGACAACTTTGATAGTTCAAATCAAATTCAATTGGATTCAAAAGAAAACACTCTCGAAAGAGACATTGGCTTTCCTAGCTACAATGTCCGATTTCTAAACTCCTATATTCAACGCCTTTGAAAAAAAAGCCTGGTCTCTCCCGAATTCACACCAACGAAGAAGAGCAAATGAGAAGCAAGAATGAACCAACGCCTGGGCTTGAATAACTGCAGCAGAAAAAAAAAAGATGGAATTTTCTTTCAACTGCACAATAGAGTATATGTACAAGACCGTGCCGCCCAACCCTTGTTATCGCGATTGAACAAAGGGGTGGAAAATATGAATCTTTACAAAACAAACATGATGGGGGTTGAGAATTTCGTGCCAAGGAGATCAGACGTCGTCTATACCAAGGGATTGACACCGCGAAGATTCCACGACGGCTTCAGAGCAATGTCGAGATCGTCCTTGGTTCCGACCATATCTTGGGGCAGACGAGAGACCCGGTATGCACCAGCGCGAAGAGCGTTGTTGTGCAATTGGGAGATGCCACTGCGATTGGAACGAATGGAACCGGCATCGCTGCCGTTACCGCCATCTGCGTTACGGAAACGTGGTGGGGGAGCAAAGTCGAGCGAAGTGAAGGTGCCAGACTTGCGGAGCATGTGACTGTGTCATGGATTAGTTTGGGAGAAAGTCAAGGACAGGGCATTCTTACGGTGTGGGAAGTGCGGCTAGGTCATCGAAACTCTGGACAAGCGGGCTGTGCATGGGTACGGCTGGGCTGTAAGGTCTCCTCACACCCAATGGACTGTCAAGAGCACGGCCGAGCTGGGCATCGCGATGAGTGGTTGGTGGAGCGAAATCGAGCGCGTTGAGGAAGTCCATTTCGTTGCCGCCGAGTTTGCTAGGGGTGGGCAGAGAGGTCAGAGGAGCAGGAGGTGGGAGATTCTTTCTTGGCTGCGGATGTTGACCGCGGAAGGCAGGGTTGTTCATGTGGCCGGTTGATTGCAGAGAGGCAGTGTTGCTTCGGGGACGGAATCTTGGATTTGACTGCATGCCATCGGGGGTCATTGCGCGACGGGGCATGCCTTGGCCTTGACCTTGAGCGAATGGAGGGGCGGGACGAGTCGGGATGAAGTCACCAATCGAGGGGTCGTAGAGAGCGCCATCTTCAAAGTACTCTGGTTCAAAGTCGCCATCGTAGGGGTTGAATTGCTCATAGATTCCTGCGGGGTTCGGCTTGGACTCGTCAAAGTATTCCTTGTAGAAAGATCTGATACGCATGGCACGCTGTTCCGGGTCTTCATGAGGGTCTTCTGCCGGTTGAGCTCGGAGACCCACCATGGATACTCTACGTGAATTTCCAGTCACAGACATTCTGTTGGACAGTCTATTTGATTTCGGCGCAGGTGCAGGTGCAGCTTCGGGCTCGACGATTTCAGGGGTAACGGAGATAGCAAGCTTCTTGGCGGCAGCGGCAGGGTGTGACTGTTGGGGAGCAGATGGCGAGGGATTCGTCTCATGTTCGCTCACACTGAAAGTCGGGATGGTCGGGGTTGCTTTCGGCTTGTAAGGCTCGCGATCTTCAGTAATTTCGACGACAGGAGCTTTAGAAGGACGAGTGGCCAAAGATTGACGCTTGTTGCTTTTGGGTGGCAATTTGAATTCAGGAGCGTGCTCCGAGTCGGGAGAAGAGTCAGGTGAGGCAAAAGGATCAGGCGAGACATAGGGATCAGCAGGCGAGGCAAAAGGATCAGACTGGGACATGCGTTGGGCGTTTTTGAGCAGACTGGAACCCATGCTGTCGCTGGGAGGAATGCTGGAACTTGTGTAGACAGATTCATTGTCGTTTCTGCGAGCACGGGAAGGCGAGCGACTGCTGGCATTGGTCTCGGTCCTGGTCATCATCGTGACGGGACTATAAGGATCGTCAGGGTAACGTAGTGTCTGGAAGGACTCTCTAGAATGTTGAGCGTCGGCAGCGAGAAGGTATGGAGTGTTCATGTCGAGTGAAAGACCATGCTTGTGAGGGCCACCTGGCTTCAGGGTATTCCGAGTTTGGCTTTCCATGTCCGTGATGGTCATCTCCGGTACCTTGGGTTGTCTTCTCTTGGACGGGGCGACGTCGCCCATACCAAAGTCAAGTGACTTGTGCTTGTCGTCGGCATCTTCTAGTCTTTGCTTGCGCTTAACACGTCGGTGGAGGAAGAAGAGTACAACAACTGCGGCGGCAAGAGGGATACTGGTATGTTTGGTTAGATGTCTGCCACTGCCACTACACCTCTTCGTCCGAATCGACTTACGCTACAACGATACCAATAATTAGATTGTCGCTATTCTGTTCTTGTGCCGGTGTCTGCCCACTCTCGACTGCCGATGACGCTGCCGATCGTTGTACCAATGACGGCAGTCCTGAGAGACTCCGCGTCGCCAAGTTGGTTATGTTGTGATCCTGAGGACGAAAGACATTATGCGAGGCCAATTGAAGCTTCATCTTGGCCAAGTTTTTGTGTTTGTATTTGTGTTTGTAAAGTTGCGGATGCGACACCGAGAGTCGATCCTGTCAGTCCGAACGTGTCAGTGTTAACGTCGATATGTCTTGTCGTATCTTTTCTCGATCTTGTCCAAGAGTCTATGCCGTTCCAGGAGTGTGTCGAGGCTCAATGAAGCAGCCTTTCAAACGAGGTATTAAGGAGTGATGTGGGCTAAATGTCCCTGAATGAATGAATGTCCGAGATTATTATCTACAAAAAAAGAATGACTGGGGTCAGCTGTAAGAGAGTGTCGCGATCATGAAAGATCAAAAGCTGTTGTTGAACTCGACTGCACCACGAACACGAAGATGGAGAAGAGAGATGGAGCACATTGGCAGATTGAGGAATGCTGCAGCTACCTACAGTCTCCTTGGCTACCTTACAACGGCTGAGCGCCTCGACCACCCACTCACCACAACATCCAATGTCGATTCGCGCTAAAAGGGGCCCGCCCTAAAATCACAATTACCGACCAGTACCTTAGCCAGTACCGCCTATTATTCCATAGGGCTCGTCTGCCATATACTCCTCAATTAAGACCAAGCCATTGTGTCACCATGCTATGATATGCAGGGGAAATCAAATTGAACAGCCACGACCTCAAATTGCTTCAGGTTCCTACTTGGACCCGCCGCTTGTGTCATTGCTTAGTCGAAGGTGCACAAGGTCAAGAAGCGCTCAAGACACAATATGTCAATGTGCTTGTACAATAATAATAATACAACCCTCTACTGCATACACTGCCCCATTGCCTTGGAAGTACGCAAGCTTCATCTTCTTCTCCTGATCCACATCTAAATAAAACACGCTTCGACAAGGCCCACATGAGAATGCAGATTCCCAGGAACAGGCTAGCCTATTGCCCAAGTGGAACAACGGCTTCACGCTAATCTTGTTCCCCTCGTGCTAAGCTTTCTTTATCTCTTCCCTAATCCCGCCTTGTTGGCTCCGCTTTGAGCCGCCCTCCTTCGCGAATTAGGTTCTTCCAATGCCCGACCTTGCCAAGGTCACTGCTACTTGTCGGCGACTCGGCTGTCTATGTGACATGCACCTATATCTGTCGCTATTATTGATTTGCAACGGTCTCGTTTCTGGTTGAATCCTTTGCTGTCGGTAGGACGATAGCTCCATCTCCGCGGCGCCAAACTGCTGTTGCTCGTGGCATGCCTGTGAAAATGGCTGCAATCATGCCGCCTCTAATCTCATCCGTTTGCCTTGCCGAGATTGAATCTCATGGAGAAAACGTCCAAGATCGTGTCGTTTTGCTCGAATGCCGACTCGCCGAGTGAGTTTGAGTGGAGTAAAACTCCACGCTGCAGAGCCGCGACTGGTAAAGTATTGGGTTACGCCCCCTCGTGTTCGCATCACTCCTGAGTCAGTCTAGCCACGACAGGTCAGTCGAGGCTGAACTTCGATATAAAAACTCAATGGGGTCATTCCTGATACAGCTTGCAAAAAGGCCAATCAAGTACAAAGCGATACCCATGTCATTTTTAGCGCGCAAACCATTGGCGAACAGGTTGTAGCTCGGTCGGGCTTATGCAATTTGCCGCTGCACTTGCTAAATCTTCCCCGCATGTCTTAATTTCGTACTGCATTTATTAGAATTTTTATTGCACGTTTTTAGGAAAAGGGTTATTAGGGTGGGTTATTAGAATGGGTTAGAGGTTATAAAAGGCATAGCGACTTGTTGCGATCTATTGTCTTCAAAACCTCCTTTGGTATATATTATATATAAGTTTAATAATACCATGATAATATTATAATAATACTTTGATAGCAATATTGATATCATCCTTTTTTTACTGCACGTTTAGAAAAATCTACTGTAAATGCCAAGCACTTTCGGCTCTAACTGGATAAATCGAAGTGCAGCCGGCATTTCCAAAAACCCGACCGACCTGTGGTCACGTTGGCGAAGAGCATCCTTGTTCGTGGAGGTTGCGTATGCCAATTTTAGAACTCGCAAGCTCTCGTCACATCTCTTTGGGCAGTCTGCATCTCTGCCAACTCCGCATCTCGGACAAACAATAATGACATCTGCGAGTCTCCGAGACAATCTGCGCGTGTTATTACAGCAAATCCTCACCCTGACACGCTGTTCCGCTGTCTACCGGGCACTCTTTTACACCTGGCATCAAAGCCTTGGTGCTGTCCCAACCAATTCCTTTTCTATGGCTCCATCGTGAGCAGCTTTCCTGTGATAAACACATGCGAGGGGTCTGCTCTGATTGCTGTTGCTCTCACAAACAACGTCTGAAGAAGTCAATACTCGAATGTGGCGTGGTATTTGATGAATTCTGGCTCGATCGTACGCGTTTCATGCCTCGAAAGCGGCTGTCAATGTACGAACGAGTAGGCCTGCCAATAGTCACAAACCCAACATTTGGATAAGTTTGTCAGTTATCAAAGTGTCTAACCAGCCTATCTTGATGCGCTGAAACGGTGCTGGTTGTACGGCAGTCTAGACGACAACACAATCGTAGTACTATCGTGCTCGCGCCAAGCACTCGAGTCACATGAATGAACAGCCTGAAATGTCTAGCACGCGGAAAGGAAGAGCACCGATATCGCACGGCTAGCAGATTCACAGATAGGCAACTGGGTACCTACTACCTAGACTGGAAGGAAGAAAAGCAAGAATTAGATTCAGCAGAGCTACAGTGAATGCCGTCATATGTACACCTTTACAGTAGGAGTGGCTTCCGATTGGCCGGGGTTTGGCTGTCGTGCAGCGGTGTGCTGCTGCATGCTATCATCAACATTGAGCAACCCAGCCGCCAAGAACATCATTCACACCTTCGTATCTCTGACTCTTCCCGTCGTATTCTTACAGCATCCCCGAATTGTAATCTCATCACCCCTACCACTTCTTCTTGGCCTAGGAACCATCACCTACCATTCGCTACAGCTCGCAGTGAGATCTGCTCTGAGCCCCGGTTCTCCACGCAGTGTGTCAGAGTTGATTGATTGGTCATCGTCTTCAATGCCATATACCGGCCTTTGCCGATTATGAGTCTGCCCATACCTTCACGTACCAACGCTCGAAATGATAAACAGCACCCCTCGGATCATTGGTCCTCTGATCACGAGCTTTTCCATGCTGACAGCCACGTGCCGGAAGCACCACCCTCGGATAACGTTTTGAATGGCGAAAAGCCAACTGCTACAGCAACTACCACTCAACTCGCTGCAAGTCAATACTTGGAAGCCCCGCCGTTCTACAGACCCAGCAGGCCATTGAGTCCAGATGCACTGAGTAATTTGTCGGCCGAGGAATTTGATCAACTTCGGCCTCGATCCCGCAGTCCCAGCCCTTATCGAACAGCCTATCCAAGTAGCGATGAGCACGGGGAGAAGCCCAATGGCCGACCACGTTACCGGAAAAAGCTCATTGCCATATGGCATCGTAACCTTGGCCTGTTATATATGCTCATTGCCATGCTATTTGGCACTTTGATGAATGTGACGACAAGGATGCTAGAAGTAGAAGGAAACAAGGGCAAAGGACTACATCCATTTCAAGTGCGTATCGTTTCCTGAATAAAAAAATTTCTTCCCTAGACTTGCATGACTAATTGATTCAAGATTTTGTTTGCACGAATGAGCATCACGGTGGTAATGGCAATGATCTACATGTGGTGGACAAAGACTCCTCATTTCCCACTAGGTCACCCAGAAGTAAGATGGCTACTCGTAGCCAGAGGCATGGGCGGCTTCTTTGGAGTCTTCGGAATGTACTGTCAGTTCTTTATACCAGACCCTCGGTGCCATGATTCATCACATGCTTATGATGCTTCAACAGATTCGTTGCTTTATCTGCCAATGTCAGACGCAGTAGTGATAACCTTTCTAGCACCCTCGCTATCATGCTGGGCTTGCTCTTTCCTTATCAACGAGCCCTTTACTCGCATCGAGAAGATTGGCTCCATGGTTGCTTTTATTGGTGTCATCTTTATAGCCCGACCGACATCTTTGTTTGTGGGATCTTCGCCGGCTGCTCCACCCGGGGGCAGTACAAGCGACATGGTCCCTTCGGCCACAAACGGAACTGCAACTCATATGCCTGATGCGTCCAACTATGATAACGTCACGCCCGGACAGCGGCTTGGAGCGGTCGGACTTGCGTTGGTTGGCGTGTTTGGTAGTGTCTGCGCTTTTACAACAATCAGATGGATTGGGAAGCGAGCACACCCTCTAATCAGTGTCAACTACTTTGCCGTCTGGTGTACGCTGGTAAGCACAGTGGCACAATTGACACTGCCAGGCGTTGGATTCTTGCTACCGGCGGATGTCAGGGAATGGGGACTGTTATTCTTTCTTGGGTGAGTGGCTACAGGTGTTTGTGCTAGGCTTGAGTCATGTGCTGATGTTGAAATAGAGCTTGTGGATTCATCATGGTAAGTCAAGGAGAGGTGGTGAAGAAGCGGGATACTTACAGATATATTGTAGCAATTCCTCATGGCAGCCGGGCTGTCGTACGAAAGGTCTTCTCGCGCGACGAACATGACATACACATCGATGCTGTACGCTCTGCTTTTTGATAGATTTGTTTTCGGCCAGACACCCGGACTCTGGTCCATAATTGGGTCAACGCTTATCCTAGGGTCAGCGATCTACATGGCCATGCAAAGAGATAGCAGCTCCAAGGAAGTCAACGAGGGCAATTCTAGAAATACAGCTGATAGAGATGGCGCAGACGATGAGGCAGGTGTAGGGTTAATAGAAGCAATGGAGAATGGCGATGCGAGCCAAGATAACCAAGACGTCGAAATGAGGGATTTGAGTTGAGAAGGATGATAAAATGAAAGGGTTGGCTTACATGAATTGTTTGGGATGACACGGTGTTACGAAAGATGGAATCCTTCCTACGCTTGATGATGATAAATGAGATAATTGTTTAACATTATTGCTGAGCGAAGGAAGCTAGAACGAGCGTGTCGCAGCTATTGCCCGTTCCAGGTTGAGGCGGATAGTGCCCAAGAGGGGTCAATGCAGGTACATGAGGTGGTTACAGAGTACAAGACAGGTGTTGTTAATAACGTAGTCGTATATTAAAAGCACAGCCATAGAAAAATGTTCCAGAAAGGCGAGTCGAATGAAGATCTATTCTTGTCTTGTGTATCTGGTGAGAGCTAAGAAGAAGACGGATGGGGCGGGTCACACGGCAAACAATATCAAGGTTGATGCTGGAAACAAGGACGTCTAAGGTGCCTGGATTGGACATATCTGCGAGTAGGTGAGTGGAAGATTATCATTGGGAGTATTAAGGTAATAACAAAGGTGCTAGGCAGAGTCGTCGGTTGACATTGTGGAGTTTGTTTCGCCAGTGAGTCGATCATCGGACTCGAGGCTTTGCTCTTAGTCTTTGCTTATGACGCAGCACAGTCTCTGCACGTACGAGTACAGGATCCAACCCAACAGAAGCGCCCCTCGTCTCCATCACGACGCACGCACGCACGACATTAGGATCTTGTGAGCATTCACAATCGACGGGGTTTGTTTTATCCATCAGAGCTCGGGCAACACAGATATTATTGCTGCGGCGGATTCTGTACTCTTCGTTGGCGAGAGCATCCTATCGGTCTAGTGGCGCTCTTGGTAATCCGGAACGAGCGAGCGAGCCCTTGTCAGTTGCCTCTCCGCGCTTGGAGCAGGACGCAGCATAGCCACACCTCGTCCAAGAAGCACATCACCACCATTCTGCAACGACCATAGCGGTCTCTAAGCAAGGAAAATAAACCGGATTGAAAGGCGCTTTAGATTGCACGGGCGATACTGCGCCGACACGACAATTGAAAAGGCCGTCGAGCCTTCGTAGCCTTCGTAGCACAGGAGCAGGAGCAGGAGCAGGAGCAGGCGCAAGCACACACCGCTACCGCAACACGACATGGAGGTCCCGCGGGAACCGAACGTCAGGATCACCAGTATGCGACATAGACACTTATTGCAAGAAAGGGTCGAAGCGAATACTGATATGTTGGGACAGTCATTGCGGCAGATGGCCTGTACAAGAGAGATGTCTTCCGTAAGTCATAAGCCGATCAACGTAATCATGATAATCACGACGACAGCATTTATTGACAATGGGATGCAGGATTCCCGGATCCCTTCGCCGTCGCTACCATCAATGGAGAACAAACCAAGACGACCGGAGTCATCAAAAAGACACTGAACCCGTATTGGAATGAGAGCTTCGACATGTGCGCACTTGCCCTCCTCCCACCCTCCATATTGATGGCAGAGACCCCGCAATTTGATACGTCAATGTGCTAATTGTGGATCAGGCGAGCGAATGAAGACAGCGTCCTGGCAGTCCAGATATTTGACCAGAAGAAATTCAAGAAGAAGGATCAGGGCTTCCTCGGTGTCGTCAATGTCAAGATTGGAAGTGTCATCGACCTCGATGCTGGTGGTGATGGTGAGCAAACAATCCTCTCAACCTCAACCCCAACCATGTACACGTTCATCGAACCACGTTCATGTTCATGTTTAAGCGCTTGCAACCATGACAGTCGCTGACTCGTATGTGTCATCATACAGAAATGCTCACACGCGACCTCAAGAAATCGAATGACAATGTCGTCGTCAACGGTAAACTCATCCTCAATCTCTCGACCAATCTCCAACGACCCGCCGCAAATTCATCAACGCCATCGGCCGCTCGCTCCACCACTTCGGTCCCACAGACCAACGGCGCTTCCTCATCCGCTGCCGCCTCGCAGACCGACATGCGTCCTCCAGCCGGCGCTCCATCTGGCCCACCACCGAGCGCAAGCGTTTCAGGCCCCAGTGGCAGTGCTGCAAGGGCCAACGGCCTCACCGCCTTTGAAGATTCCCAAGGCCGATTACCTGGTGGATGGGAGAGGAGAGAAGACAACCTTGGCCGAACATACTACGTCGACCACAACTCTCGTCAAACCACCTGGATAAGGCCGACTGCCAATTATGATGCTGGAGCACAACGAGCCGCCGTCGATCGAGACACAGCAGCCCAAAGAGTCAGTCATCAGAACAGAATGCTACCTGACGATCGCACCGGTGCAAACTCGCCTACCCTTTCCGGTAGTAACAACTCGCCGCCAAATGGCCAAACATCTGCAAACGCCGTCTCCATGATGGCTACCGGTGCTACCACTGCTGGCTCAGGCGAGCTTCCTGCTGGATGGGAACAGCGCCACACCCCCGAGGGACGTTCCTACTTTGTCGACCATAACACCAGGACGACAACATGGGTTGACCCCAGGCGACAACAGTACATAAGAATGTACGGCCAAAATGCCACGGGCAATACCACCATCCAACAGCAGCCCGTATCACAGCTCGGCCCTCTGCCCAGCGGTTGGGAAATGCGTCTCACTAATACAGCTCGTGTTTACTTTGTTGACCACAACACCAAGACTACCACTTGGGACGATCCGCGATTGCCTTCGTCACTTGACCAGAACGTGCCGCAGTACAAGCGTGACTTTAGGAGGAAGCTCATCTACTTCCGATCTCAACCCGCCCTCCGCATTTTGTCTGGTCAATGCCACGTTAAGATTCGGCGATCGCATATCTTCGAGGACTCGTATGCAGAGATTATGCGTCAAACTCCTAGTGATCTTAAGAAACGATTGATGATAAAGTTTGATGGTGAAGACGGTCTCGATTACGGTGGTCTTTCTAGGTGAGTTCTCCATCACGACTTGTTTCCACGCACAAAACTGACCCCCAACCGCAGAGAGTTCTTCTTCTTGCTCAGTCACGAGATGTTCAATCCTTTCTATTGTCTGTTCGAATACTCGGCCATCGACAACTACACACTTCAAATCAACCCTCACTCGGGCATCAACCCCGAGCATTTGGGCTACTTTAAGTTTATTGGTCGTGTTGTCGGACTGGCAATCTTCCACAGGAGATTCCTGGACGCCTTCTTCATTGGCGCTTTCTACAAGATGATTCTTCGCAAGAGAGTCGCCTTGGCCGATATGGAGGGTGTGGACGCCGACTACCACCGAACGCTTTCATGGATGCTCGAGAACGACATTGAGAATGTCATTTTCGAGAACTTTTCCGTCGAAGACGAAGTCTTTGGTGAGAAGCAGACTGTTGATTTGAAGCCTGGAGGAAGGGATATCCCAGTGGACAACGACAACAAGAAGGAATATGTCGAGTATGTTTCTCCGCCGACCTGCTTTGTTCTGTGATTCAAGACTAACGTGCTTTGCAGGCTCGTGACAGAATGGCGCATTCAGAAGCGTGTAGAGGAGCAGTTCAACGCCTTTATCCAAGGTTTCCACGAGCTCGTACCTGCAGATCTTGTCAATGTATTTGACGAGAGGGAATTGGAGCTGCTCATCGGTGGTATCTCTGAGATTGACGTCGATGATTGGATGAAGAACACCGACTACCGCGGGTACGACGAGAAAGATCCCGTGATTCAGAACTTTTGGAAGGTACGTTTTGCTGCCTTGCCACTCATATTGAGGCAATCAGACTAACATATTCTTGCAACAGTGTATCCGCAGCTGGGACTCTGAGCAAAAGTCTCGTCTCCTTCAATTCGCAACCGGTACCTCGCGTATCCCCGTCAACGGTTTCAAGGATCTGCAAGGTTCCGACGGACCTCGTCGCTTCACGATTGAAAAGTCAGGCGAGGAGACGCAACTGCCGAAATCGCATACTTGCTTCAACCGTCTTGACTTGCCGCCATACAAGACGTATGAGGCGCTCAACGGCAAGCTCATGTGGGCGGTCGAGGAGACCATGGGTTTCGGACAGGAGTAAAGCGTGTGTCACTATTGGGGTCGTAAGCGGATAGGGTGAGAGCAAGTTTGATAAACAAAGTAATATGGCTTGTCCTTTTTTGTGCAATTGCAATTGCAGCATTTTTCGAGATCCGGGCCGATGGACAAGGGCAAAGGCAGGGCAGAAGTTTGGTACAAACAGAAGTGAATCGGATGGGCTGGACAGGAGGAGCCTGTGAGGCGAAAGGGAAGAAGGAAAGAAAGTATCAAGAACTTTTTGTGTATCTTTTTTTTTTCCTTTTCCCTACTCAAGTGTGTATGTGCCAAAATAATGGATGAGTTGGGACGATGAGATCCCAAGAGCCAGCAATCCGGATCTGATTATTCTCTTTTCCTTATCTCTTTTTTTCTTTTTCTCTTCCTTTTACTGCTGGCTTTCCTTTCTGTTGCCTTTTGAGTTGCTTAAACTACTAGCACGGGTACGCTTGACTGTATCCTGCGAGTTGCTTAAGGTAGGTTATCAGACACAGTTTGTTTTCGAGCTATTTTCTTGTTCTCTTTTTGCTGGTTTTTTATTCTTTGACTTGACTTGAGAATAAGAACAAAAAGGGGAAGACGATGCAGAAGAAGAAGAAGAAGAAGAAGAAGAAGAAGAAGAAGAAGAAGAAGAAGAAGAAGAAGAAGAAGAAGAAGAAGAAGAAGAAGAAGAAGAAGAAGAATAGACAAAATAGGAGAGGCAAGGTAGGTTTAATAGAGTATATAGGTATATAGTGTATATGGAGCGAGTGGGTTGGTCGATTGTTTGATATATACAGTACAGGTACTTTTATTATTCCCTTTGGTCTTGTTTTGTTTGTGGTATAATTGGGTGTTGTGTGTATGCACTTTTCCTTCTCTCGCCTCGGATCGAAATTCAAGCACCGGTAGCGATCAGCTTCACATGTGCCCTGGTAAATCAAGCTCGTAGCCTTTGCTTTCGCTCTTCTGGGCTTCCTCTTCGTCTTCGGCGTCGAGACGGTCGGCTTCACTGGTATTGCTCTCGTCGTCGGACTCATCGTCGTCATCTTCGTCTTCATCCTCGTCATCGCCCTCTTCGTCCTCGCCATCATCCTCGTCCTCTCCGTCATCGTTGTCAGCCTGGTGGAAAACAGACAAGAAGCGTCTCTGGTTCTCGGCGGACCAGAAACCCTGGTCCTCGACGACGTTGGCGGCATGCTCTTTTTCCTGTTTCTGCGGTGTTCTGGGCCGCGATGATGGCTTTTCGTGTACTCTTTCCACATGCTCTGGTTGCTGGTCATCATGCGCATCACCGCCGAGATCGAGTCCCTCGATGTAGTAACGCATGGGGCTCAAGCTTCTCCCGAGCCGCATGACCATTCCATAAGGTACGCCGCCGAACATTTCTGCAGAAGCAGAGAGGGCACGATCAGGGCGCAATAGGCCAGCACCGGAAGAGCTTTCCTCTTGTTCGGCGCGCAGGAAATAACTTGGACGGGTTTGACCGCTGGGCCGCCAGTCTGATTCGACAGGGATGCAATTGGGAGCGTAGGCGCTATCGGCTCTTTCTTCCTGACCCGTAGAGGACTCGCCAAAGATACCTCTTCCATCAGGACCTAGGCCGGCTGCTCCGCCCTCGCCACTGCCATCGCCAAAACTGCGAATGGCGTCGACACCGGTGAAATCATGGTGGCGTTGAAGGCCATAAGTGGGCGAGCGAGGCAACGAGGAGACATTGCCTAGAGGAGTGGTTTGTGTCGTGTTGTAGCCGTCGCAAACGGCGCATTTGAGACCGAGCCAATGGAAAGGGGTCCAGCCCCTGCCGCCGCAGTCATTGCAGCCCACCCAAACTTTGCGAGGGACGACTCGTCGACGAGGTATGGGTTGTGATTGCAATTGTTCGGTATCTGTTGTTGGAACAGACTCTTCATCAGAGAGCGGGGCAAAGTCTTCTTCTGGCATTGGTTGCATGCGAATCTCATCGTCTAGTTTTCGCCATTGCAATTCCATGTTCACGGCGCTCTTGTTGCAGACTGGGCAGCGGTAGGTGACTGTCATCAGATCCTTGTAGCAGGCAGCGTGCATGTAGTGGCCGCAGAGCAGACTGACAACGGGCAATGGAGATGAAAAGAGGTATTCCAAGCACAGCGGGCAGTCGCAATCTGTGGCGCGCTCAATGCAGGGATGAGTGCTGGATGTGGATATGGATATGCAAACGTTGCACCTCTTGCAATGCACGTAATCTTTGCCCAAACCTTCTCCCCTTCTGCAGATGCCGCAGTCGTCGCAGTGGTATATGCGCTTGGTGCTGTCGTTGTCCCATAGTTTGCACTTGGGGCAGTAGTAATATGCCGTCTCTTGGCCGCATTTGATGCAGTCTTCCCCGGCGGGCTGCGGTGTCTTGCATAGCATACACAGCATATTCTCCGTCATCTTTCGATTCAAATGATGAGGAAAGGGGAGGTGGTTTGACTCGTCGTGGCAGTGGCGACATGGGAACCACAGTTTGCAGTCGTAACATTGCACTTTGACGTTACGGCTGTAGTGTTGACACCCCAGCGCTCGGCGAGAGTCGTCTTGGTGCGGCATGTCTTCATCATCGCATAGCGGGACTGGCTCAGGACAATAGCACGCTTCGAGATCGTCCGGGCTGATATTGTACTCGTTGTCGGATGCGGCTATGCATTGGACTCGCTTGTCGTCCTGTTTGACATGCACAGTAGACTCGTTGTTCAGAGTCATGTAGTCGCGTGTCATGAGAAGATGCATCTTCCGAGCCTTTTCCTCCGTCGAAACAGCCAGGTTGTGGATTTCTCGCATCTTTTGCCTCAGCGCCTCCATTCCATCATCTGCCGGGAGCGAGGGTGACGGCGACATTGACAGCGATTGTGCCTCTTCCTCGACTAATCGTGTTGGTGGCGGTGCCTCGACGTGCACATGCCCTGCCGAGAGAATTGTATCGTTGTCTTCCATCTCTTGCTATTTCTCTCTCCCTCCCACGTCGGCGATTAGATCGTCTTGTTTGTAACGCTACGTCATGAGCCTAAGATGAATGAACTGGCAATGAGAGTGCTAACAAGTCAACAGGGGAATGTACACGTGCCAGAACAGAGGAGACTAACAGTTGTTGGTGATGGAGAACAAGGCAAGATAAAGCACCTCTTCTACCCAAAAATTGAACAGTCGGTGTGTTTCTGCCACACCAAAAACTTCCCCAAGTCACAAGACTAACAAGAATTCCGATCTTGATTAACATGCAGCATGCAGCCGCACCATTACGAAACGACCTCTCTTGTTCCGTCTACCTCTGTCCTCGGTCGTACGACACGCTACACAGCCCACTCTCCGTCATCGCTAGCACGTGCGCTTCTCGAGTTTGACATGTGAAGATGAGCGAATCCTCTCTTGGCATGACCTGATTGAGCGAGATACCTTACTTGTGCCTTGCATAAATCTTGTACATCAAACATTATTTGCTTCATACTAATCATCTAGATATATACCAGTATGGATAGCTAAACTGTCGCTTTTCACCGTCACGAATAAGGCTGATATTGTCACTAGTGACGACTGATTCTCTCTACTTCTTCAATCATAAAAATGGTATTCCAATCTTGTCAACTATTTATAATTAATTCGCTACCAAAGACGCCTCTCCATCTGTCTGCCCTCGGAAATCCATCCCAATTCCCTTTATCTATCCATATCATATCCCACAACATTGCTTACCATTAGTCCCACTACGATGTTGCTTTTGAAATGTCAACAACGAGAAACTCGAAAACATCTACTATAACTGAAAACATCCATTCAAAGGACAGGTGCAGGAGTGATGGCGGCGATGTCGCGTCTTTTTCTGCGTCTCTCCTTGAGAGTACATGCGCTCGAAGAGGCAGAGGTACTGCTAGAAGTCGAAGATGCTTTGGAAGACATCTTAGTGCTCGTCGCAGTAGAGGAAGAAGACTTCTTACTAGTTGTCGACATTTTCTTAGTCGTAATTGCCCACGACGCTGGGTTCGCAAGAATGCAGGAACAAGCGTTGGTTACTCCGATAGCAGAAGCGATACCTTCGGCAGTGAAGGGCGAAGAGCTGTGAGGCTTGCTGAAGGGCTGTTAGTCGACGCCTGACAATACACAATCTTCAAGAAAGACTTACTTGGCGTTCCAGCTAGAGCAGAAAGAAGTTGGGTTGGCCTCCATTGACTCGATTACTGAAATCTTCGAAGCCACACACGTGAGAGCGGCAGATGACGATGTCTTGCTTGTCGAGATTGCGTACTGTGCTGGGTTCGCGAGAATGCAAGAGCAAGCGTTGCTCACACCAATAGCCGAAGCGATACCTTGAGCAGTGAAGGGCGACGAGCTGTGAGGCTTGTTTGCGTTCCAGCTCGAGCAAAACGAAGTGGGGTTGGCCTCCATCGACTCGATGACTGCAATCTTGGAAGAGACGCAGGTGAGTGCGGAGCTGGTCACGGCATCCTTGGCGATGGAAACGGTCAAGGAACTGGATTTCTTGGTAGTGGTTGCGGCCTTGGTAGTAGTGCCAGCATCCGCCAGAATGCAAGAGCAAGCGTTGCTAACACCAATGGCGGAAGCAATACCGTAAGCGGTGAAGGGTGAGGAGCTGTGAGGCTTGTTTGCGTTCCAACTCGAGCAGAAGGAAGTAGGGTTGGCCTCGTGTGCCTTGATGACCGACGTCTTGGAAGCAACGCAAGTAACAAGCGAGGTAGTGGGCGATGTGCAGGCCGAAGACGTCGTTGCTCTGGCCTCGAGCTCACGCTTTTCAATAGCGAGCTTCTCGAGCTCGATGTCTTGAAGAGCAGAGCGCTTCTGCAGCACTGAAGAAGGGCAAATTCCGAACAGCGGCTGGCATCCGTCACCGCATGCGTCGACAGTGCTGCAGACACCGTCTGCGCTGCAGCAGCTGCCATAAGTAGAGCCGACACAGGTTACTCCATTACCACAGGTACCGTCTTGCGATACACCCGTCACAGGAGAGTAGTTCACCACCGCCTGGGTGGCATACGTGCTGGTGGCGAAAAGAAGCGCAAGGGCTGAAAGACCGAGGAACCTGCCCATCTTTTCAAACCCTATGTGACCGAAGAAAAAAAAAGGGTCACGGAAGAGTATAGGATGATGTGAAAGTTGGTGGACAGAAAGTGAAGGACAAGATTGACGACTTCATTTAGTACGACCTACCTGATGGCTTATATTAGATGCCCCTCGTAACCGTTACTGGTGTCGAAATCGTTGGCATAGATACTCTCAATGTACCGGCTGCTCTGGCTGGGCACTGTAACGGACAAGTCGATAAAAACTGCTAATTTTTCTGGCTGGGTCTCGACCGTCGAGCACACCGACCGCCAACCTAATGTGATGAGAACGACAAATACTGCACCATTCACGATCTGATTTGCGTGAAAGATGTTCCAAGAATTGTCTCGGAAGAGTCAAAATCTGTTCTATCTGGGAAGCCGGGACCACAACCGTTAGAAAGGAGCCTCGTCCATAAGGGCAACGCATACATAACCGTTGAATCCACGCAGGCGGCAGTTGTATTGGGCAGGGAAAAAGAGGTGGCGGGCTATGAGACAGCATGACGATGGTGCCGTCAATGATTCGTAATCATTGGGATTTGTCGGCCGCCTATCGAAGAATGGACGATATACAAAAGTTTAGTCGAGGCTGTGAGTGTGTTGTGTGATAAGATTTGTTCAGGTCTGTCAGCCTTGGCACTTCTTCCCCCACAGCCACCCGTCCTCTTAGTCTATGGGTACCTGCATGATCCTCATTTATCTTCACATCCCTGCATCATTTTCCGGGACTTTGCTTGAGTACCTTACTCATTTCAAAGCCTGATTGTAAGGAACATGAAAAGGGAGAGTACAAATTTGACGCGAACCGCAGTCGCAGAATGTCCAGACAATAGCGGAAGTAACGCTGTCGTCCTCGTTCCTTTTGCCGCGCTTGATCTGTGACAGGCTTCAAGGATATTTCGCAAAGAATAATTACAAGCACTTGCGAATGGTAAAGTCGTTTAGAGGGTCTACCTGGCTTCCCAATGTCGACGTCCTTGTGCCCCATGAACGCACAACAGCGATTAGCACCGCTTAGTTGAGATAGGGACGAGAATGGTCGACGGAGCGACGCATCGACGCCGGTAAGTGCATGCCGTCCAGATGACCAATTGTGACTAAGTAAAAACCATGTAGGTCACACCGTTTTCTGCGTGATACCGGGTCTCAGAGACTCTCACTTCATGCATGTCTGACAAGAGAGAAAAGTGTCGCTCATCCTGCAAAGATAATACTCTGTAAAGTGGCTCGAACTTTCGATCTTATTAATTAAGCAATACGGATCGTCTAGATGATGCTCCGTGTCTCTGCCGGTCAGATCTCTCGACTCACAGGCTTGCCGAATTTCCGTTTGAGAGTGCGCGGCCTAAGTAATGCTTGGCGTCATTCGATTCGAACACCGAGATGATTACCTGGGCACGGTACTTTAATCAAGGTAGGAGTGCAAACCTCGTGTCATCAAAAGCGCCAAGAACGATATCGCAAATGGCGTACAGCGATCCCAATCGTCACAGTTCGTTCTGTTCATTACCAGTACGAAGGGAATATGACCGTGGAATCAATTTCCCTCTGCCTTGGTAGTGGATACGAGGTGATATGCTGGCACTAAAGTACAGAACCACGCACCGCCATCTCAAGGACAGGCATAAGAAGCGATGCCTATTTCGAAGATGAATCTGGGGCCGCCCCACCCCTTCAAATTCTCCATGTGGCCGAAGTTGTTCATCGTGCGATAGTAGATGGTCGTCACGCATACCCTGACAATGTACAATGGACTTTGATGCGGCATAACGGAGGCGCCTCCATAATGATATTGCATCACTTTCCGGGTTCCGCGATAGCATTGTGTACCTTGTTCGCCTCTCTATCAGTCTCAGCAGTCTCGGCCGCTTCATCGACGGCGACGATTTCAGCCTCAACGTCATCGACATCCATCAGTGAGAATGGCCACCTTCAACAATGGGTTAGCAGACTCTCATGACCTACAGAATGTTCTATACATGGGACGTCCGTGATATCGAATGCAGCTCAGGCAACGTCTTTGGCATCGGCCTGCCCTTCATTCACTGGCATAATCAGTATCTCTGCATCTGAGAGCATTGCCCTTCATGGAATAAAGACTATACATGGAGGATTAATTGCCAGCGCTGTTCCGAGCCTTTCTACAATATCATCTGACAGCATAAAGAACATAACCGGATCTTTGTCTTTGTCAGATTTGCCGGACCTTGCCACCTTCAATTTCACGCAGCTCGCCTTTTTGGGCTCACTCGATATTTACAATCTGACTGCTTCTGCGAGATCCCTGTCTTTTTTTCAGACTCTGCAACAAGTCAACTTCATCTCCATACAGCAAACTGGATTATTCGGGCTTGAAGGGTTTGATGTCCAGCAAGTCAATATGGTAACCATCGAGTACAATCCGAATTTGACGTCAGTCGACCTTGGATTTACCAATGTTGCAGTGTTGACCATCGCGGCCAACCATGCAGACGCGGAGGTCAGCTTACCGAATCTCGAATGGGTGCATAATATAAGACTAGCAAACTGCTCGGCTGTGAGAATGCCTGCACTAACACGAGTCAATTATGTACTACAGCTGGAGGGAAACAGCTTTTCTGAGTTCGGCAACGCGCCCAGTGTTCACACAATTGGAGACGAGCTATGGATCAACGACAACAGTAATTTGAGGAATATTACATTGCCCGAGCTACAAAGGGTAGGTGGTCATATGGTCATACAAGGCAATCCCCAATTGAGCCTGGTCAATGAGTTCTCCAGACTAGAAAAAGTAGGTGGCTACGTTCAAATGGATGGAGGCTTCGAGGAGTGAGTCCATAATGCAAGAGCCCATTGCACTTCATGAGATTCAAGCTAACATCAAGCCGCAGCATCTCCTTTCCAAGCCTTAAAAGCGTCGTTGGCTATGTTGAAGTGAATTCTACAACAGCATTGAATTGCTCCATCTTAACCTCATACGCCGAGAACGGCATTATAAGTGGCACTTACAGATGCCACTCTCTGACCTCCTCAGCTGTGTCCCCACCCAAAAGGTCGCGAGGTCCCTTATCCAAGGGAGACACGATAGCCATCGCCATATCCGTGCCGCTAGGCTTTCTCTCCCTCGCTTCCGTTGTCGGTCTTCTGGTTACGAAACATCTTAGACTTCGTAAACGCCTCGTAACGTTAACAAATCTACAAACAACAAAGAGCTGGGGGACTGTTGAGGCTTTTATGGAATCGCCGACCGACACAGTCATAGTAGAGCTGTGCGCGGATAAAGAGATCAACGAAGGAGGGAGGAATGAGAACAGCATACCAGGGCCAGAATGGAGACATGAACTAGATGCTCGAGAGAGACCTATTGAGATGCCGACTCATGGCGGCGATATCTTGTATGAATTAGAGGGAGATACTGTGCATCCACACAAATTGGACAGATGACCTCTGCTACGTTACATTTTTTCCCAACCTAACACACAATGATCATGTAACCCATGCTCAGTCTACACATGCATCTACTCGAGCAAAGTGAAACAGTGCACACAGTCTGCACATGCCACCCAGCCACACCAGGGAGAACTCCGCCATAACACCTCGATCTGAAACCCTCAAACTCAGCCACCAAACCAAGCCAGATTACCCAGACACCCCCCAAGTCCTTCCACAAAAACGTCGCGACTCAAAACCCAAAAGCTTGATTGAAAGAAAAAACCAACCCGCTGGATTGATCTCAAATCCGTTCGTTCATCGAAACATGGGCGTTCGTCCCGCCAACTGTTGCAAAAGAAAACGAATGACAAAACTAAAGGGAATAAAAAGGGTAAATTGTGCCAATTCAGTTAAATTTAATCGTGCTATCTAAATTATTCCGAGCCAAGCGAATTCATGCAAGTTCATCCAAGCCATCCAAGTCATCCCATCCTAAGGTAATAATGGAAATTCATCCAAGTCAATCAATCCATCCAAGTCTTACCTACGTTTAATTCCTCACCCCTCCCCCCATGCTGATGATTATATATCTTGACTACCTTACCTAGGGTAGACCGAGAGTGCTATAGTCATGACTGTATTACGGATCAAACGATTGCTGCGCTTCGTAGACAGATCTCGGTCGTCGAGTATTGTCGAGTGTCGTCGAGTTCAAATACTGAATTGCCTATTTCGGCACCGAGTCGAATGGGATGATTGCCAAAATGATGAGCGATCGAAAAGTTATGATTTTCTCGAATGTTAAAAAAACAAGCTACTCAAGACATATTACGTACGATGATATCCCATAAAAAACATCATGCCTTTCCTTGTGGCTTCCACGTTCCATGCGCACATGGGTTGTGTGTGGGGTGGATTGAAAAACACCAAGAAGCAGAAACCGAACCGACTAGCCCAACATAAACCCAACGCTAAAGTGGTATCTTCATAAAAGCATGCCCATGTAAAATCTCTCTTTTCCCCTTGTCTTACTCATACTGTTTGCTCTGCCCATTATATATTCGGAAGACCTTTTCAGTCAAGTCTCTTTCTTCGGACAATTCTTGTTTTCTTTGTCCGTCATTTCTGGTCAACGACAATCAACCGGGCTTTCAATTCTGCTTCACTTTTGAATCCTAGAGTTGATAGGAACTCATATCTCTCCCGGCTGAACATCCCATTCAGTCCACTCTTGCTGACCTTATGTCCCAGCCTGAAGCCATTACTCATGCCCGGTCGTTCAATCTCGCTTTCGGGAGCTTTGGGTTCGAGCTTCAAGCTACGGCGCCAGAAACTTTGCATACAGCAGTCTTCACTTCCTCGGACACGAGCTGTCTGGGTCTCGATCCAAGTCTGAAGTGGGAGGACTGGTTGAAGGCGGTAAGGAACTTGATAGCGTTGGAGATCAGAGATGATCTTGGTGGTGCGCATGTGTTTGTCGAAGTTGATGACATCCACAGGTTGGGTCGTGTCATCGCTGCTTGGTAGTATTCTGGTGTCCTGGTTCCCAGCGTCGATGAATGTAAGATCAGTCAGATAGATTCCGACAAAAGGCAGGCATGGCGCCGTAGGTGCCTGCAGCCTTTGGCGAAGAATGGCGTAATTGCGTGACACGTCCACAATACCTTTGAGCTCATCAAATTGAGTCTTGACTTTTTGCGGTATCTGATCCCATGTTGCTCGTAAGCGGAGGATGGTAGACGAAGTTAGTGAGCAGACAACAGCCATCAAAGAATCGTAATTATTGAGGTCCAAACAGCATTTGCCGATCTTGATCCATTGTCTGACGACCACAGCACGTTTCTTGGTCTCTTCGACGGAGAGTATAGAGTCCGCGACAAGATTTGCAAGGTCCGTAGCGAACCGGGCCACATCTCTAACATTGACTGCATTTTGGGCGTTTTTTGTCCAGTTGAGATTGAGGAGCTCCTCGGCTTCAATCGCACAAAACGTGCGTGACTGAATCAGTGTCAATTGCCGAGCAATCTCCAGGGCATCAAAGTCCGTGATAGAAGCCCTGGACATATTGACGTGAACGAGTCGTAAGAGGTTGATTTGGTTCTTGTTTATTATCGCGCTCGGCACGGAGTCCTTCTCATACTGAGTTCCCAAGGAGATGCTGGTCTTGCCAATGGGAGACACAAGCTGAGTTGCTGTATTGGTAATGGTTTGTTGAGATGCCTTGTCCGCCAGTTCTGCCAGGCGAAAACCTGGGGCAGATAGCACCGGCTGCAGCTTTTCCGTTGCGAACGTCTGAATCAGTCCCAGGGCCTCAGAGTCAAACTCACTCAAAAAGTGTGATTCAAGCCAGCCCTTCATAAAATTATATATGCGTAGGCGTGCAGGCATGCTCTCGGTCTTGCTCTCGCCAACGTATTGGAAGCGGTCAATCAAGGCATTCGCTAGTTCCACGCTACTGGTGAACAGGCGAAACGTTAAATAGAATGCGTTGACAAAAGTTGGGTCCGGTGGTGAATGCTGGCTGGTGAGCTTCTCCACCAGAGCACGAAGTGTGCCACCCAATATTTGGCCTTCTTTGTTGAACAGTAGCTCGTGGGCATACGATTTTGCCAGTATATCGGCATCACATTCACTACCGTCGCTTGCACCAGTGCCTGCAGAACGCATACTCGATATGCTCGAGAAGCTGTTGAGTAGAGCAGGGCCCGGTTGAAGAGAAGAACAAGCGCGATCGGGTGTCGTGGCCCTTGTGGAAGTTGGTGACATTACACTGCCGGTGGAGTATCTCAAGCTGGTCTGATAAGTGCTTGTGGATGTCGCAGCAGACAAGCCTACGCTCTCCTTCCGAGTCGGCGTGGTCCACACGCTTTTCAGGTTTCTGCCTGGTGTGGCAGGGGGGCAAAGAGACGTCGGAGTTGGAGGGGCGATGAAGGAGGTATCGGGCTCTATGATGAATGATTCTGGTAACGATGCTGGCCTTGTACCCGAATCAGATGAGAAGGAAAAGTTTGTCAGCCTTTTGGCGCCCATAGTGCTGGATCTGACATATGCTGGCTTTTCGAAGATTGAATCCTTTTCCTCAGGTGCCTGATCTGTGATTTCCTCGTCCTCTATGATGACCACCTCACGGGGATCATCATCCACAACTCCCAGCTGGGACTCATTATTGTTTTCTTCATCATGCCAAGTCTTGTTGGCTTGTTGGTGTCGATGGACTTTGTCCATGTCCATGGTAAAGTCACCATTCTTGTCTAAAGTCTGTCTGGCTTTTGCTGTGCACTCTCCCGCGGATCTGACACAAGCTGTGGCTGCTTTGACCAGACCTCTACCCTGCTCGGGTTTAAGTAGAGCAGGATCTTCAAATGGGTGCGAGGCTTCGCAAAGCTCTTGCGCAGCATCCGCCAATACACCCAGGTTCCTACGCAAGCCCATCATTGCATGAGATAATTGTGGGGATCTCTCGGCATCATTCATCCAAATCTCCTTTGTAACCGCAATGAGCCCTGTACATGCTTCGAGCGATCGTTCAGTTGCAGACGCCAAGTCCAAGGAGGTCCTGGACTGCAGGTGGAGGCCGAGGAAAGCTCCGATGTGTCCTAAGAGATGGTCGTGCGCTGCAGAAAGTCGCTCAGAGGCAAGGTCAGAATTGCTAAGCTCTTCAATATGAAAACCGAGCCCTGAGGAATGATCAGGCTGAAGACCAGGCAAAGGCGAAGATGTGCGATGGCTCAGGGATTGCGGCGTGAAGCGAGCGTCGTTTTCTCGCGGATATAGTGAGCTGAGTCGTTTAGTCAATCCTTCACCTCCAGGAGAGTTGGGCCGGGAACTGCGAGAGTCTCGTAACGATCTAGTTATTTCTCGCGTGTCAATATCTGATGTCTCTTCCGTGGGAGACGCACCCGGCTGTGCTTCGTCTTCGAGTTGAGTTCTTAGATGAGCGGGTGAAGTTGGCGAGAAAGAAGCAGTAGTCGAGGATGGCAACGTCGGCTCAATCTGTTCGTTGGATGAGGACATAGCCCTGATTGGTTGTAGCGCTGCGCCTTGTAGCCAAAGATCCAGAAATCGCACAGAACGACATGCTACCTTGAAGGCTTTCCCCATGTAATCATCAATCGTAGCCCATGAAACTTCGTCAGAGCTTTTGCCGGAAAAGGTATCCTGTATCTGATTGCGACATTTGATGAGAGATGACAGATCCGCTAAGAGGCTCTTCCGAGTGCGGCGAAGCGCGATGTGTTTTTGTATGAGCACGTCGTCCCTGTGTAGGCAATCACAGTGTTCCTGCAACAGTCAGTACTAACATTCGCTGGTGATAGATGTCTCGCTTACTAAAAGACGTCGAACACCAGCAATCAGGCCCTGTACATAGTCCTGTCTCTCCTCCACCATTGCCTTGCCACCACCTTCGGAGCTCAAATAGTCCCATAGCTGTGTTAAGCCGTGCATCACACTTCGAATGTATGGGTGATCGAAGCTCTGACAGAAGTTGGTTGGTATCCAGCCCCGGGCTCCGGTCTGAAGGACTGTACCATCGGCCCAGCCGTTGGCATGAGTCAAGTGCACAAGAATAACATCACCCTCGGTCAAGGGAACTGTAACGGATACACCGCCGGTGGATCCAGAGAGAGTGGATTGTACGGGCTGGTAATCATGAAAGGCACGTAAATATTTGCGATTGAGCGGAGGCGTCGATATAGGACGGCCAGAGGCCAAGGTATCCCGCCGTGTAGCCATCGAAGCCGCAAAGTCGACGTAATGCTTGTTTGCTGGTTTATGGTCGAGTCTAGTAAAAGACAAAGATGGCCTCAATGGGCGGATGAAGCGGGATGGAGTCCAGTCTTTTCAAGGTTTCGTAACGAGTGCATATTCAAATCTCCGGTGCTCCAATCGAAAGATAGATTGACAAGTGTCGATGTCGAATCTCACGCTTTGAGGGATGGCTGTCGTGTACACCTCTGCCACTACCTCGAACGCGAGATGCTGACGGTCGAAGTAGGGCGCGGAGCTTGGGCGGAGTCGAGGAATGCTTCAGGATAATAATAAGATACTAAGAGTGACGCACGCTACGCTGTTTCCTGTGGAGGAAGGCGCAAAGGTTACAATGTGCGGAATGCACGAGCTAGTTCCTGAACGCTTTGTGCAACAAAAAAGAGCTGAGTCGTCATGTAAGACACTGTATCCGGCTAATGATGCTTAGGAGATTAATATTATATGCATAGATTGCGAAAGTTGTGCCGCAATCCTTTATGAAACCATTGACCTCATCGGAAGGAAAAGAAAGGCCCTATATGATAGATCCACGGGACTCCTTGGTAAGTGTTGAGGCTGAAGCTTGGTGATGACGGTACAACAATCAGACTCTGCGAGGAAACGAGAAAGCCTTGGTCATAAGTACACTGTACATGTCGCTCGGTCTCTAGACGTCAGGCAAACACCACGTACTGAGTGCTCATTGCTTGGTATTAGCTGGTTACACTAGTAGAATAGGGTTGAGTGCCGGTGCATGCTTAATTGGGGGAGACGCAGCTGTGCAGCTTCATCACGTTTCAACCATGACTCGGACCGTCCCTCGCGATCGTGCGCAAGGCCTCGCTCACATCTACTCCATATATCTCGCATACGAAAAATTGGACATAAGGCAAGCCACCTACGATTTGTGCGCAAAGTGGGTCATACAGATGAGGAAGGTCAGTCGGGCTATAAAGGTCACAGTCTCCATGAAGTTCGACATGGATCTAGCTTTTGACTTTAGTGGAGATCATTAGGCCACCACGCCTTCGCGGCTAAGGTTTTCATCAGTTCCCGCCGTTGCGCACGGCGTCGTTCGCGGCGATCGATGGCGGGACCCTGCACCGCACCGTTGGGTCTTTAGCAACGGCGATACCGTGCCCTGATGGAGGACCTAGGACATTTTGCGGCCACAGCGTGCCGATCACCCCAGAATTTAATCAATGTCTGCTGTCAAGAACGGCACCGTTGCGTCGCATTGATGCCCGGCATATGAGGTCCTCAAAAGAGGTCGACAATCTCTACTGATCATGGCAAGATCGGATAAAGATCAACACCTGTCTCAGGCGGGACTGTTCGCGTTAAATTTGGTCTGGTTCTGCGAGCGTCCGCGTCCGAGTTCGAAACGAACGCGATCCATCATCAACGATCAATCATCATGGTCTTGCTCACCCGAGTGATGGCGTTCCTCGTATTTCAGCAATCTAGATTCCGGTATCGCCTTTCTAAACTTACAGTGGCTTTCTGTGGCTCAGATATGCGTATGCGTTAGTTGCACGTACAGATGCATATGTATGGGTCCAAGGTTACAGGTCAAAGTAAGATTCAGCAGTTGCTGCAGGACACGAATTGCCAAGGAACGGGAAACGCAGGGCTGAGCAGGACACTACCTTAGGTGACAACAATGGGATGATTCGATAAACTCGGCCAGAGATCAAAGTGTGGGTCAAAGCGCGCCAATGATACAGCATGTAAGTAAATCAGTAAATCAGCGCAATGCAATCATATTACCGATCAGACATGACAACGATTCTAGAAGCAGTTCCTTAGCCCGTTTTGGGAGTAGTCCAATGCCCCTATAAGGCCCGGAGTACCCGTGTGCCAGGCTCGCCTATTGATTGTTATCTTGCTGTTACACATTGAAGCAAGTACTACATGTCCCATGACCTTGTGGATTTACGATTGCATATTGAAAAATCAAATTCTACTTTAGGAGCGTGAAGCCCCTTAGTGAACTCAATTCCTGCATATTGGGTGATCTTGGATGATTTATGAGACAACCTCGGCTGAAGCACTCCAATCACCTTTCCAGTTCCCAACTCTTATAGGGCCGATCGGCAAGCCGACCTCAACAATGGGGAAACTGCGGGCGAGCATGCCCTCCGCGATTCGTCAAAGGTCAGCAACCAAAACTTCGTGGGGTTGTGTGAAAACATTACAGCCACGCGACAGCGATTCATAGGCAGTGAGCAGTGATCGCGTGCTTGATTGCTATAAGAGGCAAGATCTGTTCATCTCTCCACCTCGTTTCCGGGTCGCTACAATGCTTGAGGCAATACCACTAACAACGCACGAGGCGCTGTCGGGCATCGCAGGCTCAATCTCATTGGCCTGCTGGGTCTTCCTATTGGTAAGTGAAATCTCCACAATCGACATGGATTATGTCTCAGTCAGCAATATGTAATACGGTCGTAATGCTGATGCAGGCAGGTTCCGCAATTGATTGAGAATTATCGCCAACAATCGGCGTCTGGTATCTCGGTAGCATTCCTTCTTGTGTGGATGGTAGGTGATATCACGAATTTAGCCGGTGCCATATGGGCTGGCCTGGTGCCAACTGTCATTGCATTGGCAATCTACTTCTGCTTCGCCGATGCCGTGCTCCTGTCGCAGTGTTTCTACTACAACACCATCAACGCGCGTCGCGAGCGCAGACTGGCTGCTGCCACTACTGTCGAGGAAGAGAATGGTCAGGCCACGGAAGACAGCCCCTTGCTCCGCCGCAGCAGCAGTGATGTCCTCGACAACATTGGTCTGCCTGGAAGTAGAAGACGCAGCAGTGCTGCCAGCACGAGAAGCACTAGACACAGTGCCGAGGGCAGAGACAGTCTCGCAAAGATCCTGGAGGAGGAGCCTGGACAAAGTGTGTGGCTCAAGAACACCTTTAGCGTCGTCATGATCTTGATTGCAGGCGCTGCTGGCTGGGCCATCGCTTGGAGGACAGGAGCTTGGAGACCAACATCTGAGCGTGATTCTGACGACCAGAGCACGCCGCTTGGGGCTGAGATTCTCGGCTATGCGAGTGCCGTTTGCTACCTGGGGTATGTTGTGATACATGCGACAAATAGCATTCCTCTCTCTGACCTTGGTGTAGCGCTCGTATCCCCCAAATCATGAAGAACCACAGGGAAAAGTCCTGCGATGGCTTATCGCTATTGTTCTTCTGTCTCTCCTTGATGGGAAATCTTACCTATGGCGCCGGAGTAAGTGGCTGTCATTTTCCGCTCTGATTGCTTTCTGACCTTTGTAGATCCTCTTCCATTCCCTTGAGAGGCAATACTTCCTTACAAACCTCCCATGGCTGATCGGTTCTCTGGGCACCATCGCTGAAGATGCCATCATCTTCGTTCAGTTCCATATGTATGGCGAGCGACAGTCCGCCATCGAAGATTAATCGACGCTTTCAGGATGATCGACCATTCTCTATTTCACTCTCACCCGCTGAATCGCTTGTCCGAGTAGCCGAAGTGCACTAGCCTCCCACATGTCGGATGTGTTCACAATTTGCGGTAATGGATAGCGAACTTGTATACATATAGGCAGAGAGTATTAGAGTTAAGTAGAATGTCTCTTTCATAGCGGGAACTATTCTATACGGCACAAAGCTTCTTGGTTTTGGCTATCTTCGGTTTCCCTAACATGTTACTTAGCAATCACGATGGCGCCACTGTAGTGATGACTCGTACGCAAAACAGACACCACCCAATGAGAACAATCCCACGCATTGAATGTGCAATGTCATACCCGGGTATGTCTAACAGAAGTCACCTGCACTGAGGCGAAGATTCGCGTTTTAGGGAATGCTCCGTCACTTCACTCCTTACCTGGTGACCCTCGAATGCATGAAGTTGGTTGAACTATGGCAGTGGGAAGACGTGTGAGACTTGGCAACTGATTATAATAACTCCACGCTAGACACCGACGTGGGCAAGACCGTTGTAGCTATATCCCTGTATGCATATATACACAAGAGGATCGCCACGACAAGCTTGTTCATTCGATAGGCGGACCTCTCACAGACAGCGAGCAGGCATATGACCCACGTGCTCCCACAAGGGCTACGTCGGCTAGAACATAGCGTCTGTCGACAGAGCATGCGTTGTCGCGCCCTGCCACGCGGTACCACAAAGCCACGCGCTATGAGCGGAGACAATCATGAACGCTCAGAGAAGCGAAGGAAAGCGTGGCAAACAAATGACACCTCGATCAGCGGGTTACACAAACAACAGGTCCTTATTACCATCAGACATACATAACAAGCACCCGAACTCCCGCACCCAAATACACCTTCCACGTTCCCAAGCAATATCAGCACAACACTCGCGACGGCAGAATACGAACCATAACCCAAACATCCTCGAGTCTCCCAGCCTCGAAAGGACTACCATCCAATCTATTCGCAATGTGTCAATCCTACCTCTTCTACTCCTCACTATGCAAGCACCACTTCCGCTACCCTCACCTCTGTGACCAAGCCCGCAGCAAACTCGCCACGGGCGGAGGGGGTTACCCCTGTAAAGGATGGCAGTCGCGATCCCGAGCTGTAGATGAGAGCGACCCCCGACGTCTCAATTCTAGGTTCTGCACTGTGTGTCATGACGGGCTTTATCAGAATCTGACACAGATTGCTGAGACTGAGAAGTCGATTAAGGCTTGTTATGAGGATTTCGACTAGGTGGAGCGAGGGGCTGATGGGGAAGGGAGGAGAGCGTCATTGAGGCAGGTGTTGATGTCTCGCTCTTGTTTTTGTCTGTTGGGTTGGCTGGCGGAAATGTATCGGTTATTTGGCGTTGAACGTCATACTCTGTTTGCTTCATGTCGATTTCTCCTGTACTTTGAGTGGCTCAGGACTTGGTTCCCTGTTCAAGATATTATGAAATCAAGAAGCAGGGAAGTTGTTCTCTTGATTCGCATCCTGGATCACACCATTAGTCCTCTGTACCACAAGCCATCTGTACCACCAACATACCGGCTTGGAAGCTTGTTTGATACTGCCGCTTGATCACAAGTGTGCCAGCTTAATATAAGAAGGCAGCTTAAGTCATCCTCTCCATACTCCCATCAAAAACCTTCCCTCTACTCCTCACAGTCTTCAACGAGACTTTCTTGCAAACAACACTTACCTGTCTAAAATGTGTACCGCTTACGAGGTCTTCTACTCTCAATGCACCCATAATCGTCTGGAATGCCGTATGTGCGCGGCTGTCGAGCTTGCGCGCAGTACTCCGGGCGCTGGCTTGAGCAGGATGAGACGTTGTCAGGGTTGGGAGGGGCGGAGCGATCCGGATGAGCCTGTTCATCGTCGGGATTGTCTTTGTTTCGAGTGTGATTTGGAGTTGCGGAGGAGACTTGCGAGTGCTACGAAGGAGGGGGAGGGCGGTGCGAAGGGTGAGGGAAGGAAGTGAGAGGGATGGGGTAGTGGGTCAAGCATCGAGATGGAATTTTGTTGTTTCTCTGTTTTACGGTGTTTGGTTGCGTGGTCTGGACAGGTCATGTTTGGCAGCGATTAGTTGATGGATGAGAAGTCGAGTGTCAGTGTGACCCTGCAGTAGTCGATGCAGTCTGGCGATTATGTTGACTCCTTGTTCCCTTTTCCCATGCACACGACAACCATGTATCAAGCCAAGCTAGTTGAATATCTCTAAGGTCATGACAGTCCATAATAGACATCACATCTCGACAATTGAATCGCAACAGATCAAGTGAATAATCGGGACACGCTTTCCACATTTCTGGCACGAGACCACAAAGAGACCTTGGCATTGACTTCGAATGTTCACCATCTATGCTTTCGGCGTTGTGTCACTTTGACAGACATAACATAACCATCGGCAAACAGAACATCAAGAAGCACAGGCTCCAGAAGGCAGGGACTTCTACGAGTTCCAGTGAGTCTCGCGCCAAACCCCTCGCGATGCGCGATACTTACCTCGCACGGCCAAGCTCACCTTCCCTCACGCACCAAGATCACTCACTCTCCGAGTTAAATCATCCAAAAGCAAAAGATCATGTGCAAGTCCTACGGTGTTTATCATAGCATCTGCGGACACGAAGTCGTCGTACCGCAATTATGTCCCCTCGTACCAAGTCCTGTACACGATCCATGTCCTGGTTGGGACCAAGAACAGATAGCGGTGCCTGATTGGCAGAAGAACAATGACCACAAGTTCTGCCGCGACTGTCGTGTCACTCTGGAGACAAGACTGAAGCAGACGGAGCGGGAGAGATCGATTGGAGAACACAGGGCTAAGAGCCTGAGACACTTCAAGGACGACGGACCTTCCGGCAGTTCCAAGGGAGAGAAAGCGGATCATAGGAAGTGACTGGGTCGACAACGCAGAAGGTCCAACGAAAAGGGCCGACAAGCTGCTCCTCGAGGCTCCAGACGAGGACTTTTCAATGTTTGCTACCTCATGTCATCTTACAACCTCGACAGATGATGTGCAACATTAGCGCCTTCACAAGCGCAGCATTACAATGGCGTAACCACAGGTCCACAGAGAACCAGACGAACAAAGAACTCATCGTATTTAAGCCTGCCATGCCTCCTCTCTTCCTTTTGTATCGTGTCAGAATATCTTCAACGAACTCAACGAACTCACCAATCTGTCATATCATCATGTGCAACTCAATGCTCGTCTATTACCCTTTATGCAACCACGAATGCCGAGTGCCTAACAAATGCGCATACAGACCTAAACTTTGGGACCACTTTCTCTGCAAATACCATTACTCGCCCTGCGCAGGATGGCAAGAAAGGGAGATAGATCAGGAAATGGCATGCACTCAGTGGGCGTGCATGTGCCCATCCTGCGAGACCAACCAGAAACTGCGCTTGATGGAGCTGGGGGAGGAGTATGACAGATGAGCTGTGGTGTTGGTCTCGGTGATCGATGCATGGGTTGGAAAGGATCCTTGACCAATTCCTTGTATTGGTCTCTGCAGAATGAGCCATCATGAATGGATTTCTTGCTTGGCAATCTGTGATTGTTTGGAGTACCTTGTGGCAAGCATGGCAGTGCCTAGGAGAAAGGTGCCTGGGAATGGAGTTTAGGCGGATGATGATTAGCTTGGCCCTTGATCCATATCACCAAGCTCATGCATGCTAGCTTTTCAAAACCAATACCTGCTCGTCATTTGAGAAGAGACCCACTGAAGACCTGTTTCAAGGCGTGGCGTGCGTGAGGATATTGATTTGAAACTGCCGGAGCAGAGCCTAGGCTTATCATCAATGGTATCGGCCATGCGATCAGGTGGACTGATCGGATGTGATCCTTGTCATTCATGGCTATTCTCCAGCGCGGCTCGTAGTGGTGACGACAAGATGGTGTTCTAGTCAAGGCATCATGCGCATGGCGTGACATCGTTTATCTAGAATACATCAAACAGATCATTGGTCAAGACGAGTACCTCTTTGCCCAGGTTCCTCGTTCTCTTTCCGCTCGGAAAAAGGCAAGATCTGTGTACTCGGAGTCTCGGACTTTCGGGCGCTCCGAGTTGACCACCCACGTACTTCACACACCCTCTCTCGCCCTAACATCTCTCTCGTCCTAACATGTCTATAGCATCAAATCGGACGATGTATTGCTCAAAACACTGAATGGCCTGATTGATTCAAGATTTTATTAATCGCCATCTTTGTATATGTACTTGATCTTCCATCATCGCGTACACGTACTGCCATTACCACATCCTAACCAGATATCCTCAGAGCAAATCCATGTGCAAACCCCGTAAGTTATTATACACTATTTGTTAGCATTTCGGAAAAAGGATGCTTGATAGCAACATTAAGGTACGTTGGGACTGCTTTCTCCTACGGTACATTTCCGTCCCATGTCCTTGCTGGCGCTCTTGCGAGGAGCCTCCATTGAGGGGACGTACATGCAATGGCTGGACCAACGAACGATTCTACCCGTCATGCGTATACGAAACGATGGGGAAACTGGAAACTCAAGAGGGACTGAATATCTTGGCCTGATATGACACCAAGGGACGTTTGAGTCACTATCAAGATTAGACGAAGCAGGGCCGGTCGTGCAGACCCAGGCTGATCTCGTGGTCGGATGCGTCTAGCTTTCTCATGTGGGTCACTTCGCTGGTCAGTATTACTTGCAGACTTGCCAGTCAAAGGCAAGATTGCGGAAGAAATACCTCTCACGGCAAATCCCTTTCGATGCAATGACACGCAGTCACAAGCTACTTGAATCTCGTATCTGTTATTGGACCCGCTTAAGGATATTGGGCACCGTACAGTTCGACTTTCACCTGCTTCGCGGGTTGGGTTCATCTTCCGCACTTACCCGGGCCAAAAGAGGAGCACTGGCTGAACACGACCTCTCTAGGCACAAGATAAGCGTCTCTTGGCCAAACCGGGGAGATGCGAAGCATTGGCCAATTATGGACAATTCAAGAGTGAGTAGCCAGAGAAACTACACGTTTTAGTCCGTGCGAGGACTTTGGATGTGCTCCCATGACCAAACCAAGACGGTAATGGCAGGAGCAGAACTTCATTGAGTCTCTGAAGAAGGTTGAAGAGACATCAATGTATTACGATCTCTCCACAATTCGTGTGTTACACGCTTTCTGCTTCAGAATGATCGCTGCAATCTGCGTTAATTTTCCCCATGAAGATCTTCCTCGGTGACGCCGATTGGCTTGGTTAAAGTAGGGCAGGTGTACGCGTTGGCAGGATCATGGCGTGTACTTCAAGGCCACCTGCGTGTAAAGACGAGTTGACTCGAAGACAACAACAATCCAATACAAAGCAAGCTGCATCTTGAAAAGCAGAGTCCAAGTTCGAAGTGATCAAAATAGCAACCAGTCGCGGCGCCGCACATCAACGTCATGTGTACCTGGAAACTCATCCGATACACCACCTGTACACACACTCAGCTCGTCCATGAGTTTTGTCGAGAACCTCGCACGTGGATAGATCCTAAAGGCATTGAGGTCAAGATCGTGTGTGAAGACCAGCAAGCGTGGGACTCAGAATGGGCAAATAAACCATTCTGTGAGACCTGCCAAGAAAGATTGATGGCTAAGTTGAAGGAGACAGCGAAGCATGACCAAGAGACAAAGAGTGATACGGATTGAGGCTTTGAGAGGTCGCTGCAGCAGCAATGAGAACGTGGCCAGATAATTGTCCTGTGGCAGTCTAGATTGTCACTCCGTATCAGCAGGGCTTCAGCAAGATGAGACTCCTCCAGCTGTGGTACAGAGTCAGACAGCGCGATCAACAAGTCATACCCTACGTGGGTAAGTTAGCGCTGATAGCTTGTCAACATAGCATGCAAACTTGCCACAAGACATCTTTCATGGACATACCAAGCGGAGCGCTGAGTGTTGCAGGAAATCTTGCAAATGGACAGTGACGAACCAATTCAGAGCAAACATTCTGTGCAACCGATCCAAGATTCTTGTGATATCAGTCAGCAAGGACTCTTGTGACACGTGTCAGACCAGGCTCCTGGAAAGATTGCGAGAACTGGCAGATACGAGCGTATGATCTTTCGCCGTATCAGTTGGAAGCAATGGCAAACAGGCTACTGCTTCGTATTGGTGGTACGATTTGAGTTTGCTGCAGAGCTGGTGAAACATATCGTGTTGCTACATTTCTTGCAGCATCTTTCTCACCACCAACATCCTGGAAGATCTCTTGAAGTTGCACCTGAAATCAGAACAGCTTTCATCTCTTACACAATAGGACTATACACTAACCACATCCGCTTCCCGACCTCATTACGATGTGTCGGTACATATGGGCGTTCTTCACAAAATGCAACCATGACGCTCCAAAGGTTGAACCATGTGAAAAAGCGAAGCTGGCATATAGCGACAAAACGAAACTTCTTTTCATGAACCCGACGAAATGCCCGGAGTGGACAGGAAACGTGCCGCCGCGATACCCAGAGCCGGAAGGTGCGATGTACGGAAAAGACATTGCCAGTGAGACCTTGGAAGCGAAAGTGGCTCGTCTTCGTTGCACGGCAGTCGAAAGGGATGTCATTTGCACCAGCTGTAAAGACAGATTACATGCAATGTACAAACCGATCGAGGAGTGAAACCAGGATACCATAGCGTCTGGAGAAGACTGTTGGAGCTTGAGCGAAAGCACCCATTTGATATGGGATGAGCTTCACAGTATGCAAAGGAGACTTTTGATGACCAGGCACGGAAGGTCTTGGGGATCGGTGTTAACTCGTGTACAATCAACACCCTCAAGGCTCATTTGTTTGCATATAAATTCTGCAGCCGTTTAAAGTTCATCGTGGATAGGTGAACAAAAGCGCAGGACGCGACCTTGTGCATTGATGATGAAATGGGAGCTTGGACCCTGAGGCTCTTCTGTGTCACTCTTGCAGTTGAAGGATTCTGTGATTGATATTACTGCATGCTGCATTAATCCTTTCAAACTCATCACATATTTGCTCCTTTGTCCCCATATCTCAAGAACTTTAGTCTGATACCACGTATACTTTCATAAGTTTCCTTGAAGAATACCTTATTTCGCCACTGACAAAACCAGGACGATCCAGGAAATAAGACACGGAGATAGATAGCATGACGTATCTTAAAACCGTCTGCGGGGCATGGAAATAACGGGAGTTGAGTTACCTTAGTAATTCCTCGGAGACCAAGCTAGAATAAAGGTAAGCTATGTAACTTCTGGAGCTCTTTCCAAAGGTCATTCTCAATTCAATTCATTTTCCAAAGTCATCATGCAAAACGTTATCGATTCAGTCTCCAATGCCATCGGCATCACAAAGCTGCCACACAAGCAGCTAGGCAAGAACGGCCCCAATGTCGCTCGTATTGGCTATGGCGCGATGGGATTGTCTGCCTTCTATGGCGCACCAAAGCCCGACTCTGAGCGGTTCGCCCTCCTTGACAAGCTCTACGCCGATGGAGAGCTCTTCTGGGACAGTGCCGACATCTACGCCGACAACGAAGACCTTCTCGGCCGCTGGTTCAAGCAGAACCCAGGCAAACGCGAGCACATCTTCCTTGCCACCAAGTTTGCCAACAAGTGGGTAGGAGAAAAGCGTGAGATCGATACGTCCCCAGAATATGCAAAGCAGGCTTGCGCCAAGTCCCTCGAGCGTCTGGGAATAGAGCAAATCGATCTCTACTACGCTCACCGTCTCGATGGCAAGACGCCCATCGAGAAGACGGTCGAAGCCATGGTGGAGCTCAAGAACGAGGGCAAGATCAAGTATCTTGGTCTCTCCGAGTGTTCTAGCGAGTCTCTCCGCAGAGCCCACAAGGTCCACCCCATCCAGGCCGTACAGATCGAGTACTCACCCTTCTCCCTCGACATCGAAGACCCCAAGATCGACCTCCTGAGGACTTGCCGTGAGCTCGGCGTCGCCATCGTCTGCTATTCCCCCATCGGTCGCGGTATGCTATCCGGCGCCATCCGCAGCCCCGACGACTTCGAAGAGGGCGACTTCCGCCGTTTCTCTCCCCGCTTCAGCGCCGAGAACTTCCCCAAGAACCTTCAACTCGTCGACACCATCTCCGCAATCGCAAAGAAGAAGAACGTTACTCCTGCACAGCTCACCCTTGCCTGGATCCTAGCTCAGGGCGACGACTTCTTCCCCATCCCCGGCACCACCAACCCGGCTCGTGTCGACGAGAACCTGGGCGCACTCAAGGTCACCCTGACCAGTGAGGAGGAGAAGGAGATCAGACAGGCCATTGAGAAGGCAGAGGTTTCCGGCGGCAGATACCCCGAGGCTATGGCATCGGCCCTCTACGCCGACACTCCTGCTCTCTAAGCTGGCAACGAATGAGATGAAATATATCATCGAGCGCTACTTAGCAGCTCGTCCGCTGCCGACATGTTCGGCAGTGCATTGAAAATAGATTAAATCAACAAAATGAATCAATGAATCATGTCAAGACAACCTAATCATCATTCGAAGTACCTTTGGCCACTGAAGAATCTAAAAGTATGCCCAACCTGAGCGTGAAGTGATATGCCACCCAGTGACCCAGCACAGATGAAAGCACTAGTGTAATATTCATCTGTGCCGCGACGGCCGCTCCTTCGGAAATACGAGTACGGCTTCGGGTTATTCGAAACAAAAATATTCGAAACAACGAGTCATCCTCGGAAAAACGACAAAAATTAAAAGAAGTATTCTGGAATATGTCAGAAAAGGCAACTCAATCATTCCGAAACGTTCTTGATTAGTATGACAACTATCTTCATATAGTGAATAAATTCATGGTATATACAGTCGAAGTCCACGACTCCGAAAGATGAAAAAAAAATCGTCAAACCAAAAACACCAGATCGCTCAATGCATGCAGTTCATAAAAACAAATAAGATCCGCCGTGCCTTGCAGCGATCCATATCGAACGCCATGCTATTTCCAAAAATACAAAAACCATGGATGCCAGATCCTTTCCAACTCCAATCGATAGCCCGTGACCTTTTTCGCCCGGTTCGAAAACACCATGCTCGTGGGGTATCCCTCATAACTCCGTCATATAAATCAAAAAAATTGTGCCACGAACATATGGAAATCAGGTCGTTGCCTTACGGAGCAGGGTCGGGAGTGCCGCTGTCGACGCTGACACCCCTTTCCCTCCACTCCGTCTTGATGCTTTCGCTCTTTTTCTTTTTGCCTAGGCTGAATAGGCTGAGTGCTCTGGTGGCGATGCTGCTGCGGCTGCTGTTGTCGGGTGTTTCTTGCTCTTGTCCTGGGAGCTCGCCTGGGTCTCTAATGGGGTCGACCACGGCCCTGACCAGAGGACTGAAATTCAAGATGATCGGATAGAGTAATCCGCCCGCGAATCCGGCGACTGCGATTACCATGGAGTATCGGTAGCCTCTGGATGCGCTCGCTACGTAGCTGATGGCTGGGAGGACGGAGCCGCCTGAGATGGCTGCGGTGATGACTGCGCTGGCCTCTTTGGTGTGTCTGCCCATGCCGCGGAGAGTCTGGACAAACACAAGAGGGAATATGGGTCCTTCGAAAAAGAAGGCTACCAACAGCATGGCGGAAGCGTTGCGGCCGTTACTCAAACCTGTCGCGAGCGAGCCAAAGATGATTAAGCCGACAAAGTAGAAGGCGAGCAGATGACGGGGCTTGACAAAGTAGCATAAGCCGGCGGCGATGAAGCGAGAAGCGGCGAAAACTCCATGCCCTATCGCAGCAAAGTCCGTAGAGTTCCAGGATGGTTCGAGAACTTCGAGGTAAGAGCCTAGCTCTGTGCCTATCACTTCTTGGGCGCCTACGTAGCACCACATTGCAAAGGCTCCGAAGGCCAAGATGATCCAAACGATGCGGACCCGACCACCAATGGCCATGGCGTAGTGTGCGCGGTCCATGCGTTCGCTGCGCTCCTCGAGTTCTATGTCTGTGCCTTCAGGAAGCGGGACATAGAAGAAGGCAACAGCGAGGACGACAGTGAAAAGGGCAATGCCGGTGTACGTCCACTGTGTGTTGAGAAGTGATCCAGCGTCCGTTTCTTTAAATAGCGCTTTGCGCGCAATGAGAGGAGCGATGACTGTGCCGATCGCCTGGAAGCCTTGAGAAAGACATAGTCGGATTTCGGCGTATTGAACAGGCCCACAGAGTGCAATGAATGGATTTGCCGAGATCTCAAGCGTAGACAGCCCTAGACCTACGAGCACATTGACGACAACAAAGGTTGGAAAAGAGACAAGTACTGCCGCCGGCCAGAAAATGAGTATCCCGCATGCATAAATGGCCAAGCCAACTGTATAACATGCTGCAAACCCGTAATGTTTCAAGATCAACCGGCCGAATGTAAGTGGACCCAGAAAGTATCCAGCGTAGTATGCGCTGTGAATGCTGACAGTCTGCGAAGCGGACATGTGAGATACATCCTGGAACTGCTCATTGAGTACATCCAAGAGGCCATATTCGAAACCCCAAATGAAAAAGAGGATCGTAACCATGATGACTGGAAAGAGAGATTCGCGCGTGGACATCTGGACGAAACTCTTCTTGCCCTTCATGTTGACAAAGTCGAAGAAGTTCTGGGAGTGATGGCTCGTGTTTCGTGTCGAGTTTGTGAGCGCGGTGTTTGAGCGCTGTAATTCGTTCATATCGGGTGTCGTCAAGAAGTCCATCATATTCACGTTGCTATCTTGCGGCACGGGTTCTTCTTCAACTTCAGGCTTGTGTGAGGGCTGTTGCTCCAACCATGCCGATTCGTGCATTGACGGAACACGATGAATTCGTATCATCATAGCATTTTGGAAGGTAAAGCCCTGGTCGAGAGATGAATGCTTTTCGGTAATGTCCCCGTCGTGTCGGAGCAGTTTCGGCATGTACCTCGAGACTAGCGGCTTCAAGGCAGGCACACAGGCGCACATGATACCTAGGTTGACTTCGATGGCGGACCACATGAAGGAAAAGGACGAGTACCAAGAGAAGTCGGTAGCGTCCACGGAATTCATATTCCCTTCCGCCACATCGTGAGTGATCTCCTTCAATCGGTAAGTGGAAGCTGCTTGTAAGTTCGCAATTCTGATAATGTCAACAACGGCGACAAAGACACCGAAACCGAAGGTGACAACGAGAATAATTTTCTGCTTCTTCGGCAATCGCATTGATGTCAGGATCGGCATTGGCAGGAATAGGATGGCGAGGTCGGTGATGATGTTGACGGGTGCCGATGCAAGGTAGATGGTTACGATATCGGTGCAGTGGGCTGTGTCAGGTGTTGGGTATGTGAATGTGGCGGAGACTGGGTTGCACTGGACGATGGTGACAATTGTGAGCGCGAGACCAGCTGCATTCACAACAAACAGTGTAGCGATCGTGGCCCATCGAAAGGTCTTGTTTGTTTTGGACAGGCTCAGGTAAAAGACGAGTATCGAAGTCTTCTCGGCCATCAATGTCGGATTCTATTTTCTGATTAGCCATGGCCCACAGGTGATTGTTCTCAACTAATACATACATATAGCACACTGAAGACGTATTGGCTCTTTAGCAGCGTACTCTGCCATGCTCCTGGAACGTCGATTTCGTGTCTACCCAGCCCATTCGCGGTACCAAAGCAAATAGCAAAGGACATTCCAAAAGCAAGAAGCTTCACCAACGTTAGCATGCCGAAATAGGTTCTAGCGTGTGTGTGAAGCGTACCCATGCCAAAGCCATGAAATAATCGTCCAGCATAAATCTTTTTACAATGCCCACGCGCGACACAAAGCGGAGCGAGACGAATGTGGTGGACAGGCACACCATGACCACGACGACGGCAAAGACTGTAGGGCCGCGCGTGGCACCATCTTCGCTGCCTATTTTATGTTTCTCGGTATAGTGCATTTAGACCAGGCAAGTACGGCGTTAGGTATATTGCTTCAATCCATTCTCTTATGCCATGTACACGCCGGGGATCGTCCTCGACCCAGTATGTGAATTGTTTTCCTGTATGCCGAGCTTCCTTCTCCACACTTCCAAAGCGCAGTGTCTGTTTTCTTGAATCCAATCTATGACGCTTTATAGTATCCAAGCCACGCTCTTTCTCCCTTTACAGGCCTTGCGCGCTCGGTAATTTTCCAGGGTAGCGATAGAGGTCGTGGGTTGGACTGTACAGCAAACGCAAAGGAGCAGCCACACGGGGGACAAGATCTTGGAGTGAAAAGGTTTCGGGACAGGCAAAGTAGAAGAGGTCTCAAGGCGGATAACGATGCAGTGGCTCCTTTAGGAGTGGAGTAGAGTTCGAGCCGTCCGATCTCCTGCAACTGCAAGCAAGAAGCCTGCAGAAGACGAGCCACCTGTAGCCCGTGTAGTCCCGCCTTTTTCCCCTCCGAGCCACATCCCCAGATAAGTTTTGGCGTGAGGCTAGAAAGTTGAACTCGTGGACCTGTGCTTGGCTGTCCTTTAGCCCTATTAGCAAGATTTTGACGTGCGTGCACGGTGTCGCCTGGCTAACGCAGATGACAGTTTCGCGGTGTAGAAGAAGCTTCATGCAGCTTAACCATGTATGCGCTGACGGAGCCAGTTGCGGTATCTTGAACATGTTGCTCTCTTGTTCACGCCTTTTACCGCCATTTGACCTGCTTTGGCAGATGGACACCGGTACTTCGCCTCTGTATCGCGCTTTCATCTTGAGGTGCCAAGGGCTATGCCACTGACGTTGACGATCGTCAAACCCCCTCGCACGTACATGTAGAGGCAGTACAAGGGAATGCTTAGGCGAGGAACTTGTGCGACTCACACTGCATATCTCGGCCGAGCATTGCACATTGATCTTCAATTTGCACTCTTGTTACCGTGTTCACATTTCGCCTCGCGGGATCATCTTCCACTTTTTTACCTCACGAATGTCATCACTTTGCAAATCACCCACATCGATCCGCAAGACTTGCAGACGCGTTGCGAATGCAAATCCACCAGCTTGGCTCAACGTTTGCCGCAACCGTCGCCCGCACTCCGAATATCCGGCAAGCTGACTCACTCCGAGACTGGTATATGAGAATATTTGACAAGAAAGTCGCCATTTTAGCCTTTTGGTGGTCTCGGGTACGAGTAAGGCTCCCCAGGAACCCTCTCTCAAGTCTCATCATTTGTCTTGACGATGAAGACTTGATTGGTGGTGTCGCGTGGTCGGGTGTTTTGACTCCAATCCTTCCGCGGTGCAGCTGCCGATGTCGTGCCTTTAAGCATCCGTGGCTGCAGCCACGCGACCAGGAGGGCGAAGTCCGCGACCCGTTCTCCACGTTTGAATAACTGGTTCTGAATATTCGATTTCTTTGTTATGTAAGGGCTCGCGTTGCTCACATTTTGCCAAATGATCTCCACCTGCTGCGGCAACTATTTCCGCAATTTGCCATCTCGTATACACAATTATAGACGCTGCTGCGGCCATGGTGAAAGAATCTTCACGTGACGGGCTCAGCCGCATTTTCCATTTCGCCACTCCAAGAAAAAAAAGGTCTTCTTGTCAAGGATATATTGTCCGAGCACAAGCATTCGTCCTGGGATCACAAATAGTGGCGTGCGGCTGAGGGCTACGGGGCGTCGTACACGCCATTTCTCCAATGACACCATGGGGTAGTAGGACGACCATCAACGTTCCATACAGCCCCCGGCACATTGAACACTTTGTAGCCGCTCTTCCATGAACATGGCTTGTGCACTTTCCACGTGGGCTGAGAGGAGTCTATGCCGCCCCCAGATTGAGTACAATGTACACAGTCTTTCTCCCGTCGTGTGCAGTACAATGGTACAAGGAACGAAGCACAGGAAGGCTAAAGGCTAGAAAGCTGTGCACCCGTGGTGCCATATTTCCGATAGACAAGGAACACCCAGATTGGAGGCGGTCTTCTGTCGAAAGTGGAAAGATTCGAAAATGCAGTTTTCTGCTGTCTCGAGTGTTTTCGCGTACGCCTAGCATTAGCCCCTCATGAATGGATGACACAAAAACGAGATGGACCACAGCTGGAAGTCGGCTGCGTCTTATTAGCATGTAGGCAGAGCGGTGTATCAGCCCCTGTCCTGCCGTCTCATATTTTACATGAACATAATTGCACCAAGCACCATACCGAGCAAGCACCAGATTGGGCGCAAGTGACTGTAGGAAATGTAGCATCGGAAGGAGTAGCCAAACCTGCTGAAGTTACCGCAGTATGGGCATCAGAGCTACTACTAGATCGACGAGCCGAGGTACCTGACATGACTCTCGACATGCAATTGGCTCCTACCACAGCTCAAGCGAAGATTGCCGAATAGAACGGGCATAGCTCGATGGCAATGTGTATGTCATGCATTTAGATCCACGTACTTGGAACGTAGCTGAGCGGGCTACTAATTGTCGTTCTGTATACTCATGCCGGCTACAGTCGGATGGTTGAAGGCTTGACTTAAGCGGAGAGGAATCATGAAACGTGGTGACAACGAAGGTATTGCTGTATTCTCACTGTGTTTTTTAGTCTCGTTGCGAGATACGATCAACGTCGAGAAGAGGTCGTCACGCTCGTGAGGTGGAAGTGGACGATCAGCATACAATATGGGGAAGAGCGTTGGCCAACAACTCGTTCAGCTCTCACGAGGTCAATCAATGCGCAAAAAACACGTCACCACTGTCCGCTACCGATGCACTGGTGCTTCGGTGCAACCTACTGTACGTGGGGTTGGTGACGTTGCGTATATTTTGACAAACATGGAGCTCCGCAGAGCAATGCTCAAGTGTTGGTGTGTTACCAAAGGATTCAGAGGCTCATCTATGAGTACATCGGTCCGACACCTGCTCCAGATATCACTCCACCGAGTGATGCACCTAAAATAACCGTAAATGGACGTCAACTCCAAGGGCTTCCAAGGACAGAGCAAAGAAATCTTTGACGATCTCAAGCATTTCTTGAGTCCTCATCATGCCACTATTGTCCAACAGCTCAACACTACTTACTGTGCTTGTCGCTCTTGATTGTATTCGGTCAGACCTTGAGCTACATCATAGCAACATGAATACAGGGACCATAGCAAGTTGACGAACACGTGAATTTACGAAACAGCGCAAATGCTGCGCGGTCGAATCGTATGCTATCTCTGATCCTGTTTGTTACCGCGCTGTGTCACATCGAATATGTTACATTTGTCAAGCTTGGCGGTAATGGACTCGAATTGAGGTTGATCGAGTTTGATGGTCGAGGTACGCGCGGGCATTCGTGTCATGTTGTCCTCCAGCCCAATGACTCGGCATAATTTATTATTGCGTTATGCATTATTATTATAAGGATTGACCGTTGATAAGCTGAGAGCTCCGCGCTGAGAGCAAAAGCTGATCTCGTTGATGGCTCGAGGTAGTTGTTGGGCAATACTCGGAAATGTAGACCTATATCGAGCCGTTTCGCAGGCCATTTCGGAGGGCGACCCTGTTCTCTACACTGGTTTGCCTTGTTCATGAGCAATTGATAGCAATGCCCTCTACGATATCACACACGAAAAGCTGTGCATCAAAAATATAATTGACTTCGACTCTGAGGATAGCTTTAAACTGTGATCAACACCATTAAAGTGTGCCAAAGGCTGGCCAATCCCCTCCAAGAAGTTCCAATGACTGTGGATCACCCATCAGCCAGTCGTCAAAAGAGCCAGAGAGAAGCCAATTATCGCCAGGATCGTATAGCGTCGAATTAGAGGCTAATCCTACAGGCTGGATGCTTAAGCCTTCCGATTCGTCGTCTAGCATGGAAGAGGCACCACGCTTGCGCGGTACCACGGATGGAAGTTCTCTCAGACTTGCCGCAACATAGTGTTTTGCAAGCTTGTAAAAGCCATCGCAGAGCTGGTGAAAACGTATGATGGCGTCCGAAGATCCATGTGCAGGCCCTCGAATCGAAGTGACGAAGTCCTCAAGGAGCTTGAGATCGATTTGATCTAGTGTGGTTACAACGTTGCAGAAGACGACCATGAAGGGTGTGAAAGGACAATTGAGCACAGTCCTATCGGTTGGCAATGGAAATTAGCCATCGGTGGCATTCACAAAATCTGGACATCTTACCAATTGAAGTATTCGGCCCACAACTCTTTACTTGCTGCTTGTAGAGTCTTGATAGCCCGCTGGTGTGACTGCATCGCTGCTCTCGCTGCATGGATGCAGGCAGCGCTTACAACAAGTGAATGATTAGAGTTGCCATTCGTGGCTGGCATTTTGCGATACACGAGTGTAAGTAGACAGTTGAGGACGACTTCGTTAGCTTCACCCAGCATCTTCATATAAGCTCGTTGAAAGTACGGACTTCTAAGAACCTGAACAGAGTCAGCGTTTAGACTATTATTTTGAGCTCTATCAGAGATCCTGTACTTCATCATTTTCGGAAGCCGCGTCTTGTATCCGCTGCGACAATTGCTGAATGGTGTAAGATGGGTCTTGTGCAGTGTTTGATGAAGAGCCCGGACTATAGAGTCTTTCGTAAATCAGACCATGGAGGGTAGCAATCTCGATAGTAATACGCATGAACGAGCCCCACGCATGAGACCCAGGATCAGCAGGAGCCTTTGGCAATTCCAAGGCCACATCGTAACCTTGGAAGGTAGGAGAAACACCAAGTCGAAGCGATAGACACTTATCGTTGTAGTAAATGGTCCAGAAGAGCCCCTTCTTGATCTCGGCTTCCTTTGACCCGTCTCGGTCTGCAACGATTCCATGGTGCCAACCAAGACTTTGGCAAAGCCTTGCAGCTGTGCATGTCAAAGTCCAACATAGCGAGAATTCTGCAACCATAATGGCATGTGAAGACTGAATATGTTAGCATTGAAAACACGAGCATGAATGACATCGTAGCATTACCCCGATAGCCAGCGCTGTGATATTCTCTAGAGTTGGAGGTAGTTTCATTGGGAAGCTTAAGAGACAATTCTCGAGGTTAGTACGGCATCTCTCTGCATACGTACGATACATGACACCTGATGGATCCGTCTTATGTGGAGCATGCTCTATGATCAGTGGGTGCCCACTGAACAGGCTATATAGCCCGCTATAAACAGTAACTTGTTGGGCAACTGAGCAGCTATTTGGTGCTTCATAAAAGTGTTTGCAATCTTTCCCAAACTGTTCGACGTCGAAGTCAATGAAGAAGAACCAGGCTAGGACGCTCTGAGATCCAGATTCTGGTGCGTTGTCAATCAAGTCATTCTTCTCTAATCAAGGTAATACTGAACAAATCGACTTACCCTTGACTAGCTGGACAAGATCCATGACAACAAGGAAGGGAGGGAGGGGTTGCGGTTGTTCAGCCTCCTTGCCCAGACCTGAATTTGAGGATGGGAAGCGCAGATTGTTGCGGCGAGGTGATCCATGGCTCTGCATCATACCTTGCAGGCTAGATAACGCAGCTGCTACGTTTGGATCATTTCTTATCTTGAAGTTCTGTCCCAGAAGACTCTCCAGTGTACGATGGGCTTGCTTAGAAAGATTCGCCCTCGAAGTGATTCCCGTGATCGGCTCCGTCCGCACCGAGATCTGCTCCTCCAAGGACTATATTGTTCGTGGGTGTCACCACAGCCTTGTTTGTTGTGACTGGGCTGATGTGCGAACCCGTCTGACCAGCCAAAATCTGTTGAAGAAGCTCCTCAATTCCCGAAAGACGGTGTTCCATAGCATCGATCTTGGCTGAGATGTTGACAATTTTCTCCTCGCTAAGGAACACTCAAACTGATGAAATGATATCCATTGTGAGTGCCAGACTCACTATTGGTTCGATAGTAGGACTCTGTTTCTCGATTCCTTTACTGGCCGATCGGAGGTGTGGCACCTGATGCCTGCTGTTCTGCAGGTAGAGCACGGCGACAATTTATCACATCGTATCTTATGCAGTAAGTATCTAAACTGAGTAGATCTTCTATACTTAGCATTACCTTCCTAGATCGACAGTTATCGCACTATATGCAGATGTATTAGACACAAATGATTCCCAAGTGTTGCAAAACGCCAATTACGAACCGCTCTAGGCAGGTGAAGACTCTTTGTAGGGGTCTCACTGTCAGACTCAGCCATGTCTTAGCTCTATATTGCCAACACATAGATATAATTTTTTAGATAGACTAAAATTGTGAACAAGAAGGAGGATATGATACAAGGCAGCCGACTTAAGTGCGCCAAGCTGAGCAGTGGAGAGATGTTTGGTCCGCCGTAGTGCAATCTTGTTCATTGCCAGAATTGAATACTTTTCCAGACCTTATTCTCTACTTGATATCGACATCTCGGAGTTGACATGTGCTTCATCTGCCATTAGAAGGGTCTTCGCTCGGGTTTACTGACATGCTTCGTTTGAGGGTGTTCTCGACCGCTTCGCCAGAAGGCGGCCATGCTACTCGTACTCTAACCCCTATGACGCTCTTGACTGACTTCCCCACACCTGCAATTCAACCTCGGTCCAAAGTCACCTCGGATTGAGGAGTAATGGTGTCGAGGTTCTGGTTTGACCATCTATCTTTCTCGAAATTATGTATCTATATGCCAGTCTAACTCTGCGCCCGCTACATAGACCTAATGTATATTTTCACCACATGATAAGATGACGGAACAAGGAGGAGCCTCAGGATTGAATCGTCCATATACGACACCAGACCCAAACGCCTTCACGGCATACCAACGTGAAATATACTCTTCTTTGCGAAACCCACAATTCTCTACAAAGCCAGCGGAATGGGAAGCCCTGGCTCGATCGGTCGTGCCGTCGGGCAATTTTGGATATGTTTACGGCTCGGCCAGCACTGGCAAGACTCATAGTTTCAACACAGCAGCCTTTGACCGTTATCGTCTGCGACCAAGGATGTTGGTCAACGCTACCCGCCGTGAGCTGAGAGTTGATCTGTTTGGAACGACTTACAAGAGCCCTTTGCTCGTTGCCCCTATCGGTGTTCAAAACATTATGCATAGTGACGCCGAGGAGGCTACTGCAAGAGCTTGCCACAAACTTGGCATTCCGATGATCTTGTCATCCGCAGCCACAAGATCGATCGAGCAGGTGGCCGAGGCAAACGCAGACGGAGATCGCTGGTTTCAGTTGTACTGGCCAAGACCTCAGTACGAAGACGTAACGGCCAGCTTATTGAAAAGAGCCAAAGACAACGGCTACAAAGTCCTGGTCGTTACCCTCGACACTTTCAATCTAGCCTGGAGACCTACAGATCTGGACCAATCTTATCTGCCGTTCCTTTGGGGAGACGGCTGCCAGATTGGCCACTCCGACCCGGTCTTCAACCGCATGTACGAGGAGATGCTGGCACAAGATGATCGGGGTGCAGCGCAGAAGCTGAAAGAAGCGTGGGATATGCTGAAGAGACCTGGTACAGCCTACGGTGCACTGCGGGTACTTATGAACTCGCGACTCCTAAAAAAATCACAGGCATGGCTCAGCGTGCTGAATTCAGGTACATATCGCGAGTGGCAACACCTCGAGCTGCTCAAGAAGCTCTGGGATGGACCTATTGTTCTCAAAGGAATCCAAACTGTGGAAGATGCGCATAAAGCGATTGATTATGGTATGGACGGCATCATTGTGTCAAACCATGGTGGCCGTCAAGTTGACGGCGCTATCGCCTCGCTCGATGCTCTTGCCGAAATTGGCGCTGATGAGAGAGTGCAGGGGTCTAAACTTACCTTGCTCTTTGACAGCGGAATCAGGACTGGAAGCGATGTGCTCAAGGCATTGGCGCTAGGTGCGAAGGCAGTACTTATTGGACGGCCGTACATGTATGGACTCGCCTTTGGGGGTCAGAAGGGGGTTGAACATGTTCTCAGGTGTCTGCTAGCCGACACGGACAACATGCTGGGCAACATAGGAAAGACAGATGTTAAGGAAATGGGCAGAGGTGATTTACAGATCTTGCCCTTGCCGAAACTATAGTGCTTTGGTCTAGTCTAGTCGTATGCACAAACCACCACACATTTGGCCTCAGTCTGGCTCTGCTCCTATCGTACAAGCTTAGAGGAGCAGAAACAAGCTCGAAGAATCTGTGGTCCGAACATCTTGGCTTTTCGCTGATTTTGTTCATTGCATCGAATTAGCATTACTGATGTTTGGACTCATCACCAATCGGGTGAGCAGAGTGCGTTGTGCTACGAGTTTTCATCATTGCAAGATACGTACGTATCTTCAGGTATAATTATTGCTACAGCATTCGAATTGTGCGGTAGTAGACAAAAGAATCTACTGTCTACTTACAGCATGAGAACTTAAGCCATAACGAAGCTCGTTTCTCTTCTCGATGAATGACGAAAAATCCTAGAACAAGCCTTACTATGCTCTCATTCCCAAAGCCTGTGCAAGCCACATCCATGTCTTCTCCAAGGCCATGATCGTTGTCTGGGTCATCGCAATCTCATATCCTCAACATTGTCTTCAGGCCTCAACCCAGTCTGAACAGGTAGGTCACTTCATGCCTCAAGGGCCTTGAGAAGTTTGGTCAGATCCTCGTGGACGAGATGGCCGACACCTGGACGTGTGCAGATTTCCTGCAACTGCTCCTCTAAGGCAATTTCGAACTCCCTCATTGTGTCATCACCCTCAAGAATGGCAGGTTTGTCTCTCTTTTTCATGTGCAAGGTCGACCACCATGAGAGCGTGTATGTTGATGGTTTCCTGCAAAAATCGATGTGGAGGTTATAGTGTTCCAAATCAACAACCACGACCACATAAAATGCTCTCATGTTTGCCAACTTATCGAGGGACAGTCGACTTTCGGTTGAGCTTAGCCACGGTTGCGTGAAGTCCTTTCTCTCCGACAGCTCAATCGTCCCGGGGGCAAGGCCGCGGTCATACTCGAGCTCCATCAAAGGAAAGCGTCTGATTTGGTAGAAGAATGGAAGAGACTCTTGTCGAAGCTGGCGTGAGACGTTCGTGATGGGGTGCTCCATCAGCGGACCGTCACCCGTGCCATAGGCACCACACTCTCCACTATAATCTATGCGATGATAACACTCCCCATACGTCGGATACACATATAAGTATGTCGAATCTGCATCTTGCCTGAACGCATGGACCTGCAGAAAGAGGAAGCGATAGACACGCGTGCGTAACTCTGGAGGCAAATCCATGAATGGGAAAGTGAGGGCGTCATCGGCCTGCTCGAGTAGGGCGACGAGATCAGCTTTACGGGCAGATTTAGGTGGTTTCAAACCACGCAATCTAGCAAGCTTATGGAGGCTTTTGACAGAGATGGCGAGATATGGGTGCTCAAGATGGTAACAGCGGTCTACCACGTTAGACAGGTCAACATCGCTGTATTTGAACTGGTCCAAATCAGTGATTCCGTATCGTTCACCGATCAACCTCAATTTATCGTTTGTCAGATTCCGGTAAGGGTTTCCTCTAGGACGTCGAAAGTCTTTGCCAAAGACCTCGATCTCGTCATATGCTTCGACGTAGGGATTCATTGGTGCTTTTGATGAAGAATATCCCGGCAACCAAGACAGAGGAGTCAGTAACGTTCCGAAGGAGAAATGAGCTGAAACGGAGTTGCCTGAAAGTTGTCAGAAAGAAAAGCGCACGTCACATGTGCGTGTGGGTGAAATGCTAACCCATCCTTTCGCCGACTGCGGTGTATGACCTCTATTGTGAAATGTACAGACGACGACTTTAGCCTGCAGAGCTTCCTTTGTGATAGTTACATAGGCACCTTCATAGGAGCCGGGAATGTCATGAATGAAAATCTAATGCTGTGAACAAAGAAAGGAGGAAGATGCAACGCGGCAGCGGCACTGCTGACCTTGTGCAGGAAGGGAAGCGTTGTGTCATAAGCTCTTGATTTGCATTGGGTTTGGGGTGAATCCTATGTTATGTTGAATCACGTTTCACTGAGAAATATTAAAGGTATACAAGTGCTTACAATCACTCTGATAGCGAAGCAAATTACACACGGTCTATTGAGACGCGTTGTTCAAACACTCAACCTATAATTCATCCTTATAACATCGTTCTTGAACAGTAAGACTCTGGAGCTGAAATAGGTGGCCACCATGGCCCACCAATACAGGGGGTTTCTGATGGCGCGGTGGCAGTCATTATCGGGGGGGTCTGTAGCTCGGAGTATGCGATCCTGAGTAGTCATGACGGACTTAATCGTCGGTCTTTCTGAGTATATTCAGAGACTGTCTAACATCAGACTGAATAGAGCACTGAGATGTTGTGTGACCAACCTTCATGAGAAATAAATTGCTTAGTATCTTATTGACGGGAGTTGTACAGAGGTCTGACGTCACGTGTCGTTCGGTGCTCGGTGCTCCGTCTTCAGGAAAGCCCTCCTTTATACAGCTTGGCAGTCTTATAATTAATTCGACCAGCATGAGACCTGGAAGAGAAGTCCTGAGAGAAAGAAACAGCACCTCTCATACACTACTCTTGAAAGCTTATGGAAACTCACAAAACAGACGTGCGCCAGAAACTTCGGATTGCTGCTACAATTTGATCTATGAAGACTTGTTTGGCATGGCTAGGTCAGCTGCAATCATGGCAGCTGAAGCGTCTAGCCTTTCTTACTGGTGTCAAATCGACTGGTACGAAAGCTGAGCTGCGTGCAGTGTTGCAAAACGCGTTAGAAAAGTCTCGCCTTCCTTACCCTAGCGCTAGAGTTCTTAGTGTGGATATGGGTGTAAAGAACCTCGCTTTCTGCTTGCTAAATGTTCATCGAAAGCAACAAACTCCTGGAGCAACTCCTGGTGGTAATCCAGGTCCGGAGAGCGTGGCACCTGTACATCTGCTAGACTGGAAACGGCTGGACCTTTCTAGTCCCACAATGCGACGAACTCTTGACGAGGCCAATCATAGACTTCCCGGCGCTGGAGATATCCCGGAAAAAGACCTAGAGGCAATCCCGGAGCAAGCAAACATATATACACCGTCTCAGCTGTCCAAAGTCGCTTACAATCTCGCCTCGGAATTGATCAAATACCAACCCGATATCATTCTCATAGAGAGACAGCGCTTCCGTTCGGGGGGTGCACCAGCTATTCAGGAATGGACCGTCAGGGTGAACATGCTGGAAAGTATGCTCTGGGCATCTTTTGAGGCCATGAAGCATGGGTACGGTACAGTCCCTGTGACCTTTCCAGACGTTGTAGAGACAAGTCCGAGTCGAGTTGGCTCGTATTGGCTCGCTCAGGATAGCGACGCACCCATCGCCGCTGCCGATATACCTTTTCAGCTTCAGAATGCCAAGTCGAAGGATGAGACTGCCTCGATTGTGAATTCCAAGCGCTCGCTCGAGAAGAAAGACAAGATTGCACTTGCGCGCTATTGGTTACGAGCAGACAGCCAAGACCTTACTGTCAGCTCCAAACTCCACCATATCGTTGCCGCATTCTTGCCGTCTGCAGATGCGCCCATGTCCTCTACTGTCAAGAAGCGGAAAGGAAAGAGAGCTGCAGATGACATGCAGGGCGCAGAGCCTCGCCCGTTGGAGGAAGTTCCTGTGCGGCCAGGCAAGCTCGATGATCTCGCAGACTGCTTGGTACAAGGTGTGACATTTGCTCTATGGGAGCAGAACCGGCGTGGAACTCTCAGGTATGGAGCAGATCTGAACAAAGTGATCTGATCGCGTCAAATACTGGTAGGTATGTTCTGAAAGTAAGCGCTTGGCTCTTCTCACATGCTCATTTGTACGCTTTTGTGCTCAAAACTTTCCAGTCGCTAATTCTGCACTTACAGTAGTTTCTTTCGCGTCTAATCCCTCCCATTGGAAATCCCTCCACGTCCTGCACAGAGGCCGGAACATGACCTGCATGTGCGATATTCTTAGCCTATACGAGACCTCTCAAGATTGTAAAAACTACTTAACAGCCTGAGCCGGCCAAGGGATGGGGAGGGAGGGGGAGTGACTGCTACTCGAACGCGAAGGCCCCCACCGCATCACCGATATCATGACGAAACCAGAGGACGCCGGTGATGGAGAAGGGTATGGATCGCCACATGAAGGCTCAGTTGCGATGCTGGCGAGGAAGTTCTATGCAACTGTTGTCTGAACGAGACATGCCCTCCTTCCAGACAGTTACACGTGAACGTCGATACAACATCGACGTGGTATCAGATCACGAGGCGAGTGAGGGACCTCTATCTAGTGATTGAGGATGCGGAAGCATGAGGCTTTCCTAGAGCGCATTGCAACAACTTAAAAATCCGCGTTGAGGATGCGATTTGCTTCTCAGATGTCTCTGTGCCACACACTGTCATAGGGAATCAACAAATTTAAGAACCTTTTTCGTATTCAAGTTTGGGCCAACTACTGATGCTGCATATGATGACCCTTTCTCCTATAATTCATTGTTCAGGAGATGCCGAGATCAACGCCGAACCTGTCGGTTTGTCTCATGTTGATAAAAACCATGACAGCACCCCTCTCGCTTTTACCAATTTGCCCTGACTTTCTCTTTCATCGGCTCTGAAATACTTTGCCAATTGTTGTTGCCATGTTGCTCATGTCTGTCGCCCAGTACTGTTTTGTGGAAGATTGAGTATGCGGTTTTGTGCATGTATCCAAAGATAGAAGGCACTCCTTGCAAAACCGTAACCGTGACTTCCACGCGCCCGTGCTCTCGAGGGGTAACCCAAGGAAAAGGGAATGTAAAACAAGTGCTGTTCCGTCGAGGATGTTGTATCTCCACCAGGGAGTGAAACAAGTCGTTTTTTTGGGTTGTGTTTTTTTTCTCGATTTTTTTTTTCGGCTGTGTTTTCTTTTTCGAGTTGTGTTTTCATTCCGAGTTTTTTTTTTCGGGTTGTGTTTTCTTTTTCGGGTTGTGTTTCCATCCAGTTGCATCGAGGAAAAGGGGAAGAAAGAAAACGCACAAGACAATGCCACCTCTTTCGACATTTCAGTGTGCAGAACTCCCATCCTTCAATCAATGTCTTCGTCATCGATCGCTCTTGTATCAATTCTGGTGCGCAGAGAAACGCAGGGCCGAATTGATGATGAGACAGTATCATTCTTTCATAGCTTCCTGAGCAAGGCGAAGGATGTCCTCGCGTGTCAGGACATAGCCCAGCTTGGCCAGCACGGCCTGCAGGCGAGTCACAATCTCACGGACTCCCGATCCCTTGCGAGTCACTACGCTGGTCCAGTACTTCTCCAGGTGTCTGTATCCGCCATCGTCCCAAGCTTTGCCGAACCAGATATCGTGGCCTCTGCCCTTGATGTCAATGGACATGAAGAACTGTGCATTGTTGTCCTTATTGTGGTGGTGAGGAACGTGAAGCTCAACAACAAACGACTTCATCATGGTGAACTTGGCGGGATCGATCTTCTTCATCCAGGAATTCAGCTTTGGCTCTTCATGGTCGCGATAGCTTGGGTTCTTGGTCTGCAATGGGAGGCTCAGTAAGGGGAACCTGCGCAGCTTGTAGAAGATGGGAAGGGATTCCATGCGCGTGAGCCTGGAGACACGCGTGATTGCTGATTCGGCCAATGGACCATGGCCATAGCCGGGGAGATGCTCGAGCGTACTGCTTTTGTTGGCGGTTCGAATTGGACCATGGGTCTGCTTTTGGAGAATGGCCCATTCGTAGATTTGGATGCGAAGCTCGGGAGGCAGGGAGAAGAAGGGAAAGTTAGTTGCTGGAACCTGTTTCTGTTGTTTCTTCTGTTTCTTCTGTCTCTTCAATATCTTCTGTATCTTGAAGATCTTTGGCTTGAGGCGGATGCCCATCGTGTTATGAGGATGCAGCTGATGCATCTCGACGGGGGGAAGGAAGAGACACATTGTGCCAGTGCTCCAAGTGAGGCTGCTTGTGATGATGGAGAGTGAGGTGAATGCGTTGATGGAGATTATTTGCTGGTACCTTCCGCTGCGGTCGCTTGCACTCTGGTTTACGATGTGATGGCCTGACGCGATGGCGGACAACTGTCCTTGTCTGTAACTTTGGGGAGACTTTGCTTCACTTCGGCTGTTTACTTCACTTTGAGCTCACTTCGGATGTCGCTTTTGCGCATGAAGGAAAAGTTACAACATGAAAGTGTGTATACATACTGTCAGACAGCCAGATGCATTCAGACTGTTTCGAAAGTGACACAAAACAACTTTCCCTCACGAGATCTGCAGTCACAGCAGCTGAGATATTTCGGTACACAAGTTGAAGGGGCACTTCGTGCCACAGCTAGCTTAGGATCAAACTGGTGCTTTATACGATACAATACACTTTTGCTATTCTACTCAAACATACCTGTCCCTTAAGTAGTGTGAAGTCCGATACGTCGTCTTTGAGAATTACCTATGCCAGCTGGTCTTGTCTCATTGTACCTAGTCAAAATCTGGTGCTACTTTGCATATCCTCGACGTATAAGAGTCGTTGTTTGATGATCTTGGCTTGCGGCCTGGATATCCAAAAGCATCATAATGCTCGCGAAAGGAGATACTGGGTTTTATATCGAGGTAAAGTCTACCCTAGCCTTGGTTTTCGAACGTGTTGATATGATCCATTACGTACTAGTCGAGAACAGATAAATCATTTGACCATTCAGGTACTGTCGGCTTTTTGTCTGTATGTCCATAAAATTCTGACGCACCTTATATTCCGGCTCTTTCCGGGGCGGTTGATACTACTGTTGGACAGGCCTAGATCGTGAACGGCGACTAGCCAAATCAATGGACATGACAAGTAGGCCAATTGGGCTTGTAGTTGTCGCATTGTCAGCTTGTGATATCGATATGGAGTTGCTGGAATAGGGGTAAGTTCGGTGAACGTCATTTCGGAGAACGTCATTTCGGAGTGTGCCCTCACGTGCTAGATGATAATAAGGTAGTCGGGGTGAACCTTAGTCCACACCAAACTCGGGGCAAGCTCCGACTTGTGATTAACCTGCATGTGTTTCAGGTCGTATCCTGCCTCTGAAATTACCACTTTTCGTAGTGCCCAGCGACATTACAGCACTATATGCTTACTCATGTAACGTCTACGTCTTGTCCACCATCGGAAGCAACATAGTTAATACTACATGGACGTCTTGCATTATACGCATGACATGTTGACTACCCTGCCAGTCTTTTATGTTCCGCAAGACCTCGGATGAGTCAAGCATATAGGAAGGAACACCCGCCCGGGTTTTCTAGCCCACCATTTGAGCTTAGTTGTGACATCCGAATCAATCCGCCAAGTGGAACCACAAGACTCAATCGGGCGCGGCGGACAAGCTCTTCACTGTTGAGGTCGAGCGAAGGATGCCGGACATGTCGACAGCGCAAGGTACATGATCATTCACAATGCCATGACAAGGCAGAAGTACGCCGTACGCTGACATATCAAAGGTCAAATGCGATGAGATGCATCCACGTTGTGGACAGTGCACGCGGCTGGATAAAAACTGCCAATGGGGCCGCCAATGGAGATTCCAAGATGATGGCCCGCGCATCCAAAGAAAGTATGAAGTGACTGGGCCTGCCTTATCAACTGCGAAAGAGGATACATCAACGCAAAGCCATGAGTGGACAACGAGTCTCCCTCTTCATGGAGCAGATGGCAACGCTCTTCCTCCATTTGCGAAGCTTCCCAACGACGTCTGTCGAGAGCAGAAGGCTCTGACACGCACGCCTGGAACATACAATGTCATTCTCACACCTGAAAGCTTTGCAAGACTGCCAGAGTATGCCAGAAGCAACCGAAGCTCTCGCACAAGTTCGAAAGACTACTCCGTAGATTCTACATCTATGCAAGGTGAGTGCTCATCAGATGAGTCTGATGTGATCATCCTTTCCAAGTTCGAGGACACGCCTTATGTGCGACTAACCCCGAACTCGCCCTCGACTTCTTCGGGAACTAGCAAGGTCAATGTCATGTTTCACATCGCGTACGTCCCAGAAATACCACGGGATTTTGTGAATTACGGGACGCGGGACGCAGATAACACGAAAACAATCATGCTTTACAAGAACTCCATACTCAAAAGGATCATGCCTTACGGGACTCGGTTCAATCTCAACCTTGGTGCAGATAACGAGGATGTCGTGGTTACCTTGTCTAAAAGCTTTCGACCATTGTATCATGCAGTCTGTGCCATTACAATGCTTGCCCTTGCCCTACGAGGCCGATCCGACCTTTTAACAGGAGCTTTCCGCCACTATGATCAAGCTATATCAGCCTGTCTAACATACTCGAACATCGACACCGATCAGTTCTTCTATGTGCATTTTCTCCTGCTCCTTTACGACATGTGTTGTGCGACACAACATTGGCCACAAGACACACAAATGTGGGCACAGCATTTAAAGCATCTTTCCAGGATTATCCACAAGCGAAAGCCCGGCACGACGGTCAACAGGCTGAAGGCCTATACCTCGTGGTACATTCTGTTCCTAGACATACAGTCCTGCTTTGCGGGAAATGAAGAGTCCGGGTCATATGTGCAGGCATACCTAGATAATGGCAGTTCACTACCTAAATGGCCACTGTCCCCGAGTCCAGACAAAAAGGCCCCAATCGACGGAAATGAGGAATTCATGGCAACGCATAGCCTTGTTCTTCATCTGTTCACTCTATCTGCGAAGCAATGTCAACTCGCCATGACCATGCGTCAAGAGTTCCGAGAATGTTCAGCTACGGCCGATGAGCTTTCACTTCGGGTTGAGACATTCTGCAACGCATTGCGTACACAATGGACGGAGAAATGCCCACGCTCGATGCGATCGGACGCCCCCAAGATTAGCCGAAAAGAATCACCACTAATCGTCCGCTCAACCTTTGAGTTTGCCCAGCTCCAGTACTCAGTGATGGCCATCTACCTGCACACAAGCATGTTCCCGCAACAACGACTCTACGCAAAATGTTATCAGAGAGAGGACGCCTACCATTGCACGTTCATCCTATCCATGGCGTCCAAGGCAGTGGTAAATAAGGATACGAGCAATCATCATATGGTGCCTGCTTTGTTCCTTGCCGGGTTTGCAACGACATCGCATCGAGAGAAGATCCTGGCTATGGAGCTTCTGAAGGCTATGGAGGGTGCAGGTATCAGCCGCAGTGTCACACGCGCCCTGGAGCTGCTTCGACTAGTCGTCAAAGAGCAGGCGGAACGAGTAGCGACGGGCGGTCTCGCGGAAGAAGTCGACTGGATAGAATTTTCTCAGGAGCGAGGAATCAAATGTATCAATTTCGGGTTGTGAAAGAGCCATGTCATGATGAATTTCTTGGTATAGTATAGTTGCCAAACAGCATCCCGGTGGCAGTACTACAATTCTAGTGGCGGCAGCGCCACTTAATTGCATGATCAATATGATTTAATTACGATATGTATGTTTATTTATGAGATGTTCGGATATACAAGACAAGTCCCAGAGCCTTCAGCCATTGTAATCGCATCATGATTCTAGCACTAAACTCTAAAGGTTGATGGGTTCTCTACCAAGAACGCATAGCTGTCGTTGCGGTAAGTGTCGGCCAGCAACTCATTATCCAGAGCATTCAAGTGCAGCAACTGCCGATCGCTAGTATCATACTGCGGCCAATCGATCAACGGAGCCGCAGTCGAAATAGTATTAGGATTGAGATTGTTGATGAAAGAGACGTAGTAAGTCTGATACGTGATGGCGGTGATGGGAGAAGTGACGTCGAAAAAGTACTCGAGAAGATCGCTGGCGTGGAAAGTACCGAGGACCAGGGTGCCGTAGAGATGGCTGTCGAGGAAACTCCATGCGTCGACCTCGCTCGAGACGACATCGAGATATTGTCTGCGTTTCAGGTTGAAGACGATGTCGCCTGAGACGGCGGCGAGGCGCTTGAACCCGGGACGAATCTCGTTCAAGATGCCGGTCCTGAAAGGCGAACCTGCCGATGCGTTGTCTGGGTACGTATTGATGTAGCCCGCGACAGTTGACACCGGGACAGTTGGGAAGATAGAGGCAAAATAGGATATGAGGGTGGCGTTTGTGGTGATGTTGGTTTGTACGAGTGAAAAGAGTGTGCCTTCATCTTCCTGATCTCCAATGATGACAGGGACTTTAGCGTAGTCGCCCGCATCAAGGGCTAGTTCTGGCGACACGGAGAAGAAGTTGCTGGACGGGTCTGGTCGAGGCAGATAGGCCAGGTTGAGGCCACTGTAACTGAAGATTCCTGGAACAGAATTGCATGCCTCCAGAAGAGTTTCGTACGTGACTGTTCGCAGACATGCAAGAGTGTCGCTGGCACTGGAGCAGCCGGCGCTTGTGACTACGGCGTCGTAGATATCTTGGGCCTTCTGGTCACTGACTTCCAATGCTGGAACAATCGAACCGGAGTTCATAATGGCTCCTCTGAACAGTGCCTGGCCATGGTGTGTGTTGTCGCCGCCATTAATGATAGTTTGGTCGAAAACAGATATAGAACCCGCTGACTCTCCCCAAATAGTCACTTTGGTTGGGTCTCCGCCAAATGCCTCGATATTTTCAGCAATCCATTCAAGGGCGAGCCTTTGATCACGAAGACCAAGATTGGTACTGCCATCAGCCTGTACCTCCTTGCCTGCAAGAAAGCCAAAGCCCGAAACTCGATAGTTGATGGCTACGTATATTACAGGGCTACCAAGGCTGATCGAGGTAGTAACAAGTGAGTCCCCATTATATATTTGTGTTGATCCGAATTCGAAACCCCCGCCAAAGATCCAGACAACTACAGGAAGTTTAGATGATGAGGTCGCAGTGGACGGGCGTTGGACATTAAGCGTGAGGCAATCCTCCCCTTCAACAGTGACAGTCTGAACGAAGGGGGTGTCCAGCAAGTCACCAATGACATCGGAGGGAATATCAGTCGTATCGACCTGGGTGTAGAACTGGGGACACGAGGTCGGCACACCGGTAGCAGTCAAGGTTGAGTATCCTGATATAACACTTTGAGGTGGTTTGAGGCGTAGGCTGCCAACAGGTGGTTGGGCGAATGGAATGCCACTGAATGAATCAATGGTACCTGTGGTACTACCAACGATGGTACCATTGGTGACTGTGACTGTAGGGGCTGCAGCCCTCTTCTCATGAGCAGGGGCAGCAATAGCACCGGCAATGGCGCACAGGAAAGCGAGAGTGTGATGCATGGTAGTGAATGTCTGAATGAATGACTTACTTTGCCATGAATGTGAAACCACAGTGCTTAAGTAGTCCTACGAGACCACACACTCAAAATCTACTATATCTCTTTGGCCTCGGCACCGTTTTCTTTCTTGGAACAGATCTGCATGAGATTAGCATTGGATGTTTTTGAGCAAGTGTAACCCTAAGGCCTTTTGAGTATGTCGCTTCTTGTGTAAAGCTTGTAGGCATCCTATAGACGAGTGACTGGCCTCGGTAACTTTGGCAATGCGATACATGTGACCCAAACAAACTCTCACAAGCGGGGAATAATGTCGGACCTGCAGAATTGGCCCTGATGGTCAGTCGCAAGACAATGGAAAGGGAGATGATTGGCAAAGAAGGTTTGGTTCCGGCACCTCTTGTACGCCACCCCGCATGAAGCATCGTCAGAAGCGAGCACGGCAAGTCTGCATCCACGCCGTTGTCCCTACCGAATTGCTTCCTTATCAGGTGCCCACTATATGCATGTTGTTCGGAGTGACCGACATCTTCAAGTGCAGCCACTCAAGAAAGACTTGGCCGTGTACAGATCTAGGACTAGCACGAACATGTGTAAAAGCCGAGACCTAATTGAACCAAATAAATATGTAGAGATGGTGGGCTCTACGGCTAGCGTTCAATAGCTGCCCTGGAGATCATTGTATCCCCCGCCTTATGGTACATCATGCAGGTACCCCGCGTTCGTCGACGGGTATTTTCCTCGGCCACCGCGCTCAAATTCGACAAGCTCCTTGGCAGCAAATATAAGATCTTTTGGCGACAATGATATCAAGCACGGATACCTAACCCTGCATTGTTACTAAACGTCCCGTAACAGAGGCGCTTGTGCACCTCTTTGTATGATCTTTGTGATAGAGTGTGGTTATGCAAGCCCCCTGCACCTTTAGTGCCCAAGCAGCCAGTCCCCCTCTTGGATTAAATTCTGCCGTCGCTTATCAATTTCGCTGCCATGGATTGCAGCCGTATCCCATTCCGTATCCCGTATGGCTTCCACCAGGGGCGCAGAAGACATTCCCGGACAAATAGGCGACGCCTTGCGGCCTGCTGCGTACCCTCCCTTGCCTTGCCAATTGTAGTATTATTCCGATAGTGCTTGGCCTCGATAGTGCTGCATGTGGCGCTCTGCGGGCTATGCCAGAATTCATGAAGTGTTCGATGATGAAAACCAATCAAGCGCACTGATCTATGGTATCAATGTTGGTCTACAAGTCACGATCGCTGCATTATTCCATTGGATGTTCCCTTTTTTGTGGGGCTACAGCAGCTTATTCCCGCTCTGCTCACGTCAAGTCCGTTCATATCATTTCTATCTGCCGGAAGATTCTTGACGCTCCAGTGTCACTCTACACTGTCTGGGCTGCATATTCCAGGAACGCCTTAGCTTGCATCATTCGAGTCAACGTAGCTGAGGTGGCTTTCTGTATATCGGTTAGCCATATCGCTCAGCTTCACGAATAACTTCTCAGGCTTTGAGCAACTCTCGGGCGAAGGCGGGGGGGAGGGGCGCCTTTTCGAAAACGAAACTTCACCGAGGTAATTCAGGTAACGTATCAGGTGAGCTGTACGTTCTCTGATCATAAGTCTGTGTGTATTGCTGATTAGGGGTAACTCTCTGAAGATACTAATTAATCCCACTTTTTGTGCCAGCAATAAGGTGCTGACCTTGTCTTGGACGTTCAGCGAAGCACTTTGCGTCGTTGTTCCAGAAAATCCATTCTTGTTGCAAGGTCATCATTTCGTACGAGTGTTGCCGTGATATCGTAATACCTCTGTAGAACAGATGCGGCAACTAATAGTCATAATCATAATGAGGTTGAGCGTCCTCGTTGTCAATATTCCCTGCTCTGTGCTCGCGGCGAACCCAGAATGAATGATACGTAGAATAGTCTCTGCGCCCACTGATACCCAGCTGGCTTGCGATATTCTTGTATCCATCTGGACGCACAGTACCAGTCTTAGTGGCGCTCTTGAGGGCTTTGAAATCGACAGAAGTTTCCCATGGCGAACGACAATATGGACAAGTGACTTTGCCGCTGCACGTTTGGTTGCAGCCCACTGGTCGAAGCAAGTCTTGTGAAGGTTGTTACCGCATGCTGCATGGCACCACACAATCTCCTCAGTTGCTGCGTCAAGCTCTTCGACACAAATAGGGCACTCTCCTTCAACGGGCTTACGTTTGCCATCTTTGTCTCGTGCAGCAGCACTTTCTGTCGGGACAGGGCCAGCATTGTCGAAAATCTCGTGTAACTCAGATGTCAGGAAGGCCAGCTGATACGAGAGATTACCTGGCGCCTTGAGTACCTTGCAGAGCACGTATAGAATGTGCTTGCACTGTGCATTGCCTTTGACGAAGTTCGGACACGAACACGTTGGTACATGCCCAATAGTGACTGTGTAGATGTTGCCAGTGGATCCCACCAGCTCTACTACCTCGACTGGGCAATCGGCAATGGAATGAGGACAGTCATCATTGTTATGGCGCTGCTATTTTTGCGCTTGCGAGTCGAAAGAGCTCGGCGACCAGGATCGGGCGGGGCCAGGCCTGCTGTTTGCAGTTCGTCTGCCATGTTCTAAGGACAAAAGAAAGTTGAGTTGATTTCTTGACAGAATGCGATGAAGGGTAGGGTGTGAGTGAAGCATTCGCCACCTCGCCACACGATCGACTCATGTTGGAAGGTGGAGGGGAAATGCCAAGACATCGTGGGGAAGCAGATCACAGATCTTATCAAGGTCGAGGTACCTTAGCCACGTACCGTTCCTAGGAGTATCTTGACAACTTCACTTCTGCTGGCACTGATGGACTCCAAGTACAGCCTCACCGGTATGTTGCTTCATCTTGGAACACCTCCTACTGTGAAGTTATGAGCACTGCAAGAGTATTGAGCACTGTATTATTGGAAGCCACAACAAAACAGGTGCTGGAATTGAACCATATGAGAGTGAATACTATAGCATTGTTAAGCATTCCAATTTATGGAGAGTGATGGTCAAGGTTTTGTTGCCACGACTCGAACACCGAGATTATTCAATCGAGGTACTCAAGTGGTACACCACCCACAATTTGAAGGGTGACTGATGGTCCGATGCTGAGGCTGTGCAGAAGACAGACAGCCACAACAAAGCTCACGAACGAGGATCAAGCAACCGATAACACGAGGGAGATATGATCATGAGGCTATGCAAGTGCAGAGGCCAAAACAGACAAAGCTCGCTCGATATAGATTCCGAATCGTCACGAGATGGGGCTGAGCAACAAATATTGAAAATCTCCCAAAGGGGGAGGAAGCTGTCATGACCTACGAGTATATAGGGTGCAGCAATGCAGCCTGATATTGATCAAAGCCCAATATGACGAACGCGATGTTCAGCCACTGGTTGTAGCGCGGATACGTGGTGCCTTGTTCTGTCCAAATCTTGAGATCCGTTCTAGTTCTTCTAATACTACAGTCTACGAGTAGAAGAGGAAATCTAGGTCTCGATGATTTCAATTTAAATAAGGTTATTGGAAAGATTGCAGCACTGACATTGACTCGTCGCTCGTTATAAAATATTCTAATAATAACATCCATATTGGACCAAAACATGCCTATGCTTTATGCTGTATGCATAAAAACGCCTTGCCTATGCAGAAAATGACATTTTCCCGTACCGTGGCCCGATATAACGCCCTGTACAATATCCTTCATCAAGTGTTAAGATGAACAAAAATCATTTATTACTTAGACAACAAAGACAAATACGGCAGCAAGAGCAACAACTAGCGCAATGGCTGAGCTCTTAACGTCCGAGGCGCCAGAAGTTGAGACACCGCAGCACACACCCGTGTAGGTGACATTGTTGGCGGCGGCAGCAACCTCGAAGACGGATCCGTTGCCGACGTTGTAGTAATCGACAAGGAGAAAGTTTGGTGGACGGCCCCAATCAGCTGAGAAAATCGTTAGCTAGCATGTCTAAATGTGTTCGAGATGGAGCGTATCCGTACCAGTGCAGTTGTCAGACATGGCACCCAGCATTCCAAATTGGTCACCAGCAGCATTAGTGACATTCATCGTGGCGGTGTTTGGTACGAGTAGACTCTCGCCGAGCAAGTTAAGTTCGGCATTGAGGTTGTGGTTGGCGAGGTACATCAGACCGTCCCTAGCCAAAGTCTGGTTGAGATTTGGTGGGCGCTGAGTGGTACAAGGGAAAGATTCGTTGGTGGGAGAGAATGGAGTTTCCCACATGTGAGTGAATTCATCCAGAATGTATGGTACTTCCTGCTGGTTGGCATTGTAGTCCATGAACACTACAACACGCTTTCGCATGAGGATCATTTCCGACAAAGTGGGCCAATCATTCAGACGCATAGGAATGTATGGAGGCTCATAAAGGTATGGACCGAGGCCAGATGCTTGTAGAGGTGCCGTGTAGTTGTTAACGTTGATGTAATCGCTGTTCACGATGAGAATGGTGACTATGTCATAGGGATGATCCTCAACCCAGGCGGCGACAGTCTCAAGCTCGGAGAGCCACGTTCCGGCATTTAGAAGGTCACAACTCGTGTGGCAACTGTAGACGGTGTCATTGACAAGGTGTGTCTCTCCTTGAATCATGCGAATTCCATCGTCCAACTGATCGTCGATTCCAAGAGCTTGGTTTGAGGCGGCATTGCCTTTCTTCACGAACGCAGAGTTGTGGGCGCAGACTTCGGTAATGTTGCTGTATTTCCGGCTGCAGAACTCTGGATAGCCGTTGCAAGGCTGAGTGTTGGTGGCGGCGGCGGCCGTGCTTGTAGACGAGGCAGTGCCAGAAGACGTAGTGGTAGTAGTGTTGAGGTGTGAGGAGAGTGTGACAGTGCCATTGATGATGGTCTCGGTGACAACTCCTCCGCCACCGACTAGGAGTGATACGACGCTGGTGGATCCCTTGGAGGTCGAGGTTATTGTCGAGGAATGGGTGGTCTTAGATCCGGAGGAATCAGAATCTGTGCTTGACGCAGTTTTGGACGAAGACGACGACTTTGTGGAGTAGAGGTTGGAGGCAGTGATCTGGGAGCCAATCGGAGCGTATGATGCCGTTGCGTAGTCGGTCATTAATACGCTTCCACTGAGAGTCTCTACGCCTGCGGTACTCGAGTCGGATGATGAGTCGGATGATGAGTCTGATGCGGACGAGGATGAATCGGCAGCCATGCCGACAGCCAGCAGGCCAGCAAGCCAGAAACCGCGAGACAGCATCTTAGCTGCGCAGAAGGAGACGGTGGTGAAGGGAAACGAGCAAGTGAGCGAAACGTACGATGTGCACAGCGAGGAGGGGAGGCAGCCAAATGAAGGATATCAAAACCGATAGTCTGGAAACAATGGCTCGTGCATCATCTCCCAAGAGCCATGGTGCGCGTTAAACTCGGACCATGATGCACAGCACTTGAAGATGTTCACGGCACACGGGGAGGCTCGAGATGACGTCTGTGGAGTAGGTGAGTTTGGTGACTTTTAGTAGTGACTGGAGAAAAAACGCTTCGCCCTCAACCAGCTTGGCTTCAAGGGGGAAGCCTAGCCTGAATATGCCGTGTCATGCGGCGCTCATCACCGGCCCATGGCCGAAGTGCCGCGTAAGTTTGACCATAGACGACCTCATTCTTTCTCTAGCAGGCGCTTCGTTCGTGAAACACTGACGCCAAATACTCGAAATGATTGACAAAGATCGCCTCTGCACCTAGACTCGACCCACTGATAGCACAAAGAAGACCAAATTCAACAAAATGGTGATTGACAGTGGGAATGCAAATATTTCCACCGTTTGACTCAAGTTTGGCGGCAGAGGAGTAGAGGTCAGATTTAGCATTTTAGGCTATCTAATGAAACTGTGGCTGCCGTTAGCACGATCGGATACGAGCGGATCATGACGTTTATTCGCCAAATTGTACCTCGAGGACGCCTGAGCCAGGGCCACGCGCTTTGCACGCAAGTACACCCTGACAACACAAAAGACATGCTCCCATGCATGATGTCGTTGTGAGCTATGACTCAGGATAGGTCAAAGACCCCAGGTCTGCCTGCTCCAGACCTATCGAGTCTTCTCCCATAATTCATTTCCTCTAAACCCTAGTCCCACGGAGCATTGCCCTCGCTCCCCCTTCATCAATTTTAGGCGGTGTTGGGAGCGCTGCAGTGGTACGATTGGAATTCTGACGTTCAGGCATCTACATTTCCGATTCGACTATAGGACATAATGTTCGGCCGATCCAAGAAAACCAAGGGAGAAAAGGCAGCAGGCTCCGACAGCGATCGACCTCGCTCCATGGAGACTGACAGGACTCTTACTGAGGGTCCCACTCAGGCTCAAGTCAAGAGAGCAACACGTACGCGGTTGTGCTGGTCACTTTTCGCCTCTTTCCTGCTCCTCCTAACCATAATCTTCATGATCCTTGTTGAGACTGGCCAAACCGACAAGAGCCAAAGCGAATTCAATAAGACGTATTTCCTAAAACTTGATCTGGCGAACATCATTCCGACCTCAGTTCCCAACTCGTCGATCATTAACTCCATTGCCCAAACGATCGGTCTGCACGACTTTTACACTGTTGGTCTCTGGGGCTTTTGCGAAGGTTATACGAATGGCGTCACCAACTGCTCTAAACCAAAAGCATTATTCTGGTTCAATCCCGTCCAAATTATTCTCAATGAGCTCCTGTCTGGTGCTACTAGTATGTCTGACCCTTTTAATCTGTATGAGGAGCCACTAACCGAATGTGCAGTTGTCCTTCCCACCGAACTCACCAACGATCTCGGGCTTCTGGAGACAGCTTCCAAATGGATGTTCGGTCTCTTTCTTTCAGGTGCCTGCCTAGACTTTGTCATGATCTTCCTGCAGCCGGTCTCAGTCTTCTCCCGCTGGTGGGCATTACTTGTCATGATTTTCACCTTCCTTGGAGCCCTACTCACGACTGTGGGCGCTGTCATTGCGACTGTCTTGTTCATCATCCTCCAAAATGTTGCTACTTCCGTAGCTGAGATCAACATTGGCGCTTCTCTCGGATCCAGGATGTTCGCATTCATGTGGATCGCAGCCGCCTGCTCCATCATCGCCTGGCTCATTCAGCTCTGCCTATGCTGCTGTTGTGCAAGCAGAAGAGATGTCAAAAATGGACGTAAGAGAGGATCCAAGAAGGCATGGAACACCGAAACCACTGGAGTCACTGAGAAGCCCCCAAGAAAGGGTATCTTTGGTCGCAAGAAGTAAGCGTCTTGTCTCAGTTAGAGATCAAAATAAACGCGATCTGAAAGAGAAGGAGAATTGATGTAGATATTTCCGGTTTGTTGAACAAGTGTGTTCACATGGCGCGGCGTTTCTGGCACTTCTCTTTTGTACAGGAAAAATATCGATACAGTTTTTTGCATACCTTTAGATGAGAGCGACACGACAATTACTTGATGGCTAATGTTTGAAACGCACTTGTACAATAATACTATTATCTTTGATCGACTAATAAGGTGACGTTTGTCAATAACCTTTACCGCCCTCCTGGCCAGTCTCCAGAGATCATGGTACAAGAGCTCATAGGTACTTGCAACCACGCGCTTTGTTTCACTTCCTGTCTAGACCATCATTGGGTTACCAATGCTGGAACAATATCCAGGATATCTTGATTCATTTTGTTGCTTTCTTGGCCTTCTGGCGCAGCAACAGCACATCCTGCCTTGGCACGAATCTCATCTCGGTCCTTCTTGTCCCTAGATCCGCGATGTGCATGCAATTAACTGCAAACGCAAACTCGAAACGCCCATTTCGAACTCTCTGACACAATAATATGCACGCAAATCCTACCCTCTTCTCTCGGATGCGAGTGTTCTATCGGCCGGCCCCTCCCTCACTCTCTTTCTCTCCATCTAACCCCAGACATTTTATATGTAAAAGAAAAAAAAGGTTGATCGAATACGAGGTTTAGACCTTAAGGTAATCTGACTCGATGACGAGTGCCACGAGTGCCACGAGCACCAAGCTTTCGCCGAGACTTCCAGAACCAGACGGGAACCCTGGCGTGCCTGGCAAAATGTACCTGTACCTCTAAACAGCAAACAGATAATATCCATGACAGCGGGGACAGTACCACACGAATCACGATATCGGTTCGACGTTCCTCGTGGGCGCTGAACACAATCACCTGAACACAATCACGCGAGATACGGTGTCTTGCAGAAGGGGTATCCTGCAATTATCCAGACCCTGGAAAAAATGCAAGCAAGCATGAACGCCTTGATTCACAATTGGTCCGAGGAAAATAATCTGCATATCGTCATCGTACATAAGGATCCTTGTATGTAGCGGGAACGGTAGTATGAGCGACGCCACACGGAAGACATGTTTCTCGAACCTTTTGGGCTTATAGATTATTATAGAAACGGGTATGCGGCCTCTGTGCCTGTCATTTGTCCAAACTTTTTTTTTGCTTGGTTAGAGTACGAGTAGAGTAGCTACCTTATTTTTGATATGTTTGCCAAATCTTGGGTCTCGTCGTCTATTCGCTGCTTTCCTTGTTCGTGCGAGAGAGCAACCAACTGGTCATGTTCTTCTTTTTACCCCGTGGGCCGTATCTACCCCGGAGATACCACCATCCACTCATCACAGGTGACGGTGTGACGAAAAACGACGCACGACTCCAGCAGATCTTCGCGCTCATGATTACGTCCCGTCCCGATGCATATGCGCTGTTCGTGGCGAGGTGTGATTGACCAAGAAGATGTGTGATGTTCCGAGAACGTCTCGAGGCAAATCCTGCCGAGAATGGTGTGTGGCTTTTGATCCGAATCCTGTGTCTGCTGTACTGTGAAGCATTACGCGCTGGTGGCGGTGTGGGTGTTTCCTCTTGATCCACTTTTGCTTTTCCGCGCTTCTTGATGTATAGGTTGGTACGGCGGCGAATATGGTCTCAAGGTGTTCGAGTATCATGGACCCTCGAGGGCCTTGACGACTTCTGAGCTTTTTTGGGGAGTGCATTTTTGCCATATCATCGATCTTGAGTTGAGACGCCGCTTTGTGCGTCATCGGTGGTGGATTGTCATCGTGTGGTCAGAGGCATCACTGCTTATTGTACACATACAACCACTCCTTCGTCTTACTATTGCCTTGGCCTCGAGTCTTGGCCTCGATTGCGATTCGATCTCGACTTCCCTGTTGCTTTTTCACTTGGCACGGCCGCCAAAGACTGTGGGATCTGGCGATAAACTCAGTCCACGAGAACTTTGTAAGATTCAGACGTACAATCGTCGAAGTGTGCTAATAATGTAGGTTGACCTGTGCTGCACGACACGTCGCACATTTCCGAGGGTAAGGCAGAGAACTTGTAGTAGACGCACCCGCACACGGACGATGATTCATTCCCTCGACGTTCCAGAAGAACTCTCGAAGACTGTTGATCGGACCAGTGCTATGTACGAGTAGCACCACTCCACCCACCTCTTCAGCACCATATCAAGTCGAACTTGAGCCACAAAAAAGGGAAACCAACTCCCGACACTCAATCCTGTCCTACCCACTACCATCCCTCATCCACCACGAATCACAACCGAAAAGAAATCCTCCAAACCTCCTAACCACAACTCCGGAAAATGACGCCCGACATAGTCAGGACGGCTAAGAAAAAATCACTAATAAGCTAAGGTAGTATAGATTCCACCTTCCGCGGAGTGCAGCGCGCATGAACCAGTAGTGATAAGGTTCCTTCCTTCCGCGGAAAGTTTGAAAAAAACCAATAGGGCAACAAAACAAGAGAAAAAGCACGTGCGAAATATTAGGAAGGCAACATCACACATGCTGTATCCGATCCTGAGAAACGATTCGGCTTGTGGCGGATACGAACTTGTGGCTTGAGGCTCATAGACATGTTTCGGGTACTGTTGCTGGATGCGATTCTGTTTGGAGCTCTAGCTGTGGAGGTGAGATTCCATCTGGAGATATGGTGCAGGTTTGGATGGATCGGTTGTGAACATTAGCCTAGCGACTCTTTCTTCATAGGCTAGATCGGTCGTTATGAGGTTTGGCTTTTTCAGTCGTCTTTAGGAAATGGCAACTTGTTTCGTGATCGTATATATTTCAACTTTCGTCATAGCATGCGGCAGGTGTTTCCTTTCCCTTGTAACACAGGCTAATGGGCAACCCTTGTGTGCCTGGCATGGCCAGTATATGCTTCTACGCTTGTATGCTTCTTACTCCTATTAGACATTCTGCACAGCGTCGACGTTGACGTCTTCGATGCGCCACATGTACCACATGAACAGACTCCTGTACAAGCAGACTGATTAGCCAAAAGAGTTCAGTGAGTTATCTAGAGAGCTGGGTAGAGCATACCTGTAGGGAGAGAACTTGGCGGAAATATCAAGCATGTCCTTCTCAGACATGTATTTCCATTTACCGCCGCCTTTGGCTTTTAGTTTGCTCACGTCGCGGCCTACGAAGGCTGCCATGCCTCGTCTGTTCGTTATCGTTAGAACACGTTGTTGGTTGGGAGGAAGGTGGAAGTAAACTCACTGCACCCCTAGATCACCTGTACTAAATACATCCATCCTTTTTAATCCGAAACAGGCAAACATCTCTACACTCCATTTGCCCAGACCCCTGACCGAGACCAGCTTCTCCATAACCTCCTCGTCAGTAGCCTTGGCCAGCATCTCGGCGGTCAATTCTCCCGAGACGAATTTCTCGGCCAGGCCTTGAATATATTCCGCTTTCCTTTGACTCAGTCCGGCTGTTCTGAGTGTGGGAAGAGGTGTTTGTGCCACCATTGCAGGAGTAGGGAATTCAGGTGGCCCGGGATGAGAATGAGCAGGGTCTGCAGGGAACAGATTGATGAATTTGTTCTTGATGCTGCTTGCTGCAGCGCCAGAGACTTGTTGGGCCATTATACCTGAAGACAGACTTCTGAAGGGATCCACAATCTCTGCCAGACCGGCGGGAGAGAAGACGTGACAGTGGTGTTTTTCAATCACTGGGGCAAGGCGACTTGTAGTGTCTGCTTTTAGGAGATGAGATATCGCTTCATCTAAAAGGGTGGATGTCGTAGAGGTGGGAGCAGGTGGAACTGCTTCTGCTGCAGGAAGGCCACTTTCGAAATTTGAGTACGCAGTCACGATGTGACCGTCTTTTGGAGACTCTAGCGGTGCATTTGTCGTGTGTGGTTCTGCCGGTCTGACGTCTTTGCTTGATGGTATTGCATCATCGATATCTCCAGTGCTGTAGCCTGCAGGTAAAGGTGCAGGCGAGACAATCGCAGCGACAGTGGCAGCCGCTTCATAGTCGAGCTTCTGACGTTTCCTAGGAGTCTCTGCCTCTGATGGTGGGGTGGGAAAGATGGTGCCTGTGGCTGGCTTACTAATATCCTTGGATGGTTTACCCTTGGATGCCGATTTTGTGGTTACAAACACTCGCTTCAGACTGTTATTGTTGAATGCCTGGGGCAGTGGCTCCAGTGCTTGGACACGGGCAGATCGCCTTAATGACATGGTGGCGAATGTGGATATCAAGGCCAGGACTGGATACTACTTGACAGTCAGACTAGCAGAGCTGATCACTGAAGTTCTGTATGACCTACAATGTGAGTAGACCGGAAGCAGTCTAGATTTGGACGATCCAGGGGGTAGAACAGTAGTAATTGTTGTTTGTGGTATGGTCTTGATATAGTAGTACGTGGGCACTTCTTGTAGCGGAGCAGAGATCATCGAAGCACTTTTTAGTTCACGAAATGCCTCTACGGAACCGTAAGAGTGTTTCAGAGTATAGCCGTGGGGACGACCTTGTGTTACGAGTGTTGTCGATGACTCCAATTAATGCGTAGGCATTCTAAGTAAGTAGCTTGAGATACGCTAAGTATTGGGGCCCGAGCGCCCGATCTGCCAAGCCTTGCCAAAGTGGTGACCGCATGGATTGGAGTTGCGTTGTACAAAGTACCCAGATTGTTCATGGATTCAAACGAGGTAAAGAAGATGGCAGACTTGGTTATAGCAAGACGTCACGAATCACAGAAGCTGCTTTGTGCTGCGCGTAGATTGTCTCAAAGACTGGGTAAAGCGAAGCAATGCCGTGGTAAATGTAAGAGATTTGGCATCACTGTCAAGCATCAAGCGGCGCATGAATTGTGATGACAAGGCAACAGTGGCCAAGCGAGCTGAGTGTCCAGACATGCGTAGAACCAGCTTGTAGGTCCAAATGTGCATCCGTCTCTTTATCAGTGAACCAAGAGTGTAGGCGGAAGTGCTCGTAGTGGGATAAAGGTATTTGAGTTCAAAGAGATATGGGTGGCGGTATATTATACAACCTTACGGCTTCATCGCTCATGCCGCATCATGCAATGAAAATGAAGTGTACAATCGAGGGCCTCTTTCTTCGCATCTACGACTTGGTGGGCTTGTTGATGACCATGGCGTCCAGGTCAAGTCTCTCCCGTCTCTCCTGCTCGATTTCCTTGATGATAGGGCTGAGGTATGGGTAGTCCTGTTTTATTTATATGTGAGTTTTTTGAGATTTATTATGAGTGGAAGTGGGCAAGCGCACCTCGTCGGGCTTAGTCTGCTCGTTCTTGGGGAGGAGCTGGTGTGAGATGGAGCACTGTTCATATATTATCAGACATGTGCTGAAGAGAAAGAGCTCGGTATAGTTCAATGGCGAACCTGGAAAGCGCGGCGCATGCGGAAGACACGGTCATAGGCCTCCTTTGGTGGGAGACGCGAGAGGGCGAGAAGGACAACCTCGGACTCTTCGGGGATAAGATCGTCGGCTCTGTTTGAAAATATGGCATCAGCAAGGTCCACTGATGCAAGAGACATTCTCCAATGGCTGTTCCGACGGGATTGGAGAGGCGAATGGTATAGTGGCATACCTCAGGCCGAGCTTTCTGTAGCCAGCGGCATCGGTGTACCAGTTGGCGAGAGGGGTCATCCACCTCTTCAACCAAGGGCGCTTGACGATGAAGTTGGTGAGCGAGGGTTGCGACATGTTGAGAGGATCTGTGGTGGGGGAAAATAGGCCTCTGTATCGATTCGATGGCGTTGGATTGTTCGAAGCCCTTCAAGACAACCTTGAAAGTTGCAGACACGGGATAAGCCGGCTGACCTCAATGCCAATTGGTCAGATCCGCCAAGAGTATCTATCACCCAGACCGGAGACTAAGGCTCCGGTCTCCAAGCTCCGTTGGCCCCGGACAAGCCACAAGCAAAGCAGTCACGCAGTGTGAGGTCAGTCCTTGAGAAGCTGTACTCTGCACCGTAAGGTTGTGCATGTTTCCCTTGTTTCTCCAAACGTGTGCATCTGTACAAGGCAGACAGCAATCCTCCTCAATTCCTGTGTCACGACCTCACTGGATCTATTCCGCTCACTAGACACTACTTTACCCTTCACCTTTCCTCTGTCCTCTTATGCGGGTTTTTCGGTAGATACCCACTTCTGAAGGTGCACCGTGCCGCGGGGTTGGCCATACAATATACCGAGCACTACTCACCAATCCTCAATCAATTACTCCACACGACACGCAGCGGATCACCATCGACCATCGGATCGTTCACCTTCTTCTTCTACCTCTGATGATGATGCGCTAGCGAAGCTGCATCAAATTGATCGAAATGGCCGGCGACAGTCAAGATAACGGCCCTCTGCCACCCCCCGCAAACACTCCAAAACATCGTCCTTCAGCTCTGGCCCAGGCTGTCGCCTATGTCCCCAAGATTTGGATCAATCCGCTATGCGGTTCCCTTGCCGGTGTCGCGTCAGGCGTTGTCACCTGTCCACTTGACGTTATCAAGACCAAACTTCAGGCTCAAGGATCATTTCGCCAACAGCATCCGTCTAGCGACGTAATATACCGTGGTCTCATTGGTACCGCAAGAACCATCATCAACCAAGATGGTCTGCGTGGAATGTACCGCGGCCTTGCGCCTATGCTGTTCGGCTATATCCCAACCTGGGCTGTATATATGGGTGTTTACGACTCGTCAAAGACTTTCTTTGGTCAATATTTCCGTAAGTCACTCCTTCAATCCCCATAGTAAGACCACAAAGACTCCTAACACTCAATAAGCCGAGAAATGGCAAGCACACATGGCTGCCTCAGTCACTGCAGGGGCCTGTTCCACAACGACGACCAATCCCATCTGGGTCATCAAAACCCGTCTCATGGCTCAAATCTCAACAAGTGCTACTGGAGGTCATCGTACCCCATGGCACTACGACAACAGCTTTGACGCTGCGAGACAAATGTACCGCAGTGAAGGAATCAGGGCTTTTTACTCCGGTCTGGCTCCTGCTCTGCTCGGTCTCACCCACGTCGCCATTCAATTCCCTCTATACGAGTATCTCAAATTCCGCTTCACTGGCCTTGAGATGGGTGAGCAGACGGACAGCACCCCACAGAACAATCTTGGTATGCTTGCTGCTACCTGCCTGAGCAAGATTGCCGCCACAACTGCTACATATCCACATGAGGTCCTTCGCACCAGACTTCAGACCCAGCAAAGAGGCACTGCCAGTTCTGATGGCATGATCAACAAGCCACGCTACCAGGGCGTCATCATGATGTGCCGCACTATTGTGCGCGAAGAAGGCTGGCGTGCCTTTTACAACGGTCTAGGCACAAATATGCTGAGGGCAGTTCCTGCCGCCATGACGACCATGTTCAGCTACGAGACATTGAAAAGCCAAGTCATCAAACTTCAGAAAGAGGCGGCTCAGGCCAATTAAGAGATGGAAAGAGAGGCCTTTTCATTTCCGGACCGATAAAAGCTGGACAATACGGGCTTCATTTTCTACTTTGCCCTGAATTTTATGAGGCTACGTTATGTATAGAGTCACCTTTCATATGTGAACGGCCTGGGGGATGGCGGTTCTTTACTTTGCCTGCATTGCACGAGGATGATCATTGCTGCATTTAGGGGGCGTTTCTGGGTCAAACAGCAAGGCGTGCGGCGCAAGAGGTGAGGAGAGGCTCTGATTTCTTTCTTCCATCCAAGGATGACGAACGGGGGACAGGGGGGCGCTGTAGATGACTTCTCGCTCGCAATACCATGACACCTGAAATCACTTTTCCCTTCAACCATTTCTATCGCATTGCCGACATCATCTCTCTCTTGCACCACTTGCCGACATGTCATGAGCTGGCCGATCTGCCCACCCTTTCTGAACCTCGTTATGCTTCTTGTCCTTCTTGTCACTCTTGCCACATCATGCATGCACTTGTTCAGCTGTTCGCCCAAGGTTCTTCTCCTATTCAATAAACTTCCCAGCTGCATTGCCGCAAAAGAGACACGAGTCTTACCACTAGCCCTCGAATCCCCCAAACTTGCATGGTGAAACCTGGAGTTGGCCCCTTTTAGCAAGCTCGGTTCTGGGCCTTTTCTATTGTGGACAAGACTCGACTTCTACTTACTAAACTTACACCTGTCTAGCAAGATTGGTGTGGTGAGTTCTACAAACTTGATTCCTTTGTGGATACTGACCTTGCACTTGCTTAGCAACCTTGGTGCCTTTCCTCGGACCGACTCGATCCTCTCTATGGTAAACATGCACTGACTTTACGGATAACAGTGTTGTGGCAGTCTACCTGGGGCGGTATACATCAAGGCTTTACCTCGCACCTTTGTTGGCAATCCGAGGACACAGACTTGAAAGTGCCTACCTTGATTGAACTGGCGATCCCTGGTCTCTTTGTCCCTGAGCCTTGCCCTTGATGTTTCGTGCCGCGTCATTGGTCATTGGTATTCCTGTTGTCAGAGCTTGGCATCTCTTTCGTCTCCCTGCCGATAAGCTTGCGTTTGGGATCGGTATGATGTCGTTGTCGTGCTGCCTTCGTACGCGCCAATCCCTCTTTTGCACGCACACCTTCACCTTCTCTATCACCCCACATGAGACCCCATCCAGTGCCAACGTCCTTACTCTATTGAAAGAAAAATTCCCTTCGCACTCGACATACCGTCCAGCGTCATCATCATTTCTCTGTCGAGCAGAAATTTCCCCTTCATCACACTCGACACACCGTCCAATTTCATCATAGTTCTTCCATTGAACCAAAGTTTTCCTTCTTCACGATACCTGTCACCGAGCTTGCTCCAGCATCATCGTCTATCCTCTGTTGGAACAGAAATTCCACTTTCTCACCATACATATCACTGAACTTTGCAATCAGGAAGTGATGGACATGTCACAAGCAGCAGACGAGAGCGCCGTATACCCAATCATGGATCTGTCACCAGAAGTCCGACAGATGATCTACCGATTCGCCATAGCGAAGGAGGTCGAGGACGAGAGAAAGCACATCAAGTCAGAGCAAGACGAGTACCTCCTCGCCCATCAAGGCCGCCTCTGCCGCCTCAATCTCAAGCAGCCAGCAATCACCAGAGTCTCCAAGCTAGTCAGACAAGAGAGTCTATCCCTCTTCTACAGGGAGACCAGGTTCGTCGCATGCAGCATCCTTCACAACAACCACGGCCAAATAATCAGGGTGCTCTGCGAGCACTCATTCGCCTTTCTCAACGCCGTCACCGACCAGAACCTCCTGGACATCAGAAACCTCGATGTCCTGATCTACAACCCCGTGGCCGCTCCTCCTCCTCCTCCTCCTCCTCCTCCTCCTCCTCTTCCTGCCGTCCCCGCTGTCCCTCCCTTGGCCAATTTGGCCAATTTCTTTGTTGCTGTGATCGCTACTGCTGCCGCCCCCCCCGCCACGCTCCCATTCCTCAAGCTCAGTTTCAACATTACCTCGCGAAGGGTCCCCGCAACCAATGTCCCCGCCAGTGGACCCATAGTCCCATCCATGAGCACGACCATCGGACCAACCGACAAGCTACCAGTACTGGCGGCTCGCCTCAACGAGCGCTAAATGACACACGACGATTTCATCTGCTCCTTGAGCGCTGCGTTTCTGGCCCACGCCGGCACCTCCCGGGGCGAGGTCTCCTTGGCTCAAATCAGTGGGTTTGTCGCTGCGTTGGGTACGGATGTTACGGGGTTGGGGTTGGGGTGCTGTAGCCTGGGTTGTCGGTGGCATTCGGAGAATGCTGGTCTGGATGGGTGAGGGAGGGGTTTGGGCTGGGAGTGGGGGAGAGGGGGTTTGTGAAGTGTACTAGATAGGTGGCAATTTTATGCTTTTCTCATCATGTCTTGATCTTTGGTGCTGCTGGTGAGTGAAGAGGATATGTCTTGTTCACGACCTACTACGTCTGGAGAGGCACTTGTATCCCGCCGAATCCGTGGAATGAGGGTAGAGTGCTATGAGTGCTGATGGAGAGGTATGGTACGTTGTATTCATTGAGATGTGGCAGGAGAACCACTCTAGAAAGTATTTTTCTAGTGTATCTGAAGGAAGTGATTGATGACTAGGGCCGAGTTGACGACGACATCATGTGAGTGCGAGTGCGTAATCTGCGTTTGTCAACACCGACTACCACTACCACAACCACTACCACTCGAGCGACGACTCCAACGAAACTCTCGAGACGACAAACAGGAGTCAGATACAAGTCACAATAAAGTCTCGGCGCAGATGCGTACGACTTCAATCCACTAGCTTTGTCTACGTTACGTACACGAATCGACGTAACGTATGTACCGAACAAATGACACCGCGACCCCATCCCCTCATTCCAGAAGACAAGAAAAAAGGAAAGGAAAAGGAAAGGAAAAGAGTCGGACACCAAAACGCGAGGACCGCGTGACCCATAACCACAACTTCACAAGAAAAACGGCGATTCAGAAGTGCGCAAGACATCTGCACGTCAACGCTTATTGGAATGACTTGTTTTGGCATCGAGGTGACGAAGTATATCCTGTATGCGCTTTTGCACCTAGGATGAGTTGGTGTCAGGGGTATTGGGTGAGTTTTCTGCTCAGGGGCATTCGTGAGGTAAGGCGGATGCTCACTTATGGAAACCACATCGCAGTGGCGAGTCACCCCCTGTGCTGGCGAGTCGAGCGATTTTAGTGGCGACATGACATCTCGGTCTGTGGATAACTGCTGCTTCCACTACTTACTTCACTCACGCGAGTCAAACGAGTGAGCTGATTATCGAATCGGGAGGAGTGAGAAAGGAACAAGAGACTGGACTTGAGCAGGAAGAGAGAGGCATGATGGAATTGTGATCGCTAAAGATCCTCCTTACCCTGCACTCTGCTCGTGTCGCCTGCTCGGATTGCTACCATGACATACATGGCTTTTCTGCCCGAGGGCAACATCACTCTCTACGACTCGGACACAAGGAGTTATGCCTTGGAAACCACTTCACGCAGTCCTCGCCATTCTGAAGAGCGCGCAGCTTCGCATCCTCTGAAGGCTCTTCGATGTATTAAATCGTTTGGAAGCATAGCTGAGAAAAATAAGGGAGTAGATGGGGGTTTCGTATGATGTTTGCTGCGCTCGGACTGACTGGCGCGCACATATATGAGCACGTGACTCGCCACTGTTGACGCATCGAACTCTCTAGCGCACCCGAACAACGAGGGACTGGGTTTGGAAAGAGAAGAAGAAGAAGGATACATGGACCCTGCTATTCGAGGTGGAGATTGCTCAAGAGACGCGATAAGAAGAATGAGGAGAATCGCTCAAGCTGGAGACGCATTTTATGGACAGGTTGGTCCGACGATATGTCACTCGGTGAGGGGGCATGAGGGAGGAAATCATTGCTTGCATTATTGTTGAGCTGATAGACGCTGCTCGACTCGTTGACAGGATGGAAGAACAGAGAGTCTACCCAGCGACAGCATCGAGATGACAGAATGGTATGGACTCCATAGAGCGGGAACTATAACGAAAAGCACCTGTTTTACCCTCGTCCCTCGCTACTCGGAAGAAGAGCGGTGGCTTTCTCGATTGGCTCAACTCTTGTGGTGTGCAGACGTTGATCAAGGCATATGGCAGTAAGCACAAAAGCATCAGGAAAGCGAGAAGCACACCAAGACTCACACGGATGGGTTTCATTCTGACACTAGGCAATCTCCCAGTATTCTTCGAACTCGCCCTTGTCAATCTTCGAGAGTGGAAGCCGCCCTTTGCACAGGGATATGTCCCAAAGACTCTACGCTTTGAGACATTCTACCTTGTCCTCGGTAGCAGAACCACCGCTGCAAGCATTCAAGGAGATGGGCTGAGAAGATTGGAGTCAACCTCAAAACGGGAACCAAGACGCTCCTTCGAAGCACGGTACTGACAACCTCATCATGGCCCACGAAACGAACTTGTATCTTGTCTACAACACTACGCATCGTCTTGTACATCAACACTAGCGGCACAAAGACCTTGAGACATCTCCGGCCCTTCCATACCTATCACCACCACGGGCGTGGCCATGCTACTTACTGTGGCTCGGCTAGAAGCAAAAAGATGGCCAAGATCAATGAACATGGCATAATATGCGGAGGAGTCCTGGTAGAAGAGCCGAAGATCTGGTCTCAATGTGGTGGTGCAATTCTCAGAGTCCACATTGACACGAAGTGAACGATGACGAGTGATGTCAGCGCGAAGAGGCTTCATTGTTCTTCAAGGATCAAAGGCATCTCCCAGCAATACAGGAGAGACGAGATCAGGGCGTTCGTCTTTACTATTTCGTGTGAGGATATCAAGTAAAATGCCGCAGGACTTGGAGCTGGAGCCGGAATTGCTGTATAATCTCCGGTAGACGGGATTTTCTGGCACAGTGAGCAACTGGCAACTTTCTTGTTCGGAGGTCAAGTTCAATCGATGGTCATGATAGACGACAAAGATGCTTGTGTTCGTTTCACTACTTGTGACCGTTGTGACAATGTATGAGCGGGATTCATACCAAAGCTCGATGCAGGTATAACGAAGACAAGTCACACATGTCAGGTCAGCCTCGGTGATTGATTAAAATTGAAAATATAATCGTCACCATTATCCGGCCGTCGAAGCTAATTGCATGGGCGCCAAGAGTGGAGACCCCAGAATTCGACCGAGATTGAGTTTTGTACAGCCGAAAAGTGGTTAGCGCCGTCTGGAGATGCCGAGGTATAAGCTCGGTCCAGGGCGGGATTCGGCGATGAGCACATGATTGAAATAGGTGGACGAGGTCAATAGACATGTATTCACTCTCTCCTTTAATTCCAACTCTTTTCTCCCGTCTCATCAGAGAGCTCTGTGTTTCCTTTGATAATTATCGAGCTCACTCACAAGACCATCACAGCTCACATTCACAATGGCACCGATAGTACCCACCCCTCAATGGGTCAAGAACCTCAAGCCTGGAGGACCTCAGGGCAGTGAACTGCTCACCAATGAGCGTGCACAATCCAAGGTCAACGTCGAGCAATTGACCAAATTCCTCCACAAGCAAGAAGGACTCGACCGCAAGAGGAAGATTCTCAAGATACTTCAGACAGAAAAGGTGTTTGACAAGGAGCAAAACTACTTTGCTGGCAGGGTGGACAGATTCGAGACGGCGCTCGCCAGATCGAAGAAGTTGAGACAGCTCGAGGCCAAACACAACTGGTCTCGGGATGACAAGCAATGTGCCAATGAGTTGCTCTCTGAGCCTGGTCCATACGGTCTTCACGAGAGCATGTTCCTGGTGAGTACCTTAATTGTTCTGGATACTGACTAGAAACTGACAACATCATGACAGATCACTCTTCGCGATCAAGGCAACGCTGAACAACACGAAAAGTTCCTCGAAAAGGCTCAAAACTACGAATACATTGGCTGCTATGCCCAGACTGAGCTCGGTCACGGCTCCAACGTGCGTGGCCTCGAAACGACAGCAACATGGAACGAGCCGGACAAGACCTTCACCATGCACTCTCCCACCTTGACCGCTTCAAAGTGGTGGATCGGTTCTCTCGGTCGTACCGCCAACTACGCCGTCGTCATGGCTCAGCTTGTGATCAAGGGCAAGCCATACGGTCCTCACCCCTTTGTTGTCCAGATCCGTGACCTGAAGACACACCAGCCGCTCGAGAATATTCACATTGGTGACATTGGTCCCAAGTTTGGATACAACACGATGGATAACGGTTTCCTGCTCTTCAACAAGGTCAAGATTCCTCACATCAGCATGTTGGCTCGGTTCTCCAGCATTGACTCCCAGACTTCCAAATACCTCCGTCCCGCCTCACCATCTCTCATCTACGGTACCCTCACATGGGTCCGCAGCACCATTGTCCTTCAGGCTGGCGGTGTTCTTGCACGTGGTGTCACCATCGCCACCCGCTATGCTGCCGTCCGTCGCCAATTCCAGGACCGTGACTCGATGGACAAATCAGGCGGTGAGAACCAAGTCCTCAACTACACCACTGTCCAGATCAGACTCCTCACCCTTCTTGCAACCACATATGCCCTTCACTTCACCGGTAGGGGTATGATGCAAATGTACGAGGCCAGTCAGAAGAAGATGAGCCAGGATGTCGGCAAGGTCGGCTCCAAGGAGAGAGGTGCCGGTCCTGAAGAGATCAACTCTGGTAGTGATCTGCTGGCAGATCTTCACGCCACTTCATGCGGTCTCAAGTCACTCGCCTCCAGCACTGCTGTCGATGGACTCGAGGTCTGCAGAAGGGCCTGCGGTGGTCACGGCTACAGCAGCTTCAGCGGTATCGGCACCTGGTATGCCGACTACCTGCCCACTGCCACTTGGGAGGGTGACAACTACATGTTGACCCAGCAGGTCGCCCGCTACCTACTCAAGTCCGCTCGTAGTGTCCTCAAGGGTCAAGATCCCACCAACGACACCACCAGCATCCTCACCACCTTCCTTCAACGCCAAGACACGGGCGCCGCCTTTGACATTCTCGACAACGACGCTGACATTGTCTCTGCCTTTGCTTGGCGTTCTGCCTTCCTCACTTTCGAAGCCCTCAAACACCGTGACGAGAACAAGAAGGCCTGGAACGACCTCCTTGTCGACTTCTACCGTCTTTCTCGCGCTCACTCCCAGTACATGGTTGTCAAGAACTTCTACGAGACATTGAACTCCGTCACCTCTGACGACATGGACTCCGAGACCCACACTCTCATGCACAAGCTCTTCCGCCTCTATGCTCTCCACACCCTCGAGCAAGAGGCTTCGGAATTCTACACTTCGGGGGCAGTCACTGTCCGCCAGATCCAGCTCGCCCGCACTAGCGCCGTCATGAAGTTGCTCTCCGAGATCAGACCTCATGCTGTGCGTCTGGTCGATGCATGGGACTTCCCCGATTGGCAGCTTGATTCCTCGCTCGGAAGATATGACGGCAAGGTCTACGAGGACATGTTCCACAGGGCTTCTGAGCTCAACCCCCTCAACGGCATCACTGTCGACCCTTACCCCAACAGCCCTACATTGTTCAAGGAGGACAACAGCAAGACTTTCAAGAGCAAGTTGTAGATATTCGCTATACGGTACACCATGACGCAAGTCGACACTTGAGAATAAAAGAAGACAAAGTTGAGGGGCGTTATTTGGACACGAAGATGTCGGTTTTAAAAGCCGGCTGCATGATGGCGTTTTCTTTCTTGGTCGGCGCATCCTTCCTTTTTGCCAGTTTATATCTCTTCGTATAGTCGAATGTATAACACAGATTTAAAGAATTTCGATCATTCAATGAAATAGGCTTTAATGGGTAGGTATGCCAGACCATCTCACTGCTATTCTGAACCTTGGCCTGTCATGCTTTCATCAACTCCGAGTAATCGTACGAGACGCAGAATAAAATCAACCAACAAGAGCAATAACGCGCAAATTCATCCCCCCAATGAAACCTAGCTCCAGCTCTAGAATAGCTCTAGCTCAAAGTCCAAATGCAGATGCAGAACCCACCAAGACCAAGACCAATGAGTTCAGCTGTGGCACGATGAACGTTTCCAACTCCACTACATTCTACCTCACTTACCGGAGCCCTTTCTCTCATTTCCAGAATCAAGACATCTAGAGCCGCTACCTAGAGCCGCTACCAAGACATCTAATTAGGGTTCCACTAAAACATCTAGACATTCTAGACCCCAACAACCGCTCATAATCTCCTCTTCTATCCGTATATCTCCCTAACCCTGACCCGCTGAAAGACTATGTTGTATTGTAGCAGTAGTACGAGGCACTGCGAGGATAGCGATGAATGTGATAAATGTCATTACACCGTTGGTGCACTCAGGTGCCTCCACACTCATTTCATGATAAGGTACCTTACTCTTCTGATCGCTGGTCCAAAAACTTGTGGTATCTATAACACATGCAATAAGATACCCTTCCTTCCTTCTCGCTCTTACTCTCATTCGTAATCCGAGCTGTGCAGTCTGATCCAGCTGTGCAATCTGATTGAGCTATGCAGTCTAACCCAGCTGTGCAGTCTGAGCTAAATGTCGACGCTGATGATGCGAATCTCGGTAGCCGTTTGGTTATTATCAACGTTTAGGAGCAGAAATTGCAGCAAGTGCTGCGCCACAGAAACGATGAGCCGGATGAGGCCGGACGAGATGGGAGTCGAGGTTTGAGAGTCGAACAAGTCGAAGGGTACAGGCAGAGTGCAGACAAAGTTCAGGCAGAGATGAGTGAATACCAATTAATAAGATAAGCAAGTACGGACGAGGATAAACAGGCGACAGAGACATTGATACCGGGCTCACTGCATAATGTTGAACTCCCTGTCGCTTGAGGTATGCTTATGCTTATTGTTCATCTACCGGCATATGGTGCTAGAACCGCAGGCAGTACTGCGGTACATGTATTGCAGCAATCATATACATGCATGTACAAGATACGTATCAACAGTCCTCGTAGCTGATAAGTAGATGCTAAAAGACAGTTCTCATAGTCGACAAGTAGGTACCAGTACGAGTACCAAAAGACAGTGAATCCAGGGCACAAGAGACGAACATGAGGGCCACAACGTGTAAGGCACTCTTACTGCCAGACTCCACAAAAACACTCCTTACTAGAGTACATAAGACATCAATCCCTCCAAGAATAAGAATAAGAATAAGAAGAACATTTCCTTCCCATCGATAAATATATCTTTTCTTATCTTTATATCATATCAAAAAGCTTATATACACATTATTGAATGCTTATCTCTTCTCGTCTCGGACCTTTTCGTCTCGTCTTGGATCTTCTCGTCTCGTCTCGGCTTACATCTCTCGAACCCTAGGTCCTTACCTTAATCTCATTACAAGTATCTCAATATCTCAATATCTCAAGATCTCCATAACACTGTATTCAATATCTCGATATCATCGTACAACACATATACCGTCATCACTGTACGTATCTCAATCTCTCCATATCACCGTGCAATACCTATCTTATATCTCACATCTCGCGTCTTACATCTCAATATTACCATATCTCATATCTTAATATCACCGTATCCCAAACATATCCAGAACATATCCGATACCTATCTTATATCTCGCTTCCTACATCTCGCATCTCGTACCTCGTATATCGTACCTAATATCTCGTATCTCATATCTCATATATCGTATCGTATCGTATCTCGCATATTGTACCTTGTATCTCGTACCTTGTATCTCACGGCCCCGCCCCAGTCCTCTTCCTGTCTATACCGACTCGGACACAACAGGCAAGCAGAGAAGTAGACAGGCAGGCAGATAGATAGACAGGCAGGCAAGCAGGCAAGCAGACAGGTAGATAGGCAAGCAGACAGACAGGCAGACAAACAGACAAGTAAGTAGGCAGACAGGCAAGCAGACAGGCAAGCAGACAGACAAACAGGCAGACGGGCAAACCCACTCATCTCCATGCCTGTAAGACTCACAGAGACATCAACCGAAACATCGACCGAATCCGAAGAATTCCCGCTCGCTGTATTGTGTCGAAATTTGAGTCATTCATTCATTCAATTCGAATTCAATTCATGCATACAGCAACATATGCATACAGCAACGCAAGCAACGCAAGCAAAAATGCATGCTGCAATAATATGCAACGCGTCGCACGCACGACACAATCGCACGACACAATTGCGAAATGCAAATGCAAAATGCAAAATGCATGTGAAAACGCCTCGAAATTCTCAAGCGACAACCGCAGCCAAGCGAACTCATCGAAAAAACTCTACCAAACTGGGTCGAGATGGCGCGTCGCATGCAGGCTGCAGCAGCAAGCAAGGGTCCGAGGGTCCCCACTTTGAAACGCCGATGAAACCGAAGGGGGCGTCAACTCTATATATTCAAGACATGGACAAAGGCATTGCTCATTTTGAAACCTCCGAGGTGAAATCATACAGAGCGCGGTACAGTATTACAACAATATTTGATAATGATGAGAATATAAACATGAAAAGACTTCTCATTCTGTTATAGAGTTATTACTGCCGCATTCGCCTCGCTCGCTCATATAGTGAAGCGGTCGAGTCTCCAAATATACGTGAACCATTATGATAAAAAGGAGAGGAATTGTTGGAAAGTTTTGTTAAAACAATGCATGCACGCTTTCCTGTTCCTTCAAAGCAGAGTCAGAAGCTCCGACTTTCGCAGCCTTCTTCAGTAAAGACCCCCAAGCGCTATTGGGGAATATGGCAGCCAGGGATATGAGTAACATAGTACGCCACCTCTCGCATTAATTCTATGCAAGCGACCTGAGATGAAACAATCACAACGCCATTGCAACTCGATAAGCAACACCAATCGGCAACATCCACTATTTAGACCAGGCCGAAGAGAACGGCAAGGACACCCATGAAGCCAGTTGCAGCGCTGGGAACGTACATGCCTGAGGCGGAGCTCTTAGAGGTGGAGGTCGAGGAAGCAGAGCCGCTAGCGCCAGAAGCGTGTGCGAGAGAACCACTCTGGGTGCCGGAAGCGGAAGAGACGACGTAGTTGCAAGAGAACTTGCCCTTGATGACGTTGCTGGTACCGGAGAGAGAGTTGAAGTGCTGGCAGTCAGACTGAACATCGCCCTCAGAGTTGATGTTGAAGGCACCCTTGACATCACCGAGAGCAGGGAGAGTGATGCTGAGAAGATGTTAGCTTTTTTGATTTTGCGTTTATGACACTCGAGCTGCTTACTTGGTGAAGTTGCCGACGAAGCTGAGAGCACCAGAGATGGTGGCAAGGTCAGTGAAACCGGTGATGTTAGCGTAGTCGGTGTTGTTGGCAATAGAGAAACCGCCACCAATGGTCTTCAGGGCAGGCATGGAGACGTTGGTAAGGTCGGCGTTGTCGACAAAGGAGAGGGAGCCACCGACAGTGGTGAGGTTAGCGCAAGAGACGGAGGTGAACTCGTTGCTGTAGAAACCGAGAGAACCGTTGACAGCCTCGAGCGAAGGAGTTGAGTAGGTGGTGACGTTGCGCAGAGTCATGTTGTTGGCCCAGATCAAGTTAGGGAAGATGGCGGAGACGTTGTTGCCGTTGGCCTCAATGGTAAGAGATGTGGTGATGTTACCGAGCTGCATGTTGATCTCCTGGAGATAGTCGTTGTTGGTGATGTAGACAGTGTCAACAACCTGGAGATCAATACCGTCGAGGGTATTGAGCTGCGTGTTCTGGATGTTGAGCTCAGAGGCAGTCTGGACACCAGTGGTGAAAGACAGACCCTGGAGAGCAGGAAGAGCGTTCCACACAATAGAGCCGACATCGGTGAGTCTTGGGAAGGTAAGGGTGGAGAGGATGGTGAGCTCGTCAAGGTTGAACTCGTCAGTGATGGTCTCGAGGGAGCCAGCAGAGATCTGAGTAATTTGAGTAACATTGCTGGCGATCAAGCTTCCCTGAATCACAGTAATGCCGTCAAGAGCGATGTTGTCGGTGGTGCCGGTGGCAATGGCGATGCTACCAGTGAAGGTGGTGCAGCCAGAGAGCGCAGACGCGTCAGCAGCGGCAGAGATGGTAGTGGTGGATGCACTGCAGGTATTCACAGAGCTCTGGGCTGCTTGATTGTGTCAGTATCGCTGTCTCGTCGTCTGCGTTTCTTCTTCTTTACTCACCAATTGCTCGGCCAGCGACGGCGAGCGCCGGGACAATGTACTTCATGGACATCTTGGTATGGGATTATTAACTGTTTGTCAACCGTCAGCACATGTAAACAAAACTCCTCCGTCGTCCCCAGTCATCCATGCGGCGAGACGATGCAAGCTGTGATGGCTGTACAGATGACACCTGATGGCAGTGGCCAAAGTGGACGACTGAAAAGGGTGAGTGTTTTCCCAACGTACCTTGAAAGCTGTAAATGCTAAGGGAAGTCGCTGGGATAATGGAGATGGAAGACCAGCGGAGGCAGTAATGTGTTATTGCGAGGTAGCGAGTGGAAGAAGAGAAATCTCAAAGTGCAGTACGGATGATTATGAGTCCGGTTTCAAGGTCCACGCAAGCGAGAGAAGGTGCGATGGAGAATATGAAAGCTGGGAAGGTGGTGGCTAGGAGGATTGGGCGGGTTTTGTGGATCAGGGGGCACAGGGCAGAGCTACCGCGGGTACACATGCCAAGCCAACTTTTTGCCCACTAGCGTGTATCGGCGACATGAAATCCGGAATTGCGATTCGCCCGTCGTGTGTGAGCGCTGCTTTCACACAGAGCCAAGCCGTCAACAAGTGTGGCGAAGACTCGCGGCTCAATGGCATGCGTGGTCGAACATTCGGCCTAGGGAGCCGCGGAGCCTGCTTTCCGACCATTTATTTGCTATGTAGAGGGGTCTGGCGTCCGCGGCCGTCAAAACACACCCACTCTTGCCACTATAACTGTACAAGCTCAGAGACACCAGGTCCGTACGCGTCCTTGACCTCGCCGCCTCTGATGTGTGATTTCATGATGTTCATCATCATCGAGCTCGGGCACGAGCACAAGCTTCGATCATCGCACACTGTTTCTCCCCATATCATTTAGCGGCACAAGCAATCCTGGCTGGGTCAAGCACCGATATCCCTGCAGCCACCGCAATCTCGCAGCCCCCATCAGGCTGTTGATCTATTTTCTTATCACCGACACTTTAATTGCTCTCAATGCTTTCGAGATTAGGCCATGAGTGATTCATTCAAAGGGGCTGTCTATTCTGCCTCTTTCTCGTCTATTGCAAACCTTGCACAACTGTTGTGTTGCTGTCCCCACGCATCCTTGGCACAACGAAGATCTACCTCGACTTTGTCCCGTTCCTGAGCTTGCTGCGGTGGCGAGATCTGGGTGGAGACAAGCCAACCATCTCTCTCCACCTTTCTGCCATCTTTGGCCTCCGGTTGTCCTCTCGACGGCAACCATGGCCCGACAATGTGAACCACGCCGTGCACGGCTGGATGAATTGCGACTTCGAAGCTCTTCCACATCATACTTTGAAAATTCGCCGCAATAAGGTTTATGCGGGTCTCCAAGACTTACGGGTAGTGACCGTGATACCCGTTACACACTTGTAACCACACGATCTGCATGACAGGACCTAAAATGTCCACCAGTGTTCCGCCACGATATCATCACCGGCCCGACCTCCATTCTCCGCACCAAGACGATCTGTCAAGGCTGCTGACAACACAATCTTGTTGGACTTTCACTCTTCATTCATTCATGCATGACGGTTTTCACTTGTGGCTTTCCCTCTGAATGTATGCGCAACATTGATCATGCCGGCCGTTGACCAATTTACCCCTCGTGCATCAGCCAACATCAAACAGAACCGCGCGTAGATCAATATATCTTTGTCGAACGAGTAATCTAACATTTTCTCGAACAACGAAAAAAGTGAGTATCTCTGGACCCGATACTGATATGAGCGCCTCCATCTTCACATGCCATCTCCACCACGGGATGTATCACAAGGCTTGTGTAGACTCCTTGCCTACCATATCACTTGAGTACGTATACGATGGCGCATGCTGTGCTCTGCAAATTGCGCATCACTACTTGACGATGCATCTTTCTCGGACTATTGCAAAGCCTACCATGAACATGCGTATGCGAAGTCATGTGTTTCAAGCAATGCACACTGCTTGCAAGCATGGCAATGTGTCTGTGTCACTGCTAGTGAAATTTCTATCCGAATTGGCATTGCACATGGACGCTTCCTGACATGATCGTGTTCACGATCTCAAGAACATGCACAACCTTCCACTTCTTACACATGGCCGGTCGGAAATTAGAATGCCCCTGTACCTTATCGAGAACGCTGCAGCATCTTCCCTTGATATTTGTTGTGATTTCACGACGACTAGCTGCAAATTTTCCGATGGGCGACAGCGGTCAACGAGACGAAAACAACGCAGAATCAAGACTTCCGCTACCTTCGTGCTGTGTAAGAAGAATGGCGAGCCTTTTGAATGTCTCCCACTTACGAGCGTAAACGACAGACACGGAACATTAAGTTTTGTCTAAATATAACCCAGTGTGGGCCATGGCACCGAAAATTCGAAGCATCGGCTTATCAAAGCTTGCAATACGAGATCGAAAGTCATCTACCGGAACTTGTTCCTAGAATCGCTAGAAATTTGAAGTTCTCGCGCGATCTTAAGCAATATCAGGATTTTGTCTACATTTTCCTTTTGGTGCCATCAATCTATGCCAAAGCTTAGGGGCTGTTGACCTGGCTGTATAGGTAGTGTACACAAGAGTACGCCATCCAGCAAATTTAGGGTTCGACATGAGTCGCACGGACATTTCTTACGCAGTCGTTGACGTGGCTATAGAGAGAACCCACCCGAAATGGTAGGTCCAAGTAATCTGTGGAAGTTTCTTATAGCGTTCGATCTAGGTTGAATACTCGTGTGGCAAAGTTGGTCCTGCCGGCACTATTACAACCAGGTTTTATTCGATAAAGTTAAGGAGGCAGTCATCCGAGACATTGCTTACTCAGCCCTGACTGACGGTGCAGCTTGAGGTCACACTGCGAGCAATACCGAGAACCTGGCGAGTTGAAATTCAAGATATCGCTTGATGTGCGAGTCTAGTGTTATTGTATTCCATGCTATGGAGTACAAAGAGCGCGACAGCGGTGAGTATATTGACAACCCGAAACAAGCTCACCATTCAATCAATCAATCATCATTCTCATCTGTCTTCTTACAGTACACCAACCAACATGACCAAATTAAAATCTTGCATTACGTGGCGGGAGATCTGAGTCAAGATAGCGAAGACCGAGAAGGCTCCCATGGTCTCCTGATCATAGCCTGTTACAGTGACAGCACCATTCGGAGGAATCCTAGTATGAGAATGCAGGTGCCTGACAAGTTCAGCCATAACAGCTGGGTCGATGAGGAGGACCATGAAGCCTCATGCGCATTCATCATATCTGAGACTCCCTCTCGTTGGAATAGCCTGATTACAGACAAGGGCGGCATAGTACTATGCTTGAAAATCTAAATGGTAATCAAGAGCGCACAGCTTCATAGATACAGGCTAAATCGCCTGCAAATCTTCGTGCGGAAGGGATGCATGATGTTCCTGCGCCTTGAAAACCAATGTACGTTCGGCATGTGCAACTCAACACATATAGCGCTACTCAAGGCCATTCCTATACAGTCCGATTATCGCGGGAAGAAACATGAGCCAGATGCATATTGCAAGCGCATCCGCCCGAATTGATTCGTAACGCATACTAGAATCCAGCTCTTTCCTCAACAAACAAGCGCTCGTTATTATGTGTGGAGCCTTCGAGTTGCATTGCAGGCCCAAAGCCGAGATGGAATATGCACCGCGCCAAAAGCAGTGGTCTGCGTTGTATGACGGACCAATATCAGCAGCGCTTCTAAGGCTTCGTGCCAGTATCCGTTGCCCGCGCCTTCGTGTCCTCTTCACAAAGCGTGGTCGCGTATATGAGCTTCGTTTCGAGAGCAAACCTGGAGCGCTGAGCTCCACACTGATGCGCGGGCTAGCAAACATTCGCGCTGTGTTGCGCCCTGCAAATTCAATTCGTCCAAAACCTTGCGAGCTCCTGCGCGTCGCGCCCGCAGACCCAAGCCTCGACTTCCAACATGGTTGAAGCGCATCGTCTGGGCGGGTAGTCTATCTCAACATCACATTGCAGTTAGGGCTCATGTTCACAGCGGACAACGTTCACGAAGCCACAGAAGCTTCCCCTGGCATCAGAGAAAAATTTGTGGTTCTCCTCTAGATGCAGCAGCAGCCAAGCAATTTCTGCCCAATCAGTGTCGCTACCTGTACCGGGCTACACTTGACAATTCTTCAAGACCTGCAGAGCCAGGCTCGTCCCAACAAGCGTTTCAAACATTTGTCGACTTGGCCCATGGCAGACTCGGTTATGGACAACGGACTCTTGGCTGATCTCATCTGTTTAGCCGCATCTATCTGGTGTAAAATCGGTTCTTGGTGCGTTGTGGGAGATTTCTAGCACTTGGACCTTGCTCTTCCACAAACCATGAATTAAGAACTCATAATTGTATTCTTCTGGTGCAGGATGTCGTATGGATGACGTCTCGTACAGTCTAGCTCACGGCCAGTGGTACAGCACGCCTCAACACGCGCATGAGAGCCCGGACCTGTAAGTGAGGGGGGCGTACGATGCGGCCTGCTACATGGCTGCTTCCTGTCATTGTCCAGATCCCTACCTTGAGACTTTCACGTAAGGTTGCCTTCATTCGGTTTACGCTTCGAACTCACGACATCTCAATGGGAGTACTGGTCGTGGGTTGGTTCTTGACGGCGTGCCCAGTCGGTCCCAGACATTATTGATCTTCACATCTTGATCTCAAGCTCGAGTCGCGATTGCATCGGAAATCCGCATCATTGGCATACGCGCTTCATGATAGTGCAATCAGCCCCATTGGGAGATGGACATCTCGGGGCAACGAAGAACCGAATCTATCGCTTGGGCGTGGTCACCGATTCACTGGATGACAATCGCACTGGTTCCCTAGGTATCTGACCAACTTGTCGATATCGGACATTCTCGGTATGGCCAGGCGGAAATGTACACGTCGTCTGTCACGACACTGCTGCAGTACGGTAAGGTGCTTCCCCTGGCAGATGCCCTCACAAAATGAGGTGACACTTTCAAGGTGGCATATGCATCACCTTCTGTTTTGTTCACAACATATCACTCTCGATATGCAGGGACACGAGAGAACATTGGCTCCCTGGCGCTATGCTGGTCTTTCCCGCTACTCACTCACTTTATGCGCTTATGATCGCTCCCTAGAGTAGATCCTGTCTTAAAAGGCTGATATGGACCACAATCTCAATGCCACAGGTTCCTCTAAGTCAGTCTTCGATCTTGTTCTCGTCCCAATCTTGCCGATACAGGTTGTGTCGATCGTTCAATCATGGATTGCCTGCCCGCAAATGTTAACAAAGGACAGCTGCTCGGGAATCTGCATCACGGCATCTATCTGCACGGAGCTTTTGTCTTTGCAGATATTGGAGGGTCTCTGCAGGCAGCATCGCGCATAAGAACACAGCTATCAGTATTCCGCCAATGCTTCAATGGTGGCGTGCCCTCAGCTTGGCATCCGACCTCCTCAGAGTTCGTTCGGCATCTTCATGCGTGCCCTGCGTCCATGTAGAGTGCGCTTCCAAGCGATCATCAATGCAGACTGCCGTGAACAAGTGCCCGTTTTGGCGTTGATGTCCTCGTACCACTAACTTGTGGACATACGAGAACCGGAAGTTCTAACCTAGCTAAGGTATTGCTGATCAGGAAACAGGTTGATGTACTGCAGCTGGACAAAGTTGTCTTCTGCGAAGCAATCCATGCGAGTATCCAGAACTTGTGGTGAACCCACATGCATATTATGAACGCGATTTGTTTCCCCCGATCTTTGACACCTTGCTCAAGCTTGCAGTAGCAGGTACGTTACCGATGTGCTATGCTTAACCTGGTTCTTACGATGACACGGCGCGCATAGTCTGCTCACGCGTGCCGGGCCTCTACCAGTTTGAGCATTGAACAAATGTGCCGATCATAGTTGGATCTACACGTTTCGCACTGCTGGTCGCCTGCTTCGGGCCACGAATACCATCACGTGCAAGCCAGTTCATGCAGACACCTGTTTTACACTGACTTTGACAGTATCTATCGTGATGAGCATACGCTCATGCGGCTTGGACCCCGCCAATCGACTACCGGTCCCGGCTACTCAACTCATGAAAGGACAAGCGCTGTATTGTGCAAGTAAGTTCACAATGACATGCTTCTGCGGATGTCGAAGACTCGTTATGTGACCTGCCCGATTGATACCAATATCACGAAAGCAGAGCAATTCATCATGGCTTCTGTCCTGGCTTGTGGGAGCACTCGCTGGAACTTGGCGCACGCCTGCACAAGTAATCACCAGAATCCTATCACGCAGTGTACCTTGAGGGTGAACACGCGTGCGCCCGTAAAGTGTCTCAAAGCAAGCATCTAAACATGAGATGTCAGTTCCTGCTACAATCACAGTAAGGCCAGGTCTAGGCTCCAGCATTCTTGAGACACCTTCATACCACATTCGTACAAAGGACAGCGGATAGCAACACCGGAGCAACAGCGGTTGATAGCGGCTCCCCCGATTTCCATGAAAACGGCGTTCCTCCCATTGATCGATCATTTCTCAAGTCTGGAGCGATAGGCTGCTACTACTGCAGGGGATCGGTCTGTACGCTGATCTAACTTGACTTTGAACGTGCCGTGTCGACATGGGCCCTAGAACTTTGCATGTACAATGTTCCTAGTTCGGCTTCATTGCCGCGTGCTTTAACATTATGCATGTTGATTCGTTGCAGGATTGCAGACGGGGAACCAGGTCAGTTAGCCGCGCGTGCTCACTCGTCGCCCCCTGCGCTCGTCTTTGTCGAACTTCATCCCGTACATCATGTCGTGTTACACAGGACCAGAATCAGGATCATCTGGCCGCCGTCCCAGCGAGGACTCGATTGATAGGTTGCTTTGCTATTGGCCAGTGTTTACATGTGATGTGCGCTGTATCTCTTTTCCATGGTCTTTGGGCTTTTTAACAATATGGAAGCGGTTATATATAAGGCCTCAACGTCCATCTCAACCATGTCTGGACCCAGCTCCTCATCAGTACTCTCCTTTCTTACTTTACGGGCTCGGTCTACTTGTGCTTTACCAAGTCGGATATTGTCTTGCATTTTTGTTGTATAGGAAAAGCAATCCTTTCGTCGCTACAACTCGGACTTGTTTAGATCCTCGCTGCGCTTCCCAGAACCTTGATCTTGAGGGTTTCCAAAATCTCCCAACATGACTTTTATCTACTCAAACGGCACTACTCCGTCCGAGAGGTGAGGATAGAGAATCCATTTCGAAGATATGCAGCTGCTGATAAACAGACCTCGTGGAATCTCAATTCCGGACCTTCTGGCGGACCCAATGCCTGCCACTCGTGCGGAGCTGCATCGAAATCGGCTTGATCAGCCTAGCTATACCTTACATCACTTTTCTCGCGATGGAATGGTCCCCTCTGGACCAACTTCGTATCCTTCGCCAACATTGTCCCATCAAAGGGCGGACTCGCTAGACTGCAGCCCGTGTGTATCAGGCAGTCCCATGCAGCCCTTTGGGGCGTTCGTCGTACCACACAACGCCGCGAAATACGTGAGGATGTCTAGAGCGAACAACGGCGGTGGCGTTCAGAAAATCAGGAAGGCGAAGAAGGCAGATCCGAAGCACAGTCTTACCCAGGGCAAGCTTCGTTCAGCACAGGGGCATCAACTCAAGGTTCTTGAGCGCCTTCTGGGGAGCATAGGCTGGAAAGGGCGCCATGTCAACTCCGGAAGCAACGGACGTTCATCAGGTCTCGTGCACAATAAGTTTGATATCCTAGAAGGCGGGATCAGCCAAGTGAGTTTCTTGGACTACCTGGCCCCAATCTTGTTGAAGCCTGAGGAAATTGCGCGATTGTTGTCAAATCTTGAGCTCTGGGAACCAGAAGAATGCAGCGGGGACAACGATGTCTCACGAGAGCAAGTCTGCCAACCCCTAGGCTTTAAACGCAGCTCGTCCCAGGACGAGTGTCTGCGTCAAGATATCATACTTGACATGATGAAACCCGAATTCAGGCCGCTGGTTGAGAGGCACTTTGCAGAGTATCAGAGTATGTTCACTTGGCCTATTAGGAGTCGTCTTTGACGAGTTCCCATGTTACTTTCTCGCCTATTCGTCTGATGGCGGCTCTCTTTCCTTCAGCTTCCTTTTGCCCAAGCTGTATGGGAGGCTCTTGGAGCGCTGCCGATCCTCGGACCTTGTTTGGATGGCTTGTAATAGTGATAACATCTTCCTCTTTTCCAACTCTTTCGCTTTTGACGACGACATGAACTTGTATGGATATCTCTTTCATAGGCACAGATGATTGGTGTGGATTGCGGGTCGGTGATATGGTGGACAGGCGGGAATAGATTACGACGATGATTTATAACAGCTCTTCTGGTTCATCAGATCGCTTTGTCAAGTATACGTTATAGTATAATATAATCCACTTACACATTGTTATCCTGCTTCATTACAATGTCCATGTGCGAACCCGTGAACATGACAAATGAGGAACGTCTCACCGATACGTCCCACTGCTCGCCCATGGAGAAGCTTATACCGAGCAGAGAACGTCAGCAGCATCTTCGAAGGACTTTTCTTTGATCACCAGAGTAATCCTCCTCTTTCGGCCGGCTGAGGGTCTTCAGAAGCTGGCGAATAGTGAACCCGGCAAGTACGAGCTGCACTAAGCAAGAGTCGAAGCTTCCGCTCAAAGGCACGATAACAACGTCATATGCGTAGTGGTGAGGAAGATGCACAGTACCAAGGCAACAACAAGAACGACCATGCTCTGTTTAGATGAGTGCAGGCCGGCAGCCACTGACCAACGTCCGGGTAGCCTGCTTCAGATTGAAACATGTTGATAGGAAAACCCTTACGAGAACGTTGGAACGTTGGACCGTTGACACTGGCGTACCCGTCGCTTAGACCTTACAGGATACGGCTGCACGCCGTACCTTACCTTAATTCATTGTCTAGTCTGGCATTTTCCATGTTTGCTTGGTTATTGTATCAAGTCAAGCACTTGCATGCGACGCGCGTTGGACTCGGCCTAGTGCAGCAAAGATTCACCTTCTCTTATCGCCTTGTTATCCTCTCATGCTTACCGAAACCTTAAGCCAAAATCACGCTACGCACCTTGTCACACTGCTCACATGCCATGGATATCTCTTTTGGCTCGGACATGACTGCTGCAGTTGGATAGCTGCTGCTTATCGTCAACTCTTTGGAGGTCTTCCAAGCTCCATGACTTGAGCCCGGCCTCAGTCGGGTACCGCTTCATCATGCTGCCTGTCCCTGAACCAGGATGCTTACGATCCGGTCGACTGCGAGAGTCATAGTCTTCGCCATTCTAGTAAAGGGGGTCAGTGTGAGGCATGATACATCCTCTTAGTTCTCATTCTTGCAGTTGACATTTAGTCAATGCCACCTGTGGTCTTCCAAGACGACATTAGGACGACAAGCAAGAAGGTTCTTGTGCGCTCGCAAGCTTCTGAAACAGCCACACCTTGATGAAAGTATGGATCACACCTTCATACCATTCGCAAGCCTAAATATCCATCGCTGCTTTAGAGTCTTAATATGAACTGGATGCATGAGACAGCGCAGAACACAATAGGGGATCTGCCTACACTCTGATGAGGACGCCTACCGTATCGTGGGCTCCACTGCACCAACCTTCTGGGTACTGCCATCGTCTTGGACAGGGTACAGAAGGACCGTTCGCAGTCCAGAAGTCAAGCTTTCGTCCGCCTCACATGACAACAACAACTATTGGTCGAATCGATTTTCAGCTCTATTGCAACTTGAAGCCTGAAATGAACCTGAGCAAAGCGCCCAAGGACGATTGTAAGATCTCCCAGTGCCTGTCTGAAATCGGAAGCCTTCCCTCGTTCCGACTCTTGCCCGCCTCTGATTCGAATGACTCTAAGGGCTCTGGCCATTTTGGTCTCGTCGATGAAATGGCCTGCAACTCTTGATTGGAAGGAACAGACGACACGTCTCGGCGCCTCATATTCGAGCGAGCAGGCCTTGCTTGATGACGAAGTAGCTTCAACAACAATGGTACATTTGGGAAAGAGAAGCCAAAACAATTCAGCGTCAAGAGCTGCCAGGTTAATTGTTGTCTGGTCAATGATTGAAAAGAAGTGGAGTGGATATACAACCAGTCGTTCCCGGTCATGGTAGGTCAGGCTGCTTGAATTTGGCTTACAGATGACAACGAGGCGCTCCTCTCCTCATTATTCGATCCTTGTGATAGCGGGATATATTCATTGTCGCTGCTTGAAGGAGAATTAGTGAGCCGTCGCTCGCTGAGCTGGGCACAGAACTGAATGGCTCACTGGCAAACTGCATCTGGCCTTCATCATGGTGCTGGGCTCGAGCGCCACCGAGCGTATTCCTGGTCAAGATCTCCGCGTCTACCAGCTCCGGTGTTGTAGGTATCCGCGCTGTCGATTCATCTTCTATTGCCGTCTTGCTTCCTCCTCTTTTCCAAGGTTGTGTAACAAGCAGCCACGCGTGCACGAGACCTGCTTCTACCCGACTCGCCAGTCATCATTTTCCTCGACCACTTCCCTACAAGACTTGCGCTATCCAACATGGACATGGCCAGGCGATAACTGAAAAGGTTTGATGAAGAAAAGAAATGGAGACACCCACATCGGAAGGTATAGAGAAACACGGCTGTTGCACAATCCTCCTCTTTCGAGACGGGCGCACTATTAGGTATGCCTGATAGGGGCTGCTTCACTGACTAGGACCGCTTCCTGCATCATTGCTCATATCCTTTTTTTTTTGACGACCAGATTGTTAAAACCGCAACACTCTCATCTCTTGACACGCATCGCACATGAAGCTGTCAAATTCAACCCAACAACAGTGACGCCTGATGTCACCATGATCGAAGACGAAGGAAAGCAGAAAGCTAGACAGGCAGGAGATGGAAAGGAGATAAGGCAGCACACCGTACAAGCATAAGCCATGGATTGGTATCTCCTTGAGCAAAGTCAGGAGAAGCAAATGCAGCCATGTGATGTGGCAATTCTACACCACAGCACATACACTTGAACAAATTCGATACGGACTTGTTCGAGACATAAACTGACATAAACTGAAAGGCAATGAGACATGCAGACTCATTGCGTAGGGAAAGAATGCGGTTCTCTGAGAATCTTATACAAGCCTGACGATCATTGCCTATCAGCTTTGGATCCCATTAGCCCGGTGGACCGCTTCATGTTCCCTAGGTGAGCGCCGACTCGACTGTGCACCTCAGCAAAATTGCCTTGGCTATATTACCACTTCGTTCCCTGATGGGCCAACAGCATGGGCACTCAAGGCTGGCATGACAGTCCTAGGGGAGTACTAAAGTTCAGCCTGCCACGTGCTACTTCCGGTTGCTGAATTATTTGGCAGTACAGTCGTTGCATTGCCACGATGAACAGTCATCGCTCTCGGCAAAGCCCTAAATAAGCCCTTCGTTCCACCAGCAAACGGCTCGAGCTTTGAGGACTATGGCCTCTCTGGTTGAGCTTCGGACTATAAAATCAGTGTTGCGCTGCTGACGCCAAGTTCCTGCTTCGTATAAGGTCCCTTAAGGTACGGTCGGAAATTTCTCGAGATCAACTCTCGAACGGAGCTCGCTCCGGGTTTGTACTCCTACTCCCAGATCTCGACCTTCAAGACTTGCGCTGAGCTTCAACCCGGTCTCGAGTCTCCAGGGCCAGGCACTGGGCCGTCAAGTCATTGACAGTACATCGTCTCCGTGGGGTTGCTGCAAGAACCCTCATCTCGACGCTACTGTAGAGAGCGAAAGCCAGACCGCCTCTTTTGTAATCTTCATGACAAGTATTGGTCCAGCAGACGGCCTCGTGCTTGCTCTGGTGGAAAACATGTTATAGTGCTCGACCCAGCTATACAGTATACAGTAAGTACTATACAAAGATCGGTGCCCTGATCTCAACCTAACTCTTCGGATTGAAACCCGCGCGCGTTAATCGTCCCGGCCCGCTGCCGCGTGTTGGCGCCCGACGGCGCTTCCCTTGCGCATCGCGATCATGCATCTCATTCATGCATCCCTTATCTTGGCTCATCAATCACATCCGAGGGATAAGGTAGGTACACTGGTACCGTCTGTCTTGGCCTGCCTTGGCGCTGGCGTAGTCCACCTCACCTCAACCATTCCAGTCTACTAATCTCAAACTTTTCTGTCCTGTAGTATATATCACCTTGTAAGCAGAGGCAGAAAATCAAGAGTTGCCTTTTTCCCCCTCTCGGTTAGTGTTTCTGCGAAAATTTGAAGTGAGGTCGATGGGGGAGCGACCCTGTTCATCCTCGGCAGCTTAACAGTATATGCGACCAGGGAATCTGTGTTCAACTTTGACACTTTTGATGTTTTGTGGGGTTGTGTCAATAAGAAATATTTCAGTGACTCTTTGTTCTTTTCCTAGAGGTTGCTTGAGATATCAAGGAGTTCTCTCATCTAGCCCTGATGTCTTTTCATCTTCATAGATGTCGTTGCTCCAGATCTTCCCGTGAAACCTTTTCTTTCTTTCTTTCTTTCTTTTCTTTCATTCTTCTCCCCCCCTTACTGCCCTGTAGAGTGCGGAGTCATGTTATTGTGCCTTTTCCTTCCTCTACGACATCGCATGGATAGAGCGAGAAACAAGAAACAAGAAACAAGAAACAAGAAATAAGAAACAAGAAACACAAGAAACATGCATGCGTGCGTACTTTTGTTCTGCTGCACAGGGAGAATAATTTCGAGGAAAATTGGAGAACGATCACGTGGGAGATTAGAGAATGATTATGAGGGAAACAAGACATGACATGATTTCACTGACATGTGCACGCCTCGGAGGGAATATATGTCTAGTTTACAGGCACTGGATAAGTCACCTGAATAAACCCACCTGAATAAACCCACCTGAATAAACCCACCTGAATAAACCCACCTGAATAAACCAAGCCACCTATCCCATCTGAGCAAGTATCTGAGCAAGTACACTCCCTATCGGAGCAAGTACAAACAGTATCTGAGTACAGCATCTGAGTAAGTACACTCCCTATCGAGCAAGTATCTGAGCAAGTACATACAATATCTGAGCAAGTACATACAGTATCCGAGCAAATAAATACACACACAGTACGAGACGATAGAAAGTACATCCATCCATCCATCCATCCATCCAGCACGAGACGATAGAAAACACATCCCTACCTAGAAAGCGCATCCCTACCTAGAAATCGGGCTTCATCTCCTAAAAGTCGGATTCATCTTACAAGGTAGAAGTCCATCTCAAGGTACGTGAGCAGTAGATGATCCGTTGCTGTTGGAGAAGATCTTTGCTGTTGGAGAAGATCTTTTGCTGTTTGAGAAGATCTTTGCTGATCAAGTCTGGTCGAGATGGCAGGGGAGATGGTGGGCGAGATGGTCGAGATCGCGGGGGAGATAGATAGTCTTGGAGCCCGATCCAAACAAAACACGTGAGGGAAGGTAAGCTGTATCCAGGAGATATACGATATAGACGATATACGAGATGTTGATTCTAGAGGGGGTGCTTACTTGTCTCGGTATGCCTTGCGCATATGCTACGCGGTACACTGTTATGCTCGTAGCTGCGAGAAGAATGGGGGAGTGCGAGATAACAAGGTGTGAAAAGAGTATATGTATATGATACTTTCTGTTCCGATGACAGCGGAAGGGATGATGAGATACAGAGTTTTTTCCCTTCACCCTCAACCTTGACCTTCTCTTTCATTTTTCCCTGCGTGCTCTTCATCTTTCCCATCATCCTTCTTACGTCTCTCCGAATCCGCATGGTGCCACGTTCTGGTAATGGTGAAGGTCAGAAGATATTGACCTCGTTGCGGATTTCAGTGCAAGCAAAGCAAGATAAAGCAGAGCGGAGCAAGCAGTCATGCCTGAACTTTCTATAACAAGACACGAAGAAAGCGGCGAATGATGAAGAAATCCGCATTCACGGGAAAAGGAAAAGCGCCAATGCCCCTCTTTGCGCCGCTAGAAACCAAAAGATGATGAGTAGGCGTGGGTCGCTGTTCCCATTAATTATAGAGAGCCAAGGCAGAGCGAGCTAGCCTTTTTCTGCTGTTATTGCGATCGGCTTGCCGATGCCTCCGTTGTTCTTCTCGTTTCTCTGGGTGCTCTGGCCAGAATGTCGATTGCTCATACAAGGGGTGAGGTTCTGATCATGCGTTTCCAGGCTTCTCTTCAGTATCGATGTGCCAGACAATGTAGTTGGGCAGACCATAGACGCCATAGCCGGCGCGCTTGGCCATTTTGGCGAAGCCTTCGGTCTCGGCTTGGTTCTCGAAAGCGTAGCATGGGAAGTTGATGCCTGTTGGGAACAAAAGGGTCAGCAAAGGCAGGCTGGGTAGGTTCTGAGTAGATTTCCTTACCAGATCTGTGAACATCAGCCTTGACGAGAATGTTGACACCTCCAATGCCATCAAGGGGAATCTCGACATCCTTATTGTCGCGCCAATCGCCCATCTTGGCCATATAAGTGCGGCCGGTGACATACTCCTTATAGCCTGTAAAAGTCAATGATCAGCTCGAGAATGTTTTCTTGATGGCAGTTCAGATGACGTACCTTCAGCGAGCACAACATCCTTGTCCAAACCCTGGGCCAGCTTCAGAGCCTGATCGCTCTCTTGCCAGCTGTTGTAATCGAATCTTCCCTCAATGTCGATTCCATTTTCATAACGATGGAACCAGACATTGGGCACAAGCACATCCCTGTCGTGTGCAATGAAATCTTCAATGATCTTGCTGGGACTGTCCTTGATATCGACGTCTCTCCAGTAGACCCACGAGTGCTCGGGCTTGAGGGCGGCAGAGAGGAGATAGTTCCTGGCGCGACCCATGGCCTTTCTCCGGGGACCCTGAGCGGCGAAGGAATGTCTGTTCTCGACGCTCTGGGAGAGGTGGACACCAAAGTCCTTTTCGACAATCATGGCGCTACGGAAGGGAAGGTCTCCGGCTTTGGCCGTCTGCACACGTTCCAGCTCCTTGGCCAGAACGGCGAGAGTGTCATCGGTAGAGTCGCCGACGAGGAAGGCGAGATCAATGAGGTGGTGGGGGTAGGTGAGCTGCGAGATGAGGTCGAAGTAATCGTTGATGTAGTATGCTGCGTCACGGAGAGGGGTGAGCAGGAGCACACGCTCCTCGTTCGCGCTACCCTTGGGTGTCGAGTGGATGGGGTTGAGGTCGACTTTCTCAATCGTGCTGGCGTTGACCTCGACTGGGGCATGGTGGTTGAAGAGGACAGGGGTTTGGTGTGATCCCCAGAGCATTTGCTCATTAGCTGTCATCTGCATGGGCGACTTGGCCGGACCGAAGCAATAGAACCTGCATTGATATCATCGCATCAATCACTTGTCCATCCATTATACACAATTTCAGACATGAGAAATATGCATACCTCTGCAAGTCTCCAGCTGTCCCACTCAGCCCTCGCCATAATAATACTATGATTCCCGTAACTGCGACAAATAAAAGGAACCGTGTTCGCGTCAGGAAATACCATATCGCTCGTATGGGCGGCAATCGAGCTTTTGCCGACTTCCACGACACTCCACTCTTGGGGAGAAGCATCTTGACGTGTTGGATTGAGATTTGTGTGCTATGCTTTCAATTCGCTGGTACAGAAAGGCGAACAAGGGCGACGAAGCCACGCCCGGTGGCGCTCAGGAGGACGACAGTCCGCCAGACGATCTTGAATCGTCAGATTTCCTATCGCACAATGGCGCTGCTGTAAATGCCCTGGCTTATCGATGAAAGCTTGATGTGAGAGCGTGCGTGTGATCGAATCGGAGAGGTTCGAGAACACAGTTGTGGAAGCGTATGGGGGTCCACGTTGCGGAGCGCATGCGCAATCCGCAATCCGCAATCCGCAATCCGTGGACACCTCCGCCGATCATGACTCGTATTGGCATTAAAATGTCTTGGCTTCTTTGAACCAAACTCGAGTCCCGTTCCACCACCTATTATCGGCGCCTGCATCCTGATACAGTACATCCATCAACTCATCGGATCAAGCTTCTTATCCGAGCCTCATATCATGTCCATTGGCATCTGCCTCCATCCATTATCTACCTTATCTTACGTACAATGGAAAAGGCCACACCCTTCTGTCATTGCCAAGAACTGTCTCGCCGAGCCAATCCACAACGCTCAGGGCAGTATACGCCAGGCATATGATATGCATCTAGGGCAGCTTGCCCTAGATCTTTCTGTTGCATAAGGCACTACTAATGAAATATGTTTGCTGCCGCTGCTGAAGTCTAGCTCTGTCAATCGATGAATATAGGGGTTGTCATCAAAACTTCTTTCATACATATACCACGAGAGATATATCGGAAACCGCGAGGTATTCGGGCATTCTTGCTGATTTGATAGGTACCCTTCGGCCTAATATCAGCATGGTGAAAGCCAGCTTCATGGTACAAAGCTGCCTTATCAGGCAGTCCATCATGCTGAATCACTGTGTGCATACCAGGTCCACACCTTCGCTAAGGCTTGCGTTTGAGTTCGACATCGTTTGTGAGCCCTAATATGCACCGCTTGGTCTTCGGCGGAGAAAACTATCATCCTCCATCACTTTATTGATAGAGCCAAGTATTGTCGTCTCTTAAGCATATAAACAGGACCTAGGCGACTTTTACAAAGAGGTGGTTGAGACGTGCTCTCGAAGCCAGACCGATCTGATTTGTCCTACAGAAACAAGCCCTGCATTAAATCGCCTATGGCGAAGCCTGATTTGAACTTGAAGTCTAGAACTCTCGCACCTGTAGTCGACTGCTCGAAACGTCTCCGAGCTTGCGTGGTGTGGCCGTGTGATCACGCAGCTCATTTATACTTTTGTTTTCTTCATCTGAACCTCCACAAGAATACATATACCGCTCTGAGTGTTAGAGGTAAAGCGGCCATCTCGTTGGAGCGCTGTTGTCCGGTAACAAGACTAAGCGGCAAGGCTATCACATATCTAACATGGACTCAGGACTGTGAGACCAAGGACTGAACAATGCCCGTTCATCAATCTCGCTTCCGAGAAGCAATTGCTAGACCGTTGCTTATGCGGAGTACTACGCGGCTAAACATCAGCTGGCACATCACAAAGGCCGTTTAAGACATTTTGTACGGCAGCCACGTAGATGTGCGAGTGTGCTCTCGGCGCTATCTCGATCTTGCCTGTCAAAGACACGACTCGTGCCTGTCTTGATGTTTAGTACTGTTATACTTCTGCTTCTTGTTCGCGCTTGAGTTGGTCTCAGCATGACAGTATTGCTATAACCTCAACAGATCAAGTCCCTGTATCCTCAGGAAACTGCAGATATGGTTCGTAAAAGCCCGACCGGCATACTCCTAAACGGCTAGATGGTAAACCAGGAACGAAAATGAGATTCAGCCTAGTTCATTGGTAGATCGGAGGATTGAAGGGCGACTTTGCCAAGTTCCACGGAGCTAACTCCACATCTGACATACAATTTGCAATCACGTTCGTCCTTTTGTTATGAACCGCATAGCCTGGTAGTGGTTTTAGCCTCGCAGCCTCTCAAGCTGTACGTCGTACTCAAGTACTCGTCTCTCCATCTTCTTCGTTATCTTCTGCCTTACAGTGATGCTTACATTTGGTAACCATCACATTTCCATCTCTGAGGTTGGGAGTATTGCCAGTCATCATGATGTCAAGATTCTGACCATCGCCACAGGAGTCATTGTCATCTCAAGTTTCTGGTCTGTGTTGCCCTAGCGATGACCTGCAAACAGGAAGCAGAATCGAGCAAGTCATCGCGGAGTAAGTCAAGTAATGGCGATGATTCAGAAGAGAACAATTCCGATACCCCAACTGCGGGTGATCGGGATGAGAAAGGTACTCCACGCCGCAAGCGCCTTCGTGAGCAAACCAAGACCGCCTGTCTGCGTTGCAAGAAGCGAAAAGGCAAGGTGAGTGCCTCTTCATGAGCATTACAAGGCCCTCTCATATCGACTGGAACAATAGTGCAGCGGAGAGCGCCCGGTTTGCACCTATTGCCGCAATCGTAAGATCGACTGTCAATACGATGTCAGAGTCGGTATATCAAAACGAGCTGAACTGGAGCGTAAGCTGAATGAGGCTACTACGAGATCATGCGAGCTTGGTATTCTTCTGCACGCATTACAGTCAGGATCAGACGAGGAATCGACCATGCTCCTCGCACGATTGCGCATGGGCGAATCTCTGGATAACATCGTCAGCTCACTGTTGACGCCAAAGGATGAAACAGTGGGTGCAGTCCCGGCACAGACACATACCCAGAATGAGCATTCTGTCTCGCGGAGGTACGTTTCTCTCGTCCCAATAAAGCAGGAGTGGCTGGATTCTTACTATAATAGTGTTGTGTCACGACAGGTGAGTCGCTCAAAGATAAGTATGGCTCTCGAATACAAAGCTGATGCCGGACACAAGCTTCTCCCAGCAGAACCAGTCCATGCCTTTCGCAATGAGGGAAGTCCTCTCATGACAGAGGAAAGCCTTTCCTCGACCATTGTTCACCAAGAACCGTTAGGCAGTCAAAGGCCCCACGATAGTGTATGCGAAGACGCAAAATGAGGACGACGGGTCCATCACAGCTTTACACGAGAAAGCAGACCATTTCATCCAACTTCTAGTCTCTGGCTGACAGAACGCCATGCAATCGTTAGACGAAGAATGGCCGAACTTTATTACCCTGGTTTCAGACAATACGCCCATTGGTTGCCGTGGATCCGAATACTGGCAGCTTTTTGGCAAATTTCAGAAACAATGCATATCAGCTTGGTAGCACACAATTCATGGTCTTGAACTTCATAGCATGTCCAGCTGCTCAAGAGTCGCCGAAGAATGCTAAGCTGAAAAGCTGTATGAGCTGGATTTTTGGACATGACTGTCGAGTTGCAAGATGAGGCAGAGATGCCATACGGACACACTTTCATCAGTGAGTTGGAGCTTCTTCCTGCCGCAAAGAGTATGGGCTGCAATCTTTCCGTTGATCAAGTCAATCCAGATGGTGGTTCACGACACGGATGTATGGCATGCTGGGAGTTCGATTCGTTAATATTCGAAGAGTGCGGATCGATTCATATCAAATGAATCGTATCTGAAAAGTGAAAACTTGAACGCTCACTTGGAGCTGGAAGTTCCGCTTTCACGCCCATACATCATAAAAAGACTGCCGAAAGCACTGCTGTTCCTACCGACACTCTACCTACAATTCTGGCGTGGGCTCGGTCACTTCCAAACAAGCAGCAACCGTGGCGAGCCCCATCTCATCTATCGTTGTCGCCAGCAATGTCACGCAACCCTGAGACCCCGCGAAAAATCCCACGGATGCTTTTGGAGCTCCAGAGTGACACAAGGGTCGGCGCGCCTACCAAACGTTTTATAGCTCAAGACATCACGAATCTTCAAGAACAGTCGCCCCTCATGTCCCTCCCAGCCGAAGTCAGGGTCATGATTTACAGCTACGTTCTCGTTGCGGCAGAAAGTCCTTTCGACCAAGCACTGCCACACCACTTCGATAAAACGGCAGCAGCCCAACCAAGCCTCCTTCGCACTTATCGCTTTGCACGTGCCGAAGCAATTCCCATGTTCTGTTCCAAGAACGACTTTGTCGTAGCTGTCACGCCTAACTTTTACAAACACGGCTTGCCTGCTTCGCCATGGCTTTCCAACGCAAAAGTGCAGAATGTCAAAGACATCAGGACGATTTTATTCTGGACACTCCTTACGGACTACTCCCCCACGGCGGAACGCTTCAGCAGTGTCTGCTTCCGGGTTCATCTGCTTGATCATGCCGCTGGCTTCGAGGTCGAGCACAAAATCTTCCAACGCCATGGCATGCATCCTCGAGACGATGATTACTTGGTGCAGCCGCGCCTTCAAGCATTGGAATGGTGCCTGGATGGGCTGGTCAAATCCAAGGTCGACTGTTTCAACAAAGCAATGATTCGCAAGTTGAAGAGCAAGCTGGTTCAGCCCCGCTGATAGGAGGCATGAATTTCCTGATCAATAAGCATCGATTCGAAGCTTTTTGAATCAGAAGAGTATCATCAAGGGCTGCTTGAGTCAGGAAAATGAGCTGGGATATGAAGATGGGGTAACGGACAAGCGGCTACCATTTACTGTCAAAGACAAGTGACGATGGCAACATCAATGTCACAGGCGCGAAAGCATATGGAAGGAAGCAGATGGGCAATGTAGCGACTGTACAATTGCTACTGAATGCCACGTATTGTTTTCTCACCACAACTTGACACCTTTGCTCTACCTCATGTGTTATTGGTAGTACTGTAGTCGTTCAAGCTATGCGTCATGGTCATGGTCAGCAAGATGTCAAGATGATGGGCATGAGAAAACGTGTGTCCATTTACGGTTAGCTTATCGGCGTTCTTCAGCCGAGAAAGCGAGATGCGGAAGGGTCCACGGTCTTCACATGCAATGATGTATGCATCCCCCCAGATTATTCCCCAGACATACAATAATTAAAGAAACGATCAAAGGACCGCCTCGACAAGTTGACACGTCGGTATTCATAATTCTACAGATCAATATACAATCGCAATCGAGGTGCAGCTATGCCGACACCATCCAACAGCGTCCCCACACAGCGGCTGCCAGCGCCCTCTCTTTTCGTAGCACCACCTTCGGTCAATGCGTCTAACCTTGACCTCTCCAAATCAGCAACCAAAGAATCAGTCCAGTCCAACTCGACAAAATCAAATTCAAACACAATCCGTTTCACACCCTCGGCAGCCATCCCAGGTTCGACTTCACCCCTCCCCTCGCCCCTCCAACAAGGAAAGCAACCAGGTCTCCGCCCACCTTCACCAGACAAGGCACGCCGCCAACAAGCCCATTCAGACCGCAAAAAAGACGACGAAGAAGGGATATCGCATTTCCCCCCACCTCCACCGGATGCCCGCCATTTACCTCAATCTCAAAGTGACGCCGACGACGAGCAAGAACAACAGCGACGACAACGTCGTCCTACCGCCGTCTTAGACGCTCATTGGGCAGCCTTACAATCCACCCTATCAGACATAGAATTAAGCGCCTCAGGAGTCAGCCACGTCTTTGGTCCCAATCACGCCTCTGCCCTTGATGATCTTCGAAAAGCACAAGTCGAACTGGCACGGGCATGGGGTCCCAGGGCTGGCCCAGACGGTACCCTGCAAGATGGTGGTCTCGGCCGGATATCCTTGGCAGGCGGAAAGAGCAGCAAAGACGATGGTGAAAGCAGTGGGAAACAGGGACAAGGCAATGGAGCTGGCTTGACAAAGACGGACACTCAAGCCGGTGAATCAAATGCCTCTATTGCCGCAGATACGAAACCCGGCACGGCCAATACATCATCGTCGAATCCGCATAATGATGGTAGAAGCAACAAATCAACTCCCTCGCAAGACAAGGCCAAAGACACGGCACACACTCGAGGTGTAAGCGTCAAGGAAGCCGATGCAGATCTCGACGCCGCAGAGCAAAGACGCAAGGAGAGTGACGCTTATTTCCAAAAAGTCAAAGAGGGCGTCGCAGACGTCGTACGGAAGCTAGACGATGTGAGCCGAGCTATGCGACATGTAGAGATGGAGAGTAGAGACATATGGGGCGATGCGGGAAGCGTGGATAGTACTGAGCTTGATGATACTAGTCTGACGAGTTGAGGATACAGTACAATATTGAAAGTAAGGGCGTTCGGGACTAAACCCTAGCAATGGAGGAATGGTAATGGTAATGGTAATGGCAAGCTTTATAAACACTATTTAGAGGTCACATCGCTGATCAAGACGTTCCTTTCAGATGACAATCTTCATCACACGACCATGGTATACAGCATGTCTTTCAATGATCCTTTGAAATCGACAAGTACCGCCTGTCGAGAGTCGATGGGGAATATATGAGCAGAAGAGACCAGCAATAATATCGAACCTACCTTACAATTCACACGCATTCAGAATGCTGCGGTGTGGTTCATATGCCGACAAGTCAAAACACGAGGACGCCGGAAACATCGGCTTATGATACCTACACAAGGACGAGGAGAAACATTCATCTCGAAATACCTCATTCGCCATTCAAGAAAAAGGGATTATTGAACAAGCGGATGGAAAATATTGCTGCTTTGGTTCGCACCGAACAGGATCCGAAGTGCACGTTTGTATTCTTGATATTCCGAAACCGAGAATCGTAAAAGGCTGCCTGCTATTTGATGACAATCGGTTGAAAGCATGGCTCTGGCCATAGTCGGACTCATTATCGACGGAAGATGCCATGAAGGAAGTGGATATGGCTCGGCTTCCAAGCAGCGGACAATCCATGGCTGCATCTAGCGGGGCGGAAGGGCACAGTAGCTTTTAGCTCGCTCCGCTCCGCTCCGCGTGCGAACAGCTGATGATTGAACCATCCATTCATACGAGTAAATATACAACCATATGAGAACAAGAGTTGAAACATATCATTTTTGCTACTGATGTGAGAATGGCTAGGTGTGTAATCATGGCCAGCCTGTCGTGTCAGCTTGTTTAATGATAATCTATAGATTGAGCAACTGAAACTTCACATCGGACATAGCCGTACTAGGTAAGCGATAGCGTCTTGTATACGGAACTTGCCATCTGGTCTTGTCGGATTGCCATCAAGCGTGTCAGGGTTGATCTAAAACAGCATGTCACGGCATGTCCCGAGATGGAAGCAGGGGTGACAGCGAATCAGAGTTCGTGCGTTAGTGTTTAAACTGGAACGAGCTCAACACGTTTACGGATTACCTTTTGCCTTTTTACAGCTTTCCAGAAATATATATGCGTGTCTCGGAAGCTGGCGTGCATGCAGGTGTGTGTATATCATGAGAAGTAATGTGTTTCAATCAATTGCTATAGTGAAGGCAAATCAGCAGACCGGCCAGAGGGCAGGTCCAGGCAAGTACAGGTCGTGCTAGGGCGATGACGATGCGAGGGAGATAGCGGTCCGGTGGGTCTATCGCGAGCACATCGTTGGTCTCGTCGAATCACCGGCGGCCTTTTCTCTCGGTTTCTGTCAGCAACTCAAGAAGCTCATGGCCAGTGCGCCTGTGAAGGTCGCCGAAGGGGTCTTTATATCCTCGACAACCTCGTCTACCCGGTGACCGTCTGCACATCTTTCTTTTCCTCTCTCACCGTCAATTGATTATTCTTTCCCGGCGCGAGGTTCCCTGTCGTTTTTCCTCTAATACACAGCTCTACAGCTTATCTTCTGTAAAGCATCTTCACAATGGCATCCGTCGCCAGATCTTTTGCCCGCCTTGCGCGCTCTACTCCAATTACCTCTTCTGTCAAGAGAACCGCCACATTTGCTCCCCGCACTGCTTTCCGCCAGCAAGCTCGTCGTGGCTATGCCGACTCTGCCAGCCCCAAGAGTGGCAGCAACACTGCTCTGATTGGTGGTGTCGTTGCTCTTCTCGCTGCTGGTGGCGCGTACTACGCCTTCAGCGGCGATGTCCAGGCTGCCAATGCAGACAAGATTGCTCGCGGTGAAAGCGTCATCTTCACACCTAAGAAGGAGGACTACCAGAAGGTCTACGACGCTGTCGCCAAGGCTCTCGTTGAGCACGATGACTACGACGACGGTTCTTACGGCCCTGTCCTTCTCAGACTTGGCTGGCACGCATCCGGCACTTTTGATGCCGCCACCGGTACCGGTGGTAGCAACGGTGCCACCATGAGATTCCCTCCAGAGGGAGACCACGGTGCCAACGCCGGTCTCAAGGCCGCCCGTGACTTCCTCGAGCCAATCAAGGGTAAGCGCTGACTCGTCGGATCCGGCTCAATGCAATTACTAACTTGCAATGCAGAGCAATTCCCTTGGATCTCTTACTCTGACCTCTGGACTCTTGCTGCCGTCTGCGCCATCCAGGAAATGCAAGGTCCTACCATCCCATGGAGACCCGGTCGCCAGGACCGTGATGTCTCGTACTGTACACCCGATGGCCGTCTCCCCGATGCATCCCAGGGCGAGAAGCATCTCCGCGGTATCTTTGGCCGCATGGGCTTCAATGACCAGGAGATTGTTGCCCTCTCCGGCGCTCACGCTCTCGGCCGCTGCCACACCGACCGCTCCGGTTTCGAGGGTCCCTGGACCTTCTCCCCCACCGTCCTCACCAACGACTACTACAAGCTTTTGCTCGAGGAGAAATGGTCTTACCGCAAGTGGAACGGTCCCAAGCAGTTCCAGGATGTGGCCACCAAGAGTCTGATGATGTTGCCCACCGACTTGGCCCTCATCAAGGACAAGAGCTTCCGCCCCACTGTTGAGAAATACGCCCACGACAACGACGCCTTCTTCAACGACTTTTCCGCCGTCATTGCCAAGCTCTTTGAGCTCGGTGTCCCATTCACCCAGGATGAGAAATTCACCTTCAAGCCTTCCGCATAAGCTTGTCGCACATTTTTCAAAAGGAGGGATTGATGATGTTTGATACAATTGATACCATGTTAGAGTAGATTCATACACTAGACTCATTTGAAAGGCGCGTAGGGACTCGGGTCTCTTTTGGGTTATCATGATTTGTTGTTGATGCTGTTGTAAATTTTAGCGTTTTTTGGCTTTTTCTACATGTACGCTTTTGTTTTATAGGTGATATCAAAAGGAAAAACGAAAAGAAGCACATTTCTTATACATAGCTGTTTCATGACTCGCCTGTCGATATCGCTTTTGTTGTCGTCGTTGCCTCGAAGTTTACAGAAGTCACTGATTTGTATACAAGGTACCATCCGACGTCCCCTCTCTGACTATGCATGCACTCAAACCCTAGCCTGCTTCGGAGATGTCGGTGCCAACTTCCGTTGAACCTTTCTGTCTTTCTTTCATCCTTGCATTCTTATATTGTCCTCTTGTCAAATCAAGGTACTCAAGCTCGTCTCTTATTACTCAAATCTCACTCTTAAAATGTCCTGCTGACCCTAAGGTACTCATCTTCCCATCCTTACCTGGAACCCGAGTACTGTACGTTCTCGTCACTGATGTACTCGTAGTACCTCTGTTCCTTCTAACTTTGTTCCTTGCATACAGTAAGGTAAGTTTCGCATCTATGTGATACCCTTACTGCTTTTGAATAAAGAAATGAGGATATATCTGTGGGTTATGATGCTAGATAAGTAAAGTAAGATAGGTAAGTAAGTAAGGTAATATATGTATGGATGCAGCATCGAGTGATGATAGCCTACTGTTTCGTATCTACTGCTATCTACTTCTCTTAATCTACATCTATCTCTCTTAATCTATATCTCTTCCATCTACTTCTCTTCATCTACTTCTCTTCATCTACTCCTCTTAATCCATATCTGCTGTATCTAAATCTCTGCTCATATCTCTGCTTATATCTCTGCTTATATCTCTGCTTATATCTGCACCTTTTTCCTATCTACATCTCTGCTTATATCTCCTCCTTTTTCCATCCCCTTTTCCTCATACCTTTCTATCCACCTTTCCATCTATACCTTTCCATCCAACCTTTCCTTGTCCCTTTTCCCTCTTCAGAATCATCAAACCACCTATCCACCAACCCACCTATTCTTCAACCCACTTATCCACCAAACCACCTATCCATCAACCCACTCATCTACCAACCCACCCACTCATCAAACCACCAATCTTTTGAGACATCAACCCACCTATTTTCAAGACCGAAAGGAAGATGACGTACAGTACATGCATGTAGCAGCTCAAGAATTATGCAGTATCTCAAGATTTCTGTAACAGCTCAAGATGTAGTAACAGCTCAAGATTTATGTAGCACCTCAAGATTCATCCGAGCACGTAAGGTATATAGATGCTCAAGAGTCATCCGAGCACGTAAGATATATACTCTGATGCTCGATGCTCGATGCTCGATGCTAGGGAGGAAGCTGCACGAGGAAGCCGCACGTCTTGTACGCGAGCAGAGGACGCGAGCAGGGGATTCGACAGGGCTTCGAGTATGGGATTTGAGCACAGCACGTCTTGTACGCGAGCATGGGATTCGAGCATCAGGCTAGGCATTCGAGTATGGGGTTCGAGCATGGGATTCAAGTATAGGGTCCGAGCAGGGGATTCGAGCATCAGGGATTCGAGCATCAGGGATTCGAGCACTCAAGTCAGCGAGTATGGGATTCGAGCAGCGACCGAGCATTCGAGTCAGCACTCAGCGGACGGGCAAGAAATGGGACGAAATGGAACGAAGCGGGAGAGTGGAAAGTGGAAAGTGAGAACTGGAAAGTAAGGACTTGGAATTTCTTGCTTCGTTGCGTGCTTGCTTCGTTGGATGCTTGCGCCTTGTATGCGGTATATGCGGTATATGCGGTATATGCGCCATATGCGCCATCTATGCTCTATCGCCTGCGTGCATGTATGCGTGCATTGCGCGCGGGTTGCTTCCGAGGCAACATGTGCTCTGCTCGTACCCCGTTCCCGTATCCCGTATCCAATATCTGTACAAGCGAGGATGAGCAAGGCTGATTTCAGTCAGATGAGTACCGTACCGATGTTATAAGCCACTTTTTCCTCTTTCGATGCTTCGATTTTAGCGGAACGGAACATGGAAAGAAGATGCAAAGGAGATGATTGTGCGAGTTTTCGATAGGCGTTATGATGTTGGTTCTTTCTCGTGGTTCTAGAGTACTTCAGACGTATCTCTTCCGTTGCTTTGGCTTTTGCACGATTGTGGAGATGTAGTTTTACGGACAAATGGGTTCGAGGTGGTCACTGCTATGTAATCTTCTAAACAGGGGAGTGGGTGATGAATTGTCCACAGTGGTCGAGATCGAGGTTTGAAGTCTGAGAGGAAAGGAAAAGTCATTAGACTCATTCTCATTCGTATCCATGTATATAGAAAAGAGTTAGAAAAAAAGAAAAACATAACAACATAAAAGGCCCAGACGAGGGCGCTATAAAAGCGCAATCCTCAAGTCTATGGAAAAAAGCCTACTAGCAGTGAATATCACCACTTTAAACAGCATCGTCGTCTCTCCTCTCTTGTATCTTCTTCTCGCTCCAGGGGAAGTGGATGACCTTGACCGAACACCAAAAGTTGCTGTTGTCGGCGATACCGGCAAACATGTTGTACCAAGCCAAAAAGGCAGCGAGCATGCCGAAAGTGCCGCCTGCGATCTGCAAGTGAGGACCGCTACCAGAAGCGGCAAACTGCTTTGAGAGTGCCAGGAACAAAAAGCACAGGTCCAGAGTGATGAAGAGGGCGGAGAACATGACGGTGGAGCGGAGAGTGAGCAACATCATGAGGGTGGTGAAGATGAACCATCCGAAAAGGTAGAGCGCAAAGACCGAGTTGAACGAGGATACGCCGGTTGTGGCGTCGGTGTAGGAATCCACAATGCCAAAGGCGGGGGTGAGGACTACACCAAAGGAGAGCCAGAAACCACCGTATGAGGATAGAGCAGTGGCACCAAAGGTGTTGCGGACTGCCATCTCCCACATACCCGCTAGCAATTGGATGAGACCGCCGTAGCCATAGGCGAGCGCAACGACGAGGTTTGGTGCCGTGAGATCGTAGACGCCTAGGTTGATGGCTGAAAGGACAAAGGTAGTAAGGGCGAAGGCGGCGAGACCGAGAGGTGCAGGGTTGGCAATCTTCTTCGAGGCGGCAATGTTGGTGAAGGCACCGGGCTGGAATTGACCTCCGTGCGCCGGCAGGAGGGTGCCGTTTGTCTGTGTGTGATGAAGGTGGTTGATTTGATCCATTTGGATGCCTTGCTTCTCATTGTAGGCTGATGACCCGGGCGAGTGGTCGTGGTGGGCGACTGAGGAGGCCATGGCTGAATGTGTGTGTGTGTGTGTGGGGTGGTGTTAAAGGGATGGATATTGAAAGAGACCTCAGATGATATTCTTGCAGTGGCAAAAGGTGATGAGGAAGAGATCTAGTGAGAGCGGCTCTGGCAAGTGACAGACAGGCGATGGAGTGCTACTTTACCTGTGTTGCAAGGGGAGGAATAACCTGTTTATATCCTGACCATGCGAAGAGACTAGAGCAGGCCTTCCGCTAGAGCGACACGCTGGGGTCGGCTGCACGGAAACGGCTCACATGGTCGAAGCATATTGTGGCTTGATTATTTGATAAACGTCGTTGCAAAAGGAGTATGAACGTGCCGCCATCGAAAATGTCAGTGTTGCAGTGGAACTGGACTCGGGCAATCGAACAACGTCTGGGTCTCGGTGTGCACGTGCGGGGCTCCGCAGTATTGCCCCATGGGGCCCCTTGACGCTAGTGGAATTTCGATAACGTAACGGAGATCGGCAAATATACTTCACCTCTGATTGATCAGCTAAGAGATGGCGTGCTCGCCCGGCTCGGCCTGCTTCTCCGTCCTTGATTCTTACGGAGATGGTGTTTTGGCGAAGGTCACACTGCATGTCCTGAGAATCAGGCCAAGCCGTGACACGTCCAATTAATCTTTCAAGCGCGAGGCGTGTCGCAGCCTCGAGCGGGGATATAAAGTGACAAGGATCCGTGTGCATTCTAAGCCAGTAGACTGATTGGTCACAGTTACAAACAAACATATCCGAAGATGGGTGGTGAAGGGCCAGCGGTTTCAAAAGGCAAGACACTGACACTAACAATTGGTCAAAGCTCGATGCAGTATCCTGAGTGGGTTAAATCAAACAAACTCAGTTTCCTTTTCTGACAACAGCAACCGTATGTCACGGGACCTACAGTTTTACCGACGGAATGGAAATAGGACCTTCTCCGGTCGATCAGGTCGTCAATGACAACGGGATCTCGACCTCGCGTAAGCATGCAAGAGGACATGGTTGCGGAAATAAGGATGATGTTTGACATGGCGGAAAGTGCCGACAACGGCTTCGATTTGGGTTCGCATTTCTTCTTTGCTTCCATGTTTACATGCACACAATACACTAGCTCGATATGCAAGATCTGTGACAACTCCAACCATCGCGTCCCTGGCACCATGTTGAGTTCAGCCCGAAATGTCATCGTCCCTGCGAAACAAAGCTTAAAGCGCGCGCTAATGCCACGGCTTGCGACGCGGTGAAGGTGTCGTGACCATTCTTGTCAAATCATAGCTTGATGGTGTCGAGCGTATCCATCAGTCGTAGACGTCTTGAGCAAACTTCTCCTCAGACCAAAAGGCAGACTTGACGGTTCTACCGTTGTCCAGAAAGTCCTTGTCGTTGCTCGCTTGGATGGCCCTGTAGGCACTCAAGGCGCTGGTGAATTTGACAAAGACGGGCTCATTGCCAACAGCAGGCCTGTGAATGTATAGCCTCTCAACGTGACCATATTCGGCCATCTTTTCGCCCATTTTCTGCATCAAGTCTCCCTCCATCATCTCCTTGTCGATGTCTAGACCTGACAGCATGCCGTCGAATTTGGCAATAATACTCCACGACTCGGTCTCGTCTTCGGGATTGTCAGTTTTCCGCCTCTTGCCACCAACAATACGACCCATGGCAGCGGGTTGAGCCCAACCACCACCTTCTGCGTCGGGCTTCTTTTTACGCTTCTGAGTCTGGTGCTGTAAGATTGTGGTGATACCTGTACCTTGAGCACCAAGACCCTCTCCTTCCTTCCAGCCATACTTTTGCAGCAGGCGCTTGGCGAAGCCTTTCTGGCCAGGGCGATTGCTGCGTGGCTGGTCTTCGTCACTTTCTGCAGCGGGCTCAGGCTCGAAATCGTCTGGTTTGGCAGAGAAGCCTAGACCACCTTGGCTCTGTGGCTCTTCCTCGCCATCCTGTGGCTGCGGTGATGGCTGAGTATAGCGTACTGGGGCACGAGAGATGACAGCAGAGGAGTGAACAGGAGGGGTGGGAGCAGCAGGTAGCGCAGGCGGGGCCGGCGCGAGTGGAGTGGGGGTTGGAACTGGGGATGGTATGGATTGAGGGGCGAGAAATTGTGGAGGCGCAAAAGGTAAGCCAGGCGGCGGGGGTGGGAATTGCATTCCTGATGGTGGTGTTGGGAATTGCATTTGTGGTGGAGGCGGGGGTGGGAATTGTATGCCAGGAGGCAGAGGTGGAGCAGCGCCTGGTGCGAATTGCCAAGGGCCAGGAGGGAACGACATGGCGTGGGGCGGGAATGGCAGACCCGGTATCTGTGGGGGTTGTACGGATGGTGGAACGACAAGAGGGGGAGGTGCGATAGATGGTAGTCTGGTAGGAGGAGCAGCATGTCCTGTCGTGCCAGGTACGTGAGCAGGTGGAGAGACAAAGGCAGGCGGTGGAGGCTCGTAGTCTTCGTCCTCTTCCTCTGTATTTCCAGTAGCAGAAGCAGGAGCAAAAATAGGAGCAGGAGCAGGGCCAGAGTCGTTCTCTTCCTTGGGAGGTGCAAAGTCGTAATTGGATGGAGGGGCGAATGCACCTAGGGTCGAGATTAGTATGTCCTATATCCCAGCGATATGAAAAGAGTGAAAAGTGTCATATGTGAACTTACGGAACTTGGAGTCTTGTTGCTCACTTGATGCGCGAGTGTCAGGCTCGGGTTTGTTCTTCTTCCTTTGATGTGCGTGCAGTCTCTGCTTCCATTCGTATTTGGCATCCAACTCCTCCAAGCTGCCCTTGTAATCTTCCAGACGAACGGGCTGTTCGGGATCATAGATGGCGTCCCAATCCACTTCTCTGCTCTCTTGTGCGTGTGCGTGATTCTTCTTGCGCTTCTTCTTGGCTTCCCTCTGTCGTTCCTTTTGCTCTTGTTTGTGTCGTGTGTATTCGGCTACATAGTAATCGTCTGCATCTTCGTCGATCCAATTCTCGATGGATTCTCCTGCCGCTGCTGCCACTGGCGCAGATGGAGGTTTGCGCTGGGTGGGTGCAAGCTGCTTGTCTGGCGAATTTGACGAATGTGAAGGAGCGGGTCTAGGCTTGACTTTGGCCTGTTGGGCTTGTGGCCTTTTGACCGACGGCTGGAAACGTAGAGAGGCTACATGCGCAGAAATGTGAGTGAGCCATGCTTATCCTCTTCAAACCGGCAATGCAAAGGTACCATCTGGTGCTTTCGACACTTCTTTTGTTTCGTCTTCCGCCTTTTTGAAACTGTATTTGACCGGTTCGCTGGAGATCGTTGCCGGCGATGATGTGGCCGCGTTGCCTTTTTTCAGGAGATTGGCGTATAGTGACATGGCGTGGATTGTGCACTTCCTACTGCCATGTGTGTTAGTACTGATTTCTTCTCTTTCTCGGCCACATCCAGATCCAGTGGCCAGATGACGACAAGAGTAGTCCCAGAAAAGTCCAGTTGCGATGAGGCGATGAAGGACGGCGATGTTTGATGACAGAAATGCGCTGCGACCATTGACGTTGCGACGCGTTGCAGCTTGATTCGATGCCTGCATTGAAAGTGAAGCATTGCGGAGATGCCAAGACTGAGCTGTGTTATGGATACGCTCGGACCACAGGCCAATCGATCGAACCGAACCTGACGGGAGCACCAGATCACCAGCAATTTCTGTTCATGGCCAATCGCAGATCCATGCAAATCTGTCTCTGATTCTTTTGACAACAACAACAACTCCTTGATACCACGTCGGAGAAATACTGCCTCCATCTGTAGCCAACCCGGAGCTATCCGTGACCTACCTTACCTATTGTGCCACCCACAAATCTGACATTCCAACGTGTGCTGCTATCTTTTCGGCTATACCGTCTCCTGACCGCCTCTTTTGATCATCCAAGATACGAGCGCCTCAAGCTAAACGTTGCTCCCTGGAAGCCTTCGGCATCACGACCAGTGGTGGCACCATGTCATATCACCAAGGCTGCAGCCACCATCAAACCAGGACCCTGGCGACACTGCCATGCTCACTCAGAACTTTAATATTAGACTTTCGACATAGTGCTGATACCTTAGCATGAAACTGGTGCAACCACAGCCGCCATGTCTCAAGCATATCCGGCCATGGGCAGCATGGCTTGCCAGCCCCAAACATCTCGCCGCTACCATCTTGCACTCTCAAAACTTGTATGACTGGCTGCCTGAACAATGGTTTCATCTCTTGACCAACCCTCGCACCAATTTCGTCGTCTGACTCTGCGAACCATTGATCTTCTCAGCAATGCAGCTAAAGGTATCCCCGCAGGTTCTCCTGATTGACTGCCAAGCGGATCTAAGCGATATTTACGGCAGCACCTTTCCCAAACTAGAATTTTCATATGTAGATCTGCTCAAAGTTGCGGGGGTGCAAGAGGAGGTCACCAAGTATTGAGCCACTTACAGCAATTCTATTCCGCACATCGGCGCGAAGGACTCACCAGGAAATCTATTAAATACCGCTCTCGGTGTGTTGCTCGGTCGTGCAGAGCAAGGCAAGGTCTTGTCGAGTCATCTTTGCTGACTTCTTCAACTTGCTTCGTACTGAATGCACTTTTAGATATCTTGCTTCAGTGCACATTTGACCGTCTCGAATCTTTATTATTATCAATTGTGTCGTGTGCGGGGACTGTACCTAGGTGGAGCTGACCCTCGGGAATCAGAACCAAACATCGACCTAAGATTATGTTTTCTCGCAAGAATGACTCTCTAGAGGCTGATGGTGAGTTGATTCTTTTCACAACTCCACGATACCACACTTGATATGTAGCGCAAACTTTCACCACGCCACTCTTTGGCTACAGGAGAGCATGAAGATCAGGTCATTAATACATCACAGAGCACCCACCTGCCTTTGAAAAGAGTGAACAGCCATATCCGTATGTTGGTGACCAAGATGGAAGCGTTGAATACGACGACAATCTAGATGTCGCATGTCCACCACACACGACTGAGAGAAAACTTGTCGCCAAGATTGACTGGCATGTAATACCGTACATCTCCATCATGTATCTGCTGGCCTTTCTTGATCGGTAAGTGGAGTGAAACACGAGTTATACCTATTCCCTGCTCACCGAGTAGCGTCAACATTGCCAATGCCAACGTGTACGGCCTCTCAACCGACCTTGGTCTTGGGGGCACCGAATACAACACTGCCCTCGTCATCTTCTTCGTTCCTTACATTCTCTTCGAAATCCCCTCAAACATCCTTCTCAAGCGCTTCAAGCCCCATGTATGGCGTATGTTCTTAGGCTCAGTCTTGTTCACATTTTACTCCCTTTGCTAATACCTTCTTCCAAAGTCTCTGGCTGCATGTTTTTCTTTGGCATCTGCACCCTCTGTCAGGGTTTCGTGCACAACTACTCGGGCATCCTCGCCGTGCGCTTCTTCCTAGGCCTCTGTGAGTCGAGTATGTTCCCGGCGTGCTTTTATATTATGGGATCCTATTATAGGCGGCCCGAGGCGCAGAAGCGGTTCGCGTTTTTCTTCTCGTCCACGTCGGTCGCGGGCGCGTTCGCCGGCCTTCTGGCAGCCGCAATCGGTAAAATGGATGGCAAAGCGGGTTACGCGGGTTGGCGCTGGATCTTCATCATCGAAGGTGCGGTGACGAGCGTTGTCGCAATACTATTCTTCTGGTTCCTGCCCGACTTCCCCGAAGACTCTAAATGGCTCAGCAGCGAGGAAAAGAACTACGTCGCTGCCCGTCTGCGCGTTGAGCAAGGACGCAGCGCGATCGAGCGTCAAGTCACTGCCAAGGATATTGCCAACGTATTCAAGGACTTCAAGGTCGTGATCGGCGGCTTCATGTACCTAGGACTCATTGTGCCAGCGTATGGTGAGTGAAGCAGAGGACTGTGCAAAGGCTCAGACCCTGAACAGGGACTTCACGCAGTAACTTATATATAGTGAACTGACGTCCACCAGGTTACGCTTATTTCTCGCCAAGCATCCTCAAGGGCTTTGGTTACTCAAACATCCAAACGCAACTTCACTCTGTTCCCCCATGGGCAGCAGCCTTTGCGTTTGCTATGTTGATGGCATATCTCTCTGACAAGGCAAGACATCGAGCTGGTTTCGCCATATTTGCCATATGTGTGGCCATTGCTGGATTCAGCATCCTAATCTCGGTCCATGATGATACGCATTTGCAGTACGGAGCGCTGTTCATGGTGGCTATGGGTTCTTACACGGCCATGCCCATTATTGTTTGCTGGTTCAACATGAACCTTGGTGGACATCATCGAAGGAGTGTTGGATCCGCGTGGCAAGTTGCTTTCGGAAACATTGGTGGTGAGTTTGTTCCTCACCTCCGCCTAGCCCACGGGTGCTGGCTTATTTCGTGATTTGGATTCACTCACTTTTCATCACATTGCTTCTCGCGATCTACAACTGATGTTGCATGCACAACAGGTATCATTGCCGTCTTCGCCTTTCTCAAGAAGGACGCTCCGAAATACACCACAGGCTACAGCATTTGCCTCGCCTTCACCTCTCTATCAATTCTGAGCTGCATTCTCTACTTCTTCGCTTGCAGCATCCAAAACCGCAATCGCGACAAGACAGCCGTGGACATCGGATTGACCGAATACGAAAAGACGGAAATGGGCGACTTGAATCCGGAGTACAGGTATTTGTTGTAACGAGAATTGCAGAGACGCTTGAGACAGAGGTAATGGAAGGGTCAGAGTAGCAACAAGAGACGAAACTATAGCAGAAAAGGATCCGGACGTCGAGGATGACTAACCTGGACTTTTCACACAACGAGTATCTAGCACGAATCGATCATTCACTCACTCCATCGTATATTAGATCTATCTGCGAACAACATTACGACAGGATCAACCCTCAAGATTCAAGACTCTTTTCTTTTTCGTATGCACGGTTTTACACTTTACGCCACTTCATTTCCGCGCATGAAGATGCAATAACAAAATAAAAGAAATTTCGAGAAACATTCCATTAGTGGACTTTCTTTTTGTACCATATGTGTTTATTTTATTGATCTTCTTCCTTTTCTTTTTCTTCTGATGATGAAAAAAGAAAATAAGAAATGAAAAACAGAAAGAAAGGAAAGAAAGGAAAGAAAATAGAAAAAACTAGGTTCAGAGAAAGACCGCATTGTGAAAGAGAACCAGTAAGAAGAGTTTGCAATCCGCAAACCAAGAGAGTCACATTCACTCGACCAGAAGACTGTAGTCTTGCGACAAAGTGTCTCCAGCCCAACGACAAGGATAAAGTCGAAGGAAACGTTTTTCTGAAAGGACGAGTGGAGAGACATTGTGATATAAATAGTAGTAGTTAAAAGACATCTATAATTTAATATATAAGTCCCCACCCCTCTATGAGTTTTCTTTTTCCGGGAAAACCTAGATGGATTATATGTGTATAGTAGAGAGAGAGAAGAATCGACAACGACGTTAAAACGCGAAATCCAGATAAGACGTCAATAAATTAGACATGCAAGACATAGCAATCAAATAAACACATAACATGCCACCGTATCCCCCTTCCAGGTATAATGCGCATAAGACGCCATGCGATTACAAGCGGGAACGTTTCCAAAAAGCGGGACAGGACAAAGAGATGGACAAGAAGAGAAACAAACGTGGTCAGGAACCAGATGTTCAGTCCTTCTTGGCCTTCCTGGAAGTCTTCGGCACACGAACGAGCCAGTAGAAAAACAGGGCGCCGCAGATATTGAAGATGATGAACGCCCACATGATACCGAAGTCTCGCCAGCGGTGATCGTAACTAGCGCTGACAGCGGACAAAAAGACGTTAGTGTCTGCGATGGAGCAATACTCGCAGGTGGAGGTTGCGTTGTCCTTGAGGTAGCCACCGTAAGTGGCGATGTAGTCGGTCATGTATTCGCCGCAAGTCTGGCCGTTGCGGGCGCTGAACTTGAGGTACTCGTTCGCGGCGCATTCGACGGCCGTGTTCGCTACCGCGGTCGATAACATGCCTTCTACTAGATAGGTGAAGGGGGAGACGCGGTACATGAAGATCCAGAAGCCGGGGAGGGCGGTGGGGGTTGCCAGGACGCCGCAGAAGAGGAGGGTCAGGGAGAATGTCAGGATGGCGATGTTGCCGCCGGTCTCGGCCGAGTCCATGCCGGCGATGACCATGTCGGCGTAGGTGCAGGTGAAGATGAGGAATTCGAAGAGGAAGAGGAAGAAGAGGAGGCCGCGCTCGTGGACTTGGTCGGCGGCCTCGGCGTTGCGGTAGAGCTTGATCGGGTAGTAGAAGCAGAAGAACATGATGAGCGACAGCAAGCCGTTCCATGGAATCTCGACGAAGATGTTGCTGAGCATGAAGGCCTTCCAGTCGTATGTCTTTGACGGCCGTTCCCTGACCTCGTACAAGGCACGCTGAGTGACAAAGTGGGGCATGATTTGCTGACACAAGTTGCCGAAGATGGTGAACAACATGAAGATGGAGAACATTTGGTTCTGCAGGCCTTGCTGGGTGACCGGCGCGTTGTAGAAGATGAAGCCGATGAAGAGCGCCGAAGCGATACCAAGAACGAACTTGGAATAGATGTAGCTGGGGGTACGCCAGTATTGCTGGAAAACACGGAAAGTGACCTCGCGCAGCTGAGTCGTGAATGGAGCAGCGAATTCGCGGAAGGTGGTCTGGTCGTTTGTATCAGCGGATGGCTTTGTGACCTGAGGACGCTCGGTCTTGAGTCGTTGAAGCTCTTCCTTGACGCCTTGACGCTCGGGACTGGCCTTCCAGACCTCGTGCCAGTCAATGTCGCTATGAGATCCAGGAGCTGCGCCAATGACTTCAAGCATCCATTCGGCTGGGTTGGCCTCCTCAGGACACTTGTGAGCACCGTTCCGTTCGAAATAGCTGGTCAACTTGTGAGAGTTCTCGCCGACCTCACCAAAATAGATTGTCCTTCCACCACGAGCAAGGAAGAGGAGGCGGTCGAAACGTTGGAACAACATGGCAGAAGGCTGGTGGATAGTGCACAGAATAGCCTGACCGGCTTTGGTGAGCTTCTCCATAAGATCGCAAATGGCCCAAGATGTTTGAGAGTCAAGACCAGAGGTAGGTTCGTCCAAGAAGAGCAAAAGTTGAGGCTTGGCTGCAAGCTCAACACCGATAGTAAGGCGCTTCCGCTGTTCGACGTTGAGACCTTCACCGGGGACACCGACAACGGCATCGGCGTATTCCTCCATGTCGAGGAGTTTGATGACTTCGTTGACGTATTCAAGCTTTTCTTCACGGGGAACATGAGCGGGCTGACGCAGGACAGCAGAGAAGTTCAAGGCTTCGCGGACTGTAGAGGTGGATAGATGCAAATCCTGCTGTTGAACGTAACCGGTCTTGCGTTGGAAGGAAGCGTCACGTGGACGGCCATCCACCAACATGTCACCAGTGATGACACCCATAGTAACACGAGTAGCCAAGCAATCGAGAAGTGTGGTTTTTCCGGCACCAGAGACGCCCATAAGCGCAGTCAGAGTGCCAGGCTTGACCCAGCCGTCGACGTTATCCAGGATACGACGGGGCTCTCCTTTGATCTTGATGTCGTAGCAAACATTTTCCCATGAGAAAATGGCGGTCTGTTTCTGAATGACTTCACTGACATCTTTCTCCTTGGAACCCTTTTCGGCGACGGCTGCGCCAGCTCCGGAGGTCTCGATATCGCCAGTGTTGTTGTTCAAGACGGCAGGGGTGTGCCCTCTACGGAAAACAAGCACCTCACCCTTTGATTTCTTTGCGGAGATGAATTCGGCGGAAGCCAAATAAGTAACGCAGAAGCCAATCATGAAGGCGATGATGATACCAAAATTTCTCCACTTGTGGGCGTGGTAGTATTTATAAGCGGAATTGATATAGGCGTCGCCACTAACAAAGGCCGATCCTGCAACACTTCCAACGGCAGAGCAAACCTGTGATTGATCTTCCAAGGTACCGTAAGTGGGAACGCGTTGAGAGCATATGAACTGTCGGTCGTGGAACTCATTGATCATGAGAGCCTCAAAACCGTAAGCGACAGGGTCAATGTAATTGATCCATCGGCACCAGCCAAGCATATAGTCGACGGGGACGACAAAACCGGTGAAGATGACAATGGCCAAGATGAGAACCGCGGCAGGAGCCAGTGCCTGTGATAAGGTTCGCGAGACAGAGGCAATGGTGCGGAACAACATGGACATGACGAGAGTCAGGAAGAACGAGATGAGCAGGAAAAAGAAGAACGGTCCAGGCTCGCGGCGAAGATTAGTGAGGAAGTACAGAGTAGTGTTGAAGACGATGCAATTGCCGACTTTGTAAGGTATGTCTGTTAACATGGAGGCGTAGGCTTCGGCGGAGGGATGGTACAAGGCGTAACGGGCGTGCTTCTCAACGATGGGTCTCTGGGCATAGAGAGTCAAAATCTCCAAAGCGGAACCAAAGGCATTCATGAGGATGGCGAAGAAAATAAGGGCACCGCGTGAGTAGAAAGAACTGGTCCCGTCTTGGAGGTTGAAGAAGATGGAACCGATGATCAGGGCGAAGATAGAGTTACCCAAAATCTGGGTCAAGGTCAAAGACGGGTCGGCGACAAGGCGCTTGAAACCACGCCACAGGCAGAGCTGAATCTGCTGGCCGTAGGAAAGAGTGTATGGCGAAGCCGCGCGCTGTCTCTTGGCCTTTTGAGCAGCACGAGAGGCCTCGAAAGCCTGCAGAGCCTCACCCTCGAAGGGGTACTTGGTGTTGTACTCGTCAATCTGGCGCAAGAGTACCTGGCGCTGCGGACTTGCTTTCCATGCAGCTGCGAACTCGTCTGGGGTCCTGGGCACTCTGGACTCCCAGCCGTGACGAGCAATACGCTCGGTGGGCGAAGTCATCGAGGTGAGGAAATCTGGCGTGGTTTGACGCTCGGGACAGTGGTAGCCCAGGTCGATGAAGTACTGGCGACCTTCGAGGGCGCTACCAAAAAAGATTTGGCGACCCTCGTAGAGGAGAATGACCTTGTCGAACTGGTTGTAAGCCTCCTGAGGGGATTGGTAGATGGCAACCATGGATGTGGTGCCAAAGTACTCGGACCCCATGCGGAGCGTCTTGACGAATTCGACAGCGTTGGCCGAATCGAGACCTCTGGTAGAGTTATCCCAGGCCTGCAGGGGTGCACCGCTGAGAGCAGCTTCGGCAATGGTGACACGCTTCCTCTGACCACCAGAGACACCCCTGATGAAGTCGTTTCCGACCTTGGTGTTAATCGTCTCAGAAATACCAAACGTGGCCATGACGACGTCTCGGAGAGTCTCGGCCCATTGTTTCCTGCCAACACCTGCGGGGATGGTACGGGGAGAGCGAGCGCGAGCGGCGAAATAGAGTGTGTCGCCGACGGTCAAGTTTGGGAAGTGGACGTCTACTTCAGCCGTGTATATGGCTTCACCACGGTATTGCGAGTTCATTTCCTTGGGAGAAATGCCTTGGTAGTTCATGGACGAACCCTCGCCGATATGGAATCCATGCGTCTCACCGGTCAACGTCTTCAAAAAGGTCGAGCATCCCGCGCCCGGGGGACCAAGGACAACGAGCATCTCACCAGCGTTGACAAGACCCTCACACTCGTGAAGGATATCGATCTTAGTGGGCTTCACCTTCCCGAGAAGACTCTTGATTAGACCGACGCCCTCGAGGAAGATGTTGCCGACACTTTTTTGATAGTCGGTGGCCTGGCCGTAACCATAAACGTGCAGATTCTTGAAAGCAATACCCGCTGTGCGTTGAGGATTCTTGTCCGGCTCGTTTTGGTTGAGTTTCAACATCGATTTAACCCAGTGACGCGGCTTGAAGTTTGGACCATTGGGATTGATGGTCGAGTTCTCGTCAAGTTCGCCAAATGGATTCTCGGGCACATGTGTCCAGCCAGACTGCTCTGTCTGCGTTCGGCTCAGACGCTTGGCCAGAGAGTGGATCTCTTCCTTGTTGCCATCATCTGACTCTGCAGACTCGAAGCCATCCTTGATGAAGTCGGCCTTCTCGTTGGTTGGAGGAATACCATCAGCGTAATATGTGCTGTCGTGAATCCCTGTGTGTTGGTCGAATGACTTTTCGTCTGTTGCCGTCGTAGGAGCCGTAGGAGCCGCTGTCGTTGTTGTTGTCGTCGCCGCGTAAGATGTTTGCCGAGACATCTGGGCACGTGTGTTGGACTCGTCTGACCTGCTGCTGGCTGCTCTATTCATCTCCCTAGTCTGTGACTGAAAGGCAAGACCACTCGCAGCTTCCCCTGCTCCTTCCATCTCCCCGGTCTCTGACTGAATGCCAAGACCACTCGCAGCTTCCCTTGCTCCATCCATCTCACCAGTCTGTGACTGAAAGGCAAGACCACTCGCAGCTTCCCCTGCTCCTTCCATCTCCCCGGTCTCTGACTGAATGCCAAGACCACTCGCAGCTTCCCTTGCTCCATCCATCTCACCAGTCTCTGACTGAATGACAAGACCACTCGTAGCTTCCCCTGCTCCACCCATCTCCCCAGTCTCTGACTTGAAGGCAAGACCACTCGTAGCTTCCCCTGCTCCATTTGTGGACGACGTGCAAGACGTTTGGCGAGACACCTGGCGAGACATCTGGGCATGTGTGTTGGACTCAAATGACCTGCTGCTGGCTAGTCCACTCATCTCCTTAGTCCCTAATTGAGAGGCAAAACCACTTGTGGCTTCCCCTGCTCCATTCGTGGACGACGTGTAAGACGTTTGGCGAGACACCTGGCGAGACATCTGGGCATGTGTGTTGGACCCAAATGACCTGCTGCTGGCTGCTCCATTCATCTCCATCGTCCCTAATTGAGAGGCAAAACCACTCGTAGCTTCCCCTGCTCCATTCGTGGACGACGTATAAGATGTTTGGCGAGACACCTGGCGAGACATCTGGGTATGTGTGTTGGACCCGAATGACCTGCTGCTAGCTGCTCCATTCATGTCTCCAGTCTCTGATTGAAAGGCAAGACCACTCGTAGCTTCCCCTGCTCCATTTGTGGCCGCAGTGTGGTCGAAATTGTTGAAAGCGAAAATTGGTGTGAACGACATGGTGGTGTCGATGGCCTGCTGAAGCGGCCTGTTCTTTGTTTATTGTACCCGAGTCTGGTACCTCTCCTGCTCTTGTTTGATATAAGGCTATGACTGCTTTCACCGTCACCTTGAAAAACCCTTGGTTTTGGAAAAAAAAGAAAAGCGAATCCAATATATCTCTAGTACAGAGAACTTTTCCAACACTGGGTAAATGGCCGCCTTTTGATCTCTGCCAGTATGCACGATATCAAGCACACAATTAGAGCATGACGAACCTTAAACCCTTTCTTGAACACTATCTGAGCTAGGGGTAAGGTTATCCCGCCTCGGATACCAACCTACAGCCATAAGCGTGGCCTTTGCAACGCTTTCCGAGTGGGGCACAGCCGGATGGTGCCCGCGCCGCTCGGATACAAGACTTTCCGGTGGAGTGACAACTTTCCGGTGCCTTAAAAAAAAGGCCTTCACCCTTTGCGCGTAGTTCGCACGCTCCCGAGGAAAGCCTGTCCGTCTGACAAAGCTCCTTTCGAAAAGCATATCAGTTCTGAGTCGTGTCGGTGTAGCCTTTTACCTCAATCCGAAGCTTATTCTTACAACCATTTCTACACCGTATTCGCACTACAAGCTTGCAGCATCTTAGAGATTAATTTTCCCTTCTCTTCACTGTTGTCTATTTGACCCTACCGCTCCTATAGCGTGCCGCATGGCATATCACTGCTTAGCCTACCTCAGATTGGTGGCGGTGTCTCAAGCACGCCGAGCAATGGTGGGGCTGCTAATCTATCTCGGCCTCTCAACTACCCGGGTTGGTCTTCCAACTTGCCCCAAACTTGCTCCAAACTTCTCCGACCTTGCTGGTCTAAAGGAATTTGACCCAAACCTGACCTTATCCCTGTGCAATAATATGTTAATCTACTCGTACCAGGCCAGTCCATTTCATGCATAATGCACCAAGACAGCGCATGGTGTCCTCGTCCAATAGATCTTCACAGCCGCGGCGGCCCACCCGACCAAGAACCTCGATCCGATTCATCTATCTACGGACAACTCTCCAAATTGGCTTGCTATTCTCATTTGTTATCTAACCATTTGACCACTCGTATTCAGAATGTGAGTCACCGCATTGCTCATCGTAGAGGGCGCAGCCTCGCGTGTGCTCGGCAAACTAAGCTATCGAACCATAAACCGTTTCTTTGTAAGCATGGATGTTCTTCAGATCATCCAATTCATGTCGCCACCTTCATCCTTTTCTGTCGTCGCCAGCTTTTGCCAAGTCCGACGTTGGTCGCACTACAAACTTGTTTATTGCTCTGCTGAAACCCGTTCTCGATGTCCAACAATTGTACCCTCTTGGTTGTATGGGTTCTGCCAATGACAGCCCGCTATCTTCACCTTACTATAATCCTGACGCAGGCTGCAAGAAACTGGTTTCTATTGTGATAAATACGCGCAGGTTTGGCTGATGGCGTGGTGCTTTAGGGCTCGCTTCGCATGATTGGCGTTCTTAGCATGTATGCATGATCCACGTCATGGACAACCGATCATACAGCACAGTGTGAAGGTGCAGAATGTCCACGCCACGCCGGTAGTTGTGTGTACCGGACATCCGTCGGGTCGTAGAACTGTTGACTGGCTTTGCAGCGTTAAGTGTATGCTGGTCGAGCTGTCATCACCCAACTTTTGTGGCCTCCATCTCGTGGGACCGAGCTAGATACAGTGTGTGGCGGCTGTGGCCTCTGTTTCAAGCTGACTTCTCCACTTCGGGTCGTGACTACCCGATTTTGGTCACCTTTAATCACTGGTATCAAGGCTCCAGCCAGCATTCCTGTCCAATGTCCTGAAAGAGTCTTCCAGAAGACCAGACGGAGATATTCCTGGAAGGGATCGTATTTTTAATCAATGGGCGCCCCTGAGCAATCTATACCTCAGACATGGTACGTGCACCATATACGCCGGTCAGAGAGCTACAAGTTTTTTTTTAAGTATCAAGCTTGACCTTAATACTGTACCATCCCTATTCCTTCTCGACATCCATTGCAGAATGGTCGTCAGGCCTTTCCTGGTCAAGTCATGATGTTTCTCATATCAAGGCTGAGCTGAATACCACTTGACAGCGCTGGCTACCTCTACTCATGTATCAACTGCACTATACAAAACAATCTGATGGTGGCGCAGGACCAGACTAGTAGCACGCCGGACGCATTTTATCGAAAGACTTACTACGCCGTAGCATCTTAGCACGCCCAGACAGCCCTCAATATTATTTGTAGGTCAATCAATCATTCTGTTTCATTCCTGCTTCACAGCCAAAAAAAAAAATGTCTAAACACTGGGCGAAATTGCCGCGGCTTTAATAAAGTTCGACGCACAGTGCATCAAGGCTTTGGCCTATTTAATGTGGCAAAGAAACGTGACTGTATGACTTTGAATACGAATGGCTCCTAAAAAGACAGCTATCTCGTACCACCGATCGATGGTTGCGCGGGTAGGACACGTGTATGTTTCGTCTTTCCAACCTGCACTTCTTGGCGTGGACTCTCACCGTGTCCAACGGTATGAAAACATATCGCTGCATCCATGTAGAGACAGAGGTGTGTTGGTTGTCCATAGTGGGACTGGGTGCAGACATCGGTGGCTCGAGGTATACAAGAGTGCGCGCCTAGGTTTCAAAAAAATCGCTGGTCTCATCTCCAGCAGTGTTGACGCATCATTCTCGAAGCCCCCATTCATTACGTCTCTACGTCGCGATGATCTACCTCTGCGTTAGTAGTGAGGTTCATCAATCTCTTTGACATTCGGACTGCTCAAGCTCCCCGGCGCTCGACGACACAACACCTCCCACAAGCTTTCGACAGACGTAATACCGATGGTAGGAGGACTGAATTTTCGGCTTGCGGAATCTTCGCGATAGAGATGGAGCGGTCACATCGCATGCACATAGTGAGGAATGGGTTATACAGTGGACCATAGCGAGACAGGGTAGGGCTCGTCCAATATGTTTGACGTTAAAAAATTGACGTTTTCCCGAGTTGGGGGGATACGGAAGTAAGTATTGCCATCTACAGTGCAAGCATCAAGGCTGAATTCGCTTCTTGGGGCTCCAGGCCACAGGTCAAACCCTAAGTGATAGTATTCAGGGTCAGGCAGGTCATCACGAAACAGACCAGAACCTCCGTTCTATGAGAAGGACTCAGTCAGTCCAATGGCACCATTCTTGATCTGGGAAGCTGTGATAGGTAGCACGGTCTCAGTCATCCATTCTTTGTGATTATCGTTATCATTTGTGTAATATCAAGTGATTCAAATCCTTGACCATGTGACCACAGGGCGCTTTTTCCAATGATTGGAACCCCACACCTTGTGCAACAAGTCACGGGCACGCCCTCAGTGCAATGTCAAGGCTATTGTTGTCGCGGTCGAACATGGATCAATCCTCTCAAGCGCTAGAAGATCGGCTCGGTCCCGAGGAGGACATGGATACCACAACACGTGGGAATTCTGGTTCTATCAAGCCTGCATCGGTGTGCTTACTTCCGGCTGGTTCTCGTATGGCCAGACCATGATGGCTGAGGTCTCGCCTGCCCCCAAGATGTACATCTTCTTCGCGCTGTACAACACGCTCGGCAAGACGGCCGCCTTCATCGGTCCTTTCATCACTAGTGCTATCATTGATGACTCTGGCGGTAAGACCAACACCGGCTTCTGGTTCACTTTCATAACTGGCCTTGTCGCGCTTGTACTGATCGCCATGGTCGACACCGACAAAGCCAAGCGCGACAACGCCAAGTACCTCGAGAAGGAGCGAGCCTCGAGGTACGCTTCCCATGGCGTGAATGATGGCGCAGTCCGCCTAGATTCAATTGCGAACAAGACAACTTGATGGATGGAGAAGGCTTCCCAGCTAGCAATTGGCGACGTGCGAGGGCAATTCAGTATTAAGTAGAAGGTATCACGGTAGTAGTAGCGATAGTGGAGAGAGATCTTTTGAGAATAGACGGAGACGTATCGTCAAAATCTCACGTGAGACCTGGTGTCCCATGCCTTGCCATACTCGAACATCTACCATTAAGAGCTTACAGCTTGATCTTTTAGCTCTTTGCGCCATCTTGTCATGTCAAGTTTGGTCGTACATCAGTGCCAAATGCTGCCATAGTATCACGTAGTTGAGAGTCAACTTTCATCCTATCTCAAAGTATGACCTTTCCCTCAGGCTAGCTTTTCATAACGATTCAAGGAAGCTCAGAAGGTGATATGGCTGCAAACTACAGCTGTACGCGAATGGTCACGCAAGTCTCTCTATTTCAATATAGCAAATGGAAGATCATTCGAGCACTAATGGCGCATTGATGATGGGCATAAGATCATGTACATAAATATCACAGAAGCCGTGCGCAGGAACATAAAACTGATCAGACGTAGACCGATCACTCGATTATCTTTATGCTATACATTAGCCCAGCCCAGCCATACGCCACTCTATGAAGAGTGCATACTGATCCCTGCCGCTCTCATTGCACCTATTGAGCCATGTCATGCAGACACCATTACCGAACATCAGTGTATATGCCCTACCAACATCGTTTCCCCCGTGACCCTATGATGTACACCCAACTGCACATAGAATTGCCCACCAGCAAAAATTCCCATTCCCAGTCGCGATAGTCGTTTCGCCAAAACTCCTCAGTGCGCCAGTGTCAAAATGAGTCAATATTACAATATATACAGCGACTCATGATCAATCACCAAAGCGAACAAGCCGACAGTGTCACCGACTAGGCCGCCCTGGCCCATTCGATAAGTCTGTCGATCTTCGGCGTCAGATCAGGAGTCCTGAATGGCTTCGAGATTGCATCGTCCATGCCCGCTTCTATGGCTTTGCATTGCTGCTCTGGACGAGCATTGGCCGATACAGCGATGATAGGAATATGATATCGAATATGGCCTGATTTCTGGTACTCGCGAATGGCTTTTGCACAGCCCAGGCCGTCAAGCACAGGCATCTCGATATCCATCAGGATGACGTCGACCTTGTCCCGCTTGGGCTCCTGATCCTTCCAATGATTGGTCGTCTTCAGGAAGTCCAGGGCTTCTTGTCCGTTGTCCGCGGTGTACACCTTGTAGCGCTTCATGAGCTGCTTTCTCAGGACTTTCTGATTCAGCAGGTTGTCCTCTACAATCAGGACGCTAGCTTGGCTTATCTCTCCATCACTGTCCGTTAGTGTACCTTGGCCATTGCCTGATACATGGCTGTATACACTTGTGAGATCGGCAACATTTTCCGCGCATCGCCGCGTTGTAACATAGAAGGCGAAGCATGAGCCTACGCCTGCCTCTGACGCTATACCAATCTCTCCGCCTTGCATGCTGGCGAGGGTTGAAGAGATGAAAAGGCCCAGTCCTGATCCACCGTACTTGCTGTAGGTCCGAGGGGAGCCTTGGGTGAATCGAGAAAATATTTTTGTCTTTTCTGCAGGTGTTATCCCGATTCCTGTATCCTGCACTGTAAACCAAAGATACACCGCATTGTCCAAGAATTCAGGAGTATCATAAACACTATCACGCATAGCATTTACAACAGCAAAATCGACCGGAGGATCGAAACTGTCTTCAGATGGTCGCCTTTCTGAAGCTCCCATACAAACGGTAACTTGACGCTTTTCTTTGTCCTTGATGAATTTCATGGCGTTTGTGACGAGGTTGACCAGGATTTGATTGACTCTTCCCTGATCAAGTTGTAGCCATGTGATATCTGCGAGCGAATGGTCGGCCTTCGTGGCAAATTCTATGCCTTCTCTTTGTGCCTCAACTTCAAACATCTCTCTGAGGTCTCTGAGGATGTCGATAGCCTGTATGCAGCTCGGTGCTATTTGCAGAAGCTTTGAATCAAGCTTGCTTAGCATGAGTATATCTTCTAGGAGCCTGGTGCGATGCATTAGTCTCATCCAAGAAACTTGTGAAAGGCTTATATGGAGCAATAATACCTCTTTTGATGCGCAGCGCAACTGATGATTGTTCTGGTGGAGTCTCGACAAGCTTCTATATGTTCATTGAGGCCTTTCCTGACTTTCTCGGATAGTGCTGACGCCATTGTGGTATCAATTAAATTGCTCATCTCGTATAGAGCATCTGTGATTGAATCTGCGCAGTGTACAACAGCGCCCAGTGGATTGCGAATCTATCATAGCAGGTGGTCAGTCACATAACCCTTGATAAGACCATACATCAGCTGACCTCGTGAGATGTCATATCAATAAAATTCTCTTGTTGTCTTCTTGCTTCGACAGCCTCCTCAACTCTTGAATTCTGGACAATTTCTGCGAATTTGACAGGGGATATATCGGTCATAGCACCGAGCCTATGATAGGGAAGTCAGCCTATGTGCGATGCAACAGCATCTCGAGGACCAGCCTGGTTCAAGAGAGCTCATGAACCAGCTGATATTCTACTAAGAATGCGCCAATTTCCGCGCGAGCAGCTCGTATGTCTGTAGTTGATCGACCCATTACTGAAACCATGAATTCTGGATCATGAACTTACACTTGCTTCAACTCTCCGTTTTCGTCCATTTCAGGCATCGCTGTTACTGTGACCCAGGTTTGGAATGCTGGGCCGTTACCACGGCCTTGCCACAGAGTCTTCAAGCGAAATTGAACTGTAATGTTCTTGCCAGACATGAGATCTTTCCACGCCTCCTTGGCGATATGCTCGTCTTCTCCGTATACAATACACTCCCAGTGGACATCCTTCGGTGCTACACGCGGGTGATTCGACAACTTGAAGAAGTTATCGTTGGCGTATGTCATGCGATTCTCGTTGTCTGCCATATATACAGCCTGCGAAATGTAAGTGGACATCCATGTATAGAACAACATAGCAAAATACCACAGGGACGTTTTCAGTGAAAGCAAAGAATCGATCTTCGATGCGGAGTCTTTCCTCCTCGGCGCGCTTATGGGCGCTGATATCTGTCATGCAACCAAACATTGAAGTTACTGTCCCATGCTCATCAAGTACAGATTGCGAGATCAGCAGGACCCAACGATAGTCTTCACCATAAGCGTTGCGTGGTGCTTTCCAACGCGTCTCAAAATTGACGGGAATACCCTGGCAGAGCGTCACCCATTCGGCCAATGTTCGATCGTAGTCTTCTGGATATATGTGGGCCATAAAACTATATTCCGGAGTGCCAGCAGTTTCTTTGGGAATGCCACTCAGCTTGAAATAGCTGTCGTTTGCGTACACCAGCGATCCATCTGGAAGGTGTTCGAGGATGCCTACACTAACTCCCTCGATGATTCTCCGCATACGAAAAACGTCTTCCTCGTCGCTCTCAGCTTGTGGGCCTTGCTTGAAGGTTCTGGGTTTCGATAGGCTCTTCGCTTCACTGATGTTGCTTGGATTCTTCTCGCGACGTTCGAGCGGTTTTCTACAGGCCGACTGCTGGTATGTAGCATGTTCAGCAGGTGCCTGTGGGCCATCGGTCCGCCCTTCGGTCGGAGGTGAAGATGGCGATTTGGCTCGAGGTGTGCCAAGTTTAGATTCTCTCGTCCGCTCAATACGGGCCTTGGTTTTGTCCGAAATAGAGACATAGAAACCATGTTCGCTGTTGAGTGGTATGAAAGTCGCGTCGAGCACGGCGTTCTCCAAAAGTCCATTTCGCATGAAACTAACATGATGGTCTTTCAGAACATAAGGAGTGTCTGTACCTTTTGCTGATTCAAGCAAATCGATTTCACGTATCACTAGCTGGCCCGGCCAGCCTTTTGTCCATGGCAGTCCAAGTGTAGGATGGTCATCTCCTGCTAAGGACGCGTAGGCAAGGTTATAAACCATCCATTTCCGCGAACCCAGCAACATCAATCGAGGCTCTGGATCAAGCATCATTACACGGACTAGCTGCAACAGATCTTGCGGCCACGACTGTATCGACCCTAATGATGAGGACGACCATTCAATCTTTCCAACCTGCTCCAGGTGTTGATGTAGTGCTGGCGACCCAGTGGGCCTCTTGCCCATAATGAAATCCATCCTGAAGTGTCGTACCTCGTCTCTAGTTCGTGGAATGTAAATATTATTAGATGATCCAAACGTGGCGAATTACAAAAGGTGCTTGATCCAGAGACCGTAACCAAGAATACCAAAATCCAGAAGATGGGCCTCTTTACCATTCAACCTGAAAGGAATGCCGCAAATGTAGAATGCCTACTGACGATCAAGGATTAATTTCGGAAGTCATCCCCCGGCTCTAAGATCGAGTTCAGACCAAGTAGGTCTCATTTCTATCGGATCCGCTATCGCATTGTTTGCATGTATATCAGGGAGACACATTAGTGATGCTTATTGTTTAAAGGGGGCACACAATGAGGCCCGGCCCATAACGCGTGACCCGACCACGCCCGACTCTAGAACGATATGACAATCGGCTATCAAGTTGTGCTTTGACTGTGAAGATTGAGTCAGTGGTCTGTGCTTGTTCTACCTGACCCTGCCGGGGCCTCCGAAGAAGAAGAAACATAGTCCAAAAAAAAGGTCGTGTAATAATAATTAGCTTCTCAGTTCACTAATCTTTCTCCCAGGACCTCCACGATTGGCGAAGCTACTCTACCTTACCAAACTTCAAAGAGCCAACAGGTCTGAAGAGCCGCGGATCGGTGAAGTCGAAGTTTGACGAGCTTCTCACAGTCACGTGAGTAAGTACTTATCACATGAAGGAAGTCGCAGTGCACTGTCGAGTCAACGCTGTGTAACGAGCATCGACCTCATCAGGTTGGATCTGCATATACTATGTAATGTTACGGCAGCTCATTGGTATTCGTCTCCGAAGCAATCCGGCCTCGGCGCTGTCACGTCCGGTCAAAAGGCGAAGCATGAAGCCGTAAAAGTGTAGCTGGCAAACGTCGTTGGGTTCATACCTTCGACATTCGATTCGTCGATGTGCATCTTGAAAGCACAAAAGTACAAAACTTGGCCGCATTGGAGACTGTCTGCCTACCTCCAATGAGCGTCTAGGATATGATTCGCATGGACTCGCTGCAGTCACCCTCCTCCCTTGCATTGAGCGAGCGATGTGGACTCCCGTCCGCTTGCTACTGCTTGAATAATAACATATAAGTTCCACAAGCTAACTTGCTTGAACACTACCAATTTTGACACCATAGCCGCCCACTTTATGAACACTGAAAAGCCGCGCACATCAGACCACGGTGTATAGTGTCCCCCTCCAAAGCAGTCCCAACAAGTCTTCATGTCCCAGAAAATGGCCCAGGTAGAGGCACTGCAGAATCCTTACTTAGTGCTTAATATCTGCGAGCATCTTCAGGACAATCTCGGAACACTGCAAATTGCTGCCCAGCTCAACCAGACATGGTTTGCGGAGGCTATCAAGGTCCTCTGGCGTCAGCCACCACTGAAAGCTCTTGCTTCGCTTCCAGCAGAGCGACGTGAACTGTACTCGATCAGGGTACACAAATTAGTGTTTGGCGCAGACGATCTGCCGTACCACTACGCTATCAAAGATGCATGCTTTAAAAGCTTGAGCAGTGTCAGTATGGGTATGAACAGAGCTATGTACTGGCCGAGTGATTATCTTCAGGGAAGCCTGCAAGAGCTTGAAGTGGTCCGGTCCGTTATACCCAAGACCTTCTTCGGCCGCCTGGACCAATGCCCCCGTCTGCATACACTTAAACTTGGCCCCTCGGCTTTCTGTTGTACCAAGGAAGAGGCTCATTCAGCAAATCTCGAGCGATTTCTCAAGGGCAGTGCATCAATGAGATCGTTGGGTCTCGAGGATGACCACCTCCTCTCCGACGAATTGTTCTTCGTTATCGCTGGCCATGAAAGACTCGCGACTTTGAGTATACGCGACCGGATTGGTTGTGCACTGTGGGGAAAACTCCTCGACTCAGAAGTCGCGACCTTTCGATGCCTGAGAGAGCTCCATCTCCGTGTGCCGACTGCCGCTGTCCCACTCTTGGTCAGATGTCTCAATCCCAACACGTTGCATGTTCTCCGTCTGGACTTGAAGCCTGGCTCTCTTGCGCAACACAAGGTTTTACGATCTGTTGCGATGCTTTCACACCTGACATCTTTGTATGTCACTTTCAAGGATGGAAGTCCCTCACAAGCACTCTCTCTACGGGAGCTCCTCTCAATTCGAAACATCAGTCTCACAAGTCTCACCTTGTACGGAACAAAGGCAAAGGCACTCGACTTGACGGACGAGCACTTCGAGTCGTGGATATCAAGCTTTCCTGAGCTTCGTAGATTTGTCTTCGGCGCACGGAATAAGCTGTCCACGATCGCAGTCTGCCTCGTGGCCAAACACTGTCGATACCTTGAACATTGTGGGCTGGAAACTAGCCTCGACTTGCAAGGACTGTCGTCACTCCAAATGGTGGCCTTCCCTGAGTTGAAAGGCCTTGTGCTCTCATGTGCTAGGCCTGTGTTAGCAGAAAGGTAAGATATTCTGAGGACATGTATAACTGAAGTAATAAACAGCTTACACTTGCACAGCCAGTTCACCACGAAAGCCATGGCTGAGATAATCCGTCTACATTTTCCGAAGGTGGCGATGGTGTCCTTCGCACACGATGAAGAATACACTAGATCAGTGGCCCTGGCATTCAGATTCGTACCGAGATTCAAGTGTATCAACATAGGCGTATCTGCGCTTCGAAGGGATAACTGTCGGCCTGCGTACCTGATATTGGAAGACACTTTTGCAAATTTCCTGTCCACTAGCCAGCTACCTCAACTATCACATGGATCTCATTTCACCTCTACTCCAAGAGAAAAAAGAACAAAAGCCGCATCATCGTATATTTACTCATCACTATTGTGAAAACAAATCAAAACAAAAGCAACCTATACAAATTATCCAAAGAACAGAAAATGATACTACCTACGAGTACCTCCCTACTTACCCCAGCAATCCCACTAATCCCATTCTCTACTCCTCGAGCCAGCCCTCCCCCCCTGCTCTGACGCCTATGGCCTTTTATGTAGTCCGCCAAGTCTATGCCCAATCTATGCCTACCCATCCACCCATCCACCCAACCAAGCAACCCAATGACAGACAACAGACAATAACCAAGCAACCCAATAGCAGAAAACAGATAACAACCAAGTGACCCCATAACAATCAGCTCGATAACACAAAACAGACAACAGACAATCAACTACTAAAGATACGGCTAGAAGATACGACTATACCCCCTCCGCTGAGTGTCTTCCCTCCGCCCAGTGTCTCCCCTCTGCCGAGTGTCCCCCATCCGCCGAGTGTCTTCCCGCCGCTGAGTGCGAACTATAACCACAACTATATCGCAAGTCCCAAATCCCAAGTCTTAAGTCCAGGTCCCAGGTGTCAGGTCCCAGGTGTCAGGTCCTGTCGACTGAACATTGTATATTGCACACTTCATACCGCATACTGCACACTGCGCTTTCTCGGTGCGTACAAGGAAGGGAATGAAGGAGGGATCGTGACATGACATGACATGACACAGCAAGACAAGACATAGCAATACATAGCAAGAAAAGACACAGCAAAGAAAGACACAGCAAGAAAAAACATGACAAGACATGGTAAGCTATGACACAGCAAGAAAAGTAGAGCAGAGCAAATCAGCAAATGCAAAACAGCACATCATAGTATAGCATAGCATAGTATATCACATCATAGCATATCATATCATCGCATGTTATAGCATAGCATAGTATAACACATCATAGTATAGTATAGCTACGAAAAACGCGCCTATCCACTATCTACAAGAAACCCAGCCCCCAACCAGTCCCATACCGTCCAGACCAGTCCTTTCCCGTCCTCTTCTATCCATCTCTTTCCCTTCTCTCGCCTCTTAGACGCCAAAAACACCTTTGCATCTCATGACTAAATCTTGAGAGCAGCAAAAGACGAAAAACAAAAACTAAAAACGCCGAGCGCATCTAACCTCCACCGACTGATCCTGAGTACGCCTAAAGCAGCGGATAAAAAGCATGGCGAGAATGTTGAAGAGGTGCTGTATGACAAAGCACTCGCACTGGAACAAGAAGAAGAAGAAGAAGAAGAAGAGGAAGAAGAAGTAGAAAACCAGCCCTCCCGCATTTACATGTTCCCTCATTTCGATATTCATCCCTCGGCCATTCATCCCTCATCCCTCCTCATCCCTCCTCTCACTCTTCACACCCAACCCATCAAAACCTCTTTCCAAACCTACCTCTAAGAGATTCAACTCTATCATGCGCCCTCCTGACCCTCTCCTGCTCAGCCATGATTTCAGCCTCCGCTTTGCCGAGCTCCTCAGCCAATTCCTCTTCTTCCTCCCGGTCGCGCTTTTCGAGCGCTTCTCGCTCCCAATCGACGATGTTGATGCCGTAATTGGAGGTTTTGCGTACCGTTTCCGCGCTGCCACGCGTGCTGTTCTCGGTGTTCTGATGGGCGGTTTTGAAGGAGTCGAAGGAAGGTGTGTTGGAGGGGGAACGAGGTGGGTCGTCGATTAGCGGCGCTGTATTGGGTGTGCTGGTGTTGGCGTGGCTGGGGACGGACGCGGTGCCTAATTTTGGTGTTTTGGAACTCGGGGCGCTGTTGCCGCTTACGCTTCGTTGACTGAGGGAGTCTGGATCTGCGTTGACGACGCGAAGGCGGGCTTTGGGGAGGGTGAACATGACTTGGACGTCGCGTTTGGCGATTGCTTGCTCTACGTCCCAGTCGTCTGGCTCGACATCGCTGTTGTCGTCGACTCTACCAGGTCCAGTTTCTATTGCGCTGTCTACTGGGCGGCGTGAGAGTGCTGTGCCCGATCGGCCTGCTTGGCTTTGGCTTCGGACTCGCACTGCGCCTGATTCTTGCGAAATGGAGGGGCGTTGGACCATGATTTCCGGAAGCATGCCCTCGCCCCAATCACCTAGGTCTGGGCTGGGTGGGTCGTCTTTGTAGGGGATCCAGCGAGGATCTTCGGCCTCATTGTCTCGCTCCCAGTCCCGCCTTCCTCGCTTGTGTCTCAGGAACTCGCTACTGTCGCTCGCAGTTCTTCTTGGTCTGTTGGACATGGAACTCGAAGCACCGGCGCGACTGTGCGCCCCAGCGCGTAACTTTGTTGGTGAAGGGGTATTGCTACGATCGTAATATTGTTGCATTGGCGGCATTGATGTATTGATCGGTGGTGGCGCATGCCGAGGGTTCAAGGGAGCGGCGGAGCTGAAACTACGATCATATGTTCCCAGTGCGCGGCGGATACTGCCCATCCATCCCACCTTCCTGCGCGGGGGTATAGGTGGCGTTGGGCCTGCAGCAGCAAGAAGTTCGGCGTCCGTGAGGCCGTGTTGCTGCTTCTGCTTATCCGAGATTCGTCGCTTGGGATAGCTCAAGGGGGCGACAGACGGGCCAGTTGAACCAAGCAGGGCTTCGCCTTCAGCCATTAGTTGACTCCAGGTTGTGCCTGCTGTGACGTGAGAGTCGGCCGTGATGCTTCTCTCAACCACTGGACGTGTGGGTCGGAGATGATTGTTCGAGAGTTGTGATTGATCAGATTCTGGCCGATATTGTGTATGTAGAGGACTTCTGCTACGGCCGGTTGTTGGCACATTGGTAAAGTTCGCGTCGACAGGTGAGTGCTGAGGTGTGATGGATGGCCTTCCAGAGAGCCCGAAGAAAAAGGCAGAGCGGGTCGATGATGTACGAGCCATGTCTGAGATACCAGAGCGATCTGAAAATTCGCTCAGATTGGATGAAGTTCTGTCGTCAGTCTTGGAAGGCGAGATGCGTCCGCTGCTGTTGCTGGCAGGATTGTCGGATGTGGGACGCAAGCCTGCAGCGTAAGACGCTGTCCATTCCTTGATCCAACTAGACACCTGGTCTGTACCGTTTGTCATTGCGCTAGTGTTTGTTGCATTCGTGGCATTAGTGATAGACTGTCTGACACTGGCTCCAGCGCCGATTGGCGGACCAATCTCAGGGGACACAGGGTGACTTCGAAGAGGGTTTGGCGGATCATTGAACGGGTCTCCGGAAGGTTTGCCATCGTTGAGCAGATTCTCAAGCGCTTTCAATTTACGCTCGGCAGGCGACCGATGGAGTGACAAGCGGTCCTCCTCCTCATCACGCTCTTCAATCGGATGAATGTGTCCACTAGAGCGACTGACCCTGCCATCCTCATATCTGGGCGCAGCATGATACTGATATTGCGCGCGAGAAAGGCCGCCTTTCCTCAACCCTCTTTGGGGGCTGGGATTATTGACCAAAACGCCTGATCGCTCAACATCTTTCCTCGCCTCAGGCATTGGCTGATCATTGTATGATCCTTCAGGGAGTGGATCGTAGCCAGCATTGGTTTCGTCAGGCTTCTCACCCCATAAACCACCAGCAGACTCAGCCCCGCCACGACCATCAATACCGGATACACCGAAACCCCAATTGTTTCCAAAAGTGTCCATCCGACGGACAAGACCCTCCTTGTCACTCATCCTGTTCTCCCGCTTTCTCCTCTTTATCCTTCGTAGATACCAGAAGTAGCCTATCAAAGCCAAGATGAGGAGGATTGCCACTGTCAGACCAACGCCGAGACCTGTCTTTTGCGAGGTCGTCTTGAGAGCGCCTGACTTTTGATTCTCTGAAGTCGACATGGACGAGTCTGCTGAGGCGGGAACGTCATATGTGGAAATCCAGGAGTTCGAGCTGACATTGTAGAACAGGGTCTGACTGTTTACAGTCGACGTTGCTCTTCTAAGGAGGCGAGATGCAGTGCTTAAAGTAGGTATGGAATATCCTCCTGAAAGCATCATCACACCTCCTGGCAGCATGAGGGCTCCATGCCCGTACAATCCAGATCCGGAGATATTTGAGTTTCTAGCATCAGGAATTGTCCAGGTCCAGGCTCCATCTCCGCCGTAACCATCCCCAAGGTTAAGCATGGCTAGTTGAGGGGTGGCAGGAGTGCTGATGTCTCCTACCCAGCCACCAAAAACAACAATGCTGTTGCCATCTTCACTCAAGACTGCTGTATGTCCGGATCTCGGCTCGACAGTGGTATCATCCTTGGAAGTTGAGTTGGACACTCCGCTGACTTGAATGAATGTCCAGCTCTGCTGTGGTAAGGAAAGAAGCGCAACTTGAGACATGTTGATGAAGGCACCGTTGGTCTGGCCTCCTATCAGGGCGAAATCCTGCGTCTGTGTGTTGACAGACGCATCCACAGAGTATGAGGGCGTCAGGGGTGTGATGCTGAAACCGGCCTCTGCGACTGGTGGACCCCGGGTGGCGACGGTATTCGATGTATAAGACACGTTCCCGCTCTTGCCTACGCTTGCCGAGTATTGCACCATCTGATTGGTGTAGTTGGCAGCAGTGATCCATGTGTCTGCCGTTGAGTTGGCAAATGGACACATGCCTCCAAAAGTGTATAGATCAGTGTCTGAAGAGTTGCCATTGACCGTCGTCGAGAAGGCGATTCCGGCATTGAGATAGTTAATCCCTCCCTCAGTCTCTTGTGACGATAACTTTCGCTGCGTCCATGTGCCATTTCCATCCGAGCCATCCGAGCCAGGCACAAAGGTCCATATCTGTGGTCCAGCTGAGCTTGAGCAGTCTCCAGAGATCACTGTAATATTTCCACTGCTATCCTCCAGAGGTAATATGGCTACTTCCGAGCCAGATTTCAGGAATGGAAGGCTGGGGTACAGCGTGGTCTGCGACAAGTCTGAGGCTTCAAGAGTGTTTGAGATATCGACCGAAAGCAGCTTGGCTTGACCATCCGAGTCTGTGTCAGGTTGAAAGATATAGGCATAACTCGACGAGTTGTCATAGAATATCCGAGTCGGGTTGTATGGTAGGTCTGCTGCAATGGCGCCTCTGGCAGTCGCCAGGGTTAGTATGCCCAAGACATTGGTCGGCACCCTTCTTCTCAGCATCCTGTTATGGCGCGGGCATGGATTCAAGCCTATCTCAATAATTCATATACCGGTCGAAGATCAGGTCGCAGATCCGTATGGACAAAATACCATACTCGCACAAAATGCTTTTGGCCGCAAGAGAGAAGATCAATCAATTCGAGCACGAGCAACACTGTGCTGAGACATGCAGAAGCAATGGCAAGTAGACCTTGGAAGAGATGGCGGGGCAACACTCAATTGTGTGAGACAATGGCATTGGAAAATGCAGCCCTCCAGAAATCACATGCGGACCATCCGACATTGCTGGTATGCCAGGGTCCCTTGTAAACAGAGACCTAACATTGCACGCGCACCAGCCACATCAATCGTAACGCCTGCCACGCCGGCAGAAGACTCCATATTGCGTGTTTACCTGAAGCAGTAGCCAATACGTGTCTCGGTTTCGCAATGGGCTGACATGTTTAATTGCGCCATTACAACTCCGTGCGCCATTACAACTCCGTACGCCAATCAGAAAAGACGTTCAGCGAAACCCCGAAATTCAAATCGTCGTCGAGGCAACGCGACAACGCTTCGGCCGCTTGACAGAACGCTCGATAAATTCTATGACCGCCCAAGGCCTGTTTCTTCGCTTGAAACTTGTTGAGGATCAATATATGATCGTTACGAATCAACTGTGAGACTCGAAGTTTCGAAATAAATCCATCAAAAGGCTGTTCATGTCCCATCAAGAGGATTTCCTCTGACTCTTCGTCGCCATGTTGTGCTTCGGCTGGCTTGCTTTTTCATTCAGCCCCTCTCATGCTCCGGACCCCGCTATCAGCTTCTCAAAGTCTGGTACAGTCGGATGCAGCCTAATCAGAATGGGGAAGCACATGTTCGGCTGTGGGTGAGGACGAGGAAACAAATGGAGTGGCATGTGTTAGCGATGGTAGGTGACTACAGCTCGGTCGGGGTATACAGACGGAAAAATAGGAAACGCAACCGAGCTACAACCTGCGATGGGTAGTTGAGCCGACAAGCCCCATCTAGTGGCTGAGAGACTGTGAGGCTGGAGCGAATGGTAAGCGCCACATGGCTGTCGATCAGTCGTTTTTGCAAGAGATAAAGTGCTTGGTCTAGACACAAACAAAACTCTCTGCCGCTTGTTTATACCACATTCTCGGTCTGCTATCGCTTTGTCAAGTGGATACGATAGTATGAAGGTGCAATGGAAGTGTTTTTCAGAAGCTTCTTTGCCGTTTCCGAGTCTCAACTCTCACGTCCGGTATGAGGCGGAAGCTGCGAGAAAGCTAACCAAAGTCACTTACACGCGCGAGAAAGAGAAAATTGATTGTATTTTGCTTGAACTGTGGTCAGCTGAGCCACAGATGGAAGGAAACCCTCACTGTCGAGACCAGGTGCGGCCGTAAGGATAACCTCTACCTGGAATGCAATGTGCCAGTCTTCTCTCATGTTTAGTTTCCCCGACAGCCCCCGCAAATGTTCCATTCTTCTTTCCACCTTTTCAAGTCAGATTAGCCGATCATAGAATAGGTCTGATGGATCGTGACGTTCCGCTACAGACGCTTTTCAAGCAAACGCATTGAAACTTCCTCCACTCGCGTCTTGACATCCACAGTCAACAGGTCCGAAATATCGAGCTCAATCGGCGCAAACACTTTAGGACAGTTAGGTGATGCATGTAGAGTGAGCTTCCAAAATTTCATATGCTTCAAATAAGCAGGAAAGGTTTCCATCATCTCTTCGATCTTCGGGTCACGTGGCGATGCGTACAGGTGAAGCTTAACATACTCAAGAGACGTGAGAGGCCTCAGACCATAGAAATCGCTTCTACTCGGACCAACGAGCCGGCATGAGCAGCCACAAAATAAAAAGGGGATTTGGTGACGTGGGCTGCCCAAGAACTCGATGCCGACACGCTTGATCATACCACGTTTGACGGGAACCATGTCTGCAACGCAAACATCGAGGTCGTCGAGACCAGCAAAACGAAATGTGTTTGCCGTCCAGAAGACAGTGTTCCGAGCTCATACATGGCGCGGCATACGTAATGGACAGCTGTGGAGCAAGTCTGAGCTGTCCTCATTCTGTTGTATGCCTGTCCTTTGAATTGTAGGTCTAAGTGGCTCAGATCTCGACATTAAGGGGTTCTCCGAGTGTTCTGCGTGTCCTGGTATGTCGCTCTTCCTGACTTGGTGGTATCATCGATACGTAGTCGCCGGGGAGAACATAACGAAGGATATCCAGCTTCAGCTCTGGTGGTAAGTTGAGTAATGGACACATTGTAGAAACCGTGCCAGTCTGATCTTTCTTCCCTGACCCTCGAAATGCAGAGTCCATCTCAATTGCTGATCCAGGAAGGGATAATTGATACAAGAGGAGAAAACAAGTCTGTGTCATTAGAGCCTTTATACACTACTCTGCTGACGCAGATCTGACTTTCACATCAAATCCCCATGTCCGGTTGTCACGTTGAGAGACCGGATGGTCGAGACAAACAATGGAATGATGAGAGAGTGTCGTCCCAGTATTCGCTACACCAGAGACAGGCAATGAGCGTGGGGTGAGATGTTCAACATGGATACACTAATCATGCCTGCTTCGGTGTTGCACGTGAACCACTTGTCATTCGCTTCGGAACATGTGAAAGATGTGAACTCGTGGCCTATCATTCATCCGGAGCCGGCCTCTACCACGAGTTAATCCGTGGGGGCGCTGAGTACCTACTTTTCATGCTTGTGCTTCATGCCCTGTCCTGCCCTGCCGCCACGTCCGCTCGATCATGCCATCGTGGAAAAATTGCTAGAGAAAAAATACAAGCTCGCGGCCTCGCAGCCGGAATGAAAGCAAAACGCCAGAGGTAAAAACGGTGAAGAGTGTCCGCCCATATCCACAATGGCTCCAGGGGGTATTTTCAACGTCGAAAAACTCCGTCCCATATGCACCCATTTCCCACCGCCTCATATTCTGCTAAAGAAAGCCCGCGCCAGATCCCCGTGCCTTGAAAACTCCTCGCTAAAAAGTTCGAATGTATGTCAAGTACAATGTACTACTCCTGGTGGCCTACTGTTCATCGTTCGCTTCGGCCGCTTCGGCCGGTTGTTGGTGATTACTCTCTGCGTGCTGGTCTGTCTTGGAAGCACTGCAGACGCCGATCAAGCCTCGATTGTCTAGTCCAAGTTGTTATCCGGGTGATCCGGGACACTGCCATGTAGTCAGCTAGCATTAATAGCACTCTTGGCGGTCTCAAAGAGCGGGAAGAACAGGGCATTGATGACGCCGGAGCGCAGCATGGACACTCCCAGACCACGGTAGCCAGCCGCCTTGAAGAAGTTGATTGTAGCTGTCTCCTTGATGACCTCGTGGGACAGGAAACGCTTCTGGTATTGTGTCTTCTTGACGTCAATGGGGTAGATCTAGAGTTTGGTAAGTCGAAATTGAAGAATGCTGGAATGAAGACAACTTACAAAGATCCAACTCACAACTCCACAGAGCCCGCCGGCAAACATGCTGGCACGGCGGTCGGTTGGATCGTGACCTCGAGCGTTGGCTAGAGTCTGTTTGACAGCCTCATAGACACTGAAGTAGATGGCAGTTCCAAGTGTGTCTCGCGCTATAGAGGAAGGTGTTAGCGAGTACTCTGTGTCTGCGAGTGTGAAAGAGAAATTACCAAGATGAAGCCAGAAACCCTTCCAGAGGGAAAACAAGCCTCGTTCGCGTATCATCTGAGCTGCCGGACGCCAAGTACCTGTCTTCATGTCGGTGGGCGAGGTCCTGCCAGGATTGTCACGAATCATCTTGCCAGCGAGTTGTGATTTCAGCTTCAAGAGTTCGAAGGGGGCTGCCAAGATGTGTCAGTAGGATTTGGATGAGTCAAGTATGAGACAATTTACCGGCTAGCCAGGGAATTACAGCACCAGCAGCGCAGCCTGAGATGAAGAAGCAAGCTATGGTGTGTATGTTCGGATATTGGCCGGTAGCGTTGGCCATGTCCAGAGGAGAGACACCAAAGCGTCGCTGTGAGAAAGTGTCATAGCGGTGCTTGACCTGCTGGTAGGTGGAGAAAGAGATGACGCGCACCAGCGCTATCGTATAGATGGGCGTGATGCAGCCTGTTTGATGTTCAGCTCATGCGTGTACTGTTGCTAACAGACGTGGACACAAACCCTTGTACATGCCACCAATTCCCTCATGTTTGTAGGCATCCACCAGCGTGGGGACAAACTTGGTGTTATAGGATTGCATGCGAGCCTTGACAAAGTCGAGAGGATACTTGAATGAATGTCAGCTATAGTTTTGGTGGCGTTGGTTGATATGGCACGAGGATTCACATACGGCTACAAGAGTCGAGCTCACACTGGCAAAGGTAGTGGCAATGGGCGTACGACGATCCTTGATCCATCTTCTGTACTCATCATTGAGTTGAAATGCATAGAGACCTCTCAATTCTGCGTGGTTGGCACGTGGCTTGCCGACTTGCTTTTCCTCGACCTCAACCTCATTGGCGTCTGTATGTGGACTCGGATGTGGACTCGGATGTGGACCAGGACGTGGATTTGCACTTGAACGTGCATGTGAAAGATCGTGTTCCATGGCCGTTGCCTCTTTCTTCTCTTCGCGCCTGATGTCGACCGGCACAGAGTTGTTACCTCCCATTGTCTGACGTGATTGATGAGGGAAAATGGTGGTAGTGATAGTCGATTAGAGGATCGAGCTGGCTTGGCGGAACTGGTTCAACTGCGAGGTGACCTTCATTCCTGCCTCTTCACTTGGTTATTTGTCAAGATGCCGCCTCAATTCTGTGAGAAAGTATGATTAGTCAATACAGTCCCCCAGCAAAGATGACGGTCCTAGTAGGCAGCTGTTGTCCTCGAGCCTCGTGCTTGGTCCTCCTGTTCCCGATGCCGGTCCCTGGTCCTGGTCCTGGTACTGGTACTGGTCCTGGTACTGGTCAATGGTTCCTGGTCCAGAAAAGGCCAATGTTCGGCGGCAAGGCAGTAGCGAGATGGAGTCCTGCCTTGTCCCTGGCCTTGTTCCCTGTATAATTTATGAAGGAGTGATGTCGACGGGTTTGCTGTAATAAATGGATGTTGTTTTCAAAGGCAGTTGGAGTCGCCGTCGTTGAACTTCAGCTTGTCTTGTCTTGTCTTCCGTTCGTTCATCGCATCTTTCGATCGACACTAAACTGCCAAGACCCTTTCGTCATTGGCTCCCGCACCACTCACAGACTCCTCCCCGCGCTTTCCCCTCCTCAGGGCTGTTTAATCTCGCAAGTACCTACCAGGTATTATTGCATTTCACCAATTAGCTGCAACTAAAGTACCGTAAGGTAATCTTCCTCGAGCTCCACTTTTCGAATAAGGCCATGCCATGAGGCCATGCCATGAGACCATGCTCTCTTTCTATCTCCAATCTCCGCAACCAGATTTCAGCGCTTTCGGTACAACCGTCGGTGCTTTTGCATGTGAGTTTGTATGAGACCCAGACCGAAGCAGAGTTTCACAACAGAAGCCACCCGCTTTAGTTTTATGTCGAGCCTCGTGCCGCAGCATGCTCCGCTGGACCCCCACTCCGTAGGCGTTGATCTGATCTTTTGACATATATCATGTTGAGATGAAACTTCGAAGATGTCCAGAGTAGATACAACAAAAATCGTTGCCATTGCGCGACCTCTGTCCGGTCTTGGGCTTATGAGTCGTCAGCTCCACTGCAGGTATACGAACGTCTCACATCTGAGACCATCTCAAAACCTGCCTCGAGGAAGATCGCCTCACACGCCATGTTGACATACCTGTGTGCACATTTGCTGGCCGACGTAGCAAGTTTGTCACTTGAGCCAGGTCGACACACCGAGACAAGTTCTTCTTTTTGTATCTGCTTTCATTCTTATCAAGCCCATGCCAGTCACGACAGCAGCTCACGGAAAGTTCTGCGCTCGTCATTCCATCAAGCCGCTCAGGCACACAGCCGTATACAGCTCTACTGGCACACCGGCAAGGCCTCCGGTCCGAAGAGCAAATGAAAGGGCTCCGGACGCGCATAGCCGTACAGCAGTGGAAGGCTTCATCAGTCGTCCCACCGGTACCCGACAGGCGGTAGGTCATTGAAACGTGTTGATGTCTAAGTGAGAAGAAACCGTCAGACGCTTAAGGGAAAGGCCATTGCACTCTGTTACACATCCGAGCTCTGCCTAGACTTCTGTACGACACGATTTGGCAATGGCGTAGGATCTACACGCTACTCCATACTATAACATCAGAGGGGGATGTTCCAGTCCAAATGTCAAAGACCTTTCGTCTCCTTGTTGGACCCTTCTTGTATCGTTCTGGCATCGTCGCCTAAGGTTCAGCGCTCGCAGACAAACCCATGCAAACGCCTTTTACTGCGGCACATTTCATCTCGTTCACACGCAGCCAGCTTAAACGCCTTTCATTGGTACAAACATCCCGGAGTTTGTTCCTCTGCAAAATACTCCCACGGCGGCTACCGTATACGGGACATTCCCTGAATATTCTAAGCCCTTTTCAGTCACTGTACCACCGTCAGCAACCATGTCGGTCCAAGACGTTATGGATCTTCACCACTACATCACTCAGGTCAGCCCTCACATGGCAGCAAACAGGACTTCAGGTCCGAACAACAAACCGAACCCACCATCAGATGTCCCCCTTGTCAAGGTCGACATCAAGCCAGACAGGAGGACGGCATCCAAACCATCAGCAACAAAACACTCGTCGCTCGCTGACGCGTCGCCTCGAGGTCCGCCCTCGATTCGCTCCCTCTCTGCGGGTCCTCAACGTTCATCTATCGGTCCACACTTGGTCAAGGTGACTTCAGCCGCCTCGCAGCCATTCTTGCATGCTGGAGATGGCAGTGGCGAGTATGCCATCATCGCCTCACCAAGGCACGCGCGCACTGAGGGCTTCTGGGACATGTACATGACCTGAAGCACCGAAAAGGAATGAGGTACGCACGCATCACTCTTGCGCGCCTCGACTTAGTCCCCTCACTAACCTCCCTTGACAGCGTGTTTCCTCGGCTGATCAGGTCTGATGTTGGAGTGTCGCAAATCCCAACTGCATTGTCCAGCCGTAGGCATCACGAAGATTCCTTCCTCCCCTTTTGAAACCTCAGATGTATCCCTAACTTCTCCCTCCATCAATCCGTCCGCCTGCATTGTCATAAAGTCACAAGAAGTGCGCTTCGTTAGCGAGATCACTTTGCAAACTCACTACTGCCGACCTCACATGGCCAATGCATCGGAGCAGGAAAAATGCACGCACACTTTTCTCTCCCTCCTCTGTACTCTCAGTATCAATCACTCAATCAATCAATCATGCATTCCCAGACTCAACACTGAACCACGTTCAAGTCTTCGCAATGTAAAAGTACAAGAACGCCCTTGTCCAAGCATGAACACCTGATCTCTAACGGGAAGGGGTGTAGTCGACATATAAGTAAGACGGACATCAATGAAACGTCATCACGAATCTCACTGGTCTCAACCTCGAATGATAAGGTACATATCCCTGCGTTCTTGCGGCTTATGGCTGGACCCGGTAATGACGAGATGAGCTGCACTGGTAGCGATAGATGAATGCACTGTCTGCGATAAATGCACTGGTAACAGGCAAGCAAGCAATAGACACACTTAGGAGATAGTTCGTTGTATCAGTATAAAGGTCAGGTATGTTTAGGCAAGGTATGATAGACAAGATATGATTAGGCAAGGCAAGGCGATTATTTCTCAACAGAGTCAGGGTCAGGGTCGCCCCCCTCTACCCCGCGCATTTGGCACGATTTTACTTTATAACCAGGTTTCAGGCAATGTGAAAGAGTGGGATAGAAGGTAAGGTAGGATCTACATCACAAGGTCCTCCTACTGAATTGGAATCTGAAGAAATTGACTTCTTAAAACATAAAGCTGGTTTAGATGATGTGGCAATCAATGCCTTTTTCTTGGTTTCGTCTCTGTGTGATACTATGTCTATCGCGTCATGGCATTGGCATTTGGCATGCTATACGCCGTGTCTCCAAGCCCACGCCATACCATATCTCATGCGCACTCGTGAATCGTGTCTCATTTCATCTGCTTTGCGTATCCCCTTCGTCATCATGATGTGTTAGACTCTCCCCTCAACTCCATTCACCTCTTCTACGACACTCACTTCGCCTCGCCTCTCAAAGCCCCCTACAAAACAACCATACCAATCCCAGAAACCAGACCCAAGACCAGCACCCCCCAACCCAAACCTCGACACCGATAAGCATAATTCTCCTTCCCGACATCAGCCTGACCGCTAGCAGAAGCAGGCGCGGTACATGACGTCCCGCACGCGAAACCAGAAGGACAGCAGCCGCCGCCCTGCGCAGCGCCGCAAGCGAACCAGCCGCTCGCGCAATTGCCCTGGGACTCTGTTGTCGAGACGGAACCGGAACCGGAAGCGGAGGGAGCTGTGGTCGTGGCGGCGGTTGCGCTGCCGCCGGCGACGATGGTGAGGCCGGATGTTACGATCACAGAAGTCGATGCGGAGGGCGGGCAGGATGTCGTGTCGCAGTTTCGACCTACGCGGCAGCAGCCGCCTAGGTAGTAGGCTGAGCACATGAAGAAGCCGGTTGGGCAGCCTGTGTAGGTTACTGTGCTCGTCAGGCTGGATACGGTGTTGCTGCTGGCTGAGCCGGAGGTGGGTCTGACTGCGGCGCTGGGAGCGGTGGTTGAGGTTGCTGTTGTGGTTGAGAGGGGGGAGGGGAGGGTTGTGGTTGTTGTTGCGGTTTCGAGACATAGGTTTGAGGAGGCGCAGGAGCGATCGGTGGGACAGCAGCCGCCGCCTAGAGAGGCTGGGCAGGAGTTATAGCCTGATGTGCATGCTGAGACGTTTGTGGTTGTTGTGGATATTGAGGTCGTGGTTGGGGTTGTTGAGGTTGTGGTTGTTGAAGGGGTGATTATGATTACCTGTGTCACTGTCGTTACACCTGCTGAGGGTGTTGAGACAATGGTTGTTGTCACTGTTTGTACAGATCTCGAAGTGCCCACCGATGCGGCCGATACAGCAGGTGATGTGGTGGTGGTTGTTGTAGATACGGATTGGCCTTCGGTGGTTGCCCCTGTTGTTACTGTCGCCGTCGGGAGAGTTGTCGTTGTTGTACTGGTGCCGACGTAAATGCAGCCAACGCCCTGGCAAGAGTATCCGGGTATGCAACATCCTCCATTCGACGAGCCTGGACAACTGCTATATCCATCTGCTGTATTGCAGGAAACGACTTCATCACTGCACGAGTCTCCCGCAGGACAGCAGCCCACAGGACCATTGCCAGTGTCTGTGACTGTGACACATGTTTCTCCAGTCGCGCAGCAGGCGTCAGGCTGGCCTATCGAGGTGCAATTCGATGTGCCTGTAGGACATTTGAAGTCGCGCTCGAACAGGCCGCGTGCAAATATACGCGGAAGATAGGAGGGTAGTTTCTTGTCGCTGTGAGGTAAGACTGGTGGCAGCAGCCCACACGTATGCGAATCGGAACCATTGTGGAAAGAGAGGTTCGATTGAGATGCTCTACTCTTGCCCAGCTTATCCCCCTGTCCATCTGGTGCGATTGCCTCTGGAGTTTCACAGTCAAACTGCCAGTACTCCATGAAGAACTTCTCCCCCTCATCACCACTCATCTTGCGCATGCCTGCTGGGGGTGATATGGCCAACTTTTGCTGAATCTCAAGACCACGCTTGATTTGTAATTCATGCTCGGGAAAGTATCTCTCATGCGGTGCCAGGTGATGAGTCCATGGTTCGCTGTAAGCAGGAGGGAGTGAGGAGAGTAGCGTTATTATCGACGCCGGCAAGGCCAATAATATTGTAAAATCTTTCATCGCTTCGTAAATGTTGGTGGTGCACCAGAATCGCCGAGAGCTGCTATTATATTATATATATGAGACGTCAAGAAGTGCATGTGAGGTTCGATGTATTGGGCCGCTGGGAGCCACAGAGGTGATCAATAGACGACGACAATCCACTGTTCATCGATCGAGTGAGAAGAAGCGCCTTCACGAAGGCATAGGAGAAGGTGAAGTAATAGAAAAGAGAGAGAGTGCAATCAACTTAGCCCGAGTCAGTCTACGAATAGGGTGGCTGGTTGCCGTGGTGCCTTTGAAGATCGATCAAGACACACGAAGCAGAGCCGCCGACCTTTCAAGCTTTCCAACTTGGATGCACGTTGCACATTGATAACGCACCATCGGGCAGTGAAAGACGCTCCGACAGGCCGACAACGTGACATGAGAGAGGAGAGCTGCATCGGTCAAACATTTCCCCGGATCAGCCACGGCATGAGCAGGCGCAGCCAAGACCTTGACGCACAGAATCGAAATTTTCGCTTAGAATCCCACTAAGTGCACGGGCCTCAGCACAAGAGTGCACTCGCCTTTCAATCTTTGAACCTCGCCGTCCGCGACTTCTGACGAGACGACGACGATACCCCTTCGACACTAATCTCCTTCAACAACCGGTCAGTCATTGAATCCGGCAGCAGCGGTCCATCTCTGCATAAAAAAAAAGACTAACACCTCGCAGCCACCATGGGTAAAGGAAAGCCAAGAGGATTGAACGCCGCGCGCAAGCTCCAAAACACCCGCCGTGAGGGTCGTTGGGCCGATCTCAACTACAAGAAGAGACTTCTCGGAACCGCATACAAGTCCTCTCCATTTGGTGGTTCCTCGCACGCCAAGGGCATTGTCCTTGAGAAGGTCGGTGTTGAGGCCAAGCAGCCCAACTCCGCCATTCGCAAGTGTGTCCGTGTCCAGCTCATCAAGAACGGCAAGAAGGTCACTGCTTTCGGTGAGTAGTCCTGACAGTCCTGAAGAGGTGGAAATTTGAAAGAGATGGAAGATGGAAATTGAGCGTCATGGGAGGATGGAGTCTCGCCCGTCCCCGAGTTGCCTACCATTGCGATCCATCAGATGAACTTGCACAAGGACAGGCCACAACTGAATCAGATGAACAATCCACTGACTCTCAACCCCTCACAGTCCCCAATGACGGTTGCTTGAACTTCGTCGACGAGAACGACGAGGTCCTCCTCGCTGGTTTCGGTCGTAAGGGCAAGGCAAAGGGTGATATTCCCGGTGTCCGTTTCAAGGTCGTCAAGGTTTCCGGTGTCGGTCTTTCCGCTCTCTGGAAGGAGAAGAAGGAGAAGCCAAGATCATAGATTGCTTCACCACCAAGCAAATTCCGTGTCTCAAATCTTGTGCTGGGGGAGTTTCACGCTGGATGCTCGGGCTGTCTCAAACATCGGGCTCGCCGGGTTGATGGTCATGGCGAATGGGAATTGAAAAAGAATCCGTTGCTGCTGCGAATTGTTTTTACACACTCGATCGGCAAATGACAAACACGCTGTGACATAGTTCTACAAAGAAGAAAAATGCCAAGCAACCGCTTATGAAAGACAGTACCGGTGGAAGCAAAGCGTGCCGCATGATCCACGATGAAAGCAGCGTGATATGATTCCAGCAATACAAAAGCGACTTTTCTCCCGACTCTTGTCCCCTTGCATACATGTATGAATGCAGTCGAGACGCAGGACGTCCCACAATACTCAGGCTATAAAGGATGAACCACACTGTTTCCTCCAACAACTCGATACTACATCTTGACCATAGTAGCAGCCTGCCCTCCATCCGAAGTGCCTTGGATCGTCATCGCATAGTTCACCTACCGCATATTCGATGACGCAATTGCCAGGTAAATCCACCTCATCTCATCTCATTTCTACTACAAGCTTCTCATCTGCATCATACATGTCACCGCCAAAGCTATTTCAATCATCAACAACCTGATCCAATATGCAATATACAATTCCATCAACTAAGCTCATGCTCCCACCCCTCTACTTTTTCGTCACCGTCTATTGCTTTTCATCTTTTTCTTCCCTTCTCCCTCCCCATTCCCCTTCGCCTTCCCCTGCCCATTCCCCTCCCCATCCCCTGCCCCCTTCCCATCCTTCTCCCCCTTCCCCCTCCTCTCCCTCTTCCTCTCCTCCAACCCCTCAACTCCCTGTCCCCAAGCCCCGGCTTTCTTTCCCCACTTCATAGTACCCCAGATATGCGTCCAGGAGAACGTAGGCGGAGGCTCAGTGGCGGTTCTGTAAGGAGAACTGCTGAAACCCGTAGGCGCTTCTCCATCTCTACCCGTAGGTGCCTGTCCAGCTCTACCCATAGAGGCCTCGCCAGCTCGGCCCTCAGCCGCTGCCTTCCTAGCATGCACGCTGCCCTTTCGAAAGAGCGGTTCAGCTGATATCTCATCGACATTTGCACTAGCGCCCATGCCCTCGAGACCAGAAGGAAGCCCAGCGCCCGCCATGCCCTCTCCGCTCAATCCCTCAAGCACAGTCTCATTCCTATCCCCCACAACAACGCCCGAATCAGCCATGTACACGCGCGCATACGTCTCAGCGGGCGAACTCTCCCACCGCCTCAGAGAAGCAGGAAGAGGTCTATGCCATCCCTCCTCGCTCCTGGCCCACCATTTGTGACTACACATTTCCCAGATGCGGCTGCGAGCTCGCTTGAAGGCGAATTTTTCGTCTGAGCCTGTGAAGGCGGTTGCTTTGTTGAAGTTTGGTCCTCGCCCTCGCCCTCGCCCTCGCCCTCGCCCTTGACCGTCTAGACCGCCTAGACCGGCGCGCAAAAGCGCGGAGAGGATTAAGATGTCGTCGTCTGGATCGATGGGGCCTTTTTCCCGGCCAGACTGAGCGTTGCGGCGGATTCGGTTCGGGGGCCCGTCTTCGAGGGAGTCGGGTGCTAGCATGCCCTCGAAGCGGGAGTGCGTGTAGTCCGGCTCTGGAGTTGCTTCTTCAGCAAAGTCTGGGGTCGAGGAGGAGATATTTGGGCGAAAGGGGGCGACGACGTCTTGGTAGGCTTCGGAGAAGGTTTCGGCGTAGACGCCGCCGTCGCCGTCTTGGTCGGTTTCTCTGCTGTTCTTTTTGGCGGGGAAGAAAAGGTCGTCTGGTCCGGCGGCGGCGTCGAGGATGAGGAGTTTGCATTTTGCTTCGTAGAGGGCGTCGAGGAGGGTTATGAAACGTCGCGCTTCGTTCTTTTGGAGGAGGGAGAGCACGGGGATGGTTGTCAGGATTAGGGTGTGGTAGGTTGAGGCCAGGGAGATGTAATCGGCGGGGCCGAAGGCTGTCGTGCCGCAGAGTTCGGCAAAGCTGAAGAGTGCTGTGCCTGTGGATTGGGAGGTTCGGGGCAGCAGAACGTTGCGGCCGTAGACGCGCATTGTGGAAGGGGTCCAGTCGTTTGGTATTATCGATGTTAGAGCGGCAGATTGTTGGTTGTAGGCCTCGATGTCTTCGGGAGAGGCATCCTCTGTCGGCTTTATGAGATAGTTTTTGGGTGCTTTTGGCGGTATTGTTGTCTCCGGCACAGAAGTGGTCTTTGAAAGCTCATTGGCGATTGCTGCAGCTGTCTCGGGGGTGACTGTACTACCCGTCGCTGTCATGCCTGATACACGCTGCAAGTCTTGATGTTCATCTAGATGCCACAGATCTTCTGATATGGCGCTCTCCTGTGGTGGTGGCTGGAAATCGACCTCTTGACGACGATAGTCTTTGCCGCCCTGCATTTCCCACACTTCACAGCGTGCTTTGAGTACATCTAGGAAGCCCGCAAATTCGCTTTGGCCGGAAAACATGCTATCACTTCTCCCTGATCGGCCGCCAAGACCAAACTTCAAGGTCAAGGAGTCCATTCGTGAGGGCGGAGGTGCAAAAGTCATACCTGCTGCTTTATGCAACTCCTCTGGCATACGATTGGAGGTGGCGATGAGCACACCACCTAGTTGAAAGAAGGAAGTCATGAGGTTTGTCATGATTTTACTAGATGCTCGATCTGGCAATTGAAACTCGTCGAGGAAGAGGATGGGCGAGGTGTTGATCAAGTCTCTGGCCAGCCATAACAGAGAATAATCGTCCACATCTGGTCCATTGATGGATGGTGGAATTCGTGAAAGACGATCACGGCGTAATTGTTCCAGCTTGGCAAAAGTCTCCAAGATGAATGTGTTGAAATGCCAGCGTGCCTTTTTGCGGTTGGGTAGGCAGTCGGCAAAGAGGTCGATGAGCATACTTTTGCCAATTCCGACTTCACCATGCAGCATTAAGCCTTTTGGTGAGTCCAGGTTCAAAGCTGCTTCGTGGCTGGTCATGGTCCGAGTCAGAGCCAGACTATCCCGTTTTTCTTTTTGAGCAAGCAAAGACTGCCAGATACCTCTTTGACCGAGCGACGAGGGGATATCATCTTCTTGTTTGTCTGGAGAACCCACTGCCTTTGATATTTGCTTTAGACGATGACTATACTCCACCGTAGGTTCGTAGTCTTTTAATCGATCATATAGCTTTTGAAGGTGTATTGCTGGGAAATATTGGCGCTTGATATATAATATTATGATTTGTGGATATTAACCTACCGAGTCTATGTTGTGCTGGATCCGGTGTGATGCGATTGGTGGCCACCAATGCTCGATATAGGACAAGCGGATTGGTAATGGCAACACCAGTACCGGCAGCAGACAATGACATTATATGGAAGAGAAAAGAAAAGAGTATAAAGTGAAATATATATACTACATTGGAACAATTCTATAAAAGGTGGTATACTGGCAAAGATGTGGTTAGGACGGGAGGCTCGTCGATTCCCATGATCACCAGTTTCGGCGAAGATCGTCGACGTCATCTGTCGTTGCAATCGCACGCGTGGAACAACCTAACTTGAATAACCTTAAGCAGAGGCCGCACACATTTTGACGCGACGATTCTTTACGAGGAACAGGCATGTCTTGCACTTGTCGTATATTGGTCGACCAGTCGTCTCTGCAATGAAACAGGAACAATGGGAGGGCAAAATCATCCCTGCCCAGTTGAACTTCTTGGCCATCTACAGTCCACCTCTGGGTACGACGGATGAAACGTTCAGAGAGCAAGTTGTCTTCTACTACTCAAGGGCCGATAAAGAGGTCAAATCGCAGAAGAAAAAGGGAGCGAATTCGGAAGAGGAGGCATCCGCGAGCAGAGAGATTGAGAATGAAAAGCTACGGCAGATAGGCCTTGCGCAGGGCATGGTTGATTTCGCAAGGTAGTCGCATGCAATATCTTTGGATGAGAGATGAATTATTTCCTGATTATGACATGTGCAGGAGTTTCTCAGACGATCAAACGACAGACTCTGTGGATACAGAAAAGTCACGAATCATTTTACACGAGCTGGAAAGAGGATGGTGGATACTCGCTGTACGTGGCTTGTTTGGTAATTGTCATGTTGGCTTGTTTCAGTTGTCCTGATATGATTTAGTCTATCGATCTTACTCGGGTCCCGTCCATGGTAAACTCCAGATCAAAGGACGTCGAGAGCAACAACACTCCCGAATACTCGTCTCGCGAAGTCAGTCCAACACCGCTTCTTCTCGCCCAAGTTCTGACGGCAAATCGAACCTTTCTCCTCCATCATGGCCCGACCATCAGCGAACTCTTTATGCGATGCACTCGGGAGAAGTTTTGCAACATCCTTGACCGCTTTTGGTCTCGCTTCTGTCGCAATTGGGAAGTCTTGCTGCACGGAAACCCGGCTGTCGAAGTTTTTGGTGGCATGAAGTTGGCTGCCGGCGGAGAACTGGGCGTCGGGGTGGGTGAAGAGAATTGGGGAAGTGGGGAAAGAGAAGTCTTGGAAGATCTTGTACGGCAGACTGAAGGGCTGGTCGACTTGACCGTATCAAGATTTGGACAAGCCGCACCTCCAGAGAAGGATTATGCTGCCGACCGACCAACCGAACAGACGATTGCTGAATCCGACCTGCCCTGGCTGGGTAGTGGACAGCTGCCGGACGAGGCCGACGGTGTCATCTTTGGAGGTACCGGTGCTATTGCGCGTTCCTCCTTGCGTGATATCTCTTCCTGGGTGGAGCAGATCTATACCTACGGAGAGTACGCGTACGGAGTCAAAGATAATCCTCATCGTCAACGAAGAAAGCGGCGACGGAAGCACATTGCTCCATACGATCGTGCCGCTTCCCCAGCACTAGACCAGCCATTACAAGAGTCGACCAAACTGAAGAAGATGGCCCTTCAGCAGAGTCAGCAGCAGACGACTTCCAGCCCGAGCGAGAAGCCAGAGGACAATTTACCTTTCCCTCTGCCGCATGATCCAAGACCTCGAATACACGATAGGGTCGCCTCGCATGACCACGCAACTGGGACCTCAAGTCCACAGATAGCTTCGCATCCTGGAATACCTCCCCCAATCGTCAATGCCGCCGAGGAGTCACTGAACGCCGCCGCCAAGGCTGCTGCATCTACGCGCCAAGAATCGTCTATTGATAAGTCAGGAGGCGGATCGACATTCGGTATATCCAGTAAATGGATGAATTACCTTACGCTTGGTCTGAGCGGCTCTGGTACTAGGAGTAGATCAGTCTCGCCGGCAGAGAGACCTCCGCCATCTCGACGGACTTCCTCCATGTCTAGTACTAAAACACTGCGCCCACCTGCCGCCCAGCGCACTGTTTCTTCTAGGCAGCCAGACATCCCGGAAGGAGACGAGGGCGGACCCATGCAGACCCTCGACCCTGCGCCTGACGGGCATGAGCTCGAAGCTCAGCTTGCATACCAGAAGTATCAGGAGAATAAGGGCCACTTTCTTATCGGTATCAAGGGAGATCTGGGTTCACTCCCCAACGAAAATGAGGAGAATCAGGACAATGTTTCATTGGACTCCGATAGCGAGATTGGACGCAAAGTGCTACGCACACTCCAGATCGAATTGCCTGAGCGGCAGATCTCGAAAGAGGAAGATGCAGGGAAGGCCGAATCCATCAACCGCTCTGCTGATGATTCAGGCTCAGAAGACGACCAACTAGGACACAGATATCAACGCCTCCGTGTCCTCGTCTACGTTCACCGACCCTTCATCTACACCTTCATATTCGAGCCACGCTTCCCCTCTCTCCAAATCACCTCTTATTTTCATCGCCTCCACACTCACCTCCGACCCCTTCACAAACCGCTCCTCCGCTCCACCGCCCTGGCAACAGTAGCCGAACGCATAGCAGAAGCGCACACTTCCCCCACCGGCTCACAAGCAGCAAATCCAGAAAACGCACCCTACCAGCCTCCTCACTCAAGCCCCGTCTTCGATCTCGTCTTCGATCCCCTCACATTGACTTTGCACACCAGCATCCCCAATATCCCCGACCCCGGCACCCACGCCGCCGAGGGCTTAGCAACCACATCCACGGGCCGAATAGATCCCCCACCCTGGACAAGACTGGAAGCCATAAACGTGCATTCGCAAATCCTAAACACCCTCGCAGCCACCGCGCCCAATAAGCTAGAAACCGAGCGCACGAGTAAAACAAGCAGGGGCTGGTGGGTCGTCTGGATGCGCATCCCCGCTACGCCCACTGACGGGTCGGCGAGAGATAGATACGATGACTGCCGCACCGCGTTCCTGGTCAGAAAAGCCAGTGATGCTTTACCCGCGTTGCCGCGGCCTGGTGCGCAGGGTAGAGTGGTTAGTGGGATGAGTAGTGTGGGTGGCATGTTTGGATTCGGAAGTAGTGTCGCTGCTATAGCTGAGGATAGAGAGGATGGTACTGGTGTTGGATGGGGATTGGGTATCGATGCTAGGAAGTATGTTGAGGGTCTTTTGAGCTTGAATAGATGATGTGGATGGCTTGCTGGTCCATTTACCTTACTTTTCGGTACAAACGTAGTTCGACGCACGGTCCACGAAGTGATGAGGGCGACCCTGTCTGCGAGTTAGCTCTGCAACACGATGAAAAGTGACGACTGGTGCTGGGTTTTCTGGAAATCAAAGGCGATCTTATCACATCGCCAACCTTCTTCTTCACCTGCTTGCCCTTATCTACAAGTTTCGCCATCCTATTCGCTGAATGTGGGGTTCTTAGGAAAAACTACCTAGTTTATCAGGAATCCACCATCCTTCCACCATCCTTCCATGTGCATTGTCCCCATCACTCACTCACTCACTACGACAGTCACCCACCACGACCTCCCCTCGAAACGTCATCACTCCCTTCCTTCCTTCCTTCCTTCCTTCCTTCCTTCCTTCCTTCCATAAGTGTATTCGCAAACTAGCATCCTCATCATCCTCAATCCACTTCAAGGAAAATTGCAAGATGAATAAGGTAGATAATCCAAGACAATTCCGCCGCTATCATGCACCTACTCTACTCTACGAGTCTTGATGGCACAGGGCACCGTGGGCATCTCGGGCATCTCGGGCATCTCGGGCATCTCGGGCATCTCGGGCATCTCGGGCTCGAAAATGATCAGGCGAAACAGGGCAAGCTTCCAACTGGAGAGGAGGACTGGGCATTGTTCCAAGGTGCGAGTGGACTGTATTGAATGCGTCACGGGCCGGAGATGGAGAGGAGGGATACTACGGTACGAGTATATCAGTGGCTGGACATCGGTGGCTATAAAGCATGGGTATAAGATAGTTGTGCATCTAAGGTACGCAGTCGACTTCTGTTCCAGCACCCGTTGCTAAGCATTGGCTCTGGAGGTATTGGCTCTCGAGGTATTGCTAAGATATCACGACCATCCCCAATAGACTATCCCCACAGTTGCTCTGCTATATCTAGTATCCGCATCGGTGTCTATACTCGACAAAACGGCAGAAAGAGCATAAGGGCACGAGTAGAGGCGAAGCAAGACCATGCCATCGCATTCGCTTACGCTCACGCTTGAATACCGGAGTATTGCTGCTACAATGAGATCCGGTATCAACACTACAATCTCCTTGGCACAGCAATTCAATATCCAGAACTTCATCAGCACTTAGACATCTCACGACGGAGAAATACAGCGGCACGATCCCCATCGACTCGACCGAAAGCCGGCTACGCTTATTGAGACAGTTGCCGGATTTGACGTACGGTCCTTTTGGGGCGGCTGAGAAGTGGGTTCGCTGCTTGAATGCCAGGCAGGGGTTATGGGTATTCAGCATGAGCACGGGCTCATGTGGGCGCAGACGTGAGTTTGTGGGCTATGGAGCCGCGGTTCCAGTCTAGTTCTTATCGCCATTTACAGTGGGTTCTTGGGGGGATTTGATGAGCTCTGATGTATCGAACCAACGATGTTCAGGCTGAGGGGATAGGTGGTGGGATATGAGTATAGCCTGTACTGTAGACTGTCTGGTGCAAAAGCCTCGCTCATCACTTGTCCTGTTATCTTCTGACCTCAAGTGCAGATTGAGCTAAAACTGTGTAGTCCAATCTCTCATCAAACCGCCCCGTTTCTGAGACACAGCAGTCCCGTCTGCATCATTCAGCAATGGCCACACAAACGGAGTCTGATCGTCGTTGTCAAGACCAAGCAGCCCTTGATCAACAAGCCCCTACATGACATCAGTATATCAACAAGGAATATAAAAGGTTACGACACATACCCAATCGAAGCTATCAGAAGCCTCAAAAAATGTATCCAGAGGATCCATTGCACCAAAGTCCAGTGTCTCAGGAGTATCCAAACTACCGGATGCAGTACCAGAAGTATGCAGAGTGCCCGAGGTGTCGATGGAAATTGGTTCTCCAGGGACATCGATATCCCAAGACGAGTTAGTGGAGAAATAAGACACGGCTCCACGAAGCGGTTGCGGCGTGGGACATATCACGGCCAACGGATCGAGAGGACTTGTTCCTACATTCGGTCTGGGCACTTTTGCGAGCATGGCGGTGATGATTGCGACGGCTCTTGTTGCATCGCGAGAGGATTCCTTTCTCGACGTCCAGATATCGCGGGATAGCTTCAGCGCGTCGTATTTCTTGACTTGTGCCAGCTTCTCTTCTTGAGTGGCTGTTCCTGATTTCTTGGTTGATTCGTAGAGATCTAGACATATGATCATGCCTGCGAGGAGGAAGTCTTGCTGCGTGACGCTCGAAAGCATCCATCTGTCCTGATAGAGCTGGCCGCCTGCTTGGCAAGCGAGTTGAAGCTCGGCTTGGATTTCTAAGAGTTTAAGAGCTGCTTCTGTGCACGTTCTTCGGGAGTAAGCGTAGGCTGGGTTTGATCTGTCGTGAGTGAGGTAGCTTCGGTGGAGGACGCAGAGTACTTTGAGATACATTGTTTCTAAACCTTGTCGGTTCATGATTAGATGGGCTGGATCTGTGATGGATAATTCCAAAGGTCTCATGCGAAGGCTTGGAGGCACATTAGCTTGAGCTTCGTGAAGCTCACGGCCAAGTTTCAGGGTATCTTCGTAGGAGTGGCTTTCAAAAGACATGATGAGTCGGAAGACACGTCGGAAGATTCGCAGGAGTCGACCTTTACTGCAAACATAGAGCATCGGCGTGGGATCTGTTACTGGCCGAGATGGCGGAAGAACCTTGCTGTCCTCGTCAAGATCTGAATCGAAATAATTACCCGGGAGCTCAACATCATACTCTTCTTCACGTAATATCGTTGGTAGTCCTGCCTGAAAAGACAGCAGAAGATCGAAAGTTTCTAAAAAGAAGAAAACCCTTCTCCTCATTTCTCCCTCGAATGATGTAATGTTTTTGAGATGGTGAGGATCTCGGTGGTAGCCCATCTTCATAGCGAGACGTGCGGTGATACCCATGATCATCCAAACATCTGAATCGGGTTCTTCCTGCTGCTTGTGTTTGCAGAATGCGTGCAAAAGAACCGCATCAACGGAGTACGGTCTTGCCTTTTGATATTTTCCAGCAACGAGGGCTTGGGCAGATCGTTTTAGGAACAGTGCTCTCATCGATTCAGTCGAGTACTCAACCATATTTTGGCCACTCGTTTGGCTGATCTGAGCGCCAAGGCACAAGACCGAGAACAGCATTGAGATCCAGAGAAAAGATGATGATGACGCATCTAACCAGAAAGATTCATACTGATATCGATAATGAGTCTGCAAGCTTATGCATAAATTACGTGACACAGACCTCACGCAGGAACTTTCCAGTATGAGTGAGAGCTATATTTGTAAGTGTCAGGTCTTTTCAACGATGATAATGCACTTACCAAGAAATTGAAGCTGCTTTGTGTTGAAGTATATCGAGATCAGCTTGTCCACAACGGGTCGCGGTGGTAGGGAGTTACAAAAGTCAGCCAGCGACAGCGCTTGAGTCGTAGCAAAGACAATATCAGGACCATCTGGCAGGCCAGATGATGGTTCGCCATTACCGGTCCCAGTGCTAGAAACAAGTACATCTTGAAGCTCTCGAATCTAAAGGCAAGTCAGCTGCATGGCCCAGCGCAATCTTGCACGAGATAGACGAACATTCTCTAATACTGTTGCCCAATGTGTGGCACCAACATAATTCGTCTCTGAGCCCTGAGTATCAAGGTGCCCCCCGGACGGCGTCTTGAATAATCGCTGAGAACTATTAGTAGATACGACTGACGGCTGGTCACTGGTCCCGATTTGGAAAGGCCCATTGTCAGTAGGCATAGCGAAGTTCTCCTTGGGTGCCTGCATGAGGCTGGTGACCATTTCTTCAAGCCTCTGAAGGCGGACCTGGGCCTCGGCAGCTATAGTTGGGCCTTGACCTCGTGCTATTTTGCTTGGAACATCGTTGTCATAGTTGCATAAAGCCTGGTCGCCTCTCTTTGAGCATGATGTGCATGGACTTTGACGATCGCATTTCAATCTACTCATACTATAAGCAGCGAAAGGAACATTGCGAGTACAAGCAGAGACTCACTTTCGGGTTCTACAAGCCAAGCAAGACACTGACTGGCGATTTCGTTTCCTGGTCCTGGCTTGTGAGCTATTGGCAGTAGCATCATGCTTAGCTATCCGAAACACACTTTGGTGCTGAGACTGAGTGGACATATTGACGGAGTGTCAGGAGAAGTCGTGCCGAACAGTTGGACTTGATGAATGGGTACGGTATACACCTCTGGGAAGTGATATCGAGAGAGAGCGTCTTTGGTAATCGTTCACAGGCCTTAGATGGATGGTCTTGTAGTGTTCTTGTGATCATCAAACCCAAGCCGTCCATGCCACAGAATCGACAAGCCAGAGTGCTATAAGTTTCGGCGCAAGGGTTCAATGATTCATTCTGAGTATGATAGTCGGATAATATTCGAGCAAGTAAAGCGTCAAGTAGTAGAAAACCGCAAGACAAGACAAGACACTTTCAGCATCCCTGACGACCTCAGCGGTTAAATGCAGCTGAATACAGGTAAATGCTCAGAGTTTCATGGGACTTTTCGAATAGGACGTGTAGGATCAAGAGGATTGGGTCCAGCTCCAAAGATATATATTGGTCTGCTAACTCCGGCAGATTGCCGTTTATAGAAATCGTTGTCGGAGTTAATGACTTGCCGGATTAGAACTGACCCTGGCAGTTCTGGTTTCATGTCCGATCATGCAAACACGCAACCACCTTTTATTTTCTGATAGTAGACATCGTCGTGTAAGTGGGTTATGAGCACATGTACGTTATACTCGGAACTTTGTAGAACTTTGATCTCAGTGGAGTTCCAAGCATTGGATATAGTTGATTCGTGTCGAGTCCTACTTAGATTTCAGAGCTGTTCTATAAGTCACGGTCATACTCGTAGTGCATCAAGTCATGGACGACGACAATAGGACGACAACGTCCTGGAATTGCAACTAGAATCATATGACTTTAAATCATAAGCAACAGTGAACGAGGATCGGTGGGTCAATGGTAGTCAATCGAGTACGTCGAAGGATGGGAGTAGAACAATCACGGTCACAAGAATCAACACGGCGGCAGATCATGAAAGAAAAAAGACATGAATGCGCGCAGTTTCGTGGTATCTCAACGCATGCAAAAGATGCGATCAAACTGTGTTTCCGTCATGACTCCATGGTATATGGCTAACCCTAAACGCATGCCCGCTCAGGAAACCAGCTTTTTATATGATTCTTGGTCGTAAACCCATTGGACTTTTCCACCGAATGAATCTTGACTTTTGTTTTGCTTCTTCAACGCCCTCCCCAAAGCACATGAACTATGCGCTCATCGCTTACGCGTCCTCGACAACGGCAGTCTGGAGACCCTTGGGGTTCTTGACGTTGACGGCCTGGACGTAGGAGTAAAGCTTCTCCTTGGCGCCCTCCTCGTCGTTACGCTTACGGGAGATGCGGACACGGAGACGAAATGGGACACCCTTGATGCCGGACTCCCAGACCTTCTTGTTGAGCTGGGGGTCAAGACGGACGTCGGAGGTACCCTGAAGAATAGATTAGCGGCAAGTCGCATTTTGAAAAGGATGCGCATCTCATGGCGGCGCAGCGCATTGATTATGTTGTAGTCAAAGTCTGCGCTGGTTCATGAATCAGCAAAATCTTCACGTACCATGGCCTTCTCAGCGAAGCTCTTGATCTCCTTGATGGCACGAGGAGCTCTCTTCTTGAAGGAAACACCGTGAACCTTTATAATTACATTCGAATCAGTCTTCCGCCCAATGCCAACTGTTTCCACAGCTTGACCGTAGATGGACTTCATCAAACTGAACCTACTCTCTTGTGCAAGTGAATGGTGTACTCGCGGGCGACAACGTCGGAAATGGCTGAACGACCAGCCTTGGGCTTCTGCTGCTTGGTGGTGGAAGACATTGCGATGGATTGTCGAGATGGATCGCTGGGCGTTGTGGGATGAAGTCGTCGGTCGGCACAAGGAGAGACGAAATTTGATGTTGCCGTCTGATTTTCGCAAAGTTGGGCTAAGCGAGATATGGTCTGAGCTTTGCGGGTAAAATCTACACTAGTGCTTGGCAAACGTGATTCGTGCGGGTAAACTTCTAAACTTCGGCGTGTGTTTGATGGACCTTAGGAGAACATCAACCATGTGAATATGTGGAATAATCAGCTGGTAAGATCGGTCGCACAGCGACGGCCAGTACTTGCATCATGTCCATGTATGAAAATATCACTCCGGCGCTGGTCGAGTACCGTCACGCATGATCCTCTGCGTGTGCTCTTCTGTGGAGCAGATCAATTCAGCATCTACTCGCTCAAAGCATTAAATGACGTGCGACTGAAGTATCCTGAAAAGGTCGCTTCTATCGATGTTGTGTGTAAGCCAGACAAGCGTGTAGGCAGAGGTCTAAAGAAGGTCCAAGAAGGTAGTACACTCGATCCCTTCTATCTCACCATGTAGCTGAGTTTTCTTCCATAGTGCCGATTAAGAAAGTAGCACTTGAGGAACTGAGCCTGCCTGTCCATCAGATTGATACCTTTACTCGATGGTCGCCTCCCCGACCTAGTGGTGAACCGATCAATCTCGTTGTTGCGGTGTCATTTGGCTTACTCGTGCCGCCTCGCATACTAAACAATGCAAAGTATGGTGGTCTCAACGTGCACCCTTCCATGTTGCCTAAGTATGTAAACAAAATCTGACCGTCCTTTCATCATACTAAAATGGACCCAGTCTCCGTGGACCGGCGCCACTCCACCACACTCTTCTCAACCGGCTAGACAAGACCGGAGTGACACTGCAGACTCTCCACCCCAAGCATTTCGACCAAGGTCGCATAGTCGATCAAACCCCCCAGCCAGGTCTGGATATCCCAAGTCTGAGCCATGCAACCACGGAATCATTACTGCAATTTGTCGGCCCACTCGGAGCAGAAATGTTAGAGCGAAACATCCTCACAGGCCCATTCGCAAAGCCCGATGGTGAACAGCAAGCCATGCCAACCACAGACGATCCCTCGTCCCTGCGACACGCTGGAAAGATACGACCAGAAGATCGACTGATCGTATGGCAAAGCTGGACAGCAGACGACCTTGCGCTTCGCGATCGGGTAGTAGGTCGGACCTGGGCGGACGACGTATCCCATCTGCATTCACGATTAGAGAACACCAGAGTGACGTTCCAAGGCTGGAAAGACGTCACACACGAGTTTAGCGAACTGAGCCGTCATCACCAGTTGATATCTTTCAACCCAGAAGCGACAGACCGCGCGTTCGGCGTCCCTATGGCTTTCAAAGACGACCCCGAGAGACGGATTTTCTTCGATGCGGCCGAATCCACCATCGCCAGTCCTACTCTGATCACTGTTGAGGGAAAGCCAAAGGTTAGTGCGAGCTCGTTTTATCAGAATGGTATAGATCATGGCGCTCGTATCGGGCACGGTGATCACAAAAAGTAGTTGCGCTTTGACATTTTCGTCAGAGTGGTTGTTGGTTGGAGCCACAGGGGTTCCAAAGGCAATGCCCTCCACAGCCTTTGCCCAAAGAAGCTATCATGCAGGATGCTAGACAAGGGCATGTCTTCTCGCTGATGGAAAGGAAGAGCGACCTTGTCTTTCAAGAGCTCTTACAAGCCGACTGGTGACTTGCATGTTCCAGGGATGTGCATCCTTCATCTGTCAAAATTCAAAAAGCACCACTGTGGGGGACGAGAAAGTAAGTTGCCAGATAAGACACAAAAGGCTGGCTCGATTGGACAAGGATGATAAGAGGATAAAAGATAGATAACGATACGCGGTCAACACAACACCTTAATGAAAGTTCCCAGCGACTATAGGGGTATAAAGCAGCAAGACCGTGAACAGAAGCAGTTGCTCCGGAACGCCCGTGCCCAAACAATTTGTCCCGTGCCCATGCGATGCTCATCCAACATGGCTCGTCCAATTCCTCTTTGGTCAAGAGGTCAAGATTCATAGCGCTCTTCAATACCCTCGATCCCATCTCTGATGCTGTTCTCCTTCTTACCCTCGTCTGCTCTCTCATCCCTCACGTCCAAGCTGATGGCTCCACTTGGCCGTCTCAGTAGGCTCGGACTACCAAGTGGGCTGCCGCTCACACTCTCGTTCCTACCGTGGCCGAGTGCGCCCGACCTGATGCTGCCCTCATAGCCTCTCAAGCTGGCGCCGTCAAAGTTGAGAAGACTTTTGGCATCGGCAGTGCTGCCAGGCATGTGCACACTACGCACACTCCTGCCATCGGCATTGGCATCGGCGGTGCGGTCCTTGTGAGCTGTCGTGGCCTTGTGGCTGGCAGCATAGTAAGAATTTCTCTCGCTGGCTAGTGCAGGGGCAGAAACACCCTGATTACTGTAGATGCTTGCTCTTTCGTCTCGTAACAGACCTGTGGCCGAGGGTCTGATGTCTCTTGGATTGTGTTCCATGTTTCCGCTCAAGACGGAGAGAGGGAGGGATTCACTGCTATTACCCCAGACAGAGTGAGGAGCCAGAGCGCGGACCGAGGCGTCCGTGTCGATTGATCGACGACGGCGCTTGGAAGAAGAGGCCAGAGTCAGAATTGAGGCATTGTCGGTGAGGAGGTTGTGGGCGGTGGCGGATGCGTAGGTGGTGGGTTGATGCTGTTGTTGAGCTGGGGCTTGAAGGTGCGAGGGAAGTGCAGAAGCGGTGACGGGATATTGGTGAGTGAAGTGGACGGGGTTGACCGTGTTGGTGGCGGCGTTGTTGGCATTTGTATTTGGATTTGCAGGCGGTTGCAGAGCGTTGGTGCTTTGAATGGTGGTGAGGGTCGTTGTCAAGGAGTGAGTGGAATTATTGGGTGACGAGAATGTACTGTTTGCGCCATTTCCGTCGATGCTGCTGAGAGCGCCTGCAGTCGTTCCTGTCAAGGCGTGAGAGTAGCCAGCGTCAGAGTGAATCGTGCCTATGGTTCCTGGTTGAGTAGCGACCGTGGGAGCAGCAGACCGACTGCTGTTGTACATATGGTCGTGGTCGTGAAAGTCACGGTGATTGTCGCCATTCCTGCTGTGTGAAATGGATGAGTAACTGTCCCGACTATCTGCATTGCGACTGCCGGTTGGAGGTGTGTGAAAATCTCGTGAGCTGGACTCTGTTGATGGACGGTGGTAGGCAGGATAGCCAGACTCAGGATAGGGGTTGTTGTTATTGTTGTTCTTGGATGCCTTTTTGGCCTTCTTGCTCGACGAATGGCTGGTCCTGTTCAGGTTGGTCAAGCGTCGCACCCATGAACTGAACGGCCGCTTGTGTGTCTGTCGCTCTACGAATACAGTCATGTTAGATGAAGCTGTCCAAGACATGTCAATCGATCAAATCAGCTGATGAAACACACCCGTCGGCCTAGATGCAATCTCTGTTGCTGCCATCGTCCAGCTTGAAAGCGAGCTTAATGGCGAGCTTATAGTTAATACTAGTAGATAGGGGAGGGCGCGAATGACCGAATGAAGCGATACACTGACGCCGTCAATGCTGTCAGAGTGCACGCTTTGGGCAGCTGTTGTGACTTCCGAGATGCAGTTGGTGCCTGATGCACAAAGAGCAGATGGCGGTCAAGCTGAACTTCTAGACTCAAGAAACGAAATGATGAATAGAGCTGCCGTTCGTATCGCCACGCGTCACACACAAGTCTCGGTCTTAAAAGAATGGAAGGAAACCTCTCGTCACTACTGAATCAAACGGGAACGAGAAGGCTGGATACGATGTGTTGATCCCGACAAGGATAATAATCATCAACGACATGTTGGACCAACACATGCCTTGAGACATCCCTGCAAATCACACTCGGATCACTTCAGCCCACCTCCCGTCCCCGCAATTTCGCTACCTTAGCGGGCCTAGCTTCATTCGACATGCGCCTGACCTGTCCAATCACCATCACACCTCACTCACACCAATGACGTCGCCTCAACCTCACCTCATCCTTCGACCGATTGTGCATCGACTGTCATTATTGACATACGTTGCCATATCGCTATCACTTCATTTCCTCCTCACATTTCGTCTACAAGAGCCAGCTCTTCATAATCATGCCCTTCTCCTCATGTCATCTGACAAGTGATGAGCAAAATGCAGCATGTTTAACATTCCATCTAAACCTTCAAATTGCAGAGAAAGCCTGTCCGTTTCTCTCTCTCTCTCTTTTAGTGGTCCTTTTGGACTCAAGGATTGATCAAGCATGCATTGCATGAGCCTGAACTTTAGCCTGATGCTCCCTGTATCAATTCCTCCGTAGTACAAACATCCGCCAGGTACAGCTAAGGTGACAACAAGTCCTGTAGCAGTATAGGTAACCCGAGGTGTTTCGTCCATTCTGTCTGCCTCGTTATAATTCCCTTCTTTCATTTCTCGAATTTCCACCCAGTCTCATTCAAAGCACGCTTGAATCATGGCATACGAAAACCCACCCAATGCCTCGTCTCCCGACTTGGAGTCAACGCTTCGTCCGGACTTCTACTGGGGCTATGCCACCGCTGCTGCCCAAGTCGAAGGCGCATACAACGTCGATGGCAAAGGCCAGACATAAACGATGACGAGGGAAACATCACCTCCCACGACCACGATATCAATGGCGTTTCCCGACGGTCCGAAAGGCGATACCTACTGGCTTGCACCTGTCCCTGGGGTTTCAATGAGCTCCTAACCTAGATCTGAAATCGTTACCACAACCCCATCTACATCTCCGAAAACTTACCACTGCATAAGGCAAAAACGACTGGCAGTCTGAGTCTGGGAAAGGCAACGTTATCGACGACGTTTTCAGACAAGAATCTTTTGAGGGCTATCCGAGTGCTGATGCCCAAGCTGTCAAAGATGAAGACGTGGATGTTAGAAGTCATTTCGCTTGGACTTTGACGGATAATTGGAAGTGGGCGGCTGGATACACGGATCTCCTTGGGAGTACATGGCATGATTTTGAAAGCGAGGAGACGACAAGGTGGCCGAAGAAGAGCGCGTTTGAGTTGATGAGGATTTTCGGGCATTTGATCGGGGCAGGACGTGAGAAGTACTCAGGACGAGATAGCGATTATGCGTGAATACTAGCTCCAAGTTCAAGCGCTCTCGAACGCCTCTGCACAATCTACGGTCTCCCATGAGACAACATCATCAAGCTCCGCTGTTCCTTCCAGCCGCACGCGATTCCCTCACATCTCGTAGCCGTATATCAACCAAGCATATAAAAATTCTAACCACCATCTCAAGGCCAGTGCTATAGAAACCAAAGAAGACCCGCTCCACCAGACCCAGAGCTGGCACGACAAGCCCGAATCCACCATCCCCACGTCTTCCGCCACTCATCACCACCAATAAGCTCAATCGTCAGCAATCGAGACCACTCCCACCGATCCCAGTCGCAAGTCCGGTCGGGACTTCCTCGCGCTGAACTGCCTCTCTTCGTCGCCATCAAGGTGCAGCCTGACCTCTCATTGTTGGCGTACCAGCTCGTTATTGGCAGGACCAACCTATTGTCGGCAAGACCAGCGCATGCATTTCCCAGATCTCTCCCAGATCTCTGCAGCTGCCGGTCGCCGGACTATAAATTTTATTTGGGGTTTAGTGGGTCCGGAGAAGATGCCATCCTCGCCTCGACCCAAGTTGAACTCAAACTCACCTCAAGTTTTCCATTGTCATGACTTCATGGAAGAAGAGTAGTGGTGGTGTCGCTGATGATGTAGGCGCAGTCAGCTTGTATGCATTCGCATTTGCATTTGCTGGATTGGAAGGAGTGAGGTGGTGTGCAGTCGTCAGTACTGAGGGAAGGAGAAGGAGGGAGGGGGGTTATACTGACTGGACCGACTTTACTGACTTTCTCTGACCCTATAATGGCGGATATGGTGTTGCGGTGGTGCAATAACAACAGTGATTTTAGATATGGTGGGCGTGTAGTTGTGAATTGTGTTTCTTATAAGAAAGCAGGAGGGGTAAATGATGAGAAAGTGGTGGATACTAAAATGACAAGGTGAAGGGAATAAAGTGGAAGGGAAGTGAGTTGACAGGGGTTAGGTCATTGTTTGTCTTTGTAAACGACTTTTAAGACACGGTCGCTTGGCGAGATTATAATAAGATACTTCCAAAGAAGAGAAAAGAAAAGAAGAGAAAAAGGAAAGAAAGTCTATAACGACATTGAGACTCAAAGGAGCAAACGAACAGAAAAATAGTAGATAAAAGATAAGAAGTGTAGCAGATAAGCATACAAGATAGACATGAGTATACCACGAGATCGACGGAGATCATGGATCAAACGAAGGATCAACAGAGGAGGAATCGTCAGTAGTGTTCAGATCTTTAGATAGTGGGATGATTAGATCAGTCATCAGAGAGAAAATGAGCTGAGTGTGCGGTCGCGTGATATGATGGAAATGCCCTGACTTTTCCATGTCAGTAAGAGGTGTAGCGTATGACAATTAGTCAGTTGTTGAACTACAAGTGTAGGAAAGAGGTGGTGTAGAGGCTATAACATATTTTTCCACAATGCAGAGCTAAATTAAATGAAAGAGGCGACAAGGATTTAAATTGTGCAGCACGGACAGAGCTCAATACACAAGAAAACAATGTGAGTTAAAAGCCAGAGCCGAGGAAAGCTCGCGAGATCAAATGAATTGGTATTATGGTGGCATCCCTTACATGAATTCGCTAGCCAGCTAAAGATAAACAATTGCAGAAGCCGTAAATTCGTGAATGGTATGAAAACAAGATCAAGGAAAGACAGAGCGTTACATTAAGAAGAAACGCTTGACGTCCTCATAAGTCCAAAGGCTAGATATGCTGTTCGTATTAACGAAAATCATTATTTCTTCCTCCAAGGCAGCAGTTTCTTGAGCCGATCTCTCCGTCGTCCTTCTTCTTTCAAGTGAGCCTTTTCTTCTTCCTTCGGCTGAGTCTGTCCTTCTCCGCTCGGTTGAGTCATCCCTTCTTCTTTCAACTGGGTCTGTCTCTTTTTCCTCAATTGAGCTTGAACGTCCGCCACTGAGGCTTCGGGTTGAGGTTTTCCCTTCCTCAGCCATTCGAAATAGCGTTCGTTTCGCAGTATGCGCTCTGCAGGCGTGGAAGGTGGTGGAAAGACCTGCTCCCAACACATGCGTTCTTCATCCCCACGTGGACGAATGCGGCACCACAAGAACTCCTCACCTCCCTTCTCTTCGAGCAAAGAAGAAAGCTCAGTGATGGAGTCTTCTTCAAGGAAATAGCTGAGCTCTCTGAGCATCCCTTCGGGATACCTGGAAGATAACCAGTCCCACAAATCCTTAGCATGTCTTTCAGAAAAAAGCCTGCGAATGGCATACGTAGCTGAACAACGTATAATATCTCTGTGATGTCCATCATCGGTGACCTGATATTTTTTAGAGCCCTGTGGGGTAAGGAACAAATGTCCGAAAGGAGTGAAGGTATGGGGGTTAGCACCATGTAGAATGAGACATTGAACTACAGCGGTCCAGGCATCACTCCCATCAAACCCTGCTGGCTCACAGTATAGCCCAAATTGCCACTCCTGAATGCTCTCTAACACGTTTTCCCAGGCTAAATCCTCTACACATCTGGTTCGGATCAGTGCCCTTTCTGAGTAAGAACTCGACCGTAGATGCAGTAGGTATATGGGGTGGTATGTAGCAGTCTTCATAATCCAACCCACCGCTAGCAGCGCTCAACAGCTCTATTGCATCCTCGACGACGTCATTAGCATCATACCTGCACACCTTCTCCTCTAGGTAGGCGGTGAGCCCCGCCCGTGCCGCAACAGACTTGAGCGTACGCTGGTAATGGCGTGTCTGTAACCATGCCAAGAAGCTATCTTCCGACAGACAGAGAGCGCTCACGACAGCTGACCAATGCACATCACAATGATATGTACGTAAAACTTCAGGATCATGCTTTGTGTAAAGTTTTGCGAGCTCTCGGCCATAGCTGTCCATCATGCTATCGAAGCGATCCAACAGCTCCATAGTTTGCCTCCTGTGAGTCTTCTCGGAGGCTCGGGCCAACAAAAGTACACCACAAAGTAGCGCTACTAGCAGTCGCCTTGAATCGACTGCATCCGAGCGCCAGAGTCCGAGTAGTCGAACGAACCCTCGTAGTAAGGATATGCTGGCGTCGAAATTCGTCCCCCTAGTCGCTTCTATGATTTCTGCCCAAATGGATGGTTCGTGAAGGAACTCTGCGACTGATCGATGTGTATAGTCAATTCTAGGCTCGTCCAGAAGAAATGCCACATCTGCATCCTCCTGAAACGGCACAGTATCAGAGGCGGACACCAACTCTTCCTCGAGCAGACCAACACAGCGAGTTCTCAGGTGTACTTTCATTTCGTCGCGTCGAGAGTCTAGTTCGTCTACTCTGAAAGGACAAAATGTTCCAGCAGCCTCAGTAGCATATGAGATTATCAGAGCAGGCATTGGTCGTGCGTCCACGTGAATCTTGTAATAGCGAAACAGCTGGAGTAACTGTGATGAATGCGCTCGATATCTAGGATCAATGTTCCGGAGCATATGTTCGAACAAGTTTTGAAGATTCACCGGGAGCTTGTCAAGTCGATCTTGAAGCATAGAAATGGTGTCGTGCTTTCGGAGGCCTTCTAGAAGAGATCTGACAACAAGAGCCACCCAAAGAAACACGCCTGACGCAGATATGACAATGCTATCAACCAGAAGTCGTGATACGAATACATCGTGTTTGGTCAGCGCATCCATTCGGCGATGTTGGCGAAGCTTATCTTCAACGTAAAAGATGATATCATCACGTGTGAGTTCATGCAAGCGCATCTTTGAAACTTTCTCAAAGGCAGCCTCGAACGGATCCAATGGGCGGCTTGACAGAACAGCCTTAATATTGGCCGACGACACGGCCTCGACGAAAAGGTCGGCTAGTTCTGACATGCAGGCATCGGTGCCTTCATATTCGTCAAGACCATCAATGAAAAAGACGATCTTGACCATATTTTGTGTAGCCAGCTGTCTGAAAGCTTTTTTCAATTCGGTGAAAGCTGGGAAGCCGTCCCAACTCGCTCTAGGTTCGTACTGTCTTGGAAATAGGAGTGGCCCAAGGTCCGGATATCTTTTCAGAATTTCGTATAGAAGTGAGCGAAAAAGCCCAGGTTGAGATCTTTGTAGGTCGGAACCAGCCCGCCAGAAGTGGAATGAAGCGACCATGAGGTCATCACCACCTGCCCATTCTGCCAGAGCCTCAGCTGTACGCGAATCGTCTTTCAAAAACTTCATCAGCGTTGACTTCCCACTTCCTGCCTTTCCGCTGATCCAGTAGATACCGCTGCCCGTGCGAAGCCAATGCACAAAGTTGAAACGCAGCCTTTCTGGAGAATGAGCATCCGAAAGAATCCAGTCAAACGTTTCTTTGTATCTTGCTTTGATTTCTTCGTGTCAATCCTGCATTGCACGAAACCCCAAAAGGCTTAGGAGTGCCCAGCGGACCTCATCAGTGTTGAGAGGGAAAGGCTGTCTTTGAATTGCTGATATCGTCCTCTGATGAATCTCTCTCTGTAGGCGTATTCCATCTTCCGCATGGTGTGACACTGTCGTCTGCAGGTCTATATGGCTGTCAAGTAGTGCCCCGATGATGTTCCGGCTCACACCATCGAGAGCCTGATATTCTCGACTTGCCAGGAAATCTATCTTATCGTTGATCGCGTTGACTATCCGGAACTCGAGTGCCCCTCGTATGTCCTTTAGTCGAGCATTCGTCTCATCAATCTTGCTCTTCTTCCACATAGTTTTGATGGTTTCTTGCCACGTGTCTTGTCGTCTAACTTTATCGTCAATTTGTAAAGGGTGAAGGATACCTAAAAATGTGTCTGCAATGCTGCAGCTTTCTTCGGCAAGGCTTTTGAGGCTCTGACGGGTCCCACTACTGATTAGATAAGGACAAACGATGGTGGATGGCGTTGAGTCTAAAAGGCACCCAGACTAAATTGACGGACTAGGCCTTACCTGATCATCCTCCGAGAGCGGTCCTTCTTCACCATTGCGAGGACCGCAAGATCTCTTCAGCTTCTCGCTCAAAGCGCTCAGGTCTGTGGTCGTTTTGATGAGCTCCTGGTTGCGGATGGTCGAGCCATTTTTCTGGACTTCATTGAGCGTTCTCACAAGGTCTGTTGAAAACTGTACCACTTGAAGGATACTAGAAGCCAAGCCAAGAGCAGCAACAGCCTCCATCTTCAAGCTGTGCAATATTTGCAGAAGATGAGTCTTTGTGGTCTAGACGGTATGGTTGCTGTGAATAGAGCTTGAAAGACCTCGCTTTGGGTCTTGTGAAAGTAGAGATGCTTGGGTATAGCTGTCGGACGATCTGCTCGGTCGACGATCAACTGACGCAGGAACAATACGCAGTCAGCGTAATCTCCAAGACGGCATGCTCGTTTGTGGGCGCAGCTTGTGATCACATGTCCTTATTTGAGCACTCTCGCATAAAGACTTCCAAACAAATCTCGTAGGTATCTTTTCGACCTAACGCAGTCATCAATGTAGCAGATATAAGAGGCGATAAAAGACAGTATCAAAACCAATGTTACTCAGCCGTACGAACGAAGATCCATGCCACATTCTACCTTTTAGGCTTTCTCGCATGAGACTTCCAGGTCGTACCGACCTAATGCAGTCATCATTGTTGCCACTGGTTGTCCATTGGTTCAGCCTTGTTTACGAAGCGAGTGGGGGTTTGAAACAAGGCAGTGTGTCGGTCTGGTCTTTGCATGTGGAGGGCGGGAGCACGGCAGGCAACGCTGGGTTTGACGCCGGAATGTTCTTGATTGGGTCGTTCTTGCCCGTCCCAGATCTAGTCGACTTAAAAGGACAGCCAATGGCGAAGCTTCGAAACAGTGAACTTCTCTGTTTGATGAACACATCTCGAATGCCTGTAAAAACTTGATCTCGTTCGGTGTCTTCACAGACCACCAGCACCTATCACAAAGATTCTGCACTTTAGCGGCTCAGGTCAGAAATGTATTTCAGGTATAAGGATGGCCTCGCGAGCCCAGAATCATTCTATGCAACTTATCCAACCCACCTAGCTTCTAAACAGACGCCAAAGTTTGTGCAACCGAAGGTATTTTGATCGAACCATTTTCAAGCGTTCAAGACATGATTCGTATCTACGCCTCGTTCCTCATCTTCCTGAAGAAGTCCATAACTCCAGTGAAGACGACGAGCAAGATACCACCACCGGGACCCAGTCTCAGGACCTTGGGCAGGAAACCCTTGTACAAGGCACCGAAGCCCTCCTCCTTGTAAACCGTGCCAAGAGCTGGCCATGCCCAGTTGTATTTGGGAATGCCACCGGGCACTCTGGGGGAGTTCTGTATCCGACTCTTGACGACGTCCATGGGAGTGTTGAGCATAGTACCGACGGTGCCACCAACAGCACCAGAGAGAAGGTCGTTCAGGACCTGGCGTTCCTTGGTCGGGGCCTTGGGCAGGAGTTCGCGGACCTGGAAGATGCAGCCGAAGTAACCGGCGTTCCAGAGCACATGGCGCCAGATGGTGGACTCGAGTCCTTGGTATAGTGCAAGAGGGCCTTCGGCCTGGACAACCTTCTTGACACAGTCAATGAGGCCATTGTACTTGTGGGATTGAGCCTTGTCTTGAAGACGGATCTTGACGAGCTCGAAGGGAACGACAACGAAAGCTTCAGTTGCACCGGCCGTAGCACCGGTGAGGACGGAGAGCGATTGGGTCATCTTGGGCATGCCAAAAGAGTCACGGTAGAACTTGCCCCATGAGTCATTGGCGGCAAACTTGGTGGCTCTATTCAATGGCTGTTAGAGAAGGCGCACGAAGTTCTGGCGAGGATAGACTGACCTCTTGGGAGCCTCCATCAGAATTGGGGCCGTGATACCGCGGTAAAGGCGGGAGAAGCTGTATCTGGTCAGCATGTTTGTCGCGATATCGCATTAGCAAATGTAGCGTACCCCTCGTTCTTGATGATCTTCTTGAAGCAGTCACCCATGCCCTTGTATGCATCATCGCCGACTGCGGTGCTAGACTGCAGCTGTCTGTGATTGTCTCAGCCAAAAGTCCCCATCGCATCCATCTTATCATATCGCATACACTCTGGTCTTGACAACATCCAATGGATACCTAAACTCAAAGTCAATCCCCGCTCTTTCTATCGTTCATACGTTCAAGCCAATCATACATCATCAGAATCTGTTTACGCACTGTTAGCATCGGACCCCATGTCACTGGCGCGCACGAGACAGCAGCGCCGAATAATATTCCGCACCTCAGAGATACCAGCCACCGCACCGGCGGCGAACTGGTAGACAAATGGCAAAGGCTTCTGCTCGGCGGTAGACATCTTGAACACCTGTTCTTCAAATGAATGAATCGAGTTGTGCAAGGAGTTGCGAGAGAGAGAGAGCGATAAGGTGATGCGATGCGGGTCCGGTGCTGTTGATTCGAAGTCTTGGCCGAACCCTACTCACGCTCTGACTCGAGTCTGAGCTTTCACGTTTGTTGAGGATGCCGATGCCGCTGTTTAAGCCGAAGTTATACAATTTACTATTCGATAAATCGATTTCGCTTTGGATTGCTGGAAACTTGTCGTCGAGAAATTGTTGATCACAGATACTCGAGGGTTTGAGCTTAAGCCCATCTCACTGTGCCAGTCACAACCTCGGGGGTGCTCAGCGCAGTCGGTTATTGAGACCGAGGCTTCTGCCAGGGTCTTAGCCGAAATGCGGAGGGTGACTGATATCAATCTATGATCGACAGACACAGACAGCTACGAGTGGATTGGCTGAACATTCTGCTTTGACTCAACACTGGGAAGTTTTGTTCTCTCCATGTATTTTTCCCACTCATGAGGAGAGGACTTCTTGCTAGTACCTTTGAAAAACATGCCGCTGATTGTGCGAGGGAGCATTGTCGATGCCTCTGCTTCGTATCTTGACAACGAGCTGCGACTTCACGAAGATTGATATCAAATATGTATTGGCTACTTGCTTAGCTAAGGGGATATCATACGTTGCGAAGCCCATCTTTTCAGAGAAACCTATGAATTACAAGATCACAATCGAGTACTTCAATGTCCGACAAATGGTAATGCAGCATGCTAGACAAGCCTGTTCGCGAATCACGCAACCTCGCTTGAGTTCACTGGTGCTCAATGCGAAATATCGGAGGCCATCACTGCCGGCTACCGCCACGATCCCAATCTGTCCTTCTTCGGGCTCTTCTCCGCGCTTGAGGTGCTGTTTGACATCTACTAGTCCAGTATAACTACAGCGTGGATCAGTTGCGCGCAAAGGCGAGTGTGGTTGATGTGGACAGCTATCCGCAAATATACAGCTTCCCAAGTTAAGCAACACATGCATTGGGTATCGACGACAATAATCGAATCTACCTTTCGCATCAGTGAGACTAAAATTCGCTGACAGAAAGTTTTCACTTCCTCTGACCCACCATGTGGGTTTCAGGTCGGTGTAGATATTGCTTGGTATAACTCCAGCCTGGATCTCTAGCTCCTTCTCCTGAGTGGATGGCTTAGAATATGGCTTAGAATATGGGTGAATATCTTCGGGTCCAAGTGCCGCTAAGACTTGATTGTAAGTCTCGCCATCATGCTGGAATATGCCCCTCATCCATCCAAGGGTCAGGTAACCACGCTTCTCGAGAGATTGTGTGTCGAAAAGCAAAGGATATATCGCTTGACCTTTGTAGCAAGACATGACCCAATCACCATGGATCACAGGATGATCGACAAGTTTCAACGCATACCTCACGAGCTGCTGTGTACTGCCCGTGTGAGGACCCTTTCCAAGCATGGTGGACTCGACAAGTCCTGTAAATTCATTATAGGATTCGAAGCCATCGTAGAGGTCTTCAAAGGGTATATAGCGGAACAGAAGTTCTTCGGGACACCGGAAAAGCGACAAGCATAGTATGTCTGCCACGATTCTACTGCAGAAGCGAATGAAATCCACCCTTTCGCAACGTTCACATCGTCCAGTATAAGAATGAATTGATGTGCATGAGCTGCAGCCGCAAGATCGCGCCAGATTCGTCAGGTACGAAGACATCAGTGGCAGGTCCAATATTTTGGCATTGTCCGCCAAAGGACCTAGCTTGTACGTATCGGACACGCCCAAGAAACGTGATAGGAGTTTGGCAATCACATTACTTTGAGGGAATGGACTGGTCACTGTTCCGCGAATGCCTTCAGCCGAGAATCCCATCGGTTGTGGTTGTGTATGCCATTCCATCGTCGAATGGCCCCAGCAGCCATCGCTGTTGAATCTTGTCTCAGTGGCGACTTGATGGAGCAAATATGGACAAGCTTCCACGAGTGCGTTGAGGGCTTCGTTGTTAGAAAAATTCATACTCTCGAGCCTCCACTGTGCGTAGCTGTCGAAGCTCACGAGCCCCTCCCACAAACGACTACTAGGCTCACTGCGGAAAATCTCTGCTAGGCTGGCGAGAGACTGATAAATTTCTACATCGAAAGTCCGACTGTTGGAGACGACCACGGTGATCAAGCTAGCCGATGGCGGGAGTACAGTACGACCATCGCTCATGGAGACCGAGGGCGCGACACCAAGACACCATTCGATGAAGGCAATCGTCCAAGGCACGCAAGTTGATGAGCGTATGACTGCTCGCATCCGTGACGACGGTCCCAATCGGTACATTTGTCGCATCATGTCGACTAGCCTCATGATACCGTCCGCGGACGGTGGCTGGCTCCTCCAATCAAGATAGCTGTGCTCGTCGGAAGATAGCCTTGGTAGACGGGAAAGTAGAATCTGCCAACCGACAACAGAATTTGCAAACCCAACTGATTGGCATCTTGCCTGCAGACTGACCAGCAAGTCTTGAATTTGTGTTCTTGTGGGCACAAGTGTTTTGTCGGCTGTGGATTCTCGCAACAACAAATGTATAGCGTAGGCGGATTCGTACATTGTCAAAGTAGTAAGGAGCGAAGCTGCGAGACCAAGAAATTGTATCCCGGCAAAACTTTTACTGAGATGGCTCGCGCAATCGTTCGCAGAGAACCCCACTGTTGCAAGCAAGAAGGCTATCATTCCAGGCTCTGGCGTGACTGCCACCAGATGCTCGATCTTTCTACGTGTGGCTTCGCAGATAACAAGAGTCGCGCCAAGTCTCTCGCACGCCATGATGGCTATGGGCTGTACATTGTCTGAGGTAGCAGCCTGAAGTACACCTCGTGCAATCTGAAATACTGAGCCCGATGCGGAATCAAGATTCCACTGCAATTGCAGAGCCATGGCTTGAGCTTCGAAAGACTTTCGAACACCAGTCTGTGCACCAGTCTGTTGCGTGGATGGGAATCAGACAGGTAATGGAAAGCGATGAATTGGATAGAAGAAATGACAGTGAGACGGGACAGGAACAAGGTCTCATTTGCTTCAGCACCGCCCTGAAAACCATCCATTGGTGTGTGTGATGAATGTAGCTGCAGGAGAGCACATCAGGCAACGACGTGCACAGCTAGTGCTGCAGCCATTCATTTCAGGAACGAAATGCATCTTACAGAACTTGTTGGCCTACACAGCATATTCCGTTCCACCTACATACGTTTTCTTGCGGTCTGCTCATGATGCCGGACAAGGAGAAGATGAGGTGGACGAGAGACATCAATTCGGCCTTGCTTGGCCTGCTCGGAGAATCGATCCGCCAGAGTCTTGGCGGTGCCTTTCAGTCAAAACACCCCAACCGTCTCTCGATTCGAGTAGGTACCTGGAAGAATCGACACTCGCAGACCATTAAATTCTCTTGACTCGATGATCCATCCAAAATAGCATTGAAATAATGTGACATGGTCACCGGACAGACCTGTGCCATCAGTCGCGGTCCCCTTCGGCAGCCTCCCTGTCAAGCCTAGCCTTCTCCTTCTTTGCCGTCTGAATATCGATACTTAGTTTGACAGGCTGCACTCCCGACGTCTCAAACACGACATCACTATTGGTGTCAGTCACCAGGCATCAAACCTGACAATATAGGGTTCTTACATCTCTTCCAAACTAAGTCCAAACGTCTCCAGGAAGATAAAGTACGCGGCAACCAATTGAAGCGTGTTGTACACGATATAAACACACCAGATCTTGTACCCAAGCTTGTTGATGCCAACCGAGATGCCATAGCTCTGGACGGTCCCGGCAGCACCCTGAATAAAGCTGTATAGTCCCATACCTTTGGCGCGGAGCACCAGGGATAAGATTTCGACTGGGTAGAGCTTGTGCATGGTCGCGATGAATAGAGACGAGAATATCTGGAAGGGAAAGATCCAAAGAATCGTCAGTAAGGATGCGGCCTCTGTTTCTGAGAGACTGTATAGCCAGCTCGTGATAGTCGCCGCTCTCTGAAGTATGATGATCGCTATGAGGCCTGAAAATATGAGAGTGCGGCGCCTAAACTTGTCGATAATATAGGAACCAGCCAAGGTGAAGACAAAGTAAGTGGCTGTGAGTCCGAGGTTGATACCCTGCTGACTCAAAGCTCTGGTAACACCGATCGTCTCAAGCGCTGGAACGATATAGTAAGTAATGATGCCACCTCCGTTCCATTGTTGGAAGACGGAATATCTGTGCATCAGTCAGCTTTCGGTCCACCAAACAAATCTTGACTCAGGGCTTACAAGATCAATACGAGCAAGCGGTATCCGACACGCTTTGTGAAGAAGGGCCGATAATCCCACCAAGCAGAGCTCATCGCCTTCTCATGCTCAAGCGATTCATCGATCTGGCTAATCACCACTGCGACCAAAGGCTCATCGACATCACCGCTGGTAGTATGGTAATTGGAAATGACTTTCCTGGCCGCTTCACGTCTTCCGCGTTTAACAAGATATCGAGGACTTTCCGGACAGACAATGTAAATCAAGGAGCAAACCATGAGAGGAAAGATTGTTTCCAAAAGCAACGGGATACGCCATGCCCAGTTGTCGCGCATTGTAAGTAAACCGAGGAGTGCGCAACTCATGGCCAGCGAACCAACCTGAAAGCATGCGCCAAAGATACCGACAAGCCGGCCACGAAGATGAATCGGTGCGATCTCAGCCATGTATTGGCTGGAGCTCATGAGTGCTGTACCGAAGCCCATGAAAAATCTGCGAGTGTGAGTAGGTACTCTTTCTTACTCAGAATGGCGATCAACTCACCTGCCAGCCATGAACATGGGCATGTTTACCGCACAACCCTGCAAGATACATGCGACAATTACAATCGCATTGCCAAGCCAGTTAACTCCTCTGCGACCGATGATGTCGGCCAATCCATAGAAAGGCGACCCAGCTAAAGTTCCAATGGTCATGAGCGCGTTGAGGGTTCCATACGTAGCACCGCTGGTGCCGAAGTCAAGATATGTGTGCCATGCCTTCACAGCATTGATACCACCAATAACGGCCCAGTCAATACCAAATCCAGCCTGGTTGCAGCCAATCACGAACATGATAAGGCAGATACGAACTCCTGCCTTGGAGCGCATCGACAACGACTCTTCGGAGAGCTTGAAGACGTCCTCTTCTGTCAGACGAGTGATGACGACCTCCTCGACATGCTCGACTGAGGTCTTGAGTTCGTCTACGTTTGTGTCATTTGTGCGGGTCGGTCCCACCTCGTATGTGGTATCTTCAACGTTTCCCATCCTGAATTTTAATGATCTTACCAATTATGTACAAGAGCAATCAACGAAGCGTTATTGCTGGCGAGTTGAGTGAAGGAACCCTTGTAAGCAACGGGTGTTCTATCTTATATAACTTTCCAGATCGCCTCGAGCACCCAAGAATGATACCCCTCCAGGCCTTCTTGGGTTGGATGACAATCACGCAAGCTTGTACCGAACTGTCATCTCGAGGCTAGAATGGATCGACGAACTACTGACAGGATTGCCGCTAAGCCCCGCATTCGACTATCACAATGCCCATGGGGTAATAGCTGGGGTAGGTGGAAGAATCTAAGAAAAGTTTTCTAGATATTACGTTACTATTCTCTGCTTACTCCTTTATCAAACGTTGTATATTTCTTCCAAGGTACATAGAATCGATATCTCGGCTGGACAGCCAAAGGTCTAACTAAGCCGAGCCGTCGGAACAATTTCTCCGCAGGATCCTTCTCATGCACCCCACCTTCCGTTCGTATCACGAGGCCTCATGTTGGTAAAAAGAAAAAAAGCCAGATTATGGGAAAGTCTAATCGATCGAACACTGCCTTCGTGTGCTCGCTACACATTCTTATCGATCTCGCAAGTCTCAAGTTCTTTCATCAATCCGGATATGGCTTCTACGCGGCCCCACAGCATTCTCTGGTACAATTTACCCGCCAAGGAGTGAAATGAGGCACTCCCTATCGGTAATGGTCGATTAGGCGCTATGGTACATGGTCGCACGGCTACCGAAATGCTATGTCTCAACGAGGACTCGGTCTGGTATGGAGGACCACAACAGCGCTCTGCATCCAATTCTCACAAGCACCTGCCTCATCTACGACAGCTGATAAGGGATGGTAAGCATATGGAGGCTGGAAAGATTGTCGAGAAGAGGTTCATGTGCAATCCATGGAGCCAGCGTCACTACGAACCTCTCGGCAATGTGATGCTCGACTTTGGGCATAACGATGAGGACATCACAGCGTATAAACGTACCCTAGACCTTGAGAATGCTGTTACCACAGTCGAATATCTTTGGCAAGATAGGGTACATGTGATCCGAGAGATTATCGACAGCTATCCTGACAACGTTCTCGCGCTCAGAATCAAGGCAAGCGAGGAGATTGGATTTGTGATCCGAATGAGTAGACTGAGCCATATCGGGCATGAGACCAATGAGTTCTTGGACAGCGTTGAGATACAAGATGGGAATAAGTTGGTCATGTTTGTGACTCCTGGCGGAGGCAAGAGCGTCCGGGCATGCTGCATTTTAGGCGTGAAGGTCGACGACGAAGGCCAGGTTGAAGCAACGAATAGCCATCTCGTAGTAAGAGCAAAGGAGGCGTTAGTCCTGATTGCTGCTCGAACTACGTTTCGACACCCCGACGACTTTGACACTCTGACGTTGAAGGATCTCTCGGTTGCTTTTGAAAATCATGCGGACCTCTGGAGGCGACATAAAGAAGACCACCGCTCAAATTATGGTCGCATGCATCTCCACCTTGGGCCTCCTGTTCCTGAAGATACCATGTCAACCAATGAGCGTCTTTCGGGAACACTAACACCAAGCCTAATTACTCTCTACCACAACTATGCCCGCTGCCTTCTACTCTCCAGCAGCCGATCTTCCCCATCTCCATCGCTCATACACCTAGACCTCCCTGCTAATCTTCAAGGTATCTGGAACCCTTCCTTCGCACCTGCCTGGGGTAGCAAATTCACGATAAACATCAACATCCAGATGAACCACTTTCCAACCTTCGTCTGCAACCTTCCATCCACCGCTCTTCCGCTGTTCGCGCTTGTGGAAAGAGTGGCCAAGAATGGAGAACACACTGCTAGGGAAGTCTATGGGTGCCGCGGTTGGTGTTGCCATAGCAGCACCGACATCTGGGCTGATACAGACGTGGCCGATAGATGGATGCCTGCCTCTTTGTGGCCTTTAGGTGGAATCTGGCTATGTCTGATAATTTGGGAACATTATGTGTTCACTTTGGACCTTGATATCCTAAAACGGATGTTTCCTTTTATGAAAGGAGCTGTGGAGTTTATGCTTGACTTCTTGGTAGAAGACGAAGCGGGGGAATATCTGGTTACTAATCCAAGCTTGAGCCCGGAGAACACATTCGTCGATGCGGATGGAAAGGAAGGGAGGCTATGCGAAGGCAGCTCAATGGACATTTCTATTGTATCAGCACTCTTCTCCGCCTTTCTGGCGGCGACTGCCGAGCTCTCTTTTACCGATCAGACCGTTTCTGAAGGACCAACAATCACAGCAGTCAGAAGTGCTCAGGCTCGCCTGTCTCCGCTAAAGGTATCTGATGTAACAGGTCGAATCCAAGAGTGGGGCCATAAAAACGACTATACCGAAGCGGAGCTGGGCCACAGACACACATCGCACCTCTTCGCCCTATATCCTGGCTCCACCATATCTCCTTCCCAAACTCCTCTTTTGGCAACCTCGGCACGCAAAGTCCTTCTCCACCGCTCTGCACATGCAGGCGGCCACACAGGCTGGTCCCGCGCCTGGCTACTTTTATTCTGGGCAAGACTGGGTGATAAGCAGCAAGTCGCCGAGCATACTGGCACACTGTTGAACAAGTCCACATTACCGAATTTGCTGAATACTCATCCGCCATTTCAGATTGACGGGAACTTTGGAGGTGGTGCTGGGATTGTGGAGGCGATTGTGCAGAGTCACGAAATTGATGAACTCGGAAGACGTATTGTGAGATTGCTGCCTGCTTGTCCATGGAATGAGGGCGAAGTCAAGAATGTGGGTGTCAGAGGTGGATGGGATATTAGTTTTCGTTGGAAAGAGGGGAGGATTGCAGGAAAGGCCAAGATCAAGGCCGTGCCTAGGGGTTTTGAAGAGGATACCAATGAGGAGTGGAGACTACCTTCTGGTGAGAAGAAAAGAGTGCTTGTTATCGTGTTTCCGGATCATGATGGAAACAAGGGCCCGGAGGTGGAGGTAAGGATAAGAGGTGTGTGGTTGGCGAGCGCGGATCATGGAATCATGGATGCACTGCAGAGAAGTATGAGCGCCAAACATCTGAAATGAAGACTGCACACGATTCTTCAAAGGTACCACGAGTCCACGACAATCCAGCGCTTTCTTTCTAGAGCTTTCGAGAATTGAACCAATAATGTGCTAGGAAATTCTCCACCCCGTAGATTCTTGAAGCTTCCTTCCACAATACCACTCTGGCTTTCTTCAACAAGGAACTTTCTTTCCAGACCTGCTCAGTACAGGCAAAGCTTGTATTGACATGCGAATTGCGCTTTCAAAGTTACCTCTACCACATATTGAGATCCAATCGAGCAAATGGCTATAGGGCCTCATCCTACCATCGTTCGAAAACGAAATACTCATTCAACGTTCCGCGTCCCAAAGCGAGCCCGCACTACACCCCTACGCCTATCAAACCCGACCTCCTCGCAAAGTCCTCCTGGGAAATCACACGTTTGTATTCAAATCTCATATGCTTGAGCAGAGAAAACGAATACGCTCCGATAGTACACCCGTCCGCGGCCGGCTGAACCGGACTTGCAATCCAGTCGTGACCCACAGTTTTCCCCGAATCGGCCAGCCTGCTTTTCAACATCTCGAGCTTGAACTTGATGTCCGCACGAAGACCATGAACAGCTCCAAGGACTGACCTAGAAAAAGGACCTGCGATCAAGATCATCATTGCGTCCGCAGGTCCGTCCTGCTGGTGGCAAATGTAAGCTCTAAAGCGTAACCTTGGCGTTTTTGGCATCCAGTTCCATTCCGGAAAGCTTTCGACGAGCATGCGGAGACGACGTATCTCAAAGTCTGCCCCCACGACATCGGATGTCTCAGGGACTACTACGAGGAGGCTGTGTGCTTCACCTGTGTAACATGATGAGTTCTGCTGTCTTTGATGTCAGGATGTAAGGAGAAGCTTACATAGGGCTCGGAGAAAAACTTCCGCGTCTAGGCGACTGAGGTCTGGTTCAAGTGCACCACTGATGCAACACGCAGACTCAGGTAGATTTAGAGGCCGGATGCGAGTGGCGTTGAGACTTTGCATCTCTGCTACTGGGGGTTGGAGAGTATGATGAGCGTCATCCGGTCGTTCGGCTAGGTTTGGGGAGTCTGCTTGATCTATGTTCGACATCCGGAAGAGCGGTGTCTAAGTTTAGGTGATAACTGGATCTACATACATAACACATTGCTTTGTCTATGTAAACAGCGTTCAAAATACTGGAATCGAAAACACGTTTCTATGTTCGCTCTTCATGAATGGCGATATGAAGGCTCTCTTTGAGAATGCCGTTGCACGAGGCCATTATTAATCATACTCTTCTTCTTGTAAATGCAGATGTCTGATAAGTGATATTGTAGTAAAACAAATATATCCTACGGAATGTGTTCGTTCAGAAACCCTCCCAGATCTACAAGATCGCACTTTCGCTACCAAAGTCACAGCTTTCCTTAGGCATCATGGCTCCTTCCATCCCGTCAGTGCGATTTCAGCTTTGACTGTTCACACTTCTCGATTCGATCTACTATTCTATTATGCCAAATTTTACATTACAATTTCACCAGGTTGATAAATCCTAGTTACAGGCGGAGATCTATACTTGCAGAGGATATTGGAACTACCACGTTTGTCATTGAGCATTCAGACCGGACGATTCCGACCAGCGATTTCAGATCTTGGGTTAACGAAAAAAGACTTTCTTGAACTTCCAGAACGATATCTAAGGCAGGATCCATTGCGATCAATTAGCAGCGCCACCGTATTGCATCAGTCGATGCATTGAAAACCCTGAGGTCGTACTAAAGGTGGTAAGAGTTGTGCTGGGATGTCTTTTGACACTGGCATGTACAAAATCGTTCTCTGATGGGAACGGTATCGATTCCAGCTTAGCTCTCCTATTGTGTGCTGCTTTCAGTTTGAAACTCTGCTTGTTTGATGTCTTCTTGTTTGATGTCTCCGGCTTAAACTTCCTCTTGTTTGATGCCACCAGTCTGAACCTCCTCTTTTTTGATGGTATCAGCTTGGACATCCTCTCGTTTGATGCCATCTGCTTGAGTTTCCTCTTGTTTGATGTAATCAGCTTGAGCCTCTTCTTTTTTGACGACACCATCTTGACCCTCCTCTTTTTTAATGCCACCAGCTCGACCCTCCTCCATATCGCAAGGCCACACAAAGCTCCTCCTATCATCGAAGCCAAGTTCCTTAAGAATATCCTCATCCGTAGCTCCATACTCAAAATTCGCATGCCTGTAAAGCGACAACTCAGGCCCCGACGAATCATCCAACCCATCAACCGCCTGTTTCGTGGGCCAAAACATCCACTCTCGTCCCGCCAACTCTACTCGCGCCACAGCAGATTCTAGAAATCTGATCTTCAAATCAAGATTCCACCGAAGATTCAGCAATGCCGAATGGATGCTGGGAGAGTATGGGCCTGCCACCAAGCCCGTGCAACCGGCTTCACGGTTCTTCGCGTCGAATACGCTGATCAAAGCTCTGTAACGGATTGCGTCGACACTGGGGGTCCAATCCCATCTTGGGAGGCAGTAGAGGGTCAGTATTAGAGCTTGATCGTCGACCAGATCTGAGAGATCTTGGTCTTTGCTCAGGAGGAGTAGTTGCGATGTAGTTACTTTTGCATGTCAGTCAATTTGTACTTTATGACGAAGGTCACGCGCGGACAGCTTACCAAGAATGTCGTATTCTAGCTCTTTGTGCAGGATCAAATCTGCTTGGAGTAGTCCGTGAAACACTAATGCTGGATTGAACGCTGGTTCTTCGACCAGTGGCTGTACTGGTAACTTGATTGATGGAGTGGTTGGGAAGGGAAAGTGAGGGGCGCGAAATGGATTGCGCGTGGCTTGGAGAGAGGGTTTTGGTTGATTCATGGCTGGGAAGCGTGGAGATAAAGTAGGCAGTTTACATGGTGATTTTGCAATTTATATCCAAAAAGGTGTTGCGCAGGATGAAAATGGATGTAGGGAACCAAAAAGGTGTTGCGCAAGATGAAATTGGATGCACGGAAGTTGCTGGCAAATTTGTGACATTTCTGCTCTATGGAGGGTGGATGAGGTGTTAGCCTGTTCGTGTGGCATCCAGAAGCTAGATCTCATCATGGAGAGCTCCAGAACGAAATGGGCCAGGCGATTCCAGCAGGCATGATCACATGAGTTCGGACTCTTATGGCAGAGAACTATCTCGATGTTCTGCAAATATTTTGTGTACAGAAAACTGTGAAACTCAAAGGTTGTGAAAATCGAGGAATGAAGGACTGAACGCGGAAGCCCATATCTTTAGGCATCTGGTGACTGTCGAACTCAAAAAAAAAAAAAAAAAAAAAAAAAAAAGGGATTGACCATCCTGACATATCTGCTAGATTGATGGTAGTGAAGCACAATCATGATCATGACTTGGTGATACGGAGGAAGGAAAATGCCAAGTTCGCCGCAAATTTCAACTTCTGTTTATTGACGTTTGCAGTGATGTTGGCACATCCGAAGACCATCATAATATTCTCTCGCATTTCACAATCACGCTGGACTTCAATCAGAATGGACCTAGTTTACTGAATTACCATCTGAAACTACGAAATCTTGCTCCCGCATTTGCGTGACAGACATAGGAAACCCAGTAGGACGAAACCATATCCAGAGCTATAGCCACTTAACTCACATGAACGAAACAGAGCTTCCATTTCCGGAAGCCTTTGCGTCGCTTTCTTGAGCATCTTCCTCCTCAATCGTGATACGATGATAGCCGAATTTTCGTAGGATGATCAAGCCTGATTGCAGGCTCTTCAACTTCGACGTTGCAAGCGATCTTTCGCGCTGGCACTCCTCTGTCTCACCAGCAATGCTTTGCAGGTCTTTGTCATCAAGTGACATGATAGTGTTGAGCGACAGAAGTCCGGGCAGGGCGACAAGCAATTTTCCCTCAATACACAGCTGAGCGAAATTGTCCACGAGCAACTTCAGGGCAACCTTGTAGTACGCTTCCATTGAATTTGTGGCTTCGAAGCAGGCATGAAGGTCCATGTCTGGCTCAGCTCTTCTCTTGAGGGCACTTATGATCATATCACCTGTCAGAGAGAAGCTTGTGGACATGGCCGCGTCATCAAATTCGCTTCCCAACCAAGACACGACGGCTTTTGTGATCTGTTGCTCTTGATAATCTTGGCGTGCTTTCTGAATAGTCTCAGTGAAGTAATGGTTGTACGTGATGGGATGGCCTCTTTGGTGTACTTGTAGGATCTCGTCGACCTTGCCGTCAAGTCCGGCTTCAATGCCGTCCAAAGCTGGACCGATGATTTGCTGAAAGAGTCTGACTTGTGTTTCGTCATCAGTGACATGGCCGAGTGCAGTCTCAACAAAGTTGCGAACAGTGTCCACCATTCCCCTTTTGCTTTCTTCAACAATGCCTTGCCAAGGACTGGTGTGCTGATGGAAGAGCTCGCCGATCAACATTGGATTAAAGGTCCCGGGCAATTCTCGGCCGCGATTCTTGGACATCAGGGTCTGTACCTCCTTGATGAAGGCCTTCCTTGACACGGTACCAATGCCCAACGACGGCTTTTCGTCGTCCTCGTCGTCCTCATCGTCCTCGTGATCGACAATCTTCCGATCCTGACCGTCCTTTTGCATCTTCTTCGAAAACCCTAGGAGAAAGCCTTGAACAACCGCTCTTAGACGTTTGTCTTGTCCGGGGGCGGAACTCGCACTTCCAAAAAATGGATCGTTGTAGATTCTGTCGACAGCTTCCTTAACGATTGCACTGAAGTTGCGGCAGACCTCGGCCAAGTACGTACGTTGCTCCATGGATGTCGCGCGTGCATCACCCAGCTTGGCCAGAATTTCTTGACATTCCTTGATGCCTTGTTCGACATCTTGAAGAAGACTGGGCAACTGCGAGGTGATCTGGTCCTTCAGAACATCACTCAGTCGTAGTTCCAGCGATGCGATGCCCAGACGAGCTGTGGGGGCAGCCGTCCAGATACCTTGAGAGAAGAACTTGGTCTCTGCTTCATCCCGCTCCTTATCCGAGAAGTTTTTGCTCTTGAATCCTCTGTTCTGAAGGGCGTGCCAGCCGAGACGAAATCCGCGAGCCTTTTCAGTCCGTAAGAGGTCGGCGTAATCTCTCTCCATTTCGGAACCAATATCAAGGGTATCAGGCTTTGTGATGATGCCCATGGTCCGAAGCCTCAGCGGGTCGACAGCATGGGCCCGAGTGGTTATTGCCTGGTTGGCGTAATCGCTTTTTGCCGAGATAACAGCAAGGATGATGCTGCGCGGGTTTTCCATGTACTTTTGGACAAGGTCAGAAACAACTTCGATGTCAGCTTTTGACTGGTTCTCATTCTCAGCATGGATCAAGCTGGGCAGATCGACGAGGGTCAGGTTTGGTTGTTCTGGACCGGTGATCTCAATCTTCAAGACGTCCTTGCCAAAGGTTGTGCTGCCTTCTTTCAAGCCCATGACTTCCTGAGCCTTTTCGGTGAGATCGGCCAACTGATCCAGTCCGGCGTCAGGCACATGGAACTTGGCAAGCTCTGCCTTCTCGTCCTCCGACCGGTCAGGATCGGGTGTGATGCCAATGGTGAGAGCCTCTTAATTTCCACGGCGGAGGACAATCTCTGTGGCAAAACGCGTGCACAAATTGTCCTTCGTCGGAAAGCGGACTTTAGAGATAGCTTCGAGCACTGAGCTTTTTCCCGCGGACTGATCTCCCGTGACGATGAGCTGGGGCAGAGAGACGTAATGACTGACACCGTGTGCTCTTAGCTGATCGATGGCGTTCAGAATCTTACCATGGTCATTTGATATCACAAAGTTTGACTCTTCAGCTGGTGCCACTTGACTGCTCATAATGGTTTATGTAACTCGTAGCTGTGTGGGGATATGTCAGGTACAGTTGTCAGAGATGCAAGTTAGCGATGTGACCTCAGACCTCCAGACGGTAACTTTATACGACTGCCATCAGGTTTGATCAACAAACGAAAATTAGGCGATGACATCAGGGTAAGACTCCTTTCATGCAGCTCCAGCACCACCTTGTAAATCCAGATCTCCACCATATACAAACAGCGAAGAATGTAAGACAGAGCTTGGAATAAAGCGTCATTACAACATCAAAAGTCCTTTGCGAATGTTCCAACTGGGACCAATCCAAAGGACAAGCGCGCAAGACCTTGCAAGACCTGCATGCAGAAAACTTGCCACGTTGAAAGATACTCATGCCTGGATTTTATAGTCCAATCATACTTGGTTGTATCGTAGAAGCTTGTCAGACTTGCTCATGAGCTTTCATGCCCCGGAACCTGTGTCTTTCATATCAGCCTGATGTGATAGGTAGCTCAAGCAAGCATCAAATCCACGCCGCATGTCGTTCGCACACCATGTCACGAAAGGTAGGTTTCGAATGACCGAGTTGTTCTCACTCATGGGATAGCAATGTAAGGATGAGTCAAACAGCATTGATGGCTTTAACCACAAACATAGGAGGACGCGCTGGCATCGACGTCGCGTTGGACGAGAACGGACGTGAATTATGCGCTAAACCGAGTTGGGATTGCCGAGGGGTGAAACTGCAGGCAGGGCGACCCTGTCTCAATGGATCGGTGACCCATTTCGAATGTATTGATCTCAATCACTCTATTACGGTCTCACATGGTGTCCCACTGCTACTTGTAGATTTCCAAAGATCGCATCACACTGATGCAGAATTGTGGGAAGTCAAGCAGATAGTGTTCGGAAGCGCTTTTTCATTTTCAATCATGCTGGCACCAATAATCCAACTCGTACTCTAATAGCAGTCTGGTTGGCCAGCACTTAGCGGATCAATGCAGAGTAATCCGCTATCTGAGCTACCTCGGTTCAAGTCGAACACAACTTGTCCTCAAATCAAAGCCGACCCGATCGCAGAAAACAACTTGGGGCGTCGCCCAATCGAACATGATGGACTTGAGATCAGGAAACATCACCCCAAGTCGCTCCACTTGTCACCCCGTCATAAGCGGGAGTAATTCGTCGAGACAACCACTCCAAATCCATCCAATTCCTAGTTTGCCCGTCCGATTGGTCGAAGATTTGATTTTTCTGAAAAATGTCGTTGCGTAAAGCATAGACAGCAGAATTGACACATCCTGCGAATGGCCCGTGTACGATAATGTCTTCTCGGTCTCGAAGCGGGTGTTGCAGGGCGATAACGGCTTCGTAACGGACTACTGGGTCATCTACATGCCAGTCCCACTCAGGTAATGTGTGTAGTACAAGTCTCATCTCTGCGATATCTGGGTCCCGGTGCCAGCCTGCAGCGGTGATAACACCAGCCTTCTTGGAGATGAGCAATTGTGCTTGCGACAAGATGTTGCCGTAAACGAGAGGGTGTATCTCTTTGAGTTCATGTTTCAGAGATCCGTTGATGACAGGTCTGATTCCGGGTAGCATCATGTACGGACGCACGTCGGGTGGCGGGACGAAGCCAGCGGCATTAACATTAGGATGAGGAATACCGTTGACTGGTTGAAGACTTGGTAATTGGGATTCATGCCGATATGCGTGAATGGGAGGCTTGCTGTGTGGTTCACATAATATTATCTAGCATGATAGACCTACTTATTGAAGAACCATCGGACAAAGGTTCTCCAATTTTGAGAGTGTCTTCATGTCCATGAAGCTTCTTCGCTATTCTCAAGCCGGATTGTAGAAAGGTAGAAGAACGCTGACTTGGAAAAGACGGATGACCGAGGAAGAAAATGACCTTTGCTCGAACCTGCCCGTCAAATTGTCCTTTGCCGTCATCTGATAGCGTCTTGCAGAAGGGACAATGAACTTCATAAACAGACGGACATCAGAAATGCTTGCTGCAGCAATATTTATAGATGCCTGCCATCCTGGCGGACTGCAGGAGAATTCTTCAAGCACATGAGATCAACCATGGCTCAACCACTGAGCGAAAGCAGCACGGCGAACACCAGCTTCACCGTCACTTCTCCAGAATTAGGTCATGCGCTACAATCTTTGAGCGATCGCCTCACACACATTGATAGGATAGGAAACAAGATTGAGGTGTTTGGGGCCGAGATGGAGACTCTGGTGGCTCGCCATGACCATGGATTTCAGGTCATGAGCCAGCAAGAAATGGTCGACCGTTTATTAGATCAGTCGAGTGCTCAAAAGGATACAAAAGCTGACAGTATGGCTGCCTCCAGCTCTTCATCGCGTGGCTTGTCAGTCAACGCGCCCGAATTTGTTCCCGGATATGTGGCGTCGGTGGATCATAAAGCTGAGAGATCTCCTGTCGCCACGTCCACTCGTGGCCTCACTAGTGCACTGGCAGCTTAAAGCGGCAGGTCGAGTCTCGCTGATAGTCCCACACCCAAGAAAGGAAGCGCTGATCTGCGAGAGGCATACCATAACTCAAGGTCTCTCAAGTACAAGACAGCTGAGAGATCCAAGTCATTTTATTGACTCGATTGCAGGTCCTCAGTGGGCAATACGTATGCTGGGTCCGATCCAAGAGATACATCCAGTCTTTCACGTCAATCTCATCGTCAAGGTCCGCATACTCGTGTGGTCACGTCCCATGGGTCATCCGGAAGCGAGCTCTCGAGTGACAAGGATTCCGATCATGGAAGGGGACCCGTGCTAGATTCCCCAACTGATACAACCCGTGGGAACAACACTCCGACGAACAATGTTAAGTATGTCATATAAGCTTGGTAGGGAAATTATAATTAACCTCTCAACAGTCAATGGGCCGCCTACGTATACGAGAATCGCTTGAATGTAAACCAGAACACCAGCTCAACTTCCAAACCTTAGTTTGATTTGAGACTCCGGGGGCCAGACGGAGTGAGTGTTGATTTGGTTTCTATGCTCTACGATCGCGATAAAAGCTCCACATTGCGTGTGTCCGAGTAGAGAGAAACTTCAATAATTCATTGTATGCTTTGCTAGAAGTGCACGATCGGAGGTACATGACGCCGATCGCACTTGACCACTTCTAGCTAGCGCGTCGTGAGCTTCAACCTCGCGTCATCAATTCCAAAGCTTTGCGTGCAATGGCGGACGATTATAGCAAATAGATCACCCGAATCGTCTTCTACAACTCTCAAAAAACGAAATGAGCAACTCTCCAGGGCTCAATAGCTCTGGTAGTTTGATGACTTTGGGCTGTTGAGCAGGTTGTGTCATACCAATCCAATGTTTCTATTCCCAATGCCAATTGTTCCGCACAGTCTCCCGCCAAACCCATCTCTCGTTGCGATAATCCTCATCATCACAACTCGCCGTGGTCCAAGGTTTGTGTTCCATTATCCAGGTATTCCTGAGCCCTCGCAACTGAACAACAGCTGGGCATTTGGGTCAATTGGCAGCGATAGCGAAGACAGTGACGATGACAGTGACGATGCAACGAGCACTTCTGATGCCGGCGAAACAGGCAGTAGAGCCGGAAGCATTAGCTCCACCAGAGCTGGAGAAAGTAGGGCAGGAAGTTTGAGTGGTAAGACTGGCAGGTTCTCTGCTGCAACTACAAGCACGAGAAGGACAACAAGGACATTAAGAGAAGACGGCCCGGAAGATGAAGAGGATATAGATGATGATATTGAGGCCTTGGACTTGAACGTCAGCGATAGCAATCAAGGGAAGAAAGACAGTAGTAAAAATGAGGACGGCGCCAGGAGTACCGACAAGGACAGAGTGCCCGAGTGGGAGAAACTGTTCGGTTATCCGACCGAAGGCTTAGAGAAACTTCTCAGCCCGGCGGATAAATTCAGCAAGAAGAAATTTGAGGTCAGCATTGAGGAGTTAGTCTTCTTGGGATACCCAGTATTTGCCAGAGAAGACGGATCTTGGAAGAAGAGAAACCGGATGGGCCAAGAAGAAAAGAAGAGCAATGACCAAGATGTAGACGGTCTTGCCATTGGGAAGAACCCCTTTGATGGCTTTGATCAGGGCGTTCATCATCCTCCTGAAGATTTGGACATCGCCGCCGCACGAGCTGCTGAAGTCAATAGCCCAGAACTCTCTCCAACAGCGACTCGAGACGATGTCCGGGACATGACCTATATGGATTCACTTACTCTGCCGCCGGAAGACAATCCTACCGCTCAAAATTATGGCTCTTACGGCGGCATGAGCGAATCCACATCCGAGATGAAGAGTGTATCCACCGCTTCTGGCGGTCAAGGTGATGATATGAGCATGTTTCACCTCGTCTTCGTGATGAACCCCCCCACTCTGGAATACCACATCCGTGTACAAGAAATGTACGACAACGTGGTAAAAAAGTTCTCCAAGGCTCTCAGATACGAGCAAACACGGTCTGGCTGGGTAGAAAAGGAAGCCAAAAAGATACTTACTCTCAAGAACCAGGCCAAGGAGAGCAGTAAGTTTGAACGAGTGGCGCCAATGTTTCACGCAATCTCTGATAAATGACTTTCAGAGAACCCGCCGCCCATGTCAATACTATGGGCTAGGATTATCCAGCAGTCTCCGCTAGCAAAAGCCATTGCAAATGTCTATACCCGCATTGCCAGCAACAAGATCGCCCATGTCAGTATCGGATCTACCTTCGATGCTTCCATACAGATTCCTCAAGCCATCAGTACTCCCTATGTTGCGACACCCATGGAACCGCAGCTGCCGGGCTTGTGGATCACTACTGCCTCTATGTTGGAAGACGATGATGGTATGCCAACACTCAGTCCTCATGCCGCACTACTCCTACTCGAAGACAAAGAGACCATGCTCAAGGAGATCGAGAATGAGAACAACAAGGAGATGACAACTCCGCTTGCCTACTTCATTCGCGAACTCAATCCTACCAAGTCACTCCAGAAGTTATCAGCTTCTCTATCACTTTCTCTGGCAGATATGCAGTTCCTGGCTCGACATTTAATCTATTGGCGTCGAGCACGCGCTGTCCCACCATTGCACATTCGAGACACCTATATTGTGTCGCCCAATTGCGACTTGAGAACACTGTCAAAAGCAACAACATTGTACTCTCAGCGCTTTTCTGCTCTGCCTAGTTTGCCTAATATGATACAGCTCTTGAGCGCCAAGCCGAAACAATTTGGATATCTGATTCCCAGCAAGGATCATAAAGCTGCGTATATGGAGATTTTAGCTTGGCTGTTACGAGGCGGTTGGGTCACGCAGCTCCGCACTTTCGCATGGATCAAGGTATCCCCGGCGGTGAAAGTAGCTGTTGCAATTCAGATGCGAAAAGAAGCAGCGGAGAAAGCTGTCTTGAAGAGCAGAGCGGACACAACCAAGCCGGATGTTACAGGCACAGGTAAAGGAAACGTCCACGGCTCTGCGTCCACCACTGCCATGTCTGCCCGCCGCACATATAGCGAGGACGATTACACATCTTCCAATTCCAACTCCCGCAAATCATCAAGATCAAAAGCCAGTCCTCATCTGGAGGCTCGCCTAAGCCCTACATCGCGCGATCGCTCAGGCTCAGACACGGCAAGCATGTCCAGCACGAGGACTGCGATTCCGCCACCATCACTATCTATGGCCCTTCCAAGCCTTCCTTCTCCAGCGTTGATACCTCTCAGACCAAGTCCCTTGCATGCGGTCGACAACATCAACCCCCTCTCTCCTCCGACTGGGCTGGCAGGATTTCCGTCCAGTACTAGCGCTCCAGAAACAGAATCTCTGTCCGTCGCCTCCGCACCAGACGCCGACCTAGCGACCAACTATAGCGCAGAACCTCTCTTCAGCGGCTCCACAATCACATTGCCAAGTACACAGGAAACGGACTACGAGACGACGCTGGTACTATCACCGCATAAAGCCAACACGATTGAAAGCAAATGGCTAGCACATATAGGCTCACAGCTCGAAGACAAAGAGCTGAGGGAAGTCTGGCCAACTTTGGTCAAATACTTTGATGGAAGAAGAGCGGTTGAAGAAATCGCTAGTCGGGAGGGATGGAAGAGGAGAACGGTCGACGAGCTGATGGTGAAACTGGAGCAAGTGGGCTGTCTTGTTGTGGTTAGACATTGGTAGAACGTTCTATGATACCCAGGATAAACGAATAATTCAACTATTGTCTCTCTTGTCTTTATCACACTTAAGATAAGGTAGTACAGCAATTGCTTTCCTGCTAAGTTTGCGTCGGCAGCACAGATTCTTGCAAAGTCCTGTGTAGAGTAGTACTGTTCCTTAGAAAACTAGGTATCTCGACGCAAACGATATAGTGGACTGAAGATGTCTGATCTACAGTAACCACACCATCGTGGATCTATTTGTTATCTTGCCAATGTACCTTATTTTACAAGCAGCAATCCCAGTGTGCCAAAGATGGTATGACAGAGAAGCAGCTTCGCCGACCTCGGCACACTATTCCTCTACAGCGCCGAATCCCCGAAATCGCAGCCAAAACTCGACGCCCCGTCCAGTCTAAGACTGACTGACCAGCGAAAAAGAAAAACCAGTAAAAGACAAAAAATAATGCCGCTTCTGTGGATCGAACACAGTACCTCCAGAATACTACCTGTTGTGAACAGGCTAGAAGAACTAAAGTTTGACTTCAGTCTGGCGCTCTCCCAGGTGAGCTAAAGCGGCTTGATGGAGGAAACAAGATTTGGATGGTTTATATTGTTATTACTAGCGATTTTTTGTTATGTATTTGCGGTTCTGGCTTCGCGGCTTTGCGACTATAGGCTGTAAAAGGAGAAAAAACCGACATCGATATTTTTTTTTATCGATATTCATCATTTTATTGACAGTTTCATTTACAAGCTGACTCAATGAGTCGGACTATCCAACTCCCATCGATTTTAATTAAGGGAAAGGGTGCCGCCTAACTGTTCTAGCAACGCTATTGCTATAGTTATACTAGCGCTGTCCCTAAAGGGACCTAATACTATTATAGTAATACAGAGATAAGCTAGAAACACTAAATAGAGTAGAGGGTTAATCCAACCTATTTGCTCACTCTAGCCTAGTAATAATACTGTTTTTATAAAAGATATACTAAAGCGTTTTATTAAAGGAGCAGTAAATGCTTAGAACAATAAGCTTAATAAGCTATTTAAGCAACTTTAAAAATAGAATAAACTATTTTATATATAGAATAAATAACTTTAGAATCAGAATAGATTATTCTAAATTTAGAATAAGCAACTTTATTAAAAAAACATTATAATAATAGTAATATTTAATATTATTATAAAAAAAAATAAGAAGCTTAAAAAGAAACTTAATAATATAAATATAAATATTAAAAATATTAATACTAATATTAAAGCTTTAAATATTAAAGTCTAATTTATTAAGTCTAATATTAATAAAGGAAAAACAGTCTTTTTAACCTTTAAATAAGTAAGCTTAATATCCTTAGCTAATTTTAATATAATAGCTTTTTTATTAATATTCTATATTTTAGCAATATTAGGCTTAATTAACTTATTATTATTAGCTATATAGTTTTAATATAGTAATACTATAGTAATAATATTATTTACCTTTTCTAAAAAACTGCGCCAATTTCTAAGCGTTATAATAGACTTAAGCTAAATAATAGCTAAATAGCGTAAAATAATAAATAACTATAAAGCAACTAGGAATAAAATCTAAAAAGCTATTATAGCTTAATAATCTATAAATAATATTGTTATTAAAGGAATCTAATTTAAAATAAGGGATATAAAGATTATTATTTAAAATAAGAAAAATATAGCATATTTGCAAATAAATAAAGCATAGGTTTATTAAGTATTTAAAATAGCCTGAATCTGTAAAAAGGAACTCTTTCTAATTAAGGTCAATAATATATATAAAATAGTAGTCCTAGTATTAGGCATTTATAAAATTAAATTAGAACTAGTAGCTGAATTTAATATAGAAAATAGGTTTACTAGAGCTATTAAGGCGTTCTAGCTCTCTAAAGGGGAGAAACCTATAGGATCTATAGTAATATACCTTAATATAGTAGAAAATGTTTAGAAAGCGCTTAAGAAACGTATAATCTAAATTAATAATAGCATAGCTATAATTAGCTAATACTATAAGATCCAATGCCTTTAGAAATGCTATAACTGCAATAAATATAGTCATTATTAGGCTAGATGTAGCTAACTCTTAAAATATAAAAAATGTGCAGACAATTATAAAACTAATAACTGCATAGCTATAATACTAAAATATATAGCATATAGGGGACTATATATAGCTATAAATTCTAGATATATAGTATATTAAAATAAGATTAGTAGAATCTAAAGCGGAAACAAACCCTCTAATTAGCCTATTAAAGCAAGGGAAGACAATTAGCAAACAGTTATAAGCTAATATACTAGATAGGAAATCACTATAAGCAATGTATAATAGGGGATACCTGCTTCCTCCTAGCAAATATAAATAGACAATCCCTAATTCAGCTTAGCCTTATTAATAACCAGTCTATTAGCCAGTTTATAACAATCATAGTTACAAAACTAAGTATTGCTAGTATTAAAGGCAAACTATACATTTCGCAATACTAATACTAAGTTACTATAATACTATCTATATATTAAAAAGGACGCATTACGTATTCTAATTAGCATTTTATATCTATAAAGATATTTCATTTATCCAGATCCTTATAATATTATTTAATATAATAATAGGGGTTATTACTATATTAATAAAACATATTTTTATAGCGTTAATCTATATCCTAGGCTGCAGCTGATACATGCCTTCTAAGTAAGACTTAGAAGAGACAGCTACTACTAGGCTCAATGCCCTAAGCAGAGCAATCTAAAAAGTAAAAGCTAAATATAAAGAGAATTTCTATATTATAATTAAAAGTGATTTTAACTGCTATAACCTAATATAAGGAGGAATTAATATGCTACAGTTATAATATAAAGGAGAAAGCGAACTAATGCTTTAATAAATACAATAATATAATACTTTTTTAGCTTTATGAAATAGTATAATTATATTTTTATAAAGATAATTTAAAACTATTATTAATTTTATATTAGTGTCCAATTCAATAAAAGACCAGATTATAAAATGTAGCATTTATCTAATCTAATATAGGTTAGACTATAAAGCTATAACATTTCAAATTAATAAGGCTAAAATAACTATTTTACAAAGAGCTAAATACAACTTTAGAAAAACAAATTAGAATATAGCTATTAAGGCGCTTAAGGAATAAAAACTGTTAATTATTAATATTAACAATACTACTAAGCTTAATTAGGCAGTTATAGAGATTCAGAACATTATAAGTTAATATATTTATAACTATAGCTCTATAATTAAGAAATCACTATATATAAAAGCATAATAGAACAATGAACTTATAAAGCTACATAATAAATATATACAATGCCTAAACTAAAGTATTACATTACAAACTATAAAACTAAATAGTAAAGAAAGCTGCTGCAAAGCTAGGCAAGCTAAATACCAGTTTTATAAAGGCATTTACAATAAAAAACAACTATATTGGAATAAGTTCCTAGCATAGACTAACAATATCTGAAAAGCAGCCTAATACCTTAACCTATAATTATCAGCGTTTAGCAATATCCCTACTATATTTATTAATATTAAAAGTCAGGAAATGGAGCTTAAAGAAGACAAGGCTAAAGCAAATAAACTACTCTAATACTTATTTCTACTAATCCCTAAAGAGTGGAAAGAGAACGCGCTAAACCCTAATGCTAAATATATAGAGGACCTGGATATCTCTATCAAAGAAGTAACTAGAACAATAGCTAAAATCAGCCTATATAAAGAACTAGGTATAGACAGTATCCTAAACATTGTATAGAAACGCCTATATGTTAAGACCTAAAGGATCAGGACTCTGAATCACTTGCTTAGCAAGTGATCTGGAAAGCAAACTACTAAATGTTTGCTTATATATTAAAACAACAAATTAATACAAATATAGATATGTTTACATTACTACACTTATTTGCTTATAAGTGATTTAAGTAATTAATCACTTAGTTATTAATAATCTAAATAATCACTTACAAACTCTATAAGTATATAGCTACCTAGTCCTTACCAATCTCTTAGATAGTTTATAGTTAACTTATGTTAACAATCTCATACCTACCTAAACAACACCTCCTGCTCTTATGAATAAGCTCCTGCTTTGCTAACAAACTGCATATCAACTTGCCTGCCCTATTGAGATGTAACATTCCTTTTTTATATTATTATTTGTACTATTTATTGCAAAACCTAATAGAAACCTACGCTTATATATAGATTACTATAGCCTAAACGTTATATTTAAGAAAGATAAATACCTGCTGTCTCTAATTAAAAAGACTCTGAATGCCCTAAAAGGCATAAAGTACTTTTCCAAAATTGATATTGTTGCTACATTTAACAATATTTAGATTAAAAAAGGCTTAGAATACCTTATAGCCTTCTAAACTAAGCTAGAACTATTTGAGTCTCTAGTAATGCTGTTTAATTTAATTAGAGCGCTTAAAACCTAGTAAAGGTTTATAAATAATATTCTGCAACCTTATATTAACTTATTTTATTAAATGTATTTAGACAATATTCTAATTTACAGTAAGACTTAAAAGGAATATAAGAGACACGTCTGCCTGACTCTATAAGTACTGTAAGAAAACAAGCTATATATAAAGCTATTTAAATATAAGTTCTTTAAGTCTAAAGTAACTTATTTAGGCTTTATTCTAAATGCTAACAGCATTAAGATAAACCTAAAGAAGATTAAAACAATTATTGACTAGCAATTTCTAAAGACTGTATTAAACTTTAAATTATTTATTAGGTTTGCTAGCTTCTATAGATAATAGATTAAGGACTTTTTAAGAATTCTAGCATTAATTACTACATTAAAAAGAAAGAATATTGTGTTTAAATAGACTGAAGAGTGCTAGAAGGCGTTTGATTACTTAAAAGCAGCTTTTATAACTGAACTTGTATTAAAACACTTTAACTAGGATAAACTTATAATATTAGAAACCAACGCTTCTAATTATATCTGCGCTAAAATACTGTCTTAATATAATAAAAACAGAACTCTGCATTCTATTGCTTTTTATTTAAAGAAGATAACCCTTACTAAATACAACTACAAGATATATAACAAAGAATTGCTTATAATTATACGCTACTTAGAAAATAGTTTATAAAGCTGGAAATAAGCTAAAAAGTTGTTAAAATACTATACAACTATAAGAACCTTAAGTACTTTATATCTATAAAGAAGCTGAACAAAAGACAAGCAAAATAGTCTGAGTTCCTATTAAGATTTAATTTTGATATAGTATATTACTTTAGAAAACAAGGAGTTAAGCCTAATAGTCTAACTAAGAAATTAGAAAACATACTTTAGAAGAGGAAGGAACGCTTCTTATATTAAAGCTAAACAATATTAAAGCGAAATAATTTTAAAGATTTCCTTACTGAGTTTCTAAATTAATTAAATATATAAGGTCCCGCTTAGCTAAAAACTTCTAGCCTAACTCTTACTAAGAACATAAATATTATACTTAATTAACTGCTATTGCTATTCCTGCTTAACTAGCTATAAAAATTGCTAAAAAAAAGCTTATAAATTGGACTTTTTTTTTTATTAAAGTACTAAAAGCTTTAAACAATAATTTACTTAAGCACTTGCAAATATTATTAGCTAAATGCTTTTAAAACTCTAGACTGCCATTCTATTACAACTGACTATATATTCCTAACTTAGATAAACTAAAAGCATTATTATTATAAGAAGTATATAACAATTTATCTATTAGCTATTCTAAATGCTTAAAGACTTACAAGCTGCTATAATGGAACTTCTACTAACCTAGAATATTAAAATACGTTAAACAATAGATAAAGAACTGTAAAACCTGTTAAAGAATTATACTATTAAAAAAAGGCTATTAAAGTGTTCTTAAGCCTCTATCTATACTTAGTAAAGCTTAGAAACACTTATTAATAGATTTTATTACATATCTATTTAAGAGCTATAGGTTTGATGCTATACTAGTAGTTGTTTGCTACTTAACTAAATTCCGCTGGATTATCTCCTATAAAAGTACTTATAATGCTAAAGACCTAGCCTGCCTGTTTTATAACAATATTTAGAGATTATACAGCCTGCTAGACTCTATTATCTCTAATAAAGAAACATAGTTTATCTCTACCTCTTAGAAACACTTAAGTTAGATTCTGAATATAGGAGCCTAATTATCTATTGCCTTGCACTCTGAGTCTAATAGACAAATAGAAAGAATGAACGCTATTCTTAAACAATACTTCTACGCTTATGTGTTTTACTTATAAGACAACTAGTCTAACTAGCTTACTTCTGTTAAGTTTATAAGTAATAATTTAGTATTTAAGACTACTTATATGTTCCTATTCTTTGCTTTATACAGTTTTGAACCTAGATTCAGTTTTGAACCTATCTGCTTTAAGATTCTAATAGCCTAAGCATGCTAGGAAGGACACGCTAATAAGAAGAGAAAGCCTATACAATGCTACTGCCCTAATAAAAAGGTCTAATTCTATAAAAAAAAGAATATTCAGACCCTCCGCTTTTAAAAAAAAGCTCAATTAGAAGAACTTAAGCCTATTTATAGTTAAACAGATAATTAGCTCCTATGCTTATGAACTAGAACTGCTTATAATAGTAAAGATGCATTTTGTGTTTAATGTCAACCTTTTTGCTTAGCTATTAAAGACTTCTTTTCTAAACAATATTAACTTCCTTTTCCGCTTATTAAAGTAGAAAGCATTAAGCAATAGAAAGTTAAAGAAGTTGTTGACTCCTTCTAGAACTGCTAAGGCTAAGGAAAGCCTTGCCTATACTATATTGTTAAATAGATAGATTATACTAATTATACTGCTAAGCCTGCTAAGTACTTTGAGAATGCTGCTAAACTAGTAAGGAACTTCTATTAACGCTATTTTAACAAACCTAGTCCTACTAATTGTTTTACTAGAGTTTCAATTTAAGAAAGGGAATGTTACAATCCTATATTAAGCATACTGGCTTTAGGCTGTACAATGCCAATCATTACCCTATTAGGAATCCTGCTTTTAGGATTTTGCTAAGAAGCAATAGATCTATAGAGCAACCTGCTTTATAAGATCCCTTAATCTCTTTGCTCTTTATAGAGCATATAGAGCAACAAAGCATATAGAATAATATGCATATACTTACTACCTATTAGGTATATAAGTAGGTAGGTCTTTATTAGAAAATCCTATATTCAATTTAAATAGTTATTCTAACAGTTCCTTTAATATATATTACTATATACACCTGCTTCACTTTGTTTAATACTCCTTTTCACAAATCTAACCCTGTAACCTGTTATCTTACTAAAGATAGTTGGCCATAACAGGGAATACTGTTATAGCGCTTACTTATAAATATTCCAAATAGCGCTATAACCTAATTATAAATTGTTTTATATAACCTTATTTGCTAAAGCTTTACTAAACTTGATATTTGATAATTGTGAATACTACTAATTGCCTATAGCTCTTTAAGCTATGTTCTGTTATTAAACCTGCTTGTTAGTTTTATTACCTATTTGTAGATAGCTTATTAAATATCACTGTACTCTGCACAGCTGCTTCTCTCTTTAATATACTTAAACCCGCATTATGACACTACTTAATCTTTAAGGGACAGCTGGCCATCTAGTAATCCTAAAGAAATTCACTGTTAGAGAACATATTAAGGCAGACTAATTAGCCAAGCAGGCTACAAACCCCTTTATTATAGGAATAGTAATAAGTAAGACAATCTTAAACAGTATAAAACAAATATGGAACACCCTTTAAAACAAGATTCTAAGTAAGGAATATTAAAAACTATAAAATACTAGTAAAAGCCTTTAGGCAATAGATAGCGCTATCCCTAGCAAATATATTATATTACTCTATAATAAGCTGAATAGAAAGGAGGCCTCTATCCTATTATAACTTTGTATAGGATATACCTGCCTAAACAAGTTTCTAGCAACTATCAATATTATAGATTCAAGTTAATGCAAATATAGCTAGAAAGAGAAGACAGTTTAACACTTTTTATTGCTATATCCTAGATACATAGCCTAAAGATAGAGACTTGTTAAAACGTTAGGCTCTAATTATAATAATATATCTCAAATAATTAGGGAACAGAACTCCTATATAGCAATAAAGCAACTTTATAAAGATGGACTAGCAAACTAATAGAAAGCGGATATAGATATAGTCTATATAACTATTAGATACGCAATAGATATAGAAAGATTAGACTTTATAAAGAAGTATAAGAGGATAAAGGAGAAAGTTAAACAGGAGAACTAAGGAAGCAAATTGGGAGGTAGCAAGGGCAAGCCAGAGGATAGGAACAAATAAAAAGAGAAAAATATATATATAATATACACTAACTACAGCATTTATTAAGGAATACCTAGACAGGATAGGTGTATAGGCACCCTAACAGGTTGAACTGTAAAATAAGACGCAGACTTTATAAATATTTATATAATTAGTAAATAAATAGATAGTAGTTGCTTATACTTCTAGTGGCAAGCATATAGCGTATAAAAAAATCAATTAATCAATTAATCTATAGGCTGCAGGAAAAACAGTCATTGATATTTTTTATTGATATTCATTAGTTAATTAACAGTATCATCTATATGCTGATTCAACAAGTTGGACTATCCAACTCCTGTCAATTTTAGTTAAGGGAAAGGGTTCCGCCTGGCCAGTTCAGTAACACTGTTGCTATAGTTATACTAGCATTGTCTCTAAAAGGACTGATCACTGCTATAATAGTTTAGAAAAAAGTTAAAAGCATTAGATAAAGCAGCATAGGGTTAATTCAACCTATTTGTTTATTTAATTTAAATAATAATACTGTTTTTGCAAAAGATATAATGAAACAGCTTATTAAAAGAGTAGTAAACGCTTAGAATAGCAAATTCAAGAAATTAAGTAAGCAGTTACACACATTCTATTAACAAAACGTTACTTTACTAGCAAAGTTTAATATTATTAAAAAGAGACTTGAACTCTTATTTATAAAGATTAAAAAGCTTAAAAAAAAGCTTAAAATAATAGGCACTAAGCTTGAAACAGTAAATATTAATATTGAGGTTCTTAATATTAAAGTTAGAACTATTAGCTCTAATATTAATAATAGGAGGACTGTTCTTTTCAGCTTTAAATAGTTAAGCTTATTATTGCTAGCTAATTCTAATATAGCAGCCTCATTACTAACTTTTTACGCTTTTATAGTATTAGAAGTTGAGAAGTGAGCAGTGAGTTGTCTTATAAGTTGACTTATAGAGTCAATTGCTAGCAGACCACTATTAATACAAAGTGTATAAGAACTAGGTGTCCTAAAGGGTACGTATATATATCAAAAGAGTATAATAATAATTACAATAGTATTAAAAGTAATTAATTATAGATACAAATCCAGTTTCCTTTTAGGTCTTAATTTTATAACTTGTATCTGACTTGTAATATGACTTGTGTCCAAGTTGTAGCCTCAAGTTGCAACCTAATTCAGCTGCAATAGCTGCCATATCTTAACATTAGAGTTCATTAACCTGTTGTTATTAGCTATACAGTCTTAACTGTATAATACAACGCTATTAATTCTACCTATTTCTCTAAAGAAGCTATACTAACTTCTAAGCACTATAATTGACTTTAGCTATTTAATAGCTAAATAACGCAAGTCAGTAAAAGATTATAAAGCTATAAAGAAAAAGATTTAAGAAGCTATTATAGTCTAACTATCTATATATAATATCACTATTAAAAGAATCCAAATTAAAATAAAAGCTATAAAAGTCATTATTTAGAATGAAACAAACGCAGTATAACTACGTTTAAATAACAAATAAGTGTACTAGGTTTTTAAAACAGCCTGAACCTAGGAAGAAGACCTCTTCCTAATTAAGATTGACAATATATATAAAATAGCAGTTCTAGTGCTTAGTATTTATAAAATTAAACTAGAGTTTGTTACTATATTTAATACTAAGAATAAGTTTACAAGCGCTATTAAAGCATTCTAGCTCTTTAAAAGAGAAAAACCTACAGGTTCTATAGTAGTCTACTTTATTATAGTAAAGAATGCCTAATAAGCCTTAAATAAATGTATAGTTAAAGTTAATAGTATTATAGCTATAGTTAGCAAATACTAAAAACTTTAAACACGTTAAGAGTTATAAAATCAACGCGTATAAAGCTACTATATTAAAATATATAGCGTATAGGAAACTGCACACTATAATAAATACTAGGTGCTTAATATACTATAACAAAAGTAGCAGAATCTAAAGCGAAAGCTAATTTATTAACTAGTCTATTTAAAATAGGAATAAGGAATAGTAAGTAGTTACTAGCTAACATACTAGACAGGAGATTACTATAAGCAACGTTTAATAGAAGACATCTGTTTTCTATTAGCGAACGTAAATAAACAATCCCTAGTCTAACTTAGTCTTTTTAATAATCAATCTATTAATCAATTTGCAGTAATTATAATTATAAAACTAAATATTACTAATATTGACAGTAAACTATATATTTCTCAATATCAGTACTGGACTACTGTAACTCTATCTATTTAATAAAAAGGACTAGCGCACTATGCGTTCTAGTTATTACTATATATTTATAAAGACATTTTATTTATTTAGTTTCTAGCGCAGTTATTAGATATAGCTATAGGAATTATTATTACTTTAATAGAACACTTTTTCATTGCGTTACTTAAAAGCGTATTCATAAAAGAAAATAGTTACTAAATTTAAATAGCTGCTTTAGAAGCTCTTTAAAAAGCTATTAAGAGCTTTATAATTAATATTTTAAAGTAAACTAATCTTATAGCTATTTACAGTAAGTAAATAACTATTATAAAAAAGAATATAAATCCAGTCTACTAGTTAATTATTATAAATAGTAGACTTAGTATATACTATATTTTTTATTTAGAATGGAATTGACTTGTTAATTACTTCTTATAAAAAATAGAAAAGACTTTAAAAGAGATTAAAAGTTATTTACTAATATTACTACATAATTACTATAAAAACTAGTAGCGCAAAATTTAAAGCAAATTAAAAAGTTATATATTAATACTATTATATAACTATTATATAAACTAATAAAGCAGACTTTAAAAAGAACTAAATATAGCTTTATAATTTAGTAGTATTTAAACACGTTTTAGAAAACTATTATTAACTGCTAAGCAAATATAAATAGTATTAATATAGTATTTATAATAATATATAGTTTTAATATAATCTTATTTTAAACTTAAATATTAGAGAAAAATCTTTAAGTAAAACTGTTACTCTTTTAATATAGATTATAATAAGATTTATTAGCTTAAAATACATAATAAAATAAGCCTTAGTAGCTTTTTATAAAGTTATAAAAGTGTCTTTTTAAACTCTTGTTTTTCGTTTAATTATTATAATAACAATTTTAAATATAAGCTAATAAAATAATGCTTTACTAAAAATTAAGTCTATTTAATATTATAAACGCTAGATCTTATTTAATACTTAAGCTACGGAATTAGTAAAGCTATTATAATAAATAAATATATATATATATATGAAGTTTCGCTTAAATTGCTGTTTAGTAGTTATTAAAATTATAGACTTTAATCAATGTAATTATAGCTAAAAAAAATAGTCTAATATTTTATATTACTTTACTCTAAATATATAATTTAAAAATAGAAACTAATAAAAATATTAAGCCTTAACTTTAATAATATATCTAGAATAATTAAAAAAATAAAACCTTTATATAATAATAAAGCAACTTCATAAAATAGCTTTATAAATTAACAAAAAGCAAATATAAATATAATCTATATAATTATTAGATATATAATAGATATTAAAAAATTAAACTCTATAAAAAAGCGGAAAGAACTAAAGAAAATAGCTAAATAAAAGAATTAAAAAAGTAAAGTAAAGAATAATAAAGATAAGTTAAAAAGTAAATTAAAGAATGAATAAAGAGCGGACTCTAAAGAAGTATAAAAAAATACATATATATTAATTATAGCATTTATTGTGGATTATCTAGACGGAATAAATATAGAAGCATCTTAATAGTTTAAGCTGTAAAATAAGACATAGACTCTATAAGTATTTGTATAATTAGCAAACAAGTAGATAGTAGTCGCTTATGCTTCCTATGGTAAGCGCATAGCGTATAAAAAAAATCAATTAATCAATCAATAGGCTGCAGGATTATGGTGTTTGTTTTGGAGGATGTGTTTAATAAGGAGTAAAGATTTGAGGTGCAGTTATAGTTGGCCTTGATTTGTAGAGGCTAAATGTTTGGGCTTTAATACGCTCTTGAGTTGGTACATCGCTGCTAAACTCATGGTCAAAAGATATTGTGGGTGTTTTCGTTTGTGGTTGGTCTGTTCGTTGGGTATCTCGTCTTACGTCCTTCCTGGCATACGGCAGGAGGTTCTGCTTTTCCCATCTCTTCTTTCGTCTCTCTGTACGCTGGCTCGGTCGGTCTCTTCATCGCTGATTGTGCTTGGCAAATAATGCTTTTCTCGCCGACCAGGCGAAACTCCCAGTCGGCGAACCCAGAACCACTTCAATCATGATTTTCGAGTACGATGCCACTGTAGCGTTGTCCCAGTATGACCCCAGTAGTCCTCGGTCATGTTTTCCGTCATTTATTCCCAATCTACTGAGCCCTCCGCTTCGCCTCTGGACCATCTTGGGCAGCCTGAGCCGAGTAGCCACCAAGCGCATCTGTGACCAGCCTCCTCAATTCAGCTTGTGTTTCCTCGCTCTCAAAGTCAGGCCTGGAAGCCAACTCCTCAATCCTCCTCCTGATCTCCGGATCGGGCTCGCCAGCCTCATCAGCATCTCCCTCGGTCATGGTGCCCATATTGATGTTGACGCCCTGTGGAAGTGGTGGTGGAGGATGCACGCCGTTGGTACCGGTGCCATTGACATCCACAGTCCCTGCTTGTGCTTCAGGAGCACCATTTACTCCGGCAGTCTGTGCGGCTACGCTCGTTGCTGCACCTGAAGCAAATTCGCGGAGATATGCAGCAATGACGGGATGTTCATTCTCTTCCAGAATCTTCTCTGCTGCTGTTTGACCCTCGTTGTTTCGTGCCTGTGAGTCGCCTCCAAGCTCTTCCAACACTACTCGTGCGATGTCGACGCTTTCTGAGGCAAAGAGAGGCGTCTCGCCATCCTCGTCGCGAATGTTGATGTCGGCATGGAAATCTCGGACAAGTGATCGGAGGAGAGCTGGGTGGTTGTATGAGACACTGGCGTGGAGGAGAGAGTAGCCATATGAGTCTTGAGCTGCCGCGAGTTGTGAGTTTTGTTGGAGATAAGACAGCACTTCTTGAGGCTTCTCGGGCACGAGATTCAAAAGGTGGTCAATTGTGATGTTGGCCATATTGTCTTGGAATTGCAAATGACTCGGAGAATAAGTTGAGACTGTGAGAGCTGTTATAGCAACCTGAAATAATTATTCTCCATGACGTTTTAGTGCCTTGTTGCCCTCGCCCCGTGCCAAGACCCGCCTGCGCCTGCCATTCAGGGCTTGGTATGCGATCTCCCGCCAGCGCCAATCTTTCATCGGGCTGTCCATTCCAGAACACCGCCTTCATATTAGGTTCTAACACTTTGAGACACCGGAATCTTCTTTGTTGCACTGCCAGTCATATACTTCCGTGAAAAAGACATTCGTTTCGCTATCAAAAAGCGAATTATTAGAGCAATCTGACCCTCACCCCACCATCCAAACATTTTCTCAGGCATACAAACGCCAAGCACCTGAGATACTCATCAACCTTGGTCTGAAAACGACCCAAAAACATTGAAACTCTCCATGATGGCAGGCACCGCCCCGTACAAAGGTCAGGATGTCCATCAAGTTTCTACCATGCTGAATGGCCTGGAAGGTCACGTAAAAGGCAAAAACGGCAAGGGTGGTTTCTCCACCAAAAAGACTACTTTCGACATTGCAGGCACAAACATCTCTGTTGATTCTTGGCGAATGCAAGAATGGGATTACAAGAAACCTCAACTCCCAACTTATGCTCGCGGTCTCTTCACTACACGTAATCGCAGCGGCAACCCTGAGATTGTAATCAGAGGATATGACAAGTTCTTCAATTGCGGCGAAGTAAACAAAACTCAGTGGCGTAACATTGAGCAGAACACTAGAGGTCCTTACGAACTCAGTGTCAAGGAGAACGGCTGTATCATCTTCATTTCTGGCCTAGAAGATGGAACTCTTCTTGTTTGCAGTAAGCACTCTACCGGCGCTAGACCAGATGCAGATGTCAGTCACGCTCTGGCAGGTGAGGCCTGGGTTGACAAGCATCTCGCCACTGTTGGCAAGACAAGAAGGGACCTGGCATTGAAGCTCCGCGAGATGAACGCCACTGCTGTTGCTGAGCTTTGCGATGACGAGTTCGAGGAGCACGTCCTTGCATACAACCCAGAAACAGCTGGTCTGTATCTTCATGGCATCAACCTCAACCTTCCTGAATTTGCAACGTATCCTGGTCATCTTGTCGACAGATTTGCTGCAGACTGGGGCTTCAAAAAGACCATGTATGTTGTGCAGAATGACATTGGCACAGTAAAATCATTCCTGGACAAGATCGCAGAGACTGGCAGCTACGATGGTAGAGAGACCGAAGGCTTCGTCATTAGATGTCAAGCAAGAGAGAATCCCCAGAGCCCATGGGAAGACTGGTTCTTCAAGTACAAGTTTGAGGAGCCATACCTCATGTACCGTCAATGGAGAGAATGCACCAAAGCAATCATTGCCAACAAGCCGCCAAAATTCAAGAAACACACCAAGATCACCGAAGAGTACCTGCATTTTGCTCGCAAGAAGCTCATTGAAAACCCTGCCCTTGGCCAAGCCTACAATCAGAATCACGGCATTATCAAACTGAGAGATGATTTTCTCGCAGCTCGCGGTCTCAAAGGCTCTGATATTATCAGACAGGAGATGGAAGGCGGTGAGGTTTCAGGGGATCAGGTCAAGGACAATATCGTGCTAGTTCCCGTGGCGACCATTGGCTGTGGCAAGACCACAGTCTCCCTCGCTCTCTGCAAGCTCTTCGGTTGGGGTCACATTCAAAACGACAACATTACGAAAAAGCCAAAGCCCATCAACTTTGCCCGTGGAGTTTGTGATGGCTTGACCCAATACCCTGTAATGGTCGCCGACAGAAACAACCACCAGCGCCGTGAACGCAAGCAGATCATGGATGACGTCTCAAGAATTGTTCCTGACGCTAAATTCGTTGCCCTCCACTATGTTCACGACCGCGGCAACTACGACCAGATCCGTGCTGCCATGCGCAACCGCGTTCTCTCGCGCGGCGACAACCACCAAACCATCCACGCTGGCTCAAAAGGTCAAGGCGAAATTGTCTCAATCATGGAGGGCTTTATGCATCGCTTCGAGCCAGTGAATACTGAAAGAGACCCCGATGACAACTTCGACCACGTTATCGATCTAGATGTAACTTCATCTTCGCGCGAGAATCTCGAGACTGTCGTCGCATATCTCAACTCCACATACCCAAAGCTCTTTGGTGCAATGCCCACAGCTGAAGATTTGGACCGCGCGATCGAAGAGGCTCTGAGCGACTACAAGCCAGACATCAAGCACGAAATCGGCGGTTCTAAGCGGGCCATGAAACAACAACAAAAGCAAGCAGAGCAAAGAGCACAAAAACCCGCCAAGCTTGAATACTTCGGCGTCAACCTTCCCGTTCAGCGTGTAAATTCAATACTCGAAGCCGTATTCCGAGATGTCGATCCCACCGCAGGACGTACTTGGAATCACCTGAAGAACTCGCGCAGAGTGCAGCCCGAGTTCCACGTCACCCTCATGCACCGCGTGCACGCTCAACAATATCCTGAGTACTGGGAGCAGCTATCCAAACTTCACACCGACGCAGCGGCCAAGGCAGGTGTGCCTGAGCCTGAGATCGGCAAGTGCAAAGTCCAGCTCGAACGCCTCGTGTGGGATGACAGAATTATGTGTTTTGTCGTTCGACTTGTTAGTACTGGCGGAGAAGATGGCATACAATGGAGGAGTGTCAACGACACTGCTCACGTTACTGTTGGAACTGCTGACCCAAGCGTCAAGCCCAAGGAGAGCAACGATCTCTTGCAGAAGTGGCTGAGCGAAGGCAGTGGCGAGCGAAGCGGAATCTTTGAGGCCGTGGTCAAGGGCCATGTGGAGCTTGATGGCAGTGTCAGAGGTGTCGTTCAGAAGCGATGAATCTCTTAGGGCGCCCAGGTGAAGGCTGAAGTGGTCGATGGTAATTAGCGGGGCGTGCATGGCATCAGCCAGCGAATTTTCTCATGGTAGTCGATCGAAATCGAGAACGTTCATATACTTACATGATCATCATGTGGAGCGTCATTGAAGTGATATATGTTTGCTATGACAATTAGTGTCCTGATTTCTGATGTTGACGTCTCTTTGCTTTTCATTTTTTTTTGGGTCATTCGTGGCACTTGTGTCTACGACAATTTTGGCTGTGGCATTCGTTGCTGCTAAATTGTCTCGTCCACAGGAAGGGCAACAGGAATAGTGATCTGGACTGAAGATATCCACCATTATCGTCCGCCAGCCGGTGCACGACTGACGTACACAGATCTTGCGCTGGGATGTCATTCCCAAGAGTCAAGTGAGTTCATATCAATTCAACTCCTATCATGTAGCATGGGTATTGGTCTTTGATAGTCAACATTTTCAGGAGAATAGAGTACCGTAGGGTCGTCCATACAATACCTCCATATTCATTGCCTCCAAGCCACACATTCAACCCCCTCATCCCACAACTCGACCGCCCCATCTCTCCTCAACGCCTCTCCCTCCCCCTGCTGCGTCGGCAATCTCCAAATCGTAATCCCGAATCCACTCATCTTCAGACTTGTGACCAGTGGCCCGAGCGTGACCCTCCTGACAACGAACCCTCTACTCTGGAGATCATTGATAGCCAGTTCAGCAAATCTCGCAAGTACCTCGTCCGAAGTGCTACCAAGAGAGTTGAGTAACAGCACGACTTCATTATCCGAGGTATCGTTAGGCGAGGGAAACGTGGATTGGCTGAAGGGGATAAAGGCGCGATCTTCATCGGAGATATCGAGGAGGAGATCGAGCATTTGGGCTGTGAGGACTTGCGGAGATGGAATGGGGTTGAGTTGGCGGAGACCTGGTTCGCCGTGAGCGCCCATGCCTAGTTCAATCGTGGCTTCAGGGAGGGTATGGAGATCTGTTATTGTGGCGTTTGGCAAGGCAACACTACAAGACATCAATACCGCCACATAGCATGAACCTGTTTTGGACAAGAAGAAATATACTCACCGATCAAAAGCCACACCCACAGTGCCAACATTAGCAGCAACAAACTCCACAACCTCCCCCACCCTCTCCAAACTCTGGCCCCGCTGCGCCAAAGCACAAGCACATTTCAACCCCACCAAATGCCCACTCAACCCCCTCCTCCCCACCTTTCCCCCCTTCCCCCTCCCAACAGCAACATCGTCCCCCACCGGCACAAACCGCACCTTAAACCCCACCGCCTCAGCCCTCGTAACCGCCAATCCCGCATTCAAAATATCCCCCGTGTAATTCCCACAAACAAGCAGCGTACCCCGTCCCTCACTCCCATCTTTCGGCTGACAGAGTTTTATGGCTTCGAAAATCTGTGCTGCGGTTGGAGAGGCGAAGATGTTTCCTGATATGTAGGCTGAGAGGAAGGAGGGGCCGACGAAGCCGCCGAACATGGGTTCGTGACCCCCGCCGGAGAAGCCGATGACGGTTACGTGCTTGTTGCGGAAGGTGGAGAGGTCGTTGCGGTAGAGGATTTTGTGGGTTGGGTTGTAGGAGAGGGAGGGGTTTAGGTGGGTTAGACCTGTTAGGGCTTCGTTGATTGCGTCTGTGGATGTTAGGTTGGTCTTTGAGATGCTGGCTGGCAGAGAACGGGTGGTGCGGCGGCTTACCTGCTGGATTGTTGATGAAGTGGAAGGTCTCCTTGGTGGGAGGCTGCGGTGTTTGCACGGCTAGTAATGCCATGACTTGTGGTCTCGGATGAGAAAGAATTGGGTGTTGAGAAAAAGGTTTGTTCTTGATATGAGACGGTTGATTTTCTGTACCAAGCAATTACGACAAGGGAATAGAAGTGGAAAGCAGGAAATGCAGACAGAGGAGAGATGTGGGAGAAATAGGAAAAAAAAAGTGGAAGGTGACTAGAACGTTATGTGACAAACCTACCTTACGTAGCGGGTCATACTTGATCGAATGAGACCGCGTTCGGAAGGCCTAAAGGGGTACAACTTTCAAGTCGTTCTTTAAACACGGACATTGGATTTGTACAAAGGCAAGGCGATGGAAGATACGTACTGCGGGGGATGTGGTCGGCTTTCCTAATGCGGTAAGTCCTGGACCTTCAAATGGCGGGGCAGGCCAATCGGAGATAACAGGTGATATATCACGGGAGAATAGTCTCGTGAGCGGCCAAAGTAACAAAATGCTGGCATATTCCACTCTCTTATTTCTCGAGGGTGACTGTGACCCTTCTCTGTTGTTTTCAAAAGTTGGTTCCCAGTCGCATCGTCAACTACCTTCATCAAATCATAATCACAATTCGAGCATTCCAAGCGTCCAAACCTTGTCCCCGCAGACTACCCCGCATTAAGTATACAACGCGACAGCAATGGTGGTGGTCGTAGAGCAGACGATCCCATTTTCGAGTTCAGATTTGGATGTCGAGAATCCAACTCGGTGGACCACTCTCTTTCCCCTTATACGACCATCAGTCAAGGCAATAACCACCGCCAAGAATGAAACCATACTCGTCGATCAATCGGTAGCTAGCAGCAAAGACGTTCGCGTGGTCGCAGTAGGAAAACCAGGAAACTTTCCCAGCAAGTTGTTGGAGACCAGGCATGTCTGTGCCATTGCGGCAGAAAAAGTTCGAGGTTCGCTTTCGACTCAGGATATTGCCGGTGCTGTGGTGGAGGGCGGTATTTTGATAGGCTCGGGCCTTGTTATTGTACGCAGTGGGAGGAAGAGGAGAGTTGAAGTTGAGGATGGGGCCGTGGAGGTCGAAGTCAATGGCGACTTGGAATTGGACCATGTCCTGCATGTCCTTGGTACTGCCACCGAAGCGACGAGGTAAAGAAAATCTCTTTCCAAGATCGGATAAAGATGACTCCAGTCTTGACATGTACTGATGTTCGCAGGTCTTCTCTCCAAGAGACTTATGAGCTGCTGAGGTTGTTCGAGCAGACCGCTACGACCGCGCATTCTAAGTTCCACACGGAGAAGGCGGAAGCTAATCCAGCGATCTTTCACGCGGAAGGGTTGTCGAACGGGTATGAGCAAGCGAGACATGCTATTGAGCGAGACCTGAAGCATGTGATGCGCTCACATACCGGTCGAGAAGGATTGATAACGTACTCGATTCATTACTCGGACGTGAATGGTTTGTCGAAGCTCGAGAATTATATCCTTGGACTTGAGATTGGGAAGTACTTTGGTAAGGACCTAATTCTTTTTTCGCCGTTGTCGTCATGTGTTGTGAGGTTATCCTGCTTTCGATCGTATCAATGTATTCTTTTGTTTTTTATTCAACATCCGGAATCGAAAAGGATCCTAGCAGCGATCGACGAACTGAATATACTTGGTCTGAACGACAAGTGCTGACCGGCAATAGATTCTCAAAATCTTCCATACGCGCTGTCAACATCAACGTTGCTCCAACACGATAAGCTCGCTCGAGGTTTCGCCATTTCCATCTGTCCAGTACCGCAGCAGTATCTTTTGCCCCAGCCCAAGTCAACAAATCCTCTCAGCGACGAGCAAGCGCAGACAGTCCATCTTTCGAGGGTTGATTCAAGGTATATGAGATTTAACGATGCTGAGGTACGCGCTTGTATTGAGAAAGGCTGTGATGCGGTGATCAAGGAGGAAGCGATGATCACTCGTTATGATGAGATTGTTGGCGATGGCGATTGTGGTTATACGCTGAGAGATGGCGCGAAGCAGGTGCTGAAGTTCATTGCTGACAAGGATCTTGGAGATCTTCCTCAGACATTGGGAGAAATGGTGCATGACTTGGAGGTGAATATGGGTGGAACGTCCGGCGCCCTCTATTGCATCTTCTTGACGGCTTTGTCTGCCTCGTTGGCGTCCAGTGAGTCGGTTGCTGGTGCAATGCACGCCGCTCTGCAGCAGTTGCTTAAGTATACGCGGGCGAAAGAGGGTGATCGAACGATGATGGACTGTCTGATACCGTTCGTGGATACATTTGCAAAGACTGGCGACAAGCAAAAGGCGTTGGTGGAGGCGAGGAAAGGCATGGATTCGACAAAAGATCTGGAGGCCAAATTGGGCAGGAGCACGTATCTTGATGAGAGTGCTATAAAGGGCGTTCCTGATCCTGGAGCGTATGGGTTGCTGGTCCTGCTTGAGGGTATGTGTAGTGTGTGATAATCTACGGCTATGTAATAAAGAATTAGAAACTGTCTTTTTGCCTTCCCATCGAAGCCAACTGAATATAGGTAGAATGCACAGACGGGGCTTTGGGAACAAGTGAAGCTGGCAACGAACCTCAAAGCCTTCTTCTGCTTCCCCTCTGCTGTCGACTCGTTCGCTCGCGCCAGGTGTATGACCAGTCCTGTGGTCCAAAGATGTTGTCTCTCCGGTTATGAAGTATATTCAAATCCGTCGATCCGAGCACACGCAGAGGGGCACGTCCCCGGCAACGAGCTTGCGGGTCAACTAGTCTCACCATTGTCTTCCTTCTCTCCTGCCGTGGACAGAAGATGGTTCGTCCACGGAGTCGTCGTCGCTCGCCTACGGCATCCCGGCAAGGGAAGACTGTAGTCTTCACCCAGACTAGATTGTCGTGGCGGCAGGTAAATCTTTGCATGAAGTCTCGACACATTATGTCGTCGACGATTTGGTGGAGATTTTGGTGTTTCGAGGCGGATAATCCAGGTGAAGTGAGGACAAAGGTGGTAGTTTTCTCCCTCGTATTGGTGTTGTGAATTAGACCTGCATCCTCGTCAATAGAAAGACCATCACGGTAACTCACACGGAACAGTGCCCTAACAAGCATAATCATCCTTTACATGGCAATAGAAGCATCAAAACGGCTGATCGGTGTATGAAAGCGTTCGTGCTGCAGATTTTATACTTATCCGGGCAGGTCTCATCCATCGAGTAGGTCACTTCAGCAACATGGGTGATGATACAGGAACCGGATTCACATGTTGAACCACGAAAGTCTTCATGAACTTGGTAACGTGCAAGGATAGCTCACCATTGAGGCCATCGCTGTGCTGAGTATGTAACTACAGGCAAGCCTCTAAAAGACAATGGAGCACCTAAAAAAAGGTGAGCTCTGAAGTGCAAGGAAATGAAGCACTATACCAACTAGAAGAAATACAGCAGAATTTGTGGGCGAGTCAAGACGGAAGAAAAAGCGTTAAAAAAGTATGTCTTGCACGGGCTCGAACCGGCAACAATTGGGGCAGGGGAAAGGGAAGGAAAGGGAGGAGTTGGCAAGCTTGCAAGGCTACACCCAACAGAGAAAGGAAAGGGGATACTCAGCTTCTGGTGGAGTGGGCGACGACTAGACCATTGAGCCATAGTACCGCCCACAGGAATATCCCAATTGAGAATCATGTTATACGCCCAATAGCACAACATCGTCCCCTTGACCACCTTGATCAGCAACCAGCCTTATGCACTTCATACGCGATAACAGCGGATCGGGTCTTAGCCAGTTCCTTTTGGGAGGCAATGGGCTCTTAACATCACTCTGAGCAAGTGCTGCTGCTTTGAAGCGCTGGAGTATGGTTCGGCGATGCTTGTCGATGCTGGCGGCTGGCTTTCGTCTGTCTCCCAGCCGAGTCAAGCTTCACCAACGTTTCCCCATCAACTTCTCCTTATCGACATCTCCCAGTCAACACCTACTCATCAACACGACCGAGTCCATCGAGTGCGGTACCAAACAAGGTATACATCATTTTTATAATCATCACGATGTTGCGATCCAGATAACGTGCCCCTGGCTTTCGCAATCGTTACTGGGTCACAGACGCTGTCCACCACAGTCTCACTGCTAGAGCATCAATGTCCAGGACAAGAGTGCTGATATCAAGTCTCGCATGATAAAGAAGCGTACTTTCAATCACGAAATTGCCGCCATCCAACAGGAAGTTGTGGGGACCGCGGCTTGCCGGCCTGAAGCCGACACCGAACTCGTGCCAGACAAGCGCTGGGCATCAACAGCAACACCACCTCCCAAGGACCCATATGATGCTGCGCAGCTCGCACGTATGATTGAAATCACCTTGCCAAGCGGCATAAATGTGCCAGGAATGCTTCCTGCGAAGAACATGGAGACTATCCGAGAAGACATGACCAACGTTGAACTTTTCGAAACGTTTCGCGCTGCCCCGTCTAATGCTCTTGTTGGCCACGTAAACAGGGTCGCTCAGACCTTCCTCGATGGGTTCGTGCGACAGAACATCATGCAGCACGATCATATGCCGTATGATGACTTCATCGTACCCATAAATCTGAATCTTGATCACGCCCTCGTCTACAATGAACAATCTCAGCGGCTCAACTCACAGGACATGCGATTGAAAATGCAGAGCAAGAATCCTCGTCTACCACTAAGCGGTCCATTGGGCGGTCCATGTAGCCACTGGAGAAGCTGACGTTCTACTTGTGGCAGCTCTGCCATCCACCTTCATGAGGGCGACCAAGTCAGGACATGATCTTTATCACCAGACTTGAGAAAAGTTGTTCAAGAAAAACTTCAGCACACCCTCAAAAGCTCAACAATGCGCAGCTTTGCAACCAAGCGTCTCAAGGGCAGGAGGTACGCTGATAAGAGCAAAAAGGGGAGCGACGCATTGGCTGATGGGAAGAAGTCGGGTGATGTTGGAGGACTGACTGACGAGGAGCTTCTCGGGGAGACCAATACCGAAAGAATAGCTTGAGAGAGGTTCGTCAAACCTCGAAGAGCATAGGTCTATGATCAACATGCTAATCAATGGTCAATTTCTAGCTCGTCTCATCTGTACTGCGATATCGAGGCACCAATGCCCATCCTCAAACGCCGTTGCCCGCGCTCGGAAGGCGGCAGCATCTACAACCAATCCTAGGATATCTTCACCACGGCAGTGGGGTGTATCAAATAGTAGGACGAGGGGAGGGGAAATTGGTAAACTGGACCGGCATACAACCACCATCACAGGGCTCGTGGCAGCTACAACCAAGTCTACGGCATGTAGCAGGGCCAGGCGGCCACGAACCATGGGACGAGCGAGCATAGATTAGCCCCGAGCCGTGAGGAACAATATGATGCCCACATGTGCTTTTAGATCTTGCGAACAATTGAGCCATACGAAATGTGTCAGGTCAATGTCGCCATGAGAAGTGCCATACGTGATGCCATCGAAATCTGTATTCGAAGCAGGCCTTGTGTAATCGTGTCATGAGATCCAGTTCACCAGCTGAGGAACATCGTCATCGGGTCGCGTCGCGTGGCGTCGCGTCAATAGGCGAGAATCGATAAGAGCTTATGCACTCATTCCCATTTACTTTTTTGTTCAACGTCCAGACTTGCTTTGCCGGTGACCACACACCACAATGAACGAGCATGACAATGACACCCACGTCGAGGTAATTCCCTCATTCTTCTGATAAAGGACTACCAGCGACTGCGATCATATCGAGAGAATGGTCTTTTCAATAAGACACCTTTCGCGCGATGGGCTGGTGATATCGCGTCTAATGCGCCCGGTGCTCGATACTGGATTCTCAGGCCCCATACCCCACATGTTCCCATACTCAGCTCCATGACGTGACGAGTGGTGGGCTGGATGCCAACCTGATGCTTCGCGGGCGAGGCAAAAAAGAGACGGATAAAGCCGACGCCCATGAGTGGAATTGATATGGTGGAGAACGACCACATAGATGGGAAGTGCCTTATGCCAATCACTTGAGCATTTTGAAGAATCTACACTTCAAACCCGGTGACGATGTATCTGTGGGCCACAAGCTCGTCTGTTCTTCTCATCCATGACAGAACTTTGCAGCTAGAGCACACTGCTTAAAAAAGTACAGTCCCAGAGCCGAGAGAGCCTTAGGCTCACCCACTTAGGGTCGGGGTCGGATCGTTTCCACTTTCCTGGGCCGTTCTTTCTCGGCGTTCAAACGATGCACGATTCTTCAACGACTGGATGCCCGGCATTATCGACAACGGGATGACTTCGAATAGCTGCGAGACAATGATGATCTACTCGAACGAAGCTAAACCTTTCACCAAAACGTGTAGCCGATGGTCGTTTTGCAGCTTTTTGTATTGGACATTCTCGAATACCGTGAGCTCGCAAGGAATCGTCCTTTCTGCAGCCACACGTATTGTCAAGGACAAGCCAGTCGAGGACAGAGCAATTTGACAACAAAGCCAGGTCGCCAGGTCGCAGTGAACACTCGGCTCACTCACGGTCTGCACGTGTCTCGGTTCACGACTATGCTGTCTTGAGCTGGACGACATCATCAAAGCCAACGAACAGACGGACTCCAAGCCAGGTCATGCAGACGCCGTACGAAAGTGACAACGGTCAGCGATCTGATCTCTGCATGGAAGCAACATGCCTCTCCTATCCGAAGAAGACAGCCGTCTCTGTCGACATGAGCACCACGTAAAACCAGCGACAGTAGCCGATCACCACTGAGCAGAGCGCTTCCCACTGGTACCGACGGGTAGCGATTGACGAACGATGCCGCCACGCTACAAGCTCCTTCACTCAGCCTCAGGCAAGCGAAACTCCTCTGGGACCGACATCGTGCGGAAGGCATGGTCGAGGATATCTCAGACGGAGGTGGCAAAACCACTGCGCGCGGAATAGAGTTGAGCAGGACCACAGGCCCACGCACTTCTTCTGGGGCTTCAGAGGGAGGCAGCACGTCGCTACGCCTCGAACAGTCGCATCGAATCACAGACTCCCCTGTCGATCCTGATCTCCGCGGTTAGAAAGACACCTGTTCCGAGTGCGATGTGGTATCTTGCTCCACTTCGGAGCTGTATCGGAGGACTACGAAGCCCTTCTTAGAGCACGGTTGACATCAATTCCGCCCAGGAGACCAACCCAAGTCTTTCGATTGCCGTCAGAGAAGGAGCGAAACCACACTGGTTCGCAACCCACATCAAAGGATACTTGCGTCTACACCCTAGCCGCTCACGGACTGTCCGGGCTGTCGAATCCGTCGCCGTCTCTGGCTCGAATGATGTTACCATACGATGTGCTTACTGTGGCAATTGGCAATCCTGCTTGAATTGTCCGAGCAGCTACCAGTATCACGAACCGAGCGAAGATCATGAGACAAAGACCAACAGGCGCGGAATAATCGATGTGGATGAAGAACCGGTTCGGAATGTCAAGACAAGAGTTGAACCTGCGACAGAGGGGCGACAATTCATGATCATCGAGCTGTAATACGCTGCACTCTCCAGACAGCGATTGGTCGCAAACATCGAACATACTTGCTGCGTCCCGGTTCGCCGAAAGATCCGCCGCATTCTGGAGCGAAGAAGCAATACTGATGATGAGAAGAGGCCGCTGGAAGCAGTACCCATGCTTGAATATCCTGGAATTGTACTACTGCGACCCTTCCACCGGCTAAATGCAGACATGCAGAAACGGGGTTTTCGTGGTCTCAAATTCGGCACAACCTTCCGCTCTCCAGATTCGCCAATACAAGAGCTTATGTGTGGTCGGAGGAGCAGCTCTGATACTTCTGATGCAAAGGCTGTATTCTTCACTCCACCTAGAACTGCGTCCAGATAAGAGGACATGGGGAAGCGGGCAGACAATAATGGCTCGGTGCAAAGTTTGAAGAACCCCCACACCTCCCTCTTCCAGTATCTGTCTGGAAGTGCTTTCGAGCGAATGACTCAAGCGTCCGTACACATGATGACGGAGATGTTACAGACTTCGATCGTTCTCAGCCACAAGCCATACTGGAAAGCGACCAAACAAATAGGTTGTTGGACATCTGAAATGATATTACCCCTCCGCTTTTTCGTGTTGACGGACGAGCTGTAGCTGCATCAGACATCAAATTGAATGGGTTCATGGTTCGGCTTCTCACCACTAGTACGACTGCGTCATCACTTACTTCGCTGTCGGTAATGGCGGCACCCATGACGAGAGTCATGAGACTTGGGTACTTTGCTTGCGTGTGGCCTTTTCTCGACTTCGGCGAAGTTCTTTGGACTCGAGCCCATGCAAGCACACATGGAAATCTTGCGAGGCCAAAGAAGAATGGCTGCCAGTACGCACGCACTTGAAGCACACGACGAATACTGATATGGCCGTAAAGTCGGTGCAGTCGTATTGACGTAGGCTCATTTGCAAGATCCTATCGCGCATAATATAGCAGCCAAAATCCATTTGCGTTTGGTTTTTCGGAAGAACTTCCGTTGGAGACACCAACGACAGAGAGCTAGATCAAGAATGAAATGTCAGGAGACTTCCAAACGACTTGAAATTGGTCTCGAGCTTTCGAGGGCAGGTCGAGGCCTTCTTTACCGCAGGTGGCCAGATACGCGGAATGCAATCGTCCCGGCCCCATTTTCTGACGAGCTTCCAGTTGTCGATGCCTGACGACCAGCTTTCATCACTTATTGCTGTATGGTCCCGGCCAGAAAAGTAGATGGCTGTGTGAGGTCTTGCTCCATCTCCGAAGACTTATGCGGGCTAAATGCTGCTCGAGGGATTTCAGGGACCAATTTGGAATGCACAAAGCGTGGTTCCCAAGCCCATATCTATCGGCGAAGCATGCATAGCGGGATCCGGCTCAGCTCTGTCCAGTCCATGTGCTCGGTAGGCGCACCAGATTTCAGGTATGAAGGAAGTAGCCAACCATGGTGGCTGGTCCAGGTTACCTAGCTAAATCAGTCCTGGCTTTCAGTCTAAGGGTTCAATTGGCATTTCCCTTGGCGTGTCTCGGGATATATGCATTACTGGAATATCTTCTCTATCAAGGTCGTAAAGCTGGACATGAAGCTGCTGGACCTAGAGCGGACTCAGTACTGACGACAAATTGCTTTCGGTGTCATGTAAACCACTGCTGATAGCCATCAGGCTTATCTAGCAAGGAAATAGTCCCGATGAGCCTTCTCACAAGTCCTCAAGGATAATTTGCATCACTCGATGAAGTTGCAACCACGGTACACTCGACGCGGCCAGAGTGGTTGCTCTGAGAATGCCTTTTGGGTGATCCACCATCTCTTTCTCTGAGAAACAGCCAGGTCAATGAGCCACACTCGCTAGCAAGTCGCACGGCATGCTTATAGTCCGCTGCAGATGCCATCCCTCAAAGCTGGAACATGACGGCGGCGTACGACGTTGCTGCTCTGCTCACCATGAGACAGGTTTTCTACAATCCGTTCAAGCTCGCACGTTACATCGTGTCCGACGACAGTTTTCGACTCGTAACCGTTCGCTGGTCGCTAGGATGCCAATATCAACGCTTCTCGCCAGGAGGAGGTCGAGGCATCAAGTCTTGTCATAGCTCGTGTCTAAGCGACGATACACCGAAGCCCAGGCTCATGCAAGCGCAGAGATGATGATACGACTCCGGGACGTTTCGGTGGCTGAGATATGGGAAATCGAGCCCCAGAACAAGGTCAAATACTATGTTTGCAATGAAGCCAGACTACCCCCCTGGAGGGAGTTTCTACGCTACTTGGCTGACCTGCGAAGGAAAGCTAGAGCTTCAAGATCTTCAAGCAGACCTGATAATTGAGGATATCGATGTTGAGTTCCTTGTGAGTAAGGACCGACTGTCCCGTAAGCGAGTGAACATATCATACCCCCGGCTGGCATCCATGAAACATAGATGCACGATCTTGGGGTACTGCTGTAGCTGAGCGTGTATGAGATAATTTCCAAGAAGGAGCAAAGATATTGGGTGAGCCCCATGGGATTGCAACATCTCAGTCTAGAGTCCAACAGGCAATCGGTCAGAAAGATTGGGCAGATGACGGTGACAAGCAATTCTTAAATTGGTCTCTCAACAACAGTTCTGCTGCTCTCTCGCTGGAAATTGCGACAGGCATGTCGAGAGCACATTCAGCCGGTCAAAGGTTGTGTTCTCGGAGATGTCGACAGACGTTGGGCTTGGTAAGAGACCTACAAGAACGTCGAATTTAGGACGTCTCCTCCCTGATCCACGCCGCTGGCACTGCAAGCGACACTGGAACAGCTAATGCTCCCAAGATAGTCTCGTGATCCTTCGAGCAGAATTACGCCGAATTCCAGCCATCTCGATATGATGCCAGCTGATCTCAACTGATTGATCGGACGTCCGATTATTCTGGATCCGGACTGCCTCTTTTCTTCTCTTACAGCTTCATCTTTTCAGGTGTTGACTGGTTGGCGTTCATTGTCTGGAGAGAGACAAAACGACTAGTCGCGCCCTTTGAGTGCTTCACTGCTGTGCTTTCCGGACCGGCTCCAAGCTCATCGCAGAGTGGAAACACTGGGAGACTGAAGCACGGGAGGCAGAGCATCCCGAATGCATCTTGAGGGCTGAGAGTAAGGCACCGACGCTGAAGTTCGGGCATAGCTGCATCTTTCACAGCAGGTTCGGACAAGACCTTAAGCAAACAATCTGTGCCTTGAACATGTCCATCATAGCGGCCATATCTTCAAAGATAGCTGCTTCGGAGTGGTGACGAATGCGCTCAGACGTTCCCTGACCTGATATGTGGCTGCGTGGCTTCAGCTTCGGGACGTTTTGGCAGCTAAGATGCTTCTCCAAAGCGCTTCTGTGCAGTACTTATCCGAGGGTGTTTAGCTCGGCTCCTGCAGCTTCTGCTGTTTAGCCAGCCTTCTGATCTCAAAGGTTCTTCGGTCCCGCGGATCCTTGTTCTGGACTGCGCTTCTCGATGATCATTCTGTGGCCAGGGAGATGTGGCTGTGTGTTCCAGAGAGATCTATCAACCTCGTGCCCGTGATAGCCTTAATTTGTTCGTCATTAAGCTGGATTGGAAGCAAACACCAAAGGCATGCCAATTCGTTGGCGGGCTGAATCCAGAGGAGAAACGAGCTCAAAGTGGAGTGACTTCTCCTTTCTCAGTCGTCGCATCGCGGGCCAAGATTAAGATATGGCAAAGACAGCCAGTGTCCTGGTGAAGACTGGGTAACAACCGTACTCAAGCCCGGAATGGAATGATCTCGCACAGAAGACGACCGATGAAGGCTGCGCAATACATGCCGGCTTGATCTGAAGCAGCCGAACATCAAGGACAGGCTCGTGATATTGCAATTTAGGCCCCACTGCAGACCGGTCCAATCGTGGTGCTGTGGATGTGTATAGCCAGACAGCTGTTCTCAAGCGTCGTCCTGTTAGCGTACATGATTTCCTCGACAGAAGGTTCTATTCTGCCTCGCGAAATAGTGTCCCCTATCGATGCTTGCGGGATGAGCTTTATGGCTGAGATCCTGCCGAGTGCTGCCGAACGGTGGCACAAAGCATTCATGCGGAATAAGCTACGATACTCCCGTCGCACGCCCACCTCGTCGCAGGTACTGCGTGAGGGCTCGTTGTTGACTTCCCTCCCTGGAGACGTCGTCCAGTCTAGATGATGATCTGCTCGACTCAAGACTACGTGGTTGTGAAGTGCGACCTTGAAGTGGTGCCTAGCAGTTGAAGCCCAGGCAGGTGTTTTATCGTCCATTCCTTCGACAGTGTAACAGTCCATCCACCAGAAGGCTCTTGTCGGCCTTGCATCGCATGCAGTTCTCCTACCTTGGCGAAGGTGAGCTATCTCGGCCCCATATGTTACGGAGGATGGAGAAAGCGCTCAGAGGACAAAATTAAAACTTCTACCATCTTGATTCCGAGCGCGTTGCAGCTTCCTCAGACCTCGCAGATGCCGCGACCGGGAATGATGGTTGTTAATTTCTCCGTGTCGCAAGTTGAGCAACTGTTGAAGATCGCGTCAGGATACTCAGCAGTGCGAGATCAGAGCTATCACGGCATTCATGGATAGAGGCTCTTCGTCTTGCAGCTACAGAGTACATACACGAAATGATGGTGAGAAAGCGAAGTGGAGGCAGAAAGTCAAACCTCGATACCTCGCGGGCCTCGGTTGTAGACGCTCACGGAGTGCCCCGCAACAATCACAAGACCCCATTTGGAGATCATGATGATATCCGCAATTACATCACTTTCAATCATCGGCTCCGAGCATTGGCACAGTATTGGAGTAATCACATTATCCATTCTATCTACAGTCACATAATGCCTCCCATAACATGGCAACCCAAGTTTGAAACATCGCCGCCAAAGCCAAGATACTGCGTGCTGTCCTACCCAGCTCCATCCGTCCTATTAGTACGGCTTGATAGACCCAAGGCACTGAATTGCATCAATTCCGAAGGTAACTTTGAGCTCGATGCAATCTGGAATTGGCTCGACCAAGAACCTACCTTGAGGGTTGGCATAATCACAGGCACAGGCTGAGCCTTTTGTGCGGGCGCAGACCTGAAGGGTATAGTCTCCTGCTCTTTTACTGGCCTCCACTACCTACTAAAGATGCCACACAGAATGGAACAAGAGCACCTCGGAGGGTGAACAACGCCAACGTCCCGATTCTGGTTTCGGCGGCCTGTCACGACGAGGTGGTAGAAAGCCGGTTATAGCAGCCGTCAACGGATTATGTCTGGGCGGCGGCTGCGAGATGATTGTAAATTGCGACATCATCCTCGCCTCCTCCAGAGCCATCTTCGCTCTTCTGGAAGTGAAACGCGGTGTTGTAGCTTTCGCTGGCGCACTGCCTCGAATCGTGCGCACCATTGGTCGACCCCGAGCCATGGAAATGGCGCTTACTGGTCGTGACGTTACTGCTGCTGAGGCTGCAGAATGGGGGTTGATCAATAAAGTCGTCAAAGGCGAGGAGGAGAGGGCTGTTATCGATGAAGCGATCGAGTACGCAAAGATGATTGCAGTTAATAGTCCTGATTCTGTGATTGTTAGTCGTGAGGGCATCAAACTCGGCTGGGAGGGTGTTAGTGCTAAGCTGGCACCAATGAGCTGATGGAAAGATGGTATCCATCGCTTGCTGCCGGCGAGAACATCAAGGAAGGCCTCAAAGCTTTTGTAGAGAAGAGAAAGCCCAAATGGAAAGCTGCAAAGCTATGAGAGTTGCGAAAGCTCTCACTATCTTCCTGTTTTGATTATGCTTCTTTGGGCAAGTGTAGCCGAGTGAAGTCTGGAGAAAGCCTCGGATACGCTAAAAGAAGCCAAAACGAACCTCAGTTCATGACATGTCACCATCATGACAGACCAGATAGCACGATTCTCACAAGTTTTCGGAGCACAGAAGCAATCGAAAAAGAACATGTCGAGTATTAGTATTGCTAATCTCCCGCGAATAAGTGGTGAGAAACTAGCTATGCTTGTCCGCAGCAAATCTCCGTCTCTTGCAGTCATCGATGTCCGCGATTCGGACTATATCGGTGGCCATATCGCTGGCGGTACCAACGTGCCCGTCCATACTCATGACTACAAGATGCCAGAGCTGGTGAGAATGTTGAAAGACAAGGAGACAGTGGTGTTCCATTGCGCTCTGAGCCAGCAAAGAGGACCTAGCTCGGCATTGCGCTATCTGCGTGAAAGAGAAAGGTTGCTGGCAGCAGAAGTCCAGAAAGTAAATGAAGGTGCCGGTGACACCCCGAAAGTCAAGGGCCAGACGGTCTATGTTCTTGAGGGTGGCTTCGTCAAGTGGCAGGAATCGTATGTGTCTCCACAACTGCGTAAAGATCAGTTCAATGTTGACATGGCGGGATAGTTATGGCGAAGACAAGGATCTCACCGAAGGATACCAGAAGGACATCTGGGAGTTCGGTTACTAGTGGCGCCATTCAAACGTCCACGTCGGTGCGGCTCTTCGTCTGCGGGCCATTTCCTGCATTTCCCATCTGAAGCGGTCTTCTGCGACCGCAACTCGCCTATTCCAATCGATGCGGGCATCGACGACAGCCGCCATGATCTCTCTGCGCGAGTCGCTGCATCTTTGAACTCCGGAAACCAATGGATTTCGGGATCCGTGATGGTCAGTGGGTAGGGGACCCCAGCGGCAGCGTGCTCATCTGGCGTTCTGAAACACCATGACAGAATGAAAGTGTTGTCACCCTCCCTGGCGGTGACAATGTGCTTCAAGGCGGTCGAGCGATTGACCGTACCATCTGGGGAGGACCAGACGCGAACTCCAAGCAACGGATATCGCCCAAGCGTGATTGTCATCCTTTTACACTGTCAGAAACAAATCGAACATAGAGGTGTGAACTCACTTGTCGGTTGCGCAATGTTGCAGTCGTGGTAACGATGCAGGTCGATGACAGAGTCCTCGTATAGAGGACTTCTTCGTCTTTTTAGAGATTTGTGTGTACAATCGGGGGAAAAGGGATCGTTCGCGAGGGGTTGTTTGGAAGAGTTCGTCGACCGCCGCGGCCTGTGCTCTCTCTATCAGCACTGACTTCTCAGTGAACGTGTATGACATCGCCCATCACTCCGTGCCACCCGGCTTCGGCCTATCAGCTTATTGCTTCACGACTATGTTGCAAGTACGCCCGCCCCATCATGAAACGAGTTTCATGAGGTTCTATTGATCTTCTATCCTGCGAGAGGACTCGAAGTATCCCTTGTTACAAGAGCTTCTTGCAAACGTTACCGCGCCATCCTGAGCCCATTCAGCACATTCCATCACTATAGCTATCGCTCCAAGCAACGTCTGGACTCTTAAAAGCTACAAGCTGAGCTGAGCAGCCGAAGGCGTCGTTCTATCGAAATACTCAGTGCCCGTCAAGTTGTAGAAGTTCGTTAATTCGACAGCAAGGGCTACATCGGCGTGCGGAGCTTCCCAGTATCTATGGCACTCGAGGGCGAGCCACGTGAGGGATGGAAGAAACGTTCTCGAAAGGAAGAGAAGGCTGTCATTCTGAAGGATCATGCCCTTTACATACCATCTCGTCTGTGCCGGTCCTTCGTATCAAGCACCACGGCCTCCCGACTGTTACACTCCTGAAAAGTTCTGGAACCAGATGCGAATGTCGGCTCGGTATAAGAGGTCAGATCGTCACTCGCATCTCCTCTGGTCGTGACGACATGCTACGCAGGCGGGGAGACCAAGATTCCTACATTGTCCAAGCAAAGTACGGAGCCCAACTTTCCCACGAGGAGATGACTTCTGTGTCATCGTGAACTCAGGCCGCGATAGCTCGAGGAGTCTTCAATAGGGAACTACAAAGTCAAAGCCTCTTTGCAACAGGTCGACACCGTCGCCATCGCTGACTAGCTTTATAATGTCTCTGATGCTTTGAGAAACTCCTGTTTCTATGTGGACCCCTGTTCTTCTTTGAGTGATGCGCCTCCCTTCTGCTGGTAATCTCTACGCTATGGCGCACAAGGCCGTCCTCGTCCCGACCATATGCGTCGACTTCTTCAATGATGGTCCCCGATCAGTTACGCTGCGGCCAAATGGTCTTCGAGTGAGATCGCTACTGCTATACCGCCGACATAGGCCGAACTCATCGAACAGATTGGACTGGCAGCTCGATTGGAAGATGCGAAAGGTGCAGCCCATCAAATCACTATTGTTCGATGGAAGGGATATGACATCGCGGAAGTACGATACCAGCTATCAAGAGTGCCTTCAGGATCTCTTGGAACTATCTATCCACGACCTGAGATGCGCGGATTCTAGTCGAGCTCTCTCTACTGTCTAGTCTACTCATACCACTAAAGCATCGACTGCCCATATGGTATGGAAGGGGTGTGCCAAAGTCTATAAACAAGAAGAGGCGGAAGAATCGGCGAGCGGTTTGACCTACTCTAATGGTCAACTTGGCCTCAATTCCAGCCGCAGAGGACAGAGCAGAATCCTCAACTAGTCAGATATCCATAGATTGAGTCTTCCTGACCATTACGCAAGCTTGAGTATGGCTGCTTCGACACTCCTCTCCGTTATTGCTTCTCAGGACGGTCATTGAGCCTTTGGAACGAATGAGGTATTGCGCAACAAGCCTGATTTAGTGCAGGTCACAGTCCACTCTGCTTTTATATCAGTACATACCTCCTTCCCTTTTCTCATCGAGGTCAAAACATTGCGTGATCCTGATAATATCCAAATTACAATGGGCTGTTGCATTGCGCGGCCTCTGCTTCTTGTCCGATCTGCGCTTGTTGGCTATATCTTAGCCTAACAGGTAGTCAGGGGATGCTCTGGGATGCTCTTCTACTCAAATGTACTCACTCGGATGAAGATTACCCTGGTTATGAACTTAATCACAACACGTTTCAGTGAAAAGAGGGTCCGCACAGCCAATGCGTAGCGGCGATCACCGGGCACAATAACGAGTGAAATAAGTCATTGGTTCGTTTTGGTCCGAGCATTGTGGTGGTAACTCATCGCTTGGCAAGATTCTGAAGCCAGTGAACCAGAGGCCTATAAAAGCAGAAGATTCACGCTCCTCTCTTATCCTCGCTTCTTCCACCACATCATCCGCGCACACAGGTCAAATTCGGCCTGCACCTATCATCAATGTTAGTTCTGATGCCTTCTTGCCTCTTCTGATTGCTCTAACTGACTTGGTCTACGTGATAGACTTCATTGCTTTCCCCCTCCGGATCTTTGAAGATGTCCCGCTCCAAGGCCAAGCCTTCGAAGATGTCCCGCCCTCCACGCCGCTCTGAGCGCAAGATGGGCATCCCACCGTAAGTGCACCTCCAGCAGTGCGCTTTACCTGCTTCCATAACCATACGCTTCAATCATCCAGTCACTAACGCCCTGTTTCCAAACAGAGAACCAGCACCTCCTCCCCGACCCCTCGGCAGGTTCGAGCCGGTGATTTGCGCCAAATCCATCATCGGCAAGCGTGGCTGGATCACCAACATCACCATCATCAGTGGCCCTGTTCGCAAGGGTGCCGATCCTGCTCAGCCAGGCCTGGCTCCTTTAGTGAACTGGTACATGGTCCGCTTCAACACCGTTGAACACGAGACGCCTGAAACGTACATCAGCAAGTACGCCATCGATGACTTCGACAGACGCCAGGCCGCAGCCACCAAGCAGGCCACCAAGCAGGCCACCAAGCAGGCCACCAAGCAGGCCACCAAGCAGGCCACCAAGAAGTGTGTCCCTGCCACCGGTAACCTCAAGGCCTTGAACAAGAAGCTCTTTCAAGGTCAGAGTGGAGGAAGAGTCTGAACACTTGGCTATGCGGATGGCTAGTCTAGTTGCTTTACTGGAGCGTCATCCCCTCTCTACTCATCAATCCTGCCTGTGGCTTTCCAGGCATTGCTACAATTCAAATCATGGTTTACACATTACATCTTGCTTTCTAAAATACCTGCTTAATCATGTGATGAGATGGTGTGTTTAGCATCTACTGTATTCCCTCTTTGCCCCACAATGCGCTCAGGATCTCGAAACACTTCGTGAACGTGATCCCGATAAGGGTCTGTGAATGCTAAGGTCCGTTGAGTGGCCAAGGGCACGAGGTCTGTTGCCATTGACGCATTGATGTGCCCCGCACTAGCGCTCCGCAAAGTGTATACCAGGGAATATAAATTCTCTCTCGGAACTGGATGGGCATCTCCTCTTCTCTGCACACAACACTGCGCAGATTTTGGGGCAGCTTCTTCCTCTTGTTAGTCACATCTCGTCCATGAGCGCTCCTCCTCGTTATACTAATCTTGTAAAGACTGCCACCAAACCCCTCCTCACACCTTCAGTCCCACCTCGGGCCTCTTCGTCAATCACTGTTAGTCAGATCTCGCGCACTCTCGCTTGGTGTCATTGACATTGCTGACAACGCACAACCGATCAGACTTCTTGACCACAAAACCTTCATCGGAGACTACATTCCAAATCACACTGTATAATCCTGCTCCTGTGCCTTTTCTTGCGTCGTCTGCTACACAACCCGCGCGGCGGAATTGCTCTGTATGCCCACCTAATGCTTCCACTGACGAATGCGTGTGTGTCATTATCTCCATTCTATCGCAGTGTCAAGCGACACGAGCTCCGCAATTCCGCTTAGTAAGCCAGAATAGACAGGGACCCCCCCTCTCCCCCGTCCGTCAGCTCATACCCTATAACCATATCGTCTCAAGTCAAGCAGAAACCGCACAGCCGCACGACAGAGGTAGGAATAGCGCCTAGTATGTCTTTGCACCACCTTCTAGCCCATGAAGGAAGATTCTCCCACGTAGATCCAATTACCCCTCCAATGGTTTCACTAGGACAGCATGTGGTTCGCAACAAAAGGTGATACGACAGTGAAAGCGCGCAGTATGTTGATCGAGAGATTGTGATATTGCAGTATCTGTCATGCAGGGGTTCCGCAAGGAATAATGGCAAAGGCTCGGATGAGATGATAAGATACGAACCCAATCCCACTGTATTGCTTTCTCACTGCGCTCTCCTCACTGTTTACGAATCAGATCACGCAAGTGAACGATAACCACATCGCTGCCTCGAACCCGGAGCCGCGGTAGAGTTCTATCACGCAGCGAGTGAACGAATGCCATGCCAAGAACCTGTATAGCGGTCCTAGCTCAGCATACCCCGTACGTAGATCGAGTGAACATCCGTTGCGAGAGACCGACGGACGGACGGACGCAGGAGTGACTATTTATTTGTGTTCTTCCATCCTTCTTGCTCATTCACGCATTCACGACAATTCGACGCGCGACCAGTGAGTGACCTTCTACGATATGCGCAAAGCAGAAATCAATCTAACATGATCGCAGGACAAGCAGGACAAGCGCATCGTCACGATGGGTAACACTTTTTCACGTCCTGAGGGCCAGGGAGAAGCTGAGTCCATTGCTGTAGAGCCGCTTGAAGCTGAGGGAAGACCGCGCAGTCCACGTACTATGGTGGGCGCTCGGAACATGCTCTACTGCTGGGCGAATTCTAAGCTCTTTGGAAACACGTGAGTTGAGCATCGCTTGTCCTTGAAACATGCTGATGTTAGATGATCAAGGCGGCAACGTCGATAGCACGAACGTCCAGCAAGCTTCTTCTTCGATCGTTGCCGGCGGCACGGCTGCCATTCCTCATGATCTCCCCGATGCAGTGTAAGAGGAAGCTCTTCAATATTCCATATATGAAACACTGACCCGAGCCTCCGTTAGTCCTGCTACCACCGTCAACGGAGATCAAGGCCCATCTGTTGCTGCTGCCACCACCGCTTCCTCATCTGGTCCTTCTTCTCGCGTCCGTCCTCTCGACCTCTCCGGCAAGAAGGGCAAGGGAAACATGGCAAGGAACCCAAGAACCAGAGTATATCGCGTGGTCAAAGAAATCAAAGACGACAAAGTGGTTCAAGACGGAAGGGAGTATCTGGTCGATTTCGAGCCTACTCAGGGCGGCACGAACCCTGATATCCAATGGATTCCCGAGAGATTTGTGGCCAAGAACGTCCTTGAGAACTACTGGGCCTAGAGATCGTTCTGGGATCTCTCTTGCTCCTGAGATCAGCTGTTGTCAAGCACTATGGAAATGAGCTATTAGCGCATCGGTAGGCGGACATAAGACGGCGCGACATGGAGCATCTTGAAGAGAGAACGTTTCATGGAGCTCAACGTGGTCATGCCTTCTCGGATAGTCTTCATGTTCTCCGCAGGAAGCACTCCAGTCGGTCCAGATGTTGCGCTTGGAAAGGCGGATCCTAAATAGCTAGTTGTGAAAGCGAAACGCAGTCAAATCCGAATTCGAGTGTGAAATTGATCCTCAGTGAACGAATCCGAAGATAACCTGTGCAAAGCTTGACCTACCACTATTCCTATTGAGGACGTGTGAGCGTAAAAAGGAGACCTTCACGAACAGCGCCGAGATACCCCACGTTGCGCACGCAGAACACGCTCATATCACAAAAAGCCTTGTTAGGGGAGCTGGAACTCCAATCTTTCCAACGAGCACGACAACATCCACTGCAAGTTTTGACACGTGTTCTCTTTGCCTCATGAGCTCTCGAGGATCTTTCTCTCAGGGTCTCGGACAGTGGCTCCGTAGCGCTATAACAGGATCATCTAGGTTCGTGCCTGCGACATCAGTAGCAATGAACACCTTCGCTAACAAAGACATAGTGCGACAATAGCTGAAGACGATCGCGCTGCCGGCTCAGGTGAGGAGTCTCAAGCCCAGGATGCTGTATATTCTGCCACTCCCGCCGCTGCCGCTGCCGCTACCACCCGCCCGTTCTCGAGGTACCTCTACACTAGTTCGTGTCTTTCTTTAGATTAGAGACTGACTCTCTTTCAGAGGACCAAGAGTCATCACAAAGCTTACATCTAGGCGCGATGTAAGTTCGACTCCTACTCTTGCTACTCCGATGGTAGACTCGTCCGCCGACGCAAACGCTGGCGGTCCAGCAACTAACGGGTGCATTTGTCTTCCTTCGACCGTTCTTCCACGGATGTTAATGATAGTGTAGTACCACTGAGGATGACGCAAACTCTAGAGCAAATTCCAGAGCGAAGACTCGCAACGATAGCCAGAATCATGTCCCAGGACCCGACTTTGCTAGCTCTGGCCGCGGTTCCATTGGCACTTCCATCGATGCTGCCACCGCTGGCACTACAGCATCCGCTGGGTATGTTTCACCTTCAGAGCATGAGTGTTCGACAAGTATTGATTGGGATGTAGCATCGCAGAAAGCTTCAGACAGCCCAAACCTAAGCGAGGCACTACGGCCGGACGGGCTCGTCGTCCGGCTCCAGCCTCTGGCTCCTTCGTTGATAGCTCCATCTCCGGTCATGTTGATGATGTAGAGTCTGGAGGTTCCTCGAAGTTTATCGACACTCCACCCAGGAAGACCGGCTCCAAGCGCAAGGCCACCGACTCGCATCCCGTTTCTGCTCGCTCCAAGCGTGGCAGAAGTCTCGGTACTGAAGCGGTTACGACCACTCCCGCTGTGCCCATGTATCTCCGCCATCTATGCTCAGACGTTGGGAGTATGCTAACACTTGCGTAGCTCATCCACGAATGTTGCTTATCCTACCGTTCTTGAGCCTGAAGTGACGTCCGACACCAATTCTGTCCCTGCTACCGCTACTACAGAGTATAGTCCTATGTCTGTTCCCACTCCTAAATCTTCAAGGTATGTTCACGCTTTCCAGTGAGTTTACAGACAAGACTAACCAAAGTATAGCTCTCCAGGAGGCGCCATCGTCCCGACCCCTAAGCGCAAGAAGTCTGCCAAAACACCGGCCAAGGCAAATTCCAAAGCGTCTGCAAAGGAAGAGGAAGAGAATCGTTTGCTCGCCATTGAAACCAAGGAGAAGCATGTCTGGGAGGTAGAAACCATCCTGGATGAAACCGATGATAAGTATCTCATTAATTGGACTCCCTGGGACAAAAAACAAGAAGGTGCGCTGCCACTACCCTTTTGACTGGATTATCAAGGAGAACGTTGGTAAAGTGGCCATTGAGAATTGGCAGGAGCTGAGTGAACTTGAACTTTCCGATTCTTTGTCGATTCGCAAATGCGTGCAGCTCTCGTCATTACTTTACTTAGTTCGGGCCTATATCTCATGATTTTTTTTCTCACATCATTGATCTCCTCAACTCGTCTCTGGCTTATCTGAAAAAGATCAAAGAAACTTGATAAGCACCAGTCGCGAAATTGTTTTGACAGACTGGATTACGCAGTATTGAGGAGGATCCGCGGCTCACATGGCCAGTACCAAAGGTGGGAAAGAGCGAGCGGGCTCGGTCGTAGCCGAAGTAGCACGGCTGCTGCAGCCAGAAACGACGATACCTCAATCAAGCATGAAGATGACGTTATTTCACATGGCCATCGAGACACACTCAGGGGATCTAGAGTAATTGCACCCAGCTCCGTCAAGTAGGGTTTTCGCTTCCAAGCAATCTAGATAATGTACTGTAGTGCTAATGGGGTCACAGGAAAGAGGATGCTTCGGAAGAGACAAAACCTGGAGTCAAGCAAGAAGATGGCGCCGCAGAGATTTTACCACGCCAGGTCAAGCGGTCCAATACTCCAGTCAAGCAAGTTTTCTCAGTTTTCATCAGAAATTGCCGGTCATTAATGAGGTGGTAGACAAGAAGAGTCTTTGGAAGATCAACAGGTGTCCCCAGATTTAGCCAAGATCAAAGCTGATCTGGAAGTCGACGAAAATGTTCAGAAAATGCATCAATCCGACTCAAGCAAGTAAGAAAGCGCTTACTATCACGAATGTATTATCCACTGAACATCGTGTAGTCATGATAAGTCATCCGTAAAAGCCATCAAGAAGGAGACGGCATTGGCACCATGGGAGCCTGGTGTCCACCCATTTTCGCTTTCCGGGCCCGATTTCTTAGCTCTGTGCCTCGTTACACCAGATCAGCACATCGTTTGGCATGAACAATATCTCCATTATTTGTCTCTGACGGAAGAAAATCATTCCCGGCACGGAAGAAACATATCGAGCGAAGAGATCCAACGCGATTTAGACATGCACCTGGAGACACTGGCGGAAACACATGGCGTGTCCCATTCTCTCCTGCAGGTCGTGTACATGCATAAGCACGAGAAACAGTTAAACAAGCCGATAGCAACGCGATTCACCCTAGAAGATGATGATCAAGATGTTACTGCTCAGAACATCCAGAAGGTGTTGGGAGAGACCCATAAAAAGGAGATTGAAAAACAAATACAGGGCAAGATCGGAACGCAACTGAAGTCTCTTAATCTTATCATCCACTATCTGCCACTGCGAGTGAGTGGCTTATCGCAGCCATAGAGTACAGCCTGCATGCAATCACAATCACAAGCAATAATACAGCGACGTCTTACAATCGCAACGTTGACTGGCATTCCAAGGGTTGGAATGAGATTGGTGGCAGATTTGGACGGTCAGAACGCTGAAGAGGCCTATTGGTGCAGCACGGACGGCACTAAAAGAACTACCATCTCAGCTTCACGGGATCTAGTGGTCGCCGCGCTCCTATATAGCAATAAGGAGCTCATGGACATGCACAACCTCCATAGGGTCAAGTCTGAGAGAGACCTTACTTCGGACAAGACGGCCAGGATGTCTCTGGAGCGAAATTGCACCATATTTGCACATGCCTGTGAAATAGGCATTGCAGCTTTTCGGTGCGCATACCAACGTCAACGGGCTGAGAATTCAGCATTCATGGGAAACAGGACCAGGAAATGGAGCCACTTTAGCGATAGTCTCTTGAATCACGCAAAGGCATAAGCCACTGTAGACGAGCTGCAGGTGCAGGCGCTGCGACCAAATAACTCAACGCATTATCGTGATAATGTGGTTTCCAAGTGATCGCCTTTCCAAGGGTACGAGATCGCACAGGTTCTGCGCAAGGGGATCATTCTGCCGTGTGTTGTCAACAAGAACGTGGTCGAGAATGGTCAGAGCAAGACCTATCAGCCACTGGGTGAACGTGCAGGAACTTCGAAAGGCCAATTATCAATGCCCAAGGCGATGGGGAAATCTAAGAAGGGCAGGAAACGGAAACGTCAGGCGTGCCCTGGTTGCTCGCATTATTGCGATGACCCAAAGAGCCTGAGAGATCATCTGCGGAGCAGTCCCGACTGTCACCGATACTGTGGTCCTGATAAGGATCCTGATCTTCCAGAAGATGTTACCGATGACTGCTGTCAAGAATCGAGCAAGAATGGCTGCGGAGGGTCAGATACTGATGACGACGAAGAAGAGTGAGCAAGGCACGATATCTGACATGGAACTGTGGCTAATCAAGAACAGGTTTGTCGGCAAGGGAAAGAGCTCTGCCATCAAAACCGAGATCAAACCCGAGGTCGAAGACGAGTCCAGCGATAGCGACGGAGCGTAAGGACACTGTGGTCTTCATGCTGGACCGGTAGCTGATTCAACGTAGGTACGTCGGCAGTCCCGCAATCATGCCTGTCACAAGGTACATCAATAACAGCGATAAAGAGTAAGCAAGACATGACATCGTTTTTGAGCGCTTGGCTGACTGAAGTCCAGGAATATCGGCAGGCCAAGGAGATCCACTGCCAAATACAAGCCCGAGGACGAAGTTGAAGGTTGGTTCGTGTGATGGATGGCAGAGGCCGAGAGACAAGAGTGCTCTACCTCCTAATGATTGCATGTATTGACGAGCAGGGACCGGTGGGAGTATCATTTTCAAGGGCGCATGAGTCAATTAGCAGCTAATCCTTCTACTTTTGTAGTCAGACATTCGATACTGTTGTCTTCGTTTCATTCTCTATTCCTCCAGGAGTGAACTTGGTGTCCTTCGTAGCCACATTCAGGTAGACAACCATTGATTCATGATTACTCTCCCGAGTGAAACGAATCGTGTGTGGGTGTGAGAACATGAAGGCCTTGCGGACCCCTTGCTGATCTTGGCATCTGGCATGCGTAATGGGTAGCCTCCAATCACAACCATATAAACTCTAGCTTTCAGCTGTGTTGAAGGGGCGGACGCATTGTGAAAGCGCCGCGCACACCACAGAACGCGCAACAAAAAGCGTCGTTCGCGACTCCCACTTGCTCAGCTCAAGAAACAACCCACTTCTGGGAGCTGTCGCCAGCATTCGGGACAGCAGGGTCGTCACCAGAACGAACCAGAAACGGACAAGAGATTGGGAAACCTCAGTTTCCTGTGATTACCACTCGAGTCATGCCTTCGTCTTCGATGAGGTCGGTAAATTCCCGTTGGTCTCTCAATCATCGCACTGACTATGAAACAGTACTCCTGCATCAGACGCGTCGAGCGCAATGACGACCAACGCGGGTAAGGGACACCTTTTCTCTTTGCCTGGCGAGGACTTCTTGGCTTTGCGCCTGGTTGTAGTGATTCTAGCCGGCAAGATTGGCGTCGGTGTCGAATTTCTCCATGTGCCTATGAGGCCCAGCGTAGAATCAACATGGACAAGGGTATTCCTGAGCGCTTTCTAGCAACTTCGCAGGGGTACAATCCTGACACAGATGAAAGTGCAATGCTGTGCATCAGGGATATCCAGGTAGTCCTAGCCGGGTACGAGTTCGTGGAGGAGGAAGACGAACAGCAACCCAAGAGCACGCTTTACGCTCAGATGCCGATCATCTTCGACACTATGAAGCAGTTACAAAAGCGCGTAGCTGTCATGTCCGAGAAGTACAATCCACCCACTAGCGACCAGGGTCTTCCTTTACCCCAGCAGTTCGTTTATTCGAAGTACCACTCTTCCCAGCTCGACACCAATCTCGAAGGTCTTAGTGCTCTGGAATTGTACTACAGCGACATCGCCACCATTTCGATCTTCAACGCGCACAAATCCAGAGACGTTCTGGCCCTGTGTCTCTTGTACACAACCCAAGAAGTCTTCGACAAGATGAATCTCTGCAGAGAGGGAGGATCAATGAGGGTGTTGAAGCTAGAGTCGCATGGCACGATCAACACTGCGATCATAAGACATTGCGTCTTTCTTGCTCACGCCTACCAGATCAAGTACGACGTGCTCCAGTACACGTGGGATCGTCAGAGGATGATCAACGATACTACGTCCAGCCAAAAGCGAGAGCGAGCCAACAAACCCAGGAAGTTCTCCATATCTGAGCAGGCAAAAGCCTACGCCATCATCGACCAGCTTCAAAAGTATGCCTCGGGACATCCTTCATCGCACCAGCTTGAGCAGCACCTGAAGAATCGCAAGGCACTCGACGATGCCAGCAATGAAGACCTCTCTGGTAAGGTGTCCACTGACGGAGTGAGGCTCAGTCCCAAAGGAAAGTACAGAATCATCGAAGTCATCCGTGGTGGAGCTACGGTCCGCATTGTGGTAGACAACAGAAGGACTAGCAAGTCAAGGCAGGCAGCAACCTAGGGTTCCTTTCACCAAGTGCAGAGAGAACGCGATTCTTCTTAAACCTCAACGAGCGCAACGTCTAGGGACGAGCGTAGCAGGTTATCTCGTTATCTCAACTGCATCCACAAACAAGAATGGGGAGCGACTTCTTCAGCGGCAGGAACGAAGCGCAGCATCGGGAGACAAATGCGCCAGGCGATTTGTTTCGCCATTCCTTCATTAAGTCCATAGGTTTAGAAGCTTTTCTCACAACAGCAATGAAGTTCTAGCCCAATTCGTCCCCGTAGATTTATGATGCTTTGTGATCTAGGAAACCATGTGTGTTCGGCCATAATGGTCTTTTGCTGATGACTGCAACGGAAGACCGATTTTCGCAGTAAGAGTTTCCCTCTGGATGTAGACATTTCACTCATCCACCAATTCACCATTGCTGTATGATGGCTTTATGACAAGGGTCTCAGAGACTGAACTTCATGGTCGGATGTTACTCCTCTCCCTGATAGACTCACAATTTGTTTGTTCGCAAGTGCTGGAGAGGTGGCTTGATCGAGGATCAGTCCTGTGAAACGGTTACGCGACGGCGCAAACAGCTGACAGCCGCACGCAACTGCCATGACGGCAGATTCAGCGCGCGCACGCAAGAAAGGGAACACTTGTTGCGACTGTGTCGTCTGGACATTAACTCTTCTCGCAACTGAGCAGGACTGGAGACAGCGACCAGCTCGACATTTAGAATTCAGCAATGCGCCTGCGAAACAGTACGCGCTCTATGCATCTTGACCGAAATTGAAGCGGCTCCCAAGGCTGCACCCTTTTGCAATATCGCAGATTGTGGCACGACCAGGCCAATAGCCATTTTTCTCCAGGATAAACCTCCGGGTCAGTGGAGATGTTAGAGTATAGCTTGGGCCAAGGCCGCGACGCAGAGCTGATGTTGATTTCTTGAAAAGATGTAGCCTTCTTTAAAGCTCCACCACCATGATCGTGCCTGCGCCCGATGCAGATCTGCCGTGGTTCGGTCCGTCAGGCAATCCCAAGGATGCTCTGGAGTGTCCTGATAAACATGGACGATAGACTATGCCATGCGCATTGATGCCTTCGTTGTGTTCTCTGTGCTACACTATTCCATCGTCCCACAGAGAATGAACACAACGCTTCTTCTTCGTTTCTTTTATGCTTGGAATATCACAGAAAGCTTTTCGCTATGAAAAGCAGGAAGTAAAAGACACTTTTGCTCTCACCCGACTCGTATGAGCGTAGTGATCGCTGGAGACGGCAGTCCGCGATCAGAAGAGATGTCTTGGCTTCTGACGCTTGAATGGCCCTGAAGGGATTCATGGATTCCCATTCGACATCCAAGGATGTGAGGACAAGCTCAATTGGAAGCATTCCATGCCAAGTAAGTCAATGTTGTCCCAAACATGGGCATCCCCGATGCATGGGAAGGCCGCCGGTATCCGCTCTCCCTGAAAGATCCACCATACCAGAAGAATTACGGCTTGCCATTGGTGTGCACAAGCTGGCAAGGATGCTGAGCAGGATCGAGGTCTTCGAGGACCAATGGAAAGAGTTGGACGTCTGCAGGCAGCACTGCAACCCCAACGAGATCCTTGAGATCCTAACGATTCAGGCAGACGATGGAACGATGACCCAGGTCGAATGCCATTGCAATTGGTAACTTCAACCTTGCAAGGTCACACTCACAAGCAGCTGCGGAAGCTCTGCACCTTGAGAAATGATCTGATAGCTCAGGTGGAGGAGAGTATTGCTGGCTTGTGATGACCCTTTCGTGGTTCCTCGATGTAGGTGGTCCTACAGGTGTCGTTCCAGGAAAATAATCCACTGGGGTCTGGCATAACTTGACCCAAGCAAAGACTCTAAGGAGGTTTCCCAAGGATCATGATGGTGAGTGTCATGACAAGCTGAACACTTGGCTGAAAGGAAGGTATGGGCTCCGCAGGACATACCCTGTCGTACTCTCTTTCTTTGAGGCTTTTCAATCTTTCTCGTTGATTTTCGTCCCGTCCCTCCTTCGCTTCTTTGTGACCGCACAACAGAAAGATACATCATGAAGAGAGGAAAGATAGCGTCATCAAGCGGGACTTGGGCAGTCCGCAAGCTCTCTTGTTGCATGCGTTGACCCTTCATCTTTCTGTGGACAGTCGAAGCAAGTCCAGCTCGGCTCAGGAGCCCGTCTTCTGCTATTGTACAGTCGGTTGGTGGATGATGTAACGCCTCATTCTGGTGTTTGTTGGCAGGCATCGGCTGGAATGGTGAACTGGAGCTGGCGCTTTGGTAGAAGGTCATGGTGCAGTTCTTGTCATGCCGGCTCTTCCTCCGGTATGATTCAAGGCTAATGTAACTTTGGAGAACATTGTAAGAATGGTCAAACAAAGAGCCTCTCGTCGCAAAGGTTGCGCCAGGTTCAGGTTCCCATTATCAGTCGGTCAATGCCGTGGCTTCCTTACGGGCCAGCGCATTGGACTTTCTGTTCGGGCTTCGAATGTCGTTCAAGTCCATATAAACACCTGGACCAGAAGACTGAAGACCGTTGGATGTGCAGTCCTCGACGATTTAAGCTTGATGATGGCAGATGTTTGGCGGAAGAGGAAACGATCGATTGAATTGGCCATGTCGTTTGGAGGTGGGCAAAGCTCCGACGCTAATCGCAGACCACGCTAACGATATCAGGCAAGGCGTTCCCGCAACTTACTACTTAAATTCCTTCACTTCAAATCTCTTCTGCAAGACCACAGCTCCTCTCTCCATATCTCCACCGGGGAGTTGGGCTCCTTCATCAATGCAATTGCTCGCGTCAGAAGATTCCTACAGTTAGATCGACGAGTCGTGCAGACTTGAGTATTGGACGTTGACCATATGAAACTTGGTCTTGTGAACAAGAAAGTCTTCAGCCTCGAGTGCTTCTTTGTTGTGCCTGTCCAGTTTCATGGAAGACTTCTTCACCTCGTTACCGAGGATCTCGAGATTGGTAGGTCTCACTAACGCACAGTCGGATCTAAGCAGCAATATCAACAACACTGCAAGGCATTCTTGTACATGTTCGCCAGCAGCAAAAGGTACGTTCTGATCATTACTCTTCCTATCATATGCCTTTCCGGATGAAAAAGGCCTTTGGCCAATAATCCCAGCTCTTAGATGCATTGCACCAAATACAACGCTTCGCAATTGCCATGACACCATGTCCCTTCTGATCTTTACCACGCATACACATTACATCAACACTGTTAGCTCATGTCAAAATAGCTTGCTGACATTTCTTGCACAGGTTGCATCTTCTTTACTCGGCCTCAATCGCTTACTCCTCACGACGAAAACTCCCTTGCCAATCAATTCTATGGTATGTACAAACAGCCCTTATCCTCTTTCATTATATGATGAGACACCAGCTGGCACCAGGCCGAGAAGACTTGTACTCTTTTGCTGCGGAATAGCTTGCACGGGACAACGTCCCTATATCTGATTTGAGAATGCCTCAACAATTTTGAGCAACACTTCCAAGATAGAGCAGTGACTAACACTCTTGCTCAGATACATGTGTTCTTTGTAGTCGTCCTCGAGGGTTTGGGGCTTGCTTCTCTTTATCATTGCAACTAGTCATTTCAACAAGACCAGTACTTGCCCATTACATACTTCATCACGAGAGCAGCTATGTACCAGGAACACAATTGTCACGCCCAACTTTCTGCTTACTATAGAAGAATGGGCCCTCATCATTGTTCCAAGAACAAAGCTAAGCACGTTTAAATTGACTCGTTTCGTCTTCATCCATGGCGCAGGGAGTCTCATTGCGCGCTAATATCATAAAATTCGTAGTATCATTTGTATCATTATCTTGCTCTTTCATTGTGTTGTGCCATCGTTTTTAAATTGGGCTATGTGCACCAGCATTATTATGCATAGGATGTTTGCTGGCCTATCGAGAGGAGCAATTGGCCATGGCTCAAGACTATCTCCCCACCACTTGCCCATTGTCACTTGGTCGTGTCTGCAGCTATTCGGTCTGTGCTTCGTCCGCTATTCACAAAGACCATAAATGCCATTGCATCTACAGCATTAACTTGTCTACGCCCTTTTAAGCCTCCAAGCGCCGCGCCCGAAGGAGATAGCTCAGTGGGCTTAAAGAGGACCTGCACTATCCTCAATCGAACATATTGAGAGAACGCCAGCTGACGAGGAGTGACCAGAAGCTGAGGCCATGGACAACCAGATGGCCCAAGAAGAACCGAAGCAAAAGCGAAGAGTGGGAATGGTCTCTGTGAAGACGATACTCAAGAACCCGAGGAGGTATGGATTTGTCGATAATGATCATGCACATCGATATGCTCAGGGTATGAGCCGGGATGCGCTTATCCAAGTCAACACCATTTCCGACGTCGACAAAGGCCTTGTTCATGCCGACCATGCTGGCGCTAATAAGACCAACGACGTTCAGAATCAGAATGGGGGCGAGAGCGGCGTCGAACAACGCACCGCTGTCGATCAATTATCGGCTTCGGGCATACAAGGCAGCTTATCTGACAAGGCGGCTGGAAAGCAACCAGCCAGGTTCAGCTCATTGTCCACTCAACCTATTTCGAACCAGGAACACTCATGCTCATCCAATCACATCCACAATCCATCCATCATTCGAGGTGAAGCAACGCAGCCACAGCGCAGAACGCCTCCACCAAGGCTACTCCATGAGGGTCAGCCGATAGCTCCAAAAGATTCATCAATACCAGCACGAAATGAGTCGGAACCTTCGCAGAAGAAAGGAAGCTGGCGAGATCCTCCTACAGCTGCAGACGACCCTGATGATCCTCTTTCCAAGTTCTACGCGACAGGATCGTACACCATAAATTCTCGTGCCGCATACAGCTTGAGCAATATTTCTTACACACCCCGCGGACAGCCTGATGTGATGGATCTCGGCAGCAGAATACTAGCTAAAATGAGTCTCGTGCCTCAGACAAAAGTATTTCCACGACAAGCAGCAGTACAGCCTACACAAGCTGCTCCTGCCACATCTTCGTTTGGACAACCAGCTACTGGGGCTCATCCTCCACCTGCCAATCCGATGACAGCACCCTTGACAGTCACGGCAGGTCCAGCAGTATCTGCTCCCAGTCAGCCGGGCACAGCCCCGTCTGGACAACAAAGTCTGCCTCTCTTCCAACCTCCAATTATGAACGCGGCGATTTCAGCATCATCCGCTAACTATCAAGCCAACAGCGGTGTTTCTACTCAACTCAGCCAGCACCTTTCTCAATTACAAGCGAATGCTGGGCCTTCCACGAACATACCAATTTCAACACGGCCTGCTCCAGACCACCATGCAATGCCTCATAGCATAGCAAGAACGGTCCCCTCCACAAATGCTGTAAACAGCCCGGTATCAGTATCAAGTGCCTCAGGCCTCCAACCTACGAGTGATGCGCGCCAAGTCAACACTCATCAAGCGAACACCCTTACCTGGCTGACTCCAGTGGGTCCATCGTCATTTGCCGCCATGCAGCCTCCTGTCAGACCGACGACATCGGCTCCAAGCCAGACGACTGCGTCTTCTTCGGCTAATCTTGGTCGCCCACTTCCTGCCCCTTCATCTGGCAGAATCGTGACACCGCCTTCCATACATGCATCGACTGATTCTGGTCGCCCACTCCCTACTTCTACATCTATTGAAGTTGTTACAGCGGCGCCTGCTACGAATGCATCGACTGAATCCGATCACCTGGACCCTGCTTCTAACTATAAAAGATTGGCCGCAGCGATTGCTCTGCATAAATCGACAAATTCTGCGCGCCACCTCCCTGCGTCTTCATCTCGCAGTCTCGCCACGGCGTCTGCCATGGATGACCTCGCACAGGCATCTACAGTATCTAGGCGCCCTTCAGCGACCCCTCTGCCTGCCAGCAGCTCAATTGTATCGAATGCAGCACAGACCGCTGTACCTCGATCGAGCCTTTCCAGTCGTCAACCTTCTTCCTCTTCTCCTGTCAAACCCAACACGGCACCTCAATTGAACACACTGGTTCCAGAAGCTTCTGCATTATCTCCTGCTAATCGTGTGGCCATGCTCACAGCAGATTATGCTCAAGAGGCCGCACCTACGCCTCCAAATCAGACAGAACCAGGAGTCGATGCGATGGATATCGATGATCAAGACAAAGTGCAGGAAATTGTAAGAAATTTGTTTCTGAAACTTGAGAAAGAGGGATGATGATATTTCTGGATTGTGAGGTTGAGGAAAGTCATCAATGGACCGTTCGAGATGAAATGCTGGGGTCGAAGTGATGATGTCGCAAAAGCAGAAATTTGAGCAGGTGGACAGACTGGTCCGAGAGTCAGTCATAAAATGATTCATGAGCTTTGGGTCGTTGCTCAAATCGTACTGAGTTTGAACACTCTTCCTCATCTAACCTTGTCGTCTTGTGGCTTCGGGTGTGGGCAGTTCTTTGCTCTGAGTTGGCTACGACGCGATGGATTTACGATGTTCGCATAATCATACCACAAATCCCTTGAAACCACATTTGACAGAATCGAGACGTGATGACTAAATCAGATACATTTAAGTAGTGTCTCACAATACGTAAGATCTCCCAAGCTCGGGGTTCGACAATGTTCTATACTAGAATAATGAACTAGCTAGTCGATCGAGATTAGTCGTATCAGCCTCTACCAGATTTCGGCTCACGGATATTGAACATCGCAACCTTATATTCAGGGCGAGGAAGATAGGAGAAGAGTGTTCGCCAGCTACTTCCCTATTGCCCTACGGTCTTTCAATCACTTTCGGAACGTGATGATAAAGTCAGACTTGTGAATAGTGATATTTGTGGTGACATATATAAGTAAGAATGTGACATTAGGCTTCATCGCTTCATATGCACACTTTTTCTGTCGTGGTGGTCGGAACCTGTCAATTATTGAGATGTCCGAGCATCTCACTTCTTTCCAAAGTGAATGTAAGTGCGGGGTTGTTTCAGAAAGAGCAACGATCCTCCGCTTTCAAAATGACACCGTCAATTCTCAGGCAGGCAGTCGTGATCGAAAATGTACAAAGACGACAGTACACACATGAAAACCAATGCACCGAACTATCCAGAAAATGTTCTCGGGACAGAAAAAACCGGATCTTCTAGCAGACGAAAAGAATATACACGTTTTCATCGTGGCTAAGCAACCAAATGTCGGAACAAGAACCGCGGGTTAGACGTTCGTCGCCCCCCCCGTATGCCTATTCGTGCCCTAGTCTCCTATCTCTCAGAACAGGAGACCTCGGGCTATGCACGTCTACGCAAGCAGCACTAAATTAAGGTATGCGAGACGCAAGAGATAGGATGCGGGCCATTGTACGATCCGTGATCGATGAAACGACTTCCGCGAACAGTAATGTTTCGAGGCTTGATAGATGCCCAAGTCATCACTCTTTCTGCTGCTGCATCGTGGGCCGAAGAGTGGGCCGCGTAAAGGTCATCTATATAAGCTGGTCCGGCTTCCTTGATTTGCTATGCTATGCTATCTATCATCTTATCACACCACGGAGCGCTTTGAAGAAGTATTATCTTTTGCTTGATAAGCTGACATCTCTGCATACTTTCATACGCGATTATTCCACCACAAACCAAGTCCAACTATAAAACAAAAAGCATACTTCAATCGCACGCCAATCACACGCTTATCTTTCTGTAAAATGCGTTCCTCCATCTACATTGTCTCGGCCCTCGGCGCCTTTGCTGCTGCGTCGAACGTCGAATCTGACATCGAATCCACCTTTGACAAAGCGACATCAGGCGCCGCCTCAGTAGCCTCCGATGCAACCTCAGCCGTAGGCTCGGCCTATACAGCAGCGACGAGCGGAGGCGACTCAGCCTACACAGCGGCAACCTCAGCAATCGCATCCGACAACTCGGCCGTGGCATCAGACATCTCCTCTCTAGCAGGCACTGCCATTCCCACTCTCAGCGGCAACGCCCTCCAAACAGCCAGTCTCGTTTCCGGCGCAACCACAACAGCGGCCTCGATCCTCGAGTCTCTCGCTTCTAAAGCATCCGCTGCGCTGGAAACTGAATCCGCTCAGGTCTCTGCTCAACTGGCTGTTCTTGCCTCTGAAGTCTCTACTGCGACTGGTGAGGCAAAGACCGAATTGGCTAGTCAATACAGTGTGCTTAGCAGCCAAGCGAACGCACAGCTAGCGAGCGAGGAGTCTAGCATCTCCAGTGTCTTGAAGGGCACTGCAACCGGCTCTACTGCCACCACCACCGGTACCAGCGATAGCAGTGCCACCGGAGCTTCTGCTTCGTCCACAGCCAGCACAAGCAGCTCTTCGTCTTCGTCGAGTGCTGCCGCTCCCGTCGGCGCCATGCCCGCCCTCGGAGCTGTCGTCGGTGCCTTCTTGGCTATTCTGAGGTTTTTGTAGACATTTAGCTACGGAACATGCTTCGGACTTGCCTTTGGGCGTTTTTATACATTGCATTGCATTGCGTTTGTTTCGCCGGCATGAAATCTTGTTGTTTAGCATTCACGACTGGATATGGTACAGTAAACAATTATTTCTCCCCACCTCACAACCTTCGTGCCGCTATGATCGCTACAGGAAGTGTACAAGCAGAGCTGAGGACTAGTTGCCATGCTACGCTGCTTTGACGTTAATCCAGTCTCCGTACTTTGTACATGTGCTTCGTGGACTGGGTTGCGTAGTCGCTGACGTGGATGTTCTCTATACTGTGATAGCGTTCTGAGAATTTTGCCTATGCTAGTATTTACGCAGCGGTGGTGTACCATGCCACTTCTAGTCGTCTCCGCCCTTTTGATATTATGTCTGTTCACCTTATGTACCTACTAACATGTCGCATCGATGCCACAGCTGGAAATCACTGTCCCGTTCACTCGAGTGAATCGCAATAAGCAGCATTATACCAAGAAAACCTCGGCGATTGGTGGAGAGGAAGAAGTGTTGACGATGAAAGTAGAGAGATGCCGGAAATATATTAATCTGGTGACGCACGTGACCACGCGGAGAATCGCGTATCCACATATCGAAGCCGTCCGAGTCTCGTTGAAGCTATGGAAACAACACAGCACCAGCAACAAATTTGATAGCGATCGTGCTTGAAACGAAACAGCTCGAATAATGATTGATGTCGAATAATAATTGAACATGGAATCTCCTCGGTCAGCCAAACGGCGCAAGGTCGAGGCAATCAGCACTCCCAAATCCGCCGTCGACAGCGACAAAGCCGCCACGAGATCGTCAGCTCGTAAAGCGCCAACAAGCACACCTCTGGAAGGGAACATTGCTTCGACTACACGCTCTTCTGTCCCTCGGACAACGGCGTCCCACAAATCTACCGGCAGCGCACAAGTCGACATTTACGACGATATCGAAGGCGCAAACACACCGACAGTCACTCGCTCAAATTCCACGCGCGCTGTAAAGGCAAAATCCGGACATTCTGCTGCCGAGAGAAAGCAGATTGGAAATGAAGCTTCTCAGCAAGGCTTGAACTCTTTGCGCGCAAGATTGAATGCCAGATTGGCTGCCCAGACCAAGGAACGACAAGCCAGTGCCGCGACCAATATTCCTACGACTGCCACCGCCGGTGCAGGAGGTGAAGATGAAGAGCCATCAGGCGCAGGAACGCCCAAGAGTGTCGGTCGGCCTAGAAGTAACAGCACAATCCAAGTGGCAGCCAAAGAAAATGTAGAACAGAAGGCCGAGATGAGCGAGTTCGAGAGACTGCAGTACGAAAAGGTCATCAAGAGAATGGCTGCAAAGGAAAAGGCGGCAGCCCAGGCGGCTGAGAGAATAAGGATTATGGAGGCGAGAGCTAGAGGGGAGGAGATTCCAATTCCTGCGAGGAAGCCGAGGACGCCAGCTGCAAAGACAGCCACGCCCAAGTCGGCAAATGGGGTCCAGAAGACATCCAAAGCGACACCGAAGCCTGCTGTTGAAGAACAAGCTGCTGCACACGAGGACGAGGTCGTTTCTGAAGATACCGCTTGTAAAGTCTGTGGCAAACTCAACAGTGCAAAGACGAATGTCATGGTCTTGTGTGATGGCTGTAACAATGCCTATCACCAAAAATGTCATGATCCACCAATTCCAGCCAAGGCTCTCAAGGATGAGGACTCGGATTGGTTCTGTCTGGACTGCAAGTTCAAACAACGAGCTATTGGTGCAGACGTCCGCGGTAGTCCTATGACTGTCGATCATCCTGCGGGGCTTCATCGACCATCGTCTCCTGAAAAGCCTGCCCCGAAGAAGCGTGGCAGACCGAAAAAGATTGTCACTGCTCCTGCTCCTGCTCCTGCTCCTGCTCCTGCTCTTGTTACTGCTCCGGATCCTGCTCCCGTTCCTGCTCCCGATCCTGTTGCTGAACGACCCCGCGAACTTAGCCCAATGATCTTGGATCTGCCAGAAGAGCGGGCCTCTCTGATTCAAAAGATACACGCCCAAGCCGCCTCGCCAGCGAAACTCACAACCAAGCCTACACCACAAGCAAAAGCACAGGCACCACCTCAACCAGCGCCACAACCAGCACCACGACGCCAACTCACAAATGCATCGGTTGATTTGTCCATCTCCCCTACAGACCTTCAGTCACTTCAACAGACGATACTCCAACAACTCACGAACCGCCGTCAAAACACCCTCGTCGGTCTCGACTCCGAGACGCACCAGATAGCGTCACTGGTTGATCAAACAATTTCTGCAGGCGAATCGAACTCGTTGCTAGTGATTGGCGCTCGTGGGAGCGGCAAAACTGCTGTCGTCGAATCCATTCTCTCCTCGCAAACCCAGAAACAAGCCGATGCCTTTCACGTTGTGCGGCTGAATGGTTTCATCCACACCGATGACAAGATAGCCCTGCGCGAGATCTGGCGCCAGCTTGGTCGTGAAATGCAGACTGATGATTTCGAGGCCGGAAAGAACTACGCTGATGCTCTGACCACCCTGCTGGCCCTCCTTTCTCATCCCTCTGAGATTGGTCAAGAGGGAGAAGGTGAGCTGGTCAAGAGTAAGAGTGTCATTTTCATACTTGACGAGTTTGATCTGTTTACTACACACCCTCGTCAGACGCTGTTGTACAATCTGTTCGATATCGCACAGAGTCGGAAAGCCCCCATCCTGGTCCTTGGCTTGACTACACGATTTGACGTTGCTGAACAGCTGGAGAAGAGAGTCAAGAGTCGTTTCTCGCACCGCTTTGTCCATCTCGGCTTGGCTAAGAATATTGATGCATTCAAGGGCATGTGTCGGAGTTGTCTTCTTCCAGCCAACTGCGAGGATGATGACGCAATTTCGGAGGAGGGCATGAAGACTTGGGAAGCACTCCTGACTGACCTCTTTGAAAGCGAGGGAATGGAAGCACATGTTCGCAGGATCTACTACACCACAAAGTCCATTCCAGCCTTTCGATCCTCGCTCTTGATTCCTTTTACCACCCTTCCGCTCTCTGCAACCAGTTCACAGGATGAACCTCTTCCCGGAGAAGAGACTGCTGAGATAGCGCGAGACGAGAACATATCCACTCAAGACATCCTCGCACATTTCGCAGCGCACAAAGACATTACAACTTCAACTTCGCCACCAGACTCGAAACTGCTACTCCTCCACACGTTATCGACACTCCAACTCGCGCTCCTCATATCAGCGGCACGTCTAACAATCATTCACGACACGGACGTCATATCCTTCGCTCTGGCCTACGAAGAATACAAGACCCTCGCTTCCCGGGCACGCATCGCGAGCTCCGCCAATGCTCCCGCAGGCGTGAGTACTTCCGGAGTCAGTCGTATCTGGGGCAAGGATGTCGCGAAAGCTGCTTGGGAAGGCCTGGTCGACGGCGAACTCGTCATGGCTGAGCCGGGCAGAAGCGGACAGTGCAGAGTCGATGTATTGCTTGAAGAGATCAAGGAGTCTGGTGTCGACATGGGCATGGCCATGAGGGGATGGTGTCGGGAGATTTGATTTGATTCTGATCGTCTTCCACGCACGCGGCGAGAACGAGTAATGCAAGGGCAGGGAAGTTGTAGTTTCCTAGGGCTCAAAGCAGCGAAGGAATGGCTATTGTACATACATACCATGGCCTGCTAGATGAATGCCTACCTTACTGTACATATCCATTACCCGCAACCTAGCATCATCATCATCATCATCATCATCATCATCATCATCCAATCTAGAGAACAGCTCCAGCACAAATCTCAAATATCCCCGCCTGCTAGAGTAAACACACACCTTCCCGTGTTTCGACCATGAGTGTCGCCACTAATTCCTTCACCCAACCTAAACCCGTCAAAGTAAGCAGCCCTCGGCGCTAAGCGTTCTCGGATGCGTACACTTTTCTTTTTCCTATCGTACAAAGCTGTAAACAAACAGGAGGCAATGACTTGTGTTAGGATTCATCGGTCTTTGCATTGCAGATTAAAGGCATATTTCTGTTCATGGCCTTTATCTCCCTTCTCTTCCTTTTCTCCCTTATCTTCCTTTTCTTCCTTCTCTACCCTTCCTTCTCTTCTCTTCTCTTCTCTTCTCTTCTCTCCCCTCCTCTTCTCTTCTCTTCTCTCCTCCAATCTATCCACTTCAAACCCCCCTTTCTAGAATCCCCTACGCTTGAAATTTCACAACAAAAAACAGATCCTCGTACTCGTTCATTTCTCTTCTTCTTCTAAATCATAAAAATCCGCCGAAAGCGATCAAACTCCCCAACAAGCCAGTAAGAGCAGGAACGATAACAGCACCCGCAATACCCGAAGAAGTTGATGATGCGGAAGCAGTGCCAGAGGAGGTAGTGCCTGAAGTAGTGCCGTGAGGTGTAGTCGAATGCCCATCCGCAGTCACTCCCCACCAAACTCCCCCCAGAAACAGAGACAGAAGCAGCAGACCCAGAAACCCCACCCCCCACCCCCGCAGTAGCAGTAGCAGAAATCAACCCCTCGCTCACGAAACCAGCAACACCCGACGCGACAGATACCTGCGAGCTCGCTAATCCTGTTGCTGTTGCTGTCGCTGTTGCGGCTGCCGAAGCGTAGGCCGAAGCGTAGGATTCTAGGAGTGAGAAGGCGGAGGCGTCTGCGGCGTCCAGCGAGGTGGTTTGAGCGTATACTAGAGGCAGGAGGGCGAAGACGAGTTGAGTTGAGATATGCATGTTGGCGATTTGGGTGGTGGATACGGTTGGGGGATTGCGGAGTTATGGTTTTTGTTGAGATAGGGATGGGATGGAGAGGACATGATGGTTTGGTAAGAGGGAAGGACAGGGCTAGATCGCTTAACAAAGCGCAGTTCACTGTCTGGACTGACTCGGATAGAGTCTAGTATAGGATAAGCAACTTCATGTCACGAAACACGGATGCGGCCTAGAGTGGCTTGCTTCCACTACGCAATTACCATTTCCTAATTATACAGGATGCGAAACGGATCTGGATCCCTCGAATCCTTTATTGCGTAAATCACTTACAGCTAAAGAGCTAAACAGAAACAAGAGCTCGGTGCTCACGGTGGTTATGGCGAAAGCAGGTCTGTGGGAAAGGAGGTGTTTCGATAGATCTGGATTCCTTGGCTTGAAATTACCTTAAGCATTATTATTATTATTATTATTATTATTATTATTATTATTATTATTATTGTTCGCTGCGGCCCCTTTGATCACAAACAGAATGCTGTATAGCTAGCTTCCTTTACCAGAAACGGAATCGCTCTGGTTCTTGAGATAGAGGCATTCGTGCTATATATCGAGATCATCACTTGTCGTGCGAACATCAGCAAAACGATAGGGTTCAGGTGGTGGTTTCCAAAGGTCGAAGGTTCGAACAGGTAGGCGTTTGGGAAATTGCTGTGATGTAACACCCACGGTCTAAGTTGCACGCAATGCATGAGTGATGCACTGTCTGTAAGGTAGGAGTACAGCTGGCCTGCCAAGCACCGCTTGTGTTCGATCTGTAAGGTAGATCTTTCTCCGCTTCCTTAAGTCTCCGGCTTGACCGGTGCCGAAACTTCGGTGAAATACCTTAGGTGGAAACACCTTAGGCACGCGTTGGCTGATAGATTGATAAAGCAGTCTAGTATAGCAGATGCATCTGATATAAACTGTTGTGAAATTGTTCTTATTCAAGTTCTTGAACTATTTATACTCCAATCAAGACATGGCTGTATTCAAGCTGAGCCCAGCACGCTCCCTTTCAATCGCCGGAGTCGTTCATATCGACGTGATACGCATTGAACGCCATGATATGCCCATATGCGCCGACCGTGTGCTCCGTAAAACCATGGTTTGAGTCTAGCTATCCTTAAAACATCAAGACTAGTACCGTCCGGTTTGTCGTCGATGAGGTGTTGCAGAACCAGCACCAGCAGTACCGTCTCTAAGCCCAGCAAGCCGTTGTCTCAGTCCATCATCACCGCTGCTCTCCCGACTATCGTATCGCTCGCCCATTCTCCCGCCTGCACCAGAGCCTCCGTATGGCATACTGAGTCTGGCACCCCTCTCCCTCTCCATTCTATCATCTTCTCTCTGTGTCGATCTGGCACTAGTGTTGGCTCCAAAGTTGGGTGCAGCAGGCACAGTCACCTTTTTCAATGGACTGCCACCCCGTTCGAATTCGCCACTCTTTTGCGGTCGCAGTATATTTCGACTCGAGCCTTTGCGCAAGGGGCTGGCAGCGTGGGAAAAGACGCCTAGACTCCCGCCGTCACCACCGCCTGTACGTGAGAAGCAGGAGGTGCGATCCCGTTGTTGTGGTTGTAAGGAAGGTTGAGACACTTGCCGAGGTAGTGGTTTGGGCGGCGATAAGCCTTCAGCGCCGTATGTCTGGGCACCCATTGAAGTGTATGTATTTCCTGCTGGGGTAGGCGATTGCAAATTCAGCAGACTGGTAGCATTCCTTGATATGCGACGAGCAGGAGTCTCAGTGTAGAGCTTCTCTGTATCGATATTATCGCCCAAATGTGCGGCATAGCTTGGATTAGGGTTGATCTTGAAACCACGATTCACGATTGTCTTGGGTGTGTAGACATCCACTTCTCTAGTCCTTGTGCCACGGGGACTTGTTGCTGATGAGATTGTCTGAATACCCACGTCTCGCGAGGGACGGTTCAGGGAGGGATGGACGTATTTGGTGTCATATTCATTCATGACTTCTTTGTGCAAGACCCTGTCGTCCTTTGCTTTTTGCTCAAAAAAGTTTTTGAAGAGAAGAAGTTGTGCGGTCAACAAGGCAGCGAGCAAGATAGTCGTCACCACTGTCACCGAAGGTCGAGGGTCGAGAGGTGTTGTGGGGAGGAAGATCCAGTAGACCAAGACGTGACCAGGTGAGAAGAGTGCGAATAGAGAGAGATGTAAAGGCTTCGGATCCCAGATGGACAATTCCCAGACATCCGTCTTTTCATCAGGGTATGCACGGGAGGCTGCGGTTGATGGGGCGAACTTGGCCGAGAAGTAGGAGAGTGGTGAATTGGACATTGGTGATGAATCAACCTTGACCCTTCTTACAGATGGAGTGGTGGGTGGCACTTCGACATTACTTTCGAATAGACGGTACTTTCGAGTTCGTGTGAAGAGATAGAGGGCGTTTAGTATAGACAATCCTGCCAGAAATTGTGCGGTGAGGGTTGCCTATACTTCAAGTCAGCCTGACCGTTCTCCATCTCTTTATCAGAATCAATGCTATCATGCCACTCACAAACAAGGCGAACCATCCACTCCCGTCCTTTCCCTCGAAATCACCAAAAACATCATCACTTCTCGACCTGCTCTGGTTGGCGCTGTTGGCCCTCGCAATCATGTAGATAAAGTTCAAGCCAAAGCCAATCGGCATAGTCCATTCTTTAAATTTCTCATCCAGCGCAGACTCGTGCAATTCCTCGGAAACCCATAACCAGAAGTCATAAGGATTGAGCAGCGCCTTGATGCGCTCAGAAAGCGGTGCCCGTCTGATGAGCGGCGGCATATTCGAATCTCCGGCGACTGTGTCGCGTGGGAAACTGATCGAATAATCACCTTACTCGGAATTGATCCCTGCTCTTTCTTGTGACACCTTCCTCCACTTCCTACCGTATGCGTCGGATGCAAGCAGGGCTCATTGTCTTTGGTGGTTGCCAATGTTTACTCTTGAGCTTCACGTCAAAGAAAGTGCAAGCGGAATGACGGGATGACGCAGTCTAAACTCCGACGTCCCGAGGAGTCCCCGGGCCCGACCTCAACACCTCCGACCTTGTTGCATGTGAAGATGAGATGGAAGCTTGGTTGTGCAGATACAATTGATCATGGCGCTTCCTTCTTCTGCGTACAAGGATAGGCAATTCATTGCCGTCATTGGTGATGAGGTTTGTCGTTCCTCTTTCCCTGATATCAGCCAAAGTTGCTAATCATGTTGATTCAGGATACAGTGACTGGTATTCTACTTGCTGGTGTTGGTGTAAGTCTGGACTTGTTAAACTTCTCCTTCCTTCTCGATTTACTATCCTGAATATATCGTGTTCTTGTTGTTCTTGAAAGAACGAAGCTCATCGGGCTCTTACAGCACGTCACCGACCCTCCAGACAGCCAAAAGAACTACCTTGTCGTCGACCAAAAGACCGAAACCTCGACCATTGAAGCCGCCTTTGAACAATTCACCAGCAAGAGAAAGGATATTGGTATCCTACTCATAAATCAACATGTCAGTTTTGTCCTTGATTTCTCCTTCATTCTCCGCTCTGGACAACCTCATTCCTGCACCAACCCTACCCCATATCGCACTTTCAATTCTCCCTCCTTTATGATAAACGGCCTGGATTAACCCACTGATGAAAGACTACCATTGACTCTCAGCTTCCAGATTGCAGAAAAAATCCGAGGCCGCGTGGACAAATACAACGAGGCCTTCCCCTCCCTTCTCGAGATCCCTTCCAAGGACCACCCCTACGACCCCGAAAAGGACAGTGTCATGAAGAGAGTCCAGAAGATTTTCGGGGAGTAGACAAGGCTCGTTACCAATCAATTATGGATAGTGCAGGTCAGGCAATGGCAATCAGATGATTCGGACCATGGACAGAGGGCATGGGGACGTCAAGGATATGGAAGCTGATGGGTGAGGAATGAAGGTTACACGAGGATAGCCAAGGTAGCACTGAGCTGAGTGGTGGAGATTGATTCTTTCAAAGCGAGATCAAAGACAATGGCGATGACTGTACAGACGAATGAGAGAGCAGGGCATAGGATTACCCCCAAATGAAACATGCAAACCACAGCCTAACCCGAGCATCGGGATCAATGTACGGTAGAAAAAGATCCTGTATGTTATCATGACAGTATACAAAAACCAAGTGAAAAGGCGAGATACATATGAAGATGAATCAGAGATGTGCCGACTTCTCTCAGACGACCGCTATTAGTAATGGCCAAAATTTGTCCTCGTCGCCATACGTCAAGATCGATGCGGTCGTAATGCTTTCTCGGATAAAATACATAATGCTTCGTTCTCCATTCTCTACTCGTCACACCTATTCCCGTCTCCCGCGCGTCGATACCACTGCCTGATAGGCCTAACTCTCCAAGGCGTAATCGTAGTAGTGATAAGAATCGTGACTTCGTAGGTTTGCAAGATGCAAGGCCTAGTTGACAATCTCCACAGCGCCGCCGCGCTTGAAGACAACAGTAGCGGTAAGGCAGGTAATCTTCTTCTGGTCTTTGGTGTAGACATCGGCGAGGACAGTGTACTTTCCAGGAGGAATCTCCTTGGGAAGCTCAACGTCCTTGGTCAAGCTCATTGGACCCTTCTTGAGCGGACACTCCAGATCCACGTTCTTGATGTTCTCGCAGAGGTCGGCTTCCTGGTTGATGATGCGAATGAGACCGTACTTGACTTGAAGGTGCACTTTGGCGCCTTCTTCGACGTCTTCGGTGAAGATTCCGGAAGCCTTGATTGTGAGAGTGGTGCCACTGGAAATTGTCTCATCAGCACATGTTCTAAACACTTTCTGCAACTTGGAAAGTAGGTTGAGAGCAGCTGTGCTTCACCAGGCAACCATGTTTACTTACGCCGCAGGTGGATTGGGCGATAGATCTACCGACTCAATCTCCAAAATAGGACTCTCAGGCTTGGCGCAGAACAGCAGAGGGTTATCACCAGGAACAGGGAACGTCTCTTCCAGGGCGTGCTGGCTGCCTTCTCCACTGAACAGTGACAATGAACGCGCGGATGCGCTTGCGGTGAGGAGGGCCGTAGCCAGGCTGAGGAAGTTTGAGACTCTCATGGTGCTGTGATGCGTGCTTCCCAGGTATTGAGCGGCAGTTGTGGAGGACAAAGTGGTATTGAGGTCGAAGTTGGAAGTGAGGTTGGAGTAATTCCCGTTACTATCGCTCGAAGCGGCGCCCGGGTGGTATGCGACTACTTGCAATGACGCCGACTGTCTTGGCGCTAACGACATGGCGCGGCGCACGTGGCGTTTATTCGTCAGTTGACCAAGAGACTCAACAGTCTCCACATTTTCCCCGGCTCTACTCTACTCGTAGCTCTTTTAGACTGCAATGCTAATAAGTTGACATTCTGATATCAGGTATCGGAGTCGTCCTTCTATCTTTTCACCGCCTGATTGTTGCAAAAGGTCGAAAAGGACATCAAGCTAGGCTCAAGTACACTCGGGCTATCCAAAGACGCTGCACATGGATAGATTAGGTCGACGTTGCCGCTGCACTCAGCCATGCCCATGTCACATCCACTCTTCCGCTCGCTATCGGTGCCAAAGATGCAAATGCACTCGGGCTGACATCAAGGTCGTCCGCTGCACATCCAGTGCCTGTGTGCATGTCAGCGGTGTGGTGATTTCTGCCCTCATGCAATAAACTTACAGCGATCAACGACTTTCAGGTCAACACTTCGATCCGACCCTACTTCTTCATCATACCTCGACGCCCTGATAATCTGCCCGCAAAGTGGGTTGGAGTTTGGGTCTGAGCCTGTGGATGCAGCATCAAATACTATATGCGACACCGCGACGATGTCTTGACTATCTGTCGAAGTGATGCCACACGACCCGAGGCCAGTGCCATAATAGGTCAGGTCGCCCACGAATTGTTGCCTGTTCGACGGAAGAGGTAGATCCTTGCTACTCTATCGTGAGATTGTGTCTATCTTGATCGCACGAGTATATGCACAACGTACCCGCCAGATCCATTGTCTCCAGTCAAGCCCACTGCAAGTCCAATGATGAGTGCAAGAAGGGCGAGTGTAATGCAAAACACAGCGACCAGGAACCACCGCCTCGACAGTCCTAGATATGTCCTATGTGGAGGCACCACGCTGTCAAATCTGTCCTTCAGGCTCAATCCAGCGATGGCTGTTTGCGCCGTGTTGTTGCCCGCTTCGGTCTTGGCGGACGGTGCATTTTGGTCCCACTCCGGAATCGAGGACTGTTGACCAGCTGCTGGTTGATGCGCCAATTGCGTGGACGCGGGGTCAGACATTACTTGTATAGACTCATGTATAGGAATCTTACAGGCTTGAGAACGCGCGTGCGAGATTGTGGAGGGAGCTCTGAATCATAACGAAAAATGGAAACCGCTATGATTTTTTGGCGCCCTCCTGACCATCCAATTTCCGCGACGCTATTGGCTGATCAGATCCCTCGTATTCGGATCTTGTCTCAAGTTTAATATCCGACTGCTTCGTGTATGCTTGCTCGACTGACGAGCTGATCGTACCTAAGCAGCTTCAAGACCAGATCTTGCATGATGCGTAAGCTGCCGGTTATCTGTGGTACACCTAGCCTGTCAAGATATGTAAATATCTTTTTCGCATGAAAGCGACAAGTACAACCATTGACACGCACATGCAAATGCAAATTCACCAAACTACCTTACATTGCGACTCTCTGGCGTTCGAAGGTAGGTATCGTGAACGCTCCTGCCTTCAGAAAGCTGGCAATCAGACGATGGCTCAGGCTCAGGCTCAGGCTCAGGCTCAGGCTCAGGCTTAGGCTCGATCTCTTCAACAGTCAAGTCTCGTAGAAAAACGCTTGAACATCTACCTGCGCCAATCCAATCTTCTCATTCTTTTCTCTTGCATGCTTCCATCATATTTACTGCACCATACCCTCCGAGCATGACGTCGTCCATAAAGGAAGACTTTGAAGCTAACAACGTTGGCCGTCGAACAATATTCGTAGCAGCGGCACTCATCTTAGCTGGTATCTGTAGTCTCCATCCACGAGGTATATACAAAGATTACGATCGTAACGAAATCCGTAAGCAGAGCGGCAGAGTGAGAGAGGTCGACGATCGCCAAAGTCGTACCCGCCAATGGCAGAGGCATCAGGACAGGGAAGACCTAGCGAACCCGGAAGACGAACCCCTACCATCGAGAAGAGCCCGATACCATTCTTCGCGGGATGGCAAGAGCGCTCGCCCTCCTTCTCGGGATTATCAGGATCCGGACTTCGATTACCAGCCTCGCCGTCGCCAAGGCCATCACCACGCACAGTCCCCCAAGAAGGAGGAGAAAGACCCATTCTCGTGGGAGGAGATTATAGGCGGGCTGGGATAGATGCGAGCGTACTCGAGCGAGCATCGTTGAGTGACCCTAATGTTCAGACAAAGACGGACTATGAGGTTGATGGCTTCATCGGTCCGGTCAGCAGAACCCCTACGTAAGGCTGGAATATTGTTTACTAATATAATTGTTTATCAATTAATATCGAGGTCGCAGGAACAAATCTTTGCTCGCACCATCTTCGTCCGCTGTCCCACCTTCGATTATTCGATTACTGTCGACCGGTCAGGACGATAGCAGTTCGGGTGGCGAGCTGTCCGACGCCAGCAGTCTGGCTCACATGATGGAGCGAAAGGAAATGAGCAAGAATAGTTTCAAGAAGGCGATAAGAGTGCCGTCGCATCTCGCTATTGCTTCTCCTACTCCGGTACCTCCACCACCTAGATCGCATTTCTCTGTGCCTACCATTCTTATGGAATCATCACCTCCTCCACAAAGAGGGAGACAGCCGCCTCTAATGCGGTCTATGACCTTCTCGGAAGCCCTCAGCAGCGTTATTGACAGCCCTTCTTCTCCCCAATCATCTTTGGGCCCATTACCAAAACTGTCGCCTCGTCCCAGGTATATTCGAGCTTCGGGCACATCTAGTGAGGCAACGCCACGTTCGAGCCATCGTGCAGTAAGAGGACCTCATGGTCGGACGCTTGACCGCAGCACGAGCTCAAGCCATTCGCTAAAGCCACCCACTGTCAAACGGACAGTGTCAGGAGAATTCATGCCGCCATCCTTGGGCTTGCAGCCAAACAGCCGTGTATCTTTTCTCGTCTTGCGTGAGGCTTCGGAGCCGGCCTCTCCTAACAAATCGTGGCAGATATCAAGCCCTCCCCCAGCTATAAAGGTGCACGAAGAGGTGAGAAGTTCCAGCTTCCCAGGCTTCCCGTGGGAATCGCCGGCAAAGCAAGTGGATGAGTCAAGGCGACATACTTTTCCAATAGTCAACAAGCTGGCTCCTGCGCCAAGGCCACCAGTACTGGCACGGATACGCAGCGCGATAATGCGCTATATGACGATCACTGAGGACGTTCCATCAAGCTCGAGGAGTGGACCTAGCAGGAAGACAAGCGCCGATCTAGGTCGCAGCGCCTCGACCAAGTCCTCTCCAGGTGGTCTCAACGCTGCAACTCGGAAAAGGAGTTGTATACGATCTTTCTTCAAGAAAGGCTGCGCCCGCACAATGAAGACGTCTTCACCAACAGTGCCGACTTTCACATATAATCAAAGTGCTACCATGGCAGAGTGCTCAAGAGAATTTGCACCGACCAAACGTCCCGGCGGCGATGAGCTCAAGAGGGAAAGATCATCGATATCGTACCAAGACATTGCTGGCAAGCACTATGTGTTGCCACAAGAACCCACCAAGAGGGCGGCATGGCTTCCGTCAGAGATGACACGCATCAACACACCACCTTCAGGACACTTGATGGATGGAGATAAGGCTCTAGGGCTCTCACGGGGGTTCTTTTTTGACATTAGCAAGCCCCCAGAGACTGAGGATGACAAGGCCAGACCATCGATAAAGCGGCCACACGCAAGGCCAGATGTCCGTTCCAACTCTTCGATGCCAAGGACGTCGTACCTTTCTACGATCACGCCGACACAGACAGCAAATATGCCTGGCAGTCGTTCGTTCAGAAAAGGAGTCAGACAGTCGTCGTCATATACGAATATGGAGAAAGCTACAAGCTCAGGGATTGATTTTTGTCGAGGCTCTCCGGACTACTTCCGGCAGCGCATCTTACAGACCACGAACACGCCTGAAGAGGAGGAAGATGTGGAAATAGACGTTGATGTCCCAGACCACTTGCCCAACTCCCCGCTGTGTCCAAAGAACGCAACAATGTATGGTCTTGCAGTCAAGGAGGGGCCCGGAGGGAAGAAGAAAGTGTGTCCTCTACATGAACGAGGAGGTGGTGACGGGATGACTAGAAGTGTGTCTGTCGATATGTCTGGTACTGTCAAGAGGAAGGTTCGGGATTTCAGTTTCAGAGACTTGTTGTGACTACTCGAGCTGGCGAGATTATTCAGAGGGATCAGTCGAGTGTCTTCTGTAGCCCTAAGCGGATTGGCCTCGGGTCCGTGGGTACTTTTTGTATTGTTTCCTAGTGACGATGGACTGACGGTGTGGGTGTACAGTAACGTATTATGACACGATATCCTCGCTGAGCTGTGCTCTGAATCAGACATGAAGCGAAATGGAGATGTGAACAAGACAGACAGCGAACAGAGCAAAGCACGGGCTGCAGACGTGGTTGTAGTGGGCTAATTACTTGTCATTGTAATGAGAATATTACGTAAGTCTACCTATACATACCTCAGCATGTTGCGGTATGGCTGCAAGATACGGTATATAAGGTAGACTGAAGAGGGCGTGGACAGGGTCGCCCGAGATCTGGAGAGAAATCTTGGCATAAAGTCTTGGCTCGTCAGACTTGCCTCAATCGAGCTTCACCACCACATGGCAAGCTCGACGTTGACGAATCAAGTTCCTGGTGTGGAATTATAATCTTGTAATAATCACGGCGCATCACAACAAGACAGTCGTCGCAAATTTGCACAACAAAGGACTAGACCCGCCAAGGATACACATCATGGCAACAACAGCGGCGGCACAAGATGCTCTCCTCCTCTTTCGCACATGCATCGCTTCCAACTTGCCACCGATACCAACAACATCATCAGACCCAACCTCCAACACGGACATTGCCGAATTACCGGTAGCGACACACATTCTCTTCAACACGACATCAGGCGCGACAGGATCATGGCATGACGCGCTCCCTTGCGACACGCAAACGCGCTTCATCTCACAAGCCAATGGCGCGCTGGACTTGCTCTCGGTCTTCTGGTGCTGGCAAAACAAAGACAAGGGCGTGGGAGAGTACATTTCCGCAACCCAAACACTCAATGCCGAAAGAAGCAAGAATGGCCTCGGCGCAGTCACCAATCTTGTTTTCGCCGAGAAGTTGGATCTGGTCAATTGGCTGGCTGGGGATGTTGGTGAGAATGAGAGCGAGTTTATCAAGAGTTTGGGAGATACTGCCGAGTCGAGAAAGGCGGCCCAGGATGCAGCCGATCTGGTAAAGGGTGATGGGGATGTGGCCATGGGTGGAGTGGAGGGCGTTGGAGGAGAGGGAGAGAGGCTGAAGGTGATTTATTCGCAGGAGAGAAAGATGGGGGACAGGAATACGGTGCTGAGGGGCATCAAGCCGACCGTAAGTCGCATCAACATTCATTTTCCGTTGCATTGCAGGACCAATCGCTAATCGAGTCGAAAAGGACTTTTCCCACGTCAGAAAATACACAGCAGCTTTCCTTTCCCGCTCCTCAAAACAAGCCCCGACACCCGCTCTCATGCCCACACCAAAAGGCCCAGTCTCCAAAAACCCAAACCGCAAACCAGAGCCCATCATCCTCCTCTCACCATCCGCCTCTTCCCTTCTTCGCCTCTCGAACATCAAATCCTTCCTCGTAGACGGCCTCTACGCACCCCCCTCCTCAGCAACCAGCGCAACAAACATGCTCCAAATCTCCCGCCTCCTACCAACCATAGACCCCCACCGCCCCACCCGCTTCATCCTCGTCGAATCCCCCGAAAACTTCAAACCAGACTACTGGAACCGCGTCGTCGCCGTCTTCACCACGGGCCAAGCCTGGCAGTTCAAGGGCTACAAGTGGTCGCAGCCACAGGATCTGTTTAATAAAGTTTTGGGCGTCTATGTCGGCTGGAGGAATGAGGTTGTTCCTGATGCTGTGAGGGGTTGGGGAAGGGGTGTTCTTCCTGTCGCTGTTGAGTATTGGAGGGAGGGACAGGGGGTCGGCGAGAGAGATGTTGGCGCGAGATGGAGGGATCGTGAGGTCGTTGAGGAGATTTGGAGTGCGGTTGAGGCTAGTATGAGGGCTAAGGGGTTTGGCAGGTCGTGAACGCTGAGGCCGTCGACTGTAGATTGGACTTGAAGCGACGAAGGATGAGGGTACTCTTTGACATGTATTGCCGTGCATCAGGATCGCAAAGGGAGTCGCACCGCATAGGCAGCGGTGGGGTCAGGGAATGGATTACGGGAAAGCCACTCGGCTTGATTGAGAGCGCGGCATGGCACGGCGCAAGGCGCTGATGGGCGGGGAATAAAACAGAACAGGCACAGGTCTGACTACGATATGCGATTCGAAGAAGCGTATCACAGCGCAGCATAGCGCCTTTTTGAATCAAAATCATGCACATTTGAGAATCACATGTTCATCTTGTATATCTTGCATCCGCGCCCAGTCTTTTGTTTTCGCGTCCGGCCTTCTGTGTTCGCATCCGGTCTTTTTTTTCTTTTTTTTTGTTTCGTTTTGGATGAGAGGTTGGGGAAGGAAGGGAAGAGAGGGAAGGGAGATTGAGGAAGGGAGGGGAGGGGATGTATGTATCGCCTTTCTTTATTACACAAGGGATAGCAGTTTAGTATATCACATTTCCTTTTTCCTCATAGGGGATAGCAGTTCAGTATAGCATATTTCCTCACAAGGGCAAGCAGTTCAGTATATCATGTTTCCTCACTGTGATAAGGGAAAGCAGTTCAGTATATTTAGCAGTTCAGCTTATTACATCTCTCTAAAGACTACTCGTAGCAGTTCAATATATAGCACTTCCTTGTAAGGGATAGCTTTTCAGTGTAACATATTATCGAGGATAGCAGTTCAGTATATCACATTTCCTCACAATAGAGAGCGGTTCAGTACATTGCATCTCTTTAAGAGATAGCAGTTCAGTATGTAACATATCATTGTCTGGCTTACTGGCTTACTAGCTTCCTGAGTTGCTGGCTTGTCTGGCTTGTCATACTTGCTTGTCCTTGTCTGGCTTGTCTGGCTTGTCTGGCTTGTCTGACATGTCCTTATCTGGCTCACTGACTTGTCCTTGTCTGGCTTACTGGATTACTGGCTTACTGGCTCGATCGAGTAGAAGTAGGAGAAGAGATGGATTTGGGGATATGTACAATTCTTGTTCTCATCTCCTTGTGTCAATATATATCCACTCCCCTCCCAAGAGTTTTCCACGCAGCTACCTCAGCTAGATTCTCTCGCTTTGTGTGGGATTCTTTCGCTTTGTTTGGGATCTGGAAGGCTTGCGAGGGCTTGAAAGGAACCAGTTTGGTTTTGGTTTTGGTTTTGGTTTTGGCTATGTGCGATGGCGATGGTAATGGCAATAGCGATGGTGATATAGATGGCGATATAGATGGTGATGGCAATAGTAATGGTGATGATAATGGCGATGTAGATGTAGATGTAGATGTAGATGTAGATGTTGGTGGTGATGTTGATGGTGATGTAGAAGGTTATGTCGATGTAGATGGAGATGTAGATGTAAGATGGACATGGAGATGGCAATGTAGATGGCTATAGCGATGTTAATGGCAATAACAATGTAGATGCCGGTGCGTTGATTACAAGAATAGGGAGAAAGAGGAGGATTAGGAATATCAAGGACAGAAAGGAGGAGAAAGGACAGAAAGGAAGGAAAGGAGGAGCAAGCAAGGATAGAGAGATAACGAGACAGGAGATTGTTGTCAATAAGATACCGAAGGATACATTGAGTATCTACGATTCTACGAACTGCTAATATACAAATTAGCAGAACAAGCATACAACTGTGAAAGACGATTGTATAAATGAGATACATGAAAAGAAGATGTAGGGATCCATATTCAACAGAGATGGGGAAGAAAAGCATGAATTACAGTGAACAGGACCTTTCGTTGTATATGTTGTGAATTGCAAACTAAGATCATAAACAAATTAGAACAGAACGACTACCTATATTCGTTCATACTCCTTATCTACAATGCGTGGTGGGAGGGGTATATCCATTATCCTAACCTTCGACTCATCAACGCCAATCTCATCTTCGCGACGCGACATGTTTCGCTGTGCTTTGCCTCAGCACCACTCTCAAAGACCACAGGTGAGGAATGCGGCGAATGTGGCTATGAAAATCAATAGCAATGGTGGGATAGTGAAAGAAGCATGGCCGTCGGAGAGACTGGTTGCCGCAAAATAAAGCTCGAAGCTGATGTCCGAGGAGTTGAAGCAGTTTGAGGAATTGACTTCGGCGACATCGGCCGGGTCTGCAAGTGTCACGTCTACGCACTGGTTGCGCTCGAGGTCAGTAGCTGTACGTGTTGAGAGAATGGCAGAGCCATGGCTTCAGACTTACGTTGTAGATTGCCGCGCCGTGCTGTGCTACCTCGATGACTTGTATCGTGATGTTGTCGCCGATATTAAACGTGACATTTGTGACCAGTGGGACCTGTGGTAGGCAGAAGCTGCCGTTGTATTCCTCGTTGTCGGGTCCGACGATTCCAAAGTTCTTCACAACGGGATGCGACATGTTAGGTGGAGCTGTGGGGTGTGTTAGCTTGAGTCGCTATGATGAAAAAGAGTCGCATACAAATATCGCCTGGGCCATTGATACCAATATTGATATAGAACTGAGCACTGGAATGTCCTATGTCGCGTCAGCTCCAGTACTTCACCGCTGTTGAGCGGTACTGACCTTGAAACCAGCCAGGCTGTATAGCTATAGCTCCGCCCGTCACAGGCCATAAAGTCCTGGAAAATATGCGTTAAAATAATCAACTGGTAGACAAGGCGACTCTTTCGTACCTGTTGGTTGATGTGGGCATACCGCCGCAAGGATATATCCATTGCTGGCTGCACCTGCAAGTCAGCGCGTTTCTACGATGTCGCGCTTCAAGCGACGCCGAAGACCACTAACCCGTAGGGAAATGTCCATTGTCCATCTTCATAATTCTGGCCTAGAGCTTCACTGCTGTATTGAGGGAGAGTGCCATTTGTTTTCAGGTTATCTCCTCGCCATCCCGGATACGTTATCACTGTCTCATTCTTAGATTATGTTCACAAGTCGTGCTAAGAAACTGTTACCTGTATGCGCGGCAATTTGATTGACGAGCAACGACACCAAGGCAAAGGTGCGAAGGTGCGACATTCTTGATGCCAAGCCGAGATCTCGAAGGTAAGTCGTCATAGAACAAATGGATAGGATAGAAGAACGGAGAGACTAAGGAAAGGAAATAGAAAGAGAGGTGGCCTTATGTTCCCATGACTTATCTGTACTTTACGCGCTGTGTGACAGTATTATGCCTGTGAAATCAAATCAGCAGAATTGACTAGCCAGTCGTGTTGGGTTATCGACGATGGACACCAGCTATGCATCCTGGAGCAAATCAATGTCACCGTGTAAGCGCCGACTCTGCACGAGAGATGCCGAGCAATAGTAGCCGGCATTGAGGAGCTTGGCGGTAATGCTTCGTCTGATCGCCATGAGATTCCGGACCCTTGGGCTCGATCCATAACAGGCGCCAAAGAAGGACACCATGATTGCTTGAAGATAGGTTGGAGGAAAGATGTTCGCTTCACTGTCTGGTATTGTTAGAAAATTGAGGAGGATTGCCGCTGGCCCAGAGTCTCGGTTTTGGTGGGACCATACCTCTAGAGCTGTGATGCACACCTCGAATGTTTCACTCGAGATTAGAGCCTACTGATTCCCCGCGTTCCATTTGCTTCTCACCTACTGCCTCTTTCAAGCATGAGGTGATACGAGTACAGTTACTTTACAAATTATCGAAGTTTTCGTTGACATGAGATTAGTGCGCACGTAAGCCAAGATCTTACTGCATATTTTTTGTGTATTTCGTGTGAGGCTCTACAATAGTTGCATCATGCTCTGCCCGGTGCTGCGAATCATGAAATTTGTTTCGGCGAATCCTTCGAGGCGTGCATCGAACTGTGACGAATTGACACTGCGGGGTTGCTAACGATACGCCAGCACGACCTTCAGCACGACTAGCTCACTCGGAAGACCATCCCCTTGGATCGACATCCATCAGTTAATTGACAGTATCATCTACACACCGACTCGACGAGTCGGACCATCCAACTCCCGTTGATTTTAGTCGAGGGAAAGGGTTCCGCCTGGCCATCCCCAGCGACGTCGTCACCATGGTCGCTCCCACCCCATCTCCATAAAGAGTAAGAGCCGTAATAGCCGCCTAAAGGAAAACTAGAACTACTAGGCAGAGCAGCGGAGGGTTGATTCAATCTATCCGCATACTTAGCCCGAGTAACTATGCTGTCCTTACAGAGGACATATTGAAACAGCTCTTTAAAGGAGCAGTGAACGCTCAAAATAGCAAACTTAATAAACAGTTCGGATTACTTCGCCATTAAAACGAGTTGCTTTGTACTTAGAACAAGCTACTCTATTAGGAGAACAATGCAATGCTTGCGAAACTCAAACTCTAATATACGAAACTTAAACTCTTATATACTAAGATTGAGAAACTTAAAAAGAAGCTTAAAGCAGTTAATAATGACTTTAAGATTCTAGACACTAAGGTTAAAACTATAGAAGCTAATATTAAGATTCTTAATATTAAAATTAGGACTATTAGCATTAATATTAATAATAGAAAGACTATCCTCTCTAGTTTTAAACACTTAAGCTTATTATTGCTAGCTAATCTTAATATAACAGCTTCACTATTAACTTTTTACGCTTTAGCAGTATTAGAATTCATTAACTTATTATTGTTAGCTATATAGCTTTAACTCTAGAATAATACGCTATTAACATTAGCTACTTCTCTAAAGAAACTACGCTAGCTCCTAAATACTACAATCGATTTTAGCTATTTATTAGCTAAATAATATAAGTTGCTTAAAAATAGTATAATAATAGAAAAGAGAGTCTAAAAGGCTATTATAGCCTAATTATCTATATACGTAATTATTATTAAAGAATTCAAACTAAGGCAAAAGCTATAAGAGTTATTACTTAAAACGAAAAAGACGCTATATAATTGCAATCAAATAATAAATAAGTCTATTAGATTTTCAAAATAGCCTAAACCTATAAAGAGGATCTCTTCCCTATTAAAGTCAACAATGTATATAAAACAGCAGTCCTAGTATTTAATATTTATAAAATCTAATTAGAGTTTATAGCTATATTTAGCGCTATAAATAGGTTTATAAAAGCTATTGAAGCGTTCTAGCTTTTTAAAAGAGAGAAACCTATAGAGTTAATAATAGTTTATTTAATTATAATAGAAAATGCTTAAAAAGCTTTTAATAAAAGAATAATTAAAATTAGAAGTAATATAACCTTTATTAGCAAGTATTAAAAACTCTAATGCTTTTAGAAATGCTATAACTACAATAAATATAGTTACTATTAGGCTAAATATAGCTAATTATTTAAATATAGTAAATACGCTAAAAGCTATAAAATTAACGCGTATAAAGCTATTATATTACAATGCGTAGTATATAAAAGGCTACAAATTATTATAGACGCTAAATATTTAGCGTATTATAATAAAATTAGCAGAATCTAAAGCGGAAGCTAATTTACTAATTAGTTTATTTAGAGTAGAGATAAGAAATAGTAGACTATTACTAGCTAACGTATTAAATAGAAAGTCATTATAAGCAATATTTAATAGGAGACACTTATTTCTTATTAGCAAACGTAAATAGACAATTTTTAGTCTAATTTAGCCTATTTAACAATTAATCTATTAATTAATTTATAGTAATTATAATTATAGAATTAAATATTATTAATATTAATAATAAACTATATATTTCTCAATATTAATACTAAACTACTATAACTCTATCTATTTAATAAGAAAGACTAGCGCACTATGCGTTTTAATTATTACTATATATTTATAAAGACGTTTTATTTATTCAGTTTTTTATAATGTTGTTAAACATAATTATAAGAGTTATTATAACTTTAATAGGACATGTTTTTATTATATTAATCTACGTTTTAAATTGTAGCTAATACGCTTTCTTTAAATAGGATTTAGAAAAGACTGTTACTACTAAGCTAGCTATTCTAAATAACACTATTTATAAAGCTAAGATAAAATATAGTAAAAAGATTTTAATTATAATAAATAGCGACTTCAATTGTTATAACTCTATATAAGAAACAATTAATATACTATAATTCTAGCACATAAAAGAAAGTAAATTAATATTTTAATAAATGCACTAATATAATACTTTTTTTTAGCCTTTCTAAGTAGTATTATTATTTTCTTTTAAAGACGCTTTAGAACTATTATAGACTTTATACTAGTTTTTAATTTATTTAAAAACTATATTATAAAATACAATATTTATTTAACGCAATATAGATCTAATTATAAAGCTATAGCATTACAATTTAAAAAAGCTTAAGCTATTACTTTTTAAAAGTTAAATACAACTTTTGAAAAATAAACTAAGTAAAAGCTATTAAAGTATTTAAAGTATAGAAACTGTTAATTACTAATATTAATAACAGTATTAAACTTAATTAAGCAGTTATAAAAATCTAGAATATAATAAGCTAATATATTTACAACTATAGCTTAATAGTTAAGGAATCCCTATATATAAAAATATAATAAGATAACAAGCTTTTTGACTTTTATAATAAATATAATTAATATTAGAATTGAAATAATGCATTATAAACAATAGAACTAAATAAAAAGGAGAGTCACTATAAAACGAAACAAGCTAAATACTGGTTTTATAAGAGTATTTATAATAAAAAGCAATTTTATTAAAATAGTTTCCTAATATAAATGGACAATATTTAAAAGGTCGCTAAATACTTTAATTTATAGCTATTAGCATTTAATAATATCCTTATTATAATTACTAGCAATAAAGACTAAAAGAGAGAACTTAAGAAAAATAACGCTAAAGCAAATAAGCTACTTTGATACTTCTTTCTATTAGTTTTAAAGAGCTAAAAAGAGGATAACCCGAATTTAACAGTAAAGTATATTAATAATCTAGATATCTCAATTAAAAAGATAACTAGAGCTATAGCTAAGATTAACTCCTATAAAGCTCTTAAAATAAACAATATTCTAAATATTATATAAAAACGCCTCTAGTTAAATCTAAGCGTCTAAGTCACTAATATCTTTAATATGTTATGTTAAATAAGATATATACTAGCTATATAGAAAATAACGCGTATTTTACTATTATAAAAGCTAAGGAAACCTAACTACTATATAGTAAAAGTATACTGTTTTGTTTTCCTTTTAGCTATATCAAATAAACTAATAAAAGTAATTCTAGTAAAAAGAATATTATACTAAGCGGAAACTTTCAAACTTTTTTTAAAGACACAATTTAGAGCTAAACTATAACAATTATGCAATTAAGTATTACTCTTTTTTATTAAGAATATCTTTAAAGTATAATAATAAAAGAAAGTCCTCTTTTTTATTAGCTTTAATATAAAAGAAACGTATAATAGCGTTTCTTAATAAATGCTTACTAGTTAGCTATATATAGAGGGAATCCTAATCTATATAATTATATAAGTCGACTTTTTTTTTATATAGATTGATTCATTATAATACTAATAAATAAAACAGAATTAAATTAAGTTACTCTTATTAAGTCTAGTCCCTTATAGAGCTTTACGCTTACTTTAATTCTATATATCTTTTTTAATATCTTTTTAATAAAGGAAAAGATTAATAGAAGATAAGGTAATATAGGCTTTATAAATAACTATACTTAATAAGCAATTCTAAACTCAGTTAAAAGAAATATATTAATATTAAATAATAAAGTAGTTTTAAAAGCCTTTTAATAAGTAAAAGACAGTAACGCTACATTTAAAAGTAATAAAACAATTTTTATACACTTTATATAAAACTATAAGAAAACTAGCAGAATTAACCTATTACTAAAAATAGATAATTATATAGTTAAACTCTTAATAAAAGAAAAAATCTTAAAAGTTATTTTCGACTTTAAACTATAGTTTAAAAATCACTTAGCTAAAATTAAAAGATTAATAACTACACTACTAAGATTTTTAACCTTATATAGTAAATAAAAGCTTAAATAGTAGTTAAGTGCTTTTATATAACTTTAATTAAAGTATTTAGCGCTGAAGTGTTGCTTTCTCTTTTATACGTTTGACTTTAATTAAAAATTAATAAATTTGCCAAAGAATACCTAGATAGAGCAGATACACAGGCATCCCAACAAGTTAGGGTTGCCCCACTGTAGGGCACAACAGCAGTTAACTGCGAATCCGACCAGTACAACTCCAATAAGGCATATGAAAACTACCTTAGGACAAAGGATCAGCATCTGAACATCTTTACTAATAGCTCTATTGCTAACAGCTAAGTAGGAGTCAGGGTAGCAGTGTACTTTAAGAAGCCTATACTACTGTCTACCCTTTCTTAACAAGTCAAATTAGAAAGCAGTATCGACAGCACAATAATAGAACTAGTTGCAATCAAAGAAGCAGTAACCTTAGCTGGAATCCTATTAGAAACACTACATAATTATAAGAGGCTAATCCTCTAAGTGTCAATATAGTCTAACAATTAAACAGCTATTTACATAGTTAATTGCTAGGTATGTTAAACTGGAGCAGCTATAGTATAAAGCATCCTGTATACAATTAATTACTATACAATTCTTAAAGGACAATTAGCTATTTAATAAATCCTAAAGAAGTGTGCAGTTATAAGACACATTAAGTCAGACCGACTAGCCAAACAGGCCATGAGCCCTTATAATATAGGGCTAGTTGTGAGCAAGACAATCTTAGACAGTATGAAACAAGATTGGAACACCCTCCAGGACAAGATCCTAGCTAAGGAACAACAGAGACTATGGAATACTAGCAAAAGCCTCTACGCAGTAGATAGCGCTATCCCTAGCAAACACACTACGTCACTCTACAATATGCTAAATAAGAAAGAGGCCTCCATCCTATTACAGCTTTGTATAGGACATGCCCGTCTAAACAAGTTCCTAGCAGTTATTAAAGTTATAGACTTAAGCTAATGCGAATACGGACAGGGAGAAGAGACAGTCCGACACTTTGTATTACTATGTCCTAGATATGCAACTTAAAGACGCAAACTGGTAAAGGCGCTAGGCCCCAAGTTTGGCAATATCTCCTAAATAATAGGGGGGCGTAACCCCTATATAGCAACAGGGCAACCCTATAGGGACAAACGAGCGGACTAATGGAGAGCGGATATAGATACAGTCTGTGTAACTATTAGGTACGTAATAGATACTGGAAGACTGGACTTCGCAAAGGAGCGTAGGAGGTTGGACAAGGAAGCCGAGCGAGACAACCAGGGGAGTGAGGCAGGAGACAGTGGAAGGGAGTCGGAAAGCGAGAATGAGATTGAATAAAAAAAAAACAAAAAAAAACACATATATTAGACACGGCACTTGCTATAGAATACCTAAACAAAACAGGTGCACAGGCACCCTAACAGTTTAAGCTGCAGAATGAGACGCAGACCCTACATATAGATTTGTAATTAGCCAGCAGCAGATAGTAGTCGCTCATGCTTCCAGTGGCAAGCGCATAGCGTATGAATGAATGAATCAATCAATCAATCAACCCAACAAGTTAAGCTGCAGAATAAGACGCAGACCCCACAAATATTTATATAATCAGCAAACAAGTAAATAGTAGCCGCTCATTCTTCCTGTGGCAAGCGCATAGCGTATGAAAAAATCAATCAATCAATCAATCACGGCTAGCTCATCGACCCCCAGCTGTTTCTTTGATGAATACAATAGATTGCAAGCATATGTTGTACCCACATCGTCCAAATCCTTTCAGTGCACACGCGGTAGTCTGGTTGCGACCTCTATGTTTGTACATATTCCCGCGGCAATGTTCCTATTGGATGGCCTGAATGGCGCGTACAGATTCAGGCGCAAGCGCCTATACGACAGACAATGATTGGTGCCAAAACCAACATACTGGAGAACCAACACCTGCAGGTACTCTGAACCGGCGGGTGTTGTCTTTGTTGGCTTATTGCTTTTCGCTGAGCAAGCTTCCTTGATATCACTGTTGCTCCTATCGTCCCAGAAATAGGACATTCTGACCGCTATGATAGTAAGGGTCTGCAAAACTCATATATGAGCGCACACTGGCTCTTATGCTTGGTTGTATCAGCTACTGAACTCTGTCGCCACCTGAAACCAAGTCAAGACGCGCCTAGTAATACCAGGCGTCATCCTTCATAAGTACGAGTACACAGAGGCGAATTTCGACGCTTGCCAGTCGCAAACTTCGCATGGACTACCGGAAACACACCCACAGAGACGTCTGTACCTCCAACCATACAAGTATTGAGAGCCTTCCTCAGAAGGAACTCCTGGCTCCATCACAAGTACCATGCGACCCGGTCTCGACGTCACGAACCCTTGGACAACAGATACTGAGTCAACCAGTACTAGCACAGTACACTGATACTCCGAGTCCCTCCTCTGCTCGAAGTACGAGCTTACCGCCTCACTCAAAGCCAAGATCTTCTAACTGGAACCCTGGTGGCCAGACACTGGTACAGCGCCCTGACATCAACATGGCACGACCTCCATCACCAAGGTACAAGGTTTCTAAGATGCCTCTGATACCCACCTATGAGCAGTTTCCTGATATTCCGTCGCATCTCGAGGACAGAAGACTCGCGGATAATAGGTCCGGACATGTGGGAGGGAAATCTGATCATGCGACGGGGAGATCAGGCTCCGATCCATCTCACAGGGGTCGTCAGAAGAGATCTGCGAGTGTAAGGCCGCAAACGACGGATACCATCAAGCGGGACGGATCCGCTGGTTGGAGACGTCGTCTGAAAGAGGCCATGAAGGAGTTCTTCCGGAAAGAGCCAATCGACGACAGCCAATTCGAGCGTATCGAGGATCGTCACTGGACTGAATAATCAATGCCGGTCGTCGAGGTGTAGACTACTTTCTGATCCAACATTTGTGCCCACCAGCTCGAGTAGGATCCATCCTATGATCAGCTAAATCATTGGGACTATTCTATCAGAGCAATGACATGGCACTTTGTCAGCCATTTCTGCTATGCTCTAGCTCTGCTCGGCCACCCTCCAACACTGCTGAAGGTGGACATAATGTGATGTGGTGACCTATCTGCTGTGCGGCAGGATTGGTCTATGTCCCCGCAGCATTTCAACACAGGCCGGAAAACCTTTGTCCTCGAGGGCGCTTGCTATTAATTGATACTTGGGGCTTCGACTCTCTGGAACTTTCCCCCTTTTTTCCTTGCTTTCCTATGTTTTCGTCTCACGCCTAGCTCTATATCCACTTGTTACGTTGAGCCTCCTGCTCTCGACTGCCTTAGATCTTAGACCTTTTCTGTTTACAAGGCGCATCGGCCTTCTTGAAGGATATCTTTCCTTTGTTGAGGCAAATTCCACCGAATCATCTGGAGCCACGGCGTAACGAGATATGACGGAGTTTTCAATATTACTGGGAAAGAAGCCTATTGCTCACATTTGGATCCCTGCTGACATAAAGCCCATGTCTTTCAAGAGTGAAGCAAACGTTTGTCCCGATTGCAGATGGTGGCGTAGGCGATAACGAATATTGGACGAACAAACCTAGCAACATTACTGAGATCTCCTACCGTATGATGGAGCAGGTTGTGGGCGTGAATGCCGTGGACAAGTACCGTACACCCTTTGATGTTGTGATTAAGGGGAGATATCCTGGTGCTCATTTCGCTGTTTATGATGTTCATGGCTTAGTGAGTGATATCCTTATCCTGAACATGAAGGAGACTTGACCCCACATACTGTGCTGATGATAGTTTCAGTTCACCGATATCTACAATCACCCTTCCGAGTACCTGAACGGCACGGCTCCGTTATCTGTCACAGGATTCGCTAATCATTGCAATCTTACACGAAGTAATTGTGTGCTTGCTTTAAGTCCCGACTCTTTTCTTTGGTACGACGAGCTGCATCCCAGCGAGCAGACGGAACGTGTAGTTGCTCGCAACTTTGTTGATGTGGCTCGGGGTAATAGCACACGGGCTACTTACTGGTGTGGATAGGTGACTATATCGATTAGTCTGGACAGCTTCATTTGTATATATCTTGCAGTGATAGCCAGCTACACTAGCAAGAAGACACCACTATGATCACTTCTCTAGAGACCTTGAAGATTGCCAACGTGGGGCAAGATGGAAAGCGAATGGCTTTCGTAGTCTTGCCAAATTATTGTCTTGTGCTTTGTGGCAGTGTGCAATATAGATAGCACGATTTACCTCTCCAATACCATCACTGCCTAATCGAAGCACTGACAGTCTTCTGCAGTTCCCCATCGGCGCTTCCCACTAAGCAAAGTGGGACATTTGAAAGCGATATCCAGATCAGAACACTGTAAAAGAGTCGACCATAAGCGTTCAAGGGTATAACCAAAAAACGGCGCATCAAGCGAGTCCGGACGCCCTGCCAGATAAGGTTCCTGATGAGCCCAGCTCTCGCCATTGATCAAAGCCTTATGAAGGTCTTCGTACACTTGGCGATCCACGCCACGTATCCGCGCAGCAGACACAATGAATTGACCTTTGTAAGAGAGAAGGATTCGTTTGGAATCGCATCTTTCGTGGTATACCCGCGAGTACACATCCGGGATTATGGTTGACAGATCGTTCCAGCCCCAGCGATCACCACATTCGTTGCAATTGCAGGTGTTCCCACTGAAGCCAAGACTGAGCATTCCAGTCTCTTCAACAAAGTAGTCCCGAACCCGAGGGTAAAACTCGTAGTGGTTGTGAATATCGGCCTGCAGAAACATTGTGTGTTTCGCAAGATCGTCCCAGCGGCTGAGAATATGGTGAAGATAGGTCTCTCCCTCGCGGCCTTTGTTTCCCAGCTTTTCTACATGGTCTGCACCAGTCTCAATCCCTAAAGTTGTGATGTTGACAGTATCATCTTTTGTGTAGAGTACAAGGCTTGGCTGGCTCGAATACACAAGCGGTATTTTTCGTAATTCAGACAACAGTTGTCGAACAGCTTCAGGTGATTCGTTGTACATGCTGACGACAATTTCCAGCTGCTTCGGTGGTGTGTAATTGGAATCCAGTTGCGGAACGGAACGTGGCGACGAGTGCTTGTCAAAATTAGATAAGATGAAAAGCGTCCATACGATGACTGCCGATGCCAGTCCTGCTAAAGTGCCATATCGGACAGTCGCAATGGTGCTCCAATCGTTGGTTTGAACAGGAGGCGAACGGCTCATGTCTCCTCCACGCGGCACTTCTTCGAGCCTGACATTTTTTGGTCCGACGTGCGACTTCAGCTGTTTCCATTGCCAAAAAGTGGTGTTCCACACCCTGCTGTCATATAAAAGCAGGCATGTTGAGAGATAGGCCATAAGCTGCCAGGGACTAGAGTACGACGGAATGTGGCTTAGAAATGCCCCGTAAGACGTGAGTCCGGCATAGAGGACGTTCGTGCCCGTATAATCTTGACTAGGACTGGGTACTGAGAGGGGTTGGCCGCGATGACGGATATTGTGAAACAAGGTCCCTTCTAGGAGGATTGAGACCATAGTAGAAGTAAGATTCAGACAGAGGATTGGTATCCATCCCCGAAGCGATGTTCGAGAAACCCAATCTTCGAACAACGAACCCCAGGCGATCGTGATTAGTATCCCGAAGACTGTTAGAAGGACTATATGGGTCTTACATATATCTGGGAACTTGCGACTCATTTCGACAGGTTTGTATGCTGAATAGAACATGTGTTCAGACAGGCCGGACAATACCATAGCAGGGATGGCAAAAAGTAAGCCATTGACGGTCAATCTGTACTCGTCGTACAAGACGATTCCACATGTAAGGCCGAGGCAGCAGAGTCGAGAATTTGCCCATGGCAATATTGACTGGAATTTGACGTTATCGAACACCCGCATCAGGAGTAGGCGGGAAAATGTAGCGATCATCTATGAGTCTGTTAGCCAGAGTAACACGAGATCCGAGCATCGTCACCGATCGTACCGGAAGCATCACAAGTGTAGGTAAACTCGGAAGGTGTAATAGGGATTGCATGAAGAAGAGTAAGGATACAGCCCCGCACAGGGCGGCAGGAATTGCTTTGAGAAGTTTCGAAAGATATCCATTGTCTGGACTAGCTTGAGAATGTAACCACCTAGGGGCTCTATAAACCAAGTGACTAGAAGGATCAAGCAGCTCCCGAGTGAGAAGAACAGCCAGAGTGGTCATAAGTTGTAGCAAAAGTAGTAGAGCAGCTGTGAAGTCACTAATGTGTTGATATTACATTGTGTACATGGAACATACGAAAATCTGGTCTTCTTTAGCACAACATCTTGAGAAGGATAGTATTGCACGAACGGTAGTTCTCCGCAACTAGTATGTACTTGGAGGTGACAACAGCTATCGCTGCTGTCAATGTCCATGCACTTTTCTTCAAGTCAGCTCTAGTCTTGGCTTCCGCCTACGTCGATAGCAAGTGCACGTTCTTACAGAGAGCTCAAGACATGGATCTGGGGGTGAACCACTTCATCTCTAAAGGCAGTGCTTTCTTCATCTCCCAGATCAAGTAGATCGTCCAGTTCAACTGGTTGGTGCTGCATCGACATGACAAAGGTGTCGCACATAGGATCGAGCTTGCTGGCTAGATTTCACGTTCTGGGACTTTCTCAATTCATCCACAGAACAAATTGACTGACTGGGTTAATACTTCTATTCACTTAGTCCTGGTCGCAACCAATGCGGCTGGTCTTCGGTGATCTTCGATCCATGAACATATTGGGTCGGAATTACTTTACTAGGATGATGAAACGCAACTCATGCATGCAGGCCAAGAGGGTAGTGATCCATAGCTTCCTCTGATTGACATTGACTCACACGGACCAGTCACTCAGTCATTTTTCATCAATATGCTGAGGTGAGACTCTTTGTTGGTGTGCGGTATTACGATGTCCTAATCGAGGCTGTGCTCATTGATCTATAACAGCAGCCAATCGAATTGGAAGAATCATACTACAGGTTGAGTTTTTCGACACTTATGGAACAGGATCTGAAGTCAATACATATATTTAGATGTCTCCACTAAGCAATTTGGTGCATGAGGGAAGCCGCGGAATATATGTGGGCGGTGACAGCTAAGGGCTTAGACGCTGATAACTCAAGGACAAAATTGATGACTTTGACGTTGCTAACAAGCTGATCAAATGGTGGAGGGATGATGTTGTTATGATGTTGTTATTAGGTAAGTAAAGCTCAAAGAACTCCGTACTTAAAGTGCTTTGGCGAAGCCTCGGAAGATCTCGCAGCCAACAGCGGGTCGATTGTAGTGAAAGCATGACCAGATCGGGTGTCTCGGTGGCCGATCACAACGTCAACTGTAAACGTTTTGAATTGCGCCTCCGTCTTCATCGCATACTATACGACATCTATTGGACCGATCATCAAGTACATCTCCACCGGATATGTGCACCCTGCGCACGCCTGAACATCCATGGTGTTAGCTTGGAAAATTTGACGAGTCGAACAGAACGAAGAACAAGGATTTTCCATGAGAATTCCAATGTCCGAGAGCCATATGGTGTATATGAGGAAGTTTGCGATTAAATGATGCGAATTGATCGGACGGTTAATTTAAATCGACTTACGAACCACTTAATGCGTACGCCCAAACATGTTCCACCGTTTCGGCACTGGGGCCGCCCCCGAGGTCAGTCGACCGTCCACTGCGTGAACAGCTCAATCATTGCTTACAGTCCCTCAGACCTACTGCAGGGTATGCAGCGGATGCTATACACTAGCGCTGGTCGTGAGATCTGCAGACGCATGTAGGAATATATACGATCGAAGGACATGATGGTAATAATAGATGCAACCAATGAGCAAGAGCGATGGATTCGACTGACTCGAAACTCGACTAATCAATTAGGTAGACCGTTCCGAACAATGAGCTCGTGACTCGGATTCTTGACTTAGAAGCTCGGAAGAAACCTGGAAGGATTCTTCTTGCTTGGCATATATAACATGCATAATTTCATGAATCGTGCAGGGTCTAGTCCGGTAGGAATTGTTTGACGTCGTTCTACATTAGGTTATTATCGCGCATCTTAATAGTATTAGCTGCTAAACTGACAGGTACGAAGCTGTGACAACACAAATCTGAGTCTATGTCAGGCTGGCCCAAGATCCTTCATTATTGGGCTGCAAAATCTAGTCACGTAATATATTACAAAAATGTCTTCGCGAAACAGTGGGTCTTGTCAGGGTGACAGACCAGGAAATAAATGTAACATGATGATGACAACTATATTTGCCAGGATGATATCTCCGCCGCGCAAGAACCCAAGACTGATCGCCAAGATTGTACCTACCCAGCCTCAGTTTCATGCATTACTGGAACTCAAGGAGCTTACTTTCACCAAAAGGGAGGTCTTGGAAGATGATCCATCTGATATGCAATCTGCTCGGCAAGCCTCCTGACAACTTTTCCAGCGACGAATCAAATACAATTCTACGTTCCCACCGTATTTGACATCGCAAATGAAGCTGAGCAGCCATTGTGACTGTTGATTCGTATAACGGCCGGAGCGGTGATACGATTTTCTTTATTTAGTAAGGCATACTAATGCCCCATGATGTGAGTGGGCTTGCGACAGAAGTGCCAAGGAACATTGCCGATGTCGAAGGCCACTGCCTTGCGAGGAGAGATCATGCAGCCCTCGGTCTCACTGTTTCAGACATATATGTATTATGCAGTCTTCCATGGCGCGCAGCTGGTGGGGCTTGTACCAATATGTGAGGTGGAATGGGATAGAAATGATGAGACAATGTGTCGTTCGACAGCTTCGAACGAAGCACCAGAATTACCTCGATGATATCGAGGAAAGACCACGGAGCTCTTTGATGTTCTTCCACGTTATTGGGGATATTTGAACATGCATTACTTAAGCAAGAAGGATTCTCATTCAGAGAGCTCTCGTATCTATTCACGGCAGGCTGCCAAGTCTTGTCGCAATAACAGACGCACATAAGTACTGATGGTTTCATCGTACACAAGGCGTCCAAGTCCTCAACCCTGCTTGTGCTAAATTGTCAAGCAATCCTCTCAGCTAATGTCTCGGCAGTAGGTCATGAATAGTTGCATCGTTTGCAGTGTCAGCGAGTACTGCATGTTGATCCAGCATGTGCTGATTTGCTGTGCGTAGTGACACTATAGTAATAAAGGTCTCGTGGGAGTCGTGGCGTAGCTTTCTGTGGGCGTGGCCGGCACACCTCGACGGCTCAGTCTTGGTAAATGTGAAACATGAAGCTGACGAAACAATCAAGCTCCATTCATCCGGCTGCTTGTGGCATTACCAACAATCCACCATATGCCTTTCCGGGCAACGAATTAGATCTTCACCAAACATGTGCGGTACAGGTGGATCGATGTGGATTAATTAAGGCGACACAGGTGGTGCATGGAGAGCATTCCCCGACAAACCGGCTTTTGTACTACGTCAAGATGCAGATCGTTTTCTAATCGATCATGAAGCCCGATGTTGAAGGCATGATCCTTCGCGGCGTGAATGATGGAGCTCAAGGTAGAACGCGTGGGTACCTTCTCTTGGATGGGAATCCTTTGCGTGTCCATTATGAAGGGCAGTAAGATAATGTAGCTCGGACTGGCATGGCGTTGGAAAAGTCGACTCTGTACTTGGTCATCAGCAATAGTTCGCATGGAGAGGCTGGTGCGCCAGTGCTGCCAAGCTTGAATCGCCAAACACCTCGCATCTGATCACACCGACAAATGTCGACGTTGATCAGTAACACTCTGAAGCATTTCTAGGGCAAGGACGAAATTGCGCACCGACGATCTTGACTACCATGTATTCTGTGGCTACGATACTCGCCATATATCAGAGCTCCTTTCCCAGGTTTTCCCCAATCACACAGCGATCTCAAGTGACGTTCATTCGCAGTGTTTATACCAACACTGTTTTCAACTACATATCTGTCAACATATTCCATGTAGGGCAAGCCACCTTCGCACTCATTGCAGTTTCATTAGTTGCTGCGGTTCCTCAAAACTCGACAGTCCTGTCCACGACTTGACGATGCCAAAGGCCAACGAGTATCAAAGTGACGATTGGTAAGATCGGGTAATCAGCTTTGAAATAGAAAGTACCGATTCATGGTATCTCAAAGCTATAAACATGAATACCACCTCCAATTCTGTCTACGTTACCGCTGACGACGGCCAAGTTGACTGGAAAGATTATTCTGCCGCTCGCATAGGTGGCAGCGGCTCACAGGATTGTGGAGGCAGGGATCTCGGACTTTTTTCGAGCGGCTGTGATAGTCTGGTTCAAGAGGACGGTACAATGTCAACTGCATCGTGGAGACCTGACAAGATAAAGTCAAAAGAACAAGAATCTATAGAATCGGCGTCACTATGGTACTAACATCCCGTTTGACTCTGTCCTTCTTATACCTCTGTCATTATTTTGACCGTATCTTGGATCATACAGGCTATTAGCACAGTTTTGTCATGTAAGACCGTTGTTCACTCAACAAGGTGAATTTTAGGCCTCCTGAAGTCCTGCCTGAAAATGGTGGATTCCTAGGTAGAAGCATCACTTCGCGGACCCGTGCCGCAAGATAATGAGTCGTCGAAGCCTCCGTAGAGCTAGTTAACTTAGCCTTTGAGTCATGTGCTGGAACCAGAGTTAAGTGTGTACATGCACATTAGCCGCTCCTGTTCAATGTTTAGAGCAACGCGATGACAAATGAGCTGCGCGTATAGATCCAAATCCAATTGTATTCGCAAAGACACGTCACACATATCTGTGGCTGAGCACTCTATTCGAAATCTTCCAAGGTTGTAAATAGTATTCGTATTTCGATAGAAATCCTTTCGTAGTTTTCGCCTGATCTAGGCAAGATCCCACCCTTGTATCAATCCTACGAATAATCGTGGCCAGAGCTGTACTCATCATGCGATTCATTCAAGCCATGCAGTAAGAGACTCGGTGGATCGATTGCACAGAGCTGAACTGTTTCGATCCAACACTCCTCTTGTGTTATCAGGGTCTCGACACACGCTCACGATTATTGCTATGTATATCCTAGGGCATAACCCACGAGGTATAACTCTATGCTACACTGAAACATCAGTATTATATTCAATGGTATGTTCCTTCGGGAAACTCGTACGTCGTATGCATTCTTGCTAGCGACAGTCCATATGCCCCGCACCGAATTAGACAGAGACTGGGGCTCTAGTCATCCTACGTGAGCAAGTGAAACATCATCCTGTCCGGACATAGAGACAGAAATTGGCCCCACAAGTCATGCACCTACGGGATGAGAGGATTCCTTCTGCTCGATCTGCTTCCCTGTCGCGAAGGATCCTTGGTCTGTGAAGATTGCGTCCACAGGAACTCCGGATGATCGCCTGCTTCCGACTATGCTGAGCTCCCACTGATCCGCATTGAGCTTTGAGGTTCAGTCAAGTTGTGAATGGCAAGGTCCACTGTAACGTTGAGGAGGATTCCAATAGTATCTCATGACAAGTCTGACTCACGTATCATGACAGACGATTGTATATTACGACCCACAAGATGGCAGTCTGGGCAAAGGATTGTGGGTGTATAAGTAGCCAGATATCTCCCAGTTAGACATCGGTTCAGACAAACAACATTACTGAGCTCCTTGACCTACTTCAAAGACTATCCAAGCCTCCAACCATCAAAATGCGTTTCACTGCTCAAACCCTCTTCGCCTTGGCCGCAACTTCTTACGTGGCTGCAACCAACGACAAAGCGAACGAATATAAGAGCTCTGACTGGCAAGTTTACCAGCTCATTCAGTAGCATGATCTGGACTAATCGTGAATAGCTCTGGCAGCATAAACTTTTCTCACAGCCCTGTCGGTGGACTTGGCGACGTGACCATGAATGACGACACCAACTCCGTCTACATTGCTTTCGGTTATAGCAACGGGGCCGACGGATACCCTGCTAAGTCAGGCAACGGTGGATCCTGTGAGGGCACTAACCTTGGTGCAATGACCTCCGAGTGCAACAACCTCTTCGCCAAGGGTACCAAGGTTGAATGTGTTCGCTTCCACGACTAGATATATCGACACTATAAGGCGGCAGAAATCAGAAACTGGAGGTGGTCAGGCGAAGATGTCTAAGGTTTATTCGTAGCTTTCCTCGTCCAGGAAGTCGACGTTTAGTTCATTGTGGATAACTAAGCCAATGAAGACTGCCCAAAACCTGCCATTAAATATTTTGATCAGATCCAAGATGATAGTAGCCACTGTAAATGATTCTTGGACTATGTCAATATCTCTTCAGTAGCCTTACTTACTTTAAAAAGTGACGAAATACTACTATAGTCATCACAAACCAAACTGTTTCCGTCGTCGTCGGATGGTGATCTAGCCGCGAAGATCCAGTCCAGTTCCACGGACCTTCACAGTGCCAACAGTCGCAGACGTTCCCAGCAAACCCAAGATTTGTTGACGAGGCATAATTATCCCGAACGCGAGGGTAAAATTCTCGAGGATCATGTGTATCAGCCTGGAGAAAGAATGTGTGATTTGCGAAGTCGTCCCAACGAGTGATTGTATGGTGTAAGTAAGTGCTTCCTTTTCGTCCTGTATTCGGAGCTATGTTTGGGCGAAGCTCAGTTACTACTGATGGAGCCTCGCTACCGTAGTCTTGAAGTGTCAGTGTAACAAGCACGCAGCTACGATGCATAGAGCAACAATCTGGAGAATGTTGAGGTATGCGGACGATTCAAGACAAAGAGCTTTAGCTTCCTATCGACGCTCTCTCCTCGATGAGCTTGACATGCATGGATATTGTCGACACATTTGGAGATGATTCCTACAGTAAACTATCAAGGTGAATATCCTGTAAATACTCGGCATTGGCAATACATACAAATGAGTACTGTGTGGTAAATTCTTTGGGTGGCAAACTTTGTTGAATACTCGAAGGTAGTTTGAGGAATTGAAATTGTTTGCCCTATTAAGGACTGGGTTCCCGTAATAGTATTTACATTGACGAAAAGCTGAGATGGCTATATGTACAAATAGAATATCATGACCCAAAGATCACCAATGGGAATCTGACAAAGGGACATTGCCATGAAATTGCTTAGCTTGTGCAAGCTAGGGCAGTCTTCGCAGTCTTTATCACAGTGCTGTAAATCGCAGATGTCGACTTCACAGTTGAGATCTTAGGTACTGCGGCAGGAGTGACGGTAGCGATGACCACAACCTGAGAAACAGCAGTCGCCTTGTAGACCATGGAAGTTGAACAGCCAGGACAGTCGTGGTCATGGTCGTGGAGTCGGCAGAATTGGTTACTGTGACAGTAGATTGGGCGGCCGTAACCACGGAGGTCGAGAACACAGTCTTGAAGCTGGTGCTGACCAGAGCTTCTTGGGATACAGTGATAAGGCTGATGAGTAGACGATATCGAGGTAGATTGCACGAGGAGAGCTTTTGTCGCCTTGACAGTGGAGGTCTTGCCGGCGATAGTGGTAGTCTCTGTGGTGGTAGAAGTACTCTTTACAGTAGCGCTCTTTTCTTGTACGGTCGTTGTTGCGAAGACTGTTTGAGTGCTCTTGACAGTCACCGTGTTCGCTGCTTGGATGATGTAGAGTTCATCGTTGAAGTAGTCTTCAGAGTAAACTTCCTTAAGACCACGGCAGGAGAGTCAATGGTGTCATCATCCTCGGTGACCACGGAGACCACAGTAAAGGTGGCACCAGTAGCTTGGGCTGTGGTATAAAGAGTCTCCTTATCGATTGTCGTCTCTGCGACATGAGCAGTTACCAGGGGTGTGCTTGAAGAGCTAGTGGGGAGCTAAACCCTTTAAGAGCTGCTGCGTGAGGAAGTTGCTAAGATAGTAGCGATGCTGGCAGAAGATCATGCTGTCACGCAGAAGGCAGGTGCGGATCCAATACCCGCAGTGAATGGCTGAACGTCAACAACGCTGAAGTCAATCCACGATATCGAAGGGAAGAAGTTTGCAAGCTCGTACTGTACGACTTCACTATCGGTAAGTTCGTGTGAGAACGGGACGCGATCGCAAATGCTTGATCCAGGTCCATAGTTGTGGTACTCGCCATAGGTGACTGCGTCAGTCTGTGGGCTCGACTTTGACCAGACATCCCAGCCAGCGGCGCCAATCATAGAATCGAAGTATGAATCGACATATACGACCTGACCTAGATCGTTCCATGGACGCCCCAAGCTAACGTTTTTGAAGCCAGAGTTTCCTGCTGCAGGTACTAGGGTACATTGATCGAACACAAATCCGGCCTGAGTAGTGCTGGTGGCACGCTTGGCGGCTGTAATAGAGTCTCCGTCTTTATTGGGCGAGATGGTTGTATTCAAGAAATATCCTAGACCAGCTTCTCAATGTTAGATTTATCCACAATTCGCTATTTCATCAGTACGAACCTCCAAAAATGAAATCTACATTACCCTCAATGTAAGACTTGAACGTGAACAAAGAACCACTGATGTAAAGAGTGTCCTGGTTTCCATAAATCTGACAACCGTGCAAGAAAGCATACTTGCTGCTCTTGACCGCAAATCCGAGAGAAGCAATGTTGAACTGAGTTCCGTTGTCATTGCGGAAGTCGATGTTATATGCGTAGAAATTATTGCCTGTCACGTAAACGGTAGCCGAGTCAACATCACTGCCATCACCTTGGGTATCAACACCAACAGACTGCTGAATCGTAACCTGATTCTGAGAGTAGTCATTGGTCTCATCGCTGTAACCCATGAAGATTGTGGTACCACTCTTGTTCACGATGAGTTGCTCCTCGTAGACACCGGGGTAGATGAAAATGGTGGCATTTGTCTTACTCGAAGTTGGCGCGGCATCCAGAGCAGACTGAATTGTGTCATAGGTCGTCACGCCAGAGATAGCGTTCTTTGAGACAATAAGAGCGCCAGTGGGTGGTGTAGTGCCGCCGTACGTGGAGCGTTTTGGAACAATTCCGTTGCTTGGGCTTGTGGTTGTGGTAGTGTTGGCGACAGCAGGCTCTGGGGTGACGATAGAGTCCCAGTAAGTCATATCGATCCATGAGGTAGAGTCCATGACGCTTGTAAGAGGGTAGGTATCAGAAGTCAGAAGGGTGGCATTTCCAAAGGCCAGACGTGCTGCAGCATTGTTCTCCCAGTTCGAAGGGCCAGAATTGTTGTACTCAGCAAAGGTGATGTAATCAGTACGAGGATCGGTAGTTGACCACACTTTCCATCCACTTGGGTTGATCACGGAATCGATGTAAGAGTTCTTAACAACGACAAGTGCATACTCGGAGTAAGGCCTGACGAGGTAGACTTTGTTGGTGAGAGACACTGTGGCGTCCGCAGCTGTGGTGAAGAGACACTGATCAAAGATATAGCCACCAATGTCACTCAACGATGCACGGGACTGAGCGGTCATGGCGGACTTTCCTTTCTTGGCACCGATGGTGCAACCCTTGAAGTAAGCCTTGCTGTAGCCCCAGATGAAGTCAATGGCGCCCTCAATGTAACTGCTCTCATAGTATTGGTAACCAGTCCTCGATCCGGTGAGAAGAGTGTCTTGCCAACCTTGGAAGTAACAAGCGTAGAATCCGATATCGGTACCATAAATTGAACCGGCAAGAGTTACATAGCTGGCTTCTGAGCCATCAAGGTTATCAGAGTTGATGATATTAATGTTGTAGAACGAAATACGGTTCGAGGCAGTAGAGACAGTGGCAGTCTCAGCATCGGAGTGGCCTGTCGGAAGAGGAGACACAGAAAGACCGCGAGAGAAAGTGATAGTGACCTCGTTGTCCTGGTAAGACTGGCCAGGATTGCCAATGGTGTAGCCGATGATGTTGACAGCTCCAGGACGGTTGATACTTGGGATCTGTTCCGTGTAAGTTCCTGCATAGATGAAGATCGTCTGATTGGTTGAATCGCTGGGCAGTGCAGCAAATGCAGAAGTGACATTAGGATAAGAGCCGTTGACTTGTCCGTTGGGCGAGACCAAGACTGCATGCTGGGGTGGCACGGTTCCACTGTCAGGATGGGCGTTGATGGACGCGGTAGTGATAGAGCCGGAGCTGGTAGGTGACTGAGCGGAGGCAATGCCGATGAGGCCGGCAAGGCCAGAAAGGAATACAGGACGCATAACGTGCGTTAAAAGCCCCAGATAGGCGAAGGAAAGCTAGGGGTAGGAGTATCGGGCTGACAGGAAAGACCTACTATGAGGGAGTCAAGCCGTCTTATATATTTGTGAGCTGGTCCCTATATCGCAGTATGGCCATGCTAGGCAGACGGCTTACTAGTGGAAAACTTATGTATTACGCTTCCCATGGCTTGCCCGTATCACATCGCACTAAGATGCAAAATACCTAGACTCATGGCCGTCATATCCAAAATAAGAACATTATTAGGGCTGCTGCCGGACTTTCAGCACGCTACAACCCGGTCGCAAAGACTGGTACCTGCGTAACCTGCCTCGGGAAGGGCCTTTCCTCCGATAAGATATCGACAGTATCTGTAGATCTGGCAAAGTAACAGACCACAGAGACTGTATCCTGCTTTACGTCTTTGCAACTTCTTGCATATCTGCTGAACTGCTTGGGTATGATAAATGTTCCTGGTGGTCACAGCTTCGCTAGCCACCCATAGTCGGTTCAATTGTTCGTTTATGCCACCAGCTTCTTTTCCGGATCCAACACGGGCGCGATATTTAGAAGGAGAACCCACATCAGTGCGGATAAATGTCGACAAGGTTGCAGCGCGCCCCACCTTGTGAGGCATATCATACCCTGAACCAGTAAAATGCTGGATAGCCCGTTTACAGGGATTTACTGGAAGTAGGAACTCGTACTGTACTGCTGGCCCCGAGTATTCCACAATTAGCTGAAAGGCTATCCGAAGCACGGTAACTTATTAGTGCGGGCTCCACTATCGTCGTTTCCACGTGCTGCAAGATTGCCCACACAAGCTGACTGAATATAACAGAGCCTCAGATACCGGACGCCGTACTCATGTCGAAATTATTGATTCTATGTGTGTTTCATTCAAGTTACCCGTGATGAGATCAGCAATGCTAGAAAACACAATGAACAAGGGTACAAGGGCATGGCTCTTTCCACGTCATGTCTGATGAATATGATTCCTCGTTTCCTTCCCGAGAAGTATAAAAGTACGGCAAGTCCAAAATGATGTTGTGAAGAGCTCAGCCCTTTGAGGTCTATTAATACTCCGTGAAAGTTTAACAAGAGAGGACGTCGCACGGAGGACGGATAACTTCGCATGTCAAACCGTTTTGACAAGGCACGGATTCTCGCGGCGCGGCTAAACGCCTCGTGGCGGTGTACCTGAGTCGTCCTAGAAGTCTCTTTCCTACGACACCGTCTTGGCTCAGGACTCTGTGAACATATTGCGGTGCTGAAATCTTGGAGGACTTCATTAAATGTGTAGGCTTATGGTGTACATATGAGTGCGGACCGTGTTGTAAACTTGAACGTCAAGATCTTGCTCTGGTAGCAATGATCTTCAGTCGATCATCTCCAATATGCTATTGCCCCACTCGGGATGACATGCATCTTGTCAGGAACCAGGGGATACATCTCGCTTGCATGACGCAGTCCTTGTCCAGGATATCAGGAATCGTAAACCAAAGTTGCTATGCGAGGTGCCCTTGTCTTGTTGTTGGAGTGGCACCGCCTTTTTAGAACCCTGCTTGGCATGCGCTATCGTATTGTTCTACTAATGACGAATAAGTATAGAACGCTTGGCCGACCAGGACGAGTAGGCAAGATGTACGATGATGGTCAACTTGGCAAAAGTATCGTACCCAAGAGTTCACGACTCGAGGCAAAGCTCATCGCTCTCCACTGCCTTCAACGATGTGCCGGAAAGTCGAACGATCCAATCGCACTTGAATTGTCCCAGTCCCACAGATTCACACCGTGCACAAGTATTTCTGTCTGGGCCATTGTCTTATAGATGGCTCATTTCTCCCCAACTGCCGAATCCATACCACCCACAGGCGACTCTTTCTATCGGTCCGACGTCGATCGAACCCGTTCTCACACTATCTGTGAGTACTCCATTTTGTGAGTACAGGACACATTGATGATATCGAACACCGCACCTGTATTTTCTACCACTCCACTTAAGCCTGTTGCAGCTAAATCCCGCATGCACGACCGAAAAGTCGGGCATGACACTCAGAATGACATGCACCAAACTCAAAGCGAGCTCAAACTCAAAGCAAACTCAAACTCAAAGCAGGCTCAAACCCAAAACAAACTCGAACTCGAACTCGAGCGAAAGAATCTTATTATGTCAGTACACAGAGCCTCTCGACCTCATCCGGACCTTTGCTCTCCCGTGGCACAATGATGACTATTGCAATGTACTCATCTGAACCACCTTGGTCTTCACGCATCGCATGCTCCAACCTCATGAACACCAAGTTCTCTTCTTCTCTGTGGTTTGCCTTGTCATCGTCGCCACTCTGTCGAAGAAAGAACCAACGACGCACGGCCATTCGAGTACGGCAGGCGCGATCAGGACTGACATTCTTCCTTGGATTGTTCCACTTGTGTTCGCATCTCGCTGCTCTTTCTTGATCCCTGTTGCTAGCTTTTGTTCAACCACATGCTGATTAGTCCTGTCGTGATTCAAGGCAAGTACGCTATACAGTGACGCTGTTGGTAGCACTCCAACTGCGTGAATGCTTGATGACTTCCTTGACAGTCGTTGTCGATCAAGCTTAGCCACACCAGGCCATGTCACACAAAGGCATACTCCAGGACCCGCCAAAGGAGGCTGATGATTGCTTGGTCCATTCTCGCGATGTGGGCTCAGAGGTAGCACGACGCCATCCAGTCTACGCACATAATTATATTATGTTACGTATGCTGGTGTAACTCGAGGCTGAGATCGACTCACATGACCATATGGAAATGTCGAAGAATGTTTGCTGGCACTTGCAAGTATACATATCAGCAACCGTATCTCATGGCTGGTGTTCTCATAAAACTCTACAACTGGCTCCTGGTGCCGACTTTGGTTATTCATCAACACAACGAGGGTTTGGAAATTTTATCACAGATACCTGCCTGCTCCAGTGCACAATATGTCCGACAGGAAAGATGCCCACACTGTTGAGACGGTGCTGGACATTATAAAGCAGCCACTCACTTTCACCGAGAATATCAATCTGGCGAGCTACGCAATTAGCAAAGTGAAGCAGGGGCCCAGATTCCCGACGGAACGTTACCATACATACAAGAGCGACCGAATACAGCTCGCCCAGGTTGATGTAGCATTGGAATTGACCAGCAGCCCCTGTGTCATCGAGCATGGCGACTTCGGCCCCCTCTCAGACGTAGATAGTGTCCGGGACTTTGCCAGAAGAGAGATTATGCGGCCGATGCAGATGGCATTCCAACGTCTCGGTCGAGCCTTCGAAGTTGCAACACCTCAACCAGCCGAGTATTCCGCAGCAATTCATGACCCGATTGATTTTGTGTTCCGCCACCGAGACGCAAGAGGAGATACACTGCCCTACATGCTCCTCGGAACCGTCCAACCAAGCATAATAGACCGTGCCAGATGGCAAAACTGGCGCACTATCCCCTCCTATCCCGTAGAGGACCACCTCTTCTACCAGGCCTACCTCCAAGCAATCGCCTTCTCCTGTCCCCAAATCTGCATCTTCGACGGGTTCACCCTCATTAGCATGAACGTCTACGGCATCACCGCCCAGGATGTTTCAGCCGCAAACTGTAGAGCCGAAGCCGACATCGTCTTCGACTACCTCTACGATGGTCGCGGCCCCCCTACCCACGAACCCCTCAATACCAGAAACCTGAACGACGACGCAATCGAAGGAGCAGGGTATCGAGGTACTATCCGAGAAGCAGTTTTTGATGCCCTCATGGACGGGGTCAGACGCGTCGCTTGTACGAGACTCACGCCTCAGGGTCCCCATCCCATTCCCGTGCTCGATGTTCTGGGCTTCCAAAAGCGCGTTCGCAGAGATATCGGTACTGTTTACTATTACTCGGCCCGAGAGAGCGCAGGCCAAGAGAGTGCAAGCCGAGAAAGTGCGCCTCAACCAAGTCTGTTCCGCCGCGCTCTGCAACACTTTTTCAGTGGTCCTCCTCCCGCAGATCAAGAGGATACCGAAGCAACAGCGCCAATGGACCAGTCCATCATCTTGGAATCCGTCGATCTGCTTTCTGACGGGGGCAATGTGAGGTCTGATGGTACTCTGCGAATGGTGTTCATGTTTCATTGCCTTGAACCTAGGTGTTGGGCGCCGTTGTGTGATCCTTTCTGAGGGGATTGAATTTTCTGGCTCGGAGGTTGTGGCGTCGAGTTGATGGCGTCAAGCTGATGGCGTGGTCTCTTCTGTTGCTGTCTGCCTTGTTGGTCTCTGAGGTGAATGATTAAGGAAGTTTTCATACCGATAAGAATGCCATGTCATGTTTCGAGTATCGATAACCTAAGATAAGGTAGGTAATGTTGTTGTAATCGAGAATGCAAGCGAATCAGAAATGAAGATGAAAATGAAAATGAAAATGAAAATGAAACACGAATCAGCGTTCTCATCCTCATCAGCATCCTCATCCTTGAGAAAGGCGACTGCATCCACGAATGACAGATCCTTAATACCTTAAATTATCACAAGATGTAGATAGACCTCCCACACCGTGAAAAAAGAGTACAAGTCGCGTCAAGAGAATGGGGGAATTCCGATGCAACTTCAGAGCCGGAAGCGAGTGGGAACCACAAGCGAATGGCGAGGATGGCTGTTGTAGAACATTTTGCATTGACCACGAGTGTTGAGGAAAATGTTGCAATCAGTACAAAGGTCGACTTGAATGTAGAGTCAAAATACAAGCCCACCACCAGGAAATGAACAATCCTGCCACTATCTTGCATCCTTGTGATTTGCATACAATGAACAAATCATGACCAATACTGACTAGAATGGTTCAGACATGCGCGAAGAAGTAATACTCTGGCCCGCAACTCCCGCAGGTCTCAACATCAACCTAACAAGTGGCGTCCCATCTTGGCGTAAAGATCCCGTTCGCTCCAAATACGCATAGCCGGCAACCGCAATCCCATCAACATCCCAGACCGGCTGCCCATAGACAGTGTTAAGAGCAGATTGCCATTCAACCTCGTGACGCTCAGGCTCCCATCGCAAGCGTGTATGTGTTGACAACAGACAGAATCGCGTAAAAGCAACACGTTGAATACCGGCTAAAAGAGCATGATAAAGGATCTCTCGGACAGTGAATCTATGCCATTTCTTCCTGTCCTGCGATGGGAGTCCGTAAACGTTTGGGTCCTTTCGATTGCGGACTCTGTCGCAGGCCACGTGAACGGTCACTTTTTCGGAGGAGATGAATGGCTGGTGCAAATCGCGGAAGCTGATGTAGATGATGCTCAGACAATCATAGATGCAGAAATTTGGGCACTCGAACTTTTTTGCTAGCCTGAAGACAGATGCCTGGTCAGTTATGCGTACGGTGTTGCGTGGAATATGGGTATACTACTTGCCTGCGAGCTCTGTCCAGTAGCTCGAGAATACCGGGGTGGTTTTCCCAATCTCTCCACTTTGCATTGTTGATGAAGCCAGGAGATTTCGTTTCTACGATCACGTAAGGGTGCACGCCATCAGGACCTGATTGTTCAGGCTTCCGGTAGTAGAAGACAAAGTCTGCAGAGTTTGGGTCGCGCTGAAGAGAATCCTCGATACGAGAGCTGTGGCCGAAGTCATCGGGACGGGCAGAGCGACCCTTACGAGGCGCTTTGCAAGGTGTATACCCTGTCTTCGAGTCCTTCTGTGGGCCGACCTTCTCTGCTACCTGGAATGATGAGCCAAGATGGCGGAAGGCGACCTCCATTGGTCCTATCAACTCTTGCTTTGTATATTTGAAACCTGCTTCATGACCACCAATGGCTGGCTTGTTCCAGTCGTACGGCGATGGTACGCTTTGGTCATATCGAGTCTCCAAAAGTTCTAGAGCGATCTCGGTTGGGCCTATACACAACGGTGATCCACGGTCGTTATCTTCGGCGCGCGGGAGGAAGTGCTCGTCCAGGAGTCGCGAGTAGCCTATAGGGATTCTCGGGCCATGTTGGAAAGTTTCGTATGTGCCATGTATCTCGAGGGTTCTTGCTTTTATAGCGTCGTAGACAGAGAAATACTCATGAAGATACTCATTGGGCATGGCACGTTCAGGTAAAGGACCTTGGCAAATCTCGCCACGACTAAAAGGATCAATAGTCTCTTCAACCGATGGAGTGTACGATCTTCCATCGGATCCCAGGAGCGGCTCGTGGGTGTGGAGGTCAGTAGGCTCTTCGTTGTATGCTACGTATGTCTCGGATGCCCCAGCAACAGACATTATATCGGGAATGTCTGTAACGAAGGACAAACGGTCAGGATCATCATCGGAGACGGTGTCGTTATGGATGTGAGCGATGTTGTCGAAAAACATCTCGTCAGGTAGAGAGTTATTCTCCCGCGTCCGATCGGTACCATGGTCGTTTAGTGGAGGGCCGGACGCTTGAATAATGCCAGACTGCTCTGGAAGGGACGAAGGACCTGATTGAACACTAGGCTCGGGCAGAGACTCAGTGTGCTCATAGTTGACCAAGATGTCGGGAACAAGACCAGACTCTGGCAATGGACCAAGAGGCCAGTCTACAGGTGGACTGTCAGTGGCTTCGTCGGCCTTAGGCACTGAAGTAACGTTATTGTCAACGGTGAAGGGGTCAGGTAAATCGTGTAACTCCAGCCTCTGACCAGTACCACTGTGTTTGACTAGATTGTCTGAAGGTTGGTCTGTCCCAGGGTGTGAAATACTAAGATTGCTCTTACGCCGCCGAGGTACACGTACCATGCCCCGAACCCTGGTCATCAGTTTTTGAAAGCGAGTACGACAGTCACTCATGTCGAAACAATGGGACTCTAGTGAAAAGTGGTGTTTTTGATTTGAGAGGATGGTTCATACACGATATTGAAAAAGATAATGGGACGTGTTTGTAGATGCTCGAGTGGTTTATTCTCATTCAAGGCCTCACAAACCCACGAGGTTGTGTGAGAAAGTGCCACGAAGAGCGGTGGGATGCGTGTGGCCACGGACCACGACTGTGCTGAACGCATATATATATCACATAAGCATGTGTAAGTTCAGGCACCCTCCGAGCATGTCAGAGTACCTTGGCTGCTTTATACGGATCTGAGTCTGCCCCCAGTAATGATAGGCGCTCGTCGGAGACTGTGCGTGTTAGCTGGCTTGCGCTGTGTAGCAACGCCATGTATCGTGGTTGGAGGTACGGCCAAAAGCAACAAACAGATTGCGTGTATCTTGCGCAATCCGAAAGTGCTGTTCATCAATAGCCGCTGCTGGCACAACAGCCAGGTATGTCCAGAGCATGACTTTGCGTTTGCTGGCCGGATTCAGTGCCGAAAGACCTCCCAAGCAGCTCCAAGGGGGGAATATGCTCATGGAGCAGAGGCTGATGGTGGCAATGACGGCAGAAGGGCGGTCAGTTGAGCATTGCGTTCATGTGAAGAAAGTCTGTCGTGTGTTAGACGATGGCAGGTTCGCGTTAACTCGTTCGACCCTCCGAGCCGTGCTTGCGACGTTGATCGTGTAGTTGCTCCGCAAGGATATGGCAGGACAGACACATTGTCACATGATAATCCGTGCAATAGCTCAATGCATGTTTGATGTCAAGTGTCCTTCCGTATCTACATTTCGGCGGGACCAAGCAGTGCTATCTGCACATCTAAAGAGGCTTCCTAACAGCCGACTTGAAAGGGAAAATCTGAATCTACAATCACGTCAGCACGACCATTCATGCAGTACCCACACCTCTCCATTTTCATCCTGGCTTCATCCATCTCTCCTACCACCCCACCACTCCTCTCGAAATGCACATATACAATACTAACCTTACTCTCATCCCAAACCCCACTCTTCCAATAAGTATCCTGCTTCAACTTCTCCAAAACCTCCTCCTTGGACTCAGCCAAAGCCAACATGATAGATCCGTTGATCTTCGGGGACCGGCCCTCCTGAATGGGTTCGTCGAGGCTGGCGCCTCCAAAGAGCCAGAAGCCGGATTCGACATTTGGTTTTAGGCCTGTGAGGTGATCTCTGGTGGTCATGATGCGTTAGTCTTTGTAGCGAGGAGACGGAGCGGAGATTCAGAAAAGGAGGACGGAAGAGACGAATCGGGGATTGATAGAAGGAGAGGAAAAAGAGACATACTGTCTGACGCTCATTCTCTTCTCCAACGCGCCGGCATTGTCGGGGAGGATGACGATCCATTCGTGCTTTTGTGCCATTGTTGCTGTTGTGCTGAGGGTTCTGAGGGTGGAGGGAAGTCTGAATGGGTTGAGGCGAGTAGAACGGATGATGGAGAACATGTACAGTATTTTATGGTCGACAAGATAAGGCTGAGTGCAGATGTGGTTGATGATGTGCTGCTACGAGTACATTATCGGCGCATGTGGGGAACTTCTTGACATGCGGGGCATGTACATATATCCAGGGTCAAAGCTTGGAGTATTGCCGAAGTCGGAGGAGTGGCACAGGGCTTCAATAGGAACCATACAAGAGGTAGACAATAATTGATTACGTGAAATTCGAGTATATCGATGTGTACAGCAAACATGCAACTTTCTATGTGTATTGTCCTTAAAGGCGAGCCCAGCTCAAAGCTTGGCTTTTGGCGTCTCCTTCTTGAGCATAGCCTCGGCCACCATCCTCCTCTGCACCTTGCCAGTGGCAGTCTTGGGCATGAGGTCGGTGAAGAAGACCTTCTTGGGCACCTTGAATTTGGCAACCTTGTCAGTCATCCATTTGATCAGCTCCTCTGCTTCCATCTTCTGTCCATCCTTGAGCACGACAGCGACACCGACGTCCTGACCGTACATCTCGTCGGCGAAGGCAAATGAGACAGCCTCGGCGACCTTGGGGTGCTGTGCCATGGTGTTGTCAAGCTCGATGGGAGAAATCTTCTCACCACCCTTGTTGATCAACTCCTTGATACGACCGGTGATGATGACGTAGCCATCCTCGTCCTTTTTACCCTGATCACCGGTTCTGAAGAAGCCTTCGGCAGTGAAGGACTCCTTGTTGGCCTTGTCGTTGTTGATGTAGCCCTTGGTAACGTTCTCGCCGCGAATAGAAATCTCACCCTCCTTGCCCTGTGCAAGCTGCTTGCCGTCGGCATCGAGAATGGCGACCTCGACACCCTGACCGAGTCCAACAGAGCCAGGCTTGCGCTTGCCGTGCAGAGGGTTTGATGTCATTTGATGAGCAGCCTCAGTCATTGCGTAAGCCTCTAGCACGGGAGCATCAAATGCCTTTTCGAGCTCATGGAAAGTCTTTGGGCTCAATGGACTCGAGCAAGACCTGATGAATCTGATGTTGGGCTTTGGATTTGGCATGGGGCTCTTGAGAAGGATCTGATGAATGGTGGGCACTGCCGTGTACCAGTTGGCTTTGTGTTCGATAAAGTTGGCCCAAAAGTCGGAAGCGGAGAACTTGGGAGGCACGACTGCGGATCCACCAGAGAGAAGAGGAGCGAGGAAAGCAGCGAGAAGGCCGTGGACGTGGAAGAGTGGCATGACGAGGAGTGTGCGGTCCTTTGGTGAGAGCTCGTAAGTCTTTTGAATGTTTCCTGATATTGACGTTAGCCATCACATACCACCATTAATTCAGAAATTACATACTCATTGTCCTGGTGAGGTTCTTGTGGGTCAATGGCACAGCCTTGGGTCTGCCAGTGGTACCGCTGGTGTGAAGGACCAGAGCGACATCATCAGGTTGAGCCTGCTCGACCTTCTTGTTGCCATTGCCCTTCAGCTTGCCCTCGTCCTTGATGTCCAGAACCACCTCTTTGCCATTCCAGTAGCACTCGGCGACTGCAGCCTTGTACTTTTGTGCTGCCTTGACTGCGGGTCCACCAGCCAATCCCTGGGGTACGAGGACGAGTGCTGAGCTCAAGTCGTCAATGTAGAACTCGAATTCCGATTGCTTGTAGGCTGGGTTGAGTGGAGCAGCGATACCGCGCTGCCATGAAGCTGCGAGGAAGGCGACAATGAATGGATACGAGTTTGGCAGCGCTATCGAAACTGCTGAGCCCGCTGTGATGCCAAGCTTGGCCAGCTTCTGCTGGAATGCAGTCACATCTGCCGCCAATTGTTTGTATGACACGGTCAATGCAGCTTTGCCCGGGATGATGACGGCCGTGGCGTCTGATGAGAGGGCGAGAGAGTTGGCGAGCGTCGACATTATTGCGAGTGACTTGAATTGAGAGGATTTCAGGAAATGGAAGAAACACTCTGTTATCAATTATTGCCTCCAGAATGTCCACGCTGGTCGTCGAACTTGCTATCTTCGCTTATCCGCCGCCCATGTCATGCTGCATTCCCGTGTGGGGATATTGACGTGCTCCGGTAACGGACAAACTCCGGACCCGAGCCGACATCTTTTAGCTAAACTCTGCTGTTCAAACATGCAAGGTATGATACGGTACGCATCTTATGCTTCTGAAGCACAAAAGCTGGACCATATATGGAATTCTCGACTGGGCATGTTGCGTGCTACAGTGCTATGTGACGTCTGGGAGTACGCGTTTCATCGCTTCTTCTACACGATACTTGATGGTACTTCCTTTCCTGCCGTCTTCAACAGCTCACATACATTCATGTGATAAGGTACTTTGCTTGCACGTCAACGTGTATGAGACATCCTTCGCATCGGCCTGGTTGTACACTCTCCAGCCATGACTGCTTGTCAGGAAACACAGACATCTGGATCGTTTGATTCGCCATCTCAAGCTTCTGCCACGTTGTGTCCACGACTCTGTAACTTCCTCTCTCGCTTTCACTGAAAGCCATTCCTCCAGGGATCTGCCATGGCCACTCATCGCAGGCTTGTCAAGATTACTAGCCACGTGCTCCAACACTCTGTGTTTGACCTGACCAATGATTGATCATGGCATTTCCCATGCCTCCCACCGTCGATACAAGTTTGCTTCACCAGTGCCACCGCGACGCGCTGAAGATTGGCTGCGGAACCACCTTCCTATCACATGCATGGATGGTATAAGCTAGCATGTCTTCTTCCACACTTCAACCCTCACACAAGCCTGCTAGCTTGCTCAGGGAGCGAACTGTGAGCGGACTTATCGAGGAAACCTGACACGCAACTTTTCTGCTTCTTGACTCCATCCACTGTCTCTGAGTCTTATATGATGGCAACCTCTACCACTGTTCTTGAAGTTCTGCAGTCCTCGGTTACACTCGCCCAGACGCCTCACCGTGTGATTAATCATTTCACCGGGCAAGAGTCTCCGCGCATGGAATCGTTACGGCGAAGGGGGACTCCGAAGATAGCCACCAACGTTACCGACACCACTCTCGGTCTCGACAACATACCTTTCCTGATAGGCGGCTACGATGAATACCGCATCAGCCGAAGAATATCGATGGCTTCTTCAATATCATGACATATACCAACGAGGAGCTGGTTCAGCCGATCTCCGCCGCCTTTCGTCACCTCGGGTCGTGCTGGAGTACTTCCACAGCCGACAGAGGAAGACCTAGGGCTGGGCGGCTTCTCTTTGGGTACTGTCCTGAAGGCACCAATAGGGTGAGAGCAATCGCAATCCTCATCCATAACGCTGCCCAAATATCACGAACGGAGTGGGATAATCCTCGCAATGCTAGAAAGAATACTAGGGTGATGTTGGACGAGGCTCATTGGTTAGTTTTCCAGATTAGCGACATATGGGAGTTTGCTGATAAGAACTAGGCAAGCATATGAAGAAGAATGCCCGCAAGTCTTGATTTTCGACGGCATGACCCTTATTCGACTCGATTTTTGCAATGTCGGAATGGATATTGCAGCCACCAAACACATCCAGTACGATATGGTATACGATCATCCATACCAAGAGCACGACCTTGGTGCTCCATCAGCAATCGTCTCTGTTCAGGATTTAGACCACATCAGCTATAGTGGTCATGGACGGAGCACAATGCGCGAAGTCCTGTACGATACCCTTCTCACAGGTCTAAGACGCATAATCTGCTGCAGGCTGTCGCCCCCAATGCCGATATACTACAATGGTTCGCAATACCAATCCGCGTGGTTTGACTGGCTAGGCGAGATGCGCCTCTCGCAAGACGGACATGACGCCTTTCCCGGGCTGGAATTTGAAGTACAGCTTCGTGTCGTTCCCAACATGGCACCATTGAGTTCAGGAGGCATCCGTGGACGAGGTTTTGGCTTGCTGTGGGTGTTTGTGGCTCCCGGCTATCAGCTTCAACCTGTGTCTGTGATATTCTAGCATTCTTTTGGGCAAGGGATGAACACTTGAGGTTCTGAGAGATAATTTGTAATGAAAGTCTGTATCCATCCCTTTCCAACCAGAAAGGTACCTTGGGAAGACAGATAGTCTGCGGTGCTTTGGTCAGATGATTTTATTTTGGCCCAGAATAGAAAAGCCTAAGCGATCCTGTTGACACAGAGCGACCTTGAAATTGTTGATGACCAAGGACAAAGCAAGCTCGAAGATGACGTAACATGAGCAGATCTTTCCATTCCACATCCGGCACAGAAAAAGAGCAAGAAACAAAATAATCACAGAAATCACAAAGCAGTCAAGCAATCATGAAAACCCTTCTCATTCCTCTCAGCATCACAAGTACAGAAATAGATCTAGAGATCCCCACCTCCCTCAATGCTCACACCACAGTCAAAGCACGTCCAAACCTCACCAAATCCTCAAACCTCAATCGTCCCTCCCCCTTCCTCGCAGCAATCTCCCCAACCAACCCCTTCACCTTCCTCAACGCGACATCCTCCCAGTCCTCCCCCATCCCCAAAAACTCAATCTCCTCGCCCCGATAAACTTGTTTCAACAGCACCTTCGCAGTCCCCAAATCCACATCAATCGCCGCCTGAACCGCAGACGTGCCATTGCAAACGGGAAAATAGACGCGGAGCTGGAGTCTATCAATCCTGGCTAACAAATTGGGCGCGAGAGTTTCGTAGCGCAGATGGACGTCTAGCCAGTCGTCTTGCTCGCGGAGAGGTGTTTCGGGGGAGTTCGAGGTGTAGGGGTCGTAGGAGGGGTATTCGAGGACGAAGCGGGTGTGCTGGTAGTAGATTGGCAGGGCTTCGTGCCGGATTTGCTGGGAGACGGAGAGCAGGGAGGGGAGGTGGGTCCATAGGGCGGGGGATAGGTGGGGCGTGAAGTGGTGGATGTAGATTTCGGTGCGGAGTTCGGGGGGCAGTGCCATGAAGGGGGCGGGAGTGGGTGGGGTGGGGTGGTTCGAAGTCTCTGGGTTGCGCGGTGGGTTGGTTGGATGGGCTGGTGGGGACTGCATGGTTGGGAGATTGGATTTTCTTCCTGTGTAAGGGTTCGATTTGGTTGAGAGATAATTTTTGTGGAATTGATTGGGGATTGAGTTGAGGTAGTCCGGTATATGATAGCAGTAGCTTCGATGGTGCGAATGAGTCGTTCTCGGAAGATCTTCTCTGATTTTGTCGTTGTCTTGCAATGGTAAGTAGTGAGGGTGTCCAGGTGTACTCAACCTCACAGACTTGTTTGCTCTAATCGATATTGATCACGTCGATGGAATCCGATATGACGCGGTCAGCAGCGGCGCTGTCATATGCCTCCTGACATTATAAATTTTGACATGCAGATGATGCAGGATGTGCAGCGAATAGCATCAGTGAGCCTGATTAGCCGAAAATGTGGATCTTGTACTGTGGGATGTGTAAAACATTGAGAAATGACCATGGTAAACATTGACCCACCACGTGGCAGACTCCCTGTGCCATGGTTGCATACCCCTTTGCCAGGGATCTTACTTGTATCGAGAGAAATACGCCAAGAAGCCCTGGAAGTATTCTACAAGCATTCTAGGTTCATCATCGACCTTGACGACGAAGTCGTCTTCGGATGGGGCCCACGATCTGCTCTTGCAAAACGGCCTCTCGGTCCCATGGCAAGCCACTTGGCCAGAATGAAGAAGCTTCAACTACAGGTGGCGTTCCTTGAGTTTCCTGGATTCCCAGATTACAAGCATGTGGCATTCAACATTGACTTGATGAACAATTCCGAGTTCAAGTTCGACGCTTTTGCACAGGAAGAGGATTTAGAAGAGACACTATCTGTCAATTACTCGCTGCATAAGCGGTATGATGGATGGGATCTGCAGAATACACTTCGTGGTGCCATCAAGGAATTCCTCGATAGTGATGGCTACGGGGGACTAACAATTGGGGAAATACGGCATTTAAAGAACTTGATCGATCTTTGGGAAGGGCCTGGATGGGGCACGCATTTCCCACCAGTGGGTGAACATCGTCATATGTATAAAGTATGAACGAGGCTTCTGTATGTGTTTGAGAAGTCTTTGTTCATTGGTTTTATGCCCGGTCATGATCTACTTTCAACCTTTGAACGTGAATGAATGTTACTTGTCTAGCCTTAATGTGGATGACTTTTACTTGTCTAGTCATCAAGGCTTGTTTCAAGTAACACAATGTATACTTTCCACACCATCTTTTTCTCATCTTGTAATTCTGCTTATCGCGGGGATAGTTCTCAACACGTCACGCCCATTGTGCAAACTTTAGTATCTCATGCTGAATATTTACATGAGCTCAGCTCTATCCCATGAAAGCTCAGGAACATCGACAGGGGCGAATGATCTCACGCGCTGCACGAGTGATGTGGACGGGAAATCTTGTTCCTGCGAGCGTGATACGGACCTCGTACTGTATTCCACATCCACAGAGTTCCAGCCACGAACGCGTTGTCCCGATCCGCTCCTCAGATGCGAAAGTGACTTTCGAGACAAGGCGACCTTGGAACTTTTGGTGGCTGCCCGGCCGTCCCATGTCAGACTCAATGCTAAGGCAACCGCTGTCTTATACTGCTGCTGTTTCTTCTTTCACCAGGACTACATTCCCGTCATTTTCATGCACCCTCAGGACTCTGAATTGATCATCTCTTACATTTTGTATAGCCCGCAATAGTATGAGGTCGATCAAGCCTTGCTTTTCGAGTCTGTAATGCCGCCTCGCGCTCCAAGCTCCAAGCTCATCGCTCCTTGTCCCACGCCTTGTGTTCCTTCTTGAGGTACCTTCAAGTCCCTTGTGATTTAGCTACATTCTACAAGCATATTGTTCAATCAGTCTTGTAGCAAAATCGAGACCCCGATGTTCTTCAAATCACTACGTCGTATAGACCACCACGTTCTCACTACCATTTCTATACCCCCCCCCCCCTGACGCGGGACCGTGTGCGGGACCGTGTGCGCTCGCTCGGCTGAGTGGAGTGAGTGGATTGGAGATGTGAGTGGAGATGTGAGCTCAGGTTGAATTGGCTGTTGCTTTCGTTTAGATGCTATTTTGCTGCCTTTTGCTGTGCGGGATGTGGGTCTGTACTGCTATTGTTAAGGAGAAGGAGATTGGAGTGGAACTAGTACTGTTACCTAGAGTAGTCCTTCTCGTATGCGCAATGGATCGATTCTCTAGTACGCAATTTTGAGCCCTGGCTACATGGTAGAACTGTGTAGTGTAGTCACAGCTGGTGGATATAGCTGGAAAATTAACGAAAAAAGGGAAAATCTGCCCTTTAACTTTCAGTTCAGTACTTTACTCTGAAACACCACTCCGCTGATCTTAGAGTTCTTGTCGTATTCCTACAATACCTGCGCAGACGTGCAACAGGCTATTCGGTCTTTATACCCTATTCTCTGCATTCCCGCCTTTGTATGCTAACTGCAAAGCGTAAGCTTCATTCAAAAGTCGGGAATACTCTGGGATTTTTCTTGAGTCCTAGAATAGCAATCACAGCGTTCGTATAAGATAGAGTCTGTCACAATTACCATGCGTACACGGGTCAGCTTTCGTTTTGTTAAACCCTAATCCCTGTCTTTCCCTTACTTTTATACGTCGTTATCTCAAGGCGTGTAATATTGTCAGGTCGGGTGTACCCTGGGATTTTACTTTCAGTTTAACGTAGCGTAGCAATCATGACATGCATCTGCCATAATCTACTACGCCTACACATGAATGCAATCAGGCTCTTGTTCTCCATACCCTAATCCCTGCTTATCTCCTGCCTTTTATGCGATTATAAAAAGGCGTGTGAGTCATTTTGAGATCAGGGATACAAAGGAATCCCTTTCAGTGCAGAATAGCAATCGTCACAACAAGGCACAAAGAAAGAAAAACGCAATGTGCAATCAATTTCTCCATTCCGCATTACCAAACTAAAATGAATGTGATGTGACTAATAATCAAGTCTGCCTAATTATCATCGTGGCCAAAGATTCCCCAACGGGCACCCGCCACTCCAATCCAAGCTGATGCTCCAGCGAGCCGCAATAATTAAAAAAACAACAGCATTATGACCAAGCCACGTTGACCAAACCACCAAGCCGTCTGTCCCATGACGTCCCAATTCTCCAATAGTCTTCTTGGCCAAGCTTTACTCCTCCTGAACCATACTGCCGGCCAAGGCGTCAGCAATAGTGAAGACATCACGCCTGCCCAGTTTTCCAGGCGCATGGCGAGCCGAGAGCTCAGCCACGACATTGTCCAGAGCAGTCAAGCGAACAGCCCTGCCATCGCTTCTGGCGTAGCTAGCGGGGCCGTTGTTGGGAACATCGACATTGATCTTCAGGAGAGACATGACGTCCGCATCGTAAGCCCAGTACTGCAGCTGCAGCTTAGTGACGAACAAAAAGTTCTTACGCGAGAAGTGACGCAGATAGCGAAGCGTGGGGTCGGGAAAACTGACGTTCAGGGTTAGGCCGCTGAAGTCGGTGGTGCTCATGGAGAGGAGGTTGAGGTTGCGGTTGAATTCGAAGATGAATCTGGTGACGGCGTAGTAGATGGCTTCGGCTTCGCGCCTGGTTTCTGAGTTGATTTGGAGGAGGGCTGGGGTTGGGATGCGGTCGCTTTCTGAGGTTGGGATCTTGATGAAGTTGTTTGAGTCGAATGATTGCTCGTAGATCATGAGGCGGATCTCGGGTGGCAGGGCGAGGAATCCGTGGCGCTCAACTTCGTTACCTCCAGTGGTCGTGAAGTTGCGGCCCGCTTTGTCACGTTGTGGGAGATTGCGAGGAGTCTCGGAGTGGAAGTTTGGCATGAGCTTTGATCCAGCCTTGCTGATGAGCTGACCAAAAGCGTGTGAGAGCGATTGGGCGCAATAGGCGATAGTCTGCTCGAGTCCAGTTGAGGCGTCATCGCGGTTTGACTCGTCAACTTGGATAGTGCAAGCTTCAGTCTTGAGGCCGGTCTTGGGATTAGCCTTTGCTTCACTCTTGTAGTCGAGAGGCTCAAGGCTGCGTAGAGACAACTTCACACCACGGGCCATAATGGCCTCCTCATCTGGAATTTGGTTGCAGCTTGTTGCGTTCAGCAACTTCAGCTGGTAATCGAGGAATCGATTCTTGCTGTAAGCCTTTGGCGTGGTCTCTGAATCAGCCTTTGACTTGGCCTTGAAGGCGAAGGAAAGCTGTGGGCACTTCATTGTCCAATGCGCTTTCTTCAATGTTGCGGTGATGTGATTATGAAGGGACTTCCCGTAGAAGCTCCAAATCCTTCACTTGATCAGCGTGTGGAACTGTGAATTCTTCGAGCTCACCTACTGGTAAAACAAGATCTGGCACGTCTGCGCGGAGCGTACAATTATGAACTGTCCTTTGAGAAAGGGCAGACGACGTTTCCAATCCCACGCTCGATTGGAGCAAGGTGTGCCACGTCCAAAAAAGCTGCGTGTGAGCACCAACAGCTGCTGCTACCAAGAAGAGGTAGAGGAGGACGTTGAGAGCATTCACTCAAGTGAGAGAATCGTGACAAGTCCGCGAGGGGCACGCAAACGCCAAGGTCAGCCGAGACAGAGGATATAGACCCAGGCAACGACGGTGAGTGTGGCTCTTCAGCCGCTCTTTTCAGCAGCAGACGGAATACGGGGTATGCAGAACAGGTGATAAGCTTGAATCCCCTGTCGTCAGGCAAAAGGTCTAACTTACAGGATTAAGTTCGAGTATGAAGGATGCAGGCTTGGAGAGAAGTGATGACTGGAGAGTCGCATCAGTTAAAAATCTGTACTCGTGTGAAGGTAAATACTAAGACTGAGTTTTATTAGATGGTGGCGCAGCCATTGACAATCTGACGCACTATGTGAACATACTTACTATTGTCAGGCAACACAACAAGAGATAGGTGAGCCGCAGCGGGAGAGGTGTCTGTTCTATGGATTCTCAACTCCTTATGCATTCTCCTGCTCTTCCCATGATCCTGTTTAGCCTGCTTTAAAACTCACGTCTGATCTGCGAAGAGCCAGTACTGGCTGTAAATGGTTATCCATGTGTGCCCTACCCTATTTGTAGATCTATAGACCTTCGTCTTGATGATGCCGATGGCATAGTCCGTGGCAGCAACGGAAAGCGTTGATGGCAGAGGGCTTTCTCTATCCAGAGATAAACGATATATCTCTTTCCCTGGTAGGCCCTCTTGCTTTCAAGATGATGTCCTTGAATTCCACAACGATGCTGCACGGAGGCTCCACCATCAACTCTTCAAGGCCACTATAGTCGCATATCAACGGCTGAGACCCGTTAGCTTCTTGCCTGTCCAACTTTCCTAGCTGAGTCGTGTTTCTCCTTTCTGTGGCAACTCTCAAGAGACCTAGGGTGATGCTATCGAGGGAGGAGTGTCTTTCCAGATCAGGCTGACGAATGAAAAGATTGTTATGAAGATCGGAACAAGCGTGAATATGAAGCTTATTCATCATGCCAATCTATAAATCTGTCAGGACCTGGAAGAGTCTATGAGCTTCCAAATCATGGAATGCTCATTGAGGTTTGTTGTAACTTACCCGATCCTCACCGCTTGTTGTCGCCTATCAGATGATGTTGATCATGAGAAATACCGCGCAAGCTTGGAAGAGATTTTTTCTCTATCAGAATGATCTGGTTGTCATGTAAAGAAAGACGAATGGCGCGCTTTGATTGGCACAGTTGTTGGTAGATAATCAGAGCTTGTAATTGATTATTTCTTGATGGATGTATCAAGTGGAAGAGTCAACTTGCACTCGTCGATGGAAGTTATGACCATGTCGGGATTTGGCGACGTCCTGAGGGGTACAACGACGACAGGAAGCTTACAGCGCACACATTGCAGCTGGCGAGTAAGATTCGAATCTCTGTTTGGTGTGTGATTCGCTGCGTAACCAATCTACCACTCAAGATCTAAGTGGTTGGCGTGTCTTGAATCAGTGTTTATTGATGATGCTGTTTCATCCGTCCGCGTGGGCAGGTGATGTGAATGGTGATTTCTAGAGTAGTTACTGCAACTTCTTGGGTGCGCCACCTTTCACTCAGACCCACCACGCACTTCTTTTGTTCTATATAAACTCGTCTCTTCGTCCACGTCTCTTCTCTCCTTCACAACTTCAGTCCACTTGGTGGATCCTATCTTGCAATTGTCGGCTTGGACGAGCGTGCTTATCCATTTCGAGCTCAATCTCAATATCAATCAACAAGGTCAGTCCTCAGAAGGACTCAGGTACAATCCGGCAATTGCTCTTCCTTGTGAGATAGCACGATTGACGTTACAATGCAGCTTTCTAATCATCTACACCAGCCTAGACATGTGCGCCAATTGAAATCCCTGGATAACTCCTCGCCCACGAAACCAGAAGCGCGCCAAGAACCACAAACTTGCCACGACAATGTCTGCTCCAGCTTCTCCAGTCGAAGGACGAAGCGCCTTGCTAGCAATCCCGAAGGCAGATGATCCTCGGTCTTTCCATCGCTTCCTGGAGCTTCCGCCTGAGTTGCGCGACCGGGTGTATCTTGAGGCAGCTAGAGATATTCAATCAGTTGCACTCCCAGGCTGGGAGTGGGAGCAGAAGACATGGAGACCGAACTTGCTCAAGGTCAGTTCACAGATCAGAGCGGAAGCTGAAGAGTACATGCTTAGCGAATGTGAGTTGGTGACCAAGCTCGAACGACAACTCCTCCGCGACCAGGCTGGACATAAGCTTGTTAGAGTACGTCTCTCGCCAGCCACTGGAATTTACTTCAACAACCTCTCGGACGTTCAGTTCTCGAAGATCAAGAGACTGCGTTTCATATGTCAGCTCTCGTTCCTTGATGTGACATCGCCTTACCTCAACATCGCAACCCACATTGACCTAACGGACGGTCAACAAGGTCTTCGCCGCACAAGGCAGTTTCCTTTGGGTGTTTATTTCCCCGAATATACTATAAAGACTCAGATAACGGTGTTAAGCACTCTCCTGGCAGAGATATGCGCCCGCAAAACTGGGAAGTTTGAGAGAGCCGACTTGGAAAGAATTGTTGAAGCTATCGGAGATATGGTCTGCTGTCGTCAAACACCACAAGAATCAACTTCGAATCGGGGATGACAAGATCTTTGGCTCTGATGATCGAAGGATAGTTTTGCGTCTGCGAGGCCTCTGACTGTCAATATCCTGATCCCCGCTCTTTCATCAGCTTTTCATGTCTCCATCAACAAGACATGCTTTTTTTTCCCTCTCGTTATAAGGTAGCAATTCCCAATACAATCAGGAAGTCACACCACTCAGACTTCCCCCTTTTACACCAACTGTGCGGTGCGTAAGATTATTCACAGTGAAAGAAGGAGGGAAACATCATCTTCATGACAGGCAGATATACGTGATGAAGAAATAAGACAATGATGAGGCGGAAACAGCGCTACTTCTGCTACTGACTCCTGGACTCCAGATAGTTCGACTAGTGATGCCAGAAGGTTTCGAGAACGAGACCCATGACCACGGCTTTTCCACACGACCATTTGATGTTCTGCGACCAGCGATGTTGACCACCGATGGCTCATTTGATCTTCCTTGCATCAAGAAGGTGGTACGACTGACTGACAGCCATCTGAAGTAGAGATAAAGATTTGCACTTTCCTCGCTGGCACACAGTTGAGGTTGAGGTTAGTCCTTTTCTGATGAGCGGAGGCCTCTGTCCGGATCTGGGATGGATATGGCAGGAGCTCAAGGAATGGGTCCGTGCTTTCAAGTCTGCCAGAGTCGTCGTGGATGTGATCAGGTGAGCTCGCTCTCAAGGTTACACTACTCCACCTGGACCGTTCGTACCAATACTGTCTGTCCTGGAATATGCCAAGGTTCGCCGTGATGCGACTCCAAGCACGAAAGCTGTGAGCAGCACAAGACCAAGGAGATGAGGGCTTGATATCATTATTCACTCGTCGTCTCTCCTCTTCCCCATGGCGGCTTTGAGCTTATTCTCAGGCTCTCTCCGATTAGGTGAAACGAGCTTTTTCGTTTCCTCCTCGTCATCACTGCTTTTCTTCTTACCCAGCAATTGTTCCCTCGCGTGGGAAGCCAACTCGCCGACATTCCCAGCATACTTGTCGCTCTCGACTTTATCCGCCAGACCATGACGTCTCCGACTCTCGTTGTAAAGGTCTAGTCCTTGGCCGCCAGAGTCGGCGTCTCGATGGCGTTGTGCATTTGCTTTTGCGGCGCGGATCGATGTGCGGGTGTAGACGAAGAGGAGACAGGCCATTGTGAAGGCAGCGGCTGGGGCGATGAGGGTTCGTTGGTTTATGCGGCCGTTGTAGCGATATGAGGAGGGTTTGGTGGGTCGTGAGACTTCTGTGGTGCCTGCAGGACCACGAGGCATGCTTAGTCTGCCTCCCATGTTGTAGTTATGTGGATGATGTGGATTATGTGAAGAGAGGCTTTGACGTATGATGCGTGAATGGATGGTCAAGGATGGTGCAGTAAGGTAGAAATTGAAGATGGAATAAACTGGCAAGTCTTGGCGAACAGGTGATGTTGATACAGTGATTGCGGGGAGAGCATCTGGGCTGTTTCTCAGGGTCCAAGATTGACGGCATGACGACATTCCGGTCGCAGGTCTGTAGGTCTGTGCGCGGACCGAATGTCCATCTGATTTGAAATTCGAGAAGATGTAAAGAATTATTGGTAAGCAGCAGCAGAGCAGAGCAGCACGATTAGCAAGACAAGTGAGGATAGTGTATAAGCAAAACGGTCAGCAGAAGGAGATTACAATAGAAAAGTCAGTCTTGGAATAATCCTACTTATAACAGTCCTGAAATCCACTCTCTTTTCAGAGTTTAAGTAAGAGTCGGTACGTACCTTGGTGAGGCTTAACTGACGTCGTGATCCAGACCCATTCCATTGCGACAACATCTGTTTTATCAAACACTACCCCTCCATCCCTTGATTGTCGACTTCTTACCTTAAAAAACTCACTCTCCTCCTCCTCCCGTGGTCATCCGGCAAACTGTCTCCCACACTCTTCCCCCGGCTCTTCGCTGCTGCTGCTGCTGCCACTGCTCCAATCACAACTGCAAGGACGGCGTCGAATAGACTCTCGTCGATCAACCGACACTTTTCATCAACCCCCTTCACAATGGCGCCCACACCCAAAGAGTGCGACTTCCTCGTTCTCGGAATCGGATCTGGTGGTCTTGCCGCTGCCAGACGCGCAAGTGGGCAGTACAAGGTCAAGACGATTGCGATTGAGAACAAGAGACTTGGAGGAACATGCGTCAACGTTGGGTGTGTATTTCTTTAGATGATATATCGTAGTTCACTCGATGATATCTTCAAGTGGCTGACATGTCCATGACAGATGTGTGCCTAAAAAGGTGACTTACAACGCTGCTGCCATTGCCGAGACGATCAAGCACGCAAAAGCCTATGGCTTCTCTGTCAAGGAAACGGCGCCATTCGACTGGAACGCATTCAAGCAAAAGCGTGATGCCTACGTGAAACGCTTAAATGGCATTTACGAGAAGAACCTGAACAACGACGGAATCGAATATGTCCACGGAACCGCCTCGTTTGTCGACAAGCACACTGTCAAGGTCGCCATGGAAGATGGCCAATCTCAAGAGATCAAGGCCAAGAAGATCCTCATCGCTGTCGGTGGCCGTCCTGCAACCATCGGTATCGAAGGCGAGGAACACTCCATCAACTCGGACGGCTTCTTTGACATTGAGACGCTACCCAAGAAGATGGCTGTTGTTGGTGCGGGTTATATTGCTATTGAGATGGCTGGTATGCTCAACGCCCTCGGCACAGAGACTCATCTCTTCATTCGTCATGACAAGTTCCTCCGCACATTCGACCCAATGGTTCAAGACAAGATCACCGAACAGTACGAAAAGCAGGGCATCATCATCCACAGGAAGTCTTCGCAGAGCAAGATTGAGAAGGCCGCAGACGGCACCAAGCGCCTCCACTACAAGGACTCGAATGGTGAGGGTGTTCTTGAGGGTCTTGATGAGGTTCTCCTTGCCATTGGCCGCCAGCCTGAACTCGACAAGCTTAACCTTGAGGTCACCGGTGTCAAGACCAACGACAAGAAGCACATCATCACCGACGACTTCCAAAACACCAACATCGACAACATCTACGCACTCGGTGACGTCTGTGATCGCGGTTTCGAACTCACCCCCGTCGCCATCGCTGCCGGTCGTCGTCTCGGAGATCGCATTTTCGGTGGCAAACAGGACTCCAAGCTCGACTACGACCTCATCCCCTCTGTCGTCTTCTCCCATCCCGAAGTCGGTTCCATCGGTATGACCGAGCCCGAGGCACGCGAAAAGTACGGCGACGAGAACATCAAGGTCTACACCTCCAACTTCGTCGCCATGTACTACGCCATGATGGAGCCCGAGGAGAAGGGCCCCACCTCTTACAAGCTCGTCTGTGCCGGGAAGGAGGAAAAGGTCGTCGGTCTGCACATTCTCGGCGAGGACAGCTCCGAGATCCTGCAAGGTTTCGGCGTCGCCATGAAGATGGGCGCCACCAAAAAGGATTTCGATTCTTGCGTTGCCATTCACCCCACTTCTGCCGAGGAGCTGGTCACCATGAAGTGAACCATTTTTTTTGGATTTTATAGATGGCGGATTTCGAACATGTAGATTATTGGTCTGATAATCCTTGAATGTAGATATTGATATTGAAGGGATATTTCATGCATGTCTCTTCCTGAAATTGAACTCGTTTCCCCCCTGTTTCCGCCTCTGCTTCTGCTTCTGCCTTTACTTCTTCCTTTGCCTTCCCTCTGCCCCTACCACTACCACTGGCCCATCCGGTCTTGGACCATCCTGTCCTGTCCTGTGATTGCCACTGCCGCTGCCGCTGCCACTACCCCTGCCATTGCTACTAGCCCATCCTGTTCTATTACTAGCCCATCCTGTTCCTAGCCCATCCTGTCCTGTCCTATCCTATCCTGTCCTGTCCTACTACTAGCCTATCCTGTCCTACTACTGGTCTATCCTATCCTCTCCTGACCTATCACTGCCCCTTCCTATCACTGCCCCCACCCCCATCCCAGCCCTACTTCTATCCAGCTTGTATTGATCAAATCAGAAAACAATTGATCGGGTGGATGAGTGGGTTGTTAAGTCGATGAGGGGTTGATTAGTAAGAAAATAATTCATTGGGTGGATAAGGGGTTGTCAAATAAGAAAACAATTCATTGGGTGGATGAGGGGTTAGTAAGTCGACAAGGAGTCCATCAAGTAAGAAAGACAGTGATAATGAAGGACGTGAAGAAGAAGGTTTTCACTTTACGCTACAAAAGACTTTGAGCAAAACCACGTGTGGGAGAAATTTTCTTTTTTTCTGCTGTTTTTTTAGCAATGAGAAGACGTAATGGTCGAGGTGATGATGCATGTCCGAGTGCTGGTAGTTCGCTGGGGATACATGACTAGTCATCATCAACTAAACAAGGGTCGAGATACTGGGGGGATTCAATGTTGGGAGTGGAGATTTGAATTGCTACCTAATCAGTGGCATGTTCTGTTTGCCAATGACGTGCTATGCTATTAAGCGTAAAGAAAAGTAAACCGGACACCAGGAGGGTACTCAACCAGTATGTCAAGCCCATTAGTCTCTATGAGAATCCTTCGAGGCAGCGTGAGAGTTCGGCAAAGTCTTCGTCGCCAAAGTTGCCCAATCCCTTCTCGATCATCAGAACCAGCTGCTTTCTCAGTTCGTCACCAAAGCGCTCTCCTCTTCTGTTCTTCAACAGCATATCCACCTTGTTCTTGATTACGTATGCGCGTCCTTTGACAAAGTCGATGTGCAGAAACCTCAACCTCAAGCGCCTGTTGAACGGTCTATTGCATGGAGAATTCAGCGACAGAGCTCTCAGCAAAGAGATCTTTTTGGTTTCATTGGGGGTGCCGTCCATAGTACCCTCGATGAGCTTGACCTTCTCGAGGGGAAAGCGCCTGTATTGATAGAACAGTGGCAGAGATTCCAGGCGGACTTCGGTACAAGTACGGGTAATGGGGTGTTCGTAGAGCGGGCCTTCGCCTGTGCCATACGCACTTCCGTTGCCAGGCTCGGCATTAAGGCAGCGGCCAGAGCGAGGCTCCAGGTACAGAGCTGTGTTGCGCCTGAACAAGTGATTCTGGAGGAAGGCGTATCTGTAGATCATAAGTCTCAGCTCCGTTGGCAGCTCCATGAAGCGCTCAAACTTGATGTTCTCTTTGTCGTGTTTCTCCAGTTTATCGGCAATCTGAGGTTTTCCAGAGACATCTTCCAGGGAGAGACACGAGCCATCTTTCTGAGCTCTGGACACTTCATGTCCAGATATGGATGCTCGAGGAGGTAGCACGTGTTGACCATCTTGGCCATGAGTAGAAACTCCTTGTTAGGATTGCTGGCGTTCTGCTCCTCGAGAGACCAGGTATAAGTGATTCCGTACTGCTTTGCGATGGATATGGCCTGCCACGGCTGCAGTCGCTTGTAAGGGTTGCTGTCGATTTACGATTAGTTGTGTGCAAAGCTGTCTCTCGTATGGATGTCACTTACCCACTTGCCGCCCTGAAGTCGCGGCGCCCGTGCCAGTACTTGAGCTCGTTGTAGTCTTTTGTAGACCGCTGCATAGAACACATGGAGAATTCGAACCACGACGACATGCTTTACGGTATATCTTAAGACCTCGTTAGCTGAGATCCCCAAGCTGCAGCGTCTGGCATCTTACATCGAAGGTGTTTCGTGCGGTTAGGAACTAAAAACACGTCGGTTGTTCTTTCGAGAGCCTTTGTTTTGAACTGATGCGTGTCTTTGTGTGTTCAAAAGTGTAAGTGTGTCGTTTTGCGATGATCAGCCTCGACATGTGATACAAATCGGCGCCGAGTGGTGCGGACCGGGGGTCGCTGCCTGGACGACATCACACACCCGCCGTCTTGGTCGCCCAGGGTCCGCGCCCGGACTTTGATCTCGCTCTCTTCCCAAAGTTGCCAGCAATAGGAACTTCCAAACTGTCTCGCAGACAGTATCACCATCTTCCGGCCCGAGAACTGTAAGACGATCCGCTTTTCTATAATAGCATGATTGATCCATATAGCAGCAGACAGGCCAGTGTCAATCAACATACACAGATGCAGGCGAACCACTCGGCGCCTGCTCTAAACGTGGATGACGATGTCCATAAGTCGATAACAACGAGCAGCCTTGCCATGAGTCGCTGACACAAACTCGACTGTCGACTGGCTTCATTCTGCTCTTTGAGACTGTTCCCCGTTACTGAAGGGATTCGCAACTCACTGGCCGATTCGAATGACAAAGGCCATCGATCAATATGGATGAGCGACCCTGCCGTGGATTACTGCCACACGTGACTGGCGTTAGTCTGCTCGTTGAGGCTGCCCGCGGTCGGTGAAGGCATTTACATCTTGTTTGTCGTTTTGAAATGACAAAGTCCAACGGTCTGTATCAAGGAGCATTTTGTTCATTGATCACTGGTGCGTATTACCAGCCTGGCTTGGTTTTTTTTCTGAGGCTGACCATCGTCAGATGAGGTATTCGCAACTCAATGGCCGATGTGGATAACAGATTCCTCCAATAATTATCAACAAATGGCCTTCGATGAATCGCCGACGCGTAGCCGCTTGGCTTCAGTCTGCTTGTTGAGGCTGCCTAACATCATGAACGATGTTATGATCCGGTTTCTGAACATTCACTGATGACAGTGAACAATAGACGTTAGTGGACACAAGGATGGATGGTGTGTTGTGGTAGCATACGCCATCCTTTTGTTCGGAAAAGGGGAATATATTTCTCCGATCCGTTGTCCCTTTCAAGAATCCCAAAATTGCCTAAATAGGTAAGGCGTGGGAAGGCAACCAAAGCACGATCATACTTCCTGCATCTCTCAAGACGCCTTCCTGTTATCGATAGAGACTGAGAGATGCAAGATACAATATGATATGCCAGGCTGGGTTACGGGACCTCTTATATGGATATTCAGCAAACACAACATGGCCGATTGATGAAAGACCACAAGGAGAGTCTTCTCGTCGCGTTGACACTGGTTTGCTACAACATCAAAGCACCAGCCTATGGTCAGACAAAGAAAATGAATCTGTCTAGCATTGCAAAGAACGGTGTGGAATGAACTTGATTGACGACTAATAGCTTCTACCATACTATCCAAGATGCTGCTGTTATAGGCTAATAGATCTCTCCAAGCATCTGTATACATTCAGCTGCAGCGAGGCACCGAAAGTACACGCTGTTATCAGTCATCATTTTTTCGAGATTCTACCTCAGGGCCGCGGTCTTCTTCTCTCCTATCTGCAGCACCACCAGCTCATCATGGAGGACTTGAAAGAGAAAGACAGCAGAAGAAAGAACTTCTTGATAGCATCTGTTCGTCGAATGCATCAACATGTTGAGGCGTCCTGACGTCGAGGACTTCGGTGCGGGCTCCGATTTCTATGCTTAGGGGATCATGGCTCCTTATGGCGCATTATAGCGCGTCTTTACTTGTTTGCTGGTATACCCATCCGAGCTATGGCTCGTGGACACAATATGGCGCTGAATGGCAATCCTTGGATGCCTTTCGGCCCCAATGGCCTTGCTTTTCCTCACTAGGGAGCTTCAATGGACAGGCTTGACCTGACCTTGTCCATCCATGGCTATGATAGCTCTTGTTCCCAGGCTGGTGAGTGATCCTATCCTTGAATGTTCGCCGAGGGTCTCAATGCCTCCTTCGTGTATCGCCATGTGCCTAGGGGAAATCAGCGGGCCCTCCTTACTTCTCCTTCTGCCTTGACACACAGCATGGACTGTCTGCTGACACAAGGAGCCAGCCAAATGCTTGCAAGAAAGAAACAGCGAGGTCCTCAGTATCACCACTCTTGTGTAGCCCCATCTGCTTGATCTACTGGCTACTCCAAGTAGAGATACTTCATGGAGAGGCACTTCCACAAAGTTCGATATTGGAATTGACGTGCTCTGGTTCGCTTGCTTCGATGTTGAAGAAGAAGAGAACGAAAATTTGCAGATTTGGTTCGTGCAAGACGGCTACATAACGGGTCTACGGCCAAGTACACACTACAGATCAACGCCGTTATAGCGTCCGCGTTGCTCCGCCCTGTGAATGACTACTCTTCCCCGACCTTGGTCACCAATGTCGTCTCGGTTTTCTTCAAGATCCCAGTCTGCTTTGTTAACCACCGCGAGTATCTTCAGCCTACAGCTTGCCTCTTCGACCATGCGAACTAGCGTCCTCATCAATCTCCTGCGGTGATCTTCCTCCCCTACACGGCACCAGTCCACGCGATCTATGATTACATACACAGTCTCATACTCATTGAAGAAGGCTAGTACCCGCGAAACGAGGGTCTCAAGTGCGGAGAATCTGTCTGAACCTGCCATGTCATCTTCTTTCGCTCTTCCGTCGCAGAATCGCCGATAGTGTTGAATTGCCGCACAGAGCTCATTATACTGTTTTTGTCTTCTCAATGCCTGGCTGTTGTTCTTTAGTAGCTGGAAAAGGACCACTTCCATTATGCCGCCGATAAGCCTTTCTGAGGCTTGCGAGACAAGGCAATAGGAGACAAGTGTTCTCATGCGTCGGATGTAGCTTTTGAATAAGCTTCACTGCAACCGGTGAAAGCCAGCAATGAGGATCGCTTTTGTCATAGTTGTCTGCGGAAAGAACAAGTAGGCATGGTTGACTTGCTGTCCACCAAGCTTGGTACACCTCATGCGTCTCGAACCGTTCAAAGGCTTGGTCATCCATAGGCTCGGAGCGGACTGGATCCAGACTGTAGTCTAATGTATCCCGATATCTCCCTAGTTCCTCTCTTCTCCTGTCATCGGAGAAAGTCTCGAGTCTCAGTAACTCCTGGATACGTTCTAGTCGATGCGTGTCATTTTCTTCTTGTAGCTCTAGTATCGCGTGAGTGTTAGTTCTCGAGTGACAAGCTCGCATCTATAAAAGAAAGGAAAGGATGGAAATGCCTGCTTCGGATGAAGTTCGACATCATGGTGCTGTTGTGGTCAACTTACTGTTATTTGATGCCTTGATGCTGTTGTTCAATTCCTCGATTCGATACAGTTTCTTGTGCATCAGTACCTCACATTGACATTGAATTTTTGCCAAACAGTCTTGGATCTTCTGGGCATCGAGCTCAAAGCTTTCAGGCTCTCTCATTGCTCTAAACCAGATAGCTAGCATTATTTGGTCAGATGTCTGTACGGCAACCGCTGATTCAATGAACTCACTTCGTCCACGGCTTCTGTAATAGTTTGTGGCCTCAATCAAAAAGGCGGAGAATGCTGAGTTGACCTCCACAACACTGGCTTGTAGAGCGCGGTCAAGCTCATCATCTTCATCATATATGAATCTGTACAGGCTGATACCAGGTAGCCGAGCGATGACCCCAGATATGGTGGACTCGATGCGTCTTTCGATGTTCTCCTTGCTATTCGCGACCTAGCCAATTCGTTCAGCCTGCGCATTGCCCCATAATACGAATATGCTTACTACGAGAAACACGGCGATGGTACGACTATTCAGTCTGGATCTGGAGACTCCAAGCTCGATAAATACTTCAGAACGCGTGAAGCTTCACCACGGGGGACAGTGGTGACTTTCGATACTCTTTGGATTGCCTTCCCACCTGGAGTGTTGGTCTATGGTAAGCCCTTCGCAGACAAGCATCAACTTTTCATTTCTGCGGGAGAAGAGGGATGGCCACATCAAGATGCCAAAGAGAGGCGGTTCTATTGCTGGATCTACGATTGGAACGGTACAGAATTCTTACGGCGTACTCTTTACGTGACCATCGAGAAGTTCGAAGGTCAGAAGCCTCTGACTTCTCTTCTGTTCTATCCATTTGAGTTACACAAGGACTGCAAGACGATCGAATCAATCCTGGTCGAGCGCGGAAAGAAGTTCAGAGATCTGTGCATGGCAAAACAAGGGAATAGAATGTTTGACTATAGAGGAGACGCCATAGCCGGAAAGAGAGGCTTCACCGGCATCCGAAATCAGAACGACAAAGTGAGTACACAAGCTCTAGCCCACAACGCTATCCAAGAATAATAGAGTACAAAGCAGGTCCAGGATACATCAAGCTCGATGACAATGTCACCTTTGATCAATCCCTCGAAACCCGAAAAGCTCTCAAAGGTAAGTTTATAGTTCCAACTTCATGACCTGATTTGACATTAGTGTCAGGTGGAAAGTACAGTCATGGTAGACTATGAGTCTTATTCCCAGTACGGCCCTCAAGATGCCCCATTGGGATCGATTATCACTGGAGAATATGATGATCTCATCTGCGGCTGTAATGACTGTAAGGATAGCGAGAGATTAGCTGAGGAATGCAGGTTCTACTTCGATGGCAAGAAGGGCCACGAAGACTGGACGGCTGAGCAATTCATGTTATGTCCACCTAGGGTGCTTGGGTACATCCTGGGGACTAAACAGTGGGCACAACTCCACATCGGCAATTTGCAGTCCTCCGAGAGTCGCTATCACCAGGATACGTGGGATAATAAGTTGCAGCTCGCAGGCGAGGGTTCGGGAAGCAACACGAAAAATCTCCTCATGAATCTGGTTAAGAGCCATGGGGATCCTCTGGTCCAGAACAAACTCCAAGATATTGTAGCCGAGAAGGGCCGGGGCCTGGTAATATTGCTCCATGGTATGTATGACCATTCATGGAGTAACATTAATTGCATACCTAACTATCACTACAGGACCTCCGGGGGTAGGAAAGACGTCGACTGCCGAAACGATGGCACTTGCTGCAGGGAAACCCCTGTTCTCCGTTACGGTGGCGGACGTAGGTACACAAGCGAGTAACGTTGAAGCCAACCTGCAGATAATATTCAAGCTCGCCAACACATGGGGAGCGATTTTGTTGATGTGAGCTGTCGCCTCTCATGCCGATCTTTGATGCTATACTGACTCGAATGCGACAGCGATGAAGCTGATGTATTCTTGGAGAGCCGCCTGAAGGGCCCGGGAAGTCTTACAGAGAAGAACGCTTTGGTTTCAGGTGAGCTACATCCGCGGAAGTGGTAGAGAAAGATTAGAACTGACCCGCAATCACAGTATTCTTGCGTGTGCTCGAATACTACAAAGGTATATTGATACTCACTAGAAATCAGATCAGCCAATTTGATGTCGCCGTCCAATCCCGAGTTCATGTCGCAATCAAATACGAGCAGTTGGACAAACGCCAGACCATGGCGATCTTTGAGCAGTTCCTTGGCCAACTTGATGACAAAGGACTGGTCAGCAAAATAGAAGACATCAGAGAGTATTTGGACGAAGATGTTTGCAAGCTTCGTTTCGATGGGCGCCAGATCCGAAATATCATGACTTCGGCTGTAGGCTTGGTGCACGCCAAAGGCAAAAATCAATTGACCAAGAGTGATATCAAAGAGGTAGTCAGTATCGTCAAAGACTTCAAGGATGAATATGCTCGTCAATTCGATAAGTTTTTGGATCAGCAAAAGTCTGGACGTCGGCAGTAGTCATGTAACCTGGAAATAAAGGACGCGTTCTCCTCTCCTTGGTCGCTGATCCTCTATCTTGTATTTCTGACAGTCATCCAAGATCGTGTTGTATTCCGTTATCGATATATCATGATCCATCCTGTGTGTTCTAGATCAAGTCGATGGTCGGCAGCTGTCTAGGAACATGTAGCTTGTCCGCCATTTAAGTTGGACACCACGCTTGAATGCCTCGAGGATTTGGGGGTTATCGGCATGGCAAGGGTTGAATCCGGAGCCAGTATTGATGATGGCTATGATCGGTCTTGACAGAGCATCTTCACCGTATGCTGCGGCTTTGATGATTGCTTTACGTAGCAACAACGAGAAGTGTGCATCTCCATAGGATGTCAGTCCTTGGCGAAGTCCGGTCGTGGATGAGGTGTAATTGGCGTGGAGAGATCGTAGTCGGAATTAGTATATTGGTCCGAGGACCTTATGGAGGTTATAGTATAAATCTTGACAGCTTCATAGATTTAGAAAGCAGTCGAGGGCTGATAGTCTATTCATGGTCACTGACTGGTTGATGGTGAGATCATCGTGCATGCCGACATGGTGGGCACGGTGGGGAGGATGAAGTGACGTGCCTCGGCCACGCGGTTTGAGATTATGGGTCTTCGATCATAGATATCTTCTTCCTTTCTACATTCACGACTTGCATTGCAAACTCTGAAAGGCTTCGAAAGACTATTAAGGCAAAGGCGCCCTTGTGCTATATACTGACTATGTCAAACATTGATAACAATCCCGTGGTGTATAGCCAAAGCGGCCAGAAAAGGCACTGCGGAGTGACACAATCTCCAATAGGCCTCCCTTGTCTTCTTTTCGAGATCAATGCATAGCAGCTTCGCCCAGGTCCAAGATCAGCCGCTTGGTGGGCCAGAAGACTTTTCCTTTCTGCTGTTCATATGCCTGGTCAAGAACTTTCTTCATGGCATCAGCGCCAACATGGATATCGGCATTGGAGATGAGCTTAGTGCGGTATCGGTCAAGCGGTTGAAGCGGGTCTGACATGTGCCAGTATTTTCCAAGCCAGATATCGTACTTGTGGTCGTGAAGATCGATGGCTATACAAATACTAAGCCTGGAACTGGGACCAGCGTTCTGGGATGACGGTTATGAAGGCCGTCGCTCAACAACGAGAGACCTCAGCGATCCAATCACCTTTGAGGAGCTTTTGCGGACCCATGGCATCGTCACAGAGGGTTTATCGTCAAACACATATTCCGGACGGAGAATAGGCCAACGACAGGCCTGGTAGAAGATTGGCAAGGTTTCCGATCGGACAATTTTCGAGACTCGTGTCAGTGGAGGGGAGCGGGAGCATGCCCTCGTCTGGTTTTCCAATTGTTGTATAGCAAGTCTGTAGACGTTGTTGCGGAGCTCTGCGGGAAGACCAGAAAGGTTGAAGCGGAATTCGTTGTCTGCCTGATTGAGCAAGGCAATCAGTTGTTCTCGGTTGCTGCTGGCCGAGTCAAGACCACGGTGCAACGCGAACTGACTCAACTCGGTAGTGCTACAGCGCTCGTAAAACCGCCTTTTGGCGTAATGTGTTTGGCAGCAGGCCATGGTGAGCAATTCAGTTCTTTCTTTCGTTGATTTTTATCGTTTTGGTTTTTCTCGATTCGGTCAGAGAGTTGTATTCATTTCTGAAGACGGAGGGGAGAGAATCGCCTGTCTTTTTATAATCGTCATTCTTCAGGCTGCTGACCAAAGGTGTTATTTTCTTTCGTCCTCGAGGCGCTTGGCGAAAAGTGTATTGCAGGATATCTGCTGACTTTCCCAAAGTCAAAAGCACGCCGTTTTACATTGTATCTCCACTCCTTGGTAGTTGGGCACATTAGTATGCGCTTTGCGAAATACTCGAATAAAGAACGCTGAGAGGGTAGATTTCGCTTGATCAGAATCCATCGCGCCAACATCACGCGAACGCCAGCTCCGTTAAGACCTGTAGAGCGTGGCTTTCCCATATCGCAATCTCATCATGCTCGAGGCGTCACCATATCGCAATCTCATCACTCTCGAAGCGTCACTGTTCCACTGCTGCATCAATTCCGGACACCATCTGCGTGCGTGAGGAAATCATTATTAACAACACCACAGATAATAAGAACAAACATCGAGCTTGCTGTCCACGGATATCCACCACAGATTTATCCGCCTTCAGCTGTAGCTCATCACAATCTATCCTGAACGAGGATGTGCACTTCAAGCGCCGACTCCTCTTCATCATCCCAGCCAAATCATTGCGAAAACCCATGTTAATTGAACAAGAAACAACAAGTCAGTCACATTTCTCATTATTCGAACCATGGCAGTGTTGCTTTCGAAGGACATGTGCTCTGATCCATCAGATCGACGAGTATCTGCGTGGCGCTTGTTTTTCCTTCATGCATGCATGCATACATGTAATATAGATGATATGCAAGACCCACGTTTCTACCCGGGCGATACGTCTTACGGTCGGGACGGTATCGTATATGGTAGGATGGACACCCGCAACCGGTCTCTGACTTTTAACTTGTATATTCATACCTCAAGCTTTACTCTACTCGACGATTATTATACCCCGGTGAACATGGTTTTACGAGGAAATGCTGTACAAAAACGTGCCATTAAGCTTCAGCGCGAGGACTACCAAATCGAGTGGATATGTCCACTCGTCATAGAAAGGGCGGCTGCAGAAGCGATGTCAGATAAGAGACACGAGAGCCTACCGAACCACGAAGACGACATCAACGTCTACACGCTCGGTAGAATAGGAAGACATAATGTTGCGATTACCGGGCTCCCCGATGCGAGCAGTTTAGCCATGTTCTTCGCAGCGCGGCACATGAGGTTTGCGTTCACGAATATAAGAGTCACGTTGCTGGTGGGCATTGGGGGTGGTGTACCTGGCGGTGAGAATGATGTGAGACTTGGAGATATTGTGGTTGGGGGGGGGGGGGGGTGGTTCAGATTAATGCGGGAGTTATGGTGCCTGAAGATGTAGATGAGGATGGATTCGTCATTTCTGGTACGACAAAACAGCCGGCAGACGAGCTATGGGATATTGTGAACGCGGTTCGATGTAGACATCAGACACTCCCCGTAGCAGAGTCACCTGCGTTCGTCGGATATCTGACAAAAGCTATCGAGGCGAGACCACGAATGCAGGCGCACTATCCAGGCGCTGATCAGGACCGGATGTTCGAACACACCTATGATCACGAGCCCAACTCGCCCACCTGCAAAGACTGCGATGTCGAGAAGCTCGTTCATCGGAAGGCGCGCCAGAAACCAGAGCCCCGAGTCCACCACGGCCTTATCGCCTCAGCCAACAACGTAATCCAGGCAAGGTAAGGCAGATCCAGCAATATGCAATGCGAAGGCAATACCTCGAACACTCGACCTCGCAATGACTCCTCCTGTATCACACCCGGAACCAGAAACGTCTCGATTGAGATGTAGACGACTAGACGTGAAGTACAGTGAAGTGCAGTGCAGTGCATGCATTGTATACTCATCGTATACCTATCTACTTTAGATAAGCCGAACTTAACCAACGCGTCCAGGCTATAAGATCCGGACTTACGATCACCCATCTTGACCCGACTTGACGTGTGAATACTCGAGTTATCTACGACTGTATGCGTTCAATACTGTCTTGGTTGACTAGGTTGACGCAGTTGACTTGGAAAAAGGCAGATGCAAAGGCAAAGGCAAATGCATAGACAAATGCGAATGCAAATGCAAAGGTAAAGGCAAATGCTAATGCAAAGGCAGATGTGAATGCACCTCTAATAATGATTCCCGATTAATGCCTGATTAATGCCTAAATAAATGCCTGACCAGTGCCTAATCATTCTCCTAATCGGCACTCTACATTACTCCATACCATAAGATTACAATGATTAGGCGCATTAGGCTTATCCAAAGTCATGAAACAACCAGCCCCCAAAAGCCCTCAAAGCCCTCAAAAGCTATCAAAGATCCCTCCACTAAGCAACGTAATATGAAAGAAAAGAGAGAAGGTTAATCAAATATTCTACAAAGAAAATACAAAAACGAATTGCCCCATGTCTAAAGTAGCGTCCGACTTATCCTCGACCAATAGCGAACCTCCTAGATGTCAGAGCTCAAATGATTTCTATATGAATTTAGCGCGAAATTACTCTAGACATGGGGCAAGCTGTTCTTGTAACCAGCTTGTGGGTACAGTATTGTAAGTGTAGGGTATGTGCATGTGTGCATGCATAGAATGGGAAAATCTCAGCTTGGACGAGATTTGGACGAGATGTGATGGATGGATGGATGGATGGATGGTCAAAGCATAGAGAGACATGAGAGATAAGAGAGGAAGAGAAAGAGAGAAAGAGAGAGATGAGAAATAAGAGATGAGAGATGAGAGATGAGCAATAAGACATGAAAGATGAGAGATGAGAAAAAGATCCAATCCAGAGATCGCCCACGTAAATTACACGCACGAATGCGAGAAAAGTCGATCAGGACGATGGGAGAAGGGAATTAAAAAGACAATGATTGGACAGTGGGAGATGTGCGTCAAATCTTACACGCAGACAGTGCATGCTGACGCGACATGCTCATCTCGTTCTAGGCGATATTGACTGTACCTTACCTTACCTTACAGTGAACATACGTACGAGTAGCAGCAATAGAAGCTGGGACAAGTTTGTCTCATAAGGTAGGAAGAAATGCAAATCTCAGAGACCAAAAGATCAAAAAAACAAAAAAATAAAAAAACTTCATGCTTTGCATTTGGACAATGAAAGAAACAGAAATGCTACGCTACTCTACGGATACAATAAACGACACAACACGGGAGTCTCGAACTTTCCATCCACTATCCTATCTCCCACCCACACACAGAATACGATACCCCACGCGTGGTGTGGTCCTCTGTCGGTCCGCATGTGCTCGAATCCTCTCTGAGACTGCCTTTTGTGTTTTTCTTTCTTTCCTCCTGCCTACCTACGGAATGATTGAGCTCTTTGCCCCTTGGCCGGTAATCGAATGATCTTCGACCGGCATCATTCGTCCGGCCCATTTCCAAAGGTAATCTAACTAACTTCTCCAAACTCTATCGACCATGTCTGCTCCTCTGCTTCCCGGGCAGAGTGAACACTCCCGCCACCACTAAAACTCCACCGCCAGAACGAGACAAAGAGAAAAACCCGATGAGAAACGAGACAAATCAAGACGATGCAGTAGACAAAAGAGATTGAGATACAGGGAGGACAGCTAATACAATGTAATTTTTCTTCAAGGTATCAACAACAGCAGCAATAACGAAAAAAAAAGTCCCATCAACCTCCAGCCAGAAATAGCGCAACCACTCAAGCCAGAGCCATCATTTTCAAGACGGCCTGTGCGAGAAGTAGCATAGAAGAGAAAGTAGACCAGACCGTGGCCCCGCAGAAAACGAATCCATCAAGACTCATATGCTTGACTTTGTTCCTTGTCGATTTGAGGTACGAATCCTGAGCTCGGTCTCTGGAAGAGTAGAATAAAGCGTATTATTAAAGTGAGGTAAAGGCCAAAGGTTGATGGGGGCTTTGTTTGAAGACAGGGCAGCTTGTGGAGCAAGGAACAAGGACAACAGGCAGAGAGATGCAAGGGAGGACAAGAGCATTTCGGGTCTCGTAAGTCGTCGTTAGGCGCCATCGTTGGTTTGGGAGTACTTTTGATGTTTGTGTTTTTGATGTTTTTTTTGTGCAGCGCAGCGACATTTTGGTTGGTGTATGTAGAAGTAGAGGTTTGGAGAAGAAGTCGAACAGCAAGCCTTTCCCCATTATGATGATGGGTGAAGAGGATGGACGCAGCAGGTGGCTCAGGTGTATCGAAGATGGTGTTCCTTGGTGAGAAGGAGCACGGCAGGAGAAGTCGGTCGGGAGGAGCATTATTGGTGGGCCACAGTTGTCAAGTATGCAATGCATCCCATATTAATGGATATTTGTAAACAAGACAAAGGGCCGACGAGAGCGTGCTTTCAGCCAGACACGGCGCAAGCGTCGAGTCTATCCACAGCAAAGCACCTTGAGCAGCTTCTGCATGCCACTCGGCTTCTCCTCGGGTGTGGCAGGCGCCTGCTGAGTCCTCGTCGTCTGGACTGGAGCTGTGCTCTGCCTTGAAGGTTGTTGTTGGCCAATGCTGGCTCGGCCGGGCAGGTTGCCAGTACTGTTGGCAAATTGCGCCGCCGTACTACCCTCGGGTGCAGCGAGGTCTCCTCCTCCACTCTTCCTCTTGTAATCAGGAGCCTGGTTGCCGTATTCTCGACCGCGTCCACTCTGGAGTCTTTGACCAGCGCCAGGCTGGCCTTGCCTTGAAGCACCAGGCTTGGGCAAATCGGCCTCGAGGCGGCCAGGAGGGATTGGCGTCTTGGAAGCACGGTTGCCGTGAAGATCACGTGCCGACGAGTTTGGCACGTTGTTGTGGTGAAGGTGTGCTTGCGAGGGGTGAGCCTTCATGGCTTCCCAGCCCTTGCCGTTGTTGAGCTTCATCCAGTCGTACTCGCCATCCTCAACCTCGCCAGTCTCCTTAAGGGCCTGGGTGAAGAGATCACGGAGGTAGTCGTAGTCGGGAGTGTCCTCGAAGCCGAGGTTGCGCACGTACGAGAGGTACTTGTTGAATTGTTCTGTGACGCGTGTTAGTGCTTGTTGGAAGGCAGTCCCTCGAGTCGTGGATAAGAGATTAAAGGATTACACACCAGGGAAACCATCACACAGATCCTTGATGGCAGTAGTCTGCTTCTTCTCGCCAATCTTCTCGTACTTTTGCTTGTTGGTGGCAGCCTTGAGACCTTGCCACGGCAGACCCCCGCGCAGGAAGTACATGAAGACGTGACCGAGAGCCTCGAGGTCGTCTCGTCGTGATTGTTCCCGACCCAAGTGCGTGTTGATGGACATGTATCTGGCGGTGCCCGAGAGCGATTTGCGTTCCCTGTAAGGAATATGTTGTTTCGTCTTGGGGTCACGGTATTGCTTGGCCATGCCAAAGTCGACGACGTGGATGACATTGGCCGTCTTGGTACCCGGTCGGCCGATGAGGAAGTTGTCAGGCTTGATGTCGCGATAGATCAGGTTCTTCTCGTGGATTGTTTGCACGCGCGACAACATCTGCTTGGCGACCATGACGACCGTCTTGATGGAGAATCGGCGATTACAGTGGTCAAAGAGGTCTTCTAACGAGGGGCCCAATAGGTCGATGACCAGAATGTTGTGAAGGCCCTCTTGGCCAAAGTAGTAAACATTGGGGATGCCGGCTGTGGAGTCGTGTCAGTATTGGTGTAGGTCTAGGGTCCAATAGCGACATGAACAGGACGACTCACGGCATCCTACAAGGATCTTGTACGTTCTATATTCATCTCTGAGTTGTGGTGCATCGCTCTTACGCGGTTCCTGAAGGGTTGATCCAATGTCAGTCCGAGTGAAGCCGTATGCATGTCATATGTCATGCACCACACATGACGTGACGTGCGTGATGGATCGAAAGCGACGACAGGACCGACTCACGAATTTGATTGCCACCTGCGTGTTATTCAAGAGATTTGTGCCTTCGAAGATGACACCGAAGGAACCCTCTCCAATCTTCTTGCCGACGCGGTAATGCACGCCGACAACGTTACTGCTGTTGCTGGACGCCATTGAGGATGAGGCGCCCTTTGATGCTTCGTAAACAACAGCCACCTTGAAAGGCCCTGGTTATAACCAGGCGTGGAAATGGAGGAGAGAGAGGATGATGATGTTGATGATGATGATGATGTCGAGGGAAATGGACGGGGTCGGGCGTATCCCTTGTCTAAGGTGAGTTGCTTTCCCTCGGGCTGTGCTGGGCGTGCTCTGCGTGCTGTGCTTTGCTTTGCTTTGCTTTGCTGTGCTTCGCTGTGCAGGAGATGGCAGCCACCGTGGCCTCGAGCCGCTATAGACTTTGAGCCGTAATGCTTGCTTGTCGAGTTTTTGGTCTGTCGGGAATCCGTCTATCAATAAATGCAACAGCCGGAGCGACAGAACGGGATGTTGTTGCGCGTGCAACGGAGATGGTTGAAGTTGAACCTTCGCTGCCTTCGCGCACACGCCAGAGCACTCAGAGTCAGGGCACGCCAATGGCCCATGTTCGGCGTGTTGGCTGATGATTACCGACCGACCGTATTTGCGCCAACGTTTACCCGCCAAGCCTCCCCTATTCCCATTTCCCAGTCCGAGGGGTCCCATACAGATGCCCTCGGGAGCTTAATCACAATGATGTCTCCACTGTTCAAAACCTGTCAAAACCTTAATACTACTGTATTTCCCTCGTCTGGAGTAGTACCAACCGAACCCTACTGTACGAGTCACGCCAAAAAAACACCACAAGAAAGAGTCCATGGCTGTCTGGATTATTTCATGCAGCAGTGCCACTTTTAATCCTGCCGACATGCATACCATGTTTCAATTTTACCCCCGCCCGTTGCGTACCTTGCATTGATGCTTCCAAGGGCACTTCGAAATCTTACAGAAACTCCGCGCTTGCCTATAAGCGCCCCGAACCCCTCCGCCTGTTTATGCTACAGATTGCCGCTATCAAAGCCCAGCCCGATCGATTAAACACCAGGCACCACGCGACACGAGAACACTGAGCCCCCTTGCCTTCACATAATCTGCACAATACAACCTGATTGAGCTGACGACTTTTTCGCATGCCATGTCCTCCCATCACTTTGTCTATGACATGTCGACATCTCCGTCTCCATCGTCATCTCCCTCGCCGTGACCATCCTCGTGGGCGTCCTCGTGCGATCTGACCTGCACCAGATCTCCATTACCGACAGTGACAGCCTTTTTCTCTTCCTTGTCTGCAAGCTCTTGTGATAATTCCTTGGCCGCAGCGTCCTCGGCAGCATTTTCGCGAGCCTCCTCTTCAACCATTTTCTTGGCCTCTTCTTGAATCACTGCATACCAGTGCTCGAGGCGGTGCTTCTCAATGTCTTGGCGCAGTTGGAAATCTTGAACTTTATTGTCTTGGAGGATCGGGTTGATGAGATCGTCGACGAGGAACCGCCATGCAATGTCTTCCCTTTCACAGCCTGCGCCGAGTGTCTCGGTAGGCGGGAGGAAGGTGATGCCTGTGCCCGGAGCCAAAAGTGCTGTGGTACTGTTAGTATTGTGTATAAGCATCAACATCAAGGTCCATGGATACGTACAATTCTTCAATGCGAGCGCAACAGTCTTGCAGACGATGTTTTGTCTCAACAAAGCTCCGACCAATTTATCACTCTTGCGCTTCGTGTCGTTGATAATCTGCCAGTCCACGTCTCCAATCCAGCATCGTTTCCAGATCAGCTTCAGCAAAACCTCGAACTTGTCCGCGTCAAGATCCTTCTTCGAGGCGTGCAACACTTTCAACGCGAGATAGGACTCTGTTCCTGCAATGTCTGAATCTGGAATGTGCCTCATCAGCGTCAGCACATCGATCAGCCTCTCTGGTGTGAGGGCAATATTCTTGAGCATATCCTCGAATGCAATCTCGATAAAGTTGAAGAATGCTGGTAATTTTCGCCTCAAGCCCTTGGCATACACATCGGAGACGAGCTGCACTTCTGCCTCTACGTCTACCGCGGCGAACATGATGGGCTGGAAGGACTCCTTGACCGCTTCCTGGATATTGACAATGGTGAGATCTTCTTGTTGTTGTCGGACCTGGGTCGTGATGGCTGCATTCGCCGCAGAGCCCTTCTCCTCCTGCACGGCAAGAGAGGCAAGCTTGCCGAGTGAGAGCTCAATCTTCTTGTTCCAGACCTTGTTTTCTTGCTCCCGCGCCAGGAAAGTCAAAGCCTTGGATGCCTCGGCGAAATCATGCTCTCGAAGGACATCTTGAATCCATCCGACCCTGCCGCGAGCCTTTTCAGCACGCAGATATTTGGTCAGCGGCTCAGGATACTTTCCAGCCTGTAAAAGCAAGCCATAGCTGCGGTGGCTGTGAAGGTGAGCATCAAAGAAAGCGTTGGCCCAATCTGCGCCCAAAGTTTTGAAGTATCGCTGTATGCTGGCTTCCAGCTCATTGATTCGGCCTTGGGTAAGCGCCTTCTCAACAGGATCCAGTGCATTCTTTTCAAGACCGTGCTGCAGAAAGTCCGCTTCACTAATGACAAGTAGGACTAGCGTGTTCAGGTCGTGGTACTTCTCTGCAAGTTCGATACCACTGCCTTCTTGTCCAAGATTGCCCAAGGAGCGGAGGTGATGACTACGTGCTGCAGTGAAGGCGTCGACGTAGCCTTGTGGGTAGTGTGCATTCTCCTCTCCGTTATGTACAGTGACATAGGCTATACGTTCACGGTATACCAGGCAGAGAGTTTTGATGAGCTTGACATTCTCCCTGACAACCTTGTCGATGAAGAGCTCCAAGTACTTTGTCGGGTGGTTGAAGGTGTAAACGCAGAGCTCGCGACAGACATCAATGAACCTGTTGAAAGTGTTGAAGACGTCATGATTGGAGGTCCACGGCTCTTCCAAATCTTCCCAGCCCTCTTCGAGTATGCCTTCGGTCATGAGAGCGTAGTTGAAGCCGTAGAGCTCGGCATTGTCGGCGCGGAATGCGAACACAGTGTCATAAATGTTGAAGATAATATCATTGGCCTCACTTATGTGACAAATGAGATTCCCCTGCATTCCATCATCATAGGACTTGATCACACCCATGAGAGCTTTTGTACGCAAATTACTGATGTTCCAGGCGTCGCTGATGAACCATTGACGAATAGGGTCGGTATCCTCGTGTAGATGAGACGATCTCGGTCTGCTTGACTGCGAGCCTTTACGTTTGTCAACTTCCAGCGCCTTGATGCATAGTGGAAGTAAGGCTGGTTTAGGCAAGCTGTCCTTGCCGCCGCCAGTGGCAAGGCCATGGTCGAATTTGTTCCAGACAGCGTGGGTGGCGGCAAGCTTTTCAGCATGTGTCATCAATTTCCAGGATACAGCCTTTGATATTGACGGGTAGTTGCTGTTGAGATATAACATTAGCGCACGCAAAGCCTTTCCTCGAGACGCTAGATGGACGTCCATGGTCGGCGTGGATGTCGGAATATATGGGGTGGTAGATCGTAGAATCTCGTCGCTGACGCGCAGGGCGGCCCTCTCGACTTGATCAATGTCATACTGATCATTTCCCTTGGCCTTTCTTGACAGGTCGAAGATGTTGTCGGACATGGTGCCGTAGAAGATAGCTTGCTCGATTTTACTCTTTATTGTTGGCCTGGGGAGTGTGGCAGCGGATGGATTGTTTGCGGTAACTCGAGCCAATCCATAGCCTTTGACAAATACTGCGCAGGCGGAGGCGCCGCGGTTCTCAGGTAGATCCTCTTCACAACAGCCTTCAATGACCAAATGCTTGCCAGTGCGCAACCACAGGGCGTCCTGGAAGAGATTGATGTCGCTATGAGACTCGGACATGAGCTGGGCTTCGGGACCGTCATCTGCCGGTGGGGCTACCGAGGCAAAGATAATTTGTTGCTCGCTGACGATGTATGAGGTGTGTCCAGGCTTTGGTATGAGAAGGCGTACGCGTCCTTGATTTTGGGTCGAGGTTTCTGCCCTGATGGGAATGAGACGCTCCAGACGTGCATCAAGGCCATGCATGATGACATTGGCAATGGCGTAGTTTGGCCCAATGCCAGGGCGGTCTTCTGACTGTACAAGGAGCATCAGGTCCAGTGGTGTGTCGTGCTTTTGGAGTACGACTTCATCACCTCTTGACTGCACGGGAGTAATAGCCACGTCAAGCACTTTGATAGGCCTTTCGCGCAGAGGTAGCGTCGAGGCGGTGTATTGCAACGTCTCTCGCTGCAGCATTTCTCGAAAGTCGAAAGCTCCCTTGTAGACGCTCTGACCGGACCAGGCCAAGTCCCAGACCTGAATCTGAGCTTTCTCCGTCGCCGCAATGACCTGAATCTCCCGTCTTGCGCCGAGTGGTCTGGTGTGAACAGAGATGACATCGCGCTTCCATGCTCCCAGACCGAAGGTATTCTTGATGCTACCAAAGATGCCGCTGCCACCGGCTGCCTCGTTGGAGCGAAGAAAGTGGGCGGTAATTTTAGGCTTTCCTTGAGGGTCGGTCAAGCTGACGTGGGCAATACGGCCAGAGCTGAGAGTGATGATGAAACCTGCGTGGTCAGCACTGGTAATGTCCACGACGGACTCTCCATTGAAAAGAGCTCCGAGATTGCCTTCAATGCCAGTATTGCGCTGTTGGAAGAGACTAAGAGATTCGGCAGTTTCAATGTTCTCCCAATACGTGATATATGCCGTGGTTGATGAAACGATGAGGAGACCGATGGCCTTGGTATTGGAATTTGTTACCAGAGTGCCGATGGGTAATGGATCTGTGGATTTGGTAGGCACCGTGACATCAAAGGTACGGGGATGTGTGACTGGAGTGACCGACGTGTAGTCCCAGATGTATGCGCGCTCATGGGTGATGGCCAATGCAAGTGGTGGTGATTGTAGAATTGATCCGCGGTAGTCTACGCAGGCATTAGACGTGTCGGGAATGACATCAGGGACAAGAAAGGTACCACTGGCGCTGTTCCTGAGGATGTCAGGTGTGCTTGGAAGATGTCGCACGGAATAGTGCTCGTTTTGTGCCTGTATCCGCACTTGTCAGCTCCTCATCCATGTCTGTACTGTCCAAGCCCCGATGGCTTCGTCGATGCGCTGCTCCATACCAGAACTGTGCTTCCATCACTCTTTATAGCGCGCTTTGCAGTCGTCTTCTTTGCGCCTCGAACAACGACCTCGATGGTATTTTCAGGCTGGATTGATGATTGTCTCCGGGTTGCGTGAGCGGTGGCATGGCCATTCATGACAGCACTACCATTTTGCTTGAATGTTGGCTCTTCTGGTGTGTCAAAGGTATCTTTTGATAGCCTGCTCCTCTTACGGCGCGGTTGACTTGGGAGACTGTCTCTTTCTGATGTTGGTCGTTGTCTTCTGCGTGGATTGCGCGTGGATGTGCGTCGCGTCCCTTCGATCGACTCTTGTTGCGACATGGTGAGATTCGTGTGAGAACAATCTGGCGACGATTGGAGGTCAGTGAAAAGCTGCGGTGATGAATGGTATAGCTGCTCGTATCGAGCGGTGCCGAGTGTTTTGGAAACAATCGTTGCGATGGATATGGACTTTGCGGAGAGCTTCACCTTCACCACGATGATTCCGCGTAATAGCCTCAACTTTCACTCGGCAAACCTGCCCGCTTATTATTATACAAAGCGCGTCACACGAGCAGCTTCAATAAAGTACCTTATCAAGATAGAATTATACAAGAGAATCATTATACAACGTAAACTTTCCTGTTACCGTGTACCCAGTCAATGAATTAACCAAGTCCATGTCCATTCTCATGTCCACCTGACTTGCCGCTATATAGAGGTTTCAACTAGCAATTGACAAACGCCGCATGATGCATAACTTCCGCCATTAAACCCCATCTATACCGGGGCGAAGCATATCTATATTTGTCCTTCCTTTCAAGTTTCCCCAGACAAGTTTTCCTTGACAAGTCAGATGTCCCTAGATTCCCATACGCCAAATCCTGATCATAACAATTCATACCAAGCTCTACAGCTGGATGGGATTATTCAACATCGTAACCTCCTCACCAGGCTTGAAAGCGGGAAGTCCAATGTACGGGCAGCCGTCGCATCGGAAAGCGTCTCCCAGAGCGCAATTACCGCAGCTGCCGACCTTGCCTTGGACCGTAAAGTCAACCTCTGATAGGTCGTTGGTGTCCAGCTTCAGTGTGTTGAGAGCATTGTCGGCTGCCGATCGCTTTTCTGCATCCTCTGCTTCGATCTTTTGCTTCAGTCCGCAGGTACAGTCCTTGCACGCTCTTCGTCTCTTGCCGTTAGGCTTGCATGCTTCGGCTACGGGATTGTTAGTTCGTTGGCCCTCTTGAAGTTTGATTCGTCACTCACGAATATTGATCGGCTTCTTCCTGTCCTCTTCCGTGAGCAGCGAATCGGGATCGATTGTGCCGCCCTGCAGCAGCTCTGCCTTGCTGGGGATGCCAAAGTCCTCTTCCTCATAGTCATCGCAATCCATGTCCAGGTCATCGCTGAAATCGATAAAGCCAACACCAGCAGGAGCGGCAGGCTTTGCTTCCTCCACCTTCCTCTTCTCGCCTGTTACAGGCTCAGGTGGAAGCACAACGGCACCAGTGTTGGCAGCCTCGACGACATTAGCCGGCTGAGCAGCCGCGTTTGCCTTCTTCTTGTTCTTGCCAAAGCTCAACTTTACTGTCTGAATCTCTGCCGGCTTCGTCATGCCCTCTGCGCCATCATTTACTAATCCTGCCAAGACGGCCTCGGTTTGCTCTGGTCCAGGTGCGCTTGCGAATGTACCATCCTGGCTCTTGAATCTTCCACCAGCCTTGAGCGCATCGACAATCTTGGCCAAGACATTCCTGTCCAGCAACTTTGAACTCTCCCTCCGGCTTCCATCGACGTCGGTGAGGAGTAGTACGACGTCATAGGTGGCGGCGGGCAATGAGACGAGACCCAGTGCCAGTCGGTCGAGCATCTGGATATCTGTGGCATCGCGGTCGTGTGCCTCGAGGATGTTGTTCAGCGACTCGGGGTGTCCTGCCACTGATGGTGGAGCGAGGATGAGTGTTCGTGAAGATTTCGCTGGTGCTGCGGCGGGGTATGAGGGGGTGAAGTCCATGTCGGACGAGTCGATAGTGACGCCGGGCGCCATGTGGGATTTATTAATTGTCGTAAAGTCTGGTGGTTATGATTCAGTGACGAAGAAATCGCAGGAGATGTCGTTCAGTGCGAGGAATCCACTAAGTGAATGTCTGGTAAAAGATGGGCTTTGACTGTCTAGACGGACATGCTGACCAAACACCGGCCGACAACGGCATCGTACCATTGGTCAATTCCTGCAATCACGAGCCATCATCCGACAATCTTCCAGAACAGAAACTTTAATCGTGGACCCTGAACCCCCGCGCTCTACCAGCGCCTCTTTGTGGGGTACGTACCAGGAAACATTTCGCGACAAGCTCGTCACATCTCGTGCTCGGACAAAAGCGTCATCTTGCAGTGAGAAATACAAGAGGAGACAGACATGTACGGCTGCTGACAAGACTCGAACCAATTGGTATTACTCTTCTTGCTCGAGTCTACTTTGGGATGGAGTAAAGATCGGCAAGTACTGTTGTCTTCCATCGATGACTCTCAAGTCCGCAAGCTCCGGCCCCGCATATGTATAAAGGCAAGAGACCATCATGGTTTGCAGTCTCGATATCAGAGGATACACTGTGATAGTTGGCATCTAGTGAACTGAACTCGGTGAGTTTGTATCACAAATGGCCTCAGCCAATGGCTTGTCCTTAGACTATCCTGATCGACAAGTGCATTAACGTCTTGTCGGCTTGCATATCCACAGCAGTTTGTAGCGCAATCCAGCTGGGCAAGAGTCACGCGACAGATGATAGCTTGGATAGCTCCACCTCACTTTATCATCCCTCTGTTGTCTCAGTCACCTTCTCATCAGTACTTAACTGACTTGACTCACACTTTGACTACTTCTATCACATTGATCTCAATCTCAATCAGTTGCACTCAGCTTCCAACCCATCAATCAACAGTAAGTCTTGTCGTCTATATCCCGCCATATTCCATTGTAACATCTCATTCTGTCGGTATGACACATGCAGAGCTAGTATTGAAACACCAAACACAGCTAATGAAACACGACGCCTCGACTGAACATGCAATGCTAATATCACTTTCACCTTAGTGACTCGCTCCCACAAGATGAATGACCGTAACCACGCTGGCCTGGCCAACGGTACCGCCAGTCCCGAGGAGCATCTCCCACGCTACTTTGCCAAGAATGGCTACGACGGTATTGATCCAAAGCAGACCAAGAAGGCAGGTTTCGGCAGAGGTAACTGGTAAGTCATTGTCCTCACCGGCTGACTGTATACCTTGCACCTCATCACCATGCTGTCACATATATCCCATCACTGCTCTCTGTGATTGATCCCACCACCTCTATCTGTATCAATTCATATCTTCCCTTGTTTACCACACACGAGACTCAAATCATACCTTCACATACTCTCCACTGCGTCCACTGTGCATTACTAACATTACAACAAAAGGGGTCTTCCAATGGAAGAACTGCAAGACATGCCCTACAACCCAGCCAAGCCCAAACGCCGCACAAACTCCTTCACCCACACAACCAACAACCTGAAGTCCAAGTTCGAAGTCGCCGAGGAAGCTCCTCTGTTCGAAGAAGGCATCCACGGCGCCACGGCCCCAGACTTCCAGAACGAGCTGCAGGAGATGGAGAAGCTGGAGAAGCGCAGCACCTCTTCCAGCATGGACAGTGTCGAGGACAAGGAGTAGCCTCTTGTCGGACACGAGGAACCCTTGCATCGTGATCCGGTGTGTATGACATGTCTGGGACTGAGAGTCTCATGGCAACGACACTGCCTCATGGACATGATGCCTGGGAATGTAGCTTTAATTCTCACAAGGTATACTCTTTCTTTCTGCATGGGATGGGATGGGAGGCGCAATTGCTTTTTCTTCTGCACCATGAATGAATGAAGGCCTGCTGGTTTGGCTGACTGGCGGGCCATCGTTCAATGTATTAACGAAGTTCGAATGAGAAGACTTCATATGGAGAAATGAAGATTAAATCAAACAAACAGAAGTAATCAAGAATAACACATTTCCCGAATCTTGCTCCCGTTGACCCCGACAAGTTCATCGAAATAGGCAAGTAGAGAATCAACGGGTACCATGTCCATACTGCCAAACATGGGCACACTACTCCTGAGTACTTGTCCACCCCAAAGGACTCTGACGAAGAACTCTTCTTTTCTATCTTTCCTTTCTCCTTGTCTACCTTCTACAGCTTCACTTCCGCCTCCTTCTCCTTCTCCACCTTCTCGACCATCAACTCTCCTATAAACCTCAAAAACAACCTCCCCCCCCATCCCAGGCCAAACCATCCTCTCAACCTGCAACAAAGACAAAACCCGAGCCAGACTCCCATCATGCGCAACATTCAGTCTAAACCTAACCCCCTCAGCCCCCCTCACAGAACCATCCGCAGAAACCCCAATCGCAACCCGGATATTCTGGGCGACCTCACCGATCCAGATGCCGTAGCTAGATGCGCTGGCGCGCAGCGAGAGTGGGTGGTCCCGGTACATGTGGCTGTATTCCCATTGGCCGAGACGGAAGACGGCGTTTGCGTGGTCCTGGGTGACACAGGTTGAGGGGTGGGCTGGGGCGCAGGGGAGGGGTTTGGAGTTGCAGAGGCGGGAGGAGAGGTTGTCGAAGTAGTGGTCGATGTTTTTGTGCCAGTCGGGAGAGGTGGGAGGGACGTTGGAGATGGAGTCGAGGGTGTTGAAGAGGGGGGCCGAGGCTTCGAGGTGTTGGCGCCAGGGTCCGGGTGTGGTGGGTGTGATGGAGGAGAGGAGGATTGAGGCGGCTGGGCAGGCATATGTTGGTTCTAGGGAGTCGATGGAGGCGGGTTGGACGAGTAAGGGGATGTGACGCGATGCTTCGGAGGGGTACATTCCTGCTATTACCATTGCGGCGACTTGGGATGTGATGACGTTGTTTGTCACCCTGTACAAGACGAGAGAGCTGTTGTAGGTTTTGGGGATGAGGTTGAGCATGTCAATGTATACGGCGCCAAGGTCAATGCCGTGTTGGTGGCTATCGTCTAATCCTCCTCTGGTGATTTGCGGGAACTGACAGGTGCCGTTGAAGCCCTGTGGAGCCAAAGGGTTCGAGGAGGAAGTATATACAGACCAATAGGTGTTGGAAGAATCGTTCGCGGCGTCTGTGGGCAAAGGTGCACCGTAGTAGAATAAACCTTCGTCATCGCAGTACCAAGGATAAGATTCAACGGGAAAGGTATTCGCAGCGTAGGGAGTCCGTTTGTGGTGGCGGTGGATCACTTCTACATATTGCAGCTCGAAGGATGAATTGACTCGTGGATATTCCCGAGGACGGACATGAGGCATGTTGCACCAGTCATAGGTGCCTAGAGGTTAGTGAGTCGGTGTTTTACAAGAAGATGAAGAAATCGAGAGCTGACCATATGGAACACCTGGTGGTAACGTAGAAGAATTAAAAATGAAGCCATAGACGCCTGAGCCGTTGATAGCACTGCTCAGGTTGTTGATATCAGAAGAGAGCGGAGCATGCCACGATATATATACCGAAGAATTTGTAGGTTGAGAGACTACATGGTCCCCGAGTGCGGCAATGGACATGACAGCTTCAGGCACATAATAATAACGCAAGGCTACAGAGAGACCAACTTGCAGGGCAAAGAGAGAGAAGAGAGTAATTAAGAGGAGTTTGAATGAGGGAAGAAGACGCTGCATCTTATGCTGCATGGTTTGACTTGTATGGAAAGATGGAGGTTAAGAATACGAAATCGGAGATGTTAGGAGAGTGGACCTCAAACAGGATGCGTGCAGGTTTGGCGACGCATCATTGGACAGTCGCGGGGAAAGAGCAGACCGGCTCTACATGGAATGGCATAGATGGTAAGGTGTTGATTCCTCGGTTCTTGATTCTCAAAGATGAAGTAGCTGCATATATTCAGATAACAATAAGGCGATAATCAAGGTGGATAGCGCTCGGACGCGGAGTTGAGGATAAGGTAGTGGAGATGTACCTTATCTGTGTCACTGTCACCGCAGAAACGGCATCTTGCCAAGAGGTAGATCAAGAAAGTGATGAATGACGCCAAGGTGTGTACACGCCAGCGACACCAATGCAATGACGACGACTCGACTCTCGTTATTTTACACTTGAAGACTTGAAAAAGCAGCCAGACGAGTTTGCAAATTGATTCGATTGACTCTTGTATCAAAAGTTTTGACCGACATCTACCAGCCCAGTCAAATTAAAGACGACACAAGACACAGCTGGGCACCCCCAGATCTGAATCAGGGTTAGCACTGCACTCAATTCACAATTGTCAATCGCAACGGCATTGCATTGTCTCGGTTTCGCAAATTATCGGGGGATACTGGATCGCAATTGGACAGTCTTGCTGTTTCTACTGGAATATTGTCGCATGGAACAATAGTGAATAGTGTAGTCGGCGGGTATCGCATCCTCACACGAGTCGTTACAAGATTGATCGATTACGAGTGTGGGGTTCGTATTCAGGAAAATAAACATTGTCGCATGGCAGTGGCAGAATGGCGGGCAAAAAGTCAGGATACACGGCTCTAAATGGCCTTTTCATTGACACGGAGAAGCAACGAACATCGAATGACGTACGATTAGACGACTCACCCTATGATGGATCCGACGACAGCTATACCGCTTCATCTGGCGACGCATCGGAATCGCACAATGCAATGCTACGTCGACGGTCCTCAGCAGCGGCTGGGCGAAAGGGTGGTATTGCCTTTTCGTATGCTTTACCACGGCGGCGTTTCACACGATATTTTACAATTGCAATCGCCTCAACCTTAATCATTTTCATCTTCGTATTGACGCGAGCGAGCTGGGCAGAACAAGCCGCACTCGCTGCAGGAGACATAATCAGACCAACACCCAAACCACCGACATGGGAAGACTTTCCCTTCCTCAAGCGATACCACGGAGGCATCCGTAATCTCATCTCCCGCCAGGCCAACAAGCCCGAATACCCTGACGCCGAGAATATTGCTGTCGAACCCGAGACTGAGAAGGCGCTAGAAAAGCAGCAGAAGACACCGCGGACAGACAAGAGCTATGGAAAGAGAGATGTGCCCGAGAGCACCAAATACAATCCATACCCCGACTACACCTCGGATTCATTCAATCAGGAGTATGAGCCCGTGACACAGTGTTTCCTGGACAAGGAGGGCAATGTGTCGGTTCCGCGACTGCTGTCATATTCTGGCGTACCCCAAGGCTTCCCTGAACCCGTCATGGGTTCGTATGAGCTGTTTGGTCTTGATTACGACGTCTGCTTCGAGCGACATGGAAGGCTGGGTCCTTATGGATATGGCTATAGCAGGAAGTGGGGCGGAAGCGGTTCGGGTATGACTGGTGACAAACAAGGCGCAGAGGCCGTATGGGATGGTGACCTGGAGATTGATTACAACTCGATCAGATGGGGAGAGGCACAGCGTCGATGCGCCGAGAAGAACAATGCCCGTTTCAAGCCCAAGCCCCAAGGCCGTAATCACTTTTTCCAGACCATGGCCACTGGCGGTCTGCATGACAACGAGGCGCCAGCAGATGCGCCGGGAGGAAAAGGAGAAAGAGACGTATACCGTGTGCCCAAGAAAGAGTCGAATCTCGGCCTCACCGGAAAGAAGCTCCTACCTCGAACCGCCGTCATCATTCGCACTTGGTGGGACTATCAATACGACCACGAGGATCTCTTCTACATCCGCGCTTTGATCAATGAGCTCTCCATCCAATCTGGAGGCGAATATAACATTCACTTTTTGATCCACGTCAAAGATGACAACATGCAAATCTGGAGCGATGACGACACCTACGACCGCGCTCTGAACGAGTCGCTGCCAGAGGAGTTCCGTGGTATGGGTACTCTCTGGTCAGAACGACAGATGGGCCTTATCTACGGCGGCGTACCCGAGTCCTTTTATCGTGACCTTCCCGTTCATGGCGCCTATCGCTCAACCTACATGCCTGTCCAATATTTCGCCCACATGCATCCCGAGTACGATTTCTTCTGGCATTGGGAAATGGATGTCCGTTACACGGGCCACTTCTATCACCTCTTTGACAAAGTATCCAAATGGGCCAAGGCTCAACCTCGTAAGGGTCTGTGGGAGCGCAATAGCAGGTTCTACATTCCCTCTGAGCACGGCAGCTGGGAAGACTTCAAGCAAATGGTCCGCGTACAGACCGAGCACGGCACAGCGACTAAATCTACCATGTATAACAAGATAGCTTCCGGCACAGATCCAAAAAGCGCTGCTGATGTCGAACGACCCGAGTCGCCCATTTGGGGTCCTGATCCACCCGTCGGTGAAGGCAACGAGATTGATACGACGAATGACTGCCATCCCCCAGCCGAATATAACAAAGACAATTACGATTGGGGAGTAGGCGAAGAAGCAGATTTCATCACTTTCAATCCTCTATTCGACCCCAGCGGTACGAATTGGATCCTCGCCGAAGATGTGACAGGCTACAACATCACCGACCATCTCCCACCCCGTCGTACAGCCATCATCACTGCCTCAAGACTCAGTCGAAGGCTCCTGGAGACCATGCACCGCGAGACGGCCATGTACCGCCACACCATGTTCTCAGAGATGTGGCCCGGCTCCTGCGCCCTCCACCACGGCTACAAAGCAGTCTACGCGCCCCACCCCGTCTACATCGACCGTCGCTGGCCGACATCCTACCTGGCCGCCGTCTTCAACAACGGCCGCAACGGCGCCTCGGGCGGCGCCAGAACCAGCGTCTTCTCCGACGAGCGCCAGCACAATTTCCTCGGCACCACCTGGTACTATCACGCTGGCTTCCCTGCCAACCTTTGGAAACGCTGGTTGGGATATAAAGTCGATGGCGACGGTGGCGAGGAGGCGGAGATGGCTGGCGAGGGCAGGATGTGCCTGCCTGGTATGCTCTTGCATCCTGTCAAGCAGGTCGATTTGATCTACGAGCATCAGGTCGGCGAGTGATTGTTACAACATCATGAAGCCGAGTTTTTGCATAGCGAAAAAGGGTTGAAGAAGAAGTATTTGTACATAACGGCCTATTGATGCATACCTTGTAGTATATTTTTTCCAGTCGTGGCTTTCGAGGGGCACTTATCTCGCGTGGCAGGAACACAAAAAGATGGCTTGCTTGATTTATACCCCCCTCCCTGTCCCAGATCTGCTCAAACAGCAAGACTTACTTGCGTATTTGAGCTTTTCCGCATTTTTCTTCTCCCTTAAAACGGAGTCTTTTCCGTAACGAGGCAGGTCTTGACCGTGTTATCAATCGCAGTCATCTGTATGCATATCATTCGAACCCTGATTGTTACTTTTCTGTTTTTTCTGTTCAATTCTTCTCATCTTTCCCTTCCTTATCTTACTCATCTTTCCTTACCTTACTCATCATCCCTTATATTTAGCCGGTTGATATTTGCACCATGATCCTTGATACGAACAGAACAACGAACTATCATCCCAAAGACACGAAAATACACGAAAATACACGAAAAACTCGAGCCGAACGAAAGATCCAAGATTGAGCTCTTCTAGAGTAACTGTGTGGAAAGTGCTGAATTTCCTTTCCCGAAGGAAGTATTTGATGCGTACTGCTGCATTTGTCTGTGGTTATTCGTTCTTTCAACCCCTTCTCGAGCTCACCGATCTTCAAACCGAACATCAACCAGTAGAGGCCAGTCAGAGGCCATCATCTATATACACACATACAGAGTCTCCGAGTAGCAAAGGGACTGATTCGACCCGAAGTACGCCTGAAGTTATACGTACTATTCTCTGTAGAGAAGAAGCCCACACACGACAAGCTAGGAGTGAATCTCCAGACCCTCTGCACCTGATGCATGAAGTACCACCTGCCGCAATACAAAGGCACCCGGAATTGAGAATGGCAGAAGCTCAGAGACGGCAGAATCAATGTGGCATTTCATGGCAATGGTAGCTGCATTTATGTCCGAGGTAGGACTGGAGGTGTGTCGGTTTCAAGGCCAATGTCTATATTCTCAGAGCAAGCAGGGTGAAGTGAGGAAAATGGAGATTGTTAAAGGTTTAATATGTGTCTGTGTCTGTGTCTGTGTCCATGTCCATGTCCTCGATACTGTTTCATGTTTCCGAATACGATGCGCGAAGGCCTTGGGTATCGCGTTGCGTTGCATTGCATGTAAGCAGGACAATCTCCAAAAGAGGAAAGGGTATTGTGCGGAAGTATGACAACCTCCAAAAGAGGAAAGGGTATTGTGTGCAAGTACGACAACCTCTTTGAAACGAAAATTTGTGTACGACAACCTCGAAAGAAAAAGAAAAAGGGTATTGCAACGCATACAATTACGACAGCCTCCCAAGAGTAAAAAAAGAAGAATCCGGCCGTGGTATTATCATCGTTTGTGTATGGGGTCCGGGGACAATGGAGGACTATATGTTATGTCAAAGGTCGTCTCCACTTCGATGCCGCTGGGGCGCCTGGCCGCTATTGTGCTATCGGGTCTGGTGCTGCCTATGACGCCCGAATCCAATCTATTAGGCGGTAATGGCAATGGTTGTTTTTCTTTTTGCTGTTGTTGCTTTTCCATGTTCTCGTCATCGATGGCCGTGTCCATATCTTTCATGTCGTTTAGACCGCTCTGAAGCTCTATGGCTTGGATGTTGCCGTCCGTGAAGGGGTCGCTTTTCCAGCACCAGCCTCTTTCTTCTGTTGTGGGCATGATTCGCTGCTCCTTGTCTAATATGGCCTTGCGGCTTGATGCGAGAGAATTTGATCGCTGGATTTTTGTGCTCGGGCGGCTCGTGTAGACGGGTACGGCCTCGCAGTTGTTGTTGCTTCCTGTCGTCGTGACGTTACGTTGAGTGGAAAAGGTGTCATTGGGACTCCGTATCCTCCTGAAGATTGGTTGGAGGAAATTCTTGAGAGCGGGAGCGCTGGCGCAGAATACGGCTATATCCACCTCTACGACGCCGCAGGTCCAGAGTTGGTACGAGTACCATGTCATGTCATATGTATGGGTGAAGGATTGCCAGACATAGTAGATACGAACCACGCCCACGATGGTCACAATGAAACCGACTGATAAGAGGGCCATGACTTGTAGTCGCTGTCGGAGAGGCATGTTCAGTCCCATGATGATAGGGAATGGAAGTAATGTGGTCCATAGTTCGCAGACAGTGTTGATGATTGCGCTTGTCACGTTGACTGTTCCCTCATTGAGACATTTCGGGTCTGCCCCTTGGGTAACATTCCAGTATTCGTGGACTGGGCTGTGTTTGTGTCAGCTTCAAGTCACATCACTTGCTCTTGTCCCGATGCGTCAAGACTCACCTGCAAAGGAAAACTTGAAGCAAGACCAGAACCATGCAAATGACAACCTGGCTCGCTAGGCTTATGCGGAGGACCCATTTGTACTTCTGGAGCGAGGCCCCAACGAGGCGCAAGTAGAAGCACATCAAGGACATTCTCGTGCAGTATGCAGCAGTGATGAACAGGATCTTGGCAGCGAACGTAGAGATGGACACCCCTCGATACTCGGTCTTTGGTACATCCCAGATATGGCGGTTCCACCCGAAGTGGTTATTGGCATTGATCACCACTGCTCCTAGAGAAACAGACAAGATCTTGGAGATTGTTAGTCTTCGCAGGGTCTTATGTTGGATTTTTCAGGATGATTCTGGCCTTACAGCAGCTAATGCAATGAGAATGTCATCTGCACACAACGTTGCATGCATTCGAAAACGTGAATAAAAGCGCAAGAAAATCACCAAAAGCATCAATGCCATGAATACGCCATTGGCAACAGCCAAGGCGGAGCCATGTGTTTGAGGGTTCCTAAGGTTTGCTTCAGGCCATGTAGCGATGACATCTCCGGGAGGAAGCCTCATAGCAAGCTGATTGTTCTTTGACTCTGGCTGATGGTCTGAAATTAACAAACGCAACGGACATACTTTGCGGCTTCTTGGGACATACTATGTAAATTACTCAGCAAGGTCGTGTAGCGCTGGATAATATTCTTCGCATTGGTCAATGGTTGCAGGAAGATTGATCACAAAGATCCGTCCATTCTCAAAACTAAGCAGATCCCATGCTCGATCTGCTCGGTAAGACATGAGTAAAAATTTGACTTTGTAAGTGCTGATACCCAACTTGATATACTGCCATGATATGTCGATCTTCTACTATCGATGGAGCGACTTGAGGGCTAGAAAATGGAGACACTCTAGTGCGCCATATATATCCAAGTCGTGACGCAGCCTCTTGTTTCACGGTTGACAGTTCGTCGTGGACATAGGCCAGGAGTTTAGTACGCCCCAGGTCAGAAGATTGCCAAGTTTCGCGAGTATACGAGTCTTAGAGGGAGATCTAGGAGCCAAGAAGCACATCATCTTCTTAGCCTTACTTCCATTGCCATGGTCAATTTCTCAACCATATGAAAGAGGATTGAATAAACCTTCGGTCGGATGTCTCGGGTGCCCAGAAAGGTGCAATTTGGCGCAGATTAGTGGTATAGAGCTTCTTGGGGCAAAGATCTGTGATGTGTTTATCAAGCTGGGCGGACGGCGGCCAAGGATTGTCGGATGAACGACAAGATTGAGAACGACCCGCTTCGGTTCAAAAAGTACGTTCCGTGTCTTACCAGATCGGCTCTAGGGTTTTTCGCTCGGATCGAGTAAGGAAGATCTCAAGGCCGATGGCTGAACGTTGTGTGCTGGTGTCGCATGTGTCCAGAAGTTACGGACCTGACCAAGGTCTTTCTTGTGCCAAGGCTTCCAAGGTTCCCACTGCTCCACCTACCTCAAGGTACACGTGCTGCTCACGACATGTGGACGAGTGCACATCGTCTCTCACTTCCAATCTGCTTTCCGCCGACTGCTTGCAGAGAGACGATCTGATTATAGTGGGTCGTATTGTATAGGTTTGGATTGGGTACCAAGGGGGAGGGTCCCTCGGTCCATCATGACAGCTCCACAACAGGGTCCAAGGGTCGCTCCGTATTGCCTATATTCTTCTTGATACTCGTACAGTACTGTACGACGAAGAAGATCTCAGCAAAGCTCTGATCACTCTACCAACACGACGCCATTGACTACCAGTTGCATTGTACCGGGAGTTTCGCCGACGAAAAGCCATCATGGAGGAATACAGGAATCCAGGACACGAGTCACGCGACACAAAGAGAGCCCTCTGTTCGAAGTTAGGTACTTCAACAAAATCGAATTCTAGCGGATTGTTGATTGCACACCTGGAGATAGGCCAACAATAAGAATCGTCTCAGGGTCTTTTGTTCAAACTACCAGATTGCTGATCTTGGGTGGACACCGTACCGATGGCATGAGTAATCTCCCCCGTGACATCTTGGTACGCTTCTTGAGAGAGGGGGCGTTGAAGAGCATAGCCATCAAAGCGCGGACCATATGGAGATGAGTGGGGTTCTCTATGAGGATCATTGGTGGGCAAGAGTTGACAAGATTGATTGTCAACTGTCCAAGGTCTGAAACATGGGTGGTTCTTCCCCTCGTACATTTTCTCTCAAAACTCCCAAATTGGTACCGTACAGTAGTCTCATCTCCACCCTCAACTACCTTCTATGTACAAGTGTACATTCTTATCTACAGATTCTGTGTCAGTCATGGCCGACCTTGCTTGTTGCTTGGGGCTGCATACCAGCGTGATACTGATATCTTGCTTGCCGCGAAGTTCAAGTTCCATGAACTGTCCTAAACAGCCAAGCTTCTCGAAACAGCAACAGCAAAAGCGCCCCACGCTGCGACATCCACCGTCAATGATCGAATAGCATGAATCTTCAACCAGCTCTGCACGTCATCATGGACAGTTGTGCCGCCCCGACTACCCCCAAACAGCTCCCTCACACTTGGCGCGATCAGAGGTAGAAAGGCCAGGTGCGCTGCTGTAGCCACTATGCCTGCCTTGTACCATTCAGCTGCTTGACTCGCTTGCAGTTGCGAGTGATTGGTGTAAAAATTTGCAACAGATGCACCGATGGTCAATCCGATTAGACCCAAGACACGGCCCGTCGAGCTGATGAACATGGATTGGAAAAATGCCGGTATGATTGCTGTGTCTTTCGTTTGTCTCCTAAGAGATTGAGTGTTGAATATGGAGAGGAAAAAATATTGGTCGTATGCCAACCACAAGGAGCCAGTTGACACGATCAAGGGCGATAGCCGCAAGAGGGTGAGCGGATCGAAAAATTGTTTGGAAGCCATGACGATACAGCTTGTCGATGGACTATCTGATGTGGGTGCTACGTAAAACGATTTAGCTTGTCGAGTGATGTTTTTATCGAATTGAATAGCCCTTTTACCCCTTTGTCCATCCCATAACTGCGGTCATCGGAATGCGTGTCCACGCGTTCGCCCTATTATTAATGACCCTTGATGCAGCTGTTAAGGTTAACGTCGCCGTTGACACGGCTGCCCCTCACTTGAACAACTCTTGGCATTCTTCGTAGTGACTCGTGAATACTTTTATGAATTCATCAGACATAATCGTATCCGCACTACTTCAAGACTTCGACCATGTATGGTACAAGTATACTCGAAGTTCATGTCTGGCAACAGAACCTCAGATGTCACGTGTGATGTTTCGCCCCCGGCTCGGTGGTCTTGGGGTTTATCTCCACTCCGCACTTGAAGACAGCAGACCAATCGTCTCTTTTTACCCTTAGGAGACATTGAAACGAAAACCAGATGGATGATCAGTCGCGGCGAAAGTGCAATCATGCATCTCATAGATTGATTCTGCTGGCTAGTCCACAAGAGAGTCCGATATGTACCTGGGGAACGCCGTATGATCATGGAGTATGCCCTTGTCCCGGACACCATAGTCCCAGAGCTTGCATATATTTACTTTCACATTTTCATCCCCGTCCAGCTCCACAAAACCGATCCCGGAGGCAGACATGGAGAACGATGATTCGCTTCCGCATGCAAAAGCTTGACCTAGTGGAGGTCTGCCTGCGTTATCTGCCTTGGGGTATGCAGCAGGATCCTAGCTTTTAGCAGCCTGTCACAGTATAAGGTATTCATGTTCATGAGCGATAGGAAGAAAGCCAATGCTTTCTCCATATGCTGCGACAGGGCTCGAGCCATGGATTAACGATATTTTGAATGGGGTTAAGCTCAGCTATTCAACGATGTACATGTGAGGCGGCGAGGCAACGAGACGACGAAAGATCTATGCCATTACCCCGGATATGATCGAATATTGGACTACAGCAAAGACTCTGGTGCCTTACCCACTATCATCAACTATGCCACATCATCCAAGTTCTTCAACTTGTCAGCAGAGATTTCGGTTGTTTTCCACTCGGAGGAACGGGATCGAAATCTTGCTTGCCATCATCTAGGAACGGAGCACCGCAACGAACCTTGAATCGAGTCAGACACAGGATGTCAAGACAGGACTGCACATCAAGCAATATGGACGCCATCGGGACTTGAAAATCCCGAAGCTGCAGGTTGTTAACACATGGCTTGCATATAGTCCTCAAGCACATGACCCTAGCGCCTGTCACTCGCGGGTTCCCATCCGACGGGAGCTACGTGATCCCAGGCCTCGCTAGAAGCGAGAGCTTTCAGCAAAGCATACCAAGAGTCAATACTTTCTCACATTAGTCCGCAGTAGGCAATGCCCAAGCGTCTTGCTCTAGTGCATCCGTTCGGGAAGTGGGTTGCCTGTACACTAATTGAAAACGATCTGTCCTATACCAAACTGAGTTAAGGTTGCGGCGAGGAGTAGTCCATCTCATGTAAACGACATCTGATTACTAGTGTGTTTGCACGAATGTTGCGGCAGATTTCCCGATGAGCCGGATGGCGAATACGCATACTACGCAATCTCGGCTGCGACTACCATGGTATTCGAGATCCTATTGTTAGGTACAAGTAATCATGATGGTAGATAAGATTTCCACGTGAATTGCATCTCTCTTATCTTAGTGCACGAATACTATGGATCTGTTGTCAGTGTTTACGATGAAGCTTTCGGTCTTATTTTATGGCCTAGCTCGTTATTGACCACGACTCAGGAGCTGTCCGTAATTCAGGGGTCAATCCGGACAAAGTCCACTGTCGCTTGATGATCACGGGTGCTTGCAGCCGGAGCTTATCTTCTTCAAGTCACACGACAAGATTGCTGCTCTTGAGCATGGCAAACGAGACGGTTCCCCCAGCTCTGAAGTTACATTCGGTTGTACGATGCGTCTCTGCTACTCGAGCCATAAGAACACCGGTAGAAAGTTAAATCATGCAAAGACGAGCACGGATGTTAGTACCGAAGTCGAGATCAATCTCCTCAATGTCTTTGTAGCCAGCATGATCAGACCATGTTCTTCAAAGGCATTAATATTTGACAGCATTTACTGGATCATTAAATGAATTAATTATCCAGCTATTACAGCCGTAACCAGCACCACTATTCACACTAGCTCTATGGTATCTTTACCTGCCAAACTAGGATGACCTTGCATGTCCGACCTGCATGTAACAAGCATGCGATTCTGAATCAACCGGCGGTGAAAGTAGGTCCAACTTCAGGGAAGGCTACTGAACAGCTCAAGCATCTTGGGAAAGTTAGGAGTTCCAAGTCCCGTAGCAGGATCCTACAAGGCTGTCAGTACTGTAGGACAACCAGAAGTACTCTATCCGACTTACCCATCCAGTGACAGCATTGAAACCATATGTTCCGCAGCCCTTATACACAGTAAGTCCGCATCCGAATTTCTACATCAGAACGTACAAGGAGAAGGACATACCGGATTACCACCAGCAGTGATATCGTTCAGTACCTCGGGATGTGCGTACAGTGTAGGATTGATAAAGCCAACGGAGCTTTTCCCCGCTTTGATGCGTTCTCCATTGATGATGGTGAGGAATGCCGCAACAGTAGGAGTTGCGGCACTAGTGCCGAAAATCTGATCAAACCCGCCAAAGATGGCGATGCTGTACCATGCGCCATTAGCGGCAATGTCAGGAAATCCTAACCACATCTTTAGCCCATACTCAGAAAATGTAACACAAGGGGATGGGTATGCTACCTCTTGCTTTACCGCTGTCGTTGTATTGACCGGGATAGTCAGGTGCGTGCTCATCAAGATATGATGTGACTGTAGAGGCTTGATAAGACGGCAGGGCAAAAACGTTGGAGAAACCTCCACCTGAGCTGAATATCATCTGACCGATGGGATTTGCTCCTAAAGGAAAATCGTAACCAATCAAGCCATCTGATGTTGTGGTCAGCTCCATGACGACCTCGACTTCTTGGTCAGCCTTGATGGCGGCGTCAACATCGTAAGTGCCGTTACGTATCTGTGTCGCACCCTATCTGGCGTCAGCACCGATTTGAGAAGCTTTGATCGATAGATAGCACATACTACGGACAGGACATAAGGACATCCACCTAAACGAAAGTGTTAGTACAGAGTATAGTAGCAGACTGGAATACTGGCTTACCGGGGAATTCTGGGTTAAAACTTCCCCCAGTTCCATCGTTCAGAGATCCATTGGCGGCAAGGCATGCACCGTCATGACCACCTACGCCATGATCCCCGCTAGAATACACAAACGTTGTGCCCATTAGACCAAGCTTCATATACTCATGGCATTGTCGCATCTCGTACGCGTCGGGCAGATCTATTTCATTGTACGAATAAGACGTCGAAATGACCTTGGCGGCTTCATAGGTACCACAATTTTTGGTACCCTGATAGCTATCCGGGCCTGGATAGGGATCTGGGTATACTGCATCAAAGGCAGAGTCATCACCCCCGTCGTAGGTACAGTCTACCAATGTCAGTACCGTACGAGGAGCTAGACTGGTACTTCAACTTACATGACGCATCAATGGCGTCGAGAAAGTTGTTGAACCTATGGAGGAGAGCAGCTTCCGATCAGTAAGAAGATCGACTTTGTAGTTGCGAGATACAGGACGTACGATGTGTTAAGATTCTCCGCAACGTCTCCAACCTATCGGAGGAAGACAAAAGAGTCAGCGTTATGTTTATTTTCGGCCCTGATCTTGAGGACATACCTGGTACAGAATCACATCTTGCGGGTACACAAGACTCATGGCATACTGTAGGTCGAGACTGGGCTCGCCGAGGTAGTTGAATGCGGTGTCATTGGTGATGTTGTCATACAAGAAACCACCTTGCTTGATTAGCATACGGACGACATGCCTTCATACTTTGACGCTACCGTCAATGGAATCGTAGATTGGGCGCTCGCCCACAAGTGCCGGCTCGTAGGTCTATTCAATGTTAACTTTAGAAGCAGAGTCAAGGCCAAGATAGCTACACCTCAAAGAACAAGTCCAAATCTGAAGCGAAATAAGACTCGGGCGTGTACTCGACAATACCCAGACTATTGCCAGCAGCCGCGGTAACGTTACTTGGTACACCATAAAGAAGTCTCAGGCAAGCCTTGAGATGTCAGAGTACGGCAATAGAGCTTGCGATGCGAGGTGGGAAAGGTTTGAAAGAGCTTACAGGTATGACAAAGGAAACATTGCATATCTGCCCGTGTTCTGGTGGATGCTGCGGCTGCGCTGGCTTCGGCCAGGGTCTGTGCTTAGGCCCCCATGGACCACAATTCCACCTTTTCGCAAGCTGCGAGCCTTTCGCGTTGAGCAAGAGATCTGTATTAGGCTTGGTCTTTGCATTGAAATGCACGCCAGGGGACACGAAGTCGACATGCAAACTGATATGCGCTGGTAAACTGTAGTGGTCACATGCGATGTGACGCGTTGAAGAGTCAGTATGCTCAAAAACATGGTACTTAGTGCGGAAGAGTGACTCGATTTCTTCAACTCTGGCCTGGACACAGATGTCAATGGAAGGGGAACAGTGAGTAAGACCACCATCATAAACGCACGTCAAACGCGAGCCAACTCAGGCCTTCAGAGAGCCGGTGCCTACTAGTATGGATACCAGCTTCATGTAACCAGTCGTGGACTTCTTTGATAGTCTCGGAGCTAATGCCTTGTAGCTTCAGGATTATGAGTAACATGGCTTATAGTAACATACCTTGGCTTGAATGCATCGATAACTTGTCTGGCATTCCAATGCTTGCCATAGTGTGGGCTCGCCGGGTCGGAGATATTCATTAGCCAATTCTCACCATGTTCGAGATTTTGCTGCTTTAGGCCAATGCGGATGGGAACTACCTCGGAGGCATCCAGAAGTGTTAGTTTCGACCACCGCTCATCCGTACGTTCATGACGCTTCTCATGCACGACGTAAGGAGATGCGAGGACCGATATCAAGAGGGCACTAAGTGGCAAGATGGTCGATACGCGCATTGCGAGAGCTTCTATACTATACATCTGTCAGTTTGGGAGAATCAACGAAAGAAAGCGGCAGCAAGAAAACACGGTATGAGGACTGTTTATTTATGTCCAAGTTGTCCTACTAGATAGAAGCGCTCAATCTGAGTTTGCTCTATGTAGCCAAATCGGCAGCAGCCATATCTCATAACTTTACTCTAGTGAACTTACCAGCCTGCATATACGACGTGGATGCTACTTGCCCCGCAGTAAGTGATGGTAATGCGCCCAAAAAGGCAGTTGATGAAATGTCGCAGCCAGTCAAGAGACGCCCCTCGTTATCAAAGCGACAAGAGTTTATCTACCAATCATGATTCGGGCTGCCCTCCGATGACAAGGATAGCGAATTCGCTCAAGCATAAGGTATCCGATAGTCTACTCGGGGACAGGATACAGTTTTCAGGTCCGTCATTGCGCCTCCTGAGTCCTGACACATATGAGCAGAGGTTTGTGTTTGAATATGCGTGTCCATCCCTAATCAGCTCGTTACAAAACTTCGAGTCGTGTAGACTCACACGCGTCGTGTTGAGAAAGGCTCTTTCTTAAGCTTCATGGAAGATCATGAACTAAATCCTCATCCTTTGCCTGAATCAACGAGGACAAGGATCTTGATTCTCGATGTGGGAATTTGACGACTTCAAAGTTCATGTTATGATTTGCCGGGTCCCCGTTTCAGGTGAGAAGGTCGGATAATAAAAATGTCTGATTGGCGCTTGACATGATGGTAAGTGGTAAGAACATCAGGTCATTCAGCTGAAGCCGAGGGAAGAGTGCGTGCCGGAAGCTAAAAGTGGCCGTCGGACGCCCCACCTGTTATCAACCTCTTACTATGAAACTTCCTTTCTGTGGTAATCGAGCACCTTTCCTGGTCAATATATACCAAGATTCATCATAGCCGTAAAAGAATACTCTGTGCATCATGAGATTGTCAATTACAGTTTGAGGCCCAGCCTCTGTTTCCTTCTTCTTGCGTGCGCAGTAAGGACGCCTCCCATGCAAGCCACGCGGGGGAATACGATTACGAACGATTTGCTAGCTTGCATGATGGCCGAGGATAACTTGATCTTGCTACTCATCGAACCAAGGATGCAATCACATTTCATCTACACTCGAGCGCTGTGGAATCGTCACAATCCTAAGAAGCGGCCAAGTATACCGGACTCCAGTGGCGAGTTTTCCATAAAACGTACCAGATTTACCGTGGCATACTCTATGATTTCCAGATAGGATGCTGAGCATCCGCTGTGTGACTATGGAGTACCACGGTCCATGATTTGATAACTGCAAGCAACAAAGCCGGAAACGAGAACCATTTGAGCATGGAAAATCTATCACGATGTCAGCAACACTGCATCTTAATCATCTTGCGGCTTGCTGTAAACCATCCTGAGAGAGTTGAAGGAATTTCACTACAAGTTGTTCGAATTCCCATCCATGAGGAGATATCAGCTATAGCACATCGGGTAAGTGGAAACTGTCCTTCAACGATCTGAGAGTCGGGTTGACTGGTATCGGAACTTGGGACGGTCAAGGAATCCGACAAAGACCGCTGTGATGGACCATGGTAGATTGGCTGGCCTTCATATTCCTAACGTCACTCTCAGTCATCGCGATACAATTGGGCTGTTCCAGTTACAAGAACACCAGCAGGATAGAAGAATTATGCAATGAATCGCTCGTGAATACGAAGTGTATACCTTAGAGATTCAATTTGGCAGTGGAGTCATTAGGAAAAATCGGAATTAGCAGCATTGTTCGCCACAGAGAAAGTCTGGAACAAAGAGAGGACTCACTCTCTCGTAACCTGCCGGACAGATTACTCCGCGGAAAGCTGAAATCACCCATGCTCCTTCCCTGCCTGCGGTCACTTGTGCATACTGTCATCCTCAACGTCACCCGGAAGCACCAGACTCGGATGTCCCTTTCGCACTTCTCGGATCTGAACAAGCTTTTGCCACGTTTTTATCTTGTCAATGCCAACACATGTGTTAAGTAGGCTTTGGGAAGGCTCTGAATTTCTCGACCAAGCCCAAAGAAAGAATAGATGCGTCCAGCATAGGAAGCATTAAAAGATCGTCGCATCTACTCGTAGCTTTTGTGATATCGCGGTCAACATGAATCTGTAGATTGCTCAATTCATCGTCTAAGTTGTTCATCTACTACACTATTTAATGTCACACATCTATACAGTTCTAATGACGAATTCCATCTTCCTCGTATTCTGCCCATACTTGCCTTCTCCCAGCTGCATCTTCCCTGGTGCATTGAAGTGCTTTTCATCCCAAACCAACTCCGACTCCACCTTGACATTGACCCCAACTTCTGCAGCTACGTCCTCCCACATTTTCCGCCAAGTCTCACTGTTATGCCAGAAAAACTCCTTGACGGGGACGTCGTTGTTGTGAGTAGTGCCGTTCTGCTCGGTTCCTATACTTTTGAGATCACCAACTTGCCGACCAACAATGAGACGATTTGGCTTCCGTTCTAGCAGCCGAAGAGGGTTCTTGACTGCCGTATTTTAAACGGACAAAGAGAAGAGGTGGAAGAAGGAGGATGCGTGGATGATGTCGAGTTTTCCTTGAAGCTGGTTCAGATCAGAGTCCAGAGCCAGAGCATCTGCCGGAATCCAAGTTGCCTGAAGAGTGGATGCGTCCTTGATCATAGATTCCTCGACTTAGGTTTCGAGGAATCTATGATCAAGGTCGCTGCCATAGATTTTGTTGCTGGGTGCGCCATCAAAGACCAGCTTTCTGATGTCCTGACCGAAACAACATCCGACGTCGAGGAAGCTCTCGCCACTTTGCACACGCGAGAGAACTTCGGGATAGATTGGAAGTTCGCTCAATGACAATTCGATGAAATGGAACCCTCCTACACAGTTTTAGATTGTGGCATATTATGTCACTGAGGGAAGAACTCACCGATACATGGATATGGAAAAACTTTCCATGCCCGTTCACGCTAATGCTTGAGATTAGGTCTGAAATCCTACATGTCATGGGTTGATGGGATGTTTGACACACGATAGCCTCGATATGTGGGACCACTTGGTTGGCCGGGATCTTGCTATAAGCCTCAAACAGCCTGAGCGTCTCAGCCTCGACTTCATGTAGGGTGGGCATATAAAAGGCTGAGTTCTGACCAAAAGCCATGTTTACTGTCCTGGCTGGAGCTTATATTGGGATGCGATGAGGTAGAAGCGAGAGAAACGGCAATAATCGAAAGAGATTGCGTCTACAGATATAATACCTGCAGATGATAGATGGATAGATGGCTAAAGGTCATGAGTGTACATTGAAAACTGGCAAGAGGTCACGATACATTCCTTCTGAGAAAACTCGGCGACTCGCACTATTTACCGGATTAAGCGAACAAAGGTGATCCCAGATGAAAAGAATAGATGAATGGGAGATCGTACGGGCTTTTGTGGGGTTGTCGACGGACCTCGGCTCTTGAATCTAGAACCTCTGCAATGGTACAGCTATCTTACCCATCTTAATCAAGGCATGAAAATTACACAAGCACACATTCGGTTTCTTTCTTACCCATTGCTTAATCTCCACAAATCTGTGTCTTAAGATCTAGACGTCTCTCAATATGCCCAAGCCACCATTCTCACTCAGCACTTTCGACAATTGGGACGAGATATCTGGTGAAGAGCGGATAAACAAATTGATGAATGCATATTCCAGCGACGAGGTATCAAGCCCTTTTCCTCCGTCTCTGCAATCTAAACCTCATCATGAACACATATTCTCTCTTCCTTCTCTCCATGCTCAAACCAATGCCACGTTGCACAAGTCCACCTCTCATTATCTATCCCTTGCATGACCTAAGCTTCATATGATTTCTTGTGTTAAATCTCTGTTCTATCCCGCCGACAACAGCCATAACCAAAGCTAACCACCACCAAAACCAGCTCTTCACAACCCCCCTCTTCCCCAACTCCAAAACTCCCAACCCACTAACCCTCCACTCAACCAGCACCCCCTCCCCTTCCTCTTCCTCCTCCTCCTCCTCCTCCTCCTCCTCCTCCTCCTCCTCCTCCTCCTCCTCCACCCACCCCCACCCACTCTCAACCACAACCTTCACCTACACCATCCCGCACCACTACACCAACACCCTCGGGGCCCTGCACGGGGGCGCAGCAGCAACAATCTTCGACATCACCACCACTTTAGCGCTAGCACCGATAAGCAGTCGCAAAAACGGGTATTGGATGTTAGGGGGGGTTAGCAGAGTGTTGAGCGTGAAATATTTGGTGCCGGCGAGAGAGGGGGAGGAGGTGCGTATTGTTTGTGAGGTGGTGCAGGCGGGGAGGAGGTTGGCTGCGCTTAGGGGGGAGATGCGTAGGGTGAGGGATGGGTGTGTTTTGTGTACGTGTGAGCATGATAAGGTTAATACGGATCAGGCTGTCGGGGTGAAGTTGTGATGGGATGGTTGGGCGTACGGTTAGATGGTGGTGGAAGATGGCGGGGGAGTGGATGGATGATTTTGTTACGAACGTTCGTGGCATTCTATTATTGGCTAGTGGGAATCTAAGTTTTGATAATGCTGCCGCCAGCCTAAAAAGGACGCAGCCTCGGACTGTGCTACGTTTTAAGCATCATCATCTCCATGTCCATGAATTGAGGTGTCCTGGGCTCGACACTCCACGAGGAATGCGCATAAGGGACTATGTACAATCTAAGCAATAGTCTCTCCGGCCTCGTCAATCAAACTCTCCTCAGTCCTGATGGGACCTTCACCTACACCAGTCAAAATGACTCTGCTGATGCCCTGTTTAAGGCGCTGCATGGCGGCAGATGGCTCGTTGGGTGTCTCGATTGGAGTGGCTGCTTGACCACGCTTGCCTTCCCAGCCCTCCTTGTCGCCGAGGATAGCCTTGAAAATACCCAAAACTTCAGCTTCGTGCTCAGCACGGTAGTAGACGACGGCGTTTGGGCCGGCGTCAAAGGTATATGCGGCAATGGTGTTTCCGGCAGTGGCATTGATGTGCTCGACCAGTCTCACGGCAGCGCGGCTGGTGTCGTTCATGTAGAAGATTGGAGGGTCGGTATCCAAGCAGGTGGCGTGGAAGCTGTTGCTGTCCTTTGTCGTCAGACTGGCAAAGGCAGCAAAGTCCTTGTCTGCAATGGCCTTTTTCATCTCTTCCATTCTCTTGGGCACAGTAGTAGCAATACGCTCATTGAAGAGGGTTGATGTCTTGACGGTGGCTTGCATGCCGGAAGTGCTGCTCACATCCTTCTTTTCAGCGCTGGCGACGAGGATGATGGCTCTCATGTCTGGCCAGTGCGAGGCGGGAGCGACTTCGTATGCCACGCTGTCACTGCCGTCTTCCTTGGACCCCATCTCCCACGCGACGTAGCCACCGAAGAGAGAACGACATGCTGATCCCGACCCTTGACGTGCTATTCTGCTGAGTTCGGTGGGTGACGAGGGGAGCTCGTAAAGGTTGGCAATGGCCCGGACAAAGGCTGCGAAACCGGCGGCACTGGATGCGAGACCTGCTGCTGTTGGGAAGTTGTTCTTGGACACAATCTTCAAAGGGTATGTTGAAAGAGGTGGAAGAGAGCTGTTCTTCTCCTCGACAGCCTTGCGAAGAGATCTGAGTTCACGGAGACAAGCTTGTGTGCGTGCGCCAGAGATGTCTTGGTCGGAGCCGTTGAGAGTGAGCGAGTCGGACTTGTATGACGGACTGCATGACGCCGTCGTGTGCGTGCGGAGATCATCTTGGGAGAGAGTGACGGAGAGGGACGAGTTGGTGGGAAGATTGAGTGTCGCATCGCGCTTGCCCCAATACCTGTGTGCTTTCCATGTTAGCACTGGCTCGCATTGACGTTGACCTCACTTGCATTGAAAGACTGCGTCGAGGGACTGACGGCGGGGTAATGGATAGGGGGAATCGTAACATACTTGATGACGGCAATGTTCACCGGTGCAAAGGTGCTTGCACGATATATCTTCTTGTCTGCCATTGTTATAAATGTCCAAGATGTACAAGATGTACAAGATACGCTGTAGGAGCTGTGAATTGAATGCACGATTGTCGTAAGGTATTGTTGTCTTCGAGACCCTTGCACTTTCTCACATCACATCGGCCCACTTTCTGCCCTGATCTTGGCATTCAAGCACACCCTCGAACCTTACTCTATGCCTCTCTCCGCCATTTGTCACCCTAGTACGTACCGTGCCTACCTTAATATCACCGAAATAGTATCGGTAAGCTATCTTATGGTACATGACAACATCAGCTGTTTCTGGTGCCAAACGCATCGAAGACATCCGTGGCTTTGACTGCGAAACTAAAGACTGCAGCATGTACTCTAGCTCATCCTTGGCTAAACCCTCGCTCTTCCTTGCACATAGTCTTGGAGGCATTGTGCTCAAGCAAGCCAAGCTTGGTCCAAATGGCTAGTGCTTCCGATGCAGCCATCTTTCTTCTGTCTCGAGTCGCTAAAACCATCCTCTTTGGTGGCCCCAACTGAGCGTATCCAAAATGCATTCGAAACGTACCCAGAACGGAAGGCCCGTTAACGACACAGCATATCATTCGAATCGCGGCAGGACTGGTTCTTCAAGAACATTGACTGGCCGTGCCATTTGTCAAGAACAACATACACAGATCGCCATACTCAATCATTGCATTACCCTGGCTGTCGACCGTAGTCGTCACATTGGTGGGAATGATCGACTCATCGATGCTAGTGGCGTTATTATCAGTACCGAAGGGAATGACTGCGGCTGCGAAGCCAAACGTTATTGATGAATCAGTCGTTGCGGCGACGTCGGTTTGGGAGTGAAGGTGGAAGTTAGCCCTGTTCACGATATTAGCTACTGTTTTAACAAGGTATTTGCTGGAATGATTAGGTTAGATGATACTCACCATCCGTCGGCATAAGTTGCCATGGAAGCGTCAAAAGACCACCATACAGTCTCCCTCTTATCACCGCCGGCCATTTGAAGCAGAAAGGGCTTTCCTCTTTGCTGGTTCGAGTCTTGAGTCTCAAAGTAAGGTCCATTCTGTCCGACCACAGCCAAGGTGTCGCTAGACGTGCTAGTAGACACATTGGACAAGATTTCCGCAACATGGAAGAGTTGGCCGAACGAAAAGACGCCGGCCTCGATGGTCTCGTTGGGCCGTATGCTGTCGTACACGAACAGAGCGCCCTTGCTCTTGTCCATGACAATCTGTCTCGTGTGATGGAAGAGGTGGAAATTGTATTCGTCGTCCGACGCTTGTCCTTTGCCTGTCATGACCTGGCGCGTGATGGCTGTATACGCATAGCTGTCCGTGTCCGTTTGCATGACGTTTCCGGTTATTCCCATCGTGTCGGCCAATTCGGTCGCGCTCCACTTGTATGCTTGGACGGGTGACAGTCGGTCTTCTGTTCCGGAAAGCTGTTCATATGACAGGAACGAAGTCTTGGAGTCGGGTGTGCGACGTACAACGAGGTTGTTCTGGAAGACATCGTAGGAAGCCGCGTAGCCCAAGCTGCGGAGCAAGATTGAAGAGTCGTAAGCGTGGGCAACAATACTGCCGGCCACGGAGTGCGAGTGGCCGAAGGAGTCTGTTGACAGAGTGTTCACCAAGCAGATGCCATTGGTTCCGAGGTTCGAATCCGAGCCCCGGAGAGCGACTTTGCTTTCAATGCTTGTGCCCCAGGTGGATTGACGATAGAGGATCGAAGACTCTGTGACATTGGAGGCGGAAGGAGCGGTAGCGACAACGTCCCATGCGTTGGTGAGACTATGGCGCCAGAGCTGAGGGTAAGAGCTTCCTTCCCAGTCGAGTGTGAATCTGGCTGCCATGTTGGAGTAGTACTTGAGTCTCGAGGCCTGCTCGGGGTCCAGTGTCTTGACTAGAGTGGCCGCGATTTCCATCAGAGTCCAATCAAAGGTACCGTCGTCGCCCCAGTTGGCATCTCCGTACGGTGGCATGAAGCCAGTGTTGCTGTCGACAACACCAATGAAAAGGGCAGTGTAGTATTCGACAATAGAGGCAAAGGCTTGGGAGTAGCTGGGGTCAAGGTACGTGGAGAGTGTATCATTACCAGTCTGGCCTTGAAGCATCAGAAGCGCAGAGCCCAAGTTGATCAGATCCTCGATCAAGTAGCCCGCAGAATCGCTCATGGTGCCAGAACCTTGTTGGACCTCGATGGTAACATCAACCCCTGAAAGTGCCGTGTCCCAGTCTCCCCATGAAAGATACAGAGCATTGTCACCACCCCACATCTCAGTACGATTGTCGACCTTGAAGCTCACTGGCGCTGCGGTGTTGATGACGGCACCAGGCAGCTCGTAAAAGAAGCCATGGAACATTCCATCGACCCAAGTAAGATATGTCGAGACATCAACGTCGAAAGAATAAACGCTAGCAAGCCTTGTGATTTCCTCAGCCGCGGCGCAAGCTCCCGTGAAAGAGTAATAGTTGAAGCTGCTATCAGACCATTGGGGCACGGTGTTTATCGAGTAGTCCATGATAGCTTTCCAAGCGGTGACCAGACCGCTTCTGTCGTCTGCCGTCATCCAGTAGTCCTCGAGAGAAGAGTTTCCCTTCTGGAAGCCATCCAGCACCTCGGACGCTTTGGCAAGCACCTGCAAACTGTATCCCAGCTCCTGCAGCGTGTCGTTTCGTGTCGAGCCTCCAACGTTGTCATTCACGACATGTGTGACGCCTTTGAGGTAATCGGCGACAGATGCGAGGTACGATGGCATCTGTGACTGATCCAGGCCATTCGCTTCAGCGGCAGTCATGTTAGAGAAGAGAATGGACACCGAAGCAGCCAGGTTGGCGACATCGTCCTCGCGATAGAAATCATAATCGGCACCTGATGCCAGGGCGAGCATGGCCTGTGCTGCCACTGAGACAGAGTTGTTCCTACCCCATAGCGCGGCGATTTGATTCGAGTAGTAGTCTTGCTCGGTGTATGGGTTGGTGAGGTTCAGTCCAGTCGTAGTCGAGTGGGTCAAATCTGCCGTGGCAACTGTATCCCCTGCTACTGTTCTGGCAGCTAGCGACGGTAGAGTGTTTGAAGAGGTAGAAGGGACAGATGTAGAAGAACTTGAATTAGACAGAACAGAAGTAGAAGTAGAAGTAGAAGTGGTTATGTCTATAAGAGAAGAGCTGCTTTGAAGCGAATGGAAATTTCCATGGTGACCCTGGTGGGCAAGGGCAGGAGTGGACAGGAGCGCAGCTCCGAACCAAAGAGTCAATCTCATGCTTCGCAAATACAATGACAGGGTAGAAGAAAGATAATGAATGTGGAAAGCTACTCTTGTTGGCAGACTCAGGAACGAAGCATTCTTGGCTTAGAAATGTGAAACTCGGTTGCGATTGTGTTCAATATCGCAGAAGAGCCTTCTGGACGCCCGTGTTTCGTGGGTTTCTTGTATATACGATACCTACTATGACTTGCCAATTCGTATTAGGAGGCGCCTAGATGTTCGGAAGTCTATTTGACTTTCAATCAAATGCAGCTTGCTAGCGTTACTCGTCTCACGACGCCATATTGGGCGTGCAAGCCCTAGTTGTTTCAAGATTCCGCGATATTGATACGCGAGATTCGCGATCTCACTGTTCTGCCTGAGAAACACGAACTAGCATCTTGTCCTTTGAAGCGGACGCTTGTTTCGTCGCCGGTGCTCGATGCGGATGTGGAATACCAAGGATGCTCTGGATCGCGTTGCATTTCAATCAAGCTCCGCAAATCGGCCTTGGCGTTGGGCTTCTACCACAGGATTTTCGACATTCATGACACCAGTTGATCTTAACCTAAGAGGCGATTAGAATGTTGGTAGCTGAGGAGCTCTTTACTGACCGTTCAAACAGAATAAAGAGCCTCTCTGCTTCGCGCTCCTTCTCTTCATCGGTCATTACTGGACTGTGGGCACGCGTCTCCTCCTTCAAGCTTTGACCGGTGATAGGATTCACCTCGAAAACGCCTTTGTGTGAATCAACAGTACTCGGTTCTTGAGTGTTCTTAGATTCCAAAGTGTTGTGTCCTGATTGAATACCACTTAGTCGACATTGCTGTTGGAGAGCTCAAAGTATAGAGCCGGTAAGAGGCTACTCAAATGAGGCGCTGTAACCAGATTGAAGAGTGATAGGAGTCTCAAAGATAAGGAGTCGCTCTTAGCAAGCACATTCTCTCTATCTTTCGCAGAAGGCAGAAGAGCCTCACATAGACGAGATCTTGGACCAGCTGGGGCAGTCTTGGAAATTTGGAGAAGGACGCCGATCAGAGGTGAGCCATATTTGTCTAACTCCTGAACTCTGTAGAACATTGTAGCTAGATCAAGGATGTGTACCAGTCTATCCACATTGACAGTGTCATTGAGATGCGGAAAGAGTAGGCTTGAGATGGCTTTACGGTCCTTCTCATCCTCGAGGTCGAGGTGGAGCAGGGCGTTGATCAATAAAGACACAGGAGGTTGTAAGGGGGGCGACATGATGGGCACTCCATTCAGCATCTCTAGAATTGGGCGAAGGGCCTTGCGAAAGCGCCAAACTTCATGCGGATACTTTTCGGTCAAGTTGTAAAGCAGCTTTAGAGTCTCACTATAAGCACTCATATCGACATCATAGGGTGATTTCTCTTTGCCGTTGACGAGCTCCGCACAGCGAGAGATGTCCTATTACAAAGTCAGTCAACGCTTGTGAGCCATGCCAGATCTTGACCAAAACTATCCATCTGAATGACTAGAAGCTTGTGGACTTGCCGTGTTTATGATTTCTGCGATACGGTGGCTGCAGAATAGGTCATTGAAGTCCAAGTCTGTCCCATAGGTGCAATAGAACAGGATGTGAATTCGTCATCAGGATGAGCATGCTGAGATAAGTTAGTGATGAAATGAAAGAGAGTCGGTTTGTAGGACTAAAGCAGGAAGTCATACTTCCATGCGCCGCAATGCCTTTTTGGATAACCTTTGTCGACGAATATTTGCCTCGTTGGCTCTGCTAATAGAAGTATATTACAGAGACATCGAATAGCAGTACGGGCGGCTTGGCATAGAAAGACTCGATCAAAACCATAGCGACAACAGGGGGATACGGCTTGATCTGTGGAAAGTAGACCAAGGTAATTTGATCTGGTAGTATACTCTCGCAGTTGTTCTAAGATGTCGTTGTGCTCTAGAGATGTTATAAATCAGCGTCAGATACTTACGTGCAGTGAAGAGAAGTGTTTGTCGACTACAATGGCCAAAGACCGACCTTCTGGTGACATCTGCATCAGCTCGAGGTCGGCTTCGAGTTTGTTGAGGCAATATCGGACTCCCATAGCAGGTGACTTCACAACTTCTGTCATTGCGGTGGACGCTCTAGCTGACTTCTCCATACGATAGGATATCATTTCAACGACGATGCTTCGGGACTCTTTGTCGCTTGAAGGATAAGTACCTTACCTGGTACCTTACCTAAGGTGATAATGCAGGTATAGTTGCGAGGCTTGGCAGATATGCATGCTGCATCACGAGACGGCCACATAGTGGACCCTGAATTTTATCGAAGATCTGATTCTGACGGATTTGCCCAAGCGTTCAGACTGAAGTTTCAGATACATCAAACACAAAACATTATTGGTGAGCATGTTCGTTGACGACTTTGCTATTATTGATACGGCTTCTCCCCGCCTTTGATGTACTCGGCACGTTTACGGGTACGAGTGCGAGTCGAGCAGGTTGGGGTACGAGTGGAGGGGTACTCAGGGTACTCAGGGTAACTATCCCGGCAATCATCGGCAAGAGGTCGACGTCGATTAGCCGTGTCGTTACCGTAGCCGTGGGATAGCTTCCAGGCTTCATACCCATGTCAATCAGGATGTCTGAGATGCGGGCATATATGATTGAAGCGTCGTCTGGGCAGTGTGGAGCAGCTACAGTCACCCATCTCCAGTTCTCCACACGTTTACCTTTAGGTCTGCGTTCACCATCACATTTCATCCCAGCATCCATTGATCATGTCCGATCTATCCGTCATCGGAGCCCCTCCAGGGCCGATCAATGCCACCAACATTGCTCAATTCATCTTTTCGAATCCGTTCACCAAAGGCGGCGATGTGTCTAGATGCGCGCCGAAGCCAGAGCTGGAGCAGCACACGATAACGACGATACCACGAGAAAAGCCACTGCTGGTAGATCCTCTCTCAGGTGAGTTCCATGACTATGCCAAGACTATGCCATGATTGTGATATGATTATGATGTGGAATTATTTTTAATAGTCTGATATGTCTCTCAGGAGCTCAGATAAGCTGGCAACGAACAAAACAAGACGCTCTGCGCATTGCCGCCGGTCTGCACAGTCTGGGTCTTCAACCAGCGCCCTTCACACCCACCTCGAGCACACCACCTTCACGAGATGCCATCATCTCCCCCGTCGTCCTCGTTCACCTTCCGAATTGTCTCCCATACGCCCCTATTCTCTACGGCATCTTCGCCTCTGGCCTGACACCAACCTTAGCCAATCCTCTTCTCACCTCTGGTGAACTTGGCTGGGTCTTGAAAAATGCCCAACCACAGGCTGTCATTACAACACCACAAGGATGGTTGGTTTTGGAGCAAGCAATGAATGAAAGTCCAGAGTACAACATGCCCGTCAACAAACCCGGTCGCATATTCATAGTCGACCCGATCAATGAAGACTATGGAGCTGCCACTCCCAGACAATCCACCCTGCCAGAGGGTGCTCAAGATTGGAAGTCACTGCTTGTAGAGAAAGCGCTCGATGCGCCCGTCCACTTTGGCTCGGATGAGTGTCGTCGTCGCGCCGCCGTCATACTCTGGTCCTCGGGCACATCTGGTCGTTCCAAAGGTGTCGTCCTCTCACACTACGCTCTGTGTGTGAATATGCACGCCTACTGGCATAGCAACCCGCACTTCGGCTCAGAGCATCGATGGCTGGGCTTTCCTCCCTTCTATCATGTCTTTGGTCTCAGCTATATTCTTTTACTGGCTCCGTGTCTCGGTGCCACGGTTTGCGTCATGCCCAAGTTCGATCCCATGAAGATGTTGCAATATGTGCAGGACTACAAAATCACATTCCTCCACATGGCTCCACCAGTAGGCGTACTGCTTGCCAAATCTCCCATGCTAGATGGTTATGATTTATCCAGTTTGAAAGAAGGCGTCAGCGGGGGCGCTCCCTTTCCACCCGAGATACTGGAAATGGTATACAAACGTCTCGGCTTCCTGATCAAGCTCGGCTATGGCCTTTCAGAAGCCTGCTCCGTATGTAACCAATTCGGTTACACTTGGGACGAGCTGAAACCCCAACTTGGAAACACGGGCGGCCCCATGTATGGCGTCGAGATCAAAATCATATCCCTTGACGATCCCACAACCATTGTCAAGCGAAACACCGAGGGTGAAATCTTGATCAGATCTGGAATGCTTCTCAACTGCTACCTCAACAACAAGGAGGCTACCGACGACTCTCTTGACAAGGAAGGCTGGTTTCACACGGGAGACATCGGCAAGGTCGATGGTAACGATTATCTCCGCATCACTGACCGCTTGAAAGAAGTCATCAAAGTGAAGGGGTAGGTCATCCATGATGCATTTGGTATCGAGCCATCGCTGACACTGCTTTTCTATAGTTTCCAGGTGTCTCCGTCAGAACTCGAGAACATCCTTTGCGGAAGCGATCAAGTGGCCGATGCAGCCGTAACAGGCGTCTTCAATGCAGACCAGGCCACTGAACTCCCTCGCGCTTATATTGTCCCTAAGGATCCACGATTACTGGACGACTGTGCCATGGGCAAGACACAGTTGACCCCTGGCTTGAAGCAGCTGGCCGAGGAGATCAAAAAGTTGACCGAGAACAAGCTTATCCGATACAAGTGGCTCCAGGGCGATATTGTGTTTGTTCAGCAAGTCCCCAAGTCACCGGCTGGAAAAATTCTCAGGAGGTTACTCAAGGACACAAAAGGTGTCGAGGCTTCTCTATATACAGCAAAAGCCTGGCATGCACAGCCCAAGCTTTGATTGCTCAGCAAGCCTGGATCCAAGTCTGCAAGCGAGGTGTTCTGGACGAGGTCACTTGTAAATGGCCCTAAGCTTCTCTGCCTTTGAATAAGGCCTCGTGTTCATAATTTGCAGCTGCGCGGGTGTGTCGGTCATGGTCTTGTATTATCCTGGCGTGTTCATACAGTAACTTCCACCTATTCCATCGTTGTATATAGGGCAATGCAAGTCAAAATTTAGAGAGCATACAATCACCAGATCATGCCATCACACTTCGTACTATTATTATCACTGAGGTACTCTAGGTTTCGCTGAACATCTGTATGTGGCAATGCGGCTCGGCATACCACTTTCGCTCTGTTCGTCTCCACATGGCAGGTGCCGATCAGCACATGTCAACAACATCAGCTCGCGTCTACTCCTCTGCAACACCACGCACCGTTCTTCTTCACTAGGCCCGTGGCTCATCATTTCCCGTCAATATCTGTGACTACTCAGAAGCGTCTCTTTCATGCAAAAACTCAAATGTTGACCAGACCCACATCCCGGCAATTGCAATCACGCACTTTACTCGCGTATTAATTAATATTACCCTTCATCTGATAGGGCAGACACACGTCGCATCCTGTCAGTACTTTGACAGGACGAATGATAACTGGCGTGACTACCCACGGCATATCCCGTGTCATGTCCAGGCAGGACCAAGGGGACATGTTTGGTGTCTTGTCACGCCGACTCGGCATTATTTGTGATTGGTTCCCACAAAGCATTGGGCTGAATACAAACGTGACCATTCCAAATCTCGACTGATAAAGTCGCACGGTGACAACGACATGTCGGTATTTCCCGTGGAGCGATTGCTAAGCGGCATTAGGTGGTCTGGACATTCTTTCTCGATCTACCTTAGTCTACTGCGGGTAAGACGAACGCGCCCAGTTCAGAGCCAAACACGGACCGTGTTTTTCACTTTCTTGTCCTGTTTCAACGAGACGTGGTGCTGTTCGGGTAATGAACTGACAATCAGCTTTCGGGAACGCCCGTAGTCCGCTCTGCCCCCATGAAAGGGCAACGGTCGAGCCTAGCCTCCTCGCTGTACGGAACTAACCTTCATAATTGCATTTGATGGAATCATCGAAGCTGAGTATACCGGTCATGCGTCCGCGGAGAGAAAAGCACTGCACTTTTTCTCAAGGATGAGCTGTTGTTTTGTCGATGCTCCAGCATTGATTGTGTAGAGTGATTCATGCATGTATATGAACACGCAAGGGAATCTGTAAGGGTCCGCGGGGTCCTAGGTACTTTCCAAGCGTAAGACTTGCATTGCGTTTGATTTTAAGGTTATTACCTGTAGGACTTGCCTGATTAGCTGGAAAGGTGGCGGGGTGCGGAGGTTGCCATGGGCGGGGTATCGCCTCGGATGCCCACGTTCTCGTCATCATATGTACCGTCTAGCACCCTGCTGACTACAGCTACTCTTTTCATATCTTCACCGTCTCTTTCTCCTCCACATCCCTCTCTCTCACTACCATTTCAATACCAATTACATCTAAATCGACATCATGGGTGACGCAAGCGGATGTCCAGTTGCAGGAAACCACAAGAAGGTCAACACCGGTGGTGGTGGCACCAGAAACAAGGACTGGTGGCCAAATGACCTGAAGCTCAACATCCTGCGCCAGCACACTGCAGTCACCAACCCTTACAACAAAGACTTCAACTATGCCGAAGCCTTCAAGAGTCTGGATTACGAAGGATTGAAGAAAGATCTGACTGCTTTGATGACCGACTCACAAGAATGGTGGCCAGCTGATTTCGGACATTATGGCGGTCTCTTTGTCCGTATGGCATGGCACAGTGCAGGTACATACCGTGTCTTCGATGGTCGTGGTGGAGGTGGTGATGGCCAGCAACGATTCGCTCCACTCAATAGCTGGCCCGACAATGTCAGTCTTGACAAGGCACGTCGCCTGCTATGGCCTATCAAGCAGAAGTATGGTGACAAGATCTCGTGGGCTGATCTCTACTTGCTCACGGGTAACGTGGCAATTGAGTCCATGGGTCTCAAGACGTTCGGTTTCGCCGGTGGTCGTCCCGACACCTTCGAGGCTGATGAGTCCGTCTACTGGGGTGGCGAGTCAACCTGGCTCGGTAACGATGTTCGCTATGCCTCAGGCCAAGAAGGTCCAACTGGACCTGGTGTTGTAGATGGTGATGAACACAAGAAGGATCACAGTGACATTCACTCACGCGATCTGGAGGAGCCCATTGCAGCTGCCCACATGGGTCTGATCTACGTGAACCCTGAGGGACCTGATGGAATCCCCGACCCCGTCGCTTCGGCCAGAGATATCCGCACTACCTTCGGCCGCATGGCTATGAACGACGAGGAAACCGTTGCCTTGATTGCTGGTGGTCACGCCTTCGGCAAGACCCATGGTGCTGGTCCCTCTGACAACGTCGGAGATGAGCCAGAAGGAGCCAGCATTGAACAGCAAGGCTTCGGCTGGCACAACAAGTACAAGTCAGGCAAGGGTCCTGACACCATCACCAGTGGTCTGGAGGTTATCTGGACCAAGACTCCTGTCAAGTGGAGCAACCACTACCTTGAATACATGTTCAAGTATGAATGGGAGCAGACCAAGAGTCCCGCTGGTGCAAACCAATGGGAGGCCAAGGATGCTGAGGCTTTCATCCCCGATGCATACGACCCAAACATCAAGCACAAGCCAAGGATGTTGACAAGTGATCTTGCATTACGTTTCGACCCCGCTTATGAGAAGATCTCACGTCGCTTCGCCGAGAACCCAGACCAGCTCGCTGATGCCTTCACCCGCGCTTGGTTCAAGCTCTTGCACCGTGACATGGGCCCGCGAAGCCGCTGGCTTGGTCCCGAGATTCCATCCGAAGTTTTGATTTGGGAGGACCAGATTCCAGCTGCCGATCACCAGTTGATCGATGAAGAAGATATCGCGACTTTGAAGAAGGAGGTTCTCTCATCCCGTGTGGACGCCACCTCTCTCATAACAACAGCTTGGGCGTCAGCATCCACATTCCGCGGCGGTGACAAGCGTGGCGGTGCTAACGGAGCCCGTATTCGCCTTGCCCCTCAGAACAAGTGGAAGGTAAACAGTCCACCACAGCTCAGTCAAGTTCTCGCTGCATTGGAGAAGGTACAGAAGAAGTTCAATGAATCCCAGAACGGCGGAAAGAAGGTGTCTCTTGCTGATCTCATCGTCCTGGCCGGAGATGCCGCGATCGAGAAGGCTGCTGGTGTTTCTGTCCCTTTCATTCCCGGCCGTACAGACGCCACGCAGGAGCAGACCGATGCTCAATCCTTTGAGCACTTGGAACCTAAGGTTGATGGTTTCCGTAACTTTGGCAAGGGCACATCTCGAGTCCGTACCGAACAGTTCCTTGTCGACAAGGCTCATCTGCTGACACTCACCGCTCCCCAAATGACTGTGTTGGTGGGTGGTCTGCGTGCTCTGAACGCCAACTACGACGCCTCACCTCATGGCGTTTTCACCAAGCGTCCAGGCCAGCTCACTAACGACTTCTTCGTCAATCTTTTGGACACGAACACAACCTGGAAGAAGAGTGGCGACAATGAGATCTATGAAGGTGTTGATCTGAAGACTGGGGAGAAGAAGTGGACAGCCACTCGCCACGACCTCGTATTCGGCTCACACCCCGAGCTGCGTGCCATAGCCGAGGTGTACGGCAGTTCTGATGGTCAGACGAGATTCGTCAAGGACTTCGTGTCAGCCTGGACCAAGGTGATGAACCTGGACCGCTTTGACGTTGCCAACTCGCAGACTCGTGTTCAGGCTCGTCTATAAGCTGACGGTGTTGGAACGATTACTAGTTCATGATTGGCTTTTCGGGAACTGGGCACTTATGAAGTAGGCCCTCTTCTGTTGATACAGCATCGTGGCTTACTGAGCTATTCTTGATAGCTGTCCCTACTCACGTAGTCAATTCAATCAAAAATTCTCCACCATTCTCACATGCTTCTTGCTCTAGCCATTGCACGTGAAGTTGTGATGATGATTTAGAAATACATGGAATATACAGACGTCACTTCGCATGGATTAGCTCCGAGCACTACCTGGACCGTGGTCGTATATATTTTAGTTAATGGTTGCTTTGGACCAATATCGGTGCGAACTTGACCACACGCTTACCGATATTCGTCTTAGCAACGTCGACAGGGATTGCCAACTGTCAGGATCTGACCATGAAGAGATACGTACGCTTCCCCACTTCCACCGCCGGCCTGAATCGCGCCATACCATTGCCAATTGTCTTGTCATTGCTCAGACACGATTAATCCAGCCATACCAATTCCCTATCAAGTTGTTAGTTTCATGACATCAGGGACCGAAACTTCAAATACTTACCGTTCCCACACACATGGATGTGATGGCAATCTTCCTTCCTGTCCGCTTCAGTTCCGAAAGAGCTGTGACGATCTGTCTCGCGCCTGTACAGCCGAGCGGGTGGCCCAATGCCCTGTAACAGTGTCAGTAATGGCAAGCATACATCCGGGAAGAACCACTTACACTGCACCACCTCTTGGGTTCAGCTTTGCGGGATCGATCTTGAGCTTGTCGCGACAGTAAACACCCTACGATTCATCAATGCAACGTTCTATGCTCGAAACATTATCTATGACTCACCATGGAAGAGAATGCCTCGTTGATCTCGACAACATCCACGTCATCAATCGTCAAGGCAACCTTCTCAAGCAACTTGGGAATGGCCAGGGTTGGACCGATTCCCATGATTCTTGGCTCAAGCCCAGCCACGGTTGCGCCCACGAACTTGGCCAGAATTGGCTGACCGATTTTCTCGGCCATACTCCTCTTCATGAGCAATATTGCGGCAGCACCGTCGGTGATTTGAGACGCGTTGCCGCCGGTCGTGGTACTCGGACCCCATTGTGGGAAGGCTGCCTTGATCTTTCCCAGTCCTTCAGCGGTGGTGTTGGGTCGGATACCCTCGTCCTTGTCCGCCACAATGGTCTTGGTCTCTCCGGTTTTGGGATCCTTCCACTGCACGCTCACGGGAATAATCTCATCCTTGGTCCACCCTTCCTTCTGTGCCTTTTCGGCCCTCTGCTGTGAAGTAGCAGCAAATTGGTCCTGTGCTTCGCGAGAAATGTTGAAGTCACCGGCAACATTCTCAGATGTCCAGCCCATAGGCATTGTAGTATCCTTGACTGTCTGAGTCTCCAGAGCCTGGGCACTCAGTTTGGGAGCTCCACCGTCGCTGTTGGTGCTCATGCTTTCGGCGCCAATCGCCACACCGCAGTCGATGGATCCCGTGCTGATTTGCGCTGCGATTTGCTGCACGGATAGGAGACCCGAGGAGCACCATCTGGAAGCAACACTTGAAGCTGTCGTGACTGGGAAACCAGCGGCCAGTACTGCAGCACGAGCGACGTATTGAGCGCCGGGGTTCAGCACATTTCCCAGACAAACATCTTCGACAAGAGAAGCATCGATTTTTGAATTCTTGATCACGGCCTTGAGGAGAGGAATCATCAGGTCTTCCAACTGAGTGTCTTTGAAAGCTCCCTTCCGAGCTTTGGTCAAGGGCGTCCGGGCGGCATAGGTTATTACAATATCATCTGGATTCTTTGCTAAGATGGCCGCTTTGCCCATTCTTGCAGGCTGGACTTGGGAGGCAATGGATGCCAGACGTTGTTGTGCACCGCTCATCTTGAGGATCGGATTTTTCTTGTTGAGGTATTTTTGGGAAGGACAAGGGGGATACGGCAGACTGGAGGTCCTGATCTGGGGTATAACAAACAGACCTACAAGATATATCACGGTTTACTGCTCTTGCATGTGCTGTCAGAAGTCCCGAGGCTGGCCGACAAGGAGATTGAGGAGGATAGCCGGCTTGCCGAGGACCACTGCCGGGCTCTTGGCATTCGGGAATTGGTCTGGGTCAGACTCCCGAACCTCTCCACACTCCACGCTTTCCCCACAACCACATTCACGCTTCTCTCCAGATAAGACGAATGATGACCGCTGCGCGTATGCTCAAGGTACTTGAAGTCTCCAGTGTGGTGAAGTGCAAGGCTCGTCTTCAGAATTCACACGATAAGTATTCTCACGCGGACCATGAGTCGTAGAAGGTCCAGTCGGCAGCCTCACCACTTTATCATCATCTCCTGCGTCATCGTGAAGTCTAAAGTCATGTTTAAAACAATCGAGCATTCGAGCTCACAAAGATAACGGCCGGGTCCATGTCAAAGCACACGGCAACGCTTGTGTAACAATCTATTCTCCAGACTTTAAATCTATCGCAATAAACACAGCTCAACTGACAACCAGCACGCCTCGTCGCAAAATCAGACCTCCCAATCAGTCCACACCCAGAGTAGCTCCAGCAGAAACCTCACAACCCCTAACCACCACTCCGAATACTCGACCCAAGTATGGCCAGCCAAGACGGCTTCACCGAGAACGCCTTCAGAGACAACGTCTCGAAAGAGCACGCCTACGAAACCAAATACAACGCCAACCCCATCGGCTCAGCCAGTCGACCTGCAGACGCCGCGGGCGTCAAAGATACGAAGTCCAAGTCCGGGCTTGAGGGTAACATTGCGCCTCTGCAGACTAATAAGGGCGAGGAGGGGGAGCATAAGGGCGTTATTGAGAAGATTAAGGAGAAGATCAAGTCTTAGGATGGGAGAGGGACCGGGAGGCGATGATTGGTACTGGTGAATTGGGCAAGCTGTTGGGTTGTTGTAAGGATTATTGGGCTTTATACGGGTCAGGGAGACAATGGGGTTATGTAAGGCGGGCATTGGATGGATTGCGACTATCCCATGGTTTGGTGCAGAAATTGCAATGTAGAGCAGACACAAGCGGTCGAATGTAGGTCTTAATCGTATATCCCTCCGACCGCGTGCAGCTGTTTCGGAACCCCATTCGGAATCTAATCAAGCATGGCGGCAGCACGAAAGCAAAACTTTGAGATATTGGCCAGCAATCGTCATATACAAATAGACGAGTCCAGAATCGTCCAAAGAACAAAGATGCGACTCTGCCTCGCTATCCACCTGGCCTTTGAGTTGTTGACCAGAAATACATTGCCTTGTGTAAGATACCTTGTCTTCCTCTCCAGTCCTGACTCATCAACTCTTACATCCCTCTGCCTTGTCCTTATCTCTAGGCTTTATTCATGTAGTGCAGGATCCTCCGCAATGATGTCCATAACACAGTATGATGCATCTACTCAAGAACATCACAATCACTGGTGTTTAGTGTGCAACAGGGGGGCAATCGTGATACCTGTGGCTACTCAACAGAACAGAAAGGACAAGCTGAAGAAAATCATAGACATCCACAGACATCCGAGATGCCTTGAGCAATTGGTTCGACACAATTGCTTGTGTACGACTACCCCAGAGGCTAACGCAAGAGCTTAATATGCAGAGCTTGAAGCACTACGAGTAGATGTTCCTAGATTGAGCGAACCGGACGGGACACAGGAGCTTGCCGGAATACCCACGCTACATGAAGTATCATCCAAGAAGCGAGGACGAAGATGCGGCAGTCAACACCATCTGGGCCAAGGGACATACAGACTACAACACGCTGACATTTCTGTTTCACCAGCCCATAGCCGGCTTGCAGGTGCAGACGCAGTCTGGGTGGAGATACGTTCGATCGGAAGAGCAGGCCATTATCGTCAATGTCGCAGACGCACTGCAGTTCCTCAGCGGTGGGTATCTTGAGCCAACAGTCCATCGAGTGATCAGTCCGCCTCGAGATCAGGCAAACAAGCTGCGGTTGTCCCTCGTCTATTTTGACAGACCGGACGCCAAGGTCGAACTCGCGCCTGTGAAGAGTCTACTTCTTCAGCGTCTAGGCTTACAATTAAGCAACGCTGACACGCCGATAGGTGTCACTGCCAAAGTGATGTCAAGGCAAGACATAATCGCTGTATGGAAGCGCTAAGCTCACATTTTTGCAGAATGGGCTCGAGCCCGCATCGTAAAGGATCATCGATTCCGGACAGGCCTCGATAGTCGCTGTGAGAGAGAGAGATCATTGCTGGCGTGCAGCAGAACTTTTTTTTTGGCTAAACTGCCGACTTGAATAGCGTTGCGTTTAGTCTGTTGTTGAATGTCGTCCTGGCTCTCGAGTACCGTCGTATACCCGTCGTATACCCGTCGTCCTGAGGTGGAATGGCAACTGTGCATGGTAGAATCATCAAGTTCGACACAGGCCATTGTTTGAGCGCAACATCATCACATTGACACCTGCTATCATGGAGCGTGACGGTTGCGCTTAAGACATTGACCAAGACGTTGAGCGCGAGTTGACGAAGTAAGGTAGAGTAAGCATGTGGTAAGGTACTCCGATGCGTGCAAAGTCAGTGCCAAGCTCAGGCGGGGAACCAGTAGGGGGACCAGTAGGGCGACCCTGTTCCCTTTACAGGAATCCAAATCCAGCTTCTGTACAAATAACATCTGCTTTCTTGATCTATTTTGATGTGGATTCTTCATTTTTAGAGTCTGCTGTTAGTGCTTGCATCGTATACCGTAAAGCTGAATCGTAGTGGCTCTTTTGACGTGGAGTAGTTTTTTCATGCAAGAAACCAGAAAACCCTCAAGCTTCCACAATGATCTCTTGTTTACGTTTTCACCATTTTCAGGGTGGTTCACTGTTCTGCGCGATCGTTATAAACTGTCAAAGACGCAGCCTCAATAGCATCTCTACAAGTCCATGCTTAATCATCAAGATAGATACACACACAAATTCTTAGGCACTGATGCTGAACTGTGACAAACATACGAATTATTATTGAACGACATGTGCCGGCCCGACTTTTCATTCGATCCAGGGCGTGCCGGGGTCTGACAGTGGAGCCGATGGATCATCATCCACCTCCACAGATCTCGGTTGCCTCTCCACAAATTTCGCGGATCCTTTCAGGTAATCTACAGTATCAGCCTCGTTTATAGCCCCCACATCCCTTGAATTCCAACAATATGCTCCACTGTAGACGAATCTAGCACATGGAAACCATGATCAGCGCACCTCTCCATGTCGACAATTGCAGAGAATTATCGCAATCGCAAACGCAAACGACTAACTTTCGCCTGTAATGCTTGTCGATCTCGCAAGGTCAGATGTGACGATGGGCACCCCAAATGTACAAAGTGTGCGCGAGCTGGCATTGAATGTATCACCATAGATCCTCGACAACCAGGTTCGGTCGTCTTGCGGAGAGAAGCTCAGCAACCAAGTACACTGCCGCGAATAACGCCATCGACGACCAATCGTACCAGTGTCTCCGGAGATCAGTGTTCTCCTGCCTCACTCCTCAACCCTTCGGTTGCCGTATCGCAGAGTGTTAGCGGGAATGAAGTACCAACTGAGGGCTATGAGATAGCTCAGCCTCATGATATTCATGGAAGTCCTCAATCCGTGACGCCTGGACCGACAGACAATGCCCCTCTTCCCACTTGGCCCAGGTTCATGTCTGGTAACAACCTACAGGTAATGAGTCAATGGCTTGACTTGGCATTTGCACGGATTGGAGTCCGACATGGCTTCTCAAGTTGTCACAATAGTGGTGCTCCGGATCGGAAAGTTTCGAGATTGTCACCTTTCGCCTTGTCATCTCTCAGCACACATGACAGTCCGGAGATCCCGGGTTTTGCGCAGATGTTCCTGTCGAGCGCTAACACCTTTTTTCCTGTCTTCGAAGAGCGCGTTACCCATCAGATATTGAACCAGTACAATGCTGCGACGGTGCAAGCCAGCCTTGAACCTTATCCCTGCAGCGAGACTGCGATACCAATACTCATGATTGCTGTAGCGAATCTTTTCGGAGAGGCAGACACCGAGGAAGCTCTCAAACACATTCGAGCGGCATACTCCATGCTCAGCATCATTGTTGTAGAGAGCTCTCTTCGCTCTACACAAGCTCTATTTCTGCTAGCTCTTGCACTCCGTGCTTTCAACGAAATTTATATGGCTTGGCATCTCATTACACTTGGCATATCCATAGCACAGTCTTTAGCGATGCATCGTGCTTATACAGCCCAGTGAAAGACAACCCTTGGGGAATCGCTGTATGAAGAACACCTACGGAGCTGGTGGGCGATATACAGCTTGGAGAAGGCCATATATCTTGAGGTCGAAACACCTTCTTCGTTACGCGGTCCCGAATGCAACCAGACATTGCCCAAATGCAATCACGACTCGGTTTTCCTCCATGTCATCGCACTGGCCCAAATCCAACATCAAGTCAATAAGCGCTGCATACAAGCTCGCTCATCTGAAGAGAATCCGGAAGTAAACTATCATGATGTCATACGTGAGAAGATTGTGAGCGCAGGAGAGCTTGACCAAACGCTGCTAACATGGGCTGAGGAAATGCCACATAATCTTCGGTAGCTTTTCCATTCATGCTTCTGCAATAACTCTACAGCTGACATCTTACCACTTAGCCCCTCAAACTACTTATACTGTGAGCCGGAGAGCCTCCTAGTGGTGTCCTATCTAGCTATTGAGTATTACCAGACGTAAGCAATAAATATTACCCTGCCACAGGGGGCCGTTTAATAACGCATCTGCCAGTCTTGTGTTGATACACCGCAACGCTCTCCTGATCAGCATACACAACGTACGGAAAGAGGCAGATTACTTCTGTTCAGACAAGCCATACAAGAACCGCATTCGGAATGGCCATGCCGTGTGTGCAGACGCTGCACGCTCGATAGTCGGCGTACTAGAGTGTACGCAGCACCTTCGAACATCCCTCCCCTTGCATGCTATCTACGCGCCATTATTAGCAACATATGCTTTAGCGGTCCATACTTTGAAGCACCTATTTTATGGGCCCGCCAAGGCTGACTTCGAAGTACGTCAAGGTATATTTCTCACGCACGCGTATCCCGTCTAACAGCAACTAGCTAGAAGTTAGTGCTATCGAGTTTGTCCGTCGGAAGCAGGCCATGGCCAAAGACACAGATCCGCATCTTGTGACACTCTTGGGTGCCCTCCAGTCCCAAGTGTCAGCCGTCGTCAAGAGTGCAGCTTCGACAGACAGCGGGCCCCCAACTCAGCATAGTACTGGCAGCAGTAATGCAGTGCTTATTGGTGGCAATCAGATGATGTCGTCACCCATAGGTCTCAGTATGCAACAGAACCATGAAATTGGTCGCATAACGCAGCTTCCCCACGATGGGAACACTTCTGGAGCATCCAATATCTCTGGTTGGACGGGAGGTCTATCGGACACTTGGCCAGACAATGCCGGCCAGGGCTTTGACTTTGTCGCAAGTGGGTTTGATTTAGGCGATTTGGGCAACATGGATTGGGACGCACTAGCGGTGACATTCGATCTGCCCTCCTAAAATGTGACGAAGACTCGATCAAAGACAGAGTTGATTCAAGGCTTAGGAAGATCTAGTTAGCACAATATCAAGTAGGCAAAGCACGAGTGTCCATTTGTGGATGCAAGCATTATTCATTGCATAGATATCTGAGATGCATACTTGATACCACTTCCGCCAATAGATTATGGCGAATATAAGACGCCAGAAATGTCTTTATTGTTTACTCTGCAGTAATATAAGGAATTCCCGTGAGTTTGAAAGCTCTCTCGCCCAACTTCACGGGTTGGCGTGGCGACTCACGATTGTGAGGGTCTAGCTCACCATTCCTCAGTACCGGAGGACCGCCTATATGAACGGCATTGGGCCAGTGGGTGGTAGATTTGGTGTTCAAGAATGCCTCTCGCTTACGAATCAAGTCTTCCTGCGAGGCGTCGGAGACGGGCATGTAGCATGTGTAGACGCAGAAACGAGGGCGAGTTGAAGATGATGGAAGGTTGTAGTGAGGAGTCCTCGAATCCCCTAAACAAGACAATTAGTAAATGCCGTCTGTAGGACATTGGTCATGACAAGGAGACTTACATAGAAGGAGGTCGCCGGGCTCTGCGCAGATCTTTTCCCACTTGAGACCCTTCTCTTCGAGCCACTTCATACCGGCCTCGGTGTAACCATACCACTCTGGAGTCCTGACGGATCTGTTAGATTCTCGTTCGGTTCAAAGAGTACGATGATCGCGTATTAGGCCCAGATCCTCTTCTCATCTTTGAACTCTTTGTGAAACTCCTCACTGAGCAAATGACCACCTTTGCACACAATAAGGCCGCCATCGTTTGGCCCATTGGGCAAGATGTTGACAAGGCCCTGCAAACATCTGAAGCCCGGCTTCTCAGGACTTTGGTCTTGGTGGGGCCATGGCTTGTTTGGAGGCAGATCCTTCCGGTTTGGAAAGCCAAATCCGACGGCATCGAAAGAGACGATCAGGTCCTCAGTACCATAGACAGTCTCGAAGGCACCGTAGACGCCTGGTTCGGAGCGAACATCCCAGGCAAACTTCTCATGGGGTACACCGTAGCCATGACACATGCCTTTCTCACTGATTGCCGGAAGGAAGTCTTTGTGGATAGTAGAAGGGTCATCGCGCTTGAATCCAAGACCACTGTAGAAAGAGTCAACAATGTAATTTGTGACACATGGCATATCACTCACAAGTCTTCTAGCCATTCGAACATTTGCTCGCCGTATGCATCGGCTCTCTCTCTGGGAATGGCACCCTTGACTAAAGCAAAGCCATCCCTAAGCAGATCGTCACGAAAGCCTCCGTAGTGGGTTGGAGAGCTATCAGCAAAAAGACGGCTTGTAGATGTAGGGTCTGCTTTGATGGTGACTGAGAGGGGAGGAGTCGCGGTGACGGTACTGGTAGTTGTTGCCATTGTAAACAGATATAATGTGTAGATGATGTTTTGGTGAATCTTGATCTTTGACTGTAGAATAGATTGGAGACAGTTAAGCAGCTCAGAACATGCAGACGAATATATAAGATTGCGGAAGCACGTATTGGCAGACTTGGACTGGCAGACAAGCGTATCATCCATGCATGTCTAAGCTGAGCTCCGTTCATAGAGCTATCCAGCCGAGTCTAGTCTCCTGCTGGAGACCCGAGACAAAGACAGGTGCGACACAAAGACAGGTGCGGAGAACTCCAGACCCCGGAACGAACAGGCGGAAGAACCAGTGAACCGAGCGAGCTAGTAAACCGAACTGGAGAGAACGCACTGATGGAGCAACGCCGAACCGAAGCGACCCGAAGCGGTCGAAAACTGACCCGCAGTAGAGTACCAATGTACCTCGAGTCACATGTGCGGAGCTGCCAAACGGTTTTTTGTACACAAGAACTGCCACCTGAGCTCTTATCGCATCAGTATCATTTCCCAATCTGTGACCACGTAGCAGCTTTGGCGCTTTCGCCCTGGTCCAACGGGCGTGACTCGACCGATGCTCCATTCACAATGTAGCCAAGTTAGAGAAATCATGTCGATAGAGATGAGCGTAATCAAAATAGCTAGATTAGTGGAAATCTGCACCTTGGAGCAAAAAGTGGAATTTGTGCTGCGTACACGACCAAGGATTAAGAAAGTGAAGATATGACGAGAACAAGTTCCATTCCAACTTCTCAGTATGAGCCGGTCACACGAATGGCAATATAACATGGCTATCATACTCTCCCCCAAAATGCACCACATGCGTACCCTTGTTGTCCGTAAAGTCCTCAGTAGCAAAATGCATGCCCTGATTCACACCACTAATCTGCACTCTGATGCTTTCTCCAGCTTCGTACTCTATCCCCATAGCCCAGATGCCAATATCAAGTTTTACTATTTCTCCCTGAGGTACTTTCTGCACCCGCTCATGAGGATGGAAGGGCCAATTCTCGTGCATTGACTTGGAAGCATCAATCTCGTGATGAGAGGCGCGCAGGATGCCGAGGGGTCCTGCATAAAAACCAACCTCTGTTCTCTTGTCTGCGGGAATCTCCGCAATAGTCTTCACTGGCACGTCAGACCAAAGAAGATTGAAGTTGAGCATAGCTTCCCCGTCTTGGACAGCTTCCGCAAGACAACGTAAACGTCCATGTCATCGTGCTCAGAGCAAGACATGTAAATCACCGCTTTGGGCATGCCAACTAGTTGCGTCTTATGTTGGAATGTGTAGGTAAAGCTGGCGAACTCGACTTTGGAGTGAGGGTCGTACGACACCGAAGTTGAGGTCTCCGGAGGTGTGAAACTCAGTTGGGAGGATGGTGAGAAATATAGCTTTCGATACTCTGTTCGAGGGAGTGGAAAGTCTTATTCGACGATGTTGGAGATCGGATCTGACTCGCCGAAGCGTAGGATAGCCATGCGGACCTGTGGAGTTGCCTCCCAGTTGTTCTGGGTACCTTTCAGATAAAAGTCGAAGAATTGGAGAAGTTCATCTTTCGCTTGTTGTGAACCCCAGAGGTCACGCCATTCTTGAGTTGCATGCCATCTCAGCCACTTTTTATCCGTGGCTACTTCACGCCAGCCTCGAATGACACCCATACCGTGCATTGAATTTGTCCAAGTGCCAGTCATGTATGTCGGTATGCTGATCTTCGACATGTCGGGTCGCTTATCATTCCACCATTTGTTGGCTAGAGCATGTCGTTTATACATCTCTCTAAAGCTCTCTATACCATGTCGGCCTTGTATGAGAAACTTTGTGATGAGATTGTCGAACAGGTCCCCGGCGTAGATACTTCCTCGGGCGAATTGCTCTCGGTAGAGATCGCCACAGGCTTCCCAGGGTGCAATCGCTTTGAGTGAAGGAGGTTTGAGCGCAGCAATGAACCATTGTACGATTGCAAGATGAGAATTTCCGGCGAGGCCGATTTGCCCATCACACCATTCCAACTTTGCAATGGCTTCAATGAAGTCGTATCCATCCTCGGCCTGTTGTGTTCCCATAATTGCCATGACTCCATCAGAGTCTCCAGCTCCGCGAGAATCAACGTTGATGATCGCATAACCTTTTGGAACCCAATCTGCCGGATCTGGACCCTCGAACTTCTCAAGGCCGCTCAGGGTGCCATTAGGAATACCCACGTTATAAGGCGTCATCTTCTCGAGGCACATGAGACCGTTGAACTTCTTTCCAAATGGACTCCAGCAGATCAGAGCGGGGACTTTGCCTTTGTTGTTTGGAGGGCGATAGATATCTGCGTACAACCTAGCTCCGTCCCGGACAGTGACGGCAAAATCGTGTTCCACCAGAATATCACATTCCAATGGCCTCCAATTGAATCCGTTCCATCCTTTAGGTAGCGTTTCAGTACGAGGGTTGAATCCTTGATAGCCATTAGTGCCTATGGAAGGAGCACTGAGTTCTGAGACTGGGCACTCCATTGCAAAGCCGTGAGATGATTGCTTGCACAAGAAGGTAATCCTAACATGGGGGAGAGAATGAGACTGGCTAGAGTACCTCATTATGATCTGGCGCACCGGCCTTATAAAAACTAGCTAAAGACATAGTGGGGTCTAAAGGTGCAGCGATTCCAAGCGAGGCCACCTGATCAATAGTGGAGGAAGCGAAGACGAGCCCTCGGATTCCGTGAAGGAACACAAGCTGATTGGTACGGGTACGCGCATGCCAAAAGTTGACAGTCAGCTCAGAACGGAGGTCTTTGAAATAGGCATAGCTGATGAAGCGGAGTGCGAAAGACGTATTGGCTTCGTTCGTTAGCGCAATGGGCTCGGCTTGCTAGACTCCGCTTCAGACCTCAAGCCGGAGGCTTAGGGCTTGCTCCCCAGACACCCCAGAATCGCGTTTGACTCTCGGATGCGGAGAAGAAGCGGGGTGCGTGAAGCTAAAGAAGGCATCGAGATGTTCGGTCTCCTTCTCTATAACAGTAAACATCTATGTACCGAGAGTGCAGCAAGATAGAATGTCCACGAGTACAAGTAGATCTGCAATCGCCCGCCCAGTGACTCGAAATGTCTCTCATGCACACCTGCGATCATCAGACTTCATTACTCTTCCTTCGATCTCAATCTTGAATTATTTGCAATGGACAAAGGCGAAGCTATTTGCCATGTGGAGGACGCCCACCACGTGTCTGAAGATGGAGAAAATGTTGTCGTCGGCACAGTCCAGATGTATTCTCATAATGAGACTGTCTTGATCCCAACACCGTCTCCTGATCCGAAAGGTGAATTACAGTTTATCAGGCTGCTTGATACATGCTGATATTTTTCCGTGCAGATCCCCTCAATCTTCCTCCGTGGCGTAAATGGTCTATCACAATCCTCCTCGGCTTCTACAGTGCCACAAGTGTGCTGTTGACTTCCGGGATGGGTGCGATATTCTCAGAAGTCGCGCCATCTTATCCGGGTCAAGCAAACAAAGCCTCGGGGCTGTTGACTTACCCTACCTTGTTTATGGGAATTGGTAATCTTATTGGCATGCCGCTAGCCCTCGCGATCGGCCGGCGACCTGTTTTTCTCGCCACATTAATCATTCTAGTGCTTACAGGTGTTTGGTGCGCATGCTCCAAAACACTGGACAGTCACCTTGCCGGTCGTAACATCATGTCGTTGGCTGCTGGTCAAAGCGAGGCTCTGGTTCCCATGATGGTGCAAGAAGTACATTTCCTACACGAGAGAGTCACAAAGCTTGGTTGGGTGTCTGCGATGCAAGCCGCTGGAACTGCAGCTTTCTTTCTTGCACAGAACTATCTCGTTGGCGATCTTGGATGGCGTTGGTGGTATGGACTTTTCACGATTTTCAATGGTGCTGCCCTGATCCTGAGCTTCTTCCTTGTTCCCGAGACAGGTTACGTCCGTCCAGCTGAGGCAGCCGAGGGCCAGGTACACCTGGACTTCAACATGGACTTCAACAAGAACGGAGATTTGGAAGAGGATGGGAAAGTGCACAAGGTCATTCGAGTCACTACTGCCTCTGGGAACGTTCTTGATCTGGACAAATATTCTCCAAGAACATGGAAATACGACCTCAGCCTGTTCACAATGAAGGCGGACTGGTCTCAACTCGTGGCTTTCTATCGACAGCTAGCACAAGGGCTTGCTATTCCAAGTATGGTTTGGATCCTGCTACTCAACGGCGCCTTTCTTGGGCTCTACGTGATCCAAGTCTCTACCTTCGCAGACATTCTCCTTGCTCCGCCTTACAACTTCGCCTTCACCAGTCTCGGCTTTGTCCAAGCAGACCAGATAGTTGACAGCATCCTCTTCCTCCCAGTCCTAGGATATGGCACAGACTTGGTCATAAAAATAATGAGCAAGAGAAATAAGGGTATCTATCAGCCGGAATACCGCCTCATTATGCTCTTCATACCAGCCATTGTTGGGGTGATCTGCAGCGTCGTCTACGGCCAAGCTGGCTCCCACCCGACCAAGTGGAGTTGGGGAAGCGTTGCTGTCACGTACAATGCAATATTCTTCTCGTTCTTGGGTGCCAACATTGTCGGCATCACTTATGCAATCGACTGTTTCCCACTTGTGGCAGGGCCTCTTCTGGTACTTATCTGTGCAGGACGTGGCTTCATCTCCTTTGGTCTGTCATATGCCACTCTTCCTGCCACAAGGACACTAGGCTACTCGGGGACCATGAATGTTTTTGCCATCATCACCGGAGTCTTATGTTTGATGGCCATACCTTGTTACATATTTGGTCGTCGCTTCCGCGAGTTGGCGCAAAGGTGGTATAAGGCTCCAGTGGAGTGAGTCTCCGCAGACAATCATGTAGTGTTGGTAAATAGTTGCTGTATGTTTGCTTTACAGATATTGCCGACTGTTGAAAAAGAACACTTCGCGTCTCGATTTGTTAGGCTCAGTTTGGAAGAGCTAAGGTAATCTATCTGCGGCGATAAATCCTACGAGTATGCTATTTTTGCGTCGTGTATCGTACCATTCGAGGCTTTGAGGTTCTCCTGGCATTTGTTTACAGTCCTGGAACAACCATCATGGATAATTATGCTGAAGTACTGAACTCCTCTTCACCGATACCACTCCCATTGAGCCCACCTTGCTTCGCGAAGTCGGTTGTGGTATTGACAGTAACCTCATGCGACAGAATAGCGCCAACCAGGAGCACAATCCACATCAGGCTCGACCCTCTCAACATCAACTTCCGCCGACCAAAACGCTCGCACAGGCAGATAGTAAGCGCAAGCCTCGCAATATACCCAAAGAAACTCCCCCCAGCGAGCAGTGTAGACGCATTTCCACTATAGCCGGACAGCTCAAACATTGCCAGCGCATACATCGCAACGAAGTCAATCCCCGTCAACTTCTGCATTCCTTGGACGCGCCAAGCAAGATGTGACGACGAGGATGGAGCTTGTCCTTCTGGAACAGCATGCTCGAGTAGCTGTGTGCTGTGGAGACTGCCGCGATGCGTGTTGCTTCAATAATTCCGTGCATCTCTTGATCTATCTCTTAATCTATCTCTTAATCTATCTTCATATCATAGGAAACAATTCTGCATCGTGACAGCAAGCTAGCTGCCTCCTCAAACTTTCCTACTTGGCGAGGGGGCGAGGAAACGCGGGTTAGAAGGGCGTGACGACGAGTATAAAGATAAGGAAAATGGCTTGGAGCGCAACGGGGAAGGGCCAGGCAAATTCTTCGCTTTGGGTCTTGGTGCACCAGCATTCTGTCCATAACATCCTGGAGGACTAGTCAGAAAAGTATGAACGAAATCACCCTCGAGACGTACAAAGTTGATCCAACAACAGCAAGCGTAAACTCAACAGTGACAAAAGCGTCTCGCAGGTGAGAATTCGCCAGCTCAGCTGTCCATATCGGCATGAGTTGAGATGTCCACAGTCAATGCCACAAATGACATGCGCAAACATCATCATGTAATCTATTTAGTAGGAGCTTGGAGTGCGGCACCCAGCAAAGCCCACAGACCACCAATCTGCAATGTCTTGAGTCGACCAATCTTGTCTGCATATAATTCAACCAGTATTGCACCTTGTAAATTTCAGCGCACTTCCACATGATAACAATCGCGACATGCATGCTATAGTAAAGCCACCAAAGGAGACATTAATGATGCCTTCCACGCCAGCGCTATCACGTTTTGAGCCAGAACCGGCTCCCGTGAGGCGAAGGTGATCTGAGTTTGTATCGACCAAGCTCATAACGGTGGCATCGTAATCAAAGAACATGATCGAACATCTTGCGAGAGGAGACAAATAATCGGTCTTCCTTATAATCTGAGACGTCTTCATGATAAGTAGCCACCACGGATGTATTTGAATAGGCGGGACTCGGCTAGATCAGTCTATATGACGATTTACAACTGAAAACATAGAAAGGGTCACGCTCGAAAATGCTGGTATCGAAATGCGGACGGGCAGTTCCCTCAAAGTGTTCGACATGATCGATTTCTCTATTGATACTGTGAGCGCTGTACCTAGCAGTCATGACTGGAACAAGTTCGGAGGTAGAATATGTCAAAAGAAAAAGACGAAAATAAGCCAGAGGATGGCAGCAGCGCGATGCGATGTCAATCGATTCATACCTACCGTAACCTCTCAAGGTATCATAGCCGCACTATATTCCGGTAGATTACACTACTTTAAGGCTTATCAAGCTTCCAAAGACCGGAGGAGACACTCTTTTTGCTTCGGGCCATCTACGATCGTATCGGCGAGCCACTCCAAAGATGGCTAGAAAATTTGACTGCCAGGTTTAATGGCCAACTTTTCCATGACATTGCCGCTACCAACCCTGAAGCTCAGGTCCACGAGAAGACTAGAGGACCGCCGGACAACGTTGGATCACTTCTTGTAGCAGACCACCCAATCGTGAGGACGAACCCAGTATCAGGATGGAAAAGCATTCCTTAGCGTGAGTAATCTCTGCTCGAAGATTGAGCACTACTAAGCCTTCTGCAGGTTGGTGGATTTCCAGAGCAGATCAACGGCTTGTCAAAAGCTGAAAGCGATGGACTCTTGAAGTTCTCCAAAGATCTTCTGATCAACAACCACGATTTTCAAGTGTAGTTCAAGTGGAAGAATCCTAAGGACATTGGTATGATTGAAATTGTTTTAAGATACCGAACAAAATGGCTAAGATACAATGATCAGCGATTTGGGACAACCGTAGTACGGACCATGCTGCTACTCCCGACTGCGAAGAAGACCGCTTTGGAAATCGTGCTGTCGGCATTGGAGAGAGACCTTACTTTGATCCGAGCAGTAGATCCAAGCTGGAAGTCTTAGCCAAATCCGAGGCAGCAGAGTCGAGGTCGGATCCGACAACATACCAGTTCATGGATGATGTCGCAAGTTTTGGCCTATAGGAAAGGTGCACGAAAACATCCACGCGAAGAGGATATGTCATTGCCGAACGAAGCAGAGGAACGCCCAGAAACAGACATGAGTATATGTACACTAATAATAAACGACCGGCAGCGATCTTTCGTCTTTCACCCCCAACGATACTATCACCTGCAAAAGATCATCAATCAGCGTCACATCCTATGAGATGTCCTTTCGGAAATATGTATACTCTGCGAGTTGTGTCATTGTTGCCTCTTCGTATGTAGAACTAGAGTCTGAATTGACACACGTGACGCACTTTTATTGGTCCTGTTCCATCGAACGATTGATATGCCGTGTCTCTATGCCGTGCAAGCATTTCCCGTTCCTCCCCACAGCCACCCTCCTCATAACCCACCCCCGCTACCTGTGTCTCCACTGCCACCAGATGGTCAAGCGGGTCCCTCGGAACAGAGTCCGAAAGACGATCCAAAGCCAATTTAGCCGTACCATCCGAGTCCCTGCCGGTAAGCGAAGGGCACGGCTATCATCTGAGATCTCCAACCACTAGAGTAAGACCCTCCGGAGGTTCCACCAGATATTGAGTGCAAAGTCCCAAGACGTTGCCAGTAGGATGCGCATAGCTTTGGCGCCGCTCTATCTTCTTCGAGTTTAATGTTTCCACGCTTTTTGGTGTGAAGTTGCCACGTTGGCCGATGAACGTAGTCTGGTAGAGATACACCAAATCTGTGTAACTCGCCTTGATAGACCACGATGAAGATAATGCACGAGATATGCTGGAATGCAGGTGTCACATTTTGGCTTGAAGAATTGCTCACGTGTTCCTCTTGTATTTCTAAGGACCCTAGAAGTCTGCTGTTGCCCTGTCGCCCTATCGTTGCAATACGTATTATGTCGCACTAATTGATGGATCTATGTCAGAAATTCTATAAAGTCGGACCACTCTATTTACATTACAATCACTCAACATGGTTGTTACTTCTCCATGAGTATCCCTTCCACTGCAAAAGCGCCGTAGGAATGATGCTTACACCGACCATGATGGCAGTGCCAATACCCGCGCTGGCGGGCAGACCAACATCTGCGAACATATAAGGAAACCAGAACGGTCCGATGAATCCCCATATTTGACGAACGAAGGTGATGAAGACCCCGACAGAAGCTGCTTCATCAATGTTACTGTCCACTGCATAAGTGATCAGGACGGTGGTGACGATCTGATTACCAGCAGCAGCAATGGCGGCCCCAATGATCGGAGTGATATTCCAGTGCGTGCCTGCCTGCTCGGTTCTGACCAGAAAGACGACGTAACCGACTATGCTAAGGACAAATCCAATGTAACTGAGCCAAAGTCTGTATTCCGGATCCGGATTTTGGTGGATCTTCTTCGAGCGTACCTTCATCCACTTATCGGAAAGGATACCTCCGAGCTGCTCGCCGATAATGGAACCAACAATGAGACCGATGAATTGAAGACCAAGCTGTTGCGCGTTGAAGCCAAATTGCTCCTGGAAAAGCTGAGGTATTTCCACAGTGATCAAAATTCCGGTGAGAAGGAAGACCATGCTATAGGCGCAAGCAGGGATGACGACCGAAGGCCGCGTGACTAGGGTCAGGGGGTGGATGAAGTCCCGTATGCGGAAAGGAGTTAGATCAATCCGACCAAACGTGAAGTACTCCTGCTTGAAAGAAGAGCCATGGTGCTCCACTCCCTTTCGGAGGTAGCGAGTCTCGGGTCCAAAGAAAAGGTACAGGATGAACTGAACACCGTTGATGATTGCCAAGACATAGTAGATCCAACGGTACCCAACGTGATAAGCAACAAAGCCGAAGATGAATCCACCCATTGGAACACCAAGGGTGACCATGAGAGTCCAAATACCCTATTATGCTATTAGTGGGGAACCATGCAAACAGTAGCTCAACATATTTACCATGTATTTCGCACGTTCTTTTTTGAAAAACATCTCTGCGACAACAGCACTACCAATAGCTGCAGCGGGGCTAATGAAGAACGCGACAAGCGCTCTGCAAGCGGCAGTGCTACCATATGTCGGGGCCTTTGCGCAACCGATGTTGCAGACAAGCGAGATAATAGTCGAAATCAGCCATATGGGGCGCCGACCATAACGATTAGAAAGAGGTCTCCAGAAGAGTGGCGCACCTCCAAGGATGGCAATTTGAAGAGATGTTAGGTAAGAAGCATTCTGAATTGTGGTGTTGAACTCTTCGAAGGCAATGATTCCATATGCAGGGATGATCGCTGCTGCGGTAAAAGTCGACATCATTGCGTGAAATGCAACTAGCAACAGAGAGATGACTTTCTGTATCAGGTCAGCTGGGCGTTTCAGATATTGAGTCAAGATCTCCATACTTTCCAAGTCGGCCAGTTGTACGGATCAGCGTCTCCAAAATCTGGCATAGGATCCAAATCCAAGGTGCCATGTCTCTTTATCAAGTAATTCCGGTGGCCTTCTGAAAGTTGTGCAGCGCTGGCCGAAATGTTCGTAGCCCATTGCTCGAGCTCGAGACGTTCGACACGATTCGAGTCCTTCCCCTTCGAATCGGTGGCAGCAAGGTCTAGCCCAGTTGCAAAATCACGTTGACCAGCCATGATGTCCTTTGGAAGAGCAAGCTTGGAAAAGCAAGGAAGGTGCGAGACAAATCGGTTTAACAAGCTAGCTAAAGGTATCTACCCTTTTATTAAGACTTTTCCTGATCATCTTCAAAATGATTGCGGGTGGCTAGCCCTAGCCTAGCCTCATTCGTCCCCACAATCCAAGCACTAGCGTTTTCTGTCTGCATGTTCGTCTCCACCTTATCTCCATGCGGAGGTGCACAGCACAATACAAGATCTACAACGCTTATCGCTTTTGCCACGTTGACACGTGTTGAGGGGACATGGGAATAATCATGAACCGGCAACTCGTGGACTTTCTTGTGTATGGCCATCGAAAGCTCTATGCATTCCCATGGAGACTCACATAATAGAAGGCTTATTAATCTCAACCGCAGTGCCAGCCAGCAGTGTCGACCAGCAAATGCAGGATGAGCAGTGTAGTGGGACAACTATGTTAGAGAGGATCGTTTCTTATAATCTCTATATGCTGAACATTACCCTATCCCACCATGGCAGAACATATTTACCTTTCCATGGTTCACTTAGCAGAAGGCTATCGTATGTGAGCCGAAGATGATCAATAGGACACTCTTGAACCGGGTATTTACCTTGACTAACCTTAAGGTGATCGGCAGGACTTTGTGGTGAAGAAGCCGTTGGGTAACTAGGAGAACAGCTGTTCCGGTCACTCATCCAGTCAACCAGTATGTTGCTCTAGCTGTTCGAGAATCAAAATACTGCGACTTTGACGGGCTTTATGCGTTGTATAACACTATTCGTAACGGCGACAAATGCAGAATCCACCTCTGTTAGGCAGAACGAACGCTAGGGTGGAGGTGGAGATAGTCAATATCATTCTCCACGGAATCCAGCAAGTTTCGGGATTAAAGAAAGAGGAAGTGCCGTCAGGCTTTCATTGTCTTAACCTTGTGTTGGACTTGAAACGGTTGATTTACCTTGGCTCACCATTAAAATATCGACCGGAGCAGGCGCGCTAGGCTTTTCCATCGGACATTTCGTGTACTAGCATAACCCTCATATGCCGATGACTTTGCCGTACGCACTTTCGAAGGTGGGTATAAGTCAATGAGTTGTGCACAAACGGCACGACGAGAAATGGTTGTAGAATCTCGCTGCAGGTTTCCCATGCACTCATTAGTGCCTGCTGCTAGACTTCCCGCATATGTACTAGGTATTTACGTGACAGTACAAAGTGTGCACAGGTGTTTGGCAGCAGATGTAAACAAGAACTGAGCTATGCAGGAAAAGGGGTGACGAGATGAACTTGGAAGTACTGTACCCGTAGCGCCTTCGAACAAGGGCGCAGAAACGCGTTATTGTATTTAGAGCACATGGAGGATGACTTCCCACAATTTTGGTTGACAGATGCCAAGAGCTTGTCAACGTGGTTTAAGCTTTGCAATTCAGCCTATTCCAACTTTACAGTCTCATTCCCAAACTCAATAATGCCACAGTGAACGGCGCTGCACGCCGACTGTTAGCTAACAGTCTTCTCCGACATCTTGACGGATACACCCCATCTACTCTACTGTATGTGGAAGTTTCAGGCCTCTTGCGCCACTCTCGGCACGCTCTCCGCGCAATAGGAGCAGATCAAACCACAACGTATCAGGATTCAGTCTCGCTCTACACCACATGTATTCATCTCATGTCACATTGCCAGCACTCTCCTCATCGGAAGCTGTCGTCACTGAGAGATCTTCGCCCATCTCTCGCTGGATCTTCCGATCTCCCAGCGAGACACCTATCTCTTTGATGACGAACCAAGATGGTACTATCGCGATTGCCCAGAGAGCAAAATTGATATATGTGCCACCGACCTTGCCCATGATACCAATGCTGGCAAGACCGTACTGTGCATGTCCATTAGCTTGAGAAGTGACCGTAAATCGTTGGGATTGCATTACGCTGACCGCTTGAGTGGCTGATTCTGTACCACGGAGAAGACTGGCAATACGGACAACTTCTTCTTCCGTTTGTGCTAGATTTCCTACAACGAAATACCTGAAAACCAGTCAGCGTTCATAATACCTGGACCGTTAGCAAAGCTTACAGAAAGAGGTAATAGATCTGGAAACCGGATACCCAGAACAAGAAAAGGGCGAATGCCTTTCCAAACCCGGGGTCTGACCAATCGTATGTGGGGTCCGTCTTGTCAAAGTCTGTGACGAGAATAGTTGCCCAGATCCACCAGGCACCTTGCAGAACAAAAATAGTGACGAATGCACCTCGAGACCGAGTCTTCTGGCTAATTTTCGTATTGTCGAGCCAGTAACCCAGTACGTTGCCAAAAGTCACAGCAACAATACCAGATATGAAGGACCCTAACGCGCGTGCGCGGACACTGAACCAGAGCGATTCGAAAGTGAAGAAGACTGCTTCGGCATAAACCGCCTGAGCAATGAGTGGAACAATCAACAAGAAATCGCGCCGCACGAAAAGCTTCGCCATGGCTTGTAACTCATACCAAGTGTCATGGTTGATCCCGAGCCGTACTGGAACACCATCGGTACGTTCAACCTTCGATGGTGGCGTCAGCAACAGGGCCGCAAACGGGGCGAGAGCTTGGAGAGCAATGAAAGCTTCGTAAACGTGATATGACACTCCGCCAGCCGTGCTCCTGTGAACATTGACGCCCAAATTGATGGCGCCACCAACGATTTGTCCAAGCATTCGGAAGGTTAGCTAAAAGCCTAGAAAGCGTCCTTGGTTATCTGGCTCTGGGTATGAGAGTGCAATTGCGGCTTCAATGGACCAAAAGATACCTGCCGACAGACCGCAAAGGGCCGCTCCAAGCAAGACGAACCATTGATTGTCATAACGACTGTTTGTGTAAAGTCCGGCAGCGTAAGGACAGTAGCCCATAGTACCGACAACTAATGCGCCCTTGACGCCTATTCTCTTCACCACAATACTGGAAAGGAAACAAGTGACAACCATGAGGCAGAATGTCAACGCGTTAGCGGCATCCACAGTCCCGGGTGTCTCTTCACCTCCAGCACCCTAAGAGTTCATGGCACCCCAAATGCCTGGCGCAAGGAAGTTGCATATTCCAAGAACAAATGCATTCCACCACGACGAACGGTACCATTTCGCTTCGCCAAATCAGTCATTTGTCAGAACCATGGAATGTTGTGTCTGTGTCCATACGCTTTCGAAGAGGCCCGTCTGCCACAGCATTCGTCTCGCCAACCTTCAACTCCTTGCTTTCTTGATCTGCCATGCTCGACCTTTCTATTGTATTAGTATAAACGCCAAGACAATCTATATCACATTGGAAGTATACATACTCACTTTGAACGTTTGAGATGTAAATAAGAAAACATAGCCTGCAAGTAATGACGCTCAAGATGATTCCAACAGCAGATATCGGTGAAAACATCTCTTCTGTGGTTTCGGCACTGGTCCATCGTTGAATTCGTGCTGAGGTCGCGTGAGATATCGCAATCGCTGAGATGGATGTCGCAAAGCTTGGCGTTCAGCAAATAATTAGCCCCAGGATAGCATGCAGAAGAGATCTACACCTCTGAAAGCATGTAAAGTGGAGTAAGATCTTGTACCCAGTTTCAATGAAGTCAGTAAAGCCCTATATTCAGTGTCCAGGACGTGCGGCTGGCCGCCTAATTTTCCATTCTCTTCAAATGCTCCACTGCTTGGGCGCTTGTCTTGTCAACGACTTCCCTTATCATTGTTACGTCCATCAGCACAGCATCGAAACTCCCTTTGAAGACCATCTTATTTTTGTCAGTCCGATTTTGTAACATAGCATGCTAATCTGGTGACTTATCAAGAAGCTGGTAGCAGTATAATCTGGCGCATTTGTCCCTGGCAGAGGTTGTGACTAAGCGTTATTGGCCGTAATAATAACAAGGAGCGACTGGAACAATACCCTTGTGTACTCTGCCCTTAGAGCATGGATTGTGTCAAGTTAGATGTGCATTGGCGTGGAACGACGATGCCGTGGAGCAGAAGCTGCATACACGGAAGATGTCACAAAGCGGGATCTGTTCGTGGGGCACATGGCTGGCTCACAATTACTGCCTTGACTTGCGAGCAGCGTTTCGAATAATGTTCTCGACAGCATACGGCATCAAGTTGACGAGAGGAGCAACCGAAGGCTCCCAGTGTGGCGCTAAGGCGGTAGACCGTCATTGAATGTAGAGCATGCGCAAAGGCAGGCAGACTCGGGCGAAGAAACAATCTCTCGTCTTCACAATGTCTTCTTCGAGCTCTCGATCGGAGCCTTTGATTCTTGAGCTATGCAGAGGTTCTGACTATGATCGTAGTTATTTGTCTTTGGGCATTCTGAAGGAGGTAATCGTTTTGTTCTGCCTTCACCAGTTCGCCCTGGGCCGGACGTTGAATCTCTCGTGTCCAAAACATTGAATAAGGTTCCGAGTGTCGTGAGATGCCATCTGCCAACTCTTGAGCATGGTAATGATGTGTGAAGCTGACGCAGCAATACAGACTGGAGTACGGATTGTTGTGTGAAGTGCATCAAGGCTGCTCAGACTATGAAACTGGGATGGGCAGTATCGCGTAATGGTGCGACATGTCAGCTACTTTTTTTTTCGGCTTCAATAAACAGCGATGAAATCTCTGGTGTCCGTGAACCCTTCTCAATATCTCGGCAAAGACCGAGAAGACTTGCTTCCCGCGTCTTGCTGAACACTTTTCAAGATAGTCCCTGAACGAATTCGTTACTTCTGAAGTCGAACCTACGAGAAGGTAGACCTTCCATCTGTTACGCCAAAGCTATTCGCGATAATGAAATTGAAGGGGACACTTCCAATCTGGCTCTCCGTGTGCAGGAGTGTAATTGAGAGAGACATGGCAATTCAAGACATCTGTAATCAGCTTACCAGAACAACTCTCAAGGGTGCCAGGCCAACTATGAGACCAGTGTCCTGTACTTCACCCTGGCGCAGAACAGGGATGTTCTCCTGCTGCTTCGTTGGTGGATTCATACATTCCAGATATATTGGCAGCCGAGTCGTTGATCAGTTACCTTGAGCGGAAAATTGACACATCGGGGTATCTTTCCATGGCGTTGGGCTCGACATTGCCTCCTTCGTAATTGGAGATCCAATGTGGTCGCCATCATGGAAGAGAAGAAAGCGGACGAGAGGGACTTTCACAATATCAAAGGCCGACTCTCTGGAAGAATGCCGAGAACAAAGTTGACGAGAGGTTGCCGGATGCTTCTTACATGTGCAGATCGTATAGCACAGATCAGAGAACACACGTTCACGACCGTATCTTGCCTTAGTTGGCAGAAAGCGGGAGCTGCGCGGCGTGCAAGGCCTGTTTGAGTGTCAAGCAGGCAGTGTTGGCATACAGTAATACGAGCAGATGACCGACCAGGAAACTCGGAAGCGCGGAATCTACGCGTTATATGAAGGAGGAGATCATCAATCGATATGATCAATTGACGAGATCTGCAAAAGAACGCTGCGGGGTCGCCAAGTAAGCTCAACGCTGTGCAAGTCAAGCTGTTAGCACTGTATGTATTAGCAAAAGCCGAATGTGTAAGCGTGGCCGAGTGAACAAGATGAGTGCAGCTTTCTTGTTTTGCAATTAAATGCAAGAGTCAAACCTGGAAGAGCTTTACATCACCAACGGAATGATCTATGAATCTCCTTGGTCACATGCGACATGCAACACTAGACGTGTCACGGATACGCGTCGGGTCATAGCACAAGTACAGAAGCATGTCGGTGACTGTGAACAGCGTAATCATCTCTCCTCGCTTTGGCCACGGATAAGAGTTTACCCCGACCAATGCTCGAGGAGCTCCGTCTGGGGCAGCCCCATCATTTCTTGTCTTGCACATCATTTCTCCTCAATCTTACCCCGACCAGGTGTGCAGGTCCCATCTGGGGAGGCCCCATAATTTCTTGTGTTGCAAATCGTTTCTCCATTGTTTTAATCTCCATACCACCAAGCAGCACATTTGATTTGATAGGCTCAAGTCAGATGGGTCTTATGAGGAGAGCGCGAAAAATCCACCTCCTACACGTCTTCTACAGCAATGCGACGAGACCACTGTATCATGTCGTGCGACCAGAACCTTCTACTTGCTTGTACAGGAAGAAGAAGGTTCCGTAGCAGCCGAGTGGGTCAATAGCCGCCACATACAACTACTACTACCACCGTGTCGGCGTTTGCTCAACAGATAAGGTACCTGACATAGCCTTCGCACGGAACTACGTCATGCCGTTACATATTTGGCGTCAGCAAGCCACAGTACCAACTCTAATTTCGGCAGGTTCGCCCGTAGTCATGCCAGGAACCGCTTGTCTATGCCTGTTTTGTGTTTGTTTAAATCACTACCAGCACACTATTCTACATAGGGTAACAAGTAGTCGGAAGAACTTACCCAGCTGTCGCTATTTCGACCACTTGGCTTTTACTTGTTTCCATATCCTGTGATTGGGTTAGTCCAATAATACAGGCTTGAGCCCACAGAGGCACTCAAACATAAAAGCAGTCATTGCCCCTCGAACATGAGAACCGTTTGGTGGCACACACATCAAACTTCTTGGCAGACAATCACATTCTAGCCTACCATGGGTCGATTATTCAAGCACAACGACGGCACAGCCGCGGATACTATCGAAGATGTACAACAACAACCTGAACTCGAGCAGATCAAGACTGCCGAGCTCCCAGATCGCCTCGCCCAGAATGTTTCATATGGTCCACCAGGTATGAGGGGGCTGTTTAGCTCACCATATGTTACTGGTGCTGCCATTCTTGCGTCTCTTGGTGGCTACAGTTTTGGCTATGGTAAGGAATGCGTGTCACATTAATGAACTATAGAGCTGACCACTGGTGACAGACCAAGGTGTTATTTCAATCATAAATGTGATGCCACAGTTCCACGAAGTCTTTCCCCTCACTGGACATGGCACGACGAGTTCTGGTTTCTACACTGGACTAATGACAGCCATGCTCGAATTGGGTGCTTGTGTGGGATGCTTATTTATGCCGGCCCTTGCAGATAAGATCAGTCGAAAGTGGGCTATCAGCGCGGTCGTTGTTGTCTTCTGCGTTGGAGCTATCATCCAGACAGCGGCCCAGGACTATGCCACCCTGGTAGTTGGGCGATTTATCGGAGGCATTGGCGTCGGAACACTAGCTATGGGTGCGCCTCTTTACATTTCGGAAATCAGCCCGCCGAATCTTCGCGGCACATTGCTGGTACTCGAGAGCGTGTCAATTGTTTCTGGGGTTGTCATGGCATACTGGATTTCGTTCGGCACAAGGTAAATACATACATCTCGCCACACGACTATGGTATGGTAGCAGGTTGAAGGCCATAGCTAATTCCCTGCCGATAGGTACATTGACTCCGAAGCATCATTCCGTCTCCCATTTGCGCTACAAATGATTTGCGCCATAATCCTTGGAACATGCATCCATTTTTTCCCGTACAGCCCTCGATGGCTTGCGCTTGTTGGAAAGGAGGAAGAAGCTCTCCTTTCCCTCGCAAAGCTTCGTCGTCTGCCTATTGACGACGAGAGGATTGCCATCGAGTATCGCGGAATCATTACTGAGGTGGAGTTTCAAAACATAATGCTCGAGAGAAATCATCTAGGCAAGAAGGGCTTCAAACTTGAAGTTGCGACATGGCTTGATCTTTTCAGCAAGAAGACCTGGCGTCGCACCGTTGTTGGTGTAGGCGTTGCCTTCTTCCAGCAGTTCTCAGGAATCAACGCATTCATTTATTATGCTCCAACACTTTTCACTTCTCTTGGACAAGATTATGAGATGTCTCTGATACTTTCTGGAGTCCTAAGTATCCTACAGCTTGTTGCGGTTCTTGTTTGTTTTACGATTATCGACAAGGTTGGTCGACGAGCTCTCGCGATCTGGGGTGGCTTCGGTATGGCTTTGCCATACATTGTTCTGTCAGTCCTCGTTGGTCTCTATTCCTCTGACTGGGCGAACCACAAGTCAGCGGGCTGGGCAACTGTTGCCATGGCCTTCATCTATATCTTCATCTACGGAATCTCCTACTCCCCTCTCGGATGGGCGCTCCCACCAGAGGTTTTCAGTAACGCTTCACGCGCCAAAGGCGTTGCGCTTTCCACAGCGACTGTGTGGATCTGCAATTTCATCATCGGAGTCGTTGTTCCTGTCATGATTGATGACGCAGGATATGGCACTTATGTATTTTTCGGCATCATGTGCATCCTATGCGGTATCTGGGCGCTATTTCTTGTACCAGAGACCAATGGCAAGACTCTGGAAGAGATGGATGAAGTCTTTGGGGATACAGCTGCCATGGAAGAGAAGGAGGTAATGCGTGAAGCAGCTATGAAGGCGATCCGCGAGAGAGGATCCATACCGGTTGTTTGACTTTTCATGTGAAGACATGTATTATAACCTAGACATAGACTGAATTGAGCAAAATAGATTCTAATTTACATATTATATTCATATGTTGCAGCTGCGTGATCACATGAAGTGCATTGAGCGCTAAGAGTCCTTGGAGATCTCTTGTCCTTAGGAATGACAGTGTAGAAGCCACGAGTCAACACGGTCTTATCTGGTTAAGTGGTCCGAATGCAAATAACAACCTCGATCTAAGACGACAACTTAAGTACAGGTTATAATTCATTCGGGTACATGATAATCTAGATTATTAGGGTTAGGGTTAGGGTTAGGGTTAGGGTTAGGGTTAGGGTTAGGGTTAGGGTTAGGGTTAGGGTTAGGGTTAGGGTTAGGGTTAGGGTTAGGGTTAGGGTTAGG